>PUFA01000120.1:2893656-5787313 GCA_003508835.1 Eonycteris spelaea
TTATGCCCCCTGCACCCCTAATACCCGCTACTTTGCTCTATTCCCCTTTCCTGAGCATTAATTACCTTTAACATAATACCTAATTTACTTATTATGTTTATTATAAATATTTCCTCTTATTAAAAAAAACATAAATACTCTAAAGATAGAGATCTTTGTTTTGTTTTGTTAACTATTTCAGAAAACAGTGTCTGGCATATAAGGCACTAAATATATGTATTTTTAAATGAAAGAATGTCTAACTTCTTATTCATTTAGATCTGGGCATATTTCCCATAGCTTTCTGTAATTGCCCATGAAAGGTTTCTTGCAACAAATTATGTCGTGTGGGCTTATAATGTTTTGTCTTTATTACTAGAAACTGCAAAAACACAAGTAAAGAGGAAAGAGTTATTTGTATGATTGGTCTCCAAAACACATGTTCAAAAGAAGTTTGTATGTTTGGTTTCAGTATAGAGGCAATCACTTTGCATAGAAAATTAGTATAAAAAACTATAAAGAAAAATTGGCATGAAGCAGTAAAAAGGGCAAGAATATGAGGTCAAAGACCTATGATTGTATCCTGGTTACACCACTATTAGCTCTCTCACCTCCGGTTAGTTATTATTTCTGAGCCTCAGTTACCTTATCTTTAAAATAAGAATCATCATATCATCATCAATCATCATCATCATCAAATAATAATAAATAATTATGTCTTTTTACCTTATAAGTGTATAATGGTATGTTTTCTTTCTTAATATATACTTGTTTCCTTCAACAATTAACTCAACATTTCTCTAAATTTATAATTACTTTTGATTGTACTATTCATGTGACAGATTCACTTTGTAGAATAAAAGCTTCACAGGGACACATCTGTGTCTTTGTTTTTCAATGTCATGTTTTTAACTCTAAAGATGCTATATGACACATAACAGTTGCTCAATAAATATGTTGTTGAATAAATAATTCAGCAAATTTAAGCCATGAATTTAATAAGGTATAATAATAGTAAGCTGGTTTGTAGTCAGTTATTGTAATAGAGATATCTGTTATTATTGTGATTGTCTAAACCTTTATCATCATCATCAAATGTGTGTTCCTTAGGTTTTTCTTAATTCACTACCAAGAGGGCGATCATCTTCTTGCATTCCTGCCTTACCTTAGAAATTTAGTGAAATAACACAGAAAACACTTTGCTGATCTAATGATTTTGTTCTAGGTCTCTAAGCTGGCTGGTGTCTTGGTCAAGCATGGTGTCAAGAAAGGTGACACTGTGGTTATCTACATGCCCATGATCCCACAGGCAATATATACCATGCTTTCCTGTGCAAGGATAGGAGCCATCCATAGTCTTATCTTTGGGGGATTTGCATCCAAAGAACTAAGTAGTCGCATTGATCATGCAAAGGTAAGTGCTTTATTTGTGGAAATCAAGTAACTATGTATGGTACAGCCATATTTGAAGATGGATCATCCAAGAGTAATTTGTATTTATTGGATCCTCCTTTCAAATAGGGTACTTAAAATGTGCTTTTTCTTTGGCATATACCAAGTAACTAAAAATTTAATCTTGAGTCAGTCTTATGTGAAAGAGATCTTGCTGGTGCTGAGAAATATAAACTATAGCGCCTTTTAAGTTAGCTTGCCTTATATTTCAGTGCATGAGACAAGTAAAATAACTAATAACCAATTTATTCAACATATATTTATTATGCTCCCATTATGTGCCTGGTACTGAACTTGGAACAGGAAAATAAATTATCCTTGTCAAATGGATGGGACACATAACAGATTTTGTAATCTACATACTGCCGGGAATGGTTAAGAGAGGTTGTCAGGAACAGGTGGAGTTATATGTCTAAATGGGACACTAAAATAACAAATTTGATAAGGCTGTTATAAAATAGCATTGAGATGTTGAATTTAAAGCACTTAGCACAATGCCTGGCCTAGAGTACTCATTAAAAAAAAAAAGTTAGATATTCTTATTCTATGAATTTAGAGCAGGGATCAACAAACATTTTTCTGTATGTTAGCTGATAATAAATATTTTAGGCGTTGCGGGTTATATGATTTCTGTTGCAGCTACTCACCTGTTGTTGTAGCACAAAAGCAGCTTTAGTTACTACAGAAAGGAAGGACATGGCAGTGCTCCAATAAAACTTTATGAAAACATGGTGTAGGCAGGGTGTGGTTCTCAACCGTAATTTGCAGACCCCTGATTTAGAGGAAAGAGTGATTTCTTTTAGTTGAGTGGTCAAAGAAGGCTTCCTGAAGGACGTGAGATTTGAGTTAGTTCTTGGCTAAGATTCAGCTAGCTGAAGAGAACGACATCATGGAATCCTAAAGGTGAGGAAAAGAAGATGAGTCTAGCTTTAGAGGCAGGAAAGGGTAAAATTCATAATAACCTATGTGATTGAAGAGGGAGAGGGAGAGAAGAGAAGGTAAGCCTGCACAGGCAGCTTATGTCTGGAGTGGATTCTGTAGACCTTGACCAGTCACAGTTTTTGAGCAATGAGTGTTATGTTTTAAGCAATGTTAAAGGAAGCAAGTCTTGTGATGTGGTACTAGTGGGAGAAAGGTTAGAGGCTGGAATAAGAACCTTTGGTAGATGGTCTGTTTGTGAAGCTATGGGCAATAGCAGTGGGAAGATCAAGGAAAGGAGTGTTATGAGTAAGAGATGATTGATCTTTAAAATTTTATAATCCCAAGATGAGACATTCTTAATAAAGAAGGGAACTAATATATATTGAAGGCCCCCTGGGTGCTAGGCATAGAGTGAGGCTTTGTATGTCTGACTTCATCTGGGATAGATGAATTATTAGAATTAGAAGCTGGTTTGTGGACTAACTGGCTGTTTTAGTTTTTTTCATTGTGGTTTGTTTTTTTCTCTTTCTTTTGTCAACATGTCGTGGTAGTGCCTTTAAAAGGAAATCTAGGGGGAGATATCAATCAATCATTGGCCTGCAAATAAATGTACAGTTGGGGACTTGTCCAAGGAAGCTATAGACTCCAATTTTTTAGCTACAGAAATTCTAAACACCATTTAAATACAGGTATAAGATGTATTATTTTCTCTTTGTAAAACTTTATATAATGTGGAATAATCGAGATATATAAAAAAATAAAATTTATAAAACTTATGCTATACCACTGGAGGTATTTTTATCTAACACATATGCACACACATCTTTTTAAAGGAGTTTAGGCATAAGTGCACGTTGTTATGGGCAAGGCCATTGACCAGAGCAATTAAAGGCAAGAAGATAGAGATGCATGTCTGAGATATTTGGATACATTTAATAGTTGAAATCAGAGATGATTTTGGTGTCATGATTTTCAATTAAATAGATGAAAAAAAATTTTTATTTTTTAACAGAAGAAGATGCGAAGACTGTATTCTAACAAGTCAGTCTAGACCAAATGAAACTTCCAATAAAAGGCTAATGGAAATGTGAAAGGGCTTATTTTTCTAGAGGAAGAGTCTCATTTTGACTTTATTAAATTATTCAAGTTTTGATATATTCTCTATATATTTTAAACTTGATATGTAATTTAATTTATTCAGAGTTCTAATCTTAGGGAATGTATCCAGAGTTATTTTTGTAAGTATTACAGATATTACAGTATGAGTTATATTCAAATGCTGACCTTTAAAACATAACAAGAGGAAGTAAGACTTATTTTTCTTTTCTTTCCTTCCCCCCTCCCTTTCAAAAGGCAGATTGATATAGTGGAAAGAGCAAGTTTCTGTAATCAGACAGAATGGGCCTCTTTCTCATTCCATCACTTATAACCTGGGGCAAGCTAGGTAACTGCATTTCACCTCGGCTCCATGAATATTAAATGATATTCAAAAAGCAGAAAGCACTATATATGCATATATTTGGCATAATATAAACCTTCCCTAGATGAAATGTATTGTAACCAGAAATCAGAATTCAGGAATAGATGCACTATCTCGAATAGATTATCAGTCTCTTGAATAATTTATTACCTGTCTCCTTTGCTTTGGATTTCTTGGTGAAGAAACCATGTACTTAAGAGAATAAAGATAGGTTTGTTTCTGCAAAATAATGAGAATTGTAGTTCAGCTACACAAATATTTATTGAGAACTTATGGTATGGCAAGCAGTACCAGGCATAAGAGGCAGAGCGATAAATGAGATCCAAATTTGGCTTTGGAGAGCTTCATGTGCAGTGGAGGGGATGGAGTATTTTGACCACAGTGGGACATTCAGGCCTGCCCACAGTGCAATCTCCCCAACCTCTTCTGCCCCTCAAGGATGCCTTTTGGCTATATCTGTGTATGCCTTGAAGACTAGCAAGTCGTCAGAGTGCCGAATGTTTCTTAATGACAGGGGCAGCTTCAGGCTTTATGGGTTTCGAAACTTAAATTACTTGGGGGCCCTTTTAAGAAAAATAGGACAAAATTACAAATATAATATTTGTGAAAATAAATATGTCTTTAGAATGAGAAAAGAATCATTAATTATTGAAGATTTGGGTCCTGTCCTTCTGCGGTCTCTAGGCATTAAAGCAGAGATGCTTAAATAAAAAAGCTTAAAAATGCTTCCTGATAGCACCTGTGGCTGGCCTTCCCCACCTAGGGAAATGCTACGATGTCAACAACAGCCCACTGTTACAGGGGCTCTGCAAGTGATGGCCCCTAGGCTTGCATTTTACTGGTTCCACAGCAATCTACCTGGTTCAATGAATTCTTTGAAAAGTATTTTTTAACAGCTTACACTTATTAACCGAAAGCATATTGAGATGTAATTTTGAACAGGTGAGATTTATATGGAAGCGATTAGGTCTATAACACTTAAAAGAGGTTTTTTGGTTTTCAGGCCATTTATTCAATAGAGAACAGAATTATTCAAATATTTATTTAGAAATGTTAAACTGCTTGTCTGCACGTTAAAATATTGTGATTACCTTAATTAGGATTGTTAAGTATTCTCAATTATTTGCTTATTTATTTTAATTGTAGCCCAAGGTGGTTGTCACAGCATCGTTTGGCATTGAACCTGGAAGGAGGGTAGAATACATACCACTTCTAGAAGAAGCGCTGAGAATAGGACAACACAAGCCAGATAAAGTCCTCATTTATAATCGTCCAAATATGGTAATCCGTATATTGAATTTAGTTCTTGCTTATAGTGATGTGCTAAGGATGATTTTAGTTTTGATTATTTGAAACAAACCTTTGAGTTATAAACCATTAAATATACTTCCTGAAGTCACTATGTTTTGGTAAAAAAGAAAGGATATTAGATATGAATGACATTTTCTCTTTATGAAAAACTAGCTTAAATACAAAGATTGAAACAGAGAAATACCCTCAAGATTAATGGATTGGATACTATGTATAGTCTACTGTGTCATTTATTAATTGAAATTATAACGATAGTAATAATAGTGCTAGCATAAACTTACCATATGACTTTTAGGATACTCTACGAATGGATAATTTAAAATATTTTCCTGATAACTCTGTGACCTAGGTGATAGTATTATTTCTACTTTAAAGAAGAGGAACCCAATAAATAGGGTGATAAACTTGCTCAGCTACTAGTGTCAGGATCATGATCTGAATGTGTACACTCTTGACTGCCTGCTTAGAGCCTAAATTATCCTGCCTTGTGGAGAGGTGTGATTAATTTGTATGTAAAATACCTTTTAAAAACTTTAGAAGAAGTATTTAGTCCAGAAATAAAAACTCTGTTCAGGAAAACAAAATATGAATATTCTAAACAGATTCATTACTCTGTGATCCATGAAGGAAGAAAAGGCAGTATAATTCACTGATGAATATATTTTACAGTGCTTTTCCTAGTAAATTGGATCTAATGTTCACCTCATTTCTACATTCAAGCAAGTATACAGTTATTTATAGTGGGACTAACTTGTGTTTCTAGTAGTTTAAAATTTTTTGCAGAAGAAAAATTATAAGAGTACAAAAAATTATGTATAATTTTGCAGAACTCTTAAGAGCTTAGCTGCAGAAAATGCTTAAATGACAAGATATAAGAACAGAAAGCATTAAAACTATGTCATTTTGATCACCACCTAGCAATTCCCATTACTAGATTAAATTCCCGTGTAAAGTTTCAGTAGCCTGAGGTTCATGAACTGCTACACTCGATGATTTTAATATTCTTACTGTCTCGAAGAAAGATTTTAAGTTTCTCTCAGATGACCTCAAGCATATTTATAAAAAAGGTTTGTTGCCATTAATTCAGGGACTGCAAAGTCAGCAATAAAGGCTTTGGGTGAGAGAACGTTAGAGGAAGAGTAGAAACACATGCATACAAAAGTGTTTATGTGAGTATGTGTGTGCTGTTTATACATATATGAAATGTAGAATTTATAAAAAACTTATGCTAGGCCTGATGCTAAGTACTTTCATATACTTATTTAATTCTCACAAACCAGTAAAGTAGTTGATATTACTGGTCTCATTTTATAGATGAAGAAACTGAGTCATGGAGAGGTCATAGCCCAAAGTCACAGCTAATAAGTGGTGAAGCCAAAATTTGAATTCCAGTTAAGGGATTTTTAACCAACAAGATATGTGTTGTTTCTTTCACTTTCTAACACCCTGACTGTGGATATAAATGTTTCCCATTCAGATTTTTCTGATGCAAGTCTCTTCTCTTTCCTCTTAATAGGTGGAGATCCACTCCCTCTACCCCTCTCCCATAACTGGCTCACTTTCTCTCCCTTTCCCTTTCTCCCAAGAACTTTTCCTCTATTTTGACTTATCTCTATTTTAGATAAGGGCTTTGGATGTCTCTTATCCTTCATATTAAACCTGCTGTTTAGACGGTAATTAATCCCAGTGGGCTGGCTTCGCTTTGACTTCAGAGAGACACATATGGAGCCTCTTCTTAACAACCTGATTGCCACTCCTAAGCCTCAGGCAAGCAATGACAGAATCAAAGGAATGTCACAGCAGTCAACTGTAGTGCTCTCCCAATATTGCCTTTTAAAAATGATAGCAACAAGGCAGGACATGTCTATGGAAGTAAATGTATTTATGTAAAAGATAATGTTGAATTTTTTCCTCTTTTCCTCTCTTCCTTCACCAAATCTTTTATACTCATGTCTGTATTTCTTATCTTGAAAAATACCCATTCTTTCATGTCCTCATTTCATTTATCCATAATTATTTTTGTGATGATTCAGTTGACATTTTAAATTGTGCAGTGTGATGACTTTTTTATAGGTTTGTAATTTTGATGATAATTTGAAATTATGTTTATCTGATGTGTAAAAACAAATGAAAATGTACAATTTGGTCACAGTTAATCATTTTTATTTATCTAAGCTGCATATCTAGAGCTATTGAAGTGAGTCTGGGGAAGTCTAAAACTTCACCTTCCTGAAGGTGAACTCAGATTGTTATCTATCGATGTGTTTATTCAAGTAGGCATTGTATTTGTGATATTATACTGAAGTATTAATTTGTTAATGTAACTTTTAAAAATATGATCATTTTTCACAACCCTGATTAATACATCAAGGAGCCAGAAAATGGAAATGGCCTGGGTTTACTAAATCTCTCATCAGAGTCTCTGGGCTTAGCATTACCTTGATGAAATGAATGGTTACATATACTCTCCATATGGATATTACTTTCACTGAGGAATGTGTAGTTTTGCCCGGTGCCTATACTAACAAGTTCACCAACTATAAACTTTCTGATATGTCGTCCTTAGCATAGTTATCATTTCAGAAAATAACTAGACATGTACTAGGTCTTACCTTTACTTAAATAGATGTAACTCCTCATTAGAATAATTTTTCCCTAAGCCACTTCCTTATTCTTCACCTATCTGGCTTATTTCACTAGCACATTTTTAAAGAGGGCTGTCCACCTTCTTTTAAGGTGTATCTGTCTAACCATGACTCTGTTATAAATTTTACAACACACAGCTTGTTTCTAGGAATAAAAAAACCCCAACATTTCTACATATTAATCAATGACCTAGATGGAGGAAAAATTGGATAGCATTTTAAATATGTTACATAATCTCATTATTTTGTGAAGCTATTTTTCTGCTTGAAAAAGCAGATTTCTCCTCCACTCCTGAAAATAATTTAACATTATCTCATTTCGAAAAGATGGCTACAGTATTACTCCTAAATGGCCTTTGTATGAAGATAAATTTTAATGGGTTAGTTGACATTTCATTGTGAAGACAATTGTTCTAAAGTGAAAGAAATAGGTTATGAAAAAGAGAAATTAGTTTACAAAGTCAATGGTATACATATATTTATGGAGACATGTACCTCAGTTAATCATTAAATTGTTGGACTTTCTTTGAACGTTTGCCTTAACTCATGACCCTGAGATATTTAGTCATAAATCTGATATTTAGTGGTATATAGAAAGCTTGGATTTTCAGTCAGATGCTCAGACTAATACAGATTTAGCTATTTTCTATTTTCTCTGGGTTTGATCTCCTTTGTTCAGTGCATATTCCTACTTTTTTCTCTGCAGGAGACAGTTCCTTTGGCTCCTGGTCGTGACCTTGATTGGGATGAAGAGATGGCAAAAGCACAGTCACATGATTGTGTTCCCGTTCTTTCGGAACATCCGCTGTATATTCTTTACACATCTGGAACAACAGGGTTGCCAAAGGTACTCACTCCCTTAGGGATAGCTATGTCTAGCGGCAGATTTCTTTTGCACTGAGAATATTTAATTACTGATTGAAAATGTTTGCAGAACATACTTAGGTACTTTATATCTTAAAGAAATGTTGTGTTTAAAAAACATATTGAAAAGTATTCATTACATTTAAGGTTAAGTGCTTTGCATCCATTTTTTCTAAAATCTTCACATATATCGGCACTATATAATTGCTTTGATAAGTTACTAAAATTAATAGATATTTCACTAATATCAGTTGGTTTAATAAAATTTTATAAAAAGCAAATGAAATATTTTTTTAAATTGGGTATAACTTTCATGCACTACAGAATTGATTTTTGATCTAAGGGAATTCAATTCTTTATTATAAATGCAAGTTTGAGAATTGGTCTAGACAGTTTGAACAACAGGCAATTTATCCAGTGTATTGAACTCTTTGATTTACAGCACTGAAAACACTCAAGGATTTTAGAATCTGCTTACCATGAAAGGTGTTTTCACAAAACAAAGTTAAAAGCATCAATATTTATGAAGGTGTCAGACAACAAACAAATTCCACTTTTGCCTAGTACCTTCAAATAATACTGTTTCTTCATACGATTTCAAAAAGGCTTGCAATATTATGTTCCTGTGCATCTTTGGGGTTTCGATATTCAGTGAATCACAGAATTTTAGTAAGGGAAGGCACTTTCACGATCACGTCCTGGAGAGCAGTGACCTCTTTATTAATATAGATCTCTGCATCATCACAGTACTGAAAACATCATTGGTTAATAATTTAAAAAAAAGAAAATTAAGATGTTCCATATAAAATTCACTTGCTTGTAAAAAAGAAATTTTGGTAGTAGAATATAATGTAGCTCAAGAGATGATGTTTTGTCATATTTTAGTGCAGCATTGTGCTTCGTATTGGTGCTCAAATTTTTGTTGCATGCGTAAGTAAATAAATGCATTGTAGAATTAAAGCCTTATGATTTTTTTCCCACAAACAACTCTGATTATCTAAAAAATAAGTATTTGTTATATTGAAAACTCTAAGACTTGTTTAACTAGTCCAAATGATCTGCTGGACACAATCCTTATCCTCCATTTTTTGTAATTCTGCATTATGCACCAGCCACATAGAGTCCAAATGAACGCTTGGTTGTAAAATAAGAGAAGACTCAGTACGTGGGAATCTAATATGAAAGTATCAACATGAGAGGAAACCCCTGACGCTGAAAACATAGTATAACCTAAAAAAACAACAAAAGAAAAAAGACAAAAAACAAAACAAACAAACAAAAACAAAAAAAAATCTACCCCCAAACATTAAAAGCCTAAAGGAATCTTATAAAAACATTTGCACCAACTCGAGATTTTAATCACTCTGAAATTCACTGTGGCATGTATGGGGATCTGTGTGGGAGGATCAGACATTGTCAGAAACTCAAAACTTACTCAGCCAGTGTGGTAGAAAGAAAATGAAATAGGACAGAGAGCACTGAATCTAAACAGTAGTGGTTCCAAATAAAGAAATACCCTAGCTCTTCCAGGTTTTCTCTGAGTCTAGAAGTTATCTTCTGGATTCCTAAATATTCAAACTGAAGATTGTTTGAAGATTTAATCATTCTCATCTTTGTCCTAATGTACCATACTGAAGCTGATCTATTTCAATAGATTGGAGAGAGCTATAATGCTTTGGTGATCTCGTCATGTTGAATTCAGCTCAATTCAGTATATGTGCATCAAATGTTCATTCTGACGGAGCTAAAAATATGACTAAAACCACTGTCTCTCAATTTAATGAGGTTGAAGTATATATATAAACACAGATAAAGCAAGGTAGACTGATGCTTACTTTAAGAGAACAAAGCTCACTGTCTCTCCCTCTATCTCTCTCTCAAAAGATGAGATTCAATGGTATCTGAAGGATTAAATTCAATTAATTTAACCAATATTACCGAGTACACAAATATGTGTATGGCTCTCATTTTAGAAGTTTATATTCAATAGCTGGGATACAGGCAGTAAATAAATAAGAGCTATGAAATATGTGATAAGTGCTATGAGGAAAAGTAAAGCAGATGGGATAAAAAGGTAAAGAGTGATGGGAAGAGTGGGAGTGCTGTTCACTCTGGGAAAACTCTTGATCAGATGACACTTGAAGGATGAATAGAACTTCTTCGTAGAGTGACATCACTGGGGGGCGGGCATTCCAGGCAGAGTGGGTCAGCATAAGCAAATACAGGAGTGTGTAAGGAAGGTTCTAGAATGACTAGTTCACATGTTACAAGGGAAAAGAAATGGCTAGATACATAGGCAGGAGCCAAACTCTTAAAATTTCACCAAAAAGTTTATGTTATATTCTGTATGTAATGGGTGGAAGACATTAATGCTTTTTAAGGAGGAGAGAAAAATATAAAGGAAGATAACCATGCAACATTTTATTGGAAAGATAGGCAAGTATATACAATGGAGGAAAGAATATTAGTTTTCAGGTGTTTAATTAGTTTAGAACTTTACTTAGGACAGCACACTTAGTAGGGAGGAATCAGGTTTGGTTCAAGGTTAGGAGTGAGGGAAGGAGGAGTCCAAGACTTTGAACCTGAGAACATGGAAAGATGGTTTTAATGGTTTTACTGAAATAGAAACACAGGAGGATGGTTTAGGGCTGGAGAAACTGAGAATTTTTAATAGATTGAGTATGATGTGTCTTTGGGACACTAACATGAATATGCCTAAGCAATAGTTGGAGGTGAAGCTATGGGTCCAAGAAATACATATGGGTTTGTAGGTAGACTATTGTGGGTCATCAGTGTAGAGATCTGGTGTTTGAATCATGGGAGTGAGTAGTTTTGCAAAATAGGACATCAGAATGGCAAGAGAAAGTAATAGTCTCTCAAGATCCCTCAAAATTCTTCCTTCACTGCTCTAGTGGACATTAGAATTTTAATTGCATTGGTGTTATACATTGCCGACAAATCTTTATGCCACTTATTTTGTTCTACTTTATGCACTTCATGTTCTCTGAAGTCTTAGAATATATTTCATACATCTTTGAATCTGCTATATCATTAACTTTAAAATTGGGCCATGGTAAATCCTCCAAATATTTGTAAATGATCTCTTACTTCTCCAGTTAGCACCAAGCATCCTCTTTATTTGTTAGATTCCCACTTTATTTTTAGTAGTTATAATCAGGATTAATGGGATCTGAAATTTTAATATTGGGATTCTCAGAATAGTACAGGAAAGATGAGCCCGCACGCATTTACTAAGCATTTAAATATGAATTTCATGTCATCATCTAGTTTGTTTTCTTAATTTTTAATCTTCATGAGGGAAAATAATACTGTGAGCCCATAAAAATATGCTGCTTAAAAATGCTCATGTCTCATAGGAACATATACAACACACATAAAACAATCTGTTCTCTGGTTAGAATTTGTAGATATAATTAGGATATATTTGCGCCTCTGCATCTGCCAACCCTGGATTTGTCAGGTTGCTGTATGACAGGTTAATCTGGTAGCTACTGCCAATATTCCAGCAACTGTAGCTGAGCTAGTTTGCATTCATTTCTGTCTTGTGGGCTTCTGTCCTGTTTGGTTTGGTGCCTATATTCAAGATATTTCAAAGCACTTTCATAATAGAAGAATCACTCGTATGAATGGGTTGTCCTTTTGGGAGTGGGAGATTTAGTGATGGTCATATTTATCTTCTTTCTGCTTAGTATCATGGAGGGACAATAAAAAAACAACAACAAAAAAATTCAGTGCCAAAGGAAAACAGGAAAAAAGAAACTAAGAGGAAAAGATTGAAAGGAAGGTGTAGATAACCCCTTTTGTCCTGATGTGCATTTACACAACTTATGTCACTTTTATTTCTGCATATTAGGTGACTTACTTTTATCCAGTACCCTAGGAAAAAGAAAAAAATAAAAAGTCAAATAAAAAAGCACTGAACTTTTTTCATTAAAATTCTTTCAGTTAAAATGCTGGACTTGCTACACCTTTGCCCCTTATCTCACAGTTGCTCAGATCAGTAAAAAATTACACTGCAGCATCAGAGTCGTCTGAAAGCATATAGCAAGAGATTTTATGTTTGATGAAATATCCTAAATGGAACCATTCAGTTTCTACAAATATGATTCACTGAGTTCTGTGAGTTTCAAAGATTTCTCCTGAACAAAGAGTATTTGTAAAGAGAATATTTTTCATACATGTGCTTATTCACTTAAAGGTTCTCTCATGTCAACAAATGTATTAAATGCCTATTTTTATGCCAGACACTGTGCTGAAGACACAAAGGCATTGTCTTGACAACAAAAAATGGTGGAGGAGACACAGTGCAAGGCCAGGTGGTCAGTCAGTGCCTGGAGGAGGTCTGCATTCTCTGGGGCCATAGCAGAGGGTGAGACTGGCATTTAATGTGGGATCCTGAAGCTTCCAGAAGATGTGACACTTTCATAATACCTTTTAAAGTGTTTGTCTGATGAAGTAGGAGCTAACCAGGTTCAGAGAATGCGGGGATGGGCCTCATTCTAGAAAGAGGGAATATCATCTGTAAAGCCACCATAAGTACAAGAATATTCTTTGGCAATGGATTTCTTTACTCTAGGTAAAATATTTCTTTCTTCTTTCTTTTTCTCATCTGTCAGGCTGAATTTTATATATGTAAAATATATATCCAAATATGTATAAACACACATGAACATATACATATATACATACATAGACATATTTATATATGTGTGTAGATAATATATATCATACGTAAATATATATTTGTTTCTTATAAGTCTTGATTACAGAGTTGAATGACAAAGGGGCTCACTTATGAAGTTCTATCACGTATTGCAAACTTCTTCTACCCTTAGTATTTTGAGATTTGCCTTTCATATTTAAAGATCAGGTAAAAAAATTATTAGGATGAGGAATTCCAAGCTCTTAGTCTTACCAGACACCTCTCTCTTCCTTCCTCTTTTGCTGTAACCCATATTGTTCATATTGTTCCAACTGTATTTTTAAGTTGCGGCAGCCAAAACTACAGAACCCTCGATACTAACGTGTTTCCTTTTTCACTGTAATGGCCCCATGTATGATATTTTGTGGCTTTCCTCGTCTTCAAAAACAGCTCATCAAGCTGGAAGTCGTGAAGAGCCGTCTATGACGACTTTGTGGTCCCATTTCTGGGTGATTAATAATCACCTTTAAATTTATTTGTAAAGATTGAAAATACCATTATACATTAAAAGCGGTTTTTTGTTTTTAAAGAGCACCTTCATTGTCTCCTTTCCCATTTCTGAGATAGAATTCACTTTTCTGTCTTTATTCAGGGGCACGGAGTGTTTTTCCCACCTGGATGTCTTTCAAGTATTATGCTGATCTCACAAAAACTAGAACAGTATTTTGTCAGGTTATACAGGGCTTTTCTGGGAATATAGTCGGTCATCTAATGTATTTCCTTTTAAGGTAGAGCATACGCGTACATAAAAAAGTAGTAACAGATTCAAAAGAGAAAACTGTAGTATGCTCGTGTTTTACAGTTAAAAATTAGTATTGAATAAGTATTTTTACCTCAAACTCAAGATTTCAAATATATTTTAAAATGCAATTTTTAGTTTCTGATTAATTTTTCATACTTAGAATATAACGATTTTTTGTATGATGTATATGTTTTTCGAGGCTGAAAAGGGTTTCTGTTTTGTACTTTAATTATCATTACTTGGAAAATATAATTACAAACAAGAATCAAGAAATGCTTTATCACTTATTTTTAGTTGCATATTAATATTATAACAAACTCTTTAATAGAATCTTTTAATTTTTTAACTTTCAAACTTCTCGTACAAGATTTAGATAGAAAGTATGAAATTATGCAGTTTTTCTGTACCGTGTTTTTTTCTCTGAAAATTGAAAACTGTTATGTGAATATTTTGGAGGCAAGACCAAATTTCAGATCTAGATTCTAGGTTAATGAATGGTGAAATGATGCTTGATGAAAATTTTTATAGTCATCCTTTAAAAAAATAAAAGTAGGTATCAGAAACCAATAAAAAAAAAGACATCATGGATTTTCTCTCTCTTTTAGCTTCATTTTAATTGTTTTTAGTGAGAATCTTTTATGGTAACTTATTTTGACATTTCTGCCTTTTGGGTGGTATTAATTAGCACAGGGAAAATAAAAGAAAAACAATATTTGCTAGGACTAAGGAAATAATTTTGTTAATGGGATATTAAATTTTAGCCTTTACAACTTTTAATGCTTTTCATGCATGGTCTCATTCTTAAGTACCACTTTTTTTGGATCAAGTGGATTTAAGTATCTACTATTTTATAGATAGCAGCATTGATAAATATACTTTAAAGAAGTATTGACTTGAAAGGTAAACAGAAATTTGGTAACCTATCCTTTAAGTTACCTCCTAAATTTTATAAATGAATTACTACTCATTTATGTTCTCCAAGTCTTTTATTCCTCTTTATCACTCCCAGTTGATTTACCTTACCTTCTGTACCATTATCTAAAAAATTTGTTTAGTTATAATAATATTTAGGATTACTGATAAAAATGAGATCTCAATTCAGAGAAGGCAGGTAGAGAGAAATTTTTAAAACATCTTAAGTAAAATCATTACTGACAATTATCAGTGTTTATCATAATATATGGATAGCATTTTATGTATGAAAAAAAAACTTTACTCTTTTCCTCTATAAATGAATAAAAAGTTTTAGAAAAGAGTGTTTGCAAGTTGATTAATATCAAATTTATCAAGATATCAAACCACAGAAAAAGACTTTCTTAATAGAACAAATAAATTAGCAAAGTACGTGAAAGATAATACAGAATGTACTGTGGAAAGAGCTGCTCGAGAAGCATTTGTGAGACTTCCTGGCAGGGGGCTTAGGATTTCTACTACTCCCAAGGTGATCAAGAGAGCCAACTGCATGCTAACCATGTCATACAACCTAGAAAGTAGCTGTCAAATGCCAAGAAGCTACATGTGATATTTGCCAAGAGACCAGGTGTTGCTGCTGGTAGATAAAATGTATTCCACAGCTTGATACCAATGTTTCATTAGTGGTACCTGAGGAGAGCAACAGTTTTAGGAACTGATAGAAAGTCAGTTTCTTTTTCATTCCTCTGATTCATGTATGCGTATTACAGTTGTAGAGCTATGCCAAAAAGGTACGACGAGTAGCACATTTATTCACTGGGACCTTTTGGTAAAATAATTATTTTCTGCGCAGAGTATAACTGCTCTTCTAAAAAATGCTTCAAAATCATTTGAGTCAAATGTTAAATACTTCATAGCAAGCATTCACCTTCTCGCTCTAAATATTCACATCATTGTCTTTTTGAACCAATAATGATTAATATTAATAAGGAAGCAATAAATTAAATTAATTCCTAAATTTAATAATTTTTATTTATTAGTTCTTATTTATCATGACTCTTTTGCCCAGTTTTCAAATATTGCCCAGTTTCTTCTTTGAAAGTTGAATTTGTTCAGTGTCATGGATAGCTGCTAGAAACTGATCTGTGAAAGCTGTAGTATTGGGATGTAACAATCTCTACTTTTGTACAAAATGTGCTGTAAATCAAATCTGTCAGCCTTAGATCCAACTCATCAGGATTGATTCCTCAGAGTTCCAAATGTCATCATTAAAGAATTGCTCTGCTCAAATACTGTGCTAACATCACCCCCAATGTAGCATTGTAATGAGGCTCCAGAATATGACTTTGTTTCCTCTAAGCATACTATTATTATTTAATAACATTAAAGTATAGATAGCCTTATGTTCATCTGTATTTTAGACACACAGCTACCTTTGACCTTTCTGTGCACTTAATTTTGAGAGTTTTCCTTTTGTTCTGGAAATATGTCTGAAAATGCAACGTTGTTAATCTATGTTACCACTGGAACAAATTTTTATTGCATGTGATTCTGTGAAATCACGTTTCCTTTAGAAGATCAAGAATGGTCTGTGAGAATGGATTCTACAAATGGACCAATGTGAACAACTTATTCTGTGTTTATTATTGAAGGAGCCAAAGAAATAATGATTCGGATATAATTATATAAAAGCTGAAGTAATTTATAACTATGTAATGTAAAATACTTTACACAGAAAATTTTTTAGGACAGAGACTCTTTTAACACAGTGTTTATTGATTTTAGCTTTATTTTTTCTCTCATTTAGGGTGTGGTTAGGCCCACTGGTGGATATGCTGTAATGCTAAACTGGACAATGTCTTCTGTATATGGACTTAAACCCGGAGAGGTAATCATGGTGTTAAATTCAATTTACATGGCATTTCTTTGATTAAGATATATGCATTTTATAATCATCTTTTTTTTTTTTTTTTTTTTTTTTTTTTTTTTTTTTTTAGGTGTGGTGGGCAGCTTCTGACTTAGGCTGGGTTGTCGGGCATTCCTATATCTGTTATGGACCTCTTCTTCATGGGAACACAACAGTTTTATATGAGGTAATGAAATTAATACCACATACAAATAATATTTATTTTACTGAAACTTTTTGAGAAGTACTCTAAGCAAGAATAGAATAATTTGGATGGAGGCAGGGGATATTTTTATTTCTTCCAGTTAAAAATGTGATTTCAAATGAGAAAGAACGTATAGAAAATAACAGCCAGCGAATTCAATTTGTTAAACAACATCATAAAAATAACATTCTGAAAAATGTACACCAAAAGCTTGATCTCTATTTCTAACATTTCTAGAATTATATTATCATGTTGATCCCAATTTTAGAATCTCAGTAAAGAAAATAGTTATCATAAAATAAATAACATAGATTCATCTTTTTTGCATTCTTATAGGATTAATGGGTTTCTAAATTTATGATGTCTTGATCTTAGCTAAATATTATCGGTGGTTTCTGATGATAGCTATATGTATAAGGGAGAGAAGCACAGACTAACCATATTTATAGCTAAATAAATAACTGCTTTAAGAGTCTGTTGCATGGATTAATGTAACGCAGGCATAAGATTTTTGTATGTATACTAGAAAATTCTAATATGCCTATTCTATTTAATTTTATCAAGGCCTTATATGGATACTGAGAACACATACCTATCAGATTTGTAGGAGGCAAAATCTTTAGAGGAACAGCAAAAAGTTTACTGAATCAATATTAAAAATGAAATTGAACTTTTGGTACAAAAAGCACAAGATGGGAAAATACAAAAATCTTTATGTTTATATTTATATTAAAAAGAAGTGCAGAAACAAAGTCAGGGAAATTTGAGTTGGTTGCAGTTTGTGTGGTTAAGTTCAAACATAAGCATTTGGTAGGATTACTTTAAAAAAATACTCACTGTATGCAGTGTTATACTCTTACTTTATTTTTTCACATTTGGAAATTTGTGTTCAGTTTAATGGGGAGAAGGAAAAAATAATTAACTTATTAGAAAGTATCTGGAAGAAGGGGACTGTGATGAAAATAATGTGATAGAAGAAAGGCATGAAGGAACTGTGGATGGTTAGTCTGAAAGATAATATATTTAGTGTGCATATATGTTCAGTATTTTTGATTTTTAAAGAGTTGCCACATATAAAGGAAGTAGTGTAGTAATGCTAGCTCCAGAGACCTGTATTTTGGGAATAATCACAGACAAATTTAACTGTCCAGTAATAGAAGAGGCAACATCTCACAAAGAAGGTTATTTCACTTAAAGTCTCTCGATATCAGGTAAGGAATGTGAAGAAAGGACTTTTATATGTGGGGTGTGGATAATAGTATTTGATGATGTCAAGATTCTTTATAACCTTCAAATCCTGCAACTCAATGATTTTGATAAATTAGAGACTATTCACTATCTTTGTGGAATTCTCCCAGTCACCATTTGTAGGTATTAGTGTTCCATCATTTTTAGCAGGCCAGTTTCCTGTCTCTGAATGTTCAGAGATATTAAGATATTAAGAGATATTAAGATGTTAAGTCTGACACATTAAACCATCTCAGACTACTCTATATCTTTTGTACTATGCTTCTGTACTTTGCAGACTTCATATGCATTGTGGTGTTTGTGATAATTAAAACATCAAATAATATTGACAAATCTGTTCCATACCGAAGTCCTTGCAATAGAATATTTTTATTAAAATAATCATTTCCCTTGAAGTAAAAAAATAAACTCCAAGACTGAATGCTTATAATGAATTGTGATATTGCTAACATAAATGTAATGGAGCCAAATGTCATTATATGTATAAGTATTAAGCTGCCTTTAAGTGAAGTGTATACAATTTTTGTGCATTTACCTATCATTATTTCTTAAATTTATTTAAAACATGATTTTAACACCACAAAAGGGGTTTGATTATTTATCTTAGAACGATGTGCTCAAGAACATTGTAGATGCTCTGTAAATATTTGTGCAGAAGAGTGACTGGAGTAAGCCACATTTTTAAAACTTTTCTCTGTGTTCTGGTTTTTTCCCTACAACCTGTAAACATCCTCAATTCTCTGTAATCACAAAACCGAGCCCTTGAAACCTTTTCTCCTTCTAGCTATCCCATCTTTATATTTTCTAAACTAAGTTCCTTGAAAAAATATTCTACTCACACTGTCTGAACAAGTTACTCTTCATCCTACTACAGTCCAGTTTCCGTTCACATCACTTCATAGATGCTACTGTAGCAGAGGTCAACAGTGATTTCATAAGTGACAAAGTCAAGGGCCCTTTTCAATCTTATTTTATTGGCCTCTGAGTGGCATCAACCCTGCTGACTGTTCCCTGCAGGTAATTTTCTCTCCTCTCTTGAGCTCTATGCCCTTTTGCTGTTGTTCGCGCTTTTTTTTTTTTTTTTTTTTGCCTTTCATGACTTTCCTTCAGTTTTTTCTTATCTGGTTAATACCTACCATCCTTGAAGACTCTACTTAGATGTTCCTCTCACAATCTTTGGCTATGCGTAGTGCCCCTTTCCGTGGTACCATTGCTCGCTGAGCACATGTCCATCACTGAGCAGATAACTCTGTCCTGGAATTATCTGTTTTACATCTTGTAGAGTGTGAGAGCTTCAAAAACCAGTCTCTTGGCACAGTGAATAGCACACACTATGTGCTCTCAAAAATGCTTATGGAACTAAATTGAACTTTACTCTTCTATTCTTTTCCTAATTCTCTGACAGCTTATTCTCCTTTTCCTGTCTTGGTTTCTCTTACTCTGGTCCTAAATGCTGGGGTTTAGTAGAGTCTTGTTCTTAACCTTCTTTTCTCATTCTGTTTGTATGTCCTTGTTAATCTTCGTGCAGCTGTATTTGAGTATTGCTAATTGAACCAACGCTCCTAACTCCTCCTTTCTATGTCTGATCTTCCTGCTGAGCACTAACTTGCTGTTAAGACACTTTTAGGTACATTCACACCTTATCCTCAAGATGACATAAACTGAACTCACCATTTCCACTTTCCTCCACAAAACACATTTCTATCTGTGTACTCTGCAGTTTTGTTAAGGTTACCTGCATCCATTCAGTCATCCAAAATAAGAATCTAAGAGTGATTCTAACTCCATTATCTTTATATATCATACTTTATTGGTAATTACATTCTATTGAACCTACATTTTAATACCTATTAAAAGTGTCTCTTCTTTCCATGCCTCCTGCCATATAGTCAAGTTGATACTCAGTTAATATTCACAGTATACCATATTGACCGGTGTCCTTACTGTTTGAGCTTCTTACCTGATTTGTGCTTGTGTGTTCCATCCGTGTTTTAGATTATCAGATAATCAGTCTAGAACACTTTCTAACAAATGTTCCTAGCTTTGGTGTCACTCTCTTTTAGGCTATCTCTACCCAACTACAGTTTCTTAGCTTTCCTCATTTATAGTTTATCTGTCCAAAGTGCAAAGGTCAGCTTAAAACTTTGTTGCTTAAAATCCTTCAAAGGGTTGAGTTCTGCTTCCAGGAACATGGAGATGACATACTTTTCCCTATTTCTTCCTTAAGTAGAATTAAACGTCTTAGGCACTGTACCTAAAACAAACATAAGAAAACTAAAACACGAAGAGAAGAAGGAAAACAGGCTTCAAGAGACTTTGGGAGCCGAGGGACAATATGGCAATGAGACCCTGGGTTTGATTTTTTCTCATATATTAGGATATATACACTTGATGCTGAAGAAGCTGGCAACCTAGAAATGCTAAAATTTGCAACCCCCTCCATGCAAAAAAAGACAACAGAAAACAAAGTCCTTATCTTTCAGGCTGATGGAGTAGAAAAGAGGCAACCTAAGCAAGACATAAAACTTTTAGATTACCCTACTCCAGACAAATATCACAGAAAAATGCACGGTCCCACTTCCACTCCCAAGAGCAAAGGGTAAGTGGGCAGCTTAGGCTTCCACACTTGTTAGGCTATAAGGTAAAGCTGTAACCCTACCCCTTTCCCACAGGGGTAGTGTCAGAGAAGACGAACCAGGGCGCCAAGACTTTCGCCCCTGCCCGATGATACTGAGGACCCCTAAAACCTGCAAAGACAATAGAGACCGTATCAGGAGCCTGTACTTTTATGCCCATTCATCAGTAATGAGGCACCCTTCCCATTCTCTATTGGGGTAGTATCAGTGGAGGCTTAGTAGAGAGTCATGACTTTCACCATTGATAACAAAGCCACTTGTCCCTCCCCTCTGGTGTCAGTGGAGATCATGTTAAGAGTAGTATTAAGACCCTCTGAATTCACCTAGCCAGGGAGGTATCAGTGGAGGCCTACTGTTGGAGCTAGAACCCACGCAGTAGTAACAAGGAGCATCCTTCCAATTGGGTATCAGTGAAAGGCAAATAAGGAACCTGGATTTCTACCTCCACATCTCCCTTCCTTGTTAGAATAAATCAAATAAGTCATCTGAAACAAAAGTTTTGAATATGAGACAATCTCACGATATATTACACAAAATGTCCAGGATTTGATGAAAAAAAAGAAATCACTCCTCATATCAACAACTAGAAGGACCTCAAGCTGCATGAGAAAAGATAATTGATAGATACCAACACTGAGATGACAGAGATGTTAAGAATTATTTGACAAAGATTTTAAAGCAACCATGATAAAAATGCTTCAAGTGATCACAAACATTCTTGAAACAAAGAAATAGGAAGTATCACCAAAGATGTAGAAATTATAAAGAACAACCATATAGAAACTTTAGAGCTGAAAATTACAATAAGCAAAATAAAAATTCAGTGAATGCAGAGGACAGAATAAAGAATCCAAGAACTGGAAGATGAGATAATAGAAATTTCCTAATCTAAACGACAGAAAGAAAATAGACTAAAAAAAAATTTGTGTCGGGGCACGTGGAATGATAACAAAAAATACAGCATTTGTGACAGAGTCATGAAAGGAAAGGAGGAAGAGAGTGGGGTTGAAAAAGTACTTGATGAAATAATAGAAAACTTCTGAAAATTTCTAATTGTCTCAAATTTGGCCAAGGATATAGCCAAGCTACCAAACATCTATAGATTCAAGAAACTGAGCAAATCCCTGGACAGGATTAATCTAAACACACACACACACACACACACACACACACACACACACACACACACATCCCTTAATTAAACTTCTGAAACCTAAAGACAAAGAAAATAATCTTGAAAGTAGCAAGAGAAAGGATACCTTACCTATAGAGGAAAAAACATTTGAATGAAATAGAAATCTTCATTGGAAACTAGAGTGATCAGAGGGAGTGACACATTTTTCAAGTGCAGTAAGAAAGGAACTGCCAATCTAGAATCCTGTATCCAACCAAATTATACTTGAGGGATACAAGAGATCTAAACATGTTTGCAAAATGAGGGAAAACTTAGAGAATTTGCTCCCTAAAAGAATGGCCAAAGGCTGATACTTAATGATAAAAAGGTAACACTTCCTCCTGTGTCTGAGAACATGGCAAGGAAGTTTATTCTCAGCCTTCTATTCAACATAGTTCTGCAAGTTCTAGTCAGTTTGATAAGGCAATTCATGGAGACAAAAGAAAACATATCAGAAAGGAAGAAATAAAATTGTCTTTATTTGTAGATCATTGTAGGGCATATAATAAAATTCCATAATTAATACCAGGGCTCGGTATACAAGGTTAACATGCAAATATTAATTGTATTTCTATATAAGAGCAATGAACAACAATGGCTGTAAAAGTGCAATGTGAAGGATCTTTTAGACCATGGAACTGTTCTGTAGCTTGACTGTATCAATATCCTGATTGTGATAATAAACTACAGTTTTGCAAGACGTTACCACTGGGAAAAACTGGGTAAAGCGTATGCGTTATATCTTTGTATTAACTTTTACAACCATATGTAAATTTACAATGATCTCATATAAAAAGTTTAAGAAATAAAAATGTAGAAAGCCTTCAAAGAACTCTTGTGTCTTAAAGAACATATAACTCAAACTCAATTCATGATACAAATGAATCCAAAGTCAGATGCCCCTTGCCCACATTTAATATTTTGTCTCTGGTTCCCGGTCTCTGACTCAGCCTCCAACCCAACACTTTTGTCATTCTTTTGGCACTTACATGAATAGAAGAACTGCCAGTGATTAAGTTATTTCTTCTGCTAAAATTCCACTTCTGTTCTAATTATGTGGCAGAGTAGTCTTCTTTTCTTAAGGGCATCAACTTAAATTTTACCTCTTCTCTGGTATATGTTTTCCTTTTCTCAGGCTGATTCAAGTGTTCTCTGTACTTACATTACACCATCTAGATTCGTCTCATCTTGCAAATAAAGTGCTGTGATACGCTGAACTTTTGAGATCAGGTGATGTTTTTAATTTCTGAACCCACGATGTCTGGCACAGTGCCTTTCAGGAGGTAGATAAATGTTGTGTAGATGAATCATTTCTAAGAGGATTAACTGACAACTTGAGCATGCAAAATGCAGCAGGTAAACTTGCCCGATTGTTTAATTAAAACAAAATTACACTAAAAGTCCTAATTTAACTCTAGGCCAGCAAGTGAAAACATTTTTAATCTCCACAAAATGATTGTCCCACTTGTTCCCCAATTTTATGTGAATTGCCAAATTAATATTTATTATTATTGTATTTTAGTATTATTAGTATCATTTTAATTAGGAAGCTAAACTCTCACATTAAGTTATAAAAATTACATTCTTCATATAATGAGAATAATAATTTAGCAGATTATTCATGTACTTCTTATAGGATTATCTTTTCTAAAAAGAAATAAAATTATATAAAGCCCAGTGTGATCAAAGTTTTATTTTTTCTCTTAATATATTATAGTGTTTTAAAGCTATAATGTAAGGTAGATTGTTAATTGGTGTCTATGAAGATATTTTTCCTTAATGATGAATTTTGATATTTTGAATTTTGATAATTTTGAATTTTGAATCCTTTTTCTAAGCAAAGATAAAAAATATATATATTATATACTGGTCTATGGCCATGCCACCCTGAACAAGCCCGATCCTGTCTGATTTTGGAAGCTAAGCAGGGTAGGGCCTGGTTAGTTCTTGGATAGGAGACCAACTAGGAAAACCAGGTGCTGTAGGTATAAAACATAAAATAAAATAAATAAAAGATTGTAAGCTGACAAGGTCCTGGTAGTCTGTGAGGTCAGCCAAGGGTTGTCTCACCTAAAAAAAATAATTTATATTCTGGAATTTAATACAAATTGTAACTACATTGGCTGAAAAAACTTGAGAGATGGTTATAACTAAATTGGATATTCAATTTAACTTTTAGAAACTACATAAGAGTTACATGCTTAAAACAATCCATGTTTCAACATGAAAGCAATGCAATGGATATTTAAATAAGATTTTCTTTTCCGCTGTAAGAGGACATAAATCTCTACATTTGCAGGGTGAAAACATATCACTTTAGCTTTCTGATAATTACTAAATTTTAAAACATATTCCTGTTTCTCTCATTAAAACAAACAACAACAATTAAAAACAACAGTAACAATAAAAAAAAAACACACAAAAACTTTTGGTTGCCATATCTCCTTGCAGTTACAACACTCTCCTTTCATCTTTGAAGGCTTGCCTGCACCCAATGCCTCCATTTTCTAACCGGAAGTCACTGTGCAGTCTTCTCTAATTGGCTTCTGACACTATCATCCCTTAATTAACAGCTTTTGCTAATGTCCCCAGTATTTTTCCTAAAAGACACGAACATTTTTAGTCCTAATAACACTTGGTTTGGCAACATTTGAAAAGTTGACCATTTTCTCTTTCTTATCACTCTCTTCCCTTCTAAGACACAACATGTTCCTGTTTTCTGAAGTTATTATGCTCATTCCTGCTACAGGAATTTGCCTATTTGTTGTCTGCAATATATTTCTCCTATCTTTGAAATCTCAGCTCAGTGTCCTCAGGAAAGCCCTCCTTTACCTCTCAGAAGCACCTTGACCTTTTTCTTCTTGCTTCTATCACAGTAGCAGTTTCAAAGTAGTTTTAGGATTCTTTGATTTATTCATTTGTCCCTCTCTGCTCCAAACTCTTCAATTATCTTGGTTTTTGATCACCATCAATTTTCATCTCCTAGCCTTCTTCTTGATATATATTCAATTCCCAATAAATATTTGTTAAATAAATGCCCTAATGAAGATATATCAGAAAAAAAAAAAAAACTTGATTTTTATTTAAGGACTTTTTTACCTAAGAGACAAAACAATAATTTTAATTTTTCTCTTTACCAGAGAACTTCATAAATAACTTAAGTAATAGTTTTTTTTTTTATTTTTTAATAAGTAAAGGTTTACTTTTATTTATTGACCTGGGCATATTTAAAGTATGCAATTCTGGAGTCAAATTGGACTGACCAGTTAAAATATGTGAACCAATTCTGAATAATTTAGTTCTTAGTTTTGAAAGAAAGAAAACCAAAAGTACATTTTCAGAAATTTATTTTATTAATAGAGTGCTGATTTCAGCATTCCTAGCCCCAACAGTATATGGATGAGGACATATTTGATACAGCAATTTTGTCAAAGAGGAGGAATGAAATAATACTTTAATATAAGAACTCTTAAATATAAATAAAGTTAGCATACTGGTATATATGTGTGGGCACGTGTGTGTTGATGAATGATAGTTATACACAGCAATGCTTTCTGGCCCATCTCTTCTATTTTGTATTTGCTCCCCATTTCAAAAAGCCTGTCATCTGCAGAATCAAAACCTAACGCTTCTCAAGGGCAGAGAAATCCTTCTGAGCCATGTCTTTCTCCTTATCTTTGCTTGAGTACCAGTGTACAAACATTTATCTTGTACACACATTTCAATTGCATAATACTAGAATCCAGGCTTCCGCAATGGCAGTGCTGTGGGTAAGGAAGGAATCAAGTTATTTGACAAACATCTACCCAATAGTTCTTTATAATCCTTTTTATTTCTGAGGCATCCATTACATTGTCTCCTCTTTCATTTCTGATTTTACTTGAGTCTTTCTTCTTTTTTCTTACTTAGTTTAGGTACAGATTTATTGGTTTTATCTTCTTTAGAAACTAACTCTTAGTTTTAATTTTCTCTATTTGATTTATTTCTACTCTAGTCTTTATTTTTTCCTTTCTTCTACTAACTTTGGTGTTCTTCTTTTTCTAGTTCCTTGAAGTATAAAATTAGTTTATTTGAGATCTTTCTCTTTTTTTAAATATCAGCATTTGTTACTATAGTTACCTCTTATTATGACTTTTGTTTCATCTCTTAAGTTTTGCTATGTTGTGTTTTCATTTTCATTTGTCTTGTGTGATTTCCTCACTCACCCAATGTTTTTTTAAGAGTATGTTGTTTAGTTTCCATGTATTTATGAATTTTCCAGTTTTCCAACTATTATTGATTTCTAGTTTCATTGTATTGTGGTCAGAAAAGATACTTGAAATAATTTCTTTGTGATTTGTTTTGTGATTTAACATGTGATGTATCCTAGAGACTATTTCATATAAGCTTGAGAAAAATGTATATTTTTCTGCTGTTGGGTGGAAAGATGTTGACCAAGGGGTATAAAGTTGGTTATTCAAGATGAAGACATTCTGGAGATCTAATGTACGACAGTGTGACAGTTAACAATACTGTAATTTATACTTGAAATTTGCTAAGCGGATAGATTGTAAGTGTTTTCACCCCACCCCACCCCCACCCCCCAAAAAAAGAAAAGGGAAAAGAAAATTGTAGGTATGTGAGGTGATGAATGTATTAATTAGCTCAACTGTGGTGATTCTTTCACAACGTATACATATATCAAAACATCAAGCTGCACACCTTAAATAATATAATTTTTGTCAATTATACCTCAGTAAAGCTGGAGAAAAATGTTGTAAACAGCCTTTATGTAAAACTAACATGAAACAAAACAGATTTTACTTTAAATTAAGAAAAAAATCAGCTTACTGTTCCTTGGCTAAGTTCCTTGGCTAAGAATAGAATATTAGTTATCGGTCATCTAAATCTAGCTTGATATACTTGATCTTGACTAGTTGGGATACTTGATCTTGATATGGCAATTCTTATAGTTGTTACTTGCTCTCCTTTTACATTTGTTTGCATTTCAGACATTGTAAATGTCAAGCAGCAAACCATTTCAATAAACCCTTTAGTATTCTCACTAGTTAACCAAGGCAGATGGCTGTCTGTTAATAATTAAACAAATAACTTTGAAGATATATACTACATTCTGCCTTCTTTGGCAATAAATTAGTTAGAGGAAATACAGGATTTAAGATTCTGAGTTGTGGTGTAGGAGCATGGTCACTGGACTGGAAATATGAATAGATGACCTTGGGCAGACTAACTCAACCTCTTTGGGATTCCATTTTTCATCATTAAAACTAGATGATTGACACATGTTCTCCCAGTTTTGTACTACCTTGAATCCTCTTCAAGTCAACTGTTTGCTTTTTCTAGAATAAATATATTATTTGATAGCATGTTTTAATTTTTTAACACAGGGATTTATTTGTTTCTTTTCATAGTGATGCTGATTTTTCAAATACACTTAATGAAGAAAGATTTCATTGAAATTAATTAAAAATTTTAGTGTTTGGGAGGAAGCATTGCAGTTAAGACTTTCGTAATGAGGCAGGACAGGTAGTGCAGGTAAACCTCTTTCCTCTCCAGGATATGGCTCTGGAAAGTTTTTCCTTTCTTCAGACCTCCCCCTGTTTTAGCTGTGACAGTGGTAGAGAAGCAAAAATGGTCTTTTCCAGCTTAGACTCCATCCTTGGCTAAGGCATAACCTTTGGCTAACTATAATATCATTATAATCTAATCTGTGTCGCAAATACTGCAGCTCCCATTAGGCACCTGATACTATGACATTTCCAGAAACATGATATGAGGATGAAAAAGTGAGAAACCGAGCTCTCTGCCCACTGGTAGGAGACGTCAGGTCTACCTCAGCAGCATGTTTTCACAGCCTCTACCTCCAGGAAAAACAGAAAGAGTGCATTACCCAGCCATCTTGAGCTGGCTTTCCCCAAACTTAAGTGCGTTCATTTTGCTTTAATAAATTTTGCACTTTTTCCTGCTTGCTGTTTGCCTTGCCATTGATTTCTTTTTTGCAGAATAGGACAAGAATCTGGTCACTGAATCCTCACATTCTCCAGCTGTCCATCCTACCCCTGAATTCTTTCTCGTAAAGTAAGAGAAGAACCTTTCTGGACACAATAATGTGATTCCTGTAACTTCTACATATAGTTTGGCCTTATTCAAGTTATTTTTAACTGCTTTTGGCCTCATTTTTCTTATCTATAAATATCAGTATTAATTATACCTTTCTTATATAGTATTAAATTGGTTAATTCATGAAAAGCCCTCAGAATAGTTGTAAGGGTATATTAGTACAGTAAATGCTATTATAAGCTGTTATTTTCAAAAATATGCATTTTTTTTTCAGAACAAATAGCAACTATTCATTCCCATGGAGTTCAATCATTGTAATGTTTGAATCTCAGATACTCCACATTTCTTCTTTCAAAGTCTGTTTGTCCTCACAACTCTGAAGCAATCATTACAGCACTCATTACAGCACTCCCTTTGGAGTCCAATAATTCTCTTCTGAGCATCAGGCAAATGAATCAGCACACAGGGATGTGTTGATCCAGCTACTACCAACTTTGAAGAATGAGTAGCAGACGTAGAAAATGACCCAGTGGTTTCTTCCCTCAAGAATCTGTCCTTTCAGAGTAGAACTTGTGAATGAAGTTAAGAGTGGCTTTTAAGTCTTTCATCTGTGAATTATACAATACATTTCATGGTTTACCATTATCCAAACATTTATGACCTTTCATGTCTATTTTTTGATGAGCTTTGTCTTTACTAGTTTTTACACTGTATCTATTTTTGAAAACTTCAGATTATTCAGCCCAATAATCTCTCATTGAATGCTCTTTCTCTGAATTCATAGGAGGAAGGAATAGTTTAGATGATTAGTGTGAAAATTAGTTCTATACTGTATTTGTACAGGAATCAAATAAGATAATGTATGTGAAATTAGTTTGAAATCTTTAAAGAAATATCATGATTATATATATATATATATATATATATACACGTATATCTATTAAAATATGGTGGTATTATACACATATTTTACACATTTGTGAAAGATGAGTAATTAATATAATTTTATATTCACAGATCATAACTTTAAGCCATTTCCAAGCATGAAAGTCTCATGTTTGAGAATACTGAGGACAAGAACTATTTCCACATTATTTTTGTATTGAAAACTCTTGTTAAATTATGCACAATGTATCTTTAACATGTGTGCCATCTATTTCTGTAGATGCTGCTGCTTCAAGGCTGCATTGGGTCTATAATCTGCATGAAGTCACTCTATGGTGTGTTTTCCACATGTGGAATTTCTGAATTCTTAACCCCTCCCAAGTTTCATTTTAACAATATAATTTTACTTGCCTGTATTGCATTTACCTTCTTTTTAAAATTTTACATTTTCACCTATGGTTTACCTGTTTTCCCTAATTTGATTATCGGTTTTCAAGGACGAAGATTTGCTTCGTTCAAGCACAGGGATATGTTACTTCATTTTAAGACTAGTAGCCACAATGTTGCTAACTAGTACACTCAATAAGCACATACCATGGTCCTTTTTCCCCTCATATAATGAAAAATAATTTTTTTAAAAAAATCTACTTTAAAACGATGTCCTTTTCTGTATGTATGGAATGAGAAAAAAATGATGACTTAGTTTTTCCTCTAATTCAGGCTATATAATTTGATCTCAATTGGAAAAGATTGTAAAGCTGATGCTAGAATCTTAGATTTTTCACGTGACCAGTTCTTTGAAGACATTTGTTTTTTAGTTATTTTTTTCTGTGTATGTGCCTATATTTTATGTTGGAGCAAGCTATTGTTATAGATCCATCAACAATATTTATTGGTGCCTATTGGGAGCTCAACATTTTATGAGGGGTTGGTAGGGAAACAGAATAAGTATCAGATGTACTCATTGCACTGAAAGCACTGATAGTATAGTCAAAAAGTTAAGATCAGTGCAAAGGACAGAAAGCAAACAAATCAAGACAATACCTAAGAAACGTTTTACTTTGTGCAGAAGATATGAAAATGTTTTTAGAAACTACATTGAGCCATTACTGATAATAAATACTCTGCATTAGATACTTGTAACTGTTCAATGCCATTTTCTGATGATGGAACTAAATGAAGATCAAAAGCAATTAAATTAATCACCTTAGGTCACATAGCTTGTAAATGGCAGGGCTGGGATGCCACCCTGGCTCAAAAATGTGTCCACTAGTTCCTTAAAGAGAAGTTTGGGACTAGAGGAGACAGAGAAAGCTTTGTGGATGAGGCAGTACAAATAAGATTAATACTACTGATTGATTGAGTGTTAGGTGATAAAACTCTTCTAAGCACTTGATATACATGGCTTCCTTACTTTCTACAAATGCATTGTGTTAATATTTTGAGGCCTTATTTATAGCTGCAGAAACTGAGAATAAGAGACATTAAGTAACTTTACCAGGGGCACAAGAGTGATGGAGCTTGGATTTGAACCAAGGTTTCCTGGCTCCAAAGTCAGTGTTTGCTCGTTATAATTTAGAGGCAAAACAAATGGACAGTTGCTAAGAAGTGCAAGCTACATGGCCATAACCAGTGATCTGAACATTAAGGAGAAGGCAGGATGTTATGGTATCAAGTGGATATTATAAGATAGAGATAAAGAAGGAAGTTGAAAGTGGCTGTGATGTCTTCAGCCAAGATAACTGATATAATGTCAGTCATTAACTGAAATATTATAGTAGAGCAACAACTATCATAGCAGGGAAAATGGTACTTTTGGTTTTGGCAGTGTTGAGTTTAAAGGTGTTACTCAGACATTTGCATGATGCTGGGAAGGTAGGTTTGAAACTCAGAAAAACTTTCAGAATTAGAGATGTAGAAGAAATACTAATTTCAGTCCCTAAGGTGATAAAGATACTCAGTTGAAGATTGAGGAAGGGACACCACATATATTGAGAATGAGAAATTAGAGGCAGTAGGAGAACCAGTAATAAAGTGTGTTTTGAAGGCCAGTGTAGGGGAGTTTTTTCATAAGATGAGGGATCAGCAGTGCTGTGTACAACAGAAAGAGGTCTGGTAGGGCAACAACTGAAGACAGCTTTGGGTAGTAGTTGTCATTATCCATCTTTATGACAGCAATTTCATAGAAAGATTTAAAAAAAAACAGGGAAATGCAGATGTTTTATGTAAAGGATTGGCAGGTATGGAGGAGCCAGGTTTTGTATAACCTCAGGTTGAATTGCAATATATATATGGAATAGACACACTTTATTTTCTGGGCATATATCTGGTAGTGTAATAAAGCAAGAAATCATTTAATTTCTTACAGCAAAGTCTTACTATTCACTGTGATTGAAGAAAACCTTGATTTGTCCCTCTAGTATGGGATAGCAGAATGATTCCACATCAGCATGGAGGAATTCAAAGATGAAAGCTAGAAGCCACAGGCTACCAGCTATCCTAGTGATAAATGTTTTCTGTAACTGCTGAGAATGGTAAATAGATGTCAGAGCCCCTAATTAGCTCAGTACTGGGTCTGCAGAATTACCAGATCCAGTGCTCTGCTTCATTTACTTAGCATTAATGCTTTCAGAGGTAAGCATCTTTTTAACGGGACAGGTAGACTCTTATGATGTAGATGGAAGCAGTGGCCTATTCACTGAAAGTGGCCTTATCACGAGGGCCAATATGGTCAATTCACAGAGCTGGGAGAAGGCAGGGAAAACCAAACCAAAAGGAATTGGTTTTTCTAATTTTTTTTCAACTTTGTTGAGGTACAATCAACAAATAAAATTCTAGAATATTTAAAGTGTACATTGTGATGATTTGATACAGGTATACATTGTGACAGCATTCCTCCCATCTAGTTAACACATCTATCATCTCATTTATTTGGCTGTTTATTTTTAGTGAGAATATTTAAGTTCAGAAAATTTCAATTATATAATACGTTATCAACTACTGTCGCCATGTTATATACATTAGGTCTTTAGACCTTATCATCTTATAGCTGAAAGTTTGTACAAAAGGGATAGATGTAGATAGAGTCAGAGATGAACACGTCTTTAATTATATATATGTACACACACACACACACACATACACACACACACATATGTAAATATCTATGAAAGGATCTTGGAGCTCTGTAGCCATAGCTCTATAGTTATGTAGCAGGAACTCAACGAATGCTATTGCCAATTTCGTCACTCTTCCAAAATAAACAAGGTAACCCTGCTGCACATGTCTGCCAAAATGCCATTCAGGGCTAGTCCATAAGTCCAGAGTTTTTCACCTTAGAACTGATATGAAACGTGCCTTTGGTGACATTCTCAGAAATAGTGTTCTAAAGGAGATCAGATGTGTTTCTGATCCTGCCACAAAAAAGAGGCAAAAACTGCAGCCGACGCAAAAGTTTTTATGTCAAAATCTGAGAAACCATGAGGAGCCTTAACTCCAAGCCATGGATATACTGAAATCATAGTAAATGTTTTTTTGCTCAAAGGTTTAGCTTTAATATTTTATATCTTTGTTTTTCTAAGTTGCTATACTTTCAATACTGCTTTGCTGTATTGCAAACAACCTCGGTGGGAACTCTGTGGGAAGATGAAATAGGGCTATATGGCGGTGGCACAGCATGTGTGCTATGCCACTTGCCCAGCACGCGGCAGCGGAGGAGAAGCACGAGGACAGCCGGTGAGAGGCCGGGTGTGCTCTCAGAGGCTGAAGAGCCCCGGCTTCGTGGGGGTTGTGGCATCGCTGGTTGACTGAGTCGGGGCAACGGTGTCCATTTGAATCTCCTCAACAGATGGATCAATGTGCACCACGGCTTCCCCGATATGACCCTGACCCTGATGCACTTTGTGGTCCCTAAACTTGGCTTGTACATCTCTGCCCAACCCAAAGTCTGCCTCTTTCCACACTCTTCCTCTTGGTCCCGGGCTTCCGTGGCTTCGGGGGTCTTCACCAACCTCTCTCTGTAGAACAATGTCTGCTGGCCAAGGCCATGACCACCCCAGAGATTATAGTCATCCAGACCCTCTGCTACAAGAAAGCCTTCTCTACCAAAATACAGCTTATGCTGATTCCTATAACTTTAGGTGTAATCCTAAATTTTTATTACAATATGAAGCTTAATTTCCTTGGAATGGTGTTTGCGGCTCTTGGCTTTTTATTTTACACCCCTTTACCAAGTGTGGGTAAGAGCAAAACAGCATGAATTACAAGTAAACTCAGTGCAGCAGCTGTGCTACCAGGCTCTGATGTTGTCTGCCGTGTTGCTTGTCCCCGGTGCCCTTCGTTGAGTTGGTTTTTGGAGAAGGAGGACTATTTGGTCCCTGGTCAGTTTTTGCTTTGCTTATGGTTCTGCTATCTGGAGTAGTAGCTTTCATGATGAATTTATCAATTTATTGGATCGTTGGAAACGGTTCTTCAGTCAGTCACCTATAACATGTTTGGACACTTCGAGTTCTGGATTATTTTATTTGGAATATATTTCATTCAGGGATTTTGCTGTCGGTTATTCAGGGTCTTGACATGTTATGTACATTATTTGGCATTCTCACCTATACCCATTTTAAACAGTGAGCAAGAAGGAAGTAAATTGGTACAATGTCCTTAGTTGGGTTTTATGGAGAAAAGAAAGTCATCCCAAGAAGATCGAAAAATATTAAGTGCATGAGTTACATTGTAAAATTCATTGAATGGTGGTTTACAAGAAGTAAGCAATAGAAATAATATTCATAAATATGAATTTTTCTTTTAAAATAATATTTTAAATATTTTTAAAGGTTTATGCTTCCTTTCCAAAATGATTGTATGAAGTATATAGGGTGGTTTGATGTATGAAGTATATAGGATGAAATACATGAAATTAAAGTTCTGTAATAGTGACGAAGGACCTCATATCACTGAACTGCAAGTGTGTCACAGCTTTTAAGTATTCAGCTCTTCCAAGGAAGGACACATAGGACTCCTCTACTTGCTGGTAGGTGGTTCCCCAGTATGAGCTCAACTATAATTTTGGCCAAAGTGTTCAAGTCTGAATTTAAATCTAGCATTTCTATTTTAGTTAATGTAGTATAACTTCCTCCTTATTTCATTTACAGAAATGAAATATAATTTATAGAAAGCAAAGAATAGTAAAGAAGGCCATAAGGTAAAATCCAATTCCAACAGTTCTATTTTTTTTTTTAGTAGAAATTGATATAGGAAGTTATATATTATCCAAAAAAAGGCTACAATTTCTACAGGTATTCTCTTGTTTTTGAGCTCTCAGTGAATTCTTGAAATTACACGTGAAGTTAAAAAACAAAATAGCTCCATGTTTAAATGGTCCAAGAAAAGACTATGGATAGAATTGAACAGGTTTCATGTTATCTTGGTAAATATTCTTCTGGCCTCTGCACCTTTCAGTTAGTATTTTCTTAATTCTGCCTCCCTACTTTTCACATTTGAGGCATCCGGGGAACTTTCTTTGACATTGAGGATTTGGAGTGAACTGTGTCCAGCCTTTCTTAAGGTGGCCATGGGAAATTCCTATGCAACAAGTCAGGGCAAATGTTATTCAAACACTAAGTAGAAACTTGCTGAAAATTGAAAGATTTTGAAAGAAAAGTAGAAAAATGGTCAATATTAAACTAGTTCCATGAGTTTCTAAAGGAATATATATATTTTTAAAATTAGGCTATATGGGAAATACATGGTTTCCGCTTAAGGAAATATATAGTGCTATATATTTAATTGCAAAACGTATTTCTACCTCCAGCCTCTTGGCATTAAAGCCTTAAAAACAGTTGTTGATAAACTCTCAACAATAAATTAACTCAGAACTTATCATCTGTGGTCCATTAATATTAACACACTGAATCATAAGTGGTAGAAAATTATAAGTGCAAATTAAGATATTTGGTAACTCTTGTTTTCTGTGCTTTGTATCATCACTAAGTATTCGCAATTGATATTTTATAAATCTCTGATATTAAAAATTCATGATTTATAACAATTGAAGGTTTGTAATATCTGCTTTGCCATTGTAGGGATTACTTTCTGCCTTTGTTTTCTGGGCAGCGACCAGTAAGGTAAAGTGTAGTTCATGGGGAGGAGATAAAAGCAAGTGGTAAAGACATTGATTTAGGTTTTGAAAAGTTTTTGTTACTGTTACCTTTTAGCTGCATTACTGCTTTTGGTGTATATGTTGTTTGCTAGAAACCCTTAGAATCTTAGAATTTTCTCATTTTAAAATTGAATAGTATTTGGGCTCCTTCTTGAATATGCAAGTTCTGGAATTAATATCATTTTTTCCAGGCAGCTCAGCTTAATTAGTATGTTACTGGTTACTTTTTAAAAAAGCATTTTAAAGGGATTATATTGCTTGTATTTGTGTGTGTCTCTGTGTGCACAGGCACCTGTGTATGTGCAGGAGGTCAGGAGAGAAGAGTATTCAAAAAATCAAGGTCATTGTGTCATTTTCATTTAGAGATCATAATGAAAGAGGCTTATAGGTTTTGCTTCAGTTTTCTGAAACTTTGGTGGTAATAACAAATGCTGAGAATAATAGGTCCTATGTTTATTAAGTTATTCCTTCACTTTATTAGACACAAATGCTTGCACCATCTGCTATGTAATTTTTAATAACATTATCTCTCACGCACACCCGTAATTACTGGAATATAAGTTCCATTAGAACAAGACCTTACCTAGCTTGTTTACAAAATTCTTCACAGAATTTAGAACAGTGTCTAGCCAATAGTAGATGCTCAATAAATGCCAATTAAATGAATAAATATATTAACACTACCTAATTTATTATGACTGTTTTTATGTAAATAATGGTTTCTGATAAAAGATCTTGTTCTGTGCTGCATAATATTACTTGAAGTGTTTACATCATTCAGAACCTAATGTTTCTTTTACTCACCAGCTGTTTTAGGGAACAATAATTTTTTTAATATAGCATAACTTACATTTTAATTAAGATTTGAGATCAAATAGAAGTTCCTAAGAAAACAAACTAATGAAGTATGTAAATATTAAAGTAATTCTAAAATAGGGAAACATATTCATAGCTTCAAATGATCTTCTGGGGAATGGACAATAAAATGTAAAACAACTAAACCTTCCTGAGTTCAACTAACTTCCAGAGAACATTGTGAGCTTCTATATATCACATCCTTCAGTGTCCTAACAGTAATGCTATGTTATATGATTTTTATACTCAATAAATATAACATTGATGGAAATTTGTGTGGTGCAGGGTAAGTATTGCAACAATAGTTATAATTTTATATTATTTATAAGAAGTATGGTTAAGTTTTAACTAATATTTCTAATACTTAAACTATTGTTATTGTTATCATTAGATGTGATTAATTGAAGGCACTGTAAAATACATCAAATTGTGTCCTCCATATAGATAGTCATTATAGGGTAGCATTTTCATTATGACACTTATATCATACTTTTGTGGAGTGTATTACTGTTGTCCCATGGCACTGTTTCTGTAGTGGAATTAAACTTCAATTGGTTATAACATATCTTTCTTCAGTGGAGGTCAAACTACTTTAAAATATTATCTCAGTGCTTTTAGCTTATCAAGGGACTATTGGAAAAATGATTTATTCTTATTTAGCAGGCAAGAAAATGAAAGCATAAACAGGGAAAGTCAATTGCTTAAGGTCAACTGACAAATCATTTTTATGTGGTTGAAATCAAATTTCCCAAAGTCACAATCTAGTACATGAGGGACTGAGCAGTGAGTAAAACAGATCAGAGAAATAAAAAGTCAAATGTTTACCTTGCTTGGTTAGGAAGAATGCAGTTGCTGATGCATTTTTAGAATGATGCAATTAAAGCTTCGAAATTTGTGGGTCAAATTATGCACATGATTTGCCAGATTGGATCCAGCAGTTTTTTATACTATGTCATTATGTTGACCTATTATGAAGTGGTAAAGAAATAAATTGGAATCAAGTGTTTAAGGACAGTTGTGATAATAAAATGAATTTCTAGTTGGAACAGATACTTTTCTCTGGTATTAAAGAACAAGAGACAAAGCAATACAATATAAGAAGACCTAAAAAGCTTTTTTTAAAAAAAAAAAAGAATATAATTACATTAAAGAATATTAAGGCAACTGTGAAAAATAAAAGTAAAATTGAAATAGTTCTATCAAAGAATCAATTAGAAGTGAATGGTGAATCTAAATTATTGGACAGTTATGGTCTGCCTCATATTATCATGTATTCATTTATGATTCTCTTGGGGGGAGATCTTAAATTTACTGCTAACAAATTCTTTCCCCTTTTTTACTTTAGTTCATGTTTCCTAAGCATGTTTTCCAGAATATAAAATCCACAGGATGCTCAGATGGGGAATTTGGTCAGAGAAGTTTAGGAAATGTTACATATATAACGTATTAACATTTCAGGCACCTTGCTTTAGAGACACAGGAAGAAGTAGCAGTGATGAGAATGGTTGAAGAATGAGGGGTTATGGCTGAAACAAAATAGATTTTATGGGTCACTTCAAATATTTGCAGAAATGTTGATATACTTAAATGCCACGTTCATTTTTCACTTTGCAGAAACATCAATTAAAAAATACTTTGTGTCTTTTTGAATTATATGGTCTGTCAGAATTGTTAGATTTTTCTGCATGATTTTTCTATTGAACATATAATGTCATTTGAGACGGTGGAAAATATACATTCTGGGACTTTTTTTTTTTTTTAATTCATAGAAGTTGTTTTCTTAGAGTGAAGCAACTTTAATTGGAAAGGTCATTGCTCAGAAAGTGCTGATTCCAGGTTTTTCTCTCAAATATTTTGAGAATTATTATTGTCACTTTTAATAGTGATCATGAAAAAAAGTTTAAAGTAGAAATTTGTAGCAACTATATATCTCATTTAGTCTATCACACAAAAGCATATATTTAATTTCTTATAAAATGGAAGACTGTTGGATGTTATTAACTTGAATGTGACACATATTATCTGTCCTTTATCTTTCAAAACTGGAAAAGGGGAATTGCAGTTTGAAAACTTTTGAGATGCTGTAACAGGACAAAGCCTCATTGATGGCCTGGGTGTTTGGTTTTATTTATGTTAGAACATGGGATGACTTTAAAACTAAGATTTGTTGAGAATTCCGTTTCATTAATATTTCTGTGTTAAATGCATAGTATTGAACTGTCAATGAAATATGAGACATTTTACCCAGTGGCATTTTAAATGAATCTCATTGTAGGGGAAGCCTGTGGGAACACCAGATGCTGGAGCTTATTTCCGTGTGCTGGCAGAGCATGGAGTAGCTGCCTTGTTTACAGCGCCGACTGCAATTAGAGCAATCCGTCAACAGGACCCCGGGGCAGCCTTGGGGAAGCAGTACTCTTTGACAAGGTGAATGGGGTGCACAGTGCAAATGACATTAAAAACTACAATCGGAATGAATAACTGAGCATTTTATTTTTTTCTTGTACTGAAATACCTCACATGGAAAGAGCCAAAAGATTTTGAATGATATGAAGAATGACTGTTCTAAACATATCTTTGAAATACTTGGAATTTTAACTATATTTTTAAATACCATATCATGTTTATTTCAGTTCAAATATTACCAAAACATTTTATTTTAAAACTACCCTGCTTATTATTTTTTTAAAAGTAAACTGCTGACTGACTTAAAATACACACACACATATATATATGAGTATATACACATACATACACACATAAATCACACACATGCATTTGTCTTTGGAAAATAAAAGAATGGTTTACATAGAGGAAAATAGTATTTGATTTCACATATACAGATGAAACGTAAATTATAGTCCATATTATCTGTGTTGAGAGAGGAAGGAAATGATTTTTTTATTATTATTTTGTGATAATATGCTCTGAATAGGTTAGATACTTTTGTGCTGGCTTATTGACATCCATGTCAGTTTAATGATATGTATGTTCGAAGATAATTGTAGCAATTTGTATCTTCAAGGCAGTTTCCAGCATCGATTCTCATGGAACTTGTTTGAAATAGGTCATGGCTATCATGAACTAAATGAAGAGATTTTATAGTTTCTTCCAGTCAAAAAGTGTGTTTGAATTAAATTGGTTTAATTTTTTTAAGTTAAATGCCAGATGTTTTGAATTTTATGTTGTTATGGCCCAAAGGAGTTAAGAGAAGTATCACACACCAATTGTAGATGTAAGCAAGAAGCTTTCAATTTGGGCATAGTTAGTGGTTTTACTTGTTTCTTTTTCCTCTTCTTTTTTATTTTATGAAAAAAATAGATTTGGATTTACATCAAAACTTATCTATAATCTAAAGAGTACATATCATTAAAATAATAAAAGTTTTTTCAGAAAATGAACCCTTTATTATAATATTTCTATTCATGCTCTATTTGTTCATACATTTACATTTCAATTTAGTTTCTTCCATTTCAGTCAGAAGTATAGAAATATAGATTTTGGTAAAAGCATCTGAGGCTGTGTACAGTTTTCATGTCTTAAGATGGTTTCAGGGCTTTTGAAGAAACAGTGATTGTAGTTTCTTGCAGTGTCTCTTTACTGACAAGTGCATGCAATTGCCAGGCATGAAGTTGTGTGACCAGCAAGCTAAGGTCTCTCATTTGCTGCATCATCATCTTTCCCATTTGTATATAGGTTCGAATGCTATCTTTTATTGTGAAGGCAAGAACTGTTTCTAATTTGCCTTATGTATAAAGCATCAAACAATACTAAGTGCCTATTAAACCATCACTTTTCAAACTAATACACATAGACATGGAGCATGAGATTTTAGCATAAGAAAAAACTGCATTAAATTCTCTCTGTCATGCCCCTTTATCTTTAGGCACCTAAATTATTTATGATGATGTGCACACATGTTTTTAATAGTTATGTAGGATTGCAGACAAACTCTACAAACACCCTCAATTATTTAAATTACTACTACTAATAAATGCATACAGTTACTGAAAATCTACCATGTGCCAGGCATAAGCAGTTTTTCTAGCTTTGTCATCACAATAAGTAGTAATTGTCATTATCTTCACTTTACAAATGGGTAAGATCAGGCCCAGAGAGTTTAAGTTACTCTTTTGAATGAAACTAACTCAGACAATCTAAGGCTAGCATTCTTAACGAAATACCACAGCATACTCTTCCTATGAGAATTAAATTAGGAAACTAAAAACCCAGATATTTTTGTCATTTTTCAATATGTATTGAATTTATGTAGTTAGCATAACAATTATAATGAGATACTGTATTTAAACATAAGGCAAAATTAATTTTGTTACTATAAGTGGTGGAGAGTTTTTCCAAAAGGTAATTTGAATTTTCATTTGAATTTTCTTGTGGGGAGCAGTAGAAGAAAATAGAATGAAGGAAAGATGGAGATAAACCACAGGGACATTGGTGGCAAAAAAATAATGATATTCTGTCATGTGAACTAGAAGTTGTTGAGGCATCACTGAAACAATCTATTTGTATTTAACTTCTGTTGTTGGCACAAGTGAAGCGTAATTTTCACTTGTTTGGTAGTTTGTGGACCTTGAACAAAACATTCATTTTAGTTTCCTTCTGCCCTTACTTTATTACCTGAAAATTCTTTGCCAGAATTTATCTTTAGCATTTTATGCATTTCTGTTTATCTTCCTATCCATTTAGACTAAAATTAATTGGTAACATTACCATTTTTCTGTTTCACTTTGCTTAATTTTCGCCTGCATTTGAGTCTTAAATTGTACTCAGTTTTATATAGAATAGGAAAAGGTGTATAGTTCTCATTCTCATTAATTCCTCCCTTTTTTTCTACTCACTATTGTATATTATCTTTTTAGGATTATACATTTGGAAGTAGATTTTTTCATGAGTTATCATCAACAGAATATCACCCATATACTTATTAATCTTTATTAACCTAGGGTAGCACTGTCTAATAAAACCGAGCTCTACAATATGGTAGGCATTAGCCACATGTCACTACTGAACTCTTGACAAAGATTAATACTAATAAGAAATGGTATTTTTAATTCGGTTCAATTTTAATGAATTTAATTTTAAATAGCTACAGGTGGCTGTAATAGCTACCATATTGTACGATGCAGATATCGACATATGTAATTAATGTGGGTAAATTTAACCTTCAAGAAAGAGTGCAAAATAACTTTAAAAAATGGCTAATTACTACTTACATAATATATATTTTTAAGCAAAAATATGTTTTGAATTTCCAATATGGACATTTATCTCTGTATTATTTATGAAATAATGGCAAGGTCATTAATGAGAAATTTAACTCATGAAAAACATTTGGGTTTTTTTGTTGTTTTTTGCAAGCTACTAGTGTTCTTTAAAAAATTACGAAGACAGATCATCTCTTTAAGCTTGAGTTTATCTCTAAATTATCTTACATTTTATCTTTTAATTATAGATTTATACTTTTTATCTTTCAGTAATAATTTGGTCATAAAAATATTAAATTGGGTGGCTCCATAGTGTAGTGGTTAGCACGTTTACTTTACACGCGAAAGGTCCTGGGTTCGCACCTCAGGTGGAGCCAATGACTATACCAGGGGTGCGCCAGGCCTTCCGAGTGCACCAGACCCCTAAGTGCGCCAGGTCCCCCGAGTGTTCCAGGCCTCCCGTGTGTGCGCTGGGGTGCGGCACGGGTGCAGGCAGGCAGCAAGCGTGTGGGAGGAGATGACCCGCCTTCAGAGATCCAGCTCTTTAGGGGAAACTGCAGCATCCATAGGTCAGGGGTGGAAGTGGTGGTGGTGGTGGAGGGGGGGATTAAGGAGGGGGGAAAATTAAAGTTATCAAAAAAATATATTAGATCACATGGCATGGTTTTATTTACGATGAAGAATTAGGAGTTAAATAATATTTGATGCAATATTTATTAAAAGATTTTAAATAATTTTATTGGTCATGTCCTAAATCTTATCTTTATAATATGTTTATGTTTATTAGTATTATACAATTGGGAGTCTGTAAAAATAATACAGGGATAAAATAATAACTTTGGGGCATTTTTAGGACATTTAATACAAAAATAGTTTGATAATTTCTAGTGTATTTAAGGAAAGGAATCATCTATATACTTTGACATTTTTCAAAATTAACAATAATTTCAAAAATTTTCCTTTTTTTTAGTAAATAGAAAAGTGATTTTAATGACAATAGAAGGTTTTTCTGACTTACAAGGAAGCTGGATAGCACTTTTATCATTCTTTAGAAAATACAAGCCTTTCTATTTTGCTTTTTAGTGCCAGCATGAGGATTGCTACCATAATAGTACTAATGAAATTAAAATCTAAGGAAAAAAGGAATAGAATTATAATGCCAAACCGTAAAAATAAATACTAAGTTTTAAGATCTGTAGTGCTGAAATTTGCCATCAGATGAGAACTCAATGCTAATTCATGGTTTATTATTATAATCAATTTTTTAATTCATTATAGTTTATTTGGCTGGGAAAACAATGCCAAAAATTTAATTAAAACTTATAAAAATGCTGGTAATATCAAGGTAATATTAGTTGTTTCTTGATTAGCCAAAAATTATTTTATTGTGTGCTTTTATTAACTGAAAATATTTTGCATCATTTTTATTAATAAATATTTTTGAAGTTTTATATCTTTAGTTTTATATATAAACTGAACATACAACTATCTGAACCATCTAGAGCTCTTTGAAGTAATCTGTGGCTTGACAGATGACAGAAATGTGGCCTCCGAAATCTGTAAAACTCTTTTGGTTGTTTTTTGCCTCTGCTGTTGGAATCAGCCAGACCTATCATTTTATAAAATTTAATGCAAAGTATCTAAGTGCATAACATTCTTTATTTTTTCTCAAACAGAAACTATTAGAAATTTATTTCTGCTCTTAAAGAAAAGTTTGAGGCTAATATGTTCTATTACATATGTGCTATTGATGAAGAAAGAAAGTAGAAAAGATGCAGTATGCTTTAGAAATACCTTCAATGAAATAGAAGAATGGCTCCTTTTTTAGTCAGTTGGAAAACCATGTTTGAAACCCCTGCAGTCATAAATGGCAAAATACGAAAGTGCTAATATGTTCATGTCTGTGTATATATGTGTGTTCTTTCTGTTCTTCAAATCTTCTTTGATATTATATAACAACAATAAATATATTTTAAGTTAATCTAAATTATAAAGGATGTATGCATTGTCAGTCATCAAAAACAGTATCTGGTATAATTTGCAGAAGCACAAAAACAGTGGAACTACAGACATTTCCATTCAATCTTTCCTGCTTCTACAATTTGTCATGGATACCTGTGTTTTCCTCTAATTATGTTTTCTTAAATTTTACATTTATTTAAGATTAAGTCTTAGAGCGTTTGGGTTTTCTTGTTTGTTTATGTGCCGGTTTTCTTCTTCCAATGATATACAACGTATTTCTAAAGGATTTTCGAGGAAATGAACATAGTCATGTTGAAATCAGACCTGTTGCTCAAACCTCCTGAAATATTCTGTCTCCACTTCTGCTTTCGTTCCCCGGGGCGGCCAGGATTTGGGTCCACACCACTCTCCAGGGATGTAACAGCCTCCCAAAGCCAGGCTCCCGGCTCCTTCCCTCCACCCTCCATACCACTGTCAGCGGTTTCTTTCTAAAGCAAAAATCTCCCAATACACTCTCCTGTTTAAAATCCGTAATTGGCTTTACTTAGCTTCTCAGTGCCTTCATGATGAAATCCAAATTCCTCAGAATGTTCTACAAGCCCCTTTTTGATGATGTCTTCCAAAGGGCATCACTTGTTTCTCATTTCCCTATAAATGCATAATATTCTTAATCACAAGTTTTCTAAAACATCAGGAAGCTGTTTGACTGACACAGTTAAAATATCTTTATATTTTTAGTCATAGGATTATCAACAATATGGCATTTATAATTTTGATTTTGTCTTGTTTTAACATGGGATCTAAAATTGTAGATGGATCCACCTCATTTTTATTTATTTTTCTTTTTTCACCTCATTTTAAACTTTAAACTTTACACTAATCTCTCTTATATTTTAACCTACTTTTAATGACTTGAGCATTAATGTTTCATTCTGCTATAACAGTTCTATCCGATGAGTCATAACTGATAATCCAAATGTTAATTTCAAGCAAGTTATAAATGAAAACACATTTGATTACCTGAATTTTTTATCCCAAATTGCAGATTTATAACTAGTAAATATCTGACTTTTTCTAGTCCCTGCTTCATTAATTCCCTTTTGCCCTCCCATTCTCATCCCTTTTATCTCACTTCTTTTTTCTCAAAAGTTTAAATATTGCCCTAGTAGAGTAGTATACTTTAAGAAGCTAGGGTGCTCACCAAAGTGACTGATCCACATTATTCAAATGGTTTCATAGCAAAGACTACTAATAGATTTTTTTTCTGTTTGAAATTGAAATTATGCTTCTCTGTTATTACTAAGACATCTAAATTTTACCTTTGGTACATATCTTGTTAAAGGATGGTTCCTTGATAATTTGGATATGTAGTTGGAATATATGCCACTAGGCAGCTCCTCAAACATTATTTTTGACAGTGCATCACACAATTATTTGAAGGTCTATAACTATGCCAAATTATTAAACGAGACCAAACCTCATATTATGCAAAGCCATTGTGATAAAAGTCTTTTTATGGAAGCATTAAGTAGTAGATTACCTTTGCTGCATTTATTGGCACATGCACACCCATACATGTATATGCATACAGATCCGAGTCAAAAGAAATTATTGATGTAATTGTTTGAAAAGGAACTGTGTTAAGTTAAAAATTTTCATCATCCTGGAAATACATACTTTATTAAATTAAAATTTTTCATCATCTTGGCTAGTGTGAGAATTCTGTTGCTTCTTTAGAAACTCATGTTCTGACTCCGAACTGTGCCATTTGGTAGCCACTAGCTAATGTGGCCAATAAAAATGAGACTAGATATGAAAAAGACTAAACTGTTGCACTAGTAATTTTTATGTTTATTACATGTTGAAATAATATTTTATTTACTTGTTTCGATAAAACATTTTAAAGTTAATTTGACCTTTTTGAATGAAGCTATTAGAATATTTTAAACTATGAATTTCTTGTATCTGTAATTCACATTACATTTCAATTGGATAATACTGATTTAGGTAGTCTTCATGAATTCAATTAAGTCATTCAAAAAATAAGATGTTGCAATACGGTAATTTTATTTCTTGATATCTTTATATTAGCAAATGGTGATCCTTTTTTCTCAAGACCTGTTGAACAGTAGTAACATTACATTGAGTATTTTACACCAATTTACTATAGCCTCCTTTAACACCCTTATATATAGATAGCCTCATCTATAATTGAAAATTATCACAAATAATTATCAAGTGGTAGAACTTCAAGTGTAGACGTCATTTATCAGTGATTCATTTATACTTGAAAATCAATTAACATGTTTTCAATCACTTGTTTACAACCAGGATTTCTATAGAAGTATTAAACTAATTTTTTCAACTCTTGAGGCCAAATGGCACCTTTGGGGTCATGATAACCTTGAAAGTTAGAGAGGATGTTAAAGTTGATCCCATGAGAATTTGATCATTCTGTCCATTTAATTGCTCACTTTCTATTCAAGTTCATGCCATCTATTTATGACAAGCACCTTCTCTTACTCATCAGAGCTCTCTTTAACAACTTTAGGCAACAAGTTATATAATTCCTCTCTACTTTCAATTGCTACCATCTTTGAATGATTTTCATTTTCTTGATGATAAATTCTTTGATCACACACTTATTTCTCCAGTGTCTTTCAATGTTAGATTCTCTCTGCTACCACAAACACTATCATCCTTCAGAGCAGACACATTTTACAAATTTGAAATCTGAAATTTCCCTCTCAAAACTATATCCTCTTTTCTGAGTTTACAGTGCCTTTGATTTCACTTTTTTTTTTTTCTTCTAAGACTTTTAATTTCTTTCCTCAGTATTTTTCCTGGTATCTTTCTCCACCATGGTCATTCCTACTTTGTTTCCCTGTTTCTCTTGCCTGGCCTAGATCCACCACACGTCCCTTGTAGCATTGATTTGCCATTCCTTCTTTTTTGTACTACACTCAATTTGTGCTATCTGTACTTAGCCTCCTAGAGTGCTAATTGAGTTTACGAAAGCCAAGTGGCTAATCTTCAGTTCTTTCACTTTTAGGTTATACATTTAAAATATCCTAAAATAGCCAGAACTTTTCTCTCTTCAAGTCACTGTTCTTTTGTCAATTTCCACACTCTTACAAAACAACATGCCTCCTCTTTTACTCAGAACAATGAGTCGAGCTGACATAAATTTTACCAGCTCCCTACCTCTGTACTTCAGCTTCCTAAGCTTCTAGAAATGTTTAAATATCTAAAATTCCCAGATATTTTGACTGGTATTAGGTATAAAGATGAATACTTCTAAAGAGCTCACAAGTCCACTGTGGGAAATAGATAAGAAACAATTATAGAATGAGATACATGTTTATAGCAGAGAGAAGAAATATGAAAAAGAAATCTGTGGCTATATTACATATTTCAGGATGGATAGACAGATTTTCATCTGTTTGTTCTTTGATGATAATGAATTAACTCTTTATACATATATTACTTTTTTTTTTTGACATGTCACTGGGCATTGAGAATGGAAGAAAAAGAGTCATTCTCTCAATGAACCACCCACCAATAGCGTCAAGCAAATTCTATTTTTTTATTTCATCTTTTTTTTTTTATTTTTTGGCCTGGTGCTCCCTGTCAAAGATTCCTCATCTCTTAATAACCTTGTATTCCTTGTGATAAGAGCCTTTTTAACCTGGAAGGCCATAACGTCATTTACTTTTTAATCACCTATTTTTCCTATCTGTCCTTGGAATAGGGGAAATATATGCTAGGAATCAGAGTAATCTTTACTAAAGGAACTTGTGAGAAGAAACAAGTGCATAACATTTATGAGCATATTTGTTGTCTTAGACAATGCTTGAGAATGTGTTTTTGTGTATAGATCTAAGTAGAATACAATGAAACTTGAAGCTAAAATTAGCAGAGATAATGTCAAGGAGGACAAGACTTTTCGTCTTTGATCGTTAAATGAATATGACAGATATAAAGATCAACTCAATTGCTCTTTTCAAAACTGAGATGTTGTAGCTGTGAATTCTACTTTTGAAATAACTGTTCAATGCTGGGATGTAAATTTGGGTCAAAACAAATAATGCCTCTCACCATTTTACAGTATGATATACTGGTACTATGACTGTTTTTCTCTGAGAGAATTAATGTGATTAAAGTTCATAATGTTCAAAAGCATGTAGATGAAATTATTTAGATTGATTTTCAAGGAATAATTTGAATTCACCTTCCTCTTACATTTAGGTTTAAAACATTATTTGTGGCTGGAGAACGATGCGATGCAGAGACCCTGGAATGGTCCAAAAAGGTGTTCAGAGTACCTGTCCTAGACCATTGGTGGCAAACTGGTGAGCATTTTCAAAGCATGTACATAAATATTGCAGGAATGCTTAAAAACACTGCAAGAAATGGAGGAAATTATGAACTCTCACCATCTGGCACAAACTTAGGATTCAAGTGGCCTAATTTCAGCAGAAATAAGCATTTCTTTGATTATCCTATTGTTAAACACATCTTCATAAATGACATTGATGCCACCATTCTCTTGGTCCCTAGGTATAAAGCACCGAAGACCTCTTTTGCTTTTCCTCCTCTTTGTTTCTGACATCCAGTAAGTCACTAAATCTCAGATTTTCCTTTGAAGTGTCTGTTGGATTCATCCCACCTTCAGAACTCCCACTGCCTTTGAGCTGCGGCAGCCTCATTATCATCTGCCCTGATTTAAATTATCCTCATCACTCATCTCTCTTCTCTCTGCTTTTCTATACATTCTTCACACTGCTCCACGAGTAATTTTTTTCAAGCATGATTTCTCGTAGAATTTCCTGTGGTTCTCTGGCTCACTTCTTGTGTTCTGTAAAATTGAATCTCTTTTGCCTAGCATTCAAGGCAGAAAATGTATTTTTTTTCCTCCAACACACACACACACACACACACACACACACACGCACGCACACGCGCTTATTTATTTACTTATTTGGTTTATTCTCTATTTTTCTCCCACTAAGTGATCCTTGGGATTAAGTAGATAGAATGTAGATAGACTATAAACTTTGGTACAAAAACAAAAACTTTGGCTGTTTCTTTTGAGGGTGATTGTGTGCATATGTGAAAGTACGTAAATGACCTGGAATTTGTTTCCTCCTTACTAAGTGTAGGGATTTTGTTGGGTATTCCTCTAAACCACTGAAAGTAGCTATGAGAAACTTTTCCCTTCACATGTACATATTGCACTTTGATTCTACTTAGAACAACACATCAGATCAATTATTTTATATTAGCATTATCTGAATTTTCATCTTCTGAGCAACTAGTGCAGATTATCAAATTTTGATTAAAAATAAATAAAATTTCTTTGCAAAAATTAGGTCTGATTTTTAAAAAGAATTAGAATCTAGACAATCAAGTGAGTGACAAAAACAGAAATTTAGTGTTTGATATTTTAGAACCCTTTGATTCCCATAATTTTACTTATCTTCTTGGATATTGCTCTTTGGAAAAGTGTGTTTTCTACATCATTTGTAATATGAAGTATAAAATAAATGATCAGAGCAGAATATCTGTTTCTTAAATAAGATGAAAATCAGAAAGAGGTTCAATTCCCTTTAGTTTGATTTGCTAAAAGGAGAAATTTCTTATCTAAGTTTAGATTTGTAACTATTCAGGAGATAATACTGAATTTGGAGAAAGAGCAGTGCTGTAGAAATACATAAAACCAAGTAAATAATTATTGCCTCAGCAAGAAAGAGTTTATAGAATTGATAAATTTTATATTCACCAGGAAAGTTCTAAAAGTTATTTCTTGAGCACAAAGAGAAAAATATCTTCTTACCTTTGAGATGGTTTTTGTTTCCTGGTCAAATGGAAGGATTATTTCTAGCACAGAAGGTACCTTACACAAATGCTTGCAAAAGACTTTTGTTTTTTTCTTCTTAAAGTTGCATATTTGAAGCTTGTTGAAGGAAACCAACATGTTAATAAATAAGATTATGATTCATTTTACTTTTTATTGGTATATTCATGCATAACAGCCTGTGCAGATGTATGTAGTTAGTGCATTCCGGCTTACAGAAAGCTCACTGAAGCCTGAGAAACAAGCATCGAGGTCTCTGGTGGGTACTGAGTTTCATTGAATCTGCAATTTTTCTTTAATGTATTGTTCAGAGTGAATTAATAGCCACATTATGTCAGTGTGCTGTCACTTTAATCAGATTTGAATGGCTGCTCATTACTGTGGAAAACAGAGTAGATTTCTACTAATAATGACGGATTTTTTCCACCCCCCCCATTCAGTTGTTCAGCATTTGATATTGTGTCCAATTTAAGTACACAAATGCACGCATATAGATATGTAGATAGCTAGCTACCTAGTTAGTTTAGTATTTTATAAAAGAAATTCATCCTAGGTAATGCAGATATCAGCTACTAACAAAGTCTAGTTAGAATCTATATTCATTTTCATAGAAGAAATCAATTCATTATTTTCAAAGCTGTATCTTGTGGTAATTGTGAAGTGATACTAAAGTTTAACATTTGTAACCCTTCACTTTTCTTTCTTAAGGTGATATCAAAATAATTTTAAATTGTCAGGGGAAAAAGGCAAGTACTTTGTGGGTTACTGTTAACTATTAGAAAAAAAAAGACAAATTTAATATTTCTAGCACATTCATGAATTTCTTAGTGTTTTACATATCAATTAGATGGTAGAACACTTCTCCGAGAAGTATGCCAATAAAAATTGTTAAGCTTTGGTCAAAGGAACACTTTTTATTTCAAATTTAAAGTTTTCTACAAGGTCTCTCTTTCTTGTTATTGACTTAGAAATTGATTTTTTTATACAACTGCATACCTTTATAAACCTTCCATACAATGTATAATTTATGGATCTGCTCTCTGATTACATTAATATATGTGTACACGAGCTGTTTATAAACTGTGATGTGTAATTGGAATTAGTAAGAGATGTGTTAAGTAACTAAAATGTGAGAATAAAACTTGACTAGTTCCTGTGACTTGGGTTAAAAGAAGGCACACCGCAGTCAGTACATGTTATTAGTATATTGGTTTTGTTACACAGTGAAATTTGTATTAGTAACAACAGCTTTCCATTTACTAGCATCTCTTCTGGCCCATTAATAGCATCTTTTATGTCTGAGTTGAATAAATATCTGATTCTAAATTGAGACCTAATCTGCGGAAAATTCAGGAACCGATCCATTCCTCATAGGGGCATTTTAATAACGAATTGTTTCTGTTCAACACCACTGAATCATTAAGCCCTTGTTTTGGATTGTTATAATTGTAAACATTTAATGTGCTTATAAAGGAAACTGGTCTTGCTAAGTTTAGATAGGTTGTATCTATTTAATTCATACATCTGAATAAAAGACAAATTGTCATTTACCCAGATGTTTTATCTCTCTTCACAGTAACTTATCATAAGATGATTGAAAACATCTGGATGGTTGACCAGATTTTTAATTTCCTTTTCTACATAGAGAAACAGAGATGCTACGATCACAATTTAAAAAGGGAAAATTAAGAGAATAGATAATGTTCCATTAAGATATAGTAATTTATATGCAAAAATACAATAGAACATCATTATCCTCAGGTGTACCATCATCAGATAACACACTGTACTGTTATAGATCATTTTTAGTACTAAGAGTAGCTTCTCCAGAATCAGACAGGAAGCACAATTTTAGAAAGGGAAAAGTGTCAGTTCAGTGCATAATGTTCAATTTTTTTTCCTAATGTAAAAGGACTATAAATGGTTGTTTTTCTTATGAATGACCAAGTACAAAAAAAAAATTCCATTCTTTAAATTTCAGAGACTATTAAAACCTAAACACAGTAGAACTCACTCCTTTGTTGATGTTTTTTTCTTTTGTTCCTCCATTCCCTCTTCTCTCTCTTTTGTCCCTCTCTCTTTTCCTCTCTCCCTTTCTTCATTTCCTCCATATGGTACTGGTTTAGAAACAATTGCTACAAAACAGCTTAAGGTCGCACTTATTAATGTTATTTAATACTGGATAGAAATACTTTATTCTTTCACTTATTGTTAGTTAAATTAAATGTAACAGGCTACAAAGTTAGAATATTCAGGTTCCACAATGGCTTTTATAAGGGACAACGTGGTGAAGGGTTTAGATCAAAAGAATTCATGATTCTTTCTACTTGATGGCAGTACGTATCTACGTGGTTCCCATCTGAAGATATGGAGCTTACATTGAAAGTGTTTCAAGTATCTTTATGCCCAGTAGTGATGAAGTGATCGGAAAGACTTAATGACCATCCACTTGAGCAGCTCAGGGTGATTCTGTTGTTGGTTTATTTGTTTTGTTTCCATCACTTCAATACAGGACCACAATTCTTCACAGAATTTTTAAAACTCTAAGGAGGGATTTCACTGAGAAAACTTAGTCACCTAATGGATTGAGACATTGGTGATGATTGAAGTTATTGATCTTACTTATCTGCCTCCAGTCATCTTTGTTGAGTTCTTATATCTTGGAGTAACCACAGTATTTCTCCACTGTTTGATTGAACCACTGCAGTTTTAATTGCAATTGCCAGTTCTGAAGCAACTATATTCTATATATAGCCTAAATCCTCCTCCTTTGAGGAGGAATCTGATAATTCTGGATTTTATTAAAGTGGACCTGAAGGCCCCAACAGATTCAATCACGCCAGTTTTTAAATCAAAATCATTGATCCTAAAGTGCACATGTCTTAATACCATATTATTAAAATGTGTCAAGTCTCCTTGATGTGATAATCCTTATTTTTGCAGTTTGGTAGGCTATAGTTCCTGAGAAGGGACAACTGGGACAGTAGTGTTAACTTCAAAAATCGATGAGGCTGACCTAATTCAGTCTTCATCCTCAGGTCTATCTGGAAAAGATTCATTAGACCAGGATTTTTTAAAGTTGGCAATAATTATATTTACCAGAAGCAAAACTACAAAGTGGAATAATTAATTATAGTTTAATAACAGTTATTCTAAGCAGAGATCTCTATGGGAAATGGTATGGTCTCAAATATAGTACTATTATTCCTTCTAAGGAAACTAATTGTGAACATTTAGTCAAGGTTTGAGGATTTGATAGTGAGGTTATCAAAGTTTAAGCCATTCTTTTTCCTGGATTCTCCTCCTCTGTTACCCTTGCATTCTCTGACATTCCATATTCATGCATCTGAGTTTATATAATTACTGCAAAAAGGTTTCAGTCTGTCAGTCTGTAGTTCTGTTTAGTCTAGAATAGGGAGTTTTCTTCATCCCTGGAATTCAACACTGGAAGCTTTATGGCTCTTGTTTCTTCTACCTTTTTTTTTTTTTTTTTAATATTTTACAACTATGTGCTAGACGTGTGACTTTCTCCTAACTTAAACACACTTAGCTTGTGCCTTTTGCAAAATCATGTATATTTTTCTGCAAAAAGCCTTCCTAGGGTTAGCATGTAAAAGGCTCTATATGGCTGACATAACAATGAGGAAAGCATCTTCTTGGTGACTTTACCTTAAAGAATTTATTTAAAACCTGCTCTCTGTAGTTTGGGTGCCAATAGCCGCTAACGTTCCTCTGGCTGCAGATCTTAGAGTAAAATATTTCTTGTGCAACCAAATGCTGTCTTCTTAGGTTTTGCTTTTTAACTTCTTGTTATTCTCTGTTTCTGAGTTATTTCATCAAATTTGGGCAATGGTGGTAGGGTTTCATTAAAGTGCATGCCTGTATTTTCAAAGAATGGATTGAACTAGAATCTTGAAATGTGGCATTGTGGAACTCAAAGGACTGGGTTGGACTGGACTGCAATGCCACTGCCTTATGATTTGGGTTGTGCAAGTTATACCTTCTCATGCTTTCAAATAGTAGAATGCAGAGTCTTTAGTAATATGAATGAATTGCTACTGCTGCAGTTTTTCTTTTCTCGGTGTAATGGTCAAAAATAAATATCTCTTTTTTCATTCATGGAAGAGCAAATTTATATAGTTTAGCATGAGAAGTTGTGATTGGGAGAAAAACACTTTTACAGACACAGTGTCATCTTAGAAATGTTCAGCTAGCCGTGCTGACAGTATCCATCTGGCTAGAGAGAAAAATGTCGTGATGTCATCTTTGTTGCCTAGCAACCACAGTTTTTTTCATTTACAGCAGTCTTTGTTAGTATAAAGTAGGTAATTTTTATTGATAATTTGAGAAGCAGGAGCTTAGAGGTAAGCTATGTGAATTTGGGTTATTGAAGGAATAATCTTTTTGTCAAGTGTAAGGTGGGCTTGATGAGGCTTTCTCTTTTTGAAAGTGATTAACTGTTTACAAATTGTTACTCTGTCAGAAAATGAATTTCCCAAGTCAAATAGCAGTCATTGAATCAGACATTTTCATCTTTATAATATTAACATGTAGAAATAACTTTCAGTTAGGGCATTTTAAAAATATGATTACTATACAGAAAGTAGTTAGGATAGGTATAATTGCTTTTTATAACCTTTATTTGTGCCCATTGTTATATTAGAAGTAATGCTTTGGCAAGAGATGAAGCACTGGGAAATCAGTTAAGAATATTGGTTTGGTCTTTAAAATAACATGTACTCTAATTCTCATGACCTTAGCAAGAATCACACTTAATTAGCTTTAGAAAGTTGAAAATATGTCATGTTTTTGTAGATCTTTACAAGAAAAAGAGTTCTTAAACCATCTCTTGACAAACTTTATTGTCTGGAAATTTGACTTTCTTCTGTTGCATATAAACTCCCACACTGTGAGTCTATTGACCCAACAATATAGTCCCCAGTTCCTTTTTTTTTTTTTTTCTGGTGGTTCTAATTTGGAAAACAACAGGTGACTATTCTTGGAAATCAGTGTGGGTTGTGAAAAATAATGCTGAATCCTAATAGGACTGTGTTTAAATTCTTCTTCAACCACTTACTCTGTGCCTCAGGCAAGTCCTTGATCTGCTCATGCTTTTTTCATGGGCTTGTAGGAAGCCTGAAAAAAGTGAAATATGTACAAACAATGCAACAGAGTTCCTGGCCTATAGTAACACTCAATAAATATTTTTCTTTCCTTTTCTTCCTATGAATAACCCTTCATGAATATAAAGGCCATTTCAGCATCCTCGTCTGTGGGTCATCTAGACTCAAGAAATCTTGGAATATAGGAGCTCAAATTATAAATGAGAAAAAGTAATCTAAAGAGTTTAATTTCCCAAAGTCAAAGTCAACTAACTAGTTAAGATTCGAACTAGAACTCTCATTGTCCTGTGTTGTCCAGAGTCCTCTTCATATGTCTTATCTTGTGCCTTCATTAATTCAGCATTCTTATCTAGTTCAACTCCAGGTTATTTATGAGTTTCTCCACAGGTAGCGACAGTGTGCTGGTGAGGGAGTGGGATAAGACCAGTGTCTCACAGTTTGAATTAATGGTCTGCGTCTAGTACAAAAAGTTAAGTTGCTTAGAATTAAGTATTCTAAACTATAATCGTACCATCTCGTGAACACAAAGATTAAATTGATTTTCTTTCACTGGTATATCTCACTGTTTCTGCTTTCTTTCTGCTACCACCATTCAAGTTATTTATAACTCACTACATAGATTCAGAGGTGGAGAGAATGGTTTCTTTACAAATTGCTTCTATGCCCATCGCGATGCTGTGATTAATATGACTCAGCAGTACCAGGCTGCTGAATTGATTTATTTCTAGGACTTCAGCTCTCTGCATGGGCCACCAACTTCTAAATCCATATCGTTTAAACGTCGTGTTTCTAGAACCACAGTGTGGGGCAGAATGGCATATTTCCAGATGCCACTGGAGCTTTTATTTATAGAGCTGGACTTGTGAACCTGCCACCATGTTACTCCTTTTAGCCCTCACTCACGTCTACTTTTTTTCTGTGTTATTTCTTATTTGAGAGCCAAAACCTTAGGGCTCTTTCCCCATATCCAAACAATCACCAAGACCTTTTGATTCTGAGTATGACTCAAATTTGGTCTCACCTTCCACTATCTCTCACATGCATCAGAATACCAACGCTAAGTGATTTCTTGCTGAGTTGGGGTCCTCAGTTTACTGTTCCAGGTTGCAACCGAAAAGGTTTTTCTGAAATGCAATTCTGAGCAAATCGCCCTTGCTAAAACCATCTGTGTCTCCCATTGTTCCAAGAATAATATTCAGATCCTTTAACGTGGCACAGAAGGCACTTCCCAATCTGCCTCTGATTCTCTCTCTCATACTGTTTCTTATTATGACTCTTAGTCCACCACCCACCCCAAACATTGCTCTACTCAATAACTTGCAGTCAGTCCCTTGATGGTCTAAGTTCTCCACCCTTGAGCATGCTGCTATTTTTATGGTGTATCTTTCCATACCTGAACATTTCCTTCCCCTCAAAAATAAGTCTTTCAGTGAGTAGGCTATATTCAATAAATATTTATTGAAGGACTGACTTTTGAATATCATTCTTGGAATTAGAAAAGATTGTAACAGAATTATAACAGTAACATACAGTTTTTTTTCCTCTTTTCACTGAGTCTTCTATTTCTCCTGCTAAATGGTTCATTTTGGGATTGCATTCTGTGATTTGCTATTTTTTTTTTAAGAACCCTTATCTTAGCAATGGAAAGCAGAGCCTAAAGTCCTGTAAGAAATATGTATTTACTAGTCAGCAAACATTTCCTGAGCATAAAATGTCAGGAATTGGACTGTGTTCAGTCCTGCTGATGCAAATAATTTTCAAGTACACAGTAAGAACCTGATTTCAACTGCAGGCTAAGAGAGTGTTTTCATATAATTGTATGTACAATTCTTTTTAAGAACTGCAAAGATTCTTTTTTCAAAGCTTTTGTAATGTTTTTAATGGTAGGCGTTCCAAGTATCTATTACTGTGTAAAAAAAAATACTTCAAACTCTCATAGCTTAAAACAACAATAATATCTTATGATTTTGTTTATCAGGGATATGAGCAGAGATCAGCCAGGTATTTTGTGCTCGAGGCAGGGTTGGTTGAGACAACTCACATTTTTAAGTCGTTAGTGGGCTGGTCTGGTGGGTCCAAGAAGGCTTCACTCTCTTGCCTGGGAATGGCTGGAGGGCTGGATGCAGCTAAGTCTAGTAACAGAAATGCCTGCAAGTGGAATCCTTGTCTTGGAAGATTCAGAGTAGTGGGCAGCTGAGAGCTTCCAGAAAAAGTGTTATAAAATTTGATAGGCTTGTACCTAAAACAGAGTATCATTTCCACTCTTTCTATTAGTCAAAACCATCAAAATGTAACCTAAATGAAAAGAGAGAGGACGTGGGTCCCATGTGTTAGGAGGAGCATCGAACAAATTGCGGCTTCTTTACTCCCCACCGTGGGCAGCTTCCAAAGTTGTGATGCAGCCGTTGGACTGCTCGCCATGGCCTCCCATTTACTCACCATTCAGAAGTAACTTTTGTTAAAATTTTAATGTGCATCTTGTCCAGATCTTGATTTTTGTTTAACGTATTGTGCATTATGTTTTACAAATTTTCTAAACAATATTTTGTGAGAATTATTTCCAAGTAGATATTTTTCTATGGTGTTTGAATGGTTCATTATTCCTTAATGTAGAATAATCCCTACCTTTGGACAGTCTTCTAAGCTTTTATATAAACAATACTGTGATAAATGTCCCCGATGTTTAATATTTGTGAACTTCCATATAAAATTTTCTTGTATATATCCCTTAAAGTGAAACAACTGGGTTAAAGGATATGTGCAATTTTAAGGGCTTTTATAATTGCCAAATAGCCATTCAGAAATGTTTTATTGATCTATACACTCATTAACACCTATATAACAAAAGTGATCATCTTTCGTTTGTATGAGCTGTCTGTCTCCCACATACCACCTAACTGGGCCCTAGCCTTTCTGTCAGTCTGATGATTATTTCATATGAATTGGTTCCTGATGTTCAGGAAGCCACAGGAATCTCTCCCATTAACTGACTATTCTAATATAGCTTCTATCTGTCCATGCATTTCTTCTTATACATCTCTCTCAAAACCCCAAATAAAATAAACCTAGTCTATGATCATGCCACCCTGAACACTCCTGATCTCGTCTGATCTCAGAAGCTAAGCAGGGTCGGGCCTGGTTAGTACTTGGAGAGACCACCTAGGAAGACCAGGTGCCGCAGGCAAAACAAACAAAGAAACAAATAAATAAATAAATAAAAATAAACTTTAGGTCATAGAACCTAAGAAATGTGCAAAAGTTTAAGTAAACCTTATTTGCGTTGTTGTCATTCATTAGCTTTTTGTTCAAAAGCCCTCATTAACTTGAAACATCACTCAGACTAAAAGCATATGGTCTTACAAGGATTTCAGAGTAGTTTTACATGATCTGTCTCCTCATTACCTCTCTTAGCTTATTTCCTATTAATATTTTCCTCGTTCATTCTGTCTCAATCATACAGACTGCCTTACTGTTCCTCAAACACTCTAGAAATAAAACTATCTCAGTACCTTTGCACCTACTGTTCCTTCCTCCTGGAGTCTCTCTCTCTCTCTCTCTCTCTCTCTCTCTCTCTCTCTCTCTCTCTCTCTCTCTCTCTATATATATATATATATATATATATATATATATATGTACTTGACAATGTCCTCAGTGAAGACCTGTTTTTCAGGTCTTTACTCGAATTTCACCTTCTCATAGAGGTCTTCACCCAATCTAAAATTGCAATCCATCCCCATTATATGTCATGCCCTGTCTGTATTTATTATATTCTTCATGCTTATCACTCATTAATATTTCATTTGTTTTACTTTTGTATGTTTTTATTGTTTGTCTCTCCAACCAGAATGTGAGCTCCATGAAGGTAGTCATTTTGGTCGCTTTTGTTTATTGTTATACCCCTAGTTCTAATGACAACACCTAGCACATAGTAGCTGCTCAATAAATACTTGCTAATAAGTGATATATACTACCATTACTTCCATTTGCAAATATAAGAGACTGTGTTCACTCTCTGTCACAAGGATTTTTCTTCCTCTGAGACACAGTCTGGGTGATTTCTGTTCCCTTCTAATCCTCTTTCTTCTATATGAAAACTTCACAAGTGGCACACATGACTTTTCTGAAAGAACTATGCAACCATGGCAAATAGTTTAAAATTTTTAGGTTAGGTCTCAGTGTATTTCTTCTGTAAAAAGAGTATTCTCTTTTCTTCTATTGGCTTGTAATGGAATGAAATGCAATAATATAAACAAGCAAAAAAATATAGATACAAACAAAAATTAGCATGATACAGGGCATAATTTATATTTGAAAAAAATTACATATATATATTAGTTCTCTTTTCTTTCATCTAGAGTTAGAAGTTTTAAGGAAAGTTCATATAGGTAACAACTCACTAATGCAATAAGGTGGAGTGAGTTAATACAGTTACAAAAAATAGTGAAATGTCTGTATTAGCTTCAAATGTAGTATAAATATAAATGTACCAACATGACTTATTCTTCACATGCTTCAATTTTCTGCCATCCTCTTCCTGGTTTTCTCTTATTTAAAGAAATGCTGGTGAATTTCCAAGTATTATGTTTTTCAAAGGTTAGGTAGCTTTAGATTTCTCCAAATGCGGCATCCTATTCTGTTCTTTAAAGAGAATGTTCTGGTTCATTTAATGTAGCTATTTCCCAGTCACAATGTGACATCTAGATTTTCTGTCTCCCTAGATAACTGCTAGCCTGTTAATTGTAGCATGGACAGTGTGAAACAGAAGTTTTTAGAGCATCTTTGAAATGGGACTTTGGGAGTCCTTAGGAGTTTGGTTAAGGGCTGCGGCATGCCTGTGGGCTTTCCCTAACCTGGAGCTTTCTCTGCACGTGGACCAGCCCAAGAGCCAGTCTGTTTGCAAGAATGTGTGATCACAGGTGTGTGTGCTTGCAGTTCAGGTGGATTAGTTCTTGGGCCTCAGGGCATTCGAGGTATAAAGATAGAAAATCAAAGTATCTGTAACAACCATTGTGGTCTTTTTCATCCACTTTTGTCCTAAATATGGCTCTTTATTATGCTTAGAGTCTTAGGAACTATCACTTTTTTTCTTGATTGTATCCTTGGTATGTGACTACCAACCATTCTTTATCTAATCCTCTAAATGAATATCAAAATAAGGTCAATGAGATACTCAAATTACTAATGTTCAAAGGAAAAGTTTATATTATCTAAGTGAATAGATAATCCTATTCACTGACTTGAAAATTCAATCAAAATAATCATATAGAAGAAGATGCTTTCCATGTTGTTTTACAATCATAAACTCCAATGAAACAATTGAAGGTTAAAAGATTTTATAATATGTAATCATTATAGAAAGATGCTTACGAATCTCAGGAAATGTATATAATGTCAGCTTACTTAGGCAGTAAATATTGATGGTGCTTAACTACTCCTTTCTTGTGCTATTATTTAAGGCTAAACTTTATTCTCACCTTCTCTTCCCACACTCCGTTTCTCCCAGAGTTCTAGGAAGAGCAGAGTGTCAAACTTTTTATAAGAATCCACCCTAACATGAGATGAAGCAGGGTGTAGTTCCAGTTTTGTGGTTGGACTTCTTTGTTTTTCTTTTAGGCAGCAAGTACTAGAGCCAATGGAAGGTACACTTGTAGGGTCCAGAGCCATCTGTTGACTAGTTTCTGAGAAGCCTTAGAGTGTTGAGAAACACCTGTGAACTTCGGATGATTGGAATGCCCCTATTGATAAACTAAACTTGAGAAGATATGCTTTTAAAGAGCAAATTTACTTTAGCAGCTGCCTCCCATGAGGGCGGGAGGGAGAATAGAAGCATCTTCCTAATGTGACAAAGTAGCTTCTGTTTCTGTTGCCATCTTATTCTGCCTGTGCATCTTCCTTTAAGAACCTCACTCTACAGTCTACAGCCATGCTACCCTGAACGTGCCCAATCTCGTCTGATATTGGCTGCTAAGCAGGGTCAGGGCTGATTAGTACTTGGATGGGAGACCACCTGGGAAGACCAGGTGCTGTGGGCATTAAAAAAAAAAAAAGACTCTCACTCTACAGAGTTGCTTCCTGTCATCCCCTTCGCCCTTGTTTCTACCATCAGTTTTGAAGGATAGCTGAGGTGGGCACTTAGACATTTTTTAAAAGGTAAAGGGAAAATTGCTGTTAACCCTTCCGAACATGCAGATTATCTCCCAATTCCACTGCTGTAGGGAGAATGGGCAGGGTATTTGCATGGCTGATGAAATGCGATTTCCTAAAATACCTTTCCATTTGAAACTATTTGAGAATTCTTTGTTAAACATCAGAAACCTCTATTCTGGTTACTGGCTGCTTCTCCTCAGTGGCAACTGTATGGTTTAGCACCTTAAGCACTGGGCTGTGCCTTAGGAACTGTGTTTTTATGTTCGAGCGTCCGTCTTCTGTTATTGATGTCAGCTGAGCCACCATCCATAAAATGTGAGTAATACATTAAACCGGAAAGTAAAGAACAGCAATAAATTCTTCTCATCATTCTAAAGTGATATAAATGTATGTAAATTGTGATAGAGACCATGGTGGAAGGAATACATTCTGAGTCCTTAGGAAAATAGACATTTTTGATATTTTGGACTACTTTGAATTTGTTTAGTTTGGCAATTAATTCCTTGGGTGTATGTACATGTATGTTTGTGTATGTAATATTAAGCCAGTGGTTTTGAAACTTTTCGCTATCAATACCCTCTTTACTTGTTTCTACATAGATATGTCTCATATTTAAAAGATTCTGTTAAGTTCAAACTTGTGTTCACCAAATAACAAATGCATTCCTCCATAAAAGTGATCACTTTCTTATGGTTATTATGTAATAGCTGCTATTATTCTGTTAAAACTGGAGATAGAGAAAACAAATTTAACATTTTTGTTAACGCCGACTAATTGTAGGTAAGTCTTTGGCCTTGCTAAAATACTCAGCAGAGTAAAAATATCTTTTATTTATTTATTTATTTATTTATTTTTATTTTGGCCTTTTAGAAGTCCAGGCAAAACAGATTGAGAAAACATTGTTAAATTCAACTTTAGATGCAAGGTCTCTAGGCAAGTGTAGTTCTTAAAAATATTAGAGTATGATATTGTTCATATATTGTTTAAAATTTTGGGGTTACTTATTCCACAGACTAAGCTATAAATAGCAAATATTTCCTATATAGCTGTTACTTACCATGATAAAATAACTCTCAGTGGGTTAAGAGAAAGCATCTTTTCTAGAAATCTTTCGTTTTTAACATGTGTTGTAAAACTCTTACAGTCACGTCATTCTCTGTTCTTTATGCTTCCTGATCCACAGCTGAGAGCACTATTGAGGCCTTTCTTTTCTTTAAAGAAGCACTACCATAAATATTATTTTAAATATGTGTTCTTAAGTTTTAGAGATGCTGATATGGTTTAAATTACTGGATTTTTAAAAATTTACAATAATGTATTTGCACTATTTATCTGCTCCTCATGCAGTTAACTTCTGTGACAGACTTGGAGGAGTTGGGGAGTAAACACACTAAAGAAATTATAATCTCAAATTGAAACATTAAGTGATAAATAATATTTCTTTTTCTAGAGACTGGATCCCCAATTACAGCATCGTGCATTGGATTAGGTAATTCTAAAACACCTCCTCCAGGACAAGCAGGGAAAAGTGTCCCAGGATACAATGGTGAGATATGACAATGATTGTTTAAAATATGTAATGCTAATAAATTTGGCAATTTTTGTGTATAGTGGGAATCATATCACATGAAATGTACTAGGCACTTAGTAAGTATTTGATTGAATGAATACCTGTATTCAAAAGGAATGCCTTAATTTTTATGAGCCGATTTGATCAAAAGTAAGATTGTAAACTTCCAAGGACATGTTCTACATGATGTCAAAACTAAGAAAATATGTTATTTATAAGGCATGTTAAAGGTATGGATGTGAAATAAATATGTATGGAATACCTGCTAGGTGCTGAGTACTTTGCATACATCATTTTATGCTGAAGGATATTTAATTCAGAGATATTATTACCACTTCGGAGATGAGTTAACTGGTGCCCAAAGAGACTAAATAACTCTCCTAAAGTAACACAACTGGTTAAATCCTGAAGACAATGCAAACCCTTGTGTTTCTTTTGTTTGTTTGCTTGCTTTTGTTACAAAAGCTGCAGTTTTTTCCCATTGCATATACTACTTTTTAATTTATAGTGATAATAAGGTTTTGGAAACTCTCAGCTAAAAATAAGTATAAAAAATAAGGATTCTAAAAAAGAAAAATTATTTCATTCATGCTGATGGTATGTGACAATGAGAGACGATATTTTTCAAAATTTGTTTTTAAATCGATAGCAGTGATTATAATAGTTCAATAACTACTCTTGGACTCAATTCCCTAGTTGTATAACTTTTACAAGTCACCTAACTTTTTAAAAAATAAAATTTTTGGATGACGTTGGTTAATAAAATTATATAGGTTTCAAGTGTACAATTCAATAATACATCATATGTATATTACATTGCGTGTTCACACCCCAAAGTCAGATCTCCTTTTGTCATCGTATATTTGACCCCATTTAACCCTTATCTACCTCCCCTCCTTCTCCTTTCCCTCTGGTAACCACTAAACTTCGGTTTGTGTCTATGAGTTTTGGTTGGTTTGTCTCGTTTGTTTGTTGCTTTCAGTTTTATATCCCACATATGAGTGAAATCATATGGTTCTCAACTTTTTCTTTCTGATTTATTTTACTTAGCATGTTAATCTCAAGATCCATCCACGTTGTCACAAATGGCAGTATTTCATCTTTTCTTATGGCTGAGTAATATTCCATTGTATATCTAATTTTTCCATTATATATCTAACTTTCCAAACATTCAATTTTCTTATTTCTAGATGGGAATAATTCTATGTGCTTCATAGGGTTGCTGTGTTGTAACACAATGAAGCATTAACACAACGCCTGCTAATAGAAAGACTGAATTCAGTCTTAGGTAGTAGTATTATTGATATTTCAGGGAAGCCAGATGGACTGACTTAATTTAGACACACTTTCATTTTAAAGACAAGGAAAATGAAGCACAGAAGTTATTTGCATAAGTCACACAATTTAACTTAATTAGATTTATGAGGAAAACCCAGCTTTTTGAGACAGAATATGATCATATGTATATTCCTATTTGCATATAAATTACAAAATTTAGAGATTTGTCTTTTGCTTCTCTAGCATAAAACTATTGTATTTTTCTCCTAGGACAATGACTGGTTAAGAAAATATGGGTCATTTGGTTTAACCCAACAGATATATTTATAAAAAGGCATTAAGATTTTTTTTTTTTAAGGGCAGAAATAGATATTCTATGAAGTCAGTGACTTCTCTAGGCATGGAAAGGTGAATCCAGTTTTAGTGAAATCTTCCCTTTGAACAGTTCTGTCATCTCTACTCCTTTTGTCAGAAACCTGCTTTTGTGTTGAGCCATTTTTAGGGGCTGGTGCTTCTGGGAGATTTAAACACATTTCTTTTTCAGTAGTTTAGTATCATTTTTATATCCAGTTGGAAGAAAGAGTTAAATTTTGATGCCTCATGGAATTTCAGTGCAGAAGTTTCTCATTGTCTGAAAGCCAATTTATAACCAAGGAAATAGTGACTTTATGACTTATGATCTTTATATATTTTGTAGCTATTCAGAGATTCAAAGCATAACATAACATTCAATATTATAATAAAAAAGCAGTATCCTTTTGAGAAGGAAAGGAAACCATTTTTGTGTGAAAATCATCAATGTAATATAACAATTTCACACTCATTGAGTACCTTATGCAAGCCTATCACTTTATTATTTTTTTCAAGTAATTCTTGTGCCAACACTATGAGAAAGGAACTACTCCCACTTTTTAGATAGGGAAATTGAAGGGGTAATAAGATGTGTTCGGGGCACATAGTAAATTGTCCACTATTCTGGGATTTGGGGAAACAAAGATAAATTAGGCATGGCCTTCACCCTTAATGAACTCACAATCTAGTGGGAGACAGATAGCTACACTGCTAGTAATTGTAAGACTAGAATTTTAAAACAAAGTGCTCTGGGCACACTAAGAAAGGAGTGATTGATTTTGGGGGGAAATAATGTCTTTTTTTCATAGCTTCTTTGAGTAGAATAACCTGGATGGATGAAACCACATAAAGAATCTATTAAATCTTAAAACATGATGATGTATCCTCATTTCCATTTTTTTTTCCACTAAGGGTTATTGAATGTGAATACAAGCTTTGATCTACTAAAATCTTTCAGGATTTTAACAGTATAGCACAGAAAGCATTGGGATAAAATTTGGAAGGTTAAATTGACCTTTCAGGCTTGTATGTGGATATGAAGACCTAAATCAGAAAAATGAGGTTTCCAGGCTTTTGAATACTTTATTTTTATTGCTTGAAGTATTTTTTAGGTTTTTTTTTTAAACTTGTTTTCTTTAATTTTTGAAAAGCTAAACATATTTTTAATACTTTCGATAGAATGGAAGGATATGTTAAGGTGGATATGAATATAGATCATGAAATTACCAGTGTGTTTGAAATAGGATGTATTTATAGAAGGGAGATTCTGAAAGAAAATTTATGAACTTGTTAGAAATCAAAAGCATGTACTCTGTATTTTTGGTGAGACATTTTAGCTTTCCTATATATGTTCATGGTCTCATAAGAATTATAATACACCTTTTCTTAAGCTAGTATTTTGGGTGTTGAAAAGAGGAAATATGTGAATACTTAAGCATTAAAGTCATGCATTTTAATTCAAATTTTTATTCATTTGTTTGTTTGATTATTTATGCTTTACTTTTCAGTTATGGTTTTGGATGACAACATGCAAAAACTGAAGGCTCGGTGTTTAGGAAATATTGTGGTAAAGTAAGCAAAAATTTTAATACTATTATTTAAAAGAGCAAGAATTGATATATAATATTAAGAAAATAATGAAATGCTTGAGTGATATTACTGGTGAGGAGCTTGCAGAATAAGCTTTGTATTGCTTGAGAACACACATTACCAACTCTTGTAATTTAAACATGGAAGGCCTATAAAGAACAAATTTGGATACAATTTTTTAAAAAGATAAATTGTGTATCCTTTTAATAATTTTTCTGATTATAGTAGGTGATAAAAGTAACTTAAATATCAAAAATATAGAGAAGTATAATGACTGTACTCCCACATTTCAGTGATACAGTTAATTTTCATATTTGATTTTTCTCTTTTTGATAAACATTTTAGATTGTTGAAACGGTTCAGTTTATTCTTGTGGATTGTTGTTTTTCTTTAATCCCATTTCACGACTATTTTTAACTCTTACTCTGTCTTTTAAAATGTTTATCACCATTCTAGGTCTCTCAGTTGTTTTTTTTTTTAATATTTATGATTATAAATAATGCTGTGTTGAACAATTTTTGTGTTGTCTTTTCCCCTTTTCTGATAATTACTATAATACTGAATAGATTTCTAAAAGTGTAATTACTGGGTCAAACATCCTAATATAAAATCCCTGACTCATCAGGTAGCACAATTCCTTGTTAACATTTTTTTTTTGTTCTTGATCATTTGACAGGCAAAGTGCCAAAATTTGAAGTAAAAATATTTAAATTTACTATGGTTAAATCAATATTTTAAAATTATTATGCTGGTGGAAGCTGACGTGGAAGTTGATTAAGTTGGGAGACACACAGTATGTGACATTTTAACAGTTGACACAGGTTGCTTAGTGCCTCTGATTAGCATAATATTGACATTTTCACTGATATGGTTTAAGTAGAATATACTGATATGGTTTAAAGAAAATGAGCTGCTATAAATAAAAGACATTGCATGTCAAATTTTAAAAAAAAAGGTTCTTTTCCCATTTGTTTGAAATAATCTTTATTACTTGGCATTCTCAAATTGGTATAAGATTGTCTCAGGCTAATATACCATTTGTAGTCATATTCTTCTGAATCAGAATTCATGTTAAAATAGAGCTGGTTGGAATTTGGCCTGTAAGGGGAGAAATGGGGATGGGGGAGGGCTTGCCAAAGAATTAATCTGAACAAGATTGTGAGTGGATGTTTAGCTCCTTTAGGGAAGTACATGGTTTCTGAGAGCTTTTAAAAACACTCTAGCGCATACATTTTTATAGAACCTTCTAACTATAAGTGAGTCATCTATTTCATCAAGCAACTTTGCAAGATTCCATGGCAGCATTTGATACCAGCACAATTTTAAGCCCCTTTTGCGTTTCATTACTCTAATTATTGGTGGCTTTGCCCCACATTTGTTCAAAAATAATAAAATATAATAATAGCCCACATAAACTATATTTTTTTTCTTGTAACAATTAGTATTACTTCATGTAATTGAAGGTAGTTGAACTACTGCCTTAAAGCATTCTATAGTTTAGATTGGTGCCAATTTAGAATGATTTTTTCCCCCTCTATATCTAAACAGGGAATTTTATTGTTCAGATTTGAGATTTTGAGATTTAATTATAAATCATTTGAGGATAAAATATATTATAACATGCAGTAGACTTTGATTCCTCTCTTAAGGTAATTGGGTATTTGAAAATATTATATTATATGTAATATATAATAACATGTAATTATAATTATATTTGAAAGGTAAGGTAGAAATAATTAAGAAAAAAATTTGCCATCAAGATCTCCCTTAAAAAAAAAAACAATTCTTGAAGACTTATTTCAGGAACTTTATTTTTATCTTTAAGAGCAAGGATTCCCTTTTGAAATCCACACCTCTAGTAGCCATTTCTCTCTTATTGACCTGAAAATTATTCATGAATCCCAATGGCTACTTGCAGTATGCCTAAAATGTTTTCATATTTAACATCTGTCAAGAAGATTTGTTTGTGTCAGTCCATAGCTATTGTGTGTGCCTTGAGGGGGTACGTCATTCTTCCAGAATGGAAAATGGCCAATTAATGTTTTTTAAGAACACATAATAAATAAATGCTTAATTGAATTAAGTGAAGGGAAAAGCACTTCTTGACTTAACAAAGATTATTGTGATTAAAAAAAACTAGTGTATAATTTGAGAGATAATCATTTGTTCCCACATCTTAAAGAAAGTCTGTGATCTGGAAGCATGGTTCTTTCCAGAGACTAGCTGCATGGACCCAGAACCACTTGGTGGCCTATAAAAGGCGTTTTATTAGGGATTATATAGAGTATCAAGGATTCACAAAATATCCAAAATTTTAAACTTTAAGAAAAATACATTGATTTTTAAATTTAAAAATTTATAATCAAAATGAATACATGTTTAATTAAATATCTATAAAATTTAACATCGTAACAACTTCATTGGCAGTTTGTCTTCATAAATTTTTCATGTTATTGTAGACAATTTTTAGGTTGTACTTTCCTACTTCCCGTGATTCCTGAATATACAATGATTGCTATATTTTATTATCTTTACATGTTTAAGGGATAAGGCCACTAGTAATAAGAATGAGGGCCTAAAACTGATCTGGCATCAAAAGCCACCACTGGGCATGCTTTGTATCATAAAGTAGAATAGTCTTTGAAAGAATAATATTCCCTAATGCTATTTTTATGTTCACTAATTATATTTATAGTGATTATAAAGAATAGAGGGGGAAATCTGCATGGGATATTTAAAATGTATAAGGCTCAAACTATAATAATAAGTCAATAAAAATAATTGTTTTAATGTCAAATTTGTTTGCATTCTATAAGTACAGCTATAGCTTCCTGTTTCACTATAAAATCTGCCATGAATACTATAACATTGAAACTATATTTTTCTGGCAGTTTCTTTAAAATATGTCATATTTCCATACTTTATAAAATACTAAATATAATAATTCATTTTATTATATTAAGATGACCCATTCCCAAATCAGAAAAGTAACAGGTGGTAATTTTGAGAAAAACTCTTGATCCACTTTGGTTTTCAAACTCCTTTGTTAAGGCTTTCTACAAATCGCAGCTTTGCTCTTCTGGGAATCCCTTAACCAGAAGGTAGACATTTTAGTGATTTCTAAACTACTGTAGACTTTAGGGTATAATAAACATGAATCCTGAAGTTTCATAGATTACTTGGACTCATAGAGTTTACCTTTCTTTTAGAAGGGAAAACTTTATGTCTGCATGAATGTTAGAAAATTACTTTGATATTGAAACTTACTCCAGGCAGTTAATTTAGTGAGAAAGTTATGGTATCTGAATTATTATGAATACGAAATGTTCGTGTATTTTAGAAGATGCTTCTGCAGTTGCATCCAGAACTCCAAACTGCAGAAATAAAACTATGAGTCAGTAATTTCCAGGCAACACAGAACAGGCATGAAAGAAAATGAACTGCAATTGCCTTCCTCAGTACCACAGTGCTCACTGTTATTAAAGCTGTAGGTCTCTGGCTCTTCCTCTGTTGTGGGCATACTCCTTTTGTTTTTCTCTGACCAGATCCGTTGTTGCTATTGGAGGTGCAGGGCAGCTGCCTCCTGCTATGTTCTGCTGGCCTGCGCCACGCAGGCAATGATGGGGTGCGGGGGATCTGTGCGGCTTTGTGTGAGTGCCTCATACTCGGGTGCCTGCCAATTTCTCAGCCTCCAGATATTGAACTCTTGGCCCTTAATGATGTTTGTTCACATCTTTACAGCTTAGAGGAGTGATTCAGTCACTGTACTGTGTCGTCTTGGGAGAGGGTCAGGACAGCTTTCTTTTTATCAGTGTATCCCTCTGGGTAAAACCGAGGATGTCATATAATTGTAAAGTTCCTTTCTAAATCTTGTGTACAGATTTTAGTATGATCTTTTAAAACCTACAGCAATGCTGTGAGGTAGGCAGTGGGACAGATATTATCCTCATTTTCGATGTGGGAGTCTACATGTCGTCAGTAGTTACACAGCTAGAACTCATATTTATTAGCCAGTCTTTTGTTTGCCCAGAGAGAAAGAAATTATGGCCTATTCAGTTTCTTTTGGGGAGATAAAAAGTAGCTTGATGTAGAAACCAAGGACAGCCTAAAGACCCTGTAGGAAAAACTGGGGGTGCCCAGTTGGATCTAACTTCAGGATTCTGTAGGGAACGGGAGTTATGTCTTCAATTTATATCTGTTACTTTAGGGGTTCCTGATGGGGCAGTGAATATAGACCATCCTTTACCTAAGATTAGAGGCATCTAGTTTTATATTTTGTATTGGTCAGAAATGTGTTGCTTTCTACAAAGTTGGATGGTCTCCTTTCTTAGCTTTTTAAGGATTTCTCTGCATTCCGATGCCTCCCCCTTACCTCCATGTGTTACTGCCGCCTGCTATTCTTCTTCTCCATTAAAGAGGGTCTCTTTGGAAAGCACATACTCTAAGAGGAACCCCTGATTCACTATTGTATGGGTTGTAACAAAACTCCCTTTTTCATTCTGCTTAGAAGATTGGAAGTGTTGAGGAAGATATCACAGGGTATTTGATCTTCGATTTGAAGGACAATTTCTTAGAGTTTTCATAAATTTTCCTCTCTTCTGCCAGTCCAATGTATTTTTATGTGATTGTAATTACAAAAAAAGTGTACATTTCTTTTGTATTGCTACAGATAAAGAACCCCAGTGCACTCACCATTCCAAAAGGAAGAGCTGAGTTTAATATAGAATAATGATTAGGATGATAACATGGAAAGTGTTAATTTGGAATACTGCAAAAAAATAAAAATAAAAAAAAATAAAATTCTGCTCTCTGCTCTGGCCCAGACACACCTAACTTCTCTGTGGACCTTATTGCACCTCTCCTTACTTCATTGATGCATATTCACAAACACTTCCAATTTTATAACCGTCTCTTTTCTCCTTTTCTTTAGGACAGTTAGATGGTGTCTTCCATGATTCTTCCTTTCATGTCTCTTTTCAGGATTCAAATGACAACATTTGTATTTTTAGATACCGACTTTATTTGTGAAGAACACATAGCATTCCCTTATTTTATCCTACTAATTATCAAGTGCAACTTCGCATCTTGCTTTCCAGCCTGTTTCTCAGTTATACTTGGGGATAATGAAGTAGTTTGTGGGAGCATAATTTGGGACAGACACATTTGCCATTTCCAGCAGGTCCATACCTTGACTAGTGATAAAATCTTTCCTTCCAAGAGCTCCTTGCAGTACAGGGTTTAACCACCTGCTGTTAAACTTGCCTGACAAACATCTTAAATGTTTACATCAACTTAATGGAACAGACATCACTTACGACAGTCTATCTCCCTATATGTATTCTAGAGAATACTCATTTCTTGTAGTGCACAATATACCAGGATCTCCTCGGGTCTGACACCAGAGTTTATATCTTTGTATCATTAATGTCTAACATAGTGACTGAGGAGTACCAAGCACCCACCCAACAAATATTGATTGAATGAAGAAAATAAATGCATGAGTTAATTCATGCATATGCATGCATGCATGCATGAATGAATAAAACAATCAAATAATTCCTCTGATGTTTTCTTCTCTAACTTGCATACTTTCATCCTCTCTCCACTGGCTACTTCTATGCAAATCTTCCCCATCCTACATCAGCCTGCCTCTCTGCATTAAACCACCAATTTATATCTTTCCTTCCAGTTAACCACAAACTTTTAAAAAGTGTAGTCTAACTTTACTGCCTTAACTTAACTTACTTCTTATTTACTCCTTAATCACTCCAGTTATTGCCTGCTCAACTCTATTGAAATGGCAATCCTAAAATACTCAGAATATCTTAATTATGAAGTTCCATGACCCCTGTTGAATCCACTTTCAAACATTTGCATTTTATTTGACCTCGTTGAATATTTTAATATTGACTCAGTCAATATTAAAACTCTGCTCTGGTGGCTCCTACAACACTATTTTTTATTTTTGTTCAATAGTTTTTTTTTTTTTGGCCTTTTTTGAAACTGGCATTTGACCTCGGATTTCTCCTTATTCTGTACTATCTTTCTGGACAATATCCTTAGTATGTTATTCTTAATTTCCAAGGCCTATAAGTATGTACCAACTTATGCAGACCTTTCTCATGGGAATGATAATTCATATTGTTCCTGTTATTCAGAAAGTTTATGCAGATATTTAAAGTTCTGTACAATGGCTGTGTTCTTAAATCTTATTTCTTTGGAGGATGGCTACCTATGCTTTTAATTCTCTATGCTTTAATTAATTATAAGAATATAGTCTATATGTTACTAATTTCTGGTACCATATTTTTCTCAGGAAGTAAGAGAAAACACATTATCTGGCATCTTCTTTGATGAATAGAGGTTGCAAATTTAACCAACTTCTGGGAAGTATAAAAGGTTCCCTTCCTTTCCAGTAACACTTTTACCAGAAAATACTAAATTCTTGGTCCCTTGTACATACCTGAATTTGGTATATGCTAGGCCACTAGGAAACTCAGATTATCTTCAACACACTAAATACAACTCTAAGTTGTTATTGCAAACACTTAGAAATCTCCATTTACTGTTAGGAGACAGTATATGGATGCTGGTGGACCAAATCTTGGATTTGTGGTAGATAAAATGAAAGAGGTGGTACTCACTTCGGCAGCGCATACTAAATTGTAACGATACAGAGAAAATTAGCACGGGCCCTGCATGAGAATGACATGCAAATTCATGAAGCATTCTATATTTTAAGAAAAATGAAAGAGATGCTTGTTTAACAATATATACTTCTATATACACAGAGTTTAGGATGGGCAATGTTATGTGTTTAAGGATTTGGTTCAGCATTTCTGTACATCAGTAATTAGGTAGAACTCAGAAACAGATGCTGCCGTTAGACCTGACATGTGAATTCTAATTTGCCTCAGACTCCACTACTCTCTGTTGCCCTCAATCCAGCCTGAATGTTGGTTGCCGTTTATTATCACAGTTACCTTTTATTTTTCTTACCGTAAGGACATATTTTCTTATATCCATGTATCTGGTTAAAAAATGTCACCATGAAAGACATAAAGGACTGTATATCATGCATGATGTATTTCTTGAGAACAACTGAAAATTATTTCTTATTTCATGTGCAAGAATGTATCTCCATCAGATTTATTGTTGTTTATCTTACATATAATCAATGTTACTTCTTCAGGCCTGTATTGGCTTTTGATTTACCACCTCTTCTTAGTGTCCTCTTCATCTCTTTATCCTTGGCATCCTGAAGATGCTGCAAACTTGAATGATTTCTAGTGGTTGCCATATTCATATTTTATTTTAATGTTTAATGATCAATGACTTTTACACTTCTTGTAAAATATTAGCAACTAAAATGAACCATGAAGCAAAATTATATACATGGTGATTTAGAAGGATTAACATGGCAAAGTCAGTTAAAAGGACTGGAAGGGATTACCTGGTTCAGCCTGCTGCCTGCAGCGGGTTTGTGATGAAAAGTAATAATGATTGCAACAGCTGCAGCATAGCGGTATCTCTGTAGTTTGTTTGTTTGTTTGTTTGTTTGTTTTTTAACAGGTTACAGAATGCTTTCACATGCATTTGATGTAATTTTATAAGTTCCAGTAATGCAGATGCAGTATTTGCCTATGGTGGAAGGTTATTTCTCTTAAAGTAATTGTTATGAAATTTGTTGTGTGGTTGCTTTGCTTCTTATTGAAACAGTAATTGCAGATGATAACTATTTGAATGCCAAATGTGTGCCTTTTGTGCCCTTTCCAGTAATACAGTCATTCTTCAGTGACTCTGCTATGTCATGGTCAACTACTTCAGCTTCCATTAGACATGATCCGTCCAGTAGATTTACAGGTTACACTTCAGTATGAGAAATGAATTGTAATTATTCGTCACTGGAAAATTATTAGTTCTAACCTCTCTCTTTATTACCACTTCATCATAATTCTGACTTCTCTGTTTTTATACAAGGTTGCCATTACCACCTGGTGCTTTTTCAGGACTCTGGAAGAATCAGGAAGCATTCAAGCACTTATACTTTGAAAAGTTTCCTGTAAGAACTTTATTATGCTTTTTTACTTATTACATACTTCTTTATAGTTCTTGACTATTAAATTGAGCAGCTTTCTTCCTAGAGTTATAGATCACAAAGCAACTTTTAAAGGTTATCTGGAATAGTTGTTAGATCTCAGAGAGAAGGATGCCCAAACCATAGATGTCTAAATAAGTAATTTTTATGTTTATTTTTATCAGTCTCTGGACATACACACACATTTCTCAGTTCTCTTAGCTGCTTTTCCTGGAATTTAACAGCCCATGGTATTAGGAATTTTTGTGAAGTTAAAACTTTTTTGGGCTTCTATATTGTTTCCTCCACTGCCGCTGTCCGCAACATTTTGGCACCAGGGACCGATACTCCTATGAAAATCTAATGCCCGATGACTGTAGGTGGAGCTGAGGTGGTGATGCTAGGGTTGGGGAGCAGCTGCAAATACAGATGAAGCTTCCCTCGCTGGCCCACCACTCATTTCCTGCTGTGAGGCCTGGTTCCTACTAAGCCGTGGACCGCTATCAGAACTGGCCCAGGGGCTGGAGATGCCTGTTCCATAAGACTCCCGTACGCAAACTGAGATCATGTTGTCAGAACTCTACGCTGTCTTTAGGGCCCCTTTACCTCCTCTGCTCCCAGTTATGCGAGCAAAATTCATTTGGCTTGCCAGATGTATGTTTTTATCCCTTTACCTAGTTTTGACATTTTTTCCTGAGTGTTTCAGCTCTTTATTTTAAAATACGAATACAGGATATCAAAAAGTGTCTTCCTATTTTCTGTTTGTCATTTACCTGTTACTCTGTGCCACCGTTATATGTTTTGTGTTTATAACAGCAATTTATTGATAATGCATGCGAGGGTGCCTTTCCGCTTTCTTTTCACTTCTTTTTCCCTGAGAGAGATACCTGGTCTTTGTTATGCAGTAGGTAAAATGAATGAATGATCAGAATTTCATTAAAGAAAAAAAAGCGAGTCTAAGTATTTAGCATTCTATCTTTTTTTTTTATTTGTGAGTGAAGGACAGCTAACCTAATCAACTAGACAAATGACAAGAATTAAAATAGCTTCCTTTAGAAAGAGATCTCAGAGTTAAATGACCTCAGTAGCCAAGATTAAACATGTCCCTGAGGGACTGTGGCAGGGAAGATTTGTCAGTGTAGTTGACTCCAGTCAGCCCAATCTATCTGCCTGATGGGCCACTGTTAAATCTTCAGAATATGGGTATGATTGATTGCAACCTGAAAATGGCAAATAATATATGCATGTGGTTTTAACATGATCACCTTTAAGACTGAAAGCTCCTTTAAAGCCCCAGTTTATGGTTAAACTATAGTTACTGACTCTATACTGTCTCATTATCCTGACCTCAAAGCTCTCATCTAAGGGGTTAATAATAGCACTGAAGGGCTGAGTAACTTGCCCATAGCTTAGAAGTAATGGAGCTAATATTTTAACCCATATAGTGTGGTTCCAGATTCCATACTCTTTAGCTGTACTCCAGATTGTCTCTCTAATAGTAATCTCAGTAGTAATTGCAATGAGTGCCAATTATTGAGTGCTCATGATGTGCCAGTGTCTGCCCTCTTTATAGATACCACCTCCTTTATGCTTCACAAAACACTGTAAGGCGTAGTTTGTTACCCCATTTATTAGATGATCATGCTATCAGAAAGATTAAGAAACACGAATAGTGACTCACTGGGATTTTCCATAGGTATCGAATAACTCAGAAGCATTAGAGAGGTAATATTCCTTTCTCTCTACTCATTCTTGTTTCTTCATTCTATTGTGACTTCTGGACCAGTGAAGATGTGCTGCTACTTTGAGTTGATTAGAAATTAAATTTCATACTTACTACTTAACTATATTTCACTGAAGCTCGAGTTCAATCCAAATCTGTGTTCATAAACTGTCCTTTATTTTGTAATTATTCATAGAGAGCTTTAAAGCTTCTAAAAATTAACACAATTAAAGCTGAAATCTACCAAAGCATTACTTTGCAAGACTGAAGTGTATTGAAAATATTGAGCTATTACTTCTCAATTACAAAAAAGAAATTGGGTTCATAAACTTTACAACTCTTAAGTTCAAACACTTAATTTGAACTTATATAAGAACACTTTAATTTATTCTTGGTTATTAGGGGAGCAAAGAGATTCTAGTAAGCTTTCAAAGGTAATTTAGTTCCATAGGCTAGTCATGAAAAAGTCAAATGCGTTCAGTAAATTCATTTCTATCACATTTTATATTTTACCAAGCTTGAAAATGAGTGCATTACCTAATAGTACATGCTAATTAGACATTATTTATTCTTATTTTCAGGGATACTATGATACCATGGATGCTGGTTACATGGATGAAGAAGGCTATCTGTATGTTATGTCTCGAGTTGATGACGTGATAAATGTTGCAGGTCACAGGATTTCTGCAGGTGCCATTGAAGAGGTATTGATGAGTATTGGTCTTCTATTTTAGGCAGTGTTTAGAAACATCTGAGCTGAAGTCAATATTAAGGTTAGCTCATTCCACCTGGAAAGTTACCACACCCTTCATTTGAAGCAGAGGGTAGGTTAGTATCTTTCACCTCACTTCCTCTCCTGTGAGTTTTAACCTCCACCTACTTCCGCATTCCTATCTGGATTATAGCGAGATTTTAAGCATTTACATCTACTTATGAGAGTGTCTATATACATTTGCTTCTTGATACTTGCTACTTAATTGTTTCTAGCATCTTGATTTGCTCCTGCTTAAAAACTAGGTTTGTGTATAATCTTTAAGTTGTGTAAATTTCCACATTTTATTGTACTCTTAAATCCTGAGAATTTTTTTTTCCAATGTAAGTTATACGAAGTCCCCAGAAGAGTTTTAAAAAGCTTTTTAAATTGTTTACCTTTACATAAAGTAAAATCCACTTTTTTTGTTGTTGTACAATACCAATTTTTTTTTACTTATATAGATTCAGAAAAGATACAGAAAAATTTAAACACTGCCAAAGAATTCCCTTATAATACCACCTTAGTATTCTGACTCTCCCTATGCTTAACCTCTGGTAACCCGTGATTTTTCTCTGTTCCTATATTTTTGCTTTCTCTAGAATGTCATATAAATGAAATAATACAGTGAAAAATGAAAATGAAAAAATACAGACTGGTTTATTTCCTTTAGGAAATACACTTGAGATCCATCCAAGTTGCCATGTATATCAATAATTTGTCCTTTTATATTGCTATACCATTGTGTGGGTGTACTAACAATTGCTATTTCATTGTGTGGGTGTACTAACAATTCCCCCTTTAAAGGATGTTTGGATTGTTTCTATTTTGAAACAAGTATACATGATGAGGTAATATACATTCAAATAAAGTTTGTGTATGTGTGCAAAAATTACTTTTCACTTCTCTAGGATAAATACCTGCATTTGGCTTACTGGGTTATATGGTTATATGGTTATTTGTTCAGGCTTGTAAGAAACTGTCAAATTGCTTTCTAGAGTGGCCATGCCATTTTACATTCTCACCAGCACTGCTTGAGGTTTCCTCTTTCTTCTATCCTTATCAGCACTTGGAATTGTCATTCTTTATTCGCACCATTCTAATAAATAGGTAATGGTATCTCATTGTGCTTTTAATTTACTTGTCTATAATGACTAATATGTTGGACATCTTTCACATGCTTATTGCCATCCATATATCTTTTTTGGTGAAATATTTGTTAAAGTCTTCTGCCCATTTTTTTTTTTTTTAAATCAGGTTGTTATTTGTTCAGTTTTGAGAGTTCGTTAGATATTCTGGATATAAGTCCTTTGTCTGATATGAGATGTGCAAATATTATCTTCCAGTCTATGACTGGCTTTTTAAAAAGTGCCCTTAATAGAGCAAAATTGTTTCTCTTATTGATAAAGTCTAGTTCACCAAATTTTTCTTTTATAGATCATGATTTAGTGTTGTATCTAAGACTTCTTTCCTAACTCAAGGTCATAAATATTTTCTCCTTTGTTTTCACTTAAGAGTTGTATAGTTTTACATTTTACATTTGTTTTATTGTTTTACATTTTATATTAGTTTATATTTACATTTTGAGGATTTTTTTTGTACATAATGCCAGATGTAGATCGAGGATTATTATTATTTTTTTAAATGTGGATGCTAATTATTCCAAGCATCATTTGTTGAAAAGACTTTTTCCATTGAATAGGCTTTGTACCTTTGTCAAAAATCAGAAAACAATATTTGAGTGGGTTATTTCTAGAGTATCTCTTCTGTTTCATCGACCTGTGAGTTTATCTTTTCCACCAATACTATTTTCTTGATAGTGTAGCTTTATAGAATATCTTAAATTGAACAATGTCTACATTTGCTCTTCTTTTTCACAATTGTCTTGGGTATTCTAGTTTTTTTCCTTTTCTTTTCTATGTATATTTTAGAATGAGCTTTTCGATTGTTACAATAATTCCTACATGGATTTTAATTGACATTGTGTTAAATCTATGCAGATCGATTTGAGAAAAATTGTTATCTGAACTCTACTGAATCTTCCAACAAACTTTGTATGTCTCTCCATTTACTTAGGTCTTTTCATATGTTTCATCAACATTTTGTACTTTTTAGTTTACAGATTCTGAACATATTTGTTAGGTTTATTCCTAAATATTTATTTTTTCAGCTATTATAAATGTTTAAAATTTTGGTTTCCAAATTTTCATAGTGGATAGAAATATTGTTGACTCTTATAAACTGATATGTATCATGTGATCTCATTAAACTCTCTTATAAGTTGTAGGTTTTTTTGCTTGTATTTGTGGATGCCTTGAGATATCCTATGTAGATAATGTTGTCTGTGAATACAGATAGTTTTAGTGCTTTTTTAAAAATCTGAATGTATTATTTTTTGTTTTTCTTGCTTTCTTGAAATGGCTATAACTTCTGGTATGAAATTGAATAAGAGTGGTGAGACCATACATTCTTGTCTTGTTCATTATCATAGGGTAAAAGCATTTAGTATCTTAACATTAAAAATGATATAGATTTTTCCGTAGATGGCCTTTATCAAATGTGGAACTTTCCTTCTATTCCTAACTTGTTGAGTAATTTTTTTTTAATCTTGAATGAATGTTGAATTTGTCAAATGCTTTTTATGCCTCTGTTGATATGATCATGTTTTTTTTTTTTTTTAAGCCTGTTAATATGGTGAATTACATTAATTAATTTTCAACTGTTGAATCAGACTTTCATTGCTGGGATAAAGCTCACTTGGTTGTAATGTATTATTGTTTTTATATATTGATTTTTAACATTTATGGTAATTTTCCTTGTTTTGAAGTCAGCTTTGTGTGATCATATAGTAGTTTAATGTTTTATGAATAATATTTGAATAATTTAACTTTTTCCATCTTTTCATTTTTAATCTTCTGGATCATCATGCTTCCTGTGGATTTCCAGTAGGTAGCATTTAGTTAGCTCTTTTTAAATTTTTATCCTATTTGACAATCTCAGTCTTTTAACTGGGGTTTTTAGACCATTTAAATTTAAATGAATTGTTGATATGTTTCTGTCTATTAGATTTTTAAATTATTTTTTGTATTTTCTCTCCCCCTGCATCATCTTTTCTCTCTTTTTTTAAGTCATTTTGGTTCTGTTTTTTCGCTGTTTCCATTTATTCCAAAAGGACTTGCCCCTATTTCCTGGGCCATGGTTTCTATGGGTTTTTAAATATATATCTTTGTTAATTTTACCCTGAATGTGCAAATTTTGTGTTCTGAGTCAAAAACAGATTTCTTAATAAGGGTGTTTGCACGATTTTAGCCCAGGTCTTATTCCTACATACCTCAATAAAAGCCAATTGGAAATTTTCCTATATCAGTGGCCAGACACTCCATTGATGGGAAATAAGGAAAACTAGTTTTCTCTGCTTATAAAGAAGGAGGAGACATCTTTCACCCTCCTGAAAGAGTCTCCTTGGAATCCTAATGGCCTCAATCCAAACTTCAACTCTTTGATGTATAAATAAAATCTCTTCAGGAACCTGTATGTCTCAACGTCTACAACCAAGAAATGTTCCAAGTTCTGAGGCTTCATCTTCTTTGACAGGTAAATACCTAGGAAGATATAGTGAGCCAGGCTCCAAGCACTTTGGGAGTTTAACGTAGTGTCTACTCTATCATCATCTGGCCCTCCCAGGGAAGCTAGGGAAGTTTTTATTGTCCTGTTAGAGACAAATGGCTATATATCTAATACTCTTGATATTTGAAGATTCTCAGGAGGCTAGGGAGTTTTACAGGAGCAATGAGAAATTCAGGAAAGTTTTATTTCCCTACAGTTGTAATAGCTACATTAAAATCTTTATCTGGTAATTCTAACATTTGGGTTATCTTGGTTTTGGAATCTGTTGATTTTCTTTTTTCTTAAGAGGTGTTTAGTTTTTCCTCATTTTTTTATGGCTAATAATTTTGAATATTACATTATGAGATTCTGGATCTATTTAAATCGTCTGGATTTGTGTGTGTGTGTGTGTGTGTGTTTTTATATATTTTTTAATTTTAGAGAGAGAGAGAGAGAGAGATTTTTATATATTTTTTAATTTTAGCAGGTGGTCAACTCAATTAAAATCAGAGTACTTCTCCTTACTCACTTCCTGTGGACTGTGGTTCCAATGTCATTTCGGTTTTCAAAGCCTTTGCAGTGCTGTTCTGGTCCATTTGGCTTGTGTCTTTCCCAGAGAATAATCTGAAATTTAAGTGTTCAGAGTCTTCTTTGTGCTGATTCTGGTTGGATTCATGCATGCACAAATTCAGTGTAGGTTCAGGACTTCATACACAGATTTAAAGTATTTCTTCCTTTAGCTCCTTCATCTCCATGATGTACTCCTCACTTTTTGATTTTGAAGGCTCCTCTTCCAGCTCTTTTGGGTAGAAAGCCAGGGTTTTAGCTTCCTCACATTTTTGCCAAGGTTCAGTCCTGCAAAGTCTACCTGTACAGTGTCCCGGGGAGAAGAAGAGACTCCGTCTTTTTGCTAGCACTCGTCTGGAATATAGCAAAACAAGTCAACAGGAGTCTACTCGCAGAGACTGGATGGCTGCTAGTGGGAGGGCAAGTGGCACTGAATCTTTCCAGGCTCTCATGGTATAGGGTATGTAGCATCAACAGGGTTGCTATAGTTCTGTATGAAGGAAGAAGAGCACTGCTTTTTTGCTGGAGTTAATCTGGAGTAGGGAGAATAAAATCAAAATGATTCTGTGTCCCATATCCTCTGCTCTTTTTGCTGGACTTCTGGCTAGACCCAGCAGGCATTTCTTGGGGCTTTTCTGTCTCTATTCATTGACAGTACCATGTTTTGGATTACTCTAGCATCCAGGCCCAATATATGGGAGGCAAAACCAATGAACAGACAAACCATAAGAACAACAAACATTAAAAAAAATCTCCAAACAAACAAACAAAAAAGCAAACAAGGAATTCACTATCAGTTTGTCTCTCAAGTTCTGATAGTTCTGATAGAATCCTCTGATTTATAATTTAGCCCACAGCCTTTAATTGCAATTAGTAGAAGTGATAAGGTGGCATGTATTTGTCATCTTTTTAATTTTTTAATTTTTATTTTTTAAATTTATTTATTTAAATTAGTTTCAAGTCTACAGTACATTGGTTAGACATTTATATAGTTTATAAAACAATCCCCCCAGTTGCTCCCTCCCTCCCCTGGCCCTCCACCTAGCCAACATATTAATGCTAACTGCATTCCCTATGCATGCTCCCCATCCCCATGACCATCTAACAACTACTAATTTGTACTTCTTTATCCTTTACTTCATTCTCCTAGCCCCGCAACCCTTGCTCCCCTCTGTCCGTCACCAAATTGTCCACAATATTTGTGAGTCTGTTTTTGATTAGTTTGTTCTTTTTGTTCCTTAGAAACCACATAAAAGTGAAATCAAATGGCATTTATTTTTCTCTGACTTATTTCACTCAGCATAATAACCTCTAGGTCCATCCATGTCATTGCAAATGATAGAATTTCATTTCCTTAAAATGGCTCAGTAATATTCCATTGTATATATGAACCATAATTTCTTTATCCAGTTATCTGTTGATGGGCATTTAGGTTGCTTCCATACTTTCGCTATTGTAAATTGTGCTGCCATGAATATTGGAGTGCATAGATCATTACGAATTCTTGTTTTGGTTTTCTTTGAATAAATACCCAGAAGTTCAGCTGCTGGCTCATGAAGTATATTTATTTTTAATTTTTTGTTTTCCATAGTGGCTGTACCAATTTGCAATCCCATTGACAATGTATGAGGGTTCCTTTTTCTCTGCATCCTTGCCAACACTTGTTTTTTGATTTGTTGATGATAGCCATTCTGACAGGTGTGAGGTGATATCTCATTGTGGTTTTAATTTGCATTTTTCTGATGGTTAGCAATCTTGAGCATCTTTTCATATATCTATTAGCCATCTGTATTTCCTCTTTAGAGAAGTATCTGTTCAGGTCTTCTGCCCATTTTTTAATTGGATTGTTTGTTTTTTTGTTGTTGAGTTGTATAAGTTCTTTATAAATTTTAGATATTATCCCCTTATTAGATGTACATTAGTGAATATTTTCTCCCAAAACAGTCAGTTGTCTTTTTGTTTTGATGATGGCTTTCTTTGCTGTACAAAAACTTTTAATTTGATGTAATCCTATTTGTTTATTTTTTCTTTTGTTTTCCTTGCCTGGGGAGATATATTCAAAAAGAAATTCCTGTTAGTAATATCAGAGAGTTTACTCCTATAATTTCTTCTAGAAATTTTATGGTTTCGGTTGGGTCTTACATTCAAGTCTTTAATCCATTTTGAGTCTATTCTTGTATACGATGTAAGAAGATGGTCCAGTTCTTTTCTTTTTTTCTTTCTTTTTTTTTTTTTTTTTTTTTTTTGCATTTATCTGTCCAATTTTCCCAACACCATTTATTGAAGAGACTGTTTTTGTATATTCTTACTCCTTTGTCATATATTAAGTGAATGTATAGGTGCTCTGTTCTGTTCCATTGATCAATGTATCTGGTTTTATGGCAGTACTATGGCTGTTTTGATTACTGTAGCCTTATAGTATAGTTTGGTATCAAGTAATGTGATACTTCCAACTTTGTTCTTCCCTCTCAAGATTGCCATGGCTATTTGGGATTTTTTTATGGCTCCATATAAATTTTAGGATTATTTGTTCTAGTTCTCTGAAAAATGCCATTGGTATTTTGATAAGGATTGCATTGAATATACAGATTGCTTTGGGTAATATGGCCATTTTAACAATGTTCATTCTTCCTACCCATGAACAGGATATATACTTCCATTTATTTGTATCTTCTTCAATTTCTTTTTCAGTTACATAATTCTCTGAAAACAGGTCTTCTACCTTCTTGGTTAATTTGATTTCCCAGGTATTTTATAGTTTTCCAACACAATTGTAGATGGGATTATTTTCTAAATTTCTCTTTCTGAAAGTTCATCATTGGCGTATAAAAATGCCACTAATTTCTGAATATTTATTTAGTAACCTACTTTACTGAATTTATTGATCAGTTCTAACAGTTTTTTGGTAGAATCTTTTGGGTTCTCTATATATAGTATCATGTGATCAGCAAACAATGAGTTTTACTTCTTCCTTTCTAATTCAGATGCCTTTTATTTCTCTTTCTTGTCTTATTGCTGTGACTAAGCCTTCCAATACAATGTTGAAGAGGAGTGGTGAAAGTGGGCATCCTTGTCTTGTTCCTGATCTTAAGGAAAATGCTTTTAGCCTTTCCCCATTGAGTATGATGTTAACTGTAGGTCTATCATATATGACCTTTATTATGTTAAGGTATGTTCCCTCTATTCCCACTTTGCTGAGAGTTTTTATCATAAATGGATGCTGGATTTTGTCAAATGCTTTTCTGCATCTATTGATATGATCATATGGTTTTTATCTTTTGCATTGTTAATGTAGTGTATCACATTAATTGGTTTGTGGATATTGAACCAATCTTACATCCTAGTAATAAATCCAACTTGATCATGGTGTATGGTATTTTTAATGTACTACTGAATGCAGTCTGCTAATATTTTGTTGAGGGTTTTTGCATCAATGTTCACAAGTGATATGGCCTATAGTTTTCTTTTTTTGTAATGTCTTTGCCTGGTTTTGGAATCAAGGTAATGATGGCCTCATAAAAGGAGTTAAGGAGCCTTCCCTCTTCTTGAATTTTTTGGAATAGTTTGAGAAGAATAGTTGATAATTCTTCTTTGAATGTTTGGTAAAATATGCCTATGTAGCCATCTGGTCCAGGACTTTTGTTTTTTGGGACGTTTTTGATTACTGATTCTATTTCATTGGTGGTAATCGGTCAGTTCAGATTTTCAGCTTCTTCTTGACTCTGTCTTGGGAGAGTGTATGTTTCTAGAAATGTGTTCATTTCTTCCAGATTGTCCAATTTGTTGACACATAATTGCTTGTAGTATTTTCTTATGATCCATTGTATTTCCATGGAGTTCGTGGTTATTTCTCCTCTTTCATTTCTTATTTTATTTATTTGAGTCCTCTGTCTTTTTTTCCTTGATAAGTGTGGCTGATGGTCTGTCAATTTTGTTTATTCTTTCAAAGAACCAGCTCTTGGTTTCATTAATCTTTTGTATTGTTTTTCTAGACTCTATTTCATTTATTTCCTCTCTGATCTTTATTATTTCTTTTCATTCTGTTCACATTGGGCCTTTTCTAGTTCTTTTAATTGTAAATTTAGATCATTTGAGCTTTTTCTTGTTTCTTGAGGTAGGCCTGTACTGCTATGAATTTCCCTCTTGGCACTGTTTTTGTTGTGTCCCATAAATTTTGAGTTGTGTTTTCATTTTCATTTGTCTCTAGGTATCTTTTGATTTCTTCTTGATCTCATTAATAATTCATTCATTGTTTAGTAGCATGCTATTTAGCCTCCATGTGTTTGTGTATTTTCCAGTTTTTTTTTTTCTTATAGTTGATATCTAGTTTCAGACCATTGTGATCAGAGAAGATGGTTGATATGATTTCAGTCTTCTTAAAGTTATTGAGACTTGATTTGTGTTCTAACATGTGGTCTGTCCTTGAAAAATGTTGCGTGTGCACTCGAGAAGAATGTATATTTTGCTGTATTGAGGTAAAAGGCCCTGAAAATACCTACTAAATCCATCTGTTCTAGTGTGTCTTTTAGGCCCATTATTTCCTTGTTGATTCTTTGCCTGGAAGATGTGTCCATTGGTGTCAATGGGGAGTTAAAGTCTCCTACTGTGAGTGTATTACTATTGATCTCTCCTTTTATGTTGGTCAACAATTGCTTTATATATGTAGGTGCTCCTGTGTTGGGTGTGTATATATTTACTAGGGTTATGTCCCCTTGATTTATTGATCTCTTTATTATTATGTAATATCTTTTTTTATCTCCCATTATAACCTTTGTTTTAAAATCTATTTTTTTCTGATATAAATATTGCTACCCTAGCTTTCTTTTCATTTCTATTTGCATGAAATATCTCTCTTCATCCCTTTACTTTCAGTCTGTGAGTGTCATTAGATTTGAAGTGGGTCTCTTATAGATAGCATATGCATGGGTCTTATTTTTTTATACATTCAGTTACCCTATATTTTTTGATTAGAGCATTTAATCTGTTTACATTTAAAGTGATTACTGATAGGTACATTATTATGCCATTTTATTATTCATATTGTTTGTTATTTGTATTTTCTTTTTATCCCTTATTTTTACAGAAGACCCTTTAACATTTCTTGTAATGCTGGCTTGTTGATGATGAATTTCTTAAGCATTTTCCTGACTGGGAAGCTTTTTATCTCACCTTCCATTTTAATCTGTAGCCTTGCTGGGTTAAGTATCCATGGTTGTAGATTCTTGTTTTTCATATCTTTGAATATTTTTTGCCATTCCCTTATGGCCTGCAAAGTTTCCACTGAAAAATCAATAGACATTCTTATGGGGCACCCTTGTAAGTAACCAGCTTCTTTTTCTTGCTGCTTTTAAGATTCTCTCTTTGTCTTTGACCTTTGGGATGTTAATTATGATGTGTCTTGTTGTAGGTCTGCTTGAATTCCTCTTGCTTGGAACTCTTTGTGCTTCCTGAACCTGTATGTCAAATTCCTTTGCCAGTTTAGGGAGGTTTTCTGTCGTTATTTCTTCAGATAGATTCTCAATCCCTTGCTTTCTCTCTCTTCCTTTTCAGGTACTCCTACGATTTGGATATTTTTACACTTCGTGTTGTTCCAGAGGTCTCTTAAACTATCCTCATTTTTAAAAATTCTTTTTCTTTTTGTTGTTCTGATTGAGTGTATTCTGCTACCTTGTCTTCCGATTTTCTGATTTGATCTTCTTCTCGTCCATTCTACTGTTGAATCCTTCTAGCGTATTCTTCATTTCTGTTATTGTATTCCTCATTTCTGTTATCATATTCCTCGTTTCTGTCTGGTTCTTTTTTATGGTTTCTGTATTCTTTTTTATACTCTCATTGTGCTCATCCATTCTCCCCATAAGTTCATTAAGCGTCCTTTTAACCATTATTTTGAGCTCTGACTTTGGTAGATTGCCTACCTCCATTTCATTTAGCTTATTTTCTGGAGTTTTCTCTTGTTGCTTCATTTGTGGCATGTTTCTTTGTTGTTGTTGTTGTTGTTTTTTCATTTTTATTAGCCTCTCTGTATTCTTTTCTATGTGTCCGGAATATTTGTTTCATCTCTCAGCCCTGGCCAGATGGTCTAATATGGGAGGTGTCTTGTGTGGTCCAGTGACACTCTCTCCCTGCCTTATCCTTGTGCTAGGAGCTCTGGAGTGACCTTTGTGTGGGTTATGTGTGATATTCTGTTGTTGCCAAGCTTTTATTGTTGTTAGTAGATCAGCAGGTAGAATTAACGTTCAGGGTAACTAATTGTGGGAATTGGCTGCACCCTCAGGGTAAGAGTTATTGTGTGGGGACTGACTGCACTCAGTGGGATTCACCCTAGCAGGCTTGTGTACTTGTTGCAACCACTCTTTGTGTGTATCCCTACTGGAACTAGTTAAGAGTTGGTCTGTTCTGGTCTGGTGCCAGCCTCCAAATGTGTGGGTTTGTAGCCCCTTGGGAGGGACTCCCTCAGAGGTCAAGGTCAGATGCTGCTTTTGATTGCTCAGGGCTACCCGGTGAGAAATACAAAGCAATCCATTGATGGTTATCACCTATGCTGGATCTATAGGTAAGTGGAAGAGACAACACTGTAGGTCGCTCTCAGTTATCTGCTGTCCCTGACTTATGGTAGTTTAGCAGAGGGACCAGTGCTCCTCAAGGCATGATACTGCCTATCAGTTGCCTGTAAGTCTCTGAAACTGGATAAGTCTCTGGATGATATGCGTGCTGGGTGGCACAGGGACCCTGGGAGTCTCCTGGGTCTATTGAGTAAATTTCCCTTTGCCACCACAGTGTCAGTTTACATGCCTGTGCTGTCTCTGTGGCTCCCTGTACAAGTTTCCAATTGTAGAAAGGTCAGCTGCTGCCCACCCTGGGCCTAAAGTGCTAACCCAGAGCAGGGGCAGCTGCCTATCAATGTGCAACAGGTACTTTGTGTACTGGATGGGCCAGGAGCTCAGGGAGTTGAGGGCCGTCAGGCTAGTACAGACCTCTGCAATCCCGTTAAGAGATATTGCAGCTCATATAGGCAACAATGTTCTGTCCACAACAGTTTTCCCCAAAATGTGCTCATTGTGCTAGCCAAGATCTGTTGCCTGCGCTGAGCAACCCTCGAGCCAAGCAGGGCACAAAAGGATGCTTGTCAATGGGCTGAAGGCACTTCATGGCTTGGGTGAAGTGGGATCTCAAGGAGACAATGTCTGTTCAGCGAATACAGCCTCAGTTTGCTGTAACTTTTGTGCCTAGGCATTCCCACCATAGACACTGATCACAGTGAGACCAGCTGCTGTCAGGTGGTCACAGACCTCTGTGCTCCCCAGACACAATATTGCAACTCTTGCAGGAAGCAAATGACTGCCTGCCATCGATTTTCGTGTGGTACCCACCCTGTGCCAGCCAAAAGTTTGTTGCTTGTGTGGATTAGGAGATCGAAGGAGGGCGCGGCTGTGGCAGTTCACTGTCAATGGGCTGCCTGGGGCAATTTTTGGGTAGGGTGTGGCAGGATTTCGGAGAGACGATGGCAGTCAGGTCAATACAGCCTCAGTCTTGCTACAACTTTGGTAACTGCGAGTTTCCGCATAAGTCCTGGATCACAGCAAGATCAGCTGCTGTCTGGGAGTGGCCCACAGGACCCCTATATCTGCCCAAGTTCATGTTGGCAGCAGTGATCTGTCTTACCCTATCTCTGAAATGCATCTCACAGCACTGGTCACCCACTAAGAATGTGAAAGTGGCTCACAGCGCTGGCTGCTGTTGCTGGATTAGAAATGCAGCTCACAGCAATGGCCGCCCGCTGTGAATACTTGGCTCTGAATCATTGGGAGCAGGGCTTGGAATCCATCCAGCAACAACTTCCCTGAGCAATCTGCAGGTTAGGCGGGGTGGGCTGATCCCCTCAGGCCAGCACTCCCTTATGGCTCCATGGGAGGGGTCTGCACAATCTAGCTGGCATGGTCTGTAGATTATGCTGTATGGGGGCTGGACTAAGGCACAGTGGTGCTGCCTTTCCAGCCCTTGTTCTGATGCCAGGCAATGCAGACTCTTTCAGAATGAATCCTGCGAGCCTCACAGCCACTGCCAGTGTCCCGGGTGAGTGTCCACAGGTCAGAAAGCCTGTGCCCAGGTCCTTCAAAGGGACGTTTAGGGGTTTAGTTGCCTTCCGTCGCACCCAGATGGTCGGAATCCCCTCTAGTCAGAGTTATTGGAATCTCCTCTTCACTGGGCTGGGTCCCTGGGCTGGCAGCCCCCAGATGAGACCAGGACACCCTCTTCCTCAGGAGAGCCTCTGCAGCCTCACTTACCCTCCTGGTGATCCTGCACCACCTGCGGTGAGGGTCCAGCCCGATTTGTGACTTTGCCCCTCCCACTGGCTTCGATGTGGCTCCTTTATATAAGCAGATGTAGGTGTTATGATCAGCTGGATTTCAGGTGATTCTTCATGTTGATTATTTTATAAGTTGGTTGTAATTTCAATGTGGTCCTAGTCAGCCATTTTCCCCTGTCTATACCATCTTTTCCAGAACCAAACCGGTGATAGTTTAGAGAGTGAGGTGAACTGGACTTTAAATGAAAGCAAATTTTTAAAGTAGTATGATTGATAATGCAGTGGGATCAGAGTATGCAGAATCAAAGTTTATCTCCTTTCCTCTAATTAAAAAAAATGGTCACATTCTTTAAAGGTGTACTTATCTATAGTCCAGATTTAACACTTCTTGTCATGGCACTTTTTTGAAAGTGACAATCAGATATTGAGTAAAAGGAAAAAAATTTCTAAATATTTTGGAATATATGACCTTTATGTGCAGTCATAATATTATCTTGTTTTTACCTGGCTCTGAATTTTGTAATAACCTGAAATTGAAATTTATGCTTCATGTATTTTGGCTTGTTGAGAGAAGGTGGTTCTGGTTGCATGAACTTTTAATTTCTTGCTTGTAGGAGATTACCTCCAATGTTTACCTGCATTTCTGACAGACTCAGCTAATCAAAATATGGAGATTACATATAAGCAACACCTATTATCAGTCAACATTCTTAGTTCTCTCTTTTATTTTTAGAATGAAATGAGAAATATTAACCTATTTAAATATATAGAGTATATTATATATATATTATAATTATATATGTTCTACTGACATTCTTCTCACACTAGGCAACAATAGAGTGAGGCAGGCAAAAGGTAGGCAGTTGAAATGGCAAAATCGAAAAACTGTGCAGAATTAATGGCATTTAACGATAATTTTGTTACTGAGTCTTGGAGAACTTATAACGTATAATGGGACACACCTCAAGCTTTTACATGAATTAACTGTTTAACTCTATTATATATTTATGTCTATTAAGAAATGAATATATCAATTCATATCAGGTTGTATTTTCTGTATTAGAATCTATTAGAGAATTGTGAACTAACATTTTTTTTGTGACTTTTTCTCCACTGCTAACAAAAATGCTTAACAAAGTGATAATTAATATGTATGTGAAATGTTTCTATTGATCCCATAACCAGCTTTTATTAAACTCCAAAATCTTAATTTATACTTAAATACTTTTCCAGGATTCTCAATAGTGGATGCCAGGTTCCATCTTAACTTTTTGAAATAAAACTTAAGAGTCTTAATCGTTTGGAAGTCTTGTACGTAAAATTAAAAGTAGATTGAATGTCGTTTTACATATGTGGTGAAAATATCTGTGTCTTTCCAGTTTCTCAAAGTAAAATTTGACAAGTGTATTACCTTACATAAGACTTAATAAATTCTATTACAACTATTACATCAAAAACATTTCAAGAAATTCTATGTTCTTTTCTGTTCTCATCATAAGAAAATAGAATCCTAGAATAGCTTTTAATAAATTTAATGGGACATTATTCTGGCAGATCCTAACACATGTGAGGACCTTCTGCAATAATTAAGAAATAATTATATCAATTGGAACACTTAATTAATCTTTGAAAGCCTAGCATCTAGCTAGACATTTGGGACCCTTTGATGAAAGTTCAAGGTGTTCTTAAGGAAATTGGGTCTGAAATCTGTTAGTTCAGGCCTTGAGAGTGAAAATGACTAGATTCAGTGTGGTCCATCATGCTTGGTTCTCTTTCACAGCTATAGGCAGACGTTTTCATGCTAAGACATCTCCAGGGAACAAAATGGGGCTCCCTGTTTCATTGTTTCACTGGTAACTTATGTCTCAGTTTGTTAAAGAATCCTGCTAGTATCCTTGGAGCTGGGAGATCTGGTGTTAAAATACTGTATTTAAAGCTTAGGGTAGCGTTCACATGTAATTTGTGCTTTGAAAGTTGTTCTGACCAATGTGTAATTGCTTGTTTTCCAACTTAACTATTTTATTCACTGCTTTAAGAATGATTTCTTGAATATATTTCTATAAAGTGCATATTCAACAAAGATGCCATGCAATTTCAATCTATCCAGTGCAAACTAATTACTGGATTTAAATAGTTGTAAAAATTGCTGAATATTTTCCTTAGTATCGATATGACTATTGATGAAGATGTGGACTCTGTAGTTTTCTAGATGATTACAAGGCCAGAGGAAATGAAAAAGCATTCCTCTTCTTGCCACTGCAGAGACACTCTCCCACTGCAGAGTGTCTCTTTGCACCTTATGAGGGTGCTTGATTATAACTAAATTTTCTAAAATGGAAATACTTAAAAACAGAACTGAGAAGCTTATTTAATTTAGCCCAGTAAAGATTCAGCCTTTTAAATCCATTAAAATTTACACAAATGGCAGTATACCAGTAACAATGAATGACAAGCATTTATCAGACCTATTACCATAACCTTTATAGACTCACTTTTGGTGAAACACCTAGTATTTAAATTGTATCACATTTTAGAGGTATTTAAATGTCTGTTAACCACAGATTCTTTATGGAATTCATATGGAGGGAATGTATGCATGTACATTTGATTGTTTTCTCCATAGGACATTTGTTTGGCTTCTGTCCCTTAAATGTTGCCAAGGCATATTTTGATGCTTTCTTTTTTAAAAATTCAGTAGTTGAAATCATTTGGCATACCAGTATTGTTTGTGGGGCAACACAGAACGCTGCCTCCCTTCCTTTATGATATCTTTAACATTAATAGATTAATAAATATTTTAAACACTACAATAATGAACTTCATGTACAGATGATACAGAATTCTTGGAAATGATTGTTTCTAACAGATTTTAGAGAATTTACTTGCAGTTGGCAAAAATAGGAAACTTTGATATAATAGGGAACTGTGTTATGTATTACTTCTGATTTCAAATACTCCTGCCCTTATATATAAGCAGTCAACATTTTCCCATTCACTTTTAAAAAATTAAGACCTAGGATAGAAGCATGGTGAAATTAAAATAACAACATGAAAGCTAGAACTTTTGACATTTAATTTAGTTAAAATTACAGTCATACTGGTGAGGTGACAAAATATCTGGATGACTGATTTTTTATGTTTATAGTGATTTGGACAGCTACCTTGGCATTTAAAAAACTCAGGTATAGAGGCTTATAGCACCAGTGAACACTTTAATAAGTGGTTTTTATTTATTTATTTATTTTTGACAATTAAAACTGCAGTTAGTCAGGTAAAAGGTTTTTTCTCTACTCATTAAAATGAGAATAGCAAATCAGAATTACAGGATCGAAGCTTACTCCATCTATATCCTACCTGTTAAAGACAAAATATTCTCTTCCATGAACTGGTAACTGACTGTACTAACTACCAAAACAAATCTCTAGCAAGAAAATTTGTTTTTATTTTAACACAGAGACCTAAAAAGTAAAATAAGATCTGAACAAATAGGAAAGCTGTTGGAAGCATTTTGAGTTCAACGTGAAGCAGTGGGAGAACATGGTATTATATGGTCCATGTAGTATATGTTTTGCAGAAGCTTTTAAGTCAGGCTCAAGTAATGGAAAGAAGGGGTCGACATCTTTACCTCTGGAATGAAGTTAATAAAACGTATGGTACAAAAGTCATTCATAAAACACCTACTATCTGCCCTCAGCACCATAGAATTCTAAAACCATGTGGATGAGAACTCTTACAACTCAGTGCTTCAAAGTTGATACTAACAAACAATAGGATTTAGGAGAATGTTGATTTGTATGTTTAATTGGGGGCATGCGAGGAAGTACTCTGGGTTCATACCAAACATTCTAGCAGTTCATTGAGTCTTCCAGGAGTTCAGAGAAGAGAGAACTCATTTTCAACTCGGCTTAATCAAATAAAAAAATATTCACAGAAAGTTTGGGACTTGAAAGTGTCATATCCTAGATTCTGTTGATTTTCTCCTACTTGTCTGGCTGTGCCTTTTTTAGTTTAGTTTCCCAGCTTCTCCTTTTTCCTGTAGCATTAGCTGTTGAAGTTTCTTAAGACTATCACTCCTTTCTTCTCACTACTTTCACCTAAATAATCTCAGCCATGTCCACAGCTTTCATTAACGTCTGTACATCAGTGGCATTCAAATATGCATTTCCAGATTAAGACTTTCCTCAGAACCAGCTGCCTTGACTTGGATATCTCAAAGGCACTTCAATGAAACATCTCCAAGACTTATTACATGGTCTTTCCTCTCAAGCCTAACCCTCACTGGCATTTTCTTGCTTAGAAAATGACATCACTAGTCAACCAGCTGCTCAAACCAAAAGCACAGAATCATCTTTAACCCCTCTGCCTTCTTCTTGCTCCATATTTAATTTACCATTAAATTTTGTCCATTTTATCTCTAAGAAACTCTGGAATCTTCATACCTACTACCATATCCTTAGTCTAATCTGATAGCCTCTTGAATAGTTTCACCGCACAGACTGTGATTCTCACTCTCAGCAATCTTCTATTTATTCTGCATGATGAAAACAAATTTGTGTTTTTCAAAATCCACCCTAAAGGGAAAGAAGCCAGTCTGAAAAGCTATTTGCTGTATGATTTCAACTACATGACATTTTGGAAAAGGACTTTGGAGACAGTAAAAAGATCATTGTTTGCTAGGTGTTAGCAGGAAGTGAAGATAAATAGGCAGAGCACAGGGGATTTTTTAGGGCAGTGAAACCGTTCTGTAAAATATTATCATGGTGGATACATCATAAAACACACAGAATGTACAACACTATGAATGAACTCTGATGTAAACTAAGGACTAAGGCGATAATGAATGTCAATGTTGGTTCATCAGTCGCAACAAAAATACCACCCTGGTGAGGGATTTTGATAGTGGGGAAGGTTGTTGGTATATGGGGGCAGGAAGTCTATGGGATTTTCTGTACTTTCTGCTCAATTTTGCTGTGGACCTAAAACTACTCTGAAAAAATAAAATCTATTTAAACAACTCTGTTCTGATCTTGCATCTCCTCTTCAACTTCCGAAAGTGCTTTATTACCTTCCAATGCTGATAAAATAAGTTGGAGTCATTAGCCAGCCTGTCTTTAAATCTGCAACTTTGTTTCCTCTTGTACTGTTCTCGAACTTGCTCTTGCTTTCCAGCCATAGCAGTTTGTTTCAGGTGTGAATGGTATATGCACAGTCCTTCTGTCCTGCCCCACTCCTCCTTGCCGAATTGGTATGTCTACTAATCCTTTCGATCTGAACCTATTTCCGAAGGGAGGCATCTCTGATATCTGTATCTTTCTGCCAAGTTACTTTTGCTATACCTCTCATGAAAAACACATTATTTCCCCCAAAGCCCTTAGCATTTTTATATTTCGACATTCATAATAATTATTTATGATTATTAATATTGCTCTCCCTGCTAGACTATAAGCACCATGAGACAGTGCTCAGCCTGTTTTTGCTCACTATTACGTCTAGTGCTTGGAATGAAGGAGATATTCAGTAAATATTTGTTGAATGAATGACTGAAAGAAAGAATGAGAACTGCCATATGAGCTGTTGGTATATTGCTCACTGTTTTCTCTTGGCATTAGAGATTTGTAGTCACTGAAATATGTATTATTTTCTCAGAAAAAGACTTTTGAATATTCATTTTTAAAAGTCCCAGCAGAAATGGTGTTTTAAACCTTAAGCTTCTGTATTTCATGTGGTTACTCTGTGGGTTCTTCTGATTCCAGATAAGTAGCTTCTTTGTTCCTTAACCCTTTTTCCATTTGTTGGGAGTAACTTGCAGATTACAGTCCTACCCTTACCCCTAAAGTTTACTATGAAGTATCTCACTTTTATTATTATTATTTCATATAGCTGTAGTATAGTGATAGTCTTTGTAAACAAATGGCATTATTCTATTTATAGCATTCTGTTTTAGTGGTTTCATCGCTGAAAATGTCAAATCTTAGAAAACGAAGTATTCTTATGCGAACTGCATTTTTTTCTTTTCTAATCGGGGAAAGGGTTAAGACGTTCAGAGCTTAGGGTGAGCAATATGAATATGGTTCCTTGATAATGATGATTATTTTTATGTCAGGCTTCTTTCCTTGTCTAGTCTCTTGGAAAATCTCTTTGGGTAGGTAGTTGTTCGAGAAAAGAAATGCTCCATTCTTTGCTTAGTAACATGCAAAAATAAAATCACTGTGTTATTAATGGGGCTGCCATGGGTTCCTTTGGTAGGTGTTCTTATGGTAGCCAGCACTAAAGCAAAATCACCATGAGGCTGTTTGTTTTCAGAGGCCCATTGCAATCTGTTTACATGTGATATTCACAGCATATTTTCCCCGACTCGATTAATAAACAATTTGAGATAAAGGAACGATTTCCTTTTATTCCAGGTAAGTTAAGCAATTTGTCTTAATTACTGTCAGCCTTTAGTGAGGGACTGCTGTGGGGATCCTAACCAGGCATGCCCATAGTAATGATGTGAATTGTAAATTTGTAGTCATTTTCACACAGGCATCTGTGGGTTTTTGAATTCTCTAACATGCACTCTCTCCCACCCCATTGAAATAACTTACGCACACACACACTAAATGAATGCTTTTCCTTATTACAGTCAGTCCTTTCCCATGGCACTGTGGGCGACTGCGCCGTGGTTGGCAAGGAAGATCCTTTGAAAGGTCATGTCCCCTTAGCCCTCTGCGTGTTGAGAGAAGGTGAGAGATTTTTGTCCTCCCTGACTATTTGGGTCCGGAACGATTGACTTAGGTTAATTCAGTGCTTACCATCTGACTTTCGCCCTAGGTATAAATACAACTGAGGAACAAGTTTTGAAAGAAAATTATGAAACATGTTAGACAGAGCATTGGCCCTGTGGCTGCTTTTCAAAATGCTGTATTTGTCAAACAGTTACCCAAAACTAGATCTGGCAAAATTCCTCGATCAGCTCTGTCTGCCCTTGTCAATGGCAAGCCTTATAAGGTAAGTTATCAAGGACGTTTAATGCTGGTTCTAGAATGTTTTTTCCCTATTTCTTTGTCATCAACAAAGTTCTTAAATATGGTTCTCAAGCATGAATTGTATTCCTAAAAATACATAATAGCACTTTTTTTTCAAGGTTGGGGGAAATTTCATAGCTACTCTCTGTAGAATGAGGGTTTGAGAGAGAAACAGATTAAAACCATATTCTTTGAGATTATAGGAATCAGTATATGAAATATTTTTACTATTAGTAGATATGTCAGTTAAAGTCAAATGAACTTGTGGAACTCAATATAATTGAATTAAAGGTACATTTTCCTTCATTGTAGTCAGTATGGCTATTAATGAATCAGAAAGCAGACAACAGACAGGCTATATGTGTTTTAAACATTTCTAAATATGTAGATATGCTGATTATGTTGAGAAAAAAATTATTTTGGGGACTTTTAGGCTCATTCAAACATAAGTATTCTTTTAATTTGCATGCATTTTCAGAGATATGCTTAGTTTTAGTCATTATATGAGCAAATGCAAAAAAAATTTCTTTTTATAGAGGCATGTGGAAAGTCCGATAAGAGGAGCTCTCTAGAGAGTATCATCGAGGACAAACTGTTTTGCTAATTGAACAGTTTTATTTTAATTATCTGGAAGACTATCAACACATTTTAAAATATTAAGTTCAAAGTTTCATATTTTTGAGCATTTCCATATGAGTAATATAAGATCTTGAGGACTACATATTGCATGTAATTTTAATTATAGGAAGAGTGAAAGGGGTTCAAGGAAGAACGTTCATATGTTTCTAATTTTCTTCCCAGGTAACGCCTACAATTGAAGACCCCAGCATTTTTAGGCACATAGAAGAAGTGCTGAAGAAAGCATCATGACATTTTCTTTTTTGAGTCAATTTGAGTCAGTTTTTTTAATTGAAGTCAAGTTTTTATTTTTTCCAGAACTAAATATTTAAATAGAAATTACTTGCAAACTGAAATGTGAATTATGAAGCTTGGTCAAAAAAAAAAAAGTGCATTTGAAGATTAGTGACATGCATCTTCTGTTTGATTAGACTCAATTAGTATTGTTATCAATTATCTGTAACATGGCTCATTATAAGTTGTCTAGAACTTTTAGAAAAGCATATCTAATGTATGATTTTAAAAAATTGTATCCCCCCCCCAATTTTTTTAATTGAAAGTGACTTCCTAAAATAGTAATACAGCTTTGATCTGAAACCTAAGACTCAAGTCGAAGTCAGAAAATTATTACAATTTTTCTTGTAGAAATTTGGAAAACTTTCTAATATTCTTGAGATGCCCACGCACATGGTTATTTTGAATGAAATGAATGAAAAGGAAAATTTTAGGTAATCATCTAATCAGTTGATTTTCTAGGTAGAAGGGTCTGTCTGGTCAAACATTTCCTAAGGCAGGGCTGGATACCAGGGCATGGCTCTGTCCTCAGGTCATTTGTTACTTAGTTCAGAAAAATCACTGGCCTGGCAGAGAGCCTAGAAGTTCTTTAACCCTTTCTCTTGGTCGTGGAGATGAGGGCTCTTTGCAGCCCCTCCTGTGTCTGTTCTTAGTTGACTGGGTACTTAAAGATTCCAGCTTCTTATGAAACAAGGGAATGATATAGAAATGGGATATACTGGCAGAGAAAGCTTGTAAGGAAAAAAGGTACACATTTTAACATTATGCTAAAGATCAGGACGAATTCTTAAGAGAAACCAAAAAAAAATCTTGATTTTTTATGTGAAATCTCTAATTTTACAAATAACGACTTGCTAAAAAAAAAATTGACATCCAAACACATCTTTCCATTTAAACTTCTATAAAACTATTAAGCATTGAAAAAATTGAAAATGGGTCTTTGTTAATAAGCTTATGTCAATGTAGCAATTAACCAGAGTAGATATAGATAAGTAAATATTTGTTTTCTGTAGGGCTCTACAGAATAACCAGTAATCAAAAAATATACTTAAATGCAAAAATATACTATACTCGTTGAATCTTTGATGGTACTCAAAGTATTCCTTCATCTTTCAGTCCGTTAGGAACATTATTATCAAGAGCAACCACCTTAACATAATGGTTTGGATACATGAAATATATGTCAAAGAAAATAGATGAGAGCTTATTTACTTTTTTTTTTTCATAAAAATTACCTACAACCTGTAGAAAGAACATTTTGCAAATGTATGCTTTTTAGGGACTGGGGCGGGGACCATAGGCTATAATACAAATGACTTCTTAAAGTTAATTCCTATTCACTTAAATAGGCTTTTTGATTGTTACACCTGGAATAAATACATTCATCTAGCTGTTCCCTTTAATTATCTTAGTAGCTTAAACTAGCTAGCCATTCAGTTTATAATTTGAAGCTGTTGAGTGCCTTAAACCGTTGCTTTTTCGGGTACATTTTATCCATGATACATGTGTAATCTTAACAAATAATCTATTTTTAATGTCTTAGCATTAAATTGTATTACCTTATTTTTTTCATATGCGATTCACTTAATTCAAAATGGCTAATTCTTCACCTGAAAGTATCATTTGTGAGGTATAAACTCAAGGTATATTGTATAGATCCAAGAAGTATATGAAGGTTAGATCTTTGGTTCTCTTGCACATTTTTCCTGGTAATCATATCTAAAGGGACAATTCAGCAAGCAGGCTTGAGCTATATTCCAGTTGAGTGGGAAAAAAAAAAAAAAACTGCACAAGACTGGGCAAGTAGCTTTTTCTTGTATCTGGTTGAGGAAATTTATCTCCTTTGCAGGATCAGAGAAAGTACTGTTACTTTCATATGAGTAAACGTTGGGCAAGAAAGACACTGGCATCATTGCTTAAATTTTGGAAGGAAAAAGGAATTTTCTATTTTAATACTAACCATGAAGCACTTTTACTGGATAGTACCTAAAATATTCTGAATTAAATGTATCTTTAAAAATAACTATAATGTTAGTAAAAATGCAATCATCTTTAAATATACTGAAATAAATTCTCCATGATATTTTAAATTTTTATTAATTTTTTACTGTAAGACTGGAAAAATTAAAATATAAAGATTTTCTTTAAAAATGTATAGAAATGTTTTCAATTATTATTTTGCTCATGAAAATGTACTATCTACATACAAACGAGTCCTGTTTTACATTTAGACAGCCGATTTATTTATATAAAATTGTATTTGGAAAGGTTGCGATCATTAAAAATGTAAAAATTCATAATGTTTCATAGTTGGTCATGAAATAGATTTTAAATGGATTTTAGAATCTGGCAGAAAGTATCTATTACATTGTGGAGTACTTTAGGCTTTTTGAGGCAAGTAGGTGGATCTTTTTTATCCATATGTTAGAGTCTATTATAAATGATTAACATTCTTTACTGGGTGATCTCTAAAGGGGAAAAACTGTTTCTGTGATAAAGTCCCGTATAAGAGTATATATAAATCTAGTTTATGTTATTATAATATCATAGTCTCTATATTATATTTCGTTTCTGTAAGTCAGCATTCCCATATCCAGATGAGCTCAAAAAACTTTCCCATTGTTTCTGTTCAGGCAACATTTTCAGAAAATATAAAAATCACTCTCATAAGCAAGTTTAGTACTCCCTCTTGTGGCAGACTCACTTTTGAAGATAAATATTAGATTGAGTCACTAAAAGAACAATTTTCTTTATAGTTTAAATAAATTGTTAAACTTTTAATGACTAGAAAACAAAGCTTAAACAGAGAACTGGAAGTATTCTTTTTTTTTATTGACAATGGAGAAGGTTTCTGTTACCATTACCTTTTGACTGAATCTGTTAAACAAAAATAGACATCAAAACAAATGTAATGTACGTGCAAACATATCAAATCAAATACAAAAAAGAAATTACTAATGACAGGTTTTGCGCTTAATAAGATCAAATAGCAGAAAATCAGCAGTTAGATAAATGGTATTATTAAATAGATTGTACTTTGAAATCTCCCATATAAACAAAGAATAAACAACAGTAACACCACCAAATAAAGCCACAAGGAAGAGATTACTCTTCTATACTTTATACACTATATATGTTAATCATTCTGTCTTTCCTTATTTCCTCTGATAAGATTGACTTCAGGGAAGTCGAAACAAGGCCATCTCGGCTAAAAGCTTATAACATTAGACATGAGTCTGGCTATTGCCCTGTTACACTGACAAAAGGGAAGGGTTTCTGGATTTTGTTTTTCTCCAGTGGAAACGAGCCTCAGACTCTGCAGTGGTTGACATTCACTGAACAGTGCTGTCTGGCGGTTCAAGATATTTTGCATGAACGTGTGGTTCTTAGTAAAGAAGTTTTTTTTTTTTTCTTTAATTATATTATTGGTCCACAGGTAACAAGAGAAGATAATGTTTTTCCTTTATAAATTTTTTTAAATAATTGCTTTGACTCTTGTAAACAGTTTGGCTTTGTTTTGTATTGAAAAGGAGATCGAGCCATCACAGTGCTATTTCTAAAGATATAGGACATCCCTGATTGCCTTTAAAGGTCTATTTTTGGCTCCAGTTCCAGGTTAAATCATTCTTTTTGACATGATCAGAGGCAGGTTTTTCAGCTTTAAGTATTGACAGACTTGAAGGTGAAACATGTGGAGGCATGAAACATGCTTCCAGGAAACATATCAATTTGACTGTTATAATTCAAAAACTGTAAAAATGGTGGAATGGTAAAATACAAACAGTACTTGGAATTGTCAAATGTTTGCACTCAAGACTCCATGAACCATATATTTTATTTTTTAAAAAATCATATTTATATCCATTTACATAAGACTTACACATTTAAAAAGAAATACATACACAGTAATACATAAATGCCTAGTAATATTACAATAAAACATGAAAAAACAAGTGGCTCCATTTCATAAAAGCATCTGTTGTACAGAATTTATGACGTGGATGATGCTTATTATTCAAATGACTTAAGCATTTCTTCAATTATAGTACACTAATCAAACTTAATATCTGACCCCCCCACCCCAATCACATTTTCAGTTTAATAAACCATTACTTGTGGTTATTTCCTTAGAAATCAGTCTTCACAAAGGTATTCACTGCTCGTCTTCTTAGATGGTAGTGCACTTTAGGTAGGGTAGACTGAAAAGACGACATCTAGAATATTTAATGGATAGTGTTAGTTTACTAAAAGGTCCCAGACCAGAAAATTCCCCTCTTCTGCTCTTCGTGTACCTCCATGCAGCCTGCCTACTTCTGTCCTAAGAGATAAAATAGGATATCATCTAGAAAGTAACCGATGGCTATATGTAATGAACATTTGCTCTTCAATTTCATGCAGGCAAGCTTAAATAATACTTGCTCAACTTTGTGGAAAGTATGGCAATAATATGAAAAAATATAATCACAAAATGCAACTGGTCCTTTTGAAAAATTTAAGTTTGCTCATTAATACATTGTGTTAGTTGACCTACGTAATGGAATAAATTTGTTTTTTAGTTCCTATATTTTAGAGCTCTTAAAAAGATACCTTTGTTTAATTGTGACAAAACTATATGATAATAAAACATGTTTTAAAGACTAAGGGTTGCTGCTGTGGCATCAATGATTCTTTCCAGTCATAATATATTTGGGAAAAGTTCACAATTACTATTCCTAACACAAAATAAATAATATGGTCTAAATTAATAGCAAAAGTCCTGATGTTTCGTCAAAATACAAATTGATTGTCCTAGATTAAATAAACTGTAAATAAAACCTTTATCCCATTTAATGATAAAAACTAGAAAATAGGAACTCAAATGCCATGCACAAAATACAGATTGCAAATAGTTAAAAGAGTAATTCTACCCATCAGTCTAGAGCTAAGAAGCAAGCACTACTCAACATATTAAATAGTCATTTGTAATTAGTGAAGTATTTAGTTCTGGGGAAATTATCATGTTATGTGTAGAAGTTATTACAAACAGTATTTTGGAAAGTCCCTTTTTTGAGCCAAATTATAATATACTTTGGATCATGCCTAATTAGATGCCAAATTGTATACCACAATTAAAATTTTAATGTTAGGGTTTTATATTCTGAAATTAAATCTCTTATCTGAAAGCTTTTTGTTTATCATCAACAGCTTCAAATAGTGACCTAAATAAGGCAGCATACCAGCTCCTATATTAGGCCCCAAAGACCAACAATAAATTGTGTGGAGCTTTTAGTTCAAGGCAATAAATAAACAGCACAAGATGAGCTGTTCCTCTGCCTATAACTGCTTCCTCTCCTCTGTACACACATTTGGTTCTAATTATTTGGTTCTAAAAGTATTTTCCCAAATTAATTCACTATAAATGATAGAATATTTTGGTAACATACAGTTCTTGGTTAAGAAATGTTTACAAGTATTTGACATTTATAATCTATAGGAAACCACAGTTTTATTAAGTTTGCCAATAAAACTTCATTTTGGCATGGATTTAGAAGTCAATTCCATCAACTAATATTTCTCTCTATATAAATGTCTTACACCTTATGATAATGTATCAAGGTTTTCTGATAGTTCTGTCAGCCATTCTTACAAGTACTTTTACTTTGTTCCTATGCTATAAACCCACATACTTAAAATTCACACTTGTTTTCAAGAAATACAAATCACCTCTATGAAAGACAACATACTGAAAGGTGTGTATTTTCAATCATGCTTTTATTTTTAATACGAAATCACCTCCAAATCATTTTATCTCCTCCACTATTTGACCTGCGTACCTACCAGAATCACTATGCGCCTATTTCAGCCTCCCTTATGTACTCACTTGAAGGGGTGGTATTCTGTAAGTGCCAAGCTCTCATCAATAAAATACTATGTGTGCCCATATAAAATGCTGTTAAAAAGTAAAAGACGGTATGGTAGCAACCCATTGATGTGTAACAAGATAGTGACAGGCCTTCAACAGACAGACCTTAAACCATAGCAGACAGATGGTGACAGGAAATCCTAGATTAAGAGCTAAAATATAAAGGTTCCTTTTTACCCTCTAACAGTTCAAAGGGTTATCTCACTTCTGTACTGCTAGTCATACCAAAGAGTATTGTGTATATTTGCTAGTCTATGTAGGTTCCACTTTTTTGGTGGTTTGTTTTTTGTCAGCCAAGGAAAACTACTCACAGCAAGTCAGTGCTGCCTCCTTTGAGTGGCTTGTCAACATGAGTATGTGCGAACAGTGGAGTTGTCTAACCTCTGCAGTCTTGATGAAGTAACTGCAAATGGAGAAAAGGGCTTTAGAGGAACTTGATGATCGAGTACACAATTTCAGATGAGAAGGATTTATTTTCCCTGCATAAAGGGATCCTGAACATATTAGCAGACCTTCTTTCTCTCAGATATAAGCCACTCACATTCCTTTTCCCTTATAAGCCACTCACATTCCTTTTCCCTAGACCAAGTCACTAGTGAAAATTTCTTTCAGTGGGATTCAACTGAGCTTTAGGACTGTGTATTTCCCCTTAGATGGAATCTGTAACGAGAGCAGCTCCCCGAAGTGCTTCTGTTTTGGAAGCGAAGGTTGATCTTAGAGAATTCAATATGGTGGATGTTTTCTCCTCTGAGTACTGAAGAGCTTCTACACTAATTTTAGCTGTGTTAAATTCCTACTGAATTTTATTAAGATGTTCCATAATATTAACAAGTTAGGAAAAAAATGTAGATTATTACAGTTTATATCCGAATGAATTTTAAGGGCCAGGATAACAGTAACCTTTGGAAAGGAATGACTCTCAGTGATTGTTTTAATTAAAGAGAGTGGGGCTTTTTTTTTTTTTTTAATGCTTACTAAACAGAAATAACTTTGTCACTACCATTTGTAATTGTCTCTCCTTCAGAATGGCTACTTTCTTTGTGAAGTATATAACACAAGTCTAATGTCCACAGAAGGAAATACTAATTGTAAAATTACTGTTGGTTTTGTGTTTGTTTAATTCTCTTCTCATGGTTGTGCTTGTTTATTTAAGGCCTTCTGCCTTGGTCAGAGGTGAGAGTATCTGATGAGTCTGAGTGTCTAAGGCGAAATATAAAACTTGCAATATTCAAACATGTGGGGTGACCATGGAGTTAATTTACATTTATGAAAGACCCTCAGTCCAAGTCCAACCTCTACCTAAACAAATTATTTACTTTAGGGATAGAAGAGTAAAGAAACACAAATCATGCAGATGTTTATTATTCTTCCTAGATGTGGACATTAGCCAAAACCCTTTTTAGGATATTATAAATAATTTTAAAAAATGAATAAGTGCCATGAATTCATGCATTAGCAGCTTACAAAACAGTCTGATCTGATGAAAGCAAAGTAAACTTCAAGCAGAGCAAACCAACTCAAGAAAACAATTCCAGAAAGCTATGCAAGGTCAGAGAATGATAACTAGCATTTTTAAGCTTTTCATTTTATAAGCAGAAAGGGACAACTACTGTACCATCCGTTGTCATTTTCCTTGACTGCCCAGATGTTGTGGTTAACCTAAATCCAGCTGGTAATGTTTCTGAGGACCCAGGCATCATGCTAATTCCATGTACTTCACGGGGAGGAAACTGCCTTCTCCAGGTGGACCCACGCCTGAAATTCTTGTCATCACTCTGCCAGTACAGAGTTAGAAAAAAGTAATATTGATTATTTACATTCAGTCTATATAGCATACATAAGAATACCATGCTTTATTCTAAGAGTTCTATTAATTCCAAAATGAAAATGCAGGAAGTTTGAAACCAGTGTTTTTATAAAAAAAGGTTTTCTATCATTTCAAATCTGTTATCTATAAAAGTAAACATCTTTGAAAACCTAAAATAAAACCCCTAAATTTTTCCAAATAGTATATATTAGGTATACTTATTGCACTTTATACAGACTGGTTATATGGTATAAGATGATATATTTAGTGGAATAAGTGTTGAAGCACACTTGAATAACTATTTTGTGAATTTTGCTTTTATGTATACAAGAGATATATGCTATAGGGGAAATCTATATTTGATATGGCCTGCTCATATGGGATACTATAAAATACATTCTGTATGAGAAACTAAAATTGTTACATGTTCGATTTTATCTCATACATAATTAATTTGTAATTTGTTAAAAACCCATGCAGCCTGGACATTATCCTTTTAATAAATACAGGTGCTCTTTAGATGCCACTAAAAGCACAATGTAACTCTGGTTGCTGTTTTATAAATAGACTTCTGGTTTCTGATTCTGTTATATATTAATGATATAATTTTTCCCTCTCTGTGCATACAAAAAATACTTGCATAGATAGAATTATTTTCTCTACATTGGTAAGCAGTAATATGTAATTTAGCATTTAATTAGTAGTATTCTTTGTATTCATTTCTAAGGAAAATATTTATCATTCCACATAGATCTTATCTTCTTATATCACTAAGTTTTTCATCTAGGGAAGACTGTCTATTCCTTGAAGTTAGAGTTAAGTATGTGTGGTTGACCCTATTAGCTCAGATAACTTCATTTTAACAAAGAGAATAATAGACTGATATTCAGCTCAAATTATCATTGCTACAAATAACACTATAGGGCATTCCTCATTGTAGACCATTATCTTAATTAAGTAACATTCAAGGTCATTTGGGTAAAATAAAATCATTTGTATAATGACATCTCTCCACTGTTTCTTTTAGAGTCCTTGTCATCAATAGCTAAATTTTGTTTAGATTTTCTAAATATCTTGCAGTTTAAGAAATGTCTGCGACTCCTCTTCTCAACTGTTGGGTTTTACATTGCCCTAGATCTCCAAATATTAATAAATGCAGAAAAGAAACAGAATTTCACAGTTGTGGCCTCTCCAACTTCTCGAATCTTAGAGAAGTTGTTGCATAAACATAAATATGATCCATTTCTACAAAACACTACATTACATTGTAGGAATATATATACTTCTATAAGGTATGAGTTATGGGCTCAAAAAGAAGCTGATAAGTCAAGAATTTAAATCATGATTTCTTACTTCTGTTCTTTCGACATAGTGTTACTGCAGAAAGTAATGGGAATTATAAAGCAGCAAAATCACAGGAAAAAATTTCCATAAGATGAGGCCAAAAGTACCCTCTTAAATGAAGTGAAAGTCTATAGAAATACATGAGCATTTCCGAATTATTTCAGTGGAATCTGAAAAGGATCAGTCCACTCTGGTTCTGAACAAGTTGCTTAGCTATTCCTGTTCTCACTCAAAAAATAAAAAATAAAAAAATAAAAAACTAGACAGAAGGGAGTCGAGGGTTTGAATGATAAAATCATTTGCTATGTTTTTAATAATAAGACACAGAGGCAGCATATTTTAAAGGCAGATAGTCACATCCCATTTAAAACCTTTCTGCTTGTTTCTTACCTACAGGAAGCAACACTATAATTCACGTAGGCTTGTGTATCTACTGGGACAGCTCCTTCAGATCAATCTGCATTTTAGAATGCAGCAGCAATATGACAGATCTTAAATAATTTTTGTTAAAATTCCTTTTGCAACTTTTAAGCAAAGAGAATATTTTATTCAAAAGTGTGTAGGGTTTATGCAGACTTTTGATTCAACAATTAAGAATAAGGATTAAAAAGATTATCCAACAAGTTATAAAATTCAAATCGTTACATATTAACTGGCTCTTAAAAATATTAATCATATCCTGAGTGGACAGGAGTATGATCTTATAGGAAGTTAGCTGAGGTCAAGACTGTAGAGCTTATCTGTCTATAACCTTCTCCACAAAGGGCAGCTTGGGTTTTATAATACCGAGATCATCTGCCCTGTCCATTTGAATGTGGAATTATTGCCTTGTTTTAGGATTTCTTGGGTTCATTTACAAAACTATTTTAATCTGCTTTTCTTTATAGCCAAAAAACATCTGCATTTTGCAATACAAAATTATGATTCTCTGTATTTCTTACTTCATCCTCAGGTTTCCTTCCTACTTCTTTCAGAAAGACCCTGTAAAAAACTCAGAAGGACAAATGAAGTCTACAGTGTCTATCAAGGCACAGTTTACTAATGTATCTGCATGTTTTTTTAATCTCAAGAGGCTACTTACATGTTTATAATTTTCAAATTCTTTAAACATGCATAAATTAGGTATAGGAATTCTTACATTCATTATAGCTTTCAAATCCATGACTGTTAAACTGTTATTCATATATTTTTAAGGAAAACTCAATTGATATCAAAAATAATGAAAAGCTTCCTATTTATTAAAAGCAAGTTTTATCTTCATTTTAATATCCTAAAATTTCCTTTGAAGATACACTGATACTTATGAAATAAGCACATTCCTTATTAAAAAGCTGAATTTATCAGGATTAGTCTTATTGCTTATCATTTAAAAAAATGTTGCTCAGCATTTTGTATTCACAGTTCATGAAAAGTCTGTTTTGAATTACATTTCAGTGTTTCCAACTGCTGATGTGTGATAATGTTTATGAATTCATAAAGTTATTTCAAAAATCAAATGAGTAATAAAATTTATATTTAAGAACAATCCTGGGGAAAATTCTAGTCTATCAGTAGAGCAAGCATCTGATTAAATTTTGAGCACTATTGCTTGAAAGGCATTTTACTTGTTCTCTGTAAAGATTCCTTTGAATGATATACAAGGACCTACTTCATCCAGCGTCGTTCAGTTCCCAGAGCCAGGAGGTTATTGTATTCCCTTTCGAGAATCTGCCTCGCCTGTTGACATCAAATAACAGTTACCATCCCTGGTCACATTTAATTAAAAAAAAAAAAAAAAGTCGAGATTACATTTATCTGAGAAAGCATTAAAAATCCTGTTTTATTTATTGAGTCTTAAGTTTTAGTCTTCCATCTGTACAAGCCATTGTAAATTTTAGCTGTAAATAAATACAAGGTAGGGAAATTTCTTTTTGTCTGTGGACAACAAAGAAACAGCCTCACGTAAATGTCTGAGGTCAAGGGGAGCTTGGGTTTTATAATACCAAGATCATCTGCCCTATCCATTTGAATGTAGAGTTACTGACCTTGCTTTAAACTTTGAAATACATAAAAGCGAAATAAGAAGTGAAGTTAGACTGCCATATTTTGATCAAGTCTATGCAGGTAATTCTCAAACCTGGTCAATGATTACCATTTGGGAAAACTTTCGATAATTAGGATTCTTGTGCCCTATCTCTTGATATCCCGATTTCTTAGGCCTGTGATACAGGAGGCAGTATTTATTTTAATTTTTTAAGAACTCTGGTGATTCAGATAATTATCCAGTTTTTGAGAATCAGTGGCATCCCCAATGCTATGTGTTCGTATAATTCAGACATGTAAATAGAAATGATTGCCTCTCAGAGAAGCAGAAACTGAAGACCATCTGTGAAGGATACTGTTTTAGGGAATCTGGAATTCAGGTGGGAGGTTGGACCACATAACCTCTAACTCCCTTCCTGCTTAATTTTATGATTTTGTTTTGGCTAGAAATCCAGTAGCTTGAAATTAAAGCCCCAGTGACACATTTCAAAGGTTGAGCTAACTCTCGTTAGGAATCATGAATACATAGACAACTATTTTTTTTGCCCTAAAAGGTTTGTTTATTATTACATAAACTAGGACACAGTGCAACTACAGCACAAAGTGGCTTGCCTGGGTGTTCTGTGTTGGAATCTGGAGTAATAAAGCTAAGCTGCTGTAGTCAAAGTTCTCATCCAGGGCTATAAGTGAGCCATGCACACCACTCTCAAGAATATTATTTGCATATTCTCGAAGTCCAATTGCTTGGATCCAGCGAATAACTCGATCATTGCTCCACACCAACACATCTAGGAAAAGAGGTGCATTATTTTAGGCTGCGTATTTTACATAATAAACAAAACTACTGTCTGGAATGAGCCATGGGTGTCCGGCCAGGTCAGCACTTAGGCTGATTTCTTTAACTTCTCCCTAACACATCTGGCCCTGTTGTGTTGCATGTATTTAATGTTCTAAATAACTAACATTTTCTACTTTTAGCCTAGAAAAAAAATTGTCATTTTAAGAATGTACTCTTACTGAAGTGAGAGTACTTCCCTGACATGGAACACAATATATCAAGGTATTTCTTGTTTTTATTCTAAAGCTCTAGGGGTCTATTTGAAGTGAAATGTTTTTACCACCAGATGGGGACATTTCTTATTTATGTCTTGATACACAGTGAAGAGCAAAATAAGAATCTAATAAGGGTCTTCATCAGAGTGGTTTTAAAACACTACTTAAATATTGCATTTAGACAAGAAGAATTTTTTTCATCTGAAGCAATAAATCAGAGACCAGAACAGTAAGATAGAACCAATACTAAATAGTTTGATACTTCCCTATTAATTTGTCAATTATTTTAACCACATATTAATGCAAAAATCAAGCACCCAGTCAAGTCACAAGTTGTTTTTTTCTTTTAGGTTGATAAGTAGTATTTTACTGACGTATGAAACACTTTGAATTTTATTTTCTGAAACTAAAACCATTAGAAAAAAATATCATATATGCTTTTTTTAGACCAAAACATATCAAAGTATATTTTACCATTTTTCCCCATTTCTTCCTATTATGAGTTGACAGAATGCTACATAATAACTAGAAAAATAGTCCTATGGGCCAGAATATTCTATAGAAAAGAAAAGAGGAACTTAAGGAGAAATTGGAAAACAATTAAGTATTTTTAATCCTTAGAAAGGGAAATGAGACTCATAATTTACTATTACAGTAAAAGCAGGTTTTTCTGTTAATTTTTTTCTCTCTGAATGAAATTTATACCTTTTCCAGAAAAAAATATAAAGAATTATTTGGGAAATATTCTTCAACTTCGAATGCTTATTTTCTATCATTTAAATGATCTTCAAAAATCAGGACAGTATTTATTTTTTTGGTGAAGGGGAGAATATTTATATATTAAGGTTTTTGAAAGCATTACTAATTTGACCTTGAGCATCAATTTATAAGCAAGTTAGCTTTTCTAATGTATAATGTTAAAGCAATAAAGTGATGCCTCCACTTCAAAGAGATCCTTTCTCAGTCACTATCCTCACCGCAGCAAATAGCAGCAGCTTGTTTATTTTTGTAGTTATTTACTATTCCATTTTTTGAGTAAGCCATCACTTAGCCATTCTACTATTGATGAGCATTTGGGTAAATTCCACTCTGAGTTATTAAGGATAGTGCTGCTTTGATTCTTACAATCTTATGTATGCATTCTGTTCATATCTATATCAATATATACACACACACACACATATATATATTTATACACATTTTTTGTTGAGTAAATAAAAAATAGAATTAGTAAGCCATGTTTTATAAATAGATTTAACGTTAGCAGATATGATAAGTAAATTCCGCTTGCACCATTTAAACCTCCGCAGCAGTGTATGAAAATCTGCACCTTAACAAATACTTTATATTTTTTCGCTTGTTTTATTTGCTTGTTTTTAGCTATCATAGTAAATTTGTATCATTATGAGTTGAATTGTGTCCTCTCAAAATCCATATGTTGAAGTCTGAATCCTCAGTACCTCAGAATGTACCCTTATTTGGACATTTGGTCTTTATAGAAGTAATCAAATTAAACTGAAATTATTAGAATGGGTCCTAATCCAATATGACTGGTTTCCTTCTTAAAAAAGGAAATTTGGAAATAAGATATGCACACAAGGAGAACACCATGTGAAAACAAAAGCTGAGATCTGGGAGATGCTTCTTTAAACCAAGAACAGCAAGACTGCCAACAAACCACCAGAAGGTAGGGGAGAGTCTTGGAACTGATTCTTTCTCACCACCCTCAGAAGGACCCAACACTGCTGACACTTTAACCTAGCCTCCAGAACTGTGAGACAGTAAATTTCTGTTTTTAAGACTCCCCATTTTTGGTACTTAGTCACAGAAGCCCTAGCAAACTGTACTTGTGGTTATCTCATCATAGTGTTGATCTGTAACTCCCTGATATCTACGTGTTAAGCAATTTTGTATGTATCTATTGGCCATTTGGAAGTCCTCTTTTATAAAGTTCCTATGAGTGTCTTTTGCTCATTTTTTAAATGTCACCCTTTTCTTATTTATTTTTTAGAGTTCTATAGATATTCTAGATATGATTCCTCTGTTAGAGATATATTGCAAATAGCTTTTCCAACTCTGAAATTCCCTTTCACTCTCTTAATTTTGTCTTTTGGTGAGTATAGTTCTTGATTTAATAAATTTCAGTTCATCAGTTTTCCTTTAGGGTTAATGCTTTTTTGTGTCATTTCAAAAGAATGTGAAGCTATTTCTCTGTAACTTTTAGAAGCCTAATTTGGTTTCATTTCATTTTATTTTTTACTTTCATGTTGAAATCTACATTCCACTTTGAATTAATGTCGTACATCAGGAGGCAAGGTCAATGCTCCTTAAATAAAAAAGTAAATTTTATTAATCTATTCCACCAAGATCATTATGTCTCATTTACCAAAGATTTATAGTAATTATTAATATAGTGGTCTAAGTCCTCAAATTAATTAATTAATTGATTAATTAATTAATTTTTACTCAAAATTGTCTTGGCTATTCTTGGCCTTTAAATCTCAATACATATTTTGAAATCTGATTGACAACTACCCTTCCCTACCCAGCTGGGTTTTTGATTAAGACTTCATTGAATCGATAGATCCATTTTAAGATTTAATTTCTCTCAAAAATATAGGATTCGTCTCATAGATCTTTCATTTTATTTTATATTTGATTGTCCTATTATATTTGTTGTTAATATCTTGTATACTAGACATACAGTTAATTTTTCTACTAAAATTTTATAGTAGATGTTATTTTTTAGAGTATTTTTTAGTTCATAGCAAAATTGAACAAAATGTAAAAAGTTCCTTTATGCGCCTAGCTCCATTATATGCAAGGCCTCCCCCACCATAAAATCCCTAAATGTACTGGGACATTTGTTAAAATCAATGAATCTGCATTGAAACAAAGTCCTTAATTAACATTGGGGTTCACTGGGTTTTGACAAATGTATGACATGGGTTCATCAGAGTATCAACAGAATAGTTTCCCTGCCATAAAAATCATCCTGGGAGATGTCTATTCATTCCTCTTCTCTCCAACTGCAGGTAATAATGATCTCTTTATTGTCTCGACAATTTTACCTTTTCCAGAAAACCATATAGTTGGAATCACATAACGTAGACTTTTCATACTGGCTTATTCAGTTCTAATATGCATTTAAGGTAACTCCATGTCTTTTCATGGCTTGATAGAGCATTTTTTAAAGCTATACTGAATTTTTATCTACAGACCTTGCTAAATTCACATATTAATTCAAATGGCATATCATCAGATCATTTAGATTTTCCATAAATCCTTTCTAATCCTTACATCTTTTAATTTTTTTTTCTTTTCTTATTGCATTGATTAGAACTTCTACTTCAATCTTTAATAAAAGTGGTGGTAAAGTACTCAATATTATACCATTAAGTCAGATGTTTATATGTTTTTAGTAGTTATTCATTATCTAATTAAGAAAATCTCTTTTGGAAGGAATTTAATTTTAATAAATTAGCTTTCTTAATTTGAGAAAATCTTGATTTTTCTTCACGCTGTTAATTTGGCCAATTTCATTGATGGAATTAACCCTAAAATTCCAAAAATGAACAATTTTTGTCATGATGTATTATTCTTTTACCTATTCCTATATTCTATTTGTCTGAAATTATTCCTTTTAAATGTCTTATTAGTAATTGCTATCAGTTACGCTGGTTTCATAAAATGAAGGTAGAAGTATTTTCTCTTTTTCTAATCTTTGACAGACTATGTAGAGGATTTGTGTTATGCTCTTCATCAAACATTTTGAAGAGTTCAATGATGAAGCCATCTGGACATAACAGCTTCTTTATGAGATTTTTTAAAATTGTCGATTCAATTTTTGTAATAGTTATAGAACTATTAAGATTTTTCTCTTAAGTACCCTGTGTTTTTTTCTAGAAATTTGTCTATTTCTAATTTTTCAAATACTTTGACAATTTTTTTTTCTACAATCCTCTAACCATTTTAGTATATGATTTGTAGTTATATTGCCTTTTATTTTTATATTGGTCATTTGTACTTTTTTCTTTTTTCCTTGACTTTGGCAGGAGATTGTCAATTTTATTAGTCTTTTCAAAGAACTAGCTTTGGTATTGTTCATTTGCTCCATTCTGCTTGTTTTGTATTACAATGACTTCTGTTCTTATTTTTATAATTTCCTTCTTTCTATTTTATTGAATTTAATTTTAGTTCTTTTTATAACTTCCTGAGATGAATATGTAGGTAATTAATGTGTAGCCTCTTTTCTAATGAATATAGTCGGGGCTATCAGCTTTAATTGTAGCTCACAAGTTTTGATATGTCATTTTCATTGCCATTCAGTCAAAATTTCCCCAATTTCTCTGTGATTTCTTCTTTGATTCATGGGTTGTCTAAAAGTGCATTGTTTAATAAACAAATACTTAGAGATTTTCAAATATTTTATCCCTGCCTTTTTGTTTAATTTCAATATGTACGTAAAGAGAAATAAATCTATATATTTTGGAATTTGCAATATGTCTCAGTGTCATAGTCAATTGTAGTAAATAGTATATGTGTCCTTGAAAAGAATATGTATGCTTCAGTGTTGGATGGAATAGTTTAAAGATGTCATTTAGGTTCAAGTTTTTAATCATCATTTTCAAGTCTCCTATATCTTTATTAATTTATTTTATCTACTTGTCTCGTCAATTTCTGAACTTTTAGTATCTCTCACTATGATTGTGAAAATATGTACTTCCATGTTTAGGTCTGTCTGTGTTATCTCTTCATATTTTAAGTCTCTATATTAGATATGTACAAATTTGCCACAGCTTCACTGTATTATTATAAAATAGGCATTTTATTTTTAGTTAAGTTTCATGCTTTAATGTCTATGTTCTGATATTAGAAAAACTGCAGCAGCTTGCTTTAGTGTTTATCTCCTCAATTTCCAACTTTTCAATGCCCCTATACTTATGTCTGTAAACAGCCTATAATAATTTTTATTTTTTCATCTTTCTTTTAGTTGGATTAGTTGGTTCATTTCCATTTAATATTATTACTAAGAAATGTGAGTTTACATTTACTATTTGTCTTACTTGTCTTTAGTTCCTTTTCTGTCTTTTCTTGCCTTTTTAAAAATTATTTTATTCTACCACACTATTAGCTTTTTATTTATGCATTTTATATGATTCTTATAGCAGTCACAGTTAAAGGTTATAACATGCATCTTTGACTTGCTATAATCTATTGCAAATTAGTACTTTATCATTCCTAGCTAATGCAAGACCTTCAAACAATTTAATTTCATTTACTCCCTTCTTGCATTATAGTTTTTATGTATTTTAATTCTGTGTGAAATTTAAAGCCCACGGACATTATTATTGTTTTTATTATTATTAAATTCTCCCATACAGTCCTCCTGTTCTCATACTGTAAGCATTTTAAACATTTTCTGTTTGATCATTTTCATTCTGCCTGAATAACTCATTCTAATATTTCTTTGTCTTTGGATTTTCTGGTAAGGTAACCTCTCAGACTTTGTCTGAAAATGTATTTTTTTTCTTTTTTAAAAAAAATTTAGTGGGTAACATTGGTTAATACAATTATATAAATTTTCAGGTGTATATTATAATTTGACATCTGTATATTTTATTGTGTGTTTACCACCCAAAGTCCAGTTTCTTTTAGCTACCACATATTTGATCCCCTTTACCCACTTCACCCTCCCCTACTCCCTTGTATTTCTATATTTGACCCCTTTTACCCTATCTACCTCCCCCTCTACCCCCATCCCTTACCCTCTGGTAACCACTAGTCTATAGTCCATGTCCATGAATCTCTATTTGTCCTTTTCAATAAGGGCCTAATATCTAAAACATACAAATAACTCATACAACTAAATAACTACAAAAAAAACCAAACAATCCAATGAAAAAATAGGCTGAGGACATGAACAGACACATCTCCCTAGAGGACATACAAATGGCCAACAAATATATGAAAAGATGCTCAACATCTCTAGCTGTTAGGGAAATGCAAATCAAAACCACAATGAGATCCTTACTATCTTATATTCGTTAGAATAGCTATAATCAACAAGATATGTAATAACAAATGTTGGAGAGGATGTGGAGAAAAAGGAACCCTCATACACTGCTGGTGGGACTGCAATTTTGTCCAGACACTATGGAAAACAGTATGGAGGTTCCTCAAAAAACTAAGAATTGATCTACCACATGATCTGGCAATCCTTCTACTGGGTATTTACCCCAAAGACTTGAGAAAATGTATTAATTTTGCTCTTAATATTGATGAACATACAGTTATACACTTTTAGGTAAGAAGGTTTCAAGCAACATTTTAAGGATGTCATTTCATTTTTCACTGGCATTTTTTTAGTTGTGGAGACAAATTTTTCATGCTGCTCTTTTGAAAGTATTACAGAGTTTGCTCTGGCAGATCGTAAGGGTTTTTTGGTCTTTTTTGGGTTATGGTTTTCAGCAGCTTTACTAGAATGTGTCTGAATGTTTTCCCCTGCTTACCCCCATTCTTTTAACTCTTGCTTGGCATGCATGGAATATCTTGAATTGCTGCTTGTTTTCATTCATTTGTTGTTTCATTTTTTTCTCTCTAAATCTCCACTAGTGTCTTTGCAAATATTTTTTCTTCCTCTCTCATTCTCTCTTACCTCTTTTACTCAGATTTCAGTTACACCTATATTAGACTTCTTGCTACATCTGATATGTCTCTAATAATCTATTTTATATCATTCATCTTTTTGTTTTCGTGTTTCAGGCCAAATAATTTTAAGTGATATGTCTTTTATTTCACCATACTTCTCTTTTACTGTTAAACCACCTGTTGAGTTCTTAATTTCAATTTTAAACTTATTGCTTCATCAAATTTCCATTTGATCATTTCTTAACATGTTGATTCTAGCTATACATATACATATACATACATATATATACATATATATATATATTTCCATTTTGTCACTTATTTTCTTCACATATTAATCACAATTGTTTTAAAGTCCATGTCTGAAAAAAATGATTCAGGTCCACCTGTGAGTATGTTAATATTTTTTTTCTTGGTTTTCTTATTTTGCCCCAATATTTTACATGTCTAATATTTTTTTTATTGAATAACAGACTTTATGATTGAAAATGTTTTGAGAATACTGTTTTCCATAGTAGCTGGAAAGTTGTGTAAAATGTCAGATTTACTTATTTTCTTTTTCTCTGGGATCTTAGTTCCTCAAGGCATGGCAGCTTTGGTACCTCTAAATAATAATTTTCCCTCCCTGCTCTGTGAGATAGGTAAAAGCAGTAAAGAACAACACAGGCTTACCTCAACATATGTCTTTTCTTCCCCAGGATCCTAGTCTTTTAAGGCATATGTATCTGTCTTCAAACAGCTGTTTATTGATTTATCTAGTCTTTTACTTGTTCTTGTTGAAGATTGGTCTGATTTAATATACCCCATTATTGTCAGAATTAGTTTGTACTCTTTTGTCTCTGCCAATCCACAGTGATGGTAAAGCATTCGTATAGTAATCCAGAAGCTACAGCTGCCTCACAGCTCTCTACTTAACTCTTATTGTGGCTTGAACAACCTTATTTCAAAAGAAAGGTTCTAAGTCTCTCTTTGGACTTAGTTAATGAGCAACATGTGAGAAAAGACTCAAAATGCTTACTTCCTATGGTCTTATCACTATTTTCTGCTCCAGTCAAAGCAGAATAAATGTCTTTAGCAAGTAAGACAGTTATTGTCACCCTCAGTTTTGGCTTGTCTTTCCCAATGTCTTCAGCAAAGCAAAGAACTTCCTAAACAATCTTTACTATATCTGGAAATTTTATACTATATATATTTACCTGGTCTCCATGGGTTAATCCTGAAGTGTATCTTTCCCTTCAAATTTTAATTGGCTTGTTCCACTGAGGTTTTAGACCTCAGTACTAGATGTAAGTTGGTTAGTATTATATTTTGGTTATATTAATCAGCTGATGTTGATAGCAACTAGTTCTAACTTGGTTATAGCATACTTAAACTTCAAAAGTTGGTCAGGTATGTATGGCTGACAGAAATAGTTATTGACTGTTTTCACTAAAAGTAATGAATAAAAAAAACTAATGAAATAACAGTTTTCTAAAGAAAACAAAAAACAAAAACCAAACTATCCAGTTTTCTTTGAACTAAATGGATTTGTGAACAAATAGTATTTGTTCTTTTCTGAGCTGGATTTATATTTTGATAATCTAAGACATTGTGTAGCCACCATATTTTTACAAATACATTTCCATCAATAATTACATTGCCACACCTGTAGTTACGAGTCATCAGATATATAAAATAATCCATTCATTTAGAGGGTGAAGAGAAATAAGGCATTAATCCAGATTTTTCTTTTGTAGAACAGCAAAATGACTTTTTTTTTCATTTTGTAAATCAAATCCCTTTGTATAATTCTGTTTCTAAGCAAAATTTATGCCCTGACTTTAAAGCCTTGTAGTGATCTCCTTGACCTAAACAATAAACGGCTAGAGATCAGTGTTGACTGCTTCCTAGTAACAAATTAAATGTTAGTACATTCTTGATATTTACATAGTCTCTTTACTTCAGAAAGCTGTTTTTTAAGGTTAAGGTTAATTAACACTTCAGATAATAACAGAGACCCCTATTCACAGTCAAGAGTTAGTTATTCCTGTAAATGTCATCAGATCAGTTATAAGAAATAGGGACTATTTATGATTTCACTCACAGCTACTCATCAGATAGAGCTGTCTGTGTTTAATCATAGTGAATCATAGCAGTTTTCTTTCTCAGGGCTACCGTCTAACCAGCAACTGTCAAATACTAATATTATATTTGATGTAGGGCCAAACAGGTAATTCCTCTCCTTTATATCTATATATGAAGTATTCCATGTGGTAAAAACAAGCATAATAAAAACTAATTGAAAAAAATACTTCAGAAAGAAAACTAGAAAGTAGTATCTGATGTGTAAAATCTTTGTGTGCTAAAACATCCACATCTTCTGTTAAGTCAAGCACAGACTTCCTTCTGGGGTCTTTCTTTGGCTAGTTAGCTCCCAGATTTTACTTTAACTGAACAACAATAACTGAGAAGAACTTGTAATTCTGGGGTCCCTAAATAAAGTAAAATTAAACAACTCAATATTAATAATAGAAAAACACTTTCTTGCACCTAAGTAATGAGTCAGATGAAGTGTTACAAGAAAGCCATTGTATGTCTATCTACTCTTTGATGAACCATATATAGAAAAATATTCTTAACAAATTACCACGCATTCAAGCCCATTATGCTAAGACTAATGCACTGTCCAAAAACTGAAAAAGATTAAAGTAACTTATAACATTATTTATCACAAATAAAATTATAGAAGTCTAAGATAGATGATCTTAAATACAGAACAAAATAGTGTTAAGTTTAAATATGGGAGAAAGAGTAGCATGTAATATATAATATTTTCATATCTAAAGTAAGACCCAAAGAAAGTAAAGCTGAAAACAAAGAGATTCATGCCTAACTTTAAACAATTAATGTATAAACAAACACCTATTGAATTTGATGAACTGCTTCCCACTTATTGATACCTGGGAAACAGTAAGCAGACATGTTACTAAATAGTTTATTTTGCTTGCACTCAAAATTTTCCTCAAAAATATTTGGTTACATTTCCTTTAATGAGCCTTTTTGTCCCTTTAAAAAATGTAAATGGACATTTATAAACAGACTGATGGTTTTTTACCAAAAAAGGCCTTTAGATACTTATATCTTATACTCAAAGATTAAATGTTCCTTCAACAAAAAGAAAAAAATTAAAGTGGTCGCTACAAGGATAGCCCATGTTATTCTTTTTAAACAATTCTTTTCTCTGTACAGTAAGGTACTTCTCAACATTTAGAGTTAATTATTAAATATAATACTTTTGTAATCTAGTAAAGCATCTTTTCTAATCATTTGAATCAATCATTTTTGTACACATAATAGTTTCTGCAGTTAGTAATTCTTCTAAAATTATTCCTACTTAAAATTATTAATGGACTAGTCTCATTTATAGGAGTAAAATTCCTATGTAATTTTCATATAAAATCTCTATGTAATTTCTATAACTATATTACACAAATAAAATTTCTGGGCACTGAAATAAAATTCAAATGATATAAGCCAAAGATAAACTACCAGAAATAAATTATATACCATGTTTCCCTGAATTATAATGAGAACGTTCTACTAAAAGTTTGACAAAAATATCTACATGAAGGCATCTTTAGAACAAACAGAATGTATAATTAATAGGTACAGAGGAATAAATCTCAATTAAAAAAATCATGACTATTCCCCAAATGAGATATTTACTTTATAAAATGATGAAATTATTTTCTGTGCTTTAATCAGAAAAGTAATGAAAAAGAAATAATGATGTCACTATTCTATCAGATATTTATGTTACTTAATGTTCAGTGTAACACACATGGCACTTTAGATTCATAAAAGCGAAAGCTAAAAACTTGAGAAAAAGGCACTCAATATGAAAGGAGACATATTACCTTTTATTTCATGTTGGCTTGCTTCTCGTCTTCTTTCTAGTTCTTTTCTGTCATAATTCAGCCTTTTTAAGCACATAATTCCATACTGTAAACTTGTTCTGTTATTATTTTTTTTTTAAAGAAAAAAGCAGATTGAATTTACTCAGCAGATGAAGAATATTCTTTAAGTATAGTCAACACTACGTACTACTTATTAGGGCAACAAGTTAATAAATTGCATTTGGAAAAAGTCCTTTAGTATTGGAGGAAAATAAAATTATAATTATTTTAACTGAGCACACAGTGTTTGTAAAGAGTAAAACAATTTTCAAAATGAGAAAACTATAGTCTTGAAAATAATGGATTATGTTATTCATCCATGTCTGTCTTCCATTATGCTATTTTGACACTATTTGTATAAACAAATGAATATTTTATTCATTTGAAAAAATTAAATATCATTATTATGGAGACAGAAAAGTATAAAAAATGGATACTCTCTTTAAAGCTGATGAGAACAATAATATGAAAATGTGAATAAGTAATAACATAGAGAAACACCAAAATAAATAGCCACCAACTCTAAGTCATACAGAATCATGTGAAAGGAATAAATCAGCAGACACTGAAACTCTTGAAAGGATATGTGGAAAAGCAGAAAATTGTTCGTTAAAGGATCAGGTGCAAAGAAAGGGGTATTAAAGAAAATGGAGCATCATGATTATGAGATTGTGTATAAAAACTTAAATGTGTGGTGATAGTGAGACACGCTGTCCAGAGTTGAAATTCATGCTAGGAAGTCAGGAGGAGTACAATTACATATACAGAGTGGAGTTATATTAGGGAAACCTTACATTCAGCGTAAGTATGGAATACATCCAGGTGATAAAGAATTATTGGGTAATTTTCATAGGAGAATGAAAGACAATAAAATTCCTCCCCCTCTTTAATTCCTAACCTCCCCCACTTCACCCCTGACCTACAGATGTTGTCATCTCCCCTTAAGAACTGGATCTCTGAAGGCGGGGTGTCTCCTCCCACGCACTAGCAGCAGACACCCAGGGCCTGGCACACTGGGAGTAAGGTCCCAGTGTGGACCCCCTTGGGGCACGAACTCAGGACCTTCTGCATGTAAAGCAGATGTGCTAACCACTATACTACGGAGCCACCCAAACAATAACAAATTTTAATTTAAGAAAGAATAATCTGGTAGCAGAATAGGAGAGGGGGAAAATAGGTAATGCTAAAGGATGAGGAAATCAATTAAGGTGTCAATGTTGCCAAAATAATGGTCACAATAAAGACAATAGCCATGAGAATGAAAAGAAGATCCATAAAATAGATGTTCAAAGAGAAGAAGGAAGAAGTCTTGGTGATGTTAGATTAAAAGGACGTGGAAGAGTATAATAGGAAAAAAGAATCTCTAGGCTTCAAGAGTAAAGAGCATTGATTATTAGTGATTTCTTGGTCATTTTGAAATACCCACAACTTTAAAAAGACACACTGGGCATACACACAGGTTACTTCTGAGTGTTGGCTGCAGTTCTAAGCCCTATACTTTAATAGTGTGTTGAGCTTAAATATTTCATAATTAGAGGAAAATGAAAAGAAATCTGCATTAAGTGGGGGTTATAGGCTGAATTATGTTGTCCCAAATTCATATATTTAAATCCTCACACACAGTGCTTCAGAACATGACTGTATTTGAAGATAGGGTCTTAAAAGAGGTATTCAAGTTAAAATAAAGCCATTAGGTAGGCCTTAATTCTGCCTGACTGGTATCCTCTTAAGAAGAGGAAATTCGGACACAGACAGAAACTAGGGACGTGGACACACAGAAGAAAGACCATGTGAAGATAGAGTGGGAAAGCGGCCATCTGCAAACCAAGAAGAAACCAATCCTGATGGCACCTTGATCTTGGATTTCATGATTCCAGAACTGGGAGAAAATAAATATCTGTTGTTTAAGCCTGTGGTATTTTGTTATGGCGGCCCAGCAAACTAATTCAGTGGGATACCATATAATGCTGATAAATGACACCATAGGCATTAAGCAGCTTGAGATTAAATCACTGGCTGTTGGCAAATTTCTGCCAACTTTTTTGTAATATAAAATGTATGCTATAAGAAGGACATATATTATTTTAATAATGTCTGTCAGATGGTAAATGGGCTGTAAAGACAAGGAGATGCAGCATGCAAGTTAGAGCTAAGCATAGCATAAAGATGAAGCTTGTGTATTTCCCAGAACAAACAAAAACCTTGACATTTGAATAATTTTTATTTTTTTTAAAAAGAAATCTTGATCTTTGAAATAATCATTTCTACCATAACAATAAAGTGATTAAAAGCAGATCTAGTGAAGAATGGGAAAAAGCACAAGTGTGCCATTAAAACTAGTATTCAAAAGTCTAAAGCAACCACACAAAATGTGAGGCCTAAATGTTTAGTGACAGAGAACTCACTACCTAAAATGTGTATGCTATAGGACAATCAAGAGTAATACAAAGTTGTTTTTTACTACTGAACATAAATCACTCACCTGAGTATCTACACCTATTTGAACTCAAAAAGTACATATTCAACAGAGCAAATATTATTTTTCCCTCATATAATTATATTACAACATAAGAAAACCCATTTGAAGTCTTCCCATAACCAAGCTAAATCTTTAATTTCTTCAGGCCTTACACCAGACTTATACCATTTTTATTAATAACAATTAATATCCATAAATTAACACAATTTCTTATCATCTCATCATATGGTAAGACTACTATTATGCCTGCCAATAAACCCAATCTAAATATTCCTTGTCAAGCCATTAACCAAAACTGAGAGATTTATTTCAACTATAAATCACATATCTTTTTCACTTGAACTGTTTTTAAACCATAGATTGTCCCATCCAGCATCTTAATGGTTTTAAAAACTGTTATATTTGTCCACTAAATTTAGTCCAAGTGTCAATAACTGTATTAAAATTCAAAATAGCTCCATAAATTTGATTAAAGATCCCCAATTATTATCTTTTTATCCCAATTTTATGTCATCATCATATCTGACTTTCATACCATTTTTATTTCAGTCCCTAATTAAATAAATGTTGGATAGAATATGACCAAATAGTTTCCAAGCCAAAACCATATAGATCTTATTAATTTATCATCATAATCAATTATATATGAAACAATCATAATCCAACTGACAATTTTTCACATAATCTGCAGAAATATCAGGCTACAATATAACATTTATGACATAGTATTACAACAAGTCTTTTATTACCCCTTAGAGTGTAAAGAATTTGAACAATGAAGTTGCGTTTTATTCATCTGTGTCCTCACAATTCTCACAACCTATGTTTTCCCTTAAAATTAATGTACAAATAAGTGAATGTACTAAAATATATAAAACACAAAGTGTTTTTCAGAGAATTCCTTCTCAAAATTTTTTTCTACTATATCCTTAAATTGCATAATTTGTACCCATATAATATTTAGAGTTGAAACTGACTTAATTTTATTATTAATAAATAATTTTCTAATATAAACACATACACAGATACAAATCACAACACGGGGTTTCCTAGAGTTACAGAAACAAACATTTATGTTGCATGAGAGTTTTATAAATGTACAGTTTTATAAGCTTTGGGCATATAATATGCACACAGCTCTACATTAGATCATCCCTACAATTTGCTGCATGCAAATATTTTGCCAAGTAGATATAGACAGAGGTTTTGAATAGCACATATGTTATTTCTTAAACATCTTTTTTTGTTCTAGTAATATACATTATTTATTGTTTTACTTTATTACTCTTTGTATAAAACCTACCGATGGAAACTATCCACCATTTTTAAATGGACACGGAGATCCTTTTTTGTTAGGTGGTCTAACATTCTTGCATCTACCAAGCATTCCATAAAATAACTTCTGTATTGAGGTAACCCCAGGCTGGGAAGCCATTCATTTCCAATCCACTCGTGGTTCATATCTCCATATGCCAGGGTCTGTAGAAAAACCGGACACTAGAATTGTTTTATAGCAGTCAAGTTTCTGAGCCAGTAAAATGAGATGGTAATTGGAGGATACTGTCTATTATTATAACAGATATTTAATTACTATGATATATGGAAACAAAGCAGAAATAATATTTGATTTACTTTGGTACAAAATGGAACTCTGTGTAGAAGTTATCAAGGTACTTGCCTATAGAAACGATGGGTTCACTTTGTATTCTCAAATGGAATTACATTGTATACAAATATACAATTTTAATAAAAATATACTAATTAATATAATCAAGTATACAATTAATGGTACATATGAATGCTGAGCTTAAAGATTCTTTATATGAATAGGTTAATTTAAATTATTTTATTTTTATCTGTCAATTAATACTCTACCATTTCCTTCTCTTCAGTGCTATTACCATTAGTACAGCATAATGGAAAATCTTGATGTGAAAATAAGAACCTCAGTAAAGGAATAAAGAAAGGAGAGCAACAAGGCTAGAGAGACAGAATGCTCAAGCTCTACATGGACGTTATTGTTACCTAGTGAAGCATGCAGTCATATTCCATAAAGGTCATAGGAAAGAATCAGTCTGTTTTAGAAATCAATCAATAGAGACTGTACTTAAGGAAGCAGGGTATAATCAAAAACCAAGGATGATAATCTAATTCTTTAATATAACGATATAAGCTGACTTTACCAAATACTGTTCATTAACAGTGAAAATGGAAGCAGAATCTACCATCACTTCTGAAGCAATTTTTAAAAAAGATTATTGCTCTATTCATTTGAGAGTGTTTTGTCCTTATTAAATTACACATTCACAATTATAATTATATATTTGTAATGAAAATCTAGGTTCTGCTTCTTTTATGTTTTTAAGAAATGATGAAACCTAATGCAACCCTAATTTACTGAATGTTTAAATATTGGTCCTAGTAATAACTACCAAAATACTTCCTTATAGTTAAAGGTTTGAATCACATTATCTATAATATACTATGGTCATGAGCCACCTAATGATGGGGATATTTTGAGAAATGTGTTCTTAGGCGATTTCATTGTTATGTGAACATCATAGAGAGTACTTAAACAAACCTAGATGGTATAGCCTGCTACATATCTAGGTTATATGGTATACCATGTCATATATGTGGTATGTCATTAACCAAAGTGTCATTATGTAGCGCATGACTGTAATTCTTTTAGATATACAACATATGGAAATGCTCAAAATATGTAACTTCCTTGGAAACATACATATTTGTTCAAAGCACAAGAACGTATCTTGTATTGCTATCTCATGAAATGGGAGTAACTTCTAACCTGTAGTTGCAATGCTGACAACGTTCCTCCAATCGCACTCCTCACACATTTTCTGTTATATTTTAAAGCATAGTAATTCCAAATAACGTTTTTGTAAATCCTTCCCACCTTATACCTAACTTGAATGATTCCTGTTTAAATACATTCAGGGATGATTTCAGAGAAATTTAAGTTATAGTTCATTCTTTTGAAGAAGAAAGGAAATATTCCTTTAAAAAGAGGCTAGACATGAAATGATAATCATCTTTTCTGAGAAATATGGTGTTTTAAAAAGACATATAATTAAACATAAGTTCAAATATACAAATTAGACTAATCTTAAACTAAGTGAAGATTTATAATATTATGACATACAACAGTTTTTCACTTTATATCCTCAGAGCAGACTAATGATATTCATTGTTTTAAAGCATATGAATTTCCTACCTGGGCCCAGCTTCCTTCCTCAGATTCTTTCTGTGTTAGCAGTGGGGAATGATTAATAAAGCAAATAAGTATAAATTAATCTCAAATAAATACAGTAAAATTTTTCTAGCAGAAGCAAAATTGTTATTGAAAATGTTAATTATGACACAGGCAGCTAAACACAAATTCTTATTCACATCTATAATAATCAATTTAGCAGTTCTAGGGCAGTTACATAGCTTTTAATTAATTCTAATTAAACACACTCATATGACATATGGGATTTTCAGGATACATTTGGCCTGACAATTGCAAATCTTTTTTAATTCTTAAAAAGTGTGTAAATTTCCAAATGTAATTAAATTATAATAAAAATTTCTGATCATATACATACAAATACAATTTATAAATGTGTATAGTATACATATATTATAAAATATATCTTATATGTACATACCCTACAATACACCTAGGCTATATGGTATACCATGCTATATATGAATGTATATGAGGTTTGTTGTTATGTATACACACTCACACACACACAGACATGTGAGAAATCTTATAGAAAGTAAATTGATGAAGTAGAAAAAGTAGCTGCATCTGTCTAACAAAGTTTTGTGATGATCAAATAGGTTTCAATAACAGCCAACAACAAGCAAAACTAAAAGACAAAACCAAACACAATAAGCTAAACCAGAAATGCAAATAACATTGACATTTTTATCCATCAGAAACTAGATAATCAATTTAAAGTAGAGATAAAACTGAAAAGGTATTAAATTTTTAAAAAGTTGCTGAGGATAAAATGCATGTCTCTCCAACTTTGCTACTTTAAATTTAAAATGACCATAGATATTTTTAAAGTGGACAATTACAATCAGAGTCACAAGAATTTCTTTAAGCCTGTGCTTTGAATACCAAATGAACAGAATATATATTTTTTGTGAGTGCGGAGAGGTCAAGCTCTGTATCTGAGATGGTAAAGTACAAGAAACTAAATAATTATATTAAAAACGAGTATTCAATCTGAACTTTTCTATTACAAGTTTGGTAATATATTTGGTCATATAATTGGGTTTGGTAATATATATTACCTATGAATGTGCCTAATATTAAGTGATATTTGTGACCAATATGGAAAAATGAAAAAATTATTAAATTATTGTTATTTGCATATTACAGATATGATATTAACTATATTATAACAATCTAGCACTGTTTCCTTAAAAAATGTCCAAGTTATCATAACAAAATAAAATAAAACCATAACAAAAAATGTTAGTCATCGCTCCATATCACTATGTAAATGTACCCCATTATTTTCATCTATTGTAAATACAATAGATTTTTCATCATATAGCAGCAAAATAACTTTCTTCACGTTCAACAGGGCTGTAAAGACTAACCGTTTTCGTTGGAGCGGCAAGATTTTCCATTTCTTCATGGGTCACCCAAACGTTGCCTGAAGGCTAGTGAGGCAGCCCAGAGGGAAGCAGCAGATCCAGGGAGGGGAGCAGTGGTAAAGAAGAAAGGCAGCACCACTGTGAATTAACAGCACCACACCAACACGACAGTGCTCCTGCCTCTACAGCATGCACAAGAGAGACAGCATTGCTGGTTTGTTCATAGCTCCCCTTTTCTTCTACTTAAAAAGATTAAATAGAAAGAGGTATGCTGTGAAGCTCAAGTGAGATAGATTTTAAATGATACTTCTGTGCTTCTTAATTAGGAAAAAGGCTTAATCAAAATTTGTATTTCAAAGGAATGTGGCTATTGGATCCATTATTTGTAATCATGGAGAACTTATTACAGTTGATTTTTACTTTTTCTTCAGAAAACAGAAGTGCATGTGCTTTGTTGTGTTATTACCAATATTTGATCCACAGATTTTGGATTCTTCGATGCCCTCGGAAAGAGAAAATTGGTCGTCAATACAAAGCTGAAAACATTGTCATTACCTGTCTGGAAACCAATGTCAGCTTTTCCCAAATGTGTTCTTCTTTTTACAATTCAGTAAATATGTTTTTTTTTTTCTATTCTTATAGAGGAAAAAGAAGTGAAATCCTATTTTTGATTTAATAAAAGGTATTTTTCAGCTTCACTGAATACTGTCAGAAATCACAAAACCTAAGTTTTCTGTTTTCAGCAGTCTCCTATGCCATTATAGAGAAGAACATGATGTAAAAGAAAATGTTCTCTTTAGCAGGCACTATTCTATTCTGACATCTCGTTTGCTTTCTAAATGAAACAACCCATGACTTTTAGTCTATACATTTAATAATGTATAATTTCTAAACCAAAGTCCATGTGATAAAATAAAGATCAAGCACATCATTGATGGTAGTGACCATTTGGAACTCTTCTCATCAACTTCCACCACTTCATTGAGAAGTCTTTATAGACTTTACAAGGTTGTCCAAGTACATAAATCTTATAGTTACAACGGAATTACATCCTACCTGTTGCTTATTGCTTGCTCTGGAAGGGGTATAGTTTTAAAGAACTGGAGATTGATACCCTAACATGTTACCACCATCATTCTCTTTGGCCTTTTCTACCATTCACATAAGTACCATGTTTGATTTTCCTTCTATTATAAAAAATACAATTTAATATAATTTTAAAAGTTACTACATACAAAGTAAAATGATGAATATAATTCAATATAAGAGGAATTTCATACATAAGAAAATTATTTATATATGTAACTAACAAAAGGGAGTTGAGTTGTAAATATTCATAATTATAAGTAAATAGCATGGGTATAAAAAAATCCCCCCAAATAGGCATCATATATATGTACTGAATTCTCATTCTCCTACCATTTGGGGAAAAAAAGTATATCTGAATTTTTTCCTATAAGATAAAACTGCACACACCTGTAAAATATATTTAGAACAAAGAAGTCATCTGCCATTAAAAGCCCTTCCCCACTACTCCCAGTTTCTGGGAATGATGCTCATTATAAGCAGAAAGTTGTATATAAATACAACTTCATATTTATATTATATTTGTATGTAAATATAAATATAATCATTAAATCATTTGGAAAAAATTGCTTTATTGACTTTATGAGGAGCATGCTATGTAAAAAAAACTTTATACTCATCTGTCACATTCTCTTTATACTCAGTAGTCACTTTGCCCTAGTGCCTGTATTGTTTTCAAAGTGAGCTTCAGTGATTACCTGAGAGGAAATTTATTTAAGCCAATATTAATTTATAATGATTTCTGTAGCCTCTACATCAATTGTGACTTAGAATAATAAAGATCTCCCTCCTTGTATAAGAAACTTGACCAGTATTATCTCATCCTGGAATACATACATGTATTATCCCTTTTACAGATTCTCTTAAAGTCTATATTTGCCAGGCTACTACCATATTTTGAGATGGGCAAGATGCTGGAAGCTATGGTTTTATCTAAATCTTTATATGCAAAATGAGTATATACCCAGGGCAATTTTCTAAACTATGGTTGGCAATCTTTCCAAAATTATATGTTAGTTGTTCACCTTTGATTTGCAGTTTTATTTGTAAGAAGCACTGCCTGCTCTAGTATCTTGTAAAGTAACTTATAAAATAATTCTACACAGCCCAATTAATTACTATTAGTAGAGATTTTAACAAATTTATTTTATAAGCAAGCCCATATGTTTATGTTTTTCAGATTTCTTTCTTTTTACCACCAATTTAAGGGGTGGAGATTTCATCTAGGCAATTCATAAAGGGGTGATTTAGAGCATGAGAGTTTTAACAAAGAGTATCTTAGAGAATAGCTAGAGTGTGAGGTTTGAGCAACCAAAGGAGATAATGACACTGGTGCCTTGGGTCTGAGAATAAAGACAGTGCAAAAAGTAGGTTGGAAAAGCATAAAGGAATAGCATCATATAATTTGGTTGTGGTTCTCTGAGAGCCACTGAAAATTGTCTACTCACTGCCCTTGGAAGTCCATACTGCAGTCCCTAATTACTAAGCTGCAGAATACAAACCAGCAGTCATTTTTTTGTGTGTGTATGTATGTGTGGCTAATACCAGCTGAGTCTAACAGGTGATTTATAAAATTTCAAGTGTTCGGTAATTTAACAAATTATAATCAAGAGGCTTGAGTTCTAGCAGTGTCAGTTTTCAGTAACTACCCTAGGACATTTTCTAAAACTCTCTAAATTTTAGATTCTACTTCTGTTAAGTGGGCTACAGCGACATACTTCACACTAGAAAAATACTGAAAAGTTCATATTATGATATGATATACTCTGTTTCAGGGCTGGGAATAGGATGAGGCAGGCTAGGGCTAAGGGGACTAAATTTAAGGAAGCACTCACTTTCAGGGTTTTGCAAGTGTATGGTCGGCTTCTGACATGAATACTTCCTTAAATGTTTGTTGTGTTTGCGGTGTCTCCTAGCCTGGTCTCACCTTATGGTCCAGATGGAGTAGGATATTTAAATAGTATTGAACTGGAAGAAAAATTCCTAAAGGATATTGAAGATTAAATGACTTACCCAATTAAATCATTCAGAGGAGAGTTACAACATAAAATAAATATTAAAATGAGCTTAATAAATAATTTATAAAAATTAATTAGGAGAAAATAATTAATTCTCTTGCTATCAGAAATATAAAATAAGTAAAGCAATCAGACCTCAGAATAATCTTAAACCTTCCCTAGCTGGAAGTAACTTCTATAACTACTTAGGTTACTTTCAGGTATTTTTACTTTGTAATTGAAATACAAAGTAAATTGACTTGAAATTTACTTTCCACATTCAATATGCCCGAGATGCACATTTCTCTTTTCTGAATCTATGTTTCTCATTATAAGAGGAGAAATATTTCCCATTATAATAAGACTAGTATTTATATATTTATATCTCACCTAATTTACACCAAAGATTGAGGCTTATGAAGTTAGTAATAAAGAAAAGGGAAACCAAGGCAGACTGGAAGAATTCTGTAAAGAGAAGGGTAACTGGGAGAATGCAGGAAGCAAGAGATGTACTTGTTAGGAGCATAGGCTCTTGGGTAAAAGCACATAGGAGTATGACCTTGGATAAGCCATTTAACCTCACTGTGTATCAGTCTTTACAACTGTAAAACAGATATAATAAAAGTACCTATCTCATAGTGTTGTTGTGAGGCTTACATGAATTATTATATGCAAAGCACTTAGAACAGGAACTGACACTTAATAAGTACACCACTAATGTGGGCTATTACTCCAATATCACTGGAAATTTTGTTAAGCGCCCTCCGCCCAAGCAAATCTTTAGATTAATAAATTATCTCTTTGGCCTGTAGATTGTGCTGACTGATACCTACCTCATGCCTAACATTTCTGCTCTAATTTGCTAAATTATATGTTTACCAAAGGTCATTTATATTTGTTCCCAAGCCTATCTATTTCTACTACCTTTCTTTGAATTAGGCAATTTAAATTAATGTTAAAGCAAAAATAAAAGAAATTTGGCTCAAAAGTGAACACTAAGTTGAATTGTTTGAAAAGACCAGATAAAGGCAAATCTAAAACGTGACATTTCTTTAAAAAAAATGGCTTTGTATGCTTTCGTCCTCATTTTATTTAACTAAAAGTTAAAATGTAATTTTTTTTATGCAAAGCAAATCATATCTGAAATCTATTAGAAATGAGTAAATACTTCCATGTAGATGAAGTAAAAGGAAGAAAAAGCACTCAAGAGATAATTTTTAAAGCAAATAGACACAACTTAAATTATCTATTATGTAACTTGCATCAATATTTGGCAAAAGGCATACATCTTCTACGAATAAAGAGTTTTAGATATTACTTAAAAGATGAATATTCTATAATCCTATAGAAAAAAGAAAATAAATAATATAAACAATAAATCAATAAACATATGTAAAATTTTTATATTGAATCACATTTAAAAAAAGATATACCCTGAAAAAGAGTAAACGGGGTTTTGTTGCTTGGGAGAAAAATCTAAACTTTAGTCTAGAGACTAGCTCAAAAGTCTACCTTAGTTGCAGTCTTCAAGTCTGAAAGGAATCATAATTCCTCAGTTGAAAATTTAAGAAAGTAGCATTACATGAAGGGCAAGCTAAATCTTTTCAGAGCAATTCATGCTGACACAGAAATGTGTGCTGCCGCCATTTTGCTCTGTGGACTTAGAGATGCTATTTGCCCAGCACTGGGGGAGAGAAGGAGCACATATTGACTCACAGTTCGGGATGTCGGAGGAGCTGAAGGACTTGTTAGGGAAACCATCTCCTGGATTGCTAATCGCAGTTTTAAGCGATGCAGAGGGTTGCTGATTCCAATTTCTCTCTGAATCTCGGTGTCTGATAATGCAGACATGATAGCACCACTCTTCACGTTGGCTCGGCAGGCTGCCACGTACCAAGCAGGCATTCCCAACCAGAGCTGTTGAATAGAGAAAAAAAAGTGTGTGCACAGATTATAATAATAATAAAATTTTAGTGTCTCTTATGTGCTAGGCATTATTTGAAGTACCCTTTATTGCCACCATCCCATGAGATAGATGCTATTATTATTTTCCCCATAGGAGATAGATGCACAGGGGTATTAAGTGATTTATTAAAAATACCAGCTAGGCGGTGATGGAAATAAACTTGAAATCAAGTCTCCAGGGTCCACAATTTAACAACTAATTTTCATTATTAAAGATAAGAAATAATAGTTGCACAATACCAAATCCCCCCTTGGGGTTAGGAAAAGAAGAATAGCTACAGGCTGTGTTTGGTGAAGGTGCAATCAATGTTTAACACATGACTTCAATTTATAATTCTCCTTCTGAATCCTGAGTGCAGAGAAATTCTGAGTGTACAGAAAGAGACAGCTCTACCACCTCCAGACATATGATTTTGATCAAAGCCTGCAGCGTAGCTAAGCTGCATTTCTCATGTATTAACCTTCACCAAGTGATAGCTTTGTGAACTTAATTAGATGTTCTATATAAACATATTTTCGGAGAATGAAATATGCTAATGAAAGATACTAAAGTTAGCTAAAGAGAGTAACAAAATGAATAATGCATTAAAAATTAGGGATTTCAATTTTTTCAACTTTGCTGTGATGCTCTTGAAAGACAACTGAATCAGTAGTGCTATGAGAACAGCACAGTTTCTGACACAGCGCTGGTGAATGCCAACTCGCATGCATGTGGTAGCATCTGAATTACATCAACTTAAAAAAGGAATCTTCTTTTTACTTTCCCCTCATCAGGCACTATGAGTGAGAAGCCATACTTCTTACTTAGCTACGAGTAAGAAGTGGGGCATGTGCAAGTGAACAGTTTAAACCTTGCTTTTTCAATGACCAAAATACTGATTTTGGGGGGTTATTTTATTTGTTGATATGAACAGATTGAGCAAAAAGAGAGAGAACATTAGGTAAGAAAAGTGAGAGAGTAAGAGAAAGAGAAAAAACCTTAGAATCAGCAAAATATAAAGCCAAGAGCATTGGACCAAGAATTGGAAGGTCTGGACTCTATTTCCTTCCCTGCCATCATGAGTCATGTAACCCCCTAAACCTCAGCCTTATTTTCCTCGCTTGTACAATGAAGAGATTCAGCATTAATAATCTAAGGCATTGTGTCAGGCAGCTCCTAAGATGGATCCTAATGATCTCCTCCTTCTGATATCCCTGCCCTTGTGTAATCCTCTCCCTGTAAGTTTAGACTGGAATGAGTGACATATTTCTAAGGAACAGACTATGACAAAAGTGACGGGATATCACTTTCCAGATTAGGTTATAAAAGGACAGTGGCTTCATTCCTGCGAGTCCTCCCCAACTTCCTCTTAGAGCTCTCGCTCTGGGGGAAGCCAGCTGCCATGTTGTGAGTAGCCCAGTGAAGATGGCTACCTGGCAAGGACCATGTTTCTGGCTAACAGCTAGCAAGAAATTGAATCAAGACTGTGAAAACATGAGGCAGCTTGAAAGTATATTCTCCCCAAGTCAAACCTGGAGATGACGGATGCCCTGGAATACTGCATAACTGCAGCCTTGTGGGAGCCTTTGAACAGAGGTAATAGCTAAGCCATTCCAGGTTCCTGACTCTCAAAAGCTATGAGGAAAATAAATGCTAAGTTTGGACATAATCTGTTACATGGTAATAGATAACTAATATAGATACCCTTTTATTAAAAAAAAAAAAAAGTCTGTCACATTGGAAGGCTACTTGTCTCTAAAGGGGAAAAAAACAAGTAAACAAAAAGCCAAATTTTGGAGTCAGTGCAGCCTGGGCTGTGACTAGGATAAAAGAAAGGAGAGAAGACATCTAAGTACAGTGTATGACTGAATCATTTATATATTTTTCCAGTAGGTTAGGCACAAGAAATTAACCCTACCTTCACAGGTCTGACTAGATACAACCAAAGATGGGACTTGACTTCTTAGTTTATAAACTCAAGTTTTTCAAAATAACTAAGCATTTAAATATACCTGCACTGGATCCTAATTATATTCTACCTCCTCTTTTCTAAGCAAGGTATTTGGATTTCCATTGGTGGGGAAAAAAAAAAAAACTTGCAGAAATTTTGGTTTTATACAAATGCTTGCCAATACATTGTTACCATGTCATCCTTGATTAGGCTTTTAAAAAGTTTTGAAGTGGATAAATGGTGTGTGAAGCATCAGACTTAACATCATTCTTAGCAGGCTGTGTACACAGGAAGTGCTAACAGAGGTGAGAGTTAAGAGCTCTCATTCATTGGATTACCTGGCTCATTCACCCTGCTTATTCCATTTTATAATTTGAGTCACTTTAGGAAGCACATTATGAGCAATTTCTGTGTGCTCAGGATAGGTCTAATTAGCACAAACTTCACTTCACTTGCCTGTCATTTTCTAGCCCCTTAATGTCAGTAAATCTTTTTTTTTTTTTTTAATCATCAAAAGGATTGTTTATCACTTGCCAAAATAGCAGCTAACTGTCAAACTGCACTTCATTTTATTAGAGTGGAACTGAACAAAACACAGCTATCAATTTTGAGATATCTTCCTTGAGCATTTTGTTGTATAATTGATTTTTTAAAATATAGTAATTTTAAAGACATGTTTGGAAGAAGCAGCTCTGATCACTAAACTGCTAAAAATTTCCCTGACTGATATGAGAGAATAAAGCAAGACACATGCCTCTTTCACTTAGTTCAAGAAAAAGAGCAAAGCATATTTTCCTCTCTATCTATATAAAACCATTTTTTAAAAACTAAAATGGGTTTTAATTTTTCTTACTGATTAATTTGTCAGCTCTGGTTATGATACGAGAACAAAGGTGGGTGATATAATAATCCCAAGTCATTTAAAACAATGAGTTCTAATTGTCTATGCCAGGCACGAAAAGCCTATATTTTTCTTTGCCCTGACATTGGCATCCTAAGCAGCTTCCAGAAGCTCACTTCCATTCAGAGAACTGAATGGAAGAGGCTGACAAGTAGCATAAAAGGTCTCTTTGTGGTCAAATATATCATTTCCTTCACTGTCCTAGTCAGCTCCTGCTGCCCTCTAACCTGCTTAGGTATTAGTTAATTTCTACAGACCTCTGTGTTGGGCAGAAAATATTGAATGTAGTCCTTGTTTCATTATATCGTTCAGTTTAGACATAAGAGAAGAGAAAAGTTTTCTGCTTTACTCCAAGGGTCGAAACCTAGCTTGCTCATAGGCTTGAGAAAATAAGGTTCAGGAATTAAACTACAAGCAAAGAAATGGTTCTCTATGTAGTTAGTTGGCAATAATATTAAATCAGGTATGGAGATTGTTCTTCTCTGTAGCCTGCTGTTGAGAAAGGGCTCTGGACTGATGGACTGGGACAGACATTTTCTTGCACAACAGAAGTGTGGCTCAACAATTGTTTCTTCTCTCACTTTAAACAAGAAGTGGGTAAAATTTAGATACATTTCCTTTTATCCCATTGGGTGTGTCCTTCTGTCACAATCACAAGAAAACAGAAGGGTAAAATCACAATGTCCGTGTGTCCCTAGCTAAAGCAAAATATTCCCTTTCTGCACTTTTCCAGACTTTTGGAAAGCTGTGACTTTAGGTACCTGCCTTTATTTATCTCTCTAAAAAAAACTACCTAATTATTAATGATTGGTTTAAGAGCCTCTGGTTTAATTCTCTTACCTCTAGCCACGCAACTACTGTGGGCCCATCCCACTGGGCAAAAGGTAATCCCTTTCTTCGAGCTTCTTCTAGCAGTTCATGCCTGTAGTATACAGCGAACGTTATTAGCCAGGTAATATGAAAAAAATGGTTGCGATTATTTTTAATTACATTACTTTTTTAAAAGTCCAACAATCCTTATAAGCTTTCTATGAGGTAATACAGAATAACAGAATGCCTTCTTCCTTTGAATAATACATGCAAATCACTCATTGATTTTATTAGAAATGAAAAATTACCATCTAAAAATAATTTACCCAACATTTATTCACTCAAATTCACCATTAAATGTTTATGGACTACAAGTGGAATTGTATTATCAGTAAATATCTTATCCCTTTCACAAGAAAATGGCCCACACATGCATATTCAGGCATATATTGTATGACCTAAATATGGCTTCTTCCATTTGCCTTGTTCGCTTCCCTAATATTTCAATGGTAGATAAAATGTCTGTATATAGAGGCAGAAGAAAAATTTGGTCATTTCAGCCCCATTCAAATAATGTACTTAATTTTAGAATGTTCTCTGGGTCCAGGTGGCTATCTTACGAGTTAGTTCTTTGTCTAGACTACAAAATTACTTCTTGTTTAAAGAGAATTCTGAGTAAACTGACTTCATCACAACAAAGCAATGTAAGGTGTGAAATTCAATAGTACACTTATTTTCATTTATAATCACTTCTGTTTTAAGTGAAAGTGAAACCCCTCACTGGCTACTAATGGTCGTTTCTGACAACAAAAATTTTTAAAAAACATTGACGGATTCATCTTTAATCACTGTTCCCACTACTGAGCATTTAGAATTGACATGGATTTATAAAACCAATTTGAGATAGCTCACTATTGAAATAGCAAAATTGTTTTCTTGAAACTTAAGTTGATATATACCTAGCCAGGACTATATTGAAAATGTATTCTCTGTTCTTAGTATCTGTCAATCTTATAAACAAATAATAAAAATATATATATTAATTGCTTTATTTTTAATGTGTCTTTTATAGTTAGGAATTTATCATTAATATCATATATGAACTCAAAATGAAACATTTGATTATTTTCTGTTACCAATCAATTAATTGCTCATCGAAGTAGACTATATGTTAAACTGTTTAATCAAAATGCCTTTCAACATGAGATTTTTGTTTTCGCAATGGATGCTACCAACAAAAATGTAGTGTGAAAAATAAGCAAGAAGTAAAACAAAAATTGAAGTTATAGTGGCTGAAGAGACACATGAATCTACTGCTGTTTCATTTGATGGGACAGCAAGAAAAACACGGGTAAGTTCTGCAAGTAAGCTCTTCAGCACTTGGGAAAGTGAACAGCAACACTGGTGCCCTGAATCTCAGTAAAAACTAGAAGGGGCTTCTTCACCTGGCTTGATCTACCATCGCCCTATTCCTTCAGGCTTCCTCTTAACATTCCTTTACTGAAAACCAGATTTAAATAGCCTAGTCTCACTGTGACAGAAATATTGATAGAAATGGATTGAAGGGTCAACCAGCCATCAGGTACTTATTGAACACATATTGTGAGCTAAGACCTGTGGAAACAGAGACATGGACTCATTTTTTTCCAGGAGATCCCTGGTTTGACAGAAAAGTAAACATACAAAACTGAAAACATAATACCACATACAAATAGATGCTAATAATTAGTGATGCACATTCTCTGAGTGTGAGGATTTTTGAAAAGGGGCTAAAAGGAATAAAAACAATTGTTTTCAATTGTTTTCTGTGTGGAAACCACGCTAGCTTTGAAGGGCAGGTACTAAAGAGATGGGAATGGTGTTCCAAGCAGGGTAAGCAGTAAAGGTGGAGGGTCAGAGGCATGGAATACGTATAAGAAAATTAAAGTAGACCTCCACAGAGCTAAAGAGTAGCATTAAGAGTCATCATGTTATATACATTAGGGAAGGGAATATTTTTAGTTATATGACAGGTGAGTGGCATTAAAGGGAAAGAGACGAGTACGTCTTTGCAATTGTTCTTTTCTGCATCTAGTAAAAAAGCAAGTATATATGCACATAACATTTTTACAAATAGATTATGAGTTGTACAAAAGCTATTTTTAAAGGTTAGAACATTGTAATTATGAAAGTTCTGACTAGATTTCTAATGAAAAAAATGCACCACACAAGCTAGAGCGATCCTGTTAAAATTTAAGTCCGATGAGGTAACTTCTCTGCTCATAACTCATCAATTACTCTCTGTATCACTGAGAGTAAAAGCCAGTGCAGCTGTTAGAATCCACCCTTCCCTCTTCATCTCTCCAACTCAACTGCCTTCTCAGCGAGCAACACTGTTTTCCGTGCTGTGAATTGGAAACAGCCCACACTTCTGCCTCACCTGCTATTTCCTCTGTCTGAAACACTCGTCCCCTCCATCTCCATGTGGCTTACTCTCTCACCTACTTAAATATTTACTCAAATTTAACCCTCTCTTTGAATCTCTTTTACTTCCCCTGTATAACCTCAACCAGAAACTCCTTATCCCCATCCCTTGTTTTATTGTTTTCATGACTTATCTTCTAACAGTGTCATTTATTCCTCACTCTATCATCTCCCATAGAAGGTAAGTTCGAGGGGGGCAAAGTTTCATATATTTTGTTCAAAGGTGAATTTGGAGCATTTAGAACAGGGTCAGGCAAAGAAGAAGTACTCACTAAATAGTTGTGAATGTTGAACAGTCAGCCAGTGTTTACGTTCAGCTACTTTTTGTTTCAGTAAATTGTATCCCATAATGTATTTTTTAGTTCATTTTTTGAGCCACTTTGTCAGAATATTACCCATTCCAGGGGATTCCAAGAGTCTGACCTGGATTAGGACCCCTAATGGAAATCTGGTTAAGAGCTGATTTAATGTGCTCAAATAGTTCTATTCCATTTCTGAAGAAAAGTTTAACCATATAATTGTTTGGAAAATTATTTGACAATGTGACCCTTGAAAAAGTTTTTTTTTTTTAATTTAATTTTGTTTCGTGTGCTTAGATCACAGACTCTCATAAAGGGCCTTAAGTGAGAGTATGCAAAAATAATGAGATAAGTGAGCTCAAGTCCAGTGGATTCTGTTCTTTGGTCCCCAGCTGGCAGGGCTAAAACCCAAGTAAAGGCCTTTGAGCTGACACACTCGAAACTGTAGAGAAACAGGAAGATTAGGGGTGGATGGCTGGGTTTTATATCAGGATGTGGGCTTCACGATGCTAACTCCAGACCTGCTTTTCTTTAACCCAGGGAAAAGACTTATTAAGAAGGGCAATGAAATTCCCAAAGCAATCTTAAAATTAATTCTTCTCAATTATACCGAAAAAAAAAAAAAAACCAAACCCATGTACCATACAGAATTTATAAGAGACATGTATCTGGGCATACTGGGTTGAGAAGAAGCAATTTTAGAAAAACAAAGCAATATAGACAATGCTACAATAGTTGGAAATCACTGAGTCTAATACATGATGATTTCCTAACAGATTATTAAGGGCAAAGTTGGCATTCAATGTAGAGGAGCATGCTAGTTCTCATCAGATATTTTGGAGTCACTGTCAGAGAGTGACCTGAACTGTTTAGGAAATACTAAGTAAAAACTGGATTTTGCTCAAACAGGCATTTTAGATATACTGATATTCTTTGTTTGTCCAGTCCATTTCTGGAAACATATACATTCTCTCTGAACTTCAGATTCAATTTGTTGAAAGGTCAAGTGGCAATTTTTTAAGAGCAATGATCAATTCCCCAGTATAAATCTGAGTCTGAATATTACTGTATTTCTATCCAGGCTTGAAGACATATTTTCATTTTCTTTTTATTTATTTATTTTTTCTCCAGACTATCTACTATTTAATCTACAATCATTTCCCAAAGGATAATTTATGCATCACTATAGTTATGGGCATACATTTTTGTTTCAACTTTTAAACTAGATTTTAGAGGCCATCAATAGTTCTTCCTTTTAGAGGAAGTGTCAGGCACAGGATCGGCATTACCTGTGTGAAAACTCAAAAAAGAAAACAGTATTGTAAGGGAAGTTCATTTTGAATCAGAAAAAAACTCCCGAATCATTGAGTATTTTGAAGAAATAGCTTCTGGTTCGTAATGAAAGGGATGTTGTTGGATCCCCCAAAGGCCTTTGACTCAATACAGATCTCTGCAAGTTATTATAGCTGGAATCTGACATATTGAGAAGACCCAATATGTGGTGAACACTCAGATGTGTGGATGAAATTCGCAAGCCTGTACGTAAATGTACAGAGGGAAGCTGTGCTTGCTATATCTGATCTGAGGACAAAAACAAAGTGTGGGCACCCCGTAATAACCAGACCCAAGGGTTTCTAGATAAAGGATCAGAGCATCTAAAAAATGTAAGTAAATTAAGAACATTTGCCAAGCTTGTAGTTTCTTGACCCAGACTAATTTAAGCAAGTATGATTTTGCTTAAATGGCTCAATCCAAATGGAAGTGTCTGGCTCTTCCTGTTTAGGTTATATCTTTCTTCAACTATTGCAGTTTTGATCTAATTGGTGGAGTATGCTTGTGTTTGCAAGGTATACTTCTGCCACACTAAACAAGGTCCACATGCTTCCCCATCTTGTCTTCCCAGTCACTTTATCTTGAGTTTCATGATACAATGAAAATAATTCCTCTCTGAAGCTATCCTTTCCTAATACCTCAGGCAATATTTACTACTTCTTTCATAAGCTCCATAGTGATAATTGATCTATTCTAGAATACCTTTATCATTTTTTTTTTTGAGTCAGATATCTGGTAGGTTTTATTCTTTGTTTGCTGAAGACAACCTGGCACATATAAGGTCTATAGGAAATCAGATGTCTGACTGCCTAACTAAGTCAGTTAGTTCTGGGGTATACAAAATCCTTTTCTCCTGTTCTTACAGTGGGGGAACAACTTGTAAATTGACAAATTCAATAAAATGTTTAACTCTGACAGATGAATTCATTAGTTACTCAAAAAGTCACAGACCATGGGGTTGGTAGGCTCTCCCATATTCTTCCCAATGTAGATGGCTCATCACTGTCAGTGAAAACAGACTTTATTCTCAGACTATTTTGCCTCGGATGCATTTTTGGACTGCCAATTTGTGATATGATTATCTAAATACCACAGAGTACCATTTCCTCTGTCACTCAGGGTGGTCATTTCACCTTCTTTTGAATGCCTGTCAATTTTCCCTTCATACTTTAAATTTCATCTTCTTTTATTTTTTACTTTTAGTGACACTATACATTTTTCCCCCTTAGCCTCTTAATTGGTCCCTTTTCTCAGGCTTCTTATCCTTTCAATACATTGCAGGGGCTGAGGTGTAAAAAATAATAAAAAAAAAAATAATAAGGGATTGTAAGCTGACAAAGTCCTTGCAATCTGTGAGGTCAACCAAGGGTTGTCTCGCCTAATAAAAATAAATAAATAAATAAATAAATAAAATGAGAAACCTGGGCTCAATTACTGGTGCCGTGCCTTCCCTTCTTAGGTATGCATCCATAGACAAGCCACTTTACCTTGTTTTGCCTCTGTTTCCTCATCTGCAAAATTAAGCTGATAACAATTCCAACCCCACAGGGTTGGAATGAAAGTTTAATAAGAAAATGGGAAAAAAAAATAAGAAAAAAATAAGAAAAATAAATAAATAAATATAATATATATATATATATATATATATATATATATATTATGTGATTACAACAGTGATTTGCCCAAAGGAAACAGCCAATAAATGTGAGCCATTTATCATAGCAAATTTGAAAATCTTCAATGATTCCTCAAATGTCTAGATTACAAACTGAATTATAAAGACTAAAATCGATTTAGTCTTGATTTACCTTTCTTTAACTCATCTTCCTTTACTTTTAATGAGAATTTAAAATTTATTTTGGCAAATAATTTGCACATGACTAATTCCATTTTTGCAAGTACCATTTTCCAGAGTTAGTAGTTCTTTCCCTTCTTCTTTGACTATCAAAATCTTACTGTTTGCCTACATCATGACCTCCTTCCCCTTTAATTTTGTAATCATCGCAATCCACAATTAAAATCTGAAAATTTACAGTTCAGCATCACATCACTCATTGAGGCTGTGAATTAGCACCAAATGCATGGGCTGCATCTAAAGCATCTGAGATGAGAGTTTGCTCATCCATTGCACCACGTTCCCGTTTTTTTCTTTGCCATGATCTAGATAGAATATCTTTTGAAAGATTGCTAGATTTTAATCCACAAAAGTCTCAGTGTTGACAACCACCTAGGATCTTTGATCATACAGCAATTTTTAAAACTTCTATATTTTGGTTAAGGTCCAACTACTTATTGCATCTTAAAAAAGAATAGGAATTTTGCTTAGAAATTACTCAGGTTAGATGCAGAAAGAGATGAAAATGCCCTCTCTAACATTACATAAGATATTTTGTAAATTGACTACTACTAAAGCTTTTGTTCAAATCCTTGTTTACGGATCATAGCAATGGATTCTCCAGTCTATCTCTTCTTTGGTATCCCCTATCTCCCATACTTTTCCCGACTTCCTAAACATAAATATTTTTATAAGTCTTGTCTGCTTAAAAACCTCCCCCTTCTACCCAAATAAATGTCAAATATGTTAGCATGACTAAAAAGACCCCTTAGTGATCTGACCCCTGCCATTTTCCCCATTTTCTGCTCTATCGTAATGAAATACTTGCCATTCCCCAAATATCTTATTCTCCTTTACCCTTCATGACTGTATACATGTCTTCTTATTCTGCCTAAATCATCCTTTTGACACAGCTCATGCATACTTTATCCTTCCTGTTAAGACTTCAAGACCTCTCCTATGCAGAATTAATTTTCTCTTCTATACCAATATTATAACTTACATAGGTTCCAGTTATTATACTTAGTATACCTCTCATCTAAAATTTAAAATTCTATTTAAATGTAATTAATTAAATTATATTACAATTTAATGCGTGAATACTATAATAGAGATTAACTTAATGTGCTGTCTTGTTCATCTGAGCCACTTAATATTCTTCTGAGATATAATATCATGATTTGAAAGAGCAAAGTTTCTCTATGTAGACAAATTAAGGTTTGAATACCAAATAATAATAGCTAACAGACACTTACCACTTACTATGTGTGAATCACCATTCTTCGTACTTTAAACATAGAATTCACTTAATCTTTACAATAATCCAATAAGATATATGTTGATACACATTTGCGGATGAAGACACTAAAGAATGGAGGCCACTTGGAGCATAGAGTCAGCGAGTGGCAGAGCCAAAGCTTGAGCTCAAACCACCTGGCCACAGGGTTAGCTGTCTTCACACCACACTATCCTTTAACTGACTAAACTCTCTGAACTTTTCATAACTGAAAAAGGACAGTAACACCGCCCTCATTGTTAGGATTAAATGAAATGATAGTTTCCCATCTTTATTTCTATCCCTGCTGTTCCTTTCTTTAGAAAGGGCACATATTTATCCGACTCCTGGTTAATATATATAGCCTGAATCCCTTCAGTTTCACACACTTCAATCCTCAACACTATAAGAGAAAAAGGAGCTTTGACTTTTCTTTTGCTGCTGCTCCTTACCAATAACAGGCTCTGCATTTTGGCCAGATGAAGGAGCAGGCCTCATTCAGACAATCAGGATGAAGAAGCCGAATTTATTTTAATTTGTTTCAGTTCAATTGATTTTGTGTAGTTGTAATACAAAGTAATTCTCTGGTTGAAAATTCTGTTTTTAGAACTTATCTATTTACTGTGGCACATGATAAGTGCTTAGTTATTGGCATTACCAGAAGAAATAAATATGTGACTCAATAAAAACCAAGAATAAAATATAAGTTAAAATAACTTGACAATTGAATCTACTTTTAACCATGTAGCACATAGAATAAAGCTTCCTAACATAATACTAACAGTAAATTTACATAGATTCCACACCATTATTAATTGTAAAATGTATCTTGTTCCATTAAAACTCAGCAGTCGGGAGGATAAATAGGATATGATTTCCTCAAATTTTAACCAATGAACCAATGGGCTGTAATTCTATCATTCAGAAATCCATATTATTGAAAAATTCTATGAAAATAAAAAATACATATTTGAGAAACTGTTTGAAATTCTGGTCAGTAAACATAAACAAAATATGATACCCCTTCATTTTTTTTTAACATCTACAAAGCTGAAGATGTATATCTTAATTTGCATAACTATTCTAAACAGAAATCTATTAAAAATCTCAATCAACTGCTTCAGAACATTGATTGCCTAAATATACATATTTAGCTCCATATAATTAAGAGTTTTAAATCTAACATTAACACAGTTAACTTGAGTTTGAAAGTACAACATACTGGAATTTTGTGTGTGTACAAGTGTAAGAGTATGCTTTTGTATATCTTATTATGGCACACTTTCATATGCAGTGTATATAAAAGTTCATTTAAATTGTGTTTTATTTACATTCTAAGAACACATCGTAGGTTGTTTATAACTGAAATGATTTGATTACATTAAAACCAAAGTTCATTCATACTGAAACCTTTTTTCTCAAGCTGCTCTGAAATGGAGGGCATAGTCTCAGAAAATAAGTATAATTTATTTGTTAATTCGAGTTGGGATTTATATAATTTCGTTCCTCACTTTATTTTGAATTTAATTACTTTTGAAACCATTAAAAAGTATAAACAACATACATGCACAAATGTGACGTAACAATACATTACTCAGGCTGTTATTGAAAACTAGGGTATACTGCATTACCCTCCATTAAACGATTTCACTTTTGCAAGACACTGGTCTTTCCCCAGTCACTTCCTGATAGTAAATTGGGGACTTACTGGAGGAACACTGGTAATTTTCGAGGTCATTTGCATACCATGTAGGGTAGATTGCTTTAGTGCTTCATCTAATTTTGAGCCCACTTTAACTCAGATTTGAAGTTATTATAGTTTCCATGCTTTGAGGTTATTCATATTTCTCATACTCCTGTGAAGACTAGGAAGTTGAGACTAATATTAGTAAGCACAGAGAATGTAAGTCTGTCCCTCAGGGGTTTGCAGCAAACAAATGAATTTAATTACTTTCAAAACCATTAAAAAGTATAAACAACATACATGCACAAATGTGATGTAACAATAAATTACTCAGGCTGTTATTGAAAACTAGGGTATACTGCATTACTTTCCATTAGTTGGGCTTAAACTCTTGTTTACTGATTCTCAATTCGATGTTCTTTTCACCTTAATTCTCCCCACATCTTCACTATGTTTATAGTGTGTTCTGACATTTTATCTCCTAAGCTTCCTTTTAGCAATTGTACTAATGATGATTTTGAGGTCCTAAATGTTTAAGTTCCAGGAGCGTGTTCAGGATGACAAGAAATTGCATTTCAGGATCAAGGCAATTATATTAGTTCCTTAAAATCCATAAATGTCAATACATCATGCATTTATTATCTTTCAACATTTCATGTATAAGGGATGCAGAAAAAATGTTTTATTTCTTGGGATTATTTTCCTCATGAAACTTAAAAATCATTAGAAAACTAAAGACCAATATTTTCCAATGACATGAAGATAATGTCATATAACCCAACATTGGAACAATAATAATTTTTAAAAAGTAAGATCTTAAAACTTGTATTTAGCCAGCATAGTGAAATAGTACTCTAATCACAGCTTACCTTTAAGACCACTTATTAGAGCTTTCCTTAATATCATGAATTCTCTTGAGGTAAATATTGCATTGTTAAATAATTGGTAGTAGTAACTACAACATAAAATTAGAGTAGGAGAAAATATAACAAATATAAGCCATGCAAATGAACTAAGTAATATTATAAAACACATGACCTTGTATTGGTATATAAAATAGCCATCTAGCCAGTCAGTGACATGCTCCATAGTTTCCTGGATAATTGCATCTCATTTGAGCCATTTTACCCCTATTTCCCCCAAATTGTTCTTTTGTTTTAAATTTAAAAGCAATGTGTCTCCCCATCTAAAGTGTTTCAAATAGTTCACCATGTTACCAATGCAAAAGTTTACACCAATGCGAATATTTTATAAGTATTATAAAAGAAGTTTGTTTTAGTTCGAAACACAATTTGTCTCATTAATAAATAATACATTCTAATCTTAGTTCAAATGACAAGATTTGAAATTTAAAACTGTAGTTTGAATAATATAGTTTTTTACAGCTTTAAGTATCACCATGAAAAAGCTGTTGCTGCTATTGATGTGTAACGTACTGCCATGAGTTGTTTACTATAAACAAACAAACAAATAAATTGATTTTTGGAACCTTTAGTTGTGCTGTCAACTTTGAAAATAAGTACCTCAGTTATACCATATTGGGTTGGCCCTGTACAGAAATCAATAGCCATATTGGTCTAGAAATGTTAAACATAATTTTTCCATTTGTACAGGGGTAATACTATAAAGACTTATCTACATGGGTTTGATTACAAAACTAATAAAGTATTCTTAAAAAAAAAAAAAAACTCAGTGTGCAGGGAAAAAAGGAAAGAATGCACAAACGAAAGGGTTCAGCCAAAACTAAAAATTACTTTGGAATCTGAGTGTAAAAGTTCTAATAAGGTAGACCCAGCCTTTAACCCTCTCTATGTAAGTGCAGTCCTAGTAATTGACAATAAATTGTCTTTTGGATATAATGCCAGTCAGAACCACAAAGCCCTAGGGAACACAAAGGCAGTGTCAGTCATGTAGCACAGTCAAAAGTACCCAAGTGGCCTGCAACTACTCCTTAAGCCTCACTGAGGGCCACAATAACTCCTAGAGTATCATTTGAGAGGTAGGGGGAGATGATATCTGAAATGTCTGTTGACACTGTGTCTAACAGAACTGAAAAATTAAAGTGCCTGACAGGCCAACATAATTAATTTAAATGTAAGCATTTCTCTGAACCAATGATTCCTTTTATGGTATGGAAATAAATACACTTCACAATTTTTGTTTTAGGTGAGAGGCAGTGCAGCTTGTGTTACAACCGAAAAGAGAAATACTAAAGATAAAAGAAAAAGAGGAGGGTGCTGAAAATAAACATGTTCAGCAGCCATTATGATTCAACTTACCCCGATGTGCTTTTCATGAGATGGAGAAGGATGGATGGAAAAGAAAAGCACACAAATGTTAATGGATACATTTCAATCCAAAGAAAGCCATGGAATAAAACAAGAGCATCATTTCAGAAGTGCAAAAGCTCAGATATGAGAAAGATATGGTGTCATTTTTTAAATTTTTTTTTTTTTTTTTTTTTTTACCTCGACACGCAATACTCACTGCATCCAAAAGTACGATTAGGCTAAGGCTGGTTCTAATAGTTGACCAGTAAGTCTATTTCTTGAAAAGAGCCACTCTGAAACATGCACAACCACATTTTCCCAGCCTCTAGTGTATCCCAAGAGGAAATCAGGAACCTTGTTAAAGAACATTCTTTATCTCAGGGTGCTCCTGCATTATTTTACAAATAGAAGCAAATAATTTACTAAATGGTGATCAGATTCTCACACAGCTTATAAGTCTACTCAAGAAAAAGTATAGCAGACTTCTGGAGAGGAAGCAATTTGAAGAAAGCACTGGCTCGAACACTAGAATATTTGGATTGTAGTTTTCATACAGGTTTTGGTCAAAATTACTAGCAAGTTCTGATCTTGAATTTCCTCAGCTTAATTTGGGTAAGAAAAAATGTGTGCATTCAGTCCATAATTTTATTATTCTAACAAGTGTTATAATAATATTTTTTTTTGTAAATATGTATGCATTAGTAAACATGTTTGAATTTTATCACTCTTCTTCCCTTGCCACATTACTTCTTCCTTTATTTGAACTGATGAAGTAAGTGTTGAATTTGTGCCACTTGAGTTTTTTCAATAGAGACATTTATTTCAACAGATATTTGTAAATGTTGCTTTGAGGAAAATAATGCACGAGATTGGTTCACCAATATTAATCAGAAATTGTCAGAAAAACATTGATTTAAATGTAGTATTTGAAGGAGCCTACTTATTCCCTGGATATAGTAGAGGTGCTGGAAAAATATGGAATTTAAATAATTCAACAAAAATCATGAGATTATTATTTTAAATTTTCTAGACAAGCATAATGGACTAAATCTTAGAAAAATAAAACCTTTACTATAACTCATAAAATACATTCAATGTAACAAAATATGAAGCAGAAATTCTTATCTCAGAAATTAGGCAAGTTAGAGTTTCCTTTTTTATTACATAATCATTATTAAAAAAAAGCTTGATGTAGCAATGGGAACACCCTGCACGTGCCTCCTCTAAACGCATTCATTCAGAGAAACCATGTATTATTTTTTTAAATGGTCATTACAGGGAAATGCGTATTCTTTGACCTTAGCACCCGAACAGTTGTGACGAGCTCTTTAAATTTTCAAATGAACAAAAACATATTTATGCAAATCTACATCACAATCTCTTAAGACATTTAAGGCATAGTTTTTACATCAAACATGAACTAAAAGAAAATTAAGACCAAAAAAAGATAGCTTCTAGGTGGTTAAATGGTTTTCCTGTCAACAAACCTGTGAATTATTGAATGAGCTCTGAAATCAAGGCAATTTCTGAACTGTCCATGAAAACTGCCCAAAGTATTTTGGGCTGGTTATTACCATGAACAAAATAATATTTCTTAGCCTACCAACTATCTAGAGATTGTTCTCCAAGAAAACAAGCTGATTACATCTGCACAGAGTATAACATTAATATTCCTCACATCTTTATCATTTTGAAAATAGGAAACTTGCACCAAATATCTTAATATATTTGTTATCAAATTGTATAACTTATATAATTTCTCATAGTTTTTATGAACTTTGTTGTCCATGGTCAATTCATTTAAGAGATATACTGAGCAGCTATCTCACTTGAAAATATTAAGTATTTTGGCTCATGACTTTCTAAAAAATATATTCTGAAAAACACAAAAAGTTATTATAGTCCTAAATAATTCTGAGAGATTTCGTGGTAATATATGATAAATTCATATCAGAGGTAATATATATATTTGCAAACACTTTCTTGGGTCTTGATAAAGTGTTTAATTTTTCTTATTATAAAAATTAACAACATTCTTTCTTACAAGCAGTTATTTATAGTAACATATAACCTCATTATTCTCCACTCCAGATTGTCAAGGTTGTGATAATTGAAAGAGATATTTGGTCAAGAATAAATGTTCTTCGGTTAAAGACCACTGTAAGTAACAGGCAAACAACAAATTTTAATTGACAGAAAAGAACAGATTTGAAGTTACCATCTAATGAATAAGACTAAATTCAATTATTGGAATAGTGTTTTCCTTGGGAACATCAGTATATATCCAGGCATGAGAAGAAGACACTGCCAGCTAACATATGTCTTATATTTTAAACAAAGGTCTTAAACTTTTCAGTTACCTCACTTTAATAGTCTAGATTTCCTACTAAATGAATGGGTCTTCACCTGCTTATAAACTAGTCAACTTTGGATGTAAACTTTACATGAAATGATACAATGAATGAACTTTATATGCAGAATATAATTGCCTCTTGCTTTTGAAGGGTCAAGTTGGTAACTCAGAAATATTTTTAAATGAATTAACACCAGATTGAGGAGTGAATGGGTAGTAACTGGAGTGGAAGAGTAGAATGAAGAAAGGATTTCTTTTAATAAGTAAACTTGAGAATGTTTAAATGGTGACAGCTATAACACAGAAGAGAATTGAATTTGAAGCTATAAGAGCAAGTGGGAAATCAGCATGATATAACTGAGGAAACAGAAAGGGATGGTTTTAATTAAGAAGAAAAGTAGCCTAGTTTTCTGGCCTAAGAGAGGATGAGGGCAAGTATTAGTGTGTATTTCATAGCAAATAATTCAGAGTACTCAGTTGTTTTTTTTATTCTTTCCCTATGAAGGAGAATGTGAGCTCATTTGCAGAAGATGCAGATTTAAGGACAGCAGAAGTCTCTAAAAAAAGTTGCTGAGTAGAAAGAAGAATGACAAGAGAAAAATATTGAGATTACTGGGCAATGTTTATATCCCAAACGAATCTTGTCCAAATTCCCCTATTGCAATTTTCTCCAGCAGTACAGAGGTGCCCAAATATAGACATGGAGAAAGAAAATTCATTGGTGGCTGTGGTTATGACACGTGGATGTCGCCAAATGAATGAGGAGTAAAGGAATTTAGGAAGTTTTGCTTGTGTTGAAATCATGGACATGGAATCTAAGCTAAATAGGGAGAGGGGAGAGCATAAAAAGGGGTTAATACACTGGGAAAGGATAGAATTTTTTAAAAATACGGTAGTGAAAGAAGTTGATAAAGCATAAAGAAAAACCTATGGTGAGGAAGGAATAACATGCTTCAATTAGTACTTTTGGAATAGCATGAGTTGAAGGCGATGACAACATTTAGAGTATGACCATGAGGGGAGGGGTATCTAACATGGAACCGAGAGTGACACTGAAAATGACAAAGCCATGAAATTTAAAAGTCAGGCTGTGAACTGATGATACGCGTGGATATAAGATCACTCAGGGTAATGGTAGAAATTGCTTTATATATGAAGACAGATGATGGGAAAGAGATAAAAATAAATAGCCGAGCACAAATGAAAGAAAAATAGTTTTAAAAAATTTTTTAAGCATGGTTCATCATGACCCTATTTTAAAAATAACTTTTCTTTAATATTAACTTCAAATAAAGTATTTGAAACATTTTTAAAATAAGTTAAGAAATCTTTATTCTTCTCAGAATTTTGTTATTAATTTGTGTAGCAAACATAATCCAGTCAAGCCCAAATTAAAACTTCAATTGTATAGAATCTAATATAAATATATTTAATTATATATTTGCACATACAAATATTTTTTGAAAGAAAATTCTTTTGGTAAAGACTTTATTTATAAAACCCTGGCAACAGCATATGGATAGACATTCTGAAACAAGAAAGAGAAGTTTGAATGGCTAATTTTAAATAACTAGGGAAGGAACCACACCTTCGATGACCTTCTGAAAAATACGATACAGAGATAATATCTTATATTTGTGAAAACAGTTAAGGAGAATCTTTCTAGATTAAGATTTCATTGTCATGTTTAAATGTACCTCAATTAGTGACTTTTTTTTCTTTTTAAAAAAGAAATTAAAGTATTCTTGTTATTAGACACTGACTTTGTAAGTTTTAGTGAAATGAATAATGTTAAATTGATTCAAGCACACATTTAAATTTCTTATACTGCTTATTTATTAGTGTTAATAACTATTGCTATATCAAACACTGGGATATTATGTGGAGCTAATTATATCAGAAAAAAAAGCAATTTTGTAACAGCTGCATCTTGTAATTTGAAACTATCTACCTCTCCCAGTCTTAAAAAAAGGTGCTTGGTTTGAATATATTTGTTGCTTATTTTGAAGAATGAGATGGGGTCAGGTAAGAAACTAATTATTCTCTAGGAGAAAAAATCTGCTACTCTTTACAGAGTATAAAGGGAGTGATGGATCCTTTTTTGACTCCTTTACAGACCATTTTAAATTAGATAGGGTTTTCAAGGTCCAGCTGAAAAGACCATACTACATACTCCTTAAATTGTGGCCTTACTCTGTAATACTAAATAATTCAAAGGAACTCTGGGCTCATGAGATCTGCACTTTTGTACGCCACAGTGCTGGGGAAGCAATGTTTCTTCATGTGTGAAAGGAAATAGCAGTTTCTACCTCAAAGGTTTTGTAAAAATTAAAAGATAATTCAATGTAAAATGTGTAGAACAGCACCCTGTGCATTATAACTGCTCAATGTGATTATTAAATATTTATTATATGTAAAATAGATAATTATTATTATTGCTATACAAAGGATGAGGAGGAAAATGGAACAGAATATATGCACACTAGGAGACAGGAATAATTATAAATAAGAAATAGATATTAACTATATTAAGACCATAATGTGCATGGTGGGAAGTAGAGAGAGATAAAACTGGTGAGCTAAATAGGTACCTGATAATATAGGGGTTATATAAAAGCATTTAGAATTTATTTTATGGCTGCTAGGGAATGATTGAGGGATTTTAGGCAGGTTCCAAAATATAGATCTCTTTAGCTGAAGTGTGAAGACTGTATTGTGGGAAGGCAAGACTAGAAGTAGGAAGATTGTTTCAATATGATGGTCTGAGAAAGGAAAGAAGAAAGTAAACATACTTGAGAAATTTTTTAAGTGCTAGTGTATAGAGTGATGGTATATAAAGATGATTGCGATAATATACGGAGGTGATAATAATAACACTACATGAAGGTGCATAGAGAAAGAAAAAGGAAGAACAAGGGCAAAGATGAAGCCCACGATTTTGGTTTGGTATTCTTAGTAGAAGTCACTGTCCTGGTTCCTGTTCCATTTTCTTAGGTTTTCTTCTTTCCTTTAGAGTTCTTTCCACACCCAGCTTCTAACCATGCATTAAATTATTCAATATATATCCTGAATACGTACAATATGCCAGCACTGCAAGTGTTACAGAAGCAGAGGCTCTGAGTCCAGTTCTCTGAATTGTATAGAAAACCACAGAGTTTTGGGGCAGGGACAATTTGAAGAGCATGTAATCCAATCTCACAGCTGCAATTTGAATCTCTTACATAATAATCTTGCTTGGCAGGTCTATATTGGACAGAATAATGAGCAACAACTCTCTTTCAGGTGATCAAGTCTTTCTTCGCAGATCTGTGATTCCTAGCAGCTCTCACTTGGACTTTGCTCAAACTTAACTGTAACAACCTCTGCTTTTGGCCCTAGATCTTATCATGAAGCCATGAAAACACATCTGATGGCTTTCTTTCTTTCTTTTTTGGCAGCCTTTGGTTCTCTGCTGTCCACACTCCACTCATTCCTAATTAACTTCTAACACTCTGAAGAAATGATTTGATATCATCTTGCTATACTGGTTGTGTTCCTCTGAATGTATACCGGCTTGAACACATCTGCTTCAAGCATATTTTGCAGAAATTAACACAATATTTGCCACAATCTAGTTAGTACATAAAATTTTGGCCTTATTGCTTTTATATATATTGAAAATCACTAACTTCTTTTCAGGTATTGCTAATTGCCCTTTTTGCAAAAACATTTTTTCTTAGGAGCTGCAGTTACATTATAGATTTTTATTTAAATAATTTATAGAAGTGCTGAGTCTGCTGCCTTTTGTTTCCCTCAATCATTATCAATTCATTTGTTCAGCCCCTTTGATTACAACTGTCTCATCAGTTTTAAATCCATGTTGTTAGTCTTGTTCCAATGCTACATTTAGAAGTACTATTTAAAAGGAAATGAAATATCTTGCTGAACTCAATACATGGTATTTCTATAACAATTTTCCTATCTACATGTTTACAAAATGTTAGAAAAATTTAAGGGCACAGCTTATTCTTAAGGGACTCCATTTAATTTTGGTGATCAATAATCCCCTTTCTTACTGTTCAAAAAGTAATCTATTAAATGTTTTAAATTTAGTTGGAAACTAACAGTGAGATGATCGGTCTTTAGCTTAGAGAACATCTTTTAAATAAGAACATTAGGCTTGTGAAAAATTTTTCTCATTCTGTTTGAACACCAGTGCCTTAGAGAAGGGACTATGGTTCCTGAAATACTTTAGAGCAAAAATTTGTCTTCATGTCTGTCTCTCTAAAATCAATCAAAACAAACAATATGATTTTATTAGAAAAGGAGGGCATTCTTCTAGTCTACATAACTATCCTGAGTTTTAATTTCCTATTACTAATTCTTATTTTACTTTTTCCATTTTCCATGGACTGAAAATATGAAGACTATCCAGGGCGTCTGTTATACTTACTCTATAGCCTATTAATATTGTACCGTAAGCTCAAAATAGCAGCCCTATTCCTTCCATATTATTTCCTTCCTCTAAATAGTTCAATGCATCTGGCCTTTAGCCTTTGAGTTTACTATTGTTTTAGGTTCAGGATTCTTATAATTGTCTATGGTTGGAACTAGGCAAGACTATCAGTAATCAGAAGGCAAGGCAATGAGAGCTCTAGCTTAGTGCAGGTGGAGAAGACATACTTCGAGAGTCCCAAGGAGAAAACTGGGATACATTCTTTCAGAGAACAATGGGTTTAAGTTAACTAAATAAACACTTGACTATACTAATTGATCCAAGTAAATCTTTTTCACATTAGGCCAATTAGATACTTTTGCCTATTTACAAGTGTGAAATAGAAATTAGGAGCTATTGACAATACTCATGAGAAATTTCATAATCTATTATTGTTAAAATTTTGAAGTTGCCCTGGTTCTGTAGTTTCTGCACTCTCTGAGATCTCTGATCCCAGTGAATTTCCCTTTTTGTCCTATCCATCCAGATTTAGTTCCTACAGCATGCTTACAAAATAGATATTTGTGAGGGAAGTAAAGACATTTACCTTCCATACATACTGCATTACTTAGATGAGAAAATGTATTCAAAGCTTCTAACACATGTCTTATAAATTAACCTCTGGAATAAACTCCTTTTTAAATTTAACTTGGCACATACACACTTAATAAATATTTATTAATTGAAAGACAGTTGTGGAATTTCTGTGATACTTTTAATTATGAAAATTTGCAGTGACATTTATTTTGTTTAAAGACAGGCAGACTCTGAACCTTCCAAATGCCAAAGATTAAAATGCAGAGTCTCAAAACACATTAAAAATTATGCACCGAAGGAGACTCTTAGGGTTGCAATGGAAATAAATTAACTAAATCTACAGAGCTTTGCTTTTATGTCTTTGAAGTTCTAACATAAAGATTCCCTGGTAGTGATTAACTGTGACTGCCATGCTCCAAGGATAAAACTGCTTCTCTGGAGGATGCTGCTGACATGATAGCTGAGTTGGAATGCTAATTTCATTTCTAATGATGTTAAAAAATTGATTTCAAATATAAAATTCAATTTTATTTAGCGGTGATATTCAGGAAAATATAGCAAACATAACATATAATAGTTACCTATATTATAACTAAAGATTGAGAATGAGATATTAGTCAATATATTAATATTCATATGGTACTTTTCAACTTGTCTCAGGATACATAAGATCTCAGCATGAATATATGTTCTAATAACAAATTACACAGTATTAAAAATGCAGGAGTAAAACAGCAGATAAAAATTGAGATAAAATTTTCAGAATTTATGTTTCTGAAGGTAAGTAACCATTCACTTTTTTGGGGTCAATTTTAATATGTTCACTGCTTATCAATGACTGTCATGAGAGTTAGACAGGTGTAATGTTACTGAAACGACAACTTCACCTTTAATGCCATAGTCTCTGTAAAAATCAGCTCTTTGGGATCAAAGCTGAGTCTGGAAATAAAAGTCCTTTAGGTCAATACATGTAAGACAGTCCAGTCAACAAATCTTCAAATTGAAAGTATAAAGTAGAAAATGAAACATTAAAAAAAAAATTGAACCGAAACTCATAACATTTCTTAACCCCAAAGATAAAGAGAAAAATATTAAACTTTAGAGAGAGAAAAGGAGAGGAAAAAGAAATCCTACATGTTATATATAAAAGAATGACAATTAATTGACATCAGGCATAGCTAGAAGGAAGAAGAGTAGTGTTTAAAAGTTTTGAGGGTAAGTTATTTTAAACTAATAGTTTTAGACTATTGGCAACCATCAATTAATTTGAGTTATAAAATATATGTTCATATCTCTAAGGATTTAGTGAGTTTGCCACACACGCTATCATCACATTTCTAGAGAGATGATATAGAGAATTGGCAATTAAATATATTCCAGGAGGAAAAAAAAGTAGAAAATCTGGTGAGACATTAATACAAATACATTTAGTATTGACACTTCAAAAATTCTTCTTTAGGCAAAGATGCTAACAACATAATACTTCCTTGCTTGTGAGTTCATGGTCCTTGATTCCAGAGTAACATATTTATAGAATCATAACGTTGTAGATGCTATTTTTAAGGAGAATTGAGGCTTATATTTGTACCTCTTAGAAACCTGTAACTATCATCTATTTCTTTTGTCAGGTAAGTTTGTCAGGTAAAGTTCGACTTTAGGAAACTCCCCTTTTTGCCATATACGTATAAGTCACGTTCCAATAGTTCTTCAGTAACAGAGTTGAGATTTTGATCTCTAATTGTCTGACTCCTTTGTCTGTCATCAAATAGATTCTAAACTTAGGCAAAGAGCAGAGTTTCTATTTACCAAGTCCTAAAAATACCCATATCTATATTCTAAGTGAAATTCAGAGATTCAGGAGGTTAAAGAATATTCAGAAATTGAGGTTCTTGATGGGCTAGAGCACATAAGTTTTGACCTTATGTGGTCTAGCTTTTATTATGCCATGCAGTTATTTTTTGTAGTTGTGTGCTTGACTTTAATTGGCCATTCTGGACAAGTAGTTTTCAGTTTTAGTCTAAAATATTGGCCTGTGATCTAAAAAAGGGAAATAAATTCTTAAAGATCAGAATAACAGGTATAAAAGGGAAGAGGTGAAGTTCTTAGATCTAGTTGCTCAGAATGTGAGGGTTAAAAATGGAGATGTTTAACTTGTGTTAAGTCAGAAAAGGTGCTTGTGGTCCAATGAAATCAAACGCAGGATGATGGACAAGGTCTCAGAGAGTAGTGACACTTCAGAGGGAGCACATATTGAGAAAACTAAGGAAAAATCATATTTTTTTAAAGATGGAGCTATATATTAAAAAGAATAAGTGACTCAATCCTTAAAGATCAGGAGGGCTATACCATGAGGCTACAGAAAAAAAAAAAAAACTGGTCAAATTTTAATGGGGAAGACCAGAAAAATTAATATAAAGTACTGAAAGAATTACTAGATGAGTTTCAGTTTGACACAATTACTTTAGGTATTAATTGTACTCTATATAAACCTGCTAGGAAAAAATTATGCAATTAAAGTTTTAAAGGAAAGTAGAGTTAAGGCATCATAAAAGTGAACCAGGTAGAAGAATAATAGATTGCCCTTAGGCCTAGGTTAGATGTTTGTTGGAAGAATAGCACCTACAATGATAATACCCAACTCAGGAAGATTAATGTTGAGGGGATATTTTGAACAGTGGGCACTTTAGCCACTCCAGAAATGTTGATTTCCTAAATCCCATCTCAGGACAAGAGCTAGAAATGCAAGAAAAACAAATGTCTACACCAGAAAGCAAAGTAAAAGTAGAATAAAGTAGGAACACATCTAGTAAGCTGTTCTAACCTATATGAGTTCAATTTGCTGAATGGAAATGTACCTCAAATTAGACCTCTCTGTAAGACTGGCAACATTACAAATTTCTGAACTTTGAAAGAATTTGGAATGTCGCAAATGCTGCTCTCTGAAAGTATCTCCCCCATATGGTCTTTAAAAATGTGTCATAACTAATGTATTTAGAGAAAATTACTTCCAATTAAATTTAAATTCACAGATTGTCAATTGTGAATACCTGATATCCTACAAAAAGTTGAAAATAAGATTTTTTTTTCTGCAAATGCCCAGAGTCTAATGAATCTTTAACATCAACTTTGAGGTAGTGAATGTAGATTTAAGTTAACTATTTTGTCCTGGAAACATCAGTTTTTTGGACAAAGGCCAGAATGGAAAAACAGCTGGTAGGAAACCAGTCATTGCAACTATGCACATACAACCTACAGTGTTCGACTTTTTGAAAGAAGTTGTGACATTTTTGGTTTTATTTATCTTTTTAATAAAATATACTTTTTAAATTTCTTTTCCATCTTGAAAGAAGACTAATAAACATGAAATTTTAACACAGAGAATAATATTGCTTGAAGCATACTTAAAGAAGATAGGGTATCTTTAGGAATAAAAATGAACTCACTTAAATGAGAATTTAAATACTTCAGAAAATTTAAGAAGTGGCCAATGTTCATAATAATTAACAATAAAAAATTAAATATAAATAAATCGTGCAACTATGTAATTTAAAAAAAAATTATAAAACTCATTACGTGATGACACTTTATACTTTGGTAACCCAGAAACCACAGTATAGTGTCATGCAAGTCTGGAAGAAGTGTTAATACTTACTTACATAAATCTCACAAATACTGGTTACATGTTTATGTTCATAGGATTCTTGCTATGGAATAGACAATAAAAAAAATACTTCTGTCTTTCCTTTAATTAACTCTCAGATCCATGTTAACCCAAATATTTACATAGAAATAATTATACTAAAAACATTAGCTTTTATTATATTAAAGAATATTCTTAATATTCTTCTTATATCAACAGTAGTATCCTATCTAATACATTTTAAAGTCATATTTTGCCAAAACATATTGCAAAATAAAACTCAAAGGTCAAGTATAGTAAGATCTTCAAATTAAGTCCAGAACTAAAAATCAGTTTCCAAGAATGAGGGTACTTAGGCTTTGAGAAATAATTTCATGAAATTAACATCAAATTAATCCAATAGTATGTAAAGTTAATAATAGCTAGAAATTAATTCTAAATATTTTATTTTCAAAGTCATTGTATAATTGGAATATTTACCTTTAGTAGCTATTAAAAAAGATGTTTAACTTGGTCCCATAAACAACCAATGAACTGCCTCAGTATCAGCCTTGTGTGCAAAGTGAAAGCTGGCCAGATGACCATTTTACGTAAACATTTCATTGTGGGAAAAATAAAAATTAACTTTTAAGAGAAATAAACCAAGTCCATTAGCCAGGTTGGGTTTTAAGTATTCTTATTTCTTTAGGCCTGAAGTAATTTTAAGTAACTAAAACTGAAAATCATTTAGACTTGAAATAAATTTTAAAGAGTCTATCAAAGGTGAAGACTTTCTAGAATTTTTTTCTCAAATAACCATAAATTGAATATAACATTCATTAATAGGAATAAATAAAATTAAGAGAATTTAAGCAGATTGTGATAACATTTAAATACATTTTTTAGTTATTTGAATAATAAATAACTGAAGAAAAATAGTTACTAGTATGGAATGTGACCAAATATTTAATTGTATTTAAAAAATAATAATCTCAAGTTCGCTTTTTTCCGCCAGTATTTCTATACAGTAGCAAATTAATAAAACAATTAGGCTAGTGAGTTGTTCTGCATTTTTAAGTACGTATGTCCTTATTAGTAAACATCTGCAAAGCAAGAGAAATGGCAAAGTATGAAGTAAATTGATTAGTTTGAATGCTATAACCATGAGAGCACATCTATTACAATAATGATGATGAAAGCAATAAACATTTAGAGTGAGGAAAAGGAGTAACCAGACAATAGATTCTGGAATAAAGAGAAATTCTTTGGCTTTTAAAGAACACGTTCTAAAGGTGCTACTTCATCACTGAAAATGTTACTATGTATTTAAAAATGTGTTATTTATGGACTCATTCACTTTCCAACAGCTGCTGAGACTCAAAATTTGCCAATTTTGCAATTCATTTAAATGTTCCATATTATATGTGAATGAAAAGATATGCTATCAGTTTCCTGACAGATGCAAAATAATCTGCTGCGAGTCTAAAATAAGTTTATATTCAATCAGTTAGAGAAATGTTCTTTTAAATACGCCATTTTAAGAGGAGTCTTTGTGATTAGAGGAAACAAAGTTAGATGGTACACTTATTTTATCACTTCAATTCAGTACTAAATCTAACATCAAATAGAATATTACATTATTTGTAAGGCTACACTTAAATATTTAAAATATACTGTGTTTTGAAATAAATGCTTTGATCTCTTAGATAAACTGTTCATTTCTACTACAGGGCAAAGATTTTTTTTTTTTTTACAGTCATTTCAAACTGTAGCCTATTAGAACCAGGAAACTCGAGCAGTGAATAAGTAGTTTTAGGGTACCATGGCAATATTGGCTTCGGTCTGTCATTTTCTTTCCAACAATTCTCTTTTTAACTTCCCCACAGGCAATAAATAATAAAGAGTAAATTAAAATTAGAAAAAGGAGGGAAAAAAAAATCTCCAAACCTACTTTTTCTTCAATCTTCTATCCTTCTCAGCTTGAGTTCCAAGTTTGCCTAACCCCAGGGACTCCTGAGCTGCAGCTTCAGTCTCCATGAAGCCTCCTGTGAAGAAGTAACTATTCACATTAGTGTGAACATCACATCAATTCCGAAATTAAATTCTTAAAAGTTTATTTGAGCACGTGTTCAGTATCACGTTCTTTCCCCTTTTTTTCTATTGTCTTTATATTTCCAACCCAACATACATAAAATGGCATGGGTACATACATAAACAACACACTGAGAGAATGAAAAAAAAAAGTATTTATTGTTATACTATTCAATAGCATCTAGTAGCAACAAAATACATGTGGCCTGTATGCTGGCAAACATGTGAATATATAGTTTGCAAGCCTTATGGTCTCTTTTTCTACTTTTCTTATGAAAAATAAGAGCAAATATGTGTAGTACATGAGTTTTTTCAACATTTAGAAATAGAAATTTATATATAATGGGATAAATGGTAGCCCAATGAGTAGAAACTCATGTATGTATTCAATTCCAAGTTAAGAGAATGGAGAGACACTCCTGGCTTCCAAAAATTTTCATCCCCTTGTGCCCTGCCCGACTCCTATATCCAGTATAAACCTTCAAGAATTTCCTGTATTTTGGCAGGTTTTGTTCTGCTTTGTAAATTTTACAGTAATACCTGGAAAAATTCTTTCTTTCTTCAAAAGACCCTGGTAAGTATTGTTTTTACCCAGCAGATCACAAATTGCCTGGGTTAGTGGCAGTTTTCTTGGCTTTGGAATATAAACAATATATGTAACCTTGGAATGAAAGGAGAAAGAATGTTGGGCACCGAACACAGAACTACACATTTTACAATGCAATTATTTAATGCGGAATCTTTAAATAAACATATAATTAATTCATACATTGTCTAATACGAATGAAAAATGAGAACTCTGTTTTCCCTTTGGTATTTATTCTTTGTGAAAAACATAAAAAATATTCACTATTTTTAAGTGGGTTAAGGTGTACATATTTTTTAAATGGAAAAGATTTAGACTCTAATTTTAAGATTAGGTAGAAAAATTAAACTAATACTAACTCTTACAAAGATTACACAAAAATTTTCACAAATATATAATAAACTTTTTTATTTATAAAAATAATAACTATTTGAATAAATAACTTTGAATAAATAATAACTATTAAAGACAACTTTTACTCTTTTGTCATTGATGGATATTTCCTTACTTAACATTTGTGGGATTTGACCAGAGACAAATTTTGTTGTTACCATTTTTAACATTTTAGTAAATTATTTATAATACTAGATACTATTAATTCTGGAGCATTGATATAATAAATCTCATAGTTTAGTAACTTTGTTTCTGAACTGGATAATTATAAGAAAGTCCTCTTTAACTGAAAATGCTTTGATTGCTATCTAGATTTTAATCAGGAAATCAGAGTTCTGGAACCAAAATTTATTTTATTCAATTATGCACTAATAATAATAATTTTTTATAATGAAAGATTTTTATTGTTAGTATCATAGGAAAATCATTCACAAGCTGATTAATGTAGTCTTGGGGATAATTTTTAAAGGTGGGATGTTTTATTATTCACAGTGAATGGATATTTTAATTTTATTTCTCTCATTGGTATACTTGCTTTACTGTACATCCATAAATTATTATTCATAATCTGTAATTAACAATAAAATTGTTCTCTAGAGAAATGGACATGGAAATGATTGATTCACTTCAAAGTTACAAAATTCTTCAGCAGTCCAGATGGGGACATCAGGAATTGATATGGTAACCCATTTGAAACAGGGAGACATTCTCAACCACCAGGTGGCTGGATATATTCAGCTTTTTATTCTTCTGAGCAAAGAACAATAACTTAAATACAGTGTAAATTTCATCAAGAACTCAAAATTTTAATTATAGAAAAATAACATTTAAAAATGAAAGCTCTGGAAGAGAAACAAAGAAACCCCTAGAAAAATTTGGGCATCAAAACCACACCCAGAAAAAATAGATATTAGAATTTGCTTTTCATAAATAAAATTAAAAAAATAAAAGGTAGGAGGATCTTGGAAATACTCTGAATACTTCAAAATCTAACATCCTTTGAATAAAAAGTTTAATACAGAATTGTGGCCATATCCTCTTTGAAAATGCCAATAGACAATGACACTGAAGGCCCCAGCAGGTAAAATTAGTTTTAAGCATCACATATAGGAATGTACCCTGAAGCGGGATCAAAAATCTAATTATGTGCATATTTTCAGCCCAATTAAACTATTTCTAGATGAGATTCCTTCATAGAAATTATGCAGCTGCCTGTAAATCTCAGGTTCATCTTTCTACATCCCTATCATTCTCCTTTCATTCCAAGGTTACATATATTGTTTATATTCCTCCGCCAAACCAGTTTGTGAACTCTTTTACAATATGGATAATTTTTTAAATCTAGTGAGAGTGCCTCATTTTATCCTGGCATTGGCAGGCTCCTATGACTATGTGGACTTTAGGAATATCTTTTCATCTATACAAATATTTTATTCACTAGTCATATGTAGCTATTGAGTACTTGAAATGTGACTATTCCAAAATAAATACTGCAAGTATAAAATATGCACAAGATTTTGAAAACTCATTACAAAAATATGATATCTAATTATTAATTTCATATTGATTAAATACTAAAATGGCATGTTCTCATATATTGCTTTAAATAAAATATATTACTAAAATTCATTTTACCTGTCTCTTCTTAGTTCTCTTAATGTATCTACTAGAGAAATAGAAATTACACATGTAACTCTCATTTGTGGCTTGAGTTATATTTCTGTTGGCAGTACTGTATATTAGTGGTTCTTAATAGAGACAGTATCAATCCCCAGAGAGAGTGTAAATATTTACATATGTTGGTGGGGAGAGTGGGGCTCCATTTTTAGACATCACAATGACTGCCAAAGTAAAACTGATACATATTAAAAAAGGAACAAGGATTCTAAATACCTTCAATGAATAGAGAATCCTTTGGCTTATCCTTCTTAAAAAGGCAAGAGTGACCCTGATGAGAAACACTGGCTTGTGGAAGCTACGGATTACTCATTCTCCAGGAGATCCATTAGGAATGTAGAGAGAGCATCATTAACGCCACCCATCTGATGGCATAAGGTGTTCAGGCACAGAAGGCTTGAATCTCACAAGTCAGTGGATATCAGATAATAAACTGCATATTGCCTTTTCTGTGGCTCCCTAGTTGTTGCACATACAAAAGCCCAAGACCGCATCCTTGCCCTCGGAGTTCTCTGGGCTATTTATCACTCAGGCATACTTACTTTTGTAATGTCTTTGAGAACTTGGAAGTGTTGAAGACAGGACCACTCCTAGGGTGTGAAGGGCCCAATCAAGTTTTATTTTTCCACCCTATTCTTTATGTGCACATTTAGAGTAACCTCAAATCAGTGGGGCAACAATCTAGTGGTCCGTTCTCATACAGTATCATTCCAGCCAGTAGAAATGAATGATTCACTTGTCAGAGCACCTTCCTGGAACCAGGGGCAGGCCACTAGTCCAGAACAACCCCAAAAGTGCAAGTCTCTGGGCTCCCCAGGATATCTGGTCAATCTCAGACATGAGGTAGAGAGTTAGGGAGCATCCTGATGGGGAAAAACAGACTCGGGTCCATATGGTGTAGTTAGATTAGATGAAACTGCCTCCCTGGCTGGTCTCAGGGTCTGAAAGGTAACAGAAAATTTCAATGCTTCCAGCAAGTAAAACCACACAGATCTAGGTCTTGGCTGAGGGTCCCGGCCCAGATAGCATTGCCAGCCTCAGCCTCTCTCAGGCACCAGAGGGAAGATCTTAGAGAAAGTCAAGGAAGGTGTTGCAAAGTGTGAGGCTTCTTAAGACCCAGGCTGAGGAATTCAAAAAAGGACCCTAATATGTCCAGATCTACCAGTGGTACTGGTTGGAGATATCTGTTAATTTGGAATGTGAAAGCAAATATGTCTATGTTGCTTGGGCCTTAGATTCTGTTCGAAATAATTTACTTCATGTTGGCCTTTGAGGTACAAGTCTGGAGAAATTTCTGGTCAAAATCCACATTTTAAGGTCTCTGCCTTTCCATTCCAAGTTAGGTCCCTGTTATTGCATAAAAAAGGGAGCTCCAACTCCAGAGTGAGTAAGACTATAATCTACTTCTGATCAGTAGCTTCACCTTTCTTCATTTGACCTCTCTTCAGTATTACTCCATGCCACTCATTTTGTATTTAAACACACTTTAATTAATAAATGGTTACTTATTTCATGTCTGTTAGTCTGTTAGCTCTTTGGAGGATGCACCTAGGCAGAGTGCCTGGCTTATAAAGAGGATGTAAAATGTATACTCATAATTGAAGCTAAATACTGCTTTCTTCAGAGAGGCCCTTTTACCATTCAGGGAATGAGTCATCTCTAACTGATACATTGTAGAATTTATATTATTATATCCATTGGTTCCATAGCATCTAGGAACAATCTAAGGTTTTGGGTAAAGGCAAACTCAGCCACCCAAATTTTGGGTGTAGAAAGGTACTTGCTAAATAATGCTGGTGTAATGACGACTCAGTTTTTGTCACCATAAAATTTTTTCTCCATTATGCTGATTATAGCAGGCCAATAAATTCGGCCAATAAAGGATGGGGAAATGCAACTTAGCAGGCAAAAAATTCTTTTCAAAATATAATTTCTTGTATACATTTAAAGGAAATCTTTAAAAGTTGTGTTTTTTAATCAAACATATACATTTTATATATCTGTAATTGAGGATTTTGCTTGTTCAGACTTAATGAATTTTTATCTTTTTGCTATTTTTTTTCATCACTTTGCTGTATTTGGTACTTATTTCTTCAATTCTCCAATCTTGAAAAACTTTGATTTCTGTTCTCACTCTTGCAATGCCTGTCAATGGCCTCTTCATCCTCACCATTCACTGTTAGTTAACATCAGCTAGGCTGGTCATGTGTTCTGTTCTTTTCTGGTCATTATTATGAGGCTTCTCTGAAGACACATAGTGTTTCCCAGAGAGTAGTAACCAATGAATGCTAAGATCATATGGAACAGATGATTCCTCCAGGCGTAGTAAATGTTTTAACATCTCTACCGTCTCCACACTCTATCACCATTTCCTTAAACTGGTAAGCTACCTCTGTAGCATGGTACTTGGTTGCTCTAACTCCTCGCTTCTGCTTGGATGCTTCCCCACAGATCCTAGATCATTTCATTCATGTGCTTGTCTCTGTTTTGTCTTGCTGCCCGCTGATCTCTGCATTTCTAATCTCTCTATGGCTAGGTAACCTGACCCTCAGGCCTGATCATTTTCTTTGCTTGATAATTTGGTTTCACACTCCTGACCCCAGCCAATATCCACTTCCTAACTAGCCACAGAAATGACCCAAGTTCCTTTCCATCACATTCTCCTTGGAGTTTGTTTTTTCATGTGGTATCAGTGCCCTTTTCTCAAGGATAAGTTCTGTTTGAAACTCTACCTTTACACCTTTTCATTCCTGTAGGAAAACTGCACTTAGATGTTCGTAGTAGAATCAAATATATCCCAGAAGATAAAAATTAATAATCTGAACTCCTCAATGACATTATGTTTATATCCTTTATAAGAAAATTGGTAATGTATTTTGCAATGTCCTTTTTTACTGGTGCCTTGAATTGTTCTTTATTTTTTCATGCATTTATATGTAATATCCTCAAGAATTTATAAACTTCCTGAAATAATAATCATGTTTTTAATGTCATTAAGTTACCAAGCTTGCTCCACAGGACTAGAAAATCAATTATGCATTTTTTTGATTTAAATAGTCACAAGAGTGTATTGCCTGGAGCACTAGACCAGGAAGTGAGAGAGCTAGATGCCAATACCAACTCTCCTCTAAGCTACTACTTTGCCTTGAGAATTGTTAAAGCCATCTATTTCTATATAGTATAGAATATGAACAATTACAAAATTTTAGATATTTTCTTACCTTAAAAGTCTGTAATTTTAAAAAGACCAATGCATTTCTATAGTAAGTAATTCATGGTATAATTTTTGTAAAAAAAAAAGTTGCTGGACATAATGTTTAAATGTTAGACCTTCATAAACTCAGGACTACTAGAATTAAAGTAGATCTTAAAGATCATCCACTCCAATCACCTTTCCAATGCTTGGATCCTCTCTACAATGGATCTTTTTAGTACTTACCTAGCTTTTACTTGAAAACATTACCTCTTAATCAAGCTTTTTGGATATAATACCCCAGAATTTTCTTACATCGAGATAAAGTCAATCTACCTAGCTTTTAAAAGAAAACATTACCTCTTAATCAAGCTTTTTGGATATAATACCCCAGAATTTTCTTACATCGAGATAAAGTCAATCTATCTATAACTTTAATGGTTTGATTCTAGCTTTGTATCCTCACTCAATGACGAAAAAGCCCACATGGTAGCTCATTAAATATTTGTAACCAGCCATCCAGGTGGACCAGCAAGAATAAACACATCTACTTATCTACTCCTCACATGATTTCAATCCTCTCATCAGCTTAAATCCCTCCCCCAACCTTTCTCCAAGGTTATGAAATACCTCTAAAAGGGCAGTAATCAGAAATAAATAATATCCTCTGATTGTTATCTTGCCACAGCAGAGTAGAATGAAAAAGCATCTTTTTTTTTTTTTTTTTTTTTTAATTCTAATACTATGTCTAGTAATGACTACATTTATTGACTGGTATATTGACCTGAGTCACATAAAAGGTCTAAATTTTTCTTATAAATAATGCTCCTAAGAGCTATAAGTTTAGAGTGAGATATTTTGGAATCTTGATATTTTATTTTATTTTTTTCAAATAGTCCTTAGGAATAACACTATTTTTTTTTCATTTATGATTCCTATCCATAGCAGTAACTTATAAATCAGATACCTGTGCTGCTAAAATGTTCATGTCCAAGTGATTGAGGGTTGTATTGACCAAGGAGAGAGTGAGTCCTAATAATTCCACTAGAAACCTTGATCCAAGATGGCATCACTCCACTTGCTGGGACAATTACTGGAGGATTATTCAACCAGTCATAATTCTCACTTAATTTTTCCATCACCAAGGCCCCATTTTGAAATCTCATCCACAGGGATGTCATGAGTCACAGCTTGTCACTACCTCTCCTGTTCTGTTACTGAGCAACTTTGTCAATGAAACAAATGAGCATTGTTTGAAATGACTATTTTTAACACAGCTTAATTGGCTTTGTTTCAAAATAGGTTAATGCTTTCAGATAAAATTAAAAGTCAAGCCAGTCAGGATTCTAATTACTGATGCCTAATCATGGATCGTGAGGTTCAGAACCCCTGTTCTAGTTGTTCTGAGAGGACAGACGACATAAGTAAATTTTTCTTGGCCAGAAACATACTGAAGTTTTTTTGTTTTGTTTTAAATAAGAGATTTGTATGTTTACTCACTGTACATACATACAGATTTGTTTTACTAAAAGTTCCTTAATGCCAATAGCCACGCTTTAGTCTTTTTCAAAGCCCATAGTCAGTACTCTGCACTTAACAGTGGCTCAATCTATGTTTATTCACTGAAAGTATAAATAAATAAATGATTTTAAATTATCTATGTTTGTTTCCCCTCAAAAGTGCAACTCTCAAGGGCTTTAGTAACCTCTGGTTAATGCCTCTTTTGTAGGTGAAAACTTTGCCTTCAAGTAAGCAGACAGAGGCAAAACTGAGAGTTTTTGAGTAGTTCTAGTTATTTGTATATTCTGCTCACATTATATAAAACTTCATTTTATTAATTTTCTTTAAATTTTAAAGTTGCTAAAAAAAATAAAGATTTTATAATTACCCATTTGGTTTGGTCAGTTTTTCCAGTTATCACTTTACTTTAGCTGGTGGTCTTCCTGACATTGTTCTCATGTATATGCCATTCACATACATCTATCATTTGTTATAGATATAACTTTTGACTAAAATCTTTAAAAATATATTTTTAGAAAGGGATCTCTTATTTCAGATATACTTATTACTTCACGTCATCATCAATACAAGTGTGAGTGTACTGCTATCTTCTTGAATTGCTTTGATAACATCTAGTCTTCACTGTCCTAACCAATTCTTTCATATTGGCTAAGATTAAACTTGTTTCTAGAACTTTAACAGTAGTTTTTATGAAAGCCAGGTTGTGGTAGGTTGTAAAATGACTGACAGATGTGGAAGTAAAAATACCTAACTTTAGTTTAGATATTAAGGGTAGAAGAAAGATAAGTCAATATCTGGGAAGATGGAAGGGTCAAGTGATGACTTTTAAGATATAGGTCAGACAAGAGCATATTTAAACATTAATAGAAATAGCAGAGAGCATTGCATCTAGATGAATAAATAAGGAAATAAAATATTCTGCTGTCAATGGGCTGTGAAGTTTTAACAGGATACTATTATATCCTGGATCTATGCTCTAGGAAGTCAGCAGAAGTAGTTATTGCACCTATTTTCTCCATGCCCCTCAATGAGATTATCAAATCTGCTTTTACATCTTTTCATTTTGGGACTTGTGATATAGAAAGAAAGGGACTAAAAATGAAAGAAAGAGAAAGAGAAACAGAGAAACTAAAACAAGATCATCAAGTCTGCTAGAAGGAATACTCCCTCTGTCAGAACACTCTGCCCAAATTCAATTGTGACTTTCAGGTAGCCTTGGGTCATATAAATGTTTTATCTTTCCTGCATAATACTTAAAAAATTGAATATGAGACCTTTAAGTGGAGGAACAAATGTTGATTCAATTTTGTCTTCCTCACTCCTGTTATTTCACACCCTGACCATAACCTGACGAACTTAGTACACTTTGCAAATCCTGCTCTTTCATAATAGGCAATAATAAGGACAAGAACTATCAAACCCTCTGATAAGAGTAGAATGAATATTCTAAAAGATAACCAGAAAACTTGAAATCTCCCATTACTACTCAATTTTACTCTTTGCTATATTTGTGACTTAAGTGAATAATCACCAACCATTTGAAAAACATTTCTAATAGTTCTAATAGATTTCTAGGCTAAAATAATTATGTTTGGTTTCTGTTAGCTTTATCCAAATGCTTTTAAACCCCATTCCTTTGAGTTATGGAGTTTCCAGAATCATATTGTCTCTGCTAACAATACTTGTAAAGATTGATTATATGTAGTACATTAAGTTTGATTCTCTATGGTTAGGGGTTATCACTGTAGTAACATTGACTGATCTATCATATCTGGTTTACCTTATTAACCTAGATTTTTGGATTGTTATATGAGGCAAATAACACCCCCTTTATAAATATTCTTCTCTGCGAATTACTAAGAATTTCTCCTTGTTGTTTATCATTTCTGAAGGCATCAAGTGAACATTTTCATAGTTTGATTTAGACGGTTTTCTTCCTCCATGTCACACTTCATTTAAAGGCATAGTTACTCTCAGGTTAACTCATGTTTCTCTGCCTTTAAAAGCTACTCTTTAACTAAGAGTTCTAGATCTTAGGACATGGTCCAAAATTTCAAATTTGATTCCTTGACATCATTATCCTTCTACCATATTATCTTCACGCCATCCTTTCTTATCTTCTATTTCTATTTTCCTTGGTAGAAGAAAAAACACTGGCTTGCTCCTATGTCTGAATTTTCCAGATCAAGATAATAAAATTATAGTCACTAGAGATGTTTCTCTAGTTTCTTCTGATCTGTGAACCTGCAGCATTAGCCCCAGAGTTAATGAGTTTTAATGATCTTCCCCTCACAGCTGGGATACACCTTGCAGGAAAAAAGTAGACCCAAGTCCATATCCCTCAACCAAAGTACCAGTGGTACACTTTGGTACAAAGAGGGTTTCTTGGAACCTATTTGTACCTGTGTTGTCTTCTTATTTACTCATCTTATTTTCAATAAAGACTTTTTATTCTTGGTTTCTCCAGGAACTTTGATATATTTTAAATGTGTGTCTACATAGCTCCAGAGGTATAGAATATTGTCCTTGTCTTCTTCATCAGTCCTACGGTCCTTAACATGCTGCTGATTCTGACTTTCTTTACACTCTACCTCTGTTCTATAGAGTAAAACAAAATTGCTCAGAGCTCAGAAACCTTATAACTATTGCTAGTTTATGACTTGGATGGTATTGATAAAAATGTAATTGTAGTCTACGGACATGCTACCCTGAACAAGCCCGATCCTGTCTGATCTCAGAAGTTAAGAAGGGTCGGGCCTCATTAGTACTTGGATGGGAGACCACCTAGGAAGACTAGGTGCTATAGGTGTAAAAAAATAAAAAAAATAAATAAATAAAAATTAAGGGATTGTAAACTGACAAGGTCCTTGCAATCTGTAAGATCAAACAAGGGTTTCCTTACCTAAAAAAAAAAAAAAAAATGTAATTGTAATTGACTCTTTTCTAATTTGTTCTGACATAAAAACACACGTCACTGAAAATGGCTAAGAAAGTCTGGGTTTCTAGAGGATCTAGATTTTTCTAATTAAATCATATTCTGGATATCCTCATTTGACATAATATTGTTGGCAAAATTCCTAATGATTCAGTAATACTTCATCAAAGTTAAACAGAAAATAAAAATAGAAAAATCTAAGTGAAAAGGCAGTTAATTACATTTTAAAAGGCAACAGTAAATTATGGAACCTAATATGACTATATGTGTTGAAATAAGAATAAATAAAATAATTACTATGTTAACAAAATAAATATTTTTTAAATAATTGACTATCAACACTATTGTGAATTACACTATAATATACTGGAAATGACAAATAATTTGGTAAGACTATAGGGAGTAGTCAAACAAGATGAAATAATTTAAAACAATGTCTTGAGAAAATGTACATTTTATATTAAAAAATAATCATCTTCTCTCTTCTTTCATTATTCAATAATATTTTAATAGCCTAAGGGGTTCCTTTCCTGAAAAGTAGAAATACAAAGAGAACTTAATTCTCCTGCTGAATAACATTTAATCACACAGCTAGCTTCACATTGGTTCCCCATGGCTTCTGATGCTTTGAGTGGGTTTCACACTGTGGAAGCTGGAAAAGGCATTTTTGAATAATACTACAGTATATATCTGCAAACATTAATATTATTTTCAGAAATTCTTTTGGTTCCAGGGCAAGAAGCTAAGCCTGCTGGTTGAGGTATTACTTGTGAATAATCATTCCATTATTTGAGAAGACAAAGGGAGTGCTAAGAAATTTGTATCATTTTGTTTAACAATGGAGGTAGAAACTAAATCCTTCCCAATAATTTAACTCTAGTTCTAAGTTAAATAGAAGAGGGAAGAATAGAAGATACAATCAAGAATTACCAAGATGACAAAAAATTTTAGAGGAAAAAATAAATATATAGGAAGACACCAAAAAAAAAAAAAAGGCAAGTGTATAGATAATCATTTCAAGAAATACATTTCACATATTCTTTTTGTTTTAGACAATTACCCCCCTCTCTCTCCTTCCCTCCTTTTCTCTCTCTCTCCCCTCTCTCTTTCTCTCTTTTTCTCTGTGTCTCTCTATCCCTTCATCCAGCTAGCTGATCATCCATCAATGTGTATATATGTTTATATAATAACCTAAGGTCATTTCATATGTACTGATACATATTTTATCCATTTAGTCATTGTCAGTAACTAATTCTAACACAATCCCTTATGCCCTATTCATTTCTCCATCCTTCCACCTACCTATTGTAGAGTTTGTTAGTGGAAAACTGTGATAGCTTTTTAAAAAGAAATCCTGTCCTTGCCATTTTCATGCCTTACATATCATAATGTTTTATTTTGACGCAAAAAGTTCTTTTGGATTTTTTTGTAGGCTTCTCAAACTGCTCCCCCACAAAGCTTTTAAATTTACATAGCTAAGCTTTTATGCACATCTATACTCTAAACAGAAGAAGTACACCCAATGGTGGTTTTAAGCTGGTTTTGAAACTCTAGCACTAGAATGAATATCTCAGTTTTGCAAATTACTAATATATTTTTACTCATCAATAAATAAGGATAATAGTAATAACACTTGCCTCGGAGGGTCCTTGTGTCTATCACAGAGTTAACATTAAATAAATTCTATTGTTATTGTTATTAACGGAGAAATCAAAATGACTGAAGAGTTTTATAATACAGTATTCTTCCCCTGTAACTTTTGCCAAGTGTTTTTCAGCTGAATTGGATTTACAAAGCTAATTAGGATACAAAGTTTGTCAGGTAGGAAAAAGAAAAAAATGAAAAAAAAAACAGAGAAATAAAATGAAAAGACTCAAGCAACTGAAATGAGTAGCAGAGGAAAGTTACACACGCATACTTACGGAGCTGCCCAAGTCGAGCTTTTTCTTTTTTACCAAACAACCGGCCTATTGAGGACTTGATTCCTTTCTTCTTGGGGGCTTTGTGAAGAGAGTCTTGGCTGCTGTTGGCACTGCCGAGCCCAAGGCTTTCTGGCTCAAGGGAGGCAGATAAACTACTGCAAAACAGAAGAAGGCAAATTGCTTCTTTTGTGCAACATCCACAGGGTTCACAAGACTTTTTTTCTTTACAAAAGCACGAAAGAAGGAACACTTAGAAGTTATTTTCTCTCTTTCTACTTGCTTTTCCTTAAGCGTATTGAAGTATGGTTTCTTCAGCCTTAAAGCCCGAACCTGCAAGTTTTCCCTAGAAAATTTTCTTTTTTTATATGATTCCCCCCTTTTTATTAATATATAATTTCAAACTAATTGATAATTATAGGTTAGTTTACATAGGTTGGATAAAAGACCTTCTATTATTTAGCCTTGACCCTTTATTTATTTCTCAGAGTTGTCTTTTAAAACCTTAAACAGAATCATTCCTTGCTTTAACATTGTAATTCTTTACTGTGGGAAAGCTCAGAATATCACTTCTGTTTTAAATAATAGAATTTATAACTGAGCAAGGAAACATAATTTGAATTATAAAATTCTTGCTTTAATAAAAATTCCTTAAACGGTGACAAAAAAAAATCTTAAACATAATGACCTATAGTAGGAAATTTAAATATAACTAACAATTAAAGTTTAAATTCCTAGTCTATGGTTTTACTGAATTTTCCTCTAGCCATCCTTCTCTCAGTTTTGGAGTCTAATTCTTTTAATTTTAATTTCATCTGAGTAGGATTTAGAAGCAACAGATTGTATACCCTAGTAATCACTGCACACTTTTTTCTTATAGTTCTCAGATATTCTTTTAGGTGCATGATAAGATGAAATGATCTCCAACCAGTTGGTCTAGGTTCCATTTCTGGTCAATGTATTTCACACTGTATTAACAGAAGTGGTTCAACAGACATTGCTACAATTTTTTTCTACACCTGTTAAATTGACAATTCTATGATGAATTATTTAACTTTACTTATTCAGCCTAATTAAGCTGAGTTCACATTCTCTAAACTACAAATGTTACTGCTTTTCATGTGTTACAATATAATTCATTCTTGTTTTGGAGAGTGAAGGAAGAATATATTTTGAAGTTGGAGTAAATGTTTTTTTTTTCCACCTTAGGAATTAAAAAGAAACAAAATGGAAAGAAATGTCTTTCAGCAAAGAAAGCTCTGTTTCAAAAATACTTGTTGTAAAACACATAATATTTAGAAGACAGATTCTTTCTTAAGGTATTAATCATTGTCATTATGTTCAGCTATATTAATTATGTGTCCAGAGATGCTGCAATTGACGATAGTGAAAGGACATTTATTTTAGATGTAAATTATATTCTTAGATTTATTTATGTCAATTATTATAGAGAACTGCTTATAATTTTTTAGGTAGATGGAAAGGACCGTATGAAGAGTCACTATGATAAATGAGATAATTCCCCATGTTAGCTTATCTTTTCCATTAATATTTTCCCAAATATCTTTTTTTATTCTTTTCTGAGAATTTTGTGTATGAGGAGCTGCTATGACTGGCAGCACAAAGGATGGCTGATGCACACGCTAGTCTGCTAAAAGTAAATTAGGCACAATCATTCACTTTTCAGACCTTAAATACTCTTACACTATAAGCCAAATGTATATCTTGTCCTTGAGGGAAAGCAGATATGCCACCCCAGAATGTGCCACTTTGGCACGTGGATTATTTCAAGTAGAAGACAATCTGAGCCTAGCTGGCTCAGGAGAAGCTTTTTACCTCACCCTTAACTGCCTAAAAGAATTTAGATAGGGGACAGTACTAGGAAGAGAGCCATTAACAGAGATAACATTTTATATCAGAAGGACTTATCTACATGGCATGGCAAACATTTGTTTACCAAACATCTGCTCTTTTCATCTTTCTATAAATTGTCTACCTCTCTTTGAAGCCCTGGACCCCTACTCACTTCTCCTTAGCTCAGGATGGTATATTAGCCTCATGTAAGCTTGACTGCTGGGGTGTCTCATATTTTTCGGGACTCTCCTATAGATAAAATTTGTTCTCCGTTAATCTGTCTTTTGTCAATTTAATTACTAGACCAGTCAAAAAACTTAGAAGAAGGGAAAAGTTTTCCACCCCTACATTTTAGAATCCCTTTAGATTATGTTACTTTTCTTAATACGTTCTTCTCTAGCCTGACTCCATTTTAACAAGAACTATCCACCAAAAATTAAAGAGCTGTTCTCATAAATATTGGCTAGTAACAAGACCACAAATATCTAATTCATTTTAAAACTAAAAACTTGATCTCAGGCTGGAAATTTGTCTTAATTTGTCTTCCCCCCCCCCCCCCCAACTGTGGAAGGTAGCAGGAAAATACCCTAATGGAGAACTACAGTTCAAATAAAAAAAAAAATTATATACATTTTTTTAAACAGTCTATTTGATAATACTTAAAGGGAAGAGGAATATTTTCAGAAAAGAGCATACACTTTGCAGGGTGCTGGGAGAAGCATACCTTCTGGCCTCATTATGGTAGGAAGAAGGAAGGGTGTGAGTCATCCTGATGGCTCTAGGGTAGGGGGAGGAGAAGTTTCACACTTAATGGTTGCTTTTGTCCTCCCGACCATCTTCTTCCACCACTGCAATCTGGAAGTGAAAACAACATATTCAGATGCATTTTCTAAATTTCGATTGAAGCTGATGAAAATGGAAATTGTTAAAGAAAGGCCGAGTAAATCGAATATGAAAACAAACAAAAAACTTGGAGCACATAAGTCTTACACATATAAATTAACATTATTAAAGAGTGCGAATTTCATTACTCTTTAAAAGTGAAGAAACTCCAGTTTAAGTAAACATAGACCCACTACAAAACATTATTTAAGAGTAAATAAGCACCATAAATCAATATGTAGGGACTATGAAAAAGTTATTTTGGGATCTATTTTGATATACCAGAATGTAAATGCTTTAAAAAAGCAAATTTACTTTAAAAAAAATGCATAGTTAGGTTATCCTTTTAAGTGGGGGATGTTTGAAGTGAAAAGAGAAGTTAGAAAAATATAACTTCATTAGATAAAGCATTTTGTATTGGTCAAGAAATGTATCCCAGGGTGTTTAAAAAAAGTGTTGAGTTTGTAAGGAAAAAAAAATTTCTTTTTCAAAAATCACAATAATAAAAGATAAGAAATTAAGTATTACAACTTGTTTCATCTCTTACTACTTGTCATGGGAAAATTGACAAAGGCATACATAAAACCATAAGAAGAGGGATGGAGGAAATTTTTTGAAGAACAATTTATTTCAAAATCTAGAACATTTCTGGGTAGCATAAATTTTGTCAGAGATGTGGATATAGAGCTGTATTCAAACAAGACTTTTCAACAATCGGGTTAATTGTGGAGTTATTTTTCAACGCTGTCATTTTTTTTTCATAGCATCATTGTGCATGAAAATACATATACTGAGAGAAAAACTGTGGCAAGCATAGCTAAAAGATAGAGTTCTAGAAGTTCTGATAAAAAACGTTCTCAGTATGACCACAGGAAAAATTTTAAAGCTGTGTTCTTATGTCTACCCAATGTCTTGCTTGTTTCTACATTAAGCTATTATGCTTACACGTGTTTACATGATAAAGACCTCATGCAATAGAAAAACTTAATGAAGTTGTTTGTCTGTGCTCTAGTCACCGAAGCCTAGAATACTCTTTCACAGTTGAGGTAGCTGGCTGTTTTCCATAATAGGATTTCCCCTCTCCATTTCAATTAGCATAGCGCCACCAGAAGAATCTTTTGCAAGAACTGTTTTCCACATATCAGTGCTATAAAAAACACTTCTTAAACTCACATCTCATTTAAACTCATGGAGTGTGTTTCAAAACTCTTCCTAATATACATTTGTTTCCACAGTTCTTAATCTAATTGTGATTGTTTTCATAATCGTTTCTCCTAAGCATGATGATTTGTTTTCTGATTTTTTTTCCTGAAATATCCTCTTATAAAATACGCTCCTCTCTTCACTTTGCCAAACTACACCAACTTTTACAATTCCTTTTAAGAAAACTGTACACAAACGTTCCTCTGAATAACGCTGAGAGCTCACACTCTGTAAACAAAATTGAAGAAAAAGGCTTTAGAATCAGAGATGGATTTGAAACCTGGTTTCTCTTATTTGTTGTATGTCATGTGCTAATTACTTACGTGCTCTAAGAATAAATGTCCTCATCAACGAAATGGAAGTGATAATACCTTAATGTGTTCTTTTGGAGTATAAATAAAATCATGCATGTAACTTCTTGCAATATACCCTGATATGTAACCATTTTTAGTTTGTGGTCTTCTTTCCATAATTACTTTTCTTATCAATCATCTCTACCCCCTCAATTCCGAGGTTGAATTTCTGTATAGGACCTTCCTTAGTGACCTTTTTTGTTTCTTATACGCACTGAACTTCTTTATATCATTAGTCGGATTTACTCCTATGTTCCCAGTATAATTCTTCTAAGTTGCAGAGGAAATCAAAGGCAAATAATAACATTATGCATGGTAACCTCTTTTGATAGTGTCAAAGAGCACTATAGGAAGGTAGATAATGGCTCAGGAAAAGAAAAAAAAAAATGTTACCAACATCAGTCTGTGCCATCTAAGCATAGTACAGGTTCTTAAGTAAAAAAAAAAAAAAAAAAAAAAGTTCTGTGGTTCCAGAAGTGTTTGGGCATAGGCTGACTACCACATCTTGTTGATGCTGAAAAACAGATTTATGCACTAGAGAGTAGGTTGAATCTTTGAAATCTTTCCCATATGATATACCATGAGTTCAAGCTCTGCTGTTCTCAATTATTTATCAGGGTGTCACTTGTGAATCAGAACTGGAGTCTATTTGTTTTCCATAGTCAATATTTATTCTCTTGATTTTATTCTGAACAGGAAAGCAATGTATTAACTTTATTTTCTAATTTTCTATATTCTTGATGCTCTGGCACCTGGGGCATGCTGACTAAGGAGAGACTGCACCTCCCAGTTAGCTAATGCATAGAGAAAGCAAACCACTTCCCTAGGGTGTGCCTTCCATATGCAAATCAATCGGTCCAGATCAGTGCCCCAAACCATCTTCTTTGTTTGGCTCTTATACTCTAAGAAACAATATTCCTCTGCCTTAATGATCCTAGGCCAGGTATCAGACAACTGGAGACAACCGCTATACCCTAGAGCCCACTACAATTATTCAAACCAGCCAATCCTACTCCTACCTTCCTTGCCTTGACTTTCTCACAAACAACACAACACAGGTGTCTGCCTATGCTTTCTCCTCACTCTTTCTGCCTCTTGAACCATATATTGACTTTTCCATGGCCCTGCATAATGTAGCATGCCCCATTCTCTTGAAAAGTGTGAGTAACCAGCTTTCTCTTCATTGGCAGTTGTTGGCCTCACTTTACCCGAGTAATAGTAAAACCTACATTTTAAAAGAATCAGCATTGTTCTAATATTGCCATTAAAGTATCTAATTCTACCAACAGTGCTCTAAATAATCTGTGAAAAACTCAAATTAGTCTTCATAATATAATATTGTTATAGAAAGCATCAAAAAATTTTATTTTTGAGACATTTGCTCTTATGATATATTTAAAGAATTAAATAACAATTAAATATTTTTAATATTTCTTGTTTAATGTTAAAAATACTTCAACTAGAGGAAATATAATTTTAAAGCTGTCATTAAAAAAAACAATATTCAACTAGTAATCATATAAAAGTTATTTACAGTACCTTTCTTCGATGTTTCCTTAGGTCACTTGGCTGTGATTGGCAGTAATAAAAGCAACATAAAACAGAACTAGTTAGTGATTGCCATTTGACCATGTTACAATAGCATCTACAACTTGGCTACATAGTTTTTATTTCATTTTTTTTTTCTAAATAAATGTGTAATTGTTCATTGATCATTATAAAAGCACTCCTCCTAGGAATGACTTTAGAGAGGGAACTTTCCTAGATGGATTGGATGGGGGCATGTTTCTATGATGGAGCCATGTGTACATATATGAGATACGGGACATGGACCCCGGGAATATAAAGTACATATAAGTGAACGAGCAAGAAATAAATATGAGACTATCTCTCCTAAGAAAATATAGACGGAATGAAAAAGATTATGCACAAATAAGGATTCGATGCATGTATATAGACTTTGTAAACACTCCCTTTACCCCATCTATGGAGCACCTTGGGACTCCATTGGGCACGCTGTTCCGAAGGATCTCAAACTTCCTGGATTCTAATAAATCCCCCATTCTCAAAATGATCTAGTCTCAGTATGACGTGTTTATGACTAATTGCTCAAGAAAATGCATGGAAGCACTGGTACCTTTTCACAAACATGAACATCACATTTAAATATTATAAATATATTATTTTATTAATAGAAAAATAATAACACTGTCAAGGATTATGATGCTCATGTTTATGAAATGAAAATTACTTAAAAGGTAAAAATACTATATTGTATAAATGTAAGTAAGTAATAGTAGCACAGAAATAACCAAAGTTTCCTTGCCTTGAATGATGACTAAATTATCCTCTGTGGGAGAAGATTCTTACTTAGCTTTAGTAATACGTAAGTGATCAATATATATGCAGCACATATTACACATGCAGAAACTAAGCCAGAAACTACATCATTTGAGTCAATAAAATCGGATGTGTGATTTCTAGATTTCTAAAATAAGTAGATCATAATGTAGCTCAGTTATTGCTTTAATATATCTTAGTACATTGACTAAAAGTTTGTGCTGTATCTGAGTGGGGTCAGTTCTGATTAGTTGGCCTTTTTTTTTTTTTCTGGTTGACCGTTGTCTGTACTGTCTATTTAAAAATCAAATTGGAAATTAGCACAGAATATAGGGTGCAATGGCTGAAGGAGATAAATGTTTTCTTTTTAAAAAAAATTCACAATTTCTCTTGTTTTGACTTAACTGTATGCAAAGTTTTGCCTTGCCATGTAAATAGTTTTCTATTTTAATTTTCAATTATGAAATCAAAAGAAAAATACCTAAACTATAATATTATATATATATATATATATAAAAGATATATAACAGGATTTGTGAAGGTAAAATAAAAACTTAAAAATTAATAAGGCAGTTTTGCAGTCTTGTAGGGATGAGTTACTACACACACACACACACACACACACACACACACACATACCTTCTGTGTTCAGATATTATGCACACAAACAGATACCGGCATTGTGCACTTTTATAGAAACTTTACAACTTTCTGACCAGAAACACAACATACATCCTATGTTTCTGTAGTATCATTTTCTCCTTCATTTGTTATGTTTGTGCTAGATTTTACAAAGTATAAGCTATTATTTTACCTATTTGTATTTTAGTTTCTATTCTCAACTTGTTTCATTTTAATGTAAAATTTATTGCTTTAATAATATAGTTTTAGTATTATTCAAAAACAAAATTTTACCTCCACAAATAGTTCAGAATGTTTAAATCTTCATTTTGTTGTCAATTTAACATATTTCCAGGTAATCACAGAAAAAAAAAGATAGTAGCACATGCTTTGAATTAGCAAATTTGAAGAAAAATACAGCTCTACATACTTGTTGTTTTGAACATGGCATTTACTCAACCTCTTAAAGGCTCAGTTTCCCTCCACTCTCTGTTGAGGTAAATCCTCAGAATTTCAAATGTTATCATGAGAATTAAATGACTACACATCATGGCATTCTAGTTGTCATTACAACCATATTTTTCCAGAGGTTTTCTTATATTGTTTTTAGCAAGGATGCTTTGATTTTCTCTTGATTATATTTGGAGACTTCCTAGCTCAAGCTTTCAACATTTAAGCCCAAATATAAAGATAAATGAATAACGAATTAAATAATAAAGTAGAGTGAAAATGTTGACATGAAATTCTAAAACAAATTTGGGAAATTGCTGTTATTGCTTCTGATGGCTCTTATTAAAATTATTTTATTATGTATATTATAAAATTATAACATTCTATGTTGGTGTATTGAAAAATTATAATAACTAATTTTTGCTATTTATTGAGCTAAAAAAACCCCAGTCCTAATCTACTTCTTATCATCAATAAAGATCATCAATAAAAAATGTACTTAATGGTTTAAGTCATCCAGATTTCTAATGTGATATCAAGATATCTAGTCTTCTATTTACTTATTATATGACCTTGAGCAAGTCACACCTTTGTAGGTAACATTTCTTCATCTCATAATGGGATTAATAATTGTACCTATCACATAGGGTGGTTGTGAAAAAAAAGAAAAAGAAACAATAAAATGCATAGAAAGCCCTTAATCTGGAATAAACAGCCAATCAATATCAGTTAATGGAGGCAAAAGTTTTCTGGACATATCTTCATACCAGTGTCATGACTCCCATCCGATCCATTTCCCTAGCAGGACTTCGCGGGGTGAGCTTCGGCGTCGAGTGTCCACTTGGGGGAGATGAACTGGCCAGCGAAGAAGCTGTAACCGAGGCAGTGATGGAGGTACCTGGGTGGACCCTTGCCAAATTCAGGCCTTCCAGGCTCACACTAGCTACTCTATTCTCAATTTCTTCAGCACGTAACTCTGTAGATTCTTTTTCTTCCTGAATTAACCTGAAATATACAGTTTAATTTTGATCCATTATATGCTGCTATAATGGAAATTGGAATTCATGTAATAAATCAATAAAACTACTCTGTGAATATCATATCAAATCTTATATTTTCATCTTTTTTTCTCAAGAAAATATAATTTTCAATAAATTCCAGGGTTTTAGCTGAAGTTTAGAAAATCCTTTTTAAGTGATACATAATTCATCCCCACTTTGTTTGACCCTCATTCTATACTACCACCTACTAAAACTCTTTTAAAACCTTGCCTGCCTAGTTAATTTCTGCCAATAATCTTAAATTTTCATTTGAGCTCAGGTCCTGATAAATGAAACTTTTAGAAACCCAGGTCCTAACAAAGTTACTGAACCTTTCTCTGACCTAATAACAAAGCATAATTAATAAAATTCTCAATAAACAGTCACAATTATCATTTGATGAAATAAAACCCTTATGTTTTAATTAATACCTATTTAGCCAAGGTGTCTTTTAAATAAGCATGAGGCAATTTAACAGTGTAGAGATGAGAGGAGGTGGATTGATAGATGGATGGATGGATGGATGGATGGATGGATATGGATGGATAGATAGATAGATGGATAGATGGATAGATGATAGGTGCATAATGAGAAAAATTAAACTGTTGCTATAAATGCTTTTGAGAAAACAAAACACTATTACACTTTTTCTTTAAATAGGGCAAGTTCAAAAATGTGTATAAATTAGTTATATATACAAAGAATAAAGAGCTTTAGCTGGATTGCATGAAATTCCTATTTTAGTTGAATCTATACATATTTGATATATAGGAAAATCTCTTTATCTTCCCCTCAATTAAATTTGCTGTAAATACTAAACTGCTTTAAAAAAATTAGTCAATAAAATTATTAAGAAGCATATTTAATCTTAATGATAATATTTTTACTTTCACAAATAATATGAATTTTTTTCATTTTAAAATTTATTTTAAATTTTTAAATTAAATTTTAAATTAAATTTAAATTTTATTTTAAAATTTTTCTTGAGTGCATTTTAACTTCAGCCAAAAATCAGAGTCCCAAAGGAAGGTTTTATCAAGTAATAACAGAGTACAATATCATTAATGCTTTAAACAAATGTAAATGAAAAACTTTCCTTTTCTCTAAAAACAACAACAAAAAGTGATTTTGTATGTTTAAAATGATTGGTGGAAAATGATTCCTTCAGAAAAATCTGGTATGAGGTAATGTGGTTCTGCTGTACAAAAAAAATTTGTGGTTATTAACTCCAGTATTCTATTAATTTTTAAAAGAGAGTCAAACCTAGAAAGACAGCTAAGAGGTAAATCAAAGTTTAATCAAACAGGAAATCTAAAGCTACATAGATGTTCAGTTTATTTGAAAAAGAAATAAATTACAATCCATTGATCTTTTGAATTTTGATGAAAATATGGAAAACAAAGAAAGTAACAGAATAGATTCCCTTTAGAATGTTCCAGTTGAGAATGTTGGGAAGGGATTCCTATGGGAATCATACGGAAGGCTGAGAGGATGAATGTAACTACAAAAGAAAAGCAGGCAAATGCAGCTAACTATAGATGAACAGATTAATGGCCATTGCAGTGGCAAATAATTTTGAAGTAATTTGATCTCGTCCTCTAAGAGAATCGGTGAACTGAGAAGCCAAAGAAATTTTTTACAAAATCATTTTGTGAAATAATCAATTTGTGAATGAAGAAAAAATTTTAACCAGAGAAAACGTCTGGTTGTTGTTATCATATTACCATGGTTTACATCAAGGGATTAATTTCTTTTAAATGTTGCTATGTACTTGAATTTTATGTATATCATAATTTCTTATAATCAGCAACGACATTAATCTACATTAAGGGGGGCAGTGATGTAACATACTGAAGGGCAATAGTTTGAACTCATTATCAGGAAATCAAGTTAATTAGCCTAGGCCAAGGTTGTTACTGGAAATTACTACCATAACGTAGCTAAGCTAAGAGTCCTTGGCAGGACAGGTTCTTAAAGAGGATGTGTGTATAAATAATTATCACAAGGATGTATACTTGATTTCTAATTCATTTAGTGAGTTCGACCATTAGCTGCACAGCATCAGAAACTGTTACTCAGTTTGAATTCATGTTTTATATTATTTCTTCTATCTATATTTATCAAATATTTATGAAGCAATTTGTATTTATCAAGCAAAGTGTTGATTCTGGCAAATCAGTGAGCAAAACCAGTTACATTTATTGCTCTTATATTACTTAAAATCTAGTGAAGGTAAAGAACTGAAAGACAGAAGAAGTGATGGTAGAACTGTTGGTGATAAGAATAAAGTGGGAAAGTGTTAGGGCAGCACAATTTGGATTGAGGAGAATGTTCCAGAAGAAAGGAAAAGCAACAGCAAAGGGGATAGCATGGGACATTCAAAGAACCGGAACTCATGTATAATGAAACATAGAGTTGGAGCGTGGTGAATGGTTAAGATAATGTTAAGAGAGCCGCAGCACAGTAGGTCATCTGAAGGACTTCGATCCTTAGTTTGAGAAACTGAAGTGCTTGAAAAAGAGAAAGTACATAAACACATTTGAGTTTTAAAATGTCTTCTCTGGCTGCACTATTAGTTTGGATTAGATCAGGAACCCAAACACTACAAAGTAACATGAAAGAAACTATTACTGTCATCCACATGAGAAACTGTTATATTGCTCAGCACAGTGATGACCACAGTGGAGAGCTAGGTAGCTATGAATCAGAACAAGAAATCAGCAGATTTAGCTAGAGCCAGAAAGAACACACAAAGGCATTGTTCTAAATAGTAAAAACTGTTCATAAGTTGAAAAACAAGTTAAGAATAGTTTCCTGATGTGTGAAAAAATACAAGTCAACCTGGCATAGTAGAGTTTTTTTTTGCTGGGGCTATTCAAATTAACGATTGAAAAAAACTGTGAATGTCATTAAGACTCAAGAAAGTATAAAACTTAAAATTTAAATTATAGTGACAATATTTCTCAATATTTGAAATGTGAACTTGTACAATTTCAATTCTATACTGTTATTTACTTTCTTGAAACCTATATTATCCAGATTCTGCATAATAATAGTAAATTTTTCATATATACTTTGAAATAATTCAGTCATAGTTAATTTCACTCCAATGTCTAAATACCTTTAAGGAGCTGGTTGCATATCAATTTGCATACTACTTAGTACCTTCACTTCAGCATTAAATGTATCTTAAGTATGTATTAATATACAAATACAATTTAAGTAGTAAATTTTAATTTAAAAAGTGCTTCTACATATATTGGAAAGGATTTTATCTTCATTTTGTTGTTTTCATATCATAAATCTATGTATATTTCATGTATGTTATCTATTATTGTATAGGACATATACAGATATCCCGGTTATCTTGTGAAAATGCACATTTTTATTCAGTAGGTATGGTGTGAGGTTTGAAATTCTGCAGTTCTAACACCTCCCAGGCGATGCTGATGCTTTTGATCTGATGACCGTACTTTTAATATCAAGGTTTTCTAATTCCTTGAAAACATCAGTAAAATTGAACTCACCTGATTTCTTTGTTGATGGCATCCAATTGTTCCTGAAGCATCATAGCTAGAGTCTGGGCATCAGAATGACCACTTGGAGAGAGAAGATCCATTGAGCTAAAAATTGTTTCTCTGTCATCATCATCAATATCAGACATTTCTGTGTCACTTTCAAAAGGGTGGCTGCTTAGTACTCCAATTTGTTGAGTTCTGTTCCACTCATGATCACCAAGAGATTTTACCTGAGGAAATGAACAATTACAGCATTTATCACATTGCTCATTTTCAAAGTAATATTCTGAAAAACAACAAAAAAGCACACATGATTTTATAGCTTACCTGGCAAAAGAAAGATTAATTAACACTCAATAATCAATATAATAATACTACAATAATACAATAGTAATATTTAACATACTGGTTCAATAAAGTAGTTCCTTGGCATGTTTAAGTAATGAGAGGTATTGTCAGCGTAAATATGAAGACTTGTATAGAAATAAAGATAATAAACTTCCACATGATTTCTAGTTCAACCCCTAATCAAGATATGAAATCAAGAATTCGTACACAAGCATTCCCACTTCTTGTACTATTAGCCTTACTTACATTTTCTGTTATAGACTAGGAATACAAATATTATCACACAACAAATTATACAAGACTTCTCTTGTATAATTTGTTGTGGATAATTTTGTATTTACATAGTTTCTAACAAAGTATTATTAAAAAATATTGCAAAGTGATTTAATTTAATTGCCACTGCTCTGGTCACTTAAACACCTCATTGATTTTTCTAAGCCCAAGGCATCATAATTAACATGGCTATGTTTTTTTAATCGATATAATAAATGCTCATGTGAATGAACGTCTCAAGTAACCAACAGATAAGTTTTTCAAGTTGTAATTTGAAAGTACAACAGGCTTGGGAATAAGGGGTAGGTCTCAGGGTTTTCTACTTTTTAAAAAACTGTTTTTTTTTTTTTGCAATGATATAAAATAATTTTGCATGGGACCACATGATATTGCCTTGGGTATTTAGGATTTGAGGACTTGAATTAGCAATTGTGTTTCAAATTATTTTGGTATTAAGTAGTGCTAGTTTATCTGTCATATACTAAGGGGAAAGAACTGATATGAACTTAAGTTATCCATCATTTGTTCATTTATTTACTTATTCATCAACAGATATTGAAGGATTAATTTATACATGACACATAGGTATGTGCCATTTAAAAACTAAAGGGTGTTAAGAGCCAGTGTACGAATAAGACAAGTAGGTTATGTAGTGTTTTGGACACGTAAAAGTGATCGGAGAGAACAAAGTATATTTAGGGCACAAAGGAACTACATTACTTCCATATAAAATGAAACTATATATTTACTCAACATGCACAGCACACAAATTTTAAGTTATTGAGTAAATGAAAGGTTGGCACTGTAGTTGATAATGAACAGTTTTCTACAAACACTTTCAATAGCCTATGTACGTTTTCCTCAAAGTGTTTTAAAAATAGAATTATAATTAAATACTTAATTTTAATTAACAATATAAATGCCATTGCTTAGGTGTTTAAGCAAACCAAAAATCTATTTGTTTGGCAATATAGCATGGTGAATAAAAACATGGAATTTGAAACCACATAAACATAGATTCACGTATTGATTTTATTGCTGGCTGCGTAATATTGAACATTTAAAATTCTGAGCTTTAATCTTTTTATATCTGAAATCAGTTTAAAAATAGTACTCAGATCATAAAGTTTGTGAATAAATATATGGGAAATGTTAAATTTCTGGCACATAATAGGGCTTTTATGTTAGTTATAGTTTTTAAAATGTGTTATGTCACAGTAAAATTTAATAAAATTTCAATTATCTCAGTATTAAACTTCTACCCTAAATAGAATAGTGTATTTACTTAAAACCATCAGAGACTTGGAATAAAAAGTTTAACCTTTGGCTCATCTCTTCGAACACCCATGCGGCCTCTCCTTGGTCTTCTTATTACTTTAGTTGTTCTATAATCAGACTGGCTGTCCACTAGGGACCCAACCGAATAGCGCAACTCAGCTGAGGTGTCTAGATGAGTCCTGGAAAAAAGAAAAAATATATATATAGCCAATTTCCAAAAGTTGTACTTATCAGCAAATCACTGTCCACTTTGTAAATGGAAATAAAGCATAAACCCTCAAGAAAATAAATATCAAGAAAGAAAACTGATGAATTGTCATGACTCTTTGAGGTCCCTTCAGAGGCTTAGGTCAGAATTTTCAGTCTCAGGTTCATTTCTGAAGGTTGAGTACATTTTCTCTTTTTAGAATATACAAAATCTTTCTGTTCACTATCATTTTTAAATGTCATAGTACAACAAAACATGTTAAGATTGATAACCAAGATCGATTGGTTTAAATTCTGGCAATTCTATTTAGTCTGAGCTGTTTAGTGGATCTCACAATATATGCTAACAGTGTAAAAGTTTGGAGTCCCTGAATTCTGTATTTTTCAACGATCTATTTTTCAATTTAGAAAATCAATAAAAAAGATTAACCTAAGGTTAATAATTTTATTTTAAATAAAATAAGATATACCATCGACACAATTTTTGAGCTTTTAATAAGACATTGATGCAAAAAGATAAGGAAAAATCTTTTGATAAGCACATTTGATTTTGAGTCTGCTTAGAGAGAAAAACAGTTCAACATACCAATTGGAAAATATTATCACACTGGTTTTCAATAAGTATGATAATTAAGTACACTGTAATCAAAGTATAGTATAAGTTTCTCCTGGAACATTATTTATGTAGATTTACAGCAAATTCAGTTCATTACTACAATAATGATGATGATAACAGTGACATGTTGGCCTATGAATGATGATCAGGAGAAAATATACTTAAAGCTCTTTGCTCTATTTTGTTGTTTATTTTTTCTTTTATTTTTAAATTATTATTATTTTAATTTTTCAATTACAGTTGACATACAATATTATGTTAGTTTTGGGCATATAACATAGTGATTGGACATTTATGTAACTTATGAAGTGGTCATCCCAATAAGTCTAGTACCCATCTGGCACCACACATAGTTATTATAGTATTATTGACTATATTCCTATACTGCACTTTACATCCTTAAGACTATTTTTGTAATTGGCAATTTGTACATCTTAATCCCTTTCTCCTTTTCCCTTGTTCCCCACAACCTCGCTCCTATCTGGCAACCATCAAAATGTTCTCTGTATCTATGAGTTTGTTTTGTTTGTTTATTTTTTTTTTTTAGATTCTACGTATGTGAAATTATATTGTATTTGTCTTTGTCTGACTTATTTCACTTAGCATAAAACCCTCCAGGTCCATCTTTATCGTCTCAAGTGGCAAACTGCATTCTTTTTTATGGCAGAATAATATTCTGTTGTATATATATAACCACGTCTTCTTTATCCATTCATCTATTGATGGACAATTAGGTTACTTCCATATCTTGGCTACTGTAAATAATGTAATGAATGTAGGAGTGAATACACGTCTTTTCAACTTAGTGTTTTGGATTTCTTTGGATAAATACCGCAAAGTAGGATTTCTGGGTCGTGTGGTATTTCTATTTTAAATTTTTTGAGGAACCTCCATGCTGTAAAAATGGAATCCTTCCATACTGTTGGTAGGATTGTAAATTGGTGCAGCCAGAAGGGAAAACAGTGTTCAACTCGTTCCTTTAATTCGTCTGTGAGTTAGTTCTCTAACAAGAGAAATCAAAGGTAATATTTTTATACATTTCAATTCTTAAACATTTTTGTGAATATCATTTTGAGAGGCACTTGGAGGTCTAGGTTTAGAAGTTTATTTCTAGTCACCGTTCATTTAGAAAAGGGAAATATATAGTTTTTTTTTTTCTAAATCTCCTATAACTCTTGCACATAATCTCACAAAAGAACTTCCATAGAGAAATCAAATGTGAACTTCTCTTAGAGTATTCTGTTACCCATCCCTCTGCTTCTGGAATGTCCTCCATTATCCTTTCTAATTATTCACATCCTACCCTTTATTCAGAGTTCAGACAAATCAGGCCATCTCCAGACACTCTGGAACTTATTTTATTTTATTTTTGGATGAGATAGCACAAGTAGAGGATATTAGTTACTGATATTCCCTAACTTTAACTCATCTCTTCCTAATGTTTTACCTGTAAGATCAAATACAGGTAGATGAAGTTCTCCTGCATCATGTTTTCATTATTGTTTCTTTCTTAATTATGTGCACTTAGAAGCATGGATGTTCAATAAACAATTGCTATTTAATATTCATTATCCTGCAATTTATTATAAATTCCATCGGTTTAGCTATCTCAATAATTCCTATAATACTTAATACTTGTGATGTGATTTGCTGTTTACAAAACACCTTTGCTTACTTTTTTCATTTTAGTTTTTTTATATAATTTAGTATTTTATATATAATTTATGTAAAATAAATAGAAAATTAGAATCTTATTAAAGAAATGGGTTTTCCAAAATCGAACAGCTAGTAATTGTATATCTGAAACCTAGAAATGTTAGTCTTATGCTTGTTCTCGTGTTATTTCTATTACAATCCGCTGTATCAGTGAAGAATTGTTCTGTGTGTAGTGCTTTTATTGTGGATAAATGTCACATTGTTAGGTGGCCCATGATGACTCATTGCAGTGATTAACTTTTAGATAACACTTCTATGATTCTCGTTTCTGTGACTGAAGGTCAAAATGGTCATTTGGTTCTATTAAAATATCTTTAATTTGTTGATTGAATAATGCTCATTCTACATATTTACTCCTTTGATATTTTATCAGCTCTTTTTCTCCTTTTTCTTCATCACCTTCCTCCTCCTCCTCCTCATCATTATCATCATCACTATGTAAACATATAGTACTAAATTAATAATTTCTGTTCAGATATATATCATAAAAAAAATTAAGCATGGCTTTCTAAATTAAAAACCTACATATTTAAAAAATATTGGACATTTTTATGCCTGCAGAACTGTGTTTCTTATACTAAACTGAAAATAGAAATACTCAAAATATTGAATGTTTTATTAACATTTATACTGAAAAATACAAGCTTTATAATTTTTTATTTGGATTTTTCATCCAAGCATCTGAAAAATGCTTTACCAGATATTCATTTACTAATATCTATTGAGAACATATTACATGCCAGGTTTTTTTTTTTTTTTAAGGTGTGGGGATTATAGTAATTAAAACAGAGAAAAATTCCTGACCTTGTGGAAATAAAATTCTTAAGATAAGCATAAAACCAAGGAAAATAAACTTATAGAAATCTGTGGTGGTCAAAAGTTTTAAGTAGCTGATATTATTATATTGCCTAATAAATAAATGACCAAATAAATGAGTCTTTCTAGGATTCCTTATCAACTTTCAATAAAAAGCTCTAAGCAAAAAAAACATTATATGGGAATTTGAAATCTATGAATCTATTCACAGACTAAATAATCATCTCAAGGCTTATTTTTTTAAGATGAGATATTCAAAGTATGATAGTATTATTACATTTATTTTAATTTTTTAACTTCTATCATTCATTATCTCTTTATTTGCAATTATTTTACCAAAATAGGTATATATTAAATCGCCACAATTAATGATATTTCTTCAGTAACATTAAACATTGAAAGCATTTTTACCAGTAGAGAAAAAGGCTGATACTTCTTCCTGGAATGAAATGTAATGTTATACACAGTTCCATTTCTTCATTCAATATTCTTTTTATGTATTTTATCTATATAATTAAATGTGGAATACGAAATGTAGTAATTTAAATTTTTATTGCATATCTTCAAGAAGTATTTCTAAATTAGAGAATTACTTTTGAGTGTAGAAACTGTAAATTGGTAAGGAGTTAAAATAGGGCAATTAGAGCTGAGTAATAGGAGGTATTTGTTTATTTTATTTGAGGAGATATGAACCATAAGGAAATTTATATTGATTTTTAGTGACCTCTATATAAGCTTTTAATTTAATGTTACCTTGATATTGCGGGTTCAATTAAAGAGCCAGTTCTCATTTTCAATTGGTCAAGTTCAGATCTCAGCTTTTCAATTTCTTCTGCTAATCTTTCCTAAAAATCAAAGAAGTGTTACTCAAATGATATGCAAATGCCAATAATACCAACACTCAATTATGATAAACCAAACTACCAAGTTTAGTGGGTTTTTAAAATTAAAAACTGATGGATATAATTCTTTTAAAGATTATTAGACATGAAAGTAAAACATGCCTGATTTTTCCCTTTGTAATGAAAATGCAAACAGCAGAAATCAATAAAAATTCATCCATATTCCCTAGCAATCACTAATCATATATTTCCATGAACTTACGGAAATACTGAGGTCATGACTACCTATGTATACATCACTTCAAAGTAGAAATCATGGCTGGTTAAAAAAAATAAAGGTCTAATTTATGCAGTAAGTGAAAAATTCCTACTATTCTAAAATGGTTGAAGAACACATGAGTGAAGGAGAAAGAAGATAGAATTAAAAGGGTAAGGATAAAAAAATCACCTCATATGAATTAAAATTATAAATTTGATATTGGCATAATTATTTGTGTAGCTGACCATTTTCTCAGATTGGTATTTTTAGTTTTAGTCTATAAATTTATGGAGATAAGTGTTGTTTTATAGCCCTAAAAATGCTCATGTAAGCACTTAATTTTGTTTTCATAATTATAATTTTTATAATGTTATAAATGTTTAAATGTGTTCTGGATTTTTCTATTGTTGTTTTTTTGTTTGTTTGTTTTTCTCTTCTCCAAATGGCCTATGCTTGACATTTTACTTGGACTCAAACTTCTTTTCTCATCATACCTCTTTTTGTCAATGTGGCCTCTGTAATGATTTTTTTTTAAAAAATCTGGCCTTTTTATTCTTACCACTATCAGCCTATTCTATATACTTTTTACCTCCTTTCTGAATTATTTTACTAGCTTCCACAGAAGTGGTGCTCCTTTCAGTCTTTCCCCACATATTCTTCTGCAAGGTGTATCATTTTAAAAAAACATGTATGATCAAATAAATTCCTTTGCTTAAAAATATTTGATAGTTTCTTATTATATTTATTAATTCATTCCTTGGTTATTTACACAAATATACACTAAGCACCTCTTGTGTGCTAGGCGCCTAAGATACAGTAATGGACTAATACATTTTCTGCTTTACTGAGAAGATTGCTGGTAGTGGTGGTCATGTTAGGTGGTGGTGTTGTGGGGATTGACTTGTTAAGTTTGAGGCCTGTGTGTCCAGAAATAATGAGTTGGCTCTTGAATACATGAACTCCTTCAGGGGAGAGAACCCAGTAGGTTATTTAAATCCAGAAGTGCTCAATTTATAGATGGTATTTAAACCCATGAGATCAGATGAGTACACCAGAGCTTAAATCTAGAGGAGAAATCTAAGGACAGTTTCAAGAACTTCAAATTTTAGAGACCAAGATGATGACAAGAAATATTGAGAGATCTTAGTATGCAGGGAATTTTGTTGATGATGGACTATGAGTTATACATAACTGAGTGGAAACTTGAGGAGTTTTAGGAAATATGGTTAGATTAGGAAACATGTTTAGCTGTATGAGATGATATTCAGAAATGATGTATGATCTGGGATTTGCTTCTTCTGGAACTGAATAAGGATGTGAAACATGGAATGATTAGTACGGCTGGTTACTGAGGCAGACTGGTGATACTACAAGGCTGGGGTAGGTACTGGGGAATGGGTTTTGGGGATCTTGCCAGGAGCACACAGAGTTTTGGATAATTGAACATTGCATAACAGGATCAAGTCCAAAATTCATAATCTGGACAAAAGGTAGTTCTTTACACACATACCAGTCACAGAAAAGTTCTGGTGATACAGTAAAACAAACATCTTTGTTTTCTCTGTGCTATTGCATACGCTCTGTCCTCTACCCTGCTCTCCTCTTGCTAAGATATCTGCCTTCAAGAGCCTGATGAAATGTCATCTCCCCCATGTTGAACTACTTTAAGAGAATTTGGTACTATCTTCTAGGTGCCATCTTTTATTGCTCTCGTAGATCTATCTTTCGGGAGATATTGTACACACTGACTGTAAGACCAAATATTATATTAAAAATTGACATCATAATAACGAATATTCATTAGGGTTGAATATACAATTATTCAATCTCAACTTTATTTTTTCATCTTTTCCAATACCTTCCCTATACCACAGTATTGCAATTTCTTCCTTTCCTTCCTTCCTCTTTTCCTTCTCTCCCTCTCTCCCTCCTTCTCTCTCTCTCCTCTTTTCCATTTCCATATTCCTAGCATCTGTAATCATCTATATGCACTGTATTAAAAGACTCACAACACAGTCTTACCTTTCCTTAAAAGTTTTAGTCAAGTCTCACCTCACTGAAGCCTTCTTTATAGCAGTAATGTATGGCGATTTCTCCTACTTGTAGTTCTTAATGTCTATTTCACTCATTTGACACTTGGTGTCTGCTTACTCTGCAACTTATTGCTTGTCAAAAGTGTGTTCTCTCTTCAATTAGATTTTTCAGCTACTTTGGAACTAGGATCATGTTCAAAAATATATAACAGCACAATTCTTATGCATAATAGATATTTAATACATTTCTGCTACAATATCTAAAACTAGACACAAATTAGTGCATAAATTTTTATTCTATTTATATAAAGCACAAACAAGTCAAAAGCAATTTTTTCTATAAGAAGTTAAGACAGGGATTATCTTTTAGTGTAAGGGTAGTGACTGCATGTTAGCAAGTGAGGGGTTTCCAGAGTGATGACTTTTAGCGTGTTGGGTTTGTAAAAATTCATCAAGCTCTCCCTACATATGTACACATTGTTATGCATAATATAAAAGTTAAATTATTTTTAAAAAGATAACATTCTAAAATTACATCTTGTTAAATGTATTTTTCAACAAAACATTCAGTGGTATGAAAAAGAAAAACGGACAAATGTAAGTTTTCATGATACCTTATCATGTAAAGATTCTTCTAGATTCTTTCTGAAAGTTTCTGATTCTTGAATTAAAACATTCTACAGAAGAGGAAAAAAACAGAAATAATTAATAAACTAAACATAAAGTAATTAAATATGTAGGTTATTTTTTTTTATCATGTAATAATCTTTGATTTCTTCCTTGTTGCATCTATTTCTTGGTTTCCATGGAAACCAAGTTTAAACAGAATCTTTAAACCTGACACCTTAACATTTTGAGAAATATAAAATTTAAGTGGGATGTTATTTTGTATCATTCGAATTGAGAAAAGGAATGAATATTATCTTTCAAGCTATTGCTGTTTGCCTCCTTTCAGCTTTTTTAAAATTTAAGAAATTAGGTTGCTCTACAAATGAGAAAAAGTGAGTTACATGCTAAATGTTAGCCAGAGATATTATTGACAAAGAATTGAGGTAAAATGATTTTTGTTATCTGAAGAAAGAAGAAATGATCAGATCATATTTTTATAGTTCAATTTCTGGACTTGTATTCAAATAAAGAATGGCAATTTCTATGATGGTTAAGTTATTAAAGAAATAAAAATAAATTTTAGCTATTTAAAAACCAATGTTATACATCATGACATAGAAATAAGTTACATCATAGATTTTTTTAAAATCATGCCATAAAAGTATTACTGTTGTAAAATCAGCATAATTTTCTTATATGGATACAAAAGTGTGATCTAAAATAATGCATTCTTTTAAGGTTATAGAGTAAAATTAACCTGAGTGTAGTAATTGGCATAGTGGCACACACTTGGAGTTAAGTGGGAAGAAGGCATATCTTATGACTTCCTACCTAATGAGCAAATTGATCAAAATAGTTTAACATTTCATTAGAAAATTTTCTTTATTTTGGTTTATTGTACAGAACAGGGAAAATATCTAGCTTAAGTAGTGACTGGCATTTAATCTAAATTTCCAATATGATTTGTGCACCTGGGTTTTAGTACCTCTGTTTGTTTCTGCTCTAGAATTGGCAACTAGCTCACGCAACTCTTTCTGATCTGGTAGCTGCCAACTATCAACGAGACATAAGGAATTGTGACTAAAACTCCAGACTGCACAGAAGCACTTTTTTTTTTTTTAAACAATGCAGCTGAAAATACTGCATTCCTAAGTTCTGTAGTGAAATTGAACTATTGGTGATACAAAATCTCACATTTTGGCTTTTAGACTAGTACAAGACTCAGCTACTTGAAATATTTGAAGAGTTCAAAACAAGCCTTCCTGTATACTGCAAACTATATATTTTTGTCTTATCATTTTTCTGTTTTGCACACCAGGCACATGATAAATGAAATATTTTTATCACAAAAGCACGGTATGTGTTAATACATTTGTCTTGTATGATCATGCCAATATGTAAGGTTTATACATCATTAAGCATTTTTTATGCATTTGAAAATTGACCTACACATTTTTATAGAAACCATTCACTTCTAAGAATATAACAGGCTATGTTTTTTTTTTTTTTTAATTTAGGAGAGTAAATGAATCATCTGAGCAATGCAATGATTGCAGCAGAGTATAAAACAAACATGATTATAAAAACATTGCTAAATGTTCATGTGATTCTACTTTTCTGTCATTTTACCTTTTCTTCTAGAGCAGCCATTCTTTCCTTTAAGTGTAGCTGTAAGCGCTCATTGGATTCAGTCAGAAGTCTGTCCACGGTATCAGATAATCTTTTGTTGTGTTCCTCATTCATTTTCTCTCTTTGCCTAGCCTTACATCCAAGAAAAAAATAAATTTGACACAATAATCATTTAAAAAAGTATTTGGGTTTGTTTTTATATTTTTTTCTAGTTTTAAATGGGATTTAATTTGATGTCTATTTGGATTATATTGCTAGAATTTTTTTTTCTTTAAAATGGAAAGGGCATATCCACAACATTTTAAATATAACCATAATTAAGAAAGGCATTCATTTTTTGAATGTAGAATATAAAGCTTGAAATGGATGATTGAGGGGAGCAGTTTTCAATATACGTACTCTTTGAAGTTCTTGATTTTTCTCTTCAAGTTGACCTTCTAGATGTCTCATACGTTCTTCAATGTTTCCATGTCTCTCTTCAGCCTATTCAAAAATATGAAGAATGCACCTAATTTGTAACATTTGAATAACACTTTTCCTCTAAATAAATTGAAATAAAATGTAAAGCAAGCTACTACTAACCGCAAATGTAGTTTTCAAAAATAAACTTTCTTTAAACAGGCAGCTGAACAGCATTGCTTGAAATGTGTCAGCTACAAAGGCCTGTTACATCCAAGCATCAGCAAAACATTGGAGTCATTTATGAGCAATGAAATCAGCCAAATGTAACATGCAGACTGTGCATGGTTTGAACACAAACCTGCCATTGTCCAATCGTAAGCTCCTGAAGCACTGAACTGCACAGATGGTCGATTATCAATAAATAAAAGTAACATAATTTTTACAAATAAAAAGAAAAACTTAGATGGATTCTATTTAGCAATAGAAAGTAAAGTCCAGTAGGACTACCTTCCTACGTATGGAGATCATTTCTTGTAGTTTAGCTTCCATAACATATTGATAATCATCTGATGAGGTAGAAGAGGTTGGATCAGACTAACAAGTCAAGGAAAAGGAGAGGGACAAAATAGAAAAATCAGAACTAAAGACACTGACACTGAACAGAACATAGCACAGAATGCTTAAAAGAAAAACATGACAGCAAATTTAATACTTTAATAGACAGAATTTTATATGGGAAGAACTACACCAATATCTGGTGAACATGATGCAGTTGATGGCTATAATTGGAAAACAATGATATGCTCAAATAAAAAGCTATCAACCTAAGGTATGGAAGGTTAGTGATGGCTGGCAATGAAAGACTACTCCAGAATAAATTAAAGCAACTCTAAAAGAGTCATGTAATAATTGAAATTATGAGAAACCAACACTAGAATATGTCCCTGGTAGATTGTTAAATGTTTTGTATTTTGGTTTTTGTTTATCATATTAGTTAAAAATAATAGAAACAATGTACCTTAATGTTGTGGAATATGCTAAGGCAATGACTCAAGTGAAATAAATTGGAAATAAAATTTTTATAAACCCCACTCTGTCGAAATCAGAGAAAAAGCTAAGCCATGAAGTTAGTTATTAGTAGTGTTTTCCATTTCAAGCAGGATTGAGTTTCCTCAGCAAAAGCAGCAAACTTACAAAATGACTTCTGGTCTCTGAATATACATTATGGCTGTAGGTCTTGAACCTTGGCACGTATCCTCAGATACAGTATTAATTTGGAATTGTACATGAATGTGACTTAAAGTTCTCAGATTATAAAGATGACAATAATATTGTGAGGACAAGGAATCTTATTTGTGAACTCTTTTGAATGACACTAGTGAACACTCCCAAACCCTATCTGTGTTGATTTGTTGCTGTGGAAACAAGAAAGTGCCCTAAAGTAAAGCGGCAGCATATTGCTTCTGTGAGCTAATGTTTCCCCAGTGCCAAGGTGAGTTACATGTCTTGGAGATGGTTGTCAGGTTACCACAGATGCAGTGTTCGAGGGTAATTTGCTGATAGCTGAATTATATTAGTATATTATGCACAGATTGCATGTAAAGTTACAACAACATTTTAATCATAATTACAAGTAATTTTAACATCAAAAGTATCTGATGTTAGTACTAGAAAATATAACTCCAGAGCATATTCTATTTATGTTTATTCTAAAACTGTAAAATTTATTTCATGTAAATATAGGACCAAATATAAATATGCCATCCTATACCTGAAAATAAATAGTAAACTAGTTATGTATTGGTTCATATGTATATGTATTATTTTATGCAACAAATTCCAATTTAATCTATGAAATAACATTTAACATTTAATGACTGTACATATGCAAGTTATAGTTCAATATTTACATTTTATAAGGTTTTTCTTCTGATATTCTTATTTCATAAATGTGGGAAATAATAAAGAAATAACAATAAGTAATTTTCTCCTCAAATTTCTAAGCAGAAGCAATACAAGAAGCTACCATAGTCCTCAAGAGCCATAAAATGGATTTATATCAGTATTTAAAACTTGGAATTCAAAGGAGAATACGATAAATGGGTCAAAATATTGAAATTATATAATCTAAATTCATAAAGGTATCTGTAAGCTCTCAAAAGTATAATTTAATAGGCAGTTAGTGGTATGAAAATTAATCAGGTGGCTGATTCAAGGTAGTCAAGACATGAACATTTCAATTTTTAAAACTGTCTCTCCAAAAATACAAGTAAAGTCCAGTAGGTCTTTCAAGGTCCTTAAACCTGTTTCCATCTTAACTACGGAAAAGACACCACACCCTGAAAATTCGCTTCAGAGAGTGATCAAGAATTCTGTAATATTTAAATTACTATGTTATCGATACTTTTTTATTGGTACTAAAAGTGAATGAAATACCTTATGGAATCCAAGATGAATTATATCCTTCCTGAGGCAATATACATTTTAATTAAAAGTAAACATCACATAAGATCCGGAGTCCAAAATCTTTATTAATTGTGTATATATTTGCAAAAGCCTAGTTTTGGTTTTATCCATAGTCCTAAATGAACTTTACACACACACACACTACACACACACACACACACACACATAGTCCTAAATGAGCTTTACACACACACACACACACACACACACACTCACACACTAAGGAAAAAAAGATAGTTTATCAACCAAAGAATAGATTTAGACATTATTTCTAAATAAACACTGTGATCGATTTTCAATCACTATTGATTTATGTTTACATTTGCCTTGTGAGGACCTCAGTTTAAGCATCTGGTGTAAATACAGGGGTCACACAAGAATATCTGCTGCTTTTTAAAAATACTCCTTGATGTGACATAGGGTTTACCTTGTATTAACTCTTTAACATGACACAAGAAAATTTCAAATGAGCTAAAGTTTTAAAAGAAATTACATGGGCATAACTGGTTTTGAGAAGAATGTGACTATGTTTGGAAATGGAGAAGAAATTAAAGTTAGAGAGAGGAGGACCAAAGAGAAAAGAAATAGGTAGGTGATAATAAAAGTAGAACAAAATGTCTGAGAGATTAAGAATACTATTCAAAATACAGGAGAGGGGAGCCTAGATTTAAGTTAAGCAGAAATCTTTTTACTTTAGTGAGTAGTCAAAAATATTAAGAAGTAGAGAAAGACTATGATGATCAATAATAGTGACATATAGAAAACAAATGGAAATTCAACAAATGAATAAATAAAGCAGGTCTAGAGATGGTCCCTAAAAGTTTTTAGAACAGAAGACAAGAAGTATAATATTCTTATAGCCATAAAGCAAGAGAACAAATGAAAGAGTGATCTTCAAATATCATAAAAATGTTACAAGCAGAGGATGTGTTCTTGAGAATAAAATCTCAGCACTAAAAGAGCATGTTTAATGAATTAAATATAGCAATAATCTAAAAACTATACATCTGGAAGAATGTTGATATAGATCCACACAGAAGAGAAAGCAGTAAAAAGAAGCAGAGTAAATTCTAGCTTTTTAACACTTCTTAAGAAGAATAAAACTCTATGGAAAAATAAAGAAATCAAAAGAGTCCACATTAAGTGAAATTTTAGCAATATATTAGTAGGTAGGAGTAAATCGAAGAAATTATTTTGGGTGCACATTATTTAATGCACATAACAAAAATATGATCCCAAGAGAATAAAGTGAAGGGTGAAAAAGATGAGACACTATTTTGGTATTTTGTTTTATATTCTAAATCAAAGATTCTTACAAACATTTAGAGTATTTTATTTTATTTTATTTTTTCAATAATAAGTGACAGTCAATATTATTTTATATTAGTTCAAGGTATAAAACTAGTGTTCATTTTTATGTAATTCACAAAATGATCTACTCAATTAGTATAGTACCCAAATGACACTATATATAGTTATTAAAATATTATCCACTATATTCCCTACACTGTCTTTTACATCCATGTGACTATTTTATAACTGGCAATTTGTACTTTTTAATCCTTTCACCTTTTTCATCTAGTATATTTTAAATGTTTTATCCTTAGGTATTCAAAAGTTAATTTGAGGCAACTATTTGCTGAATTTTAAGTTGTGTTTCTTTGGGAGAGATTCCAGACTTTCTTGTATTTTACTCAAAATAATATTGATGATTATTTTACATTAAAATTTTATAACAGTTTTTATTATTTAACCACTCATCTAATTTTCCCTAAAATAATTCAGTTCAATAAGATAACTCTTTATAAAAATTCTTTATGTTTTGATGAAAAGAATATGTATACATACATTAATTCATATTATAGTAATTTAAAATGTATTCGTAAGAAGAGTGGTACTGCTATATTTGCATATTTTATATAATTTAGAGAATCTTTCTTAAAATTAAATAATAAATTTACCTTTACCTTAGAAATCACACATTTCTGTAATTCCCAAAGGGGTTTATGGCATGATCTGTGACTATAGAAGAATCTAGATTGTAACATTACCCTAAGGGGACTAATGTTTTATTCAGCTAGTTACTCTAATACTCTATAGACCACCAATATTCCAATACTTTCTAAAGCTGCTTGTTTTGTCAAATGTTTGCCTTTTTACTATGTGATTTACTACCTTATTTAAACCACATGCATCAGTCTACTGTCCCCCTTTATTTACTTTTTCAGGAAAGCAAGTATGTGTGCCTACTTTTATATTGCCACATCAGTTGTTTCAAATAATCCCTATGCCAGAATTTGTAACTTGCACTTGACAGCCATTTTACTCACTTACTGCAGTGGGGTAATAATTGTGTGAACATATAAAATGTGTGTATGTTTTGAATTGATATTAAAAGTCAAACATACTTTTAGTAAGAAAATCTGGACTTTTATTCTAGAGACGTGCATGTACACTTTGAAGTGATGTCATTTCCATTTGACTGTAAAAGGTAAGAATGGTTTTTTTCACATACTGGTTGCAAGAGTCTAACATATGCAGATAATTGCAGAACCTAATGGCTATAACATGGCAGATATTTTTGAAAATTCTTCAGATTACTATTGATTTTAACTGGTTCAGAAGAAATTGTAAAATACACTTTGACTATTGGCTTTAGACTGTAGACTCCTATAAATCTAACTTCCAACTTATAACAGATGTTTTCATACTATAGTCAGAAAGAAATCAACTTCTTATGATATTTGCTGTATTTCTAATACCAAACAATTTACGTTAAGCTGAGTAAGTTATTACGTTTCACATAAATACATATTAAATATCATTATTATGTGTTTATATTTGGTGATTATTCTTATGTGCAAATGTTATCATGGAAAATTAACTATAAGAACATGAAATTTTATTTCTGTTAATGTTAAATAGGCAAGGAGATCATTACATTCATATATTAATTATTCATGTCAGAATAAATAAGGTACATTTAATATGAAAAATTCATCTAAATAAGAAAACAATATAAAGATTAAATAAATTTAATTTCTATAAAGCCTAAAGAAAATCTTTAGAGATTTTATTTTGATTACTAATAATTTCTATAAGTGTATCTAGATCGATCAATTGTTTTATTGTAGTACCTTTGTCAGGGCTGCAATTCTCTGAGCCAATTCAGCCTCTACTTCAGGTAAGGTCTCAGCTTTTCTCATAGTCTGCTGCAACTTTTGTTCAGCCAGCTCAAGACGCTCTTGTAACTGTCTGTTCTTCTCTTCCATCTGAAATAGGGTTGGAAAAAAACACACACACACACACTTGAAGAGTCACAGTTAGAATAGCAAACACTGGTCACTAGGGGCTTTGGACTTCAATCATCATTCTAGGCTTGAAATCAGCTACTACTACTATGCCTACTGTGAAAAAAGATTATTGTCCTCATGTTTTTATATAACTTATCCATATTCCTTAATAAAATTAAGCACATTAAAAAAACAGAAAAGCTCACCAATGGCAGCAAAAAGAAAAGACAATACTAGTGAGTATAAACTTGGACAAATGGAATACAACTCGGTACTAAGACTTCGGATGTAACATGATAGCAAAATATTGAACATCATAGTAGTAGCTGGAGAGGGAGAGGTGATACAGCATAATGGTTAATACTCCAGGCTCTAGAAATGGGGTAGGCAAACTTTTTCTGTGAAGGGCCACATAGTAAATATTCTAGGCTTTGTGTATCATATAGTTTCTGTTTCAAAAATTTGATTCCACCATTGTAGCAAAAATGCAATCATAGATAATCATTAAATAAATGGCTATGGCTATGTTTCAATAAAATTTTATTTATAAAATAGAACCATAGTTTGGGCACATGGGCCATAGTTTGCTTACTCCTGTTGTGGAGCAGAATAGTTAGGTTTCCATTATAGACTGGCAATTACCAGATGTGTGACCTTGGGAAAATGCTCATGTCTCTGAAGCTTAGTGTCCTTAGTATAATAAATGTGTTTGCTTCATAGGTGGTGGAGATTTAAGTAAAGTAATATATGTAAACCATTTAGTCCAATTTCTGGTTCATGCCTCGATCCAAAGTAAATATTAGTCATTTAGTCATTATTTTTTATTATTTTAAGACAAATTTCTAAATTTCATGCTAAAAGTAATACCTATTTACTTCATTCTAAATTTCAGAGGATGATTGATTGCCAAGCAATACTGTATTTTATTTACTACATGTTTTGTAAGAATGGTGAGAACACATACATGGACAAGAACAAAACCAAAAAATAAAGATACTGAACCTGCCGTAGGATGGCCTCTTTATTTGCTAACTCATTTTCTAGTTTATCATTCATGTCATGTATGGAGGTAGATTCTCTCTGAGCACTGAGGTAACGCTTCTCAAGGGTCGTGATTCTTTCTTCCATATCTTCCTTCTGTGCCATGGCCTACAATTAAAAAAAAAAAATCAAATCAAATTCTCTGATAATTTAAGGTATTCTTTTGTTACTTAAATAAAATATTAAAATATAAAAACCATTGCTTTCTTTAAGTAAATATTAATTCTTTTCTTTTCATGGCAGTAATGCAAGATTTCATTGAATTTTCCAAATTTATCTGTCAGAATTCTCCTTACATCTTGAGTTAACCTTAAGCTTTCTTTCTCTGAGAATGCAATTAGTACAATTCGAAACTGCCTACTGTAGAATTGGCATTCTTAGAAAAGATGTGGCAGATAAATTGGCTCATTACATAGTAGAGATAAGTACAATTATGGGTAGAGTTGCAAACCATAAATTTAATGAAATGGTGGCTACAGTTCCGAATTGCAAAGCAATCTTTAAATATGGATAACGAATATTTTCAGATTCTCGTCTGCACATACAAGTAAGAGTAATTCAATGGTGGAAAGAGAAGGCAAAAAAAAAAAAGTAAATTTGAATCATATTCATAGATGAATTGACCAATTGACTTTGGAACTTAATCATTTCCCTTGTGTATATATATTTCAATTAAAAAAGAATTTAGAGAACTCAGTGAACACATAACTCTAGGGAAAAATCAACTATTGGTGTAAATGCAGTAAAGCCATTGAATTAATAATATTTTAAATGATACTTTTTAAATTATCTAATTCATAGATAATTTGGAGGTGCTTTTATCTCCCTAACATCTTACATGAGAATTTATTAGTAGGTAGATAACGTACCTTTTGACATGATGTTGGGAAAAGAACTGCAGAAGTGAGCGCCATGGGCCTGGTGTGGTTTCCTGATAATGTGGGAAGCTACTTTGCACAAGGATCATGAAATTGAGGGGGTGGTGGTGGTTTCGATATATTACTATTCATATTCCTTTGATCACTCATTTCTAATCAGTCCCTTTATTATTTCCTCCAGGATTCAGAGCCAACCCTGTCACACCCACAGAACAGATACATTTTCTCTCAATTTTCGAAAAAATAGAAGCCCTTAAATGGATAGTCCTTCAAGTTCCTTGATCTTCCCTCATGATCATTTGGAAATTTTAATTGCATTGTACACCAATCCTTAACCTCTAGTTTTTACTTTAGAACTGTTGTCCCACTTTCACTCAAGGTTTAATAATCGTCTGTACTCTGGGTTTTATGTTTTTTTCTTTTCTAGGAATCTTGATCATTCTTTACTCTTAGATTTTCAAGATGACAGTAGAAGTAAATCCCATAACAACAGCTGAAACAATGCAACAGGCTTTTAAAGAAGCTGGTAGAGATCAGAGGTAGAGGGCAGAGGAAAAAGGGATGATTCAAAGAAAATAAAAACAAGAACAATAAATTATCTACTTGACCATTGATCATAATTGAATTGAAGTTATGGAATTTTACTAAACTGTTGGAGTGGATGGGAAGATTTCCCATAGTTTTATAAATAAGTAAGCATATTAATACATCAGGTAATTAATAAAATCCTAGAAAAACAGAGAGGTGTACAATAAAAGGAAATACTATCATAGGAAACTCCTACTTGAGTCAGCTGTGGAAATTATTTACATAGTCATAAAAGTGGTAACAGTGAATGTGATTTTAAGATAATTATAGCAGAAGAATGGGTGGAAGAGAAGTAAGGGAGAGAATAAGAGCTAATATAGTATATAACAAAATGAAAGATTAAGTTTAAATAAGAGAGAAAATACAAGTAATGGCTAAAAGGATTGAAACTAAGACTCTCAGGGAATGAGATGGGTGTGGGTGGAAGCTTGGGGTGTGTGTGTGTGTGTGTGTGTGTGTGTGTGTGTGTGTGTGTGTGTGTGTTTAGACTTGTACCCTCTAGATATTTGTACCCTCCCAAACATACTTGACTTTGTAAAAGTATGTATATATAAAATATTAAAATTAAATAAAAATTAATATATCTACCATGAAACTTATCATGTTGTTTTTAGTCCCTTGCCTTCCCACAAATCAGCTCTTGTATTATTTGGCTAGAGTATGACGCCACTCCCCACAGAATTTAGGATCATTCTTGAAAACTCCTTCACTCTAACTCCCAATTAATAGCAAACCTGTCATTGCTGTTGGTCTTTTTTCCTGTTTGCTTATTCTATGCCTTGCTGACCAAGAGACAATTCTAAAGTTTAGTCTGATTTTATTGCTTCTTGGCTTAAATACTTTTATGTGTTCAACACTATCTTCAATGTAAAATTTAAGCTATGAAGTCTAGAAAACAAGTAGCTTCATGATCTGATACTTCTCTCTCTATTGACTGGGATGGATGGTGACCTGTTCCTTCTGTCCAAATTATTGTCTACCCAGGACCTGTGAATTTATCCTTGTTTTCAAATAAGGTTTTGCAAATGTAATCAAATTAAGATGTGAGGTCATAAAGGATTAGGGTGGGCCTTGAATCCGATAACCGTTGTTCTTATAAGGAAAGGGCAATCTGGGGATACAGAGACATACAGAGAAAAAGGTAATATGATGAGGGAAGCAGAGATTGTAGTTATACTGTTAACAGCTAAGAACACCAAGGAGTCCTAGTAACCAGCAGAAGCTAGAACAGACAATAAAGGATTCTTCACCAGAGGCCTCAGAGGGAATATGGCCTTGACTCCTTGATTTTAGATTTATAACCTCCAAAACTGTGAGAATAAATTACTGTTGTTTTAAGCCATCCAGTTTATGGTAATTTATTATAACAGTCTCAGGAAACTAATATACTCTGTGACTTCATTTCTACCTGGAATGCATTTTGTTGCCTTTTTTGTTTAGTTCCATCCTGTTGACCTTTAAGACCTAATTAAAGACTACTTGCTTACTTACATTAATTATTAAGTTCAAATGATTAAAATCAATTAATCCATCGATTTGGCCCCCCAAAAATATCTTGACTATTTTTTCCAATATTACATACACACCCCTAGATTTTAGTCATCCCAAACAGCTACTATTTAAAAAGCTTTTATTTTAAATTTTGACTTTTCTATTTTATGTATATATTTTAGTCTAAGAGGGCAGAGTTTTTATCCTAGAGGATTCCATCAGAGTACTTACAATTGTTAATATTGCACTCTGTTAATTTTATTTTCATACAGAACCCTGAAAATATTATGCCAATTTTGTAGTTCAAAGAGAAAATTCTTAAACTAGCCTAAATATTTAAACTTCTTACTAAATTTTAATAGCAATAAGTTCAGTAGAATGCAGACACACGTTTCTTCAGAATATAAATATTGGAGCACTGTATACCTGCTCCAAATCCAAGTTTTCAATACATATTAACTGTTATAATGTCAATATTGCAATGTTGCTTAACTTTTCTACACCTCATCTTTCTTTTTTGGTTTGGGATATTGATATCTACCACATATCATTGTTGTGGTATAATGTTTATGTGCAGTTTAAGTAATTTGTGTGATGTCTCATGTAGAAGACACACACAATAAATAATAACTACTTTGTATTATTAATTAGTATTATATCTAAAATTAGCTGACCTGACTCTAGCATACATTAAATGCAGGAGTCATTGTATGTGACTTTAGTATTACATTTTTGATCAGTGATTCACGTGGGAGATTCAATTTTTAATGCAGGCTGAGTTACCAAAAATAAATTTTGAATTTACAAGTCGGAAAAATATCTTTTCCCTGTATGTCACTTAGAAATACTAAAAAAAGAAGCTTTTTCTAGTCTCTGAAAACTGCTGTCTAAAAAGAAGAGAAAAATAGAGGAAAAACTCAATTATCTCTTGACCTGAAGCTTATGTGTAAACTAGACTTTATTATATAAAATAAATACAACTCTATAAATCTAGTAAAGTAAAATATATAACTCCACATTTCAGATAATAAAAAACAAAATTAATTTAATCACTTAGCAAACTTTTTAGAGATTTTAATAGAAATTTGGAAAGGTAAGCTGGTTTTATTCATAAAACAAAAATGCTTTAATATTTCACAGAAAATTCTAATTCTTTGCATATCTCTATTTAATGAGATATATTCTGCATCTGCTTAGTAGCCTTTACTAAAAAGTGGAGAGCTAAATCTCTGTGTGAGATTGGCTATGTTTACTTTTTTTCTTTTTTTTTTCTTTTGAAAACTAAGGCTTTAACTGATAATTAAGCAAGTTAGTAGTTTCTGAATTTTTTTTGAACATTTTTTTTCAAGTATTGCAGGAAAAATAGGCTTTAGCTGAACTTCAAGCCTGCAGTTTTGGATCAAACACTTAAAAATATCCAATAATAGCTGTTCTTAAAAACTTTCTAACATTAAGGACTAACCTTGTCTGTGTTTTCTTACATGTATACTGTGCTTTAATCCAGCCTCTTACCCTAATAGGTCACAATCAAGTTAAAGAGCAATTAAGACAAAAATATAAATGAAATTAATTTTGGATAGATTTATTTTTTGATAAAGAATTATTACAAAATATATTTGGAACAATTAATGAAACATACTTATATAATTCATTTTAGATATATTAGACTGTCCTCACATGCAAAACAAAATACATTTTATCTTTTAGTTATATGGTTAGTTTTTTTCTATTTCTATCCTCTAATTTTTAAAATTAATTCAATAAATATTTATTGTTTACTCAATATATAAATGTACTGTGCTAGCAATGCTACAAGGATAGCGAGAAGGATCACTTTATTTTTTTTCTACTAAAATATTTGCAATCAGGTACACTTTGTGTGACCACAGTCCCAAAATACAATATTATTCAGGAAAATAAAAACAAATTTTGAGGCTTCGAGTGTAAGTGATGCTTTTTTAAAGTATGTGATTTTTATATCTTCTTGTTTGTTGGAAAGAATAATCAAAACTTAATTATTTAATGGAAAGTTATATTGCAGCTGCATTTTTTATGATAGTTTCTATCATTGAATAAATGATAGTATCACACTGATTTTGGAAGCTGTTCATAGTGGAAGAAGCACTGGTTTCTAAACCAGGCTAATTTTGTGTCTTCTGGTCCTGGGGGATGAGGGAATATGGAGGGCAATGCAATGCATAGGCCTTGGGCAAGTCACTTAACCTCACTAAACCTTAGATTCCTCATCTGAAAAATGGGGATAAAGACAAGTACCTTCTCTATAGAACAGCTGTGAAGAATTAGACAAATGAATTTGTAGTGCATCTAGAACAGTTTTCATGGTTGGTCATCAAGAAATTCCTAGCAGCAAAGCGACTATAATCACAACAGCATGGTACTGGCAGAAAAACAGACATATAGACCAATGAAACAATTGAGAGCTCTGAATTAAACCTTCACATATATGGGCAAATAATTTTGACAATGGAGCCAAAAACATACAACGGAGGAAAGGAATGACTCTTCAATAAATGGTGCTAGGAAAACTGGAAAGCCACATGCAAAAGAATGAAACTAGACTGCTATCTATCACGGTACAACAAAGTAACTCAAAATGGATCAAAGATCTAAATATAAGACCTGAAACAATAAATCATAGAAGAAAACACAGGTATTAAACTCATGGACCTTGGATTTAGAGAGGATTTTATGAATTTGACCTTAAAGTCAAGGGAAGTAAAAGTAAAACTAAAGGAATGAAACTATATCAAAGTAAAAACTTCTGCACAGGAAAAGAAACCATCAACAAGACAAAGAGGCAGCCATCTGGATGAGAGAAGATATGTACAAGCAATGCCTCTGATAAGGGCTAATATAATATGTAAAAAAACTCATAAACTCAACAACAAAAATAATCCAATTAAAAAATGGGCAGAGGACCTGAACAGACACTTCTCCCAAGAAGACATACAAAAGACCAATAGACATATGAAAGGATGCTCAACTTCACTAGCTATTAGGAAAATGCAAATCAAAACCACAGTGAGACCTACCACTTCATATCTGTCAGCATGGTTATCATCAACAAGACAAGTAATAACAAGTGTTGGAGAGGTTGTGGGGAAAAAGGAACTCTCACCCACTGCTGGTGGTGATGTAAATGGGCACAGCCTTTATGGAAAGCAGTACAGAGTTTCCTCAAAAAATTGAGAATAGAATTGCCATATTACCCAGCAATTCTTCTAGGTATTATCTACCCTCTAAAATTGAAAACATATATGCACTCCGATGTTTACTGCAGCATTATTCACGGTGGCCAAGAAATGAAAACAACTGAAGTGCCCTTCAATAGATGATTGGATAAAGATGTGGTACATATATATACAATGTAATATTACTCAGACATAGGAAAAGGTGAGATACTGCCATTTGTGACAACATAGATGGATCTTAAGATTATTATGCCAAGTGAACTATATGATTTCACTCATACGTGGTATATAAAACTGAAAGCAATAAAACAAACAAGACAAACAGAGACTCAAGGACACAGACAATAATTTAGTGGTTACCAGGGGGAAGTGGGGGAGAGGATGAGGTAGATAAGAGTAAAAGTCGCCAAATATATGGTAACAGAAGGAAATTTGACTTTGGGTGATGAACACAGTGCAATATACATATGACATATTATTGAATTGTACACTTGAAACCTATATAATTTTATTAACAAATGTCAGTCTAATAAATTTAGTTAAAAAAAAAAAAAAAAAAGAACTCCCTAGCAGCAAACCTGGGGCCTATGGCCTGTGACCTGAATCTTTTTGAAAATATTTTATTTGGCCTTCACAGTGTTTGTAACACACACACACACACACACACACACACACACACACACACACACACACGATGCCTCCAGAAAGTCAGGCAGAGTATAGGCTCCTTGTCTAGGTCTCATTTCCTACCTCTTCCTACAGTCCTGCACCTGGCTTTTCACAGATTTATAGTGCTGCCTGGCTCTAAAAGTATTGGCATTTGCAATCTGCCTTCAAAAGCAAATGATGAAAGATATCCCTTTCTCATGATACTTCTCTAAAATACAACTATATAGACATTATGGAGCTGATTAGAAAAGTCATAAAGAATTCATGTGAAGGCAGACACCTAACTCATTAGAGGGATTTTCAATTAAAAAAAAAAAACTGGTATTAGATGACTGACAGTTTTCATCTGAGGTAGCTTTTTGTCACCTAAAACCAAAAACTATTAGATCAAGGGGTTATTTTTACATAGGCAATAAGAAATGGAGAGTTAGAGATACAGGGCTCTACCTGTAATACGTAACTAAATAAGCATGAATAGAATAGGTGAGTGTTAAATGAAAGGAACACAGTTAAATCTCTAGGACTAAGAGAATGAAGAAATACAGAATGAGCAAAAACTCAAGAAATGGCCCTGGTGGTTTACTAGCCAGAAATATTAGTATTTCTTAAGAGTGATATAGAAGAGAGGTTAAATTTCATCTGCTTTATAAATTCTCTTTGTTTGGGTATGAGGAAGAGTAAAGACAAGAGATATATCTATGAACTATTAATTCATATAAAGGTGAAGACAGCACAGTATTATTCATTATCTGTGCAATGGTACAGCAGTTTACCACTTTGTGGATCACGTATTTTTTTCTGAGAGAGGACATTGTTTTAGTACATTTTTTATCTCATCCATGCCTTTTGGTGTTTACATTGAACATCCATAAATATACATTGTCTCAGCAAAGATTTTTTGAGTGTCTATCACATGCTCAATAGTTGTGTAGATGATTTGAATGGAGCAGTGAACAAAATAAGACAAAACAAAATTCCAGCCTTTATGAATCTTTATGTACAGTTAGAGTGGGAAGCATATGATAAACAAGTAAATTACGAAAGTACCTACTGTGTCAGGTGGCAGTAAATGCTGTGAGATTAAAACAGGGAGACTGAATATTTGTAAAAGGCATGGTTGGGGAATACCACTGGAAAAAAAAATGTTTCAGCAAAAGACAGAGGGAAAAGAAAATGCAACAGAATAGCCATGGCTTGTTTAAGAGGTCACCTTAACTGAACAGAGAGGGCTAAAATGAATGACTAGGAGATGAGTTCCAAGACATGGGTAGAGTGGTATTGCAGATTATACATGGCTTGTAGGCTACTGCAAGGGCTTGGATTTTAATTTAAATAGGATAGGTATCCATTGAAAAGTTTTAAGGAGAAAAGTGACTTAAGCTGACTCACATTGTAACAGATTACTCAGGCTGCTGTGTTGATTAGAAACTATTATAATAATCCATTGAGAGATGATGGTTGTGTGGAATAAGGGCCATGGAAATTGTAAGAAGAGGTTACATTATGGAGATATTTGGAAGTTGGAAGTGATAAGATTTACAACTGAATCAAATGCAATCTGTGGACGTGTGGAATAAAAGAGGTACCAAAGGCAGCTCTAAGATTTGCTTGTTTACTTTTGGTCTGAGAACAATAATGAAGTTGTCATCAGTTGCACTTGAGATTCATAAGACTGAAAGTAAGTCTGGCTTCCTGCAGGAAAAGTCCTGAGGATGCTAATTTTGAGATACCCCGAGGTTGGAAAGGAGAAGTAGAGCCAATAAGGGAGCCTGAAATGGCAGTGGCAAGTAAAGACATAGGAAATCAGGAGAGTGTAGTGTGCTATTAGCTTAGTGGAAAAAGTATTCCAGGGAGTGGTAATTGGATCATGTACTTCAAAGAACTTAGAAGTGACTTCTAGCTCTGCAACATGGAGGTCAATAACAACTTGGATAAAAACGGTTTTAATGGGACAGTGGACAAAATGTATTGTAAAATGGGCTTGAGAGAAAATGGAAAGAAAAAAAACCTGGATACAAAGAGTATAATCAACTCCAATAACAACTAGTTAATTATTTACAAAATATTTAAAAAGAATAAAATATATGACTTAAAGAAATATGTAAAAATGGAAACAGTAAAAAGCTATAAAATAAAAATTCCACAAATTTAGATACTTTTCAATTAAATAGAGAAGGCAGAAAAATTCTGAATTTTTACCTTAGCTGGAAGATAACTTGATTGACAGTGTTACAAATTAAAGATCTTGTTGTCTTTTGTAGTAACTATCAAATACTCTTTTTTTAAAAAAAAATAGACTAAGTTATATTAAGTCTAGCGAGAACTGAATATCTAGAAAAAGGAAGGTTCCCACATTCAATATATACATTCACATTCATAGACACAAAACTAAAAGAGAAAAGAAATTTAGGTAATGTCTTTGCATACCTCCACATGTTAAAAGTATAGTAATTCATTATTATATTCATATCCAGAGTTGTTAAAATTAATAGCTAAAAAAATTAAATTAAAAAACTGTAAAATGTTTTATTATATCTGAGACTTGATATCAAATTTTCTTTCCATAGATAAAGGGTTGATGAAATAAACAATTTTGCCTTAGTGAACAAGTTTTAAAACTAATATGACACATCCCAAATTATGATATTTTGAGACCAAAAGAGTATTGCCATTAGAGGGAATTATGGGAAAACATCTCTGAAGTAGCATTCAGGAAGCAAAGACTGAAAGTGTTATGAATTACTTACCTCCCTAATGTCCCTTTGATATTTAGTGTTCATTTCTTCTGTTTTAATGAGATCTTTTCTTGCTGTCTCTGCTTCTTGTTCTACCTCTCCCACTCGGGAAGAAAGGGCTGCTAAACGTTCTTTCATTTGGGCCATTTCATAGTTCTGCTTTTCAAGCAATTCTTGTAGTTCAACTATTTGACTAGTTTCATCTGTTGAGTCTATAGAACCATTGGATAAGCGCTGCAGGAGAAGAAAAGGAAATGGCATTTAGGATTTTCATCATCTTTTATTTAAAATTCACAAACTTAAAGAAATATAACTGATACAGTTTTCACGCTAAGAAATAAGAATACTAAGAGAGCTAATTTCAGAGGAAAACTAAGTTTCTGAGAGAAACTTAATTGACATTAGAATATAAGGTAGAGTTGTAATTTTCAAACACGTAAACAAATGCATTTGAACTGAAAGCAACTATTTATATTATACATAGTTTATACATATATAATATATATTATACACAGCTTCACACAAAATACCTATGTATACTAAACATTTAATATATGGCAGTTATATTATCATTTGTATACAAAATCTATTATAAAAATTTATTGTATAGCACAGTAAATTATTACATAATAAGTAAAGACACAGAAACTATGTGATGGTCTCTATTTTTATTCAAGAACCTATGTGCATCTGCAAGTTTTATTTCCAATAACATTCAGAAAAATAACTGATACACCATTTTTCTTTTAAAAAAGGTTATTCCTGCTGTGAATGTGACCTAGCTAAAACAAAGGTACAACATTGAAAAGTCTTGATTTCTATATCGCTATCAACATAAAAGTCATGAGTTACCTAAAGTCAGGGTAACCATACAGTCTAGCTGCACTAGGGAAGTTTTGTGGTGAAGACAGCACAACTGGAGAGAAGTGGTAAGAAAAAAAAAAAAAACTAAGTTGAGATAGGAAAATGAGAAAAAGCAAAAAAACAAACAAAAAACAAACAAACAAAAAACCCAGACAATTCTGCGATAATGCTTATTTAGAAAACATGAATTTTTTCTAACATAACCGATATATTAAGAAACAATTTGGGATTTCCGGTCAAGATGGCCGAGTAGGTAAACACTGTGTTTGCCTCCTCACACGACAACATTAAAATTACAACTAAACTACAGAACAATTATCACTGAGACTTGCCTAAAGTCTAGCTGAACAGAAGTCCTAAAACTAAGGACATACAGAAAAAGCCACCTTGAGACTGTTAGGAGGGGGAGGATAAGCAGAACAGGCTGGTCCCACACCTGCATGTGGAGCTTGAAAATTTGGAAGGATATCTTGGTTGAGGAGGTGCCCCCAGAGGATCAAGGGGTTCCAGGCAGCCTGGTGGCCAGGGCCCCCAAAACCCCCACAAAATCTGGATGTAAAAATCAGTGAAGATTGTGGCTGATTGGGGTGAAGGGCTACAGGGTGAAGAGCCCATGGATTGAGTTGCAGACAGACTCACCCACTTTGGGCTTTGGTGCTGGGGCAACAGCTCAGAGGGCACCAGGGACATATGGGGAGGAAATGAGTTGTCTGGATTCAGGGAAAGGGCTAGAGGAGCAGCTTTCTCCCAAAAAGAAGTTCTGGCAGAGGGCACTGTTCCTTTGTTGGGCCCTCCCAGCATGCAGATAGGAGCTGCCATATCTGATTCCCGAACAACCTGGCTAATACTAGTTGCTGAACCCTGGAGATTCCCTGAGACTCTGTCTACCCAACTTGAGGGCCCACCCAAGCCACTACAGTGGAATTTCCATATAAACGGCCTGTCTGTGCTCATGATGCAGACTTTCCTAAAATCTTTCAAAGGTTCACAAAACCTAAACAAGGAGAATTTGGCCTCAGTGTGCCCGGGACCTCTTACTCAGCAGCTCCAGGCCTTACACTAATGGCAGTCAGCTTCAGTTCATGGCTTGGCTGCTTAAGGTAGCTTCAAGACCATCATGGTTGTTGGCCATCTGCAGATTGTTTGGTAGCTCATGCCAGGTGGTCCCGGGCAAGGTATAGGCTGCAGCTGAACTGGACCTGTGGTGGGGTCCCTTTCAGGAGGCTGGCTTCAGACCAAGCCAGAATATCACCCGGGGCCACATCTGAATATGACACACCTAAAGGACAAACTGAATAGGCAGCAGAGCCCTGCTAAAGCAAATCCTGCTCCATAGGGTCACCCTTGCACAACACTTCCTCCACTGTAGTCACCAGCCAGTCCTCACAACCAATCATCCTGAAGGTCAGTCTCTCCCCTTGACATGTAAACAGCAACCAAGGCTCAATGACAACAAGAGAACAGACACAACTCATATGAGAAACACCTGGAACACCTAGCTCAGGTGACCAGGGAGACAATGTCACTGGGCCTGACAGTATATCTACTATATAAGGCTGCTCTACTAAAACCAGGAGACATAGCAGCCTACTTTATACATAGAAACAAACACAAGGGGGCAGACAAAATGAGGAGACAAAGAAATATGTCCCATGTAAAAAGTTGGAAAAAAGCTCCAGAAAAGAACTAAATGAAATGGAGACAAGCAATCTACTGGATGAAGGGTTAAAACCCTAGTTAGAAGGATGTTCAGTGATCTCAGTGAGAACTTTAATGAACAGGAAACATAAAAATGGAGACAATTAAAAAAAAACAGTCAGAAATGATGAATACAATAACAAATAAAGAATACATTAGGGGGAATTAACAGTGAATTAGATAAAACAGAGAATCAAATCAGTGATTGGAAGATAAGGTAGCAGAAAACATCCAATCAGAATAAGAATGAGGGGAATTAAAAAAAATGAGGATAGTGTAAGGGGCCTCTGGAACAACATGAAGCTTACTAACATTCATATCATAGTGCCCCAGGGAAGAGAGAGAGCAAGGAGTTGAAAACTTATTTGAAGAAATAATGATGGAAACTACCCTAACCTGGTGAAGGAAACAGGCATACAAGCCCAGGAAGTGCAGAGTCACAAATAAGATGAACCCAAAGAGCCCACACCAAGACACATCATAATTAAAATGTCAGAGGATAAGACAAGGAGAGAATCTTAGAAGCAGCAAAAGAAAGGCAGTTGTTACCTACAAGAAGGCTCCCATAATATTATGAGCTGATTTCTCAACAGAAACTTTTCAAGTTAGAAGATATTGGCATGAAATATTCAAAGTGATAAAAAGCAAGGACGTATGATCCAGATTACCCAGAAAAGCTATCATTTAGAATCAAAGGACAGATGAAGATCTTCCCAGACAGGAAAAATCTAAAGGACTTTATCGCTACCAAATCAGTATTACAAGAAATGTTAAATAGACTTCCTTAAGAAGAAGAAAAAAAGATAAAAAATATAAACAATAAAATGGCAATAACTACATATCTTTCAACAATTATTTTAGATGTAAATTAATTAAATGCTCTAATTGCAATATAAGGTAGCTAAATGGAAAAGAAAACTAGACCCCTACTTATACTGCCTGTAAGAGACTTACTTCTGATCGAAAAACACATACAGACTGAAAAGAAAGAGATAAAGACATCTCAGGAAAATGGACACAAAACAAAACAAAAAAGTTTAAGTAGCAATTCTTATAACAGACAAAATAGACTCTAAAACAAAGGCTATGACAAGAGACAGAGAAGGACACAGTATTCCCACTTCTAGGTATTTATCTGAAGAAACCCCAAACACTAATTTGAAAGAACATGTGAATCCATATATTCATTGCAGCATTATTTACAATAGTCAAGATATGGAGGCAACCTGGGTGTCATAAACGGATGAATGGATGAAGAAGAGGTGGTACATATATACAATGGAATATTAGCCATAAATAAGAATAAAATTTTGCCACCTGCAATAACATGGATGAACCTAAAAAGTATTGTGCTGAGTGGAGTAAGTCAAACAGAAAAGGATGAATACTATATGATTTCACTTACATGTGGAATCTAAAGAACAAAATAAATGAATAATCAAAACAGAACAAACTCATAGAGAACATTTTGATAGTTGCCAGATGGGATGGGGGTGGGGCAGCTGGTTGAAAAAGGGGAAGGAATTAAAAAGTACAAACTCGTTGTTAAGAAATAGTCATGAGGATGTAAAGTACAGTATATGAAATATAGTCAATAATATGTAATAAGTATGTATGATGTCAGATGGGTAATACATTTTTGGGGGTGATCACTTTGCAGGTTACATAAATGTCTAATTATGATGTTGTATACCCAAACTAACATAATATTGTATGGCAACTGCAATTAAAAAATTATCAAAAAAAGAAAATTTGAACATATATAAAATTTGTATTTTCTTATATGTGATTTCATTCCTGAGAATCACTGGGTAAATAGAGAAAATTACACCTAGCTAAACCAAGCCATATAGTGATACACAAAATGCACACATGTACATTCTTCAAACATTGAACACCAACCTCCGTTCATTGCATGTTTTGAGACAAACTATTCATATCTGTGCTAAAACTTTCTGATTTCGGAGACCCCTCCTTCCACCACCATGTAAAACTCATAGCTAAAACTCTTTTAACACTCACTTCCGTAAGTAAACTTCAGGTTTTTCAAGGTAAAGAGTTACATTTATCACAGTATTTATACAATTCTTGACTATGTAACATGTGTAAAACTGTGCTACCATTTTTATGAGTTTTGTCTTTTTTTTATGTCATTGATGAAGTGTTTAGTGTGCTCTGCAAACCCCTTTTCACCTATCAGCACTGTATTTTCTTTTATTGTGAAATTGTGTATATATCTCATGATTTTTAAAAAAGCAAGTGTCATGTTGGAGCAAAACTGACTGTAGGGGAAAAGTGAGAGAATAGAAAGCATCATAAAAGCAGTGAGAAAGATGGGCAGTAAAAGATGGAGCCAGTTTTAAGATGTTTTCTAAAGATGACAGTTCGATCTATGGACCTAACACTTTGACAGTATTACTAAACTGTTGTATTGCTGGTATCAAATCTCTAATTACCTAGTAAAAGGAGTAAGAAATATGACAACTAGACAGAAACGTCAGAGAGCATGCTGCAGTCGATTGGCCAGATCCTCCTTCAGAGGCTTCATTCCCCTCTTTGCTGAGATTGTTGCTTGCTGAGAAATTAGGGCTAAGAATGTCCCCAGGAATTGCCCCTAGCAGAAGGGAACTGTTCATCCGAAGTTATGGAGCATGCAATTCCACATACATTGTAGCACTGCATTATTGTGAAGCTAATGAAAAACAAACTTTTTAGACAGCTTTTATGGACATAAACTCAAAAACATTGATAGTGACCTTTACAGAGGTCACTAACTGTAGAAAAAAACTGAGAAAGCCAGTTTTTAATCATTAGGCAATAATTGAAAACTGGTTCAGGGAAGAAGGCTAGAGCCAATAAGTTATGTCCAAATTTGGGATAACTAAGGTACAATATTACAGGGTTTTTGTTATAATAGCAAATGCCTTTGAACTGTGTACACTACTTATAAGTAACTGGGCAAGCTTAGGCTTTATTGGAACTTATATTTCCTCACATTGAGAACTTTATTGAACTAAAAAAAGGCAATTTTTTGGAAACCACAAAAATCACTAGAAAATAAATTTTTACTTTGAAAATGTTTTATATAATAGAAAAATTACATTTAAGAAACTAGAGCCCCTCAAAACCTTTGGAGAAACTGAGACTCAAGGAAATCACACAGAGGTGATCTGAACTAAAATGCAGAACTTGTGAATTCCTAGTTTAGTTTATCTATCCTTTACCATGTTGCCTTAATCTGAGCATATAAATCAACATGGTAAAGTTATACATGCTGTGTGATATAGACATGTACCAAAAGTATAGTGTGTGTATATGAATACACGCACACATACATACATATTCAACAAATATTTGTTCACTGCAACTGAATGATGTTAATTTTCTAACTAGAAAAACAATTATTCCAATTCTGTGCACCTGAGGTCCATTAAAATCTTGTTTAAAAACTGTATATTTTTAATGGGTTCAAGGTAAGAAAAATTTAACTAAATATAAACAGTAATCAGGCAACTAAAATAAAACACTTTTAAAATGTTAACTTCCTTAACTCCTTTAAGGAACAGATGTATACTGTGGAGTTTTTATACTACTTTGGAATTTGGGACTACTCATGGGAAAATTTTGAAACTCAAATTTTTTCTGAAGTGTTCATGAATCTTTTATTTTTAAAAATGTGTAATATTTCATTTGTTCACATCACCTTAAAAATGTTTTATAGTGAGCTTAATACATTTTCATGGTTTCAGAGTAGAAAGGCCATATAAAAATTGTGATTTTTAACTAAGTAAAAGTATATATAACTTTTGTTGAAAATCATTGTTATGTATACTTAAGTTTAATAGAAATTGTGACACTTTAACCTAAATGACAAATGATTGAGTTAAGGGAAAACTCAGAGCTTATTTAAGATAGCTATATTCAGGTATAATTCACTTACTGTAAAATTCACCATTTTAAAGTATAAACATCAATAGAATTACCATATAACCCAGAAATCTCTCTTTTGTGTATCCACCCCCAAAATTTGAAAACATCTGTAAAAATATATGCACCCGATGTTCATTGCAGCATTATTCATGGTGGCCAAGACATGGAAACAACTGAAAATGCCCTTCGATAGATGATAAGACAAAGAAGATGTGGTACATGTATTCAATGGAATATTAGTCATAAGAAAAGATAAAATACTGCTCTGTGCTACAACATGGATGGATCTTGAGATTATCACGCTAAGCAAAATTAGTCAGAAAAAGTTGAGAATCATATGATTTTACTCATATGTGGGATTTAAAAATGAAAGCAACATAAACAAGACAAACAGAGACTCAAGGACAGACAACAGTTTAGTGGTTACCAGAGGGAAAGTAGGGGGAGTGGTGAGGTAGATAATGATAGAAGGGGTCAAAAATATGGTAACAGAAGGAGATCTGAGTTTGGGTGGTGAACACACAATGCAATACACATGACATATTATTGAATTATACACTTGAAACCTATATAATTTTATTAACCAATGTCACCCCAACAAATTTAATAAAAAATAAAGTATAAGTACTTAGTATTCTTAAAGAGTTGTGTAATAACCAACATAATCTAATTTGAGAACATTTTCATCATCTTAATAGAAACATCACACCCAGAAACAGTCACTTCCAGGTTACCCCCACTTTAAGCCATAGGCACCACTAATCTACTTTCTGTCACTATAGATTTGCCTCTTTGGTACCTTTCACATAAATGGAATCACAGAATATATATTCTTTTGTGACTCACTTTATTCACCGAGAATGTTTTTGAGATTCATTCATGTTGCAACACGTAATTAGTACTTCTTTTACTGCAGAATAGTATCCCATCATGTCCATATACTGCAAGTTATTTACATATTCATCGGGTAATGGATATTTAGACTACTTCTACAATTTGGCTACTATGAATTATGATACTATAAACATTTGTGCAGAAAGTCTTTTTGGGAACATGTTTTCAGTTCTCTTGGGTATATTCTTAGGAGTAGAATTGCTGGATTCTATGGTCAAGGTTTAACATTTTTGAAGAGCTGTTTCCCATAGTGATTACATCATTTTTATATTCCCAACAGCAGTGATGAGAGTTACAATTTCCCGCATCTTCACCAAAATTTGTTTTTGTCTTTCTTTTTATTACAGCCATTCTAGTGCATATAGTGAGGTATCTCTTTGTGGTTTTGATTTATATTTCCTAATGACTAATGATGTGAACATGGGCATTTGCATATCTCTTTTGTGGAAATGTCTATTTGAATTCTTTGCTCATTTATATGTCTTATTATTGAGTTATCAGAATTTCTTATATATATATTTTGGATACAAGTCCCTTTTATCAGATACATGACTTAAAAATAGTTATTCCCAGCCTGTAGGTTATCTTTTCACTTTCCTGATGGTGCTTTTCAAAATGCAAATGTTTTAAATTTTAATAAAGTCCAATTTATCAAATTTTTTTATGGCTTATGCTTTTGCTGTTCCATCAAGTTACTTTCTAACACATGGTTATAAAGACTTTCATTTTTTTTCTTTTAAACTGTAGAAGTATATTACTTAAATTATTTTCAAATGCAATAAAGGCTCAAATGTTAAAATCTAAATATATATAATTTGATTCAGTTAACAAATATTTATTAAGCGCCTACTATGTGAAGTTGGAAGGTACTTGGTTTTAGGATTTTTTTTTTTATGTGATGATATACTCCTAACATCAAAGAAATTCTCATAAAGCAAAGAAGTGACACGCAAATAAGCAATTATTAAGCATTGCAGTGCAATGCTATTATAAATTTAGGGTTTGCTTATATATTTGTGTTATGGGAGGAGAGAGAAAATACCTACTCCTTGAGTTGGGTCTTTAAATATGAGTAATCATATTTCAAGTAAAACAGGGAGGGGATAGGCATTCCATCCAGGAAGGGCAAAGGCAGGGAGGTATTTTCTGTAGGGGAATTATACGTTGTCCTGTGTGCAGAGCAGAAGACATGTGCTGTGGGGAAACAGGATGATATGAAACTTGAAAGAGAGGACAAGCATAGATTAAGATGCCCTCAACTTTTCATATGAAACAGAATGAACTCTTTGTATTTAATAGGACAGTCCTCAAAGGTTTTGAACAGGGAAATAGCATGTAAAAATTGGCTGGCAAACTGTTCATCTCTCCTCAAAATTCTAATAATCTATGTAAATCCTTTCCTAATTATCTGTGATAGAGCAATTTTTGCTTACCTGCTCAACATCCCTTTTCCCTTTTTCTATCCCTACAGCTAGTGTTGAAATCAAATAATAGGTGCCCAGTTATGTTTGATTTTCAGATAAACAATAAAAAATTTTCAGTATAAGCTGTCATATGCAATATTTAGGTCAAGTTTATACTAAGGGAGTTGATTATGCATTGAGCCAAGACCTAGAATAAGAGCATAAGTCACATATTTAACTGGTAGAGAGAACAGAAAAATTAAAGGCTGAGAGATACTAGTGGGTTTAGAATTTTCAAGGGGACCAGTGTAGCTAGAATGGAAAAGGCTGCAGCAAAATACAGGAGTGGGTGTATATGGGCAGATAATGCGGGTTGCTGACATCATTGTATAATGTTGACTTTTTATTTCTGGGGGTGATGAGGGAAGAACCACGGGAAGGTGTTGAGCAAAGGAGTAGCATGACCTCGCATTTTTAATGGATCCCTCTGCCTTTTTGTAAGAGCTGGAATATAAGAATCAAGAATAAAACTGAAGAGATAAATTACAAGACCTCAGCAGTAATCCAGTTGGATGATAATGCTGGCTTGGACCAGGGTGTTAGCAGTGAAGGTTATGGAAATTGGTCACATTCTTTTAATGGAACAGAAATGATATGTGACCAAAAGCATAGACTCATGGATGACTTCAAGGTTTTTGGCTTTCAATTAGGATAGAGTTTTTATTTATTAAAAAGGGATAGAGTTGCTATTATTGCTATTTAGATTTGCAGGGGAAGCAGACTTGGAATTAGGATGAGGTAAAATCAGAAACTGGTATTGGAAACAAAGTTTGAAATTATTAGAGGTCAAAGTGAATATTCAGGTAGGCTATTGCATGAGTCTGCTGTTGGGAGTGCTTAGTATGTAGTTTTTTTTCTATGAAAAGTTATAATACTGGATGAGACCGAGTGCAGAGTAAGCGGGGAGGATCATCAAAGCAACTAAGAATATGTCCTTAGTGCCTGCTTCAAATGTTACTTTATTAGAGAAGTCTTTCACCCCTGACTTGTTGTACATATTATGTTTGTTGCCTATGTCTTCCACCAAAATATGGATTCTTAAAATTGCCTCTCTATCCCCGTCTTTAATCCTAACCTATATTCTTGTATAGTCAACTGCTACTCAATTTTCCTGCTTGAATATCAAATAGATATCCCAACTGAACCCAAATATTCAAAACCAAATTCCTATGCCCCTCCCTCAAATCTGTTTTACCTTCATCCTTCTCTATCTCAATTGGTGAAAACTCCATCCTTCTATTTGCTCAGGTTGAAAACCTTGGAGTCATCCTTGAGTCCTCCCTTTTTCTCTCATCTCTTATCCCGTCTATTAGAAAAACTTGTTGGCTTTACCTTTGCAATATATCTGAATCTTCTCCATTTTCATGACCTCCACTGTTGCCATCTATTGAGGAGGCAATTGTTCTGCTACCTGTCACTTGAAGAGATTGCTCAGTCAGTGCCCTGGGCCTAGGATATTCTTCTATATGGAAGCTAGGTGTCAAGCTGTCTCTTGGTCTTGGATTCTTCTTCCTTATTAGGAGAAAACTTTCCTTTGTTCTAGTGAACTAGTACAAAGTGAGATTCCGTGTATTACTTAAGGGCATGTGTGTGTCATATGGTATTTATCCAGCTCTCCACCATAACTGTCCCCTTTAAGAAGAGAATGTATCATCACCTACACATGAGAGGGGTCCCTTGCCCCACTTCAGCTATCAAGAGGGTCCTCCTAGCCACAGGAGACCTGCACATGGTACAGGTGCTGATTTTGCTGTGTCTCTTCTTTCTGTGAGTAGAGTATTGTTCTAGTTAAAATAGAAAGATCAAAGTTTGAGAGACACAAGTGGGTTTAACAATGTCAAGAGTACCAGTGTAAACAGAATAAAATGAGCTATAGCAAGATGTAGATGGACAGATAATATGGGTTCTTGAGATTATTTAGGACCTTAACTTTTACTCTTGGTGTGATGGGCACCATAGGAAGGTGTTGAACAGAAGAAGGCATTTAGTTAGAAAAATTTGTTTGCTTAATCTTTGCAACACATCTAAATAAGACCCATTTTCATGTCCTACTTGTATGTCAAGGAGCACCTTGTGTTTTCAATCCTCTGGTGGCTCTGAAACACTAGAAGATGCAGTGGGCTGAGGTCTGTGGGTCACGCTTCTGGAGATTGGCATTGTTATGGTCTTTGGCATCCTCTGTGCAAATCCTCACCTGGGATTGGTAGCTGGACCTTCCTTCTCAGCACAGCCCTTGTCTGGGTCACCTACTCTCACTTGAATTACTTTACCAATTTCTTAACTGGTCTCTTGGCTTCTAATATTGTCCTCTTATGTTCATTCTTAAAATAGACAGAATGATACATGGTGATTTTGTTATATTGTAGTCAGACACAGTCACTCCTCTGCTCAAAACACTGCAATGGTTTTCTATTTTACTCAGTACAAAGGCAAAAATATTATGAGGAGCAGTAACCACAGCCTCCCATTCCTCTTTCTCCTTCCTAATCCCCTACCCTTCTCCTGGTACCCTTTTCTCTCCAATCTGTCTCCTTCTATTCTTCCATTTGTTCTCTTGCTTCAGCCACACTGGCAACTTTACTGCTCCTCTAATAAGTCAATCATTTTCTCATGTTACAGCCTTTGTTTTAGTTTTTCCTTCTGCCTACAATGTTCTTTCCTAGTAATCCACATATGGCTACTAACCTCAACTATTTTGATGAGTCCAACATGGACCATATTATTTAAAAGTAGAAATGTCCCCATTCCTACTGTTCCCCAAGATTCTTGATCCTTTTGTGTTTGTCTACTTTTTCTTATCTTCAATAGTATTTAACATCTTCTAACATAGTAGATTATTTACTTATTTTTATTTATTGTTTATTATCTGTTAAGCTCTCTGGCTTGCTAACATAAACCTCAGGAAGGACAGAGCCTTTAAGAACATATAACTGGTAAATTTTTGGTTTTAAACATACGTGGGTTCATAACAGTTACTCTACTTTGATAACATTTATTAAGTTCTAACTATGTTTTAGGCACAGTTTAAAGCACATTACATGCATAAACTCTTTAATCTCTACAACAATGTTTTGGATACAAAAAAGGAAATTGAAGCATGAAGTATTTTGCTTGATGTCACACTATTAAAGCCAGGCATTCTGATTCCAGCATCATATGTCTGGGAGCCTTTTCTTTCACTTTTCTTCCCTTTCTCCTTTTCTCTCTCTTTTTGCTCATCTTCTTTTGTTCATTCATTATTTCACTTATCCATTCATTTAATCACCAAAATTCTAGTATCTGTTTAACTTCTACCATATGTCAGACACCAGGTTGGGTGCTTGACTATAAGATTTCCTGCCTGAAAGTAACATAATGTGAGGGGAAATAAGAATAAACCAAATCAAGCGACCAAACAATTAACAAAATTCATAAGGACTAGAAAGCATTTAAGCACTGGGGAGTCTAAAGGCTTCAAGGTTATAACTTTTGGGCATTTTGTGTCTGCCTACACTCTATTTATTAATCTCCATATTGTCTTTTTAGCTCTCAAAAATCAGACCTGACCTCAGATTTCAAATAAATTTTATATAAATTTTCATATAAATTATTCCATTTGTCTTTGATTTGAGACTCTATAGCAAGAATTCACAGCTGTTACTTATACTTCCACATTGACTCAAATCTGTTTCATCATATATAAACCATCTATTTACAATGGCTGCAAACCTAAAGCCTAGAAGAAAGCAGAAATTATATTTGTATACCATACAGTTATTCTCAACCATGACCAAACATTTGAATCCTTGGAAGCATTAAATAAAAATATAAAATGGACCCTACTCGAGACCATATCCAAGGGCGAGGTCTAGACATATACTTGTTTTTAAATCTCTCTAATTGTAATGTTTAGTTGGAGTTAAGAAACATAGATCTATATTATCCAGGTACCTCTCTAATTACTATTTCTAATTTAGTCATAAAACCTGAAAAACTGTCATAAAAAGGAAAAGATATTAAATAAATAAAATAAAATGATTGATGAAATGAATGTAATAAAATATATAATAGACTTAAAAATTAGTATTCTTTATCCTAGTATCAGCTAATTATTTAAAAAATATTTAATGTTTCAAATGGAAAGACTTGACTTTATCTATTATTTCTGAGAGATGGGAAGAAATAAACTTTTAACAGAATTGATCAAATATTGACCTGCATGGAAACTTTCTAGACCAGGTGATTTCTTATAGTTAATTACCATTAATGATTTTATTATTCAGCATTGAGATTTGAAAGTCATCTGACACAATAAATTTCCAGTAATTTTATTTAATACAAATATTCAGCTGAGAAACATGTATTTGCCCGTTCTTTAGTTTAATGTGATTAATAGTGTTTTTTTTTAAGTTATTATTTTCAAAGAAACTATAAGCCATTTTTATTTCCACAAAATTTAAGAACAAGAATATTTTCACTGGAGGAACATGTGTTATTTTGAAGTCCTGATATTCTTATAATGTTGAAACTAAAATATCTTTCATTCACTATATCCTATGTATATGGCTTGATAGAAATATATTCCATGACAGTATCTTAACTCTAAGTAAAACATGAGAAATTTCTATTCAGTTTTCCCACGAAATATTAATAACCCTCAAAAATGTAAAAAGTAGCTATTTCTCATATTTCAATATGAAATAAACATATTAAATGATTAATACGGAAAAACATTCATTTGTAAAAATTTTAACTGATCTATATATAGTTAGAAGATATAAGGAGGTGAAGTAAGCAAACTGAGGATTGTGTTTTTGTTTCTTATTTATTTTTTATTGCAAATCTTCAAATGTTTCTTTGTTCAGCTATACAGCAAAGGAGTAACACTTGAGGGAAACTTTTCTCTTCCTGGAAGAATCACTAAGAAGTTCTCTTAGTTAAATAAATATAGAGTAGGTAGGCACTTCTGCATATGATTAAAATATAAAAATCAAAAATTTTGAGGGAGTTACATAGGGTAAAAGTGGTCAAATATGTGGTGACATTAAAGAATTAAAAATAAATAAATTTTTTTTAAAAAAGAAGCTCAGATCATCACTCACTAGAAAAGGGAGATAAGATGACCAAAAAATAAAAAAATAAAATAAAATAAAAAATGTTATCCCCAAAATGTTATTCAATAATTTTTTAAAATCTCCAATGACATCCACTACTTTAAGAGATGAGTGTATCTTATCGTTGTTGATAACTCATAGAAAACTTGTAATAGAAAGGAGATTTCAAATTTGATAAAAGGTTACTATGGCAGTTGTGATAGTTAATGATACAATGTGATAACATTATAATTAAAGTCTCGATCTTTAAAGCTTTATAAAGTCCAATATGCCATTCTGACCCATGCTGCTCTACATTGTATTGAAGTTTTGAACACTGTATGAACATCAAAGTCTTAGATAATGCACATAAAAAGTAAAGAAAAATTGGGAAGAAAAAGGAGAGACACTAACTCTTTATTTGCTTAACTATTTAGAAAAGTTCAAGAGCACAAGCTCTTGGAATTAATGAGTTTGCAAGTTTGCTGGATACCACATTAATATTGAAAATCCAATAGCATCTTTATATGCCAGTATTAATTCATTATAAAAAACTAAATACATAAAAATATGAAAATAAGATATAATCATAAAAGAAACAAAATTGTAAATGCTCAGAAAGAAATATAATAATCAGTAAGATCTCAATATGAAAAAATGTACTACTTCATTGAAGAATATAAAAAATACACAAACCAATGGAGACACAAGCCATGTTCTGAACGGTAATATTGCAGAGATGACTATTCTCTGCAAATTAGTTTATTAATTTAAGTAATTCGAATTGAAATCTCAATAGTGTTTTAAAATGGATTTGAAAAGCTGATATTTTAAAACACTGTAATATTCATATATGTATGTATGTGTGTATACATACATACATACCTATGTATGTATGTATATATGTATGTATATACATATGTATATGTATGTATGTATATGTGTGTGTGTGTGTGTGTGTGTGTGTGTGTGTGTGTGTATCATGTTCCAGGAGCTGTTCTAAGCACTTGAGTCTCAGCAGGAATAAAACAGAGATCCTAACCCTCATGAAGCTTAGTCTTCAGTTGCTGTTACAGACAATAAATTACAGATATAATAAAAGAATTATACTCTTAGAATATGTTGTGACATTTGACATTTCCTTTATAGAGGTAAAGGAAATAGCCTTGCAGATATCTAAAAGAAGGGCATTCTAGGCAGAGGGAAGAGCAAGTCAAAGGTCAACAGGAGTCCAGTGTGGCTTGGGTGGAGCTGGCAATGCAGTCAGATCATGTAGGGCCTTGTAAATGGCAAACATTTGCAGAGTTCTGAGCATATGACTGACATATTCCGATTCATGTTTTAAAACATCACTCTGATTCATGCCCATGGATGTTGAGGGTGCACAGGTGACACAGAGAGACCGGGTAGGAGGCGATTACAATAATCCAGGTGAGAGTTAATAGCTGTTTAGACAAGAGTGATTAACAGAATTAGCGAGAAGTGGTTGGATTCTAGATATATTTTAAAGGTAGAACAAATAAAATTTCAACATGGTTCGATGTGGTATGACAGATAGGGAGGGCTTGAGGATGACTCCAACTTCTTTAGGTTGAATGACTAGAAAGCCAAGGTTTTGATTCTCTGAAATGGAAAAAATACAGCAAGCTTTTGGGGGATATCAAGAAGTAAGTTTTTGATATTTTAAGTGTGTACTATCTTTTAGATATACAAGTGGAGATGTTCAATAGGTGGCTGGATGTGTCCATTTGATTGTCCGGTCTGAACTAGAACTAAAGATTTGTAAGTCATTATCATGTAGATAATATTTAAAGGTATGAGACAGACTGAAATCACTGAGAGAAGATATGGAGAATAGAGCTCTGGGTCACTTCAATATTAAGAAGTCAGGAAAAATAACATGATTCAAGAAAAGAGCCTGAGAAAGAGCCATTATGAGGTAAGAGAAAAACAAAGAGTGTGGTTTCCTATAATGCAAGTGGGGAAAAAATGAGAATAAAAGAGGAAAAAAATGTCCAACTACGTCAAATGCTGCTTAGATATCAACTACAAGGACTGAGGATGGCCCATAGTATTTAGCAATATACATGTAGTGATGACAGTGTTAGAAGCGATTTCTGTGGAACGGGGAGGCCAAGACCTAATTGGAATAGATTTACAAAAGAATGTAAAGAAAGTGTTTGGGGACAGTGAGTAGACAATCCTTTTAAGAGCTTTGCTGCAAAGAGAAATAGAACATAAAGTAATAAATAGCTGGTGGTAGAAGTAGGGTCAAGAGTGAATTTTATTTAAGTTGGAAGAAATTTATACATCATAGATAGAATTGATAAAGAAAAAATGATAATAAAGAAGATAATAAGAATTGCTGAAGAAGTATACTTAACTAGATAACTGCTAAAGACATCAATGCAGGTATAACAAAGTTTGCTTTGCCTAAGGTTTATTTTTGAAAATTTTAATGACTCCTGCCCAGTCCAATAAACTATTTCATCGTCTTAGACACATGGGCAGATTTAAGACTTTCCTTAAAATAAATATTCTCATATTTTGAAATCCATGAAATCAGAGAATTTATATGCTGTCTTTTTTAACCCACATTCACTTTTAATATTTGTATACTTGTTACACTATTTATATTTACTCCTACTGTTCAAGAGCTAGATAAATTTGAGCCAGTAATCTTTGCTCTACAGATCTTACAGTGTTATTACAGGGATCAAATAAAACAACTTATGCAAATGCACTTTGGAAAACAGAAGAGGGCTTTATATCAGTTATTTATCTTGTTCTTACTGGCATGTAGCCCCTTTGTTAATGAGGTTTCCAGACAGGCTTGAAGAACAGTTTGCCTATCTTTAAAAAAGAGCCGGCATTAAGAAATATCTTGTAGAACACTCATCCTGACATGTGCAGTCAGTCCTCCTGCAAATAAAGGGGACCTCTGGTCACATAAGTTTAGGAAACACTGCACACTATGTTTTCTCTTGGAGGTTGACAATATTAAAAAATAAAAATTCTAATAAATTCTACAGTAGTCATGCCAGTTCAAAATTGTATAGCAAAATATTTCCTAGTATTTTTGTCCTGAGAATTCTCTTTTACAGGGAGCAGGTTTTGTAAGACAACCATTAAATTTCTGGGGAGCTAGCACTTCATGAACAGTTAACGTGGATAAACTCCACCAAAGTGAAAAATGCATTTAGGTCGAATGTGGAACATCTGAATGACAGCCTTAAATATTCTCCTGGACCGGTTTTAATAGATCAGACAAAACAATACAGAGAGAAGGAAAAGGGCGTGTTCTTCTCTGTATCCCCTGAGCAAACAAATCCCTTGACATAAAATAGACACTCAAATTACACCAGTAGGATAAAGATATAAATGAACTCATGTTCTGTCAAAATCTTGTGATTCAGTCTTTTGAAGTCTGAAGACATCTTACTTGAACAAAATTATGTTTATTTTGCTTTCCTTAAATTTGGGCTAATATAAATGAATTTATTATTAAAGATAACGGAGCCAATTCCTCACTCCCCCATCTAGTAAGATTATAGTTAATACATAAAAACCTAGTCATTGAATTCAGAGAGAGATTTGTTTTGAACTTAATAAATTCCCACTCAACATTAGAAGATTTTTATTCATTAAATTTGTCACTGCATCTAGAAGATGCCTGGCTTTTGGTCATAAGGGTCCTCTCCAGCTCAGCTCCTATATAATTGATATGGGACAACTTCATGGACATGGGGATGAATACTGGAACAGCTTAACTTTGCCTTTTCTGGGAGTGTTTCTAACCAATCTCAGACCCCCAGGCCACTTTAGCCACATGTATCCAGGGCTATACTTAGATTTTCTCTTTCCTGGGAGATGTGCTGACTCAAAAATGGAAAATTTATAAATCCCATCCTCCTACTGGGTTTCATTGAAATTCAATTGAAGAATAAAAGGGAATTATATACTTTATTATGTTAATATGAGAAATTAGATTACAATATATGGGATCAATGCACAGAACAAAACATCGTTAGTGCGATTCAGATGTAAATAAATCCAAATAATAATGATCTCTGATACAGAGAAGAAATTGGGGCTTAATCAATAATGCATGAAATAAGCCACAGTTGACAAAGATTGAATTTTTGGATGAGTGGTTCTTGACAGTAGTTGACATGTTGTGAGAAAAGCTATAAAAATGGGCAAAATACAGTTAATACATGGGAGTCATCCCTGTAGATAATGGTTTTTAGTTATAACTGAGCAAAGGTATTTAAAAGGCATTTGTGATATTGGTATTTTTATACAATAATGTGATATATTTATAAGCCAAAGATTTAAATGTATAGCTAAATTTAATTTATAATGTAAGCCCATAAAGACTTTGAAGACAGGATAAGGTCTGTTTGGTCAAAAAAGTCTGAGCTTCTATGTACTTGGCATATGGTCAAGAAGGCAAGGTTGTGTGGCTCATACATATGTAATTTCCTTCTGTCCTATGGACTCCTCATCCTGTAGACAGGACAACAGAAGGCCAGATCAAGACTCTGTAAATTGTGGGGCCTGGGCCCCTCTTGCCAAGGTTTAAGATTCATACTCATGGCGGTTAAATATTTTGAATGCCACTGACTTGAAGTACTGGTACAGAATAAAAATTAACTGGGAGAAGTTGTGAGAAAAAGTAAAGAATTAAAAAAAGCATACTCTTGAATATAACAAAAGAAGTTGTGGGACAAATTAAAGAATTTTTAAAAAGCATACTCGAATATAATAAAAGAATAAACCCTAAAAATCAAACAAATATATCTAATTATGAAAGAATAAATTATTGGAAAAATGAGTTTGGGTTAGAAGAAATTTTTAAAAATCGACAAAAACACCCAGAGAAATCATCCTGGTATGAAAAAATGTGAGAGCATCATATTGCTTGGAGGTGAGAAGATGGCTTTGTCCTGCTCTGGCCAAATAAGTCATTTAATCCTCCTACGTAAGCCTCAAATTATTCATCTGTAAACTTAAGAGAAGGAAAATCTCCACCTACTTCTGAAGTCTGATATGTGAAAAAAATGACAAGTCTATAGAAAATTATAGGCAAATGACTTTTTAAAAGTATCTAATGAAGGTGTTTTCGTGTTTAAAACACTATTATGTCTTCTCATTGCTCTGAGAATAAAACTGGACTCTTTACCACAGCCTACAAGAACATAAATGATCTGGACCCTGCTCACTGCTCCATCCTGTCTACTGCCACTCTTTCCCCTCACAACTGGGTTCCAGTTACTCTGTCACTCTTCCTCCCAGAGAATGTGCCAAAGAAGCTTTGTACTGCATGTTTCTTTTGTTTCAAAATCTCCTTCAGCTTTTCCGTATGGTTGACTCCCTGTACTCTTTCAGGTCCCAGGTCAAACTCCATCTCCTAAAAAAGTCTTTCCTTGTCATGACTATTTAATGTCCCCTCCCAATCTACTTTGTACCTGCCTTTGGATCACATTCACTCTTTTTAAAAGAACAATATATATTTTTCTTTTTACCTTTTGACTCTCTTTACCCATTTATATGTATTTGTTAATTGCCGCTACCCTCATCTCTTTTGTTGATGACTCTGACCCAGCTATGTAGAATAGGACATATTTCCTAGCACTGATAGTAAGTCATCACTAAATATTTATTAAAATGAATGAACCACACTAACGCTTGTTGTAATCAATGTGCCCAAACTTTTGTCATTCATAGTCAGTGTTCCTAATTCCTTCAACAAAGCTGTAAGTTAGGCAATGGCTATTTATCTGTAACACGCTCAGGGAGGTTAAAGCATAAGGTCACACAGCTAGTTACTGGCAGGAATGGAATTTGCATCTAGATCTACTGGCTTTAAACAAATCACTAGTCCATGCTGCCTCTCTGACACCCCCCAATCAGAATTAATTTATCTTCTTCTTTAAACTCCAACATTATTTTGATTCCATTTTATTTATCACTTTTTTTGTAATATTAAGTTGGGTATGTTCATTTCTCACTTTAGTTTCTTAGTGAATTTTGTAGGACTATGTCTCTGAGTCTCCACAACTATCAATATTTTACTTATCTATATCATTTAGTAAACATTTGTGGGTGGGAAAATAATTGAAAGTACAGAATATACAAGTTATGCATTATCTCCTTTATAAGAGTAGCATGTTTGTTGAAAAAAATTTACAAATTGCCCTCTAGAAAGTAACAGGAAAAAAGTTATTGAGCTCAGTTATGAACTCTTAATGAGGTAAAATTTAGTGTTCTGAAAATTTTTATTATCCTGTGAATATTTATGTCCTTCTAGAATAACTGATTAAATTTATGGCATACAAAAACATTTAAATGTGTTTTAGTTAAGCTTATTTTTTCATTTTGTTCTTTAAATGTTGATAATAATTACACAACTTTTCTATGAGTAATAAGGCCTGTTTCAGAGTGTGCTTTTATGAGACTATTTTTATAAACTATTTTGTCAGAAGAGTTCTGAAGCCACTGACACAAAACATCTCCTGTTGGCTAATAACCCACCCCGACCATGTAATTTAAGTAACTTTACTGCCCTAAACAAAGAGTAATCCTTGTGACTAGGATTTACAAGTCACTTTCTGACAGTGCCATCGTACCTAACTATAGTTTGGTGTTTTTCCCCAAAGAAACCACTTTGCAATTTACACACTGATGTGATAGTCATCCTACACTGATAACTTTCATTACCTAGACACTCCCCAAAATACTATGTTCATTTTTTATATTCGAATATACCTTTTCAGCAGTTCTCAATAGAAACTTAAGTGTTAGGATTTAAATTACAATTCTATAATATTCTATGATATTCAATGCTATTTATATACTTAAAATAACCATTTAATATTGGGTAATTTTGAAAAGAAAATATGCTTTATATTGCTATATATAAGTTTTTTAGAAGTATACATAAGCATAATAAAAGAATAATTAGAATACTATTTTCAGGAAATATTTTGATAAGAAATAGCACTTAGAAGATGAATAAGTTCTGGGGCTCTAATACACAGCATGCTGATCATAGTGAACGATATCGCATTGTATGCTTGAAGCTGCTAAGAGAGTGAATCTTAAATATTCTCACCACAAAGCACACACACGTGTGCACACACATGTGTGCACACACACACAGAGGTAACTATGTGAGGTAATGAAGGTAATCTTATTGTAGTAATCATTTTAAAATACATACATATACAAAGTCATCACATTGCCATTCTTAAATCTACACAACATTATATGTCAATGATATCACAATAATGCTGGAAAAAATATCAGGCAAAGAAATGTGTTATAAATAAGTCTTTCATAGTACTTTCTTGAATCATCTCAGGAGTAACATGAACTGAAACACAGTTTACTTACTTTTAAGTTTTGACATATATTTTAGGTTCACTTGGGAGGATAGGGGCATGATATTTTAAAAAATACTAGTATATCATTATTCCAGACCATTTGATAATCACTTTTCCTATAATTCTCCGACATTGAAAAAAAATATCAACAATTACAATGTTTAAAAATCTTTTGTTACATTCATAACAAAGAGTAAGTAAGGTAGCAATGTCACAGAATTTCTCTTCTGCACTGGCTAAAATGCCCTTACCAAGAACTGGAAGGCAAAGAAACTTAAAGACAAGTACTTAAGGTCACCAACTCCTCAGAATCTCCCTCATATATACTTCTATTTGTGGAATCCAAAATAGACAAAAGTCGATTATACACAGAGCCTCATTCTAATTCTGTAACCAGTTTCTGAACATTAATCTGACATATTTCATATTCTATAATGCCTATATTTAGAATTTATATTTTAAAGAAATAATATGTGAGAAAAATATATGTGTGAGTACTCTTCCTCAGCAGTACTAGAAGAATACTTTAAGCATCAACTAGTTTTTTAGAGAATGAAAGGGATCACAAATTCTTTATGGCTTTGAAAGGTGTATTTCTTAAATTTAGTCTGGATTAGCATTAATATGGCATTGTCATAGAAAATAATATTTTGTAGATTTTTAAGAAAAAGACTAGAGGACTATAAAGTCCATTTTCATACACAAACCGGCAATTCTCTAATTCTCCAAGGAAAGGTATAGCACTGTATGACTGATAATAATTAAAATGAAACAGTAGTAAAATAAAATTAAATGCAGTAAAATATATACTATAAAATGAAATAAATATAAAATGAAATAAAATATAGTATTTATGAAATAAAATTAAAAAGTAAAGAAAATTACATGTTAGTTTCCTAAACAGAGTTTTACATGCCAATGTCTTATTCTAAAAAGCTTGGTAGTTCATTTACTGAATTAATGTCAGTTTATTTATCTGAAAGAAAGATAAGTAATTTTTATTTAAATTTGAAATACAGCTTATGAAATCTAGCTGTCAGGTTTCAGGTTATTTTTAATACTTAGTTTAATATTTCTACAAAATACATGGATAAAGGCTAAAATGATGAAGCCTTAAGCTAAGAGCTGTTTCTCAGTCACCAGGATTGATGGTGGTCTCAGGAAATCAGTCTGGTTTACTTGCCTGCCTTTGCTTTTATACTTCAGGTTGGAAATATGAGAAGCCCCTCCATTTGTTTCAACTGGGTAAGTGAGAAAGTGCTCAATTTATTTTCTAGCAAAAAGTCTAGTGTTATTTGTTTTGTGGTCTAATCGCTTGCTTATTATTTTCTATGTTTTAAAATAGAGATTTTGACATTGATGATGACCTCTTGACGATGACACCAATTCATCTACCAAATTCATGTGGTCTTGATGATTAAGGAGTTCAACCATCCAAAGTTCAAATTTATTAATGGCAAATATCCAGGAGATTGTTTAAGCCTCATGTACAGAATATGCAAATGACTATGTAGTCTCTATCTGATTCCAGACTTACCAGCAACTGGCCTTCCTCTTGTGCTGAAAACAAGTGGTTCAGAATAGCAAAGGGCCAAACCAGACTGCTGGTTTCCTTGGCCTTGGGCCTAAGACCTACCCGAAAGCCCCACCCCCATGACTTCAGATATCCTTTAATGTAATTTCTCAGTAATAGGAGTATTGCTGGGACCTTCCCAAACACACAGAAAATACAAAAGTCAAATTAGAAATTAGCAAAAAATTTTTGTAGTTATAAGTCATAGATTATTTGCCAATTGTACATAATACCACTCGTAGATCAAAATTATTATTATTGTATTTTAAAAGGTCCTGGATATATAATATCAATATATCTATATTTATATAGATATATTTATTCAATGACATATATATTCAATTATATATAAGTGAATTATTTTTAAGAGAATCAAGTTAATAGAAAGTAATGAGAAATTCAAATATACATAAGCATCAACACAAACATATGTACAGTATTAGAGAATTAAATCAAGGGCCACAAATGAAAAGGGATATCACCATAAACTTTTGACAAACAAATCAAAATATAATAAAGAATCTTTATTACATGGATTTCTTATTTCATATTCTTATTAAATGGTATAGCAAATAAATAATTTCAGGTAAAAACATGTCATATGGGTCATACCTTTTCATGAACTTTCTGGCCAGGTTCCATCCCTTCAAGATGTTCTGACTCTGTAGATCCCTCACTTGATGCCATTTTTCTTTGTATATGAACATTTTGTTCACGCAAAGCAACAATCTGGAAAATAAAAACGCTATGCTTTTAAAATCTAAAATAGAGCATAAATGTGGTTAAGAACTAATGAATACAAATAAGCAGAAAATAAACACTTAATTTTACTCATTATTATTTCAAAAAATATTTTTAAAATTTAAGTTAGCATTTTGAATAATATTTATAAGGATGTGAAATTTACTTATTTATTTCTAGTTGGCAAATGTATCTACCTAGTTGTAAATGTATCTAAATAAATGGCATGATCCATGTGTTATTAATTCAGAAATTACCTTTAGAATTTATGAAATGCGATTAAATTTGTAGTGGTCTGTATTTTTAAACTATAAAAGAAACATAAGTGAAAAGATAGAAGGCCAAAGGCTAATCATGAGCACATTCATTTACCTAAGAGACAGAGTGTCTGCAATTTAAAAACTAGCAAACACATGAACTGGACTTAAATAATTTCGTGGCACTATCACGAGTACTTAGAATTAAATAGGTCTCACTGTCATTATTGCAGTGGCCATTATCTTAGCACAACTAATCCAAAATAGTTAATACAAAAAAATTTCTCCAAAGGCAATTAATTTCTACAAATTTTCCGCTCAATTTTACAGATGTGGTACTTTCAATTAATCAAGATTCTCAGATGTAGTTTAACTGTTCTTGGTAATATACAGAGTGGAAAGTAGCTTTGTAGCATATTTAAAATGATGTTTCACAATATACAGTTGACCCTTGAACACCAAGAATTTGAACTACACAGGTCCATTTATATGTGAATATAAATATGGTAAGTGTATTTTCTTTTTCTTATGATTTTCTTAGTAACATTTTATTTTCTCTAGCTTACTGTATTATAAGAATACAGTATATAATACGTACAACATATAAAATTTGTGTTAACTGATTATGTTATTGGTAACTCTTCTAGTCAACAATAGGCTGTTAACGTTTTTATGGAGTCAAAGTTTTACACAGATATTCTACGGCACAAGGGGTTGACACTTCTGAGTTGTTTAAGCACCAACTGAATTATCAACTTAGATATTGAGTCAGTATTGGTTCTAGGGGAAATCAACGTCTATAGTATTTAATAAAAAATAAATAGTGAATTATAGAAAACATGTTGAAATTATGAGACTGATATGTCACATAGAACAATAATCATCAAATAAGCAAGAGACATCAAGAGCTCAGCTGCTTTTCCTGCTGTCTGCCCCTGCCTCAACGTCCAGATGAACCTTGATAAGTTCACAAAATCAAATGACCTTGCTATTACCCCTAGCGTTTGAACATATGGCACATCATTTTTTAAGGGCATATCACCACATAATAACAAGGTAAATGCTCTTCTCTCTTATAGTACTGAAATCACCAAATAATTGATTCCCTTGCTCTTGTTCTTGCCCATCTACAGGGTATCCACAAAGCAGATTCCTCTTTTAAACTTGCTATATTGTGACATTTATCAGCTTTCTAAAGAACTTCGATGTTTATCCCAACATATTTAGTACACATTTCGACTTTTTAACAAGGTCTATAATGTACTACATGACCCCTTTAGCCACAACATTCTCCTTTCTGTCCCCTAAATATACCAGGCTCTTTTCTTCCCCAGAACTGAGAAACTTGATTGTCCTGCTTGAAACATTCTTCCCCACCTCAGATAGAGCCGACACCATCTCAGCTTTCAATAACCAGCTGAAATACCACTCCTCAAATACATTATATTTTTGTACAGGATATTTAATAAAAAAAGTGTTTAATTAAATAATGAACGGGTATGGGAAAACAAAGAGTGTAAATCTAGTTCATCAGAAATAACAAAAGATAAAGGTTTAAGGTGTTTGGGAACTTTTTCAGAGATGTTCCTTTCATGTTAGTGTTGAAATGGATTACAGCAAAGGAAAAGCAAAAAGAAATAGTCCCTGTATATATCATTTTAATGTTACATTCTTAAAATTTGCCTCTTGAATAAAAATATTTTATTACCATCAATACATAATAAAATTTTATTATGAATTGATTGAGTTTTTAAAAATTTAAGTATAGTATGCTGACATTATACTATTATCTATGACTAATAGTTATGTTAAGACAAAAGTCACAATAAATTTAAAACTTCTATGCATTTTCTTTCATTATTTAATCCACTAAGAAATAAAAACAGAACTTTTAAAAATATTTATATATAAAATTTCATTCCCAATTTAAGGATTAAATTCCAATTGGTTAGTAAATCAGATAAATTTCAATAATATTTCCTTGTGCTTAAAATAAAGCAGGCCATTTATAAAGGTTTACTGAATAAATCTGCGAAAGGATAAATTAATACCTTTAATAAAAATATCAAAACATCAAATTCATATGGAAAACACTATGCAAACATACACTAAAAAACTGCAAACTTTGAAGGAGATTAAAAAATGACCTAGATGATAGAAGCTCTGTTAATTACTCTGGCGACCAAATCAAAGTTGTGACAGAAACAAAAAGCAAATAGTAAGGAAAATCACCTGGGTCGAAATGAATAAGCCATACAACTAAGGAGAAATCTAAGAAATCACCCTGCAACACAGAAGGTAGGACGGGGCAAGGATGAGACTCTGTCTGGTCCAGAGTGGCTGAGTGGGACAGAGGTCATAGCAGAGGCAGCTGCAGATGCCTCTTAAAGGGGTCGTGTCTACTATCCGGCTTTTGGGATGATGGATCTGCTCACTCTGAGCACCAGCACCGGGTAGGCTACATGGGGGCACCAAGGACTTACAGGGGGACACTGAGTTGTCAGAGTGAGGGCTGAGGGGAGACTCACTCTGTATAAAAGTGTCAGCAGTATTCACTGTTCCTCTGTTGAGCCCTCCCCTCTCCCATTGTGCCGAGGCAGCACAGCCATAATGAAAACCACATGAAACCGGATAACAGCGGTCGCTCTGGCCAGAGGATTCCCTGAAACCCCGCCTCCCCCAACTCATGGACCCACCCAAGCCACATCCAGGTGTTTCCTTGCTTGATCAGGTGCCCCTTGTTGAGCAGAGCCTAGATTGCACTGATGGCAGCAGGCCTCAGTTTCTGATGTGGCCTTTTGAGGCAACTATAAGCCCAGCAGCTGCTAAATTTTAACAGGTGGCCCTGGAGGGGCACAGGCTGGAACTAAATTTGGCCTGCAGCTGAACCTGTCTCAAGACTGTGCGACTGGACACCTACCACACAAGACCACACTAATAAAACTGGGAGACTTAAGAGCTTTGCTTAGTACCTAGAAACAGACACAGAAAGGCAGCCAAAATGGGAAGACAATGAAGCAGAAACCGTATGAGGGAACAAAACAGAGATCCAGAAATAATGGAGTCAGGCAATCTAACAGGTGCAGAGTTCAAAACACTGGTTATAAAGAATACAACTGAAACTTATATGTTATTGTATGCCAACTATAATTTAAAAACAAACCTCATTGAATGGTACAGGAATGGTACAGTGTAAATACAAGCAAATGATTGTCTGTTATATTTCAATAAAGATGGTAAAAAAGGTGATATAATAAAAAAATGTGCACCATGTTCCACTGTTTTCCAAAAACTTACAATGTTTCTTATATGTGTTGTTTGCTTTTCCACCTTCCCTCAATTTATTCATTATTTTCTTTACTGAAAATGCAATCTTCTTAATTGCTCTATGAAAATTCTATTCAATTTTTAAAGATCCACATCGAATGCCTTTTTCTCCCATGGTTTTAGTTGGTTTTCTCATGTCAATGTTATTGAACTCAATGAACTTATGAGAAGTGTAGATGAATTCAGTGAGAGCTTTAACAAAGAGACAAAAAAACATAAAGGTGGAAATGGAAATCATAAAAGGGAACCAGTAAGAAATGAAGAACACATGATCTGAGATGAGAAGTATATTAAATGGAATAAACGATGTGAATAAAGAAGAGAATCAAATGACCTATATAGAGAATGGGAAAGCCAAGGACACTCAATCAGAATAGCAAGAAAAAAGATGCCAAGACTATAATAATAATTTAAGGAGCCTATGAGACACTATTAAAGGTAAAAATATCTGTTATAAGGGAACAGGAGAAAAAAAAAAACAAGACTTTGAAGAGCTATTTGAAGAAAAAATGATGGAAAACTTTCCTAACCTGGTGAAGGAAATAGACAAAACCCTAGGAAGCTCAGAAAGTCCCCCAAACCAGACACCCAAAGAGGCCCACACCAAAACACATCATAATTAAAATGCCAAAGGTTACATACAAAGAAAGAATATTAAAAGCAGCAAGAGAAAAGTAGTTAGTTACCTACAAGGGAGCACCCATAAGATTGGTAGCTGATTTCTCAAAAGAAACTATGCAGGACAGAAGGTTTGGCACAAAATATTCGATGTGGTGAAAACCCAGGTCTACAACCAAGAATACTTTACCTAGCAAAGCTATCACTTAAGAGTTGAAGGACAGATAAAGAGCTTCCCAGACAAAATAAGCTGAAGGAATTTATCAGCACCAAGCCAGTATTACAGGAAATGTTGGAGGGACTTCTTTAAAAAGAAAAAACATGTATCAAAAACAGGAATTAAGAATGCCAATAACTATATTTCTATCAACAAGTACCTCAAATGGAAAAGAATTAAGTGCTCCAACCAAAAGACAGAGTGGCTGAATGGATAAGAAAACAAGACCCCTACATATGCTTCCTGCAAGAGACTCAGTTCAGATTAAAAGACACATACACACTAAAAGGAAGGGGATAAAAAAATGATATTGCCTTAATGGACCTAGAAGGTATTGTGCTGAAATGGTTTGGATAGAGAAAGATAAATATTGCATGATTTCACATACATGTGGAACCTAAAGAACAAAATCAACAACAACAACAACAACAACAAAAGTGGAAATAAACTCAAAATGCAGAGAATATTTAGAGAGATACTAGATGGGAGGGGATTGGGGGGAATAAAAAAAAAGCAAAGGGATTAAGAGGTACAAATGGATTATTGTAGAATAGACATGGAGATGTAGAGTGTAGCACAGGGAAAATGGTTAATAATGTTGTAATAAATATGTAAGGGGGAAAAGGGTACTAGATTTAGTGGGGTAATCACTTTGAGAGTTATGTGGATCTCTGATCACTATACTATACAACTGAAACTGATATGTTATTGTATGCCAAATATAATTTAAAAACAAACCTCATTGAATGGTACAGTGTAAATACAAGCAACTGATTGTCTGTTATATTTCAATAAAGATGGTAAAAAGGGTGATATAATAAAAAAATGTGCACCATGTTCCACTGTTTTCCAAAAACTTACAATGTTTCTTATATGTGTTGTTTGCTTTTCCACCTTCCCTCGATTTATTCATGTTATTTTCTTTACTGAAAATGCAATCTTCTTCTTAATTGCTCTATGAAAATTCTATTCAATTTTTAAAGATCCACATCGAATGCCTTTTTCTCCCATGGTTTTAGTTGATCTCTTCATATCGATGTTATTGAACTAAATACCCACAATAGTCTATGTCTTTTCATTACTTTATTTGACAGCTATGGGTACTTATCTTGTTCTTTTTCTACTATATAGTCTTCATGAGGGCAGATTTTTTGTACTACATAATACCTGTCATAATTCTTGTTACAAAATATATCTTTACTAAATATCAATTTGAAATAAAAAAAATTACAAACTTCAAGTTTTCAAAAGTATAAAGGGAAGAAGCATTTCCTTTCCAAGTACTGCTACCCTCTCAAATTGGAATTCTATATATCAAGATATGGATTCTTCCCTGGAGTGATTCACATATAGGCACATTTTGCATACATTTTCAGTATATCAGTCCACCGAAGACCTGTGAAATTGTAGTCAAGAGAAGCTTTCCATAATCATTTTAGCTGTCCAATCATGACTTGTCAAGAGTTTGCTGACATTTGTTCCTAAATGTGCAGCATCTTTCATATTCCTTTCAGTAACAACCTCTTACATTTTCATTGGGGAATTTCCCTTTCCTACTTTAATCCTAGAAAGACTGTCAATCAAGAGGCCAGAGCTGATGGCAACTAGGTGGGCACATGATCCAAGCCAGGGCAATCAGAATAGTCCTTGAGATATTTCTGGCAGAGGTATGTGGGAAGATTCTCTCTACTATGGAAGATAAGCAGGTAGAATATCAGGTGCTGTTTGCCGTCACTGCAGTTTCACCTCATGGAGAAAACAGGTAGATGAGATGGAGCCCTGATCAACTGCTTGTAATTCTGATTCTAGCCCATCTCAAATCATCTCTGTCTCTGGCAGTTCAGTAATACAAGCCCGAAATTTTCCACTTGTGCTCAAACTAATTTGGATTGGTTTTCTCTCACTTGCAACTAACAGTGTTCTTGCAAATATAGTAATGAACATGGAAGGCAACACAGCACATGCAATCTCTAAGTGGAGATTTTAGAGAATGACTAAGAATTTACCAGAGACACAATGAGAGAAAACTTTACAAGTAGGTATAAGAGCTTTTTGTGTTTCTAGTACTATAGGTTGTTATCTACTTTCATGCAAAGAGTATCTGAAGAAGATGGAAGTATGGCAGAAGACTAAAAAAAAGTTAAAGTACTTCAACTAAAACTCTGGCCTGTGTGCTTCTTGCTTTCTGGCCTATTATTTTTCCTTGACCCTAATTTATGTCTCCTAATCGCTCATTAAGTTTCTGACAGCCTGGCCCACGGCTTCTATGTATTCCCAAACACATTATATTACAAGGTAATCTTCCAAGTCTTGTTCTTGGCTTTGCTTCTGCCAGATCATTTGCTCTTATCAATCTCTGACAAGCTCAGACCCCATAGAATGGACTACTGCTGGTCTTGGTAGCCAGTCTTCCAGCCTGGAAAATTCCCCAGCCCTCATTTCTTTTTTCATACCAAACTCTCTCTGGGATCCTACCATGTTTTCCAGAAGATCCTCTCCTATCCCCTTTTCTTTGAACACCTGTTTTCTTTGATGGCCTAAAGAGAGTCATTCATTTCACAAATATTTATTGAGCACAAGGCATTAGGGAAATACGATAGTAGGAAAAGACAGAAATTCTTGCTCTAAAAGAACTGTAATTCTTATGGGGGAAGAGAAACTATAAACAAAAATATGTAAAATACACTTTTAAATGGTGATAATTGCAAAGGGAAAATGAAAGCAGTGGGGAGGTGTTGTGAGGTGCAGCTTAATTAGGAATTAGGTGCTTTCCGAGAATAGACCAGAAGACAGGATGAAGAAAGCAATATGGATAACTGAGAGAAGAACTTTCAAGGTAAAGGGTGAAGAAAATATAAATCATATCGAAAACAAGAGCTCGAGATTCACGAAAATGTTTTAGTGAGTTCTTTGAATAATGTAAAATGTCCTCTTCAAAGGAAAGCTAAAACGTCAGTAAAAGTTGATGCCTTGGAAATTTAAAGTGCCAGGAAATATACAGAAAAATATGTAATTCTTAAAAGAAATTTAATTTTGGAGAAAATAACATAATCTATTCAATATCTTTATATTCCCAAACTTCGAGATTTCTCAGGTATTTAAGATGCATTAATCCATTTATTCAGCAAATACTTACTGACCATTAATCTAGGTATCAGACACCACTGTGAAAAGTGCAGATAAAGTTTTTCTCTCAAGGAGATTATATTCTAGTAAAGAGTGGGGGTGGGGGGGTGGAGAAGGAAGTAGTAAGACAACAACAAAATAAATTGATTTATTAAGCTCTTAAAGAATTTGAAACTGTGCTAAGCCTATTATATAAATTTGCTTCTTTACTGTTCATCTATACTATGCTTTCTTTCCAAGTTTGAGACTCCTTCAAAGCAGACCCTGAGGCAATTAACTACACACAAGTGGGAGATGATTCCAAGAAGCATAGCATTTTTAAAATAATCATGAAAGGCCTAGGATGAGTCCTGACTCTTTTAGGTGTTTCTGGTTGTGTGACCTTGTACAAGTTACTTGACCTGAAGTTCATGTTCCTCTTCTATATAATGAGGGATAATAATACTTACCTTTAGTGTGTTTGTACTGTAAAGTACTTAGTCAAATATGATGTATGTTAAACATTCACTTTGTAATGACAATAATGAAGACTTTCATTCACGTCTTCAACTTTATCTTCCTATTCACGCTTAATACTCTAGCTTACTGCAAGGCCTTAGTCACATGCACAACGCACACAAAATGCCATCTTGTATGTGAGTTTTTATTCATTTGAGTTCTTTGTGAGATGATAGGGAAAAATATGTATGTATGTGTATGTGTGTGTGTGTGTGTGTGTGTGTGTGTGTGTGTGTACACACACACACATACACATACATATATCTCTGCATAGAGCATCTTTCCCTATTGAGGTTACTCTGGGTGGGCTGCTGGATGGCTCATGGGTGGAAGCTGTTCACCAGGACCAAGCTATGAGTAGAAGCTTAAAATTTTCAGCCTCACTTCTCTCTAACCCCCAATTATCCAGAGAGAGGACAGAGGCTGGAAATGATGTTAATGACTGATCATGCCTATGTGATGAAGCTTCCATAAAAATCCCAAAAATGTAGCATCAGGAAGCTTCCAGGATAGTAACTACTGCCATGTACTGGGAGAGTAATGCATTTTAATTTCACAGGGAGGAAGCTCCTGCACTTGGGGACCCTTTCAGACCTTTCTCTATGTATCTTTTTATCTGCTGTTCATCTATATCCTTTATCATATCCTTTATTAAACTCGTAAAAGTAAGCAGTAAATGTTTTTCTGAGTTCTGTAAGCTGCTCTAGAACATTAATCAAACCCAAGGAGGTGGTGTGTGGGAAGCTCTTATTTAAAGCCAATCAATCAGAAGCACGGGTAATGATTTGGACTTGCAATTGGCATACAAAGTGTAATCTGGTATCGGAAATATTGTGAATGTGGTAGTAGTGTGAGAGTAAAGAAGAAACACAGGAGGTAGATGGGTTTTTCTCTGTATACTCTTTCTTCTTCTTGACTGCCTTTTAGTCATCTTTTAGGTCTTAGCTTATACTTCACTCATTTTGGGATGGGTTCTGGGACCATCCATCCTCCTTCCATAAATTTAATTTATATAATTTCTTCGCATTCTCTAACAAATTTTTCATGTCATAAAAATTGCTACTCTTTATCACAACTGACTGTTAGTTTTCTGACTGCCTATTTTGACATTGAGTGCCTTGAGACTAGATCTTATTGATTATTTATTGAAGCTAGATCTTATTATTTATTTCCACTTGCTGACAAGTATGAGGCGCTCTACAAATATTTTGAAATGTTAGATGACAGTAGACTATATGAATAGAAAAGACCTATAAGAAGTTAAATGAATTGGATGGAAAAGTACTCAAGAATTTATACATGGAGGAGAAAATTAATCATCCCATAAAAGACTAAAAAAACGTGAAGTATTTCCCAATGTTTGTATTACATAATTCAAGGTTAAAAAGGAACCCTAAGCATGGAAGAGCTCACAGGGGAAATAAAGAAAGAAAATAACAAGAAGTACTGACATAGCCTTGAAGGGAAGGGCAGCTTAATGAAAGTCAACAAAGATATTATGTAAATAATTGCATTGTTTCTTAAAATATTACAAAATATTTGCAAGTTTATTTCAGCCTAGGTAATGTGTTTCAGGTACATTGTACTGCATGCTGTGTTTATATGCTTTAGATTTAGAGTCGATTGATAATAGATGGAAAAAATAAGATTCCAAGGAAATTCTTACTTCTTAAAGTGGGAAAAGAAAAGCAATGTAAATTAATTTAGTTTTCAATTTTTTTTCTCTTCTTCACTTTTAAAATATTAATGTATAGGTCATTAATGTATAGGACATTTCCATAAAGTTAGATAAAGAAGAAAGACAAATAAGAAACAGGAGTTTAGAAATTAACTTTGTAATTAAAAACTACTAGCGATAATAATAGCTTCTATATGTTGGACATCTATTACATGCCACATACATGCAAAGTGATTTACACACATGATCTCATTTACTCCTCCCAATATACTTATAAATTCAGTATTATTATTTTGATTTTACAAATGAAGAAGCTAGTATCGAAGGAATCAGTAACATACTTGAGGTCATATAGAAAAAAATAGGACAGTGACATTTCCAACCCAGGTCTGATACTTTCAAAATTTATAATTTTTAAGCATTACACTATAATGCTGTTTGAAAATTAATGAAATAATTCACAGCATACAAAATCCAAATATTTATCTAGGTCAGGACTATAGTTCTATGGTCACAAAGCAGGGGAATTTACTTGCCCTGATTTGGCAAAACAATTTAGACACAGAAGTCTTCAATTATTCTTAGGGAAAAAATCATACTCTTTACATTATTTATCATTTTTTATTTATAACTCTTATGTGGCACAGGCATTTCAGTTTATGTTGAACATTTCCCAACTACTTTTTAAATTAAATCATGTCTACCCCTCATGCTATTCTCCAGGGCTCTTCATTATGATGTTTTCAAATCCACATTTGCTTTTACCTATTTAACAACAACTTCCAGACAGTGCTCACATCTAATTAACAAAGATTTTTTTCGTCTATTTTTACCCTAAACTCAATTAACAATTCCAAGAGTGAGACTTACAGAAGTCTCACTACACCAACACATAATTTGCTTCTATTCAGATACTTATTCTAATTTAAATAAATTTTATGCTTAGATTACACTGAGGCTGCAGTGTGATAAAACAAAACAAAACAAAACAAAAAAAAACTAGTAGAATAGTAGGGGTTTATAATTTACATTTAAGCAACTCTCTAGCCATAATAGTTTGGATTTGTGCTGTTATATATTAATTGGGAAACCATAAAATTGAGACACATATTCAAACAGAATTAAGGACCCCAAGCCAATAGCTATTTTACTTTCCACCTCTGGCTTTTCGACACAAGATTTATAAATAATATTTAAGTATAATAAAACCAGTGTAAAGCAACTTCGTAAGTCTTAAGGCAGTTTGATCAGCGTAACCTTTATTTTCAATGTTTTTTGGTGAGCATGGATAGACTTTGAACACTTGTGAAACTTAACTGATCCAGTGAATGAGCAAATCATTTTGAGATGAGAATCAGAGGTTTGCATTGTGAGAATTTGCCTCTTGTCAAGTTAAAAAAAGTTATTTAATTAATGGTTCATTGAATGAATCCATTAATCCTCATGCATGAGCAAATAGCTTGGAAGTGGGAAACAGAGGTCACTTGGTGCTCTTTAAAGAATTTTTACCACTACGTTATCTCTATTCAGTCAACAAATATTTATTGAATGAATGAGAACATATTACATACCTTTGTTTTTAACGTCTTTTCTTTGGCTGACCAGCCTTCCCAATTTACATTAGGTGAATTGACTGGGCACTAAAATTTAAATGTACATCACCAGTAAGTTTCTGGTGACTCATTGATAGAAAATGCAGGATATGAACAGTACATGAATTTTGGCTATTTCCTAATATCTGAACCAATTTTGCATAACCTAAAAACATAAGGATACCTTGTCTGACCGCAACATCTAAATCTATGTACTTTTTAATGGTGAAAAATATTTTTAAAAATAGTAATAAAATATTTTTAAGACCATTCTTAAAATAATAACTGGCATGCAAAACTGTTATTTTTACATTTAAGTTTAAGACGATGGTTGCAATAGCAACAAAATTTCAAATATTTGCTTAGTAGATTTGTTTTTGCAGGGGATGCTTACCATATATATTTTCAACATTATAATAGTCAACAATAGTAATTTCAACAATAGTTATATTTTTAACATAGTTATTGACATGTAATTCTAATATAGATTACAACTCTACCAAACTTTCTATTCCGTTAACCTAATCGGTATTCCAGTCACCATATTTTTTGATACTTGGTTATTTCACTTATTTCCACTATTCAAATAGTTGCTTAATATTTAAAATAATAATAAATTAAAAATTTGGCATTTTAATTAGAGGCATGCAAGTGGTCACAGAAAATACAAAACAACTCAAGTTGGGCAGAAGAATTAGGTGGACATAGTTAAGACTGAGGACTGCTGTTGTAGTAGGTTAGCAGCTGAGAGTGGCATAGACTGGAAGAAACGTAATTAAAATGACCAAAAGCTGTTGATGTGGTAAATACAAGAATTAACCCAGAGAACAAAGTGAAAATAAAGTCTTAAAGTTTCCCAAAAGTATTGGTAATAGGAAAACACACTTTGAACAAATTGTATTTATCACTGCAAGAATGCAAACTCAATTTAAAATATAAATAAGCAAATAAATAAGTGAGAAGGGGTGAAAGTATTCAGTCAGGTAAAAAAAAAATGACACAGAAGTGCCATATCAAGTGTAAAACAACCGCAATAATTCAATGGTTAGTGCTGAGAATGTTGGCAGTAATTTAGTTGAAAGCTTTGAGTTTCATGAAAAAAATGCATTACAATCTCCATCACCCAGGAAGTTGCGTTGCTAATAACTTCTCCTTTCCCTGAAGAAGACACCAGAATTCTTTTTAAAAAGTAAACTAAATGTCTCTTTAATTAAACAAGATCATTAGACTGAGGTGGCTTTAATGCCAGGTCAAGCTACATAAACAAACCAAAACATAAGCCTATATGCCTCAGGGTTAGAAAATTAAAATGCTAAGGACAGCCAGTCACAACCAACCAACTAGGCTTTAATCTATAGGCAAATAATTTCCTTTCTTTTCTTCTGAGCTTTCTCTATGGTAGTGGCCTTTTCATAAAAGTGAAAATCCTCACTGGATTTCTTTTGGTTATTGAAAACAGGTACTAATGCAGGTCTTTTCTAAAAGTGAAGTGGTGTAAGGCAAAGTGTCGAAGTAGGATGTGCTCTTTGCTTTACGATGCTTTGGCTTAGGAAAGGTTTCATAGGCATGCTCTTTATTTGGATAGTGAGGGAAACCTGTATGTCTTTACCCTGGCTTCTTTTATACAGTAGTTTGACTCCACTTGATATGAATCAATTTTTGCTCAAATAAACTAAAACAATTTAATATGCTTTAGTTTGCTTTTTAACATGTCTCACAGTGAAAAAAGTAAATAGGACTTATTAGAAGCACTGATTATTATAAAGAACATTTGTATAGAATAGAAGCTTCCTTCATGATACTCCCACAATCACTCCCCGTAGGCCTCTACCCCTCTAATTACACTTGGCCTAAGGAAAAAGGCAAAAGGACAACTGACTGCAGTAATTATCTCTCCCCTTCCAAACAGAGGGGAAAAAAAAAGAAAGAAAAGCAAAAATAATGAGACCAAGTTATGCTGAGAGTCACAGCAAACTAAATAGTCCAATGAGTCCAGACATAATCAGTTTAGAATAGTAAGTACAGTGTCCTCTGTGAATTAGAGTCTCTGTCTTCAAAAGTCTCAATAAATGTTTATCTTTTATTAAATATGTTAAAACATGAGTAAATTTCTACTTTATGTATACTGAGAAGTATTAAAATGTTTTGAGCAAATACTGATTATTAAATTAATAAAGGTAAATTTACATAATACTAATCATGTCTCTGTCATCTATTTATTTAAGTGTCATTCATCTGCTGTCAGGAATTTTAGGTGTTTTAGAATAAAACATGCTATATTTCCCAACAAATATTTTAATTTTTAAAAATGTCACATTAAAATTAATCTCTCTGATCTGAGTACTAACCATGCCCCGCCTTGCTTAGCTTCTGAGATCACACAGAGATTTAAACATTCAGGGGGTGAGGTGAGGGGGAAATTAAGAGTTGTTGCTCAATGGGTATTAAGTTTTGGTTATGCAAGATGAATAAGTTCTAGAGATCTGCTATACAACACAGTGTCTATGGTTAACAGTATGGTATTGTGCACTTTAAAATATTTTAGGATAGGTATCACATTAATTATTCTTGCCACAAAAACAAAAGTAAAAATGAAATACAAAAAGAAAAACAAACCAGCAAAAGAACACAAGGACATTTTGGGAGGTGATGGATATGTATAGTACTTTGATCAAAGTGATGTTATAAGGAATGCATGCATATATCCAAATTCATAGAAATGTATACACTGTTTGTATTTTTTTTGTATCAACTGTATTGCAATAACACTTAAAAAAAGAGATGGCTAACAAGCATACTAAAAATAATAAATAAAATTAATCTCTTTGAAAATGAACTATATTTCTCTTTCAGTACCATGAGATTCGACCTCCTTAGCCAGGCATGACTAACACTGTAAGTACACACTTGAGTTTTTCTTTTTCTTTCCTTTCCAATCAAGGCAGAAGTGACAAAATTATAGGCTCTGTCTTGGAACAATTCTTTTTAGCTCTGTATGCTAAGGGAAAGAGTCTTAAGGGGGAAAAAAAGCATTTCAAAGTGCTTGAAAAGTACTTGAGAAAATGTGCAAGGCAGAAACAATATCCATTAGTCATTCTTGCATATAAAAAAGCAAGCCAGGGCAATAAAAGGGATTTATCCATTTAGTTCCTTCCTTAGAAATAACAAAAGAAGCATACTGAGCCCATTATTCTGAACAATTCCTTTAAAAGTAATCCATTTGCTTGGATTTTAATGATATTATTAATCATGTGTTATATCCTTTTGCATGCATTCCAATTTTATTTTTATGTGATTTTTAAATGTGTACATATTACAGAATGTCAGAATGGGAAGGGACCAGAATTTATGTGGTGTTAAGCCTTATTTTTATGGATAAAGAAAGTGAAGTTTATAGAGAATGAATGATAATAACACTTCTTGTCCCCCAAATTACCACCTTGTTAGTCACACTGTGGGACACATACTCTACCTCTCTAGATTTCACTTTGGTCATCTTTAAAAGGAGTTGGAAAGTATCATGCTAAAAAGATCAACCTCAACATCAATAACAAGATTATTTTTTAAAGAATACTCTCTGCCAAGCACAGTTTTAAGCACTTCGCATGTATTAACTCACTTAAACCTCACAACAACCTTGTAAGATAAGTTCTATTATTAGAATAGAGCTAATCGAGGCAAAGATAATATAAGAAAATTGCCTATAGACACAGAGCTAGCAAATGGCAGAACAATTTAGGGAGAAAGTAAATCTCCCTGGGTGGAGATTACTCCTGTTCTCAGTGTTTGTTCTTTTCATTTCTTGTTCTCAGCCTACTTTTTTCACCCAGGGCAGAACATATTCACAACACCCAATTAAATATTCTATACAGAATTAGGGTTTTATATTTACCACTTTCTCCCCACTTGTCCATGCTGACTTCTAACTACTCCTTACTACCCATTTTTAATAGACTATTTCGACTGTTAGCTACTTCTTATTTATCTCACTGCTTTGTAATCTTCAGTTTATGGGTTAGATGTTCTATGTTTACAATATATTTAGGTCAGGTTTTTCTTGACAGTTCAAAATCACTTGCATCAAAATCACCTATGATGCTTGTTAAAAATGTCGACTCCATCTAAATGAATCTGAATTTTAATTAACTTCCAGGTGACCCTTATACACCCTGCAGTTTGAGGACCAATGCACAAGAATTCTCCAAGTGCAGAAATGTTTCTCTTGTGGCTATATCAGAGGTAGAGGCAGCAGCCCAATTAAAGCCTGCTGAAGGCCTGTGACAGGCTCAGCCTCTAGGACATGACCTAAGTGATTATCTGGTGCAGGGGGAATCAACTTCAGGCTGCCTATTTTTGTCAGGCCTGCAAGCTAAGAATGGTTTGTACATTTCTGAATGGTCAAAAAAAAAAAATTAAGGACTATACTTTGTGACATATAAAAATGATAAGAAATTTAATTTCCAGTGTCCATAAATTCATTTTTCTTGGAACATGGCCAAGTTCATTTCATTGTGTTTGGTAGCTAGTCAGACATGAGTGACAAGGGAACAAAGGAATAGGGCCAGCCTCTATACTGCCCAAAGAACACCCTGTTGATAGTTAGGGAATCCCTCCTGCATCCCCAGAGACAAAGGACAGGAGGGCCATAATCTATAGCTGGTTTAATCTGACCATAGACACCTGTGCAGAAGGTACTGCCCTAATCTGCCCACAATCTAAGCCTCATTATACTGTCATTATAATACTATGTTTATGCCCAGAAGTTCATGAATCTAATTATTACAGACTGGAGTCTGGGTAAGCAAATGCACACTAGGCAAAGTGTTATACAGCAGCCAAGTGTCAATTGAATTGACCTCACATGCCAATCACCTAGGAATGCCTTTGGAACCACACATCATGGCCCAAATATAATTCAAACATTCCAATTTCTGGGGTTAACAGCTGTCTTCACTGAAACCATGTTCTTCCTTGGAACATGCTCTGTCTTTCTAAAATGTACTTTTAATAAATCTTTTCTAAATCTCACTGACCTGTGATTCTTTGCTACATTAATGAGGAAGAACAGAGAAAAAAATGCTAGTTACACTTCTGTACTGTTATCCCCACTCCTGCCATTGGGCAACAATGAAGTTTAAATCACCCTCAATGGTGACAATTTGTTTACGTAATTGTCTATGATTGTTTTCACTCTACAATGGTAGAGTAGTTGTGACAGAAACCATATGGTCCATTGAACTTAGAATATTTACCTGATGTCCCTTTAGAGAAAAGTTTGCTGATCCCTGGTATAGTAGTTCATGTCCATCTCTTTTTTAAAAAACTGTTCAAATGGGCCCAGTGAAAGTCAGAACTATAACATTACTTCCTGGTTTTTAGATTTAAGCTCTATGTTACTTGAATGCTTTATTTTGAATTTCAGTTAAATCAGTAGAAACATAGGATAACGTATCTCTGGAAATGTAATTACTTGATGAGTGAATGTAATTTTTCATATGCTCTTTGGTATACTTGCATCTAAATAGGAATATTTTGGATGACATGACATTGGCTAATAATACTACAAAAATAAGAACTAAGAGAACACAGAAAAAAAATTTAAAAATAAGTATGGATTATATTTGCAATACTCTCTATCCATAGCTTTGTGTGATTTGTTTCATAGAATTTATTAGTACCTACAATTATTTTTAAATTTATATTTTCTAATATAAGCTCTTTGAGAACTGGGATCACTTCTGACTTAGTTACTGGTATGTCTTCAAGGCTCAAAACATACTTTGTGCTGATCCAGGAGATAATACACAGTACTGATGAAGAGTCTGAACTATGAAGTGAATTCTGATTGTATTACTTTTCGAATGAGGACTTAAGTTATTCAACCTCTTTTTGCCTCAGTCTTCTCACTCTCTGTCTCCCTCTGGAAATGATGCATCTGTAATACCAGTTTCAGAGGTTATTAATGTAAAGATAAAATGAAATAAAATGTATAAAACACTTAGAAGATGGACTCTCATGTTGTAGGTACTTTATAAGTGTCTGTTATTAATGTTTTAATAAATGTTTATTGAATATCATTTTTGCTAAATATAAATAAATTATTATCCTTACATATATTTTCAATTAATCATTTTTCATGGTCTTCAATTTTTACTATTTAGGCTTTGTTACTTTTCATTTCTATTTACTGCTGGCATGGGAATGCTACTGATATTTGTGTATATATTTTTGTATGATTTTATTAAATTCACTAATGAATTCCAAATATTATAATCTGTGTGTTCTAGATGCTACTTGTTACACTTTAATATCCATTCTCCCACTCTGTAGCAATACAACTACTGCATATGGCCACCTGAATAAAGATTATACTTGCTAGTCTCTTTTACAGCTTAGAGTGATTGTGAGACCAAGTTTTGTTCAATGGAATTTTAGCAAAAATCATTTATGCTACTTCCTTATCATGTCTCTAAAAGTAATCCTTACATGTCTCTTCAATGCCTTCCATATCCTGCTGGCTAGATGTGGTGACAACTATGGCAGACATTTCCACCCAAAGATAGAATGTGTGTGTGTGTGTGTGTGTGTGTGTGTGTGTGTGTGTTGGACCAATAAAAACTTATTGGTAAGGAAATATGAAAGTAAGCTGCACAAATGGATTATATGATTTAAAACCAGCTGCATATTTTAGAAGCACTATATTGAGTTTACACATAGATAAACTTGGTTACTTTGGTTATTACACAGGAAGTATATCTAAGATTATGTACTCTCCTGTGAAGTGAGTAATTCTGATATAAATGGAATGGACTTCTTTAAATTTCAAGGGGACATGACCCTTAGCAGTCAATTCAATAGCCATTAAGGTTTCTGCCATCATGGTTAGAAGTGTACAAAGGTAGTTGAGAACCTTGGTCTGAGCACTATGTTGGAATGCAGATTTTTCTAAGAGGTGGTCATGATGGACAGATGGAGCTTAATATTCTACTGCAAATAACTAGAAAGGCAAGGTGACTCAGGGTTAGATGTTAGCTCAGTTGAGCATGAAACATATGTGAGAGTACCTTGGAGAATTGGTTATGATCTAAATGTCTAAAGCCACAAAATAAGACCAGAGTATAAATTGGTCCATATAGTTAGACCATCCATGTCCTCCTGTAGCAAATCCAGGACTTAGTCCTGCGCATGGAGCTTCCACATTGAGCCTAAAATGGTCATACTCCGAATATTGCATTTTCTACCTGAAAAATTATTTATTGAGCATGTTAATTTTACTTTTAAAGAAAAATTTCTGGTAAAATATAGTCATATTTTTAAACCATATCCATAAAATTTGCTCAATATACCTTATAGGATTTTTCTTTTTTATTTCCCAGTTGTAGTTAGTGCTATTGAAGTGGAAAATAGCATACTTGTTTTATCAATATATTATTAAACAAGGAGAAAGTCTCAACACTAAGTGTTAATTAAAATTTTTTCAATTAATATAGAAAGGTAAGATGATTTTTATCTGTGCAGTTAAGAACTTGGCTTTTCCCAACGAGAGTTCAGGCCTTTGCTTTTGGGAAGTAATCTATATCATATCAGCTAGAAATATCTTTGCTTAGGGAGAGATATGGCCATAGTGGATTTCAGTTTTGGGCTGGCCATATTTAATAGTCTTATTTTAGGGGCTGGTTAGGCCAGAAAGACCTACCATAATAGTTAGGATGGTTTGTGTCTTGACCTGGAGGTTGGTATCAACCACATGGACAAATAATTAATGATGCTTCTGTAATAAAACCTTAATAAAAAACTCTGCACACTCAAAGTTTGGGTGAGCTTCCCAGGTTGGCAGTACTCTGCATGTATTACCACATGCCAATTTTAGGAGGATCATGTATCCTGAGGACAATGGAAGTTTAATGTTTGAAACCTCCCAGACTCTGCCCTATGTGTTGCATTCCTTGGCAAATTTTGATCTGTATCATTTCCCTGTAATAAGCCATAACTGTGAGTATCACAGCTTTCAGTGAGTTCTGTGAGTACTTCTAGTAAATTATAGAATCTGAGTATAGATTTGGGAACCCCTCAAACTTGCAGTTGGTGTCAGAAGTGAGGTCAGTATTGCGAAGGATCGTGCCCTCATACTTTGAAGGTCGGCTCAGTACTGGCCATGGTGTTATGGATTGAATGTTTCTGTCCCTCCAATGTGATGGAAGGTAGAGCCTTTGGGATATGTTTAATTCCAACTTAATATTTGGCAGTGTAAAAGCAGAATAATTTAACTAATTGATTTCATGTTTTATTAATTTAGTTAATACCTGTTTTAGCTCTGTCAATATAATGAAGCTATGAATCTTAAAATAATCCATAGAAATAGAACAAATATGAAGATGTCATAATTAATTTAAATAACTTTTAGAAGGTAAACTGTTGAGTTAGAAACAAAGCTTTCATGTATAAAGAAATTTTGTTATTAAGAGAAAGGTCAAGCAGCCTAGTGGTTACTGTTAAATATTCAAATTTGAAGTCACATATCTTGGTTTTGGATTCCTGCTTGACTTGTGATAATATGCAAAATATTTCACTTAGTTCTTCTAAACCTGTTTCCTCATTTGAAAAATGCTAGTAATAATTATACTTTTTTCATAAGTTAATTGTGATGATTAACTGAAAAATATGTGTGTGTGTTTGAGGGGGTGTATAGTGCTCACCATGGTGCCAGGCATACAATAATCTCCCCCGTAAAATGGCAGATGCTATTATTTTTACCGATTGAATAAGTAAGTAAATTGCAAAGTCATTTATAAAATTCGTGTAGTGCTACAGAATCTAAGAAACAAATGAGATACAGTATTTATTTATCCAATAAAAGGAAATTTAGTCCTGGGTATAAAATAATGTTATTTTGTTTATCATCAAGTTCAAGTTATTAACAGAAAAGAGTTTTTATCTACTCAACTAATAACTATCCTTTGTTGGCCTTTGTAATGATAGCAATACAACTTCAGTACTTCAAATTTACAACATTTTTGTATCTTATTTCATCCAAATATTATGAATTCTTTGAATGGTAGGTCATTACAAAATTTATTAATATTCTATTTCACAGATGAAAAAAACTGAGGTGGAGAGGGGATTAATAAATTACCAAATGTTATATAATTAGTAATAGATAAAAGACTCATACTAGAATCTTTTGACTTCAAGTTAGATATCCTTTTCTTTTACATTGTATCTTTCTTACTAAATTTCATTAAAATATATACCATTTAAATTCTTAAAAAGATAAGTAATCTTTCTCATAAGAATCCTGCATCTAGTAAGCACGTGGGTAAAATTAAATGGGTCAATTTATGATGTTTATCATCAAAGTATTAATTTCAAGCTTGATCTTGCTATCAGTAGAAAGAGAATGAAAGCAGTTTATAATCTTCATGTGCAAAGATAAAACAACCATGTCTTCTATCCCAAGCAAAATGAACCCTATGCTTTCATCAAAGGAGAGATTTATTCAAAACAGATAAGAGAGTCTGAAATACTGCAAACAGATTTCATATGTCTATACACAACAGGAGACAATTGTAACCTATATTTTAAACAATTGCTTCACACAGGTCTTGGAAATAATAAAAATAGTGAAAGTAGCAAACAGCAATTCCTTAAACTCTCTTTTCATTGTTGAGTTTTAACATAGTTGTCTTAAGACATCTTGATTTCCTTTTATTTGGAAAGGATTCTTTGTACTGGAATAGTACAATTATCAACAAAAAAGGAGACATTTTCTATTGATGATAACTTAGGTAATTTAGTTTCTACACTTATCTTTACAATGCAATATCATCATAAAGAATAATCTAAAGGTATAATAAGGATCATAGGCATTTGTGAATAGCTGCCAGTTTGAGAATGCTGAAAATTTGAGTTTACCATTATAAAGTGAAAAAAGAAGATCGCTCAACTACTATTAAACAGGAAAATTAGGCTCTCACTAAGGGGGTCCATTGGAAACTCATAACAGTTTGCAGGTAAGCTAAGACTATCACATCAGACAGTTTTATGTTATTTTCAAGAGATATAACTTTGGATCTGCAAGGATGTCATTATCTTATGCAAACACTGTTATTAAACAAATACTATTTTCTGGTAAGTTCAGTCATGGTGACTTGCTTCAAATGGTAATCAAACAAATTTTCTGGTAAGTTCAGTCATGGTGACTTGCTTCAAATGGTAATCAAACAAAAGACTTGTATTTGAATTTCTGTTAGAATGTTAATTAAAAGTTAGTCATAGAATTACTAATAATGAAAATAGTTTCATGTATTTACTAATAATTAAAATAAGCTAACTAGCCGAATTAGGATATGTAGTATGAATAAATATAAGGAAATTAGAAAGTCATAAGATTAATTGTTTTTATAAAGGGAATGATAGACAAAATATTAAATCTGCTTTTATTTTATAGAACTTAAAAAGACAGAATTTAAAAATAAGAATTTGACAAAGGCCTATCAAGATTAATAATATCTCTTAGGATTCTGAAATAATTTAATAACTTCAGATGAGTACTGCTATCCATTACCCCAAGGCAAATTCCTTTAATAAGCACTGCCCAACAACTCTCTCACTCTCTGCATGATTTTCTGGATCATCTTCAGCTATTAAATTTATTTCTAACTATTTAAACGTAGTTGAGTTACTTATGGATTTCACGAGCTTCCAGATTTTTACCCCCATTAAGTTTTAGGGAAACATTTCACGTCTGGATTTATTCCAAATGACCAAAGACATCTGAGACCATTTTAATTTCATATTTGTATCTCTTCTTCTTAAATTATGATGAATAACAGAACTTCATAGGTTTAGATAGGGAAATACTGTTGTCGAATTCTATTGTTTCAATTGCTAAGTGCTGTGGAAACTGGTTTTATTTAGTTTGCTAGGGTAACAGTGGGAACTTTTTCTGGGTCTACCATCCTACTCTAAAATCTCCTTGCATAGTTTTACTGGCTCCTCACCATTTTCTACATTATCTTATTCTCAGCCTCCTTACTCCTTAAGCTGAAAAAAAAAAAAAAAAAAGTAGCCTTGGTCCACCTCCTTTAGCAGATAACCCTTGTTTCCTTGGGAAGACTCTCTCTAATAAAAGTCCCATCTTCTTTCCTCTCCAAATCAAATCTTCATTCATCTCTACACTACACATTCCATTCTCCTTCCTCCATTTCTCAGAGGAAGTCGTTTTACTATTTGCCATTGATCTTGAAACCATGCTTACCCTCTACTGGGTTGCCCTACTTTGTTTTTTCCTTCTTTTTTTCCCATCGGCAGTAAGCATTTTCAGCAGGCTATCTCCCTTCATTGACTACCTATTCAGCTTTTACCCTCTACTCTTCTTTGTTGCCAACATCTCGTAAGAGTATTACTCAACATCTCTCATTTTAAAATTTCTAATTAACTCATATTCTTTTCATCACAGCTATTCTCTTTCCATTACAATTTATAAAGGGGTCAAATATGTGGTGACAGAAAGAAATCTAACTATGAGCGGTGAACACACAATGTACATTATATACCTGAAACTTATTGGATTTTGTTAACCAATGTCACCATAGTATAAAATAAATTAAAAAAAAATAAAACTGTCTTTGCAAACATTTCCAGTGATCTCTTAATCATTAGTCTAATCTCCTCATATTAGACATAACTCTATATACCTTTAGGAAATATTTGACACTGCTGACAATATTTAATCCCTATGCTTAAAACTCTCTTCTCTCTCTCTTTCTCTCTCTCTCTCTCTCTCTCTCTCTCTCTCTCTCTCTCTCTCTCACCATCATTTTCTTTTCTTCAAAGACTCTTGACTTTCTTGAGTTTGACATCTGTCATTATTTCTTCCCAGTCTCTTATTGGCTTTTTTGGGTAAGTTCCACCTTTGCCTGTATCTATTTATCTTTTCAACATTTTAATTCGTTTCCATTGATACAACTGAGTACTAGTTTTTAACCCAACTCAAAGGATTGTTGTGACCATTAAATGGCATAAGGTATTTAAAACAATGGCCATGGTCCATCCATGGTCCTATAATGGCCCCCGAACATGTTTTTTTGCTCTACCTCTTCTCATTATCCTGATCCAATTTTTTTCTGAATGTGAATGGACTCTATTTCCCCATGAAAGTTCTTTAACTTTTTTTAAGGAAATTATACTTCAGGGATAAAGCTGACTGTAGATGAAGTACAGTGAAATGTTAATTTCTTTAAGAAAATTCTAATTGAAAATTAGTAAATTTAGTGGTTGGAATAAACAAACAGGATATGAAAAATACAGTTCAGCCTACAACTAAATATGCCATTTCAAGTATAATGCAATCTGTAGAAAAGCTTTTAAAATAAGCACACCTGTGTATTCACTTTAAATTAGTCTGTCAATTGAATTTTTACCATAGCTCCTGAATAATCTATTTATTCCTTTTTACATGTCTTTTTATTGTACCTATTTTGTCATTTCCAATTTTAAGCAGTACCAGAAATACTCTACAAGAAATATAGACTATATTGTATTTTCTTTGTCTAAGTAGTCTGGACTCACTTTTTTAGGATAATGGCCTGCAAAATGTAATCAGTGTTAACAATAAATAACAACATTTCTATGTGAGGCAAAAAGTAACAGCAAACTTTGATTGTGTGTGTGTGTGTATTTATATGTATAGTCATATACATATGTATTTATAATATTGCTTTGGTTCTTTCATTTATATTTATGTTTTCCATTATTAAAAAACAGTACCTTAACTATCATATATATTTTTTACCTTTAACTTTTGGAGGTACCATTGGTCTGCAAAATTAAAAATATGATTATATCTCTTCCCTCCTTAAAAACTCTTTGTTAATTCACCATTGCCTACAGGAAGAAGTCCATGTTCCCGCCATCCCTAACTCAGATCTGCCTGTCTCTGCAGGGTTGTCCCTTCACTATTCCTGCTTGCTTTCCTTCTCTTATTCCAAGTCCATCTTGTAAGCTCTCTATAGTCGCCCTTGGTAATTTTTTTCTCTCTAGAAAGTTTTTAAAAATATTTTTCAGCTCTATTGAAATACAATTGACAAATAATATTGTGTAGGTTTAAGATGAAAAATGAGGTGACTTGATATATGTATATATTTTGAAATGATTATCACAGTGTTAATTAACACATTCTTCACCTCACATAGTTACTTTTTCTTTTTTCTGTTTTGGCGGGGAGAACATTTGAGACCTATTCTCGTGCCAAAATTTAAGTATAAAATACAATATTGTTAACTCTGGTCACCATGCTATATATTAGATCCCCTAATAAAAGTCTCTAATCTTATTCATCTTGTAACTGATAGTTTGCATCCTTTGACCTGGATCCTATTTCCCCATTTCCCTCAACCCCCAGCCCCTGGCAACCACCAGTCTACTCTGTGTCTATCAATTTGACATTTTTACATTCTATATAAGTGACGTCATCCAGTATTCATCTTTTCTCTGTCTGTCTTATTTCATTTAGTGTAAGGTCCTCAAGATTCATCCCGTAGTTGGCAAATAGTATGATTTTTTTGAAAGATTTTTTTAATGCCAGCTATTTTTCCTCATTCATGCCCATACAATTAATTACTCTCGTTTGTAATACTATTAAACCTTATACCTACTTTCATTTTCACATTAGTCATAGTGTATTATAATTACATTTTTTTTTTTGTGGTAAAATGCACCTAACATAAAATTCACCATTTTAACTATTTTTATTATACGGTTCAGTGATTTTATGTTTACATTGTTATGCAAACACTGCTTTCATCTTTCAGAAGTTTTTTCATCTTCCCAAACTGAAATTCCACTCCCTTTAAATACTAATTCTCCTTTATAATTACTTTCTACCATGTCTATCTGCCATACTAGATGTGAAAGAACTATTGGTTTATAGTATGAGTTTTATTGTTATCTGTTTATATTCAGTACTTAACACAATGCCTGACAAACAAAAGATACATAATAAAATGTTTGTTAAAGTGTCATGATGAAAATCACAGATTAATTTGCCAGCCAGCCATATCAGATGTCAGCTTTGAAGCTTTATTCCAATCTAGCCTAACACTTTACAAAAAAAGAAAACAAAAATAGAATATACTCTCAGTGGTGTTCAGTTCACCAAAACAAAACAAAACAAAACTATACCTTCACTGCTTTCTCATTTTATAAAGTATGAATTCCAATTTTGAACATGGCATTCAGGGTCCTCTAAAATCAACCTCTCCCCTCTTCACTTCTACACCTTTTCACACTCTGATTCTTACCAGTGCAACATCATCCATTATTCCTGAAACAATCCATTTCAGGTTTTTTTCATCATACTGTCTGCTCAATCTGAAATGTTTTCCCCCCGTTTTAAAGTCAAATCATAGTTTTCCTTCAAGGGTGAAGACTTCTCTAATCCTTTGTTTCAGAATAAATATGCTTCTCCTCTGCTCTTGTATACTTTGGTTGGGCCTCTATTTTGCATTGATTTAGTTTTGTACTACATTGCAACTTACTTGTCTGTTTATATATCCATCTCCATCAGATGAGAGCAAATTACATAAAAATTTACATAATGTTTATTTATTATTTTATTTTTTTCCTATTCCTCCTGTCAGAGACTCAAAGAATTTTCAGCATATGGTAGTTACTCAATAATTAAATTTTAAAAGAAAACACATTTTATTCATTTGATGCATATGATTAATGTATTACTCTTTATTGAGCTTAACTAAGGTTGTTCAAATTCTCTATTAGAGAATAGCCAAGGAACAATGTGAAAACACTGGTCAGAATAAAGTCTGTGCAATAAAATTTGACAAGTATATATTGATCACAAGGTTCATATCACTGTACTGAGTGAAATAAATACAAATGAGCAAGATGCAGTCCATTTTCTCAGGGAACTAACAACCTAGGCTTAAGCAGGTATATAATTAACCCTAATACTTGTTGAAAAGTCATAATAAATGCTGAAGCAATAAGCTCTAGCAACTTAAACTAAAGAGCAATGTCTGTTGGCAAGAAATCATTAAATAGCTCATTAAAATTATGGTGATGTCTGAACTTGAGTTTAAATGGGGAAGTATAATTTCAGTGGGTGAATTGGAGTTGTGGAGGCATTCCAAGAGAAACATTAGCATAAGTAAGATTTAGAGGCAAAAAATGTTGGCTGCTTTCAAAAATAATGAATCCTATAATTTAACAAGAACTTAGAAATGACTCAGTGAGGGCTAGTAGGAGTTAGAGCTGGATTTGTAGGTTAGGACCATTGAAGAGGTTCTCAGTGGTATATTATAGGTCCATGTAATATATATCATTATACATGTATTAATAGAGTATATTATATCATTATGTTATTAATATTTTACTCTACAAGCTTACTATATGAACTCAGGAAACAAATAGATCTGAATTATAAGGGACACTTGTAAATACACTGTAATTTTAATTTAAAATCTGAAGTATCAAATGAAAATTTCCCCAACCCCTGGCTCCTTAGGCACATGCAGAAATTTTGTAACTGATTATTTTTGTCTATCTTATATAATTTTATTTGACTCTTAAGAACGTATTCTTAAATAAGTTTTTCTTTTTTTAAATAAAAATTTCTTCTTATTTCTAAAATATCCTCTTTAATTACTTCCTCTAATATCCAAACTTCATCGAGTTCCCCTTTTAAAAGCTGCCAATAGTATGAATTTTGCTAAACTGATTTGTCAGGTTTCTAAATGTATCTTGTTATCATCAATAAATGATGATTTACTTACAATTTTTTTTTGTACCAATTGCTATTACTATAATCAAGAACTCAAATTGTAGGTGTCTTCTGATTTTATTTTTATTTTATTATAAATTGCATTATGAAGTAAAAGCTGATTTTTTTCTATTTACTTTATTTAAAAATCACTAATATTTATAAACAATTTATTATTAGAAAATTAAAGTACCTTTTTATTTAGTTAGTTTTTAACTGGATCTGTGCCTACGTAAGTAGGAATTCAGATTAAGCTCCATGGAAATTAATTACAATCAACAACAGCAAATACATTGAAGTTAATAATGAGTACACAATTACTTTTCTCTATTTATATAAATCATTTAAAACAAAACAAAAGCACTCAGAAAGGCTGCAATATTTTGAGAGTAATTTTAACGATTAAAATTTATTTAATCTATGTGCAAGCAATCAAATGTACCATATTGCCTACAAGAGACTACAGTTAATATTTGAGGGCTAAAACTATAATAAAGACAATGGTCAAATATTGTTTCTCCACTTTTGTTCTCAAGTGCTGATATCCCATGTTATGTGTAATTGAACTACTCAGTTGCCATTTCTGGAGCAAATTTTCAGAGCCTCACTTGAATATATGAAACATTTTTATTTCAGCATAAATACTTCAGCCAGGTGGTCTCATTATACCTTTGTTTATGACAAATAGAAATTTTATTACTGCAAGACTTTCATATTAGTGGTCCCCAAACCTTTTTTGCTTATACTTATCAATAAACTATTTTGAGGGATTTACTCAACATAAATGTAAACATACATGATAATCAAAGTTAACAATGATAAAATACAAAATGAATTAACATTTAAATTTTTCCTCCTGAACACTCAGTAATAAGCAGTCACTTTATAGATAATTTTATATATTCTGTCTCATAAAGGGACTGGGTTTTTTTTTTTTTTTCTTGTCAGTACCCATTATCTTAGAGTTTCTTTTCTTTTACAGTGACTAGGAGGTACCAATCTTTACTTTTTATTTTTTGAAACATCAAGTTTGCTAAACTGATCTGGTTACCAAAAAGCTTTCTTTCTACATCTTTTTCAACAATTGTACCACTATTTATGCTTTTAACACTACTAGCCTTTAATTAATGGAACTCATTCTTCCTGTAGTTAAAAGTCTATTATTTCTAAAGTTTAAATTGTTAAATCTGAAGCAAACAAAAGCATATATAAACTATTCAATTGCCCTAGTTTATTTTAAAGGATAAGGATTTTGTACTGGATAAGAATTTTAGCCTGGTTTGAAAATGCGTATATTTGTTTGTGTGTGTAATGCAAATGTAAATATTATTTTGTTAAGAATACCTTGATAATACATAATTAATTGCATTAACTTCCTACTTCTTGAATTATTTAAAAGTAGGAATTTTGCTTAATTATTTTAGTTTGTCTACTATTAGTAATAGAAATATTTATACTACTGAAATAAGCTTCTTCCAAAAAACTTGCTTTGTAGATAAAATGTGTATATGTGTGTATGGGGGGGAGGAGAGAGAGAGAGAGAGATAGAGAGAGAGAGAGGGGGGGGAGAGAGAGAAGAGAGAGAGAGAGAGAGAGAGAGAGAGAGAGAGAGATGGGGCTATTTTAGTGGCCTACACAGATTAAATTTGTTGTATATATTTATATATTTTTAATATAGATTTTAATAACCCAAGTTCATTTGTATACTAATCAAAAGAAGTAAAATCTTCTAGATAAAAACACCTTTTTAAAACTCAGAGATAGTTATAAAATACTTTCTTAGTGTCATGAATGACAATAAAATAAATGGATTCAATGATGCCACTAAACACGGGCACAATGCTTTTAGAAGATAATAGTAAGGACCTGAGGGAAAATATATTTATATCACCAAGGAATGAACTTGATTTGTAACATTTTTAAGTTTAACAGACATTTTGCATGTTTTCCAATTTCGGAGCTGTGTTTTACTTCTCAAAATGACTGGCATTCTGACTGTAGTTCTAAATCCCCATCTCACTAGCTCTTGATAATTTTCCTTTCATCTCTTAGTGGCAGATCTGAATGACCAGAAATAGGAAGACATAACTCTGGCAAATAGTTTCAACAGGCCTCGTTCAGTGGCATATACAGAATGTAATTTATTTTTCTGACAGTTTTAATAAAAGTGACGTGAAACACAAGGGATATAATGTTAGCGATATTGCACCTCAAAAGAGGAGAAAGTTTGGTATGTTACCTCCTGATTAGCAGCAGCTAGTTCTTCTTCCAGTGCAGAGACTCTTTCTAAAGAAACCCTCAGTCGCTCCCTTACCTAGAAGAAAAACCAAAATATGTGCCGTAATGTACATCCCATACACGTTAAACTGTGCTGAATCTATCATTAGCATTATCAGAGACAGTCACATTCGGCTATTATTAAAGTATTTATAGCACCAAGTGCTCAGGAATACTATGAATACATTTTCACCTCATAATGTCACTGTATCAAGGGATTTCCTTGTAATCATGTCGTTTTAGTGTTTCAATGATAGATTTTCCAGTGAGGTTGGAGATCGACCCGTCTTGTTCTCAATTTTGATGCATTGTAAGTGGAGGCAAAGTTCAAAAGTATATTATGAATTCATCTGAAAAATAGTCACCGATTAAGCATAAGACATAGGCAAAAAACTTATTGTCTACTTTTTAAAAATAATAAATAAGTTTCATTTGGCATTTACTACCTAAGTTCAAAAATTATTTGTCTAAAAGCAAGGATTTTTAGAATTTGAAAAATGTCCACTGCTCACGTTTTGTATTAATTAGAGGTCTACATTGTTCTTGAGGGATTGGAAACTATTTAATTACTCTAGAGTTCCTAACTAGTTTCCAGACATCAAAGGTTAAATCATTATATTTTATAGAACAAAGGACTCTGTAAACATTCAGTTTGAAAATAATTATGATTTGCAAATGTCATACATAAATGAAACTCAAAGTATTTCTTCTATTTTTATCTTAGAACTTCTAAAATTGTTATATTTGTTACATACTTGGATCAATAAGTATGCTCTATATTACACTGATCTAAAAAGATAAATATTTTTACCATGTAAAAAATATTACATTTATGAAAAAATTCAGAGAAATAAAACTGACTGAATTAAAATGAATTACTATAGCAGTTTAATTTTCCTTGGGGAAAAAATCATTAAAATCTATAGCTTCAACACAATTTATGATGAGTTTTTGAGCATTTATGAATTAGCACAGATTTTTCCATAGGAATATTATAGTATTTGCATAGTGAATATTTATTTTAATATACAATTATTTTTTATAAACTTTTATTTTATTAATTTGTTGATAATGTATTTTAATGCATGGTATTTTTATTTTTTTTAGTAAGATTTAACTAGAAATATAGGTTAAGTATATAAAATATACAAAAGCATATGTAATGATTTTGGAGTTAGAGTTATAACAGTATGTTCCAATTAGCAAAGAAACAAAAAGCACTAATGTTTTATTAATCTAAAATCTAATTTAAAATTTTTTAAAAAAGATTTTTTGGTACTGTATAATGATATCTGGTATATATTCAGGCGATTGGGTATACTTAACTCCTGAAATACATCTTGAATAATAAATAATAAGTATTTGAGTGGAGTTTCATATTAATTATATTTTATAATGCTCAAATTCTCTGTAAATTAGTAATTATATGTACATAAATGGACATTTGATTTCAAGGACATTTGATTACAAAGAATCTTTCATGCTACCTAGGTGTGCTAGATGGACTTTCAAGTACCAGTACTGTTAGACAAATATCCAATTGTTCACAAAAATGAATAAAACTAATGCAGATTAATTAAAACTGAAAAGGAGCTACTTGGAAGGAACTCTTTGATGATTTGACTTGGGGAATATTTTTTATGAACATCTTGAATAGTTGCAAAAGAAAAAACAAATATCCCAAAGGCATGAAAATGAGGAGGACTGCTTATATGTGGAATGCAGATAACAACAAAAAATCTTAGTAGATATGCTTGGCACTTAACAGGATATAATTGTAAAGTTTTATGTCAACTTCCTAAAAATACCAACTATAAGATTGTAAGTGTTTCTGATAAAGGTCTAGGAATCTTAGTTGAGAACAGCAATATGAAATGGTCTAAATATAAGTCAATGATCTCACTCAACGCTGATCAGATTACATGTACACTGCTGTGAAGAGGTTAAGGTACCATATTTTAAAAGACATACTAATACACTGGAATGTTTCTGAGAGTCATTCAAGTCACATAAAGAATAGCTGAAATGTCTTGAAGTTAAAATATCTTCCTGACTTTCTTTGCTCAACGAAAAATCATAGAAACTGTTTCAAACTGTTTCCTATGTACCACAAGTTAAACATTTATATTCTCATTATATTGAGCTTTCGATGATATGAAAATAGTCACCCCTCGATAAATTTAGAACAGCATTTACAACTCGAGATTTTATTCCCTACAAAGTAATAAATCTGAAGCTGTTATTACAAGAAAATAAAAACAATGTCTGAATATATTTTGAATTAATGTTATAAATTTAAAAATTGGTGATATAAATATCAATACATTATGATCTGAATGTTTTATCCACATTTATATAAGGATAAAAGGTAGGATCCAAAGGGGTAACTTTTCCAGGGCATAAAGAATCTTAACATTTTACCTTGTGTACATAGCTGGAACTCCACTGATGGAAAAAAAAAAAAATAGTATCTCTGACAAGGCTCTTAGGTTTTTGCTCTGCTCTGAGTATAGCGTTAGCAGAATGCCATAATCACCTTTATTTTTCTTGTTGGATTTGTGTGTTTTCCCCCCTAAATATAAGTACATGGTTGACAGCTTTAGCTCTATACTTAGCTTTTTAAATATTTTTTACTATTTAACCCTGTTTAATTAATCTATTTTTGCATAGTCTTTAAGATATGTCAATTACTTATTTATGGAGCTACATGTTACCCCCAAAATATATTATGTATATCTAGAATATTTGATTTTTAATTTTATCTGTTACATTTATTTTCTTCATAATGGTATAAAAATAAAGAGGAAGATTTTTTTTCTTTCCCAAAAGATGGTTTAAAGCCACAAAAATTTTACTCTTGGAAATTAAAATAAGTCCCTAAAATGACAAATGTGTTTCAGGATGAAGGAACTTTGGTGAGAGAAGCATACATTTAAAATGAAATTAAGTCATGGCAAGGTTTCATTTTGGAATTTGTCTATCCTGCAACAAAAAACACTGTGAGGAACTCTCTATAGAGGTTCAAATCCAGTTTTAACACTGCGATATTAGATCATGGAAATAAATGTGGGGAATGCATGTATATATTTAATATTTTATTGACATTTTCATATATTTTAAATATTTTTACTCTCAAAAAAAAGTCGATATCTGAGTGATTGCAAAACACACTTTTATATTTCTAATTTCTTCCAGCCCATGGAATTGGTGAACATGTTGGAGAGTACTGTCAAAAGTATTGTTGGTCTTAGCTAATTCTGAAAATTCTACCCTATGATCAGTGGATGTATAAATAAGCACATCAACAATGAAGACTGCCAGTTATAATAATTGTTGATTGTCATACTCAAGCTTTTATACTTTTTTTACGTTTTCATGTAAACCCTGTATGATGAAATTGGTAGTTTCTTGTGCTCAAGATATGATTAATTGCACCTTTATTTGATATTTTCTATATTTTAATATAATATCCATTGCACTTAAATTAGAATATTGTAACTACTAGTTTAAATGTCTGTCTCCCCATCCCTTCTTACCCCCATGAGGAGCTGTGAGATATTCTTAGAGAAATTGTCCATGAAGATGCTTAGGATCATATTAATCCCTCAATAACTAAATGAAACACTATTTAGAACAAACATGAAACCAACAGTGATGATAACATCTTCATGTAGTTTGAAAGCTTTGTCAAATGCTAAAACTTATTTATATTAATAATAATATTAATATTACATTCACCGAGCATTTGCCACATGCTGAGCACTGGCTGAGAGCTTTGCATGTCAATCACACCTAATCCTTCTGACAATTCTGTGAGGTAGGTACTATTACTCTCTCCTCATTCAAAATAAAAGGATAGAGATGCTTAGAGAAGCCACTCTGTCCAACTCCAGAACTCAACATCATAACAGTTTTCCTTTAGACTGTTTAGCATTACTTTGTTGATAATCAGTTCAGTTGCCCCTGAACTCGCCAAGGTCCAAGGCACTTCTGATGAGTTATTAAATCCTATAATAGCTCCTGAGGCTATAGTATAAAACACTTCCTTTAATTATGCTAAATTCACTGACCTGACAGTAAATTATTTCTACATTCTAAGTTGTACAACAACCATTTTCTTCTTAAAAGTACTCATACCCATCAGGTTATTTGTCTTAAACACTGTTTATTGCTTTCTATTAATTCCTTCATAAAAGCATCGCTCATTTAAATTATGTGGAGTGTTTCTAGGGCGTATCCAAACCAATTATTCTCAAGTACCTTTATTCGAATCATGATAAATTTTCTCTGAACAGGCCATGTTTTTCTTATAGCTCTGAGTTATTTTACATGTTGGTCATAGTATTTAGAGCATTTTTATTTCTCTGCTTTAAACACCCTGACTTTTTAAATACCCAGATCAAATGTCATCCCCTCTGTGAAGACATTCTTGACTTGTCACTTTTTCAAGCAGAATAAGTCACAACACTTCTATGACTCCATATTGCTATGTACACATCTCTTAGTATTGCCCGTTACTAACATGTGACTCTCTGGCACTAATTATAAATTCCTCAGGTGTAAGAATGTATTATTTACCTTTGTGTGTTAAATACCTGCCAAAGAGTCTGAACCATAATAGATATTCTATAAAGTCTTGCAAATTCTTAACAACACACTTTCATAATAAGACAGAAAATATAATAATGAACATTAATTATATTAAATGATTATTTGATAAGCAATATTCATTGATATTATATTATTAGGGCTCTTCATATAATTCTCATTCCTGTTTTATTCAACATTATTGCATAAACTTGTTGCCTCATAGCTAAAATAAAAAATAAAATATACTTTCTTTTTAATAATCTAGACATAATAATAATTATCATTATGTACCCACTCTACATAATCTCCTGCTCAAAGAACATCTGGAAAACCAATGATAAAAATATATATGTATATAAATATTACATGGAGCAAAAGTATCTCTGAGTCAAAACCTGGATATAACTGGCTAATAATCCCCAGTTTGAATTTTAATGCTCAGAACTTGTCAAATACTTTACAATGAGCGCCCTAATTCCCACTTACAAAATCCTAAAGGTTTATTAATTTTTAAAGGTTTATTCTTTGAAATTTCACAAAATTGAAATCATGTCACAAGCCTTACTAATCTCCAAAGGATATAATCATCACTTTGGCTTATTTATGTCACTGGAATTTATTTGAGTAACAGCTAAGAGACACAGTTACTTTTAAAAAAGACCTAAAGCAGGTTTTTCCACTAAAAATGTATATTCAGAACTAAGATATTAGAGACTTAAAAAAGTGGTATGCTTCTAATATAAACCTCTGAAGGTTAAAAAACATCCAATTTATACCTTAAGATATGCTTAACTGCCAATTAGTTATTTAGAATGTTGGCATCTATATACATGCATTTCAGAAAGGGGTGAGGCAGGAAAAAATGAGAGAGAGAGAGAGAGAGAGAGAGAGGAGGAGAGAGAGAGAGAGAAGAAGCTGAATGACAATATTAAATTTCAAATGGCCATCTGGGGTGGGACCATAACACACCATAATAGAAGTTTAACTGGATAAGCCAGAGATTCAGTGATAATTTTAAAAACATAGCTATAAATATTACCAACACACACACAATAATCCAGCTGCAGTTTTTTAAAATAATTTTTCTATAACTCAGATGTGTTCCTCTGAATTGACTTACTTCAGGAGTCAGGTGCAGAAAAATGAAGACAAGGAGCACAGTTGGTGATGACAAAAGTACAGTTAAGCTGAAATCTTTTGTCGATACTATACCTTTTCTTTAATACATTCTATTTCTTAATTTCAGTGTTTGAGGTATAATTGACGTATAAAATTGTAAGAACCCTTTTACAATACTGTACCTTTTCATCCAAGGCCTTGTGGTGCTCAAACAAAGATTTCAGCGCCTTGAGAACTTCGACTTCGCTGGAAACTCCCGAGGGGGACTGGGCTTGCCGTTTGACCACTGTCATTCTTAGTGACCTTTCATGTCGTGACACAAGGCACTCCAAATGCTCCAGTAACAGCTATTGGGTTTAACAAAAAACATAATTACCTAATAGATATGAGCCACCAGTGATATCTAATGATAACCATAGATTATACTATAGGTAGCAGCAAAGAAGTTCAAATCTAAGTCTAAACCAGGGTTTATTAAGTACATTAAAAGTAAATTGCATTTATATTAAATAACAAGTGACTACATTTAAAAATATAATGTATATTTTACATATTTTTTAGAAAATTTAGTAATTTCAGTATGGAATCAGTAGAAGTATAAGAAAACATACTATGTGTAATCCAATATGATAATTATTCAAGAATATTGCATAATGCATGATGATTATGATGATTTTGTTAAGTGTTGAAAGTCAAAATTAATTTCATTTACATTTGTTCACTTAAAATTTTGAATTGAAGGAAATGAAGATAATAAATGTGATTATAGTGATAATCACGTTGTATAGTAATGATCACAATCACATGATGCTATAATAATTACAGTGATAATGACTAATGATTTTATACACAATTATTAGATTATATAATAGAAAAACATATGCAATCAACTGGAATATGGTACCTGAGATTTGCAATAGTCATTTTGGGAAAAGAAGTTAAAAGACAAAAGTTTTTAAACTGAGTACAAGAGCCTACATTCACCCAGAGTAGTCTTTGAGGCCTGTTTAGAGGTAGCGGTAGATAGACCTGTGAGCAGTGTTCCAGTCTGTTCCAGACTATATGTTCTGACTTTCCCAGAGAAATATTACTTTTAAATGTTTCATGAATTGGGGGGGGTAACCTTTGTTTTATTTTGTAATGGAATTTTGCCACTAAAAAAAAATACATGAAAAGAATTTTAAAAACTGCTGGCTTATTAATAGTTAATAAAATTTTGCTAGTGATGAACAACATGTGGCCAGTAAGTTTCGTAGGAGAGCTTTTCAAAAGGATGGTAAAAGCATAGACTAACAAATAATTAGCCTATACAAAATAAAGAAGTTTAACAAAAGAGAAAAAAGTCAATAGATACTGGAGTAAAAAGAAGTATGGCATAGGGAATGTAGTCAGCAACAAAGTAATGACTATGTGTAGAGCCGGAGGGAAGATAAGAGTAATCAGGGAGAGCATTTCATAAACTATATAAATGTCTCATTAATATACTGTATACTCAAAACTAGTAATATAAAATAAAAGAAAAAATAAAGATGAAGAATACTGAAATGAAAAAAAAAAGTTGAGAAAACAATTTTCTTTTTTCAGAATTTTTCCTAAAGCTTACATTGTAATGAAAAGTTTGGGCTTTCAAAATGTCACTGTTAGATTTAGTGTCACATACTGTTATCACATTTTTTATTAAAAATTATTGGGGTGACATTAATAAAATCACATATGCTTCAAGTACAATTCAACAGTATGGTCATATATATATTGCATTGTGTTCACCATCCAAAGTTGATTTCCTTCCATAACCAAATATTTGACCCCTTTACTCCTACCTACCTCCACCCTCCCCTTCTTCCCTCTGGTAACTGCTAATCCACAGTCCGTGTCCATGAGTCTCTGTCTTTTTGTCATGTTTGTTTGTTGCTTTCAGTTTTACATCTCACAGATGAGTGAAATCATATGGTTTTCAACTTTTTCTACGTGGCTCATTTTGCTTAGCATCATAATCTCAAGATCTATCCATGTTGTTGCAAATGGCACTATTTCATCTTTTCTTATGGCTGAGTAATATTCCACTGTATTGTTATCACATTTCTTAGTGCCTAATAAGTTAATTTTCCTACATTTACTGTCCTTAATTATTGTTCAAAGTGTCAGAAACCTTTGCCATGCCATTGACACAAAAGAACACAAATATCTGAGATTCTCAATGTACACAGATCAGGAAGTAGGAGTCATATTTAAGGGTCAAAATCATAGTAATAGAAATTCAGTGTGAAGATGACATAAGTATTAATATTTTGAATAGTTTTCATTTTATCAACCTCTGATTTATTCATGGTATTCTACTCTTGAATTCTATAGATATTTTGTGTATTAGTTAAAGCCAGGCTGTTTCATGCAGGTTATATAACACTGTATGACCTTAACCCTCCTATTTCTCCAACATTATTTGGTGTTAGTCTTCTTCCGCAAACTGTGCTCTAACCATACCAGCTTTCAGTTCCTCAAATACCGAGTCTTTGCATATGTTGTACCCTCTACCTGGGGTTCTTCTTTTGGTTTTCTTTGTCCAGCTCTTTCTCATTCTTTAATCTAAGTTTAAATATCACCCTCTCAATAAAACATTTGCTTCCTACTCTCTGTAAAGTAGGTCACTTCACTTCTCAGCCCCCATAATTCTCTATTTGAATCTCTTGCTTCATTTCTTTATAACATATCATGAGTAATTTCTTAAGAATATTTTCACTAAATTTCATTCTGTTTTTTCATTGAAATATAAACTTCATGAGAGTAGGTACCACATCTGTCTTGATCTTCTTGATCTCTGTATTTGGGTATTTGGCGTAGTTCCTGTCATTTATAGGTATGCAATAAATATTTGTTGAATAAATAGAAACAATGATAAATTAGGTAAATTTTTCAGTGTATACACTGGCCTATATTAAAGCTAAGTCTGCAGCCATGGTTAATTGATAAAATTTTCTAAAAGCTTAAGCTAATCAAAATTATATACATGTATGTTTTAGATAGATGATATACTAATAAAGAAATATCATAATAAAATGAAAACTGATTTCTATAACCGTAAATTAGAGATTTCTTGATTTACACAGTAATTTAAAAACTATTTGAACGTCAATATTGCAGGACATTGTGCAGGATGCAGAAATGTATAAGATATAATCATCACTCTCTAGGAAAGAAACACAATATGAATATTATACTGAAGTTTTGTAAAAGACATTTGTTATTAGAGACTACCTAAATCTTTGGATTACACTCTTTGGCAAGTTCCTCACACTATTAATCCCATTTTCCCAACACAGAGCACAAAACTACAATTCTCAGTGTTTGGTGCCACACAGGTTCTACTAATTATACACCTATGCGAGAAATGAGCTGTGTGAATAAGTTATAAGCTGTATAAATAAGTTAGTGAAGGTACCTATTTGGCTCAGCGTGAGGTGGCAAATGAATTATGAGTTTATACTAAATAGGATAAAAAATCCCCTTACTTTTTGCAATGAAGTTTTAAAATTTGGTCTTGAAAGTTCAGGCTACAGACTGTTTTTATTAAGAATTTCTTAATATCGATTAAAAACTACTGTTTGCTTAAACTAGCTAGATTGTTAATTCTGTTATCTGTGATTAAGAATGATGTAACATTGAAGTAATTAGGTTGTATCTACTGCTACATTTGTAATAGTCACCTGCCAAGCCTTGGGTGACTCTCCGTTACTTCTTAAATATTTTAGCTAGTAGATAATTGTCACTTTTTCTAGCACTACAACAGCCACAATTCTTGGTTATTTCTATTATTCTTTTAGATGATTTCCCCATCATATTGGCCTCTACATTTCTAGACCTGCGTACTCCAATAGTCTCAACTTCTACCCTATTTACATAACCCACATTCATGGTTTCACTGTAGATTCCACTTATCAATAAGTGCAACTCTCCCAAAATTTTAGTTTTTCTCATATAACTCATGGCATTACATTTTAATTTACTTTAGATGCTCGAACTCTGAAAATACTTGCACCCTCAACCTCTTTATTTTAAATATTTGTTACTGCCCCTCACCATACTCATGCCTTCACCTTCTTATTTATCTTAAAATTGATAGTTCAGTCTGTAAAATCACTCTCTTTTCATGTTCTTGCAAATTCCAGAATCTTACCACTTCTCACCTACACCACTGCTACCACCTGAGTCCAAGACATGTAATCTACCCTTGAATTATTATAATAGCCTCTTAACTGGTCTCCTGTTTCGTCATTTCATTTCATCAGACTGTTCTCAAATATTATTTAAGTTAAAATGCAACTTAGGTTAATGTACCTCTGTTCAAATCCTCAATGTTTTTTTTTTATTTTATTAAGTAATAGCCAAAGTCCTTGCAAGTACCAAAAAGATCTAAATTATCTGAACTCATCTTCAGTCTTCTTACTCTAACTGCTTGACATCATTTCAGTTTTGTTTTGTTTATTTTCTAAAATATATCAGACATCCATACTCTCACATCAGGTCCTTTGTGATTGCTGTTTTCTCTGCCTAAAACATTTTTTTTTTCAGATACCCACATGACCATCCCATTCCACCATCTCTATTATATTTTTATTCAAATATCACCTTTCAACAAGGCTTTCTCTAGTCGCCTCCTGCACTACAAATCCTCTTTCCAGTTTTATCTTTTTTCTTATTTGTCTATATCTAGTATACTATTTATTTTACAATTTATCTTGTTTACTGTCTGTCAAAAAACAATGTGGTCCATGATGAAAGACTTTTTTTTTTTAATTTTGTTTATTGCGTATTGTCAGTGCCTAGAAGATTGGCACAAAGATGTTCATAAATTTTTATTGAATGAATAAGTGAACCCTGATTAAAGCAGTAGTTTGTAACAGGTATGTTTATAAGTAACAATTCCTCAGACAAATGAGAATCTGGGTTTTATGACCTGGATAGATTGGACTAAGCAATGATCAGATTAGTATCAAAAGAAGAGACATTTGTTACATGGAGGTAAAATAGTTATTTAAATAATCTCCTGAGTTCTCCGGAAATGAGGTGTCTCTGAAAGTAAGGCTTATATAAACTGAGGCACAGCTACAATAGACCATTTTGAATGGCATGAAGAATATATGTACAATGAGGTAAGGAATGCTTTGAACTGCACTGAAGAGTTTAAAGAAAGAAAACGACAAGTTTAAAGTTTTAAGTTTTTAGGTTAAGCCTCAGAGAACCCAGGATTTTTTTTTAATAACTGCCCTTAATAGCCTCATACTGAGTCCCAAGACATAACAGAAAGAAGTTAAAGAGCCCAATCTAGGAGAGGTCATTGAATTACAATGTATGATGAATTCATAGCCTTACCAAGTGTCCTATGTGGAAATCTTGGACCACTCTAAAAATAAGAAGGTACCACAAGATCTAGAAAAAGGACATTTGGAAAGATTCAGATGAATCTTAGTTACCTGATCCTCCAAATCCCAATGATCTCCATACTTCTCTGATAAGCCCAATCCTATCTTTCATGATAAATGAAATGACATTACTTACAGAATTTATCTTAGAAAAGAAAGCTTCTGCTCCTCATATCACACCCCAAATACCCCTCTTCTTCTACAGATTTTTAACTAGAATACCAAATATACATTATAAAGTCTAATCTTAGAAGAAAGGATTCCAAATAATAAGACTTGTATAATTTTGTTAATTTGTAATCTCAGAAATCTGGAAATATATGTAGAAATAGATCTTTAATAGTGCTAGAACAGAAAGAAAAAAAAACAAACAAAAAATTGATCTGGTTAAAATAATCAATGTGACTATCAGAGAATCTGGATTTAACATTGATATTAGGCAGCTGGGGTGACTGTAATTGTTTGCTTTGTTGGCTAACTAAAATAGAAACTTGGTGGCCTGAAATAAGGCCATAGATGAAATAGGTAAAAGGGAGACTCTAGAAATTCTTTGGGTATAAGGTAGAAGAAGAAAAGTGATGATTTAAGGAGTTAAAAATGGAGAATTTTGCCTACCTCTAATATTTCTTTTGAGATGAAAGCAACACTCTTCACACAGCCACTGAGAAATATATTAGAAATATATAGATATGTATGAAATATCTTAGAGGGCTCCAAAGTTACAAAATCCCCATGACAGAAGTTCTTTATAGACTTAGGATGAAAAGGGAGAGATGCTGGTACTGAATGAACTCTGATCTTTGTGTGGATAACAGAATCCTGCAGTGGCAGAGGTTAAGTAATCACCTGAAATAAAGTGAGTGTGGTAACTATAACAAGAAGAATGGTTTGATCCATTGTGATCTTTGGAATCTTTGGTAATGGTAATTGATCATAGAATCCTTCACAGACCAGTAAGGACCAAACTGTATTAACAAAATAATAATAGTAATAATAAAATCTCTGGAGAACTTAATCCTGACTTGAGTCACTTGATAAAATGTGTTGTTCTCCAAATATTATCTTGAGTCACATTAAGGTTGGATTTTTTTTTTTTTAATTAAGGTGATATTGAATATTGTTGAGTAAAGAATGCTGTGCTAATACCATAAGTAGCTGATATTCTATTCTATTCTATTCTATTCTATTCTATTCTATTCTATTCTATTCTATTCTATTCTATTCTATTCTATTCTATTCAAATATCAGCTACCACTGTATGAATGATCATTTATCCTGTGTTGGAATTCACTCTAAATGACCACAGCCTATATGTGTATACAAACAAACATATCATACATTCATACACACATATTGAATCAATGGAAATTTCTAAAACTATCTTCTTATTAGATCTGAATTCAACATAACCTTGTGCACAATTATTTTTAATCACGAATGGCATTTAAGTAGAAACACATTTTTTTCTGTAGACTAATATGGCTTCTCTACTATGGTCATGTAACACAACATTAACATCTGAAAATGAAAACCTTCAAACTAGTTGCTTTTGTGCTCAGTACACTCAACATCCTTTACTCTCAAATACTGTTTACTGTTTACAGTTGACAATGTTCTAATGTACATGTTTGAGTCCCACACTGAAATACCTGTTAGGAGGCATATGTCCTATTTATTCACTCATATATTTATTACATCCCATCATAGTACATTCATAAATATGTACACTTGCACTCACATATGCACACACATATATCTTCACCTGCTTTCAACTGCAAGGTCTTCCTTTTCCTCAACTGAACTGTAATTTCTACTTACTGAGAAAATTTGTTTAGTATGAGTTTATTAACTTGCACAGACATGTTTGTCAAGAATGGGATGCTTTTCTTTCATAATGGCAGGTGTCTGTATTTGAACATTTTTATAATTCCTTTAGCTCAAAATAAAATAAGGTCATAATAAGAAATGTTTCAAATTAAGTGTTTAATTTGAATTAAGGACAATTAACCTTTTAAGTTTATGACCAGTGAGATAAAATTATAGCTTTATTATTTTTAACTGACATTAAGATGCTCTTGAAATCATAACTTTTTTTTGAAGTCATGCAATAGTTACATTCTAAAATATTTCTAATAAAATAACCATTCTTCGAGATCTTCAGCCACAAAAACACTTGAAACAGTTCCAAAACAATGACAAAAATTTCCCACTCTAATATTAAAAGTTAGTAACTATGTGAACTTTTCTGGTTTTCCTTTACCGTTACATTAATTCAGAGAAATCTGAAAAAAACATGGTAAGTTTTAGTAGTCAATTTGAGTATGTTGAAATTATAGCAGGAATATGTTATTTTCTGCAAAATAAGTATGGTCGAAGAGGTTTCAGAAAGAACAAATTTTGTTTAAATACTTTGACCACATTTTATTTATGTGGAAGTAAACAATGAAGCTTGTTTAAATGTTTTGGCAAATATTCACTATAATTTTTAAAATTTCTACCTTTGTATAGTAAAGAATATTGTTAGAATGATTTTATTTGGTGTTCTCAATTTAACTATTAAGGCAGCTGGATTTAAGAGCAACTCTAGTGACTACTTCGATTTCTTTTATTTATTCATTAAAGTTATTTCTGTAGTGACAAAGTGATAAATGGCCACAACTTTCAGCTCTGACATCACAATAAATGGCTACTACATTACTTTCTACACAACTGATGCAAAATAAATTACTGAACAGATTAGGTGTGAATTATAAAAAATTGAACAAACTCTGCTCTTCCCTAAACACAATGCCTCTTATCAAATATGATTTGTGAGTGACATAGGAATATGATTTTTTAAATATATAGCCTGCGATTAAGCTGCGGAGTAGATTCCCGGGGTGTGTCACTTAAAAGTCATGTGTCCTAGGGCAAGTTACTTACTATGTTAGTTTTCCCATCAGTTAAATGGGGATAATAGGATTGCCATAGGGATAAAGTAAGTTCAACATGTGAAGCTTTTAGAAAAACATTTTGTACTTAATTCATTTTAGTTATTATGTTATTATCATTATAATTACTTGATATATTAGATAAACTTCATTCGACTCCAGCTGAAACTTTCATTTTCTATTTGGAAGAAGATATAATTCATTCAAATATCATACAGAAGGGCCCTTTCTGACCTATGATTTTGGATGGTACTCAAAATTAACACAAATAACTCTACCCACTTATGTGTTCTTTTTGTGGACTGTCTCTTTTTTTATTATTTATCTCAATTCATGAACATATATTAATTACTCAACATGGAAAGAATGACGAGTTTATGAGAATGCTGGAAATTAAAACATGTAATTCTAATTTAAAATTTCTCACCATCTAACATAAATCAAACTTTCTTCAGGTGTGAGAAGGACATATTATGTTCTCGCTTTCTCTTCAAGACCAATAAGTAGGTGTTTATAGCAAAAAGGAAAACACAACAGGTAGAAGGATAAACTCTTATGTAAAATCTATATTTAGCAACATTTAATAGGGCATTTGCGGGGAAGACAGGAGATATGTCTGAATTTCAGCTCTGGATACTTTTTAGGTGCTGGGGGGAGGTGAGAGGTGTTTATGTAACTTAAGGAGTTGTCAATTAATCAAAACTTTGTACAAGGAAGGTTTCATAAATCCATCTTCCTTTGACATAATAAAAAAGCAAAAATCCTCCATATCACTACTTTTAAGGAAGTTATAAAAATGTTTTCCAGGTGGGGGGATGGGCAAAAAAAGTGAAGGGCTTTAAGAAGTACAAACCAACAGTTATAAAAATAGTTGCAGGGATGTAAAGTACAGCATAGGGAAAGTAGTCAATAATACTGTAATAACTAAATGGTGGCAAATGGGTACTAGACAAACTGGTGACGACTTCATAAGGTAAATAAATGTCTAATTGTTATATTGTACACTTGAGCTAACATAATATTGTATGTCAACTATAATTAAAATTTTTTAAAAAGATAAGAAAAATGTTTTCCAGATTTATTCATGTATTCAAAGTAACTATTATTCATGTTTAAAATCATTGGCTTTAATTTCTGTTATCATAATGAAACTTAATATTTGTATTTTGCTCACTTTAATTCCTGAATAGATGTAGCTTGCCTTAATTCCTTAATTCCTTGCAACAGTCACAGATATTTTTGGGTCTCATGGGCTGTATTATGATGAAAATTGTGTGGATGATGTCCTCAAATCTCCTAGTTCTCTAAAATTAGTCACAATCAAGACAAAACGGCAAACTCCATCCTGCAGAAGTCTACTCTTAGGCGACATCTCCTCTAAGCTGTAGTAAATCCTAGGAGTTTTTTCACGACATGAATAATTGTGCCGGTGGCCTTATGGCTAAAGGCACAGGCTCTGGAATTATTCTACCATTGCTTTAAAATCCTTTCTCTGCTATGTATTCACTGTGTGACTTCTGGCTAGTTATCTGCCATTTCTGAGCCAGCTGCCTCACTGTAAAATAGGGATAATATTAACATCTCCCTCCTAGGGTTGTAGAAAGGAGTAAAGGGTTATAGAAAGAAAGGCTGTATAAAGGAGAAATGCATACACAGCGAATGCAAGAGTTTCTGTGCATTTTAACTATGAGAAATAGCTAGAAGCCACCCAGAGGTTTGCATCTCCCTCCATTTTCAGCTTCTTGTTTCTACTCTTAAGTTTGTCTATCCTGTGCTACATCAGGGGTTGTGGCCAAAAGCATTAAAATAGAAAATAGTGAAATAGGGCAAAATAAATCTTATGGCATAAATAAACTTTGAATTTACATGAAAAACAAAACAAAACAAAACAGTGTAATTTAAAAATCAAAGGTGGGAAAACCAGAGAGAGAAAGAAATAGAAAAAATTAATCTGACATCTGATAACATGATCTAAACTCTTCTCTGTGTCCTATTTGAGGCAGTCCATGTGACTGGCTCATCAGTCTCAATGAAAACCAATTCCTTGTGGGCACACTGTGAATTCTCTTTACCATAATATCCTAAGGAATAAGGAGATAAATTGAGTTTGATCATATAACCATTGTTCAAGTGATGGCATCTCTCATTAGAGGCTCAAGCTCACTGTTTGTAGTGTGGTCATTTTTATGTTATTCTCTAAGACCAAGCATAAGATGAATAGATTATCAACTATATCTTATTTTCTCAGCATTAATCTGTTAGTGCTCTAACACTTAAAATATTTTTCACCTACTTTAGATTGAAATTGAATTATATCCACACAAAAATGAATTTTCCTACATTCTTTTAGTAGAGAAACTACTCTCATTTATCTCTCATTTATGGGTAATATAGTGATTTATATATTTTATGAAATGTAGTGACTTTTTCTTCAGAACTGGAAAATACAGCATCTTTGATCAAATTCTGAACTTTAATGTTATATGTCATGACACTGAAACAATACATGGGTTTCCAAAAGCAGAATGTAATAACTTCCATCAATTTCATGAAATAAGAATATTAGAATCTAAAGGCAATCTTCTAAAATAGAAAAGGTATGCCTCATTTAACTAGGAGAGTTCTGTTCCACTGTTTTACATTTTAACATTTTTTTCTTTCTTTAAATAAATATTTTGCTGGGGTAAGATGAAGTGCTGATCAATGCACTTCTTCATAGCATCCTCATAGTAAAAACTCATGCTCCTCTCTCAAATCTCTCCTTTGTTGCCTGTCTCCAGCCTCTGAGGTATTGTTCTGCCACTTCAATACAACAGTTTGAAAATCTGAAATTCTCTGTTGAAATCCAGCCCTTCCTTCTGAAGTTGAACAAAGCAAAGGCCAAAAGGGGTAAAAACATTTTCTAAGCAACATAGTGATTTAGTAGTGGCTAAGACTATAATTTAGGTTTTCTGTCTTCCTGTTTTGAGTTTTGTAGTATAGCCTCCTTCATTTTAAATAACAGAAGATAAGTAGTGTCTGCTTAGTCTTTCTAAAGTTTTTAAATGTTTATATTTTTATGCACATGTAAGAGATGAGGCACTGACCTACACATAGAATTAATTCCAAGTGGAAGCAGTTTTATACTTACTCTTGTGTTGTTTCGTTCAGCTTTAAGTTCAGAAATTTCTTCTTCTTTTTCTAGAAGTTGTTCCCTACAGGCATTTAATTCTTTTGTCAGTGCAGCAAATTCCTGAAAGGGGAGTAAAAATATTTGAATATATATTCCATATATGAAAAGATTCAAAGTATAATCTTTTGATGGAAAAAATGACTCAATTGACTGTTCAATATATATATACATTGCTGTTATTAACTTGCTTCCAATGAAAAGCTAATCCATGATATTTAACATACACATTTTAATATAGCATATTGCTCAGATTAATGTATAAAATGTATTTCAAAATGCATCATCATATTCAACATTAACATCACTATAATAGCATACTAATAATACAGAATGATTTAAATTTAACTAATTTTGTGACCAACTCAAAAAATCTTACATTCTTACTCCAATATAGCAATGTCCCGACTGATTATACTAGATCATCAAAAACAAAACAAAACAAAACAAAAAACAAAACACACCACCAACACCAACAAAAATAACAACAAATCCTTCTGAATGTGATATTTACAGATTATAAAATCATTTATTTGTTAACAAGATGGAGAATATACCTGTCTCTTGCAAAATAATGAATGTATCTAAGATTCGATATCATTATCCAAGAGTCTCTTATTAATTTATGCATTGCTTTATTTTTGAAATGTAAGGCCCATGTAAAATGGGACTTTGTCTAACTTCACTGCTACACTCTCAATGTATAAGACATAACGGGTACTCAATTATTATTGATTTTCAAAAAATTAAAATGGGTCACATTGTTATAAAAATTTGGGTGTTTTGGAGCTATCTTTTATATGACAAATTACACTTTGGAGAAATCTTCCATAGCTTCTTCCCCCAAATGGGATCACAGATTATATAATATGGGCATTTTTTACCACTAGATACGGAGTTTAGACTTGGTAAAAACTGATTTAAAAGAAGATCATAAAACCCAAGTTAACTATTCTGCTACTCTAACTTATAATATTATTTTAAAATAATTTTGAAAAATAGTAAACAGATCCATGTTATCATTAATCATTTAGAGTGGTTCTTAGTAAAACAGATGCTTGTCAAATATTTAAATATTTGAGAAAATTTAGCTGCAGGCTGAGACGACATTGTCAGAAGATCAGAAAGAAAACCAAAAATGGGAGAGACAGGTTTGGTTAACCTAACCTCCGCAAAAGCAAATTTGGTATAAATGAATATGATGATTATGTGAAGCTTGGAATGTTGAGGGTTTATATTTTTGTTTGCTTCAACCCACTTATTTTGCTGAGTTTCTCTGAGTGGCCTCAGACCAAATGGATACTTGAAAGCCCTCAGAGTAGACTTAGAGCTTAGAATCAAGATGAAAGAGTCCATTGTTAGAATTTGGCTGGCATTACAGATAAATGTTTTCACTCTTTAATTGCTGCCTGGTTAAATGCTATTGATATTCTCTGAACATATTATTTAGTGGAGAAAGGAATAAATAACTAAAAAACTAAACATTTCCATATAAATGAAACTTTATATAAACTGCATAGTTTTGATGGAGAAGAGACAACATTCTGCATGTATGTTAATATATCAGCATTTAAAATTAATCCTATGCTCATGACTATTATCAGATAGAGCATAAAACAAATTTGTATATTTAACATCATACCAATTAAAAAAAAATCCAGGTTAATCTTTCTAGAGATTTAGCTTGCTATCTAAAGAAAGATAAAAGATCAAAAGAAAATACTTCAGAATATTAACATTGGATATTTCCAGGTAGTGAAATAATAAGTGTGTTTTGGCTTCTTCCTATGAATTTCTATTATAAAATTCTCTACAACGGAGAAATGTGCCTTAATGCTTAGAGAATAAAAAAATATAACTCTATAAAGGCACTGAAACCATCATGTATTCAAAACAGGACTGGGATTAGTCAAGATGTCATTGGTGACAGATAACTTTGTATTTTTTATTTATTATCATAGCATAGATTCTGAGAAAGCTATTTAGTGACTCTGTGTATTAAGAGTAGTCTTACATTTATTGACTTCTTGTAAATTTCAGATAGTATCTTCACATTTATTATCTCATCTTGTTCTCTAAATAACCAGTGAGAGAGTCTCATTTCTATTTTATGGCAGAGAAACTGAATTACTAAGAATTAAGTCCAAGTTCAGGAAGCTTGAAGCTCATAGAGAGTGAGTGAGGCTGTGAACATAGTTCTCTAGACTGTTTGTCTAGTGCTTTCCAGGATAACATTTTGACCCTAGCTTTTTATCAGCTTTAAATGGTTCAGATTTGGAGTGCATTTAGCAGTACTCTTTTTCCTTATCTGAAGAATTAGACAACCATTATTTACAATTACCTTGCATAATCCTTCTTAATTAGTCAAAGGGAGTGTGGAGAACTAGGAAGCCCAAGGCAGGGTACACCTTCCATGCAGAGCAACAAGTCTTATACAACCACATTCTGCATATCTAGAACTGCAGTAGATGCAGCTACCTCATGTGGAATTAAATTATGAAAAGATTTTACACTTTTCCTCTGATATTTTTCTCTTCTATACCTACTTCTCCATCTTTACTGTCAACAATTGAGTTTTGCATCATCTTTTATCAGATAATAACAGCAAACCTAATTAACATTGATTGAGCCCTTATAATATGTCAGGCACTCTGTCAAGCAATTTATATTGATTATCTCATTATCTTAATAAAATCCTGTAAAACATACTAAGATCTCATTAAACAAAACAACACTCTTACCATACAATCCAGCAATCTCACTCCTTAGTATTTATCCAAAGGAGTTAAGTGTCCACACAAAAACCTGCACATGGATGTTTATAGCAGCTTTATTTATAATTTCCAAAATTTGGAAGCAATCAAGGTGTCCTTCAGTAGGTGAATGAATAAATAAATTGTGCTACATTCAGACAATGGAATATTATTAGTGCTAAAAAGAAATGAGCTATCAAGCCAGGAAAAAATAGGGAGGAATATTAAGTGAAAGAAACCAATCAGAAAAAGGCTACATACTGCATGATTCCAATTATACGACATTCTGAAAAAAGTTAAAACTACAGAGACAGAGATGGAGACAGTAAAAAAAGATCAGTGTTTGCCAAGAGTGTTGTGTGTTTGTGTGTGTGGGAGGGATGTATAAATAGACTGAGCACAGATTTTTAGAACAGTAAAAATACTATGTATGATATTATAATGACAGATACATTTTTGTATCAGTTACACATTTTTCCAAACCCATAGTGAACCATAATATAAATTATGGATTTCGGGTGATGATGTGTCAATACAGACTCATTATGTGTAAGAAATGTACCACTCTGATGGGGGATGTTTATAATGGGGGAGGCTATGCATGTGTGGGGACAGGTGGCATATGGAAAACCTCTATCCCTTCCCCTTAATTTTGTTGTGAACCTAAAATTGCTCTAAAAATATAAATTAAAAAACAATTTTACTGAGGCCTAGAAAAATTAAGAAAACTCCAAAGTTAGACACTTAGTCAATGGTATAGCTGGGCTTTGAACCCAGACAATCCATTTCATACTGGATGATGACAATAGGTTGTTTTCTAGCTTTCCCCTTTATAATTTATTCTTCAGTCTTTGTAAAAATTATATTTTTTCTCAAGATCATAAAACTTTTCAGAGCTATCTATTTTCAAACATCAACTTTAAGCAGACTAACTTAAAATTCAAGTCATCCAAAATTTGGCCCTTCCACAATTAATTGGCTTTTTTTTTTTTTTTTTTTTTTTTTTTTTACTGAGCAATAGCAACTACAATTTTGTGCAGGAACCACTGTGTTCTGCCCTGAGCTTAGCATTTTATATGAATTACTTCCTCTCCTCCCTATTTTGAAGCTAAGGATTCTAAAGCTTAGCATAGATGAATATCTCGTTTAAGGTTACACAGTTAAAAATAATCCACCCTTATTCCAAAACTCTTTAATTTCTGCAACTCTGCCTCCTTCTGACTGAAAATGGAAAATCATCAAATTCCTCAACTGTACCAAGTCATACAAATTTATCACCCCTCTAACTAACCATCCACACAAACAGTATTTATTGAGCACCTACTACATATTAGAGACTGTGTTGAAGATGTAGAGATGACTTGGACGTAGTTGTTACACTTGACCCCAAGATCTTTCAGAATTCACATTTAAGCCACATCGAGGTTCTATCACTAACAAAACCTATCACCAAAGTGCCACACACAGAGTAGTAGTAGTTACGTGCTTAGAAACACTGTCAACATATAAGTGAGACTGATTCTCTAAAGCCTCTTTCTTAAAAGGTCTATATTCTGCATCTTCAACAGATTTTTCTTTCTTGTTTCTATTTCTACCTTTCCATTTTCTTATCTATTTTCATTTTCTCTCACATACTGTTTCCTATATCTAAATACTCTTATCCATCCTATTTGCCTAACTTAATTTATTTTTAAAGCACAGGGTTGCTTTACTAATGCTCTATAATAAATACCTTGTTCAAAATCTATCAATGCACTTACTGTATTGTTTTTATAATCACTGAATTATAAAATTTCTCTTTCAAGTAAATAGTATAATGCTTTAAGGCAGGTTATCTTATTTTTATATCCTTAGGACTTCACACAGCTCCTGACAAATTGCAGACACTCAACAAGGCCCTGTTGCAACAACAGATGAATGGTTCACTTTCCCTAAACTTTTTGACTTTACTATCAAAACATTTTTTTAAAGGCATAATTAAGTTACTGCTTTTTCCTAGTGAGATAATTAAAATTTGCTCAATATATAACATGTTTGATATCTACTTTACTTTGTAGCTATTGTTTTTGTCTATAATCTGAATTATTATATGATACCATATTCTACACAGCAATTACATTTTATCTGCTATATTTTATTGCATGTATATAAAGTGATACTATTGCTTCCCATAATTTTTACATGTAGATTTATCATTTGTTTATTGACTATATTATATTGGTCTTACTCATTCTTAAAGTGAAAATACATATTTAACTCATTTGTTATTTCTCTAATCTTTATTTTTTTCTCAAAATATATTCTACAGAACAGTATTTCCACAAGAATAAAAAAAATTCCATAGCCAAATAGATTTGGAAAATTATGTATTCTATCTTTTGCTCTTTTATATCTACTACAGGAATCAGAATATTAAATATTCTGAGGAAAGTGGGTTTTGTGGTCTAGAATTGAGACTACAAATTGAGGCCATCTATAACAGAATGGATGAAATAAACATTAAATGCACATAATGGAATGTTGTACAAAGGGTAGAATAAATAGGCTAGATCTTATATAGCAACATGGAAAGATTTCAAAACGATAATTTTGAGTGAAAAAGATAATAAAGAGAACACATTGTGTAACAGCATATTGTCAGAAGGTGCAAACCATGAAGGATAAATGTTAGAAGAAAACTTCATTCATACTTCATGTCTGAATTCAAAGTAGTCTATAGAGAGAGCTGAGTTTGCTTGAATCGTCCTGAGAAAGGAGTAGTAGATCAGTTACCAACCACAAACGATATTCAACAACTTTTCAGGCCAATGATTTTGTTTCCCAACCATCGTTTGCCAAAATTCTTACTTTGCCCAAGGACCAAAATTACTTTCCCTACCCTATTGTTTCTTGGAATCTTAAAGAGCTGTCAGGACAGACAGAACCATACAAGCACCTCGGATGGAAGAGAGTGCCCTGTCTTTACTCAGCATGTACTCACTACATCGCACATACACACATTTAAGTGTGCACACCCTTCGCATGGGCAAGGCAGATGACCGTGAAAGAAGCACGTTAAAGTCCTTGCCCTCAATAAGTCTACATGCACTCAGGCATTCACCATTCAAACTTCTTTTACTCAGGAGTGAATTATTTCTAACTATATCAGTCCCTCTCAGTGCTAATTCAACTCATAGCGTAGAGCACTGTTTCCTTAAAAAAGTAGAGCAAAATAAGGCTTTTTTCCTGCTGTTATCTTAAAAAGTTGAAGGTATCATTTCTTATTAACCAACACAAGTTATCTAATTTTCTGTATGCTCCTAACTCTGTTAGAAGTCCCCTAAAATGAATAAAGTCTAAAGTCCCTCAATTTTAGCTAAATTCTTAGTTTTCTTCTCTGCCTGGCTTATTCTCTTCTCAAGCTACTGTTTTCTGAACATTTAGTAAAGACTAGGGATGTTGTTAGGAACTTTGCATCTGTAACATCATATATTCATCAACCTTATATTCTCAGAACACAGAAAAGAAAACAAATAAAATAAATTAACTCTAGCTAGGAGCATGCTAGAATTTGGCAGTCTCTGGCTTTTCAGATGCCAAAGCAGAGATAACCTTCCATTGAATCTTAACAGTGGTTTCACCTGTGCGTGTTGACATTGAGCTGAGGGTGAACATGAGTAATTCAAGTGTCTGAGGTGCTAATATTTCACATACTAGCCGTTAGGTCAGTGGGTTGTTCTCAATCACTTTCATGCAAAGAAGCTTCTCTTGTTTTGGTCCACATATGTGTTTTTCTCAAAGAGAAAAATACAAGGGCAAAGTACAGATTCACTCAGTTCCTGTGCCTACTTACATTCTGTGGAAGTAACCTGGTCAGGAGAAAAGTATATAGAATTAGAGTTTCCTCTGGCCATCCTTCCTTTTCTCTTCTTGTGCCTCTTTCTACCCAGTAAATCAGCATAGCCTGCTGATCTGTCCATCTTGAGACAGATATAGAACATTCTATTTTTATACATGTTTAAGTCCTTTTTTTTTTTTTTTTTTTTTGGTATTTAATATTAAACACAAGAAGAGAGATTGGTAACTTTCCCTGACTCATTACATGATGGTGTGCTTATTTGAGGGGTTCATTTGGGGTGGGGAGAAGGGTATACTTTCTCATTAGCTAAATGTTTGAAAGGGCTTGATTTATTTAATAGGTGAGTTCTCTCCTCGGTTAACAGGTCAGGAGAAGCTGCATGACAAGAGAGAAAATAAACCTTTTAATTTCAAGTCATTGATACCAGGCAGCAGTCTCCAGAGAAATCTGTGACAATCTATTCATCATAATTACAATTTTAATACTCTTTACCTTTCAAAAAAACCTGCATTCTCTACTCTTGTGGGCTACTAAATTAATGAACTGACAGTGGCCTTATTTCTGTAGCCATGTATCTGAGTAAGCACTGGCTAAACAATCATGGGTGCGAACCAGTCTGAGAGAAAGGAGAAAAAAATAAAGGGTGAGTTAGAATTTGGCCTCACTAAGTAACGCCAACACCCTCACCAACCACACACACACACAAAAACCATCTTTTAAGTTTATTCTCCAACCACCTAACATTTGTGCGAATCGAAAATAGCTCTGAGGAAAGCATATGGCATGGAAGCATGCTGACTTGACCATCTAGCATTTAAATTAGTCAAAATTAACTATTTCGAAATGTTTTTGTAATGTCTTCCTTAGGCTATGCCCTCAAATTTACTGTATTTTGGTGTCTCTTCTTTTGAAAATTAAAAATTCTTTTACCAATTCTACTTGTAATACTTGGTAGAACACTTTGGATTTAAGATTTGTATATTTATGTACGTAACTGCACATATATTTACATATATAAATATACGTATCTTCTTCCCCATACCACAGAATGTACTTTCTAGAACAAATTAATAACAGGGGTATTACATTAGAAAGGTAAAAAATAAGCAACAAAAGATAATATATTTCTTAAATTTTATATGTATTCATATCTCAGAATATTAGTTATAAATTCACAAGGGACTTTAAAAATGTAGTTTGGAAATCATTTAGTTCAGAAACAAAAAAGGATTTGTTTCATAGAAATCAATACCCCATCATTACATGTATATATGTATGTGTAGATTATAATTTTTTTCTATATTATGTTATGTAATCAAATGCTGTGTTAATGACCTCTGGTCTTATAATTGCCTCCTAGACTTGCGTGAGCTCAGGATAAGCTGTCATCCAAAATTACTGTGTGAAACAGCCATGGTTCCTGGTCAGCCTTGGGCTAAACAGCTCGAAGAGAGAACTGCCTGCATAACTAATAAAATTTGACAGGCACCACTGGACTCAGAGTTTTCACAGAAATTGTAAAATAAGGCTGCTCAGTTTAAAAGGAAAATGAGATTTAAACTCCATGCAAATACTATTTTGTGCATCCTTGAATTTTTTTATGTATCCATATTCCAATAAGAGAACAGTTTTGTCTTTTCCCTAAAACTGCATAGTAGATTATTTTTTATGCATTAATGGTGACCTGAGATATGCAAGCCTGTTTATAATCAAACATTCTACAAGAGTCATTTTATGGTATGTGGACATAGGTATTGGTAACTTTTGTTTTAAAATATCTTCCAATCGAGGCAACTGGCATAAAGAAATCCAAAAAGTAAATGTTTGTTGAAATCAAATATAGGTGCTGTCAGGCAGCCTCAGGCCATCTAACCAAGCCATGTTCCCACCACGCCTCACTCACTACATTCCCCTGAAATGTGCCCATCTTATATTTTATCCCCATATGCTCTCCAAACTTTAATTTGTCAGTGTGTGTACAGAGCTGCCCCAGGTATCAGGTGCTCTTTAATAGCAAGAGAAGAGTCATCTTTGTTGCTGAATCCTGGAGGGAAGGCACTGTTATGATAGATTGGTTAGGAACATATTTAGAGGCAAGTACCTCAAAATTGACTGCTCTCCCAGCACTGCATTATGACTTCTGTGAGCCCTACGTACTTTAGCTTTTGCGGGCCCCTTCAGTCAGTCAAAAAAATATCAAAAACTATATTTTATGACTGTGCTGATACAAAGATTAATATAATCCAGGTTGGATTATATTTATTTTTTCTTTTGATGTAAAGGTAATTGAAACATTTTCATGGGCCCCCAAAGGTATTGTTAGCACTAAGTAGGGCTTTCACTGTACCTAATGGGTAAATTGGTCTTATACTCTGCCTACTCCAGTAAGTCACGTGTAGTGTGGTCCAAACAGTACCAATTTCAGTGTGAAACAGAGCTAGATTTATATATGGGCTCAACAGCAGTAAACATTTTAAGCCTCAGTTGTCTATCTGGGAGATGTCAGTAGCAATGTCTTTTTATAGAATTGGAAAAGGTAAAAATGAGATCATTAGTCCATATGATTCAGCAGTCATGTTTCTTGAATTTACACAAAGGTCTTGAAAACTTACATACACAAAAATATCCTGCACATGGATATTGTAGCAATTATATTCTTAATTGCCCAAACCTGAAAACAACCAAGATGTTCTTCAATGGGTGAATGGATAAATAAACTGTGGTACATCCATGCAATGAAATTATTCAATGCTAAAAAAGAAACAAGCTGTCAAGCCATGTGAAAACATGGAGGAACCAGAAATACATAGTATTAATTGAAAAAAAATAAAAATCTATATACTGTATGATTCCAACTATTTGACGATGCTATATAGTTTAAACTATGGAGACAATAAAAAGATCAGTGGTTGTCAGGGGTTGAGTCAGAGGGGTTTGAAATGAATAGACAGAGGATAGAAGATTTTCAGGGCAGTGAAAATACTCTGTACGATACAGTAATGACAGATGCATGTCATATATTTTTCCAAACACATAGAATGTACAACCCAAAGAGTGAACCCTATGTAAACTATGGACTTTGTGTAATAATGGTATGTAAATGTAGGTTCATCAATTGTAGAAGTGTACATCGGTGGGGGATGATGATAATGAGAGAGGCTATGCATGTGTGAGGGCAGAAGGAATAGGGCAAACCTATGTTCTTCCCTCTTGATTATAAATTGTAAATCTAAACAGCTCTAAAAAAATAACTCTTAAAAAAAAATCATTATTGCAAATGTGAGTAGCATAGTTCCTAGTTACAATAGATGTCCAATACATTATACAGGCTCAGTAATTTTTGTGCTACTTGTAGTTATTTTACATACAATTTTGTTTTCTTCCATATTAGGATAGTATATTTCACTAGATGCATCAGGAAATACAAAAATCATACATTTTTTTTCATTAATGGTAACTGAAATGTAACTCAAGAGTCACATAACAAATGAATAAATTACTTACATAAATCTCATCGTTGAGCATCCCCACTTTTGGGGACTAGCATGTTAAAATGATTGACATTAATATGATATAGTAAAAGTACTCCACACATTTTTATAAGATAAAATGGTTTTTGTATCCCTTTATTCCTTTGCACTTAGTAAATTCTTGCTGATCAGTTAATTGGGTTATTACTACCTAAAGCACATCAAATAATACTCTATATTCTCTTATAAAAATAAGGCATAATATTAATGGTAGTTTATATAAAGGTAGAAACTATGATAAAAATTTCCAGATATCATAAAACTGTTCTTAAAAGCCCCCTAGAACACTTGTCTCTGACCTTATCTGCTATTATTCCCTCCACATGTCTCTGATTGCATCTTTTTCTACCCTGGGGCTCCTACAACTCTCAAGATGTTGTGGGGAGTCTGAAATAAAATGACAGGATAAAACATATTTGAAGAGCTGTGTTGCTTGTTATGATATACTGTTTGAGAGGAGCCTAACTGCCTACAATAACTCTGTCCAAAATGCAGGGTTGTAGCCTAAAGCCATAGATTTCCTGACCCAGGTGAGCAGGATGAACCATGTCGAATGAAGACCTTTCCCCCTTGGGGTCTGACTCTTTGAGTAGCTTCCAAAATCCTCAATTTGAGCAACTTCTCTAACTCCCAAATCCTGTCCCCGTGTATGTTATTACTGAAATGAGAAAGACAAACTCAGTACCCTAGAACCGATACCGAAGTTACCCATTCCAAGTATCCCTTCCTTTAACCTGCTCAGTTTTCTCTGTGCTCTTCCCCAAATAGAAGAGGCCCTTAGGCCTGGGCTTATAGTGTCAGATATGTGAAAGAGAGAGAAAGATCATCAGAGAGAAATCTTAATAGAGTAACCATGCCTTCTAGTTCTGTAACCTAATTAATGATCTTGTCCTTAATCTTGACTCATCTTTATAAAAAGAGAAAATATCTTTTATCTCTATAACCAAAATGTAGTTTTGCTTATTTGATGCTTGAAGCATTTGAAAATTTATTCAAACTCAACATTCTAAGACATTAGTAAAATCACCTGGACCAGTAAGCATTGTAGCTAAAGCATGTCAGGCTGAGTCATTGCCAAACAAAAACTCTGTTGGCAGAAAAAGCCCATTTTCAACAGCTCTCACAGTGTAAAGCAGAAGGCATGTTTGACAAGATGCTGCGTATTAATTTCAAAGGCTTTAGCATCTGGTTAGGTAACACCTGCTGTGGCAAACACTCCCAGGCACACAAAATAGCATCCAAGCTGAATATTTAAATCTCCCAACATAGCCTGACAAAGCTCTAACTCTAAACAAAACAAAACTAGAGCACATCTCTCTGGCAAACAACAGAGTTAGAATTGTATAACCAAAAATATTTGGGCTATGACACTGTTTCCTATTACTGAGTTAAAATGCTGTAGCGTGTGCTGCAGAAGTTATAAAGTATATCAAAACATATTGTCTAGACTTGGGAAATTTTATGTAGTATTTGGAAGAGGAACGTGGCTGAGAGAGTAGCATTTTGTGTAGTATTACATTGCATTAATATGGAATTAAAGGAGAATTTTCAGTGAAGAGGGGAGGGATAGCACCAAATAACAGAAAAACAAATCACATAAAAGAAAGAGGTGGTAGGGCTCTTCTACACACTCTTTCTCTAAAAAGGAGTCAACGTTCAAGTAATATAATCCACTGGAAACAGAAGCAGACACAAGTATACACTGACACAGGAAACACTGACATGATATTGTGTCATTAAATATCCAAATAATGGAACAAGTTCTGAGTCCACGAATACCAAGAAATGTTCTTTAGATAACCGATTTTTTTTTTTTTTTGGCATAGTTTCTTTCAGAGCGGAGACTTGCCCTTGTCAGCCTAGTTTGAATACCAAGTCTGCTTGTCAATTCTACTTCTCACTGTAAATTAATAAACTACTATTTCGATCATTCCTTAATTGACTCTACAAAATATTGTTGAATGTTTAACATGTAGGAGATCCTATAATTTTTCAGAGATTAAAATATATACAATGGTGAAAAAGACATAGTAAATAAAGGTAACTGAAGCAATTACAATACGATGTGACAAATGAAGTAATGAGGCTATATTTAGGATGCTTAGAAAAGAAAGGCACAATTTAACTAACCCATGTAGACTGTACGCATGTGCAGGGAGCATCTAAGATGATGTGAAAAATGGGTAAGAGCCAGACAAAATGTATGCTGAATAAAACTTTGTCAGATAAAGGAAACAATGTGAATGACTTCCTAAAGTCCAAAAAAACCTAAGTACACTAAAACAATAACACTCTTAGGAAAAAACCAAAGCAGTAAATGACAGTCTTGTATTAGGCAAGTTATGATACTAAAAGCTCAAGAAACACAAGAAAAAAATTGATGACCTGGACATCATCTGCTATGGTCCCAATTGTGTTTCACCCAAATTCATGTGTTTAAGCCCTAGCTCCCAGTGTGATGGTATTTGGAGAGGGGACCTTTGGGGGATAATTCCCCCACTACTGGTGGGAATGTAAAATGGTACAATTGCTTTGAACAACAGTCTTGCCGTGTCTCAAGTGGTAAAACATAGAGTTATCATATGATTCAGCAATTTCACTACTAGGAATATATCCAGAAAATGGAAAATACATCCACACAGAAACTTGTACATGGATGTTCATATTAGTATTATTATAACTAAAAAGTAGAAACAACCCAAATGTCCAAAAATTGAACGGATGGGGGAAAAAAGTAGTGTGTGTGTGTGTGTGTGTGTGTGTGTGTGAAATAAAAAGAAACAAAGAATCTTGGAAATGATATGCTAAATTAAAGAAGCCAGTCACAAAGTACCATGTATTGTACAATTCTATTAGTATGAAAAGTCTAGAATAGGTAAATATGTAGAAACAGGAAGTAAATTGATTAGTGGTTGCTAGGACTAGGGAGGATGGAGAGATTAAAGAAGGTGACTGCTAAAGGGTGTGAGATTTCTTTTGGGGGTGAGGAAAATGTTCTAAAGTTGATTGTGGTGATGGATGTACAACTCTATGCACCTACTAAAAACCAATGAATTGCACTTTAAATGGGTACATAAAATAATTTGTCAATGATATTTCAATAGAGCTGTTAAAAAAAGCAGTTCACATGGATGTATCATGGTAAGCTATGGTAATTCTTATGGTCTTTGGTAAAGGGCAATGGAAGCCAGAGAAGGGATTTAAGCAGGTGAATGACATTATAAATTTATCTTCCTTTTTATAAGTTTATAGCAACCACACAAATACATTGACAAAAACAGATTTCTGGACTTGCCAAACTAAGGCTAGATTCGGACCTTGCTCAATTTATCAAGGTAGTAATACTATTACATACTCCTTTTAATAGCCATTCAGTCCTCTTGTGGACATCCAATGCTTTCAACTTCAGTATTTGCTTATTGTTACCTTTGGAAAGTTTTTCATTTTTATTCTGACCATCTTGATGCCCCTTCCCTAGCAATAAAAGATTTTAAAAAATTGGAGAAGATATTTGCTTATGATACATCTGTTAAGGGTTAATAGCCAAAATATATAAAAAACATACAATTCAACAGCAAAAAAAATCAAACAATAAAATTAAAAAACAGGCAAAAGACTCAAATAGATGTTCCTCCAAAAATGAAATACAGATGGCCAACAGACATGTGAAATGATGCTCAAGGTCACTAATCATCAGAGAAATGCAAATTAAAAACAATAAGATATCACTTCACACCTGTCAGAATGACTATCATCAATAAATCAAACAACAAGTGCTAGCGAAGATGCTGAGGAAAGGAAACCCTCATACACTGTTGGTAAGATTGCCAATTGGTACAGCTGCTATGGAAAACAGTCAGGAGGTTCCTTGAAAAATTAAAAATGGATCTACCTTTTGACCCAGCAATCACACTTCTTGGGTATTTATCCAAGGAAACCAAAAACAATAATTCGTAAAGAGCTATGCATTCCTATGTTCGTGGCTGCACTATTTACAATAACCAAGATATAGAAGGAACTTAAATGTCCATCAACATATGATTGGATCAAGAAGTATGGTTCATATTTACAATGAAAAATTACTCAGCCATGAAAAAATGAAATCCTACTATTTGCAAATGATGGACCTACAATTATAATGCTGAGTAAAATAAATACCATATAGTTAGGTACCTAGTCAGATATGAGGGACAGGGGAACAAAGGAATAGAGGCCCAGCCTAGAGACTACCCAAAGAACACCCCATTGGTAATGAGAGAATCGCTCTTGCATCCCCAGATACAAAAGACTGGAGGACCATAATCTTAGTTGGTTTAATCGGCCGCAGACACCTGTGAATAAAATTGCATAGAGAGAGCAAAATGTATAATCAGGTACATATAGATTGATATTTATTTTTATGCTGTTTTTCTACAGCTTCATTAAATAAATCACATGTGTGTTGACAATCTATCTTCCCTTGCCTGAGATGACATAAAATAATTACTGTTTTCTTGAAGCAGCCTTGTAATATTCCTTGATGCTGCACTTTAAGCGGCAACTACTTAATAACCCAAACTGGCATGCAAGATGAATCCTATTTGCCATCCTGTTCTGGAACTACTTTTTTTTTTTTTTTTTAATCTTCTTAAAGAAATAAAGCATTGCAATAGTCCAAGTTAGAAACATCAACTGTAAAAAATTCAACTATGGAACCATTTGTTTACATTACATTAGAATGACTTGTCCACAATATGCAGAGAAATCAACATAAGAAAGCCACTTTATCAGTCCGAGTGTCTTTAGTATTTCTTACCCTTTTTTATTTTCTTAAGCTAATATTATTTGAGAGGATAAAAAATGGCTATGAGTCAATTTATGTATATGCTCAGATGTTCAGTCTTCACAATTTAATCTTTTGGTGTTAAAATAGTTTATTTAATGATATACTTCAAGAGAAAAAAGATTCCATGAGTAAGAAAACTTTATACAGAAAATAGTAAAAGAAGAAGTTATAATTCTCCAAGAAGGAAACATTTTCAACATTTCATGTGGAATTTTTACATTTTGTTTAAACAGTCTCACACTTGTAAATATATGCTACCACTGGGTCCCATTTTGTGATAACTTAATTTCTCTGAACTGTATTGTCTTTTAATTAATTGTGTTCTTTAAAAACCCTGCATCTATACCTCACAAGTAAGCAAAAATCCGATTGGTTTCTAAATCTCTGCTTTCAAGGTATGAAAGAAGGTTTAGCCTTCTAGGTAACCATAAGTTTGCTAATTTTGCTCTATTGCTTTGAACAGACCACTTAAAGGATCGCTAAGAGGTGAAGTCAAAGTACATAAAGTAGAAGACTAGAAGTTTTCATTCTAATCCAATATAAAAATCTCTGCATCAGGATGGTAAACTCTGTGAGAGCCAGAACTAAGAGTTTCTTACCTCTTGTTATATTGCCAGCTCCTCAAAGTGGGCCTCTCATAGAGGTTACATTTGTTAAATAAGAACAATGTTAGATTACTGTTAACATTTAGTGATAAAAACTTTTTAATGTAGATTAGTAAACATTAAAAAAAAAACAACTAAAATCTTGTTCCTGATTCATTCTATTGAAGAATGAATTTTAAAACATGGCATAACAGTTTCATTGTTTTTAAAGTGCTAGTCTTTAAACATTTTAAACCTAATTATGGCTATTATAATTGTCATAATTGATATCTTTGAGAATAGAATTTTTAACTAAGAGTTTCTTCTGATTCTAGCACAAGGTAATAGTTCTTGTGATTTAAAACAATGGTTACAAACCCATATTTGGTTAACTTAATCTGTGGGAATTTTGAGGTCTGACTGAAAGAAGTTCCTTTAGAAAAAATATATATTTTCCTTTTGCTAGGCACTATGAAGAACAGACTACTTTAAATTTAAATAATTAATAAAAATTTGAAGTCCATTCCTTTCCAAGGGCAGTATTGTTGCAATCCTTTTTTTCTCTTTTTTTTTGCCCCTAAACCTTAACTCAAATTTATATTGATAGTTCCTGACATCCTTTTGCCGATGGTAGATTCCTTCTAGGCTATTCTGTCTCTGAGGGTGGTTTTTGATTTATACAGGGTTTTAGTTCCAATCTATTTTTTCAGTTTCAAAGCCTTGTTCCTTCCCTGGTCCTAACATATGCCATTGATATTAAACCCCGAGTTTGTAGTTTCTGGGACCAGCAAATGTCTTCGGGATGCTCAAGTCTTCAGAGAATACGGTACTGGTTTATCAGAGGTCGTTTTGTCACATTTTATCTGGGTTTTTGTACTGGGAAGGTTTTTAGACTTTCAAATTTGCTACACTGGCAGAAAGTAGAAGTTAAACCTGATAAAATATTTATAGATGTTGAGTTACTATATTAAATTAATATTAACTATGATTCAAGTCATCACAGAATTATCCTTGGAAATTTTTTTTTCTGTCAGTTAATGTGGTTTGTGAGACACATGATTAAATATGACATAAATAATTAATGGTTCCTAAAAGAAAAACACAAGAAATCTAGGTTTATGTCATAAAATGTGAACTGTGTTTACAATAATTCAGTTAACTAAAACATTTACATTTCAACAGTGAAGTGCTTTCTGTTAGTTTTGTCTAAAGAAAAAAAAATAAACCTCAGGATTGAGAGAAAAGGAGGAGATGAGAGCTGCCTTCAACTACTTGAAAGGTTTTCACTTGGAGGAGTTGCTTCAGTCAGATAAAGAATAATTGTAAGAAAGTCAGAAATACAATTTTATTAAATGATAAATCCATATCATCATTTATTTATTCAACAGTTTAAAGTGACTGTCACATCTCAAAATTCTGCTGACATCACAAAGATGGATACATGGGATTTAACTTTAAAATTCTGCTTACCATCTAAGGAGCTGATATGTTCCGGATATACTGTGATATTTACTATATTGTGATAAAAATTAAATTTTATTCTATGAAAGTGGAGATAGAAATCTTCTGCAACTCAACTATATAAACATATAGAAACTTCATTCATCATTTTGGTGATATTGCAAAAGGGTGCAGTCACTTTGGAAAAAAGTTTGGCAATTTCTTGAAATGTTAACCAAAGAGTTACCATCTAACCCAGAAATTCTATTCATAGTTAGTTATATATCCAAGAGAAATGAAAACATATGTCTGTACAAAATACAGTACATGAGTGTTCATGGCAGCATTATTTATAATAGCCAAAAAAGAAAAAAACAACTCAAATGTCCATCAACTGATGAATGGATAAGCAAAATTTTGGCCATTAGATTGTAGATCTATACAAAGGAATATTATTTAGCAATAAAAACAAATGAAGTATGCTGACACACTACAATAAGGACATATCCTTAAAATATGATAAATGAGAAGTAAATCACAAAAGACCACGTATTGTGACTCCAAGTACATGAAATGTCTGGAATAGATAAATCTGTAGACCAAAAAATATAGTTTAGTAGTTGCCAGTCTCTCGGAGGAGAGGGGACTGGAGTGATTGCTAATAGGTACAAGTTTTTCTTGAGGGGTTTATTAAAATGTTCTAAAATTAGATAGTGGTGAAGGTTGTACAACTCCATCAATATGCTAAAGAACATTAAAGTGTACACTTTTAAAGGTTGAACTTTATGGTCTGTATATTATATTTTACTAAAAGTATAAAAGAAAATTATTAAAAAGTATTTAAAAATCTAAAGAATCAAAAAGAACTTTCATAGAAGACAGTTCTTCCATTTTTGAACTTTAATATTTTCAATTCTACACAATATAGATTTGAAATTTAAATTCCTTGTTGCACACTTGGGAATTTACAACATTAAAAATATAATCATTTCAAAATACTTTATAGAATCACTTTCCACACACACTTATTTTTTTGCAGGCAGGGTAGGGGGATAGTGAACATATAAATTAGTCTTGCCCTTGTACAGAATCTTGAAGTACCCTTGGAATCATTTTTAAAATGCCCAACAGCTTCATTCATTTGTAATACAATATTCTCAAATGACATTGAAAAAATAAATGTGGTATTGCCTGGGCAAAGGTCATTTCCTTATTAATAATTATATTATAGCAATTTCAGTTTTATTTTATTGCATTATATAAGACCAAATAAAAAACCTAAAGTCTTATATGTCTTAATGTTTTATGTGCCAGAGTTAATATTTGAACCCTGTGATCTGGTGGCAAACTTCCTGTTTTTATGTACTGTCACTCTCAACTACTTATTATAACATAAACATTGTAATATAATCTAATATTCAACGCATAGAACTTTAGGATATAAAGCTTAGAGAAGAAAATATTATAACCATGGTATTTCTAGAAGTGATATTATCAATGCATTTTCCAGGCATAAACCGCATTGGGAAGAATTCCGCTTATTATAAACATATACCCATATTTTCAAACTATAGATTACTAGTGATAGCTCTAGTCAATAATTTGCACAAATATTTTCAAACTTCAGTGCTAAACGAGCTTGTAATTACATTTTAAAAGTAATAGAGATTCCATTTTAATTCACACAATTCATGCTAGCAACAATAGGAAGTTAGCTATACATTTTTAGCTTAGAAGAGAAGTACTTATATGCACTTTCAGATGATAGTAATCATTAAAATAATAGTTTTTAGTTCATCTAAATATATTATTTTTACATAACTGTCAACTCCAATTTGTTGAACTCATTGATGGAGGAATACAAGCAAAGCTAAAAGAGAAATGTCATCCTTTGGCTAAATTTTTGAGAAACCTGAAAACATATTCCAATCAACTCTGGTCCTTCTTATAGTCAGATAAGGCATCATGTCAAACTCTGGGACACATTTATTTTTAAAATGTATCTATAAATGAACTGATTCAATGGATATTCATATTTCCATTCCAGCAAAACATAATGTGATCCCTGCTCTTAGGGAGCTTCCCTTGGGAATGAAAAATATGTGAACATGCATAGCACCCTATGAGCTTTAGGTATCTGGAATATCAACTGGCTGTGACTGGGCTGATATAGAATGTCTGTTGAGGTGAGTTTGTCATTGGTATTTACATGAGAAAGGTGACCTCTGGGAAGGTTAAGTAGCACAGTGGTTAAAACTTCCAGCTCTAGAGGCAGCTGTGTTTGAGCTTCTTTTTAGTAGCTGTGTATCTTTGGAAAATTTTCTTTTCTGTGCCTCACCTTATTCATCTGTAAAAGAGGAATAAATCACAGAACCAAACACACAGTTTCATTAGGCTGCTGTGAGACTTAACTAAGTTATGCATTAAGTGCTTAGACAAGTGTAAGTATTAACTATTTTATTATTATTAAAACAAATAAACAGCTCACACCTTTAAGGATGAGAGAGTCAAATCATAGGTGATTCTAGAGTAAGCTGCATGTCCCCAAACCCCAACAATCCATAGAAACTGACATTGTCACATTAATCATCATCTTCCATGGCTGATATTTCACATCCATGTCCTCAGGTCCACCATTAGAATTCTATCATAGTCAAGTCCAGTTATTTCTGTTACAGTAAGAAAAGATAGTGGCATTTGGGATGAATATCCTGATAATGACAGCTGTTTGAGAGCTAGTCTGATGTGTAAAGGATCTGGGCAAAACTGGATGGAAAGAGTAATTAATATAAATTACCATAGAAGGCAAAAGAAGAAAAATATATTATACATATAATTTGGAGGGTGTGTGAGGGTAATAAGTCCCATGATCTGATTTTATGGTTAACACTTATATTTCCATTTCCAGTTTTATTCATTCTCACATTTAAATTGGTTATTTAAGACATGTAATATAGTTAAATACTTTGCAAATACACTAATCATTGCTGAGAATTCCAGCAGTTATCCACAGAAAAATTCTCTTATATAACAATACTACACAAAATAAATTAGAGAGTTTTGATGGTTGTTTTATTATTCCAGTTAAAAAAAAAAATATTTGCATTTGGAGACTAGGAGGCGAAAAATGTGAAACATTTGTCACATACAGAGGGTATAACCATAATAAGCCAGAATCCACTTCAAATTTCACTAGCAAATGAGTAAAATGTATTACATTGTCATCTGTTTCCTCCCACTACTGCTACTTAAAATTCTCATCACTTGCCATCTTGCCATTTCAGGTTTGGGTCTTAAAGATCATGTCCCATGCCTGCCTACTCCATCAGCACTGGGGATTTTGCTGGAGTTACCACCAACACGCATGCCTACAAACACAAATTAAGAAAGGCAGAGACAATACCGAAGATTTCTTCCTGTCTTTTTGTCGATATCAAATATCAAATTGATTATCAGTTTTGTCATCTACTTTTTCAACCTTTTGCATCTATCCACCCTCTCCTTCGCTACCATTGTCTTAGTTTAGATCAGGCTTATTTTTGCCCAGTCTCTTATCAACTATTTTCTGCATCCAGGGCCTTTTCCCTCCATGTCACCACCTAAGTGGACTTTCTAAAACACAATTATTATCCTGTACCTCCTCTGCTTAAACTCTCTGTGTGATCTGGCTCCTCCACTGCCTTATAGCATCTACATAAGAAACCAGGATCTCACTGATTTTGCACCATCATTTTTTTCCCTCTGCTCACGTTGCTTTTGCTTGCCTTGTCTCCTTGAAAAACTCCTCTTTATTCTTTAAGACTTAGATGGCATTTCTTCTATTTTAAGAAGCCTATCTTCCACAGAAAGAATTTGGAAATCTGGTTTCCCATACTAGAGTTACCTCTTCATGGTGCTGGAATTATTTGAGCAGTTGTCTAAAGACCTACATTAGACCACACGACTTCTCACAACGAGGTGTTTGAAGAGAGCAGGATCTCAATCTATTTAAATAATAAGTTACCTAATAAAATAGAAGTACAATTGAGCACAGCGCATGATTCTAAGGTCGCAGAGGCCAGCCACGTAAACAAGTTCCTGTACTATTTTTACAAATTACTCAGACCAGATCACCAAGGCCCAATTTTTCTTGGATTAGATATACTGTTTATCATATTCTCAATATATTTTAATTTGGTAACATTGAGAGTTACAAAAATAATAAACTTTAGAAATGAACATTGCTAATTATTCAAGTAGCTCATGAATTTTCAGGTATTCAAAATGTTAAAGTGTTAAAGTTTAAAAAATGGTTCCCTAGTAGCTCAGTATTCTAATAATCATTAGAGAGAAATTATTAATGTATCAAAATATTTATAACATATTTATTTTTAATGTATTTTACTAAATGTTCTGGTGTGTGACAGAAAAGTTCAAGATAGTTTTCCTATGTCCAAGGACGTTATTTTTGGTTTTCTGTTTATTTGGATGTTTGCATCTTTACCAGTTTAAAGCAATCAAAATAACACAGAGAAAAGTTATTAAGCAGTTTTAATTGTGGACCAGGAGGACAGAAAATACTTAAAAAGTATATATTTTTTTAAACTTTTATGTAGTCACTATGCTCAGCTACCACACAACCCTGAAAAAACAATTCCCTGTCTTTGATAAAAGCTTAATTTTCTCATAACTTCAAATAATTCAACTGTTAATCTATATAGATTTTTGTGTAAAATAAAATTTCTATCAATTATAATTTTAAAGACCTTACAGTATTTAAGCTATATATGAACTGAAAAAAAGTACCCCATATTCTTTGAAATTCACCTATGCATAAATGTGTTAGCCTCTACCTATAGCTCTAAACCATAACTTCTACTATTCTTTTGAAAGGAATGTTCTGCCTCAGGGAGATAAACATGTTTACATAGAGCCTTGCTAGTTCAGTTTAGTTTCACACCATTTCTCTTGCCGGGCTCATTTCTTGCTTAACTTTCTACATTTCTAAATCTTACTTTTTTTTTTAAGGCCTAAGTCATGTCCTAGTACTTTTATAAACTCTTTTTCAACTATCCCAAAATTCAATAACCAATCCATTTCCCTTCACAGTTACTTAAATTTAAGTAGAATGAATTTTGTGTGACTGATTATGAAAATTATTTAAAATTGTCTTACGAATTGTTTTAGGAAAAGAAGTATTATGCTGGTTGTGTTTGATATAATAAAATTTGCAAAAAAAAAAAAAAAAGCCAAAAATTTCTCAATTATATTTTTCTTCAACAATTTATCACATTCATTCATGCATTCATTTACTCAAAAACACTGATAGACTTCCTAGAAGAGGTTCAGTCAATGTTAGCAAGTGGAAATATAGTAGCAAATCCTATTCCATCAAAACAGAAAAAATCTTTGCCCATAGGATGCTTACATCTTTCAGGGATGGTGGCTGGTGCTGGAAAGACAGACAATAAAGAAGACAGGTAAATATAGAGTATATTAGATGGTGATAAGTGCTAAGGAATAAAAACACAATGAAAGGAGGAGTAGAGCTACAATTGAGATAGGGTGGGCAGAAAACACTGGAGGGGAGTGGAACATTTGAGCAAAGGCCTGAAGGAGATGAAGACAGTGAGACAAGTAAACAAGTGGAAATCTCAGGGGTAAATGGAATGGAAGGGTGAGTATAAAGGTCAGAATATTTTGATCAGAGTGAGCAAGGAAAAGAAGATGAGAGATAATAGTGATTTGAACCAGAGTGTTAGCCCTGGAAGTGAGTGAAGTAGCCAGATTCAGTAGCCAGGGTGTATGAGTGTGTGTGTGTGTGTGTGTGTGTGTGTGTGTGAGAGAGAGAGAGAGAGAGAGAGAGAGAGAGAGAGAGAAGAGAAAGAGAGAGAGAGAGAGAGAGAAGAGAGAGAGAGAGAGAGAGAGAGAGAGAGAGAGAGAGAGGACGAGAGAGATAAAGAGATAAAGCCAACAGGGTGTTTGAAAAATGATATCTGGGCATGAGATGAAGAAGAGATTCAAGAATGACTCAAATTTTTGGCTAAAGCCTTAGAAGAAACAGAATAGAGATAGGAAAAATCAGTGAAAGAGCAGGTTTGGAATAGGGAGCAGAAAGTCGGAGGTCAGTTTTTGTTGCATTAAGTGAAGTGATTGAGTGTTCATTAGAAACTAAGTTAAGATGTATTTTTGAAGTCTGGAATTTAGTGGAGGGGGTCCAAGTTTGAGATTTTAATTTTGGAATCACTAATAAAAATGGTACTTAAGTCTATTAATCCAGCCAAGACATGAGAGATAGAATAAATACAAAGAGAAGAGGTCCAAAGACTGAGTCTGGCACACTCTTCAATGTTTAGTTATTGGTGAGATAAGGAGAAAGACAGTAAAAGAAACTGAGGCAATGTGGCCAGAGAAGAGGGAGCGAAAACAGGAGTGTATTGCTAAAAGTCTGGAACATGTCAAGGAGGGGAGTAATCAACTTTGCCAAATACCATGAAGACTAAACATCAATCACTGGATTGGGCAACTCAGGGATCAGTGATGTTCTTGATATTGTTTCATCGGAGAGGTGGGGCAAGAGCTTGAGAGAATTAGGAGAAATTAGAAAAAAAATCAATATTCACAAATTTTTCAATCATTTGTCATAAAGGAAATGAGAGAAATTGGAATGGGAGGTATAATTAGAAGCATAAACAGAATTGAAGGTGGTTTATTATATATTAATATTAACATTAAAAAATTACCTAATTTAAAAAATAAAAGATAATATATACTAAAAAAAAAAAAACCCCATAATTTCGAACATTGGTGTTAAGACCCAATAGAAGGGGGAAATCTATCCAGGAGAAAGAGAGAATTATTAAAACTCTGTCTTTGAGTAAGGAGAGAAGCAGGCAGCAGGAGGGTCTGGCCTTTGATTCTTCCACAGAGGAGATAGAACACAGTGCATAACATACAAATATGTGGGGAGATGTGATGCTGGGAAATTCTATTTTCTCAGTTGGGGTAAGAAGCAGAGTCAACAATTAAATATGAGAAAGGTAGTCCTGAAAATTGGAGAGCAAGTAAAGGTGTGAAAATGTGTTTAGGATACCAGTCTTCAAATATATTTGTTCAATTATCCTCTAAAAGACATTTAGGAAATGTAACTCCTCACATATTTTTAAAGTGAAATATAAAATCTGTTACTCTATGTTTTAATTGGTAGCAAAGTGTTTCTGATATATTGTAAATTTTGACAAATTAAAACTATTATATCACTTTTAAATACATTAAACTGAATTATAATAATTTTGCAATTTTAAAGTCACCAGTATCCACTGAAATACACAATAAAAAAATCCCACAAATTCTTCTTTAAATCAGAAATTTTGTATTTTTATCTGCTTAAATTGTATTTCCATTTTGTTTTTCAACCACATCGAATGTATTTTTAAGCCTCAAGTCACTTATTGATCACCTAATTGTATGCAATAAATATATTTAAATAAATTTGATTAAAATATATAATATTCTAAGGCTTCAATTTTTGAATTTTCCTTCTGGTTGAATTCTCACAAATTATTATTAGTCAAAATTATTGACTAATTATTGCCAGTCAAATTATTACTCAAATTATAAATAATGTACATATATTATAAAGTTTGATGTTTAATTATTAAATATAGAAAGTAAATTTTATTGGCAATGCATAGCATAATGAAAAAGATATCATAACTTGATTAAGAAATACTTCAAAGATGCCAATTTTATGTTTTTCCTTATTGTTTGGTGCCCCGGGAATGTTTAGAACAGCAATATACCATGAAAAAATTGGGAATGCATGAAAGTGATCCACCTCCTCTCTCCCTCCATTTCTTCTTTGTTCCTTTTTTTCCTCTCTTTCATCTTTCTTTTTTATATACAAATAGAGAGATTGATATTTGTAAAGTGAGATGTGATAGATGTAATAGAGAATCAGTTTGATTCTTCAAGTGGCAAAGTTTTAGGAAAGGGAGTTAACGGAAAATCTAATCATGGATCAATATGTGATCCTTGGTTAAAAATTCTGAATTGAATAAAAAGCTATAAAGAATAAAAATATTTTGGAAGAATTGGAGAAGATTGAATATGGCCTATTTGTTAAATAATACTATTGCATCATGTGGAATTTCTTGGGTATGATAATAGTATAATATATAGGAGAAAGTCTTCATTGTTGCAAGAGACACAGTATGTCCTTAGGGATGAGGCACAATGTCATCTGCCACTTACTTTCAAATGTTTCAGATAAGAAGTTGGAGAAAAAAATAGATGGCAAAATAATCATAAATATAGATGAAGAAAAAAGTTAATAATAAACTTTTACTCTGCATATATTGCCAGCTTTAATATGGACACATGATCAGAGTTCAATGTTTCTAGCCTACGATCCGATGACATAGGATGAGATAATTTAACATTTAGAAATAAAACAGAAAAAAATATATCACAGGATGTCAATGTTGTTATGTTTATATGAGTAAGACTAGAAGAATGGTTTAGTATGACAAAAAGGGAATAAGCTTTGAGGCATAAAAATAAAACTGAGAAGGTGGATGGACATCTTATGCCGTGTACCACAGCTTTCTCTTCTTGACTCTGAATGCCTCAGCTGACTTGATAGGTTTGAAAATGGCTTTACCTCTCTTACAGCTCCATCTCTGATTTTTTTTTTTCTTTCAACATTTGGTAACAAAAATTTGTTATAATCAATAGTTTTGAATATAAAGGTCAAACTATATGAGCTAGCCCGCGCTAAGTCCCTCATGCATATGAGTTGTTTGGCAGCAGTCCCACTTCCCTAGAGACAACCAAATGCTTTATTCACCAATGACAGAAATAATCCTCTTAGAGATTGTTCTTTGTGATGAATAAAAACGAGAACAGACATGATTGCACCAAGACCACATTTTCGGGTCACTCCATGATTATTTTGGGCTCAGCAATATAGAAAATTAAATATTAGAAAACCGAGACGCCTTTGAATTCCTACATGAGACTAGTGATTTAATATTTTTCTTCCCAAGATTACATGTAAGTTCATCTTCTTTGTATTAATTTTCTCTTTATTAGAACACAGGTTTCCTCATGTGCTTTTGGAATATGAACTACATAAGGTTTCATAAGTTACATAAGTTTTCTTCACCTTCGAAAGGCAATGTTCAATTTTCTTTTTCCATAATTTTCCCTTTCTTAGGCTCTTCAATAAAATTGGTTTGAGAAATATGCAGATGAGGGGGAGGGCACAGTATCCCAAATGCTGATAAAACAAACAAAATCCTAATGGCTGCTGTTCTCAAAAGTTATAAAGTGGACCATATAATTTCACTTATATGTAGGATATAAAACTGAAAGCAACAACAAGACAAATAGAGACTCATGGACACAGACAACAGTTTAGTGGTTACCAGAGGAAGAGAGGGGAGAGGGAGGAAGTAGATAAGGATAAAGGGGGTCAAATACAAGGTGACAGAGGAAACTTTACTTCAGGTTGTGCACTCACAATGCAATATGCATATGACGTATTACTGAATCGTACACTTGAAACCTATATAATTTTATCAACCAATGCCACACGATTAATTTAATTAAAAAATTTTAAAAATTAAACAAATGTCATCATGAAAAGTAATAATTATTTTAATGAATCTTTACTAGTTTGTTTTAATATTCTTAAAAAAAGAAAGTTATAAAGAGGTGCCTGTATATGGCTCAGGAGATTACACTGTGGTATATGCCATAGAGAAATTTTTAAAATTTAGTTTGAATAATTTTAGATTTATAGAAGAGTTACAACGAGGGTACAAAGATTTGCCATAAGCCCTTCACCAGCCTCAGCTACTGTTAGGATATGATATAACCACAGCACATTTATTAAATCTAAGAAATTAACATTGGTGCAAAACTATTAACTATATTGCTCTGATTTCCCAAGTTGTTCCACTAATATCCTTATTCTGTCCCAGGACCCAATCTGAGATACCAAGGAACCATGTTGTATTTAGACATCATGTCTTCTTAGTCTAACCTGTGACAGTTCTCAGTCTTCCATAATCTTGACATCTTTGAGGAGTATTGGTCACATATTTGGTAAAATGATCCTCAATTTGGGTTTACTTGATAGTTTCCTATGATTACCCTGATTATAATTTTGTGTGTGTGTGTGTAAAATACCACAGAGGTAATGCGTCTTTCTTATTGCAGACTCTCAGGTATTTAAAAATGCATATTCCCTTGGGAAAAGTAAGGTAAAGAAAAGTATTGGCATCGAACAATGGAAGAAAAAATTGTTATGATACTCTTTCTCTACTGGAAGTTTGGGCCTGCTTGCCAAAAGCCAAAGCTATAAGCTGACAGCTCAGGTGTTGGAAGAACTCAGTAGTTCTGCCACATTAACCTTTGCAAGCTCTGCCACCCTGCCATGAACTCATGGAACACTCTCCCTGCCAGGACATATATCCTGTCTCTGTACCATGCCTCTGTAATTCCTTGAATGGTGCACCTTTCCACAACTGCTCTTTATCTTCTGTTGTCAACAACCACAACTACAGGTTGTTTCTGAGTCTTCTTTTTTTTCTTTTGTTGCAGCTCAGAAAACTATTTATAACGTCAAAAAAGGGGCTATTAACTCTTGTTCTCTGTCATTTTTCTCTCTCTCCTCTCTTTTAATCCACACCTGAGCAGAGAGGCTCAGTTGAAAGCAATCTCCCATGATGTCCATACTACGATCTCAGTTAATTCTCACCTTGGAGGTAGAGGTTCAGCTAATAATAATTATATTTTTGAAGAACAGGAAAGGGGGAGAAGGGAAGATAAGTCATCATTTTTTGTAATAGCATGTTTGTAACATGCTGAGCATTTTCCATCAGATCCCTTAAATGTGAGAAACCTATAGGGTAAATATCATCATCCCTATTTTACAGTGAAGAGTGGAATTCAGTGGAATTCTTTGAAGTCAGCCATGAGTAAGGCGTAAAGATTATGGGTTATGGCATGTTCCTCCCTCTCTCATCCGGGGATGTAGATTACACATGACCTTTGAGTCTGTGGTTAAATGGCACAGGATCTTCCTGATATCACCAATCAAATCCAATCCTGATCCTAATCTCCTAGAAGGTAGACGTCCTGGTAATCACCCTGAGATATTGGTAGTGGTATTTCTATGCCTTTGACCCATTTTGAAAGACAGAGTGATGGAAACAAATGTATACAGATTGGACCCCTGTTAGAAGTACAAGAAGGTTTTGTTTGTCTTTCTCAAAGAGCTTAGTGTCTCCCCTTTCTAATGACTAGTCATACTCTAATACCAATGAGGAGTTATAGATCACGTTACTAGAGTATAAGCAAAAAACATGTGTTTCTAATGGCTCTTTAGTTACACTCAACAATAACTAAGAATTCCTTGTAGGAATATAGCAGAATCATAAACTAAACACAAAGACTCTGACCTTTACTCTTAGCTTTAACATATATCTTGAACTTACAGAATAAATTTCTTCATGCCCAAGGCATGAAAAGTTCACCCACTGGACACCCAGAAATCTGTGCCTTGTGTTCAAATTCATTAAAGCTTGATCTTTCAAGTGAAAAAAAAAATGATGGAGGTATGGGCAGCCCAGCACTTCCAGGGCACTTTTCTGCATGTGAGATTTTGTACTTGGGTCCCTGATCATTTCCCATGCCCAAGTGCTTCCTGATAATCTTTACAGAATACCACTGTTCCCATATTCTACCTTGTTGTTTTTAGCTCTCGACAGGAACCCTCAAACCAAAGGATGTGATCCTCCCGTATTGACTTAAGCCAGTTCTACTCTGACCAGTCCTTCAAAACAGAGAGTCATCTGTGATTGTCATTAGAGACGTTCACAAATATTCCAGGTCTTTTTTTCTTTCAGGCACATAGCAACATGCACTTTCTTTCTCCCTTCAAATTAGCTCTGGCCGTGTTCAAATCCTAATTCTTCCCTTTGCTGGTTATGTGATCTGGAAAGGAGAGTTAACACCCCTGAACTCAAATTCCTTCTGCTGTCAAATCGAAAAACAATACTTAATTCAGAGTACTGTTCATTGTTAAGTGTATATAGCACTTAGAATAGATACTTGCAGAATTTTCTTTTTCATTTTCCTTCTCTCATTACTGCAAACAGAATCACCATTTCCCTTCTTTCCAATCCGCAATCAGGGCATATAGCTTACAGGCAGCCTTAGGGAACACATATTCATGTAATGTAATAGTTGATTCTCCCAAAGTACTTGTTTCCATCATAATGGAAATGGGTGTGCAAAGATTACTTCTTATAAAGGTTTGCATTTTCAGTTCCTAGTACAGTTCCAGGATATAGCACACACACAATAAATATATATTAATTGAATGAGTGACAGTGAATGAATGAATGAATGAATGATGGCCTCTACCTAGAAACTTGAACTCGTTCTTCAAAATTCATTAGGTAGGTACTTCCTCACCTATCTACTATGACATATTTCCTAATTCCCCCAGATACCTTTAGCATTTATTTCTTGCAATTACATTGAGCCATCAGTCTAGCTAGCTAGCCATCCACTATAGCAATCCGTTCTATAACACATAACATTGCAAAGCTTAGAGTTTGCTATCCTAATCTGTACACAATTAAACTCAGACAAAAAGCAGCAACAGAGGAACTACCGCCATTAACTGAGTCCTTATTATGTGTTTGGCTCTCTGCTAAACACATAATTATTGCATTTAAGCTTCCATCAGCCCTATAAAACAAATATTGTGATCATCATTTACATTTAAGGAAACTGAGGTTTAGAAAGATTAGTTACTCAGTGTTATAAAGTTAGCAAGTATCAGGGCTGGAATTCCATTCTCTCTGGCCCAAAGCCTGATCTCAAAACCACTGCAATGTATACCTTCCCTATCCTATGTAGCCCTGTACTACCCACCCCTGCCCAGCACCTGTTTGTAGTAAAGTGCTTGGAACACGATGAGCATTTCATAAATTTTGTTGAATTAAACAATTTTCATGACCTTTCATTCATTTTGAGTTCATTTGCACATTTTCCCCAAATTCCTAAGAACTTCACATTGGAAAGCTACTTTTGGCACACAGCATCCCTTGGCACACATAAAAAGCTGCTCAATTTCAATTTCTAAAATATACAGCAAATTATTCATTTTTAAAATATAATTTAAATTAACATACTCAGATCTTAACTTTCTTGGGTATTATGTTATATTAAATAGTAGTGTGTCAAATGTTCGTTCACTCATTTGGGCTATATAATACATACCTTTGAACTGTGGGCTTTTCCAAATTTTATCTGTTAATTTGACTCTGATTCCTCTGTTTCTGTCTGTCCATGGATTTAACTCTTGTACTCCTGACCTCTGCTCCTCATAATCAGATTAACTCAGATAAAGCTGCTTCAGGGAAGAACCACTGCCAATAATAGTAGTTGCCCTACTTCGGTCTATTTTTAACACAGTAACTAGGAGATTCTGTTCACACTAAAGTCAGACCAGCACCACCACCCCCTCACAATCCTCTAAAGTCTTCTTATCGCACTCATGTTAAAAGCCGAAGTCATCGCTATTGCTTACAATGTTCTACCTGCACTGCTCTCCTCTGATTTCATCACCGACTATTTTTATCCTTGGATATTCTCCTATAGCAGAATTGCTTCCTTTGCTCAAACATGCCAGGGATACATTCACCTCAGTCCCTTTGCACTTGCTACTTACTTTGTTTGCCTTTTCCCAGACAGCTTCTCCCTCATCTCAGCCAAATCTTTATTCACATACTCCCTTTCCATCAAGGCATTCTCTGACCACCTTACTGAAATTTGCAACACCCCTACTTTGCTTTATTTCAACCAGAATATTTATCGCTATCTAACATATTATATATTTGCTTAAATTATTTTATTGTCTACTCACCCTGAACACTGTATGCTCCATGGCACAGCCACATTTCTCCGTTTTGAGCATTGTTGTATTATGAAGCTCAGTGAAGTACCTGACACCTGATAAGTTCTCAAAACATACTTATCAAATGACTAAATAAATAAATGAATAGACACACCATTATTGGCTTTTGCAAATGTCAGAGGCACAAATTATTCTTACTAAACAATACTAGCCAATTTATAAAAGCTAATATAATGTGGTCATATTCTGCTAGGTCTTTATACTTATTGTTAGAAGTTTATCACTCACATTTTGATTCTTAAATTAAATTTTAAAAAGATACGCTAAAGAGAGTGTTATTTCCAAGGTAAAGATTCGCTCTTAGGTATATGTAGTGCTCTTAACACTGCTATTTTCAATTTTCTGTTAAAGCAGATCAAAGAACAAGAAACTAAAAGCCAAGGATGCACAGAGCTGGAGACATTAATGTAGCTTTGAAGAAGAATAGATCTAAGCCCTGGCATTAAAAGGAAGTTACATAATAAAAAAAAAAAAATTTCTCTCGGAAAAGGGGATGCGCAATTTTGAAGTACTCTATTTTCTAATGGAATACCACATTTTTATGGAAGCCATGCTCTGATTTAATTTTAATTTTTAGGAAAATAGATCAAATTACCTTTTCTCATTATGAGTAAAATCTTCAATCTTTCTTTCCTAGCCTCACTCTTAGAGAATCTAAACTCAAATTAATCTAAATTTATTTATCTTCGTGTACCTGTGTAATGTTTAAGATCTAGTAAAAATGGGCCACCGCATATTATCCAAGACAACTTATACTCCTTCTTTTACTTGGAATGACTCTTCTAGGAGAAAGTACAGATTCCATCAAAAGCCATTTGTCTACAGAAATTTTAAGAGATAAGTAAAGGGGCAGGGGGAGGGAGGGAGGGATGAGGAAGGAGGGAAGGAGGGAGGGAGGGAGAGAGGCGGGGAGCAGGGAGAGAGAGAGGAGAGAGAGAGAATTTAATTCGAGACCAGGGAAGAGTTCTTCAATTATTTTGAAACCGTGTGTGTGGTTTTTGTTCTCCAGACTAAGCATTTCCACCTCCCATAACTAATACTTCACTCTGATTAGTCCTTTTCCCACATTTTCTTCCTCTCATTGCTACTGCCCTGGTTCAGATCGATTTCCTGGCAAGAACTATGATAACAGCCTTCTGACTAGTCTTCTATCATTTAAAATCTTTAATTTCCAGACAGCCTTTCTGAGTTCCAAAAAATATTCTGGAAACTCAGATCTCCACATCCCACTGTCATGGGGTAAAAAAAGGAAGGAAGGAAGGAAAGAAAGAAAGAAAAGAAAGAAGGAAGGAAGGAAGGAAGGAAGGAAGGAAGGAAGGAAGGAAGGAAGGAAGGAAGGAAGGAAGGAAGGAAGGAAGGAAAAAAGGAAAGGAAAAAGGAAAGGAAAGGAAAGGAAAGGAAAGGAAAGGAAAGAAAGGAAAGGAAAGGAAAGGAAAGGAAAGGAAAAGCCAAGCCAGACAAATTTCCATTATCTGCATAGTAAAGATCAAATGATTTAGAATGGCATACATAGTTTTTTGCAACCGACTCTGATCAAATTTTCAGATGTAACTCTAGCTAGCCAAATCTAGAGATACATAAGAATACTCACCCTTCTATTGTTTGGTAAAAGAATACATTTTACTAAATGAAGAAAAAAACAAAAATATTTAAAGAGTTTTTGTCATTTATGCAGTTTTTGACAATCTTACAGGTAAAATATAAACTGAAATCAATAGCCTTTGCACAGAAATTAACTTTCCTGGGTCCTTGATAAGTTTAGTAAATTGCTCATTTTTCTCTATTTACAAATGCTACATTTTTAAAATTCACCTCAAAGCTTAAATAGTCAAAGCCTATGCATAAACACAAGATGTTATTTTAAGCAGAATCTACAACGTGTGGAAAACTGGGGCAGACTCATAAGGAATGGTTGGTTTAAAACTCATTAAAAAGAAAATCTTTTAGTTTGTTTTATCATATAGCTTATGATAAAGGTACAAAGAAGATATTTGAGCAAAATAGTACTGTATTTAATATAAGATGATTAAATATAGGCAGTGACATTCTAAAGTCAGGTTAGTGTTTGTGGTGAGATACATGCAGTTTCATAATAAATAATTTAATTATAAAGTAATTATAATTGAATCAGGTATTCACCATGTATTTAAAAGTCTTAACACAGAACCCTCTTTCTCATAAATTTTGGAGGGGCAGAGGCACGTGGACTGCTGGAAAGGGAAGAAAGAGCTAAACTGTTGCAATGCTAAGATGAAAGTGAAACTAAATGTGTTGATAATGGTAGAGTAGCAGCTGTGCTTCGTCTTTGTAAGGAAATAGAAAATCTTGGCAATTAATCAAAAGATCAGGATCGGACATTTTGTTGCCTTCAGCCAACTGCATTCTCCCTATTGATTTTTATTTGGTGTCTCTACGTGGAAAGCTCTGATCTGTACCCAGATCTATAGTGATGGCCAGCAGTGGGTACTTCTTTTCTGGCATCTGGCTACTGTTAGGTCCAGGAGCGCCCAATCTCTAACATCCCCGCCCCCCCCCCCCCACCCCCCGGCATAGTGTGGGAACCAGATTTCATGCTTACCTTTGTGTGGAACTGGACCTTGCATTCTGGTTAGCAACCCTACATGCTCACCTCCCACTTCACTAGACTCTACTCCCTTCCCCGCCAATTTACACCCCCCACCCAAATATTCCCACCAATAAAGCTGGCTCAAGCCCCATAAGTTTTGCGCCTCCTCGAATTTGGGGCTGACGCTATCTTTGGCTCAGCCAGGCTGTTACTCTGCTACAAAAAATCTTGCTTAACCCCTCTGGCCTTGTGTGTTCCTCCTTCATCAAACCTAACCATCTATAGGCTTGCCCGTAACATTTGCAGGGCATGTGACAAGGGCACAAATGGAGGTTTGATGCTGTTCCCCTTCTCTTCCCAACACCACCAGCTTTGTCCTACACAGTGCGGGGACTCAAATACATCTGCACACATGTATGTTCTGGCCTATAGGTCCAAGCTCCTGTACTACAAGGAACGTGCCTTCGGCTCTATGGTCCTAGGGGTGCACATGTCAGAGATGAAGTCTATAAACAAAGGAAGAGGTCCAATCATGCCTTGGAAAGTAGGCTCAGGTCATGGAATTTCAGAGTTCCTGGTACACAGAGATGATCTGGAAGGAAAAATTGGGATGTAGCATGGCATATCTTCTTGGCCTCAAGAACATCTGTTCTGGTGGAAAGAATGAGACCAAAGCAGCACCAGAGCGGGGCTCACTAAAGCTCAGAACACAACCCTGGACTAACTTGACATCACGATGTTGAGTAAGGATGGAGTACCAATGAGTCATTCTGTAGCTACTGGTATCATGAGAATGCTATCGTGCCAGTGCAAGGAACCAGGTTTAGGAAACTGCTCAGTTAAATATACTCATTTAAACTGGGTTATAAAATACTTATTTTTCAATAGAGACCTTGCTGTAGATCTAATGTCTATGTTCTCTCAACTCATATGTTAAAAGTATCTCCAATGTCATAATGTTTGGAGGTGGGAGCTTTCGTGTATGATTATGTAATGAGAGTAAAGCTCTCATGAATTGCATTCATGCCCTTATAAAAGAGACCTCAGAGAGCTCCCTTCTCCACCTCCATCATGTAAGAACCCAGAGAGAAAATAGCCTTCTATGAACCAGAATACAGGTCCTCACCAGATGCTGAATCTGCCAGTGCAGTGCTTTATCTTGGATTTTTCAGCTTCCAGAAATGTGGAAAATATTTTTTTTAGAATTTATAAGCTACCCAATCTATGGCATTTTTGTTATAGCAACCCAAAAGGACTAAGACAGATATCACATATTTTTTTTTTTGTAACTTTTATACTTTGCTCATGCATGTTCCTCTCTTAAAATACCTTTTCTTTCTTTTCTGCCTGTTAAATTTCTAAGCCTTCTTTAAAAGCCCAGGTCAAATATCTGCTCTGCATGGAATGTTCTCCAATTCTCCATCAGTAGAATTAACTTACATTCAAGTAACACTTGCCAATAACTCTAATTTACATTTGTTTCTGTGCACTTCCTCTATTGAAATCTAAGTCTGTTGGGTACATGAATTGTAGCTAATTCTTTCTTTACTCCAAACTAAATATAGCATTTTATATATAAAGCATATTATTATTTGATGAATTGAATTAAACACATATATTGCATTTTCCATTTCTATACTATTCTACTCATTTTTACCTTGAAACTATTTAATATTGTGAAACTGTGAAAAATATGTAACCAGGAAGGTCTATAGTAGGTATATTATCTTCATTAATCCAGACTATTGGCCAGCCAAGTTTTTTTGTTTGTTTGTTTGTTTTGTTTTTGTTTTTGTTTTTGGGCGTTTTTTTGGTAAAAGGCCAGATAGTAAATAATTAAGGGTTTGCAGGCCAGTCTTTTCCCCACCACTCAGCTCTACTGTTGTAACACAAAAGCAGCATAGATAAAATATAAATAAATGAATGAGCATGGCTATATTTCAATAAAAATTTATTTACAAAAACAGATGACTAGACAGATGTGGCCCTCATCGAAGCCAGTCTTTCTCAACCACAGTTCCACAAGAAAAAAAGCTATAGTGCCTCAAGGCATCCATTTACAAACTGAATCAACTTCTCTCTGAACCATTTAGAATGGTAGTAGCAACTATGTACCATCTGAGGAGAATTGAGAAGATGGTTACTCAAATAGTTTTCTATTTTCTGTGGTTCAGATAAGCAGCCATTCATGGATAAGCTTAAGACTATATCACATCTTTAGCACACATTATCATTGATTTATATGGCTCTTTTTCAACAAATCTTCTCAGGTCTTTTTCATTTGAGTTATCTTATTATATCTAAACTAAAAACTGCACATTTATCATTTTCAATTATTTTCTCATAGGCTTTAGCAATAAAAACTCCCATTTTTAAAATATAGATTTCTAGCAAAGTAGATGTTCCCTCAACTCAGACCTTTGTAAACTCGAAAATAAATACACACAGCTAACACCTAGGCAGAAATTCTTACATATATGTTCAAAGAAATATTTTAATTGAATTTTAAAAGTTTCTCTGGAGTAACTTTTTAGTATCCCAAACTCCATCAAAGTTCTTTAGACATTATCAAGGCCAAAGAACTTGAACTCAGTCTTGATTTTTATCTTTCATGTCATTCAGTCTATTAGAAAATTTTGTTGCCTTTACTTTTTAAAATATATCCAGAATATGATCACTTCTCATTCTCTTTCCAGCAGCCATGCTGGGCCAAGCCATCCTTATCTTTCCTCTGGATTAATCTCTTAACTAATTTTTGCTTCTATCTCATCACTTTCAGTCTATTCTCAGCTTAGTAACTAGAAAGATCTTTTTGCAACATGAGACACACGTCTTTCCTTGGCTCAAAACCCGAGGTGCAATCAGTTTTCATGAACAATCTATAAGAGGGTGGGACAGGGGGACCTGTTGAAGCTCATAGACTTTGGCAGGTCTGAAACTAGAGCAGAGAACATCTGGCATTAAATCTGATGCCCTGTCACATGACCAGAGGTTCCTAAATTTATATACATATGCTGATGTTTTTTGTTTTTGTTTTTTTGGTGTCAGGGATTTAAAAAATAATAGTACCATAGAGCTTTACTCCTGCTCCTGACATAAATAAGTTCTAAGTCTCTTAGAACTGTTTTCTAGTCACATACTATTAAAGTTTGCTGTACGGCACTGACTTCATGGCATCTCTGTGTTTATTTGCTTTTCATGTCTGAAATAAAGTTCATAATACAAAATTCTATGTCCCTCACATATTATCTACAAAGATCAAATGAGAAAATGTGTATGGCAGAACGTTTTAAAACTTAAAGAATTACAACTAACAAAAGTATATCTTATAGGCATTTTAAAAAATAAAAACAAAATCACTTCACTTGGGTCCAAACCAAAGTAGAACCATTTGTTTATGAATTCCCAGTGAGGGCTTTAGATGTGTATATGATGAAAATTTGTGCAGTGCCCCTCCATAGCGGTTCACAGTCTTTAGATATCACAGAAAAATTAGAAAACAGTAAGGGAAAAAAGGTTTTCAACCATAGCCCTCCTGTTGATGAGGAAAGACCTTAAAATTATAATGAGTAAGTGTGCCTGTTCCATTCTCCCCTTATCCCACTTTTGGTCTGAGATTATATATCAGGGTCAATATCAGATGTAGAGCCTAGGTCAACAAGCTTTTAATTAAAGGAATTTATATAAATCTTTCTCTGTCCCAAGGTTCCTAGGGCCCTTGATGGCTCCCTCCTCTTCACCACATCCTTTAGCCTTGCTTTCTGAACCTGCTCACTTCACCTAACCCTTTTTGAGGATGCTTCATTTCAATTTTGGCTCTTGATTCCTAACTTTCTCTTTAAATTTGAACTTGTGTTAAGTCTTCTTGTGTGAAATTCAGTCTTTGTTTTCTCTCTGCCCCAAGCTCAAAGCTGCAGGTGACCCGGGACAGATCAGAATTCTGAAAACCTAGCTTGAACAAGAGAGGCAGCCAGACACCACCTTTAAGAAAATATTCTCCCTTTTTCCTGATAACAAAGGACTCAAGATAGTTTCTGTTAGAACCTGACCTTGTCTTTCTCCATCAGAACTAATGTGAACATTTAAAAAAGTTCAGAACCATTCTATTCCATTTGTTATATTTTAAGGGAGACTAGAAGAGGAAAGAAAGGCACAATTTTCAGATAAAGAGCAATCTGACTATTCCAATCTAATTGCCTGTGCAAACACTGTACATGGAATCAGTGCAATACGCAGATCTTCTCAGAAAACTTCTTCCATTCTGCAAGCCCGTGATGTTGTCACTGAAACCATCTTATCTTTCATTCACCCTGGGAGCAGACTAATTTAAGTGATATGCACCATTTAGAATGAGGCCTTGACTTTTACAACCTATGATAGTAATTCATATCCGAGGTTGCTAAGAAAAAATGACAAATAACTGTAACTTTCCTTTTGTAATCATCCGAGAAAATGAATTAATTGTAAGTTAGGATATTAAGATAAAATATATTTTAGAATAATTATTTTAGAAGTATTTTTTTAAATGAGCATTTTCATATATACAAGGTTAGGAAATTTTTGGAGATCTGTCCTCTTATAACTTATTCACATGTAAATTATTAAGACCATAAAATTAGGAGAAAAAAATTTAAAGAGATCCCATGGTATTCTGATACAACTAAATAATACATTTTTGATGGGGTTGGAAATTCAAATAATTACATTTATATAATAATAATTTTGATTTCTGTTTCTTAAAGTAAATATGGTTTAGCCTTTTTACTTTCTTCAATCCACTCTCTTTTCATTGATAACAAATTGCAGAAATAAATTAACTCATTTGTTATTCTATAACATTTGACTTTTTAAGCTTTCACTTATGCTTTTATTATAAAGAATTACCACTTTGTGGATTGTTAGTGCCTTTCTTCTTATGCATTTTTTTGTACTTCTTCAGTGTTCTTTTCTGTTGTTAACTTTAATCTGTAAGACTATACATGTGAAAACTGAAAGGAATTTAATAAGAAAGTATGACATGTTCCTATTGCTGACATTGTCACAAATTTTTCTCTTCAGTATTTTAAAAACATTACAAAAATGAGCTGATAATTATACTTTATTTGTAATAAATAATACTTAGCCTTGAAAAATAACAGATAATGTTAACTCGACAGTAATGAAATCTATGATAAAGCTATACCCCTCCTAACAGTTTGATGTACTGAGTTGTTGGTGCAGGGTAAATCAAAGTAAGCTTACTGTAGGATAAAACCTGTTGTTTCTCAGAAAATCTTGAGGATTATCCAACATGTTTATAACACACTCTTGATGAAAGCAAACAATATATAAATCCAAATACATATTATTCATATTGATCAACATACTGTGCTTATATAATTAAATTAATTTAAAAATGTAAAGACCAAATAATTCCAAGTATTATGCCACAATTATATCAGCTTCATCATTCATTTGTTTCATTTCTTTCTGACTCATGTTTGAATTTGGCTGCGATGTTCAGCACAGGCTTCTGAAGACTATCATTGGCTTCTCCCATCAGCTCGGATTTTCATATTCAAATTTCTTTAGTGCTCATCATCTGAATGTTTCAAAGTCTCCTCAAACTCAGTGTCCTAAAAACTGACTTTCTCTGTATTTTTCTTTTTGAATATTTTCCTATATGCACATTTATGGTTGACCTTTTTTTCCCTTTTGATTAGATATCTGAGAGTCATTGTAAACTCCTTCCCCCGCCCCATTACAGCACTTCAAATAAATCATTGAGACTTATGCATTCTACCCCCGGTATGCTTCTGAGATCTCAACACGTTTTTCCTACAGACCTCATCATCTCTTACCAGAACCTCACCAAAGTTTCCAGCATTAGGTACCTGGACAGGTCTTAAATTCCCATATTCAATTTTCTGTTCCTCATGGTTGAAATAGATATAATATTTCTTTTAGGAAACAGTTCTTAGAAAGTAGTTCTTACAATATAAATATTTCCTTGATTGCGAAAATCAATCAAAATGATGTTTTCTAGATTTATAATTCTTATGTAGTTTTTCTATTTGGGAAAACAGTGTGGAAGAGTGGAAAAGTGTATTAGATTTGTTTCAAACAGATTAATTTTAGAATTTCATAGTTTAAATTCTAAATATACTAAACTATCCTGTATGATTTAGCCTTTTACTTTCTTCAACCACTGTCCTTTCTTTGATAACAGATTGCAAAAAAAAATTAACTCATTTGGTAGTTTATGACATTTGATGTTTTAAGCTGCCATTCATTGCTAAAATGAGGATATTTCTTGATAGAGTTCTTGTTGAGATTAAATCAGTAAATTAGGTATTATATACAATTTTCTTATCTCTACTTACCAACTCTACTATAGACTTAACTTTCAGTTACCAGACATTTAGATTTCTATTTGGTGGTTGTTGTGGGTTGAATTATGTCCCCTTAAAGCTGCTGAAGTCCTAACTCATGAATGTGACCTTATTTGGAACTCAGATCTTTGTGGATGAACACATTGTGATTAAGTTATTGTTATTTGATTTGGCTTCTAATTCAATATGATCATATCCTTATAAATAGAGGAAATTTGGACAGAGAGAGAAACAGAGGAAAGGCAATGTGAAGATGCAGGGGGGACACTATCTATTAGGAATCCCTAAAGCAACCAGACGGAAGCAAGAGGATCAACAGATTCTTACTCACAGCAATCAGAAGAAATCAACTCAGCTAACACCTTGATTTCAGACTTCAAGGATCCAGAACTGTGAGACAATAAATTTCTGTTTTTTATGGCACTCGGTTTGTAATACTTTGTTATAGCAGCCTCCGAAATCCAATACAGTTGTTTTACTATGTTTTATATAAATGTATCCATTCTTCTGTTAACTTTAAGAGGGTTAATTAAGAAAGGACACACAGCTGAAATATGTAGATCACTTGTCATTTAGCAAAGTACCATGGGTAACTGGATAATTAATAGACTATATTGATAATGTTAAATATGAAATTCTTTTGCTCCCAAAGGAAAACCTGTTAAATAAATTGTTCTTACGTTTTACAGAACCAAAGGCAAGACTTCATGGGCAAAAGAGAAACTCAATAAAATCACTTATGTAACCTTTCCCCTTAACTTCTCCCCTAGTGTCTACTGTATGGAATTCTATGTAGCTCTTTCCAACTGTTCTATATTGCTCAGATTCTATTATGAAAACCAGAATTTACTCTAGCTAGTGGCGGATTTGTCACAGCATAATAAATGACTGAATTTCTGGGAGGATTGAAGAAACAGACTTTAGGTTAAACATTTTGTAACTAATCCAATAGAACAAGGATCAAGGGACATTGCCATCTCTTCTCGTCAAGAAGACTCCAGCCTTTCAGCACCACTGCCATGATCAGGAAAACAACAGCAGTGGCAGATCCAGAACCACAGTATTTCTGTTACAGCCCGCACCAGTGAGATCTGTGCCACATGCCCTGTCTCTCAGCATCCACAGAGTGGCTGGCAAGATGCTAAGTCTCTGCTGTGGCTGACACAGAAGCCCCACATACCTATCTCTCTGGTATGCTTGTCAGCAAAGCAGAAGCCATAGAAAGAGAACTTTCTAAGAGAACATGAAATTGACTGAATCTAAATCCCATTGGGAGTCCTGGCAAGTAAGAGAATCTTGAAAATGTACGTTGTAGCGTTCCCCATTCTGCTATTCATCAAGGCCCATTAGAAGGAGGGTGGAATGTCTTGAACACTAATCCACCATACCCACTAGACAAACTAGTAAGGTTGGTTTGTTGGTTTGTTTAGGTGCCCAGTGAAATTCCTTCACTGCTACTTTCAGACTATTTCCTTCCTGAAACTTTCAGTTTTGAAGCCCAAACTTTCAGACTACACCACTTCTATCTGTTGAAGTAATTTAAAGATGTAATTTGATTTTTTTCTCTCATTCTTAAATATTTTAACGCCTGGCTTACCACCACATTCATCCCAGTCAGAATTTTTAATGAATTCAATAATCATGCAAACGTTTCTTGACCTTCTCTTGTTCAATGACTTAATCTTCAAACATACCTCAGACACCCACTGTCAAGGTCATGCTGTGTCCTGCTAATAACAATAGCTACACCCTAACTCCAACGAACTCAATTCTAAACATCTCATTCTTTATGTATCATCTACTATATTTCAATTACTCACTTAAATACCCAAAATTCAGCAATTCTCCAAAGCTAGAAGGACTCACATCCACAGCATATTATCTCTTCATTCTTTCTCATGTCCTTACATCCCTAGCTATCTATTTTAGATACAACCTGTCATTATAATCATAATCTTACATACACCTCCACCTTTTCAATTATTTCCTTCTCTTCTCCAGCACTCTAAACCACTTTTTCCTGCCTTGTAATTTTCCATAACATCTATCCATCTATCTATTTATCTATCTATCTATCTATCTATCTATCTATCTATCTATCTATCATCTACCTCTTTTCCTACTTGATAATGATTTCCATGAGGCCAAAACACTTCTGTTCACTGCTGTTGCCCTAAAATATACCATAATGTCTAGCATGTAGCAAAAGCTCAATAAATATTTATTGAATAAACTAATGACATAATTATCTTGCAATAATCCTGCCACATTATTTGTGTTCAAACATTTTGTTGAATAAATGAGTCATACAGTATTGCAATTCTAAGATGAAGCAAACCCTTAAAATTCTATTTGGTCTACCCACTAAAGGTAAATGGAAAAGTCCATTTTGTAAAGTCAATGATATACAAGAAGCACAAAGGTATTCTTGTTATATATTCCAAAATTTGAATATATACCTTTGAAATTTTCCTTTTTATTTTCCCTTATAAAATTCCTCATCTTTTAATGGTAATTACTTCACTTAAATTAACAATATAATTTTAAGAGATTAAAAATATATGAGATAACTATTTCAATGGTTCTTAAATTGGTCAATTAATAGAACTATGGGTTATATTAATGTATTGAAACTTTTATTCTCTTCACATTGATTCTTCTCTTTTCAATCTGTCTGCAGGAAGGAAATTAAATAGCTTAAAAATATTTAAAGGTTCATTTTTAATGATGCCTTTCAGCAGTCATAATGTAGCTCTGAAGTTATTAATTACATCAGGTAAATCAACCATGACAATCTATTAATAGGAAATAGAGACGAAAATTAAATCAGTAAAAACTATTTAAACTGATAAGCTAATTATAGAGAGACCCACATTACTTAAGCATGCAATAGGAGAGCCTTATCTATACACTAACATGCATGTAACTTTGGTTGTTTACAGCAAGGTTACTTTCATTACTATAATGAACCATCCGGAGAGCTATATATGTCAAATTGCATGAAATAGTGCACCTAAAGAATGTTTCAAATCTTGTCAATTAACATGCCCCCTAAAACCTGCACAGTCTTTAGCTGTAAAAATATATCACACAAAATGCTATTTAGAGCTTATCATAATATTTATAATGGATTAGTTTTAAAATGGAATTATCTGGATATATGTATTTGCAACTGCATGCACTATACAATAAAAGTGCAAAAGACAATTGCTATTTTTTTTTTTTTTTTTTCTTTCTTTCTTTCCTTCAACAATATATGTTTTGGTCACCTACTATGTGCCAGGCACTTTGATAGGTTTGGCAGAATAACGAATAACAAGACAGAGAAGGTGACTGAGATCTGAAGGATAGGAAGCAGTCAGTCAAGAGAAGCTATGAGGGAAGGAGTCCCAGGTGGTGATTAGCTCTTCTGAGAGCATCCATATAACTTTTCTTTGGTGGGAAAAGCACAGCACATTCCAAGAGCCAGTGGGCGGGAACAGAATGGCTGATAGTAAATGTGTTACGAGGTAACACAGGTGGGTAAGGTTCATACCATGCAGTGCCTGGTAGCCCAGGGAAGGAGTTGGTTTCTATTGAAAATGCCATAGGAGTCATTATAGTGCTTTGGGGGGAAGGGAGAGAAGATGAGAGAGCATCAAAGTATTGTAAAAGATAATAGTAGAAACTTCTTTTTATTTCCAGGCTGTCCTGTTTTGTATCTAATGCTAGAGAAGCACTTAAATCAAAAAATTACAGTACATTTTTAAAAAGGTGATGCTAAATATTCATAGAATTACTAGAGTATAACCAAATGATTAGCATTAATGGGAAAAAAGTATTTTTGACATTTCTCAGAAATTTAAGGAGTCACACGAAAGAGTTTGGTCTAATGATCACTAGCAAAAGATCAATGTGAATTTTAAGCCTCCTGGATACCCCAGATAACAGACCTTAATAAACACCACTTAATATAGTAACTCTGGTGAGAGGTAATTTGACATATTAATCATCTAACTGAGTGGATGGTGATTTATTTTGACCTTTCCCGATCAGTAATCCTTTGGAAAAGAGCCGATGTATTATAAGCACTTGCAGTGTATGATCCACAATAGTAAGTGCAGTCTGTGTGCATATGGCTATTTTCTTAATTTAAGTATGATTTTGAATATTAATAGGTCATCTAAACAGAGAGACTTTGAAATGGTAATAGAGTTTTGTTAAAATCATTGCACATTTTTATGTGCAAATCAAAGTTTTTATATTATGAAGTTAAATTATATCCAGGACTACTTGATTTTGCATTATAAAGTTTATATTGCAGCTTGTTATATAATAATAAGATCAAGAATTGATTTTTGCAATTGTTCTTATTCCAATTAAACATAAGCAGAGAATATACTTATCTAGGGGAATGAGAATTAATAAAAAATATTCAAAATCTGACTTTATAAATATATTTGTTTCATAATACCTTCTTGAAAGTATTAAATATGTAGATTTGAAAAAAAAAAAAAATGAGACATGGTTCCATAGTGTAGTGGTTAGCACGTCTGCTTTACACACAGAAGGTCCTAGGTTTACACCCCAGTGGAGCCACAGTCAATGGTCTATGGCCATGACACCCTGAACAAGCCTAGTGTCTGATCTCAAAAGCTAAGGAGGGTCGGGCTTGGTTAGTAGTTGGATGGGAAACCACATAGGAAGACCAGGTGCTGTAAGCATATATAATAATAAATAACAAAAAAGTAAAAATGTAAAAAATGTGAACTGGACTGCAGACATTCATTATTTAAATATTCAATGCTAGCTGTTAAATTGCTTCAAAATAATTTGTTGCAGACTATATATTTCTCTTGATTCCACTGCCTATACCTTCTGGAGAAATGAATAAGTACTGTCATATGTACGCAAATACTTTCTTTTTTAGAAATATGCATTGGACACCTATTGTGGATTCTATACATATACTGCAGTTTCAGCAAAATTTAATATAGCTCGATAAATCTTACATGTTCAGAAACATATGCTATATTTGAGTATTATATCTATCTGAAGATTACCTCTCTGAAAAAAAAATGTTTTAAAAGTTCTTATGCAGAATGCTTTAGATATAAAACTTGAATCACATTGATACAACATCTCTTTAAGTATACGATAAAAATATCTCTGTGAGACCACACAAGCTTCCTGCCTCCAGCTCTCACTAGTTTAGTACTACAACCCTTCCTACATATTGTTGCATGGCTTATCTTTTTAAAAGTTACATCACTTCTTCATTTTACCTCACTTTTTTGTCTCCCATCCAATTTTTTTTTCTCGGAAGCCATTTTCCATGATAAATAACACTCTTATTTACTTTAATTCTTCACAGAATGTTTTCCACCTGTCTGTTGTGACTAAAACTGAATTTAATTCATCATGTTCCTATGCCCTTATTCATGGAGACATTTAGTACAGTTAAGGGAATGGTAGTTTCTGTAACAGAGAAACCCTTAAATCTTAATAGAAGTTCTAATAGCAGTCTGGGGAACTTTGCTCTACACACTCACTTAAGGACCCAGGTTGATGGAGGTTCTGTGGTCCTCCATCATGTTGCCTCTGGTTTACTTGGAAAATCAACCACCATCTATCAGAGGATTTCATGGGATTTTATAGGTCAGGCCAGAAACTGTGTGTGTTTTTGTGGCCTCTATTTCACTAGCCATAAATCTCTCATAATGCTGCTCCTAAGAGCAATGGAAGATGGATGCATACTGTAGCCAGGTGCCCTACAGGAAAGGAAAACGGTTTTGCTAAATAGCTAACCGGTCTCTCACAGTTTCCAATGCTTCAGGTATAACAGGCATGGGATTTGTTGGCATTTTTCTAGTTAGTAAATAGTTCTTTATTCCTCAGGACCCTTATAGAAATCACATCTTATTAGAATTAACTACCTTCTATAGTCTTATATATAAATGTGAGAAATTTTAATCTTCATGTAATTAATCCATTCCAAAACCTATCTTCTAGTTTTGTTTGATACTTTAAATTTATTTCAACATAAATGTTTTTTTCCTTCCACCTCTTTGCCACCCAAATCCATGGAAACTTATGCACATTGCTTTACACATTCTTATCATTGAACATTTGAATTATTTTAATTTTTGAATATTGTATCCTTTTTATCACCTGTATACCTTTTGAAAATGCTACTCATTTTGATAAAACTCTATTTATAAGGAAGACTTTCTTGGCCTTCCCTCCTCCAGTCTGGGGGTGGTATCTGTATTCTGTGTTGTCAAAAAAACTGGAGTTTAATTCTATGATGTGAAGGATACTGAAAAAAAAAAGAAAATTCCCACTAATTTGAGCAAGACCTTAGTCTGAACTTTTCCACCCACACCTCTTGCTAAATCCAAATTTATCCACCAATAACTAAACCAGGGCCCAGTCCTGTTCTTTCTATATTCAGTTCCATGATTAAAGTGACACCAGTATCCACATATCTTCCAAAAATATAAAAAATGAATACTTCACAAAACAAATCTGAACTTTGACAGACTTTTCCCAATTTATCCTCTAAAATTTTATGCATCTTCTTCCCCACAGAACTGTCATCTTCAGCCATTCTCACACTGCAGTGCTTTTAATAAAGTCTTATACAGATGACATTTGTTTTTTCTCCTTATTAAAACACCTACTCCTTATTTTTATTCTTCTGATATATCTAACTATACTAAAATATGACTAATCCTTCATGCTTTCCCTCCTCCTGTTGCCTGAAGAGATTTTTCTTTGTCTAATCATTTTTTTCCTTTGCCTTGTCATGAGGAAGTTTCCAACGTGTTAGACCTGGTTCCTTTATATTTCTGTATAAATAGAAAAGGATATGAGGGGTGAGGATATGAAGAATGTGTAAAGGTTCGGGCTGGCTGATAAGTTTTTCCAGGTAGTTTACAGTGAGGAGTATGAAAGCAGCTGCAGTATATGAGGACAGTGGATGGGGAAACAGAAAAAGAAAAGTTTAGGAAATATTGTTGCATATTTTGTGTCCTTTTCCTAATTTCAAGAAATACAAGTGAAGTAATTAAATTATTTTGAAATCAGTTGTTTGATCAACTGTGTTGTTTGAATGAATGCCAAAGTGTCTCTGGCACTGAGCAGGATAAGCTATAGATTTATAATTGTGTCATAGTCACATTTATACAGGGTGCTAAACAAACTCAACTCATTACTCACCAGACTGCAAGTCCCCCATGGCAGAGCTTCATATCCTTGGCATCTAAGAGGTATCTTGCATAAAGTACCATTTTGTAAATACTGATGAGTGAATGAATGAATAGATTCATGAACCAAAGTGAAAATGCCTGTGCTTATTCTCCATTGCATGCAGAGAAAAGTATAATCTTTTTATCATATATTATGACATGGCCATATTGTCTAAGCTAAAGCCATTTTTTTCTTATCAACATTTTGGTTTAACCATATGGGACCTATTTTCTATTCTACATTTAATCACTTTTAAAACTCTATACTCAGCCTATTTTGGTTCAGTTCCTCCATGCCCTTCCCTCCCTTTCTTGCCTAAAAATATCTTATTTATTTTCCGTTACCAAACTCACGATATACCGATTGTTTGAAGCCTTCCTTAATAATCCACTACCTTTAGTTAGAAACAATTTAGTTCCCGTGGCAGATATATCCTAAGCACAGGTCATAACCTTTATTTTGTTTTCCCTCTATTGTTTACTTTCTTTATATCCTCTTCCTTGAATGCGGATAGGACCTGTGACTTACTCCTAGCTGATAGAATATGGCGAAGATGAAGAGCTTTTGCATATGTAATTAAAGTTCCAAATTAGTTAACGTAATAAAAAGTATTATTATCTTGGGTTGGTGGGTTATTCTGGGGAAAAGCCTTAAAAGAAGGACTGGCTCAGCTTGAGGTGAGAGAGACTCTCCTGTCCTTGAACGAAATTTTAGGTGGCCTATAGTAGCTGAGGACCTTGGTACTACAATCACAGGGCCCGAATCCTGCCACCAATCACGCTCTGAGCCTAAAAGAGGGCTGTAAGCTTGAGATGAGAACTCAGACTTGACTGATGTCTTAATTATTGGCTTGTGATGCATAGCAGAAAACTCAGTTGTGTCTAGGTTCCTGGACCAAGTCAGCTGAAAGATAATAAATGCACGTTGTTTTAAGTTACTATATTTGTGGTAATTTATTGTCCAGCACTAGAAAACTAATATAGATCTTTGTATATGTTCTCCTAGTACAGTGTACCAACTCTGTCGGAACACTGAATGTGCTATAACTGTGGCTCTTTCACGTCTTCCTTTCTAGTGAGACTCAGTTCCTTAAAGGCAGAAACCATATCTCATCTACAAAACTAAGAAAATCAGTAAATATTTTATTATAGACTTGAATACTATACTTACACAATAAAATTTCTATAAATTCCTCCACTATCTTGTCTAAGAAATCTAGTCATACATAGAAGGTAAAATTTAAAAATCAAGGAATTCTTATAAAAATCTAGGTGACATTGCTGGCTGCTTTTCTTTTCTAAGTATCCAGAGTTTAGAATAGTTATTTACTCCACCTACAGACATCCCAGGCAGTCTGAGAAAAGTAAATTAATCTTCTAACTCAGAGAAGCTTTTTGACTTGAGATAGTCAGCATTTTTTATTTTCTTGGCCTTAGACACTGTCCTAGAAATGCATCCTCAGTGAATCTCTCATTTTGAATTCTGGAAATAGAATGTGGCCTCCCTCACACTTAATGTGAATAAAGATGCATATAACCCTGGTTGTTAATGGAAGTGCATTTGCGGCTTTAAGTTTTGCCTGTTTGGGGATGGAGATGACATTTCTGGAGTGCAGAGAAGAGAAACAGAAGAAATTGTGTTCTTGTTGATATAGTTGAAAGACTACTAATGCTAAATCCTGCTTTATTTTTAGATTTTGAGTTACCACTAAATCTTCATGGTTTAAAACCAATTTTAGACGGGATTCTTTTGCTTTACTATAAAGTCCAAACTAATAGTTTCTATAACTATATTTTATAGGCACTACTAGGACTTGGAATAAAAGCAAATATTTAGCCATTCAACTAAATGTTTATAGAACGTCAACAAACAATTGATTTGACAATTTGACCTTTTTAAAAATATATTACTCTTACGATAATGTAAACAAAAAGTAATGCATTTCTTAGTTCACTGTTGAATTACAATGATAGGAGTAACACATATCAGATATTTTAAAATATTTAACATATTTGATATCTTAATGATATCTATCTCTAGCTCCTTATACCCTGATGGTTTTGGGTAGGTTTAGTTTATATATGATTTATATCTGTTTTAATTGACAGATATAGTTATTCACATTTTGGATTTCTCATAACAGAATTGTACCTATGCTTCTAAATGGGAATATGGCCTAATGGTTAAAATAAAGTATTTATCTCTGTAAGAATTTACATTGGCCTTTCATTAGAACAAAGGCTATGGCATAATACCAAAACTGGTGGGAAATTTAATTTAATCCATAAAATGATTAGTGGCAAGGAGGATTAACTTTGGAAAACCCATGCCAATTGTTTTTTGAATGATAACAGTTTCTTTGCCTGTAGTACTTGGGCTAATCAATATATTATTTTAATAGGTGTCACCACAACATAAGCAAAGAGTGGAAATAAACCAAGAAACCAGAATGGGGCATCTGACGCATCATTACTTTTCTCTTTCCACTGGATCAGTCTCATCAGCCTATAAGCATGCTGCAATTTTAAGTATCCTAACAAACATTATCAATCTTCTCATCTCCTACTTACTACCATCCCATTTTTCTGCTTCCCTTTAGAATGAAACTCTTTGAAAAGGTCGTCTCTACTCCTGGTATTTATTTCCACTCCTTCTCATCTCTCTCAAACTCTCTTGACTAAAACTCATGTTGACAAGGTCCACCATGACGGCTCCCTCAAATATATTCACAGTCCCTTCCTCACCTCCTTTGAATTCTTGCCCAAATGTAACCTTCTCAAATAAGCTTTCCATAATACCTCCAGCATCCCCTGCTTTAACTTTTCTTCTTAGTGTTTAATGATCGTTTGATATATTATATATTTTCTTTACATATTTATCATCAGCAGCTGTCACTCTCACTAGAATGTAAACCACAGAAGGGAGGGTCTTTTATTTATTTTATTCATTTCAGTAACCCAGTTCCTAGAATAGGGCCTGGTCCTTAGTAGGTATTCAATAATTTTTGTTGAATGAATGAGAGAGCACCATTGATCAATTGAGCAAAACTAGAGCAACCACCATCAGTAGACAGAGGATATGAAGGTACAGTCTTAAAGCAGACAAGTTAATTGAAAAAGATCAAGAATCCAGGCAGTGACACAGGTAACATTAATTCAGAGTCAACAAAAAGTGTAGGTAAACAGCATAGGACTCCGCCTTCCAGAATAGAACCAGATAAAGCATCAGCTTTCTACTGGAGAAAATATCCATTCGTACTTAATATATGTTACAGGCAGAACTGGTTTGAACAGAGCTGATTTATAAGCGGAAGCAGGCAAACATAATTTCTAGGAATGGGTGAAATAAAATGAATTCCTGACAATGGGAGGGGAATATACATTCCATTCAAAGTACTGAGTATTTACGTGTTCAGCCCTAAGCAGAAGTGCTTTATAATGGTCTATGCCCACAAAACATAACTCAAATCACCAATAAGTAAATAAACAGAAACATTACACCAGCAACACAATCTACAAAAAGTGTCATGAAACATATTTTCCAAGCAACATCAGAATAATTATAATCAGCAGCAGAGGAAATGTGCAAAAAAGCCAAGCTTTATTTTTCTCAGAATCATGGGACTGCAGTGCTTACCCACAGAATAGAATCAGCAGCATGAACAACAGAAAGTTATATTTTACATGTAAAAGAGTCAATTACATGTAAGCCAATGGGTACAAAAAACATGTTTTATAATAACAGCTATGAAAACAGACTATTGCAATATGTTTCAGTACCAGTAAAACATGATCATATTCTAATTTTGGGTTACTTCTCAAAAATTAGAGCATTACAGCTAGAATTCCAATTTTAGAAGAAGAAATCAAACATTTTAATTTATATCACAATAATGAAACTATTTTCTTTTCAACACTAAAGAGAACTCATCTGGAACCAAGAAAGGCATAGGCCATCAGAATCAATGTATCAGAAGACGATCAAACTGACAACCAAAATGAGAATTACTTTTATTTTCATGTACCACATTAAACAAAGAAAATACCACCAAAGTAAATACTTTCTTATATTAAATATTTGTCATCAAATATACTAATTAGGTCATTATGGATTTCTCTAGCCAATTAAAAAAGACACCTGAGTCTAATGCTGTTTGATTTACCTTTCCAGCATAAAGTGATAAAGTAATATTTTAATTTTCTTGAATTCATATTTTCTTGCTATTAATATTGTTAACTAATTTTAATTTGCACAATTCTAGACTCATAAGTAATACACTAAAAGAAAAAACCTGGGTTAGGCAAAGGAGACAAAATGGCAGAAGGCCAAGTGAAAGAAGTGAAACCCAAGTCCAATAGTCCACTATGAAGGAATAGCCTCCAGGTGGAATATAAGGTTTACATTCATTCTAATTATAGTATGGATATAGGGATGGAAATAGAGTTAGAGATAAATGATTTATGTATCAAGATTGCTCTTAACACTGATAATACAATGGTGGGCAAGACTATTTCTTGTTCTGTGCCAGCCGATCTAAAATTGTGATTTTATGTTTAAATCTTACTAAGTTTGCAATATTGAAATATTTAAGAAAATTTAGACTTGAATATATTATCTTTATTAAAGTTTAAGAATAATTTAAGCAATTTGAAATTGTTATCTGTCAAACAATTTAAGCCATTAAAAGGGAACTCTAATGTGTTATCTATATGAATGCAGACCAAAATACAAAAAGGTATTAAGTTTGTAAATGATGACATATAGATTTAACAAAAATCCTATAAAGGCGCGTGCTAAAATTTGTTAAAATTATGAGGAGAAAAATATAATTCACAATGTAAACTTTAAAGCTTCTAAATGATAGAATTAAGTTCAGGATTTATGAATTTAAACCACTGAATATTAATTATTAAAACTAAGTAATTATCTAAATGAATATTTTCTACATGTTAAAGGAAACCTCATGGATGTTGCTGAATGGGCAGGAACAGGAGACCAAAAGTGGGTCACACAGTATGGTGAGAGAAGCATGAACTGAACTCTTACACGAAAGAGAGAAAGGAGTACAAAAGTAATTCTAAGAAATAAATTAGTTTTCTACTATATCATTTACCTGTCTCATGGGAAATTGTCCAGTGTTCTTCATATCTAGTAAAAGGAAGTCATATCAACATATTAAAATTGCATAAATAGTATAGAATTTATTCATTTAAAAATATCTATTGAGAAACTTGTTATAATGTGCTTGGAATTCAATTAGACACTATCTATTAAGAGATAAAAGGTAATGACCTTCAGAAAATTATAGTATAGCAGAAATAACAACACTAGAGAAGAAAAATGATGACAGCCTAAGCAGAGTGCACCATGAAATCACAGAGAAGGGAAATGAAACGCAACATCAAAGGATCACAGAGGACTTTCAGGATGAATCAGTGACTAGATGACATTTTGAATAATGAAGAATTACCTAGGCTATGATCGGAGCAGTTTTAGTCCAACTTCAGAAAAACAAAACAAACTAATGATAAGGAAGAAGATAATAATTGGCGATCAGGATATGATCAGGATGATTGACATATTGGCATGTGAGGCTATGGCGAGATAAAAAGTAAGAAGACTATCTACGTTCCTAGGTACCTTGTGGGAGAAAGAAAAGAAGAATTTCTCTTAAGAGTATTGGGAAAGGGTGAAAATTTTTATTTTTCCCATAAAGGAGAATGATACAGGATGGTACACTGAAACAGACTAAGACTAGAGGCAAGGATATGGACTTAAGGAATATAATAATAATGAAATGGTAAGGTATAATGATAAGAACAGAATCTGAAAATTAGAAAAAAATTTATAGATCAGCTTCCAGGTTTATGAAATCATGTCTGGAAATAACTGAGAATTAAATAAGTAGATATTAATTAAGAAAGTAAATGTAATAAATTCATTTCTTTAGTAACTGAGCTACTTAGTTTTCTAAAAGGTCAGCATTATTTTTAATGCAATCCTCTCTCCCCAACCACAAACTTTTGTCACAGTTAATTGGATCGAAAATAGTCTGAAATAAAAGCGGCCATGACATTTGCTAGAAGAAAGTTATGTTTTGGGTGGTCTGGCTTTAACAGATGAGCTAATCCAATCAGATGAAAGATTTAGAGATTGTTCCCAGTGAGCTGTAGACTTTATAGCTGGAAGATTATGTACACTTAGGTTCTGGGTGGTTATTTTCAGGCTTGTGCAAAGTGATGACTAAGCCAATTTGTAAAGAAAGGAGGACAGAGAAGACATCAAAAAAGGAAGGTAAGTAAGAATCATGCAGTTCCTGAGAGGCTGTCAGAGCAGCTCAGCTCACAAAGGCCTGACAGTTCTCATGAAGTTGGGTAGTCCTTTTACTCCACTTTTTGGATTTTTGTGAGGCCCTTCAAACTTGTATAATTAATTAATTTATAATTAATACTCCCTGATCTTGATCTCGTTCACATGTGTCTGTTGCTTGCAACTGAAGGAGCATTGGGTGGAAAATGAAATAAATCAATAATCAAACAAACAAGAAAAAATGCAGTTAGGAATTTCTTTTACTCTGCGTAACCCCCCCCCCCCAAAAAATGTTATTTAGGTTCTCTGTAAATATCTAGTTACCAGAAGCACATTTCTATTGGATATAGTCTATTCCATTTAAACAATTTTAGGTATTATTAGCAATTTCTTGATATGATGCAATCTATCTTGATCCTTATATTATTATCAAGGCAATAACTATGCTTATTGTTTCTTTTTACTCATCTCATAATTTCTTCTCTTTAGCAGAGTGTGTAGAAACGTTTTTAAGTTTGTTATTTGCATTGCCCTCTCAGCATACTAAGTAAAGTAGCTTCTCATTGATAGAAGCAAAAGCCCTTTATCTCAATCAAGAAGTTGTCTCCATTTATCAAATATCACTTAAGAGTTTTCTATTAATAATATGTTTCTCATATATCTAGTTTTTGGTCAAAATTTAGCTGACATTCCAATTTTGTATCATAACATTGGTATGAAATGCTGTAACAGTGCACTTAGCCTTCTAAGCAAAGTAGTGTTCAGTTTCATATGCAATGATACCGATACCTTAGCTAAAGAAAGGGATATATATGGTGCAATCAAAAAGAAAAGGACACTGGTTTAAAAAGTTCAAAATGCTTATAGGTATTCATATATGATACTATTATAAATAATGACATACCATTTAAATATAAAATAATACTCTATAAATGCACTAATTTTCTTCAAAGATCATTTGTGAGTCTAGGGTCCAACATATTTATACATATATTCTTTAAATAGTGAATGCCTTAAGTACCCTTTTAATCTTATTCTCTAGGCCAAGGTTATTTAAAAAAAAATGCAACTGAGCAGACCTCAAAATCTATAACAAATAAGTACTGATATAGTAAACTGAGTTGTAGACTTTCCATAGTGATTTTCTATTGCTGTGAGCTTTTAAAACTTGTAAAAACTTCTCTGAATTAGAAATAGGCCTATAATGACAAAAGTGAAAAAATATATAAGTTAGAACTTATCAATGTTATGGCAAAGATCCTCCTCAATTATTATGGCTCCTGAATTCATATGTCCTTGCTTCACAGGATTGTCCTATCCTAGTGACCTTGGATAATAACATCACATTTATCTTTCAATCTTCACTTCCTTACTGGGCTTTTTACCAAGTAAAAGCAGGCACACAATGAGGGAGGCCAATGTTGTGAAATATCACCAATGCATTTTCCTTTCTTGGAAAGGAAATTTTTGTTGTTACTTTTCATTCTTTCCTAATTCTTTTAGAGAAGGCCATAAGTAGATCCCAAGGACTAAGAATGCATTACTGAACTTTGAGTTTTAAACTTAACTCAAGAATTCATAGGAAGGCAGACTTTCAAAAGAGAGTAAAATCTTTTCTAGAAACAACCAAAGCAGAGTTCACATCTGTCAAGAACCAAAGCTGAGATGGCAAACCATGAAGTCAGAAGAAAGTAACTGATATACGAATAGATTTAAGTAGACTGAATTAATTCAGGTAGATTAGAGAAAAGATCATCTTGGAGATACTTTCCACCTCCCCCTATGTGGTCCTGGCAAGCCCCAGTGCTCTCAGAGAAGCCTCCGTTTTAGCAGGTGCTATGGCCTCCATGATGCAACAAGGTAATGACTGAAGAAGTTACCTAGGCAAATAAACAGGAGAGCAGCCTCAGCAGATTTGACACACTCCAGCCTAAGGTATGAAGTATGGAGTGGAAATCTTCAGGGCAATGCGCACCAAAGGATATCAAAATATCTGAGAGTGCTGTGGATTTCAGGATGCCTGGGTTCAGGATAAGAGGGTCTCAGAATTTGGAAACTCTTGACTATAGGCAGGGTTAGGTCTACAGTCACTAGCACTGGGTTCCAGAACAACAGTTCAAACATCATAAGTGACCAGCCACACTTCAGGGGACACCAGATCATGATGTCCAATTTCCTGGGAAGTAAAACTTCACTGCAGCTGATGCTCTGAGATCTTGGTGAGATAAAAAAATGAAGAAAATCCAACTGAATACCATAAAAATAACTAAGTTCCCTCTCCATTGAGATACTATCTGGGCAAGAAGGGAAGAAAGAAAGTTTATAACCATGGACAGATACCCTGCCCCCCACCAAAAAGAAACTGAGTAATTATGTAAAAGTTAACCTATTTTAATCTAAAAGAGACTGAGATCTCTTATGAAACTATCACACTTTTCTTCATATGAGGAAATGAACTCTCAAGAACAAGAAGACATCAATGTAGAAAATGAGAAAACATAGAATTTTTTAATATAGGAATTATATAAAAATTTCAGTTCCATTAAGATATAAATTAAAAAATGATGCTACCTTTGTTATAGCTGGGTACACATCTACCTTTTACAGATGAAATCAGAATACGAGGTAACAACAAGGAAAAAACATTAGAAAACATTTGTCACTTCGCTAAATTGGTTAAGTCATAAAAGATGAGAAAAGCCAGATTTTTAAACTTTTTTCTCAAATTCATTTTCACATATCATCAAAGCTGTCTTCAGTGAAAATGTGAGTGCTATAAATATAGTCGGCATCTCAGCATGCATAAACTACACTGTAATGGTTAATTATCATAGGACCTAAAATTCATCAATAATCACAACAGTTAACTATTATTTACTTCCATATTACATTAGCTGAAGATAAACATGAAACAAGATAAACATATCATCTGTTTTGAACTATCGACATAGTAATCCTCACTAGCTCAGAATAATTTCCAAATTTTACACTAACATACTAATGAATATTGAGTATTACATATAAACTGTAATTTTTATCTAAGATTTTTATTGTGCTTTACAAAAAAACTTTTCATTATATTTTCCAAACTATTCAAGTGCAATACTAAAAAGTATCAAAAACCTTAGTTTAGATACCATCTAAAGATATCTTCCTGACAATGAGTTTATTACAGAAGACCAAAAATTGACACTGTCTCTTAAAATTCCAAAATTTTATACTAAAAAGAATAAAATTATTCAATTTCCCTGAGGAATAATAAAAAGGTGTGAATGACAAATTGATTAGTACAGATCACCCAATTAATAATATATATTTATATATATTAAATGTAAAATTTAAACAGTTTTTAAAAGCCATGAATGACTGCCTGCCAGAGCCTGACGAATTTATGGTTTTACATCAGTAAATATTAATTTATCAAGTACATACTGTTTGTATAATACAGCCCTAAAATCTAAGTGGGGACAGAAGGAAAAAGAATTAAAAACAAGTATTTTTTAATAAAGCACTTAAATACCTATGCATTTTATAGATAAAACAAAAACAATTCATCTGAAATGATCATAGAGAAATCAGGATAATTATTTGACATACCAATGTTAAAAAAAAATCTCTGCTGGGATAATTACATAGTATATAAATCCAACATTTATACATTTGACTAATTTTCCTATTTTTTCACAAATCCTCCTCACAGACACTGTTCCCAAATCCCCTCTAAATTATAAGAAAAAAAAAAAGGAAGAAAAAAAGGAAAAGGAGGAAGAGAAAGAAAAGTACAATGTGGCCTGAACTAGAACCAAAGGCATCCATGAATTCATTAGCTCTTTCTCACTTTCATGCCTTTTCCCATGCAATGTCCTATTGTATTCCTTCTCCCTATAGCCACGTTTTGTGATTGAGTAGTAACCCAGATCCCTGAATGCCTCCCTACAGCTCCTGGTAAACTTAGATGCTCTTGATAGACCATTTAGTTTACTGTCAACGCACTTCTAGTAGAGTGCAGATCACAAAGTATTTCAAGAATACTGTCTTCCTATTAGATTGTGAGTTCTTTATTTCACCAGTGTTTTCAAGGGCCTGGCACGGTACCTAACCCATGCTGATATTTAATCCGAAGAAAAGACTTGAGCTCTGAGGGAGAAGAGAGCTGGCTATGAGGGATCTCAAGGTGTGACTTTTTCTTTTCTTTTTTTTTAACTGAATTTTCCCTAGATCAGTACCCACCCCACAATCTTGTAGGGTTAAAATTTTGATTTTGGACAGCACACTGAGAGTAAATCCATGTCTTATACTGAGACTCACAGGATCCATGTTCATAATCTGACAATAAGCATCAGGTCCCATTGAATGAATAGCAGGCATCACATCACAGCAGTGTCACAACTCTTAGATCAGATTTTACCGAATCAAATGTTGCCATGTCCCTAGATGGTAGTGTTAGAATGTTGCTATATCTCAATTACCCTGTTCCCTCATTTATAAAATAAGCATAATAATAGCTACCTCAAAAATTGTTTTTGAAGATTAAAAAAGATAAAGTATGATAAACACATAGCACAATCATCGTATATTTACAATAGGCAGTAAATGTTGATATTATCATGACCATAACAAAGGCAAAGAAGATGAAATCAAGGGTCTTGATTAATTAATTCCTTCATTAAACATATTCTTATTGAGTGCCAGGCACTATTATAGATGTTTGGATATATCAATGCATAAAACATTACTATGGGATTTATATTCTCGTGGGGATGATGATGAATTTTAAAATCCAATAAATATGTATTTTACATAAAAGAGAGGATGATAAATGCTTTGAAAAATAATAGAGGACGTATAGGGAGATTGGAAAAGCTGAGAATGAGGGAAGCAGAGAGGGGTTTCAATTTTAAATTGGGAAATCCCAGTAGGTCTCATTAAGAAGATGCTATTTAAAGATTTGAAGGAGGTGAGGATGTAGATTTCAGGTGTAAAAACATTCTAGTATAAATAGCAAGTGCAAAGGTTCTAAAGTATAAAATCCTGCCCTTTTTGCGTGTGTGTAGAACAGGATGGAGGCTGGAGTGGCATGAACTTGGGAGAAGATAGTATGAGGTAAAGTTGGAGTGTGAAATTTTTCTGTAGGTCATTTAAGATTTGGGAGTTTTGTCTGCAGGGAGATGGGGAAACTTTGGAGAGTTCTGAACACAAAAAACATGAAAACTGAGAGTTTTAACACCACTCTGGCTTGTATGTTAAGAATAGACTGTAGAGGGACAGGGGCAGAAGTGAGGTTTAGAGTGTGTAGTTAGAAAGCTACTGTAACAATCCAGATGGGAGATGATTGCTCAGACCAGGGTGGTAGCAATATAAATAGTAAGATGTGGTCAGACTTCTGGCTGGGTTGTATTGTGTAAAAGAGGGAAATCGAGAATGATTTAAAGATTTGAAAATAATGCATTAGAATAATTGAATAGTCATCAACTAAGATAGGAAAGTCTTGGGGAGGAGCAGTTTGGAGGCAAAGTTGGAGAGCTCTATTTCTAGACTTATGAAGCAGGAAAACCTTATTAGAAATAGAAATGGAGAGATTGGGTAGGCGTTTGTGTCTGAAGTTCAGGAGAGAAATCCAGGCAGGAAATATACATTTGAGAGTCCTTGGTCTACAAATGGTGTTTAAAGCCATAAGATTGGGTAATATCTAATGAGATTAAGTATAACCAAAGATCATATCCAGTGACCGAGGACTAGGCTCTGTGATATTCTAGTATCAGAATGTCTATAGAGAAGAAATACCAGTAAAGAAAATTAAAAAGGAAGAATCTGTGACGTAGGAGAAAAACATAGCATGGTTTTATCCCAGCCAGCATCAACGACATCACAAGGGAACTTCTGAGAAATGCAGTTCTTTGACACTACGCGCCTAAAACAATGAGTAGCTTCAGAGTAGTGCTCAGCAATTTAAAACAGTGTTTTAACAACTCTTCCAGATGATTGTGACACATGCTTAAATTTAAGAACTACTGCCATAGATTTGGGCTAAAAATTGAAGAGTTTGCATCAATGCTCTTAAATATTAAACTATTATTGAACCTCTGTGAAGAACCAGACACTCTAGTACTTCAAAATGTTACTACACTTAGTTTAATACTTTAGTATTTTTACATAGTTTTATAGCCCATTTTCCATTTCTTTTAGACATGATTGCCTAGAGCATGTTTTATCCTCCCAAGTTGGTTTCACTAACTTCAACTGATTTTCATTAAATCTAATTAAAGAAATTAAAATTTAATGTTTTACTCATCAAGGGATAATCCGAATTCCAAAAAAGGCTCTTGTTAACCCAAATGAATTCCTATAGTGGAGAGACATAAAGAGAAAAGGAGAAGAAGGGAAGAGAGGGGAGATGGGAAGGGAAGGGGAAGGAGATGATAGGAAAAGAGGGAAAGGGAAATGAGAGGAGAGGAGAGGAAAAAGAGAGAACCAGTAGACACTTATATTACTTGCTTATATCAGGCAGATCCTATGTTTCTCACAACTCCCACTCCTACATTAACAAGTCAAACAAACCAAATAAATAAATAGCAAGGAAATAAACACATACATCATAGAGTAAATACATGACAGATCTTAGAAGATTTCTTAAATATTTAAGGAAGGTAGAAAGGATTATCTTAAGAGTTAGCAATTGAAATGGAAAGAACTGTGTCTGATACTCGGCCAGCAACTAATTTAGGGAAAGTGATTTAATTTCTCAGGACCTCTTCAGGTTCAGTAATAAATATGTATACAAGAAAACCTTTCCTGAAAACTTACCTTGAGGGCTGAGATTGATCTCTCATATGTGACAATGCTTTGTCAAACCAAAATGAAGCAGATTCAAAGATTAAGTTGCCATTGAAATAGATGGAATAAATCATCTCACATTAAAGAAAGGAACTTTGAGACTAGGAAAATTTATCAACCTTTTAATTTTAAATAAATATTTTAAATTATTTAAATATTTAACTAGGGCTTTAAAAAATTTTTAAAGGGAGATTGCACATGTCTATACAATGATTCGTCTTATTATTGATAAAAATGTAGTATTCGAACCAAAAATTTACATACTCAATTAATTATCCATGTTTGATATTGTTACAGCTTAGAAATCTAAGGGGTTTTTTTTTTTTTGGTATATTTCAATAAAAATAACATATAGAAAAATACAGACATAATATGACATACAACCTGCACCTATCAAGATGTTTAGAGGTTTCATGTTTTTCATTAACTTTGGTTCTCTTTAGAAAAAAAAAAAAAAAGCATTACATGTCACAGATACAATTAAAATCTGTACCTCCCCCATCTAGTCCACCTTTATGTCTTTCTCCAGGGATATCTACTATCCTAAAGTTGAAATATATTATTCCCATATGAATTATTACATATTATGCATATATGGATGCATCAATAGCAACATAGAATATGTATTTTAAGAATATGTATAAATAACTTGGTTTTTTACTTATGATTAACTTTTTTTCAAATTTATCTAAATGGATACATGTAGCTATAATTCATTCGTTTTAATTGCTAAATAGTCTTCTATTATAAGAACAAAAGTTTATTCTCTTACGGAGAATCAGGTTATTTCTAATTCTTTTTTCCTTGCACGACAAACAATTAATTAGCAGACATTTTCTTTTTTAATGAATGCTATTGAAATGAATCCAGCTGTAGGAAATTGTCCATGTCATAGTTAAATCTGACAACCCTGTTGGTGAGCCCCTCCTCAACAGCTGTGCATACCAATGCAAGAAAATTGCATGTAAAAATTAATGTTCTATAACTAGTTCCCATGAGAGAAATTGCCTTTCGTGTGAGAAGTCAAGTACTAAAGAAAAATCATAAACTCCAAGAAGAAATAAACAACAAAGTAAATTCATTTTGGTCGCTCCCCATGTGCTCTTTGCAGTACCTGTGACAATTTGGAAAGGCTTCATTTCTTTTGTAGAAAATAAAGCTTGTAAAAAAATTGTTATTGCTCAACAAATAGTTTTTTTCTTTATATTAATCAGATAGCTTATGTTTTTAAAGTGATGAATAAGCAAAAGACTAATAGTTTCTCGAGTACTTAGATTATCTGTGATCAGGCTTCTGTGCTAAAAAGACTCTTTTTCTTGAGTTGATTTGCTCCAGAATTGACTTGTTCCAGGCTACAAGTTAACAATTTTGAAACCATTATAGATGTATAATGAAATTTAAGTGTAGTAAATAGATGGCTGATGATGCAGTCAGGTATCTCTCCTAGAATGATAGGTTACAGATGAGCAAGGAGAGAAAACCAGAATGATCAATGTGATACTGAATTAGGGTTAGAGACATCAGTATGAATTCATGGTTAGCTCAATATGAAACAGAGGAATACTGTAGTGGGATGATTAATGAACCCCCAAAAGATGCATTGGTCTAATCCCTAGAAACTATAACTATTATCTTACATGGCAAAAGAGTGAATTTACCTTATTTGGCAAAAGATATGATTAAGTTAAGAATATTCAGAGGAGCTTATACTAGTTTATCCTGGTGGGCCCTAAATGCAATTATACATTTCCTTATAAGAAAGTGATAAAAGGAATTTTGAGATAGAAGAGGAAGTAACAAGACCACAGGAGCAGAGATTGTGGAGTGATGTGTCCAAAAACCAAAGAATGACTATAATCATCAAAAGTTTAAAAGGCAAAAAATGGATTCTCCTCTTGAGTCTTGGCAGGGAGTGTGGCTCTGCCTACACCTCAATTTTGGACTTCTAGCTTTCAGACTGTGAAAGAATATATTTCTGCTTTTATGACACCCAGTTTGGCAATTTGTTACTGCTGCTGCAGGATTCTAATATAGATATATCTATTCTCTCTCTCTCTCTCTTTCCCCCTTCCATCATCATCTATCATCTCTCAATCTATCATCTATCTACACGTAGATAGATATGTGTGCATTTGTATATATATGTATATGTATATATACACATATATGTGTGTACATATATATGAATATATACACACATATAATACATATACATATGGATTAGTATACAAATACAATTAATTCTTCTGTCATCTGAGAGTGCCTAGAAGTATGAGACCTCAGTAGCAAAGGGAATGCTGAACAGACTCTATTTTATTTGAAAATATTTTGGAAAGCTCCACTACCAATGCCTCAAGCTGCCAATGTGAGATATGTTAATACCTTATCTATCACATTCAGAGAGAGCTTGTATACAAGTAAAAGCATCTAATAAATTGATTATGTCTAGATATGCCTAGACATTTACATATTGAAATACATGTCATTTATTGAATGTCAACTCTAATCGAAAAATTAAAATTAAAAAAATACGTGTCATTTATTTTACACTAACTTTATTTCACTCCTTTTTTATACTCAGAGTATTATATTGAATTTAAAAATTATATATTTAGATGAATTATATTTTGTATAAATTTCACTTTAGGAAATAAAAAAGAGCATCACATTGGAAAGCACTGGATTTATTTTTAAGTCAGGGTTGTAGGGTCTGGGAAGTTTGAGCACCACTAGTTCAGGGAGCATCTGATCCTGTGATTGTTTTCTCCTCCAGTACGGAAAGAATTAGTAAGTTGTGACTTCTTGGCTACTAATCGTGCCCTAAGCCTGGCAGTGAGAAGTGCGGCAGATGTTGGGGGTGGGTGTGCTGGAAGAGAAAAGGAAATAATATTTTCCAGCAACTAGAGTTTGGTGTTAGCAGCAAAATTATTTGTCTATGACAAACTGGTCATTTTATGGAATTATGCTCACTTTATTTAACTACAAACCTAAGTTATATTGTATAAATTTTATTTTCATTTCTATTTTATTACCCAAAATCTTACTGACTAATTACAGATTCTGAATGATATGAAATCCAAGTATCAAAAGTCTACCTGTGAGCCTCAGTCTAAAATCAAATTCTATAGTCTTCACTTTATGGCAGCTGTTATGTTGTTAACTAACTTGTAAATGGATCAGTGACATATTAAATGAAAAATCAAGAAAGAAGTAGAGAAAGAACAAAGAGTACTGCAGATCTGAGCTCAGCTCCACCATGATTTTCTATAAAGTTTTTGGCAATCTACATAAATTCCATGTGACTAATATTTTAATTAGAAAAATAGGAATAATAACTAATCTCTAATTATAGCGATAATAAGAAGTACATTAAAAAATGTAATAAGGAAATGAATCAGAACTCTGCTGAGCTTACTTTTAAAAAGAGAGAAGATAATTAGAATATTTACTCTCTTTTAAACAATGACAGCATTAATTCATGACCTCTGTATCGACAGTTAGGAATTAAGCGGTCATTAAACTAATGTTACAATAGATACTATGATTTTTTTTTTTTTAATACAAAAAGACTGCAGGTGCTTATTATGGAGCTATAATACTAAATTTGCAAAGGAAATATTTGTGTTACTTCAAAGCTTAAGTTGTTAAGTTTTTTATTAGCAAAAACAACAACAACAACAAAACCCACAATGAAGCTTAGCTTCCCACAAGAGAAATAAATTGTAGAAACCAATGTCTTTGAGCCATAGCTTGCCTCCACACAAGTACTGACTCATACTCTCCCATCTGTCCCAACCCATCTGTATCTTTTAAGGAACACATGCCTCTCTGGAGAGAACATTGGCATATGTATTTATTATTGCTTTCATTTATATATAGTTTGAGCTATGCCTCCATCTTCCTAGAACCTTCTGTCCTTTAGTGAGGTTGAGTAAGAGTTACATACTTTATTGGAAAGATACTAGTCGCCACTTTCATAATTGGAAATAGTAATTCATTAACAAGTGAAGAATTAATGTATATTCTAAGAAAACCTACTTTTAAGATAATTAATGGTGCACATTAAAGAACTGACATGAACTGATAGAAACTTTAGCTTCTATAAAAATGTGACTTAGATGTCAACAGAGGTCACTTCATTTTAAGATTTAAATAATATTGACTGCTACTTCCGTATCATGTCCTATGGGAAGTCCAATGCATGCCCCCTCAATGTTTTAAAAAATACATGAGTGTTCATTCTCATAACAACCTCTTCACTCCAAAGTTCTTGTCTCACTAGTTCTTGAATATGGTTGTTTTCCCAAAATAGTCTCAAAATATTCATGTAAAGTATTTGCATGTTTAATAGATAATGATACTAATCTCAGAACAAATAATAGTAATGGATAGAACAGCAGAATAAATAATATCTATCTGAACATAAGCATTCTTATTCCAAAATGCTTTTTTAGCCACTACTTCTTTACATCATTGTGAATGTTGCTGTCCAGCTGAACATTTTCCTATTGGGGTCCTACACCAGCAGATTCCAATTAACTTATTATGTAAAGCAACTTACTACCTCTGTCTCAAGCAGCTCCAGAGCATTTTTCTTAAAAATAAAAAGCAGCTCAAAAGATACATTCTAAAGCAAAAATGGTTTCCTTCCTGAGAGGACTTTGCAAATTTCAGTTAAAAAAAATCTAAAATTTATTTTGATCTTTAATCTCAGGTAAATAAACCAATTAATTAGCACTAGACACATGAGATATAAAGTAAATGACAAAACTGTAGCCCTTTCCAAATTCACAGTCTAGGCAGGAAGATAGATAGGTGAAAAAAGTTACAAACAATGCACTAAGTGCTATAATAGAGCTGTGTGAGGTGTTTAGAAGTAGGGAAAATCCAGAGAAGACAGAACTTGAGGCTTGGGGGAGGAGTCACATGGAAAGAAACATCTGATCTTCAAGGACAGGTACTTTGAAGTTAAGGAGTTCTAGACCTAGGGAAGAACATTTGTAAAAACATGGAAGTAAATTACCAAAAAATAGTAATGAGATATCTTTGACAAAGTGTATATAGAGAATGATGTGATATAATTACTCAGAAGGTAGGGTATTAAAATGATATATTTTGAAGGTCTAAGTAAGACTGGCAGTGAAAATAAACAGTACTTAGAAAATTTGAATAGAAATGGGTTTTCTGTTCAGAATTTGGTTTCAAAGAACCCTGAGGATTCTGGCTGAGGTAGCTCCACACAGCAGTGTTAGAGTATTTAATGGTGGTTTTTAATGTGGCCTTTAAGTGTGAAGTAACATCTGGTTTACTTCAATTCTAGAAGTAAAAGTCAAGATGCCTTTGCTATGTCATTAGTACATAAGAGGAAGTAAAGACAAATATGTAGATAAAAAATGAATAAAAAACATTTAAGTGAAAAAAAAACAGTGGACTAATAACTGAACCCTGTGGAGAAAATCAATATTTAATGGCTAAGGTGAAGAAAAGTCTGAGATAGAAAGAAGTTGAGAAGAAAAGTGGAAGAACTAGATGATTGAGCTATCAAGAAGGAAGGAGTTATCAACAGTGGTAGATGACACAGTGAGATCAAATGAGGAATAAGTTGAAAAACACTTATTGAATTTGGCAAGTGGAAGGACTGAGTACATGTGAAAGCAATTTAGTTGGCATGGCTAGGGAGAGCAGAGATTACAGTGAGTAGGAAAAGATTAGGCTAGAGATATACATTTGCAATTTGGTAGCAACGTTGAATATTCTTTCTAACATTCTGTACTACATGTTGTGGGAAATGCATATAAGATAATGTTGATTTAAAAATTTATTTCTGTGATTTCAAAATGGAAAGTATTTAAACTATAATTCCAATTTAGACTATATGGCAGATAATGTAGTGTAACATACAATAATATGTACAAAATTATCATATATACTATTAGCTATGTAAAACTCATTAAATATAAATAGATAGCTATAAATAAGGGATAGCATTGACATTAACTCTTACCCTATTTTTCCTAGATGTGTTATGCCTTATTAATCTGAGAATTTTTGAACTGATAATCTGTAAATCTTAATAGACATAATTTTCATATGGTGGCAGACTTTCACTAGGTGAAAATAAATAATTCTTTAGTAATAGGTTTCTGTTATTTAACTTTTCACTGATATTTTGAATGGCAAAACACAAAACATTACAATTAATTCCATAAGGACAAGAATAAGAGTACTAGTTAGTAAATCAGTAAATTGATAAAGCTGAGATATTTTTCAAAATAAATTTTAATTGCAAATGGGGGAAAAAATATCCAGAATCTCATATCTGCAGAACAAAAAGTTTAAGGCTTAGAGATGTACATAACTACAGTTACATTTGCGGGGTGGGGGGTGGGGTGGGGTGTTTACATAGGGCCCTTACTAACTATAAGAGGACATAGTTAAATTTAGTGGCTCCTGCACGTTGTTGTCCATCAGGATAATTCAAATACGTTTTAGAAATAAGACCCCCGGAGTTTAACTCTAAATAAACTGAATAAGGATGAATGAGGAGTTTTTGGCATGGGACCAATAAATATTTATGTTTTAAAGCACTCCTGGTGATTCTGATGCCACTAGGCTGTGATTAGCAATATGTGGGAATCATTGGACTCGGTGTTCCTAGGTCACCTGCCAACTATTTCCAAATACTCTAAATAATGTATGTTACATTTTTGTACTTTCTGGTTATCATTACTTATTCATTATAATGAAAAATTACTAATTAGGCCAAATGTTTTAGGTGATGGTAGTCCAATAACTATTCATTAATAAATGTGTTTGGTTATTTTATCAAAATTAACCCAACGAATAAACAGGGGTTGATGGTTAGCAAATGAATAATAAGGTGAGAATATTGAGATTCTAACATTTTAAACTATTTCCTTTTAAACTCAATTAACTGGTTGTGTGATCACCTAGATAATATTTCTTACTATTTTCCATGCACACTAAAAGATGCAAAATTCTGAAGTTTTTCACAAGCTATATGTGAAATGTGTTGACTGGAGTTAGGCAGTCCTGTGAGTGAAAGCTTGTTGCTAAAGGTGAGATTAGGTAGGCACCGAAGTGGAGTTTTTCGTCAAACAGAAATGGGGAAATTTGAGCCAACTTTTGATGAATGCTTTGCTAGGTTGTTTAGTTCACTTTGCTAGGCTGTTTAGTTCAATCTATGCCCTATATTAATTTGGATGTTAGAGACATCAAGCAAAAATTTTATCAGTGACAACCAACTTAAGAGAGAAATTCCACATATAGAATGAAACCTAGGAGCTACCCATTGTTGAGGTTCTTACTACTGAAATTCATGATAAATCTAAAAGAAATTAAAATATAAGGTTATACAGGTCTGTATATCTTGAACTTCTTGTGTTTATTTGCATTTTTTTATATTTTTTTAGCAGGAATGTTGTAATTTATCTAATTTTTGAATTCACCAAAAATTTCAACTAGCAGCTCTTAACTTATTAAACTGCTGAGAACAATTTTTATGTTTACATATGTATGGCCAAAGTTATCTTGATAGCTCCTACTTTTTAAATTTTTTCCTCAATGAGACTGTTAAGAAAAAAAAAAACAAATAAGTAGTTTATCAGGTCTCTTTGATTTCATAACTTACACACACACACACACACACACAATACAGTAGTCTTTTCCACAAAATAAAGTTAATATTATCTAACCGATTCAATGCAAATTCTACCAAGCATTTGGAAATTTTGGTTACCCTGATTGATAAAGTTCCCATCTCTATTCAGGTTTAGATTCGAGTCACTGGTAATATCAACTCGATTTACCATGAAATTATGATTACAGAGATTTGCAAGAGAATTATGAGGTACTGGATTTGAGATCAAGAGGAATATAAGTATGTTCATCTATGACAGCCTTATTATCGCTCCCCCATGTGGAAAGAAAGTCATTCTTATTTGCTTTTATAGAACTATCTTTCCTTGATAGATAGCTGTATATTACTTAGAATGATAACTTTATTAATATCTGTCTTTCAGTTGGACTAAAAGCTCCATGAGTGGAGGGATAAGGTTTAATTTAATTCATCACAATATTCCCAGATCGGTAGTTTCTTGAACAGGATAGATTCTCAAAATCCCCACATACCAAATCCTTAAAAATATTTAAAATCTTTTCTGCTGAGGCATATAATGTCAAACTCACTCTGGTTAGAATTCCTACTTTTTTTTTTTTTTCTTACCAGAGTAAAGAAGGATCTTTAAAATTGATTAACCTTAAGATTTTTACATAATTGTTAGTTAAAGCTTTCTTATTCAAAGATCTTATCAGAAAGGCAATCAATTGCTCTGGAAAGAAACATTATTTCAGCAATTTCCATCAGCTAGCCTTAAATCTAGTCTTTGCATAGGTGAAGCTATTGTAATTTTCTTTCTCTATTATTTAGGCTAATTCCTGAAAAAATATAGAAAGTCAAGGGCCATTACTCAGAACTAAATACTTTCAGATCAAAGCTGAGCCTTCTCAAATTAAATAGCACTTAGCTCACTAAATGGCTAATTTACTTGAAGTATTAATGGTCTGAGAGAATTAATGCTTATGATAAAATGTACTTACAAACTCTCTGGCCATATATTATTTCTCTAATATCATCTGAGACTAAAAAAAGATGTCCCTAGGAAAGCAATGGCCTAATTTGTATAAATGCTTATAAGAACAATTTATAAATGCCACTGAGATTTGGTTAGAATATTATGTTACTCAATTCCCAATGAATTATCATAGGAAAAGGGATTAAGAAGCTCCTTGAAGGATGGTGGGTTTCCAGTCACAAGTCAGTTGCTTGGGAATCAGTGGCCCTGGATGATAATTTAAAAATTATATTGTAATTTTCTTCTAATTTCATTAATTGGTCCATATACTATGGTTGGGTATGCAATATGATTCTTTTACTTCATAAGAGATGAAATATTTTTCGTGATTTATTTTACATTTTTTTCTTCTTTTTATTTAAATATATAAGTATACAACTTATACTGGCTTAGTTCGGGTGTACCACATTGTAATTCGACATTTTTTATAACTTACAATGTGATCTCCCCACTAATTCTACTAATCATCTGTCACCATGCAAACTTTCACAATATCATGCCTAATTCTTCTTATGACTAAATGTAAATATATGGAGAACCATATTCACGGCTTTTCAAATGTCCTCTGTACTTCTCAATTTGTGGAGCTTGGACCCTAAACAAGCATTTAGAAAAAATGGAGGACTGACGTAAAGTTATTATGATGGATAGTTCCTTACCCTAATACAAATATATTTTCATATATAGTTTGATATAAGCTCACTCAGAAAAATTAGAAAATATGGATAAGCAGAATACAAATAAATCACCCAAGACTTGCACCACCCAGAGAGAGCACATTCCCATACTTCAGCATGGGATACAGCATGGCCCTGCATATTGAGTAGTGAAGACGAGCTCATCCAATATGATCACAGAGCTGTAGAAAACTGCGCATCAAAAGAGGCCAGGATAACAATGAAGTTATAATAGCTCAAAGGATTTGTTTATGAGGACCCGGGAGACATTTTTGGAGACTTTTGCTAAGTATTTGAAGTCCTGCAATGGCAAGTGTGGCTGAACTGGTTAAAATTTAGTTACTACGGGTTATTATTGTTCTTGCCAATTTATACTCTGGCTGGTGCGGCCGGAGGAAATATGCACTGTAATACACGCTATAAATATGTGCATGTTTCCACTCTATATCACAATGGAATTAGTGCTATTTCTAGCTGAGTATGTTATATATTTAAAAAGCCAAAATATAGCACTTTCTTCATTAGAAAACACATATGACTTTTTTTTTTCATAAATTCTTGAAGTATAATAAGGGATTATTTGGCTATCTTAATCTTATTTCTTATATTCATCCTGGAGTTAACAGGCTTGAAAATTAAAAAAAAAAAGCTTCAAATCTCTTGAAGATGATTTATTAATGATGCAATAGTTGAACTATCTTAAAATATGCAGAAAAAATGCCATCTTTCATTTTTCTAAAGAAGTCAAGTGCTGCTTTGAGATATTCCAACAAAACTTGGGAAATAACAGATAACTGCACTTCAAAATAAATGTTAAAGAGCCTTGTTTCTCTTTTTTAAAAGGATGAATGTGGGTGTGGGGCAGCAGTATATGTATGTGTGTGTGCATGTGCACACATGTGCACGCACATATTTTAAGTGGCAAGGAAATCAGAGGGCAAGAAAAGATGATGCAGGATTGGAAATACATGGAGTTGTGTGTTATGAGTTCTCTAATCTTTTATTCATTTGGATAGAAAATAAATTTTATCCCAAAGTTAAATTTGTGTGTTCCTGCTGCATGATAGAAATTATGATTTTTAGAGCTCAGTAATTCTAGACTTAAAAGGAGTTCAAGTGTTATAGCATCAAAAAGTTCATAAAATTATATTCAAAAAAACCATTTAGGTGGGATGTTGTAGATCTCTTTTAAATTGCAAAGTAAAATAGCTATTTAATAATTATTTACATTCTTTACATTTCATTTATTTCCTTAAATCAGTGGTACTAAGTTCTTTTGCAGACTTCTGGTTCATTTTTTTTTTCCCCAGAGTGGTGTTGACATACCTCTGCTCAAATTAATTAACATCCTCTCTCAATAGACTCATTTGGTATGAATAAAAATTTCAAATGCTAATTTGTAGGCTGACCTATGTGGCCTCCATCATGAGAAATATAACACATTATTATTATACTTCACACTAACAGAGACAGAAGAGCTGTGAGCCTTGTTTCTTGTTCTTGTTTCTCTCTTTTTTTTTTTTAACTGTCATTTCTTGGGCTATACCTGTGATCCTGAGGAATATAAGTAGTAGAGACCAGAATGCAAGAAGGAAAATATGATTGAAATAGTATAGGAACTAGAGATAGTGCAGTTAAAGATGTTTAAAGTACTGTCAAAAATACTAGTGTCTCTTTTTTAAAAAAGTAAAATACTGTGTGTGTGTGTGTGTGCATGTTTGTGTGTGTGTGTATGTGTGTGTGAGAGAGAGAGAGTGAGAGAGAATCTTTAGCATTAGATGTAGAATTATGTGAAAAGCAATATGTAATCATATATTATTAGTTACAAGTATTGACATGACCTCACCATTTGATTGTTCTCATAATATTTTAGCAGAAAACTGTGTTTTAAAAAAAGATCCAGGAGATTTATCAGGATATCTTAGTTTATTCTTAGTTTATTTAATAAATGGCTATTAAAATCCTACTCTTTGCCAGGCAGAGAACTGGGCTCGCTCTCACAGAAGACTTTTTCAGATCTTAAATTTGTAGCTCTAAACATTTTAATTAGCTTAAATGTTTCAGCAATTTGCCATTGCTATGTTTCAACATCATGTAATCTTATATTAATTAGCAATGAAAACATAGGATAGGAGAAAGAGGTCACATTTGGAACCAAAGACTTAGGTTTAAGCTTTGCCCTAATATAAGTGCCTCAGATTCTATTATTATAGAAATTATTTCTTGATGAACACAGAAGATTAAATTTATAGAACTTAGGAAATTTAACTCAATATCTACCTGAAAACAGCTAATACATTTAATCTATTGAGACTTCCAATCAGGGGAGAATTGACAGCAACAAACCATATTTTATGCAAAAGACATTTTCCACAAATTATGATAAATGAGCTTTGATTTTAAGTAAAAAGCTATTTGCCTATTTCTATATGTATGTATGTGTGTGTATATATACATATATATCTTAGCTACTTTAAGTCAATGATTTATTTAATTCACTAATAAATTTAAAAGTGTATTAACATGCAAAAAAAATATTCCTATGACTCATTTAAGATGATAGAATATGTTTCTATTGTGGATAATACAGGAAGAAAGACAGACACAGACTGTATATTACATGAGATGGCAAAGAGCAAAATGCATGAACATAATATGCTGTCTGTGTCTCACTTTTCCCTTATGATATTACAATTAATTTCATCTCACTAGTTCCAGGCTAATAATTCATAAAATAGTTTTGGGTGCCTACTGTGTGACAGGCAGCTATGATAGATTGAGCAAGAATAAATTATACACAGCTCGTGCTTCAAAAATTTTACAATCTATCTGGTGGAGTAAGTAGAAATAATAAATTAATAAGATAAGTGCCAAGATTGAGATGGATATATAGTCATATAGAAGTACTAATAAAAACACTTAATTAAAATTACTGTCTAAGGGCTTTTTCAGTTACAATCTTACTCCTTGTTCTCCTTTGAATTAGCTAAAGCTAACTTTTCTTCTTATTTTTTTTGACTTCCTCAGGGAAGTTTTCTCTAAACCTCACCCTTTTATTTTATTGCTATTAACTAATTTTCATACTGTTTCTACATTTTCTCACCATATAATTAGTAGCTACTCAATAAAAACATTTGTATTAATGAATAAAGAGGTAGAATCTGAAGAAGTGTTAAAGGTAGAGTTATCCTGGTGAAGGTGGAATAAATTTAGCAAGAGCACAGGAATAAGAAATAAATTTTAATGTGCAGAGAGACAAGCATAAAGTGCAAGGTAGAAAGCAGCAAAAACATATGGTGCCAAAAATGTCTCCAGAAGCCAGCCTCCAGGGTCTTTTAAACTGTGTAAGAACAGACAGTCCTCTTTTAGCAAATTGGGGAGCCATTGAGGGTTTTAATCTGACAAGTGTGAAAGGGCAAGTTTTGCTCTGCAGGTAGTCAATCCTGGAAGTTTCTAAAAGATCAATTATGGGCAGACTTGGCATCATGCAGAAATTAACACATGAAAAATCGAAAAAGATAGCTCTTAAGGAAAAAAAAATCATCCTAAATGCTGCAACCCAAAGATATTTACTATTAATATTTTGGTGTTGATATCCAATAATTATGAGGTATGCATTTTGAGCATTCTTAGAGTTGCCAAATTAACAAATGCCCTATATCACACAAAGCTGCCACAGAAAACAGGTTAATGTTATATGCAAATGACATCTTTGGACAAATGACAATTTTACAAACATACTACTAAGCTCATACTTTAGTAAAACTTTAATAGAAGGATTACTTATAGTATGAAGATGCACACAAGAGAGATACGGCTTAATGAAATGTGGTTCAGAACAGAAGCACCAGTATGTGGAGACATTGCTGAAGGCAATTCAGGGGTTCCTAAACCCATGTAGATGAAAGGTTTGTCTTGTATTAAAGGATACTTTTTATGTTCTCTGGAGCACTGACAAACATAGTCTAATGAATAACTTTGTCTCAATTACAATACAGAGTTCTGAGGATATTAGTAACAGATGAAAGCCATGGACTTCTGTTTTCTCTGTAAAAGCCATAACTTTCGAAAGCTTCTCCACTTTCTTTTCAAAAACATTTATTATGAAACATATCATCAAATGTCAACTGTTTTGTTCATGGTTTGGTTAAGGTCAAGTCAAAATTTCTGCCTTTAGATATTTATGTACTTCTCAAAGGGACAGTTCGTATTTACTGAAAGCCTATGATATGTCGACAGATGCTATCTAATTTCATGTTTGCATTAACCCTTTCAAGGTAGATATTAGAAGATTACACATAGAGTCCAAGGAAAGGGGAGTATACTATAAAGGGATAATCAGGATGATTCATAGAGGAGGTGAGAGAAAAAAGATGCAGAGTTCAGATAAGTGGGATGATGTGAGAGAAAAAGAAGGATTTGGGAGAATAGAGAAGTAACCCACAGAGGTTGGAATAGGCATTCACTGTGTTGCTAAGTGTGAAGTCAACAGTCTGATTGAAATAAAGTTCCATATGGGGACTTTTCAACAATTAAAAATGAAAAAAAATGATTCATTAAATTCTCTTAGTCAGTGCTCCAGAGAACATAAAAAATATTCAACAATAGAAGAAAAACATTTCATTAAACATTATAGCTTAAAGATATCTATATTTCTGATCACATATATAAATAAAAAGCAATAGCTTTGATAAAAATAATTATTGTGATAATTTAGAAATTGTGATTATAATTCAGAATTACAATTCAGAAACTGTCATATCTTTTGTAAAAACTAGCTGTTATACATTTAGAATCAAGAAGATATAGAATATATACATTTTAATATCAATAATTACTCAATTAAAAACCTCTGCAATTAGTATTATTCTTAAATAAATAAAATTAAATTGAGACAGATGTTTTGAAAAGTTCTTGAAGAAGCCACTAAAATCCAGAAAATGTTCTAGTGTGAAGGTTAATTGAACATTTTAATAATGCTACACAGGAAAATTGTCTACTTAAACTGTGGGCGAATTTTAGATCCCTCGTACTGTGAATGCAGACACATTAAGCTAAAGTATTCTCAGAAAAAATTCACTTAGGTAAACATTTTTCCAGTAGTTGATATGAAAATAACTTACTGTTTGCAAGTTAAAACGTCAAGTACTAATTCTGTCTCCAAGCAAAAAAGGCTTTTTCAAGGGTATAATTTCTTTGTTTTCTTTCCTTTTAAAAAAGATATGTATGTTATACTGACCTATGAGGCATTATTTATGGTAGAATTTATTTCACAACTTAAAAAGTTTCTAAATGTCAAACACTATATAAGTATTGAACAATCTCATCCACATCAAATCTCATCATGTTTTATCTCATTTTAATTGACCTAGAAATAAGGACTGTATTTATAGCAACAGTAGTTAACAGATCAACAACTCGGATTAACTCAGGTAAGAAGTGTAAATTCTTATTAGGATAAGTGGTGTCTCATAAAAGTCAGCGATAGGAATCAAACTCGGTATCGGGAATGTAGAAAAGAAAGAGTACTTAAATGTCAACAGACTCATTCATCTGTACACCTCTCTTTTAACCTTTTTAGTTCTTTCCTATTTTAACTTTCTGAAGTTCTGGTTTTACCCCTTTAAGTCCCTTGGTTAAAAAAAAAAAAAAGAAAAGAAAAGAAAAAGAAAATGGGACTTCATTCATACTGCTTCCAAATTTTGTGTGCTTAAGTATAAAACTTTCACTTTTCCTGTTTGTTCTAAAATTACCTAGAAAGATCTTATTGGCAAGTTTAAGTAAGGTGGTCACCATTTGAACTGGGGAAGGGAGTGGTGAGGGATAAATGGATGGGTCTTGGTGAAAGGAAACATCTGCATTTCACTGCCAAAAGCCAAATGCTTACCCTCATCCTTAACAGCTAGAGCACCTATACATTCAGCCATTTAAATGCTCTTTGAGCTTTAATCTGAAACATGTGATAAACAACAACGTGGACAGAGAGTCAATTCATCCCACCAAAGCAGAGGCAGTAATATTCAGTATCCAGTGATAGCCTTTTATGTCCAGTTAATATTGGCTAGACTTTAACTGCATCAAATATTCTGTGTTCACAGTTTTTTTGCTAGTGACAGAAAATAGAGATATCATCAAAGATAAAAATCATTTAACAAGTTAATATTGATAGGATTTCTTAATTCTAAATTTTAAAAAATCTCTTTAAGAATAGGCCTGCATGTTTTTCAGACCTAGTTTTACAGCAGTTGTCTGTTGCCAAAAATTGCAGAAAAAGAAATATAATTTAGGGGACTCAAAGAGAAAATTATGAAAACAAAAACTGAATGAATCTAAAAGCAGTAAGGTACTAAGAAGAATAATGCATGCTAATCTAAATCAAGGGTTATTTGCACAGATGTTCTCTGATCATCTTAGACTTAAGAAAAGATAATTAAGTCATCATATAAAATAAAAATAATTCAGATAATGTTAGTACATTGTTTTTATGGCCAATCAATAATTTGTTTTTATTATACAGATATTAAAGGAAAATACTATTTCAAAAACTGAAAATTCTTGTATAGTTATGACTAAAGATGATAGCTGAATGAGGTTCTCTGAGGACTATTTCAAGAGCATGTAGCCATTTTGTAAGAGAATTTGTGTTGATTGTACAATAACCACTTGCTCTGGAGAATTCCAATATGGGTAAATGAATATTACTCCAGGGTATTAGCCAAGAAAACATATTCTTACAAGTCATTGTACATGGCAATGGACAACAAATGTTGTCTACACAGAGCAGTCGTGTCTCCATTTTTTTGTCTTTCTTATTTAGGAATGAATCTCTTCATCTTGTCCTCTTTTCTGGACATGAATTTATTTTCTTTGTAAATGATCTTTTCCAAAGGACTCAACCATCTATTTCTTTCCAAATATATCAATTTGTCCATGTCATTACTTTTATCTTCTATCTTCTGATGTGTCACTCCACTATTTATTTTGGGATCTTCATCTCCCAGCTTCTCTGTTAGATCCTTCAGCATGGATTTCAAACATTGTATAACACTGACATATTTAAAGACTTAAATCAATGCCTTTAATATATTTATAACCTCTATTCTACTGCCTTAGATTTTTTTCCTTTTTACAATTCTGCTTCTTAAGTGGTCTAACTTTACTGCTTCCTTTTGGTTTTAATTTATTCATTACAACCTGGCTTTATTTCTAATAAAAAGAATCCAATGGTCCTTTTAATCCACATCTAATCTGTCTAATATTTTATATAATTTATGACTCCTTTCTTTAAAATTGTCTCCACTCTTGGCTTCTATAATGACACACTATTCAGTTGCTATTCACCAATTTGTTCACTTAACAGATAGTAAACCGTTATCATTTGGCATACATCATTGTAGATGTCAAAGTATAAACCTCAGTAAGATATGGTCCCTGAACTTTCGAGGGAAGAAAGTACACAAATAATTGTTATGAAATGTGATAAATGCTATAATAGAGACATTTATATTACAGGATGATATCATAAAAGAGGGTTCATTTTAAAGACCTTTATACAGATCACCTTCTATTCAAATACATAAAACCAATAAAAATTACTCTATATAAACCTCCTCCTTTAAGTAGAAACAAAAATGACTTCTAGAGGTATGAATAACATAAAAAATAACTCATTTTATAAAACACACAAAATGAAAATCAATTATTTTGAATGATTTTATTAGTTCTGATTAACATTGCAAATAGAAAACATTCATTTTCATTGAATAATTATGAAATTATTCATTAATCAAATGGTACTTTAAAGGTGCTATATTTGAACTGAGAAAGCTTATAGAGCATATATTTTTAAATTTAAAAGGAACTTAGAGACCATTTGGTCCAACCCCATTATTTTATAAAGAAGAAACTGACCCTCTGGAAAACACTTGCTCCAACTCACACAGATTCATAGGGACATAACTGAATTAGAACCCAGGATGCTCTGCTCTAAATATTTCTACAAAAAGGCAAATTGAGCACCACAGTAAGTCTGTATAGTAAAATGAACACACCCCTTTCCGAAATTATTTACAATAGTCTAAAGAAAAATATTTTAGTAAGTATTACATGTTTTCCCACCCCCTCATTTACTCTAATTAAAAAATAAAAAAAAAAAAATGATAGAGCAGCTCCTAAATACAGTATTAAACTCCTAGGGACCCTCAAGTAGATGTTAATTAACATAACTGAGACAGTGTTGCTTTACAAAACAAGAATGTGGAAATCAGATTCCTAGAATGTCTCTGATGTTTTACAAAAAAGTTATAAGATGCCTCAAAAGATGTCATAGAAAATGCAATAAACATTCTTGTTTGTCATCTGATCATTTTAGGACAAATCTATAATTATTTACTTCCTTTTGAAAAAATAGTTGCAAAAGGCAGACCTGTATTTCATGACCTTGAACATGTCACATATAATGTTTAATAGGAAAATCACATTTTCTCTGATGGGGAGGGTTAAGTTTTACAGCTATTTCATAAGGCAAAAATCAATTTATTCGAAACCGCTCTAGACAATCCCTCAGGGAGGCATTTCACTGCGATCAACATACTACTTCCCACCAAAGGCAGTCCAGGCCATTTTTCTCCTAAGTTAGAACATATGACACCTATGGTGAAGAGCACCAGGTAGATGACCTGACCTGACATAAGGGCTTTCGTGTATGAAAAAAAAACCAGTGTGTACTTTCAAACGTATGAGACATTTAGATAACACCTGAGTTCATGCTAATAAGGTGACTCATGGTCGGCACTCTGAAAGTCCCATTATAGATTCTGGGCAAGCCAGAAAGATCAACTAAATCATTAGAGGTTGGGGCTTGAGCCATGTGATATCAGCCTAACCTCCTGACCTCCAATGAGCAGAGGGGATTCGAGACAGCGTTCAAACAGTAACTTTGCCAATGAGTCAATTAACCATGCCTGTATAATAAAACTCCAACAAAACTCTGGACATCTGAACCTTGATGAAATTCCTGATTGGTGATATGCATATATGTGCCGGGAGGGTGATGCATTCTTAGAACAGGGGAGCTTTATATTTGAGATCCTCCCAGATCTCTCCCTATGTGTGTTCACAATTGGCTTATACAGATTTATATCTCTTATAATGAAACTTCAGTTATAAGTATAGCCTCCTCCTGAGTTCTGTGAATTGTTCTAATAAATTATCAAACCTGAGCTGATAGTGGGAATCCTCAAATTTATAGCCAGTTTTATTAGAAGCATGGGTGGCTTGGAAAACTTAGGGCTTATGACTGGTGTCTCAAGTGTGGGGAGTCTTGAGGACTATGCCCTCAACCTGTGAAGTCTGTGCTAATTCTGGGTAGTCAGTGTCAGAACTGCATTTCGGTAATTATGTCATAAATGTAACTAACACTATGTTTGAAGATAGAGTGAGTTGTTTGTTTAATATGTAATTCACCTCATCTGCCTCAAGAAGTTACATGTACTGGGTGGAAGATAAGAAATTAATTTAACCAGTCTGACAATTTAAATAGTTCCTTTAGGTAAATCTCTGATTCTCCAGGACTTCCCTATCTTGTGCCCTTGTTACTCTCTGAGATGGCAACCCAGGATGTTGGGGTTTATGTAAACTCACAAAAAAGGACAAAAGTCATAGGCCTCAAAGGACACTATCCTCTACCTCCTTTGTTCCTTATCTCTCTACTGGTGAGTCTTCTTATATTCACAAACTATCTGTGGTTAGTGTAACAGGATCTCTGTTGGTTCTCTGTTGATCTCTGTTGGTCACCACTTTAGCCAGCTTATTCTTAGCTAATTATTCCAAACTCCATTGAGTTTCTTCAGATGGGGGTGTATCCTCTTGCCTTTACTGGTGGGTCAAAATGCTTTTCCCATGGCTAGCCCAGCTACAGGCCACAGGTACTCAAATAAGCTACCTCCATCATGTCCTTTCAGAGAGATTTTATATGAGAATTCACAGGACTGTCTAATCTACAGAGAAAATAGGGAGCCTAGGAAAACAAACTCCCTTCTGGCCCTGGTTGAGGAAGTCTCAGCTCAGAGTACCAAAGAGGAACCCCTTATGGTCAAACCTTTCATCTGCCGTATATACTCTATTTTATCTATATCTAACTTGCTCAATTCCTATCTTTCCTGCTTTTCATTTCTCTTTCCTAGAAAGGGTCCGGCTTTACCCCATTATTATTCAGTGTCTAAGGTCAGAAGCTACAAATAAAACCGTGGCTTAATGAGGAAATTTTTAAAAAGTAGTTTAATTTTTTTTTTCAAAACATTATCCTTTGTTAAACAAGAATATAGATTTAACATTATTTATTTTAAAATAATAATATAAGTGTATGTGGCCAAAATTTAAAAAAAAAACAACAACACTTTTTTGGTAAAACTAAATTAGGTTTTTGTTTGTTGGTTTGTTTTTAGTTGTGTTTTTTACTTTCCTTCATAATGATATTGAAATAGAATTGCTGAAGACAAATCAATACTTAAGTATTTAATTTGGTTATTAATATGCATCCATTCTGAATCATGCTTCATAATGATATTACTGAAAATCTATCTACATGTGTAAATAAATAAAAAATAATAAAATCACCTGAAATCTTATAACTATGACACAAAAAACTTTAACATTTTGCAATATATAAAAGCAATTAAAATCTACTTCTCAGTAAAAAACTTGTAATATATTTCAGAATATACTTGCAGAATTTTCAAAATGCATTCAATTAAAAAACATTTATACCAATAGAATCACACTGTACATGAAATATTGTGTCACATATTTTATTTATTCATTTGTTTGTTTATTAAATTTATTGGGGTGATATAGGTTAATAAAATCATATAGGTTTCACATGTACAATTCAATAGTACACCATATGTACACCACATTGTGTGTTCACCACCCAAAGCTAAATTTTCTTCCATCACCATATATTTCGCCTCCTTTACCCTTGCCTCCCCGTTTCCCCCTGCTTCCCTCTGGTAACCATTAAATTGTCTGTGTCCATGAGTCTCTGTTTGCTTGTCATGTGCACTTGTTGCTTTCAGTTTTATATCCCACATATGAGGGAAATCATGTGGTTCTCAACTTTTTTGGTCTGACTTCTTTTGCTTAGCATGATAATCTCAAGATGCATCCATGTTGTCACAAATGGCAGTATTTCATCTTTTCTTATGGCTAATATTCCACTATATATATGTTCCACATCTTTACCCAGCCATCTACTGAAGGACATTTGGTTGTTTGTCTTGGCCACTGTGAGTACTACTACCCTGAACATCGGGGCGCATATATCTTTACGGATAAAAATGTTTTCAAATTTTTTGAGTAAATTCCAAGAAGAGAGATTGTTGGGTCATATGGTAATTCTACTTTTAATTTTTTGAGGAACCTCCATACTGTTTTCTGAAGTGGTTGTACCTATGTTACCACCAGCAGTGTATGTGTTCCTTTTTTCCCCACAACCTCTCCAACACTTCTTATTCCTTGTTCTGTTGATGATAGCCATTCTAACAGGTGTGAGATGGTATCTCGTGGTTTTGATCTGCATTTCCCTAATAGCTAGTGAAGTTGAACATATATATCTTTTGGCTTTCTGTATTCTTGGGAGAAGTGTCATTTCATGTCCTTTGCCCATTTTCAATTGAATAGCTCTTTATTATTATTATTATTATTGTTGTTGTTGTTGTTGTTGTTGTTGTTGTTGATTTGTATGAGTTCTTTGTATATTTTGGATATTAGGCCCTTATTGGAGGCATTGTTTGCAAATATTGTCTCTCATTCAGATGGTTGTCTCTTTGTTTTGTTGTTGGTTTCTTTTGCTTGAGAAGCTTTTTGATTTAATATAGTCTCATCCATTTATTTTTTTCTTTTACTTCCTTTGCCTTTGAGGTCAAATTCATAAAGTCCTCTCTAATGCCAAGGTCCATGAGTTTAGTTTCTATGTTTTCTTCTATGCAATTTATTGTTTCAGGCTTTATATTCAGGTCTTTGTCCACTTTGAGTTAATTTTGGTGTATGGTGACAGCAGTCTAGTTTCATGCTTTTGCAGGCGGCTTTTACAATTTTCCCAGCACCATTTATTGAAGAGGATTTCCTTTCTCCATTGTATGATTTTGGCTCCTTTGTCTAAATTATATCCCCGTATATACAGGGGTTTATTTCTGGACTCTCAATTTTGTTCCATTTGTCTGTGTGTCTGTTTTCTTCCAATACCATGCTATTTAGATTATTATCACTTGGTCATATAATTTGAAATCAGGCAGAGTAATACCTCCGGACTTTTTTTCCCCACAGGATTGCTTTGGCTATTAGGGGTCTTTTGTGCTTCCATACAGATCTGATGATTTTTTGTTCTATTTCCTTAAAAAAAATGCCCTTGGGATTTTGATGAGGATTGCATCAAATCTGTATATTGTTTGGGTAATAATGTCATTTTAAACAATATTGATTCTTGCAATTCATGGACACAAAAAATATCTTTCCATTTCTTTGTGCCTTCTTCAATTTTTAAAATAATGTCTTATAGTTTTCAATGTATAGGTTCTTCACATGCTTTGTTAGATCTATTCCCAGATATTTTATTCTTTTTGTTCCAATTGCAGAAGGAATTGTTCTTTTTTTCATTTCTTTTTCTGAAAATTCACTGTTAGTGTATAGAAAAGCATGGACTTTTGTATGCTGATTTTGAATCCTGAAACTTACGGTATATTTTTATTGTTTTTAATAGTTTTTTGGTGGGGTCTTTAGGATTTTCTAATACAGAATATATCATCTGTAAAAAGTGACTTCTTCATTCCCAATTTGGATGCCCTTTATTTTTTTCTCTTGCCTGATTGCTTTAGCTAGAACTTCCAACACTATACTGAATAATAGTGGTGATAGCAGACAGCCTTAGATAAAATTAGAATAGGGAAAAAGTTTGGAACATTTTCACCATGGAATTAAGGAGAAATTAAAGGATAACATCAATAACTTCCACTTACTGACCCTTAATGAATACAAGAATTGTGCACATAGCTTTATATCCGCTATTTTATTTAATATGCAAAATCTACAACATGAATACTATCATTATTACTTTTATTAATTGTTTTTAGGTTTGAAGTGGTTAAATTAACTACTCAAAGTTACATAGCTTGTGATAGGTAGTGAAGTCAAATGATAAAGGTGTTTAAAGTCAGTTCTGTCTACAGTACAAACTCTATGTTTAAGCTTGCAGTTTAAATTGTATCCCATAGTGAAAAAAAAATATATATATATATATATATGGGAAGAATGAGCCATATCTTGCAGCTCTTTCTTCAAGTCTCCAAATCTAGATTCAGGTTAGCCAGTTAGCGCAAATTATTTCAAACCCTAGCACAACAACTGTTTACACTTTTTGCCCTCCTTTGTTTTTAACCTATTTCTATCACTACTTCTTATTTCTCAAATATATGATAACTTGCTATATGATTAACATTAGGAGCCAAAAGGTAACCTAAAAAAAGCAATACTATTTTGACTAAATCTGGTAAAAATATGATGAGATGCTATTTTTTTTAACTTTGTAATTTCAATCAATATGAGTTTGTATGTTATTCCAAAATGTTGGTAAAATTTTAGAGTAGAATTTTCAGAACTCATAGGCCCCACTGATTCCTTGCAAAGTCCATACAAAGTTTGTTTGTTTTTTCCATCGCTTCTTGCCAACTTAAATTTAGAGGAAAATAACTGCTGTTGCCAGATCATGAAATGTGCTTGTGCAGGGTGATGGAAGTTGGATTATGAGCAGTAAGAGACGCTGCTATTTTTCATCAAGACAAATACAGTATGCATGACTCGTTAAAAATAATCTATCGTGAATTTTTTATTTTATCTTGTTTTGTTTTCAAAATTGATTCATTCTTTAATATTCATGAATAATATAGACATGTTAAAAGGGGGAGAAATTTTTGACCCATTTAGTTTAAAAATTTTGTATAATTAATTTAATTTCAAGGCACAAACATTAATTACAACATAGTAAACTAAAATATAGATTATAAAAATAGGTCCATTTAATAATTTATTCCAAAATTCACTTATTCTAAAAATACTATAATTGTCCCCCCTTTTTTCTGACCTTAGAACACTTCTGTTCAAGATGATAAGAAACGATATTTTTGATGCATTACAGGTATTAAGAGTTAATAGAAGAGATATCCAATGTGGTCCATCTACTTCTTTCATATATGAAAGTGGTATTCCAGGTAAAATTCTCTAATTATGTTATCTGGGCCAAAGTGGTAAACCAATACTGGATTCTGAGTCTTGATATCTAGGGAAGCTAAAGAAAGGAACTGTTCTAATGGTATCCCTCAGAACATGCCAGATATGTAGCTTTATCTGACCACTCCTGAACACTCTGGTTCCAGCCACACTGGTTCCCTTGCATTCTTAGGACACATCAAACAACCTTCCATTCAGATTTATATTTGCTTCTCCTTCTGTATAGAATGCTCCCCTTCTTCTCATCCCCGCCCCTACCCTCAACATACAACCAGCTTGTCTCATGCCCTCATCTCCTTCAGGTTTCTGCTCAAAAGTCATTTTCTCAGCAAGTCCCCCTTGGATTCCTTTATAAAATAGCCATCTCTCCCCTTTACTCTGCCCCCTTGTCCTGCTTTGCAGTCCTTCATATCACTTATTATTATGACATACTATTTATTTGCTTATTTATTATATTTGATCTCCTTTTTATAGAGAACATGCTCCATCATGACAGCCACTTTATCTGTATCAGTGATTACCACATGGCTCACGCTTAAAATATTTAACAGAAAAATTAATGTAGCTATTTTCTCTATTTGATGCATCTTGGGCTATTTGCTTTCCTGAGTACACACTAGAAAATAGACTTTTATTTTTCTAGAAAAGTCTATTTTTTGTTGTTAAATAACAAGATAAATTATTAGCATACCAAATATAAAGAAAACATATGAAGAAAAATTATTAAAAATTCATAACAAATTTAAAAGTATTATGCAGTTTATAAAGGGAATTAATATAGCTTGGTTGGTATCATAAAAGGCAAAATATATTTAATGAGTAAACAAACAAATAAATTATTAATTAACTAGTTAATTAACAAGTTTAATAAAACACTGTCCTCCAAATGTTAGTATGACTATCTTGAGATTTTAAGATTGTGTGGTAGATTTTTGAGAAGGAACAGAACAGCTGTATTTGTCATAAAGCTCCCAATTTATGTCGTGATGGCTACAGACCTTAAGATAAGAGGGCACCACACAATGCAGTAGCATATCTTGGCCTGTCTTTTTCTTACTCATTGCCACCCTAAACGATCGGTACAACTGCCACCACATTCTCTGCTGTAGTGAGAAAATAGCCAGTTTCTTCCTAAAAACACATAAATGTTTTATACTTAAGAGTTTATATTGACTTTTTGGAACACTAACAGTCTATGCATATCCATTTAAAAAACATTTACAAACATCTATTCTTTTGATTCTTGAACCATGTAGGGCATTAGCAAGGCTGCATCCTCAAAGAGGGAACAGCAAAATAACACCTAGGTTCCACAGGCTATCTCTTCTTCTAGGTTCTTCTCTGATAAACTGGAATCCCCACATTCCACTCTCTGCATTTGATTTCAGTTCTTTCACCAGCTGATTCTGATCCTGCATTGGCTCTGACAACCACAGTCACAAGTCTTTCTTCACCTCGCCAGCTAAAAATTTGTAACTCCCTTAAGGAAGACAGAAACAGAGCAGCATGGGTTCAATCACTAAAGCTAGGAGTTTCAAAGGTGTTAATTAAAATGCTCCCTTGGAACAACAATGCAAACTATAGCCCTTAACTATATTAAATTATTTTGGAGAAATCTATTGCTACTAAAGAAGTTTTGGTTGATATCAAGGTCCTAGAGAGGTCAATTTTTTTTTTTTTTTCCTAACTTAAAATCACTAGTATTTTAACTGGGAAAAAAAACCCCACAACAATTTAGTCTGTACACTATTCTAGGCTGGAAACATTCTCAGCAGGAATCGTACCTCTTACTCTCCTCTCATTAGCATTTTACTTACTATCTCAGATCTGTGATCATGATTTTGGCTTGCAACTAGGCAGATGGTATTCAATTGCACATTTAATGTTACATTTTCTAATATCACAATACAAAAATAGTTATCATGAGCTGCATATCCATTTTCTGTAGACACCCAGAAAAAAATAACTTTCACATTTCCTCTTTTATCACCTACTTCTGTGCAGCCAGAAGGTTGTATGCTATGCCTTACAATATGTTAATGTATTGCTTGCTAATACATTTTTGTTTTAATCAAGGAATTAATAGAGAATTGTAGATAAAATAAGATTTTATTAATAGCAATAGATGATCAGTTTTTAAAGAATTAGAATATGGCCAAGACTAAAACTACATGGACTGTTACTGACTCTCTTTTTAATGTTTTATAAGGCCCATCAGAATTTTGAAAAAAAAAAAGCTTACAGAAACCCATTAATTAGAAAATGGTCAGAAAGTGATTCTTATTTCTATGCCACTGTGTTCAACTTCTCATGCATAAAAGTTTTCATCTTTCTATTAAGACTAAATGAATGCAAAGATAATAAGCTGCACTACCCACCAACTACCGTTTCGCAATATGATCCCTGGAATACCCTTTGACTTTCCAGGTCCCATGAATGAAAGATCTGCCACTGCATTTCTACCTGTAGTTACCGTGGTGCCCCCATAGACGTTTTCTTTTTCTTGGACAAAACCTCCATTTTCCTGAGAGGGTTTGCATTTTGTGAGTCACATGTCCATTTATAGAAACAAAGTCCTTATTTAACTGATCTTTTTGTGGTTCATGCTGCTTTTACATTTACCGAGTTTAATTGTTTGCTGTGGTAAGACTTTGTGTAACCTGAGGTTAGATGACATGCCACCAGAAAGATTTTGATATTTTCTCCTATCTTCATGAAATTTTATCAAGACTAATTTGAAAGCTAAATTGTTTCCTTTGGTTCTGAAAATTGGCAGAATACTCTACCATGAAGCAAAAAAAGATACATATAGAAGTATTTCTTTTTTTTTCAAATTATATAGGAGGTGAAGAATAATGATTTCAAAAGGATGTCCTCTAAGTTTAAAAATGCAGTATTTGTGGGATCACTGATTTTAAAATCACCTTAAGATCGCTAAATTTCTATCTTGCTGTAGATTTGTGAACACACACTTAATAATTACTTTTCAATATCCCCATATCCACAATGGAAATAATTCCCAAAATTAAACATAAATGTAATTAAATTCCTAGAAACTGAATCTCATCAGAGTGATAGTGAATTTCATTATCCGACCAAAACAGAGAGTACTTCTCACACCACTCTTCTCACCAATTAAGTCTTATGACAAGGTAATAGTTACAAATTCATTATGACTGCTGGACAGACAACCAGTGCAAACATGAGCCTGGAAAATAATCACTATTCATAGTATTTCATGAGAAATTTAAAGTCCCACTTAAGCTTATCAATCTCAGTTCATACATATTGACTTTGTGGTCATTCCTTATTGAATAAATATTTATTAAATATTGATTTTGTGGTCAACACCATGATGGGCTTTAGAGAATAAAAGTGAGTGAAAAGATACATGGGCTCTGGATACATGTCTGGAGTTTCCATTAAAAAAAAGCAACACTATATATATATATATATACATATATGTATATATATACACATACACATATATATACATATATATGTGTGTATGTATATATGTGTATATATGTATATATACACATATATACATATATGTGTGTATGTGTATATATACATATATGTATATACACACATATATGTATGTATACATACATATATATGTATATACATATATGTATATATATACATACATATATATGTGTGTGTATATATATGTATAATTATATATTGAGATAACAAGCATGAAACAAAAGAATATGGTACCATAAACCTATAAAAGAGTGGAACTTAATATTATCTAATAGGTCAGCAAAGACTCACATTAGGTTAAGTTTCGGTTGGATAAAAAAAAAAAATCACAAACTAAAAGTGACAGAAACTAGAGAGTTTACTGCTCTTTATATATAAGATAAAAGATATCTTATATAAGATATAAAATATTACTGGTCCAAGGCTTTTTGTAGGATTCAAGTTGACAGAGGTCTATACTCTCTCTCTCTTTTGTATCTACCAACTTCAGTGTGCTTTTACCTCAATATCAAAAATGGCTGCTTGAACTCCAGCAATCAGCTTTGCATTCCAATTAGCAGGAAGACATAAAATGGGGAATGGTGGCTTCCATATATAAATATAGTTTATAAAAGCTACTTGAAGTACTTTTATGCTGAGCTAATGCAAAATCTGAAAATTTTTAGATAATAAAATCTTATATTTAAAAAAATCTTTCTCTGAAAACATTTTAAAATAAGTCAATTCCACTGCTATGCTTTCTTGTAAAATATATCTCTGAAAATATCCTGTGTACATTTATTTTTTTAAGGAGGAGGGTTGGAAATTTATTGAAAATAATTTCAAATGATTTTAGATTAGTCATTTCTTTTTTGAGAAACCCAGACTTGTCAGGAACAGTTTTTAAAATCGAACTGAAGATACTAGAATTTCACATAAACATCATACCTCAAATATGAGAATTAATGTTGTATGGATTTTGTTAGAATTCATTAGGCTATTCTGATCTGTATATTTACTTAATGGGAGTTCAAATTCTTCCAATACAAAATGTTGTTTTATCTAAGACAAATATTACTATATCTTATCTTTCATAAAATAATATTAAGTATCCAGCTTACTAAAATTGACATTTTTCTGCTAGAAGGGAACTGTAAATATATATATAACTTCCATAGACTGAGATTAGACCATAAGAGATGTCAAAGATTCCAAAAAATTAGGGTACCTGCCGACCAGCAATTTATGTGTATTGTGTACATATCTTAGAAAAGACTTACAGGAAGAAAGGCCCATAAAATAGGTTTAATGAGAAACACATTGATGCTCTTAGACTCATGGATTCATGAATTAAAATCATTGAGGTAAAATGGGAAGCGAATATAAATTAGGTGGAGAAAGAGTAAGTTTGGCTAAGAAAGCTGCATTAGATAGAGCGATGACATATATAGATAGACTACATTACCATTAACTTGCTTAGAGATGACAAAGTTGTCTTTATACATTGGCAGGTCTGTTAGTTATCTATTGTTGCATAAAAATCCCAAAATTTTATGCCCAAAACAATGATTATTTATTATCTCTCTTTGTTTTTGTGAATCAGTTCGGTAGTTACCTTGGGACTTCTCATCTGGTTACAATCAGAGAGGTTGGTTTTGGCAGCCATCATGGGAAGGTTTGACTAATAGAGGATCCGCTTGCAAAGCGAGTAGCAATTTAGTGTGGGCTATTGGCTGGAGGCCTTAGTTCCTTTCCATGTGAGCATCTCCACAGGGCTGTGGAAGCACCCTCACAGCATGGCAGCTGTCTTGTAAGCAACACCCAAAGAGCAAGGTAGAAGATGCAAAGCCTTCACGGTCTCATTTCAGAAGGAACGCTCTTTCCTTGTACCATATGTTATTAATTTAACAAAGGATTAGTCTAAACAAACGCAGAAATTTCAGGAAGTGGGGATCACTAGCAGTTATCTTGGAAGTTAGAAACTAAACCAGGTATAATTAATATTATTATTATCATTTTACTATGGTCGTCATCATCTTTTATTGTAAAAAGCCTACCATGTACTTAGTAGTTTGCTCATCTCTAATCTCCGTAAAACACTCTGTATTATTTTTAATCTTTATAAAATTCTTGTGAGACTTGTTTTATTATTTTCATTTTATAGTGAGAGAACTAAAATTCAAAGTAGTTAAATAACTAGTAGTAGTAAGTGGCAGGATATATGTTGATCTGATTCCAAATCTTACATTTTTTCAACTATAACATGATACCTCTCAGGAAATATTGTCTGCTCTGGGCCAATTCTGCTAAATATTAAAAATGCTTGTATAGTGACCATTGCATCTTTTGAATATATTACAAAGTACAGAGATGGAGATGTTAAGAAACACTAATAATTCTGGTATTTTAAGTAATTTTTTCTATAATAGGAAAAATATATTTAATATCAAAGTTTACTTTTGCTATATTATAAGGTTATCAATTTTCTTCTCATTGAAACTCAATTCAAAAGAATCTTGGAATAAGTAATTAGTGAATTTACTATCAGTCATACAATATGGCTTTTTTATGAATGTTTTAACATTACAATTTTCTTATAAACCTGTGATTTTATTTTATTTATTTATTGTTTTAATTTAATTTAAATTAATTTTTTTTTATTATGGTGACATTGGTTAATGAAATCCAATTAGTTTCAGGTGTACAATTCAACATTAAGGCATATACGTGTGTGTGTGTGTGTGTGTGTGTGTATTGCATTGTGTATAAACCTGCGATTCTAAATTTGCAAATATATTTCGGCATAAGGGCAGATATTTTATTAAAGCAAAGTCATACTTTGTGGGCCTTAATACTGAAACTAAGCCAAAGGCATAAAGTAATGACCAAATACACAAAGAGGAATTATTCTTGCTGTCTAAAAATTGTGTATTACAAGGGTACCAACAACATAACATCCCTTTTCTAATGAATGTGTATTATTTTAATCAAGCTTTAATTTAAAATCAGAATTTCAAAACCAGTTATTTATTTTGGTGGATAATTTAAAGGTTTTATTTCATTTTACACAGTTTCTAGGTGACAGGTAAATCATTAACAACAGATCAATATCATTCTCGACATGGCAAAATATTGTCTGAATTTGGAAAATTCATGACAAACATATGTCCTAAAGGAGAAATAAGCTAAAGGTCATCACTACTGAGGATTGATTCTCAATTTAATCAGCGTATTTGAAAAGTAGTTTGGAATCCTCACAATCAATACATCAATTGGAGTTAAAAATTGGCCCGTGAAAGAAATAACTAAATGCCTTCATCACAACAAATCAAAAGTGTGTCTAAAAGAGAATAATTATTTAAAAACTAGAGGAAGGCCTTGTGGATATATAATTTCTGCTCATCAGTTATCTTTCAAATAAAAAGTACCTTTCATACTACTAAAAGTTCTCTATCTCTAGTCCACTGTTTCCAAGTTTGTCACATTTTCACATAGACATCACCTAGAATTCTGTTTAAAATGAATATTCCTTGGCCCTTACAAGATTTTCTGAATCATCTCTGGGGTGTCTGCATGATGGATAATTATATAGCTTGAGAATCTCGATAACAGTTCTAAGGATCTTTTACTCCAATCCACAAGAGAGGAGCAATAAAATAAACTGTTGTCAACTGCATAAAATCTGAAAACCCAGTTTCAATTCCCAGAGAGAATCTGCACTGAGAGCAAGAAGTAAGTATAGTTTTGAGAAACAAATATTTCATTCAAATATTTGATACTTTAAAAATATTAATAAGGATAATGCTTTAGCACATCTTTTGCATTTGTTCATGTTGAGCCCCATGGTGAACACACAGATGAAAAAAAGAGAATGTGTCACCTGTCTTGTAGATGGCAAAGAATGACTAACACTTCGGTCTGTTTGACTTCAAACTGCTGTCCACATCATCATAGATTAAAGATTCATTATTCAACAGTGATAACTTTAGAAAGAATATTCGATAAGGAAAGAAAATTGAAGCTGATTTGTAAACCCAGTAATGTAGAGCATCAAACAGACTGAAATGAAACATCTAAGTTTTATACAGAATTCACATGAAGTGTGTAGATCCTGATATAACTCAATGGACATTAAATTTGAATGAATATATTTATTTAAAATTTAGGAAACTTTTTTCTTTTAAAATCCTTACAAAAATAAATTATGTCTTTAATTATAACTTCTTTCCACCAAATAAACAGAGCAACATCAGCAATCTCACACACACACATGCGCACATGAACACACGTGATAATGAGGCTAATCAACTATCTTCTGTCAGATAATTAATATTTTATGGTCACAATGTCAAGTTTAAGGAACATATTTTCAACATAAAGGTTGGTACAATCTTTATTGGTACAACACATTTTGTGACCTTTTGGGTAATCACAGGCATCTTTTATATATTTGGACATTTATTGGGCACTCAAAATATCTTCACTATGGAATATCTGTTATCTGTTAAGAAACAGATAGTATAATGGGGAAATAAATGTTCAGGCTTAATTAGACTTGTGTTAATTATTATGATTGAGGTAAGCACAATATTTTTGTGATCTGAACAAGGAGGTAGAGGAAACTAACTGGGGACTGATGCATTCATGAAAGACAAACTGCACTGGACACTAAAAAATTAGTGAGATTTTGAGGCAAAAAGAAAATGAGGAAAGGAAGGGGCATAAAGAAACTCCTAGGAGCAGTGAGGAATATAGAGATGCAATAAGCACTTACTTATGTCTTAAAGGAAGTCTATAACCTGTTGAGCACCCAGTCTCGTTATGATGTATCTCATTATAGTAAGTGGGAAAGCTCTGGGACAGAGATTGGGCAAGCCAGTTAGAGGCACACAGGTGACAGCACATTTATGATTAAGGGAAGTCTAGGTTGGGCCAACTGGATTTTCTTCCCTGACTCTCCCTTGAATTTAAATCTTGAGTAGAGGGATGTAGGTAGAGTTAACCTACTGGTGATGGCACTGCGAAGAAGACTATCCTTTAGTTCATGTTAGTACATAGATGTAAAAAGCTACCGTGTTCCTTCAAGTTTTCACTGAAATGTTCTTTTCTCAAGGACACATAGTTTAACAGTACATTTCAATACTCCTTCTCCACTTTCTGTGGTCATTTCTCCCTAGCATTTATCACCATCTAACAAACTATGATTGTCCTATTTATTATATCTTTCATCCTGCTGGAATGTAAGCTTCGTATTTTACTTGCTCACAGAACCTGGTATGTAGTAGGCTGCATGAGTCAATTAAATCCTAATTCTTTCAGTTTTCCTTCATAGTTTCTGATATCATCCCAATACATTTTTCCTTTGAAAATCTAGGTAAAGTCTAAAAATCTAGAGAAAGACATTTGAAGCTCTGTCTAGTATGGTCCCACAGATCACGGCCTCTTGGCCGGTCATAGAACATGATTGGTATATTGGATGAAAAAATTGTTTCACCTACATTTGTGTGATAGAGTTTTTTTTAAATTCCTATTTTTTTTTAATAATGTTCTTTTTGAAGTCTTTATTGATGACATAGTTGAAGCTACCTGGCTCTTTTAGCCCAATGTCACTGTATCTTGAACAATATTTTATTATAATATTTATTTTGACCTATTATGTAATGCAAAAATTGCTCCTTAAAAGTATAGACCACATGTAAAGCAAGTTGTTAGTGTTTCATGAATGAAACATGTATACAAATATTTGAACTGCATTATATTATTGTTAAAACATTTGATTATGCATTAAATATTTAAATACCTATACAAAATGATATTAAAACAAAAAACATAAATAATAAAAAATATAATTCTTCAGTGAATTTATATGATTTTATTTATGATAGCTATATTTTTAAAGATTTCAAAAAAGCCTTATTTTTTTAGCTTCTTTGTAAATGAATCAAAATACACCTGTGGCTTTTTATAGGCCTATTATAACTTCAAAGATAGATCATTTTAGAAGCACATTAATGATGTGCTAAATTAGGAAAAACAAAAATATAGGATAAAAGAAAATGGTATGCTATAAAACAGTGTAACATGACATTGTAGTTCCAAACTGTCAGTTTTGCATTGATTTTTTTGACGAAAATAGCTAAGTATAACATTGTTTTCTATGAATATTTATATTTTTTCCCAATATAATCAAAATTATGAACATTTAAGCTACAAGAACTACCTTAAGTTCATTTTTTCCTAATAATATTGCTCAGTTTTCCACTTAACTTTGATAACTTCTGTGATATAACTTAAAATATCATTTTGTGATATTCTTTTAAAATGTTATACACTTTTTAACATTATTAAATTGCCTAATAATTTTTGAGATGGTCAGCAATTCTCATACAGTTCTGCTGAAAATAATAGCATCAAATCTTGTTGACTTTCAAATAGTATCAAATCTTGTTGGCTCTCAGTAATGTAAACTACTTTAAATCTTTACATGTATGGAGCGCTCAGGATCTAAAGTGAGCTACCCTTTTAATTTGCAGGTATTTTGATTTATATATAAAATTAGCCAATTTCACAAACTGATGATTTTAAATTTGCATTTGTATGTGTGTAAAACTTGAGAAGATAATAAATGTCATAATGAAGATACAGAGAAAACTTAAAAATAAATTTAAAAAATACACTGAAAATACAAAACAATTATTTACAAAAGAAATGCACATACACTTTCAAAAGGATGCTTAATATCAATGCTCCATAAGCTTATATTCTATAAGCACAGAAATATTTTATATAAAATTAAGATCTTGAAAGTTAATTAAATATATTTCGATAAGCTCCCTTATATCTGAAATATTTAAAGTGAATATTTAAAGTGGTGAATGCACTCTCTTGGCATTAACTTTTTTTAAAATTTAGAATCAGTTAAAAGGAAGAAAACATTTGTAGAATAAATTATGCTATTATTTGGAAAGTACATTAATCATTAAAACAACAATAGCTAATCTTGACTGAATGCCATCTTTATTGGAAGAAAATATTTTATATGTGATTTCATAAATAATTCTTTTAGCATTTGCAATGACCTCATGACCTATTTTTACAATAATCAAGGAAAGTGAACATACAGAAATAATTCCACTTGCTCATACCCATACTCTCGTTTTGAACCATGTGTTTAATTAGAACGGGCATGTTCTTAACCATTATGCAATGTCATTATTACCAGCAGGGCAACAGAAAAATTAACTGTGAACTAGAATTATAAGTGGATTTGGAAATAGAATTACTTAATTGACATAACCAAGTTATAATAACATCTATATGTACCTTTAAAGTCAAAATATTTTTGTCTGTGCGTGTTAGAGAATCAAATAACATTCTATGGTAACTTTCGAATAATTTTCCTTGAGTTCGCTAAGATTTTTGAGTACAGAAACCAGATATTTTGCTCATCATTATTGAAGTCTGGCATAATGTTGATGTTTAACATGATGTGTTGAATGATTTCACAAATTAATAAAAAAGAATTAATTTTAGGTAGTCTTCAATTTAAAAATGAATTCATTCAATCTAAAACCACAGATATCTTCTATTTGACAGGCATTATCTATTTGACAGGCTATGTATTAATAAACAAATATATGTAGTTAAGTAAAATAAAATTTATGCACTCTAGGAGTCACAGACTAATGGCAAACAGAGGTAACTGAAAACCTAAATGTAGTATAATAAACAGTATAATGGACATACACTAATTATGAAAGTGTAAGAATAAGAGAATTTAATTTGAGTTAAGGTTCAGGGATGATATTTTTGGAAGGGTTTGAAAGGGAACGTTAGCTTCCAAAATTCATTTATAAAATAAAGCAAATACACACATAAAGAGGCAGAAGCGTCTAACCTGAATTGGGTTCAGGCGTGATATTCAAAGTGGGGTGGTAAAAAAATAAAGGCTTCCAAAATGTGTTTGTAAAATAAACCAAGCACACATGCTCAAATAGTGATAATTCTGGATAAGTCAATGCATCCACGTATTTCATGTCCTACCTCACTCGCCCTGTTTTCTTTGCTCTTTGCCAAGGTTATTTCATCCATTTCTATAGCTTTCCCTACTCTGTAAGCAAATGTCACCTACATTTACATTTACTACTCAGATAGACCTTTCTCTTGAGAGCCAAACCTGCATTTCCAACTGTCTACTCAATATGTCCAAAACTGAACTCAATATATTGTTTTTCAAACTGCTCCTTCTCCATATTCCTCTCTCTCCCACCAGAAATTTTTGAAATAATCTTGTCTTTTTCTCTTTTGTCTCCTATATTCACTAAGTTAATAAATTATTTTCAATGTATCTGTTAAGAACATTTTTCTCATCCTTAACTGCTCTTAGCTCACATTCTTGCCACATCTATTGTGGTCTACAGACCACATCTCTGGATGCTGCTGCTGTTGCAGCCGCTGCTCATTGAGCTTTGACTAACCACCAGGTACCATGCTCAATGAATGAAATGCTTTTTCTTCAAGAGTTGCCTCAATCACTTCTCTATTTCTAATTTTCCTCTCATCTAGGTGTTACCTGAAATATAGAACTATTTTAGATAGGTATAGGTGAAATATAATTGTAGACCCCAGTCTGGAAATCTTAAAACTATTTATGTGTTCCTGTGGGGAGGACATTTGAAATGAGACTATCAGCAAGGCATTATATGACACGGAGTAAGATAGTCTTCTTTTCGATTTATAATTCAATTCAATACATATTTACTAATCATGGCTATGTGCCAGGCACTCTGCTTAATGCTAGTGATTTTACAGTGAAAAGAAGGACACAGAGCCTATATTCACAGAACATATAATCTAGAAGTTAAGCAGAAACCTCTGTAGATGGAAGAGTTATGATTTCCTATATGGAGTCCCAGGAGCTATTCATTGATTTCTATGATTGGCCTACTGATGTAAAGAGCATTCTTAAATTAACAAAGATGTGTATTTAGGAAAGATTTTGCCCCTAAATTTCCCTTTTTGTCTTTCAGTTCAATTTCAGGATATAAATTTGTTGACAATTCGGTTATTATAAAATATGTATTTTTAACTAGGAGAATATTGTGTCCGTAAAGAAAAATGGGGAGGTGTAATTAAATAAAAGTCTTAAGTTAAAAAAAAAAGACAAAAACTTAACGAGTCTATAGTACAGTGTTTCGAAGTGGTGGAGCCAAATTTCTATAATTTCTGAATTAATAGATCATTGAGATTAGAAATTGGTAGCTTGGAATAATTTTGCTGCTATATTTAATCATCAACACTTTAGGCAGCAGAATACAGGAGAAAGAGCATGGACTTTGGGGTTCTATAATCCTGGATTCAAACAGAAACTATGATACTTACCCTCTGTATTTTTAACAACTATTTAGGTACCTTTTGTGAGCATCAGTTTTTTCATCTCTAAAGCAGGGACATCATGAAAATTCATCCGGATATTTTTGGAAAGCTACTAAATTGTTCTCTCTGTTCCAGTCCTACCACTCAGCCAAAGCACAATCCGATAGTCTAACTAAATATAAAATACGAACCTGCCACTCTTCACTGAAAATCCTTAAATCTCAACTCCAAGATCCTGAGGGTGACATTCAAATTTATCTTTATATTCTGGAGTTTGTGTATTTTACTTTTAGTCATTTCCTATGTGCAGCTTATGCTCCAGTTATACAAAACTCTGCCTTTCCCACAAACCAGTAAGTACCTTTGAAGATGGTAGTCCACCTGTTGGAAACACCGCTTGAATTAACCCTACCACTCATAATTTTAACTGCATACAATTAAGCAACATAGAAAAAATCTTAATTCTTTCATTTAACTGGGGTCACTGCCTATATTACTATGTAACCCTAGAGCCACAGGGTCTGTCTTTCTTATCATCTCTATAGGACTACTTTGCCTTCAATCATTTAAAAAAAAAAAAAGTAATATATGCCAAGCATTCTGCTAAATATTTCTAATGCATTTTAAAGTATGAACAGTAAGAAGTTACGATGTGCTCTAAATAATAGAAAAATAACAGAGGAATTCTAGTAGTGCCAAAATGAAAGAATTTAAAAAGACTGGTTCTGTGCCAAACAGCCAGAATTGCCTTAATCTCATTTGATCACAAAGTTATAGTATCCCATAGTAATTACTAGTAATATCTTTTGAGTGAAACTCTTTCTGCAATTGACATTTCTGGTTCACATGTTACTTTTCTATGTATTTCTAGTTCTATCTGCTAAATGGGCAAATACATACTAATCAAATTTTAAATTGTTCTTGATAAAATATAAAAAACTCCAAGTAATAAGAAAACAATAAAGAGATGTAAAGGAAAAAAAGTCTCAAAAAAGTTTTGTCTAGCTGCCATAAAAATATTTTTTTAAACAATAAAATTAAAGCTTTTTCTTGATTACTCAAGGAACTATTACATATTTTGAAGAATCTAACAGTGGTATGCAAAGGCTTAGTATTAAACAAATTTACCATAACATATCTTTAGATATTTTCTTAACGATATATAGTTATCCCTCACCAACCACCTATATAGTTAAAAAAAAGAATTCATTGCTAATTATGTAAAATATTCATATTTTAATCATTTACCTTTCAAATATATGCATTTAGCATTTTAAACAAAGATATTGGCAGTACTTATGTGCCAGGGGCAAAGATTGATAAAATATTCTCAAGAATAGAATTAAAACAAAGCATAAGTGCTTTAACAGTGATATGAATAGGCAAAAGATCAAAGAAAATGCACTTAAAAAAGCTTGCAGAAATGAAGTGAATAAGTGAAGGCTTCATGAGGGAAGTGGCACTTGAGATGAGTCTAAGTAAAAACAATTTTCCCCTGGGCAGTTTTGGTGAAGGAGCAAAGACAACAGAAGAATATAGACAACTTTCTGAGAAAGTAAATTAAAGCAGTATGTTGCATGTGCTCCAGACCACAATGGGCCTTTTATGCCAAGTTGGGGAAATGAATTTTATCCTTTAAGAACCAGGGGCACGAAAATAGTTTAAACATGGAAATGGCAGATTACTATCTTTTCATATTTTGTGATAAAATGTCTTTCTGTAGTTTTTAGTGATCCCCAAGGGGCAAGAGAATCAGTCCCTTTTATACACAGTCCTAGTAGTTAATGTTATTCATGCCAGGATTAAATGGCAAAGAAACATATTTTAAACTGAAATAATTCTCCTGTGGCTTCAATAGATCAAAGTGTTTCTGTTGGCAATAATGGCTTGAGGAAGTGGTTTGCAGACTTTCTTTTGTTTTGTTTTTTGATACAGTACACTGCTTATTGTTGTTGTTTACGAAAGCTTGCACAGAGCAGGTGAATGTAAAATAAGGAAACATTAAGGGCCTTAAAGAGTGTATTCCACTCTACTGTCTCCAGCAACTACTGACAAATTCCCATGAAACCTCATGGGCGTGTGTTGACACAGTTTGAAAACACTAGGTTAAGACAGTTTATCTCTAGGTAAGGGGAGTTGTGTGTTAGTCACCAATACCACTGAGAAGGTTAATACATTTAAGTGATGAGTAACTAATCTAGTGGTTTAGTAGAGCATATAAGTGATTTTATTTGCAAAAATAGAAATAAATGTAAAATGTTTTGTGGACATCATTTTGTGGACATTAAGGAGAATTTACTACATTCATATATACTGTATTATATATTACATAGTATATGCATATTCATTTAATTTTGTCAAAAAGTGAGTTTCCCATTTGTACATATTTGAGTCCCATAAATTGACAGTTCTAATACATACAAACACTAAAATTAATCTTTTCTTATAGTAGCATTTAATCTTAGTTTTTGTCAATCAGAGGACATTCAGGTTACTATATTCTAAAACTTAATTTTTGGTAATGGGTACTTTACCAATCATATAGCACAAACTGGGTGTTGGTATGATCCAGGGTTAGGGTACCTCTGAAGAGAAGAATGCTGACAAAAGTATATCCATAATGATGTAGAAGTGAGATCTCACATATAAGGAAATTAATTTAAATTAAATGTTAGATGGTCTATACAAAAACAGCATTTGCATGTATGTGTAGAAGTAAAAATGTATTAGATTAAATTAAAATTCGATGAAAAAAAAGTCTTGTAATTAAAATATCCTTCAGCTTCTTATTTCTTACCTTTTTACTTTTGAACTGTTCAGGTCACATACATTCTAAACCTTACACTTAAAATTTGATAATGTACAATTTCAGCAAAAACAAGATAGTTTGAACATTTAATGAGATGAAACGAATTCAGTATTATTCATGCTAAACTATCTTAAATGTTTTTGCATATGTTAACTCTTGTGCTAGAATAATTTAAGAAAGTAAGCATTAAAATCTCAAGTCCTTGATGGAGAATCATTTCAGAAATGCATTTATGCCATTCTAGAATGAGAATCACTTTTGAAAATTTAATCATTTTCACAAAATACATTTTTTGAGAAATGATCTGTTACTTTTATAGCACCTAATTTCTGATAACAGTATTTCAACCAAAGAAGATATATTGCCTTAAATAGATTAAAATACACCAATAAGAAAAAAAATGATTTTTAATTCTCTCCCTTTGATAATAAAAGCAGAGTCAACTTTAATAAATCTTTACCTTCATGCTTTAAAACCATCTTTCTTTCTTCTTTTCCACCAAATACAAAAACAATAGCAACAAAAAGTGAGACACATTTCCTTTTATAAATGTCAAGATCAAATATATTTTCTGAATTAAAAATGTAGGAGGTAGAGTTCACATTTACCAACATTTCTACTTTATCTCAAATCCTAGAGTTTTAACATGAATTGTATAACATCAACAAAAAAGTGAGTGTGATTAAAATCATTCCAGCATGTTTTCAAAGAAAATCACCTGCCAAGAAAGGTGTCAGCAAGATCTTTACTGAAGGAGCCTGTATCATGACTGAGCATATGGAATTTACTGACCCTTAAACTTTAAGAGACTGAGGTAGAATAACTAATGTCAGAAGCTGACTTAAAGGGACAGCTCCAGGATATTGTAAAGAGTGTTTATATCTCAGTGTATGGAGAAGGAAAAAAAAAAAGTAATAATTCTGTAGAACAGCCCCAGGGCACTTGCATTTTGAGTCACTGCCACAATAAGCAGATCTCCACTAGGAAGCGAATATATTCAGTAACAGCACAGACTTGTACTATCAGTAGATATCATTGTAAAGCAGGAGAGGCGACAGGATAAAAATAGAAGTACGAAACAGAGAGAGAGAGAGAGAGAATAATTATCCCTACTGCTTATAGTTTGCAAAAGCAAGAGACTTTAATAAATAAGACATGCATTTATTCAGAGCCACCTTTATAAAGAATTTGGACGCTACTATATTAATTATCTAGGTCTTTGTAGTTTTTTTCCCCCAGAACATTATAACTATGTAGCTAAAATAATTAAATGCCAATATGTTTATGTTCCTTCCCATAACGTAAAATATACACAGAGAGAAGAGGTTAATTTTCCCTTTTCATATAAAGATAACATGACTAAATTACAAAGTAAACCTTAGTACTGAAAGATGCAATTTGAGGATAAAAATGAGGTAGAATCTGGTTTAGTTTAGACTTAACCATTTTCTAGAAGGATGAATGATTTTTTCTTAAGTAGTTGAAATACATTTAGTAGGTAACAGCTTTGAACTCACTATTATATTCATATTATTAATCATTCTGACTTTTTGATAACAGAAAATCTTCCATCTTAATGAGTTTCTACTTTATCTCAAATTCAAAAGCATATTAAACATGATACTTAAGCCTCCTGTAATTGATTGCTGGCATATTGCACATAAAAAATACAAAATAGAAATTATGTTAAGCTATGCATATGAAATATAAAACATTTTTCTAATCCCAGAGGACACAGTTTACAAAGTTCCATACAATGTCTTTTAATTCTATTCTTTCTGAGCTATATAAGGGAAGTAACTCTGTAATAATGTTCACCATACTGTAGCCATAAACAACAATATCAGGAGACATATCTCATAAACCCTCAATTATGACATGTAGAAAAAATTTTAAATCCTTGTGAAAAATAAGTGTTCATTACTATTTTGCTTGCATTCAGAGAATCCTAATGCCATCTTATTTCCATATTTAAAGCACAGATTAAACTGACATGCATATTATTTATTTCTTACATCCTCTTTAATACCTTCACACTTTGCCGTTTTCCTTTCCTTATATTTCCTTCATTAAAAGTTTCACTATACATCAACTTCCTATGTAGTGAAGCCATTTAAAGCACACTTACTTGAAAAGTGTAAAACCGGGTCCCATTAGGAGGATGCACTTTAGGGGAGCCAGAAACGGTGCTCATATCGGAGAAAATCATTTCTGATCACAGAGACAGTATAATCCTCAAGGAGCTACAGATGCAGAGCAGAGAGCTTAGCGTACAGATAAATCCGTGCATGCATTGAGGGAGGCTGGAGAGTAAAATGAAATCTGCCCCATCCTTCATAGATACACAGTGATAGCATTTTGAATCTTTCTCCTACGTTGGAAATCTAAGCTGAAAGGTCATCAGCCATCAACCTTTTGTGCAGCTAGTTCTTTAGAACATACAATGTTTAAATTGTTTTTTTTTGTTGTTGTTTTTTTTTAAACACAGAAGGAAAAGAAGCAAGAACCAACAATAAATGGAGCTTTATGCAGAATCTGGCAGTGCTGTGGACCTGCCCATCTGTTCTCAGTGATAATCACCTCCCTCCACCACAGTCTAGCAGAGTGATTATGCTAAATATCCTGGTTAACCAATAACATACAGTTTCATTTCAGGGAAGCGTGCACAGTGTAATTCAGAGGACCTCTTCTGACTAACCTGAAGCATGTTTCATACACTGTTTAAAGCTGTATTTAGTAACACGTTATTGTTCCATCACTCTTATTTCTGTAGATTTCCAAATATCTTTGTTACTTTCAGCATTTTCAGCAAGATTTTCAATTTTTGTACAAAGCTCTTTCTTTTAAAGTAGACTTCTTTCTAAATTTATAGATCAAAGCATATTATAGCTGGTTAGGATATTGAGGTACCAGGCATACAAGTCAGTAAGATTATATAATACTACGAATGTTATCAAATAAAATGCACTAAATATTTCTACTTCTCTGAACTCCAAAAGAACATCATATGAGCATAGTCATTATTCTATTTCCCCCACCCTAACTTGAAAATGATTAAGTTTCACAGTTAATGTCTAAAAAAGTACACTTAAACAAATCACAACTTTCTCTCATATATAGAAAACAATTAAGAAAATATCGTTTAGGTACATAAAGATTTTTGACTCAAAATCCAAAAACATTAATTGCAAACCTCTAAGCTGTGTTGCGAAGCATGTTCATTTTTCTATGTCTTTTAACACAAATTATTCGGTCTGTATAAAAGATCATATTCAGATGACTTTGCACTTTTTAGAGGTAAAAATAAATGTTCCATTTACACGTGGTTCAAAGGTGGAGACTTCAGGAGGAAAGAGACAAGAATGAGCCAAAAGTGCTGTCTTTGTGAATGTATCTAAGATGACATAGTTACACATAATCAAGAACCAGAAACCACCTGCTTTGAACCTGAAAACTACAAAAGGAAAATGATGGTGATGAGCTCTTAAAACTTAAATTATCATTTATTTGTACTTTTAGTTCTCCAGTTATAATTCAAATTTATAAAATCAATGAGGAGGATGCAGAATAATGATTCTCAATTCCTTAGATGGGATTTCTACATTCTGGTAAATTATATGACTGGGTAAGTATAATTATTTACCTAGAAAACTGCTATGTAAACCAGAAGATAAATGTTTAATTTAGGGGCAATTTTAAATTTAAAGAAAAATTACAAAGATAGTTTAGAGAATTTCCATATATCCTTCACCCAGCTTCCCCAGTTGTTAACATCTTACATTACTGTGGTACATTTGTCCAACTTAAGAAACGAATATGGTACATTATTAACTGATCTCTTGACTTCACTTGTCTTTCTATTAATGCCCCCTTTGTGTTCTAGGTTCCAATCCAAGTCACCACATTTCTTTAGCTTCCATGTCTCCCCAATTTCCTCTGGTTTGTGACAGCTTCTTATATTTAAGTACTGCCCAAGTATCCTATAGGATATTCTCTGCTCTGATGCTTATATCACTTTTGTTTAATATTTTCCTCATGAATAGTCTAGGGCTGGGTGAAGTATCCTTCTCATCACACTATATTGGGGGTAAATGATATGTTCATATCACTAGTGATATTAACCTTCATCACTTGGTTAAGGTAGTGTTTGCCAGGTTTCCCTACTGCAAAGTTAAGTATTCTTCTCTTTCTATACGCTATTTTTTTGGAGTTAGTCACTAAGTCTAGTGCACAATCAAAGAGGCGATAGAGAGGGGTGAAATTAAGCTTTACTTCCTGGGGGAGAATAGCGTCTACATATATTAAATGATTTTTTTTTCTATACAGAAAATTTACCTCTTCTCTTCTGATTATTTTTTCAATCATTTATTTATATTAGTATGGACTCAGGTAAATTTATTTTATACTTTGGGGTGCTAATATAATACAATACAATTTATTTTGACACTCAGCTCATCCTAGCTTTGGCCACTGGGGCATTCTTCATGTTGGCCCTGTTTCTCTTTGACATGCTACCATCTTTTTGTTTTTTGAGCACACAAATAATTATTTTTTTAAATGTGTTTTGTTCTCCTTTATAATCACCTATTGCTAAAACTGTTAGTCTCCTTAATTATAATTCCAATTATCATAGCAAGTTAACTTGAGAAATCATGTTTTATTTTTTCATAATTATTTAAGCACCTATATTATTTTATAATCTTCTTTTCCATGCTGACTTCTTAGCCCACACAGAATTCATTACATTGATTCTCAAATTAAATAAAATAACTATATAAACATATCAGCTGTGGCAATGAGTGATGTGTAAGACATTTTGGTTCTTCTCACTTGAATATACATGTTGGACTCATACTTCCTTCTGTGGTTAATCGGGCCCATAACTTGTGCTCCCGAAAGAGCTATGACTGGAAACAATGTCTCCAAAATGAACATGAAGCTTCTTGGGAACCCAGGTTTTAAAGGTAAAAATTTTTTTGCCAAATAGATTATTATGATGGAAATATAACCTCCATGTACTTTAATGCTTACCTGTAAATTGGTTCTGGTGTAATTTAAATCAGAAAATTACTAGATTTCTCATTATTGTTATTTTAGAGGAGCCAATAAACCAAATACTTCTGGTATGAAAATTACATTTTCCTGGCGTAATCTCATATACTTGCTGAATTTGCATTAACCAGCAAACTATTACAGCTAGGAATTCTGGAGCTTTTTGGCCAATAAAAACACACCTTTTTTTTTTTCATATTTCTTGTGTAGGGAGGGGAAGAAAGCACTGGGAACTAATGGTAAAAGAGGTGGAAAAAAGAAACAGTATTAATATATAATTGATATAAGTAGCGTTCTTTATTCCAATGTTGCTAAAATTTGCCAAAATATACATTCTTCCCCAAATTTTTTTTTCTATGTAGGCTATTTATGATAATTACATTATTTCATTTTTTCTAAAGGCCTATTTGGAGACAACTCAACTTTCTCACCTGCCTAATAGATATAGGGAGGGTGGTGTCCAGGTCTGAAAGTTGCTAAGGATATAGAATCCTGCCTTGTCCATTGCGGTTGTTGACAGCTGGTTCTCTTTCCAGGCCCTGGAGGCATGAGTATAAAAGATACAGTCTGTCTTCAAGACACTTCAAATTTGGTGAGCAAGACAGCAACTTTTAAGAGGTAGGTAACTAGTAAGACAACTAAAATGCAGTTTAATAAATGCTAATGACTGACTTAACCTGAAGAAGACTGTGTTTGTCTGAAAAGCATCTAAATCAAGGGGTATATCAGAGTGATCCTGGTAAGAGCAGGAGGTTAAGGGCTTTCCAAAAAGCAGGGTCATTGTGCAAAAAGATATAAGATGGCACGGAATGTTTGGGGAAATATGGCTGAAAACATTTTAGGCATGAGAAGTAACTGAGCTACATATGCTTTGTCACACATAAACATTTTCTTAAGTGAAATTAGTAAAGAGACTTAATCTGGTTAAAACCTATTCCTATGAAATCAAGTAAAATTCAAACATTCTTTTCTCAAAAAAATATGAAGTGTGGATTCATATTTTCATATTTTGTTTAGTATATTTTGATATCTTTTTTAGTTTTCCAAATAGCTGTCCAAGATTATTTTGGCTTGTCAAGAAACTTCGTTTTTAGGTTAACTCCTTTTGATTTATACTATTTTAAGCATTAACTTGAAAATAGAATTATAGAGTACAATATTACTACGTGAAACGAAATTTAATGTGCTCATGGTAACAGTAGTTTCCAGGCAATGCCTATCATATCAGGGTAAGTAATATGCTCACTCCAATTAGCATACGCAGACCACCCCTCAAAAAATCTCTCGAGATGTATCTTTCACCAGGAGAAGTAAATTAGGAATATGAACTCTGGTGAAATTATTAGAGTCAAGATAATTAACATAAAAAAGAATATGAACTCTAGGAAATGTAATACCAGGTATTTCAACCACTTGAATTTTTACAGAAGGAAGTTGAAAATGACAAAGAAAAATGATAACTAAATTGCACTTTCTTAAAAATGGATATAATAAAGCCCTGAAGCCAGACAGTTATTTTTAATAGACTAAAAGAGGAGATTCCCAGAAGTCATCTGATGCATCCTCCTGCCTCTGGGAATAATTACCCTTTAGCCTTCTGAAATATATGTCGACAGCTTGGTTTTATAAAAAGTTAAAAAAATACTTTAGACCTTACTGTTTTATTATATACCATCAGGAAGATTCAGCTCAAACATTTTTTTTTATAACACTGCAACATAATTTTTTAATCGAATAACTGTAGATATATTCTGCTTCAGGACAAGCAACTCAATATAACTTTTCCTTTATTTATTTATGGATATTGGATAAAAAGCTAAAAAAAAATTGATTGAGTGATAAGAATTTGGGTAGTTAAAGGAATGCACCAAAAAGGTCTTCTTAGTTTCTGTTAGTTTCTGAGAAATGCTCAGGGGGAAAATGCCATACTTCACAAAGAATAGGAGGTGGGGAGGGGATGATGGATAGAGAAAGAGAGAAAGAAAGAGAAAGAAGGAGGAGGAGGCAAAGGAGAGGGAAGAAGAGGAGGAAGAAAAGGGAGAGATAGTACTACAATTTATACCATATTAACCATCGCGATATAGGATAACAAAGAATTTTAGAGCCAAGTGTTCAGTTAGAAGTCATGTCAGATGAAGTGAAATTTGCAGCCCAGATGGGCAATACATCCTAGTGAATCCATATGGATGGCATACGGAAGCCAGTTAAGTATATATTGCCAGCTAAATTATCTATCTAAGATTATCTATATATCTACCCACCTATTATTATCTATCTAAATATATGTTCATATTTATGCACCTCTATCTATATCCATAGCCTTATCCTTATATCACAAGCTCTACAAAAGATAGCAAAGACAACTCTGTGAAGATTGTCAAAACCTGAAGTTTACTTTTACATCCTGTTTGTGTGTCTCCTACTTTCTGACAGTCATAGCTGAATCTACACGTCTGTAAGGTTTGTTCATTCTTTCATTCATTCACTGATTTATTCAACAAATTCTTATAGAGGAGCGATGGTGTGACAGACACCTGTTACAGTTAGAATAGAAATGAAGGGCAGGTGAAACACTGAGTGGAAACACTTTGCATTTTGTAGTTAGTCAGTGAGAAGCCCCATCCAACAGGTGTAATCAGTCCTAGCAGTGAGTCTTCTATCAAAGGACCCAAAAACACAAACAAAAGAACAAAAAAACTTTTAATATCTTAGAGACTTTCTTCCACTTTCAAGTGATTTCTTAGCTACTACAATCATCATTGAGGATGTCCCAAATCAATTAAAACAATATTTAGAATCCCTTGGGATCCTTAAGATTTATACCCATGTAGACAAAAATATAATAAGCATATTGATAAATTAAAATTTATAAGCTTCCATTAATAACAAGAATTTTTTTTAAATTTGGCTTCAATCCACATCTTGATAATAATGTGTTATATTTTTCACATAATCTATATGTGTGTAGATTTAGGCATGCATGTAAATGTGTGTACATATATAAGTGCATGCATGTGTTTACACAAGTTTATACATATAAACATACACAGCATATGTACATATATACTGTCTTCAGAACTGAAATTAGGAAATTTTAAAATAGTATCTTATTTCCATATTCCTTCTTATTTACTTTAGTTTCTCTTTGCTTAAAGCACATTTTCCACAAAAGTTTACATGTATTATGCTAGCTCATGACCACTTTTATGTAAATTGCTAATATTAAATTGTATTAAATTCAGGATTAGGTTTTTTTCTTAGTCCTTTAACAAAATAATTAATTTATTATAACAATAACTTTACAACTCAATACTTTCATTATATTCCTTTATGTTTTTGTCATGTTCTGAAATATATGCCATCAGGCCTGGTTTTACAGAAATTAAAGTTCTATGACAGATAAGATGCTATTTCCTCATCTACAACTCTGAATATCAGTTGCCTACATTGTTCAAGTTTTTATAATAATATGTGCAAGGATTGCTGAGCTCTGACATTTAAAAAATAAAAACAGTTAATTGAGAAAGATTGGGTCCATTCTATGGCATGAGAACTATATATAGGGTGTTGTATGTTGAACTTAAACTTGGATATCCCCTGTGCTCTATTGTACAATATGGATTTGATGTTAAGTTTCACTTTTCCTCAGAAGTTGGTAAACTTCCTAGCCATTGGTGACCAAACATAATATTTCCACTCTGGAAATTCTGTTATTTTCTAATTTATTTACTGTTAAGTTTCCATATATGTTCTCTGATACCTTGAACCAGCATTATTGTATTGGGATACACATTCTCAGTCACTCATACAGAATTTGGATTTTATTTTTTTTAATCAGGAAGCTAATTTCTAGCTAAAGTTTGAGAAAAAATATGCTTCCTTAGTGTGCAAAAGTTATCCTTATGTGGAACTTCTTGTCTACCACTAACAAGAACTAGCACAACTCATGGCATAGAGTAGACATCCAGTAACTAAGTATTTAGAAATGCTTGAAACATCTTCCTCTGGCTGTTCTGCTTCTCTCTTTTCATGGCTTGCTAATATTAATTATTTCATTGACTTGCCAACTAGTCCTGAGAATTTGAAGATGCTTATTCTTATTCTTAGATCCTTATAGTTAATATGTGGCATATTTAACATTTAAACTTTGGGCTGGGTATACTGCTTGGTACATAATGGGCAAGTTTTTGATGAATAAATAAAAAATGAACAAATCCAGTATTTTAACTACCAAACATGTTGTTTTTATTAAATAATGCTTCCTAAGCAGTTTAGAAAATAAATGAGAAGTAGATTGCAGACTTCCATGCATTCAACCCACACAAATACACACAGAGGTAACCTAGTCTTCATGCATACATTCACAAGAGCATCAGGAGAAATATCACAGGAAAGGGAAAAAGAGGTATGTTTCACACAAACAAAGCAGATGCTCTAATGCTTTTCATCTAGCTCATTTTATTCTGAATACTTTGTTTATATTGCTTCCGAAGAATAGATTTAACTGACAGAATGAGAGGAAAGAATCATAATGGTAACCAATTCTATAGGAGGGCTTCTAGGACAAAATTACCAGAGCTAGCTTGAAATAATAGAACAACTTGAAAAACATTAATTTATATGGATGGATACACCATTCATAGTATTATATTTAATATTAGAAAGATTGCAAGATTATACGAACAAGGGTAATATTAGGCAAAACTGTGGACAAGACTAAAGCAATCTTTAGACTTATTTCTTACTTTTCAAAATCTCTACTGCCACAGTTGCTATGGTAGCAAGTGCATTATTTTCTTCTTAGTTTTATTTTCTCAAAGAATGTTCTTTAGAAGACAAAGACATTCACTATTCGTTTTATTTTTTATTAAGAGCAGGAACAATGGCTCAATAGTTACCATTTATTCAATGATTTTATATGCCAGCCGTAGTGCTGCCTTTTACAAAGCTCTCTAAAAAAGGCATCCCTCAGTTATACATAAAGAAACTGAGTCTTAGAAAAATTAAAACTAGTCTAAGGAAACAAAGTGGAAAAGTCACACCATTTGAAATAGGTCTTTCTGATTACTAAGCTACATTATAAAATATGTACTTTTTATTTTATGGACATATTCAGATTGTTTCAATGTATCAGATATGGGCTGTGAAAGACAGAGGAAAATACAGAACAACCAGAATGTCTTCAGTCTGAGCAGTTGCTCAACTTTTTGGCTAGAGTAGCAGAATGATGAAATTGCCACCAAATAAAATGGACAAGGCTATGAGAGAAGCAGGTTTGGGAAAAATTCAGTTGCTCAGTTTTGCACATATTGAGTTTGAAGTTTCTATTGGTCACCTAAATAAAAATGTCACATTGGCAGTTGAATATACAAATCTGGAGATCTCGTTATCATACAGACTGAAAACCAAATAAATAAATAAATAAACTAGAATGAAGTCACCAGGAAGTGAAGGTAAATCAAGAAGAGAAGAGACCCAAGTTCAGGTCCTAGTGCGCTCTAGCAATAAGAGTCCTGGGAGACCAGCAAAAGAGAATGAATGGGAACAATCAGTGAAGTACAGGAAAGACCGATAGAGAGATGTGTTCTGAAAGTCTAGTGATTAACATGAATGAAGTAGGTGAGAGTGATCATCTGTGTCAAACACTGCTGAGAGATCAAAGGTAAGAACCGAGAACCGGCCACCGGATGTAGCAAAATAAAGTTCGGCTTCAGTGGAGGTTTGGGAGAAAAACCTGATCGAAGTAAGTTTATAGTGAAATGGGAGGAGACATATTGGAAAGAGTGTACCTATACAACGCTCTTAGAGCACATTGTTGTAAAGGGAACCAAAGAAATGGGACAATGGCTGGCAAGGAAAAGGGAGAGAAATAAGAACAGCTTGTGCTGAGGAAAAGGCTCTAGGAGAAGGTGAAAAATATGATGTAGGATGAAATGGGTTTCCATGCTGGTAGTTGTAGTGGTGGGAGTTTGTACAAATTCTCAGGAACTTAGGAAGCAAGGCCCTCAGCTGAGAATCAGGTTGGGGGCAGTTTTGAATGTTTCAGAAGTGAGGGAATGGTATGAAACAGTTATGTATGAAAGGAGTATATTAAAATGTTCCTATATTAAAGAACATAGCTTAGACATGCAAGCAAATCATGACTTACCTCCTTAAATTAAAATCTTTGGCTATGGATGTGTAGGTTGCAAAAAACAACAAAGTTTTTACTGCACGGCAGCAAGCAGTTTAGAATGCATGTCTGTGGAGACAGTTTCATAGGTTGATAACAAGAGAGAAAAGAGATGAGCCATGCATACCCAGTTCATTCTTTCAAACTCACTTATCAAGGAAGCCATTTCTTTGTAGGGGAGTACAAGTGAGGCCAGAAGTGTTATTCTAATGTGGTGGAGGGGAATGTATTCTCTTATTTCCACTGTAATTTTTCTTGGATAGTATGAAAATAAATATCATTTGACCAAGTGTTTTTTTCCCCAGTCGATCAGCCAATTCTTATTTCCATTCTCTCCATACCTAACCAAGAATCCATGGTCTGTTAGTTCTTCCATTCTCTTGCCTATACCCTCAGCCTACTTTCTTGAAATACTTTGACACATTCAATCAAAATTTGGAGCCAATTGCCCAGCTTCTCTGCTACAACCTGAATTGCCGTGTGCCAGTGGAGTACATAAAACAACAAATTCACTGGCCGGCTCACTATCCTCAACTCAACAGTACCCTCTGCTCTGTCTGGCCCCTCTTCGTCTCCCCTCATTGTCTCTCATGTTCCTTTCATGGCAGCTTAATAAATCTCTCTCCAGTCTGTTTACAGCCTCTCTCTAGACTGCTTGCTCACTCACTTACCATAGAGTAACAGGTCAGTTTTAAACTATAATCCTTTTTTCTTACAAACTTACATGTATTTGCCCCTATCCCTATCTTTTTCCTCTCACTTCAAAGTCTGAGATTGATAGTTCCATTTCAATTTTGTAACAAGGAGAGGGAGACGCTTCCTGGCAATTTTAAGTCTACATTGGGGATCTTTTTATGCATCATTAGACGTGGCTTGCAAACTCTTTTCTGGTACAGTCTCTTTTATTGGTTTTCCTTTGATGTCCCTTTAAATCATTCACATATTTATTCTCCAAACTTAGATTGCAATACAATATCTCCTAATATTATTTAAAATCCCAGATGATTAGAGATATAGAAGACCCTAGACATTATCTGGCACAATAGAACCTTCTGCACATTAGAATCCTCAACGGTGCTTTAAAAAAATCCAATGTTTAGGTCTCACTTATAATGATTTTGGTTTAATTAGTTTAAGGATGCCAAATTGGTTCTTTTCTAAATCTCCCAGGTGTTTTTTCAATGTGCAAACAGATTATGGGATCACTGATGTAGTGCAATTCTTTTATTTTATAGTCAAACTGAACATGAGAGATTAAAATGTCCTGCTGTTCTTGGTCATACCATGAATCATTCTGAGCTAACTAGGGCAGAGCTTCCTTCCTAGCCAGTGTGTTGCAAATAGGTTATAGGTGTGCTGAAATACCGGTCTCTCAGCTTCAGAGTGACTCATTCAATCCTGAGACTTCAAGAGCTCCTGAGGTACTCCATTTAAGGCTTGAGCATCCTCCTCTGTCTGCATTGGTGTGATGTCGAAATGTCATAATTTTCTCTTTGTGCCATAATGTGAACGAAATTGAGAAACACTGATCTTGTGTATCCTTATCCTCAAAAATCACTGGCTAATATTTACACTTTGAGAAGTCTATCTTTTCAACTTTTCTCCATTAAATTCCATTTTTTATGTGTTTTGTGTTATTGGTATATTTTTCAGTCCAATAGCTAAATAAAGAATGAAAAGTTCAAACACCACTTAGGGAATGACCTTGGCAAAACTTCATTTTGAACATATTGACAGGGAATTATTAAAAATCCTGGGTCACAACCTCTTAGCTGTAAATGTAGACACCTGAACAACAATGGTCAAGTCACAGTTTTGCAGCTTATTGATTAGGAGGCCATGCAGATACAGTATTGCAAGTTTCTTATGTCATGATAAATTATGGGCACACACTAGTTTCTTCATTCTTCTGTCTTATATTTGACATTCACCACACAGAAATAAATGAAAGGAACATAAATATTAACATTTCATAACAAAAGAAGAAATTCTTATTATAAATGCTTTGTTTTAATATCGAAAAAGGGGCACATAATCATAACATGATTACAATCTGTTAACATTATATACACTGGCAGCACCATTCATGAACAATAAATATTAAATTTGATTCAGCTGATTAGGTGAAAGAAATTGAATATTTCTTTGATTGTATTATTATTATTAAATCATCAACCTAGTACACGGTCTCTAGTATCAAAGAGATCCAAGTTCAAATTCCTGTGGTTCTACTTTCTTTATGAACCATGCTTTGACTTAGCTTCCCTAAGCCTCAGTTTTCTTCTCTGAGAAGTGGGGTTTAAAATAGGTTCTAACTCTTGAGATGCTGTGAAATTTAAGTCAGATAATGTAGGTAAAGCATGTACTGTCATTGTCACCCTCTCAGTCACTCAGAATCAAACTTAGTTTCTAAATTTTTTTTCTTTTCACCAATGGATTGTGTTGCATTATTCCTTTCTGTTAGCCAGAATTCTCTTTTTATTCATACTCAAGATCCAGCTCCAGTGCCCCCTCTTCTATGAAGTCTCACTAATACAGAATCTTTTTATTCCCATACAACTAATCTGTACTTCATTTATAGCCCATATTAAGGTCTATAATAGGTGAGTTATCAGCAATTTGCTGTGCTTGTCGATTCAACTGGGAGCTCCTGGAGAAGGTAGATTGTGTCCTCCCCACTGCAGCCTATAAGATGTAAATACGTGAATCAGACCATTTCATTCTCTTACTCTCAACCCTCCAATAGCTTTCCATCACACTTCAGAAAAAAATCGAAGTCCTTTCCATAGCCTATAAACCTATATAGTATTTGTTTTGGGCACTCTCTGTCCTCACTTCATGCCCCTACACACTGTCCACTGGCCACACAATCTCCCTGAAGTTCCCAGATTGTAATGTCAATTAATACAGTGAAGATCTATTGAGCACAAGCTATGAGTCAGATTTACTCTAAGCATTTGGGATACATTGGTGAGCACAGTAGACAAACATCCTTCCTTGTAGAGCTTCACTGTGGTGGGAAGAAGTGCAGAAACCATCAACATTATAATGAATAAATTGCATTGTATGTTAGAAGGGGATACGTGCAATAGAAAGAAGTGGAGCAGGGGAAGGGGACAGGAATTAGTGCAAAGGGAGAAAGGATTAGCGAGTTTTGAGTTCAAATCCCATATTAAGTCTATTATCCCCTTGGTATTTGCAATTGCTCTAAAATTTGCATGAGTATAAAATGTATGCCCTTATTCCCATACTTCAACTCTCTATTCCTATAATCAGCTTTATTTTCATTTTCTTCAATATATGCAGGCAATACTTTTACTTCAGCTAATAGCTACTAAATGTAAAAAGTAGAGTAAAAAAAAAAACCCTGAAATTTAATCAACAATATATTATTCCTCAGTAATTGGGAAGAATTTTCATATTCAAAAATTCTGCTTTTGATGCCCATGACACTTTTACAGATAACAATGACCTGCCAACTTGTATAATGAGATCACTTATTCATTAATTCACCAATTACTAATTAACTAAGTGCCTATAATGTTCTAAGCTTTTACTAAGCATTGGGGATACAACAATTCAAAACACGGACATGATTATTTTTAAAAGGACATCTTTATTATTAAAAACCTTGTATAAATATTATTATAAAAATTAAAATACAAATAATATTCGTGAAGATCATTAAATTGCTTTTTCTAGTTAAATCATCATTCAGTAATGGCCAAAAAATGTGGTTTTTGTGTGTATATGTCTTATATGCTACTTGCTATATTGTCCTCTTTGGACTTAGAATGAAGCCAAATGTCTCTCCATGGTAAAGGACTGGGAGCATCTGAATTGGTTAATACTTTTTTCATTCTTAGGAGCTTTGGTCCCAATGACAATGATACTTAAGGGGTTAGTGAAATGGATATGTAAAACATAGTTAATTATACATGCTAGATACTTAGCTTTCTAGTCTCAAGTGGTCACAGAAGTCAACAATAGCAGTCCACTCAAATGCCACAGGATGTAATCATTAGTTTTTTCTCGCTCTCTAAATTTATACCTGGATATGGCATGATTTAAAATATACATATACTCTTTGAAAAGTGAATAGGACTAGTGAATATCCTGACCTAATATAAATTTACTGCAAGATTCCTTTTGGGGAATAGCAAAAAAATACATTTTTCCATAACAAGGAATTTTAGTAAGATCTTCATTATTTTTGCAACTTAAATGTTAAAATGTTTTTCTGGTAACTTTAGATTTTTCTCAGAGTGATAAAAGGTAAACACATTGTAAAATCCATGTTTTAGTTCCTTAGTTGTTGAAGTTTATATTTATAATACAAAATATAATTTCCCTTATGGCTACTAGCAAGACAAAGCTAACCATTAAAAAAATAAAAAACTGCTTACTAATAAAGATAAATTAATTAGATAAATGGAAAGATAAAGACGTTTTTATTGAAACATGATAAAACAGAACATATCCAAAGTAATATCATATGACTAAATCTAGAATGTATATCTCAAAGAAAAAGTTTATTTATGAAAGTTCCTAACAAATCCTGTATTAAGCTTATTATCCCCTTGGTATTTGGAATTGCTGTAAAATTTGCAAGAGAATAAAATGTGTGCCAAAGGTTCATACAGTTCAGTTTTTTCCTCTGGATTCAAAATAGTTACAGAAATGATCAAAATGACCTGAATAGTTTTCATAATCTATAAGTATTAATTTGCCAACTTTTGTACTTTGATAATTAGGCTATAACTAAAACCTAGAACTCTAAAGTTATAAACAAATATCCAAAGCTTCAGATGAGACCATGAAAGACATAATCTGAGGCATAGAATGACCAATAAACTTTAAGAACTGTTATGTCTACTATTAATTTAAACTTTTCTGTTTGACGATGCAATATCCTTTGTTATCTTAAAATCATCCATGAAATTTGCATTAACGACACTTGGAAAGGAAGGTGCTGGAGATGTCTCCACATGGATTAAAGAAATTCAGGCAGGGAATGGAATCTGGTAGAAGTGGGGCTGGGAGTATCTAAGGTCATAACCCTGCAGCATGAATTAGAACTAAGAGGTTTCAGGAAATGACAGGCAAATTTAAAATCCCTCTTGACATCTTCTGAAATGTTAAAGGCACTGAGACACCCACAGCAAAGTAGACATATTATTTAAATATTAAGAGAAAGAATTTAAGGAAGGGTCATTTATTCATTTAACAAATATTTTTTGAGCTCCTAAAGCTGTTTGAACCGCTAAAGATTCTATTGTGAACAAAATGGAAACAAATACATAACTTTTCTTATGGAGCTTATTTCAGTGGAATAAATAAAGAATTTATACAGCATGTTGGAATGTTATAAGTGCTATGAAGGGGAAAAAGAAAAGTAGGGAGAAGTAGGGAACTAAAAAATTTAAGGTAGTTAAAGAAGGTCTCAGTGAAAAAGTAATATTTGAAAAGAAACAGATTTGAGGTGAGGAAGTGAGCCATAATAATAAAGTAAGAGAGTGCCAGACAAAGTGAAGAAGAAATACAAAAGTGCTATGATGGCATGCTTTGAGTATGACTGAAGACCGAGGAGGGTGGTATATCTAAGCTGGGAATATGAATAAAGAGATAATAGATGATGAAATCTGAGAGAGAATAAGAAGCCAGTTTACGTGGAAGTTATAGGGCACTAACTATGCATTGATTTTTAGTCTGAGAAAAATGAGAAAGCAGGGTAGGGGAAGCTTTGGAAGACTTTGAGGGAAGGGTGACATGATTAAATGATTGACTAATATTTAAAAAGGTCATTCTAGATTGAGATTGGCTTCTAGATTGTGAATACAGCATGAGGAGGGGCGATTCGAGGGGAAGAAAAACAAGCTAGCTAGGAGGCTATGCCAGGGAAAGCTAATGGTAGCTCAGACCAAAGTGGTAGTGCTGAAGGTGATGAGACATAGCTGGACTCTATATTTTGAAGGTAAATTTGGACTTAAGGGAAATAGGAAACAAGCATAACTCTAAGAATTTTACCTATTCCAGTGAAGGATGGAGCTGCTATAAACTGTGATGGGGAAGACTATGGTTGAATCAGGTTTGGAAAGACAAACCAGAGATCAGTTTTCAACATGTTGAGTTTTAGATATGTATTAGACATTCACACGGAGATGTCGAGTAGGTAGTCGGACATATGAGCTTGGATTTCAGTGTAGAGTTCTGACAAGAATTATATGTTTGGAAGTCTTCGGTGTATAGACCTAAGGGAGTAAGTATAGGGAGAGATGAGGAGAGGTTCATTGACTGAACCCTTCAGCACTCCTATATACAAGAGTTCAGTGACATGTGGAAGAATCAGCAAAGAAGCTAAAAAGAGAGGCCAGTAAGCCTGACACTAAGATTGGGTGTTTCACCAGTGAAGCAACCCACCCTGAACTTATAACTGAAGCAAGAGCCATTTGTAGAGGGTGGCCTCTTTTTCCAAGCTAATAACTTGGACAACAAGCCAGTGGACTGAAAAAGAAGGTGGCATTTCCCTGCCAATGATCACCAAAATCCACTGTGGTAACGAATTACCACATGATTATTTTCCTATTCTGACTTTAATGGAGGACCAGGATGGGAACATAATGATAAATAACAAGTGCTTACAATTTGATACAGGGCTCATAACCAATACCCAAAATAATCTGGGAGTTATAGATGTCAGTGCTAAGGGGAACAACATAGATTCTTCAAGTAAAATGTTGATAAACTTCGTTTTTTTTTTTTTTTTTTGTAAACAGAAGAATACATTTTACATAAAATTATATGTGGGAGTACAAGATATAAGACATATAGAGTGGCATTTCTTTGTCTGAGGCAGAGGTAACAGCGTCAGACACCTGCCTATTCAGGAGTCCCTACTAGAGCTATCCTTGAGGCATCCTGACACAGTCGTAGAGCCCTAGCAAACACTTAAAGAATCCTGGCAGAAACTTAAAAAGAAAGCAGTGTGGAGATTAAATTAACTGCCATTTAAAACAGTCAGGGAGGGTCTGGGGAAAATGAACCTGATAGGATAGAACGTGCCCAGGTTGTCAATGTCTTGTTCCCCTCTCCCACCAGATCATGACATCCCAGTTGCAAAACCTCCAAAATTCAGATGACATATCAGTGATAAACATGGCCATTTAGCAATAATGTTAAATAATTTATATTTAAAGAAAGAGAGAACATTTATAGCCTAGAAGACAAATTGATGTGAATAACAATACATGTATACAGAAAGGTTTATCTATTTCAGAAATACATTATCTCTAAAGTAAGGGGGTAAAAAGATGCATTTAAAAGTTGTGTGTGTGTTTTTTAAAACAACAGAAAAACAAGATAGTGAATATACTCTTCCACAATTACCTTGGGAAAGAAAGAAGCTGCAATGATGAGTAGGCATAATAATGAACCTACGATTGCATCCAACATCAATCTATTTTAATCAAATGGGAGATTAGACTTTCAGCCAGCAGTAAGTGGAAGTGTGAATAGGAAAGCAATCTTGTGAGGTCCCTCAAGAGGCATATTGTAGCTTATTTAGAGATGTGAGACTTTCAGGATGTATTCAAAACAGTGAAAATAGAGATGCTCAAAATGTATGGAACTAATTTAAAAGAGCAAATAAGTATCATGAGAAATACAAACTGGTATTTACAAACATTCATTAAAATGATTAGTTATCTTAGGCAATTATAATGATCTAAAATAATATATCACTAACTTCATCCATCTATTACATAGAAGTGAGACATTATTACTTCCATCTAAGGCTGAGAGATGTATCACTAGTTTACAAATGTGAACAGTTAAATGATCTGCCAAAGATGTCAGAGTGACTTACATTTACCATATAAGACTCCTACTGCAAACTGCTTTCTGACTACATATGCAATATATCCACATATGTACCCTACAGGTATGTGGGTAGAGTTCCGAAAGCCAGACACTCAAAAGAAAATAAAATTTCCTGATGATCTAGATACATTTCTGAAACTCCAAATCTGATGGAAAGAAGAAAGAAAGAAAGAAAGAAAGAAAGAAAGAAAGAAAGAAGAAAAAAAAGAAAGAAAAGAAAGAAAGAAAGAAAAAAATCTGACATGAAATGAAACTAACTCATTTTCCCCTCCTACTAGAATTATGTAAATTCTGTAATGGCAAGGGATTTTGTTTTGCTCTCTGCTATAACTTCAGTGCTTAGAACAGTGCCTCACATATAATAGCCACTCAATGAATATTTGTTGAATCAATGAATACCAATTAACATACACAAGATGAAGTAGCAACACCACTCCCTGGACTGGTCAGTAAAATGTCTTCTTTCAACAAGCTACTTTGAATAATAGAATTATACACTTGAATAGGTAGGAGGCCCTAAAATGTATATTCGCTTTTTAGAAAAAAAGATTAGTTACTCCCAAATTTTAGATAATACGCTGTTTTTGGTGAAAATAGAAACATAACAATATTTGGTAATCAAAACAAACTATGAGAGTTAACTGATTTTTATAATTTTACCTAAGCCAATAATCACCAGAAGTGATTAGGGAAGAAGGAAAACCTTAAAACATGGTTAGGTGGCATTAGGTTTTTCCACTCAGATTAAAAGTGTGTCAAAGCAAGTTAAAATAAAACAAAACAAAAGTATACAAGCAAAAAGAACGACCCAGTAGTTACAATCCAGTTTGCAGGTGACCCAGAAGAAAAATAAATATTCAACTTTGCATTCTTAAAATATTTTGTGAGCATGCATGTACAGATGTGTAAGACAGGAGAGAGAAAAAATATTGTTTTCTAAATAACTGAATTTATTATAGTTACAATTAATCCTTGTGTGATTACTGTGTTGTAGATAACATTTATAAAAATATAAATGTTCATATACTAATGACATCCTTGTGCTCAAACCTCCAGCCATATAGTCCCAGATCATTTTGTTTATAGTTTCATTAGAAAGGTAATAACTGCATTTCTTACATTAGAATTATGTGTATAATAACTGTCAATTAACTATCAGTTCTCTTAAAGAGCATGAATAATAGATTATTAACTTTTAGCACTAATATACCGATATTTGAAGCGTAAAATATGGCAGACAAATCTATATTTTTGTTTCTTCATCTATAAATCGAGACCGTAAGCTTCATAACAGTAAAGACCCATACCTATGAAAAATTCTTCTATGCCTAAAAGAAGTAAAACAATATTTATTGAATGGTTAATTATAAAGATTCATAATTTTTGCCTTGTTGTGAGAAATGATAGATATTAGGATATACAGCATGTGATATAGTGACACATTAGTTAAAAGAACTTAAAGATACTTGAGCAGTTAGGTTCCAAGTTACATAAATTAGAACACCAGGAAAAAAATTTAATGGAAATTATTATGTGTTAGCTAAAGATATCATGTTTTGAGTTTGGAGTCTATTTTAAATGGAGAAGTGTTAACCACATCACTTTCCACCTAAGATGTGATGAAGAAAAGACTGTGATATTGGGGTTAAAAAAGGCAAATTTTACTAAGTACTCTTTTATCTTCTGTAAACAAGGCAGCTACAATTTGGGCACTATTCAAAATAGCTACATTAAACACACACACACACACACACGCGCGTGCACACACACACACACATCCCTCAAAAAAACAATTTTCAGAAAACCAATTTTCTTTTATCAGAACATATAGTTTTATAGTGAATCATCTGTCATTTTATTTTGTATTAAATAGTTATTACAATTAATCTTTCTTGCCCTTGCCAAGGGAAAAGATTTCATGTGAAAAAGTGAATAAGAAGGAACAGGTACAATGGAAAAGATAGGTGGGGGGAAATTGAATTTTCACAGCTATAAGCACTTAATGGCAAAACAAACTCTTTTTAGAGTAGTTGACACCAACTTGCAAATCCAGGAAAATATAGAATAGATGAATGCTTGTTAATTTTGATATACCCCATTTTATTAATTATTAATAATTAATTAATTTCAATAGACCTCATTTTATTAATTATTATTAATTATTAATTAATCATTAACTTATTAGGTTCAGGGTGAAGTTGATCTTATAACCTGTACATTGCTTTAGTACTTGCCCCAGGACACAATTTTACATATAATACCTACTCATGATAAGGATGATAAGAGTAGTCTCTCCGAATTCTACCACAGACAGCAACCAGAATTAAAACAATGACATACTCCTTTACTCGTTTTGGTCTTTCTCAGAATTTTGATAGAAGTACCTATTTTAAGTTATAGGTCACATACATTTAAAATTTTTCCCTATATTAAACATGATAACAATTTGTAAACGTGAAGAAGCTTAGGAGATCTTGTAATTTATTATGCTACGAAATTTTTTTTCAGAACAATAGCCTGTTAAAATGCAAAAAATTAGGTAAATTTCATGTAGAATGACATTAACTCAGTTTGTTAAAGCATAGAAATATTGATACTATAGTTAATCAGTTTTACTCTCTGAAGTGGTACTAGGATTTATCTCATGCTCAACATTGTATTGCAAAGAGTTGTTTGTCCTGAGCCATAGGGGAACTTGGCTCAAAAATATGGTCATTTCATTAAAAATTTATGACAGTATGGGACATGTCACTACTATTACTAAAGTAAAATAATAAAAAAAAACTTTGATTTTATTTTTCTAAGAAAAAAACTATGCATTATATATGTAATATATGTCTGTATGGATATACTCTATAAATACACATAGTTATGCCCTACATAAAGAGCAGGAGGCTTCTGGGATGTAAAAAATATATCTCTTAAGCTTATGAGAATTGTGTATAACCTATAGAGAGAATCAAATAAATGCTTAGTTGCTAAACCTGTGAACTTACACTCATTAGGGTCATAGTTAAGGCCTATACCTTAGTAATTTCAATTCTGATATGTCAAGATTTTCTATAATATCTCCAATTTGCATGGACATGTCCTAAGCACTTGGAAAGAGCCGTGAATGAGGAATTCAAAGCCTATATTTACATCCAGAAATTTGCCAAGAAAATCATGCTTGATTTCAGATATAGTGCTCAGATTCATTACTGAAATCTGAACTCTGTTTGGATGGCATTCCAAGAATGCAGGAAAACCCAGTGTGATAGGAAAGAGCTGAAGGTTGTGTTGTTAAAACCCAAGGCTGGTATCATCGATACAGTGGTGTCATGACATGTGATCTTCCTTGGTTCCTTGGCTGAGCTTAGCAAAAATCTCTCAGTTTAAAAAGTAATAATAATAATATTAAAAATAGCAATAATAATAATAGTCTTAAAAGGAGCCTTTATGAGCTTTAGAAATTTGGCTAAAGTTGACCAACTTATCTGTAACATCTGAGAAGAAGCCTTACCACATTTAGTGACTAGGTGAGACCCAGCTAATGCACAGATCACAAGAGCTGACAGCACATGTGTAGAGAAAGATTAAGGACAGAATGCAGTTGAGTGAGAGCCTATGTATAGACAAGTGGCTTCTACTTCTCACTTATGCTCTGGAACCTCTCAGATACAGAACCCAAGTTTCTCCATGTCCACTCCTAGCAAATTATATCCCTCTTTCTTGCTTTTACTCTATTTTTCCTCATTTTACATCCTTCTCTGCTTCTTCTTTCTATTAGGCATTGAGAATATCCAGAAATTTTTTCAACTGTTCTGGTAGTTGAGTGATTTCCATTGGAATCAAATGGTATGGGTTGAATCCTGGTTCTGCTATTTTGTGTACTGGCTATTACGTGTCCCTGGGCAAGGTACTTAAGTTTTAAACTCATGTTTCTAAGACTGTAAAGTAGTTGTAATAACATATACCTGAGAGAGTTCTTGAGAAGATTGTATTTGGACATCTTATTTGAAAATAACTATCATGATAGGTAGTTTAATATCTGTTAATTTCTTTTATACATTATTTGTGTTCTTCCCTGTCATTTTTCTAAGCATTACTGCTATTTCCTGATTTTTCTCTTCTCTTCCATTTTTACTCCCCATAATTATTTTATGTGCTATTGTGATATAAAGAAAAATACATAAGTCACAGAAGGAGAGAGATAATTCTCAATAGCCATCATTATTAGATTTTATTTTAAAACCCAACCACAAAGCCATACATAGTTGATAGAATTCTAGAGCAGAATATGTAAAGTTAGTTTTTGTTACCCCTTTTCTAAGTAAGTACCATCTCATGCTGTTATCATTTATAGCGAGTTTATAAATGTAGTTTATACATCCTACCTAATTACAGAAACATGAAAGCTAGAGGAGAGAACTCATCCTAGGTCAAAAAAGGGCTTTAAAGCTACCTAAGAGAAATTTTTTCCATGAGGTGAAAAAGAAGCTATTTTTAAGCTTTTTCCTTTGTACATCCAAAAGATGTTTTCTAATAATGTAGCCTACTTTTAAATCATAAAATCTCAAATTTAAGACTAATCATTTGATCTGAGGACCACTGAAAATATAATTCTACAAATATATTATATATTTAAAAATTATATAATATTAAAAAATAAAGGCATGTAACTAAATAGACACAATGTTAGATATAAATAGAAATTGTCCCTTGAACTGTTAGAGCCATCCTGCAGTACATCTGGTATAATGGTCAGAGTACTGCAAACAGTAATGAAATTAATAAAACTAGAACTGTGTACTGAACATTATGTTCTTGGCAGGAATTAAGGTGATGCTATCATAAAGGATACCTGCTTCCAGAAATTCAATTGGATGACTCTACTGCATTATTTTCCTAAGAACAAAAGTATTTTAGATGATATGCATTATTTGGGGAATTGCTGGGGTGAGAGTTTGAAGTGAGCAGAGATTTTTGAAGTAATCAGTATGCCAACTTTATCCTCAAAACACTTTTTTCTCTTTAATCTGTTAAATGTAATTTTTATGCTACATCATATTGTCATAGGGATAGAGACAAAATTAAGAATCGATCTACTTTTATCTATCGAAAGAGATCTTAATCCATAAGGTGTCCTTTTTCACTCAGTCCTTGTGATGCACTTGAAAACAAATATTTGACATTATCAGAGATTAGGCAAGGGTCATTAAGGCCCATGATGATCTTTAAAAATGAGAGTCATTTAGATCATTGAAACACTGTCACTCTCCTAGGATAGTATCGATGGTCCATTACAATTGTTTTTCCAAAATATCATTACTACAAGGATGTAATCTCATTTTGGTGTCACACATGGGATGTAACTATTGCATAGCTGTCAACATCACAATGCAAAGGAAAATTTAAAGCTTAATTTGTCTTAGTTAATTTTCCAGTTTAGAAGAAAATTAGACTATGTAGTTAAAGTGTCTCTTTAATATATTTTGACAATAATGTTAAATTCAAGATCAAAGATACCACATAACATCCACATATTAAATGCTGATCGTTTTCCTTGGAATTTCAATTATTTTCATAGATTGCCCTCTTGTGGCCACATATGATGCTACTAATGACAAGAAAATTTTATTTCTTTTTCAATCTAGTAAATGCTTTAAGGATTTATTAATACCTTAAAATTCCTTTATAATATTTCAAGATGTAATCTCCATAAATATTCTTGATGTGACTTTTAAGGAAAATCTTGATTTCTGAACATTCAGTATTGGTTGCAATATAATTCTTAAAGAAATATAATAAATAAGAAGTAAATGGAGGTTTGCTATGGTTATTTATTAGTTTTAAACCATGAACATTCACTGATCCATAAATATAATGGTTTAATTTTATAAAATAAAGTTCTAGACAACATAATTTAACATAATTTTCAGGAGAAAGAGGAATTTTAGGATATAATTCTAATAGATATGATTAGTATTAAAAAATACTAGTGTTAGCATTAGAAAATGATTTATTTTGAGTTACCTAACATCATAAACTAAGCACTTATATTTTCAAAGACAGTTTAAGAAATAATAAAAATACAATCGTATAATTACACCATTAAACATTTACTATCCTGAGCTAACTACTAACGTTTTCTAGGCCTCAGTTTCCTCATTTGTAAAATGAGAAATTTGAACCAGGTGATCTTGATTATTACTCACTTTAGATATGTACTATTAGCAAGCACTAACTAGCAATCAACAGCTCCATTCCTGTTTTTTTTTTCCTTTCTCAACTTGATTTCTAGAATGCAAGTCAAAATCTGTTAAGTCCTCTATTTTTGAAGCGCAGCCTCCTCATCACATTTGCAAGCTTCAGATGTAGTCCTTTTTAGAGCAAAGAGACACAATGACACATGATGTTTATAGTGTCCTGTTGTTTTCAGTGCAAGAATAGCAAGGAGTGGCCCAGAGCCAACAGAATGGAGGCAAAGGTCCACAGGTAGAGAAATGCTCAGCAGACTCCCCTGGGTAAACTAAATTAGTTGACCTTTCTACCTCTTCCAGAAGGGATATATGCCAAGAAGAAAGGTAAGGCAAGCTCTGTAGTCACCATCACAATATGAAATGGACACAAATTAGATCATGTAAGTTTTGTAAATGTTTATGTAACATAGATCTGAGGGTTTATATATGTATATGTATATGTGTATATATATATACACACATTTTTATTGATTTTCTAATGAATCAATTACTTTAATAAAATTTGTATTGCATTTTATGAGCTTTGATAGTATGATTTAACTAGATAGCTACTTAAAATATGAATCAAATAAAATATTATTAGATGAAAAGTCTTTAACATTAAAAATAACTAATTTTCACTACATTTATTTGATAAATCAAAGATTAGCATTTTAACAGCTGAAAACTCTCTTAATTGTTTTTGTTTTTGTTTTGTTTTGGGGTTCTTTGTTGTTGTTGTCGTTTTTCCTTTTTTTTTTTTTTTTTATGTCCTGGATTTTCTATCCTTAAACATCATCTACTTCATTTATTCCCGCTATATAGTTTACAGTCTCTCCTCATTTCCATACAGTTAGGGTTCTATTAATTTAAGCAAAAAAGGAATTTATGGAAAGGATACTTAGAACCACCAAAATAACCAAAACACAAAAACAAAAACTGAGGCGTTTGGAAAATGCAAAGAAAGACCAGAGGCTTGGTAGCATCCGGGAGCACACCAAATATTAAACTTCCAATTTAGGACCCATCAAATAACATCACCAAACACTGAATTCTACTAAATTTACAGATTCCATTTTACAGCTTCCACTGGGCTCCAGAGAATCTCGGTCACAGCTGCTCCTAGGAATAAATATTGCTGCTTTTTGGTGAGCTACCTAAAAGGATCCTTGTGATAGGAGGAATAATGGCTACCCGAAGATGTCCACATCTTAAACTTTGAAATCTGTGAATATGTTGCTTTACATGGCCAAAAGAGCTTTACAGATGTGATTAATTTAAGGATTTTGAGATGGAAACATTATCCTGGATCATTCAGTGGCCCCAAACGTAATCAAAAAGGTTCTTAAAAGAGGGAAGCAGAGTACAAGGGTAAGAAAGCAATCTGAACATGATACACTGCTGGCTTGGAGAAGGAGGAAGGGGGTATGAGGTGCCAAGGAATGCATGTGGACTACAGGAACTGGAAAACACAAGGAAGCAGGCCCTTCCTTAGAGCCTCCGTAAAGGAATACAGCCTGGGTGACACCTTGATTTTGCCTCGGTTACACCAATTTCAGACTTCTGACCTCTAGAAAAGTAAGATAATAAATATGTATTTTTTTAACCTACTAAATTTGTGGTAATATGTTATAGTAGCAGTGGGAAGCAAATATAATCCCCTAATGTAGATGCTTCTTTGATCACTGGTTCTCAATTTCAGTCCTGGTTGGCTACATCAGACTTGCCAGGTCCAGAGAATATAGCTACTTCCCAATCACATCAGAGCCTAAAAACCCAGTATTTTCATGGCTTCTATAGGGCATGTAGGCTCTTCTTCCCCCTGAAATATATAGGGAGATAAGCAGCAAAAGCAAAAATAAACAAGTGGGGCTATATCAACTAAAAGTTTCTGCACAGAAAAAGAAACAGCCAACAGCCAACCTATGGAATGGGAAAAAAAATATTTGCCAACCACATATCTGGTAAGGGGTTAATATCTAAAATATGTAAGGAACTGTTACAACTCAATAATAAAAAACAAACAACAACAAACAAAAACCTAAGTAATTCAATTTTTAAATAGACAGAGGTCCTGGAATTTTTCCAAAGATATTAAAGTAGCCAGTTAATACACGAAAAGGTATTACACATCACTAGTCATCAGGAAAATGCAAATTCAAACCCCAAGGAAGTATCAACTCACACCTGTTAGAATGGCTATTATCAAAAAGACAAGAGAAAATGAGTGTTGGCAAGGACCTGGAGAAAAGGGAATGCTTGTGCATTGTGGTGGGAATCTAAATTGGTGCAGCCACCACAGAAAACAGTGTAGAGTTTCCTCAAAATATTAAATTATAGACCTACCACAAAATCCAGCAATTCCACTTCTGGGTATATATATATATATATATGATAGAAATTAAATCACTATCTCAAAGAGATATCTACTCCCCCCCACCCCCACAAATTTTCATTGCTGCATGATCTACAATAGCCAAGAAATGGAAACAAACTATGTCTATGAGAGATCAATAAAGAAATTGTGACACACTCATCCCCTAAACACACGGTTATTCAGCCATAAAAAGGAAACCCTGCCATTTTGACAGCACGGATGAAATTGGAAGGCATTATACTAAGTGAAATAAGACTGACAGAGAAAGAGACAAATACTGTATGATCTCACTCAGAGGGAACCTAGATTTCTTCCTGATTTTTAACCACCACACATGCTGTGGAATCAGCTTGCTCCACATCTCCATCTCTCTTACCAGTCTCCATGTGGCTTCTTCTGTTTATCCTGAGTTTTAGAACTTATGTTCAGGTAAGTTTCAGGTGATTCTCAATGGTAGTTTTTCTGTAGTTTAGTTGCAATTTTGATGTGGTCATGAGAGGAGACAAGCACAGCATTTACTGACCTGTCCATTTTGACCATTTAAAGAGCCCAGGGACTTTCTAATCAATTATCTTCATTCATTCCTAGTCACTTTCAATAGCACAAAGTAAAATCATAAAACTTAAAAATCTAAGAGAATTAATTTAACTATCCAGAGGTAAAAGGATTCCTACTGCAGTCAACCTATAGCTATTTCAGACATATCATGAAATAGAGAAATATTTTCTACATATTTGCACACTTTCTTTCTTTAAGAAATATCATGCTGTTAGACTCCATCATATTCTTATGCAAACGCTGCTATGGAAAGGCTGTAGAATTTTTTTAAGCCAATTCATATGATTAAAAATTAACTTCAATGCTACTAGCAATATTTACTTTAAAACACACATTTCTAGTTTTTGTAGTGAATATAAAATTTATATAATTGAATTTGTCAGTATCATCTGGCAAAAAATCATGCTGACTTAAGAGTCAGGATAAATCCTGGACTCTATTTATAATAAAATTATCATTGAATGAATGATTGGCCTTGTGAAAACGATTCTTTCTGAGCCTAGTTGCTTTGGCTAATCTTCTACCTCTCCTAATACAAAGGGCTGATAATGTGTTAAAGTGATGAGAAAACAATTGATGATATCTGAAATTACAAAATTGTTATGTAGAGATACAGAGGCAAAAGGCAAAATTTAAAATAAAGTTTTTCATTCTTTTCCAACATTTTTCTGGTGATAAATATAAGAGATTTAACTCATGAATTGTTGAACCTTAAATTTGGAAGATACCACCTCAACTAAGTTACAGTATAATTACCACAATGTCTGCTATTCAGTGTTTATTCTTCTGTAAACACTTTCATCTCAATATTGCTTTATAATGGCTCCCAAACATTTAAGCAGCATGGAACTGTGTTATAAAGCAAAGCCTTCATTACCAGTAGGTCTAATTTCAGTTCTGGCTTTGACCCGTTCTGGTTAAAATCTCCAAATGACCCTCTTCATGTAAAACTGTAATCATCATAGTATTTATCTCATAGTTTAGTAATATGACTTAGTGGCATGACATAATGCTTTAGTGATTGGCATATTATCTGGCACAAAATAACTACTCAGTACATGTTACTAGCATGAGTAATGATAAATCATGGGCAAGTCAAAAGTGTACTGAGTGAATAATATTTATGTCCATTTTTAGGGACACATATTATGTTCACTTAGTCCATGTTTCCACTGTTTTATACCATTCAAATGTACAAACAGGTGTTTTAAAATATTTTTATCTTAAAGATATGTTTTATACACATCTCAACATAATGTATTCTATATACCAGTGTGGTGAACACAGTTTTTCATTAAAATAGCACTATCTTATTCACATATATAACTAACAGTCAGAATCATCTTTTGTACGTTTTTTTTTTTATATAGGCTAAAGTAAATTTTTTATCAAAATATAACTCTTAAAAGCATTCATTAACAGGAAATGCAGAGTAAGAATGTGGTTTGTATTTTGTAATTTCAAGCAACTTGTACACCACAAAATGCTCTCAATATGAAAGGAATCTACTAATTCATGATCTAAGGTTAACTATTTATTTTTTCATTTTCATTACAGTAATGACAAATATCACATAAAATCATTCTAATAATATTTAGCACTAACTTTATTACAATACCAGATGAAATTATCTAATTTTTCTTAAAGATCACTTTTACATCATTTGAAAAACATGTAATAAATCCACAGACACACGTGTGTGTGTGAGCACGTGTATGTGTGCATATGTAGGTACATATATACACATACATATACACACAAATATCTCCTATTTGGAAGTGCTTAAATGTATATTACACTAAAATTGTTAAAAATGCAAAAAATAACAAAGAAATTAAGGCAATACAAAAATACAATTGCTATATGGAAAGAAAAACACTACATTGGTCTAAATTTCTTAACCACTTCATTCTTTTTTAAAAAATTTGTCCTTTAATCTTTTTTTAATTAAAATTATTGTGGTGACATTGGTTAATATAATCAAATAGGTTTCAAGTGTACAATTCAATAATACATCATATGTATATTGCATTGTCTGTTCACCACCCAAAATTAAATTTCCTTCCATCACAAAATATTTGACCCCTTGACCTCTAACTACCTTCCCTCTGGTAACCACTAATCTACTGTCTATGTCCATGAGTCTCTGATTGTCATGTTTGTTACTTTCAGTTTTATATCCCAACATGAGTGAAATCATATAGTTCTCAACTTTTCTGACTTATCTAGCTTAACATAATAATCTCAAGATCTATCCATGTACACACAAATGGCAATATTTCATCTTTTATTATGGCTAAGTAATATTCCATTGTATATATGTACCACTTCTTCTTTATCCAGTCATCTATTGACAAGGGAAATAAAAGCGAAAATAAATGAATGGGACTATATCAAACTAAATTACTATTTTACTCTTGTTCTCTTTGCCTTTCACATTCCCTTGCTTTGTCATTAGCTTTCTTTAACTGATAATATGAATTATATAGTAAATTTAAATACTCCCCTGTCACAGGGATAAGAAAGGGAATCTTCAAGCTGCAAATGCAGACCCTTTTAGACTGTGAGGCAAAGAGGAGCAAACCAGAATATGTGTGAGGGGCCCCATTGTTTTCTGTGCCTTAAGGGCCTATGTCGCCCAATAGTTGCTCTGAAGTGCGGTATTCTTCTTTTCTGGTCCCAGCCACATTGGCCCAGGACAATTGATTGGTCTCTATCAAAGTTCTTGGCACTCTGATTTTCAGTGTCACTGGAGACAAAACTAGAATCTGTTTTTGTCTGACTACTAAGGGTAATAATTACTTATGCTATGTGAAGAGCTTTAAATATTACATTTACTTGGTTTATCACATTTTATATTCTTTACAACTCTTTTGAGGTAGTTAATATATTAATGACAAAAACTGAGTCTTCAGAGGGTAGAAAACTTGATCGTGATCCCATATCTAGTAAGCAATGAATGAGGTGCTTGTCTGACTCCAAAATCTGAGAATGCTGCTATTTTTATTATAGTGCCCTTCTGCCTTAATAGAACTCGAGGAAAAGAAAACACTTTCCAATTCCACGTACTTTGAATGCATCTAGGATTTCTCTCTCTCTCTCTCTCTTTAATGTGAAGGATAAAAGAATAACCTCTAGAAAGGCTTAGGATGATTAAGCAAAAAATTGCTTATTTTTCCTTAGGAAATATTTAATCAATCAGACAATGGAGTCCTGTGCTAGGTACTGGGTTAGGTGCAGTAGATTTAGTGGAAATTTCTCATGGTCTCCACCTTTCAGTTTCTAGCAACCTGTGGAAAACAGATATGTAAACAACTCATTCAATGGGATACAAGATATTCTGGAGGTCACTGGGAACTCAGAGAACTAGTTCTCTAATCATGATTAGTGTTCTTTGCTTCTCCCCACTCCAGGACAGCAACAAACAAACAAACAAACAAACAAAACTGCAGAGATTTCCCAGGGGCGATGACTTTTCAATCTGTTCTTGAAAGCTGAAAAAAGAGCTTGCCAGTAGGGAGGATATGGTAGATACAGGGATAGGGCATTCCAGGCCAGAGGAAATTTATGAGCTAAGGAAAGAGCTTAATAAACTAAGGAACACACATTTATACAGATAAAAACTGCATAATTTAATATAAAAAAGATAATGAGACTAAATGGAAACAATTAAACAAGATAGGAGAGTATAAAATTAGACATAATCCCTCATTAGGATGGTATCGAAGGTAATTTATTTTTGTTTTGTGTGGGGGAAGGGTAATAGAGAGGCTGTTTTTATCTTTATCAGGAACTCAGGAAAATATATGCCGAAAATAAGACAACCAGATACTGAAAACTCTGCTGGACTCAAGGGAAACTTGGAAGTAAAATATCTACTCGAGGGTACTCCATGTGTTAAGCGGGTGTTCACTTCAGAAATGGTTGGTATATAAGTAAAATACTACCATTTGACTTTTTTCAGTAGGGCATTTTTTTGTGTCCCGCCACACCAAATACGAATGCAAAAAGTTGGAGATTTTTATTTCTAGAGATGTCTGTAACCTTTGCAATAGCTGTTTTTTTTTTCTTTTTTTCCTCATGGGCTGTTCTATATAAATTGTTAGTTTGAAGGTTAGCATCTTTTTGTAGCTTACAATATGAATTTTATAGCTCAGGGTTTAAATTGTGGATAAGGCAAGAAGTCTTCATTCTTTCTTTGAATGTTCCTGATGGAACTGACTAATCCCATTTTCAATAAAACCAGAATGATTTCTCTAAGTTTATTCTGTGAAATGAAAAAATGTTTAAGCTTTTTGTTTTATATTCTTTAGAGCAGAGGAAATATTTCTAGCCTTCAGGTGAATAAATGAAGTGGCCCAATCCAATTGCAATTTTGATGTTCCCCAGAGCTGGGAAGGCTGTTAATAACTTTCTGAAATTGAGTCATTTTCCTGTATTACACATTAGTTCTCCACGGTTAAAACCAGTTCCTTCCCCCAGAGGCTTTTGCATTGCCCTCTTGTGAAGAAAAGTAGATTTTTTTTTTCTTCAAAAGAACATGCTGCACAGTATAATACAATTTTCATAGAAATTACTTGTTATCATAATTAGTTTTGAGAACCACATTAGACAGTGCAATAACTTTTGTTTCAATCATTAAACATAATTTTGAAAACTCAAGAAGAAAAGGAAAGTCTATATTTTTGTACTTTCCATCTTTCTCTTCCTTCCTGATGTTCCAAGTTTCCTTTTTTTTTTTTTTTTTAATCGTTTCCTTTCTGTTTAGAGAATTTCTTTTGACAGTCTTTTAAAGTAGGTCTCTGGGTACCAAATTCTGTTATTTTGCTCTCAACTGAAAATGTCTTATATCCTGCATTTTGAAAGGATATTTCACTAGATATAAGAATCTATGTTGACAGTTCTTTTCTTGTAGCACTTAATACTGTACCACTTTCTTCTGACATCTAAAGTTTTTGATAAAATTCCTGTCATTCAAATTGATTTTGCTGGTATAGATAATGTGTCATTTCTCTCCAGTTATTTTTTAACATTTTTTTTCTTTGTCTTTGATTTTGGAAATCTGACTACGATGTGTCTGGGTAGAGATTTATGTGAATTTATTCCATTCGGGGTATGCCCCAAATGGGAATTTTTCAGGCATTATTTTTTTAGAATACTTTTACAGACCATCCTCTTTCCTTCTTGAACTCCATTGACATAAGTGATAGAGATTGTGTTTTAGTTCCACATATGTGTGATACTCTCTTATTTTTCTGTTTATTTACTGTTTTTCAAATTAAGCAATCCCTATTTTTTTTTTGTCTCCAAGTTTAATGATTCTTTCCTCTGCTTTCTCCATTCTGATGTTGAGTCCAGCCATTGAGTTTTTATTTTTGTTACCATACATTTTGGTTTTAAAAATCTCCATTATATTCTTTATTACTTTGCTAACATTCTCATTTTTTTTTTTGCTAAGACTTTATTTTTTATTTGCTTCAAGCATGTTTACAGTTCCTAATGAAGTGCTTTTATGATGATTGCATTAAAACCCTTGTCACATAATCCCAGCAACTGTGCCATCACAGGATTGATGCCTGTTGATTGTCACTTCTCATTCAGTTTGAGCTCTTCCTATTTCTTGGTATGCTAGTAATTTCCTACTGAAATGAAACATGGACATTTTAAGTATTATGTTTTGAATCCTGGATCTTATTTAAATCTTATGATTTAGCAGGTCTCTATTGACTTCTCCAGTGGTTGTAGAGGGGTGCTGCCTCATTAATTCCAGGTGGAAGCAGAAGTTCAGCTTCTCTATCTGTCCCTATCATAATTCTTAATAGCTTGAAAAATCACAGGAAATTTATTCAACAACTTGTTTTTTCAGTTTTTCAGTCTCCTCACCTCCTTTAGTTCATTTCTGACACCCATGGTCATGGCTTTACCTTTATTTTGTCACCATCAGTAACAGCATGGGTTTCTAAGCTCAGTTTCAAGACTCTAAGTGTTTAACTACCATCTCCTGTGCTCTAACTCACACATCACAGGGCCACTTAGTAGAGAATTCAGAGAATAATTTGAGGGGGGTAAAGCCGTGTGTCAGGAATCTAATGATAAGGCTGTTGGAGAGATCCAATTGAGAGACAGCGGTGATTGGGACAAGGGTAGTGACAGTGAAAAGAAAGGAAATGTTTAGGTTTGAACTGTATTTTAAAGATTGAATTGATAGAAACTGGAGATTAAATTGATGAAAGTTGTGATGAAAGAATAGTTCATGGAAAAGAAAGATTTAAGAATGATATCCAAATTTTGAACAGGAGCACCTGACTTGGTAGACCATTTACTAAAATAAAATATACATAGAAAAAAATGAGGATCATTCTGAATTTGTACTTCAGGTGCTTATATGACATCTAAATTATAAAGTGGATCTAGAAATCAGAGAAAACGTAAGTAATAAATAGTAGAAGTATCTATATGGTGAGAGAAATTTATTATTAAAATTATGGATAAATTTTATAGCTGTACTTGGAGTCACAAGTTTGGATGACTTTATGGAGAGAGAAAGTAGAAAGCTACTTTCTACTGAATTTTGGAACAATGTTTTCCTAATTGATTTTTATCCATGTAAAGTCACTGAAGGATAATAATCATTTTATAAATTTAAACTCTCTATACAAGGATTTCTTAGAGCTTCATATTTAATACAGTAAAATGGAGACAGCAATCTCAGGTTTTTTCTTTTTTTTCTTTTTGTCCTAAATTTTCTTTCCCACTTTAATACATTTTGGAGCCTCTTTGCCATATTTCTTGAGTTTCCTATTGCTTGTCTCTTCTCTCCTTTGAAAGAAGTACTTGTTACTAAGGGAATTGTCAAAACCCTTAGTGTGTCAAATATGAAAGCCTACAATTCTGTTCATTACTCAGTATCTGTCTTATGAAGAAACAAAATATAACTACAAAAGCAATAACAACTACCAGATGAGTAGTGTAGGAGTCTATTTGACTGGTATCAATTTCCCCCCACTTTCTTTCTATTAAAACATGTTCCTCTGGAACAAATTTCCAAATACCACCTGCAACAAAAACAACAATCAGTGCATCTCTGAAAAAAGAAAATAGAAACTACAATAGAACATTCACTCCCAAGCCTTAAAATACACTCAACATATCAAAATACCGCCTATAGCCTAGAAAAATAAAACACAACCACCCACTTCCCCTCCCACCTCCAGCATGACTCAAACACAAACATTTCCCTTAACCACACTTACAAAGAATATCTACTCAGTTGAAAATTTTAGTTTTCCTAAAGTCAGCAATGAAATATAATATGTAGTCACAACAGGTTCTAATATATGTGTTTTGCACAAAGATTATAGATGTTTTCTTAACTGATAAACAAGAACATCCTTCACATAATATATGTTAAGTAAATGTCTATGGAATAGAATGGAAAAAATAACGTAATATTTCATAAAGAGTTCACTCTAAGTTTATAATACTCGATTATACAATTGAGGCCAAAATTGTTGATAATCTGGACAATGCTCTGTCCTATGGTGAGTCATTTTTTTAAAAAAAAAATGAATGTAAAGTCTCTTTTGAAGGAACCAGATTCCACAGTTTCCTATCTCAATTGCAATTAGGTATTACCATTTTTACTGGTAGTGCTAATTTTACACTCAACCATCAGGAATAAAAATTAATTGTTTCTTAATATTTGAATTTAGGGAAAGCATAGCTATGATTGATGATCCTTTAATGTGAACACAGTTATATGTATATATATGGTTACATATGTTTAAATTTAATGTGTAGGTAATATTTGAAGGATTATCACAAAATCCTGGAATCTTATTTATACTGTAAATCTTGCATCTTCTTTATATTCAATTAAAATATTTATTGAATTGTTATTTTTCCCTTCACTATACTTCAGGCTGAGATCATTAGGCACAGAAAGCAGGGGATGTATAAAATAAGTCTTTGCAGAAGAGTAGCATTCTAACAGGTGGTGATACCACTAGTGATTGGAAACGGAACAAAAATTTAGTGCCAGAGAAGCAAACAACAAAAAATACCATATTATCCTATATATTTGATCAAACATGCCAAATTAATCATAATATAATCTTCTAAATTCATAAATATTTAGTTTTGGCTGTCCACTCTTTTTCTTGCACAGATTTTTGTTCTAGATCTCCTGCATTCTCATGATTTCTACTATCATCACAGACATAGCTATCTGTGATTTCCACCCAAAGCTCCAGTTTAAAATTTTCAATGCCCTGACAAATATTTCCATTGACAATGCAATCAAATCTTGCCCCAAAGAAAATTACTTTCAAGTTAATTTTCTTTCTGAAATATGTTTTTATTATAACCAGAATAATATTTATAATACTACTAAGAAAAATATTCTACAAAGATAAATTATTGACTTTTTTGAAACTTTACTGTATTAAACATACAGTTGTGTACTTTTCTTGCATGACATTTAATCATCCCAATAACCTAATGAGGTAGCTACTATCATTTCCAGCTTTTGTTGCAAAAAAAGAATTATAAGAAAACTTAAATAAAATAAATGACATGCCTAAGGCCACTTTATAGGGAAGGGAATTGGTGGTAAAATTGAATGCATTTTTAATCTGAGTCAACATTACTGCAAGTATTAAACCACATAAATCATGTTGCTTTTCATTAACTAAGTCACTTACTTCAAATAATTTAACTTGACCCTTTTCCCTTTTTCATTTCTTTCTCTGATTCCAAGTCCCATTGATCATTATCTCACAGTATATACCAGTTCCATTTCCATGGCTACAATTCTGATTGTGGTAGATTATAAAAGTGACCAGAATTCTTTACAGTTCCCTTGACTAACAAGTGGAGTGAAGTTATCCACTCTTTGAATTTGGGCTAGCTTGTGATTTACTGTGGACTATAAAATGCTCCCAAAATCAAGTTGTATGAGCTCTGAATCAAAGTATCAAGAGACTTTTCATACTTCTGCTCCCTCTCAACACCTCTGTCACTCTTCCTACTGAACACAACTGGCCCAGCCAGCTGTAAGATGAGAGGTCACACAAGATGAACCATCCCAACTCAACCATCTTAAACCAGCCAGTTCCCTTGACCTGACAATTGACCACCATCACATGAACAAGCCCACCCAGCTCAACTGAGCATAACACACATCAGCAGAGCTGCCCTGTAGAGCCCACCCCAGTTGCCATCCCATAAAAGAGTAGGCTAACTAAATGGTTACTGTTTTAAAACACTGTGTCAGGGTGTGTTGTTATGCATTAAAATGTAGCTTGTTCACTTATGAAAATTCTGGTCTAGTCAAACTGACCTACTTAACTATTTCTCTACTTTTATACTTGCTTAATATTTTTCACATTTCTATATAATTTTCTTATAATAATGTCATATCGACTAAACTCATTGGCATCTTTTACCTTTGTGATAAGACATTATTGCAGTTATGCTAGGCTTGCTATTTCAAATATTGGAGATGATTTCGATACATATATTTTTTGAAATACGTATTAATTTTATCACAAATTCTTTTATAATGAGACTAAAATGAAAATTACTTAAATAACTAAGAGTTAAAGAGCTACAACCAAAAATGATAGAAAAACAAATAAGCACTATATAGAACAATTTCTACAGAAAATTATGTAAGAATTTATATAGGTTAATTTATTGCCATGACCTTAGTTTTTATATCTGTACACTTATAGCCTTCTGATTCTTCTATTTGCTACAAGACTTTCCTGGGGACCTGATAATTAAATGTTAATAAAAACTGCAAACATATTCAACTATTCCTATGTGCCAGACACAGTACTAATAAGGGCTATATACATTCTTGAAACATACATATCCAAATTATTTCAAATTCCATTATGAAAATATAATATACTATCAGTCAGCATGATATTCAGATATGTTAAAAATGAAAAGGGATTATGATTTGAAATTTATTCAAAATAATTTATTTGCACATGTCATCTCTCCTGAAAGATAGGTTTCCAATAAATATACCATCAGAAGTATATCTATCTAAAATCTGAAAGATAAACATCAAAGATCCCTCAACCATTAAAATACTTTCACAGACTCTTGTCCTAAAGGTTCCATGAATTACTCTGTATGATTTCTGAAAATCATGCAAAGTTCAATTAAATTGGTGACTTCCAGTTCTTCAGAGTCATACTTTTATCAGATGCAATAAATTATGAATGCAAATAGGCACCAGTACAAGATTTATTTGAATTATATTTGGTTATAAGAATAGAGAGATAAATATTGCACAGACCAATAATCCTGGTGGGTATAATTATCTGCACTGATGCTTTCGGAGAAAAGATAGGGACGTGCAGGCTGGACATTGTGATGGTGAGACAATTTCTTAGAATGAATAATTGGACTGGGAATCACCAAGTGTAGGTTACCAGAAGCAAAATTCTTTTTTTTTTTTTTGTAATTGACTCTTTATAATATGTCGTTGTACATGAAGACTTAAGGGTGCATTTACAATATATTTTTCTCACTCAAATTTAGGGAAACAAGGAGCAAAATTCAGAATTAGGATTTATAAAGATTACAACAAACTAGAAGAATCAAGACTAGAATGCTTAACCTTGGTAGAAATAAATGCCCACTTCAAACACAGAAAAACATGGGAAAAAACTGGCTTAAGAAGATTACATGTTTAAACAATAAACAATTACAAAAACAAAGACAACAGAAGTTTTTATTCTTCTGTAGTTTCAATATAGAAGTATATGACTTATTACTGAAAAGTAGTAAGGTAACTTGGTGTTCCAAAGTGTAAGTACAGTGTTTAATATTGCAAAATGATGAAACCTACATTCTTTTTACATTTGAGAGGAGGCCTACTTCCTAGGCCTGGGATCCCCATTGTAAGAAAAATATCAATAAACTTTAGTCCAACTTTTGAAAGATAATTGGGATGAGACAATGTCAAATCTGGAACTTTTAAAAGAAACAGCAATACTTTAATCAGTAAAAATATTTTTTTCAAATTAAATTCCATGAAACATTAGGTGCATTCATTATCCACTGTTAAAATAAGGATAATGCATCATAAATTTTAGAAAAGTGATTATTTTTAAGCAATATTATATGTTATACACTGCTTTATTATGACAAAATTAACTTTTGTTAAGTAATCTATTCCTCAGTGCAAGTCAATGAAACCTTACTATATTCTAGTGTCTTACAATTGATCAAAAACTAGTCAGGCAACAAGACAAGTAATAACAAGTGTTGGAGAGGTCGTGGGGAGAAAGGAACCTTTATACACTGCTGGAGGGAATGTAAATTGGTACAGCCACAATGGAAAACAGTATGGAGTTTCCTGAAAAAAATTAAATATAGAATTATTATTCAACCCAGCAATCCTTCTTCTGGGTATCTATCCAAAAAATTGGAAAACATTTATTCATAAAGATATATGCACCCTGATGTTCATAGCAGCATTATTCACAGTGACCAAGACATGGAAACAGCCGAAGTGCTGTTTGATAGATGGCTGGATAAAGAAGATGTGGTATGTATATACAATGGAATACTACTCAGCCATAAGAAAAGATGAAATATTGTCATTTGCGCGACAACATGGATGGATCTCTAGATTATCATGCCAAGCAAATTAAATCAGATAGAAAAAGTTGAGAACCGTATGATTTCACTAATTTGTTGGATAGAACTAAAAGCAACAAAACGAACATAAGAAACAAGCAGAGACTCATGGACATGGACGATGGTTTAGTGGTCAGAGGGAAAGGGGAAGAAGGAGGTTGATAAGGGTAAATGAGGTCAAATACATGGTGACAGGAGGACATTTGACTTTGGGTAGTAACCACACAACGCAGTACATACATGACATATTATTAAATTGTACACTTGAAACGTATGTGATTTTATTCACCAATTTCACCCCAATAAATTTAATTTAAAATTAAAAAAAAAAAACATTACAAGTAACTAGTCAGGCAAACAGTGATGATGTTTCTATGAACATTCGTAGCCCAGCGTTTGTTCGACGTAAGTTGGGCGGATACAATAAATATACCCTCAATTTTGCTTTCCTTATTTTTAAAATAAGGCTTTTCGGGGATTAGGTTAAATTCATAGTTCTGTAAAATGTTATTCATTGTTTTATACTAAAAGTAAGTTCCAAAAATATTTATATAAGATAATCATTAGCAATTACAATTTTGCAGATTTTAATTTTTTCATATGAAAAAAACTGACATATAATTGCACAATAAAAATTTTCTAATTCTACCTTTCCATCTTTTAATTTCCCTTAAGAAAAATTATGGTTTTTACACTAATAATATTATCATAGTATAAAACAAGTATTTTAAAATGAATTATTTGATATTCCTGTTTCATTTCATATAAGCATATATTCCCACAAGGTGGTGCTCTTTATTTAAAAATGATAACAGAAAGCAGTTTTGTTCTATATTTGCATAGTTCTCAATGCCATGATACAGGCTTCAGCATACTGTAAATGATCAAATAAGCAGTGATAGCATGCTTGTCACTTAAAATTTATACTTATTGATCATCTCATTTCAGTTATTGAAGTTTTGGTTTTTATTTTAAAAATGCCAGATGTACAAATAAGTTCGGTAGCAATTCAGTTACTGAAAATTTAGAGGTTTTAAAAATTCAGGATTAAAATCTGAATAGGAAAACACATTCTAGCCATATGCAAAATCAAAGAAAAAAGGATAGTAAGAAGATAAGTTTGTACAGATGTTCTTTGGAAAGAGAGGGAAACCAGAATATAGCATAGAACAGTGTCTAAAAAGACTAATATTAAGCAAAGTATGGAAGAGTCACATATAAAGCACATTTTCTTTACTTGAATGCAGCTATTGGGGAAGGAAAGGAGAGAGGGAAAAAAAGGAGAGAGAGAGAAATAGAAAAAACGGAAAGGAGAGAAATAAACGAAAGAAAAAATCAAATAATGATAGTGGTTTCATCCGCCATTTCTCTCAAGGCTCTTATTCCCTGAGTATGAGGTAGGAAATTTGAATCTGCTATTTCTTCAGTGGCTTCAGTTCCCTCAAGTCTCTCTGAGTATTGAATCTCGGCTTCCTGAGGCCCATTCTAGTGCTCAGAATTTTACATTATTTGTTCATATCACTCCTCAGCATAAGCCAAAGTTTACGTATTAACTAACCAAAGGAAGAATAATATATTCTTCATTTTTTCCAATAATGGAAAAAATTAATTGAATTAGGGATTCTACTTCCACTTCGAATATAGAAAGTGTTAAGAGAACATTTCTGTGATGCTAATGATGAGAAAGAAACAAGTTGTACAAAAAAAAATTCATACATTTTAATTTAACGATCAAAGAGCTGAGGACGTAAGGCATTCAGATGAACCGAATTCCCAAGGTTCACAAGACCTGCTGAGGAAAGAGAGGATACACAACTGTTTAACTACTGGCAGAACATGCAGAAAAGTGAAAAACCATAAAAGTAGGTAAGAAGAAATAAACTTACATTTTAAGGAATTCTTAAAAGCCTAGTGTGGGCTATCCTGAGGGAAGAATTCTTGGAAGCTCCATGCCCAAGGGGAGTCTGCATCTGCTCGACTACAAGCTCTCTTACGAGATGGTCTCAGCTGCTGCTGGAGATTGGCATGAAAAGGAAAAATATATCTGCATCTGGGGAAGGGAAAAAATTCTCCCAGCATCTAACATCTGGTCCTGCTTTAATAAGAAATGTCTTCTGTCTGTGAGATAGGAAAGAAACCTTACATAAGTCCAAGACCAAGGTTGGCAGTGCTCTAGGGAGTACAGGGAATCTTCTTACTCCTTGTTCCCAAGCCAAGGTCAGCTGCCACTGGTAATGGATTAGAAATCCACCTCCTCTAACCAGAGTGCTAATAGGAAAGAACCATCTGCCATTGGGAGAGGTGCAAGAAACCCAGGACTCTTCACTGATATAAAGAAGTCTATTGCTATAGGAGAAGAGCAGAAAAATAGCTTGTAGCAACACCTGCTGATTCAAGACAGAGGTCAGCTGCCTTGAAGAACAGGTAGAAAACTCTTGACCCACTAGGAAAAGGGCAGAAAAATGGAGAAAGGCGAAGTCCTAAGGTTTGGTACACGGACTCTGCTTAAGATAAAGCTGGGGAAGTAGAATTATGAAGTTCCAGTCTCCCATTCTCCCAGCTCCTACCATGAGCCTTGCAATGAGTAAAACCAACAGTAGTCTATTGCTGGGAAAGGTGCAAGAATGCAGAGACCTCCCCTACTTCTTCTGTAGCACAGGCATGCAGAGTCTTTGGAAAGTTGAGGGTGGAAGAGGAATACTTAGACAAATCCTCTAGCGCTGCAAAACTCCTATAAAATCCAACACAGGTGCAGTTCAAAAATAGAGTCAGTTTAAGCCTGTGTTGCACTAAAAGTGTCACTAAAGCTCAAATCAACTACTGACTACCAACTTAATCCTCAAATTAATGGCCTAATAAAGAGAGGTGACCATTTGTGTACATAATATTATTTACCTCAGTTTTTTCCTCTTTTTTTCCAATGTTTGGTATTCAATTAGCAATTGCAAGAATACAAAAAAAAAAAAAAATCCCATAAAACCAGACACTTTCAGGCAGAGATTTATTCACTCATAGTTCGAGATGCCAGAAGTTTTAAATCAAGTTGTCGGGCAGGTTTGGTTCTTTCTGGAAATTCTGAGGGAGAATCTGTTCCATGCCTCTCCTAGCTTCTGGTGGTTGTTAGCAATCTTTGGCACTCTTTGGCATGTAGATACATGACTCCAATCTCTGTCTCCATTTTCACATCACTCTCTCTTCTGAGCATTTCATGTTCTCTCCACCTCTCATAATGATACTGCCATTGGATTTAGAGCCCGCCTTAAATCCAGAATTATTTCATCCAAAGATCCTAAACTAATTGCATTGACTGTTATTTCCAAATAAGGTCACATTTCAAGGTTCTGGATAAACATGAATTTTGGGGGGACACTATTTAACTCACTATATTTATATCTGCGCAGATCATTCATCATCTACTCTTCACATGGTTCATTTTTCTGAAGTTACTTCCTCTGGGAGAGTGTCTTTGACTTTGTCTTGCAGTCTATTAATAACTCCCATTGTTTCCTTCTCACCAGTTAAGCAAGTGTAACTTCGGTGATATACTTTATATGTAACATATGATATCTATAGATAGACAAAAATGGATATTTACAGATGAAATACAAATGTATAAATGTAAAATATACATATAGTAATGTGTTTATGTGTGTGTATGCACACGTACACACTGTGTGATCAGTTAAGAAACATGGGACTATTTTTTAATTTAATTTTGTCATGGCGCGTACTCAATGGAAGTTAGCAAGAAACTCTGGAGTATTTAAGGAATAGAGAAGAATAACAAAATTACCTGAGGAACGAAGAGTATAAGAAGAAAAGAAAATGAACAGAAATATCTATAAATCTAAACTGGTATCAATGATAAAATGTAAGAAAATAATAGAAAGGAAAAGGGAAGGCAAAGGTATTTGTATTCTATGAGAAAAAAACATCTAAAGTTCTAAAAAAATTAAACATAAAATTGTCAGTCTATTAATCAGAGTATAAGGATTATAGAGTTCACTGGGAGGATGAGCAAAAAAGGACTAATTTTTGGTTTCAAAAAACCCCAAAACCTGGCTTGCCAAAGGCAATAGTATCTTATACAAAGAAAAGGAAGGAAAGTGAGTAGCCTTCTCAGTCACTCCTATTAATTTTGACCTTGACAACAATGAGAGTTAGATGAGTGGCTATGAATACTCTGCTTGGTGTGATATCAAAATAAAACCTTTATATACTTTAGTGAAACCTGTATTTTTATAGTTACATTTTGGAAATACAGTACCTTTGAATTCTTAGCACATCTTCAATATAATTTAAATAAAACTTATTTTTTGAGTATCTGCAGCAATCCTTACTTCATCTTGAAAACGGAATTTCTTTATGTCCAAATAAGTATTTAAAATTGTTTGAATAGCATTAAAAGATGTGAACTTAAGTTAATGCCTTGACCATTTCAAAGTTATATTTCTTAAGGTTTAGAACATACATTGTCCCTGTGTTTCTTGTGACATCCGACATCACCTAGTTTAGATAAGCAAGTCAAGACTGCCAGATAATCCAATCCAAAGAGTTGATTAGTGCCCCCACAGAAATTGATCCATAAGTAAGAATTTTAAAGGGAGAAAAAAGAAAGGAAGGAAGGAAGGAAGGAAGGAAGGAAGGAAGGAAGGAAGGAAGGAAGGAAGGAAGGAAGGAAAGAAGAGAGTCTTCACAATATCCAGTATACTAACTGTACTCTTTAGCTTAATATCAAAAATAACACAAGGTAAAGACTTTTATATTGAAAAAATATTTTTATGCTGAGATATTTTAAGTCCTGATATTAACAAACATAAGATAAACAAAACATAATTACAAGAAACAAGTTCCAGACATTTATTAATATTTTAAACACATTTGAATATAAACTCCTATTTAATATGAGTAATAATGTATGCACTTTGGTGATTTGTTTTTAGAATTAAAGTTCTGCACAGAGGAGCAAACAGAAGAATACTACTTTTTAAATTTTAATTCTGTGACTGGTTATCTTTCTATATATTGGATGTAACACACTTTTTAAATATTTTTTCCATAACAATTTTAAATATATATAAATATATTTATGTTTGCAAAAATGTTTACATTCGTAATTCTCTGGGAAGTATAAAATATTACATAATTTATTTATAATAATCATTTTTCATAACTTTTTTGCATCTTATTTTATTAGTTTCAAATACACAATGCATTGAAATGTACATTATGAAATGATCCCCCTGATTACCTATCACCCATCTGGCTCTACACATAGTCATTACGTTACTGCTGACTACATTCCCTATGCTGTGCTCCCCATTCCAAGACCATCTAGCAACCACTAATTTGTAGTTCTTTAACTTTCAACCCTTTTTCCAGCCCCCCGATCCTTTCCCCTCTGGCAGTCATCAGATTGTCCTCTGTATTTGTGAGTCTCTTTTTGATTAGGTCATTCTTTTCACTCCATCTTCTTTTCACTTTTAAAACATTCAAACTAGGGTGAAAGTCACATTTCCTTAAAGATTTTTTATTTCATTAATTTAGTATGGTTAGCCAGAAAATAAGTGCGTGTGATCTAGCTATTAACAAGGATTAATTATATTAAATATTTTTTAAAAATTGGAGACAACTACAGCGGTTACATATGGAAAGATCTGGAAGAGATACTGTGTTTGGTTGAATAAAAAGGAAGGAAATAAGGAAGGGTGAGAGAAAAAAAAAGTTTCTTATGAAATAGAAATAAATCCAGCTATGCATTTTGAGAAGTGTAGAGTACTTAGTATGTACTTGCGATGTATAAGTACTTAATTAATATAAAGTAATCTTCTCTGTATAGTGAATGCATATGGAGAGCTGCCAATATTTTAAAGAAGAGATCCTCATGAGTGCACATGAACACAAAAAACAGTTGAGTTTCCAGCAAATATTAGTTGCTTAATTTGAATAAAATGATGACATTGACTAATTAATTAATAAGAAAGTTCACTTCTATTTATAGCATGAAGAGATTTTAACAGTAAAATAATTATTGTATCATTAATATATGGTGATATTAAATCATTACAAAAGTTAATAATTGCATGATTGTTATATGATATAAAAGTATATCATAAATAAATGTCAAATTTTAATTTATTTTGTATACATCTATGTAGATGGTCATATAATTTTTCCTTATTAACATGAATTACTTTTATTGAATTGTGAACATTATACTAATCTTGCATTTCTGGAATGAACCCAACTAGGTCGTGATGTCATATCCTTATGCATTACTTTATTTAATTAGCTAAAATTTTAGTTTAGTATTTCAGGCTTGGCTTTAAGATTCTTCTGGCCTCTAGTGGTAGACAGAGTCTAAAGTAGTCCCCATGTTTATGATTTACTTCTAACTATACAGTACACAGTAAACGTTATGGGATCTTATTCCCATCATTATATATGTATGTGTGTATATATGTATAGCAATAATCATGTGAGTTCGGAAGGGGACCCCCAAGTTTCAGATCAAAATGCAGCCTAGCCCATACCTTGACTGCTGCCAGTTAAACTTGAGTAGTGGGCCCATTGAATTGAAACTATTTCCAGACACTTGACGTATAGAAAATGAGAGAATAAGTGTGCTGCTTTAAATCTCAAAGGTTATGGCAATTTGTTACCAAGCAATAGAAAAGTAATACACCTCATAAAATATTTTGGAAATGCTGCTTCTTTTAAATCTTTAGAGATTTTAATAATTGACATAATTCCTTCCTTATAAAAACTGTAAAACTCACTAGTGAAGCTATCTAGTCATGGAATTTTCTTTGTGAGATTTTAATTGAGGTTCCATTTCCTTAATATAAAATATTATTTGCATCATATTATATCTCATATTAACTTGTTAAGGTGTGTTTTCTTAGGAATTTCTCTATTTAATCTACAGTTTTAAATTCATCAGCATAAATTGTGTTCAAATGATTTTCTTATTTTAATGTGTTTGTACTGTCTCACTTGTTTATCAACTCAGCAGAGAAGTATCAATTTTTTAAAAATCAACTTTTAGATTTGTTTATGTGCTATATTAAAATTTCCTATTTATTAATTTTTGCTACTAGCTTCATTATTTCCTTCTTTCTATATACCCTTGGTTTTATTTGCTCTCTTATTTTCTAGCTTCTTGAAAGGAATGCCTATATCATTAGGTTTTTAGCCTTTATTTTTTCTACTATATATATCAATGCTATAATTTTTTCTCTAAGAGGCCTTTAACTATCTGCTGCATGTTTCAGCATGTAGTATTTCAATATCATTGAATTCAATTTTTTTCCTATTTTTATTTTGAATTCTTCTCTGACCAAAAAGTTAATTAGAAGTATATGCCATACTTTCCAAAAATTTCAGGACTTTCTATTATTTTTTAATTTTATTTTTAAAATTAATTTCTAGCTGAATTCTGCTGTTGTAACAAAACACATTCTGCATGATTTCAATTCTTTGAAATTTGTTGAATCTCCCTATATGACTCATTGGTCAATTTGGAGAAATAATGTACAGGATTCTCTATATTCTCTGAAATTATCATCATCTTTACAAAATTAATTTTCTTGTTTAGCCAGGTGCTAAAAGAAGTATTAACATGTTCCACCATGACCAAGGGCATTTTTATTCTCCTTTCATTTCTGCTAGTTTTTGTTTTCTATATTTCAAGTGTTTGCTATTAGATGCATACTCATTTAAAATTCATATCTTCTGGGTACACCAAATTTTATATTTAAGTATTTTTCTTTTTAAATTTAGTTTTGTATGTCCTCGTTGTTGTTTTTCCTGAAAGATTATACTTTCTGATATTAATGTTGCTGAACAGGCCTTTTCTTTTTTTACTTAGTATTATATGGTATATCTTTTCTATCATTTTATTTTCAAACTCTCTTTATTCTCATATTTTAGATTTATATTATAAACTGTAGTTTTTAGAAATTCATCCAATCTTTATCTCACATTGATCATTTTTCCACTTTCATTTAACACAATTACTTACATACCATTATATAAAAGTTAGAACAATGATGTTTTTTGTAATTTCAAATTTTAGTTGATTTTTTGGTCTTTTTGAGAATGGCAATGTAAATTAAATGTAACCCAGTGGTTCTGGATAGACATACTAGCAAGGTTTTTAAAACATTTTTGCAGAAAGAGTTGTCCATAAAAGAAAAAACAGTCATTCATGTGGATTACCCATTTTAATCTATAAAAAGGAAAGGGAAAGGTAGACAAAATACTACCATTACCACAAAACTTGTGTCACCATACTCCAAAAAAAAATATAAATGGTTCCTATGAGGAAAATATAAAGAATACCCTAGAGAATGTTTTTAGCCAGAAGATGTTTTAGCAACATTCAGATGCTGACCTTGGTGAACTCTCTTTGGTAAAATATTAATTTTTTAGTATTGAATTCTTCTACTTTTATTTCGAGATTTATAATTGCCTAAAAAACTTCAATAGCTTCAAATATCTTTTTGGAAAATAATTTAATAGCTATCATAAATTCTTTAGGGCGGATACTGATTATGCGTTTTCTTGAATCGACACAAATTTTAATTGAAAGTAAGAATTCTGCAGAATCTCAATTTTAATTTATTATGAATATATAATCAGATTCTTTTTTAAAGTGCCAGTAGTGGTTACAATTAATGTTAAGTGGAAAAAAAAAAAAAGAGTATGCACGCAAGTTCAAGAATTTACATTTTGCTGACTCATGTTTCCCTTATTGCATTCTTTTGAAAAAGACAATCTAGTTACTGAGAATTAGCTAGAGCAAGTTGTTTTTTCTCCAGATAACAGCTCCCTCACAGAGAGACACAAGTTCCTGGGTAGAGCTAGAGGGCAAGGAAGCCATAATGCTGTCTCCTCTGAAAGCTGAGGGAAAATAAGGGAAAGTGGGAGGATCCCTAGCCAAAGAAGTTTGTAGTTTTTTACACAGCCAAACTACGATGGAAAGGAATGGTAAAAAGGGGCAAAACTTCAGAAAACTTTCTCATCTTGCCAAAGGATATAGAGCATCACCTCTTTGGGATCCCTGGAAAAACAACAGCCCCAGACCAGGATCTGTGCAAGTCCTGTTGCCTCAGGCTATGCTGGTATTGCCCAATAGTTCCTCCTTCTTAGAGCACCATCTGGGTACAAACAAAACTCCTTTCTAGAATGGTGGGACAAGCACTGCCAGTAGTCTGATCTCATTGAGGCTATATAGATGCTTAGCTGTTAAACTGCACAAGTACATAGAAGGTGTCTGGAACGTCAAACCTATATGTACTTTTTAAAAGATATCTAAAAACCAGTTATAATTTTATATTCTAAATAACTTTGGCTATCTAATTCAAACAGATATACTGTAAACAGGTTGCAGCAGCCAACGATTAGTTGCTAAAGCTTCTAGAATTTAACTACTTTTGGATACCAGGGGAAGAAAGACTCTTGATTTCCTCCATTCAGAATAAAGATTTTAATTTGATACAAATGACCTCTTTGAAACCTGGTTCAATATTCACCTCTCAAAATAAGTCTCCATAAAAAATAAAAGTAAAGTCCCCAAAACACACTTACCATCACTATTTTCATATAACAAAAAAGTAATTATCTATCCACCCTTTTTTACACTTATTAATCATTTTTAAAAAATTGTTAATCAGTTAAAGCGTAAAAATCTATAGCACTCAGTTGATATCTTTCATTTTTTTCTATAGTGTCAAGAATAGTACTAAGTACACAATAGGCATTACAAATATGCTTTCTAAATAAACCTTTATTATTACATTTTAGTGAGCAATTGTATGTATAAAGCTGTATTCATCCATCTGTCTTTTCAGATAAACACCCTAGATTATATGCATCTTTAATCAAGAATAAAAATAGTTCCACTTTATTGTTAGATAAGAACAGTCTAATTAGAAACCACCCCTTCATTTAGTTAAGGACTCAAGATACTAAAAAATCTGTCCTATTTTTTTAAGAGGAAATATACATAAATGAATGTGTGTGTATATCACATATTTTTATGTATTTATGTGTTTACATATGATATATATAAATACATATACACAAACAACAAATAAATTTATGTATAATAAAATTAAACAGAAATAGAAAAGAAGGTAAAAAAAGAACTGCAATTATGTATAATACCTGTAGCTGAAATTATATTATTATTTTGAAAAGAATTTTATGATAGGTATTTTGGGGAGCAAAGAGATATAAATTAAAATAATTCATGTTGAACTTTACATGATCGAGAAATTGAATACATCTTAATACATACTTCAATGTTTTATTATTATTAACAAAGATAACAAATATTTGCAATAATGCAAGTTCTTGATTTATTTTATTTATTTGTCCCTTTTCATTAAGTGTTGATTTTCCCTCAAAAAATTAAAGTATTTTTATTATAGATTGACTAGAAATAAACAGTAACAAGTAAGAATCTATTTCTAATAAGGGGTTGTTTTGTTACTCTGAGCTTCCCAAATAACTTGACATATACTGGAAAAATCATTTCTAAAATATTTCCTATTACACTGATCATCAGTGAAATACTATGCTGAGTTCTCAAAATTGCTTCCCACCTTTAGTGTTATTCTAAACCTAACTTTCAGGTGTCAATCTATAATTCAAATCTCTGCTCACTTTCATAGTTAGCACTATTTAAATTTTTGAATACAGAAAACCACATTCTAATGTGTCCTCCAATTAAGCAGTTTTGTTATGTTAAAATATAGATGTTTAAATAGTTCTAATCAGTAACACATTAATGAGTAGGGAAACACCTAACATGAAGATCTTTTGTTACTATATATGCTAAGCATCACAATTCTCTCATGATAAAATTCCTGCATATAAACTATCTTTCATTATTTTGACTAAACATTCATGTCACCAACATATTCTGACAAGTTAAAATATTAATAATTAATTAAAATGAAGTTGCTGATTCTTTTCTTACCTATCCTCTATTCACTGTGGTATACAGAAAGCAAATATCTGGTTCAGTTTTACACATGTCCCTGAACGTCAAGTGATACACATTATTTCTTTCTCCTCGTATCTATGCCATAGAATCACATGCTGATTTAGCTCTTGAATAAGATTCCAAACACAGGGATACCACTGCATCCTTCTATGAGTCATTGTTTTCGGTCTTTCCTCATTTTTCTTTGGAGTAAAAATCCTGCAGGACTCCCTACCAGCTGAAATTCTGCTAATGTGGCCTTTCTGGTTTTCTTTTAAAGACAGTAAAGGTGGTTCTCACTGGCAGGACTGTTACTACTGCACTTATTACTTAGTAAGTCTGTGGCGAATGTGTCTAGCACTTCACAGATGTAAGGATACTTATCACCAATGGACTTATGCTTTCAGCCTTTAAAGAAAATTCTGACTCAATAATGGAAGTTCCATTTCACATCTTTTACTCTCGTATTTATTAAAGTTTTCAATACCTCATTCACATTTTTTTTCCATCTGAAGACCTATTAGTATTATTATTCCTGGTTCATTCATTTGCTCATTAAATATTTATTAAAGGCCTACTGCATGCTAGGCATTGTTCAGAGCATTGGGAGTAGAGCTGTAAACCAGACAGGAATTCCTGCTTTCAAGGGGTTTATATCTAGTAATATTAAACATAGTGTATAAATAAAATATCCAAATTATATCCTGCTGATTTTATGCTGCTGTTATTTTTCCCAGTGGCCAATATTTGAAGTTATCCTTGAGTCCTATTTCTTTCCCCACTGTAAAATGCTTTTACTACTGTTTTTGTAAGCTTGTTATTCTCCGCATTTTTAATTCTTACTACTGCTACCATAACTGAAGTACATCCGTGTAATCTCATTTCGGAATTACTGTCACCGCTTCAATCTCTTTCTTCATGCTGCATTCTGCTAGTGTTATCATTTTCAGCCACAAATATGATTATATAAATCATGTGCTTAAGAATATTTGCCATTCATTCATTCAGCAAACATATACTGAGAAATTCATATGACAGGTATTATTCTAGGCCTTTGGAATATAATAGTGAATGAAAAAGTCAAAGTCCCTAACCATGTGGAGCTTATATCTAGTAGAATAAAACAAGCAATAAACACATAGGAAAAGGGGAAAGAATATGATTGTTCACGGATGATCTCCCTGTTAAAGCAGCATTTGAACTGAGACCTAAAGAAATTGAGGGAATAAGCCATGTAGATGAAATAATAGCAAGTTCTTGCCTGAGTAAAGGGATAGCAAAAGTGTTAATGCAACCAAAGTGGAATGAGCTAGGAAATGAAGGTAGAAGATGAGTTTCTAGAGGCATTATAAAGAGAAAAGTCATGAAGTGTCTTAGAAACCACTTCGTGGACTTTGGGATTTTTTTTTCCCCCCTTATGGAAAACCAACAAAGATTTAAGCTTAGTTGTGACATACTCTGATTGACATTTAAGAAATTGATCCTGCCTGGCTCACTGAGAAGGGACATGTGAGCAGGGCTTTGATCAGGATGGTAAGAATTAGTTAAATTCTGGATCAATTATGAAGATAGAACCTACAAGAAGACTCTAAGGTTTTGACTTCTGGAAACAGCAGCATGAAGGAGTCATTAGCTGTTCTGGGGAAAACTACAGGTCTGTAGAAAGTGGCAGAGAAGACCAGAAGCTCACTTTTTAACTTTAAATTTCTATTGAGTATACAAGTGAATGTGTCAGATATTTAGTTGGATACAGAAGTCTAAAGTTTAGGGGAGTGATCTAGTCCAGACCTGTAAATTTTTCATTTATCAGTGTCTAGATGGCACTTAAGTTGTAAAACAGTGTGCAATTATCAAAGGAATGAAAATATGGGTAGGAAAAATCACAGGGCTCACATAAATGATCAATCCAACACTCAGTTCCTTGTCATCGTCAGTTCCAATGAGTTTCATTTCTTCTGACCTTTAATATTGTGGCTCTGAAATGCTTAAATCAAGCATTCTACTCTCTATTATCTTTGATCTTTCTTCCTATATTTACTACTCCTTTTTTATAAATTTATTCAAACAAATCCTCTACTTCACTGATCACTTCCTATCTTTGCTGCAATTCTTATTCAGCTTAGACTTTATGACATTCTTGGGGATATTCTCAATTATCTTGCCCCATTAGCCTTCCCTAGCAATGGTCTGCAGAATAACAACCTAACACCAAAATGGCACAGGTATTCTTCCCTCCCACACCTGTGATAAAGCTGTTAGAGGAAAAAAACCCACACCTTTGAGTCATTTATAGTGACCACAAATTCACTGCCTAGAACCACAAGTGGACCCTTACCACTTGCCATTAATCCATCTATGATTTACATAGTTCTCCCATAATCCATCATGATAGATAAATCTCCATATTCCTGAAATATCTTATCATATCATCTCCGCTGCCACTGTCAGCTAGTTTTATTTATTTGTTTGTTGTTTGTTTATTATTTATTTTTATTTTACTTTGTGGGGAAAATGGAAACCATTAAATGGAACTTTCAACTTTGTAAGATTCCCGCCTATAAATATGCTTGCATCAGCTTCTGGCCTTTTTTTTACCTCATTTCAAATTTAAAGAGATTTTGTTCTTTCTATATAATATGCCCCAGAGTTCATCCTTTCCTGCATCATCTGGTGCTCTATCAATTAACTTTCTTTTCCTCAGTAACTTTTCTCCCTCTGTATGTACTTTCCATATGTTTCAATGCACTCTAATTTTCTCTCTTGAAAATAATTCTCTCTTAAACACATATCCTATAGTGGCTATTATTCCTCCCTACTTCTCTTTAATTTTATATATACTGGGAAACTTTAGAAATAGCCATTTATTATTCGGACTAAATGTGTGATTCATTTTGTAATAGAGTACAATTTTCAGTCTATAGCTAGTCTTCACATGAGCAAGATTCAGCTTTTGAAGTTTTCAGTATTCCCTCCAGTTGCCTGTTGATTCTTGAACAGGGTCTCCGACTCCACCACCTTCAGATGCAACATTTTTCGTTTCCCTCCTGCTGTTCTGAATTAACTTGCCATCAGCTTCAGCAGAAGCAGCAGAGGAGGGCTCCTGGGAGGCAGGTGCCAAAGAACTTGGAACTTTAGACTTGTCTAGTGAGGCAGCTGAAGGTAATTCTCCTGCTAGTCTATTTCTCCTCTGTTCCTCCGTCTTGTTCATTGGCCCACAAGCATCAGTCAACTCTGGATGTTTTGTGTTGATATAAGCCAACTCAATTGCCACTAAGTTATGAACAATTTCATTTGTAACCAGGAACCATTTACAAAGAAGACAAGTTACTACTTCGACTATGGCATTATGCAGTTTAGTAAACTGCAATAACTCCAATGTACTGTAATTGCTACTGTGATGAATGATCCTTTCCATTTCTTCATGAACCAGTTACACTGGGCTTTTCCAGACATTTGAAATTTCAGGCACAAACAAAGTTGGATGAGGACTGGTAGCATTTCTAATGGCAGTCAAAATGTCAAGAGCGTTAAGGCTATCTAGTGAGTAAACAGATTCTAAGGTTTGCCCAAAAGTATCATGGAAAATATAACAGATTCTAGCACCATTGCATAGCTCCAAAGTTTTAATATATTTTGCAGTTCCTTCAACAGGGTTACAATATTCTGTGGCAAACTGGTAATAAGCTGGAGTAAAGTAGCACTTTTATCATCCACAAGTTCACCATAGCTATTTAGAAGAGACCATATTGAGTAGCTAGAACATTTATTTTTATTTTCAGTGCTGGTAAGCAGTCTTTGATGTGATGCATCAGTAACCTATTCGAAAACATTGTTCCATTTCCATTAGCCAGAGGTGGGTATTTCATTTGAAGGAAAGCATATTCATCATGGATTGAATCAGTAACAGTCTTCTTACTGTTAATATGTAGCTGGCTCATGTTAACCAACTCCAGCTATTCCAAGTCTGACTGGTAGAACCCTTCCCATTAATACTTCCATGGCATCAGTACCTGCATTCATGAGGTCAAGTTTAGTGATTACATCTAGGATTCTGCAACCCTCTGCATCTACCTCTATTGAAATTTTAAGTGCTCTGATGTTGCCATAATTGTATTAGCAGCAGTGACAGAGAGGATAATGGAATTTGGATTACTGATAAACCTAAAAATGAGCTCCCTGATTAGAAGCTCAATGCCCTTAGGATGATCACCTAGAGGCATAGCTTGGTCATTCCTGGCAACTCCATAAGTGTAAGATTGAAAATGCTGGGTGAAAAAAAATCTTAAGATGAACTGGTTCAGGGCTTACTTTCTTATTATTTCCTGAAATCCTTTCTATTTCATTTTCAAATTCTTGTCAAATTTCATCAACATTTTGTAAAGCTTATTTTTTTTGTGAAGAAATTTACCCCTTTCTTCTGCTTTAACTCCTTTTTCTTCTCCTGTTGTTTAGGTTTATCTTCAATTGAAACATGGACCAGCTGCAGAATGAGAGGTCTCTGGGTGACAATGCCAGCCCCACGAGAAGCAGCTCCCTCTCCACTGGGCTTTCTAGCGCAGAGCTCTTTCCACTGCTCTGTATTCCCACCACCACAATCGGAGGCAACTGGGTGATGTTGGTGTCCACCTCTTGGAGCTTGTTAATAATAGGAATTAGGACTTTCATAACTTCAAAAACACAGGGTTCCACTGACTGGCCATGTAAATAAATAGGGCCAGGGCCAGAGCTACCTTTTTCCTTCTCTCCTCCGCCCTCTTTTTGACCCCTCACTTCTTATATAATTAAGCTCTTTGAAATTGTTTTCTATAGCCACTGAATCCAATTCTTACTTTCCATTTAATCTTTTGGGTCACTGGAAACTTGATTTTCCTTAATTACTCCACTAAAATTACTCTCACCTAGATCACCCTTTATCTTCTTACTGCTAAATTTCAAAATGTCAATGGTTCTTTGTTTTTGAACTCTCAACATTATGAAACTCCTAAAAGACCCTTTGACCATCCTCTCTTGACCCTGGCATTCATGATTCCATATCTTCCTGGTATTCCTGCCTTGCATCCACCTTTGTATTATCTTTTGTAAGGCATACACTGCCTCTTTTTTTTCTCTTTCTTTATTTAATGCTTTTCTTCCTCAGGGAAGAACTCTTTTATCTTCTCATTCAGAATACATTGGGGGGGGAGTGGAGGGTGATTTCATCAACTTCAATAGGTTCAATGAACTATTCTACAAGTCCAAATCAATACCTATAAACAAGATCTCACCTTTAAATTCCAAAATTATTTATATGTTCCCAATTCTGTCAGCTCAATTTAATGTGTCCAAAACTGCACTCATCAGCTCACTTCCCAAAATTCTCTATCTCATGGGACTCTTATCTCTATGTAGGGCATCATCATCCACTCAGTTGCCAAACCAGAAAGTTTAAAAATCAGTCTTGACTTCTCAATAAGTCTCATTTTCCTCCCTTTAAACAACCATCAATTCTTATGTATTCACTATGTCTTAATATCTCATGAATCAGCCTACTTCTCTCTACACTGTTACTCTACAGGCTTATATTAATAATTTAGTGTTGTACTCCAAACAGAATATTGAGTTTCTCCTGTAATATTACCCTCGATTAGCTTTATAATACAGTGGATGGGCCAAAAATAAATAAATAAATAAGTTGCCATTATTCCTTCATCTGTCTCCGCTTTGGATGATTACAAGAGACTTTTTACTGGTCACTTTGCTTTAGTCTTTTCTCAAATCACTCTCCAACTAGAGCCAAGAAAATGTTTCTAAAGGAGAGAGCTGATTAAATGACCCTGCCTGATTAACATTTTTAATGGGTCCTCATGGTCCTTAGTACAGAGTACAAGTTCCTTCCGTGAAATATCTTATTTCTTGCCCTGAAACCTTCTACCTTCTATCTCACCACTGTTTTCTGTCCTCTAGCTTTGTTCACACTCTAGCCACACTACATTATTTTCTCACTTTTTTGACCTATACAGATACTATTTCCTCTGCTTAAAATACCATGTTCCACCTTCCTCAGCTGGCAAACTTCAACACATCTTTTATTTCCTTTTATTTACCTTCCTTGATTCTTCAGCCCCTTTTTACCCTCACCAATTAGATTACATAATCCTCTCACCCTGTACTGACATTGTATTGTAACTGGTTTTTACTAAACTGTCTACTTCATTATATTGTAAATTCTGAAATGAGAAACTGTATTATTTACCATTGTATCTCTAAAACCTAACCAAATGTCTAGTTCATTGTGTACATTCAAATATACACTGAATTCTGACTTTAAAAAAGAGAATGAAGGTAAGTAATATAACGATAAAGCATTCAAGTTGAAATGAATTAAATTAGGTCATGATTCAGATTCACATTTTTTACTCCCTTATCTTTTGAAGCAAATCAGTAGAACACTGGCATTTTTTGAATAAGCAAATTTAAATCTGTTTTGGAAACTTTTAAATTTTAAGATCATCTAAAATTTAAAAAAATATGTAATCTGGTCTAAACAGCACCCTCAGGAAATTAAACTAGTTTTAAATTCTGTGAAGTGTTTACTGAACTTTCTAAGAACCATCAGGAAGGCCATTAAAATGAGAACAAAAAGTACAAAAATATGGAATGTACGATTCTGGTTCTTTAGTGGGGAAAAAATTGATAGAACTGGAGAATGTTCAGGACAGTGTGCATATATCAAGCTCAAGGACAGGAATTAGGTAGAGATTCACTTTTTAACCACACTCTAGGAATAAAGAACATTTAGATAAAGGGAACTTCAAACAATTTAAAGTACTAAGTTATGAAGAAAGAAAATTTATAGGACTTATTACTCCAAGGTAAAAAAATAAAATAAAGAAAGAAAGAAAGAAAAAAAAATAAGAAGAAGAAAGAAAAACAGGAAAAGAAAAAGGACTGACTACCCTACCCCTAGGGGCATTCTTGCTCTAAGTTCTGGATGAGGCAATGAGGTAAACTTAATTCAAACACCGATAACAGCACTCTGAAACATCACGCTTCCACATTTAACCAACGGGTTCAGATTGTGTTTATGTCGTCTAGAACCTCGCTCACATTACTCCTTAGTAGATTTTGTCTATGTTAACCCTTAAATAAATCAGAAATGATAAGGAAGTAAATAGCTATTTAATAATTAGAATGTTTCCTAAACCAATTTTTTTAAAAAAGAAACTCTCCTCCTTGTGTATGTTAGTCTGCTTGTGTCTTTATCACTAAACTTTCCATTTGTGGCCAAGCTGAGTGAGCTATTTGTCCCCACAGTCTGGGACAAATCCTGGATTCTGGCCAGGGGCTATGTCACTGGCTCACTGGCTAAAGACGGGACAATGATTTGTCACAGTGCTAGTTCCACACGGCCCTGCATGTCCACAGCTCTCTAGATACCAGGTACAGTTATTACAGCTGAATAAGAGTGTTTATGCATTGTACTCTAGTTTTTCAGTATTCAAAATTCTCTTGGCCATCTGAAGCTAAGTTGCTTAGACCTTACCTACAGGCCTTCCTAAAGGCTGGATGACAGTTTGATCACCTGGGACACCCCAGATGCCTTACAGTGCATAAGTTTTACACATTTTAAAATCGTTAATATTTAAAATTTAAAACACTATAGAAAACTGTATATTTAAAAATGCAATACTTAATAATATTTTACCCTATAGATTTTCATTATCTGTATTCTTTCCCTTTATTTTTATGTGTAAATATATGCTATGTTTTTACACTGGAGGTTAATTTGTGATCCAGTTTTTTGAATAAAAAACATGTCGAATGTAGACAATCTGATACAATTCTTCAATGCCAATGCTAAGTTAACATTTGACAGATATTTTTCTCACTGATAAAATAATATATTTTCTATGATAATTATGTGATTTAGAAAAATCTACAAGTTTTATTTGCTGCAGTAACTAATTTCCAGTTTCTTAATTAAAAAGCATGCCTCTGAAATTCTTTTCAGAAGGAACCCATTATAGAACTTTATGAATTGCCCCTGAAAATCATAAATGGGTGATTCTTTCATTATTGCATTAAAACTGAGACTACTTGAATTTTTAAAATACCAACTTAGCATTTATTGTTTAAAATACTAATGCAAACTATATTCCTGGAGTTTCTCAAATTTATTCTTAATAGATATGTAAATTTACTTATAATTACATTTGCAAATTCTGACACAATGTTTATACAGGTCTGCTATTTGAAAAAGTTCAAAATTCACTTTTTCTACTGCTCAGAAATAATATTTATGTCTACAGACAGGAAATTTTATAATTTTTAAATATACCATTTATATTTAAGGATGTATCTGAGTTTTCCATTAAATTGGTAAAGAAATGAGTCCACAGCTATACATCTTCGTAAGTCCATTCATTCAGCACTTTATATATTCTGCTCAGTAAATGAAAATTACAGCACCCTGAATTTCTTACCAATAAAAGTTTCATCATAAAAGGCGTTTAGAAATACAGTGCAAATATTTATACAAAAGACACTTTAGAAATGGATTATGAATAATATTGTTTAGATGGTCTATTCCCAAGACCTTTTAAAGAAAGAAAAAAATAACACAAAACTTCAAATAGATTTAGGTTATACATAATCCAATCTGTTAGCTTTCTAACTTAGGAGGAAAAACAATTGAAAGCCTTATTGAAAGCCTTATTTTTAAATGACTGAAGTAACCCTAGGATACTATTATTATTTTACCTTGCCACATACTTTATAAAAGCTTTAAGGAGAACTAAAAGTAATTTCATTACATAGTTCTTGATAGATTGCTTTTAACAATGGGAGACACTAAATTTATGTGTACTTTTACCTGCATCCCCTACCCTGCCTTCCTGAACTCTCATGCATTCTGAAATTTGCATAATGTTTTCCACCCTACAAAAAGTTATAAGATGTAATCATTAAATTTCAGAAAATGTAGGCATCAGTATTAAATACCCACCATTGTGGCTGGGCATGGCCAAAAGAATCCTATCTTTACAATATTATAAATTATGTCCAAAGAAAAATAACGTAATTACATGTACACACACACACACACACACACACACACACACACACTTCACTTTTAGCTAATGGGAATGAAGTTAAGTTTGACTTTAGGCTCTTTTCTGTGACCCTTTTCCCCTGCAAGGGGCCTCTTTCAATAACTATGCTTTGTGCACAATCTTTCCTGTTTATAAAGGTGCTTTCTTGAAAGGACATGATATACTAAATTATTTAACATGTAAATAATGTGTAAGAGTTTTATCAGCACTTGTAGAAGAGAGGTGTTTAGTTGTTTTTGAACAAGGGACAGATCTTTTAAAACAAATTGATTACTAATTATAGAATTCTTTCAGGAATCTGTGAACAGGTGAAGGAGGCATTTTGAAGGAAATAGATTTACTTTTCTAATAAAAGTTGGATGCCATTTACAAACACTGTGCAAGGCAGCAGGGTGAAATTACATCACATAAGCAGTTAACTATACTTGCATACAGGGCTGGCCATAAATCCTGACACAATATATTTACTGGGGTCACTTGTCTTATACTAAAATGTAATGGGTTCGGGACTTAATATAAGCAGCTATCTGAAGACAATACTTTAAAAAAATTATTCCTACATAAATTCAGACAATGAAAATAAAAAAGGAAAAGACTGTGTTGCTTAGCTTACTTGAGGAGCAATATGGTGAAGATTAGATAATATCATGAGACAGGAGAGAGAGAGGCAGTAGAGAAAGAGCTACAATTGGAAGTTATTTTTTTTAACATCTCACTAGTGTTTCAATGTAATAATGTTCTTTGCCTGGATGCCTAGATGAAGTACAGCAAAAAACTGATAACATTGAGTTCAGTGTGTTCCCCATTAAATCGCACAATGCTAAGTAAAAAGCCAACTGTAATAAAAATTGATATATTGACTATTTGTTGAAATAAATTGAATTTTATTACTTTAGGTACACAGAATGAATTTATGTTTGTACTTCAAACATGAAATCATAGGAATATTATTTTAATATTTTCTGCAATTGGACATCATGAAAAAGACCAAGATGTTCGAATACAATCACTTCTTATTGTTTAAAAATGTTAATCCTTTGAAACTTTGGAACACTTTTTCTAACTTTCTAGAAGCTTCCTGGTTAAAGGAGGAAAGAAGAACAATATCAAGGATCAATGCTGTTTATTAAATGGGGTGATAAAATTATTTCTCTCAGTAACTAGAAAATATATTGCAACCCAAGTCATACACTCGTATTTAAATGGTAAACTCTCAAGTCCCAAAAGGTTTTAACTTTTGATGTAGCCCATCAGTAGGACATAAAAACATTTATATAGTCTACGGAAGCCTTTATTCTTATTTTTAGAGTGATACATGGAGATGAATTTTATGAGTTATTAAAACTTTTTAAAACACCAAATGACACCACAAAGCAACTTCACACTTTTGCATTAGTTACTGCAGTAGCTATATATTTCAAAAAGTAACCTATATGACAAATTGTATACAAGTAACTATCTGACGATCTGGTGTGTACATAATTCAATTCGTCAATAGTTAAATTTAATGAAGAAACTAACTTACCGGTGGATCAGCCCCCTTAGAACCAGTCAGACTTCCTGTTAGGGATTCGATATCCTGAAAAGGGGAGAGGTGTTGATTGTAAAATGCTACTCAATGGCACGGAGAATTTCCCAGTCCCACAGTGTAATATTTTCTTTAAGCTACAAACTTAGGTACTCAGCTGTATTTGTTTTGTTTTGTTTTTAAACAATCTTGCTACACAAATGCTATACAACTAGCCTATATCTAAAAATTTGGATATTTCTCAAACTCTGTACAATCTGTAAAAAGAAAAAAATATAAATAGACTAATTATTCCTGAAATATGCAAGAAAATAGCTCTAGGTGGGAGAGCAGATGTTTTGTTCTCTAAGAAGCTGAAGTGAGGGCAGAAAAGAAAGAAAATTTAATAAAACCACAATTTAACATATTATTAGCAAGAATATTAATCCCACAGAAAAGGCTGAATTCAGAAAAAGTTTCAATTAGCTATTATCCACTCTGTTACTATATACAGAAAATGAAAATATATGAAGCTAGATTAGCTATTGTTTTATGAGGATCGATTTCTAATCTTGAATCAGCAACCACAGAAGATCATGCCTGAGTACTGATTATAATTGTCAAAGGTATCATAAATGGGGAAATGAGTGATGCGTGACACACTGCAGAGCACATGCCCTGTTTACAGGGATAACTACAGCTCATCCTGATTGGCTGTAGGCTTTGGTTCATACTAACCATATGATTTCATCAAAAGAACCCAGAGCTCCAGATTTTTGAGCAAGATCTCTCAGGATTTTAATGTTCGCAACTGTCTTAATTTTTAAATCATTCTCCCACACCCCCCAAACGAAAAAACAAAACCAGTTTTCTCAAAGGCTGCTGGATAGGAGTTTAGGGCTACAATGAAGAGTCATACTTTTTGCTAAAAAGTTTCTTTCTTGTGACCCTGGTCACTTCTTATCAGTTTGCATCTCATTGTAAGTATAGGGTTGAGGAACCTGGGGAAATATAGTTGCAGTAAGAAATCAAATATGGAAATAACTGAGTAAAGATTGAAGGAAAATAAAATTAGATACCTATGATCAGAGAAACAGCCAATGATACCTTGATATCATTAAGAAGATTTATGCCAGTTCACTTGGGACTTAATCACATCATTTTCCTGATATCTCAAAAATGGGGACTCTTAACAATAAATACGAGGCTGAAATGAGCATGTGAAGAAAACATTAAAGGCAAGGCACGGGAGAAGGCAGAGATGGCGTGATTAAAATTTCCATTTGAAGAAGCTGACTTTGAATGGAAGCTCAATGGGTGATGAATTTCTATGTGCATTTTTTATTAAGGCCACAAATGGTAAGAAAATCACAAGGGATACTTGGCAAGAAAATTATTAAGTTCTCTTCTCTATAAAGGATATATTGTATATGATACTTTTCCCTATCCAGCATCCCATTGAGGAACTTCTCCTCCTTCTCCATTCCCCCTGCCCCCATTCTAGCTCCAAAAATGGCTTACAAAAATTGCTTCAAATAGTGTAAAAGCCTGATGGAAAATTAAGACAATTTATATTCTGGACGATATAATGTTAGAGTCTAAATCCTTGATTCTACCATTTGAGCAATGTTTCAAACTAGGTGTTCCCCCTGCCTTCAACTAAAATAGTTCCTGGCTCTTAAAATCTAAAAGAATCCTAATTAATACGTCTGCATTGTTGTCTATTTTTTAAAGGCTCTCCCTCTCCACCTTGTTGAAATTCTTTATTCCAACACAGTGCACACTATAAACAACCAAATGACCTAAATTGTTTGCTCTTACATGTTCTTAAATATTCCTGTTGTCATCTGAGTAAACTGTATCCTTATATAACAAAAGTAAAACATAAAACATAAATTGGCAAACAAAATTAATATTTCTTTTTAATCTTAAGATAAAATATAATTTAAAAATTGTTTTGGAATTCATGAAATGAATGAACAGATAAAATTTGGTAGTAAAATGGTTAAAACAGTATATTAAAAGAAAACAAAATACACAGACCATTTCCCTGTTATAAATGACAAAAAACAAAGTTATATTTATATGAAAGTTTTATTCCAAGTATCTTCCATTCTTCACAGAAAGGCATATAAATAATATTAACAATAGAATTTCTGGTGGTGTTACTAGAGAGGTAATAGAGAAATTGATTCAGATAAAAAGCATTTTAGCAATTAGGTGATGCATTTCATCAAACTGTTAAAAATTCTATCATGAAGACATCTTGCAAACATATATAAATTGGGCCAATTTTCAGATTCCTAAAATTTTAAACTTTTGCAATATTCATGGTGTTGAGATAAATAAAGCAAAAGTAGAATTTAGAAAATGAATAGAAGTGGCATTGATATTTAGTTTTTAACATGTTGAATTAAAGCAAATTATGAACTCATGGCTACATAGTACGATGTACTTTTTTATTCCATTTATTTGTTTAATTGAAAAATAATTTTTTAGGTTTATGTTCTATCTTGAGTGTAAGTTTAAAAAAGTGTCCTATTGGACAGACACACAAGTTAAACATGGTTTAATTCTCACTTAGTGTAAAAAAGAAAAATGTCAGGTATGAATAGAGTGAGCATGAATGTATTTATGTGGTAAAATTAGTAAATGAAATAAATTCTTTGAACAACTCTGAACATAATTAAAAGTAAGTTAATCTCATTGATGGTTAGTAAATATTTTATCTGCAAAATATAATTGAAGTCCTTGACAAATGTGTCTATCTTGTTATTTAAATGTCTTTTTATAAAGATAATAGCAAAGGGGACTTCAAAAAGTAAATATATTAAAGATTTTTAACTAAATTCTGTAATAATATTTGTTTAAAAAATTTAAAACAAATTGATTTTTTACTGTTACAGAATTTATTAACCTCTATTGTACATCATGCTCATTTAGATTTAATAGCTATTAAAATAACTAGTACTTACTGAACATTTACTAGATGCCAGGCATTCATTATGCTTTATACACATTATAAACAGACTTATAGGGTAGTGTAGCAGCCTTATAAGTCAGTTATTTCTTTCCGACATAACAGGTTAAAAGTTTATAAAACTTACCTAATATCACACAGCTATCAGAAATAGGGTTATAAAACAGTTTTTGTATGACTCCAAACCTGTGTTTTTAATACCAGCTATAAAGAAAGCTTCTTCCTGGCATCCTGGTGACCTCACACATATCCACACAGGCTATTAGATAAGGCTAAACCATAGGCTGGCCTAAGTCTTAGTTGGAATGTCCTGTGAATCTCCCAAGAACACGACAAGGCAGGCTGTCTTATGAAGAACTTCCACATGGCTGCTTATCATTCTCTACTGGCACCAATGAGGCATGGAACTCTCTACCTCACTCCTTCCCATCCCAGATCCACTTTCGGGCTATAAAACTGCTTAGGTGCCATATGGAATTGGCTGCTGTCAATAGAGCAGCCTACCTCTCATATTGTCTATCATATGACCCATCCAAGTTGTCCTGTGCAACTAGGGACCAGGACCAGAACTAGAGCGAGGCAAGTGATATGTGAAGAGTACCAGTTTTAAGGAGGCACTCATTCTAAGGGTTATACAAATGCTGATCCTGTACTTGCAGGACCAAGAGTAAATGCCTCCTTATATTTTGTGCCTCAGCAACCTCATTCTTAGAGTTCCAAGAACAGAGTGGGCAGTTGTACAACCCGGGGAGTGAGTGACCCTTTAAACTTTGTGCCCTAAGCACCTTACTTGTTTCGCCCTAGTCCTGGCCCTTCTAGAGATGTGGAGAGCTGACACCACAGTGACTTCGTTTATGCTGTACATGTAATAAACTCTTTAAATGCATCTGGACTCATTGTCTCCTTCCCAGTGGAATCTGTGGCAAGCCAACCTAGTACCTGCCCATGTGCTGTGGCTCAAGGACTGGCTGCTGCCTAATACCAGCATTGCATAGCCTCCATTATGTGGGTTGTTATCATCCACACAGAATAAAGCAAACTCGGATCTATTAATTATATAATTAATTTTATTTCTTGAAGAGAAATTTCAAGTAATGAAAGTGCCACTTCCTTTTCTAAGGTATCAGTTACCTAAGTGTGGTTATTACCCAGTCTTTGACACCAACTGTGTAGAGGAAGCTCTGTCCTTGGAATGGAAACCTGGTAATCCAAGGCTGAACCACGAATCAGAAGTCTTAAAGCTTAGAAAGGATGATCTGTGGGCGGAGTGAGGGAATCAGCATCAGAGCTCTAAGCACAGTGAGACTTGAGGGCATCCTGGAGCATGGGTATCACCCCAGCTCAGGTTTAAAATGAATTCTACATTGTGCTGCACTAATGCTGTTGGTTTCTCAATTGCATCCCCCTCCCCATGGTCCCAGGCTCCAGAGTTGACATATTTTTTTTTTTCCCTGACATACAATTGGAATAATAGAGCTATAGGGATTATGTAGTTTTCAGTACCAGTCATTACGTTCAGTTGCTGTAAGCCCTGCTTCTTCTGTGTGGAGGTGGGAAAAAAGGAAGAGACTGGGATTTGAGGTCTCCTTTAGCGTTACTGCTGGATCCTTATTTTTGTCCCATAAGATTAGCCAGTTATGGTCAAGAAAAAGATATTAAAGTAGTTTGGGTGTAAAATACATTAAAAATAAAGAATAAAAATTCTAAATAGTTCATTGAATCTAACATTGAACATGCCATAAGACCAAGAACATCTTAAAATCTGATCCTTGCATTTAAAGTTAATGTTAAATTTTCAAGTATTTGATTTATGCATATTTATAATTTGGGACTACTTTAGAAATTTTTTGGAAGTAAAGTGATTATATTTCAAATAGAGTATAATTTAGTACATTAAAAATCTACCCAAAATGTATCAGTACAGTGAAATCAATACAATATTGTAAAATATCAGCAATTTTTATTGAATGATTGTATTTAAAATGTGTTTCAAAGTCTTTAAAAACATTCAATTATGAGGTTTTTTATGTTTGTACAGAAGTTTACAAAATTCATGTATTCAAATATCAAAATCAAGCACTTCTCTCAACCCTTTTATAGAAAAATTCTTCAAAACATCCCTCATCTCCTATTATCTCTTGATGCAGGCTTCTGTCCCCACTACATCACTGCAACCCTTCTTATCAAGGTTGCCAATGACATCCAATTGGCTGAATCAGTTGCCAATGTTTCATCATCATTTTCCTTGATCTCTAAGTCATATTTGGCACAGTGGGTCATTCCATCCTTTTGAAATCCTTTTCTGTCTTAGTTTCCATTTAGTTTCATCCTCTATATGATTTTATTTAGCACTATGGCTTTAAAACATGTATTATAGTGAATTCTGAATTTATAACTTCAGCCTCGACTTATCTTGTGATCCACACTGCCTATTCCAATCTCCACTTGGAAATAGTATAGTCATCAAAAACTTAATAATGAAAATCAAACTTGTTTCCACTTCGATCCCTCCTCCAACGGTGAATGACATCACCATTCACCAAGTTTCTCAGGTCCAAATCCATCAGCAAAACCTGTCAATTGTATATTTAAAATATGGCTTAAATTTGACTATTCATCATCACCTACATTTCTTCCATCCCCATTCTTTGGACCATATTAACAGTTTCTCCCCTAGACTAGAGAAATAGCTTGCTTCCTAACTGTTGTCCCTCTGTCTGTTCTTATTTTCCGCAACCCCATGTATTCTCCACATGCCAATGGGAACTATCCTTTCAGGTTAGATTGGATTACTCCCTTGACCCAAACCTCCCAAGGGTCTTGCATTATTCTTAGAATGAAATGGAAACTTGTTATTATGTCATGCAATGCCCTGTGGTGATCTGGCTGTGGCCATAACGCTAATCCTATTTTTTGCCATTATCCTTTTCTCTCCCGCTACCCAGTCACACTTTGCTATTTCAAAAACAGTTCAAATATGGTTCCTATCTCAGGGCCTTTGCACACGCTTTTCCTGCTGCTCAAGATGCTCATTCCTCAGTTACCCTCCTTGTTAACTCACTTTATTCAGATCTCATTTTAAATACCAAAATCTCATACAGACTTTCCCTAACTATCCAAATCAGTGAAGGTTCCACATGGAGACAAGTAGCAAACTCAAAAACATGTTAAAAGAGCATTTTTTTAAAAAAAAAGGATAATAGTATGGACTGTTTGTAGATTCAGAGAACTGGTGGCACACAGGGACTAGAAACTGATGGAAGTTCTAACACCCCTAAGCCCAAGCAGTAAAATAAAAGAATAATGCTGTCAAAAGTCAAGCAAGGGTTGAACACCTCTCATCAGCCTCTAGAAAAGCTTGCCACACAGTGGAAGCTCAATAAATAGTTTTTGAATGGATGACTGACTGACTAAATGAATAAGCACATAATACCTTTTTTATACATAAAAAAACTTAAGCTCAGAATATATAAATGATGTAGTTCTCATTTTTGTATAAATGTATCACTTTGAGAGCATGGCTTAAGGCAATAATGGTTGCACAAATCTTTATGCAATGCCTGAATAAACAAACTAATGAATGACTTGCCCAAGATCACACAGCTGGTGAACGCTGGAAAGAAGCTTTGAAACTTCAAGTGCTATAACCCCAAACCCAGTGTACTTTCTATTCTATTACACATCACTCATGAGACTTCCTCCTAAAGGAAAATGCACTCAATTCTTGAGGCAATAGATTTCTATATATCCCAGGGTTTCTAGTTCATGAGAAGGAAAATATACAGAATAATTTAATAGGCAGTAAACAATACTTTAAATTTATCATCTGGTGAAATACTGCCAATACTTCATATTAAAGACTTAATAACTTAATCATTATATAATGAATAAATCAGTACTTGATAACTTTGTCTAACATATGTGCTTAGTACTAATACACAGGTCAAATCCATCAAACCAAAAATTAATAGTTTATTTTTATGTAACATTTCATAGTATGTGGGTTCTTAGCACTGGGAATGAGTGAGTCAGAAAACAAAATTTCCTTGAAAAAAATCATTCGGCTTTCCACATAATGCTTAATAGAAACAATCCTTCATCACAGAACATCAGTTCCTTGAGGCAAGCATCCAAATAATGAAGCTGAGTTTGTTAATGAGGCATCTTCCTTTTCTACCAGACTTAAGCTGTTCATGTTTCCTTGGCAACTTTACAGGGAAATTTCCTGGGAGGCAGAGAAGAAACAGAAAAAAACACACACAACCAATTTTATAAATCTTTCCTTAGGAAGCCAGACAGAGCCCTATTTAGTCACTCTTTAAAATTAAAAAAAAAGAAAGAGAGAGAAAGAAAGAAAAATAACTACACTTTGGGGTTGAGCATAGTCTAGCCAAAATCTGAATTTTCCTTGAGCCGCATATATAATTCCTTCAAAAAAAAAGAATAGTTGAGCCTCTATGGTGACTGAGGCACTGTGCTGAACACAGAAAACATGATGAATATGTCAAGGTCACAGCTTTCAGAGGGTTCAAAGTCTAGCGGGGAGTCAGAACAACAAATACGGTTTAGTTGACATACAGTGTACACGCAATAAGCTCAAGGTGCCACACTGAATCTGGCGCATGGAAAGCTAGAGTCTATGAGATACTGACTTCAAGTATCTTTCAGTCTAAGAGTATGTCCATCTGCAAAACAACATAAAGAAGAATTCTGAGAAATAAAGTGTTAATATTATAACAGGTTGAGGAGTACATTTTATAGGGTATACACAAGTTTGAGTATTTAATATTGCCAGAACTACATTTAATTTTTGAATGTATACTGAGTAAGGCTGTCCTAGGAACTTGGTTGGGTAGCATAATAATTAACATTTATTGAGCATTTACTGTACCTGTGACCCTGCGTAGAGCTCTACAGCCTCATTAAAGAGAACCATAGCTCTTTTACCCATTATGATTTTCATCACTTTCATGATAATGAAACTGAGTCTTCAAGGGTTTAAATGACTTGACAAACATCTCACAGTTAAGAGATGTTCAAATCTAGGCAGGCTGACTCCACAGGCAATTATTTTTAACAACTGTGCTCTCTTAAATAAATTGAGGTATAAAAGGATAAAAGGGGGGGGCAAGCCTTTCTTGCTATGTCACATAATGACTTGAAAGAAAACATTCATTCCGTATTTGTAGAGGAATGAATGAAATTACAGAGTTTTTCTAATGGAAAAAAGAATATCCTTGTTTGACCTACAGATGTGAGAGTTAATGCTACTAGATTTGGCAAAAAGTAAAATTCCTAATATTTTTGTTACATATTTATGATTTCGAAGTATTCTCTAAGTCAAAACTAAATAGGAAATCCAATATGTATCAGACACAAATGTGTCAATGTTGCTGAAGAAAGTGCCAAAGAGACTGAAGATTCTCTTTTCCATGGAGTGTCCTCTTTGAAGCGCTTTCCTTTATGAAAGTTTTGAATTGCTTTTATCCCGTCTATTCCTTTCTGTATGGCTGAGGTGATGAAGGGAGCCTTTTGCTAAATCCTGACTCAGTTGCATTCAGCTCCCCTTTGCCAGCTTTTACACATTCATGAATCCTTGTTATCTCAAACTCAATATGTCCAAATCAGATGTCATCTCATCTCCTCCTCTGACACTATTTTGGTCAGCTGCCTCCCACTCAATTTCTTCTTCCAGCACTTATCTTTGTTGGTATTTTCAATAAAGTCAGTCACTCAATCTAGATTCCTATAGGTCAACAGAGTTTTCCCTCAATCTGGTATCCATACACCAAGGCAGTCTATTTTTCTTTCTAAATATCTGTTCGGCCTAATCTATCCTCTTCTTTCAAGATCCATTGCATTCACTCCCTTAGTTCAAAGCCTCATTTTATTTTTCCCCATTCGTGGCTTTCTCCAAAATAATGTCTTTTGTGAGCTATTTCTGAGTTATTTTTTACACTGTCACCCTTATACAGAAAAATGTTTCTTGGAGTGTGGCCTGTGGCATTAGTGTCACCTGAGAACTTGCAAATTTTCTTGGGCCTTATCCCAGACCGACAGAAACTGTGTGTTTGACAAATCCTTCAAGTGAGTCTAATGCAGGCTAATGTTTGAGAACCATGCTCCAGAATGATGTGTTCCAGATGTAAATATGTATAGGTAACTCCTGTGCTCAAAATTCATCATAAGGTTCCCATTCTTAGGAAGAAAAAATATTGAGTATCTTTATGCAGAGGTTTTTCATTACAGTCGTGGACTACTTGTCCTATTTCGTCCTCCACCACTTCCTCAAATGAAACTTTATACTCCTATCATAATGAACCCTGTACTTCTTTTCTGTGTTGTTTTCTTGCTTCTCTGCTTCTGCATCACAGATCCTTCTGCCTAGAAAGTCACCCCTCTTCTCTGAATAAATCTTACTCACCTTTTGAGAGTCATCCCAGGCATTACCTCTTCTCAAGAGACTTTCTTGAGTCCCTCAGGCTAGAGTAAGGTTCTACTTTATTTTCACAGGAACTTGAACTTAACTCTTTCATGATTCTTACTACGCCATTTTATAATTCTCATTTCACTCCTCTATCTTTCCCAATCATTTAAGGGCTAAACAATTCAGAGTTGCACTTATCGTCACTGTATCCTCAGAAGTCATCACAATAATAACCAATAAGTGTTAAAGAAATTAAACAAATTAATGTTGAATTTAGCTTCCCATGAACTCCTCGTACAGGGAAAGAATGAGGTGACTGGCTGACATTAGTACTTGAGACCACTTTGAAATGTGCATTATCCTATATTACCAGATTTACATTCTGATTACATTTGGGTTTGCTGCATTGAGAAGCTAATTATCTTTGAGATTACTGCAGAAATTTAAATCTGGATGGCAAAATGAATGATGAGATATATATTTTTTGACATAACAGAGGTATCGCCTCAAGAGACCCTGCCTGAGGGGTAGCAGGCAGTCCTTCGAATTCACCTCAAGCCTGCAAGATGCAACACACGTGCAAGAAAATATGGTAGTGCTCAAGGGAACAGATTCAAGCCTGGCTTCGCTACTTACTAACCATATGAGCTTGGGCCAATTGCTTTATGTTCCTCATATAAAATAAGTCAATCTATGTCCTAGTATCTATCTTAGAGGATCTTATAATATTAATGATGATAGTTCTGGAAAGTTACTTATTGATAACTTATAGTGATTTTTCAATTAGTATTAGCTATTACTATGCACAGAATCATGCATAGGCATAGATTAAATTATACATATATGAAATAAAGATAGCTATGAGCACAGATTACATAATAATATGTGTTGAAATAGATATACCTGTACATAAGACTCAAATATAGTTTAATTTTAGCTTTAAATCCCCATTAGATTTCTATGTGTTTTCCCTGAAAGGTAAAAGATACTGTTTCGCATTTTATCTCCTCAATTAGCCCTATAAGTTCTATGCATTTCTAAGACATTGATTGTAAATTTTTCACTGTCATTTACAAATATATAATTTTTATTTTTCTAACTAAAAAACTTTTTGCTGTAGAGTAATAATTATTTATTGGATAAAATGCATACCATGAATCTATACACAATTTATTCCTCTTTCCGTGTGTGTCTGACATCACATGTTTATGCGCCATGGTGGGCAGCTTTAAGCCTGTCTGAAATGTGCTATAGCAACTGAAAGGAAGCCAGCAACATTTAAAAGAGAATAGCAATGTTATAATCCTAGATACACATAATTTCTAGGAGATTTATTTATCAGTCTTTGTTAGTTGAGAATAAGAGGCTCAGTTACTGAGATCTTAATTTACAGTCAAACCTCTAATTATATGATACTTAATTATCCCCTATCTGATACAAAATACCAGTAAATAACTAAGAAAAAGTACAGTAAATAACTACCCTTTTTTAAAAAATCAGTTTTTACTTTTTAACTCAGTAAATAATAGCCTAAAATATTTACTTGGTTAAAAAAAAAATGAACTGGAGATTATCTTATCTGAGCTGATTTTTTTAAGAGGAAATATTAAAATGTCTGTCTTTTCCAGCTGTTATTATCTGCAGTTTCACTCAATACAGTACCCTAAAGTCATTTATCATTTTGGTTTACAAATAACTGCAAGGTAGAATTGCTTGTGAACTGAAAACAAAAACAGAGCAAATAGTTTGTTAAAATATGTATGTATATTAAATAGGAATTTCTAATAAATATCTAACGATATATCTCTCCTACTTGATTTTAGGTATTAGGCCAATAATATAAATAGTTTTTTCAGGTAATTATAAGGAGCTGGTAAGAAAGCAGATAAAATATTTTCCAATTCATTAGTTTCACACTTTCAGAGAAATTTGCCATGGGATTTTCACCTAAATATTAAAAATTTCATGCTTATACCTTAATTTTGGAAATAACAGCCATCAAAGAATCAGAGCGGTGGGCCGAGATGAGAACTTGCAAAAACAGTAATTAGTAGCCCTATCTAAAATTGGACACACAAAAATTTCAATAAGAAGTATAATTTGAATGTAAGGGATATGCAGACACATTCCCTTTGCTATTATCTTTGGGGAAAAGATTACCAAGTTCTAAATCACAAGAGGTAAATTTTGAATTAATTTCCTATTCCTTCTGTTTTTCAAAATGAATGAAGATTATAATGGTAATCAGAAATAGCAACAGGACATATGATTTCTCTATTTTTCTTCTGGGCAGTCTCGTTTGAATTGATGCTACCAGGATTCTGAGATGAATTAATGTTTGCAATATTAAGATCACATTCTCAAAATACTATTAAATAAAAGAAATGAAACTGACCGAAATCAGAGCATAAAATGCACTGGTGCTATGCTGTTAAACTAATTGAGACTATAGTATAATGCGAGAGTCTTCCAACCTGGAGATTTAGTCAGTGACAGAATGTCCTATTCAGTATATGTTGTATGGACAGTCTTGTTTTCTTCTATGCATCTCATCAAGTTCCCCCCAAAACAGCCAAAACCAAACTCCAAACTTTATAATATGCTTTGATTTACTAAGATATTTTAGAATATTTTATGTTCAAATCTCTCCTTTCCTTAATATTTCTGGAACACATTTTTCACTTTATTATTCCTCCCAAATATAACTGAGATCATTCAACTGCGCCACACAGCCAGGTAAGAATTCCAAAGTGCATAGAATGCTGAGCTGAAATTAGTGAGGTCACAAAGAAGTTTGAACATTTGTCTAGCGTGAAGTCACCCAGACAGAAAATGCAGACAGTCCTCACTTTACACAGTAAAGCATTAACGAAACTGGTAAATACAAGAACCATGTCTTGGCTTTGCATCGTTACATGGTAACTCAGTTACTGGTTGCTGTGTAAAACAAGCACACAGTTCTTCTGGTTCTGATACGCACTGGTTTCAGTTAACGCAGTACCATGCAAAGTAAGGATTTCTTGCAGTTATTTTTTAATAGTAGGTCAGTCTTTATTCCTTGCCTCCAGCACCCCCCAAATGAGACTGTGAATCCTGAATGAGTAATGCAGTAATTATATATAACCCAGTATTAAAATTGAAAACTTCCTCAATTTTAGTTTGACCCAAAGGCCGAGAACAATGCTATGGTGACAAATATCTCCACATTGTCAAGAAACGAGCTACACCAGGCCATACTATAAAAAAAAAAAAAGGTTCAGCCAGAATTGATAAGCATCATCTCTTAATGGGGGCATCCTTGGCATATTTATTAGGAAATATATATATACATAAACATACAGATATAAGAAGAGAAACACAAATGGGATCTATCCTCTTAATAAATTTTAAGTGTGCAATATGGTATTATTAATTATAGATATAATGTTATACAGAAGGTCTTTAGAACTTAGTCATTTTGTATAACCGAAACTACACACATTGATTCCAACTCCTTATTTCCTTCTTTCGTAGCCCCTGGAAACCACTACCTCTGCTTCTATGCCTTTTTTCTATTTTGTATATCTCACGTAAGTGGAATCATGCTGAATTTGTCCAGTGACTGGCTTATTTCACTTAGCATAATGTCTTCAAGATTCATTATATAGTTGCATTTGGCAGGATTTCTCTCTTTTGAATGGAAAAAGTCTGTGTATTATGTGTGTGTATGTATGTGCATGTGTGTATACATATATACATATATACAGATATACAATATACGTATACACATATATATACATATAGTGTGTGTGCGCATACCACATTTTCCTTATTCAGTCATCTGTTTACGTCTTTCCACATTTCAACTGTTAAACAGTGCTGTTGTTAACATGGGAGTGCTTGTATCTTTTGAGATCTGATTTCTTATGAATAAATTCCCAGAATCAGGATTAATAGATATCATATGGTACTTCTGTTGTTAATTTTTGATGAGTCTCCATACTGTTTTCCAAAGGGGATATGCCATTTTGCATTCCCACCAGCAGTGTATAAGGCAGCAGTGCCCAACCTTTTTGGCACCAGAATCTGTGCTCCTATGAGAATCTAATGCCTGATGATCTGAAGTAGAGCTGAGGTGGTGATGCTAGCATTGAGGAGTGGCTGCAAATACAGATGGAGCTTCGTTCGCTTGCCCACCGTGCACCTCCTGCTGTGTGGCCCAATTCCTAACAAGCCACAGACCAGTACTGGTCCATGGCCCGAGGGTTGAATACCCCTGGTATAGGGTTCCAATTTTTTCCACATATTCACTAACATTTGTCGTCTTCTTTATGCAAAGTACAGAGGCATTTGTGCTTTTCAGGATCTGGCATCTTCAGACATGGGCACCAAAGCATTTCTATGTTTTCCACTCCTTAACCTCAAAACATACACACACACCACACCACACATTCCTGAGTGCCAGATTTGGGCTACACAGGAAGAAGTGTATCTTGAAGGGTAGTTGACTCAAGAAGGGTTAAACAACCTAGCCTTGGGTAGATGAGTAGAATCCCAGGGGATTAGAAGTATATTAATTTCTTATTGCTACTTTAATAAATTCCTATAAATTTAGTGGCTTAAAACAACATAATTTTATTCTCTTATAGTTCTAGAGGTCATGAATCTAAAATACAGGGTTCCAGTGCTATACTCCTTCTGGAGACCTTTATCAAAAACAGAAAGAAAAGAAAAAGATGCATTTCCTACTTCTTTCCTACTTCTAGAAGCTGCCTACATTTCTTGGCTCATGGACCCACTCTCCATCTTCAAAGAACATCACTCCTATTTGTGGTTTCATTTTCACACCCCTTTTTCTGACTCTAACCTTCTTGCCTCCCTCTTCTAAGGATCCTTATGACTACATTGGACCTGTCTAGGTAATTCAGAACAATCTTTCCTCCTCAACATCTTTAAACATATCTGCAAAGTCCCTTTAACAATACAAGGTAACACATCCACAGGTTCTGGGAATTAAAATATGGACCTCTTTGACAGATCATTATTCAGTCTACCACAGAAGATATTAAAAATGTAAACTAGAGCAGGGTTGGCCTGAATCTAGGAACTACAAGGATATCTCATATTCAAAACAAATAACATTTTCTTGATCAGTCCAGCCAGGATTAACCTCTCTAGTCACTAAATCTCCATCATATTTATTTTCATTTATATATTGCCTTATATCATCATTCTATGTGTTTTCTTTCCATATAAATTCTTATTCCCTTAGCAGAGATTTATCTATTCCTCTCTGTGTTCTGTAGGCTCCCAATAATTATATTGATTCAAAAAACCCAAAACCATGGAAGGATGCTTGGAGTGGGTAGTTGCTCGTATGGTAGAAGCAAGGCACTTCTAAGGTGTCTGCCAAAAAATATCCCCTTTCAGGTCCCACTATCTGAAATTCTACCATTATACATTATTCTTTTCTAAGGCATTGAAACTTTAGGCATAATTAAAAGATAACACATATTGGAATTAGTCACAAACACCAAGTGAATCACTCCAGCAGATTCTACTCAATCTTAAGCACCTCCAGTGTAAACCCACTGGGAAGAACTGCATTAAGTTACTCATTCTCTTTTTGTCTGCATTGCATTTGCCAAATGTCTTGCACATAAAATAAGATTACTTCAGCAAATACCTATTGATAGATAATAGCTCAAAGCAAATCTGAATCAGTCATGGGAAAGAAATGAGTCATTTCAGACCAAAGGTAACACCCAAGGAGAAAATTCCATAAGGAAGAAAATTATCAAAAAGAGAAAGAAAGAAGAAGACACATTTCCACTTATTTTATAATATTGTAAAAGATGTTGTAGTGGGAAGGCTCTAAAATGGCTCTCAGTGATTATATCTGTTGGAATTCATGCCCTTTTTATGTACTCCCCTACCCTTGAATGTGGGCTGGACCTAACAAAAATATGACCAAAATGACGAGATGTCACTTCTGAGATTAAGTTGCAAAAAACCGAGACACCTCTCTATCTTTCTCTCTCTCTCAGAACCCTCAGGAGAAGCTGACACATTGTGAGTATCCCTCTGGGAAGGACCACGAGACAAGAAACAAATGTTTCATGACAATAATCGGCCAGGAATTGAAGCTTGCTAAGCTCATGTAAGTGAACTTAGAAGCGGTTCTTCTCCTGCTTGAGCCCGCGATGACTGCGGCTGTGGCTAACGCTTAGACTGTAGCTTTGTGAGGGACCCTGAGTCTGAGGACCCAGGTAAACTGCACAGAATCCCTACCCGCAGACATTGTAAGGTAACAAATGCAGTGGTTTTAAGCTAGTAAGTTTTGATGTTCACATACTGTGTAATTATTTACACAGGAAAGAATACAGAAACTAAACTCAAATTTCACACATTTCTAATCTATCATTCAATTTTGTGTATTCACCATATAAGGCTCTATATAAAATAAAAATATTTCACAGGGTTAAACTATTTTTTACCAATATACACCAATAAAAGAAATAATCATTTTTCTGTTCTGGTTTTCATGCATTTTATAACTCTATTTCTAAAAGCAAAGCAATGTTGGGGGAAAACATTACATATCATTTATTGCCTGCATTGCTGATAATGATCAGTACACATAGCTCACAATATGTTTTTCTTCCACACATATTTTCTTTGTCTTGGCCATTCTTGAATATTTAAGAATCCTTAAATTTCTTTTTTTTTAAATATTTTTTTTATTTTTCAATTATAATTGGTATGCAATATTATATTAGTTTCAAGTGACAACACAGTGATTATACATTTATATAACTTACAAAGTGACCACCCTAATAAGTCTAGTAGCCATCTGACACCATACATAGTTATTATCATATTGCCAACTATCTTAAATTTCTAAGAAAACATTTTTGTGGTGATTACAATGAGGTTGAGTTTTGATACTTCAAAGCCATATAACTATTATTTATGATGCAAAATCCTATAAATAAAAAGCAATTTATTTTTCAATTATGAATGAATGACTTGTTAAAATTGACAAAGAATGTTTAAAAAGCTCTGTGACTTTTAGCTGCTGAATATACCATCATAGCAGATGACTCATGCTTTATTTTTAACCTGAGATATTTTATAACATAGATTAAAAATACTCCTCATTCAATGTCTGACCACATAATAAAAATATGAACATATCTATCCAATTCATTTCTACCTAGTGCTTTAGTAATGAATAAGGCAATTGAAAGCATCCTTTTGAGGAGGTACTCTAAGGGATATAAGATATTCTTAAAATTCCATATAAAAAAATTCCCCTTTATATGAGCATTTACAGATAATCTAGCCTCACTCTGCACACATACACACACCTCAGCCAAAAATATAAATATAACTCTTCTTTAGAAACCTTAGCTTTCTGCTCAGATGATCACCACTACACATCAATTGATTTTGCTTCTTCTAAATGGCTTTGGATTTTATGTTCCCCAACTCTCATTTCCTTAGGCAACTCTCTGACCTCATTTCTAATTCCCAGTACTGTTATATAATTGTCTGAACAAATAGGTCCCCCCACCCCAATAAGAGAGAAATTTATCCTGAATTTTGCAATCAGAATAACAACAAAGAAGATAATTTAATTTCAGCATATTGTGGTTATGTTGTGTCCTTTAATGTTCGCATTAATACATGAGGTTTTATAGCTTAGTTAGAAATCCAAGCTTTAGAGCCAGGATACCTAGGTTCAATTCTTGACTTTGCCACTGATCAGATATGTAACCTTGGTCTAGTTACTTAACATGTCTGTGCTTATTGCCTCATATATAAAACTCATATAATAATAGTGCATGTCTAACATGGTTGCTGGGAAAGTAAATGACTACATAGAAAATGCAAAGAAGGTTAGCTGTTAGCATAAAAAACAGTAGTAGCAGCAGTAGTAGTCATTGCAATAATGTTTTGATGTGTTTTGTTTTAAATTTTATATTACATACTAGTAGAGGGAAAAATAATCTGGTTTTCCAATTCTACCAGGTGTATGGCCTGCAAGCTCTCCTCTCTCATAATCCAGTTACAAAGGCTGTGGTAGCGCAATTTCATCAGGAGACATTGTAACTGAGTGAATAGTAAAGAAAAAGACTGACTATTGCATATTTGCATATTTAAACCTTACATATTTGATTTACAAAACTGTGAAGCAACCTGGCTTCTCCTATGAGGCAGAAACATAAACCAAAGTTAACAGACCTCACAATATTTTTACAGGTTTAATTGGGACCTATAATAAAGCAAGATCTCTTGAAGTCTTGTATATAATGGCTTCAGCAAAACTTTTTGATTATAATACATATTACTATATTTTATTTCTTCAGAGTTTACTTTTGATCAAGGAACTTTTTAAGTCATGCCATGAACTCTTCCCTTAGGAAGGAATTAAAGATTTTTTGGACAGTTTTTTGAAAATAGGCAACAAAAAGTTAACCTGTTAAAATGGGATCCAGTTAGTCCTGACCTATTTGATATCTGTGTTTTTCTCCACTAGATAAAAGATATTATTTTATCCCTGAACCTCATAACTTGAAAGGAAATAGAATTCTACCTTTCGACCTTGAGTTTTTCTCTTGAGAAGCAAATTTTTTCTTTTGCATGTTAAAGATTTTCATCTTAAATCTGGGTCTATTATGAATCTAGCATCATTTTGTTATTGAAATGAATCATCAAAAGACATTATCTAATGAAAAAAGTGGAACACTAATGTAGAAAATGTCAATTTTCCTCTGAAATTCTAAATTTAAATTAATGAGTAAGTTTTCCTTGTAGAGTAAATCAAACATAATAAAGGAAGATATCTTTTCCCCTCTCTCAATTAGGAGGTCTTATCAGAAAGTGTACACTATGAATGAGACAAATTCTCAGTAAATCATTCTTAAGGCCTTCGGGCTATTCTGATTCACTAAATGTTATACCATATAATAAGTTATAGCAAATTATGCTAAATTATTTAAAAACTGGTTTGCAAAATATAATCATTTACTCTAGTTAACAATTATTTTCCCTTGCAACAACTCTCAGCTCAGACTAGGGAGATATATTCAATTAGTTTGAGAAAGGAAAGAAAAGGAAAAGAAGATAAATTAAACAAATCATAGTTATAATTATGAAGAGTTTCCTAGGCCTTTTAAGTTGAAAAATCTGTTCATAATTATATAACACTATTGGATATAGACTGACATTATTCGAAGGAGGACAATTTATACTACTTTTTAGTAATAATATTAACCTAGAATCTGCATGACAACATGGGTTCTCTTTAGAAAAATGAAAAAAATCGATCATTAGGAACTCTTACAAAATGCACTCATTGTTTTTCTCTCTTACAACTCAGCTCATTTCCTCGAGACCAAGACTTTGTTTTGTTCACTGCTCAAATTCTAGGCACCTGGATCAATGTCTACTATATGACAGGCACTCACTGGACACAACTGAGAGACTGGGAAAATATGTTTTCAATAAAAGTTTAAAAAATTGATGGGGTGAGCAGAATCTACTCTGGTATGTGTTACATGAAAAACTTTTTAAATAAACATAAAAATACTTGAAAATTAATTTTTTAATGATTTTAAGATTATATAAACATGGTTTCTTTGAAGAAATATTTTCTTCTTGATTTAGAGTTATTTTTCAACATCTATCATAAACATTATAGGTTAGAAAAATTGTGCAGGGATGAAATTACTTTGTTCATAGTAGCAATATAAGCACTGGCTGAGAACATGTAAACTTAAAAATATAAAATATATCCTAAAATAAAAGTCAGCATCTTCCTTGAATATTAGCATTGGTGTAGATTAATTGAGTGTAATCAAAATAAAAGAAAAACAAATTATTGGAATCTAAGATGATTCCATAAGCATAAAAGTTTTCTTTCAGTGGATTTTATCACATTCTTTTTCTCTGTCTTATAACATTAAACAATATTATTGTCTTTAAATATACATTTCTTGGCCCTGAATCATCTTCCAGATATCACCCTGTTTCTCCTCTTTTTAGTACAACTTCTAAAGAAAGTCATATGCATTTCCCTCTCTCCAAATCTTTACTTATCATTCAATCCCAAACCTGTTTCTGTTTCCAAAATTCTGTTGAATCTCATCTTGCCAAGGGCACAATGATCTTAATATATTGCTAAATAAAATTCTTATTAGATGTTAATACTACTATAACATAGTTGAATCTTTACTTCTTGAAATTTTAATCCATGAAACTGTCTTCCATGAAATATTGGACTTTCTCTTACTTCTACCCCTGCTCCCCTGGCCACTCCTGAGATTTCTTCATGGACGTCTCTCCTCCTGCATTCCCCAAAAACTGGTATTCCTCAGGACTTGATCCTTGGCCCATCTGTCTTCTTACTCTATGATTCCCTTGTATTACCTCGTCCCTTCATAAAGTTATAACCATCAGCCATAATACACACTAATGAGTCCTAGTGCTTATTGTCACTAAGAAATCTCCAAATAATGTATCCAACTAAAGTCCTCATCTTTTCTTTTTAACTGTCCCTTATACCTTGGTTAAAATAATACCACCATTTATCACCCAGATCACACTTTGAAAAACCCTTAGATAATTCCTTTCTCTGTCACCTCTCATCATTCACCAGGCTTGCTAAATTTACCTCTTGAGTAAGTCTCAAATTTCTGTGCCCATAGAGTAACCTGGAAAGCTGATAAAAATGCAGATTGCACACCTCATCCAAGGTTTCCGATTCAGTGGGTCTGGGAATAAAAATCTACAATTCTAGCAAAGGAGGTTTGTTTTTGTAGGTTGGACAATGTATGAGCATGTTTCATAAGCTATATGTAGGCTGTGGATAAGGAGTCACCAAAGAGGAAAATGGGGAACTAATAATGTTGTTAGGCATGCAGGCATCTCCCTTGTGAAATTAGTCCTATAACACCTGGTAACACACTGTGCTTAAAAAGTAGTGAGAGGATCATGTATATGGGAGGGTGTACCAACTTAAAAATCTTATTATTTTCACCCTACCTAGCCTTTTCTTAGCTGTATGAGTCAGAAAAATACTTTTTTCTGCATCTTTTTAAAAGTTTTATTGTTATATTCTATATTACATTAGAAAAGATGACATCCCTTGTTTAAAACAAGACTATAGACTTACAGTGGGCCCAGCCCATTGATGGTAAGCCCCACATTACCAAACCAAGACATAATTTACAGTTTCCATGCTCTCAGAAATGCAATCTTAAACCACTCAATCATGAATCCCTGGTCAGCACTAGTTCAGTAACCTGCCTTATAGACCCCTGCCAGCCCCTAAATTTACCTTTCAATAACCAACGTGTTTTTTGCTCGGTGTGTTTTCTTGATTCGGCTTCCTTCTGCCTGTGAAAGTCTTATTTTGAACAGCTCCTGGAAACTCCTATCTGCTACAATGGATGTTCTTTGATTTAAATCAATTTTTGCTCAAATAATCTCTAAAACTGTTTAATATGCCTTGGTTTATTTATTACCAGTTGTGGTGTAAGAAAGTAGAACCAAAGGAGACCCTGACAGCCTCTAGGAGCAACAAGCAACGGGATGTAGGTGCCTGCTGAGCCCGTGAGCTCGCTATGTTCTCCCTGCCTCAGGAGGTGGTGGGTTAAGTTTCCTGTAGCTTTGTAGCATTTGCTTCCAGACTTTACCAGAGCTTTTATTTTTCAGGACTGGGTCTGGAAACTGCTGGAGTCAAGCTGGATCTGACTTAAAACACCAACTGGGTCCAGGGTTGGACTGGGTCTGACTTAGAAACTGAACTGGTTCTGGGACAGACTAGTTTGACTTAAACTGGAAGTGGGCGGCCAGTGTGAGGCCTCAGGCGAATAAAATTTTGTTTGAAACCTGAACAAGTAGGTTAACTTTACCAAAGATAAGCCTGCATTATAGCTGAGAACTTTTAACCTAGATAAGCTTATTCATTTATGAGATGCCCTAAAGAAAAAGGGGTCTCAGCCAAGTACTCACTACAAAGGGTGGAGGAAAATTGTTTCTTCTTCACGATTTCCCATTACTGGGAAGAGACCCACTGGGACACACCACTCACTCCAGAGCATGCTGACTGGATCCTGGGAAAACGGGCAGAAGACCACAAAGGATAAGAATTCTTAACAAAGTCATCCCTCTCGGATCTCGATCTATGTATGGTGCCTGGTTGATAGAGGAAGGTAAAATTTCACGTTGTTACTTCCTTTCCAGCTTCAAATTGACAGGCGAAAAACATTTGTAAGAAAATAGATCTTTGAGTTGTGACTTGTGAATTCACTTTCGGGTACTTCCCGTTGCTTGTTGATCTTTTCTCTACCAGGAACAGCTATTGCCTTCTTGTCTGTTTCATTTTGTGTCCTGCGTACCTGGCTTGGAAAGTATGGCTGGACAGAAGTGTAGATTGCACTCCATTTGCAACTAGGATCCTACTTACTACTGCAGCTCTCAGGGAAATTGTCTGATCTTTCTTTTCATTATTTTTGGGAGCAGCTGTAGATCTTGGGAGGGTAATATCTTTTGCACTCTCTTTGGAGATGTCTCTTACTTCCCAAGGGATTGGCCAATGAAGTCCCTAAGTAAGGTCCAAAAAAAAGCTGGACTTCCTTTCCCTGCCATCTTGCTAATTCTGGCCTTGTTACATAAAATTATTTGGCTTTGTGAGCCTAGCTTCTGAAGATCACAGCTACTTCACTTGGTAAGCAAAAAGAAACCTATCTAATTGTAAGAGTAACAACAAAGATCACACTTGATATATAAAAATATTTTGAGAAATTACAGTTGTAATCAAAGACAGTTCTAGCAACCATATATCTAGTGCTTTCAAATTATTTAAAAGTCCTGTTCTTCTGCTTTTTAAAGAGACATTCTAATGCCAAATAACATTTTACATAGCTTGTAAGAAAATAAATGGTGAGCCTAAAAGAATAAAATATGAAACCTGAAAAACCTTCCTTCTCTGCCCATAGGGTTTTTGTTTATTTGTTTGTTTGTTTTTGTTTTTACTTTGGCACATTCCAAAGCATATGTTTCTGGGACACGTGTTTTAAAACAATTTTATATCATTATATAAAAGATTACTAATTCTACTTCTGGCATTGTGCATCATGTATGAATTTACATTTCAACTGTGTACAGTACTGAAAATGATATAAAAGGTAAATCAATATTTCTGTGGCTAAGAAGTGCCACAGAAATATTTAAGAGAACAATTACCAATAAAGACAACAGAGAAGAAAAAACCGTGATTCTAAAAAGATTAGTTGGATATAAAAATTGGGTAGAAACAAAAATCTTGAGTGGAAATAAACTTCACTGAGAATGTTCAAAGTATGTGATTTCTATAATTTATATACATTAGAAATCAGTAAATTATCACCTATAAGTTCCTCCCAAATTGGGATTAAAAGGTTTGGAAGATAAGGCAATGGTGGACTATGGAAAAGTGGCTAAATTCCATAAGAAATTTGAAAAAGCAAAAGTGTTCAAGATTTTCAGGTTGACAGCTTAGACTCTGCAGTAATATTGCCTCCTCCCGCACTCTTGGACTAGGTGGCAAATGACTTAGCTACAGTGAATTGCACTTCTCTCATCTGTGAGATGAGGATCATCAATGGAAAAGCAAATGAAATGTTACAAGTAAAGTGGCTGGCACAGTGCCTAGCATTTAGTCACCATTCAGTGCAGGTCATCTCTTAAATGAGGCTGCTGTACCTGCTGCTATTACTACTACTTATATGTGTTAGTTAGAGAGTGGTCCCCTTCTTTCAGGCCTTGGGTGAAACTGGTATAAGTATTTAGAAGGGTACCATCTCAAAGGAATCACATGGAATCACATGATGCTGGAACCCTATTCGGACATCATCCGTACCATTTTTTGGTGCCTCAGCCAGAAGTTAGGGCTTAGAGCTTAGTCTCTCTGTCAGATTATTTGGATTCAGATACTGGCTCCAAGACTTTCAAAATGCAGGAATGTAATCAAATTACTTAACCTCCTTCTTCATCCATAAAATGAGGATAAAAATAACAGCTGACTAAATGGGTTATGTGAAATTTACATGGCACATTTTACATAAAGTACTTATAACAGTTTATGAAACATGGTCTTCAATAAATAAATATTAATAATTCCCCAATAGTCTAGAATTCTCTCATTCAGTATGTTGTAAAAATGGTAATGTGGTTCTCTATTAAAACAATCTAAATAGAGGCTAATTACATATGTGTCATTTCATTGGTCACATAACTGTTCTGATAAACTCTGAGCTAAACTTTTTTTAAAAAATTCAATTAACCTCATAAGAGTAAGCTGCATATTATATGGGACGGTAAAAAGAGGGGGAAAAAAAGGTAGCTGGAAGATGTATGAGATTTTGGTAAGTAAGGAAAGAGTAAGAACTGCAGACTGGTAACTAGTGAAAGTGAGAAAAATGTGGTATGTAAGCAGGAATTTCCTATGATTTCTTCCTAGCAGCTGGTTGCTTTATAGGAATAAGGAAAAAACAGGGTGAATGACAAACACCCAGATGTAGCTTCTTTCTGAGACCCGCCCCCACCACAAATGGCTACTTTTGTCTAGTGCCACACTCTAGTCCACATTTTGCAAGCTGATGTAGTTCTATACAGACGCCCTGTTCAATATAAAAATGTGCTGTAGCATGTCTCAGTCTAAATGTATCATTGGTCCATTTTCTTTCCCAGCTACTACTCTCTCTTGCCACTGACAGACTTTTAAGGTTCTCTCCACTGGTTTCCTCCACTGTATTACCTAGCCCACTCCAATCCATCTTCAAGTAGCACCACTCCAGGGAAGCTGATCTTGTTGAAATGTCATGTAATTAACTATACAGTTTTAATATAAAGCCTGCTTTCTATTCAAACTCTCACAATTAATTTGTTCAAGTCCTTTGTTACTTTTGTAGAATAAAATTTTAATGTTTTTGTTTACAAACTTTGTTTTCAATAACTGCAATTCATTAAATCCTAGAAGCTAAAAAGAAAAACTCTAAAAACTCTAAAAATAGTTGTTATGGACTGAATGTTTGTGCTCTCCCCAAATTTATATTTTGAAGCCCTATCCTCATTGTTTCTCAGCCTTTCCATCTAACAACAAAAAATGTTCTAACATCCACAATGTACAAACCAGAGAAACTAGTTCTTCTTCACCCTTCCTCAATCCTCAATAAGTATTCTCCAAATCAATTCAAAATATATCATATCTTATTCATCACCACAGCTACAACTCTGGCTCAAGCCACTATCTTCTATCACAAGAACTCTTACAATGTGTCTCTTATTCTTACTCCATTTGCCCTCCAGCACTCTTCCTCTTGCTTCTGTAGTTTCATATGTTAAAGATGAATTATGCCCTTCACTATTCAAAATCTTTTAAGTAAAACCAAAATTCTTTATTATGGCCTACAGATCTCAGTTTTGTCCTGTGCCTTGCCTACCCCTCCACCTTTATTTCCTGCCACTCTCACTGGCTCACCAGGTTCTAGCTTCACTGGTCATCTTTTAAACCCAGCATGCATCATGCTGCCCCCTCTCCGGGAATGCTCTTTCTCTCACTCTTCACACAACAACTCTTTCTTTAAAAAAAATTTTTTTTGTCAATTACAGTCAAAATTCAATATTATATTATTTTCAGGTGTACAACATAATGGTTAGACATTTATATAACATACAAAGTGATCCCCCAATAGGTCTAGTACCCACCTGATACTATATATACTTATTTTAATATTATCTTCTCCATACTATACTTTACATCCCTGTGACTATTTTGTAACTATCAATTTGTACTTCTTAATATCTTCAAATTTTTCAACCAGTCTCCCGCAACTCCTAACCCATCTAGCAACCAACCATCAGTTTGTTCTCTGTATCTGTAAGTCTGTTTCTGTTTGCTTGTTCATTTTTTTTTTTTACAGATTTCACATATAAGTGAAATGATATGGCATTTGTCTTTGTCTGACCTATTTCACTTAGCATAATACTCTCTGAGTCCATTCATGTTGTGACAAGTGGTAAGATTTCATTCCATTTTATGGCCAAGTAACATTCCATTTTATATATGTACCACATTTCTTTATCCGATCATCTATCAGTGGATACTGGACCAACTTGTATTTTTATTACATGGTACACAAGAGTAGGATCTTGACTCTTGTGTTTATTAATGCATCCTCGTACCTAATATTTGTGTTGGATTTGTAATACTCAATATGATGAATGGATTGAATGAATACACTCCAATATGAAATATGTATTCAACGTACACCTAAATAATTAATAGGGTTTATTATAAATTATACAGTATAAAAATTAACTATATTGCTATTTCATAACTTTTAATATTAGACGTAATTTTTACACAAAAATATTATGAGTTCATTAAGTTTTTATTGAACATAATACCTACTCTATGACCAAAGCACTGCTTGGTATTATGGGGAGAGGAGAGTAAAAATAAATAAATTGGTAGTTACAAAATAGTCACAGAGATGTCAAGTACAGTATAGGGAATATAGTCAATAATATTGTAATAACTATGTATGGTGCCAGGTAGGTATTAGACTTCTTGGGGGAATCACTTTGTAAGTTATATAAATATCTAACCACTATTCTGTACTCCTAAAACTAATATAAAATAATATTAAATGTCAACTGTAATTAAAATTTAAAAAAGAAGAGAAAAATAAAAACAACCACCACAACAAAATATATAGCCTTTACTCTTAAAGTAAGGTTATAATCTTGAGGATCTAAGGTTTAAATTCACAAAGCAACATGAAAAGAATATATAAAGTGATTTCATGATGTGAAAAATTACTGCAAAATATTTAATAAAACTTAATGACAACAAATGAGTCTCTTTGATGATAGTTCTCTTGAACATCCATGGCTCTCCAAAAAGCAAGCTCCAATGAGATGATATGAAATAAAGGACAATGCAGACCCACGAAAGGAGCAGAATCAAGTTACATATATTTTAAATAGACACAAATAACTTATAAGAAAAATTCAGAATTGTGATTATCTACAAAACTTCAAAGTGCATAATACTTCGGGGTAGCTATTTAAATATTATATATAAACATTTACTAAGAACCTACCTTATGCTTATCATCTAGCTGGTATAGATTGTCAAAAATGAGTAACATATAGTACCTACTCACAGAATTTCTGTCCAGAGTTCAATTTGAGTGAGAGGAAAGAAAGAAAATCATATAAGTGTCAAATCTATATACACTTCAACAAGTGGTATAGAAAAGACATAAACATAGTGCTATGGAAGCCTCACCATTGAGAAGTCAACTGATTTTGCCTGGCATATTCTGAGATGAATTTACAGAGGATGTGCCACTTGCACCAGGCCTTGAACATAAGTCAAGTTTGGCTGCACATAAAAAGAGAGAAGCTTTTTCCAAACAGAAGGAATGACCTGTTCAAAGTCATAGTCATGAAAAACAAACAAATAAACAGGGTATTTGTACATATGGAATGCAAAGCAGTCTGACTACAATAGGTTCTTGGAGCAAGACTTTGCCCACCCAGGGAAAAGACATCCCACAGAAAGGTAAAAATGCAAAAAACACAAACCGAATAAGGTTACAGTTGTTGTCTTGTCATGACATAATATAGTCTAATCGATCGTTTAATTTTTTCCTACTGTCTTAATCATGCTTGTTAACTGAAAACTAGTTTATCTTTTGCAGAAACTATAGTTTACAGGGACACTTTTAAGTGGCAAAGTGCATGTTTCAAAGCTCCATCAATTTGAAGCTGCTAGCACAGGTGGTAACTGAGCACTTGAAACGTGGGCATTGACACATGTTGAAATGATAATATTTTTGATATATTGGTTTAAATAGAATGCATTATTATTTCTTTTTCTGTTTTCAAGTGTGACTTCTCGAAAATTTTCATCTACATGTTCAGCTATCTTTTGGACAGTGCTGTTCTAAAAGGTTTACAAACAAGTTAATACTATTCTCCAGGAAAGGACAGCACCAATTTAGATTAGAATTATTCAACACTGAGCCCATAAAATCCTCTCTACAAAACATGTGATTTAAATAAAAGCCATAAAAGTTTAACATTATATACCACAGAAGTATTTTCTTATACATGTAAGAAAGCATTGAGCATTTTTTAAAAGTGTGGTTTCATTTAGAGAAACAATATTTTATAATTTTAATTAAATCTGTAAAGCTTCTACAGTATTGTACTGCTCAAGTGGAGAGTTTCATGACCGTCTCTATTTTTTAATGAGGCTATTTATGTATTACTTTGTTATTTCCACATCCCTAAAAAATTTATGTACAAAATTAATTCCTGACTGATTTCCAATAGCAGTTTACATATGTTAAAACTAAAGGTAAAAATCAAAATAAACATCAGAAATGTACAGCAATGTATTTGTTGTGATTATCTTTATTTTTTTAATTTTAAGAAATAGAAAAGTATAGAGGATGACAATATAACCTAGAAATCAAATTGAAAACAACTTAAAATGGTCAATATCTATGTGTCAAAACTAAACTAGAGATTTTGGGACCTAGCCATGATTTGCTGTAAAATTAAAAAAAATATATTTAGAAATTCTTCTAAGTTAGTAAACCTCATACAAAAAGTGTTCCAAAGTATTTTGATAAAATTATTACTTGTATAAAAATTACAACTAATTTATTTAGCTGCGTTAACATGAATCAATAGTGGCATTCTATAATATTAAACTAATTACATAGGAACACTAATTCTGTGAAGAATCTTAAAATAAAATGGGTTGTTACTATCTACTGTGTTTAGGGAATCTCTGTTAATAAGACTCAGTTTACAGCCTTCTTTGAGTGATTGGGAATAACAGAGCTGTTAAAATGCATGAGATTACACTGTAATAGCATTCTTTACCTAATAACAAATCAGGCTACAAATACTAATAAACATAATCACTGAGCCCTTAATGGAAGATTTCTGTGAATTTTGAAAGCTTTACAATTAACCGTGATTCAATGAACCTGATTACCTGTTAAATTAAACTGTTAGGGAAGGCAGACAGTGTTGTTTTAGAAAGTCAATACAAAGATTGTAACTTAATTTTTACTCTCAAGGCAAGGTAATTTTAAGAATAAAAATGTTTCATTATTTTTTGTAACGATGAAATTAAATCCTGCTTAATTCATACATTACACTAAGATTAAAATATACTTATTTATTTATTAAACTCTCATGGCCCACCAGGGCCCTTACTTACATTATTAGCATCTCAGACTTTCTCTTGTATCCTTCTCATTACTCAAGTCGCTTCATTACAAAGATTCTTCCTGCTCCAGGCCTAAGCGTATCCTGGCCTGGAAACTGTTCTTGCTGTTCCTTTTCCTAGAAATCTATGTCCCTCAGTCCTTCACAACTAGTTCCTTCTTTCCATTTAGGTCTAAGCTTTGGACATTGCTACTTCAAAGGCATCTTTCCAAAGTTCCCTTTTAAGTGCTCATCATTTTCCGTAACGCAAAATTTCTTCCTTTCTTTTCCTTAGGCCAACAATCAAATTTGAAGTATCTTTATGTGCTTAGTTGCTTATTGTTGGACTTTCCTCTGTGGAACATACATTCCATGGGAGCAGAAACCTATTGGCTTGCCCACTGCCATTGACAAACTACATTAACAAACCGATAGTAAATACTCTCACTTTCAAAGTCCATAAGCATATCCTGCAGCATATTTTTAATGGTTACATGGTGTCCCATCAATTGAATATACTAAACTTGTTATCAAATCCCCTATTGTTGGATACTTAGATTAGTATCATTCTTTACTATTACAATAGTATTTTAATTCACATCTTTGTACTTAGATATTTGAATGCTTGTCTGATTATTTCCTCCAGATAATATCTTAAGTTAAAATGCTAAGTAAATAAAAATATCCACATTAAAAAATTTTTTTAGAAGTCCACTTTCTTTAATGTTGTATAAAAACATATGAGTAGAAACAAAAACAAATTCTACATTATCATTTTTGTTTACACCACTATCTAGTTCTTCATATTAGCTTTTCTATTCAAACAATAGAAAGCAAGGAGCAATCTAAGAATTGGGAAAGAGATAAAACCAAAAAGCTTTTCCACCATGTTTACACTGTGTAGAGCTCTGCTCAGAGATGGCTGCTTTAACTTCACTGCACAGGAATTTAGTTGTATACAAAACTGAACCTGCTCAAAAGCTGAGGGAGACTAGAAATGATGGGTTATTCCCAGGGCCATTGTCATACAACTCAAACAAAGGTGCAGCTACCATCTTGTAAGTTTTAGAACTGCAAACAAGGCTTTCTCTTTAAGTTGAACAAAAATAATTTTTTATTACAAAATCTAATAGTATCATATAGTATCCCTATATGAGCAGGCATATAGGGATACTGAGGAGTTCAAAATTTGGTCCACCCATTACCAATGCATCATCAATGACCCAGTCTTGCAGGACTTCAACTTGACAACCCATTCTCTGTCATTAAGCATTTTAGTCCTTCGACTTCATCTCCTGGGTTAAGTTCACCACCAGGTAATTTGAGGAAAGTTGTTCCCAGCTATAGCAGTAGCACCTGCGGTAGCTGGTGCTCATGTACAATCAGAACCCCTTTTACAGGATTCTCATTCCAATTTTATCAAAATCTCTTCCTCATGCACTGAAATCTGGCTGCAACAGAGCTGTCCTTCTCATAGAGGGGCTCTTCTGTACCAAAAGTATAATTGATGAGAAGGTACAGGGTGATTGTACATTGCAAGGCTTGGCCTACTAGATGTACCTGTTGCTAAACTGGTTGGCCCCCTCCCAGGGCCAGCGGGTCTGCAAGCCATTGGGCAGCACCATGGACATGTTGGTGAGGTTGGACACTGGCAGGGAGAGGAAAGGAGGAGAGAGGGAGACTTTCCTGGTGGCAGCAGCGGTTACCTGCGTTCCACTCAGGAGCCATCTCCCGCCATGAATGTGAAAAAGCCACGTTTAAAATTTTAACTCATACTGCCATACTGTCTTCCAGAAAGGTTTTACCAGTTTCCAAAACCTGTAAAAAGGACTATATCTCCATACTCTTGGCAATATTGAAATTATGAGTATCTGCCAGTTCAGTAGAGGAGATATATCATTCCTTTCTTTAAAAAACTGTTAATTGCCTTTGGCATTTTTTTCTATTGGAAATTTTATCTTTTTCATTAGTTTCTAAGATCTACTCAAATATTAAGAATATTTAATTTACGTAGTCAAATAACTCAGTTCCAAATATTTTTTCCAATTTTTCATATGTATTTTATCTTTTTTGTATGTTTATCTTTAGCTATTTTATAGTTAAATCTGTTTTTCATTCAGAATTTTTATTTTCAGTATTGTAAAAGTTCCAGTTTATCCCTAAGACTATGAAAATTACACACACATGTATACATACACAATGTACATATCTTATAACACACATCACACATGTACATGCTATATATTGGTCTCACTTTCATCTTTAAAATTCAGCAAAAATCTACAAATACTATGAGAAATTGCTTTGCAAGTTTGAATGTGTTGAAGCTTATATCAGTGTACCATTATAATAGTCTGATACGAAGGGCTTAATATTTTCTATTAAAGATCACAAAGAGAACCTTGCAAACAATATTGTTTCTCTATAGGGCAAAAATTGCAAAATCCCTTAATTTCTAATGTGTCTGTCCCAACTGACTTTAATTTTGGTTTATAAAGACATTCATTAACAGTAGGGCTGCCTAAACTTCTAAGCAGACTTAGAAACTTAGAGGAGGGGTTTAGTAATAAATTAAGTATTTTATAGAGATTATGCATCTTTAGATTGCATTTCAGTACCACATAATGTTTTCAGTCATGACTAATGAACAACCCACTCTCAAACATATTCTGAAGTTAGATGCAGTTTGTTGAAACATCGTGATTTAACAGGTGCCTTACTGAATGACTCAACTCCATCCCTCTGGTTCTCACAATAACACAAAGAGATTTTTAGTGGGACATCACTGTTTTTATAGTTCAAATTGAGCTTGTTGCTTTTAACTTGGATCATAAGGCTGTCATCTCATCAGTGTCTAAGACTTCCTTAAATTAAATGGTTTGATATTTTCAACCACATCTCCAAGAAAAATGATGAAGCAATGGTGCAGCTACAATCCCACTGAGAAAATTTGCCTTTATCATAAGCTCATTATTCTCTAAGCAAGGGCTGGAGTCTATCTCTGGATTAACTTCTTTTATTTTCTTACTTTTTTGTGTGCATAATGGAACTTAATAATAAGTCAAATTCCACATGGTGTGACATGGTCATGATTAGTATTTCTATGGTTCCCGTCAATATGTTGGTACAAATTTATTAGAAAATGTCATAAATAATAACAGAGCTATTTTGAGGAATGATAGTATGCTAAAAACTTTAAGTGTATTAATTTATTTAATCTTCATAGCAAATTTATGACATTAGTACTATATGTATTTATATTTGACAAACAAGAATATTAAGATACCTGCACAAGGTCACACAGCTAGGAGTAGCAGAGCCAGATATAATGCCAGGCCATAGTCTAAAGTTATGACAGTCATAAGGAAAGTCACAGAGATAGCATTTCCTTGATTCATCAAGGCTAACTTTCTACAATTCTACAGCATCACAATTTCAATTACTCCTAGTAATTTCTGAAAATCCTAATGTGTTAGCTATGTGTCATGGGCTTGCCCATGTATTTCTTCTATAGCATATTTCCCATGTCATTGTCACAAAGTTTCCTGCTGTCTAATTTAGCTCTCGGCTCAACCTGATTCATTTATGCATTAAATTTACTGAGTGCTTACTGTGTCCATTACTGTTCTAGCCACTGGAAAAAATAGGAAAGAACCAAACAAAATCTCTGCTCTTATGAAGCTTATATTCTAGATAAGAGTGATGAGTAACAAATAATTTGTCAGCAACAGTGATGTGAATGACAAAGTCAAAGGTGTGGAAATCATTTTATAGGATGATGGGGTAGACCTCAACAACAGGATGACATTTGAGTAAAGATTTAAATTAAGCAAAAGAGTGATCCATGTCATCTCTGGGAGAAAACCATTCCAGGAAGAGTTCTGAGGAACATCCAGAGTGCCAGTGAGATTGAAGAAAAGAAAACAAAATGGAGAGTGGTATGGGTTAAAGACATAGAGGGGGCTGAGATGAAATGGGAAATATGTATGCGCATGTGTGTGTGTGTGCGTGTGTGCGCGCGTGTGTGTTCATAAATACACACATCATTTCTATGTCTTGAAAGTAGAACCAAGAAGATTAGGTGCAGGTTTGGATGTATGTGTGAGAAATATTAAATTAAATATAGGATGACTTAAAATTGTTGGCCTAGGTAACTTAAAAAATGGAATCTGTTAAAGATGTGGAAGGCAATGGTGTGAGAAATTTTGGGGGTGTCTGAGGGTAAAAATCAGGTCTTTGAGTTATAGATATGTTATATTTTAGAATCCTGATCAGTGTCAAATGGAAGCTATTGAATAACTAGTTGCAGAAGTGAGTCCTCTTTGAGAGAGAGTTACTATCTGGATATGAAATTTAGGAGTTGTCACATTGTGAACTATATTTAATATCATGAGACTGGATGAACTCACTCTGAGTCCATGCAGAAAGAGAAGACAAAGGACCAACCTTGATGTACATTAACGTTTAGAAGCTGGGAAGATGAGAAAGAAATTATATTGTTTGAATAAAAAAAATAATTAGAATATAGAATCTGAAGGAATAGGTCTGAAATCCTTCAGACAATATTCTATGACAATGTTATGTTTTACAAATAGAGGATTCATAAAAGATACATGCTAGAGTTCATAGGGATAAGGGAAAATCCTTTGACTTTAACAATGAAGCAAGAGAAATATAAGTTTGTATTATTTTATGAAAATAAAAGCAATGAACAAAGAAACATACATTAATTCTTGGCATGGACTGCCAAGAGCAAATACCAACACTTGCCATTTTTTAGAGGTAATGAAGGATTTTATATATATCTATAAATGATTGACAGATGGCAATGAAGAGAAAAGTCTATTTACAAATTTCTCTGTCAGTATTCTTATTATTAATTTGGCAGGAAATAGGAGGTCAATTGTTGAAGAAATAAAAGTGTTCCTTGGCCTTAATCTTACAAGATGGCACAAAACTTCTGGTACATATATGCAGATAATTTCATAGTATATGCATCAGACCATAGATATAACAATTTCTATATAGGGCTCAAATACTAAAATACTTTCTATACATTTGATAAGATTGTAAACTGTTTCTCTTGATATATCTATTCCTCCCTTTCACTAATATTAAGAGAACTTAATTATAGCTGAATGTACTGCTTATTAATAAATACATATTAATAGCTGAATCTGGTACATGTTCTTAAACTTATGCTTTTACCATAAGTTTTACATAGAGGACTTTTTTTTTTTAAAATAAGGGGTAATAATTAAGACTACATTTTCTCAGATGATTTCACGTTCACATCTCAGGTGAAGAAAAGCTACTGGGTGCGGGCCAATTAGGAGATGGTCAAATGTGCATTTTTCTGTTTTTCAAAAAATTAACATTCAGGTGAAGGCAATAACATTAATAAGAAGAATACAATATTGGCTTAAAGATTTTATGAACATAAACTTCAATGCTCAGATGAATAATGAAAACACATTTATAATTTAAGTAATAATTAATGCTTTGTAAGTTGGATATAAGAAACATAGGCAAGGGAATTGAATTATATAAAAACAGATGAACAATTACTGAATTTAAGAGAGAGAGGCTAATGGCTCATACACCTTTGATCTCATTTGACCTTGTATTATTTTACTAATTAGAAATAAATAATTTAAAACAAAGGTTAGCATCTTATCAAGTCATAGCTCATTACATGTGACTGACTTTGATATATATTTGATATATAGATTTTAATTTTTCCCAAATTTATTGAAGTATAAATGACAAATAACATTGTGCAAGTTTAAGGTATACAGCATGAAGCTTTGATACATATATACTGTAAAATGATTACCACAATAAAATTAGTTAACACATCTATCACCTCACAGTTACCTTTTTTTGTGAAAACCCTTAAGATACTCTTTCAGCAAATTTCAAGTATACAATATAGTATTAGTACCTATAGTTATTGTACTATACATTAAAATCCCAGAAGTTATTTGTCTCATTCCTGAAAGTTTGTATACCCTTTACCCAACATTTCCTATTTCCCTTTGCCGCTAGCCCCTGGTAACCACCAGTCTACTTGTTTCTATTAATACATCTTTTTTAGATTCTACATATAAACGAGATCATGTAGTATTTGTCTTTGTCTAACTTCCTTTCACTTAGCATATTTCCATCAGGGTTCACCCATGTTATAACAAATGTTAGGATTTCCTGCTTCTTTTGGCTAAATAATATTATATTATACGCCTGCCACCTTTTCTTTATTCCATTTATCTGTTAGTGAACACTTAGCTTTTTTCATGTCTTGGCTATTGTGAATACAATAAACATGAGATGCAGACATCTCTTTCAGATAGTGATTTCATCTTTGGATGTATACCCAGAAAAGCGATTGGTGGATCACATGGTAATTTTATTTTTATAATTTGTTGAGGAACCTCCATGCAATTATCCATAAGGCTGTATCAAATCATATTCCCACCAATAGTACAAAAGGGTTCTCTTTTCTCCACATCCTTGACAACACCAGTTATCACTTGTCTTTTTAATAATAATCATTCTAACAGGTGTGAGGTGATATATCACTTTGGTTTTGATGTGCATTTCCCTGATGCTTAGTGATGTTGAGCATCTATTCATGTACTTGTTGGCCATTTGTTATTTCTTATTTTGAAAAATGTCTATTCAGGTCCTTTGTCTATTTTTAAATCAGATTGTTTGTTCTCTGCAATTGAGTTTATGATTTCCTTATATATTTTGGACTTAACCCTTTATCAGATATATAGTTTAAAATTATCTTCTTGTGTAGGTTATCTTTTCATTTTCTTGATTGTTTTATTTGCTGTGTAAACTTTTCAGTTTACTGTAGTCCTGCTTATTTATTCTTGATTTTGTTGCTTGTTTTTTGGTACAATATCCAAAAACAAACAGACAACAACAAAATCATTGCTAAGGCCAATGTCAAAGAGTTTTTTCCCCATATGTCTTCTTCTACAAGTTTTAAAGTTTCAGATTTCAGATTTAAGTTAATTTTTCTGAGTTACATAGGGTATAATTCCATTTTCTGCATTAGAATGTAGTTTTATTAACAATATTTATTAAAGAGTCTATCCTTTCCTCATTGATTATTATTGGATGCCTTGTTAAATATTAGTTGACCATATATACATGAGTTTATTTTAGGGCTCTCATTTCTGTTCCATTTGTCTTTATGTCTGTTTTTACGACAATACCATACTGTTTTGATTGCCATACTTTGTAATACCATTTGAAATCAGGAAGTGTAATGTCTCTAATTTTGTTCTCTTTCTCAAGATTATTTTGGTCATTTGGGCTCTGGCTTCACTGGTAAATCCTACCAAACATCTAAAGAAGAATTAATTCCAATCATTCTCAAACTCCTACTGAAACTAAGAGGAGAAATGCCCAAAGTCATTTTATGAGGCCATAATTCTCCTGATATCAAAGCCAATAAGGGCACTACAAGAAAACTATTGGCTACTATCCTTGATGGATATAGATACAAAAATTCTCAACAAAATTCTAGCAAACCAAATTCTACAGCATATTAAAAGGATCACACACATTGATAAAGTGGGATTTATCCCTGGGATGCAAGGATGTCTCAATTTACACAAATCAATAAATGTGATACACCATATTAATAAAATAAAGGATAAAAATCACATAATAATATTGATAAATGCAAAAAAAATGTATCTGACAAAATTCAACATCCTTTCACAGTAAAACCTCTAGGCAATTGGAGAAACCTGGAACATACCCCAACATAATAAAGGTGATATATGACAAGCCCAGAGCTATCATACTCAATGGTGAAAAGTTTAAAGCTTTTCTTCTAAGATCAAGAACAAGATAAAGATATCCACTCTCACAACTCCTATTCAATATAGTACTGGTAATCCTAGCAGAGCAATTAGTCAAGAAAAAGAATGAAAAGGCATCAAATTGGAAAGCAAGAAGTAAAATCATCTGTTTGCTGATGACATGATTTTATACATAGAAAGACTAAAGGCACCATCAAAAAACTGTTATAACTAACAAATGAATTTAGTAAAATTGTAGGATAAAAAAATCAACATACAAAAATCAGTTGCATTTTTATACAGTAACAATAAACTAGCTGAAAATAAAATTAAATGGTAAGGTATTCTGTGTCCATGGATCAAAATTATTAATATTATTAGAAAAAAAGTCCATACTGATTATAGTGGTATACAGATCCAACAAAATCTCTATCAAAATTCCAATGGTATTTTTCACAGAAAAAAACAATTCTAAAATTTGTATGGAAGTAAAAATTTTAAATTTGTAACTTACATTTCAATTAAAAACTTCAAGTAGAAACAGAGAAATTTCCTTTAATAGATTTTTAAAAATAAATCTTTAATAGGTTTATTGAGTAAATAAAATAATAACATTTAACACTGTTATAGTTCCAAAAACATTTGATTTTAGTATTGATTGTCATGGCCTTAATTAGTGACAATGACTTATTGTTCATTTTTACCATTGAGTTTATCTATACATAATCGAGAATTACAAGTTTCATAAGTATTAAAATGTAATCTAAATTTATTACACAAAATAAGGTTTCTTCTAGACTGTGAATAAAAGCTATATAATTAAATTTTACTGATTTTATCTCCTCTATCGCCTTATCCTCTATGCCAACAAAGAGCTGAACCAGCCAAACTCTGAATTAAGGTTATGTCGCCAAACAAAAGCATAAAGCTAAATTACCTATACAGGAAATAAACACCCTTTTCAACGCATTAGAACTATGGACTAACTACTAACTGAGAGAATTAAATCAGAAAGCAGTTTATAAAACTGTTAAAACATTCATTTTTAATATCAAGTGTAATCCATGGTTATTGTTTGAGATTATATTTTTCACATAACTGTTCTTCAACTAGATAATAAAGTACCTCTTAGGAAAAGCACCAACACCCACACACACACATACACACACTTTCTCTCTTCTGTATACTGTTTGTTGGGGGAGGGGGCCTGTTATCTAACATATGCAAGTTAGAAGGAATGCTGATAAAGTAGTTTCATCTAGAATGAAGGACAGTGGGACTTGCACCTGTTAAATAGTAAAGACTTCTTAGAAAAAACTGTCACAAGTGGGAGTCTTGTTATGTTCGCATGTTTTTTATTTGTATTCTATTTGTTTTACTTGTTTGCTACTAGCAGGACTTATGCTGTGAATGTTTTATAGGGTAAGATAGCAAATGTACTCAGATTTGTAAATGCTTTGGATAACTAATAAAGATTACCAGCTAAGCAAGTAGCAGCAAGTAACCAGAAAAAAAACTGAATATCTCACCAGGGAAGAATAGTTTGTCCTAAATGGAAGAAGTCAAAAAATGATGACATGTCAAGGTATAATGTCATAGGCCTTGTTGGACTAAAGACATCTCATGATCTGGAATGATGCTTCTAAGAATTCAAGGGACAGTGGGAGAACATGAAAGTCTAAGTCTGGGACCAACAAACTTATCCTACAGTGGGCAAGATAGAAAAGTTTTAGGCTTTGTGAGCCGTATATGTAGTTTGTCTCTGTTGCAACTACTAAGAAACTCTGTCTTTGTAGCATGAAAGTAGCTATAAATAACACATAAATAAATAATTATGGTTGTGTTCCAATACAACTTATTTATGGACACTGAAATTTAAATTTCATACACTTCCCATGTATCATTACATAATGAAATTCTTTTGATCTTTCTCAATGATTTGAAAATATAAAAAGCCTTCTTATCATGTAAACAATTTTTTAAAAGGGCTGGATTTGGCCCACAGGTAACCTCTGGCCTAAATCATCATAGAACTGCAGAAAATCCAATGTTGGTAAATAAAACAGTAAATATTTATGTAATGAACCTCTTTTTATGGAATTTTAAGATGTTTGCAAGTGAAGAGGCTAAAGCTAGTGGATGGACTTATTTTAATTTTATTTTTTTTTTCCTTGCCTTCACCCAAGGCAGAATGAGTGCTCAAATAATGTAGAGTGTTGCTCTGCAGAAAATAATTAGGTCCTTCAAGACTAAGACAGTCATTCAAAATTACTTAAGCACCTAAAATGTCAGGCACTGACCTGGATGCTGAGAATATGACAGTGAATAAAGGAGACACATCATCTAACCTCAGCAAGCTTACATTCTAGAGTGGTATCTCGGGTCAAGTTTCGTAGAAGCAGAGCCTAGGTGTGAATTCTTGGGCAAGGAGTGCAATAAGGAAGTGCTCTCAAGAGGAGGGGATTGAATGAAGCAGAATTTAGTAGGAGAGGTAAGAACTAAACGAGAATTCAGTATTGACTGGAGACAGGCTTCAGATTGATCTCCCTGAGAAAATTTGAAGTAGGAATTACATCACAGTTGGCTGCACGTTGAGGGAAGGGGACTAGACTATTTGTATTCTTGTCTTGGGGTGGACATAAACTCAGTGGAGAGGCAGTTCCTCTTCAGCCTGAGGCAATACTCTCAAAACAGGGAGACAGGAACATCTGTGAGTGGTCAATAGAAGAATCCAGACAGAGAACAAATACCATCCATTACTAAGAGAAGACAAAACATTTAATATTTCAGGTAGTGACATGGCTCTGTGGGTGGAGGATGGCAGAACATGGCATGGGTAGAGGGATTGCTCTTTTAGATATGCTGATCATGTGAAGGCTGAAAAGAGACCTAAGGAAATTAAGAGTCCTCACTGTGCAATTATCCGAGAGAAGAGGGACTTTAAATCAAGACGGACTAGCCTTGGTATCTTCAAGGGAGAGTGAGAAGGTAAATGTTCCTGAAGTGGTTAAGGATGGATAGAGAGGTAGGAGCTGAGGCTGGAAAGGAAAGAGGTAGCGACAGATTATATAGAGCCTTATAGATCATTTAAGGTGTTGAGCTCTATACTAAGAAAACAAAAGCACCAAGTTCCAAAACATATCTGCTCAAACTTTTAGAACCAGAAGTGCTTTCAAATGTCATCTGGTTCGACTCCTCAATTTTAAAAAATTTCTACAATGGAAAAATCTCATTGAAGCTGAAAGGCAAGGATAGAGTTATAAAAGGTATGGAAAGTGACTTCCCATTTAATACATTAAAAAAAAATCTGCTATAAATGTTTGAACAGTTTCTGCATATTGGATTCCATTTGTTTACATCCCAAACTTAATGTCATCCCATCAATGGCAAAACTGTGAAAGGATTAGAGCTAGCTGGCTGATGTGCAGAGAACGCATGTTCTCAGTCTGGCATTAGCTTGGCGTTTATTCTAGCTGTAATTTTATCACCTTGGGGTAGAGAAATAGTGATAATGGTTTCAAGCAAGTGAGCCATATTTTCCTCACATGCAACAGCCAGCTACTGCCAGGATGACTATCTTCCATAAATTGTCAGTTCCACTAGGGCCAATGCAAAGTGTTTTATGTTCAAGTTGATGAATGGAGAAGAGCGGACTATCCCCGAAGGATAATCAGTAAGCAGTCACAAAGTAACCTGAAAATAACACTGCACATGAATACCCAATGAAACTAATGGTATCTTGTTACTTCTATTAGTTTGAAAGAAATATTCCATTTCAAATTAGTATTGGCCTTCATAAAAATATTTATTAGTGGTTTCAGCCCTTTATTGTTATTTTTTTTATGAAGAGTAACTGTATTCAATGCTTCTATTAAATCTAAATACTCATAGTTTTCAACACAAAGCTATCCCTTGTTTTTTTCTTGAAAGTTTCTGACTTCACCTTAAAGAGCCCATATCTTACTCTGATGTCAATTCTCTTATATCCAGGTTTCTGGTTTTAATACTGCTTTCTAATTATTTGCCATTAAGAACTTGTGATGTGGTGATTACCCCTTACTGAGACGATGTTCTTAAATAGAAGTCCAATTTTCATCTCTGTGTCACACTTTTTCTCCTTCCTCTTTTAAAAAATTCTAATACCAATGACATCAAAAAGAAATTTAAGTCAAAGTGATGCATTTGGCAGAGTTAAAGCTTTTAACTGAACATCTCTATCTTAGTTTAATTAAATTTATATTGAAAACCGCATTCAACTGTAGATCTTAAAAGATTCACTGAATAAAAATTCAGTTTTTTCCTACAATTATATACAACATATATATATATACTTATAAATATATATTTATCTTCATACCTTAATGAGACAAAGTCATTTATAAATAGATGTATGCCCACTGACTTTTAAAATAGGATGTTTTTGATAAATAACATCATGAGATATTTAGCTTAATTTATTTAAATACCTTGCTTTAAATATATAGAAAATTGGGTGTGAACGAACATTTATTTTATTTTCTTACAGTTAAAGAGTGATATTTGTTTTATTGACTAATTGTATCCATTCTGTATATTTAGAGTAAGTAAGTCTCAAGAATACCTAATGCAATTTAAAAGTAGTCTGACATTTCTCTACTTTAAGAAGTCAAGTATGATTCTTATTAAATAACTTGGTGATATAATTGGTGAGAAAGCATGGCCTACATATGTCCACGTCTTAAATTTCTAATATAATCGAATCCCTAATTGTTACTTTCTTCTGTGCAGAATTCTTGTTCTCAACAGGATTCTTTAATTAGGAAGAGAAATGGTTCTAGTAAAAGACTTACTGATTATAAAATATTGGCAGGAGGTGGGGGTCGATTGAAATTACTGGCACTAAATACATTTGGGTTTGCATGTCAATATATATATATATATTTACACTATAAAATATAAAATATAATTATATATATATATATATATATATATATTTTTTTTTTACACTAACTTCATTCTTATATGGCCAAGAGCTACACACATGTCAGAGAACCTAAAAAAAGATAGAATTTAAGACTCCGGCAAGAGCACCATATATTGGTTTCTCTGCACAGCACTTTTTCCCCCCTCTCTGTTAATGAGACCTCGACTTAGTTGAAACAGTATTTTTCTTCATCAGGTACACTAGGACCACTTATTAAAGTACTGCCCTCTTCTGGTCAAAGGGTAGGCCTGTGATTCAACTTACGCTGCTTCAGATCTCTTACCTGGGAATATAAATTTTGAACAGAGTGCCAAAATATTTTTTAAAAATTAGAGGTGATTTTTTGCTCATATGTGAACACCTCCTTGATGTCCCTTTGTTTCTACTCACACCCCTGGATTTTCCTTGGTCTCTATTATTTCTTAGCCCTAACTTTTGCTTTCTGAGATTCTGAACTGTCTTGTATACTTCTAATAAATTTGTCTTTGGTTTTAGTTTGGTAGAATCAACTTCTATTACCTACAAAGATTTCTGACCAATGAAAAAAGCTCATAAAAATAAAATATTATTTGGTCAGAGGAAAATGACCTGTTTCTGTGTGGTAGTAATACGAAATAAATTAGAATCGACAGATAACGTGCCCCAAATCTCATTGGAAAAGGCAACAGAAAGGCAGGTGATTATGAAATGGATAAACTATGATACCTAGCAAGGCAAAAAAAAAAAAAATGACAGTTTTGATTGCCTAGCTGCAGCTATTAGAAATTACAATAGTACTACAATAAAGAGAAAAAGTGTAGGCCTTCTAGTAAAATGAGGAAGCAGGTGTAGTTTGGGCCACGACTAGAGATTCTTTCATTGTTGACCCCAGGCTTTTTTCTAGAAAAATTCCCCTGATCAATTTTGTTTAACCATGGTCTGCTCTCAACATATGTTTTGCTTTGCATGTGTTCTAAGGTGTATTGAATTCCTCAGTGCATTTATAAGCTCCAGTTGGACAGGGCTTGTAGTTACTATGTTTTTTACATCTGGTAGATTGAACTATGTAAATATTTTATTTTATTAATACACGTTGACGTCATTCCAGTTAACAAGTGCACACGCACGCGCGCACACACACACACAATTTGTTGTATGAAGAATGCAAACTCTCCACTGACCAGATTACCCAAGTTTTAAGAGACACTGGAATTACAGATTTTATATGAAATACCCCCAATTTGAAACTTGGTAATTAAATCATTCTTGGGAGGTTAAAAAAAAAAAATGGATCTGAGATCCAACTGCCTGAGCTATGTGTTTGCTTCACCATTTACTTTTGTTTGACCTTAGACATGACACTCTGTTTCATTTGAAAAAAAGTAGTAATAGCATCAACCTCATAAAGGCTTTGTGAGGATTTCAATGAGATAACAGAATGTCCAATATAAGTACTTAAATGTTAACTATATTTTCATTTAAAACAATGTGTTTTAAAATGAAAATATATCTGCAGCGATAAATGTAGGTCACCAGTTTAGACCTGTAATTTATAATTCTTCCTACTTTTTTAGAAAGGAAAACAGTTTTTCAGAGAAAACTCTTTCTACAGCATTTATCTCTAAAATGATATTTTTCCATGCAAAACTTCATACACATGATGTAATATAAGGTGTAACTCAAAGTTCTGCAGTGTGACATACTCTTCATTCTCCCTCATCTTCCACTTTCCAGCTATGTTTAATCTTAACCAAAAATCAACTGATCTTGAACCATTTAAAAATATTAAAAGATGGTATACAACAATCACCAATAAAAACTTGATGTACATATCAACCTGCCTCTGATAAATTTTTCTCTGAATAAGATTCGATGCCCAACAATGCCCGTGTTTTATGAGAATTCTTTTAATGTGTATATCACACATACCTTATTCCCAAATCTAAACTGGCTAGATCTGACACTGACCTCCCTAGTATATTTGTAAGGGTAACAATGCCTCTGTAGTTTCCTTCAAAATATTTTTAAAATAATTCCTCATTTATCAACAAGAGATTGGCTAACATCACAGATCACCATGAAAGTGCACCCATCTTACCTCCTATATTAAGCTTCAGCTTCCCACAGCAAAGTCTCTTGAGCAATATGTACATATTTTCTTCCCCTTGCCTCCTTGAATGCAAATCAGGACACTACCTCGGGCAAACTTCAGTTTCTGCACAGGAAGTTATTTTTTATTATTATCCAAAATTCAGATCTTAATATTGATTTTCCAGATTATCTCATTCTAACCTTCCTAAGGAAGATCCCTTCTCTGTAAAACCTGTCCAATCGATGCTATCTAAAGGTCTTGCTGTCTTGCATGATATGATTTATTTTCAAATTTTTCTTCTTAGGGTTCATGAGGGTGAAGCATAAAGTATATTAATTACCTCTTCAACTTGTTAGATTTCTGAAATACATGAATTACATACCAGGTGGCAATATATAACACCAAACAATATAACCTGAGATACAACCTTCCGTCACCTGTGCCTAGCTTTAATTAAAAGTTTAGCCGCACATCTGTATAGGTTAAAGCATACAGGCAAACAAGTTCAGGAACATAAAGGTTATGAATATAGTGTGCCTTTAGTTCCCTGTCTCATATTTCACTGCGCCACTAACTCTACACAACCCCTTTGAAACCTTTCATTAACATTTCAAAATACTGACTAGTTCACTATACCCTTTATGCTTGCAAGTTAACAGAATATAAAACATAAAGAGGATATGCTTTGTCAGTCTATGGAAATTGCACAGCCAAGACCACACACCAGCTGTTTCATATGTATGGTGACAATTCATTGAAAAAGGTATATGACACACCAATAATTTGTCCGAAATATATAAAGTTAAAAGAAGATTAATAAATAGAAAGTAAATATTTTCTTTGTTTCATGAAAACAATGACCAGAGTATCACTCTGTAAAAAACTGTCCATATTGAGGTACTTGAGAGAATCAATGAGATATAATCTTATCTATCATTATACTCACCTATTCTGTCCTAGGTATTCCAATTCTAACACATCCCCCACGTGTCCAAGAAAATAATTACTCTTCTTCATAAAAAAATCATGTCATCGCTTAATAGAGTACAATTCCCTGTACACAGTGAAAAGCTTTCAGTTGAGTACATTAAGTTCTTGCAAAAATACCTATTGTAATGCAAATTATGAAATATAAAGACACTCTAGAATGTCTGTCTATAAAGCAAGCTCATTGAGAAAGTTCTGCATATTACAATGGGATAATTTCCCCATTTAAGGTGCTTAATATCTGAAAGCACAAATTAGAGGGTAAAATAATGAACATTTCTCCTTCATGACTATAAATGAGATAAATTGTAAATGATATTTTCTGTTAATTTTACCTAAATTGTCAACTAGCATGTCTGAGATTAAAGAATATTTTAAGAAAAGAACTGAAAACTATTATTACTTTGTTTATTTGAAATAATGGAGCTATCTGCAAATATAAGAACAAAATAAAAAATATGACTGTTTCATATGAGAGTATCTCCAGTCATCTTTTGGCTTGGCTACAACCATTCATCTCTAAATTTGAACAATCTTAACAAAAAATATTTGTAGAATATCTTCTTTAAAAAGCTTGTATTTGACATTGTTAACAGTGATTGTTAATGTTTTACTTATTAAAATTTTCAAAATGGCATTGTGTTATGCCTTGCCAGTAATGTGAAAGCTCTATAATTATAAGGAATGACAAAATGTTATTAAGTTGCCTATATAATTAATTCAGCTTTTTTCAGTTTATGTGAAATCAAGTGAACAAAAATTAAATAACAATTTAAAAGAACAATATAGTCCTACATAATATGTACATTAAATTGTATAACTTGAAATATAATAAAATAAATTTTTCCCAAATTCATTTAGAAAGTTCACAAATTATATCATATTAAAACAAAACATCAATAATTTGAAAGTTGGTCCTAGTAGAGACCACATTTTCTCATCAAAATGTATTAAAGACAGAAATATTAATAAAATTAGAAAACAAACCAAAAATATCCCATCACCTGAAAATTAAAACTACTTAATAAATTATGTTATTTTAAAAAACTGCAGAATATTTTAAACACTACATACTGAAGAGAAACTGAACAGTTCTCAGAAAAAAAAAATGGCCTTGATACACACATTAATAAAGGAAAACTGAAAATAAGTGAATTAAACAATCTAACACATAGTCAGAAAAATAAGAAGTCTACAGAAAATTGAATAAAATATTTTAAAGTGGTAAAAAGGTAAATGAATAAAAATAAATATTATAGAGCAGATAAGTTAAATGAAAGCCCATAAGTTGGAAAAAAAAGATAACCTTTCGAGTAATCTAATCAAGAAAAAAAAGGGGAAGGATCAAGTATAGCTACGTAAAATAAAAAAGGAAAAGTGATAACAGGCAAATAATAGATACTTTGACAAACCTTAAGAGGATCCTTAATGCTTTCCAGCAATCATTCTCTACATCCTAGTTCATTTCTTTCACCTTCTTAGAAAACTAGTCCATACTTTCTCTTCTATCTTCAAACTTCCAACGTCTCCACATATTCCATCTCAATTAATGCCCTTGCCCCCTAAGGTACTGAGAAAATTAAAGTAACCAGCAGAGAACTTCCACAGCTTCCCTAATCACATATGCCCACCTACCAGCACCTCTACTGACATACATTAACTTCTCAGATACTATCGTAGGAAAAAAAAATCTATGTATTCTCCTACTGAAGCATTGCCATCACCTTCCCTTTCAACCTCCTCAAAGATATAACTCTAAAAAGTCTACCCTACTTCCTACATCACATATTTATGGAGATTATTCCTATCCAGTATCCATCAGCATAAAAACATCCTGTTATTCTACCTGGAAGAAGAAGAAAAAAATTATTTTTCTTGATTTTACTTTACCCATCAGCTGCCACCTGTTTGTATCTTCCTATTTAGGGCAAACTTCCTTGAAACAGCTCTGCATACTTGAAATCTCTAATCCCATTCAATTCATTTTCTCTTAAACTCAATGAAACACAGTTTTTCACCAAAATTTACAAGAAAGTTACAACATACTAAATAACATGTAGTGTTGGGCATACTCAAAACTGAATTAGATACAGACTTTGCTTTTGAGAAGTTTCTGATGTAAAATAGTCATTGCTTTCCCTAGGATTATAAAGGATTAAGATAAAAAATAAACATCATCAACTAAACAATGAAATTTTTAAGTGCTCAAATAGTACTCTTTAATTACAGCCAAATGAGTCAATAATCTTTGCTTAAACCATTACATCACTGTGGCCTCTGCCCTCCTTGTATTGCTATTCTTAGTGCAACTACCACTTCCATATGCTAACATCACTGCCACAACTGCTACAAAGCTCATTTAAATTCAACTTTTGCCTTCAGAAGTCCTGCTTTGGATGCTGCTTTGATGGTTCAGTGCTGGCTGATCTCGGAAAAAAAAAAAAATAGAAAAGAAAAGAAAAAGAAAAATTTCTTCTTTTCTTATCTGAATCCTGCAGTTAAATGAAGGTTCTCTCTGGTCTGTCTGGGAGGATTGAGATTGGAACTAAAACTTTCCAATGTGTCCTTAATTTTTCTCCACATAATAATGTGGAGTACTTGAATCTGCAAGTTAATCTCTTTGGCTGATTTCTTGGCTATAGGTGTGAACCTCATTAATCCTTTGAAAATGAAAACCTTGAAGCAAGAAGAGGTTCAAGGTTGATGTAATTTGAAATCTAAACTTCAAATTTCACGGACAATGCTTTTTCTTTGTATATCAAGGTCTAGAGTCTTTAGATTTCAGGCCTTAAGTTTTGAAAAAGGACTTAATTTTTTTTAAAGCTTACCAGAAAAAAAATCTTAAATTTTTCTTTTAGGATGTTTCAGTTAATTAAATACATATATATATATATATATATATATATATATATATATATATATATATATATATATATATATATAAATTTGAAATAGTATTAAAAGTTGTACATTCATATATTAGCATACCAATGTAGACTGGTGGTCAGTGTGAGAGTTCAGAAATCAGACTACCTTGGTTAGAATTGGAACTCTGCCATATATTACTTTTAACACCTAAGGAAGATTACTTAATCCGTGTCCATGCCAGTTTCCTCACCCGGAAAAGAGGAAAAATAATAGTACCTCTACTCCACAGGGTGGTGGTTCAGATTAAGTTTGTTATGTGTATAAGGTTCTTAAAACTGTGTCTGGAACGCAAACTCTGAAACAGTAGCTATCATTTCTGTTTCTGATACTAGTCACTACTCTGGAGAGTTAGTGGTGTCAGGGTGCATGAAGAGCAGTTCTAAAAAATTTTTGAAAAAATATATGATGAAAAGATGAAAATCATTATTAAGATCTATGTCATATGCATAATATGAGGAATATACATGAATATAACATGGAATTTGACTACACAGAAAGTCATTAGAAACTCATATACGTAAGAACTCAGAAAATAAAGCACCATTCAAATACCCTTCTTAGAAAGTTAACTTATGGTTGCATTCCAACAGGTCAAGGAATGAAATCAAAAGTAAAAATACGAGAATGGACAAATTATATGTACAAGCATGATATAAACATTCAAGCACATTAAACATAAGTGGCATTTATAATTGCTGAACAATTAATTGCAACCTACTGAACCAACTATAGACAATATGTCTTAGAGTAAAAAGATTACATAAAAGTTTCTAAAAATAATACAAATTCATTTTAACACAGAAGGGAAGTTCAGTATGAGAAAAGTGTAAGAACAAACCAGAATTGAACAAAGTCAGTATGTGACTCAAAGTGGAAAATCGGCAAAGTATATGTCATGAACTGTATTGAAAATTAGCTAAATATGTGTCATATATTGGATTGAAAATCAGCTCAGAGCATCAGGAAAAAAATGATCTTATTCATGTCTGGTCTTGGGCTTTTGACATATCTAGTACTAAGATTTTATAAATTAATATAGTAACCTCTTTGTGGTCTTAATATATAAGATTATATATATTATACTTACTATTATAATAAAAAACACAAAACTCCATTTCTAACATGTGAGTCATCATTCTTAAGAATCTTTTTTAAATTAAGTTTCAGGTTAAATAATTAATCCAGAAATGTAAAATAACTAGTAAGTATCACATGTTTAGTTTTATTCTTATATCTTTGACTATCTTTGACTATAAAATCTTAAGTGCTTTAAGAGAGGTTGCATTGCAAAGGTACAATGCAATAAAGTTTCAGTTATAAAGATGAATAAGTTCTAGAGATTTGCTGTACAACATTGTGCTATAGCTAATAATACTACTATGTGTTGTTTTTTGTGCACTTAAAAAAATTTAAGAGGGTAAACCTCATGTTAAGTGTCCTTACCACAATAAAACATAAAGTAAATCAAAAATTTATTCTATTTTTGACACAAGTAATGTGAGAGTAGAAAATGAACTTTTCTAAGATTTTTGTCTTATTATATATAACATACAATTAAAGGATTACTTTCCGGACTCCAATGAGGATAAAATATTTGAAGGAGTCAACTAATGAAGTACTTGGAAATATATGATCAACAGATGTTTCTCCTCTTCCACCATTCCACTGCTCTGAGCTCCTTATCTGCCTACTTCTATCACCATCATGCTTCTGTCATACATACTCACAAATACAGGTATAATCACTAGTCACCTCAAATAAGCTAAGCATTTCTTGAAGGGAAAGACATTTTTCATTTGTCTTTTTCATTTCTGTAAGTACAACGAACCCTCAGGAAACCTAACGCCCATCCTTTGTGTTCCCATATTAGTAGTCACAAGTCTGTCTATTATATACCTACTTTATTATAATCTTCTGATTAGGGCTCTGTGTCGTCTGAAAATATGTAAAACCATTAAGGACAGGAATGCAGGTTGAAATGATCCATTCATGTGCTAGATAAAATTATGGTCTCCTGTTACCACTGCTTCCTATTTGAGGGGTACATTCAGTGCTCAAACCTGAGAATACTGTGTGAAAGTGACAGGTATTCTCCCTATGACTGTGGAGCTCACAGTTTGGGTATTTTTTTTTTTTAATCCCAGGTGAACTTCTTCAAACATCTAATTGATAACTGCAGATAAAGCCAGGCTCACCACTATGTTAGTAGTTTTGGGAGATATGGAGATATAAAATCTCTATACTCTCAGAGATTACATTGCATTCGGAAAAGAAAATACATAAAATGACATGGAACAAGACAGGATTAATAAATTTAGACTTGTATTTTAATTTATGAGGCAGAGAGTGGAAAAATATGAGGTGGAAGAAGCAGATTAGAGGTCAGACTTTAGAGATATAGTAAGAGTTTAATAATTTATATTCCAGATTGTTTTCCAAATCTATATGGATTATCCAAGGTGATTGTTAAAAATAGGAAATTGAATCTTCAGAAAAGCTGCATCGTGAATAAACACCATGAGGGATTCCTATTTTCAGACAAGTTTGTGAAAACTGTTTCAGATGACTGGGAGCCATGAAAAGGTATTCTTTTAACACCTTAATTAAGAAATAATTTAAATACCATAAAATCCATCTGCTTTAAGTGTACATGGCATGTGTTTTGTAAATGTATAAAGTTGTGTAATCATCACAATACAATTTTAGAATGTTTCCATTTACACCCAAAAGATCCCTAGTGCTCAATTGCCATCACTTCATAGTCCCACCTCTACCCCTAGACAACCATTAATCAGTCCTTAGTTTTGCCTTTTCTAGATATTTTATATGCATGAAATCATATAACTTGTGATCTTTTGTGACTGGCTTCTTTCACTTAGCATAATAATTTTTAGCTTTATTTGAGCTGTAGTATCAGTTCAATTGGTAGCGCTGAATGGCAGTTCACTGCATGGATATGCAATATTTTGTTTATCCATATGCCAGTGAAGGAACATTTATGCTGCTTCTATTTTTAGATATTATGAATAATGCTGCTATGAACATTTGTAAACAGGCTGTATGTGGACATATGTTTTCATTTCTCTTGGGTAGATGTCTAAGAATGGAATTTATGCTTAACTATTTTAGGAAACTGCCCAAATGCTTTTGATGGTGGCTGTACCATATTGCATGCCAATCAGCAATTTATGGAAGTTCTAGAGTCTCTACATCATTAACACTTGGTATTGGCTGTCTTTTTGTTTATAAACAAAAAGTGGGTGTGAAGTATAACCTCATTGTGCTTTTAATTTGGAATTCATAATGATTAAATGTGTTGAGTGTATTTACATGTGCTTATTGACATTCATTTATCATCACTGGTAGAACTTCTATTTGAAAAGTTGGTTTATTTTCTTATGTTAAAAATTTTAATGCTTTCCAGGTTGAGATATAATTGACATATAACATGGTGTAGGCTAAAGTGTACAGCAAGATGATTTGGTATACTTATACACTGTAAAATGTAGGTTATCGCCTCAAAAGATGACTATTTCTTTGTTGTGCTGAGAACATTTAATATAATCTTTTGACAATTTTCAAGTATATAATTAGTATATCATTAATTACAGTCACCATGCTATACATTAGGTTCCCCAGAAATTATCCATCTTATGACTTGATGTTTGTACCATTTGACCAATAATAAATACCTGCCCAGACCCATTCTCCCAAACACCATACCTGCCCAGGCCCTGGCAACCACCATTCTACAATCTGTTTCTATGACTCTGACTTCTTTGAATTCCCCATATAAGTAGTATCATATAGTGTTTGTCTTTCTATGTCTGACTTATTTCACTTAACATAATGCTCTCAAGGTCCATCCATGTTGCTGCAAATGTCAGGATTTTCTTCTTTCTCATGATTGAAAAATATTCCATTGTATATATCCCATATTTTCTTTATCCGTTCATCCACTGGCAGACACTTAGGTTGTTTCTATATCTTGACTATTGTGAATAATGCTGCAATGAACATGGAAGTGAAGATGGCTCTTTAAGGTCCTAATTTCATTTGCTTTAAATACATACCCAGAAGTGGACTGCTGAGTCATATGGTAGTTCTATTTTTACTTTTTTGAGGAACCTCCATACTCTTCCCTAGTGCCTGTATTATTTTATTTGTACAACTTCACTGGAAACATGGACTTCCAGAAAGGCTCTCCCATCTGTGGGTGATTATCTAAGTGTTCTCCATGAGCTCCTGGACTGTGGCTAAGAGGGGCCAGAGCCAGTTCATGGGCCACTGCAGAGTCCGCAGGTGGGACTCAGGTCAATATGTCTATTATCTGATGCATGAGTGGATCCCTTAGCATAATGTACTGGATTCCACAGTTCCCACAAAGGCACTTTTGTCCACGAATGGATGCCAAATTCTTGTCGTTGAGGTGGGGAATAGGAGTGAGAGACTATTGTTTGTTCGGTCATGCTCCTGACATCACTTCCTATTTACCAATATTTTAAGTTGTTTTCTTATTATTCACTTGTGAGAGTTCTTTATATATTCTGAATATAAGCCTTTTATCAGATAAGTAATTTGGAACTATTTTCTCCTAGTCTGCTTTGTGCTATCATTTTCTTAATAGTGGCTTTTGAAGTATAAAAGTTTTAAATTTTGATGAAGTTCAACTTATCAATTTTTTAATGAATTATGTTTTTAGTTACATATATCTTTACCTAATCCAAGGTCTCAGAGATCCTCTTCTTTATCCACTCTGTTTATTCCATCTAATATACCTTCATCTCAGATAATATGTTCTTCATTTTGCTGGTTCCCTTTTATAATTGCCATTTCTATTTTTATGTTTTTTACTTTGTTAAAGTTCTCACTCATTCTAAACTTTCCCTAAGTTCATTGAGCATCTTTATAATAAGTATTTTAAACTCTATATCTGTTAGATTACTTGACTCCATTATTCCTGGATCTCTGTTCTGTTCTCTCATGTGGTTTCTGCTCTTTGTCTTCCCATTTTGGCTGCCTTTCTGTGTTTTTTTCTATGTACTAAAGCAAAGTTCCTAAGTCTCCTAGTCTTATTAGCATGGCTTTCTGTAGTCGGTGTTCAGCAGCATAGTCCTGAAAGGAGTTCAGCTGCAGGCCAAGTTTAGCCCCAGCCTGTGCCCCCTCCAGAGCCACCTGTTAAGATTCAGCAAGCAATCCACAGATGCTATGCTTATAGTTGCCTCAAGGAACCACACCAGAAACCAAGGCCAAATGCCACCAGTGTGAGTCTTGAGGTTACTTCAATAAAGAGCACCAGACTCACCAAGGATACAACTGAATGTGGCTTGGGTGGAGCTGTGAGTTGAAAGAGTCAGAGTTTCAGGGAATCCTCTGGGCAGAGTGACCTCTGTTATCCAGTTAGATGACATCTCAGCTATGGAGGCACTGTGTCCGCACACCGGGAGGGGAGGGTCCAACCGAGGAACAATGGACACCACAGCATTTCTGCCCAGGAGAAAGCCTCACCTCTGGCTCTCGTTCCAACAACTTGTTGTCCACCTGTAAGTCCTCCCGGAGTCCCCTGAGCAGCCAACCCAGTGCAGGTGCTCAAAGCCAAGTCCGTCATCTCGAATGTCTGGTTGTGGACATGGCATCTGCAGTTGCTGGCTGCTGCTGCCGTAGCCTCTGTCCCACTCAGCCACTCGGGACCAGGCAGCCTCATATTCTCACCCCCTCCTACCTTCTACTGTATCAGGTTGATTAATTATTTCTCTCCCTAGTTGTAGCGCTTCTATTCATCTAGACCCTTTGCTTGCTGTTTTCTCTATGTTTCCATCCCAACTTTGATATGGTTGCAAGAGGGATGAATAAACCCTATATCATCTAATCCATTTTTAGGTGCCTTTCCTTATGTTTATTCTTAAGCTATCTTAAGGATTTGCTTATCCTTAAGCTTTTCTGATTCCTGCGTTTTTAAATAAGTTATGAAAATAGTGATTTAAGTCCTTCAATTTTGTTATTATTTTTCAATACTGCTTTAGCTTTTCTGGGCCTTTTGTCTTTTCATATAAATTTTAGAATTACCTTCTCCCTTGCTGAAAAAAAGCCACCTGACATTTTGATAGGAATTGTACTTAATCTATAGATCAATCTGTGTACATGTGCTATCTATCTTAATAACTTTGAATTTTCAAAATATAAACATGGAATGTCTCTCTGTTTAAAAGTTTATTTTTTCTTAGTAATATTTTTTAGTTTTTAGTGCATGAGCCTTGTATGTATTTTATTAAATTTATTCTTCATTATTTTATTATTTTAAAGCTATTGTAGATGAAATCATTTTAATTTCACTGATTACTTTTGATACTCTATAGAAACATAATCAATTTTCTTTTATATCCATCTTTTATCCTGTGACATTGCTGAATTAGTTTATTGTTTCTAGTAGTTTCAGTTATTTTTTTTTCTTCTTGTGGACATCAAAGCATTTTAAGAAAAGGAGTAGCATAGTCAGATTTTCATTTTAAATGGATAATTTTGCAGCTGTGGGGAAGATATATTTCAAGGAGGAAATGCTGGAGAAAGAAGATTATTTTTTAACACTGATAGAACAATTACTGACATCTAGAATCCTAGCAGGAATATATAACAAGATTAGGAATATACCAGAAAATGAATTAAGAAAGATAATTGCTAATTTGTTTTCATAGATATTGGCCTGTTTTTTTTAAAAAATTGCTTTAAGCACACTTTTGAATTAATTGAATTTATTTTACTCGTGAAAGTTTATAGACTTCTGCTTCTAGTTATGGCAGATTGTGCACAAAGGATCAGCTCTGTTGATAAGGAAAACTACAAAAGTTGAATAACTTTTCTTGATTTACATATGACCAATACAAAGAGAAAAACTGTGAAAAATCGGGAATTTGGGATTGAGGGAAAGTTAGGTCTCAGACATTAAGGCATGCTTTTTCCCCTAGTTTTAGAGGGGCTGGTTCAACACATTTGACAGCTTCATTGGACTAGACGGACAGGGACTAGAATTAAGTACTGACAAATGGAGTGGCTCAGGCAAATCCTTCCCATTAGAGTCAAGATTCTTACGGGTCATACTCTAGAAGAAATAAACCCTGAATGATGTATCTTCCCAGAAATTATTTGGATAGAGGTGATTGAGGATTGCTATTTTTCCAGCCACCTGGGCAGAATAAATAGATATTCCCTCTGAAGGAAGATAATATAATCCTAGAAGTAAAAAGGCTTTTACTAACAATCTTACCAAAAAAATGACTGACACACATCCAAAAATAACCATGCACATGAGATGGCAAGACACGAAGAATAAACAATTACACAAATAAAAAACAACAGAAACAAGCCGAAGTCTTTTTATCTAAAAGACATAAGATAACTATGTTTATAGTGGTCCAGGTAATAAAAGACAAGATTATAAATTTTCACAGGAAACTGGAATTAAAAAGCAAAACAAAACAAATGGAAATTTCAAAGTTGAAAAGACAATAAATACAATAAAGAAACAAATAACTGGGTTCAACAGCATATTAGATACAGCAGAGAAAATTAGTACACAAAAACATAGGTACTAAAAAATTCCTAATGAATTATAGATAGACAAAGAGATAGAAAATACAGAACAGAGTATAAGAGGCATAGAAGATAAAATGAGAAGAACAAGTATATGGGAAGTGGAATTCCAGAATTAACAGTAAAAGAGAATGTGACAGGAGCAATATTTTTAAAATTAGTAAAAATTTTCCCAACTAAAAAAAGGCATTAAGTTACAATGGCAATAATCCCTATAAACAGAAAACAGGAAAAATAAAAAATAATATATTTTACGTAAACCACAGAAAAACTTCCAAAATGTTCTTTAAAGCAGACAAAAAGAAAAACAGAAAAATGGACAGGGGACAATTAACCCTCAAAGAGACAATGGCTTAATTGATAAATGCCTTCTCAATAGCAAAAATGGTCAGAATAAAATGATATGTTAACTATGCCAAAGGAAAATAACCACTAACGTGAAATTCTATATCCAGTGAAAACATCCTTCAGTAATAAGTGTAATAAAGACATTTTCAGAAATTTGTAAGCTGGGAAATTACTCATTTATAGATTTACACTAAGGGAAATATTAAGGCTGTTCTTCAGGTAGAATTAAAATGATCTCAAATAGAAGATTCAGTTCCAGAAAGAACGGTTACTAACACAAATGGTAAATGTGTAAATAAATCTAAAGGAATACTACCTATATAAAACTACAAAATAATATCTTTCACATCACACACATGGGAATACAAGGCAGGAAAGTACACATTAACATACACTTTGGTATGCTGAGGATGCATGTTGCAATTTAATGTTAAATAGTAAAAGGATAGCAATAGAGTATAAAACTGCCAGAGTAATAGAGGGGAAAATTGATTTTTTAAAAAAGGTATATTCAATCAATCCAAAAGGAGGCATGAAAGATTAATAAAAGGACACAAAACAGGGAAAATAGAAAGCCCCTAGTAAGATAGTAGATTAAGCACAAATATGTAAGTAATTTCAGTAAATATAAAGAGACCAATAATGAAAGGAAAAATATTTACAGTCTGCATAAAAATAAAATACAGAAATTATCTGTGAGTAATACATGTAAAGACCCAGAGACATTGAAAGTAAAAGTACAGAGGAGAGGGTGTACAATAAAACACTAATAAAAAATAAATTCACTATAATACTATTAAAATCAGACAAAGTAGAATTTATGAGAAAATGCCTGTCTCGAAATAAAAGTGGACGCTTCATGATGATAGATGGTTAAATTAGCCATGGACATATAACAATGATGTTGTCGAATGCAAGTAATAATAGTCTCAAAACATATGCAAAAATTAATAGAATTACAAGAAGAAATAGAAAATTCATAATTATAGCAGGGAAACCTTAAAACTTGTGATTGTACCAAAATCAAACTTTAGACTTAGAACTGTAAAATTTTTACATTTTTACAAAAAAATTAAATGTACCTAACAATATTATTTAAAAATGTAATCTCAGAGTGAAATCTTTTCTACAAAAATATCCAAATAGATAAGTTTCTTCTAACTCTAGCAACATCAAACTACCATAGATTATTTTGTGCAGATAGACTATAGTTCATAGGACCATATTCTGATGACACAGTATATCAGGCAACTGGCTTTAGAATTTTTTAAATGACATTTAAAAAAAATATTGTAAAATAATGTTTCTCATATACAAAATAAACAAAGGTAAAATAATCTTTCTATGATTTGAAACTGATTTATCTCCTTTGTCTTAGAAATAGATCATTAGGTAAGACCTTCCTTAGGAGAAATTTTAAAATTAATTACCAGTATTATTTTTAAACTTGGTCCATTAAAAATTGGTTGTAAGCCACCAAAACATAAATGTCTCCCAAACTCTCACAAGAACAGATACAATTTTTAAGCCAAAATATATATTATTATACATCTTAATTGAAGCAGATTATCCTAAAAGTGAGAATAAAAAGGGAAAATCATAGGTCAGAATAATTCAGGAAAATTACTTTACTGTAGAACAAGGTAGTGTCAAATTCTAATCACATCCCTTTTTTAATAATTTTTTCTAATTAACATCAAGATTAACATGGGCTTGCAGGAACACTTCAAAGCAGAAATCTGCCAAGTACTTAGGGAATAATTAACTGTCAATTATTTGAAGGCAACCTGAGACCTCTTGACTACCTCCTGGCAGGTGTGGGGGAAGAGCCAAGAGGGATGAGATTAACCTTGTTCCCATAGCACATATTCCAAATTCTAATGAAAGTTCTTGAAAGGAAAAAAAAAAAAGGAAAATAAGAATTTAAGATTTTCCTTTTTGGAGAAAATTCATCTTATTTCAAAGACCAAGAAATAAATTTACAAACTATTCAGAATTTCAATAAATTCTGTCATGTTTGGGAGAAATTATATATATATATATATATATATATATATATATATATATATATATATATATATATATATATATATATATAATATAATAGTATACGTATACTATATATAGTATATATATAGTATATAATAGTATACGTATACTATATATAATATAATATATATTATATATTTTATATATATATATAAATAAATCACTAGAGTCACAAATAAAACTTGGATTGCAATGTAAAGTGTAATTTAAAATTCAAGTGCTATGTACCTTTGGCCAACTAATCTTCACTAAGATTAAATTACAAAATCTTTATGCCTAAGTAATCAGACAAGAAATATTAAGGGTATATTAAGGGTCATGTAGCATAAGCTAATACAGAGCTACTGTTTTGTAAACTAAATTGTAGATATCAATGCAAAAATGAATAATATAATTAACTGGGGTGTAATAATTATGTTTTAAAAATATTCTACAATTATAGTTTTAAACTCTCTCTTTTCCCAAACAAGAGCATTGTGATGGTTGATACCTAGCTTTGAGCCATAAGGCCCTGAAGAGAAATATCCAGGAAAAGTAAATAATGCTAGTTTCAATGTCTCTGTTACTGATAGTAAAATTTTTCTTCACACATTAACAAATCAAATAAGTTATATGCATGCTAAAATTAAATACACCAAATTAAACTATGAAATTTAATGGAAAACAGGTTAGACCTTCATCTTGAGAATAAAAATGGCTGCTTTTCTGTAGATATCATTCCTTCAAAGAGAATGAGAATGAGAGCAAGCAGGGGAAAAAAATCAAAAAGTAAGACAAGTTGATTCAAAAATAAAAAACAACCAAAGCATTCTACTTCTACTTTTGTCCTTACAAAAAATGAAAGTCATATATAGATATCAAACAATGTAGTGGTATTCTAACATCACAAAACTATCCATATCATTTCTTTTTTAAAACCTGGCTTAATCTAGGCAACAAATGTCTTAGTAAAAGAACATTAAAAACGTAAAAGAATTGGAATTTGAAGTTAAAAAACTTAGACTAATATCCCTTATTCATATCTTCAAAGCAAGCGATTTACATTCTGATCATTCTTGCTCTAATTTATAAAATATTAAAAGTGATGCCACCTCTTAATATAAAACTCACATCATTTTAGAAGGGCTTTGAGGTGCAATATCAACACTAGCCTCATATATACTATGATGTTAGTATTATAAACATTTTAGCCATAAGGTGCTATACACTGTATTTTTCTCGTTTGATCAAAATATTTAATATATGCTGTCCAATTTTTAAGATCATATGATTTGAGAAATAAGCACAGAGTAGATATTATAGAGAATGTGTTCTACAAGCAAAACATTGTTTTTCATTTTCATTTTATTGTTTACTATTTTTAACAACAACCAAATACTAGATACTGTTGTAGATAGAAAATACAGCTATGAACCATTAGAAAAGAATCTCCCTAATTTCACAGAACAGAATCTAGTGGAGAGAGAAAGAGCTCATAAACAAGACAAAGAAATATAATATATACTCAGATGGTTATAAATGCTATGGAGAATAAGGATTGAAAGTGAAGCCTCTGAGGAGTTGAGAAAGCAAGTCAGATGGTGGTGGGGCAACCTTCCCAGGCCCAGGGAAGAGACAGTACAAAGTCCCTAAGGCAGCTGATTGCCTGGCATGTTGAACGGCAAGAACACCAGGGTGGTGGGAAAAGAGTGAGTGAGAAAGAGAACAGCAGATGATAATGGACAGATAAAAAGGAGGGGACAGATGTCAGACTTTTAGGTTAGTTTAAAGACTGGGGCTTCACTTTGAGATGATTTCAGAGATTTGAGCAGAGATGAAACAAAACATAATTTACCTTTTATCAGGATCAGTATCTCTCTTACTGTTCTTTTGGCAACAGACTGATGACATGCCAGGACACAAGCAAGGAAACTAGTTAGGAAAATCCTATCTGATCCAGGTGAGAGATGGTGACTCTGACTAGGATGGAGTTGTAGAGGTGATTATAGTGGTTCAATTCTACGTATACTGTGAAGATAAAATTGACAGACTTCACTTTTAAATTAAACACAGAATGTGAAAGAAATAGGAAACTAATGTTTGGCCTAACCCAACAGAAAAGTGACAGTGCTGTCAACTGAGATGCAGAAGACTAAATGAAGATCTTGAATTCGGTTTTAGACACATTCGATTTCTGCATTTGATAATATGAATCAGAGGGTCAGGGAAAATGTCCGGATTAGAGATATATATTCTGGCATCATCAACATTTAGATGATATTTAAAGCCAGAAGATGGAAGCGATCATCAATGGTGTAGAGATACAAAGAGAAAAGATACAGAAACTAAGCCCTGGAGTAATCAAGCATTAATGAGTCAGGAGATGAGAAGTGACTAACAATAAAGTCTGAGAAGTGACAAGTGGCATAGGAAAAAAGAAAACAGGCAACTGAGATGCCCTAGAGCCAAATGAAGAAAATGTTTCAAGAAAGGAGAGATCCACTATGTATACTGATAAACAGGAATGAAGATGGAGAATTGATCATTGAATTTATCAATATGGAAATTATATATAACGTTTGCAAGAGCAGTTTAGATGAAGGTGATGGGTTGAATGCCTGACTTGAATGGATTCAAGAGAAAATAGGGAAAGAGAAATTAGATAAAACAAATGTGTGTGTGTCTATATATATATATATATATGTATATATATATATATATATATTTTTTTTTTTTTTTAATTTGCTGTACAGGAAAATATAAGTAGGGTGGTAGCTCGGTAGGGCAGGGTCATTAATAATTTTGTTTCCCCCAATGAGAGAAATATAAGAATATTTCATACTGCTGGTTATAACCCATTAGTGTTGAAAACACTGATGATGTAGAAAAAAGAAGATCAAAGTTTTATCCTAGAATAGCAAGAAGGGATGAGATCTAGAACACAAGAGAGGTAGCTGGTCTTTTCTAGGAACATAGATATTTTATCAGAGTAGAGAATTAAAGGCAATGAAATAACTAGAAATAACAGTAAGATTCAAAGAATTTACAGATAAATGTGATATTCAGTGTATTACAGGAATTGCCCTCTTAATGCCACAATGTATTCCTAGGAGCCACAATTATTGAGATAAAATACAGCATAGATCTCAACAGTATTATACTGTAAGCACTGAACCTGATACAGAGTAGGCACTAAAATATGTGTTGAATAAATAGTAATTGTTTATTAAATGGCTATAATTAAATTAATAAAGCCAAGGTATATGCCTTTTATAATCCTTTGAAATTAGCAAAAGTATACAACATATTAGAGAGAACTGGAACTAGAATTACCTCACATATTGTCACATTGTCAAGACCACTGTCAAAGGGTTTGGCAAAGATGAAAGTAAAATTAAGGTAGAATAATTCTAGTAAATACTTTTCTTGGAACCCATAGTCTCTTGCTTATTAAAAGGACCTAATGGGCTAGAAAATATGCTCAGTACATAAAAAGATAAATTCATGGTATCATAAACATGAGTATTTGGGAATCTCTGAATAATTATGTTCAGTATAATTATACTAACAATCATTTCACATTTCATTAATAATAATTTCGTTTGCCTTGTTAGAACTTAAGAGTAGTCATGATTAATGCTTTCAATGGCCCATATCTCTTTAAGAGGGTTTCCAGACAGGTTAAATACTTCTTTAAGTCTAGATGAACATAATGAGATGAAGGAGCTGGCTTGGCTAAGAGTAAAACAACAGTAAGCCATGGATGGAATCCTGGTGAATACTACTTACCAATAGTGTGGTACCGAACAAGTTACTTAACCTTTTCTGTGCCTTGGTTTTATTATCTGTAAAATGGTGATAATAATAACGACCTTGGAATGTTTTGAGGATTAACTGAGATGATAAACCTAACCAATTTAACAAATGATCTAGATTCAGAAATCAACACTATTATATCTCCTCAGATCCCCTTGGGTGAAGGAATGAAAAGCAAATGAAATTTCAGGCAGTTCTTAGCTTTTTGGCTCATGCTTAGAAAATAAATGATCTGTCCTTTTGTTTCAGAATTACAAAGCCTAATGATTTCATAGTTTTAGTTCAATATAAGCCTGCATAATATACAAAACCCTGAGCTCCCGTACAACATAAAGCTCTTGTCCTCAGTTTAGGCTTGTTTCTAGTTTTGAAGTCTGCACTGGATGGGAGCATGGTGGTCTCTCCTTACCCTGACATCCTCCAGTCACAGTAACACTTTCTGACAGTTTCAGAGTCGGGGCCTGATAAAGGGAAATTGGGTAGAAAGATCAGAGTGGTATGTGACTGACCCAGTTGTTCAATTCATGGTCAGGGCTTTCTGAATGGCAAAATATACAATCAATAATCCTTCTTCTACAGTGTTTTTGTGGCTTTCTCAAAGAAACCCTCTGAGGGTTCTTCCCCAGTTTTACTTGACGTGCTCTCAGTCTCTTCTGTGGTATCAGTCTCCCAATAAGCCACTCGTGTGAATTCACTTGATATTGGAGAACTTGCAGTGTCCTGATATACAACTCATCTTCAGGCACAGCTGTGTGTTTTAGACTTCAGACTCTATATCCTTCAGCTTTGGAGGAAACACATCGTGCTCTCTGAATATTTTCCCCAAAGCCCTTCTCACTTAGTTAAGTTGAAAGGGAACCTCTTCACCCCTCAGAGATGGAGTGGTAGATTATGCACAGCAAACCAACAGCTCCCCAAAAGCTCGCCTGTCTTCTAGCTTTACCACCTCAATCTTTGCAGAATCTCAAAATGGAGTTTGAGCTAATGCTGAACTTATTAGCGGGACTATACCTTAGCACCTCCTGAAAGTAAAGTCTTGCACCTCACTTATTTAGCTCCCCTCAAACAGAAAGACTTCCATTTTAATATGTGGATAATTAAATAAAACATTGCCTGGAATAGTGGGAGTGTTCAGAAATGTTAGCAATTGCTATTATTTATCTTATCTTTATTATTTAACATTTAAAGAGTGGCTAGATGAGAAGTTGCCCTCATAAAAACATTGGACAAAAAAGTCAAAAAGATTTATAAACCAAGGCAGTTGGTGTCATAAAAGTTAAGAGAGTGGGTGTTTTGTTCTGTTTTGTTGAGAAGGGTAAACCATAGTGTCAACTTTTGCAGTGAATTTTAATAAAACAAACTAACTACATTCAGTGATTGGTTCATTCTTTGAGCAACAACTTTGAGGGAAAACCAGACTGCAGTTGCTCAGTGAACAGAAGATAAAGAAATTGAGGTGGTGAGAACAAACAAATTTGGAAATAAGTTTACAAGAAAAAAAAAAAAGTCAGATTAGTAGCTAAGCAGGAACAGTGTTTTTTTTTTTTTTTTAATTAAATAGATTGGAGTGACATCTGTTAATATGATTATATGTTGCAAGTATGTAATTCTATAATAATCTATATATTGCATTTTGTGCTCACCACACAAACTCTAGTCTCCTTCCATAACCATAAGTCTGACCCCGTTTACCCACTTTATCCTCCTCATCACCCTTCTACTGTTTGGCTTTTGTTGTTATTGTTATTGGTTTTGTACTTGTCATTGCTTTACTTTTAATTAATAGATTTTAAGTTACAAAAAAGCCAGTTGTGTGTGTGTGTGTGTGTGTGTGTGTGAGAGAGAGAGAGAGAGAGAGAGAGAGAGAGAGAGAGAGAGAGAGAGAGAAAGGCAGAAGTAGAGGGAGAGAGAAAAATTGAATACTAGAGATAGAGAAAAAAATAATTGAAGGAGATGAGAAGGCGGAATCAAAAACTTAGAGGGAAGTATTAGTCCTAAACAGGAAAGGCAATGCTTAAGATTGGAGAATATAGTAAAGGCAATTATAGGTATAAATAAATGTATAGTGATATGTGAGAAAAAATGAATACTGATGGAAAACATACCTAGTAGCCTAGAAAATGAATAGTTATGGAGATTTAAGGACATGACAATTTCAGCATAAAATAATTAATAATGTTGTCTGACATAAAGATTCAAGGGGCATGAAGAATGAAAGAGATTTAATAAATTTGCAAATATGCATTCATTGATAGAATACAGGGATGTGTTTTCAGGAGAAAGGTGATGACAGAAGCCTAATTATAAGGGTGAAAAAGAAGAGACATAAATAAAGAGAAATAAAGAGCTATAAATAATGAAAAATAAAGGCTGCAGGTGAATACCATTGCATTTAGCCAGGGGAAAAAATAGCTAACTGATAGAAAGAAAAACACATTGAGAAAATAGAACAACTACAGTAAGAGGCAGCAAAAGGCACATCTTTCTCTGACAGTAGCAAGGGATAAAATGCTTTGTCTGACAGCATTAGGTTTCACTGAAAAGAAGGAAGCTCAATCCAGATATGATCTTCTCAGCACAATAGGAAGGGATGTTGTTTGACTTAATCAAGAGACACATGAGACCAGCCATTAAGGAAGTGGAGAATTTGGGAAAACTATTTAGAAGAGTTTAGGTAAGAACTAAAAATCAATTAATCAATCAAGGGCTTCCAAAATTTGATAAAGATTGTAAGAGCAAGGATTTTAGTGCTTTCAATGTGTGCTAGTGTTCATGATTACCCAGCTAAATTGTGCAGTTCAGGTTGGTTAAGAATAATGATGATATCTATGGTAATAATAAGAGCATCAATAGCTACATATAACATTTACTGAGCATGTACTATCTATGAGGCATTGCATTGATCATTTAACATGTTACAGCTCATTTACTTCTTATAATGATCCTATAAGGAAGGCTCTATTATTATTTGAATTAACTACTTTGACCAAGGTTATTGAGCTAGTAAGTAGCAAGCCAAAAAGATACCTAGGTAGACTGACTCCAGAATAAAAGTGACTTCTATCATTCTCTGTAAATTTCACTTAAATATTTTACATTTTAAAATGTTAAAATGTAAACATATTCCTCTTCTACACATGTAACTTCTTTAATTTAATACCTCTACAGAGTATATACTAGCACATCCGAATTTATGAAAAAAAACTTCCTGACATTTTATGATGTTTGGGGTTTCTGAAGCCATACATACATCTCTTTTCATTCATTCTTAAGGGAAGATATAATCCTTCATTCCTATTAAGGAAACAGAGTTTCAGAGAAGCCAAGTTATTGAGCAATGGTTTTTCAGCTGGTAAGTGGAAAGACTACAAGTCGAATTCAGATCAGAAATTCTGATTAAAGCTCAAAGCCTTGGTCATTCAGTTCGTTGCCAGTCCTTGTTCCTTCTTTCTCCTCAATATTCCTTCCATTTCTATTGTCTTTATTAGATTCAGGGTTTATAATCCTATTTCAAATCCTCACACTTCATGAGAACTATTACATTATCATGATAAACTTTCCCTGACATAATAATGACCCAAATAACTCTCTTAGCTTATATTTGTGGTAAATCAATTGCACTGATGGCCCGTGATTTATGCCTCCCTTTAATTTTGCCATGTTATTTTTGTATTGCTTTCCACTGTCTCTGGGCTTGGTCAAGTGCTAATATGTTTCCCCACCCCCTCCCCCCAAAGACCCCAGCAGAAGTTTAAAGAGCACTTGCTTATTTCTGCTTCGCTCTTACTCCTCTGCCACGAGCATGAATGATCCAGCCTACTGCAGTATATGACATATGCATACAGCTGAGTGGCCCCAGTGGTTCAGTAAGGCCATCCATATAGGACAATGGCCAGTTAACATAGAGCTAACTGAGCCAACCTTTAGCTAATCAGTGGCATAAATGAGTCCAGGAAAGATCAACCAAGCCAAGTGAAGATCAACTGAATTTCATAAAACCATATTTTTTCATGATATTTGGGTTGTGTGTTGTTTACTAAATAGCATTATTTTAGCAATAGATAGCGGATACATAAGTATTATATAATCTCTCCTAAATCAAACAGCAGAATATTCCTTTTGTTATTACCATATGATGTCACAATTCACTCAAAATTTGACTTATTATCCTGGATACAAACTCCTGTCCTTAGCTGTCACCAAACATGAACAGGCCACACTCCTCCAATGCCACTATATGCAACTTCATTCCTAGCCTACGACCCTTCAACAAACAAATCTCTTACTCTTATTTCATTCCTATTTAGTCTTCTTTAAAGGAAAAAAATAAAACAGGGATATTGCTAGCTCATCTGTCTCCTCTGTGCAAATTAGGGACCCCTAAGCCTAACCTAAAAAGCAGAGTACAGGCTGACTTTCTGTCAGCAAAATGTTCTTGAGCAAGGGTCCTATTATTCTACTGCCCTACACAAAACACCTTTGAGTTATTTCCAACCTTTTCTTAAAAATAGCTCTCTAATATCACTTTCCACATGAAACTTTCTATAGTTAATAACATATCAATATTACACCTCAAATATTTTATTTACTTTTATAATCTCCTGGTATTATATTAATTTGTATCCATTTATATATTTTTCTAAGCAACTCTATCCCTAAATTATCTGGGATCCAAATTATATTCCTTTTCTTCCTATCCTCTTTACAAACATATGTAACCATTTAACAGTACACAGAAGACCTTTACTATATGGTAAATAAGGTGATAAAAATAAATTTTAACCTTTTATACATACTGACTTTTTGCAATGGAAACCTCACTGCCCTTAACTATTTTAAAATATTTTTAATAAGTATATTAGTAATTGACAAATATTTGCCATTTTCAAAAATGTTAAAGATGATTTATTTTATCAATATTCCTAATAAATTACTGTAATGCTCATTGACATACACACCTACAAATTAGTTTATCTTTTGGCATTCTAGATAAGACAAATATAAGCATGTTCATATTTAATGCTTCAGAAATTAGTTTTTACTTATATTATTACTTCTATTATTTTGTTTAATCATCATAAACTACCCTATGAGGTATTAGTATTAATCACTTTTTATAGTATGAATATCAAAGTCCTGACTCAGGTTGATGATGTATGGCAGAGTCATAATACAAACCAGATCTTCCTATTTCAAGTTGATTGCTCTTTCTACATCAAAACGCATATACCTTTATTCTGGTTTTACTTTAAAAACCTTTACTCCTGATACTATACTGGTTGAGAGGGCTGTAGATGACTAACATATGCTCCTGTTCTCAAGAAACTTATAGTCTGGGTTGGTAAACAAGCATATAATCAGAAAATTTAATGATGATATGGTAAGTGATAAGGGTAAGGAACACAGAGGAAATGTACTTGGGGGTTCAGAGAAGGCTGCATGGAAAAGATAACATCTTGGCTAGAATGAGAAGTGAGCCAGAAAAAGATATTGAGGAGGATGATTATGGATAGAGAGATGAATATGCATGGAAAAAAAAAGACACTGGAATAGCATGAAGTTTGTGGGGACACTGCAAGCAGTGCAGTATTATCAAGCAAGTATCAAGTAAGTATCAAGTAGTATCAAGCAAAGGACATTACATATTTGCAAAAGTGGAAATGTTAGGAGATAGAATAATGAAGAAGTTCTGGGCCAGGTTCAGTAAAACAGAAAAAGAATAGAGAGATTTGAGAGTTATTTAAAAGATTAAAGACAGTACAGCCTAAAGATGACTGAATTCAGAGATGAGAGAGAAAGCACCATCTGTGAGGTCTCCTAGGTGAGGAATTTGAGCGGATTTGGTTGAGGAGTGGGAGGCAGATGATAACTGAGTTTCTGGCATGTTGAATTTGAGGTTCTGTGGAATATTTTAAATGGATCTGTGTATTAGTAAAATAGAAAATTGAGTGTGTAGCTTAGAAGCATCAGGCCTAATGTAGAAGTATTAGCATTCTTTAAACACATTTACACCCAATCACATAATGAAGAAGTAAACCCCGTGGCTGCAACGCCTTTACACAGTTAAGGTTGTTAAAATCTTTACTGCATTTGTTCATAAAAGAATGATAGGAGAGAGAGTGACAAAGGCAAAGTACCAAATCATCAAAATGTAAAAGTATTACATAGGCGATTTAAAACACATTATGTCATGAAGTTTGACTCTCCTTTGAACTCTTCCATGTTTGCTAAAATAATTTTTATTTTCTGTTATTTTAGTAGTTTTCATTTTTACATGCTTTATTTCTGCCTGAAAACTCACATTTACGGTAGTCATTTTCTCCTTCAAGCTAAATGTCAAATGTGATGCCACCAAACAATGTAGGTACATTGCTTACAGAATATTCAAAAAGATTCAAAGATACCAGTTAAAGAAGAATATATTTATATTACTTACAGAACCCCTATAGCTGTTAAGGTACAGATTAGGTTATTAAAAACTGGCTTTAAAGAAATGACAGGACATCATTGTCTTAAAGACCTGCAGACTACTAGAATTCAATATTTATAATAGTAAAATACAAATCAATATTGAAAAAATGTGTCAAAGTATTTGTAAAAGAGATTAAAACCATATCCATCTAAATGTACAGGTTCATAATCCCTAATGCATAATTCCAAAACCTACACACTCTATAAAATGATGTCTTATTTCTAACTGTGTTGTAAACTTAATTGGTGGCAAAAGCAGACCAATACTAACATGAGACATTAACAGTTTATTTTTTCCACACAATAAGCATATTCATAAGAATTATCTTTATATATAAAAATGTGTAATTACAGGGTGCTGCCAGAATCCATTTGGAGCCCTGCTCCATTACATTATATACACAAAAAATTAGGAAAATTCTGAACTCTAAAATATAACTAGCCCCAAGGGGTTTGAATAAGAGATTGTGCACCAGTATAACTAAAATTCAAAACTTAAAATTTTAGGTGGTATTATTATTTAGATTAAATACAACAGAATCGCTAGAATTAAAATTTTTATTCTTATACTAATAAAAGATTTATCTATACAATATCGTTATGTAAGAAATCTTTTTATTATTTTTCCTTTTTCTCAAAAAGGTATCTGTTCTACACTTTATTTTTATAACATTCTAATAAGTAATCACATACAGATACAGAAAGATTTAGAAAAACAAATTATTCTTAGAATCACTTTAATAGGGTTAGGATCTCAGTTGACAGCATCGGGCTTGAATAAAATATAAAAAGATAAACGTAGGGGGACACATGCATATTCCTACACTTAGGACTAAAAAGTCAACTTACAAAAAGAGTAGGGAAAATGGAAACATATGCGGCATTTATGCAATTCAGTTATAAATGTCATTTGACTACTGACCCAGGACATACTGAAAATATGTTGAACTTGGCCCAAAATACAATACACTCCTAGGCTTCTTTAATGAAACACTCTCTCCAGAAGGAGAAATAATTATCCCATTCTATGCTTGTCACAGAAAATAACAATTAGTGATTGGTTCAGGGACCACACTTTAACAATAGCGTTGACCAACTCAAATAATCCTAGAAGAAGCATGGTGGAGAAATCACCTTTTAGAAATCACCTTCTGAAGAACAATTGCAAAGACTGAAATACCTAGCTTGAAAAATATAATTCTTGATAAAGATATTTGATAGTTGTCCTGGAAATGCTGTGTAATTAAACAAATCACTGTACCAACAGGTGAGAGTTACTGGAAACATTATTGTATCTCAAAACAAGACAAACTGACTGAAAATAAAAAGGAATGAGAGAGAAAATTATCAATATAGAGTAATGGGATTACCTAATGGGAATATGACAAAAGGTTCCAGGTGATCCTTTTTATTCCAAAAGCAATCAATTTCTCAACATCACAGTATAAGTTAATAGTACAGCTGGGTTTAGAATTTAATTAAAATTTGATTATATAATTTTAATATTTATGAAGACATAATATTTACAAGACAATTTCATGGAGAGAATTCAACTCTTAAACATTTGCTATACTGTCCTTAAAGCAGAGGGCTAATAAACTTGTATTTACAAGAAAAATATAGTGCATTAGGGTGATTATTAAAAATCTCATTCGTATTCTATGCTTTTTCTCATAGCTAAAATAAACACAATTATGTTATTCTTAAATAAGATAATTAACTCTCTTTATTAACATCAACTAAGCTATAAATCCTTAAAATATTATATTCTTTTCTATAAAATAAGGTGTTTGACAAAAATATACTAATAACTAACCTAATAATTTTAAGCTTGTGAGAATAAGACTGAACTTTTTTCTTTTCTCCAGTTCCCAAAATATTAAAAAAGAAATTGTTTGAAATGTTTTTTGAGGGAAGAGGGTAATACATCAACAACATAATTTTTAAGCAGTGTTAGGCATTTTTAGAGAAAGAGAAACAAAAAATAGACAGTAGACATCCAAACTACTATCATTTCCAGAGAAAGAACACATAACTGAAAATGAAAAGTATAATTTCTAAGCATTGTAATTGTGTTTAAAACGCAAGAAAGAGAAAATCAACCATTTCTATCTTCAGGTGATTAAAAGCTGATCAACAGGTATTTTCTACCCCCACCAAAACCTACAGATAAAATTTTCAAAAAAAAACAAACAAAAAACAAATAGGAACTCATGACTCATACTTTTCATTACCAACATACCATGATTTTCTTTGAGGCAAGATTTCATGTGAATTTTCTATTTTTAAATTTTTCTCACCAAAACATTCATATCATATATCTTAAAGTGAAAAGTAATTATAAGAAGGGGAATAAAGTGAAGATTATTTAAGCCTTATCACATTTTGAATTACAGTAGGAAAGACAAATGCTACTAGGAAGCGTACCTGTGGCAGGGCTGAATTGAGCTGTCTCTGGAGCGAATCTCTGTCGTAGATGACATCTTGCAGTCTTTGCTGGGCAAGTGAAAGACTTTCTTGGGTCTCCCGAAGGGTGTCTAGAAGACGGTCCCTTTCATCTAGCATATTAACCATCAGCTGCTCAAAATGGGAGTCTGAGTCGGAGCCACTGCTTTGGGACCCCCTTTGGCTCATTGGGGTGTCCTCATTAATCGTGGGCATCACTTCACACATCATTGCTTAAAGAAAGTAAAGGGGAGGGAAGTCTCAGTAAAGAAATGAGTTCCAATAAAGCCACCTGGCCCTCAACTCACCAAATGCTTTGCAGCTCATCAGCCTAATTGTCTCTTTCTTTTACCCACTGCTCCAACTCCAGCCAAGCTAAATATTTTGACCTCAACGAAAAATGATACATTGACTTCCTTCAACCTACATCCTTTCTCCATTAATGACAATCTATATATTTCCAGCCTACAAAATACGGCTTGTTTCCACTCACTGATGACTTTTTTTTCTGATTTATCTCACCTAATTCAATTTATAGTAATATGTTATTACACTTATTATCACCTCTCTTCACCTGTAAGTTTATAAATCCCTTATAGCTAATACCTCCATCTTACCCTTATTTGTTGTCGTTAACGGCAAGCACATTAAGCGTGACTTACTGGGTGGACAGTAAATGATTTTTGAATGACTTAAATCATTAATCAATGTTCACTTTTTTAGAAAATCCACAAAAATAATTGAGTATTCTTTTTATATAATAATCAGCTTTTATGTTTTTATTTTATCAACAATTTTTTTTCATACCAACTAACTTTAAAGCTTCTTAAGTTTACAACTCCCATTTTATTATTCTGATGTGCTCTCTTCCTAAATTCCTGCAGTAGTCTACACAGAGTAAAGAGACTGATTTAGATATAAGCTTTATGAAATAGACTGAGGTACATAAATTTGTTTGGGTTAATATGTTACTAATTACACTTAATATCCCTTTGTTTCCTGTGAGCTGCATTGTATGGTTTCCATCCAAACAATATAAAGTAACACTCTTTCAAATACTCCACAAAACAGATGTCGTAAATTACATTAGCTAATGTAGTAAGTTCACATCTCAGCTGCTAGTCAGAGGCTCCCAGTCATGAAATAAAAGAACTGCTCCGAATATTTTTTAAATCATTTATTAATTTGATTTAAAATAACACAGACATTAGGATGTAACATGACCTATAGTGTGACATTTAAAAAATCAGAAATTATCTCATTTTCTCTTGCATCCTCTATCTTATATTTCAATAAGAATCAAACCCATCTCAATTGCAGTTGTTGTACTGAGGCCAAGAGCTTTTAATTAGAGGGCTTGGTTTTGCAGAAGGCTGATACGGAAAAAGGCTGGTGTGGCTGTTGATCCTAAAGCGTTCTTTGGTTTTATAATGCAAGGTCAATTCATTTTTCTGCCTATATATTCCTGTCCTTGGGAAAATATTTCTGGTGATATTTTCAAATAAAATGTCAAGACTTAACAGCTCAGTAGTTGATTACTTTTTATGTGGTTCTTCATACAGACTTATTGAGGAGAGAAATTCATTTGTCTGTGAATGATTTGGTCAGGGTCTACTGAAAACCAGGAGAAAGTTTTAGAAAGAAGAAAGTATTGTGTGACTGATATCCTATGTAAAAATATTAAAGAGGGAGATTTTTAGAATAATTCAGGATAATGCTTTGAATTATTGTTCATTATTCAAAACACTGGGCTTCCTAAAGGTAAGAAATTGACTTGTACAATTTCTTATTCACCCTAAAATAAATAACAGAGTAGAAACATAGGATGTATTTATGCACACGTGTGCATGAGCACACACACACACATTGTAATTATTGCTAAACAATGATAAAATATAATATTTTGTATTTTTTCAATTTGAATTTTATTGAAATACTATCACAAAGAAAAAAAAGACTCTTAACTGCTACAATTTTTCTTTACATTAATTGGAAAGGATTGGAAAACAAATACAAAAAATGTTCTAACACATTTCAATATTTAAAACAACTAGTTCACATGCCATACATGAAATATACACACTGAACAGCTGTGTCACTCTGAGAAATCATTACCAGAAGCCAGTGTGTTTCTTTTTGACATTTAACAAAATACTGGGAGAGAAAATGGCAGCATTGAGACAATTTGTGCTAAAACACTTGTAAGGTTTAAATTTTAGGGTAACTTAAACATTCTTAAATATGTATTTTAAGTCATATCCTTCTTGAAATTAAGCCATTAGCCCATCTTCACTCAGAATTACTTATAACAACTTTAAGTTCCAAGGGAAAATATAACTGCAGCGATTAACTTGGCCACAATTTTCTCCTGATTATACTACCCTAATTCTAAAAAAGATTTGTTGTCACCATGAGACATTAAACATTCACACACTTTAGGCTCTTAGATCAGTATAAAAGCTGGTCTTTGATTTAGTCAGTCCAAAAATGCTATGATGACAAGCAGCTTAGAGACTTAGAAATTCTATTAAATCTATACTCAAAAGAACTTGATTTAATTTCACCCCTGTAGCATGGGAACCAGGGCAAGTAGCTTCACCTGTCAAAACTTCAGTTTTCTCTTCTGTAAAGTAGGAATAATAATCCTTGCTTAAAAAAATAACACCACCACCACCAACAAAAATTCCTGTTTTAAAGCTCTGATAGGTTGCCGGAGTGAGATCACACAGTTAAAAAAAGGGGGGGGGCTATTACATATTTAAGTATTTATTTTTATTGTTAAGTGACCAACATTCATCATTGCAGAAAGAATATTTTACCTTTATGATTCTTGCTGCTTCCATGCCTAAAAGTTTAATTCCAGTGGGTACCCTGAACTCTCCAAATCCAATTAAAAAAAAATCAAACTATGCAAAAGTTACTTAGAAAATAAGATGAATAAATGCTGCTTTTCTGCACCAACAGTCATCCAAATAAGTCAATTTAAAGTCCTCTCAACAAAACTGGAAGAAAAAATGTTTCTACAAAAAATAAGGCCACTTTCATAAACTACCTTAGTTTCTTACAATATAACTCAGATTCCGATATAAATTACAAAATGCTTATATAATCCTTAAAATATATTATAACCTATTTTCTTAAATGCACATTTTAGGTCTTAAGAGCAACCAAAAATTTACATTCATTTTAAGAGTTAAACGCCCTTTTATAGAATGGATGGCAGCTGAAGCAATTTGGACAGTCCGGAAGGCTATAGTCAACCAACTCTAGCATATTTCATCCTCATATCACTTTTAATTTTTATAATTATTTTCAATATTGAAACTGCACTGCACTGCATAATTCCTGAAAAACCAGAAAGGACTTCTAACACTTTGCTTTGGTATTTGCCTTTTCCTCTCCCCCTCCTCAAAGTCAACTGGAGATATGAATTATGTTATCCACTTCTAGATGCTGTTGCCTTATTCATTAAATTACTAAAGATTTCAAGACCTAGTATAGGTTATTTTGTTGTGATGGGAAAAAATAATGATAAACCGGTGTTTAAATTTACCTTGAAGAATTTTATACAGGAAAACCAGTTTCTTTATTCTGAGCATATAACCTTGACTGTCTTCTAAATCTCTCAAATTTCAAAACAAAAGTTTTGAAGTGGGGTCATTACCCAAGGACTTTCAAAATCCAATGTGTTTATTAGCAATATATGCCCTTCAAGCAGTACCTATTCAGACATAATAGTGTTACCGGAGGCTTTTTTTTTTTTCTGTCAATGAATCACTTTATTTAGGCAGATCACTAGGATTTAGACTCTAGTAGAGGCAAAGATGCAATGATCCTTGGTAGATTCTTCTGCAAAAATTCAGTCTTAAAAACTAGCCCAGCTCGATTTCAGTTAACCTACAAAAAAGTAATTCTGTGAGAGAAATTCTAGGTATTGTCTGATTACATTACATGAATATTCCTCCTCCTATTTAACTCTTTGAAATCCTCTGTCTTCAGGAAATATTATTATCGCCTCTGATGGAAGCATTCCGCACTTTCTTTACCTTATTGCATTTACAGATGGCCAAAGAGCAGCTCACCCCACATGGCTGGACAGTTATCTATCAGCCACACCCCCCACCACCCTGAAGAAGTTGACTTCATAATTTCCACACTAAAATCCTTCATCTTGCTCAGCAGGAGAGAGCCAAGTAGGGAGGAGGTAGAGAAATAGAGGAGGGATTGGGGGTGGAGGTGGGGGGGGGTGGGAGGCTGGTCCAGGAAAGCAAAAGGTATGGAACAGTAATTGACAAGGAGGAAATTGCATCTCATCTTCCCTGGGGGCGGGGTGGGGCCTGGGGGGGAGGGGAGGGGAGGGGGGTAAAATAAAAGCAACGCGGAAGGGAAACCAGGTAACTCAAATACAGTTTCTGTACCTAATGCCTGTAATTTCGGGTCCTGCTTCTTCAAATGATCAACGATAACTGCAGTCTCGGGCTTGAAGAGAGGGGAGGCTCACGCCCGGCGCTCCTGGACCATTTCCCTAGCAACGGGAGGAGAAAAGCAGCTTAGACACTCGCGTGCCCCGGCGCCCTCCCGGAACGTGCTCCGGCTCGGTGGCGTGGCAGCAACTCGGCATCTTCCCGCGGCTCCGTCAGCAGCCAAAAGGAGAAGCGTCCATCGGAAAAATGGCATATTACAAATTTTGCTTTGGGAAGCAGAGCTCGGTTCAGACCATTGTCAAAGGGAAGAGAGGGGGAGGCGGCTCTTAAAGCAGCAGCGGCCCCTTTGCCGTAGCAGCCGCAGCTCTCCGCGTGCAGCTGGAGACGCGGGGCGGGGAGCCGGGAACTGGGGGCTGGGTTTGACTTGTAGAAACTTAACCAAGCGGCGCTGCTCCCCTTCTTCGTCCAAACTTACCTGGGGGTATCTACCCAAATGTGAGCTTTGGGAAAAGGCGTGAGAAGTATCTAGAAGGAAAGTTCTCCACCTAGTCCCCCACCCAAAGCCCCTCCAGAGTTTTTGGCTAATGTCAGGAGTTGGAAAGCTAAAGAGATGCGAGTCCCCAGGGATGCGAGAAGCAGGACAGGTCCCTTCTTGGCCCCCTGCCTATTTCCGCGCTGGGATATCTCATTTCACTTAAAAGAGGCGCTCCTTCCCCGGAAAGGCAAGCAGTCAGTACCCACCCTCTTTCCCCGCGTTCCCCCGCCTCCCGACACCCAGTTTTTCCTCCCAGCCTCTTTGCGAGCCTCGTTGCTTGCATCAGTCGGCGGGGAGAACCAACCTGCTGGGAGTCGGAGTGGATGCTACAGCATCTTCTTTGCTCGACTGCCTCGTGCTGTTTCTGCTGCTGCTCCTCCTCCGTCTCTTCCCCCTCCTCCTCCTTGGCAGCCGCCACCTCCTTTTCCTCTGAAACAAGGGCTTCCCCTGGAAGCTGCTGCAGTGGTTTCCACCGGCCCTTAAATAAATTCTGAAGTAATCACGTCTTTGCTCTCCTCCTCACGCACACGCGCTCACGGATACACACGACTACCCCACAGTCTCTGCCGGGCTGCTGGAGCTCTCGCGGGTCTCAATGCCCCCGAGGGAAAGGGCTGGGGAAGGGCAGGTATGGGAAGGGGGTATGCTGTTGCTCACCAGGGCTTCCTCCTACGCAATGGTCTTTACAAGAAAGCGTGTGTCAGCCCGCGCTCCTGGGATGGGGAATAGGCTTGGGCACCTTTTGGCTTTCTGGCCTTCGAGGTGCTTGTCATTTCTTTAAGCAATTTCCTTCTCCCAGGACTAGGGCATGGTAGTCATGACTGTAAAAACCTGAGTCAATCTAGGGTGTGGCGGCATCTGTCACTTCTACCTTCCAGCTCTTCTCCATTCATTGCTTTGGCGATGAGGATTCTAAGTTAAGTACAACCTGCTCTAGTAAATTTCAGCTTTGAGCAGTCTGGTCTCCATCGCGTTCCAGTTCCCCTATACTTATTATACCTTCCTTTACCTATTCTCCTTATCTTCTTCCACTGCTATCGGTTCACACAGACTCATCCCATCTGAGATAGGGAAGAAGCAGACCAGACCAGTACCTACACTACGCAAAATAATGAAAACGTTTCAGTGAGGGAAGGTCACATATTCTAGTTTTAGTGAAAAGAAAGAGGGCTTGCAGGAAGGAAATGGAAAACGGATTAAACATTGGGAACAACTTGGGAGTTAGTGCAAGAAATCCAAAAAGTATATTTCACTTTTGTGTAAAGAGGAGTCAGGAGCTAACTAAATAATATTCAAATACCAGCTCCCTTAATTAAGTACAATGTTCAAGAGACAGATCTTTAATTCTGGGGATAGCATTTAATTCAGTGAAATGTGTAGTCAAGCTCATGTATTTACCCCTTTCTCTTCCAGACTGTTATTCAAATTCTGCATCACAAGATAATCCTATTAGATAGAATTAAGTATAAGAGTGATAGGAAGATTCCTATGTCAACTGGAACACATTTCTCAAACATAATATGCATATATATCATTCATGGATCTTGATAAGTTGTAGATTCTTATTCACTAGGACTGGGGTGGACCCTGAGATTCTACACTTTTAACAGCTTCTAGATAGGACCACATTGAGCAGCAAGGATCCAGACCACCCAGTTAATCCAACCTTTAACACTTAAACACTCTTAATCATAAGAAACCCATTAACTCACAAGGCAGCCCCATCCATTTTCAAATAGATATGATTTTATAATAGCTTTATCATATTAATCAGATTTCAGTACTCATAACTTTCAGTTCATGGAATTCCCCCAGAAGATATAAAAAAGTCCTTATACAGTTAATATGTCTCTTTGTCCAAGAATTGTTTTCTTTTTAAACCTTGGTTCTAGTTTCCTTGGTAAGCAAGATTTGTAAATTACCAGCTCAGATGTTCTTACCATTTCCAAGAAGACTCTTGATTTGCCTGACTCTCATTCACATGTCAAATAAAAGTATTAATTCTGAGTGTAATCCCCACATTCAGTTGACACAACAGACTTGAAAGGCTACCCATAGCTCATGTCACAGAAAGGGAGAATAATGGAAGGCAGAAAATAGTCATGGAGTAAAAGATATTTATTAAAGAGATATAGTCTTCACGGTTACTCTGGGCTTAGAAACTCTATGTTCTAAATTATTCACCCCCAACACTACTGCAATTTAGCATGCAAGAGAATCTCCAAAGGGCTTGTTGCAATGCAGATTTCTGGACCTGTCTTCACAGACTCAGATTCAGTAGGTCTGTGGTGTGGCCAGAGATTTTGGATTTCTAATAAGTTCCTAAGTAATTCTAATATGGTTAAGTCAGAAATCCCACTTTGAGAACCACTGCTTGAATAAATTTGAAGAAATTTAAAAGAAAATGGTATAGAACAAGAAAAACAGCAGATAAATATTTTGCATTCAAGGCAAAATATCTTTCATAACAAATACAAAATCAATTATTATGCTGAAGTTATCATCTACTCCTACCGGTTTTTGATAGCCAAGGATCAATGATTAAGATGAAATATGCTTATCTCCTAAATAGTCAACTGGGTTTAGACAGAGGTAGTAGGAGCCAGCTCATGCATTATTTTAGAGCTTAATATCAAGAAAGGATTTAGTCTAAAAGGCATGCAATATCACTAGCCACACTTACCAATGCTTCTACTGCACATTTATTTAAAATATGGGATTTTTGTCTGTATATTCTTTTAAGTGGAGGCTGTCACACAATTACTCTCATTTTTACTGTGATAGCTAGTGGTTCTATCTCTTTAGATTTTTAAATATCGCATAGTATATTAGTAATACAATGATAGTAATAATAATAATAATAGTAGAAAGAATTGGTTTCATTTAAATCAAGGATAGGTTTGTTTGTAAAAATAAAGTTTACTGAAATCAAGCACCAAAGAGAATGGGTAGTTAAGCATGGGTCACAACAATAACAAAGATTTAGTAAGTGGCAGTGATTTGTCTTTTAAGTGCAAGGATAATTTCCATGCAAAATGAAGTAAATAATACTAACCATAACATACATGTCAATATATACCACCTCATTTCAACTGTAGAGTTATTCATTTATAAAAATATTTTGCCTATATTTACAACAGTTTACATTAACATTATTAAAACAATTACGTGATATTTTCTGCACTTATGCTTACTATTGAATTTAAAATTTAAGATGGATTTGAATAGATAATAGAGCTCCTATCATACACTACCTATAGTCTTATGGGAACATGAATTTTACTTTATTTTCATTAAACAATAAGGCTATACAATATTATTTAGAATAAACAACAACTATCTTGCCATATATAATGAGTCAAATCCACTTAAGATAATTTTTCACTTTCTCAGTATTCCAAGGTGAGATGTGGTCAGTAGGCTATTTTCTTTCACACAGTAATGTAGGTTCCTTTCTTGTCTGATCCCTGCCATTTCCTTGAGTTTTTTATCTAGATGGTAGGAAGAGAGAGAGGCTGAAGGAAACATACCAAAATCATTAGTCCAAAAATGACACATACTTTTCTTATATTCCACTGATGAGAACAACTAACATGGCAATATCCAATTACAAGAGAGGCTTAGAAAGTAGTCTAGCCTTAAGGCTGGAAAAAGAATAAAGAGGCTTTTGGTAAAAACTTAGCCAGTTTTCCCCACACATTGTTTGTGAAAGTAATATGGAAATAAGTATGTAGAGAATATGTTATATTTAAACTTTCTATTATGCATATTTTAAAAATGATTACATGTAATTGGAATCGATCATAAAATTAATAACTAATTTTATCACAAATAGTGAGCACTGTTTATTATGTAGGATTCATGTTTCTTATTTTTTATGCTACACATTACTCTTCTTACCTGTCTACTAAAGCAAACTAGAGGATATGAAAGCTATACTAAGCACAAGTTGCTGACTCTCATGCCTCCAAATGTATTAGCATCAAATTGTTGTGAAAGGCTACATTAATCAGCTTTTATCTATGCATTTATATGGGATAACTGTAAAATGTAGCATTTTGACAAATAGTCACTGAGATTTCAACTCATAAGTAAAAATATCTTAGTGTCATGGGACAGCAAAAACTGTTAGTTATTTTCTGAAGTCAAAGTGTGATAAGAAAAGACAAGTATCAGAGAATTTTATCTGGCATCATTCAATGCTATCTGACATCAACCTAAGAGCAATACAAAAGCAATAAAAACAAATACATTAAAATAATGATATCTTGTGAAATAACTTTTTCTTCTTTTTTAAAGAAAAAAATAACATTTCATAGGAAAAAAATTATGGCCCTCTTTAATCTTCTATGAGATAAAATATTAAGAGAAAAAATAAATTATAGTCAGCAGTTATTTTTACTTAGAGGGGAGATTTATTCTAATATGAACCCTCATTTTGCCACTGCTCCAATTCAGGAAACCCCACATTGCAAATAAAGAATCATAGAATTTTATGTTTAGAGTTCTAATCTAACTCTAACCTTACAGATGAGTTAAGTAAAACTCAGTAGAATTAATTCCTGGATTTTCCAACTTACATATGTGAAGAAGCTGGGCAGGTACTGCTTGACTTTAGATATCTACTTTTTAAATTTCTCCTAGCAAATATAAATCTTTTAGATTTAACTCAAAATTATTTATGATTACCTAAGTAATTTGATCATTAACATTACTGATGCCAATCCAATATTTCCTTGAATCGATTGGCAAACACAAATAAAGTGGACGAAGTTGAAATCAGTGATTACTGCCCTTCTTTGGATAAGAAATCATTGGGGAGAAAGTCAACAACATGAAAATAAGCTTTTCTCTAGTATTCATCATTTAAGACATATGTAAGCAGTCATGAATTAAACAATGAAATTAAACAATGAAAATAACTGATATGGATAATCCCAATTTTGGATATAGTTTAAAGACCCATAGGAGCAATAAAGAATAAAAATGTATGCTGTACAAAGACTATGAATAGATGACAACATTCTCAATATTAAATTAATAAGAAAAATTTAATAACAAGTCCTAGATAGTAAACATCATATAGAATACTCTCTTTAAAATGACAGTTATATATAATGCCTTTAGCAATTAACTCTTGTTTTCTGTTCAGTCTCAAATAGGGTAGACTCAAGCTCTTCTCTTCTGAATTCGTTGGAGTGGGGAGACGGGGTGTGAGATGTAGAAGGGAGAGGAAGACCATGTGTAGAAATAGCAAGTGTTCTGGCATGTATTACTAAATAAAAATTACTCCAAAACTTAGTAACTTAAAACAACAATCATTTTCTTATTTATCATAGTGTCAGTGGATCAGGAATTTGAGAATAGCTTGCCTAGGTGGTTCTGGCTTGGAATCACTCATATGGTTGCAGGGTGACAGTGGCTAGAGTTAAAGAGTGGAGATGGGAACAGCTAAAGCAGCCAGGACTGGCCAGGAGATGCTCTGGCTCCTGCTCCTGCTCTTGACCTCGCCTCTACCCTCTCCCCTGCCCCCACTTCCCTTCCTCCATCTCTATTTCTCTCTCTCTCTCTCTCTCTCTCTCTCTCTCTCTCTCTCTCTCTCTCTCTCTCTCTCTCTATCTCTGTCTTATCTCTTTTGTCTTATAGCTTCTCCATGTGATACTGCTAAATGGAATAGTTAGGACTTTCTCACAGCATGGCAGCTTAAGGGCAGTCAGACATGGCAGCAGAAGTCAAAGCAAGTAGTGAACAAGGTAAGAGCTGCTTTGCTTTTTATGACCTAGCTTTGAAAGTCATGCAGCGTCACTTCTACCATACTCTATTATTGGATAACAATTACAAGCCCTCTTGGTTTCAAGAAGAAGGAACGTAGACCCCAACCTCCTAATAAGAGGAGCATCCAAACACATGGTAAGAAAAGTATTGTTAAAACCATTTATATAAAATACATTCAGCCACAGTATCCTCCCTATGTGGAATGTACATTTGCTAATAATAATATAACTATTCAGTTATATTAAAAGAATAAATTTGTAGTCTTAAAAAGTAGGCGAAGTTTTTAAAAATGTTTTCAGAATAGATATGTAGCTGGCAAACAAAATGCTCATTAGACATTGGCAGAATTCATGGGAATTAAGTATAAGCTAAGTAGTTAGAAAACAGATCATTTGAGTGTCAAACATAGGCAGAAAGAGATGGAAAAATCAGAGATACCTAATATTTATAGATACCAGGGTATTATATATTTATAATATGTAAATACAGCTAAGAATAAATATACAAGAGTATGTAAGTATTCAGGATATACATGAAAAATGATCGTTCATGAGGTCTTTGTTTGGCCATCAAGTAGTAACTTCGATTGTGACCCTTTATGTCGTCTGCTAAATAATACAAATAAAACCCATAGCTCTTCACTAGGCTAATTGGAGAGCAACTTCTATTGGCCAGGTATGTTTGTTTCTACATCTTTCTAGTAGAACAAGTGTGTGTCTTTGACCCAGAGTGTCTTCTGCCTGTTGAGCTCTAACTCAAACTTTAACGCTGGCCCTGTAATCATACTGTGCATGTGAAAGGTTGATGTGGCACAGAGAGGAACAGATCATTTGAAAATTATTTACCCCAAGATTCAGATAGTGTAGTCCTTCCACTGTACCTTATTGTAGATGTGTTAACCTATCCTGTCTCTTTTCCATTGCTTCTGTGTATTTTTAATAGACTTGATAAACTGTGTGGTTTGAGTATTTTAATATGATCTTTGAGCTTTTCTATTTCATAGCTTCTGGATAGCTTGATGGTAATATATTTGGAGGCTCCCATTTTATCAAGGTGATGTCCCATATGACACTTTATCTTGGAAAGTCAGGAGGCAAACTGGGTTCTTTATAACCTCAAATATTTCTCCAGTGTTATCTGCATGAATTCCCCACCCGACAAACAAACAAACAACAAAACCCTGATACCAACCAGGTGTCAGACAACTGGATCATCTCTGGAATCTCTTGTCCCATTCACCCACAGAACTTAATATCATCTCAAAGACATGTACGTTGTGACAAACAACTATTATTGAATAGTGCCAAACTGCTGCTCGGTCCAGACTAGATTTGTACAGGGGAACCAGAACTTAGACTCTTGGCAAGCTGGAAATAAAGGCTATTGAAATCCTTTGATTAATCTTGAAATTATGCAAACCTGCATATTATGTCATTTAATTTATTTCAGTAATAATTTTACCATATTTAGTAAATATTTTTATAATGTACATCTGTGTTTTATTTTTTCATTTATTTTCCCAATTTTAGAATTTGGGGGTTATGAAATTGGTCTTTGAATATTGAAACATGTTTTACGATATTATACAAGAAGTTTTTATTTATAATTGTAAGTGTCCATGCAGCATCTAGGAACTAGCTGTGTAGGGAGTGAGGAGTCATACAATGTGATAAAAGATAAAAAGAAGTTGATATGGGAGCATAGAAAAGAAACATCTAATTTAGTTATGGGAAATTAGAGTAGAGGATGAAGAGGGTTTATTAAGTAAATTTGTGAATGAGTGGGTTGAAAATGTAAAAGCAACCATAAATAAAAAGAGGCAGATAAACTATACTTGCCTAGGGAATAGGATGTGGCATCAATTCAGCTACTGAGGCTAAAACTGAAGAAATGAAAATCCAGGACCACACATGGAAGAACTGCAAACCTTGTTAAAGAGCTTAACATTTATCCGGAGGGTTATAGGAAGCCTAAAAAGTTTTAGGTTTATTTTTTGGAAGTTTTAGAATATTTTTTGGAAGGGGGAGAATAAACATTGAGAGATAAGAAAGAATGTTATAGATAAGATATGAAGAGTGAATCACCCTTCAATGGGATATGAAACAAGCAGGAGCACAATTGGGTTAAAACAAAATAAATTCAGATTTTATCGTTGAATTTTATTATCTGACTGTGAGCCATCTGATTAGAGATATTCAAAAGGAGTTTGAAATGCTAATCTATCAAATGAGGAAACCAGGCTGATGATAAATGTTTGGAAATCATTAGTGGAACACTGACAATGAAGAGAGCGTAAAAGATGAGGGCAGAATTACAGAACTTTAATGAACACTAAACATTGATGTGTTTAAGTATTCAGAACTATTTAAGAAATGATTCTAACAAGAAATAAGAAAAAGGAGAGAGCTTAGGAGGGTATATGTCGCAGATACCAAAGAAAGAGAACAAATATTGCAAGAAGGGGGAAGTGGTGACCAGTGTCAGATATTACTGAGAAATCAAGTAAGATTAAAATAAAAACTTCCTGTGGATTTAGCAACAAGATATTACTAGAATATTTAGCAAGGGAAGTTTCCCTGACGTAATAATGCGGAAGACAAATCACAGCGGCAAAGAGGTTACAGGTTAAAATAGTGGCTATCCAAGAAATGGGGCTGCTGATGATGTGAAAAGGTGGGAGTAGGCTGAAAAGAAGTGAGTTCTTGTCTCAGAAGTCAATAGAACTCCAGTAGTTCTTAGGTGGGGTTTAGAAGTTCCAAAATCTGTGAAATTATATGCAAAATTTGCATGTAGATGCACGAATGCACTTGTTTGAGATAAATATACATAGTAGAAGATTCTTAAGGCAGTCACATATGAAAATATTAGTAACCAGAGCTGTATATATTAGATACTTATTAGTATTGTACACTATACATATAATCTTTACAGCTTGCATAGACCTATATTTATATACGATGATAATATATTATTGTGATTGGTTTTGTTTGGGACAGGAAAGTAAATCTTATTACTTTATTAGAATGCATACTGTGCTATATTTTGTTATTATTCACAATATTCTCTGAAGAAGATTATAAATTCCCACCTGTTGAAATGCTCATTACACTGCCTTCTGTGGGAGAAGTATGCATCCCTTCTGTGCTGATATAGGCCTGGTCATGTTACTTGTCTTTCTCATGGAATGTGAACAGAAGTGCCTATGCTATGATTTAACAGAAATGTGAAGAGTTATCACAATTTTACCGTGGCTCTTTATTTTTTCTCTGCCATAGATCCAAGACAGTTTCTGTTCCTTCGGCTCGACTAATACATTGATAGAGTCTTTAAAATCATACTTTGCCTGATATGTTCATATATTACTATCTTTTAGATGTTGTTACCATTTTCAGACATTTCCCCCTTTTCCATTCTAAATAAACAATGCAAAGGAAGGAATGTATCAAGATTTTTTTTTCACAGAATGTATATATTTAGTGATGACAGTATATTGCTTAATATGAACCATGTAAAAAGAAAACTGAAGCCACACTTCTTGGAACTTTAAGGAAAAAATAAAACAAAATCACAAGAGACTCTAGAAAAAGCAAAAGTGTACCACAGCGTCATTTTGTATAAATGTAATCAGTAATGGTCTCCAAGAAGGTAGATGTGAATTTGTTTTAAATGTTTTTTATGAGTTACATTAGGAGGGATAACTATGAAGAAATGGCTTGAATAGAATTTATTTTGGGAATGAAGGAGGTGGAGAAAAATTTAAATGATGAGAAGGACTATCTGACCAGAGAGACCTCCTAGGGGCAGAGGAGTAAGACATCTAAATGATCAGATATGAGATTACTAATTTGCTCAGATAGGTGATGCTAATATTTAGTGAAAGAAGAAACCAGAGGACATTTGAAGTAAAGATACCAAAAACAGTATTATATGGAAAGAAAGAACAGGGAGAAGAGAAATGAGGAGATAAATTAGAAATCTAAGATGATTCTTGATACTTGGTTGGAAATTAAGCATATAGTGTTTGGAGGGGCAATCTTAATTTAAGTAACTAGAAATACCTTTTTCTGCCCAGATCATTTCTTACCTGCTTTATTAATTCATATTTATGATCTAATTTCTTTAATCCTAACTATGAGCTATTAAGCATCTATGATATGCCACACAATGTTACAGATGCTAAGGATCTAGCAGTGAATAAAACAGCAACAAAAAACACTGGGCTCATAAAGTTTACATTCTAGTATCCATTCGTTCATTCCAAAATATTTGTTACAGACCTTTTTATTGACAATTGCCAAAGGGCAATCAATTTTCAAGATATACCAAAGGATTCTCCTTTAAAACAATTTCTCTCCAATTGGTTTCAGTGTTCTAATTAAATAACAAAAAAAGAGACAAAAGGAGAAGTGAAAGAAAACAGAGAAAAATATTCTATTGTCTAAAAATATTCATTAAATATTTTAAATGTTATTTTTAATACCATATAAATTTTTCTAAGAAAATTATGAGTAATAAATATCATTATCTCTTTCTTAGAACCTCTGGCTCCTTATAAAATATTTTATAATAAGATACATATTAAAATACCATAAAATAACCTGCAATTAAAACTTAAGTATCATTAATAAAAACTTTTAGACTGATTTAATTTCACTTTAAATTTATTAAGGGCACAAATAAAAATTGTTGAGTATTTTTAAATTTAATACTGAAAGCTTTTGAGATTACCTGAATATAGCTGTGAAGCAGATTCTCAGTGACAGCATTTGATATATTTTTAAATTTATTACCAATTGAATGTTCCACATCCAGTTAGAAATAAATTGGCCTTGAAACTCGCAAAATTAGATATAAGTCTATGTCAGTCTGATAACTGTAATTAAATTTACAATAAACTTACCGAACACCTATTACATACCTCTTATTGCAACTTATTAAACTTCTAGTACTGAGATATTTAAAAAGTAAAAAAAAAAATCATGAAATATGCACAATGATCAAATAAGCATGTGGACATAGTGATATCAAGATATCTCTTTTTATATGTTTCTCCTTTGCCTCAAATTCAGTGTAGGCAAAACCGTGTATCTTTTCTTTTTATCCCTAGCTGCTCTCACTGTCCTTTTTCTCTGTATGACACATCCATCCTCCCAGTATCTAAGGCTCATAATTTTTAAATCTTAATTTAGTTAATTCTAAATTTTAGCCCTTAATATAGTATGATACTAAGATTTGTTGAGTTTTCACCACAAAATAGTTTTCAGTTTTTCTCATTTTTCCACTCTGACTCAGTATCTCATGCCACATTATTGTAGAAGTTATTTAACTGATTTTCTTTAATAATCTTGAAGCAAGTGTAAGCGGAGGTCTGGATATAAAGAGAATTGGGGCAAAAAAAACAGGAAGAGATGTACTAGTGAAGTGGAGTGATAAATTATACACAAAAATCTCAGCAGGCAGAACATCTTAATCATTATGTCTACACATAATAGGCGAGAATTCAACAGTCAAGTAGGGGCAAATAGAATGCTGGAAACATGGAAGGTTTACTCAGATATAGACAGAAGCAGACTTTCAGCCCAAGAGAAGTCGCAAGAGCTGGCAAGGACACCTGTCCTAAGTAAGAAAATAAGATGTAGTATTGAAAGTACCAATTAAGCAGACTGCCTGGTTTCCAGGGCCTGTCATATACTAGCTGATCTTAGGTAAATTATTTAAACTTTCTGTAATTCCCATTTCATTATGTGTAAAATAGGAATAAAATAGTATCTACATCATAGAATTAAAAAAGATTATTTATTTACAGAGCTAAATAAATGCCACCTATTAGCATCAGCAATTCCAAACCTTAGAAATGAGGCAACACCTAGTAGCTGCAGCTGAGATAAAAAGTAGAGGTCACATTACATCAAATTTATGTAAGCAGATGAAAGTCAGAGATGCTCTTAGATAACCATACCTTACCGTACACTCTTAATTTTGAGGATTCCTCTAGAAAATACATACCTAAATTATATAGAATTTTTGAAAATTTATGCCACTAACATACAATTTAGTTTGTCAATGAATTTATAAAATGTTTTCTAATACATTTCTTCATTGCCTCTTTATTAGAATATAGGCATGTTAAGATTAGATTATTAAAACATGAGTCCTGTACATGTTCATATTTGGGGAAAATGGATTTGAATTACCCTTTTTTTGAATTTCAAGTTGTATTCCTAAATCACATGGTATAGAGCTAAGACAATTTACGAGAAGGTAGCACTAGAAATTATTTCCTCAGATAATATTGATTCTTCACCAAGGCTATATGAGAGCTCTTCTAAAAAGAATAGAAACAGATGCTAAATGTTATTAATATAATTATTTTAGGATTATATATATTTTTTAGATCTATACAAAATATCTGTGTTTAAAACAATAAATTATTAATTCATCCAACAAATATTTATTGTGCTAGACACAGTGGATACAACAATAAATATGACACATTCTCCTTGAGCAATTACCACATGAGTGTGAAATTCAGATGAGCAACTTATCGAAACAAGCAATAAATATCTACCTAAACTGTTTTAAGGTATTATTTTTACTTTAAAAAGGTAAGAAATTGTATGTGCTTAAATAGCATTCTAATAATGCATAGAGTGCTGATGAACTGGACTTACTCAGAAAAGAAAAAATGACATATTTTTAGTACTAAACTGAAACATACAAAGATAGATTGTTCACGCGAATAACTTTTCCTATTTTACTCTACATCATACTCAATTTTATATATTTGTTTACCACTCCTACCTCATTAAGATGTCATCTCTTTGATGGAGTATAATAATAGTATCAGGCTAACTTCTCATACCATCAATAGTAGAAAATATTTTAATTTCCTCTATTTGGATTTTATATTCCCTTTGAAGAAACCATTTTCTAAATATTAAATAAATGTGGGCTACTAAAAATAATTACCTCTCACATTCTCAGATGCTATTTTTGTTGTAAAATATGACAAAATTTCCAAACAGAAGGCATATTACAGAAAATCTCTTAAATATTTTGATATAATTTAAATATTTAGGTTCATATTATCAAAACCTGGATATTAAAATTATATTGAAATTAATACTGAGAGGTTTTTATTAATATGATAAAGAATACTTTAATTTCTCCATTTTACTTCAAGAATAAACTCAATATTCTGTCAGTGTTTAATATTATTATATACTATTATGTTTATTGTCATAAACATTACATTTAAAGAATTGAAATGTGTAATTTATGTTTTAGTTTATTTTAGAGAAGATATTGCATTATACTTATACAAAAGCTCTAATTTTAACTAATTATAATATTTCATATGAATGTATTCTAAATATAAATTCAAGCTGTACATAAGGTATTAAGCACATGTAAAATTGGCTAAATAATTGAAGATATTACTGATAAAATAGGTACTGTCATAAAATCATAAAATGAACATACAACTAAAGAATATATGAAGTGTTTTATGCTCAGCAACTCCATATTTAAACAATTACTGTTTTAACAGTTTCTTCCTTCCTGCCTTCCTTCCCCCTCCTTCTTTTTCTTTCATTCATTCATTTGTTTGTTCTTTCTCTTTCTTCTTTCTTTTTCTACCTATTTCTATTATTTAAATTTATATGCATAAGTAATGTTATTGCTTTCACGACTTTCATATTAGGTATTTAAATTTAAATCTTGCTCTATTTTATCTTACAAACCCATATTACTTGAGAAATTTCTCAAGTAATATTTGTACTTATTTATTTTCTTATCTTTTTCTAAAATAATGTACATACAATCTAAATTGAAGTCTGCATCTCTGCCTAAAAGTTAGTCAAATGATTCAATTAACTACTTTTCTGTGACCTGAAAATATATTTATTTATTCAAGTGGGAAAACTAGTCAAGGTTCCAGAGTTTCAATGATGTCATCTACTTAAAAAACTTTAGAAGAAAAACTATACTTAGTGAGGAAAAGGCCCATTTTAGAAAGGACTAATCACATTGGACAACCTGGTTAAGATTTATAAAACACCACTAGCTCAGTGGGCTGCATGTATCTATGGGCCAGGCATCATGTGGACATCAGCAAGAGGAATCCAACATTCTCTTCCTTTGATATTTACCTGTCATAGGACAAAAGAACTCCACAGACGGACAAGGTGATTTAGCGCAAACTAATTTACAATGATTATTTTGTGATCACTTAGACAGTGGGTGTTAAACGAAGTAGTTTGTCCTTTAGAAATTAAATCAAAATATTTAGGGTAACCTTCAGATGGTGACCTTTGTTCTTTGTCATCTTCAGCTAATTATAGGTCTTGGTTTCAAGGTTAAAGATATAATATCTATTATGCTGTCAGTTTTCTAGGATAAATCAATTTTAAATGATATCACTGTAGTACAAATTTTTTCACATCAGGAACCATTCTAGCCATATACTTCATAATTTAATTATTGTGAAAGGAAAGTGTATTAAAATGTAGTCATTAAATGATACCTTTAAAGTGAATTCTATCACTACACTTTCATTTAGATCTTTGAAAATAAAGTTACTTTCAAAAACTAACTTAGAAGGGCAAAAACACATAGAATAAAACAAATCATTTGTTTATTTTTGTGTGACAGATTGAAAAACAAGTGTTTTATATATTTATCTAGATAGTATATATATTTGTGAAGACAAACTAATTATACTGTTTTCTTCAAAGAATTTCAAGTATGGTCAGATCAAATGGTAGAGATATGGTGGGTGGAGCTTAAATGCATCTGTAAGTTTCTAGCTCCTTTATATGCATTTAATACAGTCACATGTAAAGCACTTGAGAATAATACATGATTTCATAGTAAGACCAATTTTTGCTTACCAAGACATATGACACCACTCTATGATCCCATTATGAACTTAAACATGTCAATTCTTAGTAATATTAAATAAAAGCTTTCCTATAAGGAAATCAAGTCATAAGTATTAAATTACATTTTTTGTTTGTTTGTTTCATACATTGGTTTAGAATCAAAGCTAAAACTAAAATAAAATATTTACTCCTGTAATCACATCTCTGATTAGTTAGGAAATGTTTTCCAATACTAGACAATAAAAAAGTGAATATGCAAAGTCGATAATAGCTCAAAATATGTCATGAAAATTAAAAAATGCCACTCTGAATTCTATTTCAAAAAGTTATCTGAGAGGGTCATTACATCATCATTATGATATCTTAGTTTAAAGAATATATATGTTTTTAAAAGATCTTCCTAAATTTAACTAGGAACTCTGACATAGAGTCTAAGGATGGAGGTAGGAGATTTTTATTTATTTAAACATAGTTTGATGAGGCAAATGACAAAATTATATATATATATAAAGAATATTCCCTTCTATGTTCATCAATATTTGTCTGACAAGTCAAAAAAAAAGGTTAAAAAAAGGTTAATTTATTATCTTTGAAGGTTTTGTTCTGGGAGCTTTTAAATTTAAATTTTACATTAAAACTATTAATTTAATAAATTATGTCACAGATCAATTGATAATATAAATGTATAATTTAACTTCACCATCACATAACATTGTTCAATATTATTTACCAAAGGAACCAATGTCCCTTTTTACTTTATACCTTTTTAAAAAAATATTTACTCTCTTCCAATTACACGAAAGGTAAAAACAGGTGAAGCTGGCGTAGGCCTTGAAATTTCCCTGCCACTGAGTGAATTCAACACATACTTCGTAATTTTCATCTTCAACATTTTCCCCACTGGTTTGCCCTCTTTCTTTTCTTTGTACATAGCAACCTGAAAATGAAAATATCTACAACAGATGCGTAAATCACAAGTCTATTGATTGTAACTATTCATTTTATACCACATTTTAAGGACCATGTTATTTGAACAATAAATTTACCAGCAAGGAATTCAGCAAAATGATCTCTGCCCTTGAATAGTAACTGTAATCATAATGTTTAAGCATCAGTGCTGACAGTTTGCAATAGTTTTTCATCATGCATTTCATTCTTCACAATAAATTGAAGTTTAAATTAGAGGCACTGCTTTGGCATAGGAATTCATATTACCTTTTGAGAATTAAGACATATATTTAAATCTATACTCACATAAATCTCTGCTATCTTCCTTTTGTATTTTATTCAAATTATCCTGATATCAAAAAGTCCTACTGTTTTGCCTTTTACCACTAGAATAGGGAACTAACAATAGAAATATTCAATATGAAACCATTGTTACACTATAAGAAATTCTGCATTTGTCAGATATTCTATTAATTTGTGTAATGTCCATCATTTGAGGCATATTTTAGTATTTTAAAATAGCCTCTATTCATGAGGGAGGTACAGTAAGAAAGAGGGTTTTAAAAGATCAATTATTTATATTAACAATATCAAAGGCTTCTAAATAAAACAGAAATGAAGAAAGTATATACCCTTTCAGTTAACATGTAAAATAGCATTCTGTAGATGAAACTCTTCATCATAAATTTACAGTAGTCAAAACTGAAAACAATTAAGGACTATTCAGAAGGGAGTGCTTAAATAAATTAAAGTTTTGAAATACAACTAATATTCTGCAGGGTTTTAAAAGGATATAATATAAAGAGAATGTCTTAGATATTGTCAGTTCGCTCCTCCAGATCCATTCCCCACTTCTCTTTTCTAAGTTTGTGTTACTAAGACTTGGTATTATTTTAAATAATTAAACTGAAGGCATACACTAAAAAATTTTTGAGTTCAGTTAAAAATCATAGTCTCAATACGTATGCAGATTTGGTGTCTTTCATGTGCATTCTTTCACTGTATGACAAAAGTAATAGTTTTTAACCCATATGGTAAGTTTTTCACTACTATAAATAAAAATTTGTTAAATTATTTTGACATACTCTGACAGGAAGTGAACTGTTTCATTAATAATATTTGAACACATTGGATAAAATAAATAGTAACATTAAATAGAATATATTACTAATAACCACAGTATTACTAAAATGCTATGGAGGGTAGGATAGCTGTATCTATGAAATTCTCTTGAAAATCTGTAGAAAATTATCTCATTCAGTTTTGCTCATAGCAATGAAATATAAAAAGAGACAGACTGATGTTCATATTGTTAGATAAGAAAGTCCTATTCTTATAATAGAATATGTTTTCTCATTTTTAAGTTTTACTAGAGTCTTTACATCATGTACATTAATAACAAAGAAACCTTATTTTTATCAGCTATAGTATATAAACAGATATTGATTTTTTTTTCAGTAGTGGCATAAATAATGAAAAGATGGAATGGCATAGCCAAATGTTGGCAATAAATGAAAACTTTAACAAGTTACATTGTTATGTGAAAAGTGATACAATGACTGAATTGAACCAAAGTTTTTAAACAGATGAATTATTTAAATATGCCTATATATATCAGTTTCACTGGTTTTCAACTCTTAAAAAAAACAAACTTAGAACAGTTTCAGAAATTCTCATCCAGAAACTAAAAGAACTATGATATAGAATTTTAGTTTCCATACAAACATTTGGAGCCAAATTTTATTGAGATTCAGGGTGGCAAAGCTTATTATTTTGAGCCAGAATTATATTTACTTGAATACTTTAATAACATCCTTGTTATAGGTTCCATTAGTATTTCACATCTCTAAGGATGATCACTCAATATCCACTTGAAAATTCTGACCTAGTTATCACAACATTTCATAAAACTTAAAACCCATTATTGCTATGATACCTTTTTAATATTTTCTAATTTAATGTATTTTATAATGAAATTCATTTCAAACTACTGAAGATTCATCTTCATAACTTATAATTTTATCCCTTCTTAATAAGTTCAATTGTTTCTATCATATCTGTTGCTCCTAATTCACTTTACTTGCTTCACACAAGTACAAATAAACTTTTTATAGTATGTTCAAAATTCATTTAAATTGGTTTTAAATATATGTTTGTGCCCTGGAGCTCTCTTCATGTTTTGTTCTATAGGTCTAACTCTTTTTTTCATTATCAACCTCTCCATTTCTTTTAACTCCTTGTTATTACAAACATATAAACCATTCAAGTCTCATCCATCTTTTCAATCACTCCTAGGACCCATCTACTCTACTAATAACAGCTCTAGATTTCCTCCCCTTTATGACCAATCTTCTTGACATATTCATCTATAATCTCTCCATTTTATTAGTTCCCACTCATTCCACAACCCACATCAATATTCTCTAAATAAGGTCATCTTTGAGTCTCATTTTGCTGAACCAAATGGGCACTTAACAGGCTTCATCTAACTTGAGTTCCCAGAAGTAGTAGGCAATGTTGACAATCCCATTTCTTGGAACTCTCTCTTCCTTTGGCTTTCTTAAAACAATATTCCCTGATTTTACTCCTAACCAGAATGATAACATTTCTTGGTTTACTCAAGAGAAACTTGGATTACGCTTGCCGTTATGGTATCATATTTATTTTTTATATTTTTCAAAGATTTTTTATTTTTTATAAATTTTACTATTATTTCTCACATTGAGTAGTGCAAGATATATTTGATAAACTATTTTGAAATACCCAGCTTCTGCTATGATCTTTCCTACCATGTGAAAACATGAGAAATACACAGAATTATTATTTCAAATATTATTATTAAAATATTATCATTAAAATATCCTTGGGCATAATCTCATATAGAATGTAGATTAAATTTATACTCACAACAAATTTCAACAGAACAAAAGATAAAGCTAGCAAGATTAGTCTTTATTATTTCTGTGCCTTCTCCCAAATAGGTGTTTAAATTCTTAGAGCATGTGGTAATTGAACTTTCAGAATCATTGTTTTGAAATACAGTCTTTTACAGCACTTAAAAAAATTCATTTCCAATTTTTTTTATCTGAACTTTCTATCTATACTAGACTCCTTTCTTTTATACACTCATACACTCATAGGAAAAGGTTCTTCTATTTGGCTTGTTTGGGGCTTATTATACATTACCAATGATTGTCTATAGTTGCACTGCTGAAAAATCCACTCAGGGCATTTTTAAAGAACATTCATTTTCTCGTCGGGAACACTGGTAAACGAATTGTGACGAGCATGGTTCATATTTTTTAGAGGTGAGGATGAGCAGTACATGTTTGTGAACCTGGGCATCTGTCCTTGAGCACACTGTTTTTGAGAGTCACTTTTAGTGCTCAAAGAATACTTGCTGTTCTCAATGTCTGAGTATAGAGTTCTGGAAACTCGAATTTCTTTTTCTAAAGACTTACATAACCATATTAACACTAAACTGATGTATTCAAGAAGTTGGATTAGGGTATAGGGGGAAATGTTACTGTTTTCTCTATTGCCCAGAATCTCCTAGGTCCTATCTCAAACGATTCATTTTGATTTCTTAAACAAAACCCATATTCTTCACACTTCCATTTTCTTTTCTACCAAGAAACATATTTATTCTGACCAAATTTCTCATATTTCTGTTCATCTAATATCTCTAAAGTGATTTTAAAGTAGGGACATCTTAAAAGATGTTTTAAATTTAATTCACAAAGTGTCCTCCAATAATGTGAATGTTCTGCAATTTTTGAAAAAACAAAATCTATTTACAAATATATTTAGAAATCTAGAAAAGATAGGCAATAAAAACTGCTGAAGATATATGTGATTTCACTTTGACAATTCTCAAGTGCAAAGAAAATATAGGATAATACAGTTATTATTACTCTATTGGGCAGTATAATCTTTATATTTTCTATATCTTTATGTAGGAGGCCAAGAGTAAAGACTAGGAATTTATAAGACAGCAAGTCCTGAAATTATTTCTGTGGACGTTACACCCTTGTGAAATGGTCTGCATAGAGTCCTGTGTACCTTCCCTCAGCTCTGCAGTTAAGCTACATGCTTCAATTGCCGCAGCTTCTTTGGCCCTGTTTCATTAAATTCAACACTAACACCAGGGTGTGATGTTGCTAGGGAAATAATTTGGAAAGATCCTTATTCATAGCCACAATTGGTTTTCTCTGGATTAATAAGGAGCTCAATGTGATTTAATTCATTTCAAGTCTGTGATGCTACCAATCTATCTGTGGAAGAAAATTATGCTTATCTCCGTTTAGCATTTGGTGAAAGAATTACCTATTTGTGTTTCTTGCTCCCCGCAGTCCTTAAATGCCTTTAATTCTAATGTACACAGTTATCTGTCTATACAATTCCATCCTTTAACACATTGTTAAATTTTTGCAATAGCTTTGTAACCTTCTCTAGCCATTTCTGGTGTTTTGCAGCAACTGCTGTCCAGAGGACCTGCCTAAGACAATGATTTCACCGTGGTGCTTTTGGTCCAGAAAAGGTCACTAGCTTATTAATGTCATGGAATTTTTCACATGGGCTTCTAAAGTTCTCTGGCAATGATTACCCCAATCATTTGGCAAAATCCTATACTGTACTGTATTACTGATCAAGTATGTGTACATGCACATATGTGTAATGAATCACCAATTATATTCTAAGCTGCTTTTGACATATAGCTATCATTTAAATCATGCCTGCTGTATCCTAAGAATGTTATGTCTCACATCTCTAATTATATCACACCATCTGCTAGGTATTGCTATCACCACCTTGTATTAGGGAAACTGAGTCAGATAGATATTTGGCTTGTGTAAGTCCACACTGCTGAGCAAGTGACAAAGCCATGATTCAGACTGAAGACCCTTGGCTCCAAAGCCCTCTCTCTCTTCACACCACAACATGTTTCCTTCTAGTAAATTATGTTTGTTCTTGATTATATTTGGCTTCAAGAAAACAGATAATCAACAAGAGGTTACATACTGGATGGAAAAACACTACTGAGATTGCTTCTACCTTCTCTGTTTGCTTAATTATTAGAGACAGGAGAAGCAAAGTGAAGAATCATAAAGTAGATGGCAGAAAAAAACACCCGACAGGACTGGGACGCTCACATTGCTCTTGGGTGGCACATTTTCCCAGATTCAGTAAAATATACAGAAATAGTAGTAGTAACAAGTGTTCCTTATTTAGACACCAATTAGCAAGGCATTTGAGAAAAAATGCAAAGAGAATTGGCACCTGATCATTAACATTCTCTCCAAGCAAATGAAAGAAGGAAAATAATCTTTAGACCACCTTCCTAGAGTATTGAAACTCATACAGAGTAACTTTTCAAACATGAGATGCCACTGGCTGCTGAGAATTTTTGGTGATCTTTGTTCATAGACATGTGGAAGGTGGCACATACAGAAAACAGGACTTTTCTGAAGTCCTAAGTCCATACTATATAAAAAAGGCATTCAGCAAATATTTCCTATGTCTATTGAATGTTTTGCCTTATTTCACGTTATCTATTAGGGGGAAAATCCTTTCATTCTACTGGCAACAGATTAGGAATTTTTGTTGTTGTTCAAAAGTTTCCTTGACTAAAAAAAAGGAGTTTTTTTTAGTATTCAGCTTCTGGGCTACCTAATCAGCCCTTGACAGTTAAAGACAAAAAATAATATTTTTTTGGTAGAAGATACCACACAGATGATATCTGTTATTATATAAAATGTCAGAATTAACAACATCTAAAGATTATGACTTTGACAATGTCTATTGAAAGTCTAAACAATGTATTCCATCAGGACTCTAGTTTTGACACTGTCTTACCCTTTTGCCATCTGCAGGGCCCTTGGCATTCTTGCTCATTAGAACAGCTCTCATTGATAATAATTTTCACAGTATGAAGAGCCTTTTTAAATGTACATGTTACATAAATTTTACATGCACACAAAATTGTACAAATCTTGAAATTATTTTGATAGAAATTTTATGTGAATTCATTCTTCTGTAGGATGAGATCTGTCGATAATAGTTGTTCAGTAAATTAAAAGAGGAAGATTAGTGGTATATCATAATAAAGTATGATTTTTAAACGTGAGTAATAGCACTAATAGTACCTTCTGAGGGTGCAGCATTTATTTTATTCCAATAGAAAAATCAATCTGAAAGATAGGCAATTCTTGCTATTCATTCTTGCTAGTATTTTTTTTTTTTTTTTTTTTTTTTTTTTTGCTGAACACAATAAAATCACATTTCCCCCCAAATTACATGGTTGAGATAAAAAAAAGAAGAAGAAGAAGTTATGGCTAAAGTTTGTCAAATAAGACACAATCTATTTTGTAAATGCAACATGGCAAGTGGCCATCTTTATTACCAATATTAATTAGATTAACAATAAGACTATCATGTAGCAAACAGAAAATGACTCATTTTCAAAGACAAGCCAAATTCAGATATATTCTGGTATAATTCTCACATGTCCACAATTTAGTGAACTATGAGAGATTGGAAATATAATATAATTTTATTTTTGTAATAAATAGATTACTGCAAGATGATATAAATCATTTTTAATGGAAAATGTAACAAAAATAGCATAAATTATACACTACAGATATAATTTAGAACTATGGGGACACACAAGTATGATGGGATCCCCTTGATCAGCATCTCACTTTTTGTGCCCATCCTAAATAAGACTCTTTTGTACACCTTCATCTAAGGTAGTTACAATTCAAAAAACAACAGCTGGCCATGTAGATTTTACTTCTTTCCACACAGGCCACTCCAGACCCCAGACCCACAACTTTCAACCTCTAGAATCTTCCTTCAGGGTCTCCTCATTTCATTTGTTTTTTCTTTAACAAAATTTGGTTCTCCTTCAAACTTCTAAATCGTGCAAATTTTCTCATTCCTATCACCCACTTCAGTAAGCAAAGTATGTTCCTTATAAAGCTTTGGGGTCTTGAAATATTAAATATTTTGTCTACTCACAAGTAATGAGTTTTTATTCACAGTAGATAGAGATCTAAAAATAAAAGATAGTTAAGGATTGGAACAAGAGAGTAAAAGGAATATATAGGATAGATTTATGAGAATTTATGGCACAAGTTGGTTAAATGGACCACCGAAAACATTTAAAAAAGGAAATACTGATAAATGACACAGAAAGAGTTTTATAGAAATTTCTAAGTTCTACTGCATGGTAGCAATGTCTCTCCATTTGTAATAAAATTTTATTAACATTTGTTTATCAAAAGACACTATTTTAAGAGTGTAAAGCTGAACTTCAGAGAGATAAGATTCATAATATTTATATCTAAAGAGAACCATCAGAATATTCTAAACAATCCAAAAATACAAAGATAGATGACCATTAAGAAATAAGACAACTGACTTGAACAAGCATTTCACAAAAGAGGAAATCCAAATGGACTTTAAGTATATGAAGAGGTATTGCAACTGACTTGAACAAGCATTTCACAAAAGAGGAAATCCAAATGGACTTTAAGTATATGAAGAGGTATTGCATATCCCTTAATCATCAAGGAAAACTAAAGTTAAAACCAATGATGGGAAATCACTCTATGCCCAAAGAATGCCTTAAAAACTCCTGACAGTGCCAAATGTTGGTGAAGATAAGGAAGGCCTTTATTTTCATAGTGTTGCTGATGTGTAAATTGGTACAGTCTCCTTAAAAAGTGTTTTGCAGTTTCTAACAAAGCTGCTATAACTAACCTATCAGTTCCACTTTGAGGTATACACATACAGCAGAAATCTGAACAGAAATGTATAATATAAGCACAATGCTACATATTCATAGCAACCTCTTCATCATAACTCTAGGCTGAAAACAACCCAAAGAGCCATCAGTAGTAAAAATAAGTAGTGTTATGTTTTTTAAATGGAATATCATACAGCAATGAAAAAATCATTTCTACAAACAACAAAGATTAATATCAGATGCATTATGTAGACAAAAGAATCCAGGTAAAGAAGAACATATGCTATATGATTCCACTTATATCAAATGCAAAACTAGTTTATGGTGATGCAAGTCAGAATAGCAGTTATCTGTGGAGGGCAACACCAGAGAAGGTATGAGGGTAGCTTCTTAAGGTGCAGGTCGCTATTATACTTGTATACAGGTAGAGGTTACGTATGTGTGTTTATTTTAATAATTAAGCAGTACAGTTATGATTTGTGTACTATTATGAATATACAATATAGTTTAGTTTTAAAAGTTTAAAAAATTAATTCAGTGAATTTCTTTCCAGTCTTGTCATTCCAATAAAAGCAAGTGGAAGATACCTGCTGCTTCAATTTACCCATGTTCAAAATATAAAGGCTCCAACTTATTTATTTGTTGCCATTAGCTGTGTTTACCTCTGCTCCAGCATCCATTTGCAATTGTAAGTAATTATAAGGGAAAATAGCAGAATATATATATTTTTGCTTTTCTTATAAGAATGCTGAGCACAGTAACATGTGGGAGTTTGTCCAAACTATAAGATGCTGCATCTTGAGGGACACTAAATATTACACGTTGTAAATCATTACATTGGAGATAAAAAACTGCATACCCACAAAGACAAAGTGAAGGGCCGTTTCTGTCTTCAATATTTGTGCTTAATATTTAGCTTTCAGGATGGAGGCATGAAGAAGTGAAGATGTATTAAAAATCCCATTTTCTTTTATAGAAAATGTTAGATCACAGATGAGGGGTCCGGAAAATTATCGCAAACTGATCTACTATTGGTCACTTATTCTATAAAATCATACCTCTTCTCTACTAAGACCTTTCTTGGTGGGGTCACCCATGTAGTTCATGAAGCCTATGTCTATACTGGTAAAGGAAATGTTAAAACTTTCAGAGACAACACATAATCATTGCTGAGAATGTGTGAGTTGTCAGATTTGTCCAAAATAGAGGTCAGGAAGACATAGAAGGTCTTAACATCAAGGAGATAGAATGGGCTCATATCCTGGAAGACTTAAAATGGTCATTAAGGAAATTACACACACACACACACACACACACACACACACACACACACACATATTTTTATTTGGGGAGCCATTTAATGACTGAGGAAGAAAAAAATCTCAGAGCTACACTTTAGGATAATTATTGTGGTATTAACAGTTAACTTAACTGGAAAAAAGAAAGACTAGCAACTCCTAAATTTTGCAGGAAGGGAGAGATATAACCCCCCCCCCCAAAAAAAATAATGCTACCTTAGAAAAGACATACCACAGGACTTTCAAAGCAAAAAAATTCAACTGTAATAGAAATTCATATCCTGAGAGTAATCATTCAATGACAGATTTAGATTGACACTTTCTCTCCAGCACTATAGCATTTGGCAATCTAAAACCTAATTCAAATTTTAAGAAGATCCTAGAAGGAGTTTAAAGAGCCTCTTAAGGGACATGAGTCATTAATATCATGACTGCACACAAACTGTCATTGAGGTTTATCTGAAGGACTGAAGAAAGTCTAGTCCCCACACAAACCTCAAATGTCCAAAAACTCTTCAACTCTCACAGTGGTAGATATCTCATTATTTCTTGATACATTAAAGACAGTTTTGCACAGCCTTCTATGAAAATGAAAATTTTACTACTAGTAAAGGAAGATATGAACATGTCTTATTAAACCAAAATAATCCTAATGGTAGAAGAGGAAGAATAAGGACCCGAGAATTATGTGGAGGCACATATTAAAGTGATCCTGACAAACAAAAAAATTTATTTGTATTATTATGTTCTTATTCTAAAAATTTATGTAGTACACAATATAACATATCCATTTCCTTTATTACGCACTTTAATATTCTAAATTACTTAAAATTTGCTTACCAAAAATTTAAAGCAAATACTTAAATTTCTTAAAATTAAGAAAAATAGATGCCATAAAAGAGGTATCCCATGCATTTCAGACTCTGATGTCACTTACACAACTGTGATTCTTTCCTTCTGTCTTACAATAGAACTCTGATTTTGTTTGTAGTAGCAATTTGCCAATTACAAATATTCACTACACATATTCTCTACACCAGACCTTCTCTCAGTCAGAGGAGGTCATGTGACCCATTTCAGTTCCATGTGCTATAAGGTTTATAGTAGTTAGGGATTCTGGAAAATATTATTTTTTTCTGAAAAACAAAAAGAAGGGAAAGAATCAACTATAATCATCTTTCTAGATCTTGGTCTTTTCCTTTTTAATTCCCAGAGCAATGAATGAGGACTAAAAGTGGAATAATTACTTTTACCTGTGGATTCATGGACAAGTACATATAATGAACAACCTAGTAAGAATCAAGAAAAACCCTGAGTGTCACTAGCACTATAACTACCTACCTCACCAGTGCTGTCCAATAAAACTTTCTACAATGTTGTGTGCTGCCCAATGTAATACCCACTAGTCACATTTAGTTATAGAGCATTTGAAATGTAGCTACTAAGATTGAAGAATTAATTTTTAATTTAATGCATTTTTTAATTTACACCTAAATCGCCTCTTGTGGTTAGAGATCACTAAATTAAATAGTACAACTAGATCTAAGCCTGTGTTTAGTTAAACTATATTGGCAGGTTTTTGTTGTTGTTGTTTTAACATGCAATTGACTGTAGTTCTAAGCAAATATATTTATACTGGGGCTTCGAGTTCTGTCTTTACCTCTTGGCATGCACATGTGTGTGCACACGCGTGCGCAAACACACACACACATGCATGCCTACTCTGAAAACCTTCTTCTTAAATCACAATCGAGTCACACCTTGATGGGACTGATCTTCAAATAACTGTAAACTCTTTACACTGAAACACAGGATAAAGCAAAAGAATGGAAACATGGAGTACGAAAGAGACCAATTCACCACAGGCAAGCTCTCCAAACACAGTCAAGCTCCTCCATCTGCATTTCTCAGGGAAGTCAACTAAACAGTGTTGAAAAACATGTGTTCTTGGTAAGTTCCGTTTTTCTTTACAAAGAAAACTGGGCTCTGCATCCCCTTAAAAGATACGTCACATCCCATATGTTATGCTGCTCTGATTTCTCTCATTTCAGATTCAGACAAGGTGTTTCTTCTAATGTGAGTTTATATAGGGGGAGAATTGGATAATGAATAGGCAGAAAGCCTTGACTGATGATAAGCAATACACAAAAGTTCAATTTCTTCTTGTTTCCAGATCATTTACACAGATCAGAGGATGAACAGGGATCAATGTGACAACCATCAAGAAGGAATAGAAGGCTAACTTTGGAAAATTGGAAGGATTAGCTTCTGCTGCTATCCTGTAAGCAAGAAATAGTATATAAAATGTCTTTGAATACCGCTGTGGTGGTGATTTTCATCCTATGTTGCTAATGGTAGTGCAGCACAATAGCATTTTATACAGAGAAATTGTTAGGCATACTTTGTCAAAAGTAATCTATTAAACGAATTACTACCATCTTTCATTTTAAACGTTTGAGAATTTAGAAGCTATCCATATCCAACTATGGCCTTACTGTTTTTATGATACTAATGGAAGCCATGTTATTAAGTTGGAATTGCTTATTTTCAGTCAACAGGGGTTCATTTTATACACCACTGTATAACAAATGTTAGAGTACAAAAAGGTTTTTAGAGCATTTTAAAGGTTTAATAAAAACTTTTTTTTTTAAGCAGAAACTATGGCAAACAGTCAAAAAGCAGACTCATGAGAGCATGTTTCCTTACAGCAAACACAATTCTAGACCTGTCCAATTCACTGAAACATACAACTGAAGAAACTTAGATGAAGAAAAACACACTCTGACATCTAAATTCTAAATTACTTAATGATATCCTGAGATTTAAATTATATTAATAACGACAGTGGAAAGGTATAATAGATACAAAGAAAATATCAAAGCCTAAAAAGAAATCCAGATAATTAAATAATTTGCTTTAAAGACTCCCTTAGCTATAAAGTGAATAGCAGCTCAGTTGGCATCTATTAGCCACTTAATAAATAATGACAGTGAAGACATGCTGAGCACTTACTATATAGCAGATACTCTGCTAACAACTTTATAATTGTACCATTATTCCCCTTAATGAATTGTTATAACATTGAATATGATCAAGGCAACATTTTATTAGCTTTCATGAAAGATTTACATTATGTCATAGTTCATCAAAAATACATTCCGTATTAGTTTGTCCTTATTATCTGTAAAATGAATAACCTCCATGAGGTAATGAGTATATTAGAAATAATTTTAAACTGTAAACCCATAAGGTTAACATTCTTACATCCACATAGTGCTCTACCACTGATTTATCAGACATGTATCTATGAGCCAGCCATTGAAACTACCCCTAAAAATTTGCCTTATAAGTTTTGAAAATTGTTTTATGTACAAAATAATAACTGACTGAGGAGGAAAAAAAAATAATAAAAGTTACTTCTGAACCGAAACTTTTTGATTCAAGGGAACAGGAATAGGACTTTATTATGTGTGTTTCCTAAAGATAATGAGGTAGAAGAAGGAATGGGAAATAATTCAATTTTCAAGAGTTAATGTAGCTTTGATCTGGAATTTCATGTATAAAAGCATAGCAGTCAAGTAGGGACAGATGAAAACAATGAAGCAAAATGGTAGGAGAAGAACACCTAGTTAGAATCAACTTACAACCACTTATTATGTGTCTCACGACTACTTCACAGTGCTGGGTTCTATAAAGAGGAATAGAGAGGAAAAAGTACAAAGCGTGGGAAGAAATAGGCAGAACTTCCCCATTAGTGGGCCTGAAATCATGTGCTGCAAGAACAGGAGTTCTCAGGGAGGTGGGTTGCAATGAGGTGTTACAAGGCCGTGAATCATCAGAGTTTGTGTGATTTTATCATTCTTAAACTAGTTTATAGTTTTTGTCTTACATTGGTGACTAACACTTCTCGGTGATTGACTCATCCACCTCCTCCGCTTTTCCTCAAATTACCCGTGAAATCACAACTGTCCGAGTCTCCACGGCCCCACAGTGTGCTGATTCTGACTTGCCACATTCTGAGAGGAATTCCCTCTGCTACATAATAGATGTTACAGATTCTGCAAATATTCAGAGCTGCTCTATATTATGACAGTTGAAACAAACACAGCCACATAGGAAAGTCATGAGCTTGAGGTTCAGGTTGTCACGCTGTGCAGGGCTCTCTTGGAGAGACAGGATCTGCATCCAATCTCAGAGCCTGCCTTCTGCAGCTTCAGATGCTCCCTCTGTACTTTTAGCATATGCCCTGGAGACTAAGTGCCCAGTAGTGTAGCTTGGCCAGGTAAGAACATTTCCAAACAGGGAAACTAGTATTGGGATGTGAACACTACTGTATGTTGAGGCAGTCATTCTGAAGCTGGCCAAAGAACTACCATTTATGTCAAAATGTCCAGGAAAAAAAAAATCCCAACCTTCAGTATTAGAAAATAGTAAAATGAGAGGACCAACATTTTGTTATCTTGCAGAACTTCACTGCTCAGGGCTATCAAACAGAAGGAATTTGTCTACTGCACATTGAACTGTCCTTAAGCTGAAGATTTGAGGGGAGAATTCTGATAGCATCCAGGTGGACCTGAGGGATTGCAAGGGAAAATGTGCTTCTTATCTCTGCTGAACAGTTAACTACTGGGACAGAGCATTCATTATTCAAGAATAAGAAAACTGGAGGAAGTTTTAAGGGAGTAAATGGACTTAGGCTAATGAAAAGACTAGGCAAGACAAAATGGAAACATGGCCTTAAAAAATAGCAGAAAGTTGACTCTTAAAATATAGTACATCAAGAAACGTAAAAAAAATATATTAAACTGGATTCTCTATGTGCTATCACTAAAATATAAGAAAACACATACTGTCTAAAATAAGAGGAAAAAAGGACAAGAAATAAAATGGATACAGCCCAGCACAATGATAACCATGTGGCATTTAGAGTTTGAAAGTTTGCTTTCAAATACAGCTCCACCACACCACTTATCAATGTTATAATTTTAGTGTGATAGTTAGCTTTATAGAATCATAAAGTTCCTTGTAAATAATAAAGAAAAACTAAAATAATGCTAAAATTTATATAGTTTAAAATACTAAAAGTATAGGGAAATATCAATAATATAGGTTTAGGTCTAATAAAAACTACCAAGAAGAAATCAACACATGACACAGCTACAAGTTTTTAGCTATTCAAGAAAAAATAGTTATACCCTAACTTTACACCATACACTATAACAATGCCAAGCAATTTGAAGAATTACATGTAGAGCATACGACTACTAATGCGTAAATGGAAATACAGGCAACATGGGTGTGTGATCTAGGGGAAGGAGATAATAAAAGTTTTCTAACAAAATCATGTAATAAATTACAAAGAAAAATTAATTTGAATATATTATTATTAGATATGTTAAAAAAAGAGACAACAGGCAAAATATAGTCACTTTGTGCTGAGCCCCATGTCACCCAACTGAGACTTAATACCTAACTTAGTTACATTTTGAAACTATTCCAAGAGTGGAATTTTAAACCAATATGATCACCTGGTCAGCGCTAGTGAGGTGACGACCCCTGTCAGCCCCTAAAGGAAGGTTACATTTGCAAACAGTCTGCTCTTTATTAGTATAACTTCTTTGTCCTGCTCTCATCTGCCCATAAAATCTTTCATTTTGTACATCTCTTTGGATGGAATGCTGCCCAATTCATAAATCATTAAATAAAGTCAATAAGATCATTCAAGTTTATTCAGTTGAATTTTTTTAACATATAATTATCAACTAAAAAAACAACAAAACCACCTTGAGCAAAATCATAAGCAAAAACTAACAGAGGATATATGTGAGAACCAAAAAGATATTTCCCACAGATCAATTTCTAAAAATTCCACTAATAGCTCCAGTTTTTAAAATATATATTATAAGTAGACAATTCATTGAGGAAACATGGATGGCTAATAAACATATGATAATTTTCAATCTCATTGTAAATGAGGTAAATTAATATTTGTATTACCTATTAAATTCACAAAGATTAAAGAATGATAGTGTGGGTGAAAGTACACAAATTGGGCACTCTTACTCCTTTAGGGAGTAGGGCCCAGAACAACCTGTCTGGGAAGCAATCTCATTTCATGTATTAAAAAAAAAAAATCTTAAAAAATATTACATACCCTTTGACCTAATGTTTTACTTCCTACTATTCTATCTAGATGTAATAAAAAAATTGACAAAGATTAATGCACAGTTATGTTCATTGTGGATCTACTTTTAATAGCAAGATATTGGAAAAAAACCTCCATGTTCAACATTTGGAAAGTGATTAAAAAACATATTGGCACATCCATATGCTGTTGGGAGACTAGGTAGGCAGAGGTTTAAATCTCGATTCTCTCCCTTTTCTGCATCTGACTGTTTCTAACATATCTTACGCTTCATTTCCTCAAATGCAAAATAGAGTTAATAATACTTATCCTGGGACATCATTGTCAAGAGTGAATGCTATGATACATTTAAAGTGCCCTAAACATATGGAACACTGAAATGTTGTATTTAAGAATAAAATTACATTAATTTGTCTGAAGATTTTTAAAGAAAATGTGTACATAAAATTCAGGATATTGTTTTGTTGTTGTTTCCTCGGCCTTGATTCCTGCATGCTTGTGCAGGGTACTTTGCTCTGTCCCCAAAGCTCACCTAAATTTGGAGCCCAGTTCTGTAACTGAGCTCCAATAGGTATTCGCCTGGGAGCTGTCATGACAAACAAGTCTCTTTTCCCAAAAGTGGGAACAAATTTGCACACAAGTAGCAGACCTGGGGATGTTGCCCCCAGAGAAGTTTTCAGAAATACCAAACCTTCTTTGTCAACAAGCACTGTATTAGTGGGCTGGGTAAATGGACCACTTAACCGGATTTTCCCCCACCAGTTACAGGATCTAGGCGACACTATTTGGGGTGAACGGTATGGCAAAAGGGTGTGACACTGTAGAAGACAATTACAGGGATGTGACATCAAACTATTCAAGTTTCCTTACCCATATATAAACAAATATAACTCCACAAAATGAAAAGGTGAATCTTCGGAAGCAGTAAGGTAGAGAGGGGACTTAAAGCAAATTTTCAATAAAAAATATTTAAATTGACTGAGCTTCTAGAAGCATGACTATTCATGCTTTCATTCATGAACTCATCTGGCAGTTATAACATCTCTATGTTAGTTCTATTATTAAAACCATCCATAAGTGAGGAAACTGAAACACAGAAATGACAAATGACTTATCGAGGGTCATACACCTAATATTAGACTGGGACACAGATCTAAGGAGTCTGGATCAGAATCTCAGCTCTTCATCAATATGCAACTGTCATCATTGATATAGTTATTGTTATTATTAATATTAATAATAATAAAACAATTGAAGGCCACTTTTGAATGTTTACAATACACTAGGCTCTGTACTAAGCACTTCGTAAAGCTTATCTCCTTTGATCCTTAGTTAACAAACTCTGATATATGTGTGTTGTATTTTGTACACAATTTTTCACTAGCTGATACCAAAGCCTGAGTGCGCAAACCATTTAGCTATACTTTCTTCCACTGAAACCAGAGAAAAGTCAAGCTCATACCCTACCGATCATGGATTTTTTAGTAAAGAAAAAAAAATAAGGCTAAATATGTATTTGTACTTACACATTGAATTGATAGAAAGCAGATATTGTTCACTGAAATCCTGAACATCATTTCCACAAAGGTAAAAGATTTGGGGGTACTTTCCCAATTACAGAAATTTAAAAATAAGCTGTCATGTAGAATATGTGATTTCATAGGACAAAAAGCTTGTTTTATCCCAAATACCTCCTTTGATTACCTACTTTATATATGATGTTACCATTAGAGTTACTCCTGTGACATAAGGCAGTATAGCTCCCTCAAAACCTAATGCATTAGTTCCTATGGTTGCCACAACAAATTACCACAGATTTGGTATCATGAAACAACACACATTTATTCTCTTATAGTTCTGGAAGTCAGAAGTCTGAAATCAGTTTCGCTGGGTCAAAATCAAGGTGTTGGCATTTCTATGCTCCCTCCAAAGACTCTAGGAAAGAATACTTGGCTTTCCAGCTTTCTAGAGCTGTATTCCTCAGCCCACGGCCCTTTCCTCTATCTTCATGGCTAACTGTGTAGCATCTTGCTTCAGTGGCCACATTGCTTTTTTCTGTGTCAAATCTGCCTCTGCTTCGCAGTTTGGGATTTCATTTAGCCCCACCTGGGTAATCCAGAATAATTTCTTCATCTCAAGATCCTTAACTAATTGCATGTGCAAAGTCCATTGTGCCACATAAGTTTAAGACGTTCCCAGAGATTAATATTTCCTTATATTTGGGGGCCATTATTTAGCCCTCCACACCTGAGAAATGTGATCACTTTTGAGGCAGGATAGTTAGCCTAGGGAAGCATCCACTCCCCTCTAGGATGCAGCTATGGCATTTCTCCCTTGCTACTTCTGTCATTGTTGGGGCCTATTGGGTTTGGTGTTGCCCCAACGGCAGGGGGAAGAGGAGGGATGACAGTGCAGATGTATAGTTGACATTTTTCCTCAGTTCTTTCTCAAATAGTGGCAGTGAAGAATCAAAGATTATTGAGATATAATATTTTATTAAACGTATATTTTAGAAAGACTAAGAATGCCCCAGAGGCATATGGAGAAAGACAAAGTATGCCCAAGGAGGAACATGGTTCCAGTGCTGTAACCAACACAAAGGGGCCGAAATGGCCACAAAAGGGCAAAACGACCACAAAGGCCACCAAAAAGAGAGAGAACCCAGAAGGGCAAAATGGGGCTGAAAGGGGAGCCCAGAAGGTTTACTGGTCCTTGATTTTAGTCTAACTTGATAATATTGCTACTGATTTGTGCCATAGAAAACAGAAATTCTGATTAATTCTATCTGAGCAATCTCATCATACATATTGAGAGGCAGACAGAAAGATAGAGAAAGCAAAAGACAGAGAGACAAAGAGAGTCAGTAAGAGAGAGAGTGAAAGGGGGAGACAGACAGAGATAGAGAGATAAAGAGAGATTCCCCCTGAATTTTTACACATTTGATAATTGGAAGAATGTTTCCATAGATTAGCTTCTGGCTTTGTACATTTTATATGTCTTAGATCTATTTTTTCTCCAACACTGCACCACATTTTTACACCATAAATCATGTTTATATGATATTAAATCCTCTTGCCCTGTATCCTCATGTCATGAAGTAGGGAGAGCTGTCACAGCAGACAGTAGGGCTAATTCTAGGAAGTTATTTCTACACTGGGATGGCTGGCAATAATAGAACTCTACAGAGGAGTAAGGGTGACCTTCAAAATATAACACATTTAACACAAACTAAACATGTCTCAACTCAAATTCTCCTTCCTTCAGTGGAACCCCAAAATACAATCAGCCACTCTCCTTTCACTCAAGATGAGGAAAAGTACAATGGGATTATTGTTGGAGTGGAAAAATATAGCAGTCTTAACAAATCAGAATTAAATATATTACTCCTAAATTTCTAACAAAAAATAGACCATGTTGAAAACATTTCAAATACTTTGTGGCACTCTCCTGACTGGAAATATAGATGGAAGATTTTTTTCTATAGTGTATAAGCCTTTTGATTAAATTATCTTAACAGGAGAAGTTAAAACTGAAAGAATAAAAAGTAAAATTTTCTCCACTGAACAATGGGTGCAGGGTCAGTAAGAAAACTCGATTTGTTAAAGAAAAAAAAATGGACATTTTTAATCCATATCATACTTTAACATGAGCAAAATTTTACATGAAATATACATTACCTTGAATAAACTACTTGCCTTTCATCTTATCTTTATTAAAATCTTCCTCTTTTTTTTTTTTTTTTAAGATTTGACATAACTATTACCTCTGCTAAGCAGATTACCAGGGAGAATGGAACTCACATAATATGAATTTCAGTAGTACTTGTTTCTACTTATTTCCTGATACTAATCACTTGCCACTTTATATTTTACTTACCGTTTATGTGCATTATCACCAGGGTGACCATATAATTTAAACCTAACAGGCCACCTTTGAGAATGAAATGGGGCATCTTATTATTTAATCCAAGAGCACAGGTATAAACCCAGACTACCCTGAGGAAACTGGGGAGAATGGTTGTCCTTTACCTCCCTTATTTGAACAAAAGCTTTTGAGGTACATGGATTGGAGCTTTGATTTTTGTTCCTTTATGGTACTTAGTAATGTTCATTACATTCAAAATAGAGGAATTTGTTAAATGATTGCTTTACTTAAGTTTAGAAACTTTACTGAATTCTAAATAGTTCATCTTTCCGGTTTATGGATATCAAGTTATGACATTGACACAATTCCTATAAACAAGAATCTGATAGACTCTATAAAGTAATAAAAGTCGTTCAATGGCTGATTTAATACACTTATATTCATATAAAATGTGTGGACACATATTGCTATGAACAAAGGTCACTCTGAATCATCGCACAAATATTTCTCCCTTTTAACTTGATGGGCTACATACAAACTTTGAAAGATTTGGATCCGAAAAAAGAACCATACTAATAAAATTTATTAAACTTATGGAGATTGAGGAAAATAAGAGTGGCTCATCACATTCCAGAAAATTTTGATTATTAATTTTAACATCTGGTTCATTCATTATTCTAACTGATACACTTAAATAAAATATACATAATATTTTGGTCATTAAAAACAATGGTAACATGTTCTCTATATTTTATATCTGTAAATGATTATATAAAGAAATTCAACTATCAACAATCTCACATTGAATCCATTTTTCAATATTTTTAATTCCGTTGAGGTTTTGCATAAGATAGTGATGTGAATTATTGGATCCATTATGTGATATTGTTAGTAGGTTTTCATTCATTCAATAAATATTGATAGTTTACTTTAATTCATGAAAAGTAGGTCATTCGCTGTGCTATAACCTGAGGACAAAACAGTGAAGGTGATATATTTCATCAGAAAGGAACATCATCTTAATTATATTTCTAAAATAATTGAATTGGGATTTAGTTTTATATTTGAAGATGTAAAACTTATCAATAGAAGTTTTTAAAAATAGTAACATATTAAGCTAAATATAGTTAAGACACATGAGGTACACACAATTTTTCTCTGCATAGGATCAGAAAAAATAAAAATATAGAGAAGAATTCATTTAAGTTTTTGTCCACTAATAAAATAGTATGTAAATTACTATACTGGCTTTTAAAAACAAACTTGTTTTCACTAAAATTATGTTATACTCTATTATAGCTGACCTGACTAGGTCAAATTACATTCAGTTTTTTCCAAGGTAGAAGAAGTTAATTTCAAAGATTTCAAGTTTCAGAATACTTCCTTTGGCCAAAAATATTTCTCAGTTAGTTTCATATTGAATACAATGCTATAGGTCATATGATTAATATAGATATATAATCTTGGAATTTGGCTCATATAAACAAAAAATGTATCATAGTTAATGTATAAGTCAAGGTCCCACCAGGAAACATATAGCATATTCAGGATAAATATACCATATATTTATCCAAAAAAAATATATATATATAGGATAAATCGAGGAGTTTATTAAAGAGATTATTTTAAAAGTTAGTATTGCGACCTTTGAGGAATTCCATAGAGAAAGGGTTTGTGCACTAAACTTAATGTGTCTGTCTTCCTTACTTTGAGTTATCTGTCAGAGATTCTTTATTGGCTAAATTTAATTGGAAGTCAAAGGACAAGACAGCCTGCTGAGATAACAAGTATAGGTACACTTTCCAGAAAGAGCAGGATGGTGAGTGAATCTAAAAGGACAAAAGATATATACCACAGTTCATTTTTTTTGTTTCTAAGCATATACTGTTGTCTTTGGCCTGAGTGACAGGTACATTTCAAATACAGGAAACACCTAAAGTCCCATCAGCACATTCATTCAACTATACTCCTATCTGAAATCTAAAATATTAACTGCAACCAGTGTTTGTATAAGAAAGTGGGAGAAAAGGAGGGAGAAAAAAAGTGTTAAATAATGTAAAATATGGCTAAGTTGCTACTTCTTTAGCTGGTCAAAAACCTAAGTTGGTGGTCAAAACTGCTTTAATCCACAATACATTTTATATTCTTCTTACCATGTACCAGTAACTTTTCTGGACAGGGTTTTTTTAGTGCGGTAACCCACACAATCTTCTTTTTAGGAGCTGCAACTCAATTTGCCATAGTTTTCCACTGATCAAGCCAAATAAGTAACAAGAGGTGCCCCACCGAATCCCCTGGATATCAATAATAGTCTTCTTTTAGCCCTTTATTCAAATACTTCCCTGGTAAAGGGATCGGTAACCCCAGTAAACTTTCTTCTTGTTGATTTGGAAGCAGAAGCCCAAAATGGCCAGAAGTAGATTTGCCTCTAATTCATTGGAACCATGACTATAGTTATTTTTGTTCTGTTTTGTTTAGTTTGTTTTGTTTTGTTTTGTTTGTTTTGTTTTGTGGAAACATTCCTGTTTGGGGCCCAAGAATCCCAAACCCACCATGTTCAAAGTTGCAGTGACAGAAAAATTCCTCAAAGGGTTATTACATCTAATAGTAAGAGGCACCACCATCAGTGTAATCTCTTGGTTTCCACATCTCTGCAATCTAATCATATATGAGTTGTTGGTTTAAGGCATACATCACATCCTGTAAGCTTACCATGTCTTGTTTCCTCCCAACAATGAGGTGCTTGCTTAAATGAGTGTGCAGTTCTCAAATTCCATTAAGCTACTTCTGTTATCAGTTATTCCAAGCATTCTCAAAAGGAGTGATATCCCCACTAAGTGAGGGAAATTAAGTTTGGGTATGGAAAATCTGAGATATATAATATATTTTTTAAATTGAAGTAACATGGGTTTATAACATCATATGTTTCAGGTGTACAGCATTATAATTTGACACCAGTATATACAGTGTGCTCATCACCAAAAGTCTAGTTTTATTGGTCACCATACATTTGACCCCCTACCATACCCATGTTGCCTTTCCCTCACCCCTTCCCTTCTGATAACCACCAATATGTTGTCTACATCTATGAGTTTATTTTTGTTTTGTTTGTTCTTTTATTTTCTCCCACATGAGTATAATTATATGATATTTGTCTTTCTCCATATGATTTATTTTACTCAGCATATCTCAAGTTCCATCCATGTTGTCACAAATGGCAAGATTTGATCTTTTTATAGCTGAGTAGTATTCCACAATATAATCTTTATCCATTCATTCCACAGTAGTATTTGATGTAATGAGAGAGCAATTTAAAAAATAATGTCTAAAAAGATTACTTAGGGGATAGATAATGAAAAAATGTTGGGAAGCACTGAATTACTATATCTGTTAGAGTCCCAGGAGAATTTAATTAAAAGACTTTTCAAAGGTATGAAAGGATGTAGAAAAATCACAAAGGATAATGCAATATGTAGAGGCTAAATCAGTGAGGACTAGTACCACAGAAATGCCAAAAGAACAAGAAGGACCAGTTAAGGGAACTTGTAAGAAAATAATCATATTTAAAGGACCTACATAAGGGGAGCTAGAACCTTTGGATGAGGAAAATAGCCAGGACAAAGTACCCTTTTGAGAAGGACTTACGGCTAACAAGTTTCCCAACCTCACTTTCCTAGCTTCTTTCTGATCTCTTGCCACTGTCCCCAATGTGGAATCACTTCTACAGATCCTAAATGGAAGCTACAGGGAAAGGGTCCCCATTGATACAGTCTATACAGGTCAGCCTTCTATGTCAGAGAGCAGAATAAAAGAGGTGGAGGGGTGTGCAGATGCTATTTAATACAATAATATTTAAGAGTAAACAACAAAAGGGAGAAATTTCTCAAATTTACCTGTGGCTTTATTATAAGTGAAAACTTATGAATTAATCATTATCTTTGAGATATGTTTCTAAATAAAATATTGTCATATCAATCTCCACCTAAATTAAGATAGGAAGGTGAAAATATACTGATATAATGTATGATAGTGCATACATTATATTTCAATGTATGCACTATCATACATTATATATTTCAATACTTGCTAGAAATTGTCACAATTTCTAATAAAGGTATAGTTATCAGTACCTGGATTTCAAGGTAACCTTTATTGTCACTTTTAAACAGAAAAGTATACACAGAAGATTTAAATTTCATCTAAAACTAAGAAAAAGTGGTTTGTTTTTTAGCATAACATATCAACATATCATTGAGTTAATGAATCAATATTAGGTAAAAAAAAAATTATATTCTAAAACAACCCCTCTATATGGTTTCAATACTTGCTAGTCATACACTTCTTAGTTTGCTGCACATGTCCATCCAGAGTAAAATGGGGCCCAGGAGTACCAGGAGGCACCCCAAGTGAATCACCAGGGTTTCAGATGCATTACTCCATACCCTCACTGTGCAAAACTGTATTACAGCCTTTTTCTGATCAAGGGTATCACCTGATTGTTCCCAAGGAATAGTCTTGCATAGCAGTCTCAACTCTGTCATGTATTCCCATTGGTAAGAGACTTGAAACTGGGCCACCATCTCTGCCATTTTGGCTACTGTTTTTTGTTTGTTTGTTTGTTTGTTTTTTCAACTGTGCTCATTATTCCATTTTGCGCTATGTCATGTTGTCTACTTCATTGTTTAATGCCTCTTCCCTGATGTTTTCTGGTATAAAGTAAATACAAATATTTTACTTTGTGCCCTCTGCCATGTGTCCATTCACCTGTCTCTAATCCAGACTTTCTTGTCTCTGATCTTTATTTCTTTTCCATGCAGGTCCCTGACCAGTTGACTAGACCAAAAGTCACTAATTGGATCTATATATATTCTTAACACAGGTCACTTCTTGCTCACTGTGTCACACGGGCGTGATGGCCATCAATGTAATGGTAGTTCAGTATGGTAGTTCTGTTGGATTTCTTTATGGTCCAAATCTCTTTGGACTTTATACAAGGTAGAAGAGTTGACATAGTCCTGAGGCAAAACTGTAAATGAATATTGTCTATCTCATGTGAATGTGAACTGTTTCTGACTTTTCATAATTGGAATGGTAAAAAATGGATTTGTGAAATAAATGACACATACCATGTACCTGGGGTATTATTAATCTGCCTTAACAGTGATATCATCACTGATACAGCAGCTGTTATTTGTGCCCCTACTTGGTAGAACCTACAATATTCTATAGGAATTCTCTAGTTTCTGCAAGAGACACAGTGGCAAATTAGATCAATATGTAATAGGGGCTGATATCTCTGCATCTTTTAAGATTTAATGGTCACACTAATCTTCATCATATACCTCAGGAAAAACAAAAAGTTTTTTTGGATTAGATTGTGGGGAGGAGAAGTTTTAAAGCACTTTATTTGTCTTTCCCCCCGCATTAGCTCTTACTCCACAGACCAGAGCCTCAATGTAGAGTCCTCTTACAATCAGGTATACAAATTCCAATTATATGCTCAGGAATCGAGACAAAGATCACTGAATGGGTGTGCAAATCCAGTGAACTCACTGTGAGTTATACTTCCACCAAAACTTTATTTATTACCTGGTCCCCATAGGTTCCCATTTGAATAAGGGAGAGAAAAGGAGGGCATAATAATGCTTTGGGTCTCTGTGTTGAATGTCAACTCAGACCCTGTTTGCAATAGTTGTTTAACCATTTGTGTAAAAAGAATTAAGAAAGGAGATAAGGAAGGGTAGGAAAATTGTCAGACTGATGCAAATAAAAGAGAGATAGGGAGAAGGTTGGTTGGAGTCTAAGGTTGGTTCAGGAAGCTATAAACTTTGAGCCAAAGTTGGTCAACAGAGTTCTGTGTCTCCTAGAAGGAATCTACCTTAATATTTCTTAGTCATGAGGAAGGAACAGCCCATGGAAAACATGGCCTCAGTCCAACTGTGGGGATGGATTTCAAAAAAGAGCATATTGTCATTTCTTCTCAGTCAATTATCCTCCCTGTAGTAGGAGATCTGCTAGGCACCTTCTCATGTCTATGATGTTATCATAATGTGGAATGAATGGAAGTATTTGTGTGATCAGAAATGGGATTCCAAATAGAACCAAACTGGGATAGCCACTGAAATCTTATTTCTTCAAATACTTTTATTTTGAACCCATGTGTTAAGACAGAGACCTAGGAGTGGCACTTATTTGAGAGATCTAGGAATAACAGTATAGGGAACTGGGAGAAGGAGCATGGAGTGAGGAACCTAATTCCACTCTTCTTGAAATCTTATAGGAAGAACGCCTTTTTGATCTTCTCAGTTCACTTTATTTTCCATTCCCACAGATCACTTAAAGTAAATATGGTAGCCCAAACAGAGGTGCTCAAAACAAGTGTGTTAACTTTTAGAGATCATGGTTTTAATTGATCTGATTAAAAGATGTTTTCACTACACTATTGAAAACTAAAACATTTTGTATCAGGCACTCTTGAAGAGATTTGATAACTCTTGCAGTTATCAACTAATCCTATGTATTTCTCTGCTCCCTTTTATAGCAAAACACAAACAAAACAAAAATAAAAACAAACCAGTTATATTTATTTAAATTCTTCTTATTCTCTCTTCAAGCACATTATAACTGGATTCCCAGCAACACTAAATCTCTTATTTCAAAGTCATCAATTGCTTAATCTCATGGTCAATTCTCATTGCTCATTTTACTTAGTCTCTCAGCCATATTTACACAGTTGCTCACTTCTACTTTTATTGATATTATTCACTGGGCCTATGGGATATCACACATTTTTGCTTTCTTCCTTTCATAGTGGCTACTCTCAGTCTCTTTTTCTGACTCTCATGACTCAGGACTTGGGTCACTTACCTCTCTGTCTAGTCATCCCTTGGCAATCTCATTCATAAATTTACACACACACACACACACATGTGTGTGTGTGTGTGTGTGTATATAATATGTGTGTGTGTATATAAATTGGTGACTCCCAAATGTATATATATATTTACATGTGTGTGTGTATAAATTGGTGACTCCCAAATGTAAATCTCATACTCAGTCCTTTTCCTTGAACTTCATTCCCATAAATTTGATTGTATTCTCAGCATCTCCATTTGCATGTTTTAGTAGACATTTTTCAAAATGAGCAGATCTCTAACCATCTCTGTTTTTTACCTCCCAAACCTCTTATCCTGCATTCTTCCTATGTCAGTTAAAGAGACTCGTCTTTTTAGTTATTTATGTAATAAAAGTCGAAGTTACCATTGATATTTCTCTCTCTCTCATACTCCACATCCAATCCATACACATCTAATTTTAATATATATCCAGACACTGACCACTTCTTAATACTTCTTACCAACCTCTGCCCTCTCTTACCTAGATTATTGAAATGACCTCCCAACATATCTCCTGGCTTCCACTTTTACCCTTTTAAAATTGATTCTCAACATAAAATCTAACAGATCAAGTCACTTTTCTGCAAAAATCTGCTGATGAACATCTATGTATATAATGAAGATTAAAACTAGAATTTTCAAACTGCCTACAAAACCCAGCATAAAGGTAGGTACTGCTCTGATTTTACTTTCTCTTATTATTTTTTTCATTCACTTTTCCCCAGACATGCTGTCTCACTTGCTATTTTGCAAACACATTTAACATGTTTACATAAAGCCCACCTTTATACTTTTTTCCTCTGCTTAGAATGCACTTCACCTAGATATTTATCTGCATGGTTTATTACTGTTTCCTCATTCAACAGAATGCTCAAATGTATCCTTTTCATAGAAGTACTCCCAGATCATTATTTTTAAAATTGCAACCCCTTCCCCAATGCATTGTTTCCCCTGTCCTGTTTTATTTTTCTCCATAGCACTTATCTCTTCACAGTATACTGTAGATTCATTTGTTTTGTTTCTTTTTATTTTGTCCCTGTTTCTTCACAGTATAATATAGAATGCAAGTTGCAGAAATTTTTTTCAATTTTGTTCACTGCTATAGCTCTAGTTCTTGAAACAGATCCTGTTACATGAGGCATTTAATAAATATTTACTGAATGAATAAATGGATGAATGAGTTTATATTTGTTGTTTAATACCACACTGTCATACTGTTGCTTTAACACTAGTCAATGGGCTGACCCTGCTCTTGCACATTCATTAGAAAAATTTCTTGCATGTCAAATAAGCGTGAAGTCATTTTATAATTTTATGAAAGCAAAAATAATATCAAAGTCACATCATTTTAATAACTCTTTTCTAGTTCCATGAAAAAACAACTTTAAAATGACTTCTGGCAAATAATGGGTTAAATTCATAGCTAAAGAAATTTATTCTTATTTGGTCTCTGTTTAAGTGAAGGTAATGATGACTACTTTTGCTGCACAAATTTTACCATTAATTAACAAAAATGAATTGTGTAGCTGTAAAGTACATGTAGTGGAAATATATAAAAGAAAGAGAGGTGCAGGGGGAGGACGGAATCTAAGTAGTCCAATATTCAGAAGTCTGCAAAAGGAAGATTCAACAAGAGAGGTGGAATGGTCAGTGAAGTAGAAGGAAAACCAGAAAAATCTGGTGTTATGTAAATATGCAAAAGAAAGTATTACCAGGAGGTCGAATGTGTCAAATGGTGCTGAATTGTCAAATATAACCTTTTCACAGGCAAAGGAGAAACAAAGCCTGCTACTCAGGTCTGACCTTTAGTCAACGAGTGTGTTAAAAAGGCAAGAGAATTTTCAAGGTCCCCAAATGTACCTGTTAAATGAACTGGAATTGGAAGTCACACAAGGAGTTTGGACCCAAGTCTTGATACATAATATGTTCTTTGACTAAGTGCATATCTCTCTTGGGATAGAGGTCCTAGCTTGTTCTTCAGATCAAATAAGATCCTCGTGAAGCAACAATGTGGACAAACAGACTGTTCTGGCTTGCAACTCAGGTAGAATAAAAGAAGAGAAATATATGTTAGACAAACACGGGAGTCAAGCAATGAGAACCCTGTAAAATTTCTTAAGAAGCAAAGACAGATACCTTACAGACAAAAATTGTAATCAACTGTAATTGCATGGCCTTTTATTCTTTCTTATAGTAATTTGGCAAAGGAACACTGATAATAGGTAGGACTACACACCCACATAATTATACACACACTGTTTTTGTAAACAACTTTATTGAGATATCAACATAATTTATCATTTAAAGTGTACCATGCAATTGTTTTTAATACATTCACAGAGGTGTGCAACAGTCACCGCAATCAATTCCAGAGCACTTCCTCACTCCACAAAAAAGCTTCATCCCAGTAGCAGTGACTCTTGTTCTCACTCAACTCCTCCCCCAGCCCTAGGTGAACATTACGGCTTTCCCTTCAGCTTGACTAAATTTTAATAGATTCTTGACCTCCTCCCACACCTTTCCTTAGAACATTCACTTTAGAAAACTTGTCATTGCAAATTCTTTCTCTGCCTCCATGAAATGCAAATAAATATTTTCCAACTCTCTTACCAGTTTTATAATCTAGAAATGTCTTTAACAAGGACCTAGGACTCACCCCTTTGAAATGCAATCATCAAAGGAGACAATGCCACTATTTCCCAGTCTCTGTGGGAGAGCAGCTTAACTATATTAGCAAACATAGATGGCCTAATCACACTGATTGACCCCCTAACCTCCTCTAGTACTTTCCCCCAGCTCACCACAGCATTTAACAATACTCTCACATTTTATTTCAGAGAAGTGGAGTTTAATCTCTCTCCTCTAATACAATAGTCTTCCTTGCCTGGTTAATGTGTCTGGTGCAATTCTCCTTTGGAATAGGCAACCACTAATAGGCAATCCCTAATCGATTTTTCTATATATATTTGCCTATTCTAGACATTTCATATCAATGTCATCATACAATATATGGTCTTTTATGCCTGACTGACTTCTTTCATTTAGCATAATGCTTTCAAGTTCCACCCATGTTGTAGCATGTATCAGAACTTCATTCCTTTTTAGTGTTGAATAATAATAATATTAATAATATTAATAATATTGTATGGATATACCATATTTTGCTTATTCATTCAGCAGTTGATAGAAACTTGAGTTGTTTCTACTTTGGGGCTATTCCAATAATGTTGCTATAAGCATTCCTTTACAAAGTTTTGTGTAGACATATTTTTATTTCCCTTAGATATATAACTAGGAGTGAAATTGCTGGATTATATAGTAACTCCATGTGTAATATTTTGAGGAACTGCTAAACTGTTTCCCAAAGTAACTGCACAGTTTTATACTCCCACTAACAATATATATGGATTCAAACATCACCATATATTTGCCATCATATTTTATTATCTACCTATTTCATCGGAGCATTCTACTAGGCGTATTAATGGAACCTCATTGTGGTTTTGATTTACATTTCCTAAGGACTAATGAAATTGAGCATTTTTTAAAATTTATCATCTTTGGAGAAATATCTGTTCAATTCATGGATCTAAATTTAAAATAATCTTGTCTTGATTTTTCAGATTCTCCGATTTTTAAAGAGACATTTCAATTGCTATGTAACTGTTGTTTAGTGTAGCAAAACAAACAATTTCATGTGGACCATGAGGAAATAGTTTTTTTATTAGTCATACTATTAATATTTGGATCTCAGCCAGTATTGATTTATATAAAACATTAAACCATGAACTATATCTTCAAAGCTTGAAATTATTTCTTCAAATATAGGGTTGAAATGCAGATGTTCAATTTCTTGACTAAGTTCATATCTCTCTTGGGATAGAGGTCCTAGCTTGTTCTTCAGATCAAATAAGATCTGGTTATTTAACTTATATGTTAAATTTTCCTTCTTATAATTTCAGGTATGTCTTACCCTAAAATAAACTGGAATAAAGGAATCTACATTTACAAAATGAATAAATTAGGCTAAAATCATATATATATTATCATATATATATGATAAAAACTTTTTTTCTTTTGGCAGATATAGTAAGAAAGATGATTATAGGATTTTTTTTTTTTTTTAGATGAGGCAAACCTTGGTTGACTTCACAGATTGCAAGGACCTTGTCAGTTTATAATCCCTTATTTTTTATTTTTTACACCTACAGCACCTGTTCTTCCTGGGTGGTCTCCCATCCAAGAACTAACCAGCCCCACCCTGCTTAGCTTCCGAGAAGAGATCTGGCTTGTTCAGGGTGGCATGGCCATGACCTGATTACAAGATTTTAAAAAAACACTGGTCCGCTGGATTTAATCACCATCTAAGTAATAGTGCATTTACATGAGATATTTATGAAACATTAAAGGTAAAAAAAGTCCTGTATCTGTATTTTCATGTTCAAATAACAGCATATGCAGAAATAAATACATTTTAGCCTCCCAGCATAATTGTCAGTCTGACTATAAGCGTATTACTATTCCTCCTGTGGTTTAGTGGAGATGAATCTGAATTAAAATCTGAAGAATTGAATTAATGGTCTAGTTATGCAGCATAACAGTTATATAAAATTGGGCAAGAGAGGAGAAAATATTTAGCATAGAGAAAATACTTAATAAAGTTTTATGTAAATGTAGTTATTGTTATTCTAAACCTGACAAAGGAATGTAAAGAATGGAGGACAATGTGAAACTCACCTAAGGGTGTGTGTGTGTGTGTGTGTGTGTGTGTGTGTGTGTGTGTGTGTATAAATTTGGGTGAGAAATACCTGTATTGACGTCATTAATAACTTTTAAATAGCAAATAATCAATCATATAGATAATGATTAATAGTTATTTTCTTTCTTCACTACAAACTGAACAAGAGCTTTTGTAATCTAGGGAAATTAATGATGTTTCTGAAAATTTCTAAGCATAGTAATATTCTGTATTGAGGATGTTTCCATATTAATCAGAGTATCTAGATTGTACTGAAACAAACGTCTGTGAGATGACATGTTTTAAAAAGATTTTTAAAAATCCAATACCTTTTGGCCATACCTACTAGATAACCATTTGCACACTTACTTCTGGAGAGATTTCTAGTATAAGCAAATTTATGATAACAGAACTACCATTAACCTTCAGTCCTTCCCAATAGCTGTCCTGATAAGTTTCTTTAGTCAATTGCTTTCTTATTCTATAAATTATTTGAAAAGTTTTCTACATCCTGTCTTCTGGCCCCTCCCTGTCAGCAAAAGATCTCTCTTGCTATTTCAGTGAGGAAAAGTAAAAGGAAGTCATTCAACTTCCTCTCATATATCTTGCAAACCATATATCTATACTCATTCTCTCCTCTATTCATCCCCTTTAAAAAGAAGCGTCCCTCTTCATATCCAAGCCTAATCATTCTCTGTGCTTCTATCCTACACCCTCTTAACTTCCCAGGAATCTGCACTCACACCAGTAGTTATTATTATATCTCTACCTTTTACATCCAAGGTTTCTCTTTCAAGTGTTTGCATTTAAACATGATCAAGACTATAATCTCACAAAAAAACAAGCACAAAATCTTCCTAAATCATACAATTTTATCTAGCTACTAACCTAGTTCCTTCCTGATTCTGCTAAAGAAGATCTGGAAGAATTTTTTTATTTAAAAAAATTTTTATAACTATTAGAGGCTACATAAAATGTCAAAGTAAATAAAAAAAAACAATTGCAACCCAATGCATAGTATTTTCCTAAAAAGCTTAACTGATGAACTATAAATTATTTAGATAATTCTTTGGAATTTTATTTTAACAGCAATTATTTCAATTTGAGAGTCAGCTATATTGTGAATTTTCTATTTTTGCATATTATTTGATTAGTCTAGATAGTCTGAACATTTCCAATGCATGTTACAAAATCTATAATTGCCCATAAAAAATGCATCTTACTGGAGCTTTCTCCAGTTGGACTATGGAAGAATTTCTTTTAATGAAAGAGTAATAAAGTAATTTTATAAAAATTAATAAATCCTTACTTACCATTAAAGACTTATAGACTAGTTAAATATGGATTGGTCTTTGTCTAACCAAACCTTAAATAGCAAAGAAAATGTTTTAAAAGAAATTTTATAGGATTTACACTATCAGACTACAAGGATTACTACAAAACTATAATAATCCAGACAGCATGATGTGTACATAAGAATATTCAAAATAATCAATACTAAAATAGAGAGTCAAGAAGCAGATTTACAAATATTGTCATTTTATTTATAAATAAACATGCCAATGTCAGTTAGTGGCAAATAAGTGGCCTTTTAAATAAATGGTACCAGAAAATTAACTACAAATATATAAAAAACTTTTTTATGTTTACCATGATAAAGAAGAAATTTAATTTTTTTTCTATTATCACATATGAGAAAGGTAAAACAATAATACTTCTAGAAGAGGACATAGGAGTCTATCTCCATTACTTTGGAGTAAGCAAAGATTTCTTAAATAAGACACGCACATACAAGTTCACTTAAAATTGCTAACTGTACATTAAATTAAGAATATCTGCCCATTGAAAATTATTCATTGAGTTAATAAGTAAGACACTTTCAAAGGACTCATATCCAGAATAAAGAACGCTCACTAAACAATAATAAAAAGATGAATAACTCAATTTAAAAAATGGCCAAAAGACTGACAGCACTTCATAAAAGAGGATGTTCAACTGATCAATAAACATATGAAAAGTTTCACATTTTTTATTATCAAAGATATTTAAATTAAATCCACAAAATCTCACCACAGTGGATGAAATTAAAATGAGAGAATATTCCAAGAGTTAGAACAGAGACAGAGTAAAACAAAACAAAACAAAACAAAAACCCTCATATATTGCTTGTGGTAGTATAAATTGCTCTAATCATTTTAGCAAAAATTTAGGTAATATTTATGAATGTTAAACCTATTATTACCCTAGATGCGTTACAGCTACTTTTAGATCTCTAAAAGTTCATATGTGTGCTAAATGATTTGTTCATAGCAGCTTGCTTTACAATACCCAAGTGCTTCATAAAACTTAAATGACCAGAAATAGTAGAATACACACACACACACACACACACACACACACACACACACACACAATGTATATGCATACACAGAGCAACACCACATAGAAATAAAAAGAAAAAATAGTGATGACCATAATGACATAAATGGATCTCAGAGACATCATTTTATTGAAAGTCATATATACTGTATGACTCAACTTGTACTAGCTTCAAGGATAGGTGAAACAAATTTACAATGACAGAATATTTGTTACCTCTGGAGGACAGTCCTGGGATAGAGCACAACAAAAGGGAATCTTCTGGAGTTTAATGTATTGATCTCGTAGTAGTCAGATAGGTGTATTAATATGTAAAAATCATACATTAAAATTTCTCCAGGCATACATTTATAATTATTTCAATTAACTTTATAAATGTAAATTTTGATTTTAATAAAACACACAAACACACACACAAAAATAGGTTTGATCAAATGCTTTGAAAATATAGAAGAGAAAGCCATGACTTTCACCTGTGGAAACTTAGGTAAATTTAGATGAAGAGGTGTGCAGCTAAATAGTTCATCTTCTTAAATGTTTCATGCCTAAGACTAAGCATAGCAAATCTAAAAAACTCTGTGGTTAATTTTTTTATGCTGATATTAATAGACTCCCTTCTATTTTCTTCATGCTTTGTGAGGCTTTGCTGACAAGATCATGCATCTTTTTAAATTAATATCCTGATGTGATGAATTACTTCTGAAAATGAAAAGATTTTTAAGAAAAATGTTTCTTCACAATAATTAATAATTTTATACCATAACACTAGTATTCTTAAGTTGTTACTTCCTTTTTCCTTAAAATAATGAGGCACATAGTGTTAACCTAGATGTGGTTTTCAAATAAGAATATTGTACAGACCTTGTCTGTTCAGTAATCTATACTTTTCAGGATGCTACTGTTCTCCCATCTACTCCCATATTATTAACATCTCTTGAAAAATGCTTATATTAGCTTATTTTCTTGCATGCTTAACTTTGTAGTACTAATAGGCTCCTAATTAAATGATACAGATGAAATAATTAAACATTTTACCTAAAACTAATTAAGGAAAATCTATGTACAAAAGTGGAAATAAAAAGATAAAAGATAATTTACTAATCTGATTGAATTTATACTTATTTTTCTTACCATAAGTTTTAAGTAGTTATATAAGAAAAACTTTTAGCATCATGAATGTCAATTATCAACTTAAATGAATTGATATATGCAAAATCTGTATCTTTTATCTAATATATAATGTATGGCATGATAAATCTCATTCTTTGAGATAAGCAAAGCAAAAGATTTTGCATAATAAAACAATTTTAAGAAAATAATTAAAACAATAAATACAATTTAAAAGACAATTATTCTTTTAAAACAATTTTTTTTCTATTTGATCATAATGTACATAAGATGGGTAGAAGATTAAGCAATAAATTTGTAATGTACAAGTTACTTCAAAAGTGATAAATTTTATTTGCATACCAAAATAATCTGATTGAGTTTAGCAAAAATAATTAATCAACAGGAATATAATTTATCTTCAGTTTTGTGAGCCATCATAAAAATCCACACACTGAAAATATCATTCAGGATTAAGTATTATCATTTTAAAATAATTTTTCTTACTATCTGTCATATTTGTCTCCTTACCTCTTCAAAACCATTTCTTCTTCTAGTCAAAAGTGTAAAATATGATATTAATATAGTATTTATTTCTAACACTTATCTTACTTATTACTAAGCCAAAGATCTTGCCAAGAAATAGAAATTCAATGAAATTGATGTGAGCAGTGAGTTTTAGAAATCTAGGCTTTGAAACATTCACTGTCTACCACTATTGTACTTCAATTCCCTGCTCCCTTTGGCTATAGCCCCTGCCTATAAGTAACTCCTGTTCCCCTGTACTGAGACTTTGCTTCTTGTTTCTCTTTTGATGATATTCTATATCCTGGTGTTATGAGTATATCTTTCATAAGAAGTGGAGAAGTGATTCAGGATTCTCTGCTTAAAATGGGAGAGCAATCAAGGAAGGAGCTCTACAATCAAAATGAGAAGATAAAAGCAGTAGGTTGAACATTTATACTGACCTTTAGCTTGTTATTTTCCCCTCAATCCAATATACTGCCCCAAAATGATTTTAAATGCAAACATGATAATGTCGCTTCATATAAAATCTTCAATATCTTTTCTTTGATCCCAGGATTGAGTTAAAAATTCTCGATATGGCCTGCATCATTTGGTCCATGCTTAACAAGACCTGTGTTCTACAGGTTGTATAATTTTTCAGAAATAAAGATTCAACTGATTACTTAAGTGAAGTAAACCAATTGGAATAACATGCCAGATGCCTTCCATATTCCAAACAATGTTGAATAAATAAAGTCCTTTGAAATGGGATATTGGCCTAACTTTATCCTTTTCATGCAAACGTTAACTAGGCCTAACCCTGCTGGGCTTCTAGAATTAAAATGTTTTTAACATAGTAAGAGTATTATGACTACACAAACCTCTTCATAGATAAATAACAAATAAGAAAAAAAAATTAAAACACCTTTAAAACAAAATATATTTAAAGGAACTAATAAGTCCTTGATATTCTTTTTCATAATATATTATACTTCCAACTAATAATTTATTTGAATAAAAAGCTAAGTAAATGTATATATAAATATATATGCAAACATTTATTAATATAAAAAGAATGTTTCTCAGGCTACCTTTCTTGTTAATGATCATAGACATATTCAAGACTTAAGAGCTAAACATAGAACTAAATGGCATCTCACTGATATTTGTCCATGTCATTTGTTATCTATTAGTAAATATCCATGAGTTAAATCCAGTTCCTTCAAAATCCATTCAAGATTAAGCAATCACTTTTTTTCTTCCAGATATAGTCTAAAATGTAACTTTAGCTATTCTGCTGTGATTACAAATTTCAAATCTCTTTTTAGCATTTGGCAATGTAGACATATGTTCCAACATGTCTCAAAATGTAATTTATTGACTTCCAAGTTTTCTATGGGTTTTAATAGGGGTTTCATAAAAGGAAAAGTAAGATCCAATAACAAATTCTTTAGGAAATTCTGGGTTATTCCTTTTGTTGTTGTTGTTGTTTTCAGTAAAATGTGAATCACACCAACACATATTAGGCAAGTAAGTTAGCTGTTCAACTCTCTCCCATCGTTTTTAGGTTTTACTGTGAAATGTTTGCACATCTATATACCCATTACTCAGCTCCCATGGCAGCCAGGTGTGGCCATGTTACCAGTTCTTACGGATAGAACCTGAAAGGAAGTAGTGTTTGTCTCTTCTGGGCCAAGATTATTAAGAAAAGAGTGTTTCCTCCATCTTTCTTTCTCATTCCACTAGTTAATGATAGATGAATCGTTACACAGAGAACAGCTGCCTACATACCAGGAGTAATCATCATTTGCTATTAAACTGAGCAATTGGGTTTGAGCCATTTGTTAAAGTAGTTTCCCCTATTTTAACTAATACAACTGACCAAGGATTGTGGTGAGGAACATTGTAGTGCATAGCCACACCCATAGTAAAAGCTTAGCGTCATCAGTAATGCTTTTACTGTGAAATACTTCTTCACATTTGCTTAGTTGCCTTATCAATCAGTTCTTTCTATATAAGATAGCTGAAAAAATGTCAACCAACTCTAACTTGAGAGAATTTAAAAAATAAACTCAACTTTTTAAGGTCATATTATCAGTATGTCATTTGATCCATGGAATATTTAATATTATCTGAAGAAGACAAGTTATTCTGTCAATACTGATCTTCCAGGGTTTTGCACAATGAGTGCCTGCTTTTATATTTATTATTATAATTATTTGATAAATGAACAAATAAATGGTCCAAATTAAGAATCATCTCTAAAACCAGCTTGTAGGAACTCTGATTATTGGCCTTAAATAATGCACTAAAAATAACTGGATATGAGTTCAGCAATTCTTTTTCAGTCTTCATGTTGGAAAGCATCAAGATCTAAAATAACTCAATGGTTAATATGATAAAGTGATAATACATTTTTCTGGTTGAATTTTCAATGGAGTCTTACCAAATTCAGTAATCAATAAACAATCAATTTTGCTATATTTATATAAATCCAATCTCATGGAGAAGTTACTAGATGACAGCCAATATCAGAAATGTTATTTCTTAGGAGTTCTCTTTGCCTTGGCTGTCATTTTCTTAGTAACTTTCAGAATATCTTTTATTAGTTTCTTACCTTTCACAGTAGCACTCTTTTATGGCAAACCATCATTCTCCAGCTCCTTACAATCATATAGAATTTCTATCATCCACAAACCAGATATCTTTTCATTGGTTTGGAGCACTTCACAACCAATTAAATGGCAAACGAGCTCTACCTTCTGTTTTATTCTATAGGAAGTATTAAATCAAAGCTAGTAAAACTGATTATAAATTCAGTTTAAAGATCTATTTTTGCACAGTAATAAACAACTTAAGTACACCACTTTTGCCACTGACACTTTTTATGTTAAAATGAAATAAAACATTTTCCACGAATACACTCAAGGAAGACAATAGTCCGAAGAAACATAGACTAAAAATAGGCATTGAAAACTTTTCATCTTGCAACAAAATTTGAAACTGGAGGAACTTAATGCATTCTCTATTAATGATCCAGATGGTTCTATAGATTTTCCAAAAAGATCTACTTAAAAAACAATATATTTAGAACTGGAAAATAATGTAAACTAAGGACCAATGGATACAAAAAGACTAATATACACCGGCAATGCTTTTCAAAATCCTTATGTAATTAACTTATAAATAAAAAAAGATCATAAATACCTTGGTAACTTAGCATTCTGAAATAAACAATAAACTTTATACAGGCATTTTCAAGAATGAAGATGTCCTGGACAATTATGTTTTTACTACTAGGGACATTTCTTGTGAAATTTAAGTAAACTTCTTCAAAATTAATGATTGAAATCTCCATGCATAAATTGAAAGACAAAATTACATTACCTTAAAGAAAAACGGAGTTATATTTCTTGAAAATCACTTAATATCTTGAAGATCACAAAAAAAGGAATCCCCAAATTCTTTTTTATCATAAAACACAAGACAATGCTCTTCAACACATGAATAGTACATCTCTTGGAGATATAATACATATACTTTCATTTCAGTTGTGAGTCTTTTATATCTGAAACTGATTTACCTAATATAATTAAATTTTATTCTAAAACTGGATGTTTAAAAGAGTTATGCTAAAGTATGAGACTTCTAACCCAACATTATATCATCTTTCAGTACTTACTCTCCAAAATCCAATCCCTTCCCACATGAAAATTTTATTCCTTTACTCTTCCTAACCAGTTAATATCTCTATGATGTATTTTTCAGTCTTTTGTTCAGCATAACCTATTCCTAATAAGATCAAATGTCAGAAAGATAGACCTACAAGGGAAGGCATCATTTTAAAGGACTACAAATGATCTGGGTGGTTATTTGGTTTCATTTACATAAAAAAAAAATCAGGGAACTTGAAAATATCAGGTGAAAATAGAATAAAACTGAATAGAAAAGGAAACCTATGTTGGGGCAATGCTTCTGGATGCATTAAATGCTGTCATTCTACCTAATTGGGCAGCTCTTGCTGGTCCATCCTTTCCATAGGAACTAGATAATGATACTCAACATTTATTTCACACACATGTGCTGGACACCTTTTAAAGCACATTACATAACTAAAGCATTTAATCCTGACAGCAACCTATAAAAGTTGATACTATTATTATTATTTTTCTCACAATTTGACAAAAATTGCTACCGAAGTTAATATTGACCATAGTTATAGCTAGCATATAACTTGCTGCCCATTTTGGGATACTTCAAGAGTGAAAATATGATTAAATAAGAAGGCAGACATAAACTAGAACTATCCCAGGCAAACCAAACCATGTGGTCATCTCACTTATATTTCATAATGGACTTAAGAAAACAGAAGTTACACTACATATTAATTATATCTTTTTTAGCACTTAAAAATCATATGATTCTAAATTTTTATTTCGCTAGTTCCAAATACTTGAGACTGACTGTATGGTAGCAATGCCAAAACAATTTTCAGCGATGTTTGTTTTATACTTCAAATAAGCAGGCAAAGAACTCGGCAGAGGAGATAGCCTTGAAAAATACAGAGAATTTTATGTTCCCTTTAGATATACAGAAATTCCAAACTTTAAATTGCTCGTCATTTCTTTAAAAAGGGTGATTGTAAAACAAATTACAGTACTGTACATAAATGTAAATCTATTTGCAAAGGTTAATTGTTCATCTCAGAAATGTCAACATAAAACAATTACTAAAATATATCTTCCATTCATTTAACACATTTGTTCAGGATGCACATGAAAGCTAATGTTTTCAACTTAGTCTAAATACTGCATAATACAGTGTCAATTGTTTAAAGAAATTTATTTAACTGACATTTTTTGACTACCTACTATGTGCCAGGAAGGCAGAGTAAAATTCTATGTAGGGGTGTGTGGGGGGAAAGAGAGAGAAAAAAAATAATAATGTGAATAAATAATCATAGTGTATCAGGTATTAATAAATACTATAAAATATTATTGAAGTAGTGACTGTAGGGTAGCAAGGTACTTTTGACTGAGTCATTAAGGAATTTCTTTCTCCAGAGTAATATTTGAGGTAAGATTTTAACTATAGGAAAGAATCAATTGTGAGAATTTGGGGGAAGTTTTGACACAGAGGAAAGAGCAGATTCAAAGGCCTGAGATGGGAACCAACCTGGTAGGTGGAGAGCAGAGAGAGTTCAGTGGACTAGAGTTTAGGCACTCTAGGTGAGCAGGGTATCAAATGAGTTTGGGGAAGTCAGCCCTGGCCAGAGCACCAGTTTTGTGGATGCTGGTACTTGTGGATTTCATCTAAGTGCAACAAAATCCCTTTAGCATTTTGGGTAATGTGGTTTGGTATACCTTTTAGACATATCACTCTGGCTGTAATGCAGAGAACAGATTATAGGAAGGCAGAATGAAAACACTGAGACCAACTAAGAGGTCTTCTAGATAGCCAATCACTGGCTTTGATCTGGGATGGAGCTTTGGAAGTGGGAAGAGGTTAATTTATTTAGAAATAGTTTGAATTAGAACAAGCAAGAGTTATTGATAGACTTTTTGGTGAAGAAATAGCAACTTCCTTTGTTTTTGTTTTTCTGTCATAATTTTGGCTTAATTAATGAGATCAGTTTTTGGTTTTTTTTTTACCTGTCACAGGATTCAAGGAGTCAATTAATAGATTTCAGGTGCTCGGTGAACTTTCTAAAATTGTATGCAAAATAATTGACTGCATTTATATATATATATATTATATATATATATATATAATATATATATATATATATATATATTACACAGTTTTGAGGAGAATTGAGTTAATTACCTTCATCAGATAATCAGTGGTTCATGACCCAAAGCAAGAGAGGAAATTATTGAGCTTGTTTTCCTAAATATTGCATATATGCTTTCCCATATATTAGATGTCTCTCGCCTTCATCTCTTGCTACTTTTGTCTAGTAATTTACATTATATTAATACTGAACTGCCCTTCCCTATATAAATCTACTCTGATACTTATTTCTTGAACATCTCTGCTCATGCTGTACTCTCTGCTTAATATTTGATTTCTCAGACTTTCCTCATCCTTCAAGATTCGGCTAAGACATTAAATTACTCACAAGGTATTATCCAGACTCCTAAACTGAGCTAAATTTTTCTTTCCCAAAACTTCCTGGAAGGACATTCTGTGTTCTAAATCTTTTAAATTTGTATCCCTTGTGTGGAGCATAATACCTGATTTGTGATAGATAAAAAAGAATGATAGCCATTATTTTTTAAGTTTCCAAAGAGTAAATCTAATTTTATATTATTTGTATGTTCACATATGAAATACTTTATCAGATATATGTGTGTGTGTGTGTATATATATATATTAATATATAACTTACATTATATATATGTATACCTTACATGTATATATATATATATAAACCTTACTATTTTCTTTTTATTCTTCTATTTTTACAATTATTATTTTTATTAAATTTGTTGGAGTGGCATTGGTTAATAAAATTATAAAGGGTTTCAAGTGTACAGTTCAATAATACATTATCTGTATTTTGCATTGCATGTTCACCACTACTTATGGTCTCATGTTGAGGCCTCATATTTCTTCTTAATATTTCCAATTTATAAATTTTCATACTTAAATATAGGACCAAAAACTAGTATTTTAATTTGTGGTTGTTTCAAAAATGAATTCTCAGACCATTCTGGTATGTTTTCTCTTTGGCCTGCCATGGACTATGTAAATAATAGCAAATATTTTTAATATCATTTGTATTGTATAATGTACATTTTAAATTATTTTTAAATGATAAAGTATTATAATCACATTACGGAATATTGAAAGAGAAAAACAATGTCACTCAGACTGGTACAAATATAATGCAATTACTGTGACGTGATGTTGTGCCTCAATCTAAGATTGCTTTCACCCTTTTTACATACTTATATTTTCTGCCCTCTTTTTTACTTAAAACTCCAAGGGTTTTCTTTCTTCTACAAACTCTTTATAGTGTTTATTTTTAATAGCATGCAATATCCTTATGTAAATAAACTATTATTTACATAAAAGAATTTCCTTAATAGAGTATACTTTTGTCTTGTTTTTGTATCAGGGTTATTTCATTAAATAAGATCCACAGTATTAATACTACTGGATCAAAGATCATTAAAATAAAAATGTTTCTTGATACATATTAGCTAACATATTTCCAATACAGTTGTATGATTGCATCACTATCAATGAAAAATAAAACTACTTTATATCACATTCTCTATTATAAATATTTATTATATTTTGCTTAATGAGTACATAGAAAATTCTTTTATGTTCTGCCTCACTTTGATTAGTTTAATCATGACTAAAGTTTAATTTTTAAAAGTATACATTTAGACACTAATTGTATTTCCTTTTTTGCCTATTTCTATTTTATTCATAATTTAATTTTTTCTCATTAATTTGCAAAAATTATGTATGAAAAAAGCAATTATTTCTGCCATATTTACAATTTTGTTTTAAAACTAACACTGAACACTAATTAAATTATTCTATGTCACAAGTATTGTGCCATAGGTTTTATACATACTAGCTCATTAAATTCTCAAAACAAATTATGAGATAGGTGTTATTGTTACTCTCAATTTATAGATATAAAAATGAGTTATAAAATGAAGTTAAATAACTTCTAGTAATGGAAGCCAGACTCCAAATTCAAGCAGATTGACTCCAGAACTCCTACAACTTCCTTAAAAAAATCTAACCTCTCAAAATTGACAAATTGCTTTTGTCTTTGAACATAAATTTAAGACCCTTGCTATATTATATTATGTTTAATTTATATTTCTGTCTCTTGATTTAAAAGGGAAAATACTAATTTCTGGTCATTTTCTGGTTAGCAAAATATATACAAAAGGAATGTGTTCAATTGTCAGCTCTTTGAAGTCAAGCTCTACAAATTATTGGAAGCATGTATACAGAAGTTGAATACATGCCTTTAATAGAGAATCTCAGTTACATAATTAGCACCATGAATCGTGACCACTAGAGTTGGGTGTGTACACCACAACAGTTCATTGTAGCCCTGAGTTTCTATATTTTGGAATCCAACTACTAATTTATTAGATCAGATAATATAAATAATTAAACTTATCTACAATGTATTTTTAGTGTTGTCTTCTGTAAAATTGAGATTTTAAATATTCACGTACTGGGTTGATTGTGGCTGCTGCGCTATATGTAGATATAGAATTTGTTACACAGAAATATATCTTAAACCAAACATGCAATCCACATATTAATTGCTCAACATAAAAAGTGAGTTTAATAATGGGCCCATAAAAGTCAATATCGCATGGGCAAAAAATCTCAGGCTCTGAATCAGAAAGATTGTAGAAACCCAAAATCTGCTGCTTACTAACTGTGTGATCTTGGGCAAGTGAATACATTTCAGTTTCTTTATATTTAAAATAGGGATAATAACAACATCAATCTTCTGGGTATATTGTGGGAACTAAACATATTTAATGCAATGGGAAAGTAAATTAGAGTTAACTGTTCAATAATGTTTACTGTTAATATAAAATAAGGTCAGAAATGAGTAGTAATCTCAAAACAGTGCCTTTTATATCTGTTGACTGTGAATACATGGCTTTTGAGTTTAATTCTTGGGCCTCTGCATTAAGGCCCTCTGAGGTCTTCTTCACTTCAGTGGATATGCAGACCAATAAATTAGGCTGTTGTGAAAAATACACACTTGACCTGGTTGTCAGTGAACTACAGCTTTTTTTTTCTGTTGAGAGAACATTTGCTCCTCTCCCATTAATGGTTTTTCGTTAAATCAAAACTGAAAACATAATTATTTCAGTTTATTTTCTAGATTGCTGAAAGGGATGACTTCATTTATTATTAAAAACAGCAGCTGGTAACATCTCAGAGCATGCAAATCAGTTAACCTGCTATAATTTGGTTTTCTTTTATATTTTTGAGTGGACTATAGCTTTGTTATTGATCCAAAATGGAATTATATTTAATACAAAAATCAGTAGGTATTTATCAATATCAAATGAATTATGCACTGTGAAGATATAGAGGACTTTAAGCTGATAGAATTAGAACTTCTTGTATATTACAAAAAAAACCTTGAGTATCATATATTTAAACATAATAGTTTTGTATTATGACAAAATATTTGAATGCTGATTTGCTTACTTCTGTCATCTTATTTAATTATATTATAATAAAGATCAAGGCCAAGTTTTGGCTAATAGCCTAGAAAAGAAGAATAAACAAGACTTTTATTTTTGGCATGTTTCTATATGAAATGTAAGATTTTCTTTTTAATTTTAAATATGGACCAACTTCATTTAACTAATTATCTAAAATCAAGATGGAAATTCTTCCATAAAATTAACATAATTAACAAAACCAAAAACCATATCCTTATTAGAAATTTTATTAAGTTTTTAGTGATGATATTTATATTATTATTGCCAGAATAATTGTTTCATGTACATTTTATCTAGTTTGTAAAGAACAGGGTAAAGAACAAGGAATGTAAGAGAATAAACTTCCTATCCCATTATAGAAAGAATAAAAACTTTCTAGCCCCAAACTTGGCTTTTTCCATTTATTATCTTCTCTTTTTTGTTATAAAATATTTATAATTGTTATTATACAATTTGTGGCATAATATTATTCATGTATTGCTAAGCATGTTTGGAAAGCAAAACTCCTACTATTCTCCTGGATGAATATTATGATGAATATTTCATAAGTCTCTTCCAGTAAGAGAAAATGTGACTAATAAAAAGTTTAAAACTCTAGGCTCTTTCCATGTCAATTATTTGATCCAGATTTCAGTTTTTATTGCCTATCTAGTACACATAGTCATGATAATATATATTTTTTAAATCCTTATTTTCAGAAAGTACCATAGCTAAGCAGTATATTATCTTCGTCATTGTCATCACATTTCTTTTCTTATGTCTATTTGGTAAAATAAAATTCAGAAACCAAGATACTGGTGAATTTTAAATGGCACATATTTTAAAAGCAAGAAAGTGAGCATTTCCATTTGTAGAGCCAAATGAGAGTTCTTAGTGATCAAAATATCCCAAATGAAATTTGACAAAATTTCAAAGAAATTGATTTTAAACATTATTTCACCACGTGGCTGGCTATTTTTATTTTAATTCATGTATGTAGTTGATTACTCATATTTCTACTTTTTCTAAATTATTTTAAAAAACCAGAGACTTTGATGTTGTTAAAATTATAAAGATAAAGGGGGTCAAATATATGGTGATGAAAGGAGATTTAATTTTGGGTGGTGAACATACAATGCAATATACATATGACATATTATTGAATTGCACACCTGAAACATATAATTTTTTTAACCAACATCATCCCGATAAATTTAATAAAAAAATTAAACTATTTTTACATTTGACTACTTTTAAAGAGAGTTAATTACTGAAAAAATGCTCATACTGTGATATCTACATGCTGAGAACAAATTTCCATTTTTGGAAAATACATGAAAAGGTTGTTGTTTTGACCTTTTGATATTCTGCTTCACAGTTGAAGATTTTTTAATTTTATACCCCATAACTTGACTCAAGCAGCTTATTGAGTACTCTTCTGTAAGACTCAAGACACCCAGGGCTGGGAAATGGAAGATGATTGCCTTGAACACCCCCAGGACTTCTAATAAGAAGAGGATGAAAGGAAGTTGAAGCACAATCAAAGAGAACATAAACAATTTCTTTCCAAATTCCAAATATTATTATTATTTTAAAAAATTAAGTTCAGTGAATTAGATAAACAGCTTATAGTTCATGGTACACTATTAGCATTGGTTCATACATGGTCTTTTTTTCTGCCATGTCTTTCTTTTTCATAAAAAAAAAGTTCCACAAATTTACTACCAACTGAAAACTAGAAACTAATCTTAATTGATATTCACTATGGATTCTTCTTATCTAATATGCAGCTGAATATTTTATTTATTATTACTATATGTAGTATGTTTGTATATTCATTTTTCACTCAACATTGTTACTAGGTTTATTGCATTTTTTACTGTACTTGACTATTTCCAGTATTATTCATATCTCTTGACTATTTCTAGTACTATTTATATCTCTTGACTATTTTAGTTACCTCATGGAAGTAGAACAATGCAGTATTTGTCCTTTTGTGACCTTCATGTTCCAGTTAGCATAATGTCTTCTAAAATGTTCATCCGTGTTGTTGCAAATAGCAATATTTCTTTGTTATTTAAGGAAGAATAATATTCCATTGTATATATCTGATACTTAATGATGTTGAGAACTTTTTAATGTACTTATTGGACATTTGAATATCTTCTTCAGAGAAATGTCTATTTAAATCCTTTGCCATTTTTAGAATTGGATTATTTGGTTTTGTGCTATTGAGCTGTAGGAATTCTTTATATATTTTGGATTGCTTATGTCTCCTAGCACAAGTACTCAAGTTTCTTTTGTGTATATGTACCTTGAAGTGTAATTACTGTTTGAGTATGTGAATGTTCAATGTCACAATACAATGTATAACTTACTTGAGAAATGGTTTATTCATTCAGCAAGTATTTTTTGAAAAAATATGTTGCACTAGCCATCATTCCGTATTCAAGGAATACATCAACAAATGAAAACAAAGTATATGCCTTCATGGAGTTTACATTCAGGTAGAGAATACAGACAATACATATAATAAGTAAATTACATAGTATTAGACAGTGATAAGCACAGTGAAAAAAAATTTTGAAAAGTATAATAGGTTTAGAAGAACTGGGAGGACTGTTGAACAGGGGTGGGCTGCAATTTAATCCCATTAAAAACTCATTTAAGCAAGAGTTTAAGGAGGTAAGGAAGTTGGCCACACAGATATCTAGCGGAGTGATACGTCAAGTAGAGGGAACGTCAGTTCAAAAGGTGTTGTACAAGAATGCCATTGTAGCTGAAGGAGTTGAAGTAGGAGATAAAATCATAAAGATAACAGAGTCTGTGGAGACACAGATCATGTAGGAAATTATAGGTTATCATAAGGACTTGGGGTTTTACTTTGAATTAAATGGGTTTTTGAGCAGATGAAAGACATCATCTAACTAATGTTTTAAGGGGTCCATTTCTGATGCTGTGTTAAGATTATACCATACAGGGCAAGGATACAGGCAAGGAGATCCATGAGGAGGCAACTGCAATACTCCAGCTGAGAATTAGTGGTAATTCAGATCGAGAATGTAGCATCGAATTTTGTAAGAAGTGACTGGGTTTTGGAACATTTGAAAGTTAGATGCAAAAGAATTTTCCAAGACAGTGCGATGTGTAAAGATAAATAAAAGTCAAAGGAAACTCCCAAACTTTTGGCCTGATCAACCAAAATTTTGAGTTTCCAGCACTGGAAACAACAAATCTAACAAGAGAACAATTAATTGAAGAAAGGTTAGGAACACAGTTCTGGATGTTTTCATTCAGGATTAAAGTATCTATATGGCATCCAAATAAAGACGTCAAGTATACAGTTTCATGCTCATATCTGGAATTTGAGGGATAGGTCTTATCTAGAAATATAAACTTTGGAAAAATCAGAGTATCTTAGATAAGACAATAAGGAAGTGATTGTAGATGGAGAAAAAAATTAGAACCTAAGACTGAGTCTTGTTACATTCAAACATTAAAAGGCCAATGAGAAGATGAGGGACTAGCAAAAATGAAAAAGAGAGTAACTTGAGGGCAAAGAAAAGAATTGAGTGTAGTATACAGAAAACTGTATACAATAGTATATTAAACTGTATGCAAAAGTATATTAAAGAGTACATAATGATCAACTTTGTCAAACGGTGCTGAGTAGTAACATGAGAACAGAATTGATCATTAGAGTTTAATAATACACAAGTCATAAATGACCTTGATAAGATCTCTTTTAATGAAGTAGGGGAGGTAAAGGCTTATTTAAAATAACTTAAGAGAAAATAAAGAATTATGAATTTATGCCACCAACAATATATGAGATTCTGCACAGAATGATATAAATAGTCATGTCATTTGCCAACTCTCATGCAAGTTATAACCATCTTCAACTCTTCTATTAATATCTTCCACATTTAGTCAGCAAGTTCTCCTTGGTGACTAATTTTAAATTTTTTCCCTATAATCCATCTTCAATTAACTTCTCTTGTTTATGCTATTGAAATAGCATCCTCCATGGTCTTCCTGCCTCCCCTCTCTATCCAACCACCACAAAATCACTACGCTTTTTCTAAAACAAATTCAACTTTTCATAGATTCTTTGGCATTCTACATTTCACAGATACATACCTTTAACTGGAGCATTTTCCTCCCCCTCATTCAACTTGCCTAAGGTTGAACAACTTAAATTCTGTGGCAAGTTGCCATTGAAAATTCATTTGAGGAAGAATTACAGATGAGGGAGTTGGCCATAAAAGTATCTAGTGGAAGAATTTTGAAACAAATAGATAACAGGAACATTTCCAGAAATAAGTTTGTGGAAGTCTCTGACTGGCAATAGCGAGTAAGAAACAAAAATTGTATAAGAGGTTGCAGAGGATAGAAGAGTTCCTGAGACTTCTCAGAAATGAGAACAATACAAATCCAGTCAAGGTAAAATGTCAAAGGTATGTCAGTTAGGACTTTTGAGATAGTAGGACAAGAAAAGATAATAATAATGGCCTGTATGACAAAATCATCTAAGAATAAAAGTTTGTGAATGTTTGAGTGAGGAGTCTGAAGACATTTATCAGGAAATTCAAGTATCACTAAGTCTCCTTTTCTATATTTTGCCTCATCTAGATAAATATAGCTTATCAGCAGTTAGTAAACAGTTGTAGATAAGCTATTTCTTCATTTGCTTTTTATTAAACTATTGGATACAAATGTGCTCAGTTTTGAAATTTCAGAATCTCTTGATGTATTGAATTGCCATGACCTTAGATTATTATTATTAGGAAAAGCATGAAAATTTGAAAATGCTACTCTTCTATTTAAAAACCTTCAGATAAAGTCATTACTTCTTCAGTAAAATAAAAATCTTTCACATGTCAGTAGCTTCCTTTCTCTTTTAACTACTATACTTGATACTCTATATCAGCCATGGTCCATCAGGACACTCACAGTGGGTATTATGGAGAATTTAATAAAAGTGCCAAATACATGTTACGTATTATAGTAAAAATAATTCAGGAGAATAATTGCCAAAACAGCATCATAAAACACTGTTTGTAGTTGGTTTATGAGGTTTCTGATATATATTTTTAAAAACTGCTTGGTTGAAAACAAATACAATTCAGGGCAAGGCATAAATGTTCAATTCAAATGCCAGCAATCAGATTTAATAAAGTAAAAGACAAATTAAAGATGATAACAGAATTAACAAAATTGTCCAGATCTATAAATTATGTTTAAAGCATTAATGGATATAGCCACTTTATTGTCCTTTATGATCTTTTCCTACTCAAACCAGTTGTATAGAAAAGAGTAGCAGTTAATATTTGTGAACACAAATTGGTTTTGTTTTTGTTTATAATGAGAAAAGGAGTGCAAACAAAACTATTTTGCCAATAAGTTTGGCCTTATAAAATCTGGGCCCTATAGTTTAGTATTAGTTGGTAAAGGAGAGCTCCTAGTTGATGGGGAAAACATGTTCCTGAAAAGGAAGCAATGTACTTATAGTAAACAACTAGTTTTTATTCATATTATTGCACTAAATAGACATTTGAGGTAAGCAGGGCAGAGCATGTTATGATCCCTACTTGACAGCTAAGGAGTCACAGATTTAGAGTGCTTGCAACTAGTTCAGTATCCCATGGAGTAATAATAAATGATCTAGAATATGAATTTAAGTCTCCTAAAATCAGCCTTCAGAAGTCTTTCATGCAATTCCATTTTATTCAGTCAAGCAACCATGAGTACCAGGTACTAATTGATGTTCATTCGAAATTATGAAAAAGAGTTCTATCATTTAGGAATTTACGATCTGGTTTGAGAAAAGAAACCTACAAATTTGAAACCATAATTCAGAAACTCATTCTGAGAATTATACAAATTTTTGAAAATTTAAAGCATTATATATAAAAAAGAAAAACCACTGTGGTTAATGTGTGCTGATAGGGACTGCATGCAGTTAATGTTTCATAAACCCTTTCTAAACTGATTTTCTCTGATTCCTTACCAAACTTTCTACTGAATACTTTGTAAAACATTGATTAAAACATTCTGTTTTATATAAGCACTTCCTCTGACATGTTAAAGTAATATAAGTGCATAAGTGAAAATGATTATTAAATAAATCTAGAAAAGGAACATATAATTTTTCAGGTTATTTGGTGTCAGTACTTAATTACAAATTATATGAAATTTAGAAATATCTTTACAGTGTGGTAAAGTTGCCTTTGATATTTTAAGCTTTAAATATCAGTTGTTAGGCTCTTCAGTGCAATTATGGCACAAATGTACAATACTATGTGTTAAATATATGCACTCCAGATGTACAAATATTTTAAAACCTGAAATACTTAATTAAGGAAATTATAGTCTTATCGTTTCCTTCTCTACCTCTCAAAAATTATTTAAATAAACATTATATTAAGGTAAAAGCTGATTATTTGGTACATTATAGCATTCCTTGGAAAAAAGCATAAATATATATTTTTATTTTTTTCTAATGGTTATTAAAATTTCAGTGGCAATTTTCACAGAATTGGAACAAAGACTCCTACAATTAACCACAAAAGACCCCAAATAGCTAAAGCAATCTTGAGAAAAAATAAATTTAAAGGTATCACACAATCTGACTTCAAAATATACTACAAGGCTCTAGTAAGCAAAACACCATGGTACTGGCATAAAAACAGATTCATAGATCAATGAAACAGAATAAAGAACCCAGAAATTGACCTATATGAACAATTAATCTATGACAAATAAGGCAAGATTATACAATGAGATAAGGTAGGTCTCTTGAATAAATGATGTTGGCAAAACTGGACAAACCCAACCAAAGAATGAAACTGGAATATTTTCTCATATCATATATAAGAATAAACTCAAAATGAACTAAAGGCTTAAATGTAGGACCCAAAACTTCTAGAAGAAATCATAAGCAGTAAACTCTTTGATATCACTCTTAGAGACATTTTTTTTTGGATATGTCTCCTCCAGCAAGGAAAACACACACAAAAATAAATGGTCTACATCAAACTAAAGAGTTTTTGAACAGCAAGAGAAACTATCAACAAAACAAAAAGACAACTTACTGAATGAAAGAAGATATTTGCCAATAATACATCTGATAAGGGATTAAAATCTAAGATATATAAGAACCTCATACAACTTGACACACACGCGCGCGCACACACACACGCACACCAAATGATTTTATTTAAAAAAACTGAGCAGAGGACCTGAATAGACATTTCTCTGAAGAAGACATACAGATGGCCAATAGACATGAAAAGATGCTCAACACCAGTAATTATCAGAAAAATGCAGATTAAAAGCACAATGTGATATTATCTCATACCTATAAGAATGGTCATCATTAATAAATCAACAAACAACAAGTTGGCAGGAATGTGGAGAAAAGGGAACCCTCACGCATTGTTTGTGGGATTGGAAGTTGGTGCAATCACTATAGAAAACAGTACAAAGTTTCCTAAAAACAATTAAAAATAGAACTACTATATGATCCAGCAATTCCACTTCTCATCATTTATCTGAAGAAATTCCAAACAGCAATTTGAAAGACATATCAACCTCTATGCTCATTGCAGTATTATTTACATAGCCAAGATATGGAAGCAACCTAAGTGTCAATCAATTGATAACTAGATAAAGAAGAGGTGGTACATATATACAATGAAATATTACTCGGCTTTAAAAAAGAATGAAATCTTACTTGGCTTTAAAAAAGAATGAAACATGGATGGGCCTAGAGGGTATTATGCTAAGTGAAATAATTCAGACTGAGAAAAATAAATACCATATGATCTCACTTATATGTGGAATTAAAAAAAAAATGGACAAACATAATAGATACGAAGAACATTTTGATGGTTGCCAAATGGGAGGGGGTTGGAAGAATGGGTGAAAAAAGAGAGGGAATTTCAATATGTGAATTGCTAGTCATAAAATCAGTCACAGGGCTGTTAAGCTACAGCATTGGGAATATAGTTTATAATATTTTAATAACTATACGTATGGTATCATATGGACACTAGACTTATGGGGTGTCTAATCACTATGTTATACACTTGAAACTAATATAATATTGTATGTAAACTGTGATTGAAAATAATTAAAAAAAGAAATTTTAGAGAAAAAGTAGTGTTACAACCAAAATTCAACTGAGTAAATTTTAAAGCTCTTATAGTTTTATCCAGATTCATAAATTGGGCATCCCATCTAGCAGATAGAAAGGGATCACCATGAGGGGGTCAAATATATGGCAATGGAAAAATATAATTGAAATTTTTTTTTCTTAAGAATACTGGAACTAACATGAACTAATTAATGACAAAAAACATTTACCTGCTATTTGTTTCTTGGATCATTTTTGGCTAATAGAGATCATTTTATTTCATTTTACTCTTTTTTAAATTAAATTTATTGGGGTGATATAAAATCATACAGGTTTCAAGTGTACAATTCAATAATACATCATATGTATATTGCATTGTGTATTCAGCACTCAAAGTTAAATCTCCTTCTGTCACCATGTATTTCACTCCCTTGCCCTCATCTGTCTCCCTCATCTTTTTCCCTCTGGTAACCATTAAACTGTCGTCTGTGTCTATGAGTTTTTGTTGTCTTGTTCATTTGTTACTTTCCGTTTTATATCCCAGATATGAATGAAATCATATGGTTCTCAGCTTTTTCCATCTGACTTATTTCACTGAGCACGATAATTTCAAGATCATTGTCTCAAATGGCAGTATTTCATCTTTTCTTATGCTAATATTCCATTGTATATATGTACTCCATCTTCTTTATCCAATCATCTATCAAAGGGTATTGGCCGAGTGGTCATTTTACTCTTCTAAAATAATAATAAAATAGCCAGTTCTAGTTTTAAAATTTCATTTTCATACAAATACATAGTAATTTTTTGCTGTTTAATAGGATTTAAGTTTGTCTCTGGATCATTCCTTTTAACTTTATCTTCTCTAAGAAGACACATACTATCCACCAAGTATTGCTAAAACAAATGAGTAATATGGTTAAATCGAAAAATCTATATTAAAAAAATATTCTTATTCCAAATTATTTCATAAAATATTTTTATGGAGACATTTACTAAGAAATATATGTCTATTCCATGACTCCATTAAAAAAAAATATTCTAGGAACCCTTAAGATAAATAACTAATTCTAAAAACCAGAGGAGTGTTTTGGCTAAAATTTTCAAAGGAAGAAATTATAAAGGAAGAAAATTATACTTTTTCTTAACTTTCTAGGAAATAAAAAAATAGATAAAAGAAAAACATTCTTAACTGTACATAATGTATCACACCAGCCCTAATAAGACAAGGATCTCAGAACTTTTCGCATCTTTTTATCACTGAAACCAATTATTTTACTCTTATTATTAAAAAAGCAAGACTTTTAACATTTTCCTTAATTTCAAAATTATGTCTTCAATGAAAACACTTTTCTGTAAATTTCTGTGTTAACGTAGAATTTATTAAATCTTATGAAACTTGGAAAGAGTTGGCAAATGAAAGAATCAATGTTTATTGAGCACTGTACCAGAATCCTTAAAATCACTTTCTCATTTGCAGTGGGTACTATTTCCTCCATTTTGTGAGATGAAGAAACTAAGCTGAGAAAGGCCAGTTAGAACAAAGTAGCAATTATGATTCTTTCTCAAAAAAGAAGGGAGAGGAGCGTGGTGAGCATTAGCAATATGTACACTTCTAATTTTTGTAATTTGTTTTCAAACTTGAATGTGTCTTGGAAGTCTTTAACTGACATTCTTCTTAACTTTTAAACTTGGATTCTTGACCACAAGCTCCTGACTTTACTTCTTTTAATACTCTAGAGGCCTATGTTATTATCATATAAATAGGGACATGATTATGTATTAATTTTACTAGACTAAGTTTCAAAAGATAACAGGAAGTCTGAAATTCCATATTTGCATGCATTATACTGAACAAAAATAGATATTTTTTAATTTAAACTGTTTTGCAGTTGGCCTCTATTTCCAATGTCAGAAAGTCTGCAACAAGAGCTTGGATCTGGACCCAAGAGCCCTATAGTTCCAGGACACATTACTCCCTTATGTCACTCACTGTGTCCCTCACTTAGCTATTGTTTATGCTTACATGGTTGCAGGCCTTCATGGGAACAACAAAAAATAATTTTATTGTATGATTTAAACCTAACAGATGAGATCAATGAAGGAAGATTGTCTTCCCTTTTGTAGAAGGTACATTAAACATTTGTTTCCATTTAACCTATATATATTTTGAAGATATCTCTATTTTCTCTATATATTTCTGCAGTTCCTCACATATGAAACATTCAACTGTTAATGTAATTCAACTTAATATCAGGAACTAATAGTCAGGCTATTTTGAAAATGATGCTTTTAATGTTATTTAGGATAAATAGTGACAGTTTTATTAGTTACTATAGCAACCTGAAATTCTATTTAAAAATGTGACATTCCTTTTTCTCAGAGGCATTTTAATTGAAACATACCCAAGTGTTTACTGAAATGAATATCTAACGTCACCATCATAGCAGGAGGGCATACAATATTGCTGTGTCTGATAGTATAAGAGGTATATATCACTGAAAAAGAATTATATTTGTGGAAAAAAAGTCTTTTTTCAGTTGCTTAATTTTTTCATTAATTAGGCTTACTTATTTCTACCACCACTACCTATAATTTAATACTCTTACACTCTTGACTTTCTGGATCTGTTGAAATTGCTGTTACTTGAATACCAGATACTCTTTCATATTTCTTCTCTCTCATCCCGAATCTTACAAGTACACAAGGTAAGCAAACATCTTTTATTATAAGACTCACCACAAATATTCTACTTTAAGATTTTTTAACCATTTTTCTCCCTGGGAAGAATTTCTTCTCCTCTAAGTACCCTTAGTGTTTTCTATATAGGTCACTAATGTGTTTTATACATGTTTAATTCTGTTTCCTCTTCACTGAGTTGGTATATCTCAAGGGCAGAGCTAAATTTGTTTCCAGCATCTAGCACTCAAATAATGGGCTCTAAATAGTAGACTTAATGCCTAATGTACACATACATGCAGAAATGAATAACAAATCAAGTCACAGAAGGTAATGATTTATAAAGGCAAATATTTGAAAACTCATGAAAATATGAGAATGAATGTTATATATTTAAACTTTTATTGTGCCTCGACTAAACTATTCTCTTGAGCTTTATCTTTATTGCAATTTTTCTTAAAAGTTGTTCCTGTTCAGTTTAGAATACGCTTTAAGTGAAAAGGATTATAGAATTCTATAGAAAATTATAGAATTCTGCATGTATACACGATATTATATAATACGCTATGACAGGAAATTGTGTGTGTGTGTTTGTGTGCATGTACTTAGAGATTTTGAAAGGGTTAATGAAAGTATTAGTAGTGATTACATCAAAATGTTAACATTTTATTCCATTTTTTTCTTATTTCAATTGTTAAAATTTATTTAAACTTTTAATTTGATCATAAATTTACTTAAAAATATGTTCCTTAAGTAAAAATATATTAGCAAATATTCATGTTAACTGAAAATATGGTAGTATAAATGCTTATAAATACAGGTATTTAATAATTAAAAATGATAATAGTATTTTCCTAGGTGAATAGATTACAGTTGTCATTATTTCTCTTTAAAATATATCTTCCAAATGATTACTCATGTATAAAATTTTACAATGAGAAACATGTAAGGTTTAAGTTAAAAACAACCACCAAGAAAATAAAAACAGAGATAAAATTCCATGCCTTGTTTGAAAAGTCTCTAACTGGTGGCTTGCAAGCTTTTTAAAAAGTACAAAAAGTAATGTCAGGTTAAAGAGGAGGCATAGCACACCAATATTCCAAATGATTTTGTAGATTCTAACAATAAAGTTTCCAGTTTATAATGATAACAAACATTTATATAGTTAATGTGACCTGCTTTGCACATCATGAGTGACTAAGTGTATTGGTAGACCAGTTTCACTATGGTCCAACTATATTCTAAATATACTTCCCATGAGGAGTGCCTCATATGAGGTAAAGGGATCTTTAATTATTCTCCTTGTAATAATAAAAAAAATGTATAATCTGTTGCTGGAACAGTACATGGCCCTAATTAAATAGGTTGCACTGAGGATATTTTTCAAAAATAATACTCCTCTAAAAATATTCAGTCTTAGGGGGGATGAAGTAGAGAAGCAGAGTCTGTGCCTTCCCTGCTATGATCATCAGGAGGCCAAAATGATCTCATTTTGGATATTGCCAAATACAGAGGCAAATCCTTTCTGGAAGAAAGATTTCCCAACATGTATTGTGCTAGATAATCAGGAAAAACATCAAGAAATGAAGTCAATCGACCATTAACAAATGTGAAAGAAGTCAAGACACTATAAATCAGTAAAACAACAATGAGGAAAAACTATTTTAGAGATTTGAATATAAAAATACCTATTGAATTGTAGATACCTATGAGAATTTCAGATACTTATTAGAAGAGTTACATGTGAATTATCTTTAAATATTTAGTCAACATCATATATATGAGCAAATTAAAAAGAAATTAGAAATTAACTTTTAGAAATGAGCATATATAATTATGAAATAAAAAGAATCATTGGATAGGTTAAAGTGAATTAGAAAAAGCGAGAAAGAGAATTAATACATGGTAATATATAGCCCAAGAAATAACTAAAATGCATTGCAGAGATAAAGAGATAGATATATTCTTAAAACATTATGAAGTATGGAGGGCAGAAAGAGAGATGTAGTGAACAACTGATGGAGTCTCAGAAGCAGAGAATTCTTTAAAATTTAAGTCAAAAAAATCCAAAATGCATACTAATCAAAATTAGAAAACATAATTTGAAGAGATAATATTGTAAGTTTTCAGAACTAATACAAAAAGATAACAATATACTTACCCGGGAAGCACATTTTATCCCAAGCAAAAGTGTATAATTACAAAGGAATAACAGCTAAAAAGAAAGTTTTCTCAACAAGATTAAAAATGCAAGCCAGCAGATTGTGAAAAAAATTTGCAAAGTATATAGAGAAAATTGTCAACATAGAAATATAAAACTAACATTACCTTTAAAAATACAAAGCTGGGGTGACTTTAGACATAAAACAAAAGTTGAAATTAGAAAATAAGAAAACATATTACATAAATTAAATGACCTGAGCAGGGATGAAAATTTTTCTTATTATAATAAATGTAATTTGATTAAATTCCATGTTAAGAGGGAAAGTATAACAAGTGAAAAAAAATTTTGTTTTAGTAATAAATTATGAATGTGAGATAATTCATTAGCCTTATATAAGACATAAAAATATTCTCTCCCTCTAAACCATCTTCTGTTAAGAACAAATCAAGAGGCACTGGGATGGGGGTGGAGGGTGGTAGACAGGGGGAAAAAAATGAAATCATTTCTTCAATTAAATAAAAAAGTTTTAAAAAACCAAGAGGCACTATCCCTTATTATATAATTTATATTTATGCAAATAAGTTACTATTATTACCTAAATTTTGCTACCTTCTAGCTTTAAAAGAATAATTCCAGACCATATCACCCACTCCACCTTTCCCCAAATCTCCAATTATTTCTGGAGGTCACCAATGTGCATTTTAGGTAATCTCAAAGACATCCTCTCAAGATCTACTCATTTTCATCTAGATGTGAAGCTCTCTTGGACACTAAAGATGTTTCAGTTCTCATTGTGCCAGAACTGTAAATAATTCTCACAGAAATTGAAATAAGACTACTGACTACTTAAGATCATGTTTTGTCTCCTAGCCCTGAGACAGCACTATATATTCCCTATGTTTCCTAAATCTCTTTGAAAATATTTACTTTTAATTTTTAATTATGATACTTTTTAGAGCATTGAATATTAGTGGATAGCAGCAAGTTTGAGCATAAACCATCTTTTGCTCTCCTTCTCTCCATTTTATCTGTCACTGCCTCCAGATATCTCTCACATCTCTCTCTCTCTTCCACATTTATATAGTTTCTGTTTCCTAATCATATATTACTTAAAAATAAGACAATTAATTTCAAGCAATAATAATGTTCAATGTTTTTACCAACTTGCATGTCATGAAAACTGCCTGAATAATCAAGACACCTAGCAGTATGCCATACTGGTATAGACCTTCTGAGTCATACAACAGCAGTAAAAGTCATGCACTGCTTAACAATAGGGATATATCTGAGAAATGTAGTCTTAGGTGATTTTGAAACTGTGCAAACATCATAGAGTACTCTGATACACAACTAGATGGTATAGCTTTACTACATACCTAGGTTATATGGTTTGGCAGATTGCTCCTTGGCTACAAGTCTGTACAGCATGTTACTACACAAAACAACATGAGTTTAAATCAAGCACAAGAGAAATAATACAATCAAGAGACACAGTAAACATGAGATGTATGAAACTGCTGCCTGTGTAACATGGCTTACTGTTTCACAGCCAACTTTTTTCATAAGTAGAAAGAGTACACTCTTAAACAATGATAAAAAGTATAGTATAGTAAACCCATAAACAAGTAACAGCCATTTATTATCAAATATTATCTATATAATTTTATATGTTACACCTTTCTATAACTGGTAGCACAGCAGGTTTGTTTATACCAGCAGCACCACACACAAAAGATTAATGTGTTGTCTTATGATGTTACAAAGGCTACAGTGTCACTAGATGAAGGAATTTTTCCACTCCATTATAATCTTATGGGGCCACCATTGTATATGTGGTCTGTCACTGGTGGAAACACCATTATGCAGGGCATGACAGTACTGTAAGTATTGGCAGAGTTAGATTTCATCTTATGATTGCTCAAGCGGGTTGTAAATGTGTTACCCTGCACAGGTTTCTTTCCTGCCGTTGTTGATGGTTCAATATTTATCCTTTAGCATGCTGTCAAAATGAGAACTCAAAAGTTTTTGATATTTTGATGGTAAAGTGATTTAAAGCCTTAGTTAAAAAAAAGTTTTTATTGTAACTGCATAAGTGAACACCTTTATTTTTTTCTGTAGAAACAAAAGGCTAACACTCAAAATGGCCAGTGGCCTTTTACTCATTGTCAATCCACTGTGTGATAAAATAACTTTTTTCCATTTCTAACAATCATGGAGGCTGATAAAGTTCTACAATGTCTAAACATCACCAGGTATGAAGTCTGACAAGCTATTTCCATTGTCATGTTGATTTGTGTTATAAGCAATTAAGAAGTAGGCATTTACGATTTAAATATTCCTCTAAAACAGAAGAAAAGTAGAGGAATAATACATCTTTGTTGTTCCTGTTTTTCTAAGAAAGTTCTCATACATGTTGGACTAAAAACTCTGTAACTTGTTACAAACATAAAATTGAAAATATTGAGATGTCTGTACTTGTGTGATGTGTGTGTGTGTGCATATGTACATACATGTATTTGCATATGCTAAGAATCTGAAACTGTGCTTGGGAACTAATGCATCTCTGCACATCACTCTATGAAAACTGATTGAGAGGCAGGCAGGAAATAGGAATAAGTCTCTCATATTGCAGCATTTCAAATCCTAACATATTATGGCTCAATTAGGATGCCCAGCTACCCTCATGCCTCCATTTTTTTCTTCTTCTTTACTAAGAAAATTACTTCATCATTACTCAAATGTATTCAGTTTCACAATTAAACAAGAATGTAGAAAATGACAACATAGCACATTTTCTGTTTGTACTTTTTGCTCATTTATATCATGATAACTAAAAAATCGCCTGTTGCTTAAGTTTAAACTCAACCTAAATTTTTAACATAAGAGTTAGAAAATAAATATGAAATAAATAAAAGATTGCAAGTGGAAGATGGAAAATACACATACATACAGTCCTAGCACTTCTCCTATAATTATCAAAATATAAATACTGGAAAGGTAAAGAAATCTTATTTGTACCGGTGGATACAACATAAACCTTTAGAATGATAGTTGAAAATATCACCTCCTCTCCCACTCCAAACAGTAGTAATATTTTTTTTAAATTATGTTCCTCTGCAAATTCTGCCCATGTTGGATATTAGAGGTCAAACTTAAAACAGGAACCCCAATACATAGAGATGGGACTACTTATATGCCTTTAGTAAGTATATCATGCACATTGAGTTCTTTGTTCAGAAGTGGGAGAAATTTGAAATGATCTATCACAACATTCTATATTGTCTTTGCGTATGACATCCTCTACAGCATAGTAAAGATTATAAGTATATTAATAATAATATATAAATTCTTGCATTCACAGTTTTTTATCCAATTGAGGAAGCAGAGATGAAGAAGACCTAAGTAACCTGGCAAATCATACATAGGTAGTAAGTGGGACTGAAATTCAGATTCTCTAATGGAGTAATTTTTTCTACAGTCAACAATACCTTATAATTACAGAATATTTTTAAGCCATGAAGATGAAATGATTAACAAGGTCATATGAGCATTAAAACTCATTAATTTTAGAGGCTTCTGGTCAAAATGGTAGAGTAGATAAACACTGATTGCCTCCTCTCACAACCACATCAAAATAACAACTGAAGTACGGAATCATTGAGAATCATTGAGAATTGTCTCAAGTCTAGATAAACAGAACTTCCACAACTAAAGACATACATAAAAGGCCACCTCAAGACTGGTAGGAAGGGAGATATGGATCAGGCTGGTTCCACATATGTGTAGTGGTTAAAAATCTCAAGGAATATCTTACCTGCAGAGAGTGCCCAAAGGAGCAAGAGCTCTCAGACCAAATGAAGTCCCCACACCAGTGTTCCAATGCTAGGAAGAGAAGTTCCCACAATATCTGGCTGTGAAAACCAGCAGGGATTGTGACTGTGAGTGAGACAAAGGGTGGCTGGAGTCACAAACATTCCTCTTAAGGGGTTTGTGTGCTAACTTACCAATGGACTCACTCACTCTGATCTCCAGCACTGGGCCAGTAGTTTGAAAAGTGCCAAGAATATATGGGAAGGAACTGAGATGTCTGGCTTCAGGGCGAGGGCTAGAGGGCAATTTCTCTCAGACAGAAGTGGTGGTAGAAGCCACTGTTCCTTTGTCATACCCTCCTATCTCCAACATGCAAAGTCAGGTGGCCTCTATATCTGAGTCTCCATCAACTTAGCTAACACTGGTTGCTCTGCCCTAGTGATTTCCTGAGATCTCACTGCACTCAACTTGTGGTCACACCCAAGTTGCCTCCAGTTGCTCTTACATATAAACAGCCTGTTAGGCTCAGGCTGAAGACTTTTCTAAAATCTCTCAAAAATTCACAAAACCTAAAAAACATCATCTGGTCTCAGTGTGCCTCATACCTTTTGCTGAGCAGACTCAGGCCCAGCACTAATAGCAGCCAGCTTCGGTTTGCAGCTTGGCCTCTCAAGGTACATTTAAGCCCAATATGGGTGGTGGTCATCTGGGGATTGCTTGGTGGCTTATGCCATGTGGCCCTGGGCAAGGCACAAGCTGCAGCTGAACTTCGCCTGTGGTGGGGCCCCTCCCAGAAGGCCCTGGCCTGCACACCCAGCAGCCCACTTCAAACTGAGCAGAAGCATCAAGGGCCACATTCAAGAACAACACATCCAAAGGGCAGACTGGACAGTACCAGAGCCGTGCTAAAGTGAATCTTACTACATAGGGTCACCACTGCCGAACAATTCCTCCACTGCCATTACAAGCCAGTCTTTACAACCAATCAGCCAAGGGTCAATCCTTCCCATTGATGTATAAACAGAAACCAAGGCTCCACTACAACAGGAGAGCAAACAAAACTTATAGAAAGGACACGCTTGGAGCATCCAGCTCAGGTGACCAGGGATACTGTGCCACTGGGCTGCACAGGACACCCACTACATAAGGCCACTCTACTAAGACCAGAAGACACGGCAGCCCTGCATAAGATTAAACAACACACACACACACACACACACACACACACACACAAGAAGGCAGCCAAAATAGGGAGACAAAGAAACATGTCCCAAATGAAAGAACAGAGCAAAGGTCCAGATAAAGAACTAAACAAAATGTAGACAAACAATCTACCAGATGCAGAGTTTAAAACCTGGTTGTAAGGATGTTCAGTGAACTTAGGGAAAGAGTAGATGAACTAGTGGGAACTTTAACAAGGAGATAGAAAACATAAAAATGTAGATAGAAAACATTAAAAAAGAGCTAGTCAGAACTGAAAAGTATAATAACTAAAATGAAAGAATACCTTAGGGGAATCAAGAGTAGATTACATACAGCAGAGGATCAAGTCAAAATAGCAGGAAACACTCATTCAGAACAGCAAAAAGAAAAAAGAATCAAAAATTGAGGATAGTTTAAGAAGCCTCTGGGACAACATCAAGCCTGTCAATGTTAACATCATAAAGATACCAGAAGAGAGGGAGCAAGGAATTGAAAATCTATTTGAAGAAATAATGATAGCAAACTTTCCTAAGCTGGTGAAAGAAATAGACATACAAGCCCAGAAAGTGCAGAGTCCAAATAAGATGAACCCAAAGAGTCTCACTCCCAAGACACATCATAATTAAAATGCCAGAGGTTAAAGACAAAGAAAGAATCTTAAAAGCAGCAAGAGAAAACCAGTTAACTACAAGGGAGCTCCCATAATACTGTCAACTGATTTCTCAAAGAGATTTTGCAGGCCAGGGGGATTGGCACAAAATGTTCAAAGTGATAAAAAGCAAGGACCTACAACAAAGACTGCTCTACTCAGCTAAGTTACCATTTAGAAATCGAAGGACAGATAAAGAGCTTCCCAGATAAGAACAAGCTAAGTTCATCACCACCAAATCCACATTATAAGAAATGTTGGAGGGACTTCTTTAAGAAGAAGGAAAATAAGACCAAAAATACAAATTATAAAATTGCAATAATTACATATCTATCAACAATTACTTTAAATTAAATTTTCCAATCAAAAGATGATAGGCTGAATGGATAAGAAAACAAGACCCTTACATATGCTGCCTACAAGAGACTCACCTCAGATTGAAAGACACACACAGACTGAAAGTAAAGAAATAAAAAATATATATTTAATGAGAATGGAAACAAGCAAAAAAAAAAAAAACTGAGGTAGCAATACTTATACAAAGTAGAATTTAAAAACAAAGGCTAAAACAAAAGATGAAGAAGGAGGACCCATTTATCCTATTTGGTATTTTTTTCAAGAAACCCCAAATATTATTTTGAAGGAACATGAGCATCCATATGTTTATTGTAGCATTATTTACAATTGTCAAATAAAAGGCTACTTGGGTGTTTATCAATGGATGAAAGGATAAAAAAGAGGTGGTACATATATACATGTAATGTAACTCAGCCATTAAAAAAAAGGGATGAAATTTTGCCATCTGAACAACATGGATGGACCTAGAGGGTAGTGTGCTCAGTGGAATAGGTTCGACAGAGAAAGACAAATGCCCTATGATTTCACTTACATGTGGCATCCAAAGAACAAAATAAATAAACAAACAAAACAGGAGTAAAATCATAGATACAGAAATATTTTGATGGTTGCCAGATAGGAAGGGGGTTGGAGGGATGGGTAAAAGGAGAACGGATTAAGAAATACAAATTGGTAGTTATAAAATAGTTATGGGAATGTAAAGCACAGCATAAGGAACATAGTCAATAATACTGTAATAACTGTGTATGGAGCCAGATGGGTATAAAATTTATCAGTGTGATCACTTTTTAAGTATATGAATGTCTAATCACTATGTCGTACACCTGAAACTAATATAAAATTGTATGCCTGAATGTAATTAAAAAATAAAAATCTATTTTAAAACAATTCTTTTAACTCTAAGTAGGAAACTACAGAGAAAATCAGACTAAACTTAGAAGTTTAAATTTTTCCTCAAAAAGATATATTCCATAAATAAATAAATAAAAAATAAATAAATAAATAAGATAGATAAAGGAAACTAAATGTATACAGGGTATTAAAAGATATTTTTGGTTATATAATAATTTATTAATTAACACATAGTGAATTATTTATACATAAATTATATGATTTATTGGATTTGCTTTAAAATATTTACTCCAAAAAGTGTCTTTCTGGAAGATAAATGAAATGTAATATTAGAATGTTTATATAATTATGTGTCATTGAATTGGGCAATGGATACATGGGAGTTTTTATTACTCTATTTGATGAATATTTGGAAAATTTCCATAATAAAATGTCTTAAAATTTAAAGTTGTACATAATCTGTGCCAATGAACTTGAAAACTTAGGTAAAAATGGGCAATTTCCTATAACATATTCTATCAATCCTAACTTTTAAGAAACAAAAATCCTAACCATTAAGAAATTAAATCAATAGTTAAAAGTATACACACATGCACACCTAAACCTACTGGTCTCCGGTGTTTTTCTAGGTGAAACATAATTTCAAATACATGCAAATTCTTTCAAAGAGTGGTAACTGTACTCCCTAACCCACTTTATGAAGCTAGTACAGCATTGCATTGATATCAAAACCAGAAAAAGACAATATGACAAAGAAAATTACAGATTAAAAAATAAGAACAGATTAATCTCATATATTATTGTAGATGAAATTTCTTAATAAAATAGAAGCAAATCTTATTTAGCAATACATAAACGCAAGTAATGTAAAAGAGTTTAACATCAGAAAATCTCTTTATGTTTTGCTTTAGTCAAGATAAGAAAAAATACGATAATTTTAATTGAAAATGAAAAAGCATTAAACATGATCAAATACACATTCAGATTAATAATAATAATAATAATAATAATAATAATAATAAAAACCTTCAGGAAACTAGTTATAGAAGACTGCCCTTTAAGTTGAATGTTTCAAAACAAGCCCGTAAGAAATGTCATACCCCATGGTGAAATATTAAGATGATCACTTTTTACAGGCCTACCTTAAAGATATTGCAGTTTTAGTTCCAGATCACCATAAAATAAGTGAGTACCTACTACAATAAAGTGAGTAGTAATCTTTTTGCTGCTGCAGGGTCTTGCCTTCAAGTTGTAAACAACATGCTTGCAAAGCGCAGTAAAGTAGCGCAATAAAACGAGGTTTGCCTGTATACAAAAAACAAGAACGTTACCATGATCAGCACTTTCATTAAATATTTTTGGAAGTCCTAACAAAATGCAGTAAAATGAAAGAAGTAATTTATGACATTAAAAAGAAAACAAAAGTGAAACTATCCTATATAGTTAGGATTGCCTAACTAGAAAACCACATATAAATCTTCAAAATTATTACACTTAATAATAGTTGGCTAGTGTGCTATAATTTAGATGAGAGATCAGCAAATTACAGACTGTAGACCAAATCCATTTGCTGTCTGTTGTCTCTTTTTCTAAGACCTCTGAGCTATAAATGATTTAAGTGTAAAAATGGCTCTATTTTTCAGTGAGAACTGCTAGATTTTGCTCCTTGGTCTGTAAGACCAAAAATAATGACTACCTGGCCTTTTATAGAAGTTTGTCAATCCCTGGCTTGGATCTCTAAATAAAATTCTTTCTAAACCACGATTAGAAGATTAATTTATAAAGGCCTTTTATAAAGGTTAACTTACTGGGCAAGACTAACGTATCAAAAGAAGTGATGACGCTGCAGAGAAAATGAGAGGTATTTTGTTACACGGAGAAAATTATAAGACTAGCATGCAAAAAAATATGACTAACTCTTACCAATAAGTTTTAAAAGTCAAATATACCAGTAGAAAAATGGCAAAAGCACAGGAAATACAAATAGCCTATGACCATTAAAAAAAAAAATTGTGTATCATTAGTAATTAAGCAATTGCATTTTAAAGCCATATGGAAATGTTATTTTCACATCCATCAGACTGGTAAAATTTATGTTTGATAATGTCAAGTATTAGTAGGATATAGATCAAATAGCATTCTAATATTCTGGTACAATCTATGGAGAAAATTTTGACAATACATATTGATGTTAAAGGAATAAATAACAAATTCCCCAGAATTTCACCACTGGAAATTTACTCTAGAGAAATGCTTGTTTATTTGTAAAAAGGATGGGTTTTTATTAGAATATAAGCTTCAGGAGGATAGGGATTTCATTTTCCTCCTGTATCCTTGATGATTGATAAATATTTGTTAAATAAATACATGAATGAAATAAAATTAGTTATCAACTAAATGTCCACCAACAGGACAATGGATTCATTTGGCTTAGTCAACATAAAAATCGATACAAAAGGGAAAATGAATGAACTAGAGCTACATAAATATGATGAGTATCAAAGGTGTAATACTGAGTAAAAAGGTTTCAGAAGGATACATACAGCAACAAATAAAATACCAATGTTAATACTATACATTATTTAGAGATGGAAACAGTGCATAAAGACATTCGGAGCTTCTTTTTTCTAAAGGAGATTAGATTGGGGAGCAGCGGCACATAATGAATTTACAGGGTTTTTTTTTAATTGCTTTATATTTACTTCTGTGTAACGAATATGTGAATATTCATCATATTATTTTATAAACTTTTTTGTAAGTAGTATATAGTTATTTAAAAATAAAGAATAATAAACTGATGTATTCTGGAAATAAAGAGAAAACTGTTTATAGGAAAGTTGAGCTATATTTGTTAGGCACCAGGTGAAATGCAAAACCAGAAAGTTTTTTGTTGTTGTATTCTCTTCCCCTGAGAATAGCTAAAGGAAATCAACTTCATGAGAGTAAGAGCTTGAGAAATTAAATGGTAGTGTAATCATAAAGAGTCTTGAATGCCAAGGTGAAGAGTTTAAATCAGTTTCTGAAAACAATGCATATTTCCTAGCAAGAAGATGAGGTGCTCAAAAGAGCATTTCATGATGATATATGTGAGCAGTAGTATAAAAATACAGGAAAGACATTATGGAAACCAATAAGAATACCTAATATTATGTTATGAAAATCTGAACAAGCACTAAATAGAAAATAAGATTTCGTTAACCAGTCATGAAGGATATAAACAAAGCTAAAGATGAGTTAAAGTTTTTGCATCAAATTGAAGTGGGGAGAAGAGATGGCAACATTCCCTGGATAAGGAGCAGTCTAAGGGAAGGTTGGAATTAAAAAAAAAAAAAAAAAAAAAGATAGAATTAAAAAAATTTTTTAAGTTGGAATTTTAAAAAATGTTGAGCGGGATCTGGCAGAAGATGGCAGACTAGGTAGAAGCAGGGTTCACATCCCGCCAGGTCCACAGTAAAATTTCAACCAAATTATAAAATAATCAACAAGGAGAATCACCTGAAGTGCAGCTGATCAATGTAACACCTACTTCTAATAATATAAAGGAGCACAAAGAAGTCTGTAGGAGGGACAAAGTCACAAGTCCAACTGAAGCCACACCTGAGAGTGGTGGAGGGACACTGGTAGGGAAAGTGAGGGAGTAGAAACTCCCCTGAAGGAGATGGGGGTCATGGTCTCACTTGGGGGCTCCCCAGCCCAGAGTCCCAGCCCAGGAAAGAGAAGATTCCAATAACTGACTGCACAAACCAGGGGTTTCTGGTCGTTTGGGTGAGAGGGAAAGGAGACTGAACCCTAGATGCCCCTATGAAGGACCCACTCACAGGCTTTCTGACCAGTGGACACTGACCTGGGACATCAGCAGTGGATCAGAGGCTCACGCGGGATTCATAAACGAGAAAGTTTGCATTTCTTGGAGCCAGAACAAGGGCTGGAAGGGCAGCTACCATTGTGCCTCAGTCTGGGCCCCTTCTACAGAGCAATGGGCAGATCACTCCCACAGGGCCATTAGAGAGCACTAGCCTGAGGGGATCAGCAGGCTCCACCCAACCTGCAGATTGCCTGGGGCTATCATTACTGGATGGCTGCCACGCCCTGCACAAATCCAAGGCCAAATGTTTGCAGCTGGTGGCCAGTGCTGTGAATGTGCATTCTGAGATAGTTTCAGGCAGATTACTGCTGCCAGCATGAACTTGGGTGGATCTCAGGATCTGTGGGCCAGTCCGGGACAGCAGCTGGTCTTGCTGTGATCTGGGACTTCTGCAGGAATGCGTGCTTAGGGAAGTTGCAGCAAGGCTGAGGCTCTGTTGATCTGACTGCTATTGTCTCCCTGAGACCCCACTCACGAATTGCTCCAGGTGACTCATAGACAGAAAACTGCCACCCCTCTGCCCCTCCACCCAGGTCTCCCAATCCACACTGGCTACAAACTTTGGCTAGCACAGGGTAAGCACTGCATGGAAATCATTTGCAGACCGACCTCTGCCTTCCTAGAGCACAGGGGTGTGGGACCGCGCCCAGAAGGCAGCTGATCTCACTATGAGCTGTGATTATAGTGGGAACACCTGGGCACAGAAGTTGCAGCAAACTGAGGCTTTGGCCTGATGGCCCTTATCTGCCTGAGATCCTACTTCACCCAAGCCTCAAAGTACTTACAGTCCATTGACAGGCAGCCTCCCCTGCCCTGCATGGCTTTGGGATTGCACATTCTGTGCAGGCAACAGACATTTCCTAGCACAGTGAACACATTTCAAGGAAAACAGTTGTGGGCAGACCACTGCTGCCTATATGAGCTGCAACATCTCTTGAGGGGATTGCAGGGGTCTGTGGGACCACCCCAGAGAGCAGCTTATCCCTGATGTGATCTGTGACTACTGCAGGAACATGCAGACACAGAAATTGCAGAAAACTGAGGCCGCTAGCCTGACGGCCATTGACTCCCTGAGCTCCTGCCCCACCCAATATACAAAGTGCCTGCTGCACCTTGATAGGCAGCTGCCCATGCCCTGGGGTGGCACACTCAGGCCCAAGGGAGGCAGGTGACCTTGCTGACTGGAACTTGTACAGGGAGCAACAGACACAGCACTAGCATGTAAACTGGCCCTGCAGTGGCAGGGGGAAATTTACTCAATAGACCCAGGAGACTCCTGGGGTCCCTGCACCACCCAAACACATATCACCCAGAGGCTCTTCCAGTTTCAGAGTTTATGGCAACTGACAGGTAGTGTCAGAACTGGAGTAGCACTAGTCCTTCTGCTAAAGTGCTAAACCAGGGACAGAGGATAACGGACCACTGACTACAGCATTGTCTCTTCCACTTACCTATAGGCAACAACCATCTGCAGATCACTTTGTAGTTCCCTTTGGGTAGCCCTGAGCAATCAAAAGCAGCAGCCGACATTGGGAGCCCCTCTCAAGGGGTCAAAACCACTACAGCCAGAGGCTAGTGCCAGACCACAACAGAGCAACTCCTTAGTAGTCCCATTAGCAGTACACACAAAGGGTGGTTGCAACAAGTACAAAAGCCTGTTAGGGCAAATCCCACTCAGTGGGGTCAGCCCCTACACAGCAACTCTTACCTTGTGAGTGCAGCCAATTTCCACAATTAGTCAACCTGAGCATTAATCCCATCTTTTGATGTACAAACAACAATAAAAGCTTGGTGACAACAGAAGATCACACACAACCCCAGCACAATCATGTCCAGAGCCCCTAGCATAAGGGATCAGAGACAGTATACCACTGGGCCACACAGGACACCTTCCACATTAGGACATCTGGCCAAGGCTGAGTGATGAAACAAATATCCCTGACATGTAGAAACGAACACAGGAGGCTAATAAAATGAGAAAACAAAGAAACATTCCACAAATGAAACAACAGGAGAATACTCCAGAAAATAAGCTAAGTTAAATGGAAGCAAGCAACCTACCAGAGACAGAGTTCAAAATAATGGTTTAAGGACGCTCAATGAACTTAGAGGGAAAATGGGTGAACATAATGAAAACATCAACAGAGAGATAGTAAGCATAAAAAAAGAAACCATAAAAAAAGAACAGACAAAATGAAATGAAATACACTAGAAGGATTCGACAGGAGACTGGACAAAGCAGAAGATTGAATCAGAGAGCTGGAAGACAAGGTAGCAGAATACACCCAATCAGAACAACAAAAAGAAAAAAGAATTTTTAAAAAATGAGGATAGTTTCAGAGACCTCTGGGACAACATGAACTATAACAAAATCTAGATCATAGGAGTATCCGAAGAAGAGTGAGAGCGAGGGATGGAGAATCTATTTGAAGAAATAATGACAGAAAACTACCCTAACCTGGCAAAGATATTAGACGTAAAAGTTCAGGAACCATGAAGAGTCCAAACAAGAGGAATTCAAAAAGACCTACACCGAGACACATCATAATTAAAATGCCAAAGATCAAAGACAAAGAGAGAATCTTAAAAGCAGCAAGAGAAAGGCATCTAGTTACATACATGGGTAAGCATATGCTTACTATGTATGTAACATGGGTACCCCCATAAGAATGTCTGCTGATTTTTCAATGGAAACTCTGCAGGCCAGAAGGGACTGGCAAGAAATATTCAAAGTTATGAAAAACAAACATCTATAACCACGAATACTGTACCCAGCAAGGCTTTCGATTAAAATGGAAGGTGAGATAAAGAGCTTCCCAGACAAGAAAAAGCTTAAGGAATTCATCACCAACAAGCCAGTATTGCAAGAACTGTTAAAGGGTCTTCCGTAAAAAGAGAAGGAATAAAAAGAAAATAGAAATAACACATATGAATAATAAAATGGCAGCAACTATGTACCTATCGGTAATCACTTTAAATGTAAATGAATTAAATGCTCTAATCAAAAGACATAGAGTAGGCAAATGGATAAGAAAACAAGACTCATGCATATGCTATCTACAAGAGACCCACTCAAGATCAAATGACACTAACAGACTGAAAGGGATGGAAAAAGCTATTTCATGCAAATGGAAATGAAAAGAAAGCGGGTGGGTGCAATACTAATATTAGATAAAATAGGCTTAAAACAATTCTATAATACGAGACAAAAAAGGGAATTACATAATTATAAAGGGATAGATAAATTAAGAGGAAATAATCCTAGTAAACTTACGCACCCAACATATGAGCACCTAAATACAAAAAGCAGTATTGACTGACATAAAAGGAGAGATCAAAAGTAATACATTCATAGTAAGTGACTTTAATACCGCATTGACACCAACGGACAGATCTTCCAGGCAAAGAATCAGCAGGGAAACAATAGGCCTAAAAGACACACTGGACCAGATGGATTTAATAGATATTTCAGGGCATTTTACCCAAAAGAGCAAAAAATACATTGTTCTCAAGTGAACATGAAATATTTTCCAAGATAGACCACATGTTAGGACACAAAACAAGTCTCAGTAAATTTAAGAAGATTGAAATCATATCAACTGTATTCTCTGATCACAATGGTATGACACTAGAAATGAACTACAAGAAAAAAACTAGAAAATACACAAATACATGGAGGCTAAATAACATGCTACTAAACAATGAATGGGTTATCAACAAGATAAAGGAAGACATCAAAAGATACCTAGAGACAAATAAAAATGAAAATATGACTCAAAATCTATAGGACATAGTGAAAACAATCCTAAGAGGAAAATTCATAGCAATGCAGGCCTACCTCAAGAAACAAGAAAAAGCTCAAATAAACAATCTAACCTTACACTTAAAAGAACTAGAAAAAGAACAGCATACAAAGCCCAAAGTGAATAGAAAGGAGGAAATAATAAAGATCAGAGCAGAAATACAGTCTATAAAAACAATACAAAGATTAATGAAACCAAAAGCTGGTTCTTTGAAAGAATAAACAAAATTGACAGACTGTTAGCAGACTTATCAAGAAAAAAGAGAGAAGACTAAAATAAATAAAATCGGAAATGAAAGAGGAGAAATAACTACAGATCCACAGGTATACAAAGGATCATAAGAAAAGAACAAGTAATTATACACCAACACACTGTACAATCTGGAAGAAATGGACACATTCCTAGAAATATATCAGTATCTCAATACTAAATCAAGAAGAAACAGAAAATCTGAACCAACTGATTACCACCAATGAAATAGAGTCAGTAATCAGAAACTTCCCCAAAACAAAGTCTTTGACCAGATGACTTCATAGGCAAATTTTACCAAGCATTCAAAGAATTATCACCTATTCTTCTCAACTATTCCAAAAATTTAATTCCTTTTATAAGCCTACCATTACCTTGATTCCAAACCCAGACAAAGACATTACAAAAAAAACAAACAAAACAAAACAAAAACAAAAAAAAACTATAGGCTGATATCGCTTATGAACATTGGTGCAAAAATCCTCAACAAAATGTTAGCAAATTGAATTCAGCAATACATTAAAAATATCATATACCATGATCAAGTTGGATTTATTCCTGGGATGCAAGGTTGGTACAACATCCACAAATCAATTAATGTGATATCCTATTAACAAATTGCAAGTTAAAAACTATAGAATCATATCAATAAATGCAGAAAAAGCATTCAACAAAATCTAGCATCCATTTATGATAAAAACTCTCAGCAAAGTGGGAATAGAGGGAACACATCTCAACATAATAAAAACCATATATGACAAACCTACAACTAATAGTGTACTAAATGGGGAAAGGCTAAAAGCGTTTTCCTTAAGATCAGGGATAAGACAAGGATGCCCACTTTCACCACTCCTCTTTAACATTGTATTGGAAGTTCTAGCCACAGCAATAAGACAAGGAAGAGAAATAAAAGATATTCAAATTGGAAAGGAAGAAGTAACACTCTCGCTATTTGCCAATGACATGATACTAGATATAGAGAACCCTAAAGATTCCAACAAAACTGTTAGAACTGATCAATGAATTCAGTAAAGTAGCAGGTTGCAGAATAAATAGTGTTATTTTTATACACCAATGATGTTATTTTTATACATCAGTGATGAACTTTCAGAAAGAGAAATTAAAAAACAATCTCATTTGTGATTGCATAAAAACTATGAAATACCTGGGAATCAAATTAACCAAGAAGGTAGAAGACCTGTTTTCAGAAAATTATGTCACTGAAAAAAGAAATTGATGAGGTACAAGTAAATGAAAACATATATCCTGTTCATGGGTAGGAAGAATCAACATTGTTAAACTGGCTATACTACCCAAAGCAATCTGTAGATTCAATGCAATCCTTATCAAAATATCAATGGCATTTTTTAGAGAGCTAGAACAAACAAAAACCCTGAATTGACATGGAAATCTTGAGAAAGAAGAATAAAGTTGGAGGTGTCACACTACCTGATATCCAACTATACTACAAGGCTACAGTAATCAAAACAGCATGGTACGGGTGTAAAAACAGATACATTGATCAATGGAACAGAATAGAGTGCCTATATGGTCACTTAATATATGACAGAGGAGGTAAGAATATACAATGGGTAAAGACAGTCTCTTCAATAAATGGTGTTGGGAAAATTGGACAAATACATGCAAAAAGAGAAGCTAGACCACCTTCTCACACCATATACAAGAATAGACTCAAAGTGGATTACAGACTTGAATGTAAGACCCCAAACCATAAAACTTCTAGAAGAAAACATAGGAGTAAGCTCTCTGATATTACCAACAGGAATTTATTTTCAGATATATCTCCTATATCTCCTTTGGGCAAAGGAAACAAAAAATAAACAAATGGGACTACATCAAACTAATAAGTTTTTGTACAGCAAAGAAAACCATCAACAAAACAAAAAGACAACCAACAGATTGAGAGAAGATATTAGCTAATGATACATCTGATAAGAGGTTACTATCCAAAATACATAAAGACCTTATACAACTCAACAGCAAAAACCAAACAATCCAATTTAAAAATGGGCAGAAGACATGAATAGATACTTCTCCAAAGAGGAAATACAGATGGCCAATAGACGTATGAAAGATGCCCACGGTCACTAATCATCAGACAATGCAAATTAAAACCACAATGAGATATCACCTCAGACCTGTCAGAATGGCTATCATCAATAAACCAAGGAACAAGTGTTGGTTAGGATGCAGAGAAAAGGGAACACTCATACATCGTTGGTGGGATTTCAAATTAGCACAGCTGCTATGGAAAATAGTCTGGAGGTTTCTCAAAAAATTAAAAATGGGTATACCTTTTGACCCAGCAATCCAAAGAAAACCAAAACAATAATTTGTAAAGATCTATGCACCCCAATATTCATGGTAGCATGATTTATAATGATATGGAGCAAGGTATGGAGCAAGCTTAATACTCATCAACGTACGATTGGATAAAGAAATTATGGTTCATATATACAATGGAAATACTCAATCATTAATAAAAATGAAATCCCCCATTTGCGATGACATGGATTAGAGGTTATTATGCTGAGTAAAATAAATCAGACAAAGATAAATACCATATGATTTCACTTATAAGCAGAATCTAAGGAACAAAAAGAACAAACTAATCAAAAACAGACTCACAAATATAGACATGATGGACAGAGGGGAGGGGAAGTGGGAAACTGGAAGAATGGAGTGAAAGGTTAAGGAAATACAGATTAATAGTTGATAGATGGTCACAGGGATTGGTAGCATGGTGTAGGAATGCAGTTCACATTAATATATTGGCTGGGTGAAAACCAGAGGAGAGAAAGAGCAATTAGGGGGATTGGTTTATAAACTATATAAATGTCTAGCCAATGTACTATATGCTTGAAACTAAAAAAAAAAAAAAAAAAAAAAAAAAAAAAAAAAAAAATGTTGAATTGATTAAATGTGTTGAGTTTGAATTTACCTCACTTAACAGAGAACAGAAATAGTTCTAGGTAGGCATTGTAATTCAGGAGTGCCACAATAAAATCGCTGCACCTACACCTTTATTTTTCTTTTAGTTGATAGCTGGAAACGTTGGCTAATTATGTGAGAGAATCATCCTATAAGCTTTACATTTGATTCTCTCAATTATCTTATGTGGCAGTGTATCAGTTTGTTAGGGCTGCTTAACAAAGTAACACAAACTGAGTTGTTTAAACAACTAAAATGTATTGTCTCTTTGAGCCTGGAAGTCTTATATCAAAATGTCACAGTTTTGGGTGTTTTCTGATGGCCGTGAGTGAGAATCTGTTCCATTCTTCATTCCCAATTTCTGGTGTTTGTTGGCAACCTTTGGCATTCCTTGACTTGTAGGTCTCTGCCTTCATCTTCACATAATGTTTTTCCTGTATGCATATCTATGTCCAAATTTCCGTTTTTATATTGAAAACCAGTCCTATTGGATTTAGGCCCCACCCCACTCCAGTATGACATCATTTAACTAATTACATCTGCCATGATCCTACATCAAATAAGGTAATAATCTGAGGTGCTTGGGTCAGGACTTTAACATATAAACATGCCATAATATGTAGGTATTACTTTTATTCCTAAATTTTATAGATGAGTAAATTGAGGAAGAGAAGGGTTATGTCAATTACCAAGGTCACTCAGGTAGAAAGTGGTGGAGTTATAATTTGCATTCAAGCAGTCATAAGGCATTCTTTAATTTAGAGGTTAGAGTGAATTAAAAAAAAAAAAAACAACTGCATTTGATAGGAAGTTGTCTAGTATATACTGGAAATACTAAAAATGTTTCGCTTTAGAGAGAAGTGATAAATTCAGTTTTAAGAAGTATAAATAAAGCATGCAAATAGTAGGTATTAAGGGATGAGAGTGGAGAGATGCATATGAATGCAGAAACCTGGCTCTCTGGAAGATTCACTTTGCCAGCCTGGCGTTTTCTCCATGCCTTCCCTGAACCTACCAGATCCTTCACAAGTCATTAAAATCAATGTGAAGACTGTAAATGGGGATATGAGAATGAGTAAAAATCTTGAGAGAATTAGAGGTGTTAGAAGTTGGTCTTTGTCTAACTCAGTTTGCTTTAAATATAAAATCTTACCCTTATAGACCAAAATGTAGGTAATTCTAAAAATCTATTCTAAAGGCTTACTTCTATTTCAGGCTTCTATTGTTACTCATTTCAGATGTTTCCAAATTTTTGTTTTCTATATAATGCTGTGAGAAGCATCCTTGCTACTATATTATATTGTCTATTCCACATTTATTTTCTTAGAATAAACTCCTAGACATAAACTTGCTCAGAGTGTATATAACTTCCAAGATTCTTGGTATTTATAATTGTCCTCAATTTTCCTTGGACAATTCCTCAATATCAAACACTTTGCCTTCTGGTGTCAATATCCCTTATCAGCGTTATCACTCATCAAAGTTATTTTCTATTCATGTGAGTTTATTTATGGCTTTCTGAACTTGCCATCTGCTTTCACATATCCCTTTTATGTGAGATATAATCATAGTCTTCCTTCTAAGTCCAATTTACTGTTATTGCCTTTTTGGGGAAACTTTCTGATTCTCATGGCAATATTAATTTATCCTTCCCATGTGCTCCCTTTGCGGGTGCCTTGGATCCTCACTACAGTTCTCACCAGGTCCTAGTTGGCAGTCTTTCTGCTGGCTACGTTGCTAGCTCCTTATAAATAAGAACCATGTCTTCACATCTTTAGCATCAGCGAGAACTGGTGAAAATAATGTGTAATCAAATTTTCGTCAATGTTTTTGAATGAGAAAAAAGAGCATATATTCTCTTTCCCCAAGTTGGACCTAAATTCTCTGACCCAGTTTTTATAATCCCTTAGGGCAGCAAACCATTCTGACAACTGCTGACTGTGATAAATCTCAATTACGTGAGACAAAATTCAAAAAGTTGAATAGATTTACAGAAGGAACCATGTGTGATTTTTAAATATGGATTTAATTCACATTCTATTAATGGCTGGCTGAATGGTTTCATTACAATTTTAATCATGTTTACTCTTAGAGCAATGTCAAATATAGAACAATTGCGTGTGTCTTGAAAGGAAAACAACAGATTTCAAAGCTGTTTCTCATGAAAATCAAGAAAAGCATAAGAATTAAAAAGCACTTCTAACATCAAACGACCATAGAATATTAAATACATTATATGTTGGTCTCTTTCTTTAAGAAAGATATATATTTAAGCACCTATTTCAAAAGTCTGCAACTACAAATTGTTTAAAACCCACTGCGAGCAGCATTTTAACCTGCTAGTATTTGTGTCTGTCACAGGTCAGGGAATTTTACACATTAACTTCAAAAGTAAATTAATTCTGTTGCTTTCCATGGACTGTCTGTTTTAACTCTCCTCTCCTGGTTGCTCAGACTTTCATAAGTGTTTGATACCCATTGCTTCTAAGTTCAACCCCATGAACATTTACATATCCTATATATCACGTTTGCTCAGAACTCTGCTCCCTATTCAGGCATTAATAAACCACATGAAAATGAAACTATTAATTTCTCCCTTGATACACATCTATCTCTGCCTGGAAATTTTGTAGAGTTCATCAGCCAAAAATTTGTCTTTATTTATAAGAATTTGATGATATAGTAGACATGTTGAGAAATCATTTTCTGTCTGGAAAGACTTTGGACGTAACTAACCCAATGAAGTGATAAATTCGAATTCTATAAAGGAGCCCGCAAGTAATATCATGAGCAATGCAGATCTTGTGTGGCAAATGAGTGCAAAGGCTCCATCTAGGGGGCCCTGCAGCTGCTCTAGTCCAGAAGAATTTTGCCATGCTGGATAGCAAGAATGAAGCCCAGAAGCCGATTTTCAGTTTCTTATAAAATCAAACATTTTTAAATTGTTGTTAAGTAATTCAGTGTTTTTTAAACCTTGTATGGACCAAAGAAAACACACTTATGAACGTGTATCAATTTAATCATCAGTGACATCATTTCTTTATGTTAATAAATAAAACATGCAGAAAATACAGAAATAAATATTAAGTTTAAAAAATAATGATTAATTTCCTATGTGTAGAAAATTCCAGGTTGATTGTACATATACACATACATATATTGACATTGTTTTAGGTCAATAAATATGAATACATGTAATTTTTAGAAAGAGCAGAGTGTCTAGATGTACCATTATTTTGTGACCAAGCTCTTAATTTATATACGTTTAAGAATTTTCTGATTTTTTACTATTGAAAACAGTACTTAGATATGTATAAACTTGTATATGCAACATGTTTTATTATTTCTTGAGGATAAAATGTGGTAAACTGAATTTCTGGGTATTTTGTATAGATATTTTGAAGACTTTTGGATTTGTAACATATTTCTTCCAGAAAATATGTTACAAATTTAAATTTCTCAACAATAGTGTACAAGAAGGGATATTTCCCCATGTTGACATTTATCTTTTAATCGTTTAAGTGAAAAAGAGGATATTAATGTTGTTTTAGTGTATACATGTTTGACTTTGCAACAACAAAATTTTTTCTGATATCTATGGCCACTGCTTTCTCTTTTTTTTAAATTTTTTCCTTAGACTTGAGTCATGTTAGGCTGTTAGTCCTTTTATTGATTTATAGAACTTCTTTATATATTCTTTAGATTATTTATCTTTTGTATATCATATATACTGCAAATATTTTCCTGAGGTTGTAATATTTCTTACTAGTTATGTTTATTTTTTAACTATACACATTTTCTATGTGCATTGAAAAAAAATTTATCAAACTTATTTAATTATTTTCTTTATAGATTATTAGAAAGGAAATATCCCAACCAAAGTTAAAAGAGTATTTGACTATATTTGTACAATAACTTTTATGTTTTTCATTATATTTACAGTTAAATTTAGTCTCTCTGTAATTAATTCCCAGGGAAATTGTGAGGTAGTTAATTTATGCTTTTGCAAACTGGTAACTGTTACCACAATTTTATTTACTTTTTTCTATCATTTCATTTATTTTAAATTTAATGTTTTTAATAAACTATAATTTAAATATTTTTAAAGCATATAACCAGTTTTCAAATCAACCTTACAAAAGAATTATCTATTTCCTCCTGTTTTGAAATATTTTATCATAAAAATACCCTTCTATGTCATCAAACTATATCCAGATTGTGTGACGATGGCTCAATACTTTATCTGCAGAATTCTTCACAGGAGTATTGTGAAGGTTGTTTTCTTCCTTTTTTAAAAAATTAAAGTAGAGATGACGTAATATTTAGTTTCAGGTGTACAATACAGGATTCAACATTTATATACCTTATGAAATGATCATTATGCTAAGTTAATAACCACCTGTCATGGTACAAAATTGTACATTATTGACTATCCGCATGCTGTACAATACATTCTTGTAACTTATTTATTTTATAAATAGAAGTTTATACCTCTCAATCTCCATCATCTTTTCTGCCTTTCTCCCTGCTGCCTCTCTTCTGACAACCTCAATTTGTTCTCTGTCTCTATGAATCTGTTTCTGTTCTGTTTGTTAGTTTTGATTTTTAGATTCAAATATAAGTGAAGTTATATGATATTTGTCTTTCTCCACCTGACTTATTTCACTTAGGATAATATTTTCTAGGTCCATTCATACTGTGATAAATGGCAAATTTTACTTCTTTTTTATGGCTAATAAGTATTATATATTCATTACCCATTCATCTATTGATGGGCATCTAGGTGACCTCTTCATCTTGGGTGCTGTAAATAATTCTACAATGACCATCAGTGTACATATATCTTTTTGAATTACTGTTTTCATTGTCTTTGGATAAATGAACAGAAGTGGAATTCCTGAGTCATATGATAGCTCTCTTTAATTTTTCACGGAACCTCCATACTATTTTCCATAGTGACTATATCAATTCACAGCCCCATAAGCAGTTCATGAGGGTCTCTTTTCTCTGCATCCTCATTGATACTTCTTGTTTCTTGTCTTTTTGATAATAGCCATTCTACAGGCATGAAGTAATATCTCTTTGTGGTTTTGATTTGCATTTCCTTAGTTGTTAGCAATACTGAGCATCTTGTTATATGTCTGTTGGCCTTCTCTATGTATTCTTTGAAGAAACGTCTCTTCAAGTCCTCTCCCAATCTTTTAATTGGATTTTTTTTTTATGTCGAGTTCTATGAGTTCTTTATATATTTTGTTTATTAACCCCTTTGTCATTTGTACCATTTGTAAAGATCTTCTCCCATTCAATAGGCTGCCTTTTGCTTTGTTGGTGGTTTCCTTCATATGCAGAAGCATTTAGCTTGATGTAGTCCTATTTTTAATTTTTATTTTTTTCCCTTGTCTGGGGGGACATATCCAAAAAAATATTGCTAAGACCAATGTCAAAGAGTTTAATGCCTATGGTTTTTTTTTTTCTAGGCGTTTCACAGTTTTGAGACTTACATTTAAGTCTTTAATCCACTTTGAGTTTATTTTGTATATGATGTAAGATAGAGGAACAGCTTCATTTTTTTGCATATATCTGGCCAACTTTACAAACACTGTTTATTGCAGAGATTGTCTCTTACCCATTGTATATTCTTTCCTCTTTTGTCATAGATTAATTGACCATAAATATTTCAGTGAATTTCTGATCTTTGTATTCCATTGATATGTGTGTGTCAGTACCATACTGTTTTGATTACTGTAGCTTTGTACTACAGTTTGAAATCAGGGCATATGATACTTCCAACTTTGTTCTTTTTTCTCAAAATTTCTTTAGCTGTTTGGGGTCTTTTGTGATTCTATATAAATTTAGGTTTATTTGCTTTAGTTTTGTGAAAAATGCCATTAATATTTTGATAGGGATTGCATTGAATATATAGATTGCAGTGTGAAAATAGAATGAACATTTTAATGATATTAATTCCTCCAATTCATGAGCACAGTATATACTTCATTTATTTGTGTCTTCTTCAATTTCTTTCATCCATGTCTTCTAGAGTACAGGTCTTTACCTCCTTTATTAAATTGATTCTTAGGTATTTTATTTTTGAGGCAAATAAATGGGATTATTGTCTTAATTTTTCTTTCTGATCATGGTCATTAGAATAGAGAAATACCACAGATTTCTGTATATTAATTTTCTAGCCTCCAACTTTACTGAAATTCTTTATCCTAAAAATTTTTAGTAGAGTGTTCAGGATTTTCCACATGCAGTATCATGTCATCTGAATATAGTAACAGTTTTACTTTTTTTCTTTCCAATTTGGATGCCTTTTATTTATTCGTTGTTTCTATTGTTGTTGTTTTTGTTTTGTTGTTGTTGTTGTTTGTCTGATTGCTGTGGATAGGACTTTCAATACTATGTTGCATGAAAGCAGTGACAGTGGGTGCTTTTTGTCTTGTTCCTGGTCAAGTTTGGTGCTAGTTGAGTTTGTTATATATGGTTTTATTATGTTGAAGTATGTTTTTTCTATATCATTTTGTTGAATATCATAAATAGATGTTAATTTTGTCATATGTCTTTTCTGCATCTACTGAAATGATCATATAATTTTTAACTTTTGTTTTGAGGTATATTTGTTATTGAGGTATATTTTGTTGATAGATTTGTGGGTATAGAAACATACTTGCTTTCCTGGAATAAATCCCACTTGATCATGGTGGATGCTCTTTTTAATGTATTGTTGAATTCAGTTTGCTAATATTTTATTGAGAATTTTTGCTTCTATGTGTTTCAGGGATAGTGGTCTATAATTTTTTTTTGTAGCATCCTTGTCTGTTTTCAGTACCAGGGTAATGCTCATCTTGTAGAACAAGTTTGAAGCACCCCTTCCTCTTTAATTTTTTTAAAAAAACAGTTTAAAAATAGGTATTGCTCATTCTTTATATGTTTGGTATAATCATCTGTGAAGCTATCTGGTATTGGACTTTTATTTGTTGAGGTTTCGTTTTGTTTTTGTTTTTGCCTTTGATTGTTTGTTTGTTTACTGCTTCAATTTCATTACTAGTGATTGGTATGTTCTGATTTTCTATTTCTTCCTGATTTGGTCTTGGAAGATTTTATGTTTGTAGGAATTTATCTATTTTTTCTAGGTTTTCCAATTCATTGGCACTTAGTTATTCATAGTATTCTTCTGTACTTTCAATACTATGTTTTGAAATTCTTTGCTTTAGGTTGTAATTTCTCTTTTATTTAGGATATTACTTATTTGGGCCCTCTCTCTTTTTTTCTTAATGAATCTAACTAAAGTTTTCATGGATTTTATTCATCATTTAAAATAGTCAATTATTAGTATTATTGATTTTTAGTTTTTATTTAATTTATAGCCAGGAATTTTGTAATGATTTTAAGTTAAGGCATATGTTAAGGGCTAAAGACAGTACCTATCATATAGTAAGTCCTTAATAAATAAATGTTAGTATGGTGATGATGATGAAAGTGATGTGTCCATTCTACACTGTCTGTTCAATTCCATTAAGCTCTTTTCTCATGTAAAATAAATTAAGGATCATTATGTTAAGTTACACAGTTAATGGTTTCCTTAGGTTTGTATTTATATATCTCTTCTACTAGACACATTGTGGTAACTTATACTTCTCTAGAAATTATTCATTATATAAAATATTTCCAATTTATGAAAATGTCATCAAATATAGTAATCTTATAACTCGAAATATTTTATATTATTATATTTCCTTCTGAGTCTAACATAGGTATGAAATATTTAAAAATATAGGTGAAAACCTATATTTTTCTCTTTAACATGCATATCTTTATCAGCATTTTTCATTCAATATTTTGAGTATAAAGCCTAGATTTTATAATATAATAATTATAAATAAAAATATCAATAATAAAAATATCAACTTTGACTTATTTTAACATTATTATGTATATTAATTCATTGTTGTGAGCAATTTAGACAATGCAAAACTAATGGTATATAAAACTATTGATGCTTTAGTATTAATGAAAGCAGTACCATCAAACTGTACTAATTATTGCATCTTTACTGCAAGGTACTTGCAAAAGAAAAGGTGTGTCACTTAAGAATATCCTTAAGGAAATGGTAAAAATTATTAATTTTATTAAAATTTGATCAGCTTTTTAATAGTCTATGTGATTGAATGAGAAGTTTACATAAAGAACTTTCACTGCATGCTAAACTACCATGGTTATCTCAAGAAAAAAAAACTTGTACAATTTCTTAAGTTGAGAGCTGAAACTACCTGTCTTTTTTATGAAATAACATTTTTATTTAAAGAACAACTAGCAGATAAATTAGGGTTATTCAGGCATGGGTAATTGGCAGACAATTACTTATAAATAAACGGAGTGACCCATTACTTCAAGAAAAAAACTGACAGTATTCATTGCCAAAAAATAAATTTGATCTTTTGAGTAAGGCTTAGAACTTTGAAAAAGTGCTACTTTAGCTGACATGATCAAGGAGATACCCTTGGAAGTGGTGACATTTGAGCGAATGCCTGAATGAAGCAACAAACAAACGAGTTCTATAACTATCTAGGAAGAAAGCTTTGTAGCTAAATGAGTGACACAAAAAGTGTATTCATAATATATATTTTAAGTTGTAGAAAACATAAATTGAATATATCTCTTAATGATTGACAGCACATCTGTGAATATTTGTGCTACTCAGTGAACCATGACACTACCTGAAAAAACATTTATTATATCACAAAAGCTATTTTCTCCTTTGCATTTATTATGGCCACATCTAATGCTGTATTGATGGGTCTCAGAATAACTGATAAGTTACATGGTCAGTATATCTGCACTATGTTTGCTTCTATTTGACTACTAGATGTTCGTTTGTATTCTGATGTTGCTGTATTCAAAACTGTCACTGGGTGATTGACAAGTTATTACCTAATCTGAAACTTCTCAGACTTTCCAGTATTAAACCATGTATAAATCATCCTGAACTATGAGATCAAATATAATATAAACTTGTGTAATTTCTTTCATATCCTTTGATAGTTTCAATATAAACATATGTGAATAAGGGAAGAACTATGGACTAGAAAATTACAAAATTCCTATTAAATGCCAAATATTCAATAGGCACCTTGCATTTATTCCATTTCTTTACCTTAACAATTTACGAAATGTTATTAGCTCCATTTTTCAAAAGAGAAACTGAGATACAGAACTTAAGAAATGTACAAGTACACTCAGATTGCGATAAATAAAAAATACTGTAAATTCAGTTAAGATTGACTGTAAATCTTATCCTCTTTCTAGCTTTTTTCTTCATAAAACTGAGAGCTGCTGCTAAAGAATATAATCTGCTATTTCCATATATAAAAATCATAATATATATTTTTAATTGTTCTTGGGATTAAAACTAAGTTTCTTAACATGTTTGACATACATCTTCAGGACCTAATACTTCGCTTGCCCTGACAGGCTAGCTCTCTCCCTTTATGTGCGATATTCCCAAATATGAAGCTCTTCCTCTCATATATCATGTTCTCTATCACGTCTTGGCCTTTATTATAGGTTGAGCTGTAACACCAAGAAATCCTAATGGATTGTTTTAAAGGTAAGATTTAGTTTGGGATTTCAAATATCTTTTATTAATGGAATAGAGGATTGAGCAGTCTTTACAATCCAACTCATACTTCAATCCTCTTTTAAGATAAGAATAATATATTGTTCATAATTAATAATTCTACATTATTTATCTAAGGCAGTGCTGTCCAACAGAACATTCCATGATGATATGAATGCACTATATCTGCATTGTGCAACAGTGTAACCCCATGTGGCTATTGAATACTTGAATAAGCTAGTGTGACTTGGAATTTATAATTGTATTTATTTTAACTAGTTTAAATTTAAATAAGAGCCACATGTGGCTATTATCCCCCACATTGTACAGCACAAAGGTAGGAAGGTAAAGCAAACAAACCAACAAACATTTTTAAAAAATGAATACTAAAGACAGGCAGAAGCATAAGTATAAGAAAATGTATAGTTTATTTCTTCCCCTTGCTTCTATTCTAGTCACTGAAAACTCAAGTTCTCTCTTTATTTGAACTTTTGTATCCCCTGATTTTTTTTTAAAAAAAGCCATATTTAGCTTAGAGCAGCTTATGTTAACAAAGTCAATTATTATTCAAATAAATAATGATATAGAAAGGAGATCTTTTTTTCTCAAAAAAATTTTTTTTAATGTGCCTATGGAGAAAATCTGGTTAAGCTATGATGTAATTTTAAATACAGCACTTGTAAATTGCAAGCTCATGGATGTGAAGTGTAATTTTATATATCAACTTGGAGAGTGATTTTTGGATGCAATTAGCATTTAAATCAGTAATCTGCGAGTAACCAGATTGCTCTCTATAGTGTGGATGAGCTTCATCCAATGAGTTGAAGGCCTAAATAGCACACACAAATAAATGAGTCTCCCTGAGTTAGAGGGAATTCTCCAGCAGACTTTCTCTGGACTTCATCTACATCATTGGCTTTCTTGGTCTCTGCTTATTGGCCTTCAGACTGGAACTACACCATTGGCTCTCTTGGGTGCTGAGTTTGCTGGCCCTCAATACAGATTAGGACTTGCCAGTCACCATGGTTGTGTGAGCCAATTCCTTTATATATATTCCTTTGAGATGGAAGGCACCAAAGATTTTACATATACACACATATACACATGATATTTGTTCTGTTTCTCTAGAGAAGTCTAATATATGAACTTTAAACATTTTAAATTTCCCTTTGTGTGTCTTCAACATTATCTTCCCATATTCTCCTATCATCTTTGTGATTATAGATTTTCATCAGAGAAGTCAATAACAACAACAAATTTAGGGAAAGATTTAAAAGTTATTAATTTCATGAAAAGATATTCAAGAAAGCAAATATAGAGTTCACTCAATATTTATACCGCCATGATAATATTAATTACAGATTTAACTAAAAATTGTGATTTCCATATCGAGTGAAAGGAAGGGAATAGTAAGAATACAAGGAAACTGAATCTTTATCTGCCATAAAAGGAAGTCAATATATATGTACAAAAATTAAAAAAAAGAAAGAAAGAAATAATATCATGAGCTTGTTACTTAGAAAAATACAGGTAAATATTAGAAGAGACAACTGAGAAAAAGAAGTGATTGCTATTAAGGATTGCAGTGTGGAGGGTGATTTTCAACGTTATGTATTTTTGAACTGCATGTTCTTATTACTTTGATAAATATTTTTTTTTATGAAAGCAAAATGGGGAGTGGAAAGGGTAGCCAATGGAGAGAAAAATTCAACATTTTATAAATGAAGCAAAACTCCCTACAATAAAATGTTACAATATGCCTGATATGGCAATTACTTCAAAACTTAATTTTATTATAATTGTCAAATACATACACAATGAATAGGTATGTAAAGAGTATGGTCTAGACAAATGGAATTAAACAAGTAATTTTATCTATAATCTTAGGCCCCAAACTTTTTGAGCTGGAAGGCATCAAAATTATCTATACATGTCTTAGTGCTCTTTCCAGTCCCTCTATTGTCCCCTTTATATCACAAAGCGGTGTGGGCATGAAGATGTTACAGCACAGTGAAGAGATTTGCCACATGTACTCAATTGCTGACCTGCCTACAATTTGTCATGTAGGACTAGTAAAAGTAGGGAATCTTAATTCTATGAAGAAAAATCAAATGAACTGATTATTAAAGAGTTACTGAGTTAAAAACAGAGGTCATATCTTATTGACTACATTATTAAGCTAACTTTTAAAAATATTAACATATTTGTCAACTTAATTTTAAAATTTTCCATAGATTTTTATTGAATTTAGGCTTTTTAGATGTTTAAAAATGTAGTTAGATTAGAGAAATTAAGATAAACACTCACAGAAGTTTGCATAGCAATGTTTATTTTACTCTAGGATGGGAAATGTTCAAAATTGACTCTTATGAGCATGATGAGGCAATTCCTTACTCTAAGTGATCTATAAACAAATTGTACTTTTGGTCATTTTTGTCATTACTGGGCAACTACAACTGACTTTTCTTTCCCAGAAGCATTTTTCTGTGGTGTGATATAATGGATATTCCTTTGGCTTTCTTTGTAGTCATAGTCAGATATAGTATTCTATAATAACATTATAGGTGTATTTAGAAAATCTTTTTGTAAGATTTTAAGCTTGTTTCCCTTGCCTATCCACATGGATATTCTACTTCCTGCAGTGCACAAGTCCAGAGGAACACTCAACAGGCCCTAGAATTATGCAATGCGAGGGTCTGCCAACATCCCCAAACAGTTAGCATATAGAGCAGAAATGAGGCATTGGGTAGAGATTGGTCAAGGACACTGTGTATAGCAGAGCTGAGGAATCAGTAACAATTAGAAAGAATAGCTGCTAAGGCATTACTAGGTCCAAGACATAAGGATAAAAAGAACAAAGACTCCAAGCAGAGTAGACAGAAAAAATAATAATAATATGCTGTGTTGAAGATGAAAATAAATCTAAAAGATTGGATGAATAAAATGTGATTTTTGAAAATTTCTGTATATAGAGAATATTGAAATTTCCCAAGAAATTTCTTATTCATCGTTTCATATCAAGATACCAATGAATCTTTTAAGGTGAGATATTGTCACCGAGCCAAAAGACTTGGAAAGGATAAAAATTAAAAACAGCTGGTGGCATTCTATGAGCCAGGAGTGAAGAAATAGCTGACAAATTGCTTAACTATAAATCTGGAAGACAAATGTCGTAGGTAGTTGACACAGAAAAATTGGAATTAAAGGAATTTTGGAAAGTAGGGGAATATGAAGCTTTTCTGCCTTTCATAGTCACAGTAGACATGAATGTCAGAAATATAGATTCCAGATGGATTTATTTAATATATCTCAAAAGACACTTGGCCTTAAACAACATCAGATTTATTTCACATCAATTATTTCCTACTGTCGATTAAGTAAATTACTAAAACTAAAATCTTGAATTGTGTAGTTTAGAAATTATAATTACAGTATGAAGTAAATTAAATAATGTGGCTATAGAAGTAAAAATTTTTAATTTTCTTTTTGCATTTTTATCTTGACCAAAGGCTGTGGTCTTCCCTTTTTAAAATTTTATCTTCTTGGCAATAAAGGAGCTTACAGGGCATCAGAGTAATTCTTATCCCACTCATTTTGCCCTAGCTCATTTAAGATCTTCTGGGATCCCAAGCAGTGTCTTAGGGACTACATTATGTTTAGATGTGAGTTTAATTAGAATTCCAAACATAAAGCTGCAGTGTTGAATTCTTCACCAGCAGAGAATTTAAAAAAAATATTCATAGCATTATGTAGATTCACCTTCTTAAAGAATTATGCATGAACATCAATAGTAGAACACAGAATTTAAAACCTAACTTTAATTTTTAAATACTCCATACCTTTATATTTGCTATTTGGATTGTGGCTATTGTCTGAATGAAGTAGAAGTGAGTCACTTTACTACAGCAGTCTGAAACTCAGGGATCTGACAGGTAATCACTAGCTATTTTTAGAATCTTGTTTGATCATTTTTTTTCTTGCTTGCATTGTAAATTGAGCTGTATTTGAACTACACTATTGTACAGAGAGGAGTCACCCAGCTGACATAAAACAAAGTAAATATACTTCTGTTACTACAGTAGTTTGGGAGGATTCACTTGTTTTTTTGTTTTTTTAATGACAATAAATTAATCATGAAGATCCATATCTTAACATTATTACTGTTCTACTTTTTAGTTATATGAATTAATGAAATATTTTAACCTGGGAAATTGCAGATGGATTTAGTAAAATGCCAAATTTGGTGCTACAGTATAGGCTAAAATGCTATACTACATACACAATGCTGTACAGATTCTATTAAGATGCCAATATTGAAAATAAGTCTTGGCTAATAATAATAATTAGAACCATTTATTAAGCCCTTACAGCACACTCAGAAATATATGGTCTTCCACACCCGATTTTCCTAGAAATAGTTTTATTAACAACACTATTTTTTCAGTCTTTCTATTGAATGCCAACTTCATCAGTCAGAGTATGTGCAGGAAATAGATGACAACTCAAAATTACAAATGATATAAGCTTTATCTATAGACTGGTTCCAATATTGATGTTCAGTTTCTCTTTGTTGAGATATAGACTGAATTTTTAGAAAATTGCTGTTTTTCTCCAATTCAACTTTTCATCATAATCCTTTGCTGACATTCTTCTTTTATCCGCAGAGATTTGCAGATATTTTTTATGAACCTAAATAGTCATTCTTTTGTTTTGTAAAAGCAAAAAAGTATTTATTACAAATGTTTTTAATTCCAGCATTCTGGTTATATCTTTGAAAAGATATCTAGAGATTTTGTTCTTTATTTTTTTTAAAAACATCACTAATTTTTTTCCACTTACCATTTCCAAGGGATTTCACAGAACTATTGCCTTTAAATATTTGACCAATATATTCTCCTTTGTACTTTCACCCAGTATAAAAAAGAAACAAAAGAGGTCAAGAAGTAGCAGGTATAAAGTTTTAAGTCAAGAGAGTCTAAGGTCTTTTGGAATGTAAATTTCATATTAATCAGAAAAAAAAAAGAGAGAAAATATACTTCTGGATTTTCTTCACTGAATTGCTTGAAATAATTATTAGTAATGTAATAGTTCTTTAATTTAAATGTTATGGTTATGTTGACCCACTCAGAAAGGAGCCCCGTGTATAGAGTTCCTTTCTAAATAATAGATAAGTTTATCACTTCTTTAAATATTTGGGCTGCTTATTATCTATGACAGCAGATTAGTTGTCTACTCATTCTGGGGTGCAGAGTCTTCAGATCCCTTGCCCATTATATGGAAGCCTCGGTTTTATGGGTGTATACTTCTTTAAAATAAGTCAAAATATAAAATAAACCAAATTTTCTAGAGGTTAAATATAAGATTGACTTTAAAAAGTAATGTTACATGTCCCTAAATGCCTTCAAAGAATTGAGTACAAAGTACATAATTGTTTTATAAAATCATTATAACTAGAATACTATATTGGTATAGTCGACTAAGATAGCCTTTCCTTAATGTTCCCCTCAGCCTGACCTAACTTTAGACAAGTTTCTTCCTGACTATAGGCCTCCAAACTTCCTTCTCAGAACATTTATTTTAGAAAGTTTAAATTAGAGCCATTTCTTATCCCCTTTGAAATGTAAACCTTCTACAACTTAGGGATTTCTTTTTAGGTATTTGTTAAACTGGATAGAAGTTCTTAAAGGCTTGAGTCAATTCAAGTATTTTTTTTTCTTTTTCACTAAAGGATTCTATAGATGATGCTTTGTATTGCATCACTTTGGAGAAACACATTGTCTGGTTGTCTTGCTTCAGGACACTGATTGATAGGTAGTTTTAGATGGTGACATTGTGATGCTTCACTGCAGAGCTCTCCATTAAGGTTCACCTAATGATTTTAGCAACCATTATTGACCACTGCCCAAATCATTCCTTTTGTTCATGGCAGCAGAACAGTAATTTTTCTCATTACATTATTCCTTCTGAATTTATTACCTGGAATCCTACTCTATCTACTCTATAAAAGAACTTTTCTTCATTCACAAGGTCATTTTGTTACATTGAGTGTTGTTTCTCTCTCTTCCTCCCCTCCTTTTTAATTTTTTTAGTGCTATAATAAACTCATGGTTTTTTGATGCTCATTGTTTTCATCAAATTCAGCCTTTTTTTTTTTTTTTTGAGAATCACATTGTCTCATCTGTAGTTAGTGACAACTCCTGTAGAGTTTTCGTATCACCTCATAAGTTTGTATAGCTTACTTTCCAGCACAGCACCATACCCCAGGCTCCTCTTGAACATTTTCTAACCTGGTCTTGAAATCAGTCACATTTTCAAGGAGGCTTCCTTCCTTTTAGCAAGAAATGATATTTAGAGATGGTACTTGAGAGCGAGGAGAGAAAAATATTGTTATGTTTTCATTGCTTCTGGGCCTTTTCAATTGATAGACCTGGAGAATATACACATTTTTAAAATAAAAAAAATTAAAGTGGTCATACTGCTATTTCACATAAATTCCACGGTTACAGGGTTTTTACTTAGCTTTTTTGCTTTCATTCCCACCCTTCTCTATTTTATGCTGGTAATCTTGGTTCTAGCAAATAGCATAAGTTATAAAAGGTAATATTTATTTACCTTCTCTTACAATACACATAGAATATCTATAATTTTAAGAATTGATTCAATATATACCCTTCAGAAAGGAAAGAATTCTTAGAAGAACTTTCACTTCCAGCTACGATGGAGAATTTGGTACTAGACCTATCTTCTGCCATAAATAACTATCAGATTAGATAAAATACATGGGTCACGGTCTCCCTGAACCAAGGATCACAGATTATAGAGTTAGGGCTGCTAATTTTGAGGCTGCTGCTGCTGATGATCCAGAAGTCTACATGGGGGTTCCTTTTGTGTCTTTGATCAGTAGCTAGGCTGCAAATACAAAGGGTAAGACCTAGTGCTGCGTGGCTGAATGATGACACCAGAGGTCATGCCATGATATTCCTGCTTGAACAGAGTGAAGGGAACTCTCTTGGAAGGTGGGACTGATGGTAGGGACCAAACATAGATTAAGACTATGCTCTACAAGTAAAAATAAACTGAAATAAATTGCCCCCCCAAAAAAATCATGATGGGATCAAAAGATCAACTTTATTCTCATTCTCATACCCTTATTGCTAGTTTATTATCCCTGTGCAAAATGTTTCATCTTTATAAGTCTGAATTTATTCTTCTATAAAAGGGTGACAAGGTTGTTGAGAGAATTAGTGATTAAAATATTTGTGTATGTCTATGTATGCCTTACCCTGTCCCTAGCATTAGTGTTTGCTGAATTAATATCAGAATTTTTTATTTCTGTTTGTTAATTCATTGACAAAAAAAAAAATTCAGCCAGAACCAAGCTTTCTAAAAAAGTCAGCATAACCCACATTCTTTTTAATGTATCATCCATAGTGTCAGCATAAAATAATTTATTTAAATATTTCTAATAGTTATGACTTGTTTTTAAAAAAATAATTTTACACATATTTACACATATATTCTGTAATATCACTTTTTCTGAAAATCTTCCCTTTGATCGACCTTGACATTTCTAATATTTTCAAATGCTTGTTACTTGTTTCCATTGTTAAAAAGAATAAGGGAGGGTAGAGTTATATATAATATTAGTATGCTTCTCTGTGTTTTAGTTTTGACTCCCAACAAAATTATTCGGGGTTTAGCTAACTTTATGTATAACATAGTCTTTTGATAATGTACGTATTTCTGATTTTTTGATTGAGATTTATTAATATTGATACTAATTAAGCAAAGTAGAATAGAGATTTCTTTTCTCCAATTTATAAAGATTTCTCAAGTATTCTTGAGTCTCCCATATATGAACAGCATAAAATATCTGCTAACACTGCAGAAGAAAGGGCAGAGAAGCTAACTATGTTATGTACTTAAGGGAAAAAAAATCAATCGTTCACAGTCTATAATTTTTGTTAAAATTAAGCTGTTGATTTATACATGACCTTGTTACTATTAGAATGGAGGAACACACAACTGAGTTTCCTACTGTAGACAAATAAAAAGGAATTACGATATTCAATGAGTGATTATTTTCTGACACTGCACTGTTTTTCAAATGCAAGAAATTCAGAACTTTGTGAATGCAGTGCTGAGTTTTTAACATTAAACATATGACGTGTTGTCAATTTAAAAAATTATAACAATTATTAGACATCAGAATTATAGAACAAGCAAGAGTTATTGTATAAAGGTGGAGTTAGCCAATTAAGACAATTTTGAACTGTAAAAAAATACATACTAGTTTCTAAGTGCAGTCTCTTAAGAATTGTCTAAGTACTACCAGAGTGCCAATGTGGTCTTAAGTCCTTAAAAACTGAAAATAAAGGCAGCTTATAATAATAGTTTCAAACCATTATCATAAAATTCACATGCTAGGAAAGATTTTAAAAATTCACTAGTATTAATTTTTCATTAAAATAAAATCAAATGGGGTTTCTTGCATGTGGTTTTCAATTATTTAGGCAATAACAAGTTACAGAAAAGCATGACTCCAAAGTTAGCCAGGACTTTGTTTTAAATCCTGACTTTGTCACTTCTAGCACTGTGTCATTTAAGCAAATAGCTTCACCTCTCTGCTTCTCAGTATAGTTATCTATAAAATAATCACACTAATGCCTTTATTTCAGGAGTTTTATGAGAATAAAATATGATTCCATAAGTAAACTTTCTTATGAATGCCTGGGATGTAGTACACATTCTGTAAGTACTGATGTCTTTTCTGTTCTTTTTTTATTCCTCTCTAGTGAAATAAAAAAAAAAATGTTCAGAAATGAGACTTTTTCAGAATTTTCAGAGACTAAGAAGTTGAGAGATATTTTCAGATGATATTAGAAACTTTTCATTCTCTCACCATGATACACTTCAATCTACTGCATTATACTTATTTTCTCTGCCTCACCTCACACTACAAGAAATGAAAACTTGCATTTCTATAACAGATTTATCTGCCACTTGTGTCCTGCATGCCACCTGTTTTTTTTTCATAGTACAGTTTTATGCTCACAAATTCCCTTTCATTCCCTATGTCTCCTTTTTCTCCTGAATTATCTTTCTTAACATACAATCGTGCTCTTTTTTTTCTATGTTAAGAAAAAATTCTTTCTGTTGTCCTGCATCTTTGTTCTATGACATTTATGTTTTCCTTCAACAAAACTAAAAATGTGCTATACTTGTTAGATATATTTCCTATACTCTAATTCCAGAATTCATCTAATCCAGGACTCATTTCTATATTATATCCTCAGATATCCAGCACCCATAAATTATTCATTTTGATTTTAATGAATGGTTATTAAAAAGATTTTCTACAAAGTAAACTAGAATTTGTCTTCTCATAATTTACACTAATTTCTCTTTCAAAAGAGCACTCTATTTGAATGCTCTCATATCTTTGATGACAGTTATTGTGTCTACTTTTATTAATTTCTTCTCCAAACAAAACAGCTTTACTCTTTTTCAAACATTTCTCATATAAAATTTAGGCTCCAAAACTTTCCTTATATAATACTTTTCTTCTACATCCACTGACATTTGTCAAGATATCTATAATTTGTATTTTAGCTATACCTATTTAAGAAGCAATATGTTTTAATTTAATTAAAAATTAAGCATTTTATGATCATCTTTAAAAATAGGAATAAATTATATACTATTATAATTGTTATGTTAGGCTAATCCTGAGGTAGGACAAAATCCTAATCAAAGATTTTTATAGGTGAAATTCATCTTACCTTTCCCCCAAAATTAATTTTTAAGTGTTTAAGTAATGAAGTTTAGCTAAACACTGAAGAATTCATATTCTACATTTTTCAGGGAAAAGAGGATAGACATATGAATTTGGTGCATTGGTTTTATGTTTATCAAATGGTTTTATATTCATCAAATTTTTTATATAACATTTTAACCAAAATATTGATCACAAATGATCATAAAATATACATGGTTAATCTCTTTAAAATATCGTAAAGAGTGAAGGTTGAGTTACAAAAGGAAATGGGGTAAGAAAAGAAGTCAGCTCAAGGTTGTTCATAGTGCTCATCAAAATTGACTCTGTGGGATGAATCAGTCTAATTACCAGATTGAAAAATTGGTCAAAACTATAGGTACAGAAAAACTTTCAGAAGGAGTTAGGATTTCAAATAGGCCAAATTCCTTTGAAGTAATAAATATCTTTTCAATCAGTAAACTCAGATTGCTTGTGTACTTACAGATGATCTAAAGACTTGATAAAAAAAATTAACTCAATTTTTTATCATTCCCTTTGTACCTCATTTACTTCTTTTTAATCAAGATACAATTATATTGTGGTAACTTTTATAACTTCCATAATAAAATATAGAAATTTACAGAAGATTTAAGATCATATTTACTTTTAAATTCTGAGTCAAATTTCTTATGATATATATCATACATGTAATATATACATATATATTTTTTCTACAAAATAACCTAATATATAATATAATTATATATTAATACATACATAAATTTCACATACTACATATATTATATATGTGTAAAAGAGAAATCAAAAACTAAGCCAACACATTTTATAGAGGGAAAGTAATTGTTAAAATAGTTTTTTAAAAAGTTTATATAACATGAAAAAGTATAACATGAAAAAAGGCTTAGTGTAACATGAAAAGACAATCATGTATAATTTATTCTGATTTAAAAAATATATGAAATGTTTCCTCTTAATTCATATTAAAATATACTATTTTAAAAGAGGGTTAGCTAAAATACTAATATACAACTAGCATACATTATAAATTGTATCTCTTTAAAGTTATTATTTCACTGTTCATGACTCTCATTATTGATATAGAAAATATCGTTGAGAGATTGACATTAGTTTTCCTCTTTTTATTCTTCCAGCTTCATTTGTGATTTTTTTTCTTTGCCTTTGATGTTCTATTTTCACTGTGATGTGTCTGCAGATGTGTTTCTTTTTGTTTTCCCTCCTTAAGTTATATTGAACTTCTGGAACCTGAGATAGTCTTTTAGCAATTCAGACAAATTCTTAGCTAATATCACTGACGCCTGTATTTGTTTATTGTCCCTGGGAATTTCCTTTGCCCAGATATGTGGCCCAGATATGAAGCTGCCAATGGTTAAACAACTTGCAGTTGCAAGCCAGTAGCAGCTTCAGCACACCACTGAATATACTTTTAGGTCAACTATATTTTTCTTTATATACATTGAAGCTAATCTTTATACTTTCTTTTGACTTTAATTTTAAGAAGAAAAACCTACTGTTTAAAAATGACCATTCATTTGTACCTGATCTGACTTTTCCCCACTGCTGATTTTAAGATGTCTGTTTTTGGTACTCTCCATTTTCACTACGATATGTCTAAGTGAGGCTTGAGGCTTATATTTTGTTTATTCTCCTCAGGAACCCATTGAGCTTCCTGAATGCAAAGATTTATGTCTTTTATCAATACTAGGGAAGGTTAAGTTTTTATCTCTTCAAATATTGCCGTTCTCATTCCCTTTAGTTTATATTTCTGTAATTCTTATTCAAATATGTTGAGTCCTCTCTCTATATTAATTTCTCAGATTTTCTCTCTTTAATTCTCAGTGCTGCACTTGAATTTCCTTCAAACTATTTTTTATTTTACTAATTTTATCTCATATTGTGACTAAATGGTATTTACCACATCAGCTAGGCTTTTATTTTTAGTATCTATGTACTTTAATTCCATGTTTTATTTTATTCTTTTAAATTTCTAACCATTTTCATAAAACACTACACTTATTTTTTGACTTTTATTGTGTCTTTATTTTAACATACTTATTTAATAAGTACTTATTTACTTATTTAATATGAAGAGTTTTTTTTTCTTCCCAGAGTCCATGTTAAAACAAACTTCCTTGTCATTTTATCCTAAAGTGAATGTTTTTTTAGTTTATCTTTATGATTGTTCCAGCTGTAAACAGGTACTCACTATCACCTCCCTGTAAGGCTTCAGCTCCTTCCCTCATGTGAAATTTAAAACCTCTATCTTCAGTGGGAGGCTAATGACCCAGAATTTGTTGGCCAGTCAGCATACTCTGTCTTCCTAACTCATAGTGATGATTTCAAGTTTAGTCTTATCATCCAAATATGAGAACTGAAACTTAATTCTACTTTTAATATCAGAATGCTTGATATGCAGGTTATGTTTTTGTTTGTTTGTTTGCATCAGGCATGCCTGTATGAATGAGGGTTATGAAGTCCTGAGCAATGGAGGATCCAAGTGTTGAGAAGGTTGTTAATCTAGACAAAAGCAGAGGTGAAAGATAAAGGACAGGAATCCAAAAACTTATCCACAAAGGAATCCCTGGGTTAAGCAGCACCCAAAGCTAGCTTGGCCCAAGACTTTCAATTAATGTGAGTTGAAGGCTGCTTAAATGGGATTTCTTTGCCCTGAATATGAGAGTCATCTCTAGCACAATAGCATAACAGCTGTTCCCAGTCTTCCCCCATCTTTCTTTGTCTGGTATGTGGCAATAAGTATAAATTTGAACGTGAAAAGTAGAGAACAAGAAATAATTTAACTATCCCATAGTGAACACTGTGACGTGCAGCTTAGATACCCATTATGGACTGAAGGATTAATCAACCAGCTACCGGGCATTTCAGGAGATGATTCTCAGTTGTCAGCCTGTATCAGTCAAGATTCAGAGAAACAACCAGTAGGATATATATATGAAGAGAATATTGCAAGAAATTGGATGGCACAATTATAGGAGCTTGCCAGGTAAGTCCGAAATACATAGAACAGGCCATCAAGAAGAGCAGGCTGGACCTTCTGGGCACAATCTAAAGCTTCTCTTTACAAGTAGTTTCTTCTTTCTCAAGGAATACTTTTCCTAAGGCCTTTCAGTTTATTGAACCAGGGTCACCAGATTATCTAGGATTATCCAGGATAACCTTTCTTATTCACAGTCAACCAATTACCTTCACAGCAACACCTATATTAGTGTTTGACTGCCTAACTGGGAACTATAACCTAGTCAAGTTGATGCATAAAATTTACCATCAGGTAGCTTTTGAGAATTTCCATAGTTGAAGAGAGTCGCCTCACCCCAAGTCATGACTCTGCCCAGAGCATCCTACATTTAATGACTAGTCAATGCAAAGCTATTAAAAGTCTGACACCTTTGCCCCATTTCAGAAAAATTTTGAAGGGTTATATCAACTTCAGGATTTTTTGGCGGGTTGGCTGAAGCCTTTGTTGAGATTGCATTGCAGCCTAACTTCTCCCTTTGGCTAAACTTTTGTGCCTTTTTTTCCGTAAGTGTGGAAATACTTCTTAAGTTTCATATGCAAATCTCTTCTTGGGATTCCCCTCAGGTAGCTCAACCTGTAATATGCTCCAACATATTCTTTACTTGTCTTCCTGAAACACGTGTGAAAGAATCTTTATGTTTTCTTTTAAAACCTATTATAAAATAATAAGATTAACTTTCCAGAATATTCTAATTCTAAGACTCACGTAGTTTACCATCTTATTTCAATGACACAAACAGCATCTGGAATATAATGTGACCAGTAAATTAAAATAAAGCATTACAGTTGGTCACCCAAAATTATTAAAATCTCTATGTGAAAACTTAAAATCAGAGATTATTTTGACCAACATCTAAAGTTATTAGAAATGTACTATTTTATAAAACATAAAGCATGATGTTCATTTTAAATTTGGGGAAGACTATCAAATGAATATTTCATCGCATTAAAAATGAGCAATATTCCATATCAAGATTTCCCATATTAGCTTGTGATGCTTTGTTTCAAATCAATTTAAATTACGGTCTGATGAAGTGGAGCTGACTCTGAATTTAACGGTACTATTTCCTTTAATTCTCTTCGTGCTTTTTAATAAAATATAATAGCTTTTTATTATATTTTTATTATTCCTATTTGAATGAAGGAAAAAGAGAATTAAAAATTAAAAAGATGAGAGTATGCATATTGCCGCACCCCAGGATGGTGGTGTATGAATATTGTTTCAGTAATGTTGATGGAATGGCAGATGTATTTACATGTTTTTTTTTTTTTTTAATCCAGAAAAGAATTCTGGGTAAATGACAACTTTTAAATAGATGCATTTATCTCATCTGGTCATAATCACTGTTAAACTGAACAATAAAAATTTGGAAGGTGCATTTACACCATAAAAAATTGGCAAATACTATAAATCAAGGCTTTCGCCCAGAGAGCTGGTTGTTCATATTTACCAGCACACATCTTAATACTCTTTTGATTACTCAAGACACTGCTCTAGCAAGCCTTTCTTTCTCCTTATTCACTAATTTTAAGCAAATGAAAAATAAACACAAAGAGGATTTAAAGAAAAATGCAAGATGACTAAGTCTACTGTTTATATTAATCTGTTCAAGATATTAAAACAGTCTTCAAACATGTGTTGATTGTATAACAAAATCATCACATATATTTATACATTAGCATTGCAATTCAAGGATAAAGTTGTTTTTGCTAAGAAGTTTGTAACATATGGGGAAAGCGCAACATATCATTTATTTGGAGAGTTAGAACTAGAAAGGGAAATCTAATTTTTGCTTGTTTATCCTAGCATGAAAAGTTTTGTTTATAACAAGCATAAATTATGTGCACACTTATTTTTTATGGAGCCTGGGTACACTGTTAATTCGACCTCCACATGCAAAACTCATTAATGGCTATTGTTTTCCTTCCAAGGAAAAGCTTAACAATGGCTAGATAGAATGCAGTTTTTATGAGGAAAGGAATATTGTATGCTGTGTTTACTGGTGTTTAATCAGCCTGTAGAACAGTTCCTGACACACAGTAGTTGCTCATGAAATATTTTAGGCCAAAAGGAATTGGAAGTTTATCAATGAATATACTGTCAAAGAAAAACTGATCCTTTTTATTTCTGGAAAATTTGACTATTTCTTAAATTGTTTCAGAGGAAAAGCTAAGTGAAATTATTTTACATTAAAATAGATGTAGATAAAACAATAAAAGAAGCTTATACTTGGAAAACTTTTGCTTTGGAAGTCATAGTAGTAGAAAAAGAGTGGAAGCTAATATTCATCAAGTTCTTATGATTTATTTCACATTTTGCTAAGTAATTTGATTTCTCATTTTTTACTCATAATGATCTATGATATTGATAATTTTATTATTCCATGTAAGAGATAAGCTGAGACTTAAAGAATTTTAAAAACTTGCTATGTCAGAGAAATAGAACCAGTATGATATACACATGCATATATTAAGAGTTTAAGAAATTGGCTCATGTGACTGTGGGAGCTGGAAAATCAGAAATCTGTAGAGCAGGCCAGCAGGCTAAAATATCAGAGAGAAACTGAAATTGAAGTCTTGGGTTTGACATTCAGAGGGCAGGACGGAAGTGAAGGAAAAAATTAGTGCTTCAGTCTTAAGGGAGTACTTTTTTTTCCTCCAGGAAGCCTTGGTTTTAGCTTATGGTTCTTTGCCTGCCAGGTGACTCAAACAATCATTTTCTAAAGGGTCTGGGCCATTAATACTCCTGCCAAAATTGGATTATTGTAGTTTTCCATTGACTTTAATCATAAGGTACGTTAGCAATAAGAAAAGTCCTTAAGGGGTGTCTTGTATTCCAGATATACTCTTCCTTACCTTCACTGTGTAGTAGCAGCCCATTTTCCCCTCGATAATTAGGATCAATTACCCAAGCCAGTACAGTAATTGTCTACCCCACCTGTTAACTCAGAGCCATAAAAAGTCCCCAATTTTGCAACTAGAGGTAAAAGTGAGTGGTGCAACTTTCATTTCCATCTCTTGATTCCTGGACTTATAAATTGTGGCTATGGAAAAAATAGAACCATATATTGGATGTCGATTTAGAGCATATATAACCTTCTGGAGAACATTGCCCAACCCCTGAATGTTCTTGCCACTTAGCTGGCACTCTAAGACTTCAAAAGGCTACTCCACTGTTCTATTATGCCAATTGCTTCAAGATGATGGGGAACATGGTAAGATCAGTGAATTTCATGGTCATGGGCCCATCATCACACTAATTTGTTACAAAGTGATTTCTTGATCACAAGCAATGTATGTGGAATACCATGACCATGGATGAGGCATTCTGTAGATTCTTGGATGATAGTTATGATGAAGCATTGTGTGCAGGGAAAGCACATACATGATACATGTTCAAAGTAAGTGTTTATTCCAGTAAGAACAAAGTGCTGCCTCTTCCATAATGAAAGCAGTCCAGTGTAATCATTTGCCACCAGGTAGATGGCTGATCACCTGGTGATCACCTGGAATGGTGTCATACTGGGAACTCAGTGTTGGTCTCTGCTGCTGGCATATTTGACATTTACAAGTTCAATAGAAAGTGGATATTTTGAGGGACCTCCACGCTGGTTTCCATAGTGGCTGCACCTTTCACGTTCCCATATGAACAGTGTATAAGAGTTTTAATTTCTTCACAAACTCACCATGCTTTTTTCCTTTTTGTTTTTTTTTTGATAGTAACTATTATAGAAGGTGTGAGGTGATATCTTATTGTGGTTTTGATTTGCATTTCCATTATCATTAGTAATGGTCAACACCTTTTATGTACCCATCAGCCATTTGTATATATTCTTAGGAGAAATGTGTATCTGATTGCAACTTCTGTCACCAAGAAAATTAAACTTTCTAGTATAATTTTTACATCTAAGACTCTTTTTTATCTCTCTCAAAATACATCTAAAAGTTAATGGTAGTTATCCCTGGGTCATAGAACTATGGGTAACATTTTCTTGTTTATATGTACCTATGTTATAAGACATAAAACAGTTGATCAACTGTTAGGAAAATTTAATAACAAATAGATACATTGCTAAACTACAAACTTAAACAGCAAATGATAACTTCACATGAAAATAATATGCTAAGTTGATTAGAGAAAAATCTAGTGGTGATCTAAGTGAACTTTATGTAAGCCTTGTGTGAAAGACAATGAATATGTCACAGCATTTTATAGAAAATTAATTTGACTGGCAAAAAACTCTGCCTCAAGAGAACATAAAGGAGATTCCAACAGAATTTTATAGCAGTACTGATAGATGGTATTAAATAACAACGTAGAAGCCAACCATACACATAAAACTGATGAAATAATTCGCTCATGGTGCAGAACATGAGTAACTATTTCCTCAATATACATATACTCACTTAACTTTTGAAGATGTCTCATTAAATAATATAATAATTAAAGCCATACACAATGTGTTCAAGTACTATAAGAATACATTATTATGACTCTATTTCCTGACCCTGGTAATTGTCCAACAAATGTTTGAAGGAGAGAACAGAAATTGCTCATTTTAATGATTTGTGTAATCTGTGTATCTCAGCATTATATAATATATAATTATAAAATTATATTGTAAATACTATACAACTCATGATATGAGGAGCAAAAAGACTGTTCTTATAACCTAAACAAATTTAAATTTATTAAAATGAAAATTACCAGATTCTACTTCTGATAATGCAATACAATGTAATTCTACTACCCTACCTGCTGAAATCAACTTGTGGACTTCAAACATATTTAGCCAGAAAATGCCTATGAAGATATGAGAATTTCCTAATAGATTAAAATTTTATAAATACAAATATTACAAAAGAAAAGAGATTTTAATAAACTAAAAAAATTATTTCTAAACTTACAAGGTAAAAATCTAAATAAAAAATTGGGTTAGCATTCCATAATACTTACATTTCTTTATCTTTTTCCATCTTTATACTCTGTGGTCCCACCCTTATTCTTGATCTATATAGAAATCTTTATAAATTTGAAAGAACAGAAATTATCTAAATAAGTAATTTGATTTTAACCTCTTTAACCTTATATGTAACAAAAACACTTTAATATTTAAAAAGTACCATGCTGATTCAGAAAGAGCACATACTCTTGGGTCAGATTTGGCTTGTAAAGCCACTTCTCTACCTACTGGTTTTAAGAATTTGGATAAGTTCCTCAATGGAATGATTCTTAATTTCTTTACCTGTAAAACTGGGTTAATAATAGCTACTTTTAAGAGTCGAAATAAAGCTCTTTCTCTCTTTCTCTCTCCCCTCTCCATTTGTTTGTATGAAAACACTATATCAAAATTTATCAATATATTTTGATATTTTATTTTAATTTAGTTTAGTTTCTTTTTATCTTATTTATTTGTTTATTTTTTAACATTTTATTTTTAATTATTTTTTATTTTTTTTAAGTTTCCCCCCTTCCTCCTCTCCTCTGGTAACCATTAGTTAATTTTAGTTTCTTCATTTTTAATTTTTCTTTATTTTTTTTTCCTATGCCATGCTGTCTTTTTTTAATTAATTTATTTTTTATTACATTTATTGGGGTGACATTGGTTAATAATATTATATAGGTTTCAATTGTACAATTCAATAATATATCATATGCATATTGTATTGTGTGTTCACCACCCAAACTTAAATTTAGATAGTACCTGACACATAGTAAACACTCAACATCAGCCACTTCCCCTGTCCCATGATCTGATTCCACATACTCATATATTTAACCCATTTTCCTCTTCTAATGCCCCAATAAAATTCTCCATTTTCCACTTGAATTTTGCCAGAATTCCTAGATCATGGTAATCTGGCCTCAATTGTCAATTAGTGTTTACTTTTTGACACTGCTATGTTTGTTTTTAAATATATAAATAATTGCTCTCTGATATTTCATCTTGAAGAAAATAATTATATATATTTTAAATGTATATACTTTAATCTCATATGGTATTTAAATTAATTGCTAAGTAAACATCTAGTAACTATGACTGAATAAAGAAAAAGTTACTCGTTTGTATAAAAGAATCCATATGGAATTGGACCAAGAACTATATATCTCTTTAAATTTACTTTCTCATTTGACCTACTATTTAATCAAGCAATGTCAATGATTTATAAATATCACTAGAATGAAAGTAGTTAACATTTATTGAGTTTTTACAAGCTCTTTGCACACATTATCTTAGTTAATCATCACGGTAAAACTATGAGCTATAAATCATGAATCCCACTTGTAGATAACTAAATTAAAACTCAAAGGGGTTAACAAAACTTCTTCAGGGACCCATAATAATAAAACCTGAATTAGACCCAAGTCTGCCTAACGTCAAAGCCCAAGTTCTCCCCACCTTACTACAAAGTCTAAGTTTTGATAACCCAAATTTGTTTTTCTTCCAGTTATCCTACCAGTGTGATTTGCACAATATTTACAATAGCTCGTTTCTTTTTATTATCGCATTGTATGGCTATACCACAGTCTGTTCACCCATTTACCTATTGAAGGACATCTTGATTACTTTCAATTTTGGGTAATTACTATAAAAGTGCCATAAACATTCATATACAGATCCTTGAGTGAACATAAGTTTTCAACAACTTTGGGTACATACATAGGAGCAGGATTGCTGAACCATATGGGGAGACTTTATTTAGCTTTGCAAAAAACTATCAAATTGTCTTTTAAAGTGGCTTTATCATTTTGCATTCCCACCAGCAAGGAGTAAGAGTTCCTGTTGCTCCACATCCTCACCAGCACTTGGTGTTGTCAGTGTTTTGGAGTTTAGCAATTCTGATACATGTGTAATGGTAAGATGAATTCTTGTTGCAATCAGTCTTTGCTGTTCAAAGTGTTTCTCAATGTTGTCTTTACTGTTTAGGCTCTAAAATCAGTTGTCTTTACCAACATGTTAAGGCTCAAAGTTTCTAATCCTATTATGTCCTGCTTACAAAACAATTTTATTTTGAGCTCATTTCTTTCTGCAATTCCTGAGCAATGCAATCAACAACAGCCAACATACAGACTGGCATTCTGTTTTCTGAACTTCTTTCAGTAAAATTAAGAATTCAATGTATATATGACTTTCTTCTCATGTTATCTTAGCGGACAGATTTGCAAAATATTTTTTTTTTCACAGCATAACAGATTGTCACCACATAACATGGATTGCCTTTTATTTAGACTCCAGCTACTAAGCTAACATATATTTTTATGTTTTTATGGAGGACATCAATTAACAATGATCATTACCTCTATTAGTGAAAATAAGCTGTTTATTTTAAGAATCCCCTATTTCCCTAAATATTGAAGTATATCCAAACCTTTATAATCTGAAAAAGGATTTGCATTTTTTTAAAATTCATCAGAAAGAACCTATCAAACAGAAACAGTGTTCCAGGTAGTGGGGGAGGGGGAGGGAGTTAGAAATAACAAGGTATAAACCAAGACAGTATGAAAAAATTCAGAACCAGGGGAACTTATTAGATATACAATAAAAACAAAGCCATTCTAGAGAGTTGCTTTTGTGTGTCTTGGATTAATTTGCCAAGATAATTGGGAATACGAATTGTTCTTTGCCTATTTTAAAGAAGAAATGTGCAGAAAGCTAAAAAGACTAACATTTTAAAAGCTTGTGTATACATATTTTTCTCAAACAAATCTAAAGGTGTTGATTAAACAGTAGCATTATAATTGTAGCAAAGTAAATAAAGCACTTTTGTTTTCAAACCCAAAATATATTGTTTTAATAATCATATTTAGTTTAAAATTTGTATCTGTTAAACCCATGATAACTTACGTTAATAATGCCATTTGCTCCCCCCCCCCAAAAAAAAATTGTATGACACCACTTCAATTAATTTACTTGGAAAAGAAAATTAGAACTAAAAATTTAAACACATTCCCAATTATTATCATCTCCATTCACACAGAACACCATTCTGAGAATTAAAAATAACACCAAATACCTATTATCTGATTTTCTTTCTTCTCTGTGTGTGTGAGACAGAATCCATATTATCTTTGCAGCAGAACAGGGAGGTTTTAAATGAAAAAGTTCTTCCCTAAAATTTATTCTTCCTTTTATACTCTGAATCCTGGCTCCTCCCAATTTGCACAAATTACCTATCTGTTTATTCATTTATTCATCCATTCACATATTCTGCAAAATTATATCGAGATTCTATTATGTACTGAGCATTATGCTAGTCATTGAGGATAAAATAATCTTAGAGAAAACGTTTGAGAAGACAAAAGAAACGACATTCAGTAACACCTGGCAACCGGCTCCTGTCATCCATCAAGCTCCCATACTTGAACTGGAGCAGATCAAAGCCTTTGTTTCCTGAGAGGAAGAGAATATGTTGAAGTAGGTTGGAGTCAGGCAGAAGAATTGCTGGTACTGGAAGAGACTTTTGTGTTATTAGTATTTTTCAGTCCCAATCTCCCAAGAGCAAAAAATCTAGGAATATTCTAGGAATTGAAAGTGCTAGAAGTCACAGTCAGCTTTAGGTCCTAGAAGCATCTTCATGCATATTTAAACCAAATTAGGGAGCAGTTATATGGAGCCAAACATCAGTCAGAGTAAACTGCATTTGAATCTTATAGACAGACCTCTGAAACTCAGGATGGATAGTTGTGCAGGCTCAGAATTAATTTCATTTATTTCACAAGATAGTGACCCCCATATTATCTTATTTAATTTTGGTTACTACTTATAATATCATGGTAAGGTAATATACCAGAGAGGCACTTTTTCCCATTGGGACACTGTGTGAAGAAAGACAAAGGAATGAACATAGATGCAGATAGTTGGCAGCTTTGGTAGCAAGGAATTAAAGAATTTTCTACCTACTGAGTTCTGTTTTCTTTGTCATTTAGGAAGCAAGTTCATTGCATGAGAACGGGGAGGAAATGCATCAAAACATGGACAAATTTTTAAAACTTAAAAACAAAACAAAATTTTCCCAGTTCCTATTAATTTTTCCCTCCTCAGTCTTCCCAATAGATAATTCTTTCCTTTCTGCCACCGAGACCCTTTAAACTCCTATACTTCGTGATGTGTCTGTGGTTTTATTTTTATTTATTTATTTTTGGTTGCTTCAACAAAGCTGCCATATATGGCTTCTGTGTCTCTCAGTTCTAAGTTTTAATTTCTTAAAAACAGGGAATCTAATGGACCAGTTTGTCTCAACTGGACCCCACCTAAAACATTCAAATGAGGCCAGAAGTCCAGTCATGTTATCCTGATGGTCATTCCTGAGGATAGAGACTTATTTCTGGAAAGGAGAAATTGTTATAAATCAGTTATCCATGATATGTATCTATGACACACTCAACCTTTCCCAGGCCTCTGTGTTCCTGGTGTTCTTCATTTTCAAGTGGTTCCTTCTCAAGCCTCCTTGTCAGGCTCTTTTTTTCCTTGGTGTTGGTGTTTATCGAGATCTTCTTCAAGGTCTGCTTGTCTTCATTTCTCTAGGACTCTCTCCTGGGTGATATTCATCTTTTCCCAATGATGCCAATTCACAAATTATCGGGTGATGATGCCTAAATCAATATCTCTTTTACAGGCCTCACTCCTAAGTGGCAGCCTTGTAAAACACCACCAAGAACAGAGCTGAGAGACAGAGGGAGAGAAAAATCTAGATGGCACAAGAAGAATCAAAACCTTAGATTTAGTTGGCCTGAAATTAGATCTGTTTTTAGGATGTTTTATAATAAGAATTCTTGCTTAGCCAGATTGAACTGGGTCTCTGTTACTTATATGGGGATTTTCTTCTTTTTTTCTTTTTCATCTTCTTTTTTTGGCTGATTTCTTTCTCAGTGCTTTCTATTGCCATTTGTTCAGTCTTGGTCACCTACCTTCGTCATCTCTTTCCTATTCCCCCAAGGTTAGGCTAATTGCGGCCCTACTAAATACACTTACGCTCTTCCAGAAACATCCTCACCATCCCCTGCTTTCCCAACACACACATATATAAACACACACTGAAACAAACTCAAATGCTAGCTATCATTTCACTCTTAATTAATAAACAGTTAGTTTGAGAATGTGTAGCTATGAAAGTTAATCCAAAAATCTGTTTACACTGTTCTCTGTTTTCACTAGAAAGAATATATATATTTCCAGTATAACTTATAGTAAAACAGAAACTCAAGAAACCTGAGATCTAGTCTCACCTATTTTGACAATACTAGCTGGGAAAACATGTTTTTAGAAAATATTCTCTCCTTTTTATCTCTTTCCTAATGAAAATTATAATATCTATTCTTTATAACGTTATAAACATCTAATTCATAAGAGCTGTGACATGTTTTGAAAATTAAGAAACTGCTCTTTGACAATGAAATCTTAAAAGGAGTAGGTACTTCATAAATTGAAGAAAAAGGTAAGTGATATTAAATGAATAAGATCTTAAAATAAATACTGATATATATAGTTACATATGTACCATTTTTATCATGATATATACAAGAATACTGATATTCTTATTCATCTAGACCATAATTTAGTAAATGAAATTTGCAAGGTTTTTTCATAGATTTATAAATATAGCATTATACAGAATTCATATACATTACAGCATCTTAACATGTGTACAAAGGGTTTAATTTAAAGAAAAAAGAAACTCAACCATTATTTAATACTATATAGACATATTTCATGAATATTGATCTAGCCAGAAATACAAAGTTAGGCTGATTATAAAAATACCTATATTTCTGTATATAGATTTATAACATCTGAATGCAACATAATATTGTAAAGCAGAAACAAAATAATGCTTTAGAATACTTTCGAGCAATTCCTATGCATCAAATAAAAATAAATTTAAATACAAATTAAATATAAATGATACATTTTACTTCTGACATATATTTTACCTATAGCATATATCCCAAAATAATCTGAATAAGACATAATTTTTATGGCAATATTAATTAAATATTAATTTATTTTTGTTTAATAGAGTAAATAGAGTCAAAAGAGCTTTATGAAATTAGGACTGGATAATAATTGCCTTGCATCTTTAAATGAATCTTTCCCAAACCATTTCTATTAAGCTGAAAATCTTATTCCTTTTTAAATGTATAACACCTTTAAAACATTTTTTTAAATAAATAAGCATTTAGAAGGATAACACCAAAAGAACAAGTAGAATAAAAATTATAGTGATGTAGTGGAAGGAAAAGAAAGGGAAGAGACTGAAGTCTAGCACCTGGTTTAATTTTTGCATTAGATAGTATGACTTTATCCTTCTTTGGACCTTAGTTTTCTCATCTTCATAAGGAGGATGTTGGTTTTTATCCAAAGTGCATTTTAAGTATATTGGTTATTATTTAGTACAGTAAGGAGAAGAATTAATTGATACTGATATTAATTTGTAATGAAAGTACATGCTCAATCTTAAGGAACATTACAAAAAAAAAGAATGATTTTTTTCCAAAAAAAAGTCCATTTATCCAAATAGTTAAGAATTTGAAGAATTAGGTTCTAAGAAGGGAATAAAGAAAAGCACTGGTTGACCTAAAATTATTTAGAATGTCTTTGTATTCCATTTTAAGAAAAATAGTAAATCAAAGAAGAATAAGTTGTTGCCTGGGGTTACTTTAACTTATGCACAAATGGCATACACAGGATTCACATGATGCTTTGTATAACTATCATTTTTCTCTTTCTATTGAAAAGCATATGCAGCAGAATTCACTAAACATTAGTCTTATCAAATTGATACTGGATTTCTCTTCTTTCCTGAAGGCACTTATAACACAATATCATTATTGTTATGGAAGAAGCTGAGACTAACTGCGTGCTCAAGATGCTGAAATAATTTAGTCACTACCAAATGTGTAGTTTAGCATTATACAAACATAGCTTTACTTGAGCTAGTCTGTCTTTTGAGATTGTTCAAAAAAAAAAAAAAAAGATCACCATAAGCCACCTGCTCAATCAACAAAAGCAATCAAAGAGAAATGAAGTGGAACTTCAATGCAAAGAAAGGTTAGGACAATAGTCACCTGGGAATACGGTAACACTAAGCTCACTGCCAAGAATTATTTTAAGCACAAAGAAAGGCGATTTAGTCCATTTAATGGAAGAAAACTCTAATGACACTTTAATAATTAAAGAAATACACATCCCTAGGCTTAAATGGGGATACATCATGAAATTCTGGCACTGAATATTAAAGCTACCCTTCCTCCACATCTGCCATCTTGTCTTTATTCATTCACATAATAATTATGAAGCATCTACTATATGCCAAATATTTGCTGGTCTATGGAGGTTAAAGATATAGCACCTGTTCTGTAGGCTGATAACTGTTGTGACAGGAATATCCATTGTATCTTATGAGACAAGAAGAGTGATTTTTGGCCAATGCTGGAATGTCAAGGAGTATGTCCCAGAGGAGAAAATTATTGACTTAATCCTTAAAGACATGTAGAAGTTAGGCCAGGTGAAGAAGAGAGATCAAGTTATTCCAGTAAAAAGGACATCTTTCGTTAAATCAAGATACATTCTAAAAACTGCTGGAAAATAAGTTACATGTTCAGAAAGAAAGAGATAAAGTTAGAGCAGGGTCAGATCTTGAACAGTCTTATAGGTTAAGCGAAAAAGCTTAAATTTTATTTGGAACACTGTGGGGAGCCATGAGAGAAATATAAGAAAGCAGAGTACCAAGATTTGGATTTTCTATAACTTTCTTTGTATGCAGAGTTTAATATTCTACTCATACATTTAACAATTATTTGTAGAGTTTCTATTGTGAGCAATGTGCTATATTAGGGAATGAATATGCAACTATAAATTAGAATGTCAGGGTCCCTGTCCTCAAGGCGTGTGTCATTTCTCAATAGAGACAGCCAGTTATGTATTACTCAAGAGGCTACTTAAATAACCGTGATGGGAAATGAAAGAGGTTACAATTAAGGCAATAGCAACAAATTAGAGAAGACAGAATACAACATACAAGTAGAAGTAAAAGAATTTGGTTATCTCAATGACCGAAACACATTTATATATCCTGATGACCTAAACACAATAACTGTGCAGCTGATAGAGAGGTACCTATTGAGTGGCTGCTCTATGCCAGGCACTGAGACAGGCACTGTATTTTACTCAATGCTCATGAAAACTCTGTAATGTACATATTATTTGTCAATTTTATTGAAACTGAGGATGAATACATTTCAAAATCACCTCAATACTTTGCAGCTCCTCCCATCAAGAGATGGAGCCTCTTTCCCTCTAGGCTTGGTCTTGCGGCTTGCTTTGAGCCGTAAAATGCAATGGGAGTGACGTTATACCAGTTCAGAGCCTAGGCCTATGTCTTGTGTGTTCTTCTTCCTTTATATACCCAGGACCCAAAGAAGACATTAAAGATAAGGTGATCAATGAACAAAACTGAGAATAGACCTCAATCATGAAGCTTTTTAAAACTGGGGGTGGGTGGGGTGAGGGGCATATTTTAAGATTGATCAAGGGTCCTTATAACTTTGTTTAAGTTCACTTTTAAATTCTAGCTCTAGGAATCATATGCCCTTCTCTCTCTATGCCCTTCAGAAACCTAGCTTTCCTCCTGAGGCGGCAGAAGACAGTAGCCTGAATCTGCCTAATGGTCACCAGGTCCAAAACCTCTGGCAAGATAAAGCTAACATCTTGACCTGAGTTATGTTTCAATTCCTAAGCCCTAAGATGGAATGACCGCCTGGATATTTTCCCATGAAACCAAACAGAGGGACTCCAGAAAAGACCTCAGAGTTGTCCGTAATTTCTGAAGAAATAATTCATCACTTTTACCTTTAACTAATGAGCTCCCAACACAACCCCTAACCCAGGGTGTCTTGCAATTTTGCCCTATATAATCCATAACTTACACTCCATGGAGGAGTTTGGACTTTGGAGCATTAACTTCTCATTCTCCTGGCTCCATTCATCAATGAAATAGGCAATATTTCTCCACTGCAATTCTCAATGTTTAGTGTTCAGCTCTACTAGCCCTAGGAAGGGCAATTCTTTCTGTTTTATAAGAGGATTTCCCAGAAAAGATTACACTGCACAAATTTCAAATCTCATGTCCTTTGTTTCTGGGCACATGTGTCACTCCCTACCTTTGCCACCACGGCATTCTAATTTTTCAGGCAAACTCAGAGACCATTTGGATCAGGAGCCAATGCTCACGTATGTAAATAAATCAAGACAAAGTAGCAGATATACTAGCACCTTTTAGGGTTCTTTGTCAAGTTCTTGGGGTATAAGCTTTTCTCATTGACAGTGAACCTATGAAGGTGTTTGGTAGACTTTTAAAAATATTATTCTCTGGTCATATAATTGTTTACTATAATAACTGTAAACCAAGAGTCATTCCACAGAGTTATTTATAGAAGAATATATCAGATCTAGAAAGGAAATTAAAGAAAATATATTCTAACTCCCTCTTTTCATGGATAAGAAAACAGGTTCAGAAATCTCACCAGCCCAGGGTCACATAGTTCATTATTTCGAAAAATGGAATAAAATACAGGTCTTCCAAAATTCAAGTCCAATGCTTTTTCAACTTAAAAAAGTACTGCTTTCAATCAATGATTGGTAAATAGAAGGAGAAACCAAAATAGGTACTTTGGGGCCCTAAAATTTTCAAGCCCTACAACATTAAAGCACAACTAAATGAAAGGAATCTAAAAACTAAAGTTGAAGAGAATGTAAGGAAGGGAAAAAAGGAAACAGTTTTTCCTTAACAAGCTACATTCTCAACATTTTTCTTGAAAAGCAAAAATCCACTTTTATATAATTCACTAGAGAGGAAAAATTCAACAGAGACTATTTTTAAACAAAATTAAATATTCAAGAGTGCAGTTAAAACACATTTTAAAGATTTTTTTTTAAAAAATAAATGTGTGTAGAGCAATAATTAGTGCCTAAAAAGAATTTTTACAGAAATAAAATGATTGTGATTATTATCTTTCCCAAGGTAATACAACTTCCAATAGTCATTTTATGTTTAAAAAATTAGTAACAATATTTGAAGTTTAAACGACTAGTCCTATTCCACCTGAATACTAATATGTACAATCGAGCTACCTAAAAATATGATTGGTCTTTTTCTAAAATTCTCAAAATGATGCATATAATAATCTCATTTATTCTTACAAGGAGAATTTTGATAATTTTGCAGTTTTAGGGTGAAAGATTCCAATGATTTATTGAAAGTTAAACAGGTGACCTGGCATACATATAAAAACAGAATAAACATGGTAATTCTGTGGGATGCCATTCCAACTTCCCTGAGAAGCATCCTTAGACTTAGAATCACATGAACGGGCAAGTGTCCTCTTATGTATCTGTAACTTTTCTGTCAGCATAGTTGATGGGACAAAAGTGAGCACATATTCCAAAGTTACCAAATCTTATTCTTTCTCTTGGAAATTTGTGTTTTCTGATTCAGAGACTTAGTTTGTTAGTATTAGTCCCTGCAGTTATAAGGCATTATTCAGCTCGTGTTTGAACAGTGTCATAGAAACCTAAACTCACCATGAATTACACAGACATAAATAAGTCTATCTGAAGGAAAAGAGAATGAAGCTGATACACCGTACACTCCCAGAGAAACAGCTAGAGTAAGAGAGATCTAGATTATCAAAAACAGAGAGGATAAGAGAAGTAGACAGAAGGTTTCTTATTAACCTTTCAAAGCATATAAAACCAGTTGTATCTCCTATAACTGGTTTCTTTGAGATTACCCTAGTACTCAAGTGTTTTACAGATGAAATACCTTTTAGGATTATACAGAGGTGATAAATTAGGTCCCTAATTTTGGAACCAATTGAGAGACAGACTTGGAAATGTAACAGATCAAATTGTTAGCTTTAACTAGTGATGGAAGCTAAGTTAGTGAAGGGCAATCTTCCAATAACTCATTCTAAATTTGTTGGATTTACCTACCTAGTCGCAAACCTGGAAGGAATACTGTATATCTCACCTACAAGGACCTGTACATAACAAAAAGTCACAGCATAGAGGCACAGATAATGCATCTCTCTGCACTCAGGAAAATTTCACAATGAAAACATAAAAGAATGGGCAATGTACACACATTCAGCATATTCTTCCAATTTCACCAAACGATAAATCATGTTACTTATCTGTGCTATTTGGTCTCACCCCTGATATTCTCATTTAATTAGTTGGGATGTTACCAGATCATTGAGTATTTTTATAGCTCCCCGGGTGACTCTAATGTGCAGCCTATCTTGAGAATCTTCTCTCTAGGGAAGACTTCGTAGAAAAAGGAGTGACCAAATCAAACTCTCAAGATAGTTGCAGTTTCAGCTATTGTACTTGATTATCTGACTCATGGTCAGATAGATTGTGATTGTTCCTCTCAGTTGAGCATATCAGCATTTTTCTCAGAATTATCCTGCTTCCATGTTCAAGAGGCTTCAACCAAAATGGCAATAATTCTTTTTTGGACTATCTTTGAACCTCTGATGGATAAAGAATATCCCACAGAAAAGTGTATAACCCCTCAAAGATTATTTTAATATATCAAATAAATTAACTCCAAGGGTCACTAAATCCAAAGTTATACTTTTACTATTTCCTGATACAAATTATGTCAATTCATATCCATTATAACTCATCAAAGTTATTGCTATAATATTAAAAAATTTAAGATATGCCGATGATAAAACAACAGCTAAAATATATTTTTTATTTGAATACAAATCCCTTCCATTATTTCACAGGAAAATATTTTTTAAAAATCCAAAGAAATTTTATGTTTAAAATCAAAATGTCTTATTCAAATAAAAGAATTTAAAGCCTGATTATTTAAAATTCCCCCCAATTTCTTATCCCATTAATCACTTCCAGAAGAGGTCTTAATGCTTACAGCTATAGTATCAGTTTTCATCTGTTAGAAAAGCTAAATCAATTTCATAGCACCAATAAAGTTTAAATTACTTCAGCCAAATTCTCTTATGTGCCTCGCTAAAAAAAAAAAAAAAAAAAAAAAAAAAAATCAAAGCATTAACAGAACACCATTATTATTTTCATAGCACTAGACTGTTCCTGACAAATTTAAAAAACAAGCCAAACCACAATACCTAGATGTTTTCTGGTAAAATTATGTTACAAGAATATACTTAGGGTTGTCATTAACCAATAGTTCTCAATCCTAGCTGTATATTACAATGACCTGGTATACTCGAAGCTTCTGGTATCTCACCCAAGAAAAATTAAGTCAGCATCTCTGAAGGAGGAATTTGTGCTGACACATTTTTTAAAATTTATTTATTTAAATTAGTTTCAAACATACAGTATATTGGTTAGACATCTATATAGTTCATAAAATGATCCCTCCAATTGTTCCCTCCTTCCCCTGGCCCTCCACTTAGCCATCATATTAATGCTAACTGCATTCCCTCTGTTATGCTCCCCATCCCTGTGACCAACTATCAATTACTAATTTGTACTTCTTTAACCCTTCACCCCATTCTCCCAGCCCCCAACCCCCTCCCCTCTGTCCATCACCAAATTATCCACTATATTTGTGAGTTTATTTTTGATTAGTTGTTCTTTTTGTTCCTTAGAGTCTTCATATAGTGAAATCATATGGTATTTATCTTTCTCTATCTGATTTATTTCACTCAGCATAAAAACCTCTAGGTCCATCCATGCCATTGCAAATGGTAGGATTTCATTTTTTTTAATGGCTGAGTAATATTCCATTGCATATATGAACCATAATTTTGTTATCCAGTCATCTGTTGATGGACATTTAGGTTGTTTCCATATCTTGGCTATTGTAAATTGTGCTGCCATGCATATTGGGGTGTATAGATCTTTATGAATTATTGTTTTGGTTTTCTTTGGATAAATACCCAGAATTGCAATTACTGGGTCAAAAGGTATAGCCATTTTTAATTTTTTGAGGAACTTACAGACTGTTTTCCATAGCTGCTGTAACAATTTGCAATCCCACCAAAAATGTATAAGGGTTCCCTTTTCTCCGTATCCTCGCCAACTCTTGCTGTTTTTTGATTTATTGATGATAGCCATTCTGACAAGTATGCCGTGATAACTCATTGTGGTTTTAATTTGCATTTCTCTGATGATTAGTGACCTTGAGCATCTTTTCATATGTCTATTAGCCTCTTTGGAGAAGTATCTGTCCAGGTCTTCTGTCCATTTTTTAATTGGATTGTTTGTTTTTGTTGTTGTTGAGATATAAAGTTTTTTTATTATTTTGAATATTAAATCCTTATCGATGTATCATTAGTGAATATCTTCTCCCAGTTGGTTGTCTTTTTGTTTTGTTGATGGTTTCCTTTGCTGCACAAAAGCTTTTTAGATTGATGTAGTCCCATGTGTTTATTTTTTCTTTTGCTTCCCTTGCCCAGGAGTTATCTCTGTAAAGAAATTCCTGTTAGTAATATCATACGGTTCACTGCCTGTGTTTTCTTCTAGAAGTTTTATGGTTTTGGGTTTTACATATAAGTCTTTAATCTATTTTGAGTCTATTTAAGTCTACCCAAGTTTTCTTTTCTTTTTTAAAAAACAGATTTTTTAAAGCAGTTTTTGGTTACAGAACAATTGAGCAGAAAGTAGAGGAGTTCCTGTACACTCCCTCATTTTCCCTCAGTTTCCCTCAATATTAACATCTTGCATTAATGTGATGTATTTGCTACATAAATTATCAATTTAATACACTGTTATTAACTAAAGTACATTGTTTACATTGGTGATCACTTTGTGTTATACATTCTATGGGTTTTGACGAATGTATGATGATGCATATCTATCACCACAATATCATACTGCCCCCAAATCTCCTGTGCTTTTCTATTCATTTCTTCTTCCTTCTACCTGAACCCCTGGCAACTACTGTTTTCTTACTTTCCACATAAATTCCTTAGTTTGAACCATACAGTACATAGCCCTTTCAAACTGACTTTCACTTAGCACTACGCATTCAAGGTTCCTCCATGTCTTTTCAGGGTTTAAGAGTTCATTGTTTATTGCTGAATAAAATTCCAATGTATAAATATGCCATGCCACTTTTTTTATCCATTCACCTACTGAAGAACATCTTGGCTTAGAGTATTTTAATGTCCTGCCAGAGTTAAAAATCACAGCCGTACATCACAGCAGAAACTCAGTGGTATTTTGAAGGAAGAAGAAATAGAGAAAACATTTATTTTAGCCATGGTAGGATGTCAGGCACTCAATGTCAGCCTATATTTAAAATGTATGTTTAGTCTATGGCCATGCCACCCAGAACTGAACGTGCCTGCTCTTGTCTGATTTCAGAAGCTAAGCAGGGTCAGGGCTGATTAGTACTTGGATGCTCCCACCTAGGAATACCAGGTGCTGTAGGTGTTAAATGTGTGTGTGTGTGTGTTTAAGAAACATAATTTAGAGTAAATTCTCATTGAGGAGCTAATACTTTTTAGTAAATATAGTATTTATTTGGGGGGGGAATCTATTCATACTGTTTTCTCATACTGATATTTGAACTATTGTTGCCTTCTTACAAAGTCTAGAAATTTGCACTGCTAGCAACTCCAGTCACCATGCTGTTTTAATCCCTCCTAATCTATTTATCTTTGGGACTCTGTGCTTTCACATTTTCTTGTAAGCAAGTTTGGTCATTGAGTAAGTGGTTTAGAAATTTTTGAAATCTGTGGCTTAGGAAATGTTTCCCTTAGTTTTCTCATTTGTTTCAACTGGAGAATCACCTGCAGCATATTTCTAAGAAAAACTGCCCTTTTTTGTTTTGTTGTGTTTGTTTCTTATTGTTTATGACTCCAGACACCCAGGGTAGACAAACTTCTACCATATGATTCTCAATAATTGTTCTACTCAACATTGGAAAGTCCCAGACCTCCTGTATCTTTCTTTTATTATTGTGATTTATTTTTGTTTTCAAATTGTTCTATTGCAATATAATTCATATACTGTAAAAAAAAAAACAAAACACACACAAAAAAACCCTGTTCCCATTAGTTGTCAATCTCCATTCTCCTTTTTTCCACTCCAGCTGTGGGCTACCACTAATTTACACTGTCTTTAAATTTTCTTATTTTGATCATATCATATAAGTGGAATTATCCAATATGCTTTCAAAAGTCATTCATGTCATAGCCTAATTTTTTGTTGTTATTGTTGCTGAGTAATAGGCCATTATATAGATAGACCAAATTTTATGTATCTGTTTATCGGTTGATAGAAATTTGGGTTGTTTCCATTCTTGGGCTATTATGAATTAATGATGTTATGAACATTCATATACAAGTTTTTGTGTGGACATATCTTTTCACTTTGGGGGGGCATATATCTAGGAGTGGACTTGCGTGTTATATGGTTACACTATATTTAACTTTTGAGGAACTGCCAAAATGTTTTTCAAAGGAACCACACCATTATACATTCTTACCAACACTGTATTAGAGTTCCAATTTCTCTGCATCCTCATTAAACTTGTTATTGTCTGTCTTTTTTTTTATTATAGCCAACTTAATGAGTGTAAATTGGTATCACATTATGCTTTTGATTTGATTTTCATAATGATGTTGAACATCATTTCATGTACTTACTGGTTATAAGTATATCTTTTCTTAGAGAAAACGTCTATTAAAAAATCTTTGCCTATGTTTAATTGTGTTATTTGTCTTTTTGCTATTGAATACCAAGACTTTTTTAAATATCTAGATACATGTACTTTATCAGATATTTGATTTACCAATGTTTTTCCATTCATTTATTTTATTTATTTATTTTATTTTATTTTATTTTATTTTATTGATTGCATAACTTGAAGCACAAAATTTTAAACAATGTTATCCAATTTATTTATTTTTATCATTTGTGCTTTTGATAAAATACCAAAAAAACCATTGTCTGATCTATGGTTATTAACATCGACTCCTGTTTTCTTTGAGAGTTTTATAATTTTAGTCCTTTTATTTGAGTTATATGATCAACTTTGAGTTATTTAAATTACTGCATTGCATTGTGTTGTGTTGTATTGTATTGTTTTTTGTTTGTTGTTTGTTTGTTTGATATGACTTGCATTAAGGGTTCCACTTTATTCATTTCGTATGTAGTCATTGAATTTTTGCAGCGACATTTGTTGAAATTACATTTTTTTTCCATCACTTAATTTTCTTGGCACACTTTTCAAAACTAAATTAACTATATGTTTATAATTACGTAGGATCACTGGCATAACTGTCTTGATTACTGTAGTTTGCAGTAACTGTTGAAATCAGAAAGTATAATTCCAACTTTCTTTTATTTTTTTCAAGATTGTTTGGCTATTCTTAGCCCCAAATTTATTCATGAATTGTAACATCAACTTGTAAATTTCTTCCAAGAAGTCAACAGGGATCTTGATAAAGATTGCATTGAATCTACAGATGAATTTGGGTAATATTGTCATCTCAATGATATTGTCTCGTAATCTGTGAAAATAAGATGTCTATTTATTTATTTATTTATTATTTATTTTTACTTGCTTACTTACTTACTTACGTATTTAGGTCATTTAAATTTCAGCAATGTTTCATATTTTTCCCCTTATACCCTTTTGTTAAATTTATAATTAAGCATTTTGTTCTTCTTAAAATATTATAAACAAAAATTGTTTTTTTTCATTTACATAACATTCACTACTAATTTATAGAATTAATTTTTAAAAATTGATCTTATATCTTACAGCCTAACTGAACTCATTTATTAGTTCTAATAAAATTTTAATACATGTTTTATTTTTATTTTCTATATACAGGCCCATGGAATCTGCAAATAGAAATCGTTTTACTTCTTTCTCAAGTTAGATGTCTTTTATTCACATTTCCAATTTAGATCCCTGTTTTTCTTGCCTAAACTTTTGGGCTGAAATCTCCAGTACAATATTAAAACAAAGTGGTAAAGTTGGTCATTCTTATCTGATTTCTGATGGAGGGTGAAAATATTAATTTTTACATCATAAAGTACTACTTGAACTGTGAGTTTTTGTGGTTACCCTTTATTAGATTGTGGAAGTTTCCTTTTATTCCTTGTTTGTTGAGTGTTTTTAGCATGAAATGGAGTTAAATTTTGTCCAATGCTTTTCAGATGATTCCTTTTTTATCCTATTAATGTGATGTATAATATTAATTAGTTTTTGGATGTAAAGTCAAACTTGCAATCCTGAAATAAATTCTACTTGGTCACAGTATGTAATCCTCTTATTACATTTTTGGATTTGTGTTGCTAGCATTCTGTTGAGCAATTTTGCAAATATATTCATAAGTGGTATTAGTCTGTAAGTTTCTTGTGATAGTTTGACTAATTTTGGTAGCAGTGTAATACTAGACTGATAGAAACGAGTTTAGAAAGTTATTTCCAATTTATCTAACTTTAGAAAGATTTTGTTAAAGAATTAATAATAATTTTTATTTGGATCTTTGATAGAATTCACTAGTGAAACTATCTGGCCTGAGCTTTTATTTTGGGGTTTGAAAATTACTAATTCAATATTTTTACTTGTTATAGGCCTGCTTAGAATTTCTATGTCTTCTTGTGTCAGATTTAGTTTTGAGTCTTCTAAAAATTAGTTCATTTTACCTGTAGGTATATGGTATATCCATACTAACCCTTTCTAGTTCTCTTTCTACTATCTAGTTTCAATTTTTCACTCTAACATAGCTTCGTTCCTATCCACATTCTTTTGTGGGGTTATTGTCAAATAAATAACATTTTCTGTGTATTATGTTCCCAATAATATAATCATTGTGTTACATGTTGTGTTTACACGATTGCTTTTCAAATCAGTCAAGAGGAAAAAAGAACTATGCAATTACACTTTATTTTGTAATGAGGCACATATTACCTTTGTTGGCACTCATGCGCGCGTGTGTGGCTTTAAATTATTCGTCATATTATTTGCTTTCAGCCTAAAGAACTTTTTTAAAAAAAGTTTATTGGGGTACATTGGTTAATACAATTATATAATTTTCAGGTGTACATTGTAATTTGTTATCTATATATTCTATTGTGTGATTACCACCCAGAGTCCAGTTTCCTTCAGCTACCATTATTGCTCTTCTTTACCCACTTAACCCATCCCTCAACCCCACCCTTGGTAATCACTACCTATTGCCATGTCCCTGAGAGTCTCTGTTTGTCCCATTCATTGTTTGTTTAGGTTTAAATCCCACATATATTGATATCATGTGATTTTTAGCTTTTTCAGTCTGGTTGTTTTGCTTAGCATGAATATCTCAAGGTTCATCCATGTTGTCGCAAATGGCAGTATCCTCATCTCTTATTATGGCTGAGTAATATTCCATTGTGTGTATGTGCCACAGCTTCTTAGTCAATCTCTTATCATAGGAAACCTTGGTTGCTTCCATGTCCTGGCCTGGAATAATCTGCTTATGAACATTGGTTTGCAAAATACTTTTGGATATGGTTTTTGAGTCTTTGGGATAAATACCCATGGAGGTGTTGTTGAATCATATAGTAGATCAATTCTTAGTTTTTTGAGGAACCTCCATACTGTTTTCCATAGTGGCTATACCAATTTTGCAGTCCCACCAGCAGTATGAGAGTTCCTTTTCTCTGCATTTCTCCACTGTTGTTATACCTTCTTGTTATAGCTATTCTAACAGGTGTAGATGGTATCTCATTGTGGTTTTGATTTGCATTTCCTAATAGCTAGTGATGTTGACATCTTTTCATTATATTGTTGGCCATTTGTATGTCCTCTGGAGAAGTGTCTGTTCAGGTCCTCTGCCATTTTTATCGATTGGGTTTTGTTGTGGTTGTTGTTATTGAGTGTATGAGTTCTTTTATATTTTGGATATTAGGCCTTATTGGCGGTGTTGCAAATTATTCTCTCATTCAATGGTTCTCTCTTTACCTTGTTGATGTTTCTTTTTGCTGAGCAGAACCTTTTATTTTGATGTAGTCCCATTTCATTTATTTGTTTTACTTTCCTTGCCTTTGAGGTCAAATTCATAAAATATCTTTAATCCAAGGCCTTGAGTTTAGTTCCTATGTTTTCTTCTATGCATTTTATTGATTCTGGTCTTATATTCAGTTCCTTAATCCATTTTGAGTTACTTTTGGTGTGTGGTTGATAGACAACAATCTAGTTTCATTCTTTTGCAGGTGGCCTTCCAGTTTTCCTAGCACACATTTATTGAAGACACTTTCCTTCTCCATTGTATGTTTTTTCACTTTTTTGTTGAAAATTATATGCCCACATAACTATGGGTTTACTTCTGGATTCTTGATTCTGTTCCACTGGTCCGTGTGTCTGTTTTGCTGTCAATACCATTCTGTTTTAATTACCGTCACTTTGTAGCATAATTTAAGTAGGGCAGAGTGATGCCTCCAGCCTCATTCTTTTTCCCAGGATGGCTTTGGCAATTTTGTATCTTTTGTGCTTCCATAGAAATCTGATGATATTTTGTTTTATTTTTAAAAAATGCCAATGGGATTTTGTTGGCGATTACATTAAATCTGTATAATGCTTTAGGTAATATGGTCATTTTAACTATGTTGATTCTTCCAATCAAGAACACGGAATATCTTTCCATTTCTTTGTATCTTCTTATTTCTTTTAATAGGGTCTTATAGTTTTTATTATATAGGTCCTTCACATGTTTTTTAGATTTATTTTAGGTATTTTATTCTTTTCGTTGCAATTGCAAAAGGAATTATTTTTCCATTCTTTTTCTGAAATTCATTATTAGAGTATAGAATGCTATGGATTTTTGAACACTGATTTTGTATCCAGCTTTACTGTATTTGCTTATTGTTTCTAGTACTGTTCTTATGGAGTCTTTAGGTTTTCTATATAGAGAATCATGTCATCCAAAAGAGTGACAGTTTGACTTCTTCGTTTCCTATTTGGATGCCTTTTATATCTTTCTCTTGCCTGATTGCACTTGCAGGACCTCCAATGTTATATTGAATAAGTGGCAATAGTGGACAGCCTTGCCTTGTTCCTGATCTTAGAGGGAAGGTTTTTAGTTTTTCACCATTAAGTATAATGTTGGCTGAGGGTTGTCATATATGGCCTTTATTATGTTAAGGTACTTTCCTTCTATACCAAATTTGTTAAGTGTTTTGATCATAAATGGATGCTGTATCTTGTCAAAGGCTTTTTCATCATTGATGATCATATATTCATTTTTAATTTCTTTATGTAGTGTATCACATAAATTGATTTGTGTATGTTGAACCATCTCTATGCCTCTGGGATGAAGCCCACTTGATTGTGGTGTATAATCTTTTTAATATGTTGCTGTATTCAGTTCGCTGGTCTCTTATTTAGGATTTTTGCATCTGTGTTCATGAGAGATATTGTCTATAGTTTTCTTTTTTTGTGTTATCTTTGCCAGGTTTTGGTATCAGAGTAATATTGGCTCATAAAATATATTGAGAAGTATTGCCTCCTCTTTGATTTTTTGGAAGAGTTTGAGGAGAATAAGTATTAAATCTTCTTTGAATGTTTGGTAGAATTTCTGTGAAGTTCTGGTCCTGGACTTTTACTTTTTGGTAGATTTTTATGATGTTTCAATTTCCACACTGCTGATTGGTCTATTTAGATTTTCCAGTCTTCTTGATTCAGTCTAGGAAGATTGTATTTTTATAAGTACTGGTCCATTTCTTCTAGGTTATTAAATTTGTTATATATACTTTTTCATAGTATTCTTGCATGATCCTTTGTATTTCTGCGATGTCAGTCATAATTTCCCCTCTTTCATCCCTGATTTTGTTTATTTGTGTCCTTTCTCTTTTTTCTTTAGTGAGTTTAGTTAGCCAGGGGTTTGTCAATTTTATAACTTCTCAAAGAACCAGCTCTTTGTTGTATTTACTTTTTGTGTTTGTTTTTAATTTCATTTATTTCTGCTCTAATTTTGATGATTTCTTTTCTTCTGCTGACTTTAGGCTCATTTGTTCTTCCTTTTCCAGTTTTTTAAAATGAATCATTAGGTTGTTTATTTAGGCTTGTTCTTGTTTTTGGAGATAGGCCTGTAATGATATGAACTTTCCTCTTATGACCATTTTTTGCCATGTCCAAAAGTTTTGATATGCTGTACTATCATTATCATTCGTTTCTATGTATCTCTTGATCTTTCTAATTATTTCTTCCCTGACTCAGTTATTCTTTAGTAGCATGTTATTTAATCTCCATGTATTTGTGGTTCTTTCTGATTTCTTCTTAGTTGATCTCTAGTTTAAAGCATTATGATCAAGGAATATGTTGGTATGATTTCAACCCTCTTATATTTTGTTGAGGTTATTTCTGTGTCCCAGGATATAGTCATTCTTGAGAATGTTCCATGTGCACTGGAGAAGAGTGTATAAGCAGCTGTTTTGGATGGGAGGCTCTATATATGTCAATTATGTTAGTTGGTCTAATGTGTCATTAAGGGTGTTATTTCCTTATTGATTTTCTGTTTGGATGACCTGTCCATATCCAACAGCGGTGTATTTAGTGTTTTGGTCTGTTTTTACATTTAGTTCTGTTAGTAGTTGCTTTATATATTTTGGGGCTCCCTGATTGGGAGCATCAATATTAATAAGACATAATATTATGTCTTTTTGGTGCACATCCCCTTTATCATTATGAAATGTCCTCGGTATTTTTCTACCTTTTTTATTTTGAAGTCTATTTTGGCCTAATATTAGTACTGCTACTCCCGCTTTTCTCTGAATGCCATTTGTTTGAAAGATCATTTTTTCCTCCTTTCACTTTGAGCTATATTTGTCTTTAGAGCCAAGATGTGTCTCCTGGAGGCACCAGATGGTTGGGTTTTGTCTTTTTGATCCATTCTACAACTCTGTGCCTTTTTATTGGTGAGTTCAGTCCATTTACATTTAGAGTGATTATTGAAATATGAGGTCTTCTTATAGCCATTTTATCTTTTACCTTCTGGTAGCTCGGTGTTTCCATTGCTTCTTTGTCCTTGTGTTTCTGTTTTCCTTATTTTGATTGGCTTTTGTGGGTTTTGCCTCTTGTTCTTGTTTTATGTTATATACTTCAGTTTTGAACTTCCGTGCATGGTTACCATTATGAAAATGAAAAGGATAGTTATAAATACAGTCGTCGCCCATTTTCTTCTTCATGTGCCTTATCTCCTTTCCCCTTTGTGAATTTGGATCTACGAATTCTTCCCTTTTCAGTCATCATTATCTTAATTTGTCCCTATGTATGCTGAACATTCATTCATTTTTCTCTTCCTATACGCAATTCTCTTTTTATTATTTAATCTTGTACTGCCTGTTCTTAGTAAGGGTTGCATTCCTCTGCTTCTATTTGCCTGATAATCAATCACTTTACTCATAATTATGGTGTTGTTTTGTTTTGTTTTGTTATTTTATTTTAGGCGCTCTGGCCCCTTTCAGAAATTTTCTGTAATGCAGTCTTCGAAATGGAGAATTCCTTCAATTTTTGTATGTTTAGAAAGGTCTTAATTTCTCCCTCATATCTAAGGAGAGCTTAGCTGCATACATTATTCTAGGCTGGTAGTTCCTTTCACTTAATAGTTTAAATATTTGGTTCCATTTTCTTTCTGGTTTGTAAAGTTTGCACTGAGAAATCCTATAATACTAATGGGTTTTCCTTTATACATTACTTGTCTTCTTTTTCCCTGGCTGCCCTGAGAATTCTGTCTTTGTTCATTGATGTTTTATAATTTTAGTACAATGGTGAAGGCCTTTTGGGTTGAGATAATTGGGTGTTCTGTTGACTTCTTGAATTCCAAATTTCAGCTCATTCCTTGGATTTGGGAATTTCTCATCTACTATTTGTCTGAAAATGCTTTCTAGTCCCTGCTACTTTTCCTCACCTTCATAATGCCCATTATTATGTTTTCTCCCCTGATGGTATCTGCTAGTTCTTGTATTTTTCTTTTTATTATTTTTCATTTTTTGGTTTCTCTCTTCTTTCTTCTGATTTATTTCTAATTTCTGTCTCAATATTACTAACCTCCATTTGGTCATTTCTTTTTCCCAAGCTTGCCATTTCATTTTTCAAACTCTCAGTGTGTTCTTTATCTGCAGAAGTTCTGTTTGGTTCCTTTTGAAGGTTTCAATCTCTTTGCTCTGCTCATCTAGATGTTTTGTCATTTCCTGAAATCATTGATATTGACTTGTTTTGAAACTCACTGAGTTTTTCTTCAGAAGTACTATCTTGAATAATCTGTCATTTAAGTCTCATATTTCTATGTCTGTAAGCTTATTTTCTGGAGATTTTTCTCTTTCCTTTTTGAGATGACTTGTCACCTTGGTTGTTCATGCTCTTTAATGGACTATTCTCTCTGCCAGGCATTAATAGAACTATGTATTCTGTTGATTTTCCAGAAATATTTGTTATAATATAACTCGCTTTTTAGCATGCTGCAAAAAGTACTTTTCTTTGGTTCACAGTAGGTGGCATCTAAAGCCTCTTGGATCTTTGCTTTATAAAAAGCCTAAATGTTTTTTTTTTTTTATTTTCTTGTAGATATTTATCACACTGGCTACTCTCAGTTTCAGTCCCCGTCAGTGTTAGCAACAGTTTCATTAGTGTTTATTTCAGTTATTGTACTTTACAACCACAAAATTTTAATTTGATTTTTTTTTTTTACATATTTCTGTCTGATCTTGATATTCAATATTTGGTAAGACATTGTCATTATATCTTCCTTTAATTTTTAAGCATGGTTTTCCTTTAGTTTTTCCATCATATTAATGATAGCTGCTTTGAAGTCTTTGTTAATCTGACCCTCTAGGCCACTTTAAAGACATATCTATTGCCAATTTGTATATGTGTCACATTTTATTTGTTGTCATGACTCATTATTTTTATTTTAATTGGACTTTTTTGTATTATATACAGACATACCTTGTTTTGTTGTGCTTCACTTTATTGCACTTCACAATTCTTATTTATCTATTCTATTCTATTCTATTTATTTATTTCAAATTGAAGGTAAGACTCTCCACCAGCAGAAAGATTACAACTCATTTTATTGTTTATACTTGCTTTATTGTGGTGGTCTGGAACTAAACTCGCAATATCTCTAACGTATGCCTGTATTGTATAATTACCCCGAGGGTTGTTTTTAACTTGCTTGTTCATCAGTTTATTTGTTTAGTGACTTGGCTGAAATGATTCTAGGAGGTGTATTTCTGCTACAGTGTGCAACCTCTGATGATACAGCTCATATATTTACTCTTACTTGTTTGTTTAACTTGCCCACTTCTGGGACTTTTTAGCTCCTTACTAGGTCAAAGGTTATACAAAGCCTCCTTCAGCCAGCTAGATTTTTAACCTTTTACCATTGAAACCATAGATGTTGTAGTGGTTGAAGACTGCTATCAGAGTTCAGGAATTTTAATATTTTTCCCATGTTCAGCCAGCAATAGTAATAGCTTGGGGTTTCTCTCTTCATCTCATTTCTGAAAGAATACAGCCTTGGGCATGCAAATGGTCTTTGAGTCTGCCAGGGATGACTGTGATATTATTTAAAAGTTAGCTCCTTAAAAGTTTAAACTGGTCAAAGTAACATTGTTTTGTCAATGTTCAGTCAGAGGTTGCGTTGAAGCTCCTTTGCTGTGAGCTTCAGGCATCGTTGATCTGTGTGAGGCTTGAATAATGCTTTTTCAAATCTGTCTCACATCTTGCTCTGACTGTTTCTCAGTGGGCTCAGCTTAATAATACATGTGCAAAAACTTTCTAAACTTTAGAGGTGTCTATGATCCCAGGAGCAACTTTCTTGACTGTCTCTTTTTCTTGTTTTCTTTACTAAGCTTCTCACTATTCTGCCATTTTGTGTGGATGAGACCTACCAATATCTTAGCCTTGAGGCTTGCAATAATGTTGTGTTTTATTCCCTCTTGCAATCCTGAAAGTTGAATTATTCTTTTATAATAAGAAAATTCTTTTCTTTTATTTGTTTACCGATAATATCTCCCTTCATTATGAGTAATGTACCACATTGAAGTTCAGATATCTAAAGCTACATTCATAATAGTAATTCATTCCAGAGAAGGTTTATTGAAGGTTATCTTGACTTTGAGGCTATCTAACCTCTGTGCCTGGGATAGACAATTTTAATTATCAGTAGTGCTCTATATGTGCTCTATGTAAGAACTCAACTCTCTTTGTAGATCAAATCTCAGCCCTTAGTTTGCAGCCTTATCTGAGACTCTAATAATTTAAATAGTTGAAAAATTATTTCTCACCTTAATAGCAAAAATTTTTTAGGAAAGTTTCCCTGAGGTAGGCAGAATTGATAGGAATGAGATGTTCCTTCCTCCCACTCCAAGATTTCCATTTCTTGGTGTACATACCTTCTGCCAGTTTTTCAAACACTAATATTAGGGCTACTATGAAGCAGATGTAATTAAAATTCCTAATCAATTGAATTAAATTAGGGAGATTACTCTAGGTGAGGCCTGACTTAATCAGGCAAGTCCTTTAGAATGAAGTGGCAGAATTCCTGTTTTTAAAGGCTGAATAATATTCCATTATTTTGTTTATACCACATTTCCTTTATTCATTCATCTGTTGACAGACATTTAGGTGTTTCCATACCTTGGCTATTATAAACAAAGCTGCAATAAACATGAATGCAGATATACCTTCGAGGCCTCCTTGATATCCAGTGATATATATTGCTGAATCACATAATAGCGCTATTTTAAATTTTTCAAGGAACTTCTACATGGTTTTCATAGCATATGCACCATTTTATATTTTCACTAATAGCACATAAGGATTTCAATTTCTCCACAAACTTACCAAAAACTTATTATCATTTTTATTATAATAATCATCCTAAAGGTGTGAGGTGGTTTTAATTTGTATTTCTCTGAAAGATTTAGTGATGTTGAGCAGATTTTCATATACCAGTTGGCCATTTGTAATCTTATTTGGAGAAGTAAAGTGTCTGTTCAAGTCCTTTGCTTATTTTTTTTTTAATGAGTTATTTGGGAGTTTTTTAAATTTTTAAATTTTTATTTTTTTTTTGCCTTTGATTTATAGGTGTTTCTTACATGTTTTGGAGGATTAACTCCTTGATCAGATATATGATTTGTAGATACCTTTTACTCTTCTGTGGGTTGTCTTTCCACTCTGTTGATTGTTTTTCTTTGCTGTGCAGAAGCTTTTAGTTTGAGTAGTCTCATTGTCTATTCCATTTTGTTTCCCTTGCTTTTGGTGTAAATCCAAGAATCATTACCTATATGCATGTTATCAAGCTTGTCCCGTTCCCCCCCCCCCCAGGAGTTTATTAATTGCATGTCTTATGTTTTAGTCTTCAATCTATTTTGAGTTGATTTTGTGTGGCATACATAAGCATCTATTTAATTCTTTTGCATGTGAATATTTATTTTTTTCAACACCATTCAACATCATGGATGGACCTGTAAGACATCATGCTCAGTGAACTAAGGCAGTCACAGAATGATAAAACTGCATGGTGTCATTATAGAGTCTCTAAAATAGTCAAGCTCAAAGAACCAGAGGGACGAATGGTATTTGCCAAGGGGCTGGGAGGATGTGTGAATTGGAAGTTGCTGTTCAAGTGGTTTCAGTTACTCAAGGTGACTAAGCTGTAGAGATCTGCTGCACAACATTTTGCCTGTAGTTAACAGTACTGTATTATGCACTTCAAAATTCGTCTAGGGTAGATCTCATGTTAAATATTTTACTGCAATAATAGATATAGGTGGGTAGATAGTTAGATGATAGATAGAAAGACAATGATAGATAGATAGATAGATAGATAAAATAAGGCGAAGTGTGAGAGACATTTTACTGTTGGCCCGAAGGAAACAGAAACTGCCATGAATCCTATGTTGCAAAGAAATGAATTCTGCCAACAAACTGAATGAGTCTGAAGAATTCTTCAGCCTTAGGTACGAATGTAGCCCAGTTAACACCTTGACTGTGCCATGTGAAACCTGAGTAGAAAATTCAGCCAACCCTCACTCAAGCTTCTGACCATAGTGGCTGTAAGACAGTAAATTTGTATCATTTTAATCTCCTAAGGTGATGGAAATGTGTTACACAGCTGTGGAAATCTAATACAATCTTTTTCTCTGTAATTGAATCCTTGCTTTGCTGCTGTGGGATTGCTGAGAGCAGTACTATCCACCTGCATTCGTCAGGCTCCTGCTGTAGTCCTTCTGATTTAAAAAAATAGCCACTTGCCTGCATAAAAGTTACTCACCTAAATAAATACTGCCACAAACCATGAATAAAGCCTTTGTAAAGTATGGTAACCTGGCAAGATCGTAAACTCATGTGGCCAGACCTTATAAAAAACTAAAGTTCAAAGCAACCTCCCAGGCTGCATGATAAAAAGTCAACTTCAAAACAGGAAACACTAACCTCAAGAACATGTAGCTGCTGAATATCATTAAGGTCAAAACTACCACAGCTCCCACTTGCTAATCTAAGGCTTAAAACCAGCATCAAAGGCCAAACAGATTTCCAGACTTTAGGAAATGTACATATCTTGGGCCTAATAAATATGATAAAAACTAGATCTTGTAATTCCTAAAGAATGAGTTTATCAGTTTTAAGCATGATTACCTTCACATGAGTGTGTATATATTTATATGTATATGAATATATTAGCAAATTCACTCATAAGAAAGTAACATCATAAATATAATTAGGCAATAGTCACTAATCTTGAGATACATATCTTAATTGCAGAGCATTCCATTAGATTTGAAATTGACCTCTGAAAAACCATTTTACCCAGTTACATATAAAAATCATTTGGTAAATGTATCCTTTGAACATTCCCATAATTATAAAAATGAAGTTTACTTTAAGAAAATTATCCAATTTGTATATAAAACATTATCTGTGCATTATTAAATTTCAGGAAAAGTAAAATAATATGAAACATGTAAACTTCTGTTTCTATACCTCTTTAGAAATTTATGATATTTTCTATTCCTTAATAATACTGACATTATTAACTGGAGCACAAGCTAAGCTGCTATAAAAGAGAAATCAAATAGTATAACTTCAAAGAAGATAGACATTTATTATCACTCTCATAAATTCTTACCTCTACAGAGATAAGGGAATCTGAAATTAGAAAGAAATTCTGTAGTCCCGAATACACGACTTCTATCTTTGTGTCCAAAGGTATTGTTCTAGTACCTGTTACCTGCCACGAGCAGGAATAAGAATAAGGCAAGGGAGCATAGTAATCTTCTTTTAAGGGCATGACTACAAACAGCACTCTTTATTTCCAATTATTGGTAAGAACTTAGTCCGCACAATTACACTAACTGCAGAGAAAGCAGAAATGAAGCTTGTATATAATAACTATATACTCAGATAATCTTAGGAGCTCAAATAGTAAAGAATAAGATAATGGACAGATATTGTTGGACTTCTAGTATTTGTCACTATTTTCCATATCTTACCACATGGTAACCTATTTGTAATGGTTATATTCCCAAACTACTTTTCCCTTTTCTCTCACCCCAAATTCAACTTACCATTGCCTTAATGATCAAGTCTAATATAGATAGGAGAAAATTTTATGATTAAATCAACATCAATTATAAAATGTGAAGATTTATATCCTATTACACTTTCTAGGATATTTTCATTTTAAACAAGAGGATATCCAATTATCCTCAGTTTATTGGAACATACTAAAGAATTTAAGACCAAGGGAAGGAGCAGTAAATTGGAAGATATAAATCACCATAAGGGAATTGCATCCAGTTTCCCAAATCCATGCTTTCTATGATCAGGGATGTTACTTCTAACAATGGAGAGAATCTATATGTCATATCTCTTGTCATTTCTCTATAATTAGCAGTCCAGGACTGAACATTATTTGTGGGTAAACCATCCTGCCTTAGAGTTAGCATCTTATCTTTGTGAGTAATAGAAGCAAAGGTAAAGAACATAATAATTGCTATATAAAAAGCATTGCATAAAAGTAATTGCTTAGGCATCTTAGAAACACACTAGTGTTTTTCCAATAACACAGTTCCACTTCAAGGATATTAACCCATCATCCAATAACAAAAATATAACAATGAATCACAGTTATAAAGGTCGAGAATTATTTATACACTCATTTCTTTGACTTATATGCAAATGAAGTTTATTCAACCTGTAGTTTACATATGTGAAAATTCTTTAAGCTAAGCTATTTTAAAATGGCCTAAGAATAAAGTGGCTGGGTAGCAGCAATTGTATGTAACAGGAAAGAAAATATATTGCAAATGGCTGGATTAATTGTGACTTCACCACCAATGAGGAATATCCATTATCTCAGAGTTCTCTTCCATAAATCAAGACACATATGTTTTGTTGTGAGGTGGGTAGAAAACCATTTGCTAATATAATAACATACCATAATCTGCAAAGCCATTTATTATTTTAAAAAATAAATGAGGCTGTTGCTTTTTATATTAATCCCACATATGACTAAAATCATTCAGTTCTTGTCCTTTTCAACTGATGTATTTAACTTAGCATGATACTCCCAAGACCATTCATGTGATACAAATGGCAATATTTCATCTCTTTTATTGCTGAGTAGTATTCCACTGTATGTATGTGTGTGTATTTTAGCTTCTTTATCCAATCATCAAACAAACATACAAACTCATAGATATAGAAAACAAAGTGGAGTGGGAGTAGGATGAAGGGGCCAAGGGGGTCAAATATATGGTGACAGAAGGAGACTAGACTTTGAGTGGTGAGTCTAGTAATAATATAATATCTGTATATGGATGTTGTATTATAAATTTATATACCAGAAATTTATATAACATTACTAACCAATGTAACCTTAGTAATTTAATTTACAAAATACATAAGAACACAAAGATTAAAACTTCTGCTCTTCAAAGAAAATCATAAAGATCATGAACTATGTAGAGAATGAAAGCTATAGAGTGAAAAATATTTATAAGTAATATGACAAAAATTTATATTTGTAATATATAAAAAACTCTAAGTATAATTGTTTTTAAAAAATGGGCAAAAGATTTTAACAGACACACTACCAAGGGTATACAGATCTAGCATACATACACATAAAAATGCTCGGATCATTAAACAGTAAAAAAATGCAAGTTAATCACAATGATATACCACTACATCTATTACAATGGCTAAAATTAAAATGATTGACCATAATGCTATTGTAGACGTGGAGAAACTGGAACTTTCATACACTGCTAGTAGGAATGTAAGATAATATAACTAATTTGGAAAAGGGTTTAATAATTTTTAAAAATGTTAAACATATACTTACCACATGATCCAATTATTCCACTTAGTGGATATTTACCCAAATAAATAAAAGCATATGTTCGTACAAGTCATACATACTAATGTTTACCATAGCTTTATTTTGTAATCGTCAAAAACTTTAAACAGACAAATGTCCACCGGGTGGGTAAATAGATAAACAAATTGTGGAATATTCACACAATGGTATATAACCCTTCGATAAAAAGTTATGACCTATTTTACCTATAAGAAGATAGATAAATATCAAAATATTATGCAATACAAATCCAGACCCTCCCATCTCCCCAAAATAGTATTTCTCATTCCCTGATTTCATTTGTTTAGAAATTTAGAAAATTCAAACTAATCTCTAGTGATAGGTCAGTAGTAGCCTGAGAATGGAAAACTATGGTGGGAAACATAAAGGAGGAATTTTAAATAAACAGGAGGAAAATGTTGGAATTGGTAGATATGTTTATTATATAGTGATAATTTTATAGGGTATACTATACCAACACGTTAAATTATATATCCTAAATATGTGCAGTTTATGTATATCAAATATACTTAAAGATTTTTAGGTAAATGAACAAGGAAGATCAATAGTATCATTGGATTTTAAGATGACAGAAAAGGGGTGAAAGTTACTATTTGGACATGGAAAATCTCATGATCCTATGTGTTCCTTTGAGGGTGTTATGTGTGTGACTGTTATCTGTCATTTATGTCTCAGTGGAGAAAAAATGTGATCTCTGTTTCAGGTTATTATTGACTTGGGAACATAGAATAAAACATAATCCTTGTGCTGCAAGGAATTGCAGGCAATGCCCTTTTTTCATTCCACATCTCAATTAAATTGTGAATTCCTCAAGGAACACAGTATTGTAGAATCATCAAATATTAGAGATGAAAGCAATTGAAGTTCATGTAGTAAAGCCTAACTATTTCAGAAGATGGAATTGAACTTGCACATTTGCACACAGAAAATATGTCGGCAGATTTGGGACTAAAACCCACCTGTGCTGGCTCCCTGCCCAGGGTTTTCTCCATTACATTATATCACTTCCCTTTTACTGAACACTATACTCTGAGAATAGTCAGTGATCAATAAATTTGCTTACCAATTAACAAAATGTACAGAAAGAATCTCTCTATAGTTATATTTTATTCAGAGTTGAGGCACAAACAGTTCACAAGGATAAGAAGTAATGGAAAAATTTTGAATCTTCCTGTTTATTTCTTTTTTTCCTTCTTTCTGTAAGATTATGCGTGTTGGAATATAAGTAAGTACTTTATAACAAACAATTAAGAGCCACTTTTCCACAAACAATAAGAACAATTAATTGGTATTAGGGTGAAAAAAAAATCCAGAAAGGACTACTAAATGTCATTTATGAATTATGACCATTAGTAGAGATTAAATCAGCCTGTTGAACAATCAGTGGGAGACCAATGAGAGATCCCATGCTATTTATAGTGAATGCTCTGAAGCTGTGCTGTTCATTTATTTTAGGTAACACAATTACTACTGCATCAGAAGCACTTTGTAGGATCTATGACATTTGCAGGAAAAGAGAATTGATTCCAAGCCAAGGAAATGACAGCATAGTATAGCTGCTGCTGATTTGAAGGAAAAGAGAGAGAGAAGAGAGAGAGAGAGAGAGAGAGAGAGAGAGAGAGAGAGAGAGAAGAATAGATGCAATGGATGAATATGGGCAGTGAAGGTGCAATCAGCTCAGATTAATTACAAGCTCAGTACATGTGCAAGAGACAAATTTTGAAGGAGACCAAGATAAAGGGATAAGGCTTTTAAGGCAGCTATAGGGAATTAATATATTCAGTCAGGAAAAAGAAGACTCTACATGTGCACTGGCTGGACAAAAGGCATGTCACAAAAAGAAGTGTTGTGAATGACTGTAACCTGGAAAAAGTAACTGTAGGCCCTGGGACACAGAGACACGTTAAATCTGCCCAAGGAGTTACTCTTAGTTCTTGTCAAGGGTGTGATGTTCATTTTCTTAGTTTTTTTTTTTTTTGGAAATTTATCATGATGAATAAGAGTAAATGATTATTAAGTGTATAAATATTATCAATATTATTAATATAAATATTATATTAAGAAAATATTAATAAAAACATAAGATACAAACTTTAATTTCTAATTGAATACACTATTATATACCAAAGTCACAATTCAATAAATCATCCTCAGTAACTAATATGAAAAAAGCTCAACAAAAATTCCTTGTCCAAAACAGATGTCACAAAATCCATCAACTTTGATCATGCGAGAGACCGTCATTTAGAGTACAATTCTCATTTTAGATTTAATTTTAATAAGACTGTGTTCTCCAACAGTAGATATTTAGCAGCAGAGCTGCTATAAATAAACAGCAGAAAAATGTATGTAAAACCATACAAGCAGGCTGGTGGCGGTGGGGGGGGGGGCTCATAAAAATTATGGAATAGACAAAATAAATCTTAATAATCAGGGGTCAACTAATGTTGACAAATTTATTTCTACACCCTTTACCAGTCAAGGTACCAACATATTCTATGATATAAAATAATTTACGTTCAGAATTATGACTCAAAACCATTAAAAGAATGAAAAATTACCCTCCATGCACTCCACAAACAAAGAAATGAAAGTAAAAAGAACATTCTATAAATATTCCCATGCAAAATTATTAATATGAAAAAAAATATTTTGCCTTGAGTGTAGAAGTTATCTGGAAAATTCCTTTATGTGAAAACTGCATTGGTCACAAAGCATTTTCTGTATGAGGCACAGTAAACTCACTGGCAAGGAAAATAAATGATATGTATTTGTCATATCTTTTTTGCTTGCAAGGAGAGAAACTCAACTAGAATGACTATGAATTTTTTAAACCATGATTTTAAAAAGCCTAATGGTAGGTCTGTGTTCGAATATAGCTGGATAGAGATACATAAAGTTACCAGGATCTATTGTTTTTAATCTCTTGGCTTAATTTCTTTCTTTCTTTTTAACTTTTGGTTTTGAAATAGTTTTAGACTTAGAAAATTTGGGAGAATACTAAAAAGGGTTCACATATATTCTTACTCAGTTTTTCCTAATGTTAAAATTAGATAGCCATAATACAATTTTCAAAAACCAGGAAATTGACATTGGTACAATATTATTAATTAAACTACAGATGTTATTTGAACTTCATCAGGGTTTTTTCCCCCCCTAAAGTCTTTTGTTTTCTTTCCAAGATATAATCCAGGCTGCCACATTGCCTTCTGTTGTTCTGTGTCTTCAGTCTCCTATTATTTGTAACAATTTCACAGCCTTTCCGTGTCTTTGTTACCTTGGTATTTTGATGAGTCCTGGTCTTGAATTTTTTAGATGTGTCTCAATTTGAGTTTGACATTTTCCTTCCTGTCTGATGATTAGATTTATTTTATGCACTTTTGCAAGAATGCCACAGCAGTAATGATTTTTTTTCTAAGAGCATAATATTGAGGGAACGCAATGCCAATATACCTTATTTCTGATGACGTAAACCTTGATCTCTTGTTAAGGTTTCTTTGCATGGTTTTTCATTGTACAGTTAACATTTCTCCCTTTGTAACTGATAGATAACGTGGAGGAGACACTTTTAGACTATGCTAATATTCTATTCCTCCTCAAACTTTCCCCAATGATTTTAGCATCCATTGGTGGATATTGTCTGGAACAATTATTCTGTGATGTTTGCCTTGGCACTGTTTCTTCTTCATTAGTTTCAGTTTCAAAGGGACACTGCTAAAGAAATAGTGACTACAAGTAGCTCTAGACTTAAGTTCAACCAGCTCAGCAATTCCAATGAAAAGAGCACACTTCTTTCCTCAGTTGCAACAAAACACTTAGTGCTATCAATCGTTTCCTTTGTTTAGATCATGTATTCATTGCTGAATTGATTACTGAAGGAATAGCCAAGCAAGGTCATGTCATAGACTAGGTCTGGAAAATGTTCCCACCCCTGGGATTGGAGGATGGGGTTGTCCCACTGTTAACCACATGAAACAAGAATGGAGAGATTTCCCAAGGGAAAAACAGGATGTTGTTACCATAAGAGACAATAGATGCTACATAGGCTAAAGCAACAGATCTCCACTACACTAAGATATAATCAATTATTCCTGGTGTGTCTTGAGATCTAAGTTTGTGAAAAATAATTGTTAAACATCATAACTTAAAATATAGTATTTCAATTTACCTTATTTATCATAATATGAAAGACTGCAAATTCTTATCTATTTCAGTGTTTTCCCAACCCTTGCAGTTGTTATAATTTGATTCTTTCTCTTCTGTCCTTGATTTAAACAGAAAAAATAACCATAATTGTTTCTACAATCAAAGTAGGGCACTTGATATAGTAATGACAAAATAACTACTCACAATGTCATTGCTGTTATAATAATTATTATTATTAAAATATTCAACTTGACACAAGTTTTGGGCACCTGTTATATAAGATACTATCAGATTATAGGAAGTCAAAGATCAATAAGGATTCTGATTTTAAGAAGCACAGAGACAAATGTGAAGATATGTACAAACTCTAATACTAGGCAGAATGGAACAAGTTTCTATAAGAGATGCATAAGTGCTATATGTATAATACATGTTTACGTGTTTTAAATATTAAGTCCCTACTTAATGTCTTCTTCAGATAACATTAAAAACAGAAACAAATTTTCATCCAGCTTTTTCTTAAAAGATTAGGGTCTTTATGAACATTTAACCTTGGATTTAAATTGGATGTCACATAACTGCCAACCAAACAAAGTAAATAACAATTGATTTCATTGTTATTAATATATATAATAAAAAGACTAAAATTAAGATTACAACAAATAATAATAGTTAAATATGTTTGTTTTTAGCACTTAATACTATATTCCCTTTATGTATAACCTTCTCTGGATTTTTCCTTTACATGAAAAAATATCAGATTATTTGCTTTCTTTTTCATAAAAGGCATTTTAATTTAGAAATTGCCTTTGAATTAATGACTAGACTGTTACTAAGCAACAGTCCTTAAACATTTCTTAATATTGAGTTGTGAGCATATAAAGTCTATAGTAATTCGTCTGATATTTTTTATACTTGATCATATTATTTTCAAAATAAATATTTTCAATATTCTTTTTAAAAAATGTATTATACATGTGTGTAAGTATGTGTACCAGAAAATAGATGGATTGGGTATGAAAAAGAAAGCAAAATTTCAACCAAATTGGATTAATTTTAAATAATAATAATTTTAGTTCTGCATTGGCCTTGTATCTGCCATGACATAGTATTTTTCTAATATTTTTGTTTCTTTGTTATAACTCTTGAAGTACTTCTAAACAGACAGTCATTCAGATGTTCGGGATTAATGACTCTCCTCTGAAAATAGGACATCTTACAGGTACTATTTCTAGAAAAATCCAAGACAAGAGGTATTATCAGACTTGATAAAATATATTCCAATTTATAAATCATCAAGTAAGTGATTTAATTTTATTATGAGTGTGGGACACTACAAATCCAGTAATTTATTACTTAATAAATACAAGTTTTCACTAATACTACAAAGGCCAGGAATATACTTGTCACTTTTTAAAAAGACTCACTTTCCATATAAAGTCATGAGTGGTAAGTCTGGTCCTTTGCAGTAGGAGGAAGAGGCCTGTGAGTTATTTTCTATGAAAATACTGCTTTGCTTATATAGAGGTAGCTCTGCCATAGGGTGAATTTGATGACTGATGGAGCCATCACTCTGTAAGGAGCTAAGTTGACCCTGACCTTGAGACACCCTTGCACTCTTGACTAGGAAATGTCAAACCCTCAGCTATCACAAATGAACTATTTCTGCTTCATTTGCATAACATTTCAGTTGCAAAAGTCATATGAATAGGCAATTTTTTTAAAAAAATTAGGTTAGAAAGGAAATGTCTTTGGGTTATTATCCTGCTAAGCTACTTTCTAAAAAAAAATTGAGTCCTATGGACATTCGTATCAGGAAAAACCAAGATACAATAAATTGTGACTAAACTTTTCTGTAAAAAAACAAAGATAAGAATTTGTCTTGCACTTAAGATAGAAGTGTACAAAGACAATGAAAGAATAGCAAGAGAATCAGGAAAACCAGAGAGATGGTGTGTGGCAGGAATATTTGTAAAAAATATGTAGTAGAAATTGTTTACTTTCAAGTTATTTTCATTACGTCAGTGTACAGCACCTCCTCTCTCAACACCATCACCCCATCATATGTTTCCCAGGCAGCATTTGATAGAACTACCTTATTTAAGAGTGATTTTTTGTAGGGTATCCTCCCTCAAAACATTGTGAATGGGGATAAGTTTCAATTCTGAGTTGTACGAGGTAAATCAACATGTACAAAAGCATAAGCCCAACAGCAGATGAACCAAGATCACAGAAGCTCTAGTATATTCACATGCCAGAGAAAAAGCTTAAGTTTTCAAAGGTCATGTTTGAAAATTTGAGTCTATCTTAAATGATTTCAAAGGAGCAGGAAACTCCACCAAAAATATCTGGCTTACTGGTATAATATAAACGAGTTTGGTGTTTGGGGTTATTCCATTTGTTGAATTTGTTAAACTGTCGTTTTAGAAAGTTATGTAGGACAAATATAAGTTGTCACATATTATCTTAAATATAAAACTCAGGTAGTATTATGTTTGCTGCAGGAATGTGTTATGCTTCCTGCATCTTTGAGATGTGGATCACTGCCTGACCAAATGAAATAAAACCAACCAGAACTCTAATTACATAATTATATGATTCTCTAATTATGTTAAATTCACATACAGATTGCTTTTTACACCAGCAATTTCAATACTAGTTAATAGGGTACTTTATATAAAATATGAACCAATTGAAGTAGTGTTTAGGGACTAATAATAAAATAATAAGATTAGAACCATGACAAAAAAAAAATCGATAAGCAAGAAAAAAAGACAAAAGCAGCACACTTTTGAAGAGCATAGCTTGCCCTCGTCATGCATTCCCTGACATGGGGTATTCCTTTGCTTTTACTCTTTTTGGACCCGAATATTTCCTCACCCAGAAAGCAAAATGATATAACAAAGATTATTTTTACGTATAAGCCTTTTGCCACTGGAATCACATTCAAGATTGAAGATAAACTATTGGGAGGAATAATTAACTGAAAAGCTTTGTTGGAGTGCTCAGGGAATACTTACACCTTCATAGATCACACATAATTAACTATGTAGTCTAGCAACCATATCATGTGAGAAAAGATATGGCAATTTTTAGTTTTAGCAAATATGACTGATTATGAGTAGACTTTTTTCTACTTAACCCAGAAGCCAATATACATCTCAGGGTATGTTTTTTGTTTTTTGTTTTTTTGTTTTTTGTAAGTAATTTAGTATAAGCTATATTCATAAAGCGAAATTTTCTATTTGGCTCAATTATACTTCTACCAATTTACTGTGTCTCTGGAAAACATTCTCTCTCTCTCTTTTTTTTAAATGTGTTCTTAGGTAACTGCAACAAAAGAGTTATATGCATTTAATTTTATTGAGCCCTGTAAAGTTACCCCAGTGATATTGTCCTTGAGTTTGATGATTTAAAAAATAATGCATGTTCTTACTTGGACATATGTATTGGATATTGTTAAAGGTTTTGGGAATAAACCCTTGTATAACCATATTAAATCCATTTAGGGAAAAAATGCATTTATTATGAGGCTTAGCGATTTAATACAGAACAGGACTTTAGCAGAAACCTAGAATGTGTATAGTATAAAAGAAGAAACCAGAAGATAAAGGGGGAAGTGTACAGGTTATACCCAACAATGCACACATATACACATACACACATGTACACAAGCGAACACACATAGCACCAGTGGTTTTCAACAAAAAGATTTTAGTGAATGCAAAAATAATAATAGTACCTTAAAAGATTAAAATATCTTTGGTAAGTGATAAAAGAATTTCAAAATGAGAATAATTATTATTTTATAAATATTTTCCCTCATTAAAAATACATTATAGAAATGGTCTACACATATAACTTCAAGAGAATAATAATATAAAACAATTAAAAATTTACCTGGGTTCCATTTCTTCAGCCACAAATCAGTTTGAACTGAATTTGTTGCATGAACTGGGTTTCCTTTGTTTGGTTTTATGTTTGTACTTTCAGCTAGCTATACACGGCATGACAATGCTCATTCTTGCTTACCCTATTAGTAAGATTTATCTTCACAATGTGTATCAACTGAGTAAAATGACATACCCTGGGCAGTCTTTTCTCTCATCATGCTATTCTTCTTTACTGTGCAGATGGTAATGGAGTTAAAGCAGATACGCAGGCCTCAAAAGCTGCCTCAAAAGACATAACAAATGTCTTTCCTTGACACCTAAAGTGAAGCTCTGACAAGGAAGCCATAAATCTAAAATTTCCTTAAAGGTGGAACAAATACCTGTCTTTTTCATTCTTGTATCCCCATCACCTACTAGAGTACACACATAGTAGGTGTAAAATAAAATTTGCTGAATTATTTAGGAATTTACCTACTGGTTCAGAGATGTCAACTCCAAAGAAGCAGACAATCATTTTCTTATGTATTTATTTTGAGATTTAAAATAACATCAGATTCACATTTATTCATACTGAATGTTAAATAAATAAACATAAAAAGATATTCAAGACAATTCTTTCTAGCTTTGGCAATCTCAACAAAATGCCTTTTAGAACTTAGGGCAAGAGATATGATAGCTTCTTGCAGAAATACCATGTTGAGTTTTCTGCAATTTACTAGAAGCTCTAATGACTGAGATATAATATTAATCATCTCTTCCTTAGCACTGTTAACTTAAATATTCACGAGCTTAATAAGAATTAAATGAAGAATGTTTTTTATTATAATTTTATAGTTAACTCATATTTAAAACAATTACAACTCTTCCAGAGTTGCCTGCCTAAAGAATTATAAGGTATTACAGTGTGGAAGCCTTGAAAACGTTTCAGTCTTTCAGATCTTCTGTGAAGGGTATCAGGGACTCATACACCCAGATGCTACATCTCTGAATTTTCATCCTTTCAGCAACCATATTAATCTGCTCAGACTGCCATAGCACAAATCCACAGACTGGTGTATTAAACAGAAATGTATTTTCTTACTGTTCTGAAGGCTGAAAGTGATCAAGGTTCCAGCATGATTGGTTTCTGGTGAGACCTCTCTCCTGGGCTTACAGATGTCATCTTCTCTCTGTGTCCTCATATGGCTTTTTTCTCTGTACACAGAGAGAGAAAGAGCTCTGGTTACCTCCTCCTCTGCTTAGAAGGACACCGGTCATATTGCAGTAGGGTCCCACACTTAAGATCTCATTTAACCTTAGTTATTGCCTTAAAGTCTCTGTCTCCAAATACAGTCACAGTGAGGATTAAGATTTCAATGTATACATTTTGGGGGACACGATTTAGTATGTAATAGCACTAGACCCTCCAATGTGGCACTATTCCTCAAGAGACCAACTGGCCACTTGAAAAATCAAATGTATTTGGGCTCCTCTCATGCTGAGAGCAGCTGTGGTTCATCCTCATAGTGGTAGACACCTATGTGGAGTACATGTTTTCCTTCTTTGCCTTCTGAGACTTGGTAACCATCACTATCTTGAGGCTTATAGAATGCTTGATCTATAGGCAGCGAACCCCTATAATACAGCATCTAATTAGTAGAACCATTTCATGGCTAGTAGGTACTGAAGTGGGAATACACATGGCTATGGGATTCACTGATCATATCACACATCATCATTTAGAGATAGCCAGCTTCATAGAACAATGAAACAGTCTTTTAAAGGCGCAGTTGAAGCTTTAGATCAGAGGCAATATTCAGAGAAGATAGGGTGACATCCTTCATAATGTTTTGTATGCATGAAATCAGAGAACTCTATTATGAAGCTATATCCCCAAAAGGAAGATCACAGGGGTCTGGGATCAAAGTTGTGAAAGCATGGAGTGGCCTATCTTACCATTGCTTTTGTCATCACTCCTGAATTCCTACTGGAGAATTTTTATTCCTATCTAAATCAATCATCTCTGGGATCTCTAGTGTTGGAAGTTCTGGTGCACAAAGGGGGCATAGTCTCACCAGGGGACATAGTAAGGACCTCACTGACCTACAAGTTATGCCCACTTCCAGAGAATTTTGGATTTCTTGTATCCAGGATCAAACAGGCAAGAAGAAAAGTCACTACTGTGGCAGAAATAGTTGATTGTGATCATCCAGAGGGATCAGGAATGTCTTCATACAATAGAAACAGGCAGGAATACACATGGAACTCAGATGATCCTCTTGGCGCCTCTGGCATTCTCTGGCTCCATTGGAACTGTTAACAAACATGTGCAACTGCCTGAGGAGAGTATAATTTTCAAGGGCTCAGACTACTAAAAAAAAGCAGGTTTAAGTCACACAATCAGATAAGCCACTAAGACCTGATGAGATGATAGTTGAAGGTGAGGGTGTTTGGAGTGAATGGTAGAGGAGGATGAAGATCACATGTAGCCTCTAGATCAACGGGAGGGACACAGGCTATTGTTCATACTACTAATCTCCCTCTTCTATATTTCTCCTCAGGTTTAGAGACCACACGTACATGAGTAGCTGCTCCTGGAGTATGCATGGAGAAATAGACATATACTGGACAATGGATAGGTATTGGTAACTTTGATTATCAGCTGGGCAGAGCACAGTTGACGGACAGCCCCAGATATCATGTCTCTGACCCATCACCACACTGAAACTTTTAGAACTGCCCTACATTTTGAAATTATTCCTAACCAATCATTTTTTTCCTACTTGCTCTCCTTTACTTGGCTCAGACCTGCCTCTTGATCTGAAGATTCTCCTGGTCCTCTCCGACTTTCTCCCCTTTTTTTGGTACGGGCATTGACCTCTATAGATCTCTTGCAAATCTAGTTCCATCTTTGTATCTGCTTCCAAGAAGACCTGAACAACTCAAAAAATATGTAAGTACAAAGCGTCCAACTAAAAAGAGAAGACATGATAAAAGATAAGGAAGAAAAGTCATAATTATTATTGACAAAAAGTATAGGGGATTTTTTTCATTTTTAAATACATTTTACTCTTTACAAAATTGTCTACAGTGAGCAAATATTTTTGTAATCAAAACAGGTAAACAAAATAGAAGTGTCTAGAGGATTTAACAGCATATCTAAAGACAGTATGGGCTGGAGAATTCTGAATAGTGGGGAGGAAGATCCTAGGGCAGTGGTCCTCAACATTTTTGGCACCAGTGACTAGTGCTCCTATGAGAATCTAATGCCTAATGGTTTGAGATGGAGCTGAGTCAGCAATGCCAGTGCTGGGGAGTGGCTGCAACTACCGATGAAGCTTCGCTTGCTAGCCCACTGCTCACCTCCTGCTGTGTGGTTTGGTTCCTAACAGGCCACAAGACAGTATTGGTCTGCAGCCTGCGGGCTGGGGACCCTTGTCCTAGGGAACACCTCCAGACCAAAAGACTTTACAGTCTACCTAGACTGTAATCCGGGCAAACAGCAAATAAAGTGGTGTCTACCAGCTCCTCTGCTGAGAGGAAAGAAAATTCCTTCTCCCTTCTGAAAGCCACAAAGGCTATTTATCAGATTACCTGGATTCAGAGCCTAGTGCCACAGTAATGATGCCTGAGCTCTTTGTCTTAATCTCATTTGTAAAATGAAACTAAAAATAGCACCACCATAAAAGTTCATTTTAGGATTAGATGAGATAATACAGTAATGCGCTTAGAAAAGTGCCTGACACATAATATGAACTCAATTAGTATTATTTTCTCATTGTTTTTCACAACTATCTCTCATATACTTTGAATAAAATATGAAGCTGAATTATTAGATAGTTTACCATCAAATATGTGATAAAACAGGAATAAAAACTGAATAATATAAAGTTTGGGAGGCATTTTATTCTAATGATTTTCTGATTTATATAATCCCATTGTGTAACTCTAGGTTTCAGGATTTTGAAACTAACCTTAAAATAATGCAGACAAGCAAAATATATAAATTTTTAATGGAGGGATTCAATTAGAAAGTACACCATGTTTTCCATTGTAACCTTTGAGACTTGCCAAATTGAAATACAAGTCTTACAGAATGCCCTATCAGCCATATATTTGAGCCTTCCAAAACTAATGGAGATATTTCATGAATACTAATTTTTACATGAAAAAAAGGAAAACACTGTCAATGAGTGAAGAAATTTTTAGCACTCCCAGTCCTCAACCCAGCTGAAAAAAAGTAGGAGCTGACATTCCCAGGACATCTGTTCGCTAACTTAATAAAGCTCAACTGAAGTTAATACCAGGCATTGTTTGCTAATAACTGGCATCATTTTTACTTTATTCATTAAAATAACAATAAAAAGTGTTACTTGAGAGCATACTGTGTACAAGTTCTGTCACAGAAGCAGGAGATAAGGCAATCGACATAATTAACTGACTTACTCCCTCAAAAAGCTTACATCCACCCAATAGAAAACAACAGTAAATAAGTAAACTAATACATAAAGAAACTAATTAATGTAATTTATATAAAATAAACAAAAGAATAATGTGATAGGGATGATTGGATGCAGACACAGGGAAGTAGTCTATTATAGACATTGCAGACTATTGTTCATAAAAGACCTCTCTCTTAAGAGGTGTACTTAAGCCAAATTTGAATAAAAAGAAAGAGTCAGGCAGTTGAAGAGTTAGGTGAAATTTTCATGAAAAGGGAGGAATAAGTGCAAGTACGTGAGAGGGTATCTATATTGGTAATTAAAAGAATAAAAAGACTATCCACATTATCGAACCCAGAAAATGAAAGGGAGAGTAGGAGGTAAGGACAGAGCAGTTAATCAGACATCAGACTGGGGAAGAATTATGTCATGATTCATTCTAAATTCATTGGGAAGCTTTTGGAGGGTTTTAGGCAATGAAGATGTGATATCCACCATTTTGAAAAGTGAATTTCCCTCATGACACTTTAACCTTTTAGCAGTCTGACTAAATGTAAGTTACATGAACAGTTTTTAAATTATAATACATAAAATAGCAAGAATGAATTAATCCACACAAAGATATGTGGATAAATATGAAATAACATAGAGTTTGCAGAGAAAAAAATAGGAGAAATCAACAATCATTATATTACAACAAAAAATGTGAAGGCAATACCAAGTATGGGAGATGTCTGAGTTTTCTTAGAAGTCATTAATCTAAGAAAGAATTAAAGCCTCATAAGTCTAACAGAACCCTGGTCTGCTCATGTCATTCTTCTCTTTACCCTTATCTAGAATGAAGAGCAGTCAATTATTCTCTACTTCAGAAATATCTAGGTTTAGAAGGTCAGATTATTCCTTTACGAAGTTACTTCTCATGAGAATACCCTGATGCTGCCGAGAACAGAGATTCAGAATGTCAGCATCTACAGATACACAAGTTTTCTACTGGTAGATGCCAACTAATTTTACTCCATACATTTGTTCTGCCATGCATGTACTTTCAATAAATGTCATTGTGTACTCAGGAAACAACTCTGAAATTAATCACACCTGTGGTGAAGTCTTTCAATTGGATAAGCTAAAGGCGCCTATGAAATCTCACGTGATGTTTAAGTATCAGATGTGGCCATTTAAAGTAATTAGAAACTTTTGGAGGAGTTTTGACTTTATGTGTAATTTATTTATATGCTACTTTGGTCCAGAAAGAACTTTTAAGAAAGTATGCAATAAAAGGCATATGCCATATAGCAAGTAAGATTAATTTTTAAAAAGAGAAGAAAAACAAGACAAAGAGAAAATAAAATTGAGCCAGCATGAGCTTAACACAAAATAAATGCCTTAACCCTTTGGAAGGTTCACAGATCAGCCCCAGGGTTTCCACAAGAATGGCATTGATTTAGTTATATTCTCAGTGTCAGATCAAAATTTATCCTGTAGACCCTTATAAAAGACCTTCTTTAATGAACTGAACAACTTCCCAGTAACATTCTTATGGTAAATATAGGTATGCTTCATGGCATTGTTGTTATTGTTGTTGTTGTTGTTGTTGTAGTTTATAGAAATGAATGAATGCGTTGTCTGTATGTACACATTCTACAATAATAACATTTCTTATTTTGTATTTTAAGCTGCTTTTAGCATTGAAAATAAACAATTAAATTGTTTACACTAGGGTTGCAAGAGGGTGAAAACAATGCCCAGGATGAGGCACCAATCTCTCTAAATGCTCTTTACTCAGATGGACAATTAAGCAAAGAAAGGTGAATTGCTATAATCATGTATGTATTGAATGGCAATAAGTCTAAGGGAGAGATGGTGGTTGATGGGGATGTGCAGGAAAAAAAAATTACTTCCCTAAGTTCCTTATTATTGGTAGATGAGAAAGTCATGGCTCAGAAACAGAGCACAGAAACTTCTCTAAGGGTGCTTGAGCCAACTGCGTTTCCCTCACAGAAGAGGTTCCAAATCAAAAAACAACAAGGAACATAAATTTCATATATAGTTTCTGGGTCAAAGATTTTTTTAAGATTCAAATGAAAACTATGTACCTCTCACTGGGAAAACAGAAACAAACAAACAAACAAACAAAACCCCACTCACATTTTAATCTCATCTCTTAGTCCATTCCAGTTTTAGAAAAAACTTCGACACTGAGGATCTATCACAAGGGGAAAAAATTTCCAGGAATTTTTATTTCCTTGGTTTGTCAAGCTGTGAAATATGAAGAGAGCTGGCAAGTTACAGGTGCATACGCATAAAAAGTATTTTGTCTAAAGAAAAAGGTGTAATGGCTTAAAAGTGACTGTTTGAGTTAAAATTGTGACAGATGCACAGCGAGGACAATTGGTCTGGGAATAATATTGTCAAGGGATAGAGAAAACTCCAAAAAGTGTATCATTGGTAGTAATCATGATACTGGCACAACACAAGGCGACATAGTTGCTTCAACAGGTTATCTTAAGACTTTGCCTTTGTGCATTATCATTCAAGACATAGTGTACTTCTTAAGTCAGAGACCATGGGATAGTGCTGTAGTCTCAATAGGACAGATACATGGATGCTTCCAGGAAGCAGGAGTTTCCTACTTATCATGCCTTCCAATTACACTTTTGAGGATTTTGTGCTTCCTGGTCCTATTTTCTCTGGGCTTGTCAGTGCTGGAGATCTCAGTACCCTAATGAGACACACTTTTGTCAGGGACATTACAAAGGACCACAAAGTATGGTAAATGCTGTATTATAATAGAACAGATCTCTAGCCACACCTTGCTCCCTATAATGTTCTAACCTTATTCTGATCTCACACTTAGTAGGCATTTGCCCAGTTCCTGAAATTTTCTTTCCTAGGAAATTGATACAAGTGTTTTTTTACCTTTCTTTGTCTTTGTTCAAATATCACTTCCTTACTAGAACCCTCACAACTAACTGCTCTATTTAACATTTAACCATTGCTTCCCAGTTGCCTATACTCCATTCCTGCTTTACTTCTCTCCATGACACTTATTATCACCTAAAATGCAACATAATCCACTTTTTATTTGTGTATTATCTACTGCCCATTAACTCAAATGTAAACTTCAAAAGATGATTTTTTGTTCATATTACCACTGTATCTCCATCCACTAGAACAATGCACCAAATGGAATCTCTTATGCTAAAGCCCATTACACCAAATCTAAACTTACAACCTGACCTAGTTGCAGTTTCAAACTTCTTACAGAATGTAATCTTAATCAGATAGTTGGAAATTTTCTTGTCAGCACCAATGAGGCAATTTGTTATTTGGGCCCTCTCCACTCTCCCCCACCAAAACAAAACTAAGATCATCTTGATAAGACACCTGCCTTTCCCTAAGGAAAGGTAACCTTGCCGCAAACAATCCTTTCTTTTCTTTTGCTAATAACTTTCTTGCCCCACCCACTTTCAGCCTATAAAAGCCTTCCATGTTGTACAGCTTCTCAGAGCATGTATCTGTTTACTAGATGAGATGCCATGTGATTCATAAATCACTCAATAAAGACAATTACATTTCAAAATTTTGTTCTTTAACGCCAGCAATTGTTACAGTGTAAAGTGACATAGGTGTAAACTGGATTATAATGGTGTTACAGTACAAATGAACACTGAGAAAATGCATCACCATCAATATTATCATCATAATTATCTCAACAACTGAAAGTGATTGCTTATTATGTGGTAGATACTTTGCAATCTGTTCTGCATGCATTATGATATTCAATCTTCTTAACTCTATGACCTGGGTCCTAATATTATTATTTTTTCTATAGCTTAGAAAGTTTAAGTATCTTAATTAAGATAGAGATAATTAGCAGAGGTTTATTTCAAACTGGATCTGACACTAAAGCTTCAGTTCATAACGTGAACTCTCTGGTGAACACAGAAATTACAGAGAGTAGTCCTAGAACTTTGTAGTACACCAAAGAAATGGAAGAAGACAGAGAAATATTAAAGTAATTCAGCAATAAGAAATGCAAACATTTCTTATTATTAAAAAATGTGCTTTAATAAAAATGTGCATAATATTTCTAAAGAGTTCAGAAAAATACCAAATATCTAAGAAAACAAAAGCTTTATGCTAAACCATAGGTTTACATCATTGGCTTTATTTGTTAAGAAGTAGACAATAACTATGCTCTTTCATCAGAGTCTAAAAGTGAACTCTAATGGAAGTTTAATTAAGAGATATTATAATAAAAAGCAGAATCATCACAAAGACAGGCAGTAGCGACATTCTAAATTAAAGAAAAATAGAGATTTTTATGGAGGCATAGGTAATAATATATGTTCTAGAATACCACACCGAACTTTCAAATCACTAGCTTTAACCTATGCTAGTACACACACACACACACACACACACACACACACACACAATTGCATCATGCACCAAATGGAAGTTTATTCTGCCTTTTCTGTTTTGTCTTTGAGGTCTATTTGAGATCCAGGTGCAGGATATCATAGAAAAGTCTATTATCTCAGAAGCATACAGCTAAACAGTCTGTTACTTTTAAAACATTCAAATTTCAAGGACAGTTCTGTTGCTTGAATGAAAAGCAGGTGAAAACCCTACAGAAAAGTAATAAATCATAAAAGAATTGCAGATATGAAATGCACTTAAGTCAAGGATAAGAAACAATGGTAGATACATGGATTGTGTACAGACTAATCTCAGTTAAATAGAGGACAAATTTCCTTTGAAAATTCTCATTACATTTGTTGTTATATATATTTTCACAATTGTTGAAAGAAATCTTCACTACATGAAAAATTACACAAAACATTTACTGTGCTTTGATGTATACATACTAGAATTTTAATTTTACCATACACTAGCTTATTTATATATTTCTGCACACATACACACACACACACACACACACACACACAATAATTGAAAACCTCTTGAGTACTAGATATTGTTAGGTTCTGCTGCAAATATAAACAAAATTTTTCCCTGCCCGAAAGGCAAGTACCAGAAACATATACACACACTGAAAATTGCAACAGAATGTGAGACTTGGTGTGATTATAGGTAGAACCAGGGTCCTGATGAAAAACAGCTGATTTTAAAGGAAAGCTTCAGACTATGTAAATTTTGGGGAGTGAAAGATATTAAAGGATAGATGATGATCATGAAAAAAATCTTGAGGTACTGAAAAAGCTCAGTGAGACATTCAGTGTGGCCAGAGCATTGGCTGCTGCTGTAAAGTGAGAGGTAGAAGATGGTATTGGAAACTGAAATGTTTGCATCAGGTAACAAAGGGAAGGCGAAGGGTATTTTAAATAGGAAAATGACGTAATCAGTTTGGTTATCTAGAAGATCAGTATGGTGGTGTGCAGGGTGTACTTGAGTTATCGGAGATGAAAGGCAGAGCAGTACACACAGGTTAAACAAAATGAAGATATGGTCTAAAAGAAGTTGTGAAAATTAGTCTAAACCAAGATGTGACCTGTTTAGGCTGTTTGCTTTAAGCATTAGTGAACTCAGGTAGATGCCATGCGTAGAATTCATAAACATATCTTTTGTCAAATATTCTTATTTCTTTACCTTTAAGAAACAAATATGAACAGGATAATTTCCACAGGAATACTTACATTTGAGAGATCTGGTCTAAATTTAGGAGTAGTGGAAGAGTTGGAGAGAAAGCGTCAGAAGTCTTTCCTTTGCTGTCTCAGGTAAAGCTGATTTTCCAACAGCATAGTTGTGATGCTCTCTTATCATTAATAAACACTAATGTTTTCCAAAGTTTGGGTAACAATTTTTGAATAATTTTGAATTATGAATGTTTGTTACTATCGGGCCATTTTAAATTATGATGGTTTCAATGGAAATTGCTAGTCACAGTCTTATGTCTTGAAAAATATCAATATTTCATTATATACCACACATTTTATTCTTGAGTTCATTATTGATGTCTACTGATCCTACACAAACTATTTAGCATTTAATGTGTAAGTCACATCTCTAGCAAACAAGTACTAGAAGAGGCACTGAGAGATGTATCACAATCAATGAGCCAATTTCAGGTCAGACAGTAAAATCCAAACATGAGAAATCAGTCCACAATTGAAAGAAAACAATGGAAAGTCTGACGAGTTCATTTTATGCTAACTACTCTGTATGTCACAGTGAGAAATAGTTGGGAAGTGTGGAGGTCATCATTAAGAGTACAAAATTTCATTCATCATGGGCACATTTTTAGAGATAATGATTTTGATGGAAAAATTCCACAGCATATTTTCAAATCAAAATCTTCTTCAAATAGCTTATCCTATCAATTCAAGACACGAAGTGAAATGAAGCAAATCCTATAATTCTGTGTGTGAACTCTGACAAAACAATTACCCAGTTATTTTCTGCTGTGAGACCCTCTGTACTTGAAAATGCCAAAAAAAAAAGTTTTCTTTTCCTTCCTTTTTTTTTTTTTTTTGTTATTCTTCTTTTCTGCTCATGTGTTGGGAGAAAATGAGCCCTTATTTCCATTACTATTTCTACTTTTAACAAATATTTAACAGTACTGATAAGAATTGAAATGTTTAGAAAGAGTGTACTTTCACCAAAAACAAGATGAAAACATTATTTCAACCTAAATTAAGTTGCTAATGGTATATATTATTTGTTCTAATTGCAAAATCCTTAATGTGAGGGAGATAAGAAAAACTACAATTTGAAAGAAAAAGATGAAGTAGCTGGGAGCTAAAAAAAATTTAGCACACAATATAACTATATCTGTGGCAGTAAATGCTTTTAAAAGGCGGGTTAAGGAAATTGACTTCTTACAGTTAAAAAAAGTTAATAGTTATTCAGTGGGTCATTAATATACAACTGGCCCTTACAATTTGTTCATAAGCCTTGATCATATAGTGGTTATTTTCTCTGTTCGCTGAATAACTGCATAAATCACCAACTTACTTTTCATAGATATGACCTAAAATAACAGAAATCTACCATTTTAAGGCTCTAAAGAACTCATTTTACAGCTGAAAGAAGCTGACATGCAGTCTCCTGAATATAAATGTTTAATAATTATATTGAAAAAGCCCTTCTCTGTGGCCAGCACTTTACATGTTCTATTTCACTTAAGCCTCACATCAATCTCTGATCCAGTACATTATTAGTCCCACTTTATAGAAGGGAAAATTGAGAACTTAAATAACCTTCTAAAGGCCATGAAGTTAGAAGTGGCACTTTTAACATTTGAGTATATATAGTTTAACTAAAAAGTCTAAATTCTTAACTATTACATCACATTACTTCCCAGGGCGTGATGAAAATTACAACAAAGATTCAGGAGCATGAGAAAAGTATAAGAAAAGCTCTTGATATTTGATATATCAGTCACAAAGAATTTTTCAACTCGTTATCAACATATACTGCTAAAAAGATGTGAATGACTGACAGTTTTTACTTAAAATTGATTAATATTCAGCCATTTGTTTAGTGACCCTACGAGCTAATTAATTGGAGGTTATCACTTTTTTTTATGGATCTGTCTCTTATATTTCATGACAAGCTCATTTTATAAACAGCAAAGCAAATCCATTTCTAGTTTTATTTTACACTTGACCGACTTTCTTGTTTCTGCCTCTTTAAAAAATCTACATTAACTTACATAGTTACACAAATGTGATACAAAAATTTTATAGATCAGGCAACGTCTGACACAGATATTCAATTATTATTGGATATTGTGAGTCATAAGGCCCAAGGTACAGGATAGTGGGCACCACATACACTTACTGTAGAACACTCACCTGCTAGATTCCACTCAAAGCTGATAGGCTACTCAGTGAGGGATCAGAGCAGCACACTGAAATGGGATCTCTATTCTTACCAAAATCCAGACAGGTTCTGCAGGTGTGCTTCTTTGTTCATGAGTGAGTTGTGTAAGATATAGAAATTTGTCTTTTTCTTTAAAGAAAGTACTCTGACATACTACAAACTCCTTGGCCCCTAGGATCAACATAAATATGGCAGGCTTCTAACTTTTACAATGTTTGTCTCTCATTCTTTGGCACTCATGTTTTATTAATCATCTGAGTATCCCCTACTTCCTGCTTACCAGATACAGTGAATTTAGGGGAGTAGAGAAAATAAAGAAAAGTGAGTATACTCTATTAGACAACACTCATGGAGACAAAATAAAAATAAGAGAAAAAATGAAAAGGGGGATGTCATGGTACTACTGACTTTACCACAACAGAAAGAGATCAGCAATTGATCTGATTGATCTTGCTTTAATTTGTTTTCTAAACAAACTAAGATAAATATTGTCTAGTTGTCAGAAAAATAACTTTGGTATTGGTGCACTGCCTTTTTTGAAATATTTTACTTTCTTCCTAGACAATGAAAATCAATAGATAATGCCTGTAGCAAACTCATGTTTTTTAGAGCACTGTTAGGTTGTGAAGAACTACTAAGATGATATAACTGATGAGTGCATTCTTATCTCGGCTATATTTATATTAAAATGTCAAGTAATTTTTACATGTGTGACACTGTTCCGTAATGTTTTCCTTATTATTCCCCTATGGTAATTTATAGCAAAAATTGGTAGAATTTGATGGGAACTTTAACATATGAAATGCAACTTTTTTTTTGGTGTTTGGAGTTTTCTTCAAACTGATATGAGTTCAAGGTTACCAACTAGACTAATATTTCACAGTGCTGTTTTGACTCTAAAAATGGGCATAATTGCAACTACATTTTCATTATATATGAAGGCTAACGATAAGCTAATTATCTTATCACTCATAAAATTTACTCTTAAAAACAATTTGAAAAGGTGCTCTAAAATATTTTAAGTATGTCATAAATACACAGTCACCATTGGTGATTATTTTTGAAGAGAAAACTAACTCACTTAATATAGCTATTTATTTATTTTTCACAGTGGTGATCTGTTTTATCTGACTGGAAAACTAGAGGCTCCACCAGTCAGGTGATGGTGGCCTTAATCCTCCTCCTCGTCGTTGCGGCTCTGGCCCCACAATGACCCTTCTTGGCGTTCTTCCTCTTCACACGGCCTGGCCTGCCACCCACCCCGTAGGGGACCGGAGGGAGAAGTCTGCGATGTGCTTCTGGGAGTTCAGCAGACAAGAAGGACGGGATGTTCATCACCTGCTTGCGGACCCTTATGTGGTGCTGACGGATCTGCACGCGGGCGTGATGGGTGGACTTGGCCAGGCCCAGTTTGAAGACCTGGGTCCACAGGCGCCTCTCCAAGAAACCCCCCATACCCTCCAGCCCAGGATGTAATCCAGCCCTCATCCAGCAAAGCGCCGCAGCAGGGCGTCGCCTTCAAGCAGAAAGCCTGGGTCTTTCTCATCCAGAGTCAGCAGCTCCCGGGCAGCCTTGTGGATCTCAGCCAGAGTAAATGTGACCCTCCAGACCTCTCATTTGTTCCAGGGACCATACTCGTCGATCAGCTTCAGCTCTTGATAGAGACGGGACTTCTTGAAGGGTCTCTGTGGAGTCATGTAGGTTTTGTGACAAAGCCCCTCTGGGCCGCCGGCGTGTTGGCTCTGCTTGCATGTCTGCATCTTAACCAAGCGCAGCCCTCCTGATTAATGTAGCTATTTTGTTTCGATTTTAAAAGTCTGTGACTTCACCTTCTCACCTATCTACTCCCCCTCCCAAATATCAAGAGCACAAATAAAACTGTATGTGATTATGATTGTTGTTACTTACAATAAGTCGAGTCATAAGGATTTGCTAGAAGACTGACATATTTATATACATATATAAATACACGTATATATGTACATAGATATGCTCTATACATGGATTTCCTAATACATATAAAAATGTATAAGCAGATGAAATGGAGTGAATCGTAGTTCAATTTCATCAGTTAGTTCCTTTATAAAGAACTAGCTTATCAGCTACTTAAAATAATTTCAAAACAGTGCTCAAGATATTTTAAACATACCGTCATACCATTTACATAAACATATAGGAAATAATATATAATTTGTATAAATTACAACCTAATGAAACTTAAGAAAATTAGAGCATTTTCTAGGTAAATAAGTATAAACTAAAAGCAAGATTACTATAAATGTAGTACCATAAAAAAAGGCAAAAAATTAAAATAAATTGTGCAATAATCTACCACTGATATTATGCAACAAGAATTGCTCATTCTGTTATTTTATTACAATTTCCACTTTTAGTTTGCAAGTTAGCAGGACTATTTTGAGCTGGCCAAACATATTTTTGAATTATATAGAATACAAGCAAGCATATGACTTAAATGAGATATTTCCTCCCTATAGAATAATGTGTACCATTTATAGTACTTCTTAAGATCAACTTCCTCTTCATATTTAACAAAATTCTTGAACAAGTATATAGATCAACTGGACTACATTACTATTATGTCCTTTAACTACACACAGCACATGTTAAGACAGAATTAATAATTGGATAAAATTTACTTACAGTGTCTTGGCAAATAAATTCTTTAAAGAGTATATTTTTTATCAGGTAAATTTTCAACATCAAATTTACCAACTATTTTATGAGATAATAATTAGTTTTTTGATATGAAATCAAGTTATAAAAAATTGAATTTTATAAGGAAACTATATAATTTAAGAAAAATAATTAGAAGCTATAATATGTAAATATGTGACTAAATATGGTATATATCATATTCTAATATAAAAGAAATTAATTTGAAATAGTAAATTTTTCCCAGTTTTGTTGAGATATAATCTATGAATAAAATGTATATATTTAAAGTATACAATATGATGATTTGATATACATATATATTGTGAAATGATTACCAGAACCAAATTCATGAACACATTTATAGTCTCACATATTTACTCTGTGTGTATGTATTGAGAATACTTAAGATATACACTCAGCAAATTTCAAGAATAAAATATAGTATTATCAACTGTAGTCACCATGCAGTACATTAGATCTTCAGAACTTACTCATCTTATAACTGAGTTTGTCACCTTTGACCAACATCGCCTCATTTCTTTCAGTCCCCAAATTCAGCCTCTGATAGCCACCATTCCATTCTTTTTCTGAGTTTGTTTTGTTGTGCTCTATTTTGTTTTGGTCCAGATTCCACAAATGAGTGATACCATAGAGTATTTATATTTTTGTGTCTGGTTTATTTTAATTATCATAATACACTCCAGTTTCATCCATGTTGTAACAGTTGGCAGAATTTACTTCTTTTTTAAGGCCGAATAATATTCCACTGTGCATATATACAATATTTTCTTTATCCTCCATCTTTTGACAGACATGTAAGTTGTTTTCATACCCTGGCTATTGAATAGACCTACAATAAACATGGGACTATAGATATCTCTTAAAGAAGTGATTTTGTTTCCTTTGGATATACACCCAGAAGTGGGATTGCTGAATCACACAGTAGTTCTATTTTTAATTTAACTGTTCTATACTAAGCTTCTACAATGTGACACAAGACTGGAAAAAAGGGAGTAGAGAATATATACAAGGAATGAAAATCAGAGACTATGATTTTAAGTCGAGTGGAAGAAAAAGACATGAGGAGGGTGAAGAACAGTAAAACAATGTCATATACTGATTTGATGGAAGGAGTCTTGAGGTCTGGGTAATCAAGGAAAAATATTTAAAGAAAAAGAAGAAAGATGTGGTTAGAGTGTGGGATACATAAAATTGAAATTTGGTGTGGTAATAGTTATGATAAGGACAGGGTCTTTAGGGTATCCCTATGGATATGCATGGCTGAGGAGGAATGGAGGACAAAATCAATAGAGAAGAGGAAGTCAAAGCTAGAGAGTACAGGATGATGGAAATGTTATCTATGTGAATATTTTAAATATTTTAAAATGCTCAAAATTAAGTCGTAAGAGAGTGACTGCAAAAAAAGGAGATAAAATTCTTGAGAAGTAAATGTCATTTATAATATATATTCTAATGAACAAAATGGTTGATGTAAAATTTGTTTCCCATTATTCATCTTCATTTAAAACTTTGTTGTTGAACAAAAGGCCAATATAGTTACAATATTTCTGAACATTGTTTTTATCTATATTGAATACAAGTACATGGTTTTATGGACTCAGTTGCCAAAATATTTTATGGAGTCAGTGTTGTCAATTGAAATGAAACAGAAAGATTTCCTCCATGTTATAAGCAAAGGGAGGGAAAAACTTCTCTTATACTACATGAGATCAGAGCAGTGTCTCAAAAGACTGATAAATCCTTGTATTACAAGCAGAGAAATGAGCAGGTATCATGTTCACCAATATAGTCAAGACACTCATTAATTTTAAGAGTCAAACCTATAGTTAGTGAAGACTCCCCTTAATGTCAATTGCTAAAGTTGAATGAAAGTATGATAACCAAGAAAATGAAATAAAGACAACATGAATGTGATCTCAAAGAGAAAAGTGATGACATGGAGAACCAGGCATGATTTCTCATAGGAGTAGAAAAAGGATGAGAATTATAGAGAATGTAATTTAATGATATAACAATATATGATAATTGGAGTAAAATAAAACTAATGAGCTACAATAAGGTATCTTAATAGAATTTTTAACAAATTACATATCATTCAGGATCCATGGATATATCTAGAAGAGAGAAATAATGTGTGTTGGGATAGTCAAGGCTTGACAGGTTATACTATTGTAACAAACTGTCTCCAAACCACAGTGGTTTAAGACAGTGAAGGCTTATTTTCCCCCTCACACCATATATCCAATGCAGGGCAGCAGAGAGGCTGTTTATGGAGGTGTTCAAGGACTCAGGGTAATAGGGTCTCTATCTGACACTGGCGTAATAATAGCTGGAAATTATATATGTTACATCTGTTTACAATTTGTCAGCTAAGGCAATAAAGGCAGAGAAATGAAATACTTGTGAATAGCCCTCATGACCAAAACAAAATTATAACAAAATAGCTAAATGGCAATTTTTTTTTCAAAAACAAATACTCATATATAAATCTTTGAGAAAACGAAAGGCTTAATTCAACTAAATAGTTAAAAATTCTAGGTCCTATCAAATTTATAACATTGTCTCATGACTTGCACCCTCTGAAAAATCTAGATAGTGGCACCAAGGAGGCCTACCCCTCTAATTCATTATTCACAGGAGACGAAAATTGCCCCTTGTATAAAATGAAATGTAAAATGCAATATATAGGATCTTCTCAGTAATGCGAGAAAGATTAAATCAGGCTCTTAGGCAAATATTCTTTTTAGAGTAATTTTGGGAACATCCCTTTTCCCTGTACCCCTATTTTTTTTCTTTTTTTCTCAGATGAATCTTAATTCTTCCTTAGACATAATCTGATGGTTTTATCATTTGAAATACGGGACTTACAAATAAATATCTAGTTGTAGTAACAATAACTAAATGTGATTTCAGAAAGAAGCTGAGATCCCTGCAATAAACCTTCAAAATCTTACTTATTGTTTTTTTTCAGCAATATGGTTTAGCTTGTGCTATGTAAGGGCCAATGGAAGCCGTATTTGGAAGTATTTGGGTCGTGCACAGCTGCACTCAGACACGCTTAGCAGGACTTTGCTACTGAGGGAGATAATGTGGGTCAACATTACCAGAATGATGAGGACTTTTTTGTAAAATCATGATTATGCTTTTAAAAGGTGGTTTGATCCCAGAAGAGTTAACATATCACAAGAAGATGTTTTTTATTTGATGATTGTGACAAAGAAGGTAAGAGAAGCCAGGAAGAAGAGCCTAACAGCTACTTAAGTGTCACACCGCTGAGGCACACAATGCCAAGAGACAGGAAGTCAGTATCCAGATGGATCTGCGTGAAGCCAGAAGCTTGAAGCCATAATGTCAGATGTATAAGATGAATCCAGCTCTGTATGCTGTCAAGACAGTTCTCATGGAAACCATTTCTGAGAGTTCTATTGGAAAGAGGAATGACAGCAATAGGTTGCAGGGTGTAACTACTAGAGAATATGTTATGATTTAATAAATGAAACTTCTTTGTCATTTGTGTTAGGAAAACAAAAATATAAAGAAAATGTTATGACAATATGAATTTTCTTTAAAACTTGTATATTTACAGATAATATTTTTAGATTAAGAACAAAAAATAGTTCCTATTAGAGATATGTAATATAGCAAAATACATAAGAACACGAGTCAGACTATCTGGAATTAAACTCAATCTTTGGTATGATTATGTTGTAAGAGTTTTCACAAATTACTTATCTTTCTGTGATTCAGTTTCTTCATCTATAAAATAGTATAAAATTAGTAAGCTTTTGTTGTAATGATTTAAAAAGTTAATATGTGTAAATCCCTTAGAAGAGGGTCCGGTACACAATGACACTCAACTTTATTCACTGTTGTTATTATTCTTTAATAATATCTTATTTGAATAATTTGGCCCATGTAGGACTCTGGTAAAGTATTAAAATGACTTACAGGCAAGGTTGAATTATTCTCAATAAAATTACTCTAGAGAGAAATTAGCTACTAAAAGTAAAATATTTTAAAGATATCTTTTGGAAATATGTCCTCTGGTGCCACTTATTTTAATATCTATATAGCATATTACTTAAAATATTTCTCAAGGCATACCCATAATTTGCATGTGTGTGTGCGAATGTGTGTGTGTACGTTTTTTTTTTTTTAAGAAGGACAAAAATATTTATTCATGGTGATTACTTCTGAGGAAGAGGTGTTGTGAATATGTAATGGAAAGACAGTTTTTATTGTATTATCTTTTGTATTAGGATTTTTTAGTATGTACTTCTAATAGCATTTCAGTAAAATATATATAAAAATATCTTCTTTCCCAATACAGAGCAATTTATTTGCCATATCACAGGTATATTGGTTCAATGATTTTTTTTTTTTTTTGTCTTTTGTTACAATAGGAACAGTCCTTGGAAATCAGAAAGCACGTGTTGAATTATGCGTTAGTGTTAAGGGAGCTTTTTAACTCTGGCATTAATAGCACTTCTCACTGGGGCAGGGCAGGAAAATGCCCTGTTCATTGATGATGACCTGCCAGAGCAAGATTAACACCAGTGCCCTTGCCAAAAGGAGTACTTTCTGTTTTAGATTATTTAAAAATATATAGTCTTCCCACCCAGAAATATGTTGGGATCCACATACCATTTTTATCTCTGACATCAATGAGTCAAAGAATGTTTGATACAAAGGCAAGTGACATAACACAAGGTTATAATGGAAGACTGTGGCTCGAGGAGGCAGAGGATCCTAAAATGAAGAGTACGTTTTATTTTGAGGTGAAAGAAAATAAAAAAAAAATAGCAATTTTTCCAGTGCAATTTCTAGGAAAGTTGTGAAATACCTTTCTTTTTATAAAGTGTTAAAACTGTTGACTATGTATATTAAAATAACACTTTTTTTCCTCCTTTTATTTTTAGTATCTTTGCATCAGTCATCATCTAATTTTAACCTTATCATGCAAAGTCTCTTTAAGGATAGTTATTTTAAGTCATTAGAATTAGCACTACCATTTGAAGATATTTTCACTTTTATATATGGCCTATAAAAGGTAATTTAGATATAAATTGCTATTTTTGATAAATTCGCTAGCAAATACAGGTGTGCAGAATTAATTGTTTTGCCTCTCTCAGAACAATCCAGACATGTTTGTTCATGAAAAATTTAATAAAATTATTGCAGTAATTTTATAATTATGATGATGCTGGAAAAATATCTTGTTTTCTGATTACATAGAAAATGTAATTGTCTAATTTATATTTTTTCAAACTTGTTAGGAAATGAAATTTATTTTGAAACAAACTACTTTTTAGTAAGTACAATTTAATGATTGAGCTGTAGTAATTTTTCCCTTCACTTAAAACTATTTTTTTAGAGCAGTTTTAGGTTCACAGCAAAATTATGAGGAAGGTACAGAGATTTTCCATACGCCCTGCCTCCACACATTCTTAGCCTTCAGAATTATCAACATTCCTGGTGGTACATTTGCTACAGTTGATGAACTGATATTGACATATAATAATCACCCAACATTTATAGTTTGTTTTTAGAATTCACTCTACAGTCTATGGCTCCAGAGAAAATGTACAAAAAACATGTATCTATCTTTATATTATCATATAGAGTATTTTCACTGCCTTAATATAATACTAGTTAACATCCCCTGTAAGGTTGGGGTCATGGACAACTCACATCTGACTATATTACTTGAAATAGAAATCACAAACTATTATTTATTTAATCAGTATCTTTCTCTAGCATAGTAATAATAAAGTAATTAATAATATCAAATAAAATGATTAAATGTTAAAGTCTCTGAAAGATTGCTTCTGGATGAAAATTATTGTTACACAAGAAACCTTATGACACTGTACAATCTAAGTCTATATTTTACTCAGACTTCAAGAAGAAAATTACCCTTCTTTCCCAATAGTTTTAAGTAACCCTTTAAACATTGGAGTCTGCATAATGCTAATCACTGGAGCAAAAACAGTTATTAGGTCAGAGGAATAAAATAGTATAAGTGCACTTATAAGAAGGATGCTGATATATTTATTGTGCAGCTATTTCAGATAACAAGCAAAGCAGGCTATCATTATTTTTGTATAAACTGTTGGAGGCATGCTGCACTTCCATAAAGGCTGTGAATTTTGAGCACTTGCTACAGCAAAAACAGATAAAGTGTTACCCACCATGCTTGCACATATCCATAGAGACAGAGGTCTGAAACATAGCTTATCTGAGTCTTGGCAAGATACCTTACGATTTTCTTGGAATAGGAAAGGGTGGGAAGCCTCTAAGGAGCTGCTATAAAGCCATCTCCTACTCACCTTCCCCCCCCCCTTTGGAATGCTGTCGTAAAACACTTCCTCATGATCTTTGGAATAATGTCATAATATAAACCCACTTAGCTATAGTATGCATTTGGCTCCTCAGCAATAGCATGTCCAAGAGATCTCATTGCGATCATTCAGCCCCTTTTGCTTCAGTATCATCCTTTTTGGTGTGTGGAACAAGAATCGCAGAGAAGTAACACCTTTGGCTTATTCTTTTTTCATTAACTATGTAAGTAATAAATTGTCTAAATCTGTAAGTGGCTCATTATATCTTTTTTTTACTGTAATAAACGCAAATATATTTATGATTATTTTAAAATACTCTTTACTAGATTTATTGGCATGACATTGGTTAATAAAATTATATAGTTTTCAAGTGTACAATTCAATAATATGTCACACGTATATTTCATTGAATGTTCACCACCCGAAGTTAAATTTCTTTTATTTTATCTTTACAGCTGAATTGGTCAGGCCTGGAACTTGGCCTTGCCTATCTTGTGTGTTTGCAGACAGTAACACGATCTCCAAATTGAGTACATTACATTTAAGGGCAGAACAAAGATGTTATGAGGCATATAGAAGGATCTAAGAAAACTAAAATAATGAAACGATAAAGGTATTTATAGAGATTCATCAGCGGTCAGGTAACATACTTTAATTGAGAACAACTATCACTTTTATATAATGAAATAGAAACAAAAGAGAGAAAATGAAAATAGAATAGCATAATTATAAAAAATCAGAAGGTATAGTATTTAATAGTTAAGCTAGTACACAAAAAAGTTTTGTGAAACTTATCTTTCAGTTATTTATATGACTATTCCTCTGTATCGCTTAACTGTGGTTACAATAATTCTGTGCTTAAAAGATAGAGGAAAAAAACCCTAAATCTCAGTAACATACAATAAAATTTTATTTATTCAGAAATAGAACAAACAATTCTAAAATTATTATGAAACCACAAAAGACCCTGAATAACTAAAGCAATTCTGAGAAAGAAAAGCAAAGCTGGAGGCATCATATGCACTAATTTCAAACTGTATTACAAAGCTATGTTAATCAAAACAGTATGGTGTTGGTATAAAAACAGACACTGATCAGTGGAACAGAATAAAGAGCCCAGAAGTAAACCCACAGATATATGGTCAATTAATTCATGTCAAAGGAAGTTTAATATACAATGGGGAAAGGACAGTTTGTTTAATAAATAGTGTTGGGAAAAATGGACAGCCACATGCAAAAAAAATAATAAATAAAATAAAACCAAACTCTCTTATACCATATGCAAAAATTAACTCAAAACAGATTAAAGACTAAATGTTAGAACTAAAACTATAAAACTACTAAAAAAAATAGGTGGTAAGATCCTTGGCATAGATAGTGGCAATGATTTTTTGGGGGTCTGAGTCCAAAAGCAAATGTGAAAAAGTAAAAATAAACAAGTAGGAGTACATCAAAATAGAAGATTCTGCACAACAAAGGAAAAACAACAAAATGGAAAAGCAATCTACTGAATGGAAGAAAATATTAACAAATCATAGATCTGACAAGTGATTAATATCCAAAATATATAAAGAACTCATACAACTCAATAGCAAAAAAAGTACAAATGATACAATTAATTCAAAAACGGGCAAAAGGTCTGGAGAGACATTTTTCCAGAAAAGACACAGATGGCCACAGGTTCATGAAAAGTTGCTTGACATCACTAATCATCAGGGAAATGAAAACTGAAACCACGATCAGATATCAACTCACACTAGTTTGAATAATTATTACCAAAAAGAAAAGAATAACAAGTGTTGGTGAGAATACTGAGAAAAGGGAACACTTGTGCCCTATTGATAGGAATGTAAATTGGTGAGTCCACTAAGAAATAGTATGGAGTTTCCTCAAAGAATTAAAAATATAACTACCATATGATCCAGCAATTCTACTTCTGGGTATTTATCAGAAGAAAATGAAAACACTAACTCAAAAAGATGTCTGTACCCCTATCTTGATTGTAGCATTTTTTACAGTAGTCAAGATATGGAAACAATCTGTGTCCATCAATGGATGATGAATGGGAAAAGAAGAGGCGGTGTGTGTGTGTGTGTGTGTGTGTGTGTACACACACCTATGTATATGTGTATACAGACAGAGACTATTCAACCATTAAAAAGTGAAATCTTGCAATTTGCAACAACTAAATGGACCTTGAGAGTATGATGCTAAGTGAAATAAGTCAGATGGAAAAAGACAAACACCATATGATCTCACCTATATATGGAATTAAAAATAAAAACAAGCTCATAGATACAAAGAACAGATTTGTGGTTGCCAGAGGAGGTGGGGTAGGTGGTGGGCAAAGTAGATGAAGAGGATTAAAAAGTATAAATTTCCAGTTTTAAAATAAATAAGTCATGGGGATGTAATGTACAGCATGATGACTATAGTTAGTAATACTATATTATATATTTGAAAGTTGTTAAGAGAGCAGACCGTAAAAGTCCTCACCACAAGAAAAAATTTGTAACTATGTATAAGAACAATGTTTACTAGATTTATTGTGGTGATCATTTTGCAATATACACAAATATCAAACCATTATGTTGTAGACCTGTAACTAATATTATGTATTATACGTTAACTCTAATTCTAAAAAAAAAAAAAAGAAAAAAAAATGTATTTAGCTCACAAGTCAGTGGGTTGGCTGGATTGTCTATTTTTGTCCAGGCCTCACTGAGTGCCTCTGCTGATCTCAGCTGGGTTCATTCACTGGAAAGAGTGGGGGTTGGCTGTTCTGGGGTCACCCTGGCTCAGTTGGCTCTGCTTCATGGATCTGTCATTGTCTTGCTGGGACCAGAGGGCTGACCTTCCATGTTTTTCCCTTGACAGTAGCTGAGGTGCGAGAAAGGAGGCACAATCACACATATGCTTCTTATGCCTTTTTTGCATTATATCTGCTAATTTCTGGCCAAACAAGGCACTTGCTGAACTCAGAGCCAAGGGATGGGGAAGACAGTCTTCTACAAGTGGAGGACACGTTGCACAGGTTTACAGAGCTAAAGGTATGAATGTATCATCTTATTACTAGAAAGAGAGTGAAGAGTTGAAACAATAATCCAGTTGGCCACATTCTCTCTAGCTGAAGTTTCTCTATCTGAATATATGCTTCAATCAAGTACAATAATGTATATTCTAAATTCTGAATCTAAAGCACAAAGCATTATAATTATATGCATGTCCTAACAAAGACATAAATTGCCTGTGAGTCTGAGAAGAAAATGTAAAATGAATTTGTCATCATATCTCAGCATTTCTTTCAACAGGATCATGTTTTGTACTTCTGTCATTTATGAGTATTGTGTATTATGACTATAATCTTCCCTATTATTAAGTTAAAAATATCTTAAAAAAAACAACAAAATGGTTTGAATAAGGTAATTAAATTAAGACTCATAGAAAAGCTCATGTGTTAGAAGAAAGTTGAAAGTTATAAACCATATAGATAGAGGGAAGCACATAAAATTTGTAAATTTAGACATACATGTAAGAGAATAAACAAAAATTTTGAAGATGTATTTGATTCTAGAAAGATTTACCATGTTACCAAATACAATATAATCTTTTTAGAATAACTAGAGAATATCTCATGCAATGGCTAAATGGCCACAATTAGCATAAAATGCCATTGAGCATCATATTCATACAAATGAATATTTTGAACATATTAAAGCCTGAGGGAGGAAGAAATGAAAGAAATTAATTTAGTGAAGGAGTTATATTTCAAAGGAAATACCAGATGGATCAAATGACTTAAGAAATGTGCACGTCTGTATAATTTAAAGATTATAGGTGAAGGGTCTCCCATGTAGTTAGGGAGGAGCAATTTTTCCCAATAATAAACCTTTCATAAAGTGATTATACTGCAAAGCAAATTTTCATGCTTGTTACTGAGGTACTCAGTCAACTTAATTTCACTGTTGATCTAAAGAAGATTAAGTAAATCTTAAAGGACAAAATATATGTTATAAATACAGTCATTTAAATTGCAAGTGAGAATGATCATGACATAAGCTGAAATTTATTTTCAAAAACGCAGTTACCAATATAGTCTTAGTTTATCAGGACCTGTATCAAGAAGTGAAGGGTCTCACAAACACTTTTCTTTTTTCATCACATTGCTTTGTCTAAGGCTTTAGATGACGGATGATTCGTAGGCTTTCTCTGAAATAATCTTGAGACCCAAGATGAAAATAGATCCAGCAGATCTCCAATTTAGTCAGAGATGAAACTTGGGTATTTACTCTTTTAGTCGTTTTTTACTAGCTCATCTTTGCTCATCCCTCCACAGCAGCAGTACCTACCACCTGTCTCCACCCACTCTTCACCAAATCTTAACTTCCTTCAGTTGTTAAGCACCTATCATTTTTAAATAGTCTTTTAAAAATGTTATTTTGTTAAATATATTTGTCATCGTTATGACTTTTAAAATACTGTCATTAATTGTTCATTTTATCCCTTACGGTGAAAGAGGATAATGTAATTTGTACCTAATGCTATATAGTATCATTGAGTTTTCCCCTGAAAATACCTACAAATAAGTTCATTATATATTAAATAATTACTTAAGCAAACTTTTAAATGTTCTATATTATGCATAAACTCTTAGTAGAGTTTTACATATTATTTATTTTGTTTTAACAGTTGGAAAAACTTGGAACTATTAATGTATGGGTTGAAAAATCATTATACTTTTAAAAATGATAAAGACTAAGTTTCTTGCTATATTAAAATTTTTATATTAAGTATGTTTTCAAAATAGGCTAGATGCTGTTAATAAGAGATACCTCTGTGTGTGTGAGTGTGTGTGTGTGTGTGTGCGTGTGTGTGTGCACATGCATGTGTACTTGACCATGTGAGTCACTATCAGAAAAGATTGGAGGCCCTTAGTTCTTTTATTCAAGTAGCACAGAAGAGATAGTAACCTGAGTCTCTAGGGAAAAGGGGGTAATCCATATTGAATTCCATAATCTCATAATTGCATTTTATCCAAAAATTACAAATGCTTTCTTCAGAAGCAGAGAAAGGAAAGAAAGAAAATAATAAGCATTTACTACATACTTTTGAAATATTGTATTTAGTCCTCACAGCACTCTACTATCACTTAGATATTGAAGGCAATGGAATAGCCAGCAGGAAACACAGTATCTCTTTAGCCAGGAACTCATATTGATGAAGCATTTTAAGATTAAAATTTTGAGAGTAACTCCATATGAGATTACAAATGGAATCATAGTTCTCATATGTAGTTTCTTGCAGTTAGTTTATGCTTTGGAGAATCCATGCTTATACAGAAATTTTCCCACATCATCTGTTTAAAATTAAATACTTAAAATACACCGCAATTTCTGTAATTCTACTCAGGATATAAAATTGGTTTGTAAAATTTTGGTTCTTTGTTTATTTTATATTATATTAGAATCCTCAGAAAATACAAGTTACTCTGGCTCCTCTGGCCCTCTGGCTTCTCCTGTTTGGGGGCTGATACCTCCCACTGTTACAGGGAAGGAAGATGAGATCAAGAGGTTACTCACCTGTAAAAAGTAATGCAGCTCTTAAAAACAGGGATTTCTAATTCTAAAACACAAGCATTTCTCACTGCAAGCTGTTTAAAATCAATTTTAGGTATGCTAGAGTGTTTGATAATTTTATAAATTTTGTTCATTTGAAAAACCTTTTTTAGTTGTAGCCATACTTTTTTCTCTTTCTTTCTCTCTGGTTATGAACAAAAGTAACCAAAAAAAAAAAAAAATGCTATGAATAAAAATTTCAAGCATACTAGAATGTTCACATTCCCCAAGGTAAACTCATTCACAGCATTATAATTTGTATTTGATCATTTACCAGTGAGGATTTCTACTTATAGTTTATTAACCTAATAATCAACTTGTCACAAACTGAGAACATTATTTGCTCTATTGGCAATCACCTCGTTCCTAATAAATCCCTAATAAATCATTTTTTATAATTGAAAACATTATCTAAACTTACCCAAGATTCTAACTTCTATAAGAGGGAAATTTTTTTAACATAGGAAATTTTGATTTGACATTGATCTCCATCAACAACAACAACAACAAAACCCAAAAAGTTCCAAAATCAAAATATATTTTAAGTCTACTGTTAGAGAACTACTTCAAAAATAAGCCTGTTCCTAAATTATTATATGGAAACCAATTAAAAATATATTTTTGTTTCTCCTTATTTGTAAAAAGCTACTTGGAGTTCATCTTTCAAACCACTCAAAAAGATATATTCTCTTCATTTAATGAGAGGTAACTTTATATGCAATACTTGGAATATTTCACTAGTTCATGTGTTATGTGGCAATAAGGTATACAATGTTGTTTATCTTGCTTAATAAACGTGTGCAAAATAAGGCAAATGACAGAACACTATGCTCGGGTTTAAATGCTTATTGGACTCACTGGACTCTTTCCTTAGCACCAAAGCAAAAACAAAAACCTGTGTTCACAGACTAGTTACCAGTACATATTGCCATCTCTTTATCCCAGTGTGAGTATCTAATGAAAAAAGTTTGGATCAGAATTTGATTTTTTGCACTTTTCACAGTGGATAACATTTCTTTTGCTTTCAAAAATAATAATAATAAAAAAGAATATTCTTTACTGAAGAATATACTAACTCAGCAAAAATGTAAATTATATGGCATATTCATAATGTATTGAGGTTATCTAGGAAGAGATACTGCTTCCTAGATAACCTATTAACCTCAGCACCTTAAGCGGTGCTGCCCCCAAATAGCATAAATTACTTAATCAGCACACAATAAATGTTAGTGGAATTTAAAATGAGCCACTAAAACTCATTATGTTTCTTTCTTTTTAGCATAATAATGACATAAGAAAAATAGGACTTAGAGTTGGAATGTCTAAGTTTGAGTGTCAACTCTAATATTTAGTAGTTTAGCGTTGTCAGAAAAGTCAGTTAACCTCACCAAGTCTTAATTTTCTATAAAATGTCTTCTAAAATAATTATTGAGAGGATCAAAAAGATAAAGAATATGAATGTTTTATAAATAAAATATACAAATACTCTTAAACATAAGTATAATATAAATTCAACATCGAAACCAAATCTATCCCATCAATATGATAAAAAAAAATTCTTATTGGTGTTACGTACCACTGGTTTTGTCTTCTAATGTTCCTTGGAAAAACTGTTACTGAAAATAACAGTAACTTGGGTTAAATAACTGAGCAATATTGGTATCATAAGAGTGCACTGCAATTAAAAGACTGAAACATCCATAGAGTAATCATTTCTCCTCTCATTGCAATTAGTTTAATCATGTCCCCTTTTATTATTGGCAATTTTTCTGTGTAATTTACTTTCATTCTTAGGACATTAGTGTATAACAAGACAAAAGACTTCCATTCATTAGAAAATATGTACTGAGGTATGGTAACATCATGTTTTGATTATGTTTAATTTTAGTTTAATTTTCATCTTTTATATTTCACTATAGATAACAGAAGACTCTGATAAGAATTTAGAAAGTGTTAATACAACAAAGATTGCAGGTGTGATAGCAATGAGAAAATGAATAATAAATATAAAGGGACTTCTGGGTAGTACCAATGTTTTATAGTAGCAAGAAAATATTATAGCAATAATATATACATATTTTAAAATATCACATCGCATTGTACATTGTCAGCTAAGTGTTAATATAAGCTCTTAATTAGGTTTGAACTAACCAACCCTATTGTGTATAAGGGAGTGTTGTTTTACTGAGAATTTTTGGATAAATAAATATTGTTTGTAAATTTGCTCCTAGGAATGGAGCAAATTGTGGTATTTCAAAAATCTCAAACAGCCATAAAGGCTGTTTGATATGTTGATCATATTGGAAAGCCACTTTAACATTTATATGTTGCCTTGAAATTATTTTTAAACTGTTTGTAAAATACTTCATTTCTATTATATAATTTATCAGGAAATACACCCATAATTATAATAATCTTTGCCTTTATTATGCTTAATATTTTCTTCAAAAAACTGTAGCTTCAGATTGCATGTGACATGTCTACTGTGGTCTGCTACATGCCTGAATTCATCAATCACAAAGTCCTGCCAGTTCCACCTCTGGTATTTATTTGTTCACTTAACTGAGTCCTTTGGTTCTAATCTCATCACCTTTCCCAACGCAATGTACCCTCCAACGTGCAGCTAGTGTAAAATAATCTTTCTACTATCTAATTCTGAGCAGTACACTTCTATTTGAGGTCTCCTAGAGGTTGCCCATTGACTTTAAAACAGAGCCTGAACTTTAAAAACAAAACAAAACAAAACAAAACATTCTTTTACAAATAACTTGAATCTTTTTGCTCTCCATTTCCTACCGTACACTTTCAAGTTCCACTACATACCAACTCATGAAGTCTAGAGTTCACTAATTCTCCATGCTCTTTTAAACCCCTGAACTTCTACATGCAATCTTTTTTATTGTTTAAAATACTCTTTCCCTATTTTTTTTTTAATCTTCCATCAGATCTCAGTTTAGGTGTCAGATTCTCTAGGAATACTGTAAACAATAATGGGTTTCCTGCTTGTGTGCCTCTAATTTCTCCCCTACTTATTTACCACTGTATCCCCAGTCTAACTGAGAGACAGGAAAATAGGTTACTAAGAAATACCGTGTGATTTGCTTATATGCAGAATCTAAGGAAACGAAAAGAACAGACTAATCAAAAACAGACTCACAAATATAGAGGACAATCTGGTGATGGACATAGAGGAGGAGGGTTGGGGGGGCTAGGAGAATAGGCTGAAAGGTTAAAGAAGTACAAATTAATAGTTGATAGATGGTCATGGGGATGGCGAGCATGGCATAGGAAATGCAGTAAGCGTTAATGCAATGGTGAGGTGGAGAGCCAGAGGAAAGAAAGAGCAATGAGGGAGATCATTATATAAACTATATCAATGTCTAACCAAAATATTGTATATTTGAAATTAATAATAAAATCTAACTTTAAAAAGGAAAGAAAAAAATCGACTCTAAAAAATTAATAAAGAAATAATATTTTAGATAAGATTAAGTGTCATATATGCCAGTCAAAATGTGATTTTTATTATATTTTAAACTAGAATATTTATGAACCACTTCCTAAACTTACTACTCAGTAGTATCTGCTAGTGAAAAAATCAAAGTACTTACTAATTCTCAAGAAAAAGGGGAGATTTTTTTTAAAGAGAGAAATGGACCACAAAATTTGTTAAATACGTAAATAATTATTCACAATGCTGAATAAATGCAGCCAACATGTTGACAGAATTTGAGTGTCAAATGGCCATTGAGGAAGTAAATAATGGCTCAGTGAGAAGCTTAAAAAATATGGCACATAGTTTCTGGGAAAACATGGAGGAGTGAGAGATGTCCTCAGATCTCTCCCCTAAAACAACAATAAGGTGAACAACTAAAACTGATCAAAAACTGAACCCAAACTGCACACAAGCACATTTGAGCATGGGATCTGCACATAAGAGCTACCACAGGTCAAAACCCTGGGTGGTGCACTGGGACAAATAAGGAATCTGACTCTCACAGCCACTGGAGCTCCTTGCAGGAGAAAGGGGAGGGTGAAGTTGTGGCGACCCGGATCAGCCTGCCTGGAAGTGCTGGGACTTTTCTATGCAGCTGGCAGCAGGGCTCAGTCATTAGGGCAGAAAGCAGAATAGTGGGACTGGACCGCAGAGAAACAACAGTTGATTTCTACCAGCCCCAGTTGCAAAACCAAGGCTGAGCTGCAGTCCTCAACCCCCAACCCAAAGGGCCCCTCCCCCATGCCCTCCTAAACCGACCACTACAAAGCCCCAGGGGAATTTGAGCAAATGCTACCAAAACTATAACTAACACTGACAGGGGGAACTGAAACTGAGAGTAGAGAATACGGTTAAAATCAACAAGAAAATAAAAAACATTAAGCTTTATATAAAGAGGGTTCCAAGAGGTTTAGATGCCACCTACTGGAAACCAAAAGAAAAGCACCTTCTTTGTTGCAGGCTAGAGACCTTTATGCAATAAATTTTTCTGGAAAAACAACAGAATACACTTCCATTAATGTCCAGTCAAAGAAATAGTCCATTAAACACCATGAACAACCAAGGTGACAAGGCATGTCAGAAAGAAAGAGAAAAATCTCCAGAAAATGAGCTTACAGACATAGAAATATGAGACTTAAGTGACAGAGAATTCAGGATGGTACTTCTGAAAAAACTCAAAACAATCATATGGACAATTCCAGAAATTGCAAAAACAGCTAGATGAGCAGAACAAGGAGATTGAAACGCTCAAAAAGAACTGAATAGAACTTCTGAAGATAAAAAACACACTGCAAGAGTAGAAAAATGACATAGCAAGCTTAGGAAATAGAGACGACCAAATGGAGGAAAGGATCATGATATCAAAGACAAAAACCTAGAAATAAATCAGAAGAAAGAAGAGAGAAACTGAAGAATGAAACATAATGAAAGAGAAATACAAGATCTAGCTGATACCATCAGGAGAGGAAACATAAGAATAATGGGCATTATCGAAGGGGAGGAAAAGGAGCAGGGACTAGAAAGCATTTTCAGACAAATAGTGAATTTTCCAAATCTAAGGAATGAGCTGGAACTTGGAATTCAAGAAGTCAACGGAACACCCAATAATCTCAACTCAAAAAGACCTTCACCAAGACACATTGTATTAAAGTTGTCAAAAATCAACGACAAAAGAGAATTATCAGGGCAGCCAAGGAGAAGAAAACGGTAACATTAAAGGAAAACCCATTAGATTATCATTGACTTCTCAGTGGACCTTACAAGCCAGAAAGGAATGGAATCAAATATTTAAACTATTAAGTGAAAGGAACTACCAGCCTGAATAATGTGTCCAGCTAAGCTCTCCTTTAGATATGAAAGAGAAATTAAGACCTTTCAATATACAAAAATTGAGGGAATTCTCCATTACAAGGACTGTACTACAGGAAATTCTGAAAGGGGTCAGCTCACCTAAAACAAAAGAACAGCAACAAAAATACATAATTAGGAGTAAAGTGACTATAGACAAATAGAAGCAGAGGAGTGCAACCTTACTAAGAACAGGGCATTATAAGCTGAAAAAATAGAGAATTGCTATAGCAAGATAGTAATGAACGTTCAGCATACATAGAAACAAATTGAGATAACAATGACTGAAAAGGAGGAATTCAAGATCAAATTTGCAAAGGGAAAAGGAGATAAGCACACGCAGAAGAAAATGGATGAATATATATATATATATATATATATATATACTATTTTTCATATTTTTAATGGTAACCACATACCAAGATTCAGAACTGAAGTATATAACATAAAACAAGAAGAACCAGAGGAACCACACAAAAGCAACCAAAATAAGAAAACAGAAACATAAGGACAAGGAAGCAATGGAAACACTGAGCTACCAGAAAGCAAAAGATAAAATGCTATAAGAAGACCTCATATTTCAATAATCACCCTAAATGTAAATGGACTGAACTCACCATAAAAAGACACAGAGTTGCAGAATGGATGCTGCCTCAGGAGACACATCTCAGCTCCAAAGACAAATAGAGACTCAAAGTGAAAGGTGGAAAATGATATTTCAAGCAAATGGCATTCAGAGAAAAGCAGGAGTAGCGGTACTAATATCAGATGAAATAGACTTCAAAATAAAAAGGTAAAGAAAGATACTGAGGACACTTCATAATGATAAAGGGAATCATGCACAAGAAGACATACTTATTAATATCTATGCTCCCAATCAGGAAGCCCCAAAATATGTAAAGCAATTACTAACAGAACTAAAGGGAGAAACAGACCAAAACACTATCATAGTAGGGGACCTAAATACCCCACTGTCGGATATGGACAGATCATCCAAACAGAAAATCAATAAGGAAATAACATCCTTAAATGACACATTAGACCAACTGGACATAATTGACATATACAGAGCCTTCCATCCCAAAAAAGCTGCTTATACATTCTTCTCTAGTGCACATGGAACATTCTCAAGAATGACCACATACTGGGACACAGAGATAGCCTCAACAAATATAAGAGGTTGAAATTATACCAACCATATTCTCTGATCTAGCTTTCAAACTAGATATCAACTGCAAGAGAAATCAGGAAGAACCACAAATACATGGAGATTAAACAACATGCTACTGAAGAATAACTGGGTCAGAGAAGAAATAAAAAGAGAGATCAAGAGATACATAGAAATAATGATAATGATTACAAGCCTATCCCCAAAAATAAGAACAAGCCTAAATAAACAACCTAATGATTCATCTTAAAAAACTGGAAAGGAAGAACAAATGAGGCCTAAAGTCAGCAGAAGGAAAGAAATCAAAATTAGAGCAGAAATAAATGAAATTGAAAACAAACAAACAAAAAAAAACAATAGAAAAAATAAATACAATAAAGAGCTGGTTCTTTTAGAGGTTAATAAAATTGACAAACCCTGGCTAGACTCACTAAAGAAAAAGAGAAAGGACACAAATAAACAAAGTTGGGATGAAAGAGGGGAAATTATGACTGATATGGACAGAATGGAAAGACTGGATTTACACTTCATTCACACCTTCATTATAGAGCATCTATTACAGACTAGCTTTTGCCATTGTTATTTATGCATTACTTTTCGAATGTCTAGGAAAAAGGAAGCATATTTTGACCAATTCCGCTAACTACTTGGCAACTAACACTTAGTAAGTCCACTATATTTGATTGTTGTGAGGGTGACTCTAAGGAAAAATATTGAGTAACTAATGAGTTACATATTAAAACTATCCAGTTTTCCTAATGTAAAAGTTCATATAGAATAAGAAATATGCAAGGATTTACAGTACGAGTTTTTTTTTAAATGCTGATAGGAAGCATATACTATTATTAAAATTTGCCATAAAGAAAACATAGTCAAACCATATAACAAACAAATAGATTGATGGAATTATCTAAAGCCTAGACACAGATGCAAAAGCGACCAATATTTGCCACATTGTGAATGACTAAAGGTAATCCTTTCAGAAGGCAGACTATTAGTTGTATATCTCATTGTCCACTTTGCCTGCACAGATAGATGGCTTAAAGTAAGGAGCTGTACCAAATTATTGGGTTGTGGCTAATGAGTATTGGCTAATGATCAGAGACTTATAAGAAACAGGATTAAAGACTTGTAATTAAGAACATTAGGGAAGAAATATTCAACAAAACACTTCCACTGAAAAGTAGACCATTAATAATCTGATGCATGTGTTCACCTAATTTAATGTAAGTTAGCCTCTTTCCAAACAAGTTAATACTTATTCGATGGGCTTATAAACAAGGTGAGTGGCCATGGTGACATAGAAATGGAATATACATGGACATAACATCATGAATTTCTTCATAAAGACTGATCTATCCACCACCACTGTCACCCAATTTTTAAGAAGTGACAATGAACTCTAGTCCTTCAGCATGCTATCATGCCTCAGTGAAATCAGCCAGCTAGATGGTGGCAGATTGACTACATTGTATCTCTTTCACCAAAAAGAAGGCAATAAAACATCTTTATGGAAAAAGAAACTTATTCTACTTTTGAATTTGCTTTCCTTATTCATCATGCTTCTATTAGAACCACCATCTGTGGACTTACTAAATGCCTAATGCATCAACATTTTCGTCCCACACAACACTACTTCTAATCATCAAATGAAAAAAGACATAGACAAGGGGCTAATGCCCATAGATTTACTGGTCTTAGCACTCATAAAATAGTGAAAAGGACTACTGAAGACTCAATTATGCCCCCAGCTAGAGGACCAAATATCAAGATACTGCTATCATAACAACTCTTAGTCACTACTCCCTCTATACTTCTAACAGGATTAGATTTTGGATAGAGATTCCTTAGATAGAAGATTTATTCAGGCCTACATCAGACCAGATCTATATCCCTCATGTAGATCTTACGCTAAGAATGATGAGAATAAAGAAAAATAGTACTTGAGTATCTAATATGTGTTAGACATACTGTTAGGTCTGTTTTACAGGTGAGAAAACAGGCTAATGGAAGTTAAGTTACAAATATGATAAATGCTTGAATGCAGATTGGAATCTAGGTGTACTTTACTTCAAAGCACATGATTTTCTAGTGTGCAAATTATGTTGGAAGAAGGCTAAATAATCCCCTCACTGGAGAAAATTTTATAAACATTTAAAAAATGCAAAAGCATGATAGATTTTTTATGTATTTCAAAAAATGTATAAGGTCTCTCAGAGTTGAAAATTTCATTGTAGCAAAGTGTTGAGGAACATTTTCAGGTACACACGTTTCATCTTTATCACATTGTCTGCTTAATCCCTACTGGTCTTCTCTAAATGTAAGTGCCATGACAAGAATTTATCTATCTTGTACAATATTATATCCCCAGCTCCTCAAATGGTACATGACATTAACAAATGCTCTTTCTATATCTATTACATGAGTGAATGAACAAAGCAAAACTCTAATGATTTTCCAGTCGAATATCTCCCACCCTTCCACAGATTCTACCCTTCTACAAATTGAAGTTCAAGGAGTAACTAACTAAGGGACTCTTTGGTTAATAATAGACCTAGCTAATGCCAGGTTACAGATGAAGGACTTCCTGGTTTGAGTAATGACTACATCTGAATATTTAGGAAGATATATTTGGAATCATTAGAAAACACTGAGTATTAAGAGCCTGTGTTCCTAATACTGACTGTCCCCAGTAAGTGGTGAGATCTTGAGCAGGTAACTTAGTGACCTGGGTTTTGTATTTCGTTATCTGCCAATGAGTATGTTTTAAGAAATTGATTTCTCAATCCACCTCTGTAATCTAAATTTCATTGACCCTAAGAATTACACTGTTGATTGTTTTGTTTGTTTGTCAGATGAGTGAGATATTTTCATTTAGCCTATAATTTAACATATGAGGACATAACAGAATAGGACATAGCTATTCTTTTTTTAGTTTTTATTTATAGTATATAACAGGAAAATGAATAATATATGAATATAAAATATGAAAACAGAAACATAATAGAAATATGGCATTTATTTAATTTCATCAGCTAAGAGAGTTAGATTTTTTTTGTCTGATTTTATATTTTAGGGCATGTTTTGTGGTTTGCATCCAAGAAATAACTCCACATCAAAACTGTTTAAGACATTCAATTTTTCCTTAAAGATAAATTAAAGAGTATTTACTGCAAAGTAGCAGGAAGCAAGGTCTTTTCTAGACATCTTAGTGAATAGCATACTGTCTTCACTTCAATAGACAAAAAGCTCAATTCCTATAACTCAGTTGCTAAATTAATAACATTTAAATGTACATGGTATTCATTTTTTCATAAATAAATTAAGAATACATAGACGATCTTTTGTTTTCACTTGATTTTACAAAAACCCTGACAACCATGCAGATGTTGGCCAGCCTTTCGAAACCTGAAGAAGGCTCCCTGGAGTTATTGTCCTTTTCAGCAGTTGTTGCCTAAGAACTGAAGCAGATTGTGCAAGGCTGCATAATCATTTGACTTCACTTTTGTTAAGGAATCTATTGTACAAAAAATAATAAACTACCTTTATGAAAAAAAAAATGTGTAAAAAAGAGATTTTAAATGCAGGTCAGGGGTATGGTATTTTTGACATCTAGTTCTGAAGTCTTATTTTAATTTTTTTTTCATTGAAATGAAAATTACACCGTTTTATCGCCGTGGAACAAAAAGGCTCTATAGCAGCCTGGTGAAGAGGAGAAATGCTTTGACTGGTGCAGGTTGTGTATGTGAAAGTTATAAATAAAAATGGAAGATAAGAAAAATTAAATTATATGAGAAACTTTATTTTTTAATTGAATTTGTATACCCTTTAGGCTACATATTCACCAATTAAGGTTATAAACAATCATGGCCATGAATCTGCTGATGAAGCAGCACATTTATACTTAAGTAGAGTCACAGCAACTTATTTAACTGTGCCTAACAGTGACTAACTATAGAAGACACTGTTAATTCTCTGCTGACGTTTTTCCCCTCTCCATTGCTGACAGGATCATGATTTTATTTACGGAAGCAGTGTACCCTAGTGATGGATCGTGCTTAGCTATCATGACAATATTTTTCTCTGATTTCTTAACCTCCCCTAAAGTTAAAATGGCTATGGATCTGGTTCTGGCAAAAAAAAGACTTAAAAAAAATCTGCTGACAGAGTTTCTGGGAAAATTTTCCTTTCATGATAAAAAAGGACATATGTACTAGCCTTTTCCCTTTTCCCTGTAGTTATTATCCTGCATCATTTTGTGTTTAAGAAGGAACAATAATGAAATTTCCCAAAGAACTACAAAGACTCTGGTCCTTACATCAATGAGTCCTGAACCAACTGTAACCACCACCATCTACTTCCAGGAGTCCATTTGTGAAAAAAACAACTAGGCATTTACCACTGCAAACTGGATTTTCCACTACATGCAGTCACATACCTTGTTAATTAATATGCCAGCTGTTAGAACTGCATCCCAATTCTTAACCATTCTTATTATTGCCTGGATCAGCCATATGATCAGTTTTATTGCCTCTAGTTTAATATATTTGCCATCAGATAATTTTTCTATAATCCAAAAACTCATTCCATTCTCTTTAAGACATTTTAGTAGTTCATTGACTCTGTAAGCTAAAATTTAAAAGGTTTTTCACAACCTGAATGACTGACACATAATTGCCTCTCTAGCTTCCTTAATTTATTAATTTAAAGGTTATTTATTAATTCATCATATTTTATTAAGGATCTAGTACATATGGGACCAACATGAGATAATTTGGGATATACCTTTATGTAATTCTTTTATCACAATTTATTCTTTGAATGGCCACAAGTATGAACATTGCCATTAGATAATTTTTCTATAAATTATCTGGATCTCATATTAGAAGTCTTAACCAACCAGTTGCTCAGGATCTAATATTAACTCATTATGTGTAGAAAATAATGCACAATGAATTCCTGGTCTATGTCATGAAACTCAAAATAATTTCAAAAATAATTTAAAAATATTTCTTTTGTATTAAATTTATTGGGGTGACATTAGTTAATAAAATTATATAGATTTTAAGTGTAAACTAAATAACGTATCATCTGCATATTATATTCTGTATTCACCACCCAAAGTCGAATCTTTGTCACCATGTATTTGACCCTCTTTATCCTTACCTACCTGCTCACTTATTCCTTTCTCTCTTGTAACAACTAAACTGTTGTCTATGTCTATGAGTTTTTTGTTTGTTTTTCTTGTTCATTTTGTTGCTTTCAGTTTTAATCCCACATATGAGTGAAATCATATGAGTTTCAACTTTTTCTGTCTGACCTATTTTGCTTAGCATAGTAATGTCAAGTATTTCCATAACATACAAGGATACTGATATTGAATCAAAATTATACAAGTGAGCATTGAGGGCCAATGAAATCTTCGTTCTCAGATTTTTTTTACTTGATTATTTCTCTATGAGAAACCAATAGCTCACATGTAGAATTATTCAGCTATTCATTTACTTAACTAGCTATAAATGTACGTTACTAAACTTACATGGCTGCTTTTAGAATTGATATTAGTAAAGCCATAGAACTAATGTATAAACATGCTACCAACAACCCACTCAGTTGCAAGGAACCAATTACAAATTCATTTTGGTATTAATTGAAGCAAACCACTCATTGAAATGTATGTTGGTAATGCCTCTGCTAACATTAAGCAGTCACAAAATGATATATATGTCTAAAACCAATCAATGTACAAGATAAAACAAAATAACCCAAACTGACATTAACGTGTATGTTTTCAGCAATTTAAACCTGTTTTATCTACATTCTTATACTTCAGACAATGTGCAGTGGTAACATTCTACATACTGTAACTTGAAGATTACTTTTTTCTCATAAAGTTTATTCTTATAGAAATTTTTCTAAAATACATTCTCAATATAATAAGTGCACATCAGATATATGTAGAGAAAAAATTTAAGACCATACTGTCTTATAGAAACATGTAGATTATTAAGCTAATGTGTATTAAAATTCGTTTTGGACACAAAAGGATAAAATCTACTTCTGTTCAGCAACTTTATTCATGAACGAATATGTAGTGAGCATCTGAAACAAGACCTATAAACATCATACAGAACCTTATATTGTATGGTGCTTTGCAGCTGTGAAAGCTTTGTTTGCACTTGTTTTCTTTTTATCCTTAACAACAAATCTGTCAATATGGATATTTTTCTCTATATAGAATGGATCGATTCCCCAAACATTTCAACAGAAGTTTCAATTAAACTGAAAAATAAATAAATAATAAAAATAGCATCCCCACATTATGTTTTTATTTAGTAGCTTTGTATAATGAAAACTCAGTCATTGTAGTCAATCAGACCCATATTTGAATTCTGGCTATAAAATATTTTAGCTGCATGATGTTATCTAATTTGTCTAAGTCAAAAGGGGTTTTTCAAGGTTTGTTAACATGGTTGACAAGATTAAACAGGTTGTCAATCACAATACCTGAAAATATAGCAAGCACTCAGCATGCTCCCCAACAATCCCTCTTCCCTTTCTTCCTTAAAGACATGCCCATGGGTTTAAGAGACAGGAAGATTAAAAAAAAAAATGACAAGTATTTTCTACTTCATGAAGAAAAACGGCAAGTCTCTGTAAGTTTTCCTGAGTTCACTTTAAGAATAGATTTCAGTTACTAAAAATTTGTTGTGCTGAACCCCTAGCCTAGTTTGTAAAACCAAAAGACAAAATTGAAAATTTACAGACGTCTTAGTTATATATGCTATATAACAAAACCCTCAAAATTAGCAGCTTAATTTTATAAACATGTATTATTTCAACACAGTTTATGAGGGTCAGGAATTCAGGCAGGGCTTAGCTGAGTGGTTCTAGCTTAGCCTCTCATGAAGTTACAGTTAAATAAATCAGGCTGCAGTCCTCTGAAGGGGCTGAGAATCCGTTTTCAAGTTTACCCATGTGACTCTGATGGAGGCTTTAATACTTCACCTGTGCACCTCTCCATAGAGCTTCTCGCACACATGATGACTTTCCCTAAAGCTAGAGGTTCAAGAAAGAGAGAGGTCCAAAGACAGAAGCTGCAGTCTTTTACACCTAATGTTGGACATGATATATCGCCTCTTCTGCTAACTTCTATTGACCACACATACAGCTTGGTACAATGTGGCAGAGGATTACACAGAGTCATGGACTATAAAGAGGCAGAAACATTAGATGCCAGCTTGAAGGCTGGCTACAGAAGAATGACTGCCATTATGCACCTGTGGAGCTGAGCCTTACTTGTCCCAGTGTCCCAGATAAGGTGTGCTGAGCAAGCAGGAAATTTTAGAGGCATGAATTTTATTTTCACTTAATATTATAATGCAAAACCAGCAGAGATATCTGAAAGCTTCACTGTTGCAGGGTTGAAAGGGCAGAATAGCACAAAATGTCAGTTTAGCACCATGCCTCTCACATGTTACCAATTAAGTAAAAATTTAAGCAAGCTTCTCACGCTGTCTCATCTCTGTGTACGTCTAGATGATCAGGATTCTCCAGTTTAGTCACATTTATCCTCTAGAAGAAACATCCCTTCTACGGAATTCACCTCAGTTGTACAGAAAGATTTCTAATGTGTGGAATTTTCATTTCAATGATATAACTTGATGGAACTCTAGTTGATATTTTAAAATAATGTTATATTTATTTCTTGTTCAAATAATTGAGAGTAATGAGCCCAGACCAATGGGCACATAATAAGCATAATACTTACTGATCAAATAAATACACTTTTTCTGCTTTTTATGTAAAATTACAAAAGAAAATGTGATAATATGTTAGATATATTTGTTAATATTGCAAAGCAGACCCTCTAAAGAAAACTAAAAATCCATAAATATGTACATAAATTTTTTAAGTTGCACATACAGAAGAAGCAAAATGTTTCTGCCAGACTAGAAACTTGTATTTTCAAATAACTATAATTTGAAGAAGAAATGAATGTTTTGTTTCTTTTTAAAAGGCCAGTAAGTATTCATAAAAACAACAAAACCTTTTTCTCTATTATAGTATATGTATCTAGTTTCAGTGAATGTTGTATCAGGGCTCCAAAGCTAAAATTACGGTAATTTAAAACCAATTCAAAGATGCTATGAACTACCTCTTTTTCAACCTTGTATCATAGATACTTCTATACTATAATTTATAATTCATGATTCTGGAAAGAAAATGAAAAAGTAACTTTGAGAAATCATTTTAAAGAAAATTATAAACTGGCAACTTATTCAAAGATATGATTGAGAAATTTAAATATTCACAAATTTCTCTGAGCTTTATTACTTTAAGTTATAATGATCTGTACTTTAATAATGATCTGAACTATTCAAACACAATGAATAAAAGTTTACAAAGGTGGTTAATAGATTCTTGGAAATATTATTTTACAATATTATTGCATTGAAAAATGTAGAGTGCAGGGAGGTTTAAGAGAGATGTTGGTAGGTGATGGTTAAACAATGCTTTTCCAACTACTGGACATTTATTTCAAAAAGTAAAGCATTTTTTTTTAAAAAAAATAATTGTTAGCAATAATTTAAATGAACAAGGCAATTAAGTTTCCCATATTTTATAACACTATAAACATAAAATGAAAGACGAATTTCTTCTTTATTCATTCATTTACTCTACTTTCCCCCTGACTTATACTAGTCATCACCACTTAACCTATTATGTATTTATTATTTTCTTGCTATATTGTCCATATCTACCCACTAGAATATGAGCTACACAAGAGGAGGAATCTGTAGTATACATTATTTAATACCCAGATCTTAGAAGAGTCTCAAGTCTGCATTTGGTGCTTTGTAAACATTTATTGGGTAAATGAATGGTTATCGTGCCATACACTGAAGCAGGTGCCAAAGATGCAGTAATAAACAACATAGACATAGTCCCTATCATGACAGAGCTTATACTTTATTGAAGGTACAGATAAGCAGACAATTACACGGACCAATATCACAGATACTGTGAGAAAGGAGACAAAGCAGATGTATCAACTCTGAAATTAAAGGAAGCCTTTCTGAAATCAAAACTCAGGCCTAAAAGGTGTTTGGAGATTAGCCAAGGTTTTGAGAAGTGGGAAGAAAAGAAAGAAAACTGTTCAACATGTGGGAATTATATGTGTAATGACCCAGAGATGAAAGAAAGAATGACCTCAAAGAAATTCTATATGATCCTATTATAGAGTTTAAAAGGAAGGGGAGAGAGGTATCAGTTAAATTTTTTTCAGGAGATGCTTTCAGCACCAAATAACAGAAAAATCACCTCTAAATCTTGAGCTGGATGTGCAAACAAACAAACTAGGACCCAGTTTATTCTCTTCTTTTCTTAGGTCCAACTCCACACTACTGATTTCATTCACAGCACCCAATACCTACATTGATAGTCTCAGAGTGACTATCAGCAGCAATCTCTCACATCTACTTGTTTCTCCTACATACCTACCTAGGAAAAAATAGCACAGAGAAGGTGAAATTCTGAGATTCTGAGATTCACTTTGGTTAGGTCAATTTAGGTCACATGAAAGCTAGGTATTGGAATGGACTAATAGGCCTCATCCAGGTATCCTACTCAATCCCTTAAGCCTAGATAAAATCAACACCTTGAAACTGTAGGGAACCAGTAGAAACCAGGGATTCTTGGTAATCCCTGGGAAAAGAAAATTAAATTCAAGGCAACTGGCCTGTTGTGTTTGCCTTGTAACTTTAGATTGTATCATAAAAGCAACTAAGAGCCATTGAATTGAGCAATGAAAGAACCCACTCAGATTTCCATGTAGAAGTATCACTATAATGTGAAGAACAGTGAACAGAATCAAGATTAGAAACTAGAGAGAAGGTTCTTGCAAAGTGCTATCATTAGGAATAGACTGAAAATACAAGGTTCAAGAAATATTCAATAGGACAGACATTGGAGATTTGGATTTAAGAGATGAAGGAAAGAGCAAAGTCAAGGATGATCCCCATGTGGTATGATTGCTCAAGAGGACATTTATGGAGGTACCATAGCATCCAAAAGGAATTATGGTTTGTGATGGGAAATGATGAGTTGGTTTTCTGGCTGTGAGTTTGGCATGCCTGCAGTTTGTAACCTTGAGGTTGTTTCATTTCTCAGGATTTTGCTATACTGAGTGATGTTTAGATGTCATGTAATTCTATAATAGTAGCAAAAATGTAAAATTAGATATAACATTTACTAATTATTAGCAAAAGACCCATTTCCTTTTAGTGCTCAAGTTTTTGCTCCATAATTGCTAAATCCTCATGCTAGTTGCCGAATCCAAAATGTTAGTAGGAAAAATGAAGAGACCAGGAGCATACAATAAATCATCTGTGTTTTCCTTTTACAAGAAACATAAATGCATATTAAATACCACCTGCTATGATGATATGAAAGTAAAATAGAATGAGAATTTAAAGTACTCTGTTCAGTAAACAGGAGCAAGCACTGGCTTACATAACAGCAAGGTGAATTAATGGCACATGCAAAGACAAAGTATAGCGAGATTTTTTAAACTCTCATGATGAAAAAATATCATCATTGCAACATGAACACCTTAGGTGCCTATAAAAAGGCGAGCCTTTTTGTGTGAGACAGTATCTACCTGAAACTTCACTAGGTAGTAAGGTTTGTAGCTGCAGTATGGAACTGATTCAGCAGCAGATGTGAGGCAAAACTCTTTGTTTTCAAATTTGCTAGAGGGATGTAACCTCATTAGAGAGGAAGCTGAAACTAGGTTATACAATAGTGAAGTAGACAAATAGCATAGCTAAAACTTACTAACTACTGCAAATAAATCGATGATAATTTCAGGTGTAAGATAGCAGAACAAAAAACAACAAACAACAACAACAAAAAACAAAAAACAAAAAAAGAGAAGAGAAAGAAGAAAATGAAGAGAACCAGAAGGAAGATGAGGAGGAAGAGAAGAGGTGAACGAGATGGAGAATGAGGAAGTGGAAAGGTGTAGGGGGTGCTATAGACAGGGAGGGAAGGAGTGGAGGGAAGCGGAGGGGAGAGAGAGAGGAAGAGATGGAGAGGAAGAGAGAGAGTAGAGGAGGAGAGAGAATGAGGGAGGGAGAGAGGGAGGGGGAGAGAAAGAGAGAGTGAAAGAGAGAAGATAATAAAGTAACCAAAGAGAACTTTCTCATGGCTAAAGGATATGTTTTAGAACAGAGAGTACTTAATATTCAATTCTAAACTGTTTTCATTTATATAATATTAAAACCCACATTTTCAGGAAAGGCTGATATAATGACATGTCTTCATGTGGTGGTATTGAGAATAAGAAAGGAGGAGTAACAAAAAAATGTGGTTATCCCTACAGTTACTCCTTCAATCAATTCTTAACCAGATTACCACCATCTTCTCAAGAGGAAACACAGGTTCCATGTGTCATGGATCAGATTTCCTTGGGATTCAGTTTTATTCTAAATGTATTCAAAGTGATATAATGTTTACATAACATTATTTATTCATGTATTTAATGAATACAACCCTAGCAAACTGGATAGCTGTGCATGGCATAAAATGAGAGTGTTTCAGTGAAGCAGCTCCAGTGTAGAATTGCCCTTAGAGTAACTGTGACACAGATACACAAATAGTAGGCAAACTTAACTCTATTGATGGCAAATGAACTTAAGTGAGGCAAACAATCTTTGTTACGCTAGAATAAATCTGTACAAAACATAAAATTTTAAGGGCCATTTTTTCTCAACACCTATCAATGTTATGACTTTTAAGGTCATAGGACTGAGGTTCTAATTTTAGCTCTGATGCAATATGTATGATTTTGAGTGAGGCACGGAATGCAGTCAGAGCACAGCCCCTCACCTGTAACTTGAGGGCTTTGATTGGATGATTGTTCAAGTTCCTTCACAACCCAAACAGCTTATCGTTCTAATGCCAATTATAGTATTGCCTTTTCCTAATGGTTGGCATTTCTATGATAGTTATGTTTTCTTAAAGGATTTCTATTGTCTTTTTTAAAAATAAGAGAAAATTGAATATAAGATGTGCCAACTCATTAACGACTTTTTTTTTTTTAAAAAGCTATGCTATTTTTTTCCTAGAAAAAATAGTTCAAATAAGCTCTACTGAAAATGATGATCTTTAAAGTCAGTCTTTTGCTATCATCCTTCTTATTCATGGGATTTCTATACCTTCCCAAATATGAATTTCCTGTTAGAAAAGTGAAAAAATAAATTCTTTCTAATTGCCATGACAGGTCCCATATGATAAAGCTTCATTATAAAATCATTTTCAGAACATTTATTAAATACTTATTCAAAAATATATATAGCATATAATTATTAGGATTGGAGCTGTTTTCTTAGCATGATACAAAACATAACACACTTCCTCTCTCTAGCTCATAAATAGCTCATAAATAAGATTTGAACATCAAATGAGCACAAGTGAACTAGTCAATTAGTGATATTATAACCAGTTACAATTTAAATAATAAAAAACATGCAGTGTGAAGCAATTGGCAATTGAAAACGTTTTGAATGTGGAAGCTTGCAGTTATCAGAATTCAACGCAACAGAAAAGCAGGCAGAAAAAACTAAAGCCCAACCTTTCCCACTCTTTGAGCATCTATTGCCTTTGCTGATCATTCAATGCATGTAAAATTGCAATTTTTCAAAGGTCTAATGGTGAGACTCAATAGAAAAAAATCCCATTTGCCAAAAAATCCTCTCCATTTCAGATTATTGAAATCTAAAAGTGATTATAACAATCAAAAGCATAGGGGCCATTACCACTCTCCCAGGATTTTTAAGTAAGAAAAACAGCCGAGAATTTTTTAAAGCTTTATTGCTCAAATGATGGTTTTAAATTAGTAGACAATTACCTATTTGTCATCAGCAATCAAGGGAATTACAGCTGTTGTCAGCTACGCTATTTTTAGGGGCAACTCATCTATTTTTTTTCCTTAAAGAAGGAAACAAAGTAGTTTCTCTATTATCAATCATACAATGTGATAGCATGATGTTAACGCTCAGTTTGAATCTTTGTGATACATTAAAGAAAATCGTGACATCCTCTGGTGAGGACAGTTTTGTATTCACTACAATCGAAGTTGACAGCAAATTCATGTGCAGCTGAAACTACAGTGGAAATGATTAGACTCCTGAATTTACATCAGATCAAACTGATAGCAAATATCCTAATGCAGGCATATGTAAGGTGTTTTAATATACTAATGGCATTTTAAAAGCCAAAAAAAAAATAATTAAAGAGTACATATTTTGATTATTTTAACCCCAACTTCAAATAAGATTATATAGACTTTCCTTTTATTCTCCTATAGAATATGCTAAACCTCTACAGAATATTACTCACTTTTAGCTAGCTTCTAGCTAGCTTCTAGTTACATTTTCTCAAATAATCATTATTTCAAGAGAAAATACACCAGAGACTGAGGGTTTTATGTATGTATAGAAGAATAATCTTAGCCATCAAAGAGTTTCCAAGGAAAGCTACAGATATGAATGAGTCTCAGAATATTTTTTATTAATATCAACTAGAGAGTCCTACAGATGAATTAAATATCCAACGTTTTTCTGCTTGTTATACAGTATGCACAATTTAAAAATAAAAGAAAAACTAGCATTTTTATGCTTGCTTCAAAATATTTAACTTATGCTTTCTGTAATCTTTGGGGTTTTGAAAGTGTTATTTTTAAGTAGATAAGAAAATGGAAATAACCAGAAAAAAATTAACCCCTCTAAATTCACTTCCTACCCCTTCTGGTAGGAGGTCTCTAAAACCAAACCTACAGCCAGATTTTTCTCAGAATCTTAAGTCCTCTACATACTTAGCTAAGATTAAAAACAAAACAACAACAAATAAAATAAACAGAAAAACAGAAAACCCAGGAATTTCTATATCGCGCTTGATAAGCTCTAAGGCCAGGGTACCACCAATATAATTAATTAGCTTTATTTCCATAAAATCAACTGAGTTCTACAGAAATTTATTAAGTTCCTACTGTGTGTGGATACTAACATAAATATTGGTGCCTGGAACCCCAGAAGTTTCCGTCTTTGGGACAAAAAAAAAACAGGAGACAAAATCTATATATTCTCCTGCCAACCCACAAGAATAAATCAGGGCAACATGTACCATTTCTGAAATTAATTTAAAAAGTTATGATAGAGTTATAAATCATAAATTAAATAATGAATTAAAACTCTACTAGCAGAAAAACTTTTTTCATTGATGTGTTGATTAATTTATTCATCTATTTGTTCAATAAATATGTATCAAGTATACTTCTGTGCCAGATACTGCGCTAAGCACTTTACATAACTTATCACAGTAATGTTTTAAAAATCTTATGAAAAAGGTATTATAATATATACTTTACATTTAAGGTATGGGAACTCTAAAATTTTGTCATGATTACCTTATTTTTTTATGTGTGTGGCTATCAAGTTCCAATGCATTCATTCTCCAAGAATTTATTAATGTGTTTGGTCCACAGGAAAACAGACCCATTCCTGCGCTCTTGGAACTCGTGACACCATTAACTCCCTTAAGTCCAGGCATAACTGCCCACCCCAGACTCTGCTCTTCGAGAGGTTCTAGACATTCAAAGGCCAGCCTTCCTTGAAACTGCTAAAGTCCACCTCATGTTCCTGGGGCCAGCTGTGATGTTCAGGAGAACAGTCTCAGGCTCAGACTAGGACCTGTGTGGTCCCTGGTCCCTGTGCCTCCCCTTCAGCCACTTTTCGAATCAATCTTATACTTGGGGTCAACCAGAGGCCCTGTGAGTTCCAGGACACATGCCCATGAGATCATTTCAAGGTCCCCAGCTGGGATTTATTCTCTAGAGGGTGACTTGGAGAAAGAATTGTATCCTGCAAGCCAGTGTATTATTTCTTCCACAGATAACATAAGACTGGGCTTCCAGAATGGCACTGACAAGCTGATTGTGTGTGATGCTCAATGACATTGGGCACAGGGTGAGTTAAGGGATATGAGCTACCAACAATTTATTGTTGACCCTTTGGCTTGAGCTCGGGTGTTGGATCATTATTCAGATTCATGTGTCAGATCTCATTCAATCCATTTTTCTGACCACAGTGATGCTTCTGCTCTGCAGTATCTGAGGATGCTGGCAAGCATATTTTCTTCCTTATGCCCCTCACTACTGGCTCCAGGGCATTACTAACCCCACTATGTGTGAGGGAGTCCTCTGAGGTAGTTGCACATAGTTCATTTGAAGGTTTTCAAGACTCTTATTCCACAAAGCCAAAGGGCCCTTTTGAGCAGTGCCCTCTTTTGCCTCTCATTCATGTGGAAATGGATAATGTAACACTCTCCCAGGTCAGTCTTAATTATATTAAACAAAAGGACAGTTGTTCTTGCTCAAATGAGACCATTCTCATTCCACCTATTTGGAAAAGTTTGTGTTTTCCACCATGGTTCATTATAATTTGCTGACTTTGAATGAACAGCTTAGTACAATTATTTGGTTATATATTGAGAATCACTAGTCATATATTCATTGATTTTTGAAAGTCTAAAAGACACTAAAGTCTGTCATCATTGCACCTCAGATGCAGTTTGGCTTCTGATTTATTATCTTGGGCAGGGTATTACGGTTTTAGGGGCATCTGGCTTTTCCTTTCATGGAAACATTGTGATGGTTCTTTCAGATGCTAAGTATATTCTTATCAGACAGTCAGGAAATTTGCAAATAGCTACAAAAGGTGAGCCATGAACCCCTTAAAGCCATAGTGGGAGATACTTAAGTTATCAATAGGCCTCCATCAGCCCAAATCTAACAAGAGTCCTTGATGGTATTTTTGAATTGAATTCCTGATTTCAGTATAAGTTTGAACTCTGTATCCAACAGTCTTCAAAACGTTGGAAAATTTTTTTCTCAATGTGCAGTAACTCTGGTAAATGATGGTAGAAGTTTTGGAAGGGAATAATTGAGAGAATCACTATATATACCCTTGGGTTTCGGTGGAGTCTTTCTTCAAAGAACCTGGTCTATTCTTCAATTGATGGCTCTAGGTCTGAAAAATGGCTCACATCTGGAGAATGAATGAATGATAATAATTTTCCATTGAAGTGGGTAATATCAACCATTTGCTTATCTACTTTAATCTATCAAGTCCCTAGGAATGGCCAGGTTGACTAGCTATTGGCATAGATCTTTCCAGGTCCATATATACTTGGGGAAATTTGTTCTATTCCTTATTATGTTACTATCACCCATTTGTCTTCAATGTTTAGGTACTGCCCTTGGCTCCTGCTCTTCTGGTAAGCTACTGTCTTATTGATACTAGAGAACTTGCTTTTCAACAGTATTTCCTACCATCAACCTTGCCCACCACAGAATAGCCACCACTGTGCTTTTCAGTGTTGCAAATGAAAAGCACCTTATAGGACCTTCTATAGTACATTCTTTACTCTCCATCCTGGGAAGCATGTCATCTGTTGGGTACTGAGTTCATACAGCATTCACTAGAATTCACTAATAATCCTCTAAAAAGGCACATCCTGCATCACCTCATTTTATAGGTACCATCATTTTTTCCAAACTTCAAGATCTACTAGCATCATAATAAAATAGATTACAGGTTCTTTTTCCTAAGAATTTGAAGCATGGGTAATGGAATAGTGATATTCTATAAATAAACTTATCCATTGTTACATTAAATACATAATATGGTCTATATAATATGATATAATCCAGCTTTGGTGCCTTTTTAGAACAGTTTTAGATTTACAAAAAAAAAAATGCCAAAAATAATACAGAGAGTTCCCATATACCTCAAACCTACTTTCTCTGGCTATAAACATTGGTATCATTCATTTTAATGTATGCAAAATACTGAAACATTATTGTTAACTAAATTCTATACTTTATTTAGATTTCCTTAGTTATTATCTAATGCCCTTTTTCTGCTCTAAAGTCCTATCCAGTATCCTACATGCCCTTTAGTCATTAGGTCTTCTTAAGTTCCTTTTGACTCTCAGTTTCTCAGACTCTCCTTGACAGGCTTGATGACCTTGACAGACTTGAATTTTGCTGATACTTCAAGGTATTTTGCTGAATGGTCCTCCATTGGGATTTGTCTCTATATTTTTCCCCATAATTAGACTGTAGTTATGGTGCTATGGGAAAAGGACCACAGGAATAAAGTGTCATCTTCATCACATCATGTCAAGGGTAGATACTATCAACATGACCTATCACTGTCAATATTGACCTTGGTTACCTGGATAAGGTAATATTTGTCAGGTTTCTCCACTGTAAATTTACTTTTCTCATATCCTTTTCTATACTGTACTCTTTGGAATGAAGTCATTGCATACAGCTCATACTAAGGACAAGTTATCGATATAAATTTTTAGAATTATTCTGTATGGGATATTTGTTTCTTCTCCCTCATTTATGAACTTATTCCAATCATTTATTTTTATCAATACAAACCTAATACTACTTATGTTACAACCTAATACTACTTAATTTTGTTGGTTAAATGTTTTCATCTTTGGCCATTTGGAGAATTTTCAATTAGTTCTCGTACCCCTTTGACATTTATCCCTCAATGTGATTTGCCCTTTCTTACTTTCTGGCACTATAGGATGCTACAGACTCATCTTACGTATTTTCCTGCTGAGTCCTAGAATCAGCCATTTCTCCAAGAAGACCTTTTTTCTTTTATTGGAGAATGGTATTAGAAAACATGATCTGGGTGCTAGGTGTGCTCATTGCTATTGGCTAAACATGAGTTCATATTAATATGTTCAACTCTAATCATTGCTACATAGAACATTCTGGCTGCTTCACCATGCTTAACTGTAAACTCATACTGCAACAATGAGAAACCTGGCTCCTAGAGATACTGCTTTTTACAATCTCTGTAAAGATAACCAACTGATACAGCTCTAAGCCCTGCATTGTAAACTATACACATCTACACTATATACTATACTATACAATCTACACAGCTCTCAGCTCAAAACTCACTGTTCTATATAATTTTCTGTGATGCTAGTATGGAATTATGCAAATTAGATTTCCCAGACTCTTTGTCAGCTGGATTACTGTTAGGTTCTGCCATGGAGAGCAATACAAAAGAATTATAAAATATGTGGAGGAGAGAAGGGCCTTACATCACCTTTTATCCATCAGCGTTGCTTCGACTGCAGCAAATTGTTAACTCTAGCCTTTCACTTCCAGCATTAGTCTCACCCCATCCACTCTAACCCCATTAGGAGCCTTTCCAATCCCCTATGATCTGACAACACCATCTCTTCTCTTTTGTTTTCTCAGTCCTAGAGGTGGTAGCTGCTACCCACCATTATTAATCTTAAGATAGTTTCAGAAACCTCTTTTTGCTTTCATCATTATTTGCCTTTCTTAATTTTTATCCTATTCTCCATATTAAATTTACTCTATTCAAAATACATATTGGTTTTTCTCAATGGATTGTGACACTCTCTCCCTGACTTGTTCTATAAATTACAGATTTTAAGAGTGCCTACCATAAAATGTTTTTATAAAGATTAACAGTTAACATATGCAAGTCATTGTGTGCAATGTCTGACACTTAAAAGGTGTTCAGTCAATATTGGCTATTATTTTTCTCATAAACTACTCTAGTGGAATGAGATTTAAAGGCAATCTCCCTATCAGAAGAGCAATGTTTCAATATGGAATCTTGAGTCTGGCTATTTTCATAATTGGCACTAGTTTCTCTCATCATCACTTTTTTTTTTTTTACATATGTCCAGGTCTATATCAAACTAGTACATACTAAATAGTTTTTTAATGCTTGTGCATTAATTGGCAAATAGCCCCAGCACTGAGCCCTCTGAGTACCTTCTCTCTCCTCCAGCAAATTTAGCCCCTTTTCAGAACCCTTTGGAATTTCCCAATAGATAGCAATAAAAAGTCAGATGCCTTCATGATCCTGTTACAGTACTAGAGTCAATATCTGTCCTAATTGGCTTATGTACAAGCCAAACATAAATATTTTGCATAGGTGTATTGTTTTATCCCAATTAAAAATATTGCTGAGGTTAACATTTTTGAGGTGCTCACTGTGTGCCATGAAGAGTATTGACTATTTTTTTCTCCCTTTGTATTTTAGCTGAGAAAACTCAGACATCCAGAGATTTTATAGCTTGCCTGAGATCACACAGCTATTAAATGGTAGAGCCAGGATTTATTTCAGGCAGTTTGACTCCAGAGTCTGGGCTCTTGATTGAGAGTTTATACCAATCTGGGAACATGAGGGAAGTTAGCTGAAGCAGAGCAAAAAGGGATATAAGAAATTAAAGTTTTACCTGGACATAGATTCAGGAAGGCAGGCTACATGAAGGATAAAAGTCAACCCCAGAAATGAAGGATTAAAACTAAGGTTAGGAGCTTCTGATTAAATTATAGTACTAGGTTATTTAAAATAAACTGGTTTCATTCAATGAAGATGCTTAAGTCCTTTGTCATTCTGTAGCTACTCTGTGAATCTTTGTTAAAATTTACTAAAGTTGAAAGAACATGGCTACTTCAAGCTGATCTGAATCTTATGATTGTCCACTGCTCTCTCATCGCGTAACCTTATAAAAAAACAGAGTGTGCTCTTAGAAAAAGCATCTTTTTCTTGGAGTCAGACTTGGATTCAAATGCTGTCTCTACCTTTCATTAATGTGTGAGATTAGGCCAATCTGAATGTGGGGTCTCCATTTTCTAATAAATTAAAAAATGACTAAATCTTCCACAACTACTTATAAGATTAAATTACAACATTCATTTACAGTATCTAGACTTTATAATGGGTTTTATGATTATAAATTCTTCATTCTGTCTTAGATTTCATGTTTCTCTCCATTCTATTCTTAGGGTTCATAATTAGGTTGTTCATATGTTTCTGGTCTCTAACATTACACGTTTACTGGGTAGGTCCATTTGAGTGCTGACAGTATCAATTATCAAATACGACTTGCTAAATAAGCCTAGTATTTGGGACTAAAAGCTATTAGCTAGCTTAGATGATACCAAAAATAATTTCTAAATTCTTCAAGATTATAATTTTTCCTTCCTTAACTTTTATCTATCAAAGTGTGGGTCCTCTATAATCCATTTCGTATGATGTGAACAAGATCCTAGATCATGTAAATTAGTATAATATGTCCCTTTTTCCAGTAATTTGTAATGAAGGGGGCGGGGGAGGGAGAGAGAGAGAAAAGAGGAAGGGAGGTGGGCTGAATATTATCTATCTGAATCTATGCTTTTCTGTTACTCATCTGTCTGGTACTTAATGAAACAATGCTGTATTCTGTCACTAAACCCTACTGTCCTGGATAAGCCAACTTGGGTTCTTATATCACATCCAAAATATTACTAAATTTCTAACAAATTAAACGTTGCCTATTCTAGAATTTTAATAGAAACAAAGTCTCCCTCTAAAAATTCTCTAAGTCTTACCATTGTAAAAAGTTAGGATATAAGTTTCCACTTTCTGAATACATATTTCTATAGGTGCCTGACAGAAGCAAATATATTTAATTGAGGCTCCATAGGATTTCCACAGATAATCATATACATAATATACAACTAAATCATATGCATAATATATAAATCTCCATAATACAGGAGAACAGAACACTATGAATGAGAGTCAGTGGACGCAACATGTGTGGTAGACTCCTGAGAATTTCAGATGCTGGAATTATTATTTAAAAATTATTAAATAGATGTCTAAAATAATTATACAGATAAAATTGAAAATATCAGAAAGAAATCTATAGAAAACAAGACCAAGCAACTTTAGAAATAATCCAAAGAACTTATATAAATTGATAATGTAGTCATCGAAATAAAAATAAACCTCAAAGCTTGGTCAAATAGTGGACCAGACATTGCTCAAGAGATAATTAGTAAAACGGAAGTTAGAACTAAAGAAATTATCTCAAACACAGAAGGCAGAAATAAAAGTTTTGTAAAAATAAGATTAAGTACTCTAAAAGATAGAGTAAAGGTATAAAATGAAAAAAGTAGAGACAGTGGTGGAGAGGCAAATTTTCAAGAAAAAACAATGGCTAACAATTTATATAATCGATAAAGGATACCAAATACCAGCAATTTATAAATATAAAAACAATTCAGTGAAAACAAAACAAACCAAACCCACATTTCGATACGTCAAAATAAAACTGCAGAATACTAAAGACAAAGAGAAGCAACCAAAGGGAAAAGACAAACTACCAGCAAATAATAATAATTAGTAGATGACGAAACTCTCAATAGCTACAAAAATTCATAAGAAAGAAAGAAAATAACAATTAAATTAGAATTTTTACCTAGCTAAAACTATCATTTAAGATGAACATGAAATAGAGACATTTGCAGACACACAGAACTGAGGAAATTTACCTTCAACAGACCCTCACTGGAGGAAATTATCTTAAGGAACGCATTTTGGGAAGCAGAAAATTGATCCCACAAACAGGCAGACATGCAAGAAGGCGTGCATCTCTGGAGCCAGCTCTGATCTATTGCAGGTATTCAAAAATCACTTCTTAGAAAAATGAATATGCTATTTTTATTTATAATTTGAAATTAAAAAAAAGATTATCAAAGTGTAAATTATTCATAACAAGAAGAACATGGCACAGTTTAAAAAGAATTATCAAATTCTGAAATAAAAAGACTACATATCAGAACAGAGAATTGTTTTTTAACTCTAGTTAAGTTTTCAGTTAAGAAAACTGGTTAAGAGAAACGAGTTTGATATCAGAACTTGTAATATTTCTTCTTTATATTTTTGTTTTGTATACACAATAAAAAGGGCCTTCAGATACTGTTAATCTTCCCTTATCTTTTTAAAACTATTATCTGGCAACTTTGTCGCAGAGTCCTATCTTCTGGAAGTCAACATTAATTTATAACACCCTAATGAGTATTCATAGTTAATAGCCATTAATAATAAAATTTGAATCAGAATTATGGGAAGTTCAATGTATGCTAAATCTCCTTCCTGACTAAAGAATAAAATACTTCCGAGCAACTCTTTCTATGTACTTGTGTAAGTCACTGTACTAAATAGATCAAGACAGAGTAAATGCCTTTATACTTTGTACTTCTTGAATCTCTTTTTTTAACATGATTCCTCAAAGGTCATATATGGTGATTTTCTCCTTAAATCTTTGCACTGCCCTAGCATATAATTCAGCTCTAGCAGGGCAATAAACAACTTTGAACAGCTCAAACAATTAGTTCTTACATTTCCTGTGTATTTTTTCCCAGTCTGAAGATCACTAATCTAAAAGGGAAAGTTCTTTATCTCATGGATATTCATTAATACTCTTTTATTAGCAGCTCTAAGCCTAAAACTCTCTTCATCTTCTTACTGAAATATATGTAATGGTCCTTTCAATACTTTTAAAAACCTTTTTAGATGTATCAGCTTACTTATGGTGTAAGTCTTCCTGGCACTACTCTTAAATTTTAAGTGTCTAAAAACTATTTATAAAATTTTTTAAAAAATTTGACTTCAAGGGAAATTTCAAGACAACAGAGTAAATTTGGCCTTGTGATGCCTTGAGCAGGGAATCCTGCTTAGCCACACTGTGCCCAGACTTCTGACCCAAAAACCTGTGAGATAATAAATGAGTGTTGTTTGGAATCATGAATTATGTAGTAATTTGTTATAGCAGCAATGGAAAACTCATACTCACAACTCTCTTCCTTGGCAGAGTCCCATCTTCTGAAAGTAAACCCATCTTTCTCCCCTTACTGTTACGAAGTTGGCCTTCACAATATCTAGATTATAGGTCAGTATAAGCCTAGCTTTCCTTTCATGGCCAGGCTAACTTCCAAAATGTCATTGTTTCTTTTCCTCAAGTCTTTCCACTTCTTCTATGCCACCAATTCTTTTGAGAAGAAGGTAAAAATTAAAATAGCAGTTTTTGTTCTTGCCTTTGGGAGATGAAGTCACCAGTTAGGCAAGTCAAGAACTTGACAGATATTCAGATTTCAGCCAACTGAGACTTCTAACAGATGTCCAGAAAGTCCCTCATTTTGTCTCTGTGCCAGTTCTCTAATTTGTGTCAGGAACACATCATTCATTTCCTCCATCTGTTAGTCTGTCACCTTCAAATTTAAGAATTATAAAGCAGCAGCATTTATGTATTTGGCTCTAGTATGAAAATGATGTTCCTTCAGCACTTCTCTCATTTTACCTTCTCATTAACATAGAGATTTATGTTTTGTTAGTTTATTAATCCCACATGCCTGGCTATAGGACCTCAATCCATCTTCTTTCAAGTTATAGCTACTGCCCTCTTCCAACAAGTTCAAATCTCAATCAGATTGACACAGAGCAAGTTCTACCCAACACCATGCCAGAACCACAGTCAGTGCCAAATCAAAATCTGGGTTGCCCTAACCTTATCAGAATCACCTTCCTAAAATTGCTTCCACTCTGGCCAACAAGACAGAATTCTCAGCTAAAAGGATACTTGGTCAGAATATAGCAGCTCCTGGAAGACCTTCATTTATCTTCCAGCTGATAATTCCAGCAGAATATTCACAAGATTGGTTCCAATCAAAACAGCCTGCCTTTAGAGAAACGGGAGGAACTGAGTTACAGATTTACTTTTCTTTCAGCTCGCGGTTACAGACAAAACCACTGCTCTCCTTTGAGACTCAGAATTTTTCTTTCTTTTTAAAGGATTCTTTCTCAGGGGTCCAAAGGTCCACTACTTCTCCTATTTCATTAAAATTTAGCTTCTGATGCTCTCATTTCCTCAATTCATTAGTAATGCCTATCTAGCCTAGATCTATACGCTAAGTACTGAAAAAGTCAAGACTTACTTTGTATTGATTTGTTTCATTTTTGTTCTGTTAATGTTGTTTTTTTCCAAGAGACTCCTAACAATATGAAGATGAATAGATATAAAAAAATATTCTGGCATTATAAGGAGGGTATACTCAGACCTATTTTATCAATTACAACTACAACGCATTCAGGGATCCAGCGTATATTAGAATGCGTGCCCTTGATGTTAGATAACTGCTGATCCTTCTCTCCTGATTTGTCTGTGCTTTTTCACTAGTTACAATTGCTTATTTCCTTTGTAAACCCATTCCAATAACTCCTTAGGACATAGATATGGTTAAACTTTACGACGTTATGCAATAATTTTATATTTGGTTTATCTATTACTCGTATTCTAAAACTTGACACATGAGAGCTTCTGAGACCATATGTTTTCTTTCCTAAATAGTTTATATTTATTAATAGCCAGTATTTCTATTCTCCACAGAATTCTTACATTCAATTTTGTTTTTTCGTTTTTTTTTTTTTTGTCTTAGAATTTGAATCTCTTCTCTGTATTTAATTTAGTGTATTCTTGGACAAGTCATGTAGTTTTCAGGCAAAAAACAAACACATTCTTCTTTGTTCCTGTGAAGTGAGCTCATGTCTTTGTCAAGGATTCAGGCTTCTGATATTATGACTCAAACTTCAACTGCCCTTTTCCAGTACCACTTGTAATACCTGATTTCATTTGAAAACATCACTGTTTCCTTTTAGTACTTCAGTTTTTATTCAAAACTACTCTGTATAGTTCTCTAAGATTAGAGGGAGCCCTCTTCTGTTAATATCATTTGCTTTCTTATAAATTAGCAACTGGCATCCAGCAGATTAGGTTGAGGAGAGGCAGTCTGTTAAATCCCATACTCAACGAGCATGTCTCTCAGTAGATTACATTAGATCTACAACCCTCAGTAGGGAGTCAACAACCAAACCAACCATTAGTTCTTTCCAAGAACACTATTGGATTCTTGGAACCAGTGGAACTTGAGATTTTTTTTTAATACTTTTACATTGTTTTTCCCAGAAATCTAGATGTCCTGATAGAACACACATTGATTTTACAGCTTCAGTAGAGCAGTTTACTCCTCTACTTTCCTACTTAGTTTACTTTTCTAAACTCTCTGGCTGGCTTTGTTTTCATTCAAATATTTTTTCACCTATATTTCACAAGGCACATTTTCTCCTGAGTGTCACTCTTGATGCAACAAGTCTCATATATATTAGTTTAAAGTTACAGAGTTGTTCTCTTCATTCTTGAGTCATTAGTCTCCATTCTCTCAATGCTTGATATAGATTTTTATAAATTCAAATCTCTTTGACTCTTTTATTTTTTCTTCTTTCCCTAGTGGTTACTCCATTGTAGGAGATGAGTTGTATTTGGAACACTTACCTAGGATCAAAACTACATGGACCTAGTATTTTCTACAAGTGTAGCTCTGGGCAGGTCAAAACTATTTTGAGCATCTATTTCTCCTCTAAAGAATAGCAATAATGATTTCTATACCTCAAAGTAGTTGTGAGGTAAAATAAGACAATATGTGATTTTTAAACTATAATACACTGTAGAAATCCTTGGTAATCATAATTTAGAAAATTTCATTTATTTATACATTCATTCATGTATTCAAAAGTATATTAAACTCTATATAATTTTTTTTTCACTCCAGTCTAAGCAGGTATTCAGGACCTTGATACTTTCTTGTTTTACAGACTTTTGTTCATCAAAACAAAAGCTATTAGGAGAGAGTGATTTTTCCTATTTTAATTAATAGTCTGTTTTATTTAAAATATTATGTTTTCAAAGAGTATTAAAGTAAAAAAAAAAAAGATATTTCCCACAGACTAAAATAAATTTGAAACACAAAGGGTAAATTCTATCTCAATGCATTTTACAGCAGGCAGGGGTGGTTGGTAAAACCCTGAAGAAATGCTTGTGCCAGGCACCTAAACAATCAGCACCCACTGAGTACCCAATAAATACTCATCAAGGAGTACTGTGATGGTTAATTTTATGTGTCAACTTGATTGGCCTAAAAGACGCTCAGATAGGTGGTAAAACATTATTGCCATGTGTGTTTATAAGGGTGTTTCCAGAAGAGATTAGCATTTAATTCAGTAAATTTAATAAAAAAGATCCACCCTCATCAATGTGGGTGGCCTCATTCAATCCACTGTGGGTCCTAATGGAAAATATGGCAAAGCAATGAAAATCCTCTCTCTTTTTGACTTGGAACATCAATCTTCTTTTGCCCCTGGTTCTCAGGGCTTTGGACAAGGACTAAATTATGCCAACCACTTTCCTGGTTCTCCAGCTTGAAGATGGCAGATTGTGGGACATCTCAGCTTCCATAACCACTTGAGCCAATCTCTGTCATATATGTGCTATTGCATTGGTTCTTCTTCTCTGGAGAACCCCGACGACTAGAATCCTGACTAGTAACAAATGCCAATCTTTAAGAGAAATTTTTAGGCATCAGAAGAGCCCCTGTAGGCTGATTCATTGAGCATTGTAACTTAATCAGCACTTACAGGCAAAAAATACCTTGATGCTGCATTGTACTATGGAATAGCATGCTTGGAAGAAGGGAAAGTCCTAGTAATGACTGAATTTATTCATAACCTAGAAAGTAAATCTAGATTAAACTTAGATTTAGTTATTAAAAAATAAAGAAATGTTCATTTCCTCATATCTGGGCTTTTGATGGATTAATAGGTACAATAAAAACATAGCATATGTCCTACAACACTAAACTGGTTTCTTTGGCTACCTAGGCCCTCATACATCCATGGTTATGAAATGAAATTACATTTTCTGACTGCTTTCCTTCTGAAAACTGAAGATGAAAAATGTTGAGGATAGATTTTTAAATAGAAAAAAGTAATCAAAGGTGGGGAAACAGGATGGTGCCAAATTTTTGTTAGTAGAAAGTGGTGGTGTCTATGTACATATCAGAATATGAAAGTATAGATAGATGATATACAAAACAAAAATTTACTAAAATTATGTAAATGATTTACTCTGAAAAAAAGATTACATTTAAATTCTTATTTTTTCTTTATATTTTCCATATTTTTTAAACTTTCAATTATATCCATGTATTATTTTCTATAATCAAGTAAAAATAATAAATGTTATTTTTGTAATTCCCTTCTAACACTTTCTTATATTATCTCCCACCAGTTATCAAGGAACCATCGGTTGCCAAATACCAGGAAATTAACAGCAATTACCACCAGCTGGCTAGCTGCTAGGAGTAGTCACTGGACTGTAATCCACCCAGCATGAGATAGGAAACCTTGAAGAAATAACATCGATGATTAATTTAACTTGAAAAATCAACTTCCTGGGACAGCATATATTAAGATGGATTACTCACTGGTCATTGGCAAGTCCCATTCTAATGATTCCAGCAGCATTAGCCCTTTGAAACACATTGCCGATAGTTCATTCTACAGAGCAGATATTTTATATATTTGAGATAGTGTTTAAAATTCTAGCTAACAATGAAATATCTTATTGTCTAGGAGCTGACAATATTTATGTATAAGATCTTTTTTATTTAATCAGCACTGCTTTCAAATGAACGAAGGGCAGCACTGGATTGCATACTGGCTTTACAAAGAAAACATATGGTCCTTCTTCCTAAATTCCTGCAATCCAGGCAGATAGACCAACATATATTTTAATTGACTAAATGAAAGCATATATATTCATTTTGAGATTTTAAGGAGATGCAGTAATAGCACCTTCCTTCTCGACTTAAATTCTGATCAAATTAAAACATAGACAAGATATTAAGGAATGTAGGGAAGCAAAATCAGCACACACACTTCCATCTTTGGCCAAGGAGGTCTCCTTATATAAACCCAGAAGTGGACAGAGTTACCAACCTTATTAGAAGTAACCCTGGTGCTGTCTCTACCAAAGGAACAGAAGCAGCCACTACATGCTATTAGCCTGGAGGAGCAGAACAGAATATGTGCTCTCTTTGGGCAAAGTTGTACTACAGCAGTTTCTCAAAGTGTGGTTTGTAGATCATCAGCATCAGCATTTTCTCTTCCTAAGCGCTCTAATATAATAACTCCAAATTTGTGGGAAGAAATGAGTAGGAATGAGGCTAGAGGCAAGTAGAAGTGAGGCTAGGAGGTTACAGTATTAAAACTCCCTCCAGATAGAAGGAAATATCAAGAGTAGGGAAGAAGCATTTCCCTACCGGTAATCGTAAACTATTGGCTCTCTTAACCCATTGATTTGAAATGTTAAGCTAATGCTTAAATGGGACTTTACCTGTCCCCTTTGACAGAGATTACAAGAGAATCATGACAGCTTGGTTTCCTCTTTCATGAGGCCACTTCTCCCTTTGCAAAACTTTGCTTATTTTTGTACCTTCCTGGGACTATTCGTGGATAATGTAGATTTTGTTCCTTGAAGTTTCTAAAATAATTTAAAATGCCAATTAATTAAATTAAGAAAATTCTAGAACTATGACTAACTCCTCCAAAATGAAAAAGGTTAGGGCTAATACTAATCATTACAAATGTGCAGGACAATTTACAGAGTTTTCATGAGAAGAAAAAGAAATCTTTATTTTTAGATACAGAAATTTTTAAAAACAACTCAAAAGATTTATCTAAAAGTCCCACAATCGAACTTGCAAATCAAAAAGTCTACTTGCAAAATTTTGGCTAATGCTCTACTTGCCAGGCAACTACTCTTTTTTTTTTTTTTAAAATCAGTGAAATAACCTATGGAGGTAAATAATTTTTAAGAGTACACTAACTCATTTGATAAGCAAAATCATAAAAACTAGAATTATTTATATAACTGTATAAAACTGCATACTATACAAACTGAAGACACAGAACCATTGCAAAGTGAACCTGACAATTTTCTCCTTATGAACAAACTAATTACTGTGGAGTATTGGTCTATTCCTATTCCACCAAGAATTAATGTCAAGGCCATTTTGTACCTAAAGCCAACAGTGCAATCTTGCTTCTATTTTCCATCTCAAATTATATCCACTCATATTACCCAACATACACCAGCTAAAATTCTGCAAACAGGATCAAATGTCAAATAAAGATAGTCCAATAATAATAACCAGCAGATAGTCCCAAATCTAAAATAAAATTCCTGTCATAGTAATAATCTAAGGAAGAAATTAAAATACAAATGTTAAATCCTGATATAAATTAAAGACATCAAAATTTAAATGAATTATAGCCTTGAATCAAACCACCTTCTTCTTTTTAAGTAAAAAGCCTAAATAAATACATTTCTTTCCAAATGTCTTATCACTCTGGATCTCAGTTAGAGAGGGTTGTTAAATGCTCCTACGGGATTGTAGCGCCTTCACACTCACAGATTGAAGGTTTCACAGGGAAGAGGTGAAACTCCTTTAGGACCTCAGAACATAAATTTGTCTCTCAATGAACCCTTTAAAAATTTCCAAAGAAATAACAGAAGGAAATTTTGCCTTATGGAAGATATCTGAGAGGATCTCTATCAACAAACAAACAAACAAATCTACTTACACTTTTTAACACATTGTTAAATGTATAGAAATTGAGAGAATTCAAGCTACCAACTCTTTGTCCAAAATAATAAGGAGTGGTTAATGGTAAGTGAAGGTGAAAGGTAGGGTTGCCCATATATAATTATCCAGACAGAATATGAAATTATGGGTCTATTGTAAGATGAGGGAGCTGAAATTGAGATACTTGCATTAAATCTGGGACCTGGTTCCAGGAGAACAAAATGCAATTTTCCTTTCTCTCAATAAGAATAGCTTTAATTCTGGTACTTAGGATTCTCACCTATTAAAAGCAATCAAATATGAGTTCATTACTAAGAATGACCAAAAACAGAAAAAAAGCAGCAGGAATAACAACAAATTTACACTTACGAGGACATCAAAGTTTTGTTTTTTAAATACAGATTTATTTTATCAATTGTTGCATAATAAGCTACTCCAAAAATTCGGGGCTTAATATAAACCATTTATTTTTTTTTCACAACTTATTTGTGCATCAAGAATTTGAGAAAGTCATAGCTGGTTGGCTTACCTCTGATCTACTTGGGATCAGCTGGACTTGCTGAGTCTGGAGGAGCTACTCGAAGGCCTGGCCACTTAGTGTGGGCTTCCCAAGCACGGTAGTTTCAGGTTAATCACACTTCTGGTATGTCTGTTAACTTCCAAGTAGAGTTGCCATATTCATTTTCAGCAAATACAAATACAGGAAACCCATTTAAATTTAAATTTTGGGTAACTTTTTTTTTGGGGGGGGTACAGATTATTGACTGGCGAACATTGTCCCAAAAAACTACTAATAACCTTAATTCCAAAACAGTACCGAAAGTCTTCCAGGGAGTCTACACCACTACAGAAGGCCATCCAGCCAGACTAGGAGACATAGCAGATCTGCCTAATACATACAAACCAGAAGCAGTGAAAATGAGAAAACAAAAAAATGTCCCAAAGCAAAGAACAGGACAAAACTCCAAAAGAAGGACTAAACAAAATGGAGACAAATAATCTACTGGATACAGAATTCAAAACACTGGTTATAAGGATATTTAATGAACTTAGGGGAAGAATAGATGAACTCAGTGAGAACTTTAACAAAATAAAAAATAAAAAAAATTTTAAAAAATGGCAAATGAAAACATAAAAAAGAACCAGTCAGAAATGAAGAATACAATAAATGAAATGAAGAATGCCTCAGGAGGAGCTGACAGTAAATTAGATGAAGCAGAGAACTGAGTCAGTGGTTTAGAAGAGAATGTAGCAGAAACGCATCCAATTAGAACAATGACAAGAAAAAATAATATAAAAAAATTAGGGGAGTTTAAGGGGCCTCTGGGACATCAACAAAACCAACATTTGCATCATAGGGATATCAGAAGGAGAAGAGAGAAAACAGGAATTGAAAAAGCTATTTCAATAAATAATGAAGGTTTCTCTAACCTGGTGAAGGAAATAGATATACAAGTCCAGGAATTGCAGAGTTCCAAACAAGTTGAACTCAAAGAGGATCACACCAAGACACATTGGAATTAGAATGCCAAAGTTTAAAGATAAAGAGAGAATCTTAAATGTAATAAGAGAAAAGCAGCTAGTTACCTCAAGGAAGCTTCCATAAGACTGTCAGCTGATTTCTCAACAGAAATTTTCCAGGTCAGAAAAGATTGGCAGGAAATATTTAAATATGAAAAGCAAGGACCTACAACCAAGATTACTCTACCTAGCAAAGCTATCATTTAGAATCAAAGGACAGATAAAGAGCTGTCCAGGCTATCATGCGTGCGCATGTGCACCTGCGTGCCTGTGCACACACACACACACACACACACACACACAGTGAACAAAAGTGTAAAGGAGTTCATTACCACCAAACCAGTATTATAAGAAATGTAAGAAGTGTGTGTGTGTGGGGGGAGGGGTGGAGTGGATGGAGGAGGAGGAAAAGAGGAAGAGAAAAAGAGAAAAATATTAAAAATGTGAATAAAAATGGTAATAACATATCTATAAGCAAATACTTCATAGGTAAATGGATTAAATGTTCCAATCAAAAGTGAATGGATAACAAGACCCTTACATATACTGCCTACAAGAGGCTCATTTCAGATCAAAAGATGCACACAGAATGAAAGTAAAGGAATGAAAAAAGATGTTTCATAAAAATGGAAATAAACAAACAAACAAAAAGCTGGGGTAGCAATACTCTTATCAAATTAAACTTTAAAACAAAGTTTGTAACAAAAGACAAAATAACATTTTATATACAATAGCCAAGTGTTCATCAATAGACAATTGGATAAAGAAGTAGTACATATATACAATGAAATATTATTCAGCCATAAAAAAGAATGAAATCTTACTATTTGTGACATCATGGATAGACCTAGAGGGTATTATGCTAAGTGAAATAAGTCAGAGAAAGAAAATATCATATATTTTGCCTATATGTAGAATCTAAAAACAAAATAAATGATCAAACAAAACAGAAAGAGTCTCATCTGTACAAAGAACAAATTGTTGGATGCCAGAGGTGAGGGGCCTGAAGGGACTGAGTGGAAAAGAGAAGGGATTAAGAAGTACAAATTGGTAGTTACAAAATAGTCATGAGGATGTAAAATGTAGCATAAATATAGTCAATAATATTATAATAAGTATCAGGGGGATTACTTTCTAAGTTATATAAATGTCTAAACACTATGCTCTGAATACCTGAAACTAACATAATATTGGATTTCAACTGTAATTTAAAAAAAATTATTAAGTGGATTGTAAAATTTTGCTTTGATAATTTGAAACAATTAAATAGCCTCATTTGTTAAAAATAATTCTTAACAATTAAATAAATTATCATTTGTTAAAAATAGAGCTCTGCACAAATTAGAAGTGTACATTCTTTGCAAGCATGCATGGTTTATTTACACACTCCACCATACACCAAGCTATGAAAACCCTTCTCAGCAAACGTCAAAAATCACTATCTCAATTATTCATTTTGTGACTATGTTATTAAATTACATATTAATACTAAAAAGATACATTTAGAATATTAAAAACATGCTTTTTAAAACTACATGAGTCAAAGAACTACAACAAAATTTCCTAGGAGGCTGATGCATTTGGACCTAAGCAAATCCATACAACAATGATTGAAATTGTTTAAAAATAGATTCTTATAAGAGATTTTGGATGTTATTACGCTGGACCAGATCGCATTTTATTGAATAGGAAGGATCCTAAAGAAATGAAATTTCCAAAAAGGAAATGGAAATTTAGATAAATTTAGTATAATGGATGAGGGAGACCAAGTGATTAGATGACCTGCTCTTTAAATTCTAAACTCTGCAAGGAGGAAGTAGCAATAGCTTGTATTGTTCGCAAATATGTATTTCCACTTCCTGTAAGCAAATTATGAATCTCATCACTGCCATAGCTGTACAGTGCATCCAGTGGAGGAGTATACATATCTGTCACACTGATGTCAGAATTGGCAACGTCACTTGCTCTAAATCAACAGCATGTGAGCAAAAGTGATATTCACCGTGTCTACGCAACAATTTTAATAGCCACTGCTCTTTTTGTGTGTGTGGTCATCTCTGTTACTCTGTTCTCTGCAGTGAGAAAAGCATGTTCTAAATAAGCAAATATTTTTCAGCCTGAATCCTGATATAAAATGTCAAACAGACTCATAGGTAATCTAAAGTGACTAGCAACTACCATGTTAAAGAAAATATTTTTTTAAGTCACTGAGATTGTGAGATTGTTATAACAGCAGACTAAGCCAGATTCTGTGCCTAACATGTTACTCATCATGCATAAACAGGAAACATGACCATATTTCCCCCAGATATGATAGTAGTATGATGCCAAAATCCACACCTAATGTGGGAATTGTATTTAAGTCATGAATTCTAGATCTCTGGAATAAACTAACTAGGATCCTAATGAGACTAAACCTTTGGAGTAGAATCTTTTCTATTACACTCTCCTTTACTCAAAAAAAAAAAAAAAAGTCTTTTCTGATGGTTTTTGGCAATATAAATTTGCCTGAATAACTTTTGTTGAATGGGGAATCACTAGTTTTCTAGATTCAGTAGTCTTGGGAGCAGAGCTATATTTATGTGTGTTCTACAAAGTATTTAAAAACTAAGCCACTTAGACCCTTGGCATTCAATTAATTAACTTCTGACTTCTGTCGAAGAAGTCCTGAATCACCCTCAAGCCCAGGAAAACCCCCTAGTTGAGATGCAAAAGAGGAGAGAAGGATAAATTTTAGATTTTAATTTCTTTGAAATTTAACAACTAGGGACAAGAACATTTGATATTAAACTTTAATTTCTTTGTGTTTTATGCTTGGTAATTTAACATGCAAAAGGATTTAATTTCCTCGAATGTCAATTTCTCCTTGATGATTGATAATATTAGGGGGTTCATGTCAAAATCTGGAGCATCTCTATATTCACAGTTTATTACTGTCATATCGTAATGCTGTCATCGGTGTTGTCATGAACTCCCAATATGCTATATTGGAACAATATGACTGGAAATGATCTGAAATTGACACGGAAAAGAATTTTCAGTGTTTATATAACAAGTGTGACCTAAATGTTAATTTAATATTGATTTTTTTTCCCAATTCCAGAGCTTTGTGGAATTATACTTCCCATCAGTGGTGCCATAAAATTACCCAAAGGAATAGCATTGTGTATAGAAGTGGCCTTGTGAAGGTAGAACCAGGGCTGTCTTAGTGGGCTGATGACATCTTCCCTTAAGGGAACAGCCACAACACTGGTAATTCATGAGCTTGTTAGTTAAACTCAGTATACTAAAAAAGCAAGCAGTTAGAATGTTAGCGGAATTGAATTCTTCTTCATGTTCTTGATATATATTTATATGTGGCAGGAATTCCATTATCATTGTATCTCTTCACGCATTCCACCCTCTGTGAGCCTCAACAATGATTAGCAGAGATAACACAAGATTTCAGAACAAAGACAGATTACTATAATTCAGACAGATTTGGAAGGTAGTCTTAATCAGGGATTTGAAAGATTAATGAGATTTAGAGTTTTAAAGTAGAGTTATAAACATTTTTGGTATCTCTCTATATCCCTAAGTATAATCAGCAAAATTTTTCTGAAACTATATCTTCTTAATAAAATAAAAGCAGAAACATGGAAAAGTCAATGAACTAATGCGGGAGTGGGGGTGTGTGACAGTCTTAAAATATAGATTCTGAAAGAAAAGATCTTTTACTTCTTTGTAATAATAATAAAAAAATAATAATACTTGATGGTTTAACAAGAATGTGCTGAAAATCTGCCAGATCTATACAAATACAGACATATTTCATTGGACAATGAGATAGTGAAGAGGCCTTGAATTGAATCCAGTAAGCCATTAATTGCTAACATTTCAATCTGATCCATTGTAAGTCTTCTTCCCATAAGTACTTTTTCTTGCTAGTGCACAAAGAAAACTGAACTTTGTCAGTTACCTTAAATGTCATGTGCTGCATTTATTGCCATGGTAGTCATCATCCTAGTAGATTTTCCGTGAAACTTGATAAATGCCAACATTTCTTCTCTGGAAACTATTATCAGATGATCACCTCATTCTATTTGGTGAGTCTATAAATAGGCCAAGTATTTTTAATTATGAAAAACCTATGAGATTCCAAACTTGGTATTCTTTATTCTTGTAAAAGTCAATCTGATGTTTATGGGGAAAAAAATCAATGACTTTTTTCTTCAGTGACTTATTCTCATCTAATTATAAGAATTAGATTCTTAAATTATAAGAAGCTATAATTTATTGGAATTCAATTAATAATATTAAACTTCAATATGTGTATTATATAAAAGAATGAATTCCTTCACTAAATGTTTATCACATAATTTTCTTCATAAGAAATAGAAATAAGTTCAAGAAGCAAGGCAAATTTTGTTTTATAAGCAGGAAATGTTTAAGATGACTTTTGTTCTACAAATAATTTGTACTAAGGTTAAATATATACAATATGTGCTACTGTTTCACAGTGTTGACTCAATATTACATTTTTAAAAATTACTTCAGAACCCAGCACTGTCTGCCCTGCATTTGTCTCCATTTGAATCTTTCAAAGTTATGTTAAAATTATTTTTCTAGCTTCTTCATTAGAAAGACCTATGTATTAGGTAAGTGGCGAATGACATAAAATGAATTCAAACTATCATAAATAAAAGAAAGAGAGGAAAAAGGAAAGAAAAAAAGGAAGGAAAGTTAAAAGGAAGGAAGGAAGAGAGGGAGGGAAGGAAGGAGGGAGGATGAGAGAGAAGAAAATTAATGGCCCACGAACTAGTCTAGGAGTAGATCTTGCTCCTTTCAGGCATAAATAGATTAAGATATTTAAATATTAGATATCTCCTTCTATCCTTCCCTTTCTCCCCTTCTCTCCCTCCTTTTCTCTCCTACATTTCAATTCCTCCCTCCCTCCCCCTCCCTCTCTCTCTTTTACTCTCTCTCTCTCTCTCCCTGCCTCCCTCTCTTTATCCCTCCCTTCCTCCCTCCTTCTCTCCCTCCCCACACTCCGCTCCCCAACTCCTTGATCTCCTTGGCAGATGGATAGTGATGGTACAACACCTACTTTATCTTTAATGCTTGAATCTCAGTTCAAGAAAAATAAGGTTCAGAAATAAAATAACTACACAGAAAACTCTGGTTTATTTTTGAACATGCTTTCTAATAAATCTATTACTGCAACAGGGGGATGGAATACTCTAATCCCCAGGGTCAGTATCACAGACTACCAGATTTAACAGAGAAGTGGGAGTAAACAATACACGGCTAATAAGCTAGGAACAATATGTAACATTTCTGTTTTACTTAGGGCCAGGCACATTTCTTGGTATAATCGCAATAAGCCTGACACCCAAGTACTATTATGGTTCCTCTTTTACAGGTGACAAATCCAAGGGGCAGAACTGAGAGGGTGACTGAGCACTGGGTAGCAAAGCCAAACACAATTCAGGTAACCATAAAAATATTTATTTTTTACATCCTCCTACACATGGCTTTGTCCAAAAATAATGATTCCTACAAAATCTAAAACTCTAGGCCTTAGAACTGCTACCATTGTCTATACTTCTTTTCTTTAAGGTATTGCATATATTATCTTCATACTTTTCCAATATATCCATGGGAAAAAACTTTATATTAGTTTCCTGATTTAGTCATAAAAACCACATGGTGGGAAAAAATCCAGTACTCCAAAGGAAAAAAGAAATTATAAAAATAATTTTCAAAGAATAAAGTGATTTTATAATACACTGACTGTTAGATTAACACATCCATATCCAGCAATGTTCTAACCGTATGGAGCACACAGCTAGACAACACAGGCACTCCTCTGGATTCCCATCAAATTTGAAACAGAAAAAGAGTAAGGACAATTTTGAAAATAATTTTTAAGAAAACTATTTGATTCCAAATCCACATTTTGGGTGACTATTTGCTTTCATTTTCCATCACAGTCTCCTTTTTATTTTCTTCTCCCTTAACATTCACCAGGTAGAGAATGATCATTTATCTTTGAAGTTATGTTTGAAGCTAGAAGTATATGAGCATGTGTGTCCTTACAAGAAATATTAGCAACATATAGAATAGCAAACGTCACCATTTTGTTGTCACTTATAGCAATCTTATGTGTTGATGAAACAAGCAAGAGAAAAAGGAGAAAAGAGGTGGACATGTTTAAATTGCATGTCTATATGAGTTATCTAGCCTTTTTTAGAATTTATTTTTCAATTACAGTTGAAATTCAATATCATATTGGTTTTAGGTGTAGAGTATAGTGATTAGACATTTATATACCTTACAAAGTTATCACCCAGGTAAGTACAGTAATCATCTGACACCATAGATTGTTGTTACCATATATATTATTGACCATATTCACTATGCTGTGTGTTACATCCCCATGACTATTCTAACAGGCAAGTTGTACTTAATTCCTTTGTTCACCAATCTTCCCAATCCCCTTCCCATCTGGCAACTATCATTCGTTCTCCATTTTATGAGTTTGTTTATGTTGTATTTGTTCATTTATTTTGTTTTTTAGATTCCACATATAAGTGAAATCTCATGGTTTTATCTTTGACTTATTTTGTTTAGCATAATACCCTCTAAGTCCATTCACATTGTCACAAATGGCAAGATTTTATTCCCTTTTATGGCTGAGTAATAGTCCATTGTATATATGTACCACATATTTATCCATTCATTTATTGATGGACCATATCTTGGCTATTGTAAATAATGTTGCAATGATTATAGAGGTATATATATTGAAAAAGAAATTTTAAAAAAGACAAGGTGACTCATATATATGTATATGTATATATATTTATATGTATATATATATATGTATCTTTTTGAATTGATTTATTAGGTCTAATAGTTTTTAGTAGAATCTTTAGTGTTCTATGTACTTTTATGTCATCTGGAAATAATGACAGTTTTACTGCTTCCTTTCCAATTTTGATGCCTTTCATTTTTTTTTCCTGTGTGATTATGCCTTCCCATATTATGTTGAGTCAAAGTGGTAAAACTTGACATCCTTGTCTTGTGCCTGATCTTAAAGAAAAAACTTTCAACATTTCACCAATGAGTATGATGTTACCTGTGGATTTGTTACATATGACCTTTATTATGTTAAAGTATGTTCCCTCTATACCCAATTGTTGAGATTTTTTTTAATCTCAAATAGATGTTGGATTTGGGAAAATATTTTTGCATCTGGATATGATCATATGATTTTACCTTCATTTTGTTTATGCAGTGTATCACATTAATTAATTCTTAATATTGAACCAAACTTGCATCCCAGAAATAAATCCCACTTGATCATGGTATATAATCTTTTTAATGTATTGCTGAATTCAACTGGTTAATATTTTGTTGAGAATTTTTATATCTATGTTCATCATGGATATTGACCTATAATTTCTTTTTTTGTACTGTCTATGTCTGGTTTTAGTATCAGAATAATGCTGGCTTTGTAAAATGAATTTGGGAGCCTTTTCACCGCTTCAATTTTGGAATAATTTGAGAAACATAGGTATTAATTTTTCTTTGAATGTTTGGTAAAATTCACCTGTGAAGCCATCTGGTCCAGGACTTTTGTTCTTTGGGAATTTTCTGATTTCTGATTTGATTTTGGTACTAGCCATTAGTACATTCAAATTTTCTGTTTCTTTCTAATTAAGTCTTGGAAGATGTTATGTTTCTTGGAATTTATTGATTTCTTCCAGCTTGTCCAAATTGTTGGCATGTAATCACCAATTTATTCATAGTATTTTCTTGTAATCCTTTGTATTTCTGTGGTATTGGTTGCCGCTTCTCATTTATTTCTGATTTTATTTGAGCTTTCTTTTTTCTTGATGAGTATGGCTAAATTCTAAAAGAACAGTTCTTAGTTTCATTGGTCTTTTTTATTGTTTTTTTTTTTTTAGACTCTATTTCATTTATTTCCACTCTGATTTTTATTTATTTTCTTCCTTCTTCTCATTTTGGGCTTTGTTCATTTTTCTTTTCCTAGTTCCTTTAGATGTAGTGTGAGATCATTTATTTGAGATTTTTCTTGTTTCTTGAGGTAAGCCTGTATTGCTATGAATTTCCTTCTTAGAACCCTTCTTGGCTGTGTCACGCAGATTTTGGAAAGTAGTGTTTTCATTTTCATTTGTTTCAATGTACCTTTTGATTTCCTCCTTGATCTCATTGTTAACCCATTTATTGACAGTAGCATGTTATTTAGCCTCCTCGTGTTTGTGTATTTTTTAGTTTTCTTCTTGTAATTGATTTTTAGTTTTATACTATGGTGATCAGAGAAAATACTTCATATGATTTCAATCTTCATAAACTTATAAAGGCTTGTGGCCCAACATGTAGTCTATCCTAGAAAATGTTCCACGTGCATTTGAAAATAATGTATATTCTGCTGCTTTGGGTGAAATGTTCCAAAAATATCAATTAAATCCATCTGATCTAATGTGACCTTTAAGGCCACAGTTTCCACTTTGCCGATTTTCTTTTGTCTGAATGATTTATGCCTTGGTTTCAACAGGGTGTTAAATTGTTATATTATTATTGCAAAGAAATTTTAATTTTATCATAGGAATCTACATTATATATTAATAATAAATATAAACATAAAACTATATATAAATGTATATTATAAATATTTATTTTATAAGGAACATTTATAATTTCGTATACATAAATTTCTATTTTTCAAGCTACCTGTTTCTATAGTATTTTGTTATGGCAGCTCGAGCAGACTAAGACATGTATGGATGCATTAGACAATACTAGTAACAATGTTTAACATTTATTTAAAGCTTACAAATGCCCAGGTGCTATTTTAAGCTAGATACATGCATAATTTTATATATTTTCCCAACGATTTTGTGTTTTATATTATTATCATAGTGTCATATACTATGTAATTATTTATATGCACACAGTGGATACATAGAGGAGCCAGGACTTGAAGTTGCACAAGATAGATAAGTTCAAGAGTAACTAACAATAAGGGAAGAAAGCAGAAAAACATGAGCATAAATAAATAATTTATCATAAAAAAATACTTTTAAAACTCTGAAAAAAATGCATTGAAAAAATTGAGACATAGAGAAAGTACATCTTATGTATACTTTTAAAATCAGCCTTGGATGTCACCTTGCAAATTAAAAATTGGTAGTTAGATAAATTTTTAAAGGATAGGATTTTAAGTGTTTCCTTTTGAAATCTGTTTTACTAATTTCTTAACAACCTCCTTCAATATTTTACTTAGAGGCAAGTTTGTGCTTTTATAAGTTATTGCCTCCCATTTCAGCACAAATGCAAGTATTGAATATTAAATCAATGGAAAATATTATCCTGCTAAATACCATGGCTTCTATTTTTAGCATGTAGACAGATTTCTTTTGCATAATGTTCAACTGTGCACAACTTTCTTATCATTTGCTTTTCTTATTTAAAGAACATACTTTTAACTCTATGAGTTCTTTTTCCCCATTGTTTAAAAATATATTCACTATTTGAACAGCTCCTCTTAAATGAATTTTTCACTTTAAATACACACACATACAAAACATACACATACTGATCATTATCATAGAATTTATAATGTTGACAATCTATTTAGTGATCATATTATAGACAGATTAATAATATAATATATATTATATCACACATAAAAATTTTCAAAACACTGATTATATAGCCAGCCCTGAGATATTTACACTAATAGTGGAATAAATTAATTAATTTAATATGCTGGACACATTTTATAAGGTTTAAAAATCTGGGTTTTTTGATATTATGAAATATACCTGATTTGAATGCACAGCTGACAATTATTAATTGAGACCTAAATAGGTTAAGAAAAATAAAAATAAAATAATTTACATATAAGGAATAGATATATTCATTTTTAAAGTTAAAATACTTTTTGTTACTATGAAAAAACATATAAACTAGGATTGATTTCAGCTACTTATGAAGAAAACTCAAAATAAAAGTGTAGAGACAGAGAGTAATAGAGTAATCAGGGGGATTGTTTCATAAACTATATAAATTTCTAACCAATGTACTGTATACGTGAAACTAATAATACGATAAAATGCTAAAAAAAAGTGGCTTTTAAGAAAACACAGAAAGCACCAGTCAAAAAAATTGACAAATTGGACACCAACAAAATTTTAAAACTTCTGCTCATCACAGTTCATCATTAAGAAAATAAACAGGTAAATCACAGATTGGAAGAAGATATTCACATGTATCTGACAAATGAATATTATAGAGGGAGCCAGGGTTTTTGAAATAAGCAAATGATTTGCAGGTATATAAACAAATCAAAACCACAAGATATCAATATACTTTCACTAATGTAGTTAAAATAAAAAATGTCGATGGTACTGAGTGTCCAACCACCAGAACCTTCAACATTGCTGGTGGGAATACAAAACAGTACAACCACTTTGGAAAAATAGCAGTTTTTTTTTTTTTAAATAAAACATAGATTTACCCTACAGGCAGCAGTTTGTACTCCTACATATTTGTCCAATGGGATGAAAACACATGTCTACTTAAATTTTTAGATAAAAGGTTTCCATAGTAAACTTTCTACACTAGAAACCAAAACTAGAAACAATGTTCATTAATAGGAGAATGGTTAATTAGCTGTGGTTCAATGAAATAATTCAGTAATACCAAGAAGTCTAATATTGATAATCTTAACAGCATGGATGCATCTCAAAACCATTAATCTGAGTGAGGACCAGATACAAAAGAATACACAATGCATAGTTCTATTTATATTAATTCTAAAATCTGCAAAGTTAATCAACAGTGATAGAAATCAAATTAGTGTTTGCTTCTGGTGGAAGTGGGGAGATGATTGGGAAGGAGCAAATGGAAACTTTCTTGGTTCATGGAAAAGTCTTGAGGTCAGTGTGAGTTACCTGACTGTATGAATTTACCAAAACTGATCAAATTATGATCTCTGCATATAAATTATATCTCAATATAAATTATTCAATAAAAGACAGATCCCCCCACCCCCTCTCTTATACAAGGAAGTCCAGAAGAAACAGAATGTAATGCTTTGCTTTCTCCACAGAGCAGAATCTGAGACAGAGTTTAGTGTGTACAAGCTGTTTATTTGAGAGTTCCTTTCATGTATACTCCTGTGGAAAAGAAAAGCCAAAGGCAGAATTGAGCAGTGGGAATATTTGAATGTAGTGCAGGCCCAACAGCATCAATTGATTCCACTGGGAGCTCTCAAGTTGGTATCTTATCAGATTTGTCTGTTAGGTCAAAGTAGTCAGACGTTTATATATCTGCTCCAATCAGTCATGGAATGTGGGACATCCCCAGAGGGGTGTAACCTCAGATGGCTAAAACTGTGAAGCTGATGCAATTCCTGAAAATGGCAACAGCTAAAGGCATCTGCTGACAGCATTTCCAATACTGGGGACAAGTCCTTCTTTGAACAGAGATCTGGGAGGCACATCAAGGCATACCCCATGTCCACTACATTTTTAGCAAATAAAAAACAGGACACTTACTAATTTTTGGTGTTAGTATTTCATAGAACATGCACATACATACTTATACTAAAAAAATAAAGTTTGCTATTTCTCTTAAATTTAAATTTAACTCATTGTTCTGTATTTATCTGACAACCCTAATCACAGTTAACTCTTGTGCTTCTCATATCAACTAATATCTGTTTGGGAGCAGCTCCTCTAGGATTCCAGGGATGGGCTCTCTTCTAGTGGGGACATGTGGAAGACTGTAGTGGGAAGAACTTTAGCTTGTACTGCAGATAGTTTCATACAGGAACTGGTACTTATCTCCCATCACCATCCATCTATATTTCCTTTACCTTCACTACAACCTCTGCTGGGCTGATCCATTTACATGTGCAATCTATACCTGACTCTCACCCTGAGAAGGCTGAGCCACTAGTCACTAAGCTCTTCTCAGGTTGGGGATGCTGACCTTGGCCATTTACCATCACAGCAGACAAGAGAATAACAAGAAGCACCTAACTAGATCACCTGATTGCCAAACATATTCTCCTCACTCCAACGGGGTCACAGCAGCCCGAACTCTTCCTGATAACCAGAGTCAATAACTCCTGCAAAATGGTAACTCCTTTTCCTGCCTACTGGTCCCTGGACATAAAAAATCCTGAAGTCACGTGTGGCAGCCATAAGTTAGAGTTCAATACTTCTCTTGCTATGATTCCTGGTGAAAGTGTTCTCTACAGGAGATCAGGACAAGTAACCATGCAGAGCTAATAGTTGCTACAGGCAGGACAAATTATTCAAAATGGCCATTGGGAATTAGAGTAAGCATGGTTAGTGCCATATAAAGATCTTTGATCCATGGCAGGCACTGTGTCCTGAAGAATGGTGTCCCATTCTTGTAAGATATCAACTCCAAACTGGTGCTTCAGGTGTGCCTCTAGCAGGCCATTCCAATGCTCTAAAAGGTGCTGCATGGTGCAGTATGTGATACAACTAGTGGATCCCATGGTCATTGTCCTCTTTTGCAATAAAGTAGATCCCCTTGTCTGATGCAATGTTATGTAGGATCCTATGCCAGAAGTCAAATTCTTCATAAACTCTCAGATACTGGTAATGACTAAAGCTCTGCAGGTAGGAAAGGCAAATTGTACTCAAAAAAGGTAATAATTCCTCCCAGAACAAATTGCTGGCATTTCCAGAAAGAAGAGGCTAATGTCGAATGTTACCATATTGGAAAATCAAGGTTGATCTCTGCTGCTGTAAATTTGGACATTCAGCAGCTGCATTAGCTAATTTAGCTTTGGTAAGTCAAACCTCTTGTGTTGGGCTCCAAAATAGCCTCTAATATTGCCAAAATGACGTTATTCATATTCCCATTGTATGGCACTGGAGTTAGCCAATAACAGAGGTGGGCTCATACCAACTGGCCAAGTCACATTGTCTACTTGATTTGGTCTACCTGCTCTACTTGTTTAGTGCTTCATCCATGGTATGTGTTCTCTTGCAATAACATGTAATAAAAAAATCTTCACATTTTTTTCCACTTTCATATATCCATGTATATGCCCCAGTTATCTTTTAATCCCCATTTTCCCATCTGTCTTCTTTCAGTCCTCTGACCACTGGCCAGGCCATTTGTCTTTGCGCATGAGTCAACACATCTTCTGATCTTGGGCCACACATGTGCACTATGCAAAGCTCTACCTATCAGGAGGATTTTTCTCTTGCCATGGTCTTTCAAGGCCACCCCCAAAGGAGATTATTGTGCTGCTATCCATTTTTTGCTTGTGCCCAGAAACCCAGCCAACCCAGCGCAGGAATTTTTCTTCTCCATCAGCTGATTATAAGAGATCTCCCAAATGGCTGTAGATGTGAGCCAAGGAAGTGGATCAAACAAGAGTTGTAGATGATGTGGGTATCTGAGATATTTGCTTATGTTCCTTGCTTGTGTAATCATGACCTACTCATTTCAATCTAGATTTAGCACTTCCACCTTCTGATACATTGGTACTGGTCTTGCCTGACCTTATGTCTTGGTAGATCTCGTATGCGTCAGGATGACAGTTCTCGATGAATGACTACTTGATTTCTGTGTCGGATACTCTATAGTTGTCAGGACTCATATGTTCTTCACAAACTATCTTTCAAACTGCATGTAATTAACCACTGTATATGCCTGACTTTGTTCCAAACTCCAGAAACCTTTTGCGATTCTCCAAATGGCCTTCCCACAGACTCAACAGAACATTTCTCAACATCACTCTCTTCATATCATAGGGCCTGCTCGTTACAAGTATTTTTAGTGTTTTATTTTTTCCACATTAGTTCCTCCTGTTAGGTTTTTACTGTCAGTCATTGTATTTGAAAAATTGTTGGTAGAAATAATGTGGATCCTAAATTGTTATCTTCCCCCAGAGAGGATTAAATTGTACTACTTCTAGTCTCCTAGAGGCACAGGCACACTGGGATCACTTTAACCCAGTTTCAGTGATTTAGATCATTCAAAGCTAAACTGCAGTTCTCTGCAAAGACCCCTCTGCCTCAACTTTATTCTTATATTTGTAATGCAGCCCTTAGAAGTTCTAGAGTGTATATAGGTGGGTCCAGGACTCTAATGTCTTTTTCTTATCACATATGGCTGTTAAAACTCCACTAAGCAGCTCTAGTGCCTTGACACTACTCAACATATATTTGTTTATATATATATTTGTTATATGAGTGAATGTATGAATGACTGAATGATTTAAGTGCAAATAGTGATAATTATAATTGATAAGCATCACTGATCAAAGTGATAATAATCAATTAAAAATGTTTCTGTGTGTTTGTGCATGTGCATGCATATATGTGAATGAATTGCAATGATTTTCATTTTCTGAATAACTCCTGCTTGGTCCTTATTGCATCCAAAGATACACACCTCTCCCACCATAAAATGCATACACATTTCACTAAGAGACCTTACTAGTAAAAGGATAAAAATAAAACTCATTGTACTATTTATATAATTATCTAAAATATTCATTTTATCCATTTTATATATTCACTACAAACAAAATACCTTAAAATGCAACATCATATTTGTAACTCTTAATAGAATAAGAAGGAATTGAAGGGAATTTTAATGTGCTTTAATACGAATAATATGAACACCTTTAAATTTTATTGCCCTTAAATTTAGTGGTGAAACATAAGATTTGTTATATGACTGTCTCATTTATCACATGCACTGATAAGTATAAATCAATAACCAATAATAATATCAATCTTTAAAAGTCACTATTCCAAGATAAATTCTGCTTTCTGCAGAACGATAGCCTTTTTTTCTATAAACTTCACATGCATCTGAAATTGATCAGTACTGTCTGATAAAATATAAATACTAAATAACTTGTACCACAGTTCTATCAAGCTTTGAGACTAATGCTTTAAAATGTTTTCACGCTCTTCTCATTAAAATAGTTGAAAAATCATATAAGTTGTCACATCTTTCATTTAAATTCTGTATGGCTGACAGTCACGTGCAGTTATTTAAGGAGGCCTCATTGTGGCCCCTGTCTGCTGACATATATACTGAAACTAATGGAGTTATGTCGTCTCTCAGAGTCTCGATTTCCCCACCTTTACATGTTGATATTTAGATTCAATGGTACACAAAAGCTTATATACAGACATATGGCTGACTAGCTGTAAATTCTGATTAAAAATTCATCCTGAAATACCTGCCCTAGATATGCTGAGTCAGAGTCTCAATGATTGCAGTTTAGGAAGTTTTCTGGTGATTTCTGTTGTGCAATCAGGTTAGAAAATCACTGGACTGAATGAGCTTTAGGGCCTCTCTCACAGCTCTAACAATGATTTTGTATTCTATCTTAGCTAAAGAATCTTATGTCAAAATCAATTTTCACGTTTTTGCAAGATATTTGGTCTATTCCCACATATACAATATGTTGTGAGAAAGTTCAATTATGTTAGAAAAGATTGAATTCACATAAGCAATGGGTTTAGGATTTCAAAGAAGGCAGTTTTTTATTAAATTCATTGGGGTGACATGGGTTAATAAAATTATATAGGTTTCAAGTGTACAATTCAATAATATGTCATATGTATATTATGCATTGTGAGTTTACCACATAAAAAAATTTTCTTCTATCATCATATAGTTGACCCCCTTTACCCTTATGTAAGAAAGGCAGTTTTTATTTATTCTTACTCTCTCTTTCTCTCTTTCTTCCCTTATTGACTTCATATCAGCACAGTAATCTAGTAACTTAATCATAGCTGCTTAGTAAAGATTTGCTGACTAGATATAATTAACTTCCAGGTAATTATAGAGTGCAAACATAGCTTTACCTGTGCATAACACAAATATCACAAAACTTATAGAAAATTCGTAAAAATGAAACTTGGTAATAGAATGAAACTTTCTAATGTTTTCATGGATTCTGCTACATATCCTTTTTCCAATCTGCTTTGGTACATAGACTTTCGTGAAAGTAAAATGAAATGGAAAGACTAGAAAGGAAAGCTAAGGGCTCCAACCCAGATCTGACACTAATTGGTCATATGACCTACAATGAGCTATTTCCTTGTCAGAGACTCATTTTGTTCATCTATAAAATGAGGAAAATAGTTATTTCCCATCAGGATTGCTGATCAGTAAAGAAGACAATACATTAAAAATGTTAAGGATAACACCTGGCATATATGAAAGTTCTCAAAACTAGTTGCCTTCTTCACTGATTTTAATGAGAATCTAATAAGGTTGTACATTAAAATTCTTTTTAACTATGAAGTATTATTATTAACTTGGTAAGAAAATTACCTTTGTTCAAGTTTTTCTAATAAGAAAATATGAAAGATAGATAATATTTATAATATCAAGCTGTTATTTCCATTTGTTCTATTAAAATATATGATCTGAGGGTCATTAGTCACTTCAGGTTGCAATACATGAAAACATTCTTATCTTGGAGGATCCTAAAAAATGATGGTATGATTGTCCATAATCAAAATGGACAGTGGTGATAATCAGAGAAAATTTCCTATTTTAGGGCCATGGCTGTGCCTTTGGTTCCGGTCATAAGCGTCAGTATATACTAGTCAGTATATCTGGATCCAAACTTCTTGAGTTGAAATTCAGGCTTTGCCATTTACTAGCTGTACTAACTTGAGCAAGCTACCTAAATTATTAGAAAGGAAACATGACAATACCCACATCTATGCCTAGGGTGTAATTGAGAATATGAATTCTGTCATTTCTTAAGGAGTCAAGTTCATGCTGTATTCTATGCAGCAGTTGGGGGAAACTTCACTCTCCTCAACATATTAATGTAATTTTTCACATGAGCTACAAAGCAGCACCGTTTGTGCCCAGAGATCCATATATTATCTCAAGAAATCTAAAAAGTTACCTAACTTTTTCTTCTGTAGAATCTCAAAACCAATCCATTAGGCAACAAAAAGGAACCGAGTATGATACATGCTACAACATGGAAAAACCTCAAAAACATTATGCTTGATGAAAGAAATCAAATACAAAAGACTACATATTCTATGATTTCACTTACAGGAAATATCCAGAAAAGGCATACATATGTTTCAAAATTAGATTGTTATGATGTTTGTACAATTCTGAAAATATAAAGAAATCATTTAATTATTCTTAAATGGATGAATGGTATTGTATGTAAGTTATACCTCAATAAAGCTGTTAAAAACAGAAGAATTCCAAGGAGAGTATTTTGTCAAGCACCCATGGAAAAATACAACAGTGGCAATAGTAAGTGATCTTCAATTACCTATATAAATCAAGTTCAAAGATAAACAGCATTCTGAGTTGCAGAGCAAGAAAGACTAATTTGTGAGCACCTGGGACACTCAGAAACAATTTTAGGTGCGCACTGATGACACTGACAGAGTTGTATCCTGAGCAAGCACATAGATTAGATAACAGGAAATTTTATTGACTCTAATTTTGTGAAATTCATTTGACTTTTTTCAGCCTGTCTTCTTTTCTAATATATACATTTAAGGCTATAAAATTCCCTTCTAAGAAATGCTTAATGGTATCCCACAAATTTTTACATGTCATACCTTTATTATCAATTATTATTTAGTTCCAGATTCTTTTTCATTGTCATGTTGTTTTTTAATATCCCATTGGCCAAAGTGAGTCACATGGCCAGGGTTAAGATAATTAGAGTAGGGAAGTAGACCCTTCCCACAGAAGTTAAAGAGTATAAGTGAAAATTTTCTAAACAAAATCTAATTGACCACATTTCTGAATGGCTAATGCAGATGAAATTCCTTGTGGAAGAAAAGGAATGTGCCAAACTAACGGCGTTTTTGGAAATTATAATCAGTTCAGAAAGGCTGACAATGTCTAGAAGAATGGTGCTAGAAGTAGGCAAGCTCATTTTGCTCTTTCAAGCACTCTGAGTCCATTGATAACAATTGCTTTTCATCTATGTTCTCAGGGAATTGAAAGTAAAACCATATAGTGAATGTCTTTGTCAAATCTGAACAATAAACTGGCATGTTGTCTAAGAATTTTTAAGAGAATTCACCATGTCATATTAAATCATAACAGATAAAATAATTTTTGAAATACTTTTTCATTTGTATTATTTTTAAGTGCAATATCCAATGTTTTTATAATGAGACCTTACTAATGTAAAGAATTGAATTTCTTACAAAGCACCCTTAGTGCTTTCTACATATAAGCACGGCAGACTTGTTTTAAGTATCTGAAAGAATAATCCAGAATATAGTTAGAGTTTTTCAAAGATACTTTATAGCTGTCATCTCATATTGTATTTCAGTATAATGCGCTATTCTTAAGGAAGCACTCAAAAAGAATTTTTAAGTTTTTTGTTAATAATAGGTTTTCATGGCAAATATGACTAAAAGGAAATTTATAAGTGCAGTAAACACATGAAATAAGCAAGAACTTTTTAGTGAGGTTTACCTTGGAATTTTAGAAATTGTTAAGTTTCAAGGAGGACTTTTTTCTTTTAAATTAAAAGAGAAGACACAAAACACCCTTAATAAAAACAAACAAATATTGTCAATATCTTGTTAAGTTCTTTTTTCTCTAAAACCAGTTAATTCAAGTATCTCCAAATCCTGTGGAGTGTTTGACTTCACTCCAAATTTTGGCCCTTCTGTGTTTTTACTTATTAGTTGAACACATTTTGAACAATCTTTCTGAGCAAAAATTTCTGCAGTAATTCAGAGGTGTAATTCTAGATAGTTTTTATTTAACTTTAGAACATATTTCTTTGCTCATCTTAAAACATATTTTCAGTCTGGGCTAATGCTAACTTACTCACCACCTTTTTAAAAATAAATGCAGGTGCTTCTTCCTCCAGAAAGACAGCCTGATTTAAGTACCAACTTCTCTGCTCATTTGGGTATAGTAAACAATCTGAACAACTGTATGGTATGGTCTTTTGTGAAAGATTCATTTTTTATTTGTTCAGTTCATTACATTTAATACTAATCTCAAGTAATCTACTTTATTTGCTTAATAACAAAAAGAGATTTTAGTGCTAAAGAGATTTCAGTTTTCTATATATTATAAAGTGACAAGTTTTGAATGACATTTTGAAATAAAAATGTATTAAATCAATATAAAATGAGCAATTGATAAAATTTAGAATAGGAAATAAATGTATATACAAAGTGAGAAGAAACTTTTAATATATGCTCAATAGAAAGATTTTTCATATATTAAGTTTAAATTTTATGAGTTAATGTATATCTCTGGACTGTGAGCCTGGGTTTAGCCAAACTCTTGCTAGAGAGTTCTACTACCTTAGTCCAGTCACTTTATCTTCTAGACTTAAGTTTCCTAATCTATAACATGAGAATGTTTGACCTGATGACTTTTTTACATATCTTCTATTTCTCATATTCTTTGATTTTTATCAAATTACATATTTTGAACCCAAGAAATTTCTCACTGTAACAGTAGAAAATCAACCAACTATGACTAACAACTAGCAAACTTGTTCATAATCCTACTTATTTTCCAACTGAAGGACAAAATAGCACTTGTATAGATCAGGAAGTCAGAAAGGTGATTTTATTTTCTAAAGTGGTATAAAATCACGAAGGAAAGATATGTGAATTCCTTCCGGGGGGGGGGGGGGACAGGTATTTCAGGTAGAAACTTCCTATTTTCAAATTACTAAAAATGTGATTATTATGTGAGCAATGACGTTTGCAAGGGACATTTAAAAGAAAATGCATTTTAATATAACTTCTTTGGTGTAACAAAGATTAATTTACAATCAACTTTTAAAGGAAAAAGATTAGGATATTTTGGTATTTGGAGAATAAATAATAAAAAAGTTATATAACTCTATTGAATAATTTGAGCATTTAAATAATTTAATTGTATTCACATAGATTGTCATATGCCACTTCATTCAGTTTATGACTATAATTCAGCTTTTTATTTTGGTTACAAGAAATTATGTACAATAAATAATTGAACCAAATTCCAAATCTGTATATAAGTAAAACTGCTCTAATACTTGAATTTTGTATTAATTACGTTATAGGCAAAAGGAAAGAGACAAAATCAAAGTGCTTATATTATTTGTGTCTGCCGTCAATAATAATTTTTTCTCATTCAAGTACCAATCAGTCCCGAGTCTTCTTAGTTTCCAAAATGAGGAGAAATCAGGTGCATTTGCAATGGTATGACTATAGGTAACATATAGATGATGTATTATTTAATCATACACTTAAACCTTTATAATTTCAATAACCAATGGCACCTAATAAATTTAATTAAAAATAAGTAATTGCCCTTGAACATTCTTTATTCTTTATCTAACTTAAGTATCTCAATTACCTAAATGCCTAGAAACTCCATCAAATGGAACACCAAGAAAATACTAACTTTAAAAACAGGAAAGAAGTCATCATTTTTAGTAGAAAAAAGGCCTGTCCTCTTTTTTCTACTAAATTTAAAAGTATCTTTCATTCATTTATTCACTCACTTATGCACAAAGTGTATTGAAAACTGTGGTGAAAATTGCTGCATGCTCACCCGTTTCCTCCTCCTCTGGCTATGTAGCTGCACCACATCTCCCTTTCTCCCTTGCATTTAGGTATCACCATATGACTGAGCTCCAGGGCATAGGACATGGACAGCAAGCTGCTACTCACCCCGGATTAGAGAGTTGGGTTTAAGGGAGGAATATCATTCAATGAGAAAATACGTATTGTAGGGTACATTTCTTCCCAGATAAAAATAGAACTATTATTAAATTCTCATAGAAAGCATAGTTTTAATAAGAATTCTACAAACATTGCATTCCAGAAAAAATTAAAAGAATTTACCAGATATGGCCTTCACTATACAACATAACCATTAATGCCCACCATTCATCATTCAAATGAATGGTCTGTAATATTTTCTTTTGAAGAATTGTAGTATTTAACTTTCTGAAAAGGACATTACTTGAAAATGGAGTGTAGGAGGTTCTCCCCTATTACGAAGTGTAAAATTTTCTTTTGGAACATCTGAAAATAGGTTAAAGCAGGTAGACAACTTAATAAAGAATACTCTCTATCCATTTCTATGAAAAAAAGAAAACAGTTACTGTTCTTTCTAAATAAAGGATAAGGAAGTTGGCTGTTCAGGCAACATTCTCCAATTATAATCTCTAATCCAGTGATTCCCCAACCCCTGGACTGCAGATTGGTACTGGTCTGTGGCCTGGTAAGAACCAGGCCACACAGTAGGAGGTGAGCAGTGGGCTAGTGAGCAAAGCTTCTTCTCTATTTGCAGTCGCTCCCCAGCGGTAGCATCACTGCCTCGGCTCCACCTCAAATCATCAGGCATTAGATTCTCACAGGAACACTGGTCTCTGGTACCAAAATCTAGGGAGTATTGCTCTAATCTACCTCTCTAACCAAACATGCTTTAGTGCCTGGACAAGGTGAATAAGGCCTTGGGCACTTGGGTTTTGAAGGAGAGAAATAGTATAAAGAAGAGTCAAGGAAAGGTCAGCATGGACTTGATCTGAGAATCAAAACCAACTCAATTCCAAAGAGAGTCTGGCTTCCATCTAGTCATAGTTAATACTTGTCCCTTGGAGAATAAACTAATATCCCTCAAAAAACTGAGGAGAAGCCAGATGAACAAATTGAGTTCTCTTTGTTATTATCTGAAGAATACCAGCTTTTGAGAGATGAGAACAGACAAATTGCTTGTTAATGAACCATTAACTCATGAAAATAATAGGCCTTGTGTCTCTCACCATAACTATCCATGAGGTTAAGTCACTCTGGCTCTTAGACCAAAGACCCCACTGACCCTATATCCAGAAAGAGACAAAACAAACTGATTCTTAAGTAAATCAAATTGCTGGAATTTGAATGTACCCTCTTAATGTCTTCTTCCTCATTCCTCACTCCTCACAAAATTAGAAATTTCAAGTTTAGCTCATAAAAGTTTTTGGAAGAATGAAGCATATCTTAATTTCTATTCAATACTGCACTAGCAGACATAGTCAGTATACTAAGATAAGTAAATTCAAGTATAAAGAATAGGAAAAAATGAAAGAATGAACCTGAAAAATGAAAAAAGAGGAACCTAACCTTAATTGCAGATAGCATGGAAGTATTTTAGAAAATTCATAAAAATTTACAGCAAATTTTTAAAACACACATGTAAATTCAGCAAGATAGCTGGACTTGAGATCATTTTTAAAAATTGAATATAATTCTATGTGTCATTATCAAACATTAGCAAAAAATTTATAGAATAGCATCACTTACATCAGCATCAAAAATTAAATATGTCCATAGAATGTACAATGTCAAGAGTGAACTTTTATGGACTTTGGATAGTAATGATGTATTAATGTAGATTTATATATTGTGACAAATGTTTCAGTCTGGTGGGCCATGTTGATAATAGGGGAGGCTATGCATGTGTGGGTGTAGGCGGTATATGAGAACTCTCTATTTTCTGCACAGCTTCACTGTAAACTTAAAACTGCTCTAAAAAATAAATTCTACTTTCAAAAATCAAATACAAATTGTTTGTTCAATTGAATATCTATATAATGGATAATACTTGATTGTTTCCCTACTTCTCACATATACGAAAATTAATTCCAAGTGGTGTGTACTTGTCAATATCTATATAACATAAGAAATTATCTTTTAAAATATAAGTAGGAAAGCCTTCTTAATACAGAGGAAAAGCATTAACTATGAAGCTAAATGTAAGTGTACCATGTAAATGACAAAGGACTTGCATCCAAAAAAAATTTATGAAACTTACTAGACATTATAAAGTATATAAAATGTCTAGTAAAATGAAAAACTGTACAAGTCAAGAAAAGTGAGGCATGCCAAATAGGAAGATTAGTAAGAAACTTGAAATACAATATACAATAGGCAATAAATACATAAAATTAGAAATCAAGGAAATTCAAATTAAACCTAACTGAGATACAATTGTACAAGTGCCAGTATGGGTAAAATTGAAAAGATTCACAATATCAAGTATTGGCAAGGTTCTAAAGCAATAGGAACTTTTACACTCTACTGGTAGGAATATAAATTGATAGAACCAATTTAGAAAACTGTTTGGCATTGTGTACTAAAGTTGAACACAGTGATAATACACTACTAAATATATACCAGAAGAAATTCAAACATAGTGTATCAAGAGTCATATATGATTATGTTCATATCTGCATTTATAAGAGTCAAAAACTGGAAAAAACTCAAATATCCATCAATAATAGAATAAATTTTAGTAAATATATCAAGTGAAATGCTAGAGAATATAAAAATTAACAGAAATTTATTAACAAAGGTTTAAAAGAAATAAACAATAGAATGTTTCATTATATGATTAAAATAGTATCGAAGTACACATACATATTATATAATTCATACAATAGTATCTATTATTATACAATACTATATGCTTATAGTGATTACAATTATACATACTTCAAAGAAGGGCAAAAAATTAAAAGAAGCTAAATGGTGGTTCCGTTTCAAGACAGAAAGGGAGCGCAATGGGAAAAAGCAATAAATGAATTCTGGGACTATGGAAATATTCTATTTCTTGATTTGGATGATAAAAATAATTGTGTTAGTTTTGGGATAATTCATCAAGCCACACACATTTTATTGTGCATCTTTCTGTACACTGTTGTACTTCGAGGAAATATTATTTAACAAGTATCATTACAATGCAGGATTTCAAAATTTCTAAGAATCAGAGAGATCAGGTAAACAAAATGTATAAGAAAAAAAAGGATATAAATAAAATTTGATTTAATGCAAATATGGATGTTTTAAAATTTGATAAAAATTGGTTCATGATGTAATTTTAGCATTTTAATATCACTATATATTTTATATTTAGAGTAATATATTTGTAGATTAACAGATGTTATATACAAACATATGTATATACACATATATATATACATATAGATATATATACATATATACATATTACTATATAGACGTGAATATAATTATTTATATATATAACAGATGTTATATATAAATATATATACATATACATATGGAGAAAGAGAGAAATGAAATGTACAGAACTCAATATCAGAATCTATGGAGCATAGCCAAAAACCATATTCAAGCACAAATTTATAGATTTACATTTATTTGTTATTGAGAAGAAGATCTAACGTTAAGCAACTCAATATTCATTTTGAGGAACTGAAAGCCAAACAACATAGAGTAAGCTGAGATAATAAGTATAAAAGCTAAAATTAAGATGAAATGTAATGCTCAATGATTTTTCAAAATTAGACAAAACTGTTTTAAAGATTATGTGAAATAATAAATCTTTAAAAGGGCAATAAATTATGAAACTAATAGTAAAGGGGGATTATGCTTACTAATTATTAAAATGATTATAATGCCTTAACAGTGTTAAAATTAATATAGTCATAATTATGTGCTACTAGTGTGAAAATATGCAAATAAATCAGTGAAACAACATAGAGATCCCAAAACACTACCCCCAAAATAGCATCTTAATAAACTGAGAAAAAAGATAGGATATTATTCAGTGGTGCTGGCAAACTGGCTTTTTCCATTAGCTTCCAAATAGAAGAAAATAAAACAACAGATCAATTAAAGGCTTAAATGTAAGAAGAATTAAAATATTATGAGGAAACTTGAAGCTGTGTTTAAAATCTAGTGTTTGAAAAGACTTTTAGAACCAACACAGGAAATGGCATTTTTGCAACTTGATACAAAAAAATGAAAAAGGAGCATAGTAAGACTGTACACGGTTAGGCAGGGATCCTCAAGATGGGAGCCACTGGTACCATGGACTGGAAACCCCGTTGTTATGGGAGCCTATTTTGTGCAATGTAGGATTTTTAACAGCATCCCTGGTCTTTACTCGCTAGATGCCAATAGCACTTACCATTCCTCCTGTAAGTCATAACAAATAAAACGTCTTCAGCCATTGCCAAATGTGTATCACTGTGATAAATTCATGTCATAGAATATTATCCAATCCCCCCAAAAAGGCATTAGCTTATCTGTACATTTTCAGCTACTCAGAGGGATTATCACAGTGCAAAAGTACTGTAGTCTGAGGAAAGATTCAGAAAAATGTACATAATATAATCTTATTTTTGTATCAGAAAGAAAAAATTATCCCATGTATTGTTTTTATCCTTTATGTTCATATGTTTTAAATACAAATAACGGTAGCTGATGGAAACAGGATTTGGGATGATAATCACACAATAGAATATATATGTGTCAAATTATAATGTACACCTGAAGATTATATAATTGTATTAACCAACATCACATCAATAAACTTAATAAAAATAATAATAAAATATAAATAGTAACTATTGAGTTCTTAGTTTTTAAAACATGTAGCATAAAATAAAAAGTCAAGTTGAAGTTTTGGGGTTTTTTTTTAAGTTCAAAAAATTTGTTCTTTTTTAAAGTTCAATTTTAAATAAATTGAGCAGAAATTGAATGCTATTACTAGCTAGAATCTTTAATCACATTTTGTCACTCAAACACCACAAATATTTGGCAATAAATATTTTATTTCTTAAGGTTTCTACAATGGTCCTAATGATATGAAATTGTGCTCCTTTAAAACAAAGGATATTTAGCTACTAGGTGTATTGATACTTTTCTTTTAAAGTTATTTTTATATACAAATTCACCACTTTGAAAAAAACATATGCTTTATCAACTCACGATTTCTATTTTGAATCAGAAGCAGTGGTTATCTGAGATTATCTTAAATATTTGTCAAAGTTCGATAGGAAAATGTTAAAGCATTTACTAACATTACCTGTGAACAAGATGTTCTTAAATTAAATAATAGCTTAAAATTGCCAACATTTTTAGTGTCTACCGTATGTCATGATTTTTCTCAGATAATATAATTTTCAGATGAAAGAATTTAAATTAATAAAGTTTAAATAATTTTCCCAAGAACACAAATTTAGTAGGTAAAAGATTGTGATTTCAACCTAGTTCTTTCTCATTCTAATGTATAAATCATTTTTTTAAATCGAATCTCAGGGCAACAGGCCAGATTCTTTGCTCTCACTCTATAGGAATGGAGCAAGACCCAACAAAAAGGATTTTTAAAAAGAGAGGTTCCAAAATCCTCAGGAAACATTCACTGTAGTAGATATTAAAAAATGCCTTCTCAGCATCCATTCTTTCATTCCACCTTCCCAAAAGCCACTAATTTATTTTTAGAAAGTACATTAGTTTCCAGCTGTTGCATAAAAAAAAAAAAAAAAAAAAAAAAAAAAAAAATGACCACAGGAGAAGCTCTCCAGAATGACAGAGAATTCTCAAAATTTACTACATTAGGACCATTGTAGAAACCTTAAGAAATAAAATATTTATTGCCAAATATTTGTGGTGTATGAGAATAGCACCAGAAATTGTCAGAATCAAATTTTAAAACTCTAGAAATTAAATGAAGCCTTGCAATAATCCAAAGACCATGTATTAAAAAAAAAAGGGGGGGGGTGAATTTCTGTAAGAACAGCAAGTTTTATGGTCTCTTAACTTGCCTTCTTTCATGACTCTGTCCTCACTCAGTTCCACAATAGCCTTGAAAATCAGTAGATTCACACCAGGGTAGGTATAAAAGCCAAAAGACTAGCAGACAGTGGAGGGGTAAGAACGGGTTTGAATCCTTATCCCCAAGGAATTAGTCAAAAACAATGAAATGACAATGGATAGTTACTCAAATTTACACAAAGAAATAAAGAACACCAGTAACGGTTACCACATAGGTAAATATAAAATACAGTATAAATGTATTTTTGTTTGGAAATCTTTCCTTCTGCTATCTGATTTAAAAGATAAAGCCAGAATTACAAAACTGTGTTAATGTGCTTATAATGTGTAAAGAAGCAATTCGAATGCCAAGAATAGCACAAAGGAGTGAGGTTGAATTTTTTTATACTCTTAAAATTAAGTTGGCACTAATGTGAGATAGATTGTTTTAAGTTAAGATGTTAACTGTAGTCCTTGAACAACCACTAAAAAAAAAAAATCTTAAAAATATATAGTAATAGAAACAGGAAAGTAAAGTAGAACACAAAATTATGAAGAATGCAATGGTTTCTTAGGTTCTTTTCTACAAGTTTTAAAGTTTTACATTTTGCATTAAAAATTATAATTTATTTTGAGTTAATTTTTATACAAAGTGTGAGGTCTAGGTCAAGTTTAATTTTTTTGCCTATTGTCAAATTGCTCCAGCAGCATTTGTTGAAAATACTTTTCTTTCTTGAATACTTTTGCTCCTTTGTCAAAAATAAGTTGAGCATATTTGCATGGGTATATTTCTCAGTTTTCTATTTTATTTCATTACTTCATGAGTTCACTCCTCCACCAACACTACTCTGTCTTAATTACTATAGCTACATAGTAAGTCTTAAAATTGAGCAGTGGGATTCTTCCAACTTTATTCCTAAAATGGTTCTACCTATTTTAGTTTCTTTGACTTCCCTAAAAATTTAAAGTGATCATCTATATCTACAGATAGTGACAGTTTTTAAGAAGTCTTTTCCTTAAATGTTGGAGAGGGAAACTGTGGAGTATAATATACATATGTTTCAACATTGTGATGTAGAAAGTAGCATTAGAAAAGGTTCTAAAAAGGAGCCAATCAACTAAAGATTAAAAGCTAGTTTTGTTATGTATTAGCTATACCACATTGAGCAAATAATTTACTTCCTCTAGTTTTCACTTTCTGTATCTGGAAAGTGAGCAGGTTGTAGTAGGCTCATAAAAAAATAGAGCTCTTTATAAAACGGAATCAGTTTAAATAATATTTCTGCTACTAAACAATCTTTCACAGCAATGATGTGGTCTGCAACAAGATTCATTAAGCTTCTATCAAAATGCTGTGAAAATATCATGAAAGTAAGTTATATGTGCTTAAGATAATAAATTGTGATTAGAAAATAAAGAACAAGCCAGGCATGGAGGGAGGCAGATTATTCATTATTAGCATGACGAATATTTGCATAAGGCTACCTACTACTGCATTTTATTAAATTAAAAATGCCACCGATTACAACAGCACCATCACTTTTTATTCCCTTAAGAAAAAAAAATGCTATTAATTATAAATGTAAAACATTGTCCATTTTTCAGGTATTAAAATGTGGAAACAAGGTACATCTTAGAATCCATAGAGAGTACAATTCCTTCATACCTTTAAACTTATAAAGAATCAGATAAATTGAAATCCTGGTTCTGCCATATACAAATAAGACATTTGGAAAGTTATTTGATCTCTCTAAGCCTCAGTTTGCCCATACAAAAAAGATGAGAATAATAAGAGTAAACTTCTTCAAAGAATAGTACAGATCAAAAAGTCAGTCCCTTCAAAATGCTTAACATCATTCCTGACAGTGATATAACAAACAATAGCTAATTCACTGGTACTTTTAGGATTATTATTAGAAATAATTAATATTGTGAGGCCTTAGTGCAGATTACCAATCTCACTTATTTAAAGCAAGTATTGAGGGGTATAAAATTCAAGACTCTGGGCTATGTTTTCTCTTTGCCTGGATTCAGGACTCCATGGATATCCACTTCCTGAAAATTTTTATTTTCTAATATCTCTCAGAAATCTAGCTATAGCCTTTAAAATATCCTAGGTAAATAATTTAACAACTTCATATTATCTCTCCTTTCAATCCTTATTTGGAGTAATATTTAGCCCTCAATGAATACTGTGTACTTTTATGTTTTCTTTATCTTATTTGTGCTTACTTTAAACCTTTATGCTAAACAGGAAGTAGCTATATAATTAGTCCATAATAGGTTATCTATGCCAGCATTTCTCAAACACTGCTCTGACACTCCTCAGCCTGATAATAAATACAAATATAGATGCTGGGAGCATGCTACTTTAGCTGAATGGGATGAAACTCCAGAATCTTCTTTGAAAACTGACCAAATGACTTTACTGCATAGACATGTCTGATAACACCTGATTTAAGCCCCTGCCCACCTCCCACCCCCACCCCAGGCCCCTCCCATGTCAAGTTTCTGGATCAGTTGCATCAGAACCAGCTAGACTGATAAAAACCTTTACAGGTCAAAGTGTTTGCTTCAGAGCATGTACTATAGTCTTACAATTATGTTAGTATTAGTTTTTGCTTATATATTGTTTGCATCCCCACTAGACTATAAGCTCTGTGCAGATAGGGACAATAATTGTTTTATTTCTAATGTTTTCTAGCACCTTTGTTCTAAGGAGGAAAACGTGCTGAATAGAGGTTGGAAATAGTAGTGCAGATTGTCTAGAAAACATTTGTTCATAAGAAACTTCTTTTTATCCTCACAAACAAATCTGTAACTTATCACTATATATCTTATACAATGAGATAGGACTTAATGTTAAATAAGTCTGAGGGATGCTTTACTAAGAGCGAAGTCAAATCATTGACTACTTTTTAATTATTCCTCATGAAAATAGAGCTTAGCAGTTAAGACAATTGGCTTAAATTTAGACAGAACTGAATACATTTGGGTCACTGCCTCTTACCTGCTGTGACCTTTATTATTTTATTTAACCTATCTAAGCCTCACTTTATACATCCTTTTAAAAAAAAAGGCCTGCAAATGGTAATTCATAATTGTTTTTAAGAATTAAATAAAATTATGCATAAAAACAACTAAACATAGTATCTTGCACATAATAAGCTTTCAAAAAATGTTATCTTTTATGATTATCCATCTTAGAAATTAAAATATTTAACCACACTGAAATTAAGCATTTTGGCTTTTATCTTATTTAGATTATCCACATTACTCATTCTAATTGCCATCACAAATATAATGAGTGATGGAGTTTCTGGAAAAAGTTTAAAATGCTAAAGATTTATGAGATCACTTTTTTATGTTTTATCATTTGAACAGTTTTTCTTTATTTACAAACTAGTAATAGAAATTTTGAAGTCACTAATGACTGCTATTTGTCTAGGAAACAAGAGAAGTAGCCAATCTGATAACAATTACTCTTACAAATTATGTTGTTCTTATAGGTATACATGTGCTACCATGTAAAAGAAGAGATGAAGGAAGGAAGGAAGAAGGAAGGAAGGAAGGAAGGAAGGAAGGAAGGAAGGAAGGAAGGAAGGAAGGAAGGAAGGAAGGAAGGAAGGAAAGGGAAGGGAAGGGAAGGGAAGGGAGAGAGGAGACATGGTTCCATAGTATAGCAGTTAGCATGTCCGCTTTACACACAGGTCTTGGATTTGTGCCCCAATGGAGCCACAGTCCATGGTCTACAGCCATGCCACCCTGAACGAGCCTGATGTCTGATCTCAGAAGCTAAGCAGGTCGGGCCTGGTTAGTACTTTGACAGGAGACCACCCAGGAAGACCAGGTGCTATAGGCGTAAAAAATAAAAAAAGGAAGGAGAGAGAAGAGAGAGAGAGAGAGAGAGAGAGAGAGAGAGAGAGAGAGAGAGCACGCGCACACACACAGAGAGTGAGAGAGAACAAAATAAGTGAGGAAACCAGTTAAAGACACCAGTTCTGACTTAATGGGGTCAGAACATATTACAATGAGATATTGTCACTGTGTTATTGGGAAATGAACTCCATTTGCTGGAGACACTGTCTCAGCATGGCGACTGCAGGAGAAATAACAGAAGTTTGCATTGTAGTTTTACAATGTATTAAATGAAATGAAATGCAAATAAGTGACTAAAACATCTACTCATTCTATTGTAATATGATGTTTTGTAAATCCAAGATCTTGTGTTTTGGAGTCAGCTACTAAAGAGTATTTTACTAGTCATTTAATACTGATAAAACTCTTCACCAAATTATTTATTTTGATTAACCTTACATTCTCTAACTTCGATTAGTTTTAAGAAGTTGAAACTATTTGGCTATATCTATCTATATAAAAGCAGCATCTCAGTTTCTATATTATTGTGGTAGATTGTTAAGACAGCCATCCCCAATGAGTCACATTTTCCAGTAGTCATAAACTTGCTTCAATAAACTTCATGGAAAGAAATTTCCAGTTATAAAAGAAATCATGGGGATATAATGTACAGAGTAGGGAATGTAGTCAATAATATAACTTTGTAAGGTATATAAATATCAAATTGCTATGTTGAACATCAGAAACTAATATTATATAAAAACAATTTTTAAAATTAATTAATTACAATAAGTAAATAAATTTCATGGTAAAGTTCCTCTGGTTTACATTTTTGGAATATTTTATTCATATATTTTAGGTTATATGTAACAGGGATTTCTCTAGGCACCCTATGTACTATATTGTTGGAAATGGAAATATGATTACTGTTTGGTACATATTTTCCCTGTTTCATTATAGATATATGAGCATAGCAACTGGTCCTGTCTGGGTCACTGTTATGTCCTTACCATGGGATGGTTGGCACACGTTTAATTAATTAATGCTTGAATTGACAATGAATGAACTTACTTTATTGATAAAATATCTCTAGATAAAAACAATTAAAAATAAAATAGGGTAAGAAATTTGTAATCAATATAGGATTATATGAGCAAAGATAAAAATTCATTCATTCATTTTTGTCTTTATGAAAGCTAGAAAGTTAGCAGATTTTACTCCAGAGGCAATTCTTTTGAAAATCGAATTGTTCTAAAAGGGCCACACTTAAGTTCTTGGACCATCAGTGGTCCACTCCCTCAATATTTCTAATCCACCTTCTCTCTTCCCTGTTATAAGATTCAGAATTCTTGAGAGTCAATGAGAATATGAAAGTTCTTTCGTAGAGTAAAATAAGAGCTCTGTAGATGTGCCTCCTACCCGCATCCATGACAAAAGCAGTTGGCCCTTTTTTCAGGTAGAAATATAAATTCAGGTTTTAAATTCATAGAAGAACAACAATTTTTCCCCCTCACATCTGATGATTAAAGTTGTCAAGAGCACTTATTAAGGACTACCTTAAAATACAGATGTATGAGAATGACAGTTTCATTAGATGGTAAGTATCCATTCATCCGGATTTAGTAAATTCTATCTCTGTAATAAATTAGACATGAGTCACATGAAGTACTTGAACCAAATAGCTCAGGGCCCCACAGAAATGCCTTGACTGAATTATTTTCTCTACCCTCCTCTGATTTAATATTCTGCCCTTAACCTTTATAAGAGGTCAAATAAAAATTCTTTATTTGAACAGTGTATTTATTCCTTTGCTAGAAATAAAAATGAAGATATTATCAACTATACATAGCTCTCCATGATATAGGTTTCACTAACTTTATTTCTGAGAAACAATTGCCCCCTAAAGAGGAATTTTTATGCTTCTGATATTAGTCATGAATAATACTTAGCTCAATGTGTTACTTTTGTTGCCTTAGCTGCCAGGAAACTAAGCCAAATTGTATGCCCAGCAGTAGTAATGAGGTCATCTGAGAAATCTAGTGACAGAAACTCCTTATGCTTCCCTAAGCTCCTCTCTCTCTTTTTTTATTCCGCTATTGAATTTAACATAATTTAAAACTGTGTATTTCAGGTCTAAATCATTTGAAAGTAGGTGAGATTGATATAAGAAAATAAATAATAAACGTTTTGAAGAACTGTATTGTGTACTATGTCTTTTCATAAGCCTAAACTACAGATGAAATGTGGTCTGTTAAAAATGTCCTGATGTAATTCAATTATACATTTTATATCTTTATGTAAATATTATTTATCTACCCATTCTTTCAAAAGTACTGAATGAGTACCTACAACAGACCTATTTTTAAAAGATCATGCTAGATACTGTGGTGGGAAAATAAACTATAAAGTGCTATCTTGTTCCTTAAACTAAAAATCTAATTGGAGAGATGGCACTCTAAACTATCCACCAAAAGTTCAAGGTATTCCAGGAAATGAGAGCATTAATTCAATGGCGGCCATTGAATTAATGGGGCCATTGTTGCCTAGTCCCCATGGAGCTATATACCTGAAACTGGAATTTATCCTCTTATCAACAGATCATGGTTTTACTGGCTTCTGGCTTTAACTTTTCAGTACATCTTAGAGTTGTTCTAATGATAGAGCCAGTTAGGCTTAGATCAGTAACCTTACTAACCTGAACTGAATAAAAAGCTTGCCTGAAAGAAAATAAGAGATTGGTTGTGAAAAGCAAGAGCATAGCAGAATAAACAACCAAATGGTTTGGCAAGTGGCCACTCAAACTGGGGAAAGCATAGTATGGGTCATTGGCTCTCAGTGAGGAAGAATACAGATAGGATAATGTTTACTCTATTATACAGTGCTTAGATAGGGTTATAACAAATCAACTCAATACCAAAGAGCATAAAATGCAATATACTTATGTATGACAGTATATGATGATATTTTATTATTGTTTATTAGCTTGTATCCCTGTTTTCCACCACTAGAAAACATAAGGAGGGTAGAAATTTTCTCAACCCTATTAATCATAGCATCCCTAGTGCCTAGAAGAGTGAAAGATACATAGTTGATAAATGTTGTTCATGGAAATAATCACAGGCTAAATGATTGGTACAGAGTAAATGACACAGCAGTCTGGAAGAAAAAAGGTCCTACTGTGCTGGAATGTTGTCTCAGGTTAGATTCTTCCAATATGGACAAGGATTTGATAGCAAGTAGTTCCTTTGGGAGGTGATCACAAGAAGCACCAATAAGGAGATAGACAAATGAGATGGGAAAGGAGAGAAGCCAATAAGGTATGTTATCTAGTAGGTTCCCATAATAGGTTGGCACGCTGAGCAACTAGGGAACTCTGAGAGAGGCTAAACTATAACTGAAAATTATTTTTACTAAGAGGTGAGAGAGATGGTGTTTACTCTAACATTTGCTAAGGGTAGGTACTAGAAGTATTAACTGCCACCTCTTTCAGGACTTTCTTGTCCTATATGACTAAGAAAGAGGCCTCTGGCAAAGAGTTGAAGGTTGCTGAACTAGGATGTAGTAGACGTGTACTAAAATAACAAGCGGGACATTGGAGTATCTGCTAAAAATGTCAGTAAATTAGAGGATTTAAAAGTTGCAGCTTCAAGTAACTATTTAGTGAGTCTAATTGGAAAGTGCATAGAATTCAAATAGATGAAAGGAGAGAAAAGCAAGAGACAATACAAGTAAGACATGTTTAGAATACCAGAGTAAAAAAAACAAACCAAATGGAGTGGAGGGTTGGCGAGAAATGAAATTTAAAGATCCATTTGTCCCAAATCAGGAGGGTCTTGAAGGTTACCAAGGATTTTGGCCTTTATCTTGTAAACTGGAAATTCTGGGGCACTTTTTAGTACAGGAATAATATGAAGAAAGAGTATAACGAAGATTAATTTGTCAGCTATAAGTAGAAAGAAATAGAATATCTGGTCTTGAAGTGCTGATCAAATGATATTATAATTCAGGTTTGAGAAGCCTGGACAAGAATGAGAGAATTAAGAAAGGAAACAACAAAAAGGTAAATAGCATATAACAGATTATTACATAAAGAGCTAGAAAGAAGGAGTAGCCCAAGACTGCCATATCAAATCAGTAGGTCATGTCAATTGTGCTTTCTTAAATTAGTCCTAAATTTTAGAACTAATTAAAACCTGACTTTTACATTGGCTATTTTAAAAAATTTTACTAAATACTGTGAATTACCTGGCCCTGATATCTTTTCAAAAAATTAAAGTATGATTTTCACAAATATAACTGTGTAACTGGTAATTCACAATAATGACATAATGAATACTAGTTTTAAAATGTTTGTAGATTTGTTTCTTCTTATGCGCTTTTCATCTATATATTCCTATTAAGGAGTCTTAGAATGTGTCTTATGTTTTCAATCAGATTATCTTGGAATTATTGAATAATATTATAACATTCCTTTTCTATTTACCATTTTTTCAATTGAGAAAACATTGTCTTGTCTCTCTTTGCCATTATATCAGAAACGTTAATTAAATGTTCACTCTGTGGCTTATTCTTTGCTAAGTTATAGAGTCACAGATATGAGTAAGAAGGTGGCTCCATGATGACTCTTTAGACTAGTGGGGGATAGCACATGTTCTGGTTACCTAATGTAACATAACAAACCCACCCTCAAACTTATGGACTCAAAATAATAATTTATTTGACTGGCGAATCTACAATTTGGGCAGGATTTGGCAAAGTCTGTCTCCATTTGATGTTGGAATATTAGGAGCTAGTACATCTAAAGTCTCCATTACTCCAATGACAGTGGTTAACATCCAGTGATGTCACATTGGTGGTTTGAAATGGGCCATTGTGGTAGTATGGAAATCAGCAAACTTTATAAATCACAGTTAGCTATTGATTGCTTGATTGGTTGATTGATTGATTGATTGATTGGAGAGATTGTTGTTAAATATTTAAAGATATCATTGAATAGTTAGAACCAACTATTTAGAAATTACAACTGAATGTTATCAGATGTAAAAGTGAATGCAATTGAATGCAAATACGCTATTGAATTTTTCAAATGTTATTTGGAACTGAGCAAAACAAGTTGTTCTGGCTTTCCACAATACTCTAAAAGAAACACCTGTTATATGCATCTGTTATCTAATGTGTATATTTGTACATTTTAATGCAAACATATATACATGAAATAATTATACACACATTTATATAAAATACATATTATATTTCCCTCCTTTTTCCTAGGTGTGTCAAGAAGTAAAACTAATAGTTTTTATAAACTTATTTCATTTATCAAAGGGTATCTAGAGATTGTCATTTGGCTATGGTTTTTGTTTTCCATATTATTGTGAATTTTTATTTTTCATTTCTGCCTTTATAACATTTCATTGAGAAATGGGGAAGTTGCATTGGGGACTTCTAACCAGATACCTTTTCAAATATCATATAACTAGCAAGTTGTTTTGCATGTCCTTTAAATTCAAGAAAAAAATTTTTTAATAAAGCAAGCATATTAGATTTTAATTCAGATTCATATTTGGTATTAGTGAGTTTAGTCTGTGTGTGCAAATAATAATTTGGTACCAACCTGCTATATCATAAAAATGAATTTTTACGGCAAATAAAGAATTATGCTGTTGAACTCCTTCAGAGGATGAAGGTAAGTGATTAAATGACTCTACTATGCTGTATTATTTTATTATGGGTTATTAGCCAGCAGCCCAAACTATACATTTAGGCATGGTAATACTTTGCCTGCATACAGAGTACAGAGTTAACATATTTATACCTATTTCTTGACTCTACTAGCTAGTCTTTTACGTAGTATCAAATAGCATGTCTTCAATGAGGCACTCTTCTATACTTTATATGTATTAGCACATTTAATCCTCAAAATGACTTTATCAAGAGAGCGCTATTATCCTCATTTTATAGATAAGAAAATTGAGACAAAGTATTGATAATTGGTTTTCTTAAGGTCACACAAATAGAAAATGGCAGAAAAGTAAATCACAGGCAGGCTCTCTCTAGAGCCACATTCTCAACCCTTCTTCCCCTTTGCTTGAGCAAATGAGGTTTAACTCAGAGAATAGTAATTGATGAAACTCATTTTGAATGTCCAAATATGGCTGATTTCTTCATGTTAATAGGAAACATGTTGAAATTTGTGGATTCCATAAAACTATTATTGAGAAAGAAGCAAACATTGCAATTTGAATTCCTCCTTTTTCTTGTAAATAATTTTTAGCTTTGTCAGGTTTACATTGTTTACAAATTCCTGAAGTTAGGTTTTTCTTCATATTTCCTCTTTGAGTCATCTAATATTATCATACTTTGACAAATTCGAGATTTAATTTGTCTGAGAGCTGGACTCACTATTGTAATTTCCTCTAGCTCATACATTTTGAACTCTCCATATAAACAAGCAGAAATCTCTCCCATTCCCTGAGATCTACAGGGGTAAGATTGTTTAACCTGGCAGAGTGACAAAGGAGAAGATCCTTAAAGGGCACAGCAAGTAACTTTAAAATATAAAATCTATTTTCTTAATCACTTTTTCTCCTCTTTAAAGGTTAGGAAATCGCTTTTGTTGGATTACCTATTTAGTAGTTATAATAAGCTAAGCATGTATTGATTTTATTTCTGAAATGATATATTATGGAGTACTTCCCAGGGTTTGTGACATTTAATTTATATTCATCTATTTTATAAATCTAAACCTGAAAAAAAGCAGTTGAAGTGAAACTTGAATAAAGTTACTCTTGTTACAAGATGACATATAATCACCTTTGAAATAACTTATGCTGTCTTTTACTTATTTACATCTTTTATATTTCTTTGCAGACTAACACTTCATGTTACTTAAACCATTCAATGATAACTACCAGGTACCGGGTACTGTACTTGACACTGAGATGAGAGGATGAGAAGAACCCATGCCCTACTTCATATTCTCACAGATCTGGACAATATATTATTATAATAGCCAACCATGGTAGGCAGATATGGCTTCAACCATCTATGTCTAATTCCAGAATTCTTTGAATATTAGGTCATATGGCAAAGAGGAACAAAAGTTGCAATGGATTCAGGTTGCTAACAGACTGACCTTAAAACTGGGAAATTATCCTGGATTAGCCAAAGGGACTAAAATAATCACAAGAGACTTTGAAAGTGAGAGAGGGAAGCAAAAGAGGAGAACTGGTCAGAAAAGGTGACTACTAGTTTCCTACTGGACTACACTAAACTGCCTCTCATTTTTTAAGATAAATTGATCAGATCCCCTTTATCTACAATAGGTCCTACATAACTCTATTAGGGCACCTGTAGAAAGTTATGTTTTTGTTGACCAGTTGCATGGTCTTTGGAAAGGCTATCCTGGAAATGCCTAGTTTCAATAGGTATGACCAAAATGGCAGGTTTCCCCTATCCTGGATAGTAAGAGATTAGGTCTCTTTGATTGTTGTTTTTCCTAAAAAAGAATTAATGTGTACCAGCACGTTCCTGAGATGGGAGGCAAATTCTCTGACCTCTCTTTGACCTTTCACTTTCTAGTAGACAGATAGTATGTCCTGATATATAGCACTTCTAAAAGTCCAGCAACCCTTTGCCAGAATGGCTTACCTTTGATATTGAGGATTAGTCTATGGGAATGGAATAGAAAGGGTCAGTGAGCCTGGGATATGTGGGGCTTCTGGAGAAAACTCTCTGCCAGAGAGAAGAACTGATGAATATGTAAGAAAACACAATGTCAAATTGCTCAAAATAGGGGCTCCCCTTGTTTTATGTATTATGGGGTTCTCAACAGTCTGAAAGAAAAATACCAAAATAAGTATGAAGAAGAAATGTGAAAAAGCAGAGACAATAAAAAAAAAAAAAGATGATTTACCAAACAGAACCTAATATTCTCAGAGAGAATAGAAAATAGTACATTGTTAGGAAAGAACGAGATGTTACGATAAAGAAAGTATAGGGAAAAAATCTTATTAAATAATAAAATGTGTATGTAAAGCTGACCTTTCTTTTTAAGAGTAAACAGCTTTTCTTTATTATTAAAACTATTGGGGTGACATTGGTTAAAAAAACATATAAGTTTCAAGTGGAAAATTCAATAATACATCATATGGATATTGCATTGTGTTTTTACCACCCAAAGTTAAATTTCCCTTTGTTACCATATATTTGACCCTTTTTACCCTTAACTACCTTCCTTACCCCTTCCTTCTGATAACCACTAAACTGCTGTCCATATCCATGAGTCTCTGCTTGTTTGTCTTGTTTGCTGCTTTTAGTTTTATATCTCATAAGTGAGTTCATATGGTTCTCAGCTTTTCCTATTTGACTTATTTTGTTTAGGATTATAATCTTGAGATCCATCCATGTTGTTAAAAATGACAGTATTTCATCTTTTCTTATGGCTGAGTAATATTCTATTGTGTGTGTATGTGTATGTATATACATACACATACACACACACACTTCTTTATCCAATCATCTATCAAAGAGTACTTTGGTTGTTTCTATGTCTTGACCACTGTGAATAATGCTACTATGAACATTGAGGTTCACTTATCTTTACAGATACACATTTTCAAATTTTGGAGGTAAATACCTAGAAGAGGGACTACTGGGTCATATGGAAATTCTATTCTTAATTTTTTTGAGAAACCTCCATACTATTTTCCATAGTGGCTGTACCAATTTACATTCCCACCAGCAGTATATGAGGGTTCCTTTTCCCCCATGACCGCCCCAACACTTATTACTTTGTCGTGTTAATAACTATTCTAACAGGTGTTTAGATGCTATCTCATAGTGGTTTTGATTTGCATTTCCTAATAGATAGTGAAGTTGAACATCTTTTCATACATCTGTTGGCCATTTGTATGTTTTCTTGGGAGAGGTGTCTGTTCAGGTCCTCTGCCTATTTTTTAATTGTTTTGTTTGTATTTTTGTTGTTGAGTTGTATGAGTTCTTTGTATATTTTTGAATATTAGAACCTTATTAAATGTATTTTTTTTTACAAATATCTTCTCCCATTTAGATGGCTGTCTCTATGTCTTGGTTTCTTTTGCTGTGCAGAAGTTTTTTAGTGTGACATAGTTCTATACATTTATTTTTGCTTTTGCTTCCCTTGACTTTGAAGTCAAGTTCATAAAATCCTCTCTAAGTCCAAGGTCCATGAGGTTAGTACCTATGTTTGCTTCTATGCTATCTATTGTTTCAGGTCTATATTTGGGTCTTTGATTTGTTTTGAGTTAATTGAGGTGTATGGTGACAAATAGCAGTCTAGTTTCATTCTTTTGCCTGTGGCTTTTTAATGTTCTCAGCACTATTTATTGAAGAGGCTTTCCTTTCATCATTGCATGTTTTTGCCTCTTTTGTTAAAAATTATTTCCCCCTGTATACAGGGGTTTATTCCTGGATTCTAAATTTTGTTCCATTGGTCTGGTTGTCTGTTTTTCTGCCAAAACCACACTGGTTTTTAGTTTTAACTAAGGTTATTGGGGAAACGTTGGTTAATACAATTATATAAGTTTCAGGTGTACATTATAATTTGACATCTATATATTCTATTGTGTGTTTACCACCCAAAGTCCAGTTTCCTTCATCTACCATATATTTTAGCCCTTTTACCCACTTCAACCTCCCCCTAAACCTTACATTTGACCCCCTTTAACCATCTACCTCCCTGCTCCTCCCCCACAACCTACCTTTTGGTAAACACTAGTTTATTGTCCATGTCCATGAGTCTCTGTTTGTTTGTCCTGTTCCTTTGTTGCTTTAGGTTTATAACCCACATATAAGTGATATCATGTGATTTTCAACTTTTTCTATCTGGCATATTTTGGTTAGCATGATTATCTCAAGGTCCGTCCATGTTGTTGCAAATTGCAGTGCTTCTTCTCTTCTTACGGCTGAGTAGTATTCCATTGTATATATGTACCACAGCTTCTTTAGCCAATCGTCTATCCTAGGACACTTTGGTTACTTCCACGTCCTGACCACTGTGAATAATGCTGCTATGAACATTGGTGTGCAAATATCTTTATGGATATGATTTTTTGTCTTTGGTGTAAATACCCAGTAGAGGGATTGCTGGATCATATGATAGATCAATTCTTAGTTTTTTGAGGAACCTCCATACTGTTTTCCAAAGTGGCTGTACAAATTTGCAGTCCCACCAGCAGTGTACGATGGTTCCTTTTACTCTGCATCCTCTCCAACATTTGTTATTACTTGTCCTGTTGAATATAGCCATTCTAACAGATGTAAAGATAGTGTCTCATTGTGCATTTGATTTGCATTTTTCTAATAGCTAGCGATGTTGAGCAATCTTTTTCATATGTTTATAGGTCATTTGTATGTCCTCTGGGGAGAAGTGTCTGTTCAGATCCTCTACACATTTTTTGATTGAATCATTCATTTTGTTCTTGGTTGAGTCATATAAGTTCTTTGTATATTTTGGATATTAGGCCCTTATCAGAGGTGTTGCTTGCTAATATATTTTCCCATTTGTTGGCTCTCTCTTTACCTTGTCAACGGTTTCTTTTGCTGAGCAGAATCTTTTTAGTTTGATGTAGTCCCATTCACTTATTTTAGGTTTTACGTCTCTTGCCTTTGAGGTCAAATTCATAAAATCCACTTTAAGTCCAAGGTCCCTGAGTTTGATTCCTATGTTTCTTCTATTATTTTATTGTTTGGTGAGTGGTAATAAGACAACAGTCTAGTTTCATTCTTTTGCATGCGGCTTTCCAGTTTTCTCCAGTGCCATTTATTGAAGAGGCTTTCCTTTCTCCACTGTATGTTTTTGGCTTTTTTGTTGAAAATTATTTGCCCATATAAATATGGGTTTACTTCTGGACTCTCGATTCTGTTCCACTGGTCCATGTGTAGTTTTGCTGCCAATACATGCCATTTTGATTACTGTCACTTTGTAGTATAATTTGAAGTCAGGCAGAGTATGCCTCCAGCCTCATTCTTTTTTCTCAGGATGGTTTTGGCAATTTGAGGTCTTTTGGCTTCTATACAAATCTGATGATTTTTTGTTCTATTTCTTTTAAAAAATGCCAAAGGGATTTTCATGGGGATTACATTAAATCTGTATAATGTTTTAGGAAAATGGTCATATTTAACTATGTTGATTCTTCCAATCCAAAGAACATGGAATATTTTTCCATTTCTTTGTATCTTCTTTGATTTCTTTTAATAGGGTCTTGTGTTTTCATTTATAGGTCTTCAGTTTTTGTTAGATTTATTCCTAGGTATTTTATTCTTTTTGTTGCAATTGCAAAGGAATTATTTTTTCCACTTCTTTTTCTGACACTTCATTATTAGAGTATAGGAATGCTATGGATTTTTGAACATTGATTTTGTATCAAGATTTTACTATATTTTCTTATTTTTCTAGTAGTGTTCTTGTGGAGTCTTTAGGGTTTTCTATATAGAGAATCATGTCATCTGCAAAACAGTGACAGTTTGACTTCTTCATTTCCTATTTGAATGCCTTTTATATCTTTCTCTCACATGATTGCACTCACTAGGACCTCCAATGTTATATTGAATAAGAGTAGCAATAGTGGATAGCCTTACCTTGTTCCTGATCTTAGAGAAAAGATTTTAGTTTTTCACCATTAAGTATAATGTTGACTGAGGGTTTGTCATATATGGCCTTTATTATGTTAAGATACTTTCCTTCTATACAATTTTGTTAAGCATTTGATCATAATGGATGCTATATTTGTTGAAGGCCTTTTTCTCATTATTGATATGATCATTTGATTCCTGTTTTTTAATTTCTTTATGTAGTGTATCACATTAATTGATTTGCATATGTTGAACCATCTCTTGCTCTGGGATGAAGCCCACTTGATCATGGTGTATAATCTTTTTAATATGTTGCTGTATTCAGTTCACTTGTATCTTATTTAGGATTTTTGCATCTGTGTTCATGAGAGATATTGGTCTGTAGTTTTCTTTTTTTGTGTTATCTTTACCAGGTTTTGGTATCAGGTAATATTGGCCTCAAAATGAGTTGGGAAGTATTGCCTCCTCTTCGATTTTTGGAAGAGTTTGAGGAGAATAGTATTAAATCTTCTTTGAATGTTTGGTAGAATTCACTGGTGAAGCCATCTGGTCCTGGACTTTTCTTTTTGGTAGGTTTTTGATGATTGTTTCAATTTCCATACTGCTGATCGTCTATTTAGATTTTCCAGTTCTTGATTCAGTCTAGGAAGGTTGTATTTTTCTAAGTACTGGTCCATTTCTTCTAGGTTATTAAATTTGGGTTATATACTTTTTCATAGTATTCTTGTATGATCCTTTGTATTTCTGCAATGTCAGTATAATTTCCCCTCTTTCATCCCTGATTTTGTTTATTTGTTCCTTTTCTTTTTTTCTTTAGTGAGTCTAGCCAGGGTTTGCAATTTTATTAACCTTCTCAAAGAACCAGCTCTTTGTTGCATTTATTTTTTCTATTGTTTTTTGTTTGTTTTGTTTTAATTTCATTTATTTCTGCTCTAATTTTGATTATTTCTTTCCTTCTGCTGACTTTAGGCTTCATTTGTTCTTCTTTTTAGTTTTTTAAGATGAAGCGTAGGTTGTTTATTTGGGCTCATTCTTGTTTTGGAGATAGGCCTGTAATGATATGAACTTTCCTCTTATGACTGCTTTTGCCATGTCCCAAAAGTTTTGATATGTGTACTATCATTATCATTTTTTCTATGTATCTCTTGATCTCTCTTTTATTTTCTCTGACCGTTATTCTTCAGTAGCATGTTGTTTAATCTCCATGTATTTGTGGTTCTTCCTGATTCTTTTGCAGTTGATCTCTAGTTTCAAAGCATTATGATCAGAGAATATGGTTGGTATGATTTCAACCCTCAATTTGTTGAGGCTATCTCTGTGTCCCAGTATGTGGTCAATTCTTGAGAATGTTCCATGTGCACTAGAGAAGAATGTATAAACAGCTGTTTTGGGGGAAGGCTCTGTATAATGTCAATTATGTCCAGTTCTAATGTGTCATTTAAAGTTGTTATTTCCTTATTGATTTTCTGTTTGATGATCTGTCCATATCCACAGTGGGGTATTTAGGTCTACACTATGATAGTGTTTTGGTCTGTTTCTCCCTTTAGTTCTGTTAGTAATTGCTTTATATTTTGGGGCTCCCTGATTGGGATCATAGATATTAATAAGTGTTATGTCTTCTTGTGCATGATTCCCTTTATCGTTATAAGTATCTTTCTTTACCTTTTTTATTTGAAGTCTATTTGTCTGATATTAGTACTGCTACTCCCATTTTTTCTCTAAATGCCATTTGCTTGAAATATCATTTTCCACCCTTTCACTTTGAGTCTATATTTGTCTTTGGAGTTGAGATGTGTCTTCTGGAGGCAACATATGGTTGGGTTTTTTTTTTTGATCCAACTGCAACTCTGTGCTTTTTTATTGGAGTTCAGTCCATTTACATTTAGGATGATTATTAAAATATGAAGGTCTTCTTATAGCCATTTTATCTTTTACTTTCTGGTAGCTCAGTGTTTCCATTGCTTCTTTGTCCTTGTGTTTCTGTTTTCTTTATTTTGGTTGGCTTTTATGTGTTTTGCCTCTGGTTCTTCTTGTTTTATGTTATATACTTCAGTTCTGAATCTTCCATGTGTGTGATACCATTATGAATATGTACAGTACAGTTATAATTCCATTTTCTTATGCACGTGCCTTATCTCCATTCCTCTTTGCAAATTTGGATCTTTGAATCCTCCCTTTTAGTCAGTGTTGTCTCAATTTGTCCTATGTATGTGAACATTCATTACTATCTTGTTATAACAATTCTTTTATAATTTAAGCCTATAATGCCCTGTTCCTTAGTAAGGGTTGCATTCCTCTGCTTTTATCGCCTTCTAGTTACCTTATTCCTAATTATGTAGTTTTTTTTTTTGTTTTGTTTTTGTTTTGTTTTGTTTGTCACTTGTTTTAGGTGAACTGACCCCTTTGAGTATTTCCTGTAGTGCAGGCCTTGTAGTGGAGAATTCTCTCAATTTTAGTATTCTGGAAAGATCTTTATTTCTCCTTCATATCTAAAGGAGAGCTTAGCTGGAAACACATTATTCATGGCTGGTAGTTCCTTTCATTTATAGCTTAATATTTGATTCCACTCCTTTCTGGCTTGTAAGGTCTGCATGAGAAGTTCACTGATAATCTAATGGGTTTTCCTTTATAATTTTACTGTTTTCTTCTCCTGGCTGCCCTGAGAATTCTGTTTTGTCGTTGATTTTTGATAACTTTAATACAATGTGTCTTGGCGAAGGCCTTTTTGAGTTGAGATAATTGGGTGTTCTGTTGACTTCTGATTCCAGTTCCCGCTCATTCATTAGATTTGGGAAATTCTCATTCACTATTTATCTGAAATGCTTTCTAGGCTCTGCTTCTTTTCCTTATCTTCAATAATGCCCATTATTCTTATGTTTCTTCTCTGATTGAATCAGCTAATTCTTGTATTTTCCTCTTCCATTATGTTTCATTCTTGGTTTTTATTCTCTTTTCCTTCGATTATATTTCTAGGTTTTTGTCTTCGATATCATGATCCTTTCCTCCATTTGGTCAACTTGATTTCTCATGCTTGCTAATTTCATTTTTCAACTCTTATAGTGTGTTCTTTTTCTCCAGAAGGTCTAGTCGGTTCTTTTTGAGGGTTTTCCAATCTCCTTGCTCTGCTCATCTAGGTGCTTTCAATTCCTGAAATCGTTGATATGACTCATTTCAGAACTCAGTGAGATGTTTTCAGAAGTACCATTCTGAATTCTCTATCATTTAAGTCACATATTTCTATGTCTGTAAACTTATTTTTCTGGAGATTATTCTTTTTTTTCTGATATGCCTTGTCACCTGGTTTCATGTGTTTAATAGACTATTTCTCTGCCTTGGTATTAATGGAAATATATTCTGCTATTTTCCCAGAAGGATTTATTATATAAAGATCTCTCTTTAGCCTTTTGCAAAGGAGGGCTTTTCTTGTGGTTTCAAGTAGGTGGTATCTAAGTCTCTTGGTTCCCTGCTTTATATAAAGCCTTAACAACGCCTTTTTATTTTCTGATAGATATTTAATCACACTTGCTACCCTCAATTTCACTCCCTGTCAATGTTAGCAACAGTTTTGGTAGCGTTTTGCTAAAGATTACCTGTGGGCCCCCCAGTCTTCCATCTAGGAAAATGTGGGGGAGGGGCCCTCTGGATTTGAGGTTGGGGTTGCAGCTCAGCTTAGTTTTACAATCAATGGCTGGTAAAAATAACTATTGTTTTTCTGTCATCACTTCTCTGCCTACTTCCCTGATGATTAGTCCCTGCTCTTGACTGCAGGGAGCTCACACCTTTCCCAGGCAGGGCTGTTCAGGGAACTTGCCACTCTTTCTCCCACTCCCTATAGAGAGGTCTGCAGCTGCAAGAGGCAGCTTATTTATTTGTCCCAATCCACTGCCCAATACCTGTAGTTCTGACCTGTGGTCACTCTTATGAACAGATATCATGCTCATACATGCTGAGTGTGCAGTTGGGTGTTTTTGTTCAGTTTTTAGATGTCTGCTTAATTGTTGTTTCAAGGGGAGAGAGCTGGAAATATCTCACTCTGGCAATGTTTCCTCCAGTCCACCAATGCTGGTTTATCGTCACTTTGTAGTATAATTTGAAATCAGGTTGAGTGATACCTCTGGCCTTATTCTTTTCTCAGGATTGCTTTGGCTATTCAGTGTCTTTGTGCTTCCATATAAATCTGATCATTTTTTGTCCTATTTCTTAAAAAAATGCATGGGTTTTGATGGGTATTGAATTAAATTGTATATTGCTTTGGGTAATAAGGTCATTTTAACTGTGTTGACTCTTCCAATTCATGAACAAAGAATATATTTCCATTTATTTGTATCTTCTTTAATTTCTTAGAGAAGAATGCCTCAGTTTTTCAGTGTATAGGTCCTCTATATGCTCTCCAGGTTTATGCTTAAGAATTTATTCTTTTTGTTTCAATTGCAAAAGGAATTGGTTTATTTCTTTTTCTGAAAATTCATTGTTAGTTTATAGGAAGACTATGGATTTTCATACATTGATTTTGTATCTGAAACTTTACTGTCTATTATTTCTAATATAGTTTTGGTAAAGTCTTTAGAATTTTTTTATACAGAGAATTATGTCATTTGCAAAAAAGTGACAATTTGACTTCTTCATTCACAATTTGGATGCCTTTTATTTCTCTTGCCTGGTTGCTCTAGCATATCTGACATTTAAAAAAAATCAAAAATGGCTTGAAAGTCATATTAAGAATATTCCAGAAAGCAAAGTGAAGGGGAAAAAAAAGAGGAAAGATTAGAAAAGTAAAGAATCATGTGGTTCAACAACTGAAAAAAAATCAAACTCAGCAGAATTCCCTGGAGAGAGAAAAAAGAATCTTTGTCAAAATGTATCATTATAATATTACAGAACATTGGGGATAAAAAATGCTAAAACTCTTTAAAAGTTAAAACAGATGGCTCAAGAAGCCATTAAATGTTTTTCATTGGACTTTAATGAGTAGAATGGTATTGTAGTAAAACCTCCAAAATTTGATGAAAATAATTTTTTATCTAAAAATCCTGATGCATTTATACTATTAATCAAACATAAAGACTAATACAAATTTTTCCTTAATTAAGTCTGTCTTAAGAATTTATTAGAGGATGTGCTCTTCAGGAAAGAGAGAACTAACAAGAAAAAGAGAAAAAGGGAATTCGCATGGTGAGGGCAAAGTGGTCCAAATGCTAGCTGTGCCTCTGGCCTTTGAGATTGTTAGTATATACAGGTATGGAAAGACTGAGTTATTTGGGATGATGGCCACCAAAAAAACAGCAATCTTAATAATGACTTAACATAATGAACATTTGGAAAATACTGTCAATGTGTTTATAATAGCTCTAGTAAAGCATAAAAAAAAAACCTAAAGTATGTAGAAATCCAGGAATAAGAAAATAATATAATCAATTCTGAGAAATCAAGAAGTTGCACGAGAAGGATATGTAATCACTTTTTGGCTCTGCAGTGAAAATCTTTACTTAGGCCTTAAATGTAAAACAGGAATGATGTAACCAAACTATGATAATCAATATTAAGAAAAGGGAGAATGGAAATAGTATTGGAGAGGAGGAATGTGACAGAGAACCATCTTCAACTATGTAACCAGAGGTTTTTGATAAAGTGTAAAATTGATGAACAACAGTCAAAGAAATATTTAGAGGGACCAAAAATACAAATACTTAGAAAAATAAAACAGGACAAGGAATAGTAAGTGCTCTCTCTGGGGAGCAGGATTGGGGGTGGCAAGGGTTGATACAGGAGATATTTTTTCTCTAGAAACTTCTGAGAACTGCTTAATTCAACTACGTGCCTACTTTACTTTGAAGAAAATGTTTGTAAATTTATAAACTACTATGAAGACTTTACTGTTTATCAGCCAAGTTCACATTGTTTTTATTCATTTAAAAAATAAAAGTTTATAAAACATTTATAATATATGGTGGATTTAATGTTTTAATTTTTTTATGTCTTAGATTATTTTTGAACCTCCAGACATTTAAAAATTGTAAATAAAGCGTACCAAAATTGACAATACTTAAAAAAATAATAGCTTCTCAGGAAAAGGGAAAGAATCAATTAGAAGATGGCTGACTGGAGGCAGGACCAGCAGAGGCTGGAGAATGAATATAACAGGTACATATCATTCCAATGCAGTATTAAACAAGGAGGCCATTAGACTGAGGTGGTTTTAATGCCTTAGTAACTTTCTTAAGTAAACCAAAACCTAAGCCTGCAATGCTTCAAGGTTAAGAAATCTAAACCAAAGGACAATCAATTACAGCTAGAAAAGATTTCCACAATGCAACTGCCTAAACTATAGCCAACCGAATAATTCCCTTTATTGCTTCCACCTCTTCTTTTATAAAACACTTACCTACTTCTCTCTGCGAAAGGCTCCTAACCACTTCCAGTTTGGTAGCAGCCAACTGAACCAAATAAACTTAAAAATTTAATATGCCTCAGTTAAATTTTTAACGGTAGACACATAATGTGTTACTTTCATTATCATTATTGTCATTTTTCTATAGTTATTGAGCACTTACCATATATCATGTATCATAATGAAACAAATTATAGATAGATAGATTGATAGATAGATAGATAGATAGATAGATAGAGAAAGATAGAACCCTAGATATAAACCATTACAATTTCCCTCACACTAGTGATTCTCTATCACATATCTGCTCTTATTTTCTTCTCAGCAATTATAACTCTCTGAGTTAATATTATCTTTTTGTTGGAGTATTTTTTACTTGCCTATTGTCTGTCTATAATATGTTTAACTTGTTTATTGTCTCTAACACTAGCTTCATGAGAGTAGAGACTTAGTCTGTGCTTTCTATTATCTGAAACATAGTAGATACTCAGTAAATCTGCCTGAAAAATAAATGGGTTTGACAAAATTAATCTGGGAGAGAGGTTAAATAATTACCTACACTGAGCATTAAAAAATAATTTTTTAAATTTACATACAGGAAAACATCTAAGATAGTTGAAAATAATTGTTATTAAATCATGTAAAATAATGAACCGTGTGTGGAATATATATATAGGAAGTAGATAATATACAATATTAACATTACATATTTCACAATGGAAGGTTAACAAATTTTTCTGTTTCTCTGCTTATTCTAATTTTCTATATTAACCATAACGTATAATGAACATAATAAAATATTATAAAATGTTTAAAAAGATCACATGCTACAAGATGCCTAACCCACTTTAGGACAACCTGTGACACCATGGTCTCACAGCACCATTAAGTAAGCAGCTAAAATAACATATATTCAACCAAATCAAGAAACTAAATTCTTTTTAATGATTTTTCTTAAGATATGCTCAGATGCCCAGTGTGGAATTTAACTCTTTTTTATATCAAAATCATCTACTGAAGTAAATAGTACTACATATATTGTCAGGGCTTAGAGGTCACATATAGCTATAGACAAAGGTATTCCCTGTTAATATTCCATTTTCTCTTTCAAGTCTAAATCCATTTGCTCTAAGCTTTCACTTTGGCTTTCATTTTCAGTCGTTTTAGTAGATTGGTTTCTTTTTCTAGCTTTCCTTATTCCTTCCGTGTATTTTCTCATATGTGAAATTGCTACCTCTTGAGACCTAAATGTACTGTTAGCGTGGTCATGAAAATTCTCTTATATTCTTCCTATATGAATCAATCTGTTTTTCTCTAAAGCTATTTTTGATGGCCCAGATTCAGTTCACCATGCACTAATAGAAAGATTGTTTACCTAATGAACTGAAACATAATAAAAATTTTTCTCCTCACCTCATTTGATCTACAAGTAAGCTTTCATTTTCAGGTTTCACTTATGCATATTGCTTTTTTTTTTGTCTTGCTTATAATAATACAAATCTGATTATAACTAGCTGGTGTGTCAAATCCTATTAAAATAAACAATTGTACTACATAACATGTTTTTTGATGATTAACCAGTAGGAAACATTTACCTAATATTATGTATTATTGCTCAAAATTAAATTTTTGAAATATATATATATATATATATATATATATATATATATATATCCCAGGTATGGGTGGGGAACACTACTATAAATTATGTGTAATTAAGAGGCAAGTGTCATATAAAAACGTAACATATTTTCATGATTCACTGAAGCGTATTTTCTGACATATACATAGATCATATAAAAATGTAATATTCCTGTAAAAAGCTGAATGAGATGGTATAAAATGAATGTAGCAGACTCTGTTGCTATCAGTGTAAGGCACCTGTGTGATCAATGCCCCAAATGCCTTTTGGGAATAAGGCCAAATTTGGGATCAGGCATGCCAGGTGATAATCTAACAGATGCAGCATGACTTTCACTTACTCAGTGCACTGAAACTGAGACAGCACCACCTAAAACCAAACAAAATAGAAGCCTATGTGAGGAGAATATCATTAAACATGCAAAATAGAAATAGTCATCAGGTATCTTTTAGGAAGACAGTCTTCCGGTGTCTTGCCAAATAAAGAAAAATAGTAAACTCAATTATTTTCTTCTTTTTTGTTTTATTATAAGTAGCTGCCTCCCCTCTTATATTATACTATTAGTAACTCAATCAAATAACATGTATTAAGCAACTGATATGCACAATGCCACATGTAGATGAGGTTTACTTTTCTATGTTAAATACTGTTTGAGAAGAAATGTAAGTAGTTTGAAAGGAAGAGAAAACAAATAACACGTGCAGTGAAGTAAATCTAAAATAGACTGCTAGAAGCCCCAAATATAAAACCTAAGTCCAAATGACTTTATCTCATTCTTAGGAGCCAGGATCAAAGTTATTATTTTTTTTCCCTACTCAAACATTGATTCTCAGAATGGCCTACAACATGTAACAGCCTTTCTACTTTAGTATCCTTATGCAGAAAATTTGGATCATGTATTTTATGACTTTGAGTTTACCACCAGAGTGGTAAGAGGATTACTTAATTTATTCATACATATTAAATACATTTTGTAAAAGTCCTTCTGAGATTCTGCCAAGAATCAGCCTTCTTGTCCTTGATTATCAGTTGCTGTTCCTCAAATGGTTCTAAAACATTTTTAAATTTAGTTTTTCATTGGTAAACAAAACTTCTGTAGGAAGATGTTGGATGCAACTTGCTGAAGTCAATGCTAATTTTTACAAACAGCAAATTTACTTAAGTGCTTATTTTTATTTTTATTACAATATCATGTAAATTTTAGCAACTATAAGTCAAACATTATGGAAATTAGGTCTGATAGATTCAGTACATTAACGGCTTTGATGCATTTTCAGCATATTTCTACAGGCTGATCTTTTCCTGATCTCTCACACAGTCACACAGCTAAAGCTAAAATGAATGTGCAATTTTCTCAGTCTTTCCTAATGGGACAACATGTATCACATAGCAACATCTGCTAAGGAGAAAACTACACAGCCAGCTTCAGTTTTTCCCTCTTGTATAGATGATTTCATTTAATTGCAGGGAATATATGCAACATCAATACTATTTTAAATACACTTTACTATGCTAGTCTATGATAATTTTATTGGCTTCTATAATCTTTTTCAGACATTAAATTTTTCATTTCCAAAGAATATATACATCTCTTTCATAACTCTATAGGATAGATATGATCATTCCCATTTTACATATGGAAAAGCTGCTATTTAAAGGAGGTAGATGTCCTGATCAAGGTCATAAGGCTGGCCTTATACAGAACCAGGACTAGATTCCTTACTCAGTTCTTTTTTCATTATATTTTGCCACAGCTCATACGTATGTGAACAAAATAAATAATAGAAGTGCACTGTTGTGCACTAACACATTGACTTTTATAATCTACTGGGTCATGTGTATTGTGGTGGGAAGCACTACATCTATTGATTGCTCTAATTTCTATGCAATCATACTGCAGTTTGGTTTTTGTCTTATAAATGATGGTGGTTTGAAGTGCTACAAATTGCTAATGTTCCTGGATATATTTGGCAGCAGCCCGAGAAAAGCAAACCCACAACAAGGAAATTAAATCCTTATCACAGTTTATTTATAAGAACTTATAGTATGAATAAAAGGGACTGAGGACCCCAAACCATTTAAATAGAAATATAAGTAGTTGTATATAGTTATATAGTGATCCAAGCAGTTTAAAGCATATTGTGCAAAGAACAATAATCAGAAGAGTAGGCATCTTGCTATAGCTGAAAAATATGAGTTTTGAAGTAAAAACAAAAACAAAAAACAAACAAAAATTATAACCCTTAAATTTGAAGGATTTTAAATGTTATACGAAGGCAAAAGCTTGATAATCAAGCCAGAAGGGCATTCCAGATAGAGAGCTTGGTGGGGAAGACCAAAAAGAGGCTAATGTGGAATTAGTGGATAAAGGGGCTTAGTTAACTCAAAAGCTGCACCCCTCATGTTTAAAGAAACACAAGTAATGGCAAATAGAAGATACCATTATTCTCTGATGGACAGTACTGGAGTATAGTTGGCTAGTTCATATTTCACTTTTCCCCTCATTCATCTTAGTCTATGCCATTCTACCTTCTACTCAAGACCAATATATCCACTTATTTGGCAATTTCTACCTCATGATTCTAAGCTATTGTCAATGAGCCATGCATAAGGTAGATAGCTGGGGAAATAGCACAAAAAGGAATATATAAACTGTTAAATAAAAAGTTATTCGTGGCATGTTAAAAATAGTAAGGCAGACTTTACTTATGAGGACTTCCTATGTACTATAGGTATACGAACACTGAGATGGTTTTTTGCAGTAAAGATATTGGGCTCAACACTGAAGAGAACAAGGTAAAACAAAAATTAATAGTCAAAAAGTGGGGTAGAGGGTATCAGTGGATGGAAAATTACTAAAAGGAAACAGGAATGGGTCGGGGAGAGGGCATGATTCTGGCTAGACCAATGTAAAAGGACTCTTGCTAAAAGGCAAGGCAGGGTAAAAAGACTTCACCTGGGAGATGGTGGAGGATAAAGAACCCAATGTGATATCCAGGGTGGCAGGTTCTGCCTAAACTCACTTAGCTAGATTCTTGTTAAAATTGGGCAATGCAGATATGAACACAGAAGCCCAAAAATCAGGGCCTAGTTATAAGAGAGTTCAGAGGAAACTGACTAGAGTTTGGTCAAAAGAATCTTTGTCAACACGCACACACACACACACACACACACACACACACAGGCCTCTATTCATTCAGTCCACAGAAACCTTCCAGTGTTATTAAGTGCCAATGCCTCCATCTTGTCACATTCACTGTCCCCCATCACACCTCTCTGCCTATTTGCATTTTTTATCTTAATATTATTCAAGGGAGCTTTCTCTGACCCTCCCAAATTATATAACAACCCCTGTGAAATGCTTTTATTGTCCCAATAGTTGCCTTTCACAGCAGATAGTCATTATATAATTGTGCAGTTGTAGACAGTAATTGTATTGCTATGCGATTATTTAATAAATATCTGCCAATAGTTCAATAAAATTTCTGAGTTTTCCTAGACTATAAGCTCTGTGAGGAACAATAAAGAGCATTTTTTGCTCAACACTGTATTCTAGCGCCTTGCATGGAATGGATCAATATACTTGTTGAATAATTGAGCCCTTTTCGAGTATGATTTTCAAATTGAAAGAGCAGTTGAGGTATGGAGAAGAGGTAAAAGCAATTAAAACAGAATGAACAAGAATCAGATTCATCGCAAATTTATACATGTAAAACTCTAATCAATGGTTAATATGCTGGTTTTAAATCAAGCAAATTTAGAAAATAAACCCTTTTACTTCTCTCGCTATATATTAGAGCCTTTATTTAATTACGTTCACTTATATGGCTTGAAACTTAATTTCCTTACTTGCATAATTACAAACATTTACAGTTGTCATATGTTAATGAGTTTACTTATTACATATGTTGTTTAGCCTTTGGTCAGAAATGAACCCATAATCATGGCACTGCTACTCTAGAAAACATGACCTATGGTCTTCAAAACTGTAACCTATATAAAAATTAAGTTCCCATGTATGTTCTCCTCAAAGAATAACAAGAACTCACCTATAGGTAAGAATGCAAGTTATCAACCACAAAGTACTACAAAGTCTTTCAGAAACCTAAGCAAAAGGACAGCTAGAGAAAAGATAGGGAAAACATTGTTCAGAAATGTGGGTTGAGAAAGTTGTACAAATGAGTTCAAGCTTGAAAACATTAGAATAATAAAAGTATAAGACTAACTCAAAGTATTAGGTTCTCGTATATGCATGTTCAATTGGGATATTCTTAACCTAAAATGTTAGTGTAAATTCATTTAATATATGTAGGATTTTTCCTCTAAAAGGGATGAGAATACACTCCCTCAAAATATGGCACTTTGGCATGGAGATTATTTTGAGCTGAAAGCAATTAAAAACAACAAACATAAGAGGAATTCTCTGTCCTCCCCTTTCCACCTAAAAGTAGAGAATAAATTTATCATAGTAAAGGTGGTCACCATTCCCATTTCCATATCAGGAAGAGGAGAATGAGTCTTTAACACTGAAGAGACAATTCAACTTTTATTACTGAAGATGGCACCAACTTGAGTCTGTGTAGCAAACTTTACTAAACAATCGTTATCTTCCATTAATTTTCCTCTTAGATTTATCTTCCCACAATTTACTGCCTGTAGCCCAAACCTCTTTCCCTTTATCCTGCCACCTCTCAACAATTTGTTGCCCTTTGTTAAAATGGTATATAAGCTCTGGAGCCTAACCACTTCTTTGGGTATTCACTTCTTTTTTGTAAGATCCCATATGCATGCATAATAAACTTTTTCCTGTTGATCTTTTTTATTTTAATTTTTACATCTGAATCTATGCAGGTAGAGAGAAACATTTTTTCTCTCTACCTGCATAGATTCAGATGTAAAAATTAAAATAAAAATGTACCTCCCATCTCTAGTTTTTCACCAAGAGAAATGGGTGCCTTGTAAGTTGCCATCAAACAGGAAATCACTTTAATTGTATATAATATTGTTTAGAAAGCATTCTGAAGAGGGACATGTCATTAAATGCATCATTTATTCATTGAAAGCATATATGTTGGGTAAACACTATATTTAATGTATAGATATAAAGATTTGACAAAGATATAGTAATTGTCTTCAGAGATATTATATTCTAGCAGCAAAAGGCAGGAATTAAGCAAAGAATTACACAATTAATCATTTCATAACAATACTATTAATGCTACAGAAGATAAGTACAGGGTATTATGAAAGTGCATTATTACTAAGAGGTCTGATCTGGACTGAGAGTAGGGGATGATTCATAGAGATATCTTCGAGAGAGTTATATTTTACCTGGGTGCTGAAAAAGGAGTAGAAATAACTAATATTGTTATTTGACCAGACAACAACTAAATCCCTTTTCTTTATTGGAGAAATATACCATTTAATGAGTTTGGGTAGGCACAGAGTCCAATGAAAAAAAAGTTAAAAATATCAGATACTCATTTCCCAGGATCCCTTGCAGTTTAAGTACAGCCACGTTTGCATAGGCTCTGCCTTCGGTACATAAATATAAAAGACTGAATTGAGAACAAGCAATATAAAATGAATGGGGAATAGAGATGTTTTCTGTAGGCATCAGCTGATGCAGCAATAATGAGTTGCTTGGGCAACAGACTTGGCATGGAAAATAGTCACATATGGGGCTTGGCGCTGAGGACCATAATGTCTGTACTGCAGTGAGTCGGGAGTGGTATGGGATGAGGTTCTTGGCTTTATGACCACAGCTTTGTTCTGCAGAGCACTTCTAAAAATTCTGTGAGCATCCTGACATCTTTTCATATTTTTTTTTCCCCTTAAATTAATCCAAGTTGTGCTTTGTCTCTTACAACCAAGCAATGGAGTGGAAGAGAATGAACAAGAGATCCCTTGTTGAAGTGGGAGTGAATGTGAGCAGCTGGAGTTGCTGAGAGGGAGATTGTGACAGATCAGGCCAGTGAGGTGGATAGGGACCACAGAGATGGCACATGGAGTCCATGAAAATGATTCTTTATTCTAAGAGCAATGGAAGCCAGTAAAGTGTTTTAAACAGGCAGGAGACATGACAAAATTTGCATTTTTAAAGGTCATCAGTGATTGAAGATTTTATGCCAGAAATTACTGTAGCTAGATAAAGAATATGGCTGTGGAAATGCAGAGGGAAAGCTGGCTTTTTGAAATGCTATGAAGTAAAATAAATAGGTTTTGGCGAGAGGTCAGATATGTAAGAGCAAAGCATTTTACTTACACAACTTGTTACTTGTTCAACAAAAGTGGATGACAGATGGAGTAATTTTAATATACATGAATTCTATGCCAGGTGTGATTTGCATATGTTCTACTAAGCCAAATATAGTGAGTAGAATCACGTGGTTAGCACACAGAGCTGATATTTCCTCTGTTCTCTTAACCTGAAAGATCAAGTTCTACCAAATTTCATGTAGGTGTTCTTCAGTAGTTTATAACATTATCTCATCTCTTCATTATTAACTTAATTCTTTTCTTATGTATTTTGACATGACACAAAAGCATAAATTTGTTCTAGAAATGTGAAAAAGAAATTCAGAAGCTAGATAAATACAAAAGTTGAGAAAACTGGTTGATACTTGTTATGCCTCTAAATAATAAAATCTGACTCTTAGTAATAGAAGACAGAAATTACTTATATGTACTGTCAAGTAATAATAAGCAAAATATTCTGATAGATGAAAGTTCTTTCATTATCTTCTATTTATAATGCTGCAGAACTCATTATCTCTTGGTTCATTGGGTATTTGCAACTGTTAGTAGACTACAATGCTTCATTATACTCTGTCACTGAGAGATTTTTTTTAAAAAATCAACAATGTATCCTCCACTGTGTTCCCATAGAACCCCAAGCACAACTCTAACTATACTTGCATAAGGCATGACAGTGCTGGTTTCATCTTTTAAGTGCAGGAATCATGGATTCTTTAAGATGGGATATAGCTTCTCCCACTCTTATGGGTTCAATTGCCTTAATCATGGCACTGAATGGTTTATATCTGTGCACACCGGGTCCACATTTTTAATTTTCCAACAACCATCCTTGTTTAAAGGTGATACCCTTCCTGTGCATTCTGACTTCTCACCTACTATCTCTGTGTCTGACCAGTTGTCAACTTGTGCTGTACCTTGATACCATGCTTTTGACTCCTTGCCTTTGCCAACGCCAATCTCAATCTGCAGTGTAATTTATTAGTTTTATTTTGTGACATTTCCATGCAATTATTGGTAGGCCTTAGGAAATAAAAATATATATATATATATATATATATATATATATATATATATATATTTTTATTAATTAGGTTACATGTGCCCAGGCTACAAAGTTTAAAATGGACCAAAAAGATATATTGTAAAGAGTAACATGTTATTCAGGGGAAAGAATGGAGAGATGAATAGGCAGAGCACAGGGAATTTTTATGGCAGTGAAACTACTCTGTTTGGGATAATATATATATTATATATATATATATATATATATATATATGTATGTATGTATATATATATATATGTATGTATATATACATACATATATATATATATACATACACATATATATATGTAATACATTTGTCAAAACCCATAAAGTATACAACACAAAGAGTGAACCCTAATGTAAACAATGGGCTTTAGTTAATAATAATGTATCAATATTGGCTCATCAATTATAACAATTGTACACACCTAATGAGAGTTCTCACTGATGGTGGGGTGAGAGGAGTCAGTGCATGCCATATGAGAACTCTGTATACTTTCTGCTCAATTTTTCTGTAAAGTTAAAACTGCTTTAAAAAATCAAGTCAATACTTAAAAAATAATTTTCCCTCCCATTCTATACCCCAGCCACACAGTTCATTTCCATATAGGCAATACACTTACAGAATATTTTATTCCTATCCATACATTAAAATATGTAATGACAATTAGCCAGCAACTATAGGTGCTGCTTTTAAATTGAAAACATCATTTACCACGAGGAAACCAAAATGTTCCTTGTCCCTGTTCTTACTTCAGGTCCATCGCAGCTCCAAATTCTTTTCTGATGCACGGGGTTTGCTTATGTTTTGCTTCTACCTGAATAAGTTTTTCCAGACTAGAGAATAATTCATTATTTATTTCCACTTTTCACAATTATTTTCTTGGTGGTATATATTTTAATTGATTATATATAATTTGCATAAGTATCATGTTTAATGTCTATCTTCTTAGACAAGTCTGGAAAACTGCTCCTTGGTAATAATGTTTGGTTCAAGTCCATATTATAAAAGGCATGTAGTAGGCATATGTAAATGCTGTTCTTAATCATAATTCAAACAGTGTATTAATACACCTATTATAGAATAACCAACCTACTTTCCCATTTATGTTACTGTCAGGTGCTCTTTTACTAACATTTGATCTGTGACCCCTGGATTCTAACATTAGTGCAGTGTAGACCAGAATTGTGTTGATAGGATTCTAGGTGTATCTTTCCTTAGTTCTTTGTGTACTATCCAACTTTGTGAAGCAGAGAAATTGTGTGGAATAATCTCAGGGGACTCCATTCACAAAGCAACCTAGAACACAACTGATGCTACCTTATGAAGCCATTCAAGGTGTAGGTCTTTTAGTAAAAGTCGATGAGACAACATAATTATTGAACAAAGGGGAAGACACTATTAAATTTCTCAGCCTTTTCTAAACAGAATAACATAAAGTTTATTTGACCATTGTGTTTGAATCTACATTATTTTTATTCAACAGTATAATGTGGCATATGGGTCATTGTTCCACCCCTCCATTACTAACCTCTAATAGAGTTATTCCCACTCTTTGGCATGTGATTACATGGTGCCTCCCTTTGATGTGGTATATATGTCCCCACATTACTAATATTTGGTTTAGGTTTGACCTGCCTTGGCTAGTGGGATATAAATGGAGATATATATACAACACATGCTGTGAAAGACTGTAAAGTTGATTGTGTAATTTGTCTTGGCCTCCTGGAATGTCCAGCCTCTTTCAGAAAAATGTGCTGCATGTAGCCATTTTTTCTTTAGCCCAAATCCAGAAATGGAGCACGTAGAGCAGACCTGAATCCAAACCAAGGCCTGTAGTTCATCCTACATTAGCTCAAGCATAGAAGAACCCAGCCAAGATTAGCCAAACAGCAGTTGATCTGGAGACTCATGAGTGAGGAAAATAAATGTTTATTGTTAGAAGCTATTGAGATTTTTGTGGTTGTTTGTTACCACCATTATCTCCGTGAAAACAAAACTGAGTAATGCCAATCTGTGTTTCAAATATATTAATAATAAGTAAGATGTCCATGATCCCTGTCAGTGCTGTCAGACATGCTAAATAGCTGAACGTCTATCTTTAATTTTGGTGAATTAATTTTTTAAAGAATCTGTGCATTGATTTTTAAAAATAGGTATGTATCTCCCTGTAGTTCTTCATTTTTTTTTTACCTTTAATAAGATAAAACTTACCACTATATAATCATTCTAAACCACATAATTTTGAAGAATAAGAAACATTTTGAATGATCATGGAATATCCTTGTTTGAAATTACTTAGTTTTATCATAAGCACTTGTGAGTAAAAGTACATAGATCTCAAATTTAATGAAAATAGCACTTTGGAATTTTCTAAATTCACATTAAGTGTATTTTTTCAATACATCCAAATTAAAAAATAAAATCCAAATATAGTTGGAAGTTGTTTGTCATTTAAATTAATTGCCAAGCCTGGTGTAGGTATAGCACTGAAAGCCAAAATAAAAATGATTTCCATTTACTGTGACAGGCAGTGTCATAAGGCATCGACGTATATTATGTTTAATGTTTTTGGTAGTTCTGCAATATAGGCATTATCATTTTCATTTTGGATATCAGGTTACTGATGCTTAAGGAGGTAAAGTGATCTGCCTAGAACACAGCCACAAAACCAGGGCTTCAGACAAAAATGATGTGTCTGATCCCATAACACTGTACTACTCAAACAATATCCTAAGACTATTCATCTTTTAATACATCAAATACCTAGATATTCATAAAACCATTTTAATTAAATTGAGAGAAGACAGATTTGCAACTCTATAAAAGTCAGCAAAAACGGCCACTTGACCTTTTTTTTGCCTTTCTCTTATGGCAAGAGTAAAATTATTCCAAGAGTATGAAGCTGTAACCAATTTTGTTTCAATTGTGTTAAATCTGTCCATTTTTGTAAGAAATATAGCATCTGTACCTTAATAGCTCCTACACTGCCCAACTTTTTAACTCATACACTCTGCTTAATATGAATAGTTCTGCAACCCAGCATGGAATTATGATTTTCCAGGAGCAATCCCTTTAGACAATTAGAAGCAACTTCATGATTTTTTTTCCTCATATTACATACTGCCATATGGCAACAAGAATCTACCCAGCAGAGCATATGGAAAACTTGCCATGCATGGGAAAACATTAAAGAAAAAATATGGAACAAGAGATGCTGCCATTGCTCATACCACTGCATAAGAAAGTTGCTTGCCACTTGTGCCAGAGCATAAGTCATTGCACATCTCTCTTATGTGTGATTTCTATCTTATGTTTAAGTCTGGCTTACCAAGCGACACTCTGCCAGGGTTCATCCCTATTTGGATGTCTGTTGGATAAAAATGTTTCTTTCTATCTAAGCAGTAGTCTAGCATGGCTAATTTAGAATGTTATCTGCTTCCCACCTTGAAAAGCGTCTTCTATTCTTAATCTTCATTTACATCGCCATTGAATTTATTTCTCAGGGTTAATATTTTCAAATCATCCTCATTTATTACTTCTCCCTCACCTCCCATATCCAACTATATATAAGTCCCACAAATTTTACTTCAGAAATACTTTTGAATGTGGTTTCTCTTTTGGACCGTCACTACCCTTACATTTAAACATTTATATCTTACTTGGAAACGTGCAATAACTGTCTCTGTTTTCTCCCTCCTAGACTGAGTCTTTCCTATCACCAATCTATCTTCCAACTGCTGCTGGAGTTACCATTTTAGCATGCAATTCAGGTCAAGTCACTTCTGTAGTTCAAAAACATCTCTTGGTTTAACAGATAGGAGAGAATGAGACCCAAACTTCTTAGGTTAACATCACAGGGGCTTCACAATCTGATGCTAGTGAGTCTCATCTTCATGAATGCAATGCTTAAGGCACACCATTTTTTCTTCATCTTTTCCTCAAACACATCAGATTCTTTTATATCTTCATGTCTCTTCAAACAAATCCTCCTGCCTTTGGAGGAGGATTTTGTACCATCTGTACCTTCACAAACTCAAACTCAAATGTCAAGTGTCTCCTCCAGGAAGGATTAGTTGCTTCTTCATTGCTTCCAGAGCCTTTAGGGTATACTGTTATCTGTTTCTAAGTTTGACTCTCCCTCTCTGTGAACAAGGCCAGGGCAGGACAAGTTTTATAATGTCTGACACTTAAAAGACATATAATAAATAATTACTAAATGAATAAATGAATGAATGGTTCAGTGTACTATTTTAGGATGATCCAATTTTCAACATATATAGAGTCCTTTAGAGAGGGAACATATGGTTACAGAAGGAAATTTGACTTTGGGTGGTGAACACACAAGGCAATATACTTATGACATGTTATTGAATTATACACTTGAAAATCTATATAATTTTATTAACCAATGTCACCCAATAAATTTAGTTTAAAAATAATAAAAAAAAGAAACTGTAAAAGAAATTAGTAGGGAAAAATAACACAGGGATATGGGAAAATGTTTATATATGCAATATTACATAATAATTTATCACAATTAAACTTAATTTATTAAAAGAATCCCTAAAATGCAGTTTACTATCAAACTATTGTCAGGATAGTCTAGGTCTTCCATATCTAGGTACTAATGACTGGAAACAAGGTCTCTTTCCAGAACCTCTAATATTATCAATAACATTTTCTCATTATTCTTTCATTTATATGATGGTGGTCCTTGCAAATTGGCTGCTACAGATTGATAGAATCCACCTGAATTTCAGATTCAACCTCAAAATTATGTATTGAAAGCTAATTATGTATCTCACACTGTGTTTTAACTACCTTTATATATACATGTATCTTTAAGGGGCTATTTTTTTCATTACTAGTCCTTACTAGTCAAACTTACTTTTTTTTTCCATTTGAATTTTTATTGTTGTGATTACTGCTTCTACTGTGTCGCTTTTGCAAAACTGCCTCGTTTACCTGAAACCACACTCATGCTTGACACTATATTGAATATAGTTTCCTCAAACTCCCACCCCTTTTGTTTTGGTCCACAAGAACTCTCAAGGTGAAATCTTTTTCTCTTTAGGCCATCCCCCCCACCCCCATATTAGCCTTAACTCTCTTGATCCTCTAGAAACTCAGGCATGGCCACATCCCCATGTGGCTCCTTATGTTGTTAATCATTTCATTTCCTGTTCCTGCCAGCTGGTCTGCATCAATTTGCTCCTCACCAAATATTCTAGTTCACATTACTCATATACATTCCCACAGCCTGCTCTGATAGCACCCCCATCTCAAACATCAAAGGCTTGCTGAAATTGCAGGGTAAGCCTCAAAGCTCTTTTTAAATTCTTTAATGTCCTCCTTAATTTATACTAATCTCCTTTAATATAAAAATTGCATCTGTATCTACCAAGTTTCTAATTTCTTGGTCCATTTGTAGAAAATCAATATTGATTATCGGTTTTTAATAACTGATGAAAGTAATTGTGCTAAAGGAAGAAATAATAAACAGCTCTTATATGTATTATTTATTTTTATAGCTCTGTGTGAACTTGAGAACAAGAAATATACTGTCATATACAGAAAAGAAAAAAAAAGAAACACCAGTGCTACATAAACCTCAAAGCTGCTAAAACAACTATCACAATAAATAAATGTCATTGATTTTACCTACTCAGTAAAAGTCTCTGCCAGGACTGAAAAAAGTTGCTTGTGGTTTCTGTTTAGACATCCCACTATTGTTCAAGGTACACTTTTATTCTGAGCAAAATAGTATACAAGTTAAGTTTTATCAAAACGATATTTTTTGACAAATATATGCAGCCACCATTTGTGAATATAAGTACTTTCCAAAAGTTTGCTTATAACAGGATTATCTGGAACTTCATTTTCCCCAGAGAACTCATATTTTACTTTTATCTCCACCTGACAAAAGTCAATTTCACTGCAATGTAGCTAAAACAAATAATGAAAGAGAAATACAAGAACTAGCTGATAATATCAAGAGAGGAAACATAAGAATAATGGGCATTATTGAAGGAGAATTAAAGGAGCAGGGATTAGAAAGCATTTTCAGGCAAATAGTGGATGAGAATTTCCCAAATCTAAGGAATGAGCCGGGCTTGGAATTCAAGAAGTCAATAGAACACCCCAATTATCTCAACCCAAAAAGTCATTCACCAAAACACATTAAATTAAGTTATCTAAAATCAATAACAAAGACAGAATTCTCAGGGTAGCCAGGGAAAAGAAGATGGTAACCTATAAAGGAAAATCCATTAGATTATTGTCAGACTTCTCAGCACAAATCTTACAAGCCAGAAAGGAATGGAATCAAATATTCAAACTATTAAATGAAAGGAACTACCAGCCTAGAATAATATATCCAGCTAAGCTCTCCTTTAGATATAAAGGAAAAATAAAGACCTTTCCAGATATACAAAAATTGAGGGAATTCTCCACTACGAGGCCTGCACTACAGGAAATACTGAAAGGCGTCCGCTCACCTAAAACAAAATAACCAAAAAAAAAAAAAACCACACATAATTAGGACTAAGGTAACTAGCAGGCTTACTAGGAAGAGGGGATTATAAACTTAAAATAAGAAGAGATTTGCTATAGCAAGATAGTAATGAACATTCAGCATAGAGATTAACTGTAAAAAGAAACCTGGAAGAACCACAAATACATGGAGATTAAACAACATGCTACTGAAGAATAACCGGGTCAGAGAAGAAATAAAAAGAGAGATTAAGAGACACATAGAAACAAATGATAATGATAGTGCAACATATCAAAACATTTGGGGCACGGCAAAAGCGGTCATAAGAGAAAGTTCACATCATTACAGGCCTACCTCCCAAAACAAGAATAAGCCGCCAAAATAATATAATGTTTAATTTTATAAAACTAGAAAAGGAAGAACAAATGAGCCTAAAGTCAGCAGAAGAAAAGAAATAATCAAAATTAAAGTAGAAATAAATGAAATTGAAAACAAACAAAAAACAATAGAAAAAAAATAAATGCAACAAAAAGCTAGTTCTTTGAGAAACCAAATAAAATTGATAAACCCCTGGCTAGACTCATCAAAGAAAAAAGAGAAAGGACACAAATAAACAAAATCAGATATGAAGAGGGGAAATTACAATAGCACTGCAGAAATAAAAAGGATCATGCAAGAATACTACGAAAAAGTATATAACACAAATGTAATAACCTAGAAGAAATGGGCCATTACTTAGAAAATACAATCTTCCTAGACTGACTTGAGAAGAACTAGAAAATCTAAATAGACTGATCAGCAGTATGAAAATTGAAACAATCATCAAAAACCAAAAAGGTAAAAGTCCAGGACCAGGTGGCTTCACCAGTGAATTCAACTAAACATTAAAAGAAGATTTAATACCTTCTCCTCAAACTCTTCCAAAAAACCAAAACAAGAGGCAATATTTCCCAACTCATTTTATGAGCCATATACCCGATAAAACCTGGTAAAGATAACACAAAAAAGAAAACTACAGAAATATCTCTCATGAACACAGATGCAAAAATCCTAAATAAGATACTAGTGAACAAATACAGCAACATATTAAAAGATTATACCACAATCAAGTGGGCTTCATCCCAGAGGCAAATCAATTAATGTGATACACCACATAAACAAATTAAAAAATAAGAATCATATGATCATATCAATAGATGCAGAAAAAGCCTTTGACAAGATACAGCATCCATTTATGATCAAAAACTTAACAAAATCAGTATAGAAGGAAAGTACTTAACATAATAAAGGCCATCTATGAAAACCCTCAGCCAACATTATACTTAATGGTGAAAAACTAAAAACCTTCCCTCTAAGATCAGGAACAAGCAAGGCTGTCCACTATCACCACTGTTATTCAATATAACATTGGGTCCTAGCGAGTGCAATCACAAGAGAAAGATATAAAAGCATCCAAATAGGAAATGAAGAAGTCAAACTATCACTATTTGGGATGACATGATTCTCTATATAGAAAACCCTAAAGACTCCACAAGAACACTACTAGAAACAATAAGCAAATACAGTAAACTTTCAAAAAAATCCATAGCTTCCTATACTGTAATAATGAAGTGTCAGAAAAAAAAGAAGGGAAAAAATAATTCCTTTTGCAATTACAACAAAAAGAATAAAATACCTAGAATAAATCTAATGAAACATGAAAAGGACCTATATAATAAAAACTACAAGACCCTATTTAAAAAAATCAAAGAAGATAAAAGAAATTAAAGGTATTCCGTGTTCTTGACTGAAAGAATCGACATAGTTAAAATGACTATATTACATTAAAGCATTATACAGATTTAATGTTAATCCCCGATCAAAATTCTATTGGCATTTTTTAAAGAAATAGAACAAAAAAATCATCAGATTGTGTGGGAAGCACAAAAAAATTGCCAAAGCCATCCTGAGAAAAAAGAATGAGGCTAGAGGCATTACTTCTGCTCGAATTCAAATTATCTTACAAAGCAACAGTAATCAAAACGGCATGGTATTGACAGCAAAATAGACACACAAACCAGTGGAATAGATTGAGAGTCCAGAAGTAAAACCCATATTATATGGAAAATAATTTTCAACAAAAAAGCCAAAAACATACAGTGGATAAGGAAATCCTCTTCAATAAATTGTGCTAGGAAAAATTAGAAAGCCACATGCAAAGAAATGTTGTCTTCATCACACACCAAAAGTAACTCAAAATGGATTAAGACCAGCATATAAGACCTGAAACAATAAAATGCATAGAAGAATACACAGAAATGAAACTCAAGGACCTTGGACTTAAAGAAGATTTTATGAATTTGCCTCAAAGGCAAGAGAAGTAAAAATAAAAATAAATGAATGGGACTACATCAAACTAAAAGGCTTCTGCTCAGCAAAAGTAACCATCCCAAGGTAAAGAGACAACCATCTGAATGGGAAAATATATTTGCAAGCAATGCCTCCAATAAGGGCTTCTATCCAAAATATACAAAGAACTCATACGACTCAATAACAACAAAAAACCAAACAATCCAATCAAAAAATGAGGCAGAGGATCTGAACAGACACTTCTCCCCAGAGGACATACAAATGGCCAATAAATAATGAAAAGATGCTCAACATCACTAGCTGTTAGGAAAATGCAAATGAAAAACCACTATGAGATGCCATCTCACACCTGTTAGAATGGCTATAATCAACAGGACAAGTAATAACAAATGTTGGAGAGAATGCAGAGAAATAAAAACCCTCATACACTACTAGTGGGACTGCAATTGGTACAGCCACTACAGAAAACAGTATGGAGTTCCTCAAAAACTAAGAATTGATCTACCATATGATCCAGCAATCCCTCTACTGGGAATTTACCTCAAAGACTTGAAAACTCATATCCAAAAAGACATTTGCACACTGATGTTCATAGCAGCATTGATCCACGGTGGCCAGGACATGGAAGCAACTGAAGTGTCTACAATAGATGATTGGCTAAAGAAACTGTGGTACATATATACAATGGAATATTACTCAGTCATAAGAAGAGATGAAATACTGCCATTTGTGACAACATAAATGGACCTTGAGATAATCATACTAAGTGAAATAAGCCAGACAGAAAAGGTTGAAAAATCATATGTTATCACTTATATGTGGGATATAAACTTAAAAGCAACAAATGATCAGGACAAAGAAAGAAAAAAACTCAAGGACATGGAAAATAGACTAGTGGCTACCAGAGGAGAGAAGGGAAGTGTGAGGGGAAAAATAAATAAATGTTAAATAAATAAATAAATAGATAGATAGATAGATAGATAGATAGATAGATAGATAGTTTAAAAAAAAAGATTTAGATGACAGAAATATATCTCTCCCTACTAAAATTCTGGTAGCGCTAATGTCAAGAAAGGCATGGCTGCAAGCCAGTGGTCATGGCACCATGACACATGACCCTCTCAGCATATGCAGGACAGAAGGAAACCCTATAGAGTCAAGCATTCTTCAGGAATTTACAAATTAATCAACAAATACTTGGAGGCAAAGGCTTTCCTGATTGTCCTCACTCTATCGAAGATGAATCACACATCCATATATGTGAGGAGAGAAAAGAGAGGCTTGTCTATTTGTCATTTCAAGGCAATATATACTTTTTAATTTTTATAAAATTTAAATTGAAGTTCCTAGTCCACACAATTTACTTTAGAAATAATAGCTAGCTAGCTAGCTAGCTAGCTAGATGATTGATTGATAGATGATAGATGATAGATAATAGATAAGATGATGATAGATAGATAGATAGATATTAAATAGATAGGAAAAAAGTAAACCACAGGGCAAGTAACTGTCTTTTCATCTATCTTTATACTTCTTAGGTCCTAATTTTATTTTTCAAAGCCCAACCAACTGCTAGCTCTCATCAAATTATAATGGATGTTTTGTCTAAACTTTCTTCTGTTTGTTTGTTTGTTTGTGTTTATTTTATTCTTTCTATGTTATAAGTTATTAGTTATTTCTGTGCATGCCTATGACCCTCATATATAATTTTTTGTAGATAGGGTTTATGTATCATTAATTTTTACCACACACCAATCAATTAACCAATATTTGTGAAAAGAATGAGCATCTGAAAAATATGAGCAAATCAAGTTTTGTTTTGTTTTTTTTAAATAGTGTTGCATTACAGAAGCATGGTAATAAGGATAATTTTTCACCTATGTAGGACTCTTTTCAGAGTACAAACAGATCACTGTTACAAGTTGAAGTTTTAAAAATTAAATTCTGCTTCCTAAGGACAAATAAGTTTCTAAAGTAGCAATTTAAATCTTCAGAGTCTACAGACATTTTACCCTGAAATGCCCAACTCGTCTGATCTCAGAAACTAAGCAGGGTCGGGCCTGGTTGGTACTTGATGGGAGACCACAAAGGCATACCAGGCGTTGTAGGCATAAAAACAAAAAACAACAAACAAACAAACAAATAAATGAAAGAAATCCTCAGAGATGATTCGATAAGCAGTTGTCGAGATTTCTCTAAGAACTATAGTTTATATGTTTGCTTATATTTTGCAATTATAGAAATGTCACCTTTGGGGATGATAATAAAACTCTGATAGTTTAAAGAGAATTGGAAAAAGGAAGAAATAAGAATTTTTCTCAGTCTGTATGTAGACACGAAGTGTATTACTTATTTTCTATATCTAGCATTAATATAAACTCAGAAAGATATAGGAGGTAATAATTCAATGTTATACCCCCAATTCATAAAGAAACCAGACTGTAACTATTGGGATCATTTACAGAATATGACACATAAACTCAGAGATGCAATATAAAGTTGCAGTTTTATTTGTTTATTGAGAAAAATATCCAGGATGTTTCAACCACATAAAAATTGAAGAGCAAAGAAATGCCATGAGAATTAGGTCATTAAGAGTTGTAGCATTACCATGTTAATACCATACATAATCACCACAAAATCCTCACTTAGACACACACCCCGCCACCCAAATGATGAGCACAAATGTTAATACAAAGAACAAAGTTAATAACAAGAAATTGTTATTAATATAAAATTACTGTGGGGTGTACAAAACTTATTTGACTTGTTCTCAATCCAGGCCATTCAAAAATTGATTATCTAATTTGGGAATTATCCAGAAAACTCCCTTCTATTTTCTTTGGCACTTCTATCACAAACCAAAAATGGGTAGGAGTGGCGGTGGGAAAAGAAAATAATTCCACTTAGCTTCTTTGCAACAAATTTGTTAAATGCTGTTGGGAGGGAAAATTGAACTTGTAATTAAATTAGTGTTTTTGATTACCAGTGGATTTTATTTTTTCTCACTCTGAACTCAATTATCCTGGATAATTGAGATCCATAGTTACGGCATAAAAAAAAAAATGTTTTCTCATCAGAGTCATTTTGGAGGAGAGAAAACTGAGGAGATTGAAAATCAGACAACCTATCTTCAGTCCTCCCACTCCCACATCTGCCCCAGCCTCACCATTTTTACCCTTAGGAGGCTGCATGAAGCTTTCTCCTGTACAAAGTGAGAAATAGAGCATGATAAATATCATCTGTGCTCTTTCAGAACTGTGGGTTACCATAGTAGCAAGCACTTCAGGTGTACTGCTGTAATGTGTTTTGGAATTGGAATTAACCTAAAGAACCTAATGCTGTTTCTCTCCAACAACAACAAAAAAAAGAGCTTGCAAGCTTGCAAATAAATATATAGCTGCAGGGCTTGGCTTAAAGTGAAAGTTTTTAGACTATCTGCAATGAAAACAATTGACAGAAAAACCCATGCACTTACAACACTCCTACTAAGAAAAATATGAGCATTTAGTTAGTTGAAGAAATCTAAAGCTGTCAAGAAAGCAACTTTATGATTATAATCCCTGTCTCGCTGAGAAATCCTGCAATGCTTTCATCAAGGACATCGTTTTTTCAGAAGCTCTGTGAACCATCCCACTCCAGTAATTATCTGCTGCTAAGTAAGTTCTTTGCATTTTACTCAAGGATATCCCCATAAAACCCAAACAAGATGACTAAAACAGATTACTTATCATTGATATGTTTTGAAAGTAATATATAACAAATTCCATTTATCCCTAAATTTTTTCTTAGGAAGATTATACCTGAATCTAGAAATTCCTGTGGCATCTTCAAGGTCAAATGACATTTTGTAGAATAAGAAATCAGTTTTTTCCAAAATAAAGGATACATGTTTTGGTTTCTCTGGCATTTTGTTAAAAAAAGAGTCTCTCTACTTGGTGACATTACCTTGAAAGATATTTATGATGATAATTTGACTCATTTTAAGAATTTCAAGCTTTTCTTTATTATAAAACAAATTAAATTATTTAAGAGTATTTTATTCTAGTGTTTGAAAATTTGGGAAGATCATAATTTATAACATAACCAAATAACTGAGTAGCCAAATTTTTTAATTTCTAACCATGCTAGATAATAACTGAAATTGATTATAATTATCTCTCTAGATTAGTCATTGGTGAGTTGATTAAATTTGTAACCATTATGATTCAGACTTGCTTGAAAATTTATTAAATGCCTTTAATATGTCTGATCTAATATAGTAGGCAGCTAACTTTTATGTACTGGACAGTATCCTAAAACTTCTACCTGATAAAGTGAAGTTCTGTTAAGAAAATATTATTTCTGATTCTTTCCTTCCTTTGTCCCTCCCTCCTTAACTCCCATCCTGTCTTTATTCTGTCTTTCATTCACATGTTCAAATTTTAAAAATTTGGTTTAAAAATCTATTGTTAAGATCGGGTAAAGGTTTGGATGCAAAACAAAAACAAAAACAAAAACAAAACAAAAGCCAAAAGAATGAAATCTATCCTTAAATTTAGAGGTATCCATGCCCTAATCCATAACCTGTAAAATATGTTACCTAACATGGCAAAAGAACTTAGCAAAATGATTGATTTAGAAATCTTGACATGAGGAATTACTTTAGATTATCTGGTTTAAGCTAGTTTAATCGTATGGATCTTCAAAGTAGAGAATCTTTAGGTTACAATTAGAGAAAAATATGATATCAGAAAAACAGAAGCATGAGATGCAACACTCTGTTGCTAGTTCTGAGAGCCCTAGAGTTTCCAGAAATAAGTCAACACCTTGATTTTAGCTCTGTGATAACAATATTGGACCTCTGATCTATAAAGCAACTCTAAGATTAATTAGTATTGTTTTAAGCCACTAACTTTTGGTAATTGGTTTTGGCAGCATTAGAAAACTAGTACAAAGGATTGTAATCTACTGGATAACAAGAAATATAACGTATTAAAGTGTGATTGGTAAATGCTTCAGGAATTGTATGAACACAGAACTGTGAGTGTATTAGTTTTCTGGGGCTGCCATAACACAGTACTACAGATGGAGAAGCTTCTACAATAGAAATGTATATTCTCACAGTTCTGAAGGCTAGAAGTCCAAGATCAAGGTGTTAGCACATCTGGTTCTTCTTGAGGCCTCCTTTGTTGGTCTGTAGTTGGCTGCCTTCACACTGTGCCCTCACACGATCTTCCGTCTGTGTGTGCATATGTCAGAGTCCTAGCCTCCTTTTATTTCAAGGACACCAATCATATTGGAATAAGACCCATACATGACCTCATTTTGCCTTAATTACCTCTTTAAAGTCCACATCTCCAATATAGTCACATTCTAAGGCTAACACTTCATCATATGAATTTAGGAAGGGCACAGTTCAACCTACAATAATAGGATTAGTGAGTGAAAAATAACTTGGGAAAACATTTCAAAGGAGATTAGATACTTAAGCATGCTGCTATTTTTCAGACAAAGAGGTAGAAGAGCATTAAGCTTGGTTGAACTACCAAATGCAAAGACATGGATTCTTCAAAACTGCTACTCTTCTTTGATACAAATATTTGACCAAGAGTACTAGAAGAATAAATTTCAAAGTGAAATTTCCTCCATCTACTCTTTACCCTCTGACTTCAAAGATAAAACTACTGCTAACATATTCTTATGTATTCTTCCATATGATTTTAATTCACAAGCAAGCACGTGTTAATTTACAAAATAAAATAAAATAAAATAAAAAAAACATACACAGTACTGGGCTACTTGATTTTTTAATTTTAAATATGTACTAGTTATATATCTATATAATTATAATGACTATGTACTATTCCATTTTAGGAGTACACCATAATTTATCTACTCCCATATATATAAGTATGTTCTCCTTCTGCAAATAAAGCTGCAATAAACATTTCCTATACATCTATCTTTGTCTATAGACTGGATTTATTAAATAGAATGAACTTAATGGATGCAGACAGAAAGATTGTTTTGTTACTGTTGCTGGGTTCTTGTTGTTTACTACAGCTTTTAACAGGGGTTCTCAAAGCATGGTTCCTAAACTATTAATATTAATCAACATCACCTGAAAATTTAGAAATACAAATTCTCAGATCCCAGAGACCCTCCCGGAACTACTGAATCAAAACCCCTGGGGATGGGACCTGAAATTTGTGTTTTACCAAATCCTCCAAGTACTTCTGAAGCATATTAAAGTTTAATAATCACTGCTCTCGTACCTCCCTCATTCTTACTCCTTTGAAGACACCTCAACCAGGTCGCCTAGGTTTCTCATATTTTTTAATTTCATTATTCATTTTTAGCATTAAAACATCTCATGGAAATTGAACAGAAAATTTGGACTTCAAAATCAATTCAAGGCCTAAACTATGACTTAGTAAGTAAGGAAAAGGGAAGATTTTCTATTCTAGAAATTTTCTTTTTCTTTTTTTTTTCAATTTTTCATTACGTTTGGTACTTTTAGATATCTCTTTCTTCTCTGAAATCCTAAAATCTGGGAGTAGAGCTGGGGAAAAAAGAAACCATCTATTAAATTATTCGTGCTGTTGTACTCCAGCCATTAGAATCTTTCACGAGGTAGACACTCACATGTGGATTTCTAAAAGACCTTCACAGGCATCTCTAATCTTCAAAGTTCTATGAGAGTGGTCATGCACTCTCTGGTTGTCCTCTCGTAGCTCCCCACTCCATCAGCCCCCATCTCCTGCATCTTTAGCCCCTGCCCTGGCAGTTCACTGGACAGCCTCTTTTTTCTGGAGTCCTCTACTTCCAAAATCTGCCCTCTTAATTTGCTATGAGGTTGAGATGGCTCAAACTTGATTATTTCCACAGCCATCAATTAACCATAGCAAATTCATGAATCTGCATCATGTTGATTGTTGGGAGTATAGATGATTCTTCTGCTATCCTTTTTCTTTGCCAGTTGTTAGGGTTTGAGAGGTCCTAATAAAAAGTGATCCTTTTCCATCTGAGATAAAATCAAATGCAATAGATATACTAAAAATGGAGATGGACATCAGATACTAGTGTTATTATTGATAAAATTTATTTGCAGGAAATAACTTAGAACTGTATCCATAGGACTTGCTAATATCACCTCCAAATGAGATGGAATTAGTTATCTAGTCATAGATACAGCTGGAAAACTGCAGTACTCTCCTCCCAAGAGAAGCCTCCTTAATCCTTGGGAGACAAGCAAATGATAAGGCATGCTTCTGGTGGACAAGCTGGCTCTCAAGAATAAAGAAAGGTAAAAAACTGAGCCAGGCTAGTCAGCTCCTTTCCAGACACATGAGATAAATTTCTTTCCAGTTAGAAATGAGTGAGCAATGAAAAGAGAAGCAAGACTTTAGCCTAGCTCAGTACCATCCAACAGAAATAAATATGAATAAATACTAGCTACATACACAATTTTAAATTGTCCAGTAGCCACTTTAAAAAAGAAAATTAAAAAACAAGTAAAATTAATTTTAGTATTTTTTTTACTTAAAAATACTGCTATTTCACCATGTAATAAATATTTTAAAATTGATATATAATATTCCTTTTTATATTAAGTCTTCAAAATCTAATGTGTATCTGACACTTTCCGCCACATTTGAATTAGGTCTAGTCATATTTCAAATGTCCTGTTAAAGCTATGTGACTCCTGGCTTCCATATTGGACAGTGCAAGTCATTTAACACGTTCAACATTAAACATAAAAAAGAAAGTGTTTGTGGTGTGTTCAAATCCAAGACCACGGAGCCAATTGAGATTAATTATGAGCCTTTATTAGCCGGCCGGTGTGACTCTTCCCACTAGAGGATCAGCCCGAGCTTTCAGAGGAGGTAGCTTATAAAGCCTAAAACACATCAAACAAGCAAGCAGTTTTACAGAAGCAGAAGTTAGCCATTAGTATATTTTTGCACATGACATCTCCTAGAACTACACCCTAGTTATACATTAAGCAGATTATAGAAGCAGAAGTTGGCTGTTATTGTCTGGTGCAAAAATGTTATTTTCTGGGGGACTCTTAAATCTTACAGCAAAACAGGGCCTGGTAGACAGTTGTTATCTGCATCCTGGGGTGATATTGTTGTTGTTTTTTCTTCTTCTTGGGTGCTGGACCTGAAGATATTACTCACTGTCTTGCCCTAATAACTAATTTACTGGAGAATTTTTCACTCTTACAAAAGATTGTAAGCTTCCCCTACCATCAGCCAATTCCATATTACAGAATTTTCCAGACATAAAGGATACATAGGTTTCTATAACCATGGCATGGAAGAAAACTGTCTTATTTGTTTAAGCCACTGTAAGTCAACTTTTCTCTTACTTGCAGCCAAAACATTACTATATGATCCATCCATTGCCAGAAGCCTCTAACAAATTGTGTTATACCAACAGTATTTTTTTTAAATTAATTTCCCCACCACTTCCACCCCTGACCTATGGATGTTGCCAACTCCCCTTAAGAATTGGATCTCTGAAAGCCGGACATCTCCTCCACACATTCCTGTGCGAGGAGTGTGTGTGTGTGTGGGGGGGGGGGGGAGATATTTTCTTTTCTTCTTGCAAAGCAAATTCTTTTTATTCAATTGGGTCATGAGGAAAAGTCTCTTATTTTGAAAATTTTATCATTTTTTTCATTTTTATACTTACATATGAGCTTAAAATATATTCAAAGAGATTACAATTGATTATATACTATTAGGCCAGAAATTAAGCTTTTACACTATTAGTAGTCAGACATATTCAATTTATCTATGGATTCAGAGTCAGCATTCATGTCAAATCTGTTTTCAAGCTATCTTATAAATATATACAATTATCTCTTTAAGGGTATCATTGTGTTCTTAGAATTTTACATTATCTTATATTAACAAAGTTTTGCATAAATTTGAGATGTTTGAATGTGATTATTCTGAAAGTGTGTGAGATTTTCTTAGTAATATTGTAATTATCACAATCAGAACCTCATTCCAGCTGATTGTGATGAGCATGCAATCAGCACAACAATGTAGAAATGGCCTGTTACACCAGCAAATATTGAACCTGTATAACAAATGGAAATTTCAGGAATGTCTCTGTGAGGAAGTTAGGTCATGTATACGAGCCCTCTACATGGACCTTTGTTATTTCAGAATTTCCCTCAAGTTTGTCCCCACATCATTGATATCTCGAACAGGGAAAGTTTCAATAAGTACAAGTCCCAATAAGTACCTCAGATTACAGAATGAAAGATATTCTCTTTCCTCTTCCCCTTAGTCTTTTAGTTTAGGGACTGGATTTGCCCACACTTTTTTTTTTTCTAATTATTGTTGACATTCAATATTATTTTCTTTAGTTTCAGGTGTACAGCATAGAGGTTAAACATATAATTTACAAAGTGATCCCACCTGGCACCATATATAGTTGTTATAATGTTATTGATTATATTTCTATGCTGTACTTCACATCTCCATGACTATTTTTAAACTACTTCTTAATCTCTTACCTTTTTTACTCAATCCCACACCTTCCTCCAATCTGGCAATCATCAGTTTGTTTTATGTATCTATGAGCTGTTTCTGTTTTGTTTGTTCATTTATTTTGTATTTTAGATTTCACATAAAAGTGAGCTCATATGGTATTTGTCTTTTCTGTCTAATTTATTTCACTTAGCACATATTCTCTAGGTCCATCCATGTTGTTGCAAATAATAAGGTTTCATTTTTTTTATGGCTGAGTAATAGTCCATTGTATTATTTTACAGGGAGAATAAAAAGCAGAAGGAAAACAATAAGTTGAAATGTATGAAACTGTTGTTTTTGTAGCTCAAATATTGGTAATTTTTTATGGATCAGCTATGTACAAAGAACATTAAGCAAAAAGACTGGCTGATAAATTGCTGGATATGTGAATCAGATAAAGAGGTAACACATGTGTGAGAAATTATTCAGAGAAAAAATAAAGAAAAAAAATTTCAAATACCTTAAATCCAGTAAGTCAAATAGGAAAGGAGAGAGAATTGAGAATTGAAATCAAGTCTGAATACCATGTTTTGACTAAGTATATGGAAATTCTTGGCCAGACTGCAAAGCCATCATAAAGAATTAAATTATCTTCATTGAAAAGGTGTTGACAGTTCAACACTGTGATAAACTAAACTTATAATGCATAGTAAGTTTTCAGGAAAAGCTTATTCTTACTGAAAGTATATGATTACTTCAACCACTTAAAACTTAGAAAAGCATGATTATCACCATTATTTTCATGTTCAAAATAGATCCTTATTGTGATAATAATATTCAAGATGTGAATAATGCAATTTTAACTCGATTTCCTATCTTAAATATTAAAGAGAAATAACCCTTTCTTCACCTCTCTCTCATAGAATCCTAACACTTTACCTTAGCCTTCAGTATTCATTGTAATTTGACTCCTACATTCCTCTTTACTTTATTTCCTACCATTTCCCTTTTATTTATCCCCATTATCATCTACTGTCCAAATTCTAAGAATGAATATAGGTCTCTAAAATAATTAAACTAATATAAATATTTGAAATATGATTTATTTGCTGTACATTTGGTATTAATATAATGGGCGATATATAAAATTCTATTTGAAATTATTTCAAAATTAAAACTCTATTTAGAAAGTAAAGATAACATACACACATATACAATAACAGGGGGAATGACTATTTTGACAATATCTGTAGTAGTTTTCTAAAGAATGTGTTTTTAAAAGAATGTGTTTTTAACTGTATTACTATATAATATTTTTATGAAATTAAGCTGCAATCTACTTAAAAACCAAATAAAGCATTTAAAAAAGTTGAAATTGTTGTTATCTATAACAGAATCTTTCTGTAATCCCAATACTTTCATTAAGAAAATATTCTCTGTACAGACCTGGGGTAACTGATAAGCTCAAAGCAAATTCTGCAAGAGGATATTCTAAATTCTAATAGTTTGTATTTAATCAAGTAAATACTCATTGTAAATATTTTCATCAGCACATCTTTTTTACCTGCACTCAGGGAGTTTATCTTTGACAAATATTTTTACATAAAAAAATTGTCAAGTAAGTCATTCTGATTTATAATTGTTTTAGATGTTCTGCATATTTAGATCTTAGAAAATTATAGGTCTTGTCAGCATCATTTCATTCTTATACAGAATCTAAATTAACCAATGCAACATGGAAACTCCATCAAAATCAACTTATTCTAAATGCAATTATAAAATTTCAAACTGCATCTCATACGCTATTTGAACTCCCAACATTTTACTTGTTTGTTTCATGCTTTGTTCTTACATAAATGAATTTTCAAATCTTTCTGTTGGTAAGCTTTGTTTTCAATAATTGCAATTCTCTAAATGCTTCAAAAGATGGAGACTCTTGGCATTCACTTGTTGAATGTTTGGTTAAAGATTTCTCATTGATTTTCAGTGATGTGTCAATAAGAGTTAGAGGAGTCACATATTTAAAAGTTCAATACCATGGTAAAATACTTAAGTTGAACTACAGGTAGATTTTTCAAAGGCTCGAACATTTTAAAAATCTGAATGATATGAGGCAGCAAAGAGAAAATACCAACTGCCATGCTGAAGTATTTTGTTGTACTCCATATCAATTTTGTCATAGATTTTAAATGTGTATACACAAAAATGTTCAAGAAATTCATACTTCCCTTGTCTTAAAGGTCAAATTCATAAAATTCTCTCTAAATTTAAGATCTGTTAGTTAAGTATTTATATTTTCTTCTATGCAATTTATTGTTTCAGGTCTTATATTTAGGTCTTTGATTCATTTTGAGTTAATTCTGGTATGTGGTGACAGATAGCAGTCTAGTTTCATTCTTTCACATGTGGCTTTCCAATTTTTCCTGACACCATTTATTGAAGGAGTTTTCTTTTCTCTATTGTATATTTTTGGCTCCTTTGTCAAAATATTTTGCCCAAATATGTGTGGATTTATTTCTGGCTCTCAGTTCTATGAATTTGACCTCAAAGGCAAGGAAAGGAAAAACAGAAATAAATGAATGAGACTATATCAAACTAAAAACCTTTGCACAGCAAAAGAAACCATCAATAAAACAAAGAGGCAACTAACTGAAGGGGAGAAGATATTTGCAAACACCCCCAGTAAGGAGCTAATATCTAAAATATATAAAGAACTTCTACAACTCAACAATAAAAAACCAAAAACAAACAAACCAATTACTAATGGCCAACAGACATATGAAAAGATGCTCAACTTCACTAGCTATTAGGGAAATGCAAATCAAAACCACAATGAAATATCACCTCACACCTGTCAGAATGGCTATCAACAGGACAAGTAATAACAGATATTGGAGAGATTGTGGGAAAAAAGGAACCCTCATACACTGCTGGTGGGACTGCAAATTGGTGCAGTCACTATGGAAAACAGTATCCCATAAACCTAAGAATAGAATTACCATTCCCTCTTCTGGGTATTTACCCCCCATAATTGAAAACATTTATCTGAAAAGATATATGCACCGCAATGTTCATTTCAGCATATTCACAATGGCCAAGACATAAAAACAGCTAAAGTGTCCTTCGATAGATAATTGGATAAAGAAGAAATGGTACATCTATACAATGGAATATTACTCAACCACACAAAAAAGATGAAATACTGCCATTTGCGATAACATGAATGGATCTTGAGATTATCAAGCTAAGTAAAATAAGTCAGATAGAAAAAGTTGCAAACCATATGGTTTCACTCACATATGGGATATAAAACTAAAAGCAACAATGAACAAGATAAGCAAACAAAAATTCATATACACAGACAATAATAGTTTAGTGGTTCCAGAGGGAAAGGAAAGGAGGGACAGAGGGATGTAGAAAAAGGGGAAAGGGGATCAAATATATTATAACAAAAGGAAATTTAACTTTGGATGGTGAACATGCAATATAATATACATATGACATATTATTAAATTGTGCACTTGAAATCTATCTAATTTTATTAACCAATATTACCCTACTAAATTTAATTTAAAATCTTTTAAAAATAAACCTAATGCAAATGTTTAAAATTATAAATTTTAACTCTCATATGTACCATAACAAATTCCAGAACAACTTTTCCACTTTGTAGTTTTCTTAATTTAGTTAATAGCAATCTTTTTATAACAATTCTACATGCACTATGTCCCCCAAAACTTTTATTCGCATTATCATCCTAGAAACAATTTTAAATTTAGTTCTGAACTTTTACACTAATAATGTTAAATATAACACCTTTACCAGAATGAGCTTCCAAAGATTTACTTTGATTACATGAATATGTTCTTTAAAAGGAAGCCATTATAGAAGTTAATTTAAGTGTTTTTCTATTTTAAGCATTTAATGACATTTATGTGAAATTGGTATAATTATTTGCCAAATTCTTCTGCTGTTAATGGAGCCAATTCATTAACACCTAATATTCGCTTTGGTCATGAAAAATAAAATTTGAAATTAAGAATGAGCAAAACTAACTTGGAAGAATAATTATTCAATCTAAATTTGCCTTCCATAGCCTCAAGTATCTAATAAATTTTCAAGCAGAGAATGATTTATGTTTAACTTAGCAGATGTAGGTTTTCTCGTTTCTGGTCATATATATCATCATGGCCTCCATAGTGGATAATAAATGTTGACCAACACTTTCATGTAGTTTACATATTCCTCATTAATTTTTTGAGCACAGGACAATCAGGTCTTTTTTGTTTTGTTTTATTTTGTTTTTAACTCATGGCTACTGATACAATTTATTGAAAAATAAAAATGTCTTTACCAAACAATAAAATAGAGATATATACTATATGCTAAATGACAAAAGGATTACTAAGAGAAATCTATATACAAATTACAGGAGAATAATTTCTAGAGCTTTCAAGATGACCCTTGGTGATTCCGAGGCCCTCAAGTGAAAGCTTGCAAAAATTTTACAAAAATCACCCACCACATTGAAGATAATTTAGCCTTTGTAACTGGCCAACATTTGGATGTGGGAGAATTTTATGAAAATTTCTGCATATGTCTCTGGTGCCTATCATTTCTATCACCAGTATAATAATGACACATAGTTAAGAACCCAAATCTCCAGGTCCCGTTAAATATCTTTAAACAGATTTCACATATTCTATGACTTTTTTTGCATATCTATATTGCTATTTATTCTCAGAATGAGCCTTGCTGAAAGAGTTATGGCTCGAAAGTAGAAAAAATTACCTACTTTTTGTGCCCAGCATAGGAAATTTTAACCTATATCTCCAATGATAAAGGTACTCACACTCCAGGGACCATCATTACAGAACTTTGAAAGACTTGCCATATAATTAGAAACTTTATAGTTCAGATCTCACTAAGTCATTAATAAAGCAGAGATAAGATTCAATTGAACAAAGTATCTGTCACTCACTGGCTTCATTAGCTAAGAATGTTCTCATACCTATGAGATCCATATCTTCTGAGTCCCATCAGCGGCATTATATAAGTTATTGCATGTCATTGTATAAGGTTGAGTACTTTTCTGATTTTGGAGTCCAACTTACTTCAATCAGACATCAACACATGGCAAACTACTTCAAAGAACTCATGCAATATTTGAATCTTATCACCCACACATACAAGCTGCCTTTCCTTCACTCCCTCCCAAACTCTACATGACAAGACCCAGAGACTTTATCTTCTGAAAAAGAAGATAAAAAAAAAAAAAAAACTGCTTGTAACTACTTTGAAAACAACTGTTTCAAGTACTTCTAGCCTCTAGCACAGCAATTAAAATCCATAGTATAGATACTTAGATATATGGATGGATCCTGGTTAAAGGGATTTGAAGCTTCATAATTCAATCCCTGGACTGCCATTTCATTGAGCAATTTAAAATATCTGATCCTTAATAATTCTTTGGAAGCAGATAGTTATCAGAAAGTGACTTCAATCCAAGAGCTTCAAATCAAGAGGACAACTGCATGATGCACCCAAACTTGCAGGACAAGATTGGTTCACCAGGGCTACTGATTGTAATGCTTTAATCTTCACACCTCTGTTCTTTCTTTTCCTGGCTTTCTACCCTCTGCTGGATTAAGGTTTTAGATTTTTAACATGTATTTTTTTTAACCATAATACTTACTAAATTTTACACCTTGTATTGCTTTCTGAATCCTCATATTCCTTGGTATGAGTCCAATCCCTGCCTGCAGTCTTTTCATCATTTGGATGAAATGTACAATCAAACTGGCTGCTGGGTTTGTACATATTTACCTGTGAGTGCCAACCAGTTCCCTTAAGTAACAGTCCCTTGTAAAAACAACTTGCTCTGATCAGTAATTAGACTCAATCATGATATAACTCTCAATCGATAGATAGCATAATAGTCCAGATAAACCAAAAGTAAACCCCTATCATAAAATGCCTATAAAGGGAGGTTTCTGATTCCTAAATAGCCAAGATCCAGTTGTAATAAATAGACTCCATAATCAAATTTCACAGAGTTAAGGCTCAGAAAAGAAAAGGAAATATATGGCTTATATTTACCTGTCTCACACAGACCTTACAACAAAGGCTTAATATGTAAGTTAAGAGTCTGACTTCCTGTAAAATCTAACCATTTATCTATTTAATAATTATAGTCTCCTGCCTAGCATCTAACTGCTTCTGATAGGCCTGAAATCATAAAATAAAACTGAGATACTTAATAGGGATATTTTAGCCAAGATCACATCCCTGGCTATACTCCAATGACTGGTAATGAATTTGTGGGGGTGGTGGGACACTATTGGCCACTGCAGGCAAACGACTTATTGTCTCAGTAAAGTGATAATTATCTTCAGAATGGTCTCTAATATCAGGTAGGGTCCACTTTGACCCTATATTTCTCCTTCTTTGAAAAAGAACTCACTTTTAACTGATTCGAGAGGGAAAAAACAAGGCCTCAGTTGAGGTTCAAAACCTTAATCATTCAATGGAATTTCTAAATAACTTTTTTTTGTTCTCAAGACTTTTCATAGCACACTAAAAGAAGACACAGAATGTGAGGATGCACTTACCTGCCATGGTTCAATGACTGACAGAGGAGCTAGACAATCTCACTAAATTCATGAGTGGAGGACTATGATGATTTAAAACTGATTTAAAACAAAGCAACCTTAGACAGAATATTGGCCTCCTGAGCTCATATAATCAATAAGTAATTTTAGGGGGACACTGTTGTACACTCATCCATACAGCCTTTTATGAGACCTTGAATATTACTCAGAAGATCTTGGAAAAAAATCACACAATTAATTGATTTGCTCATAATACCATAGCTGGTTCTATAGGCTGTTAGCTTAGGAATGGAATCTGTTGTCTTGGTTTAATTTAGGCACTCTAGAATTTAGGCTTAGAAGCCTACCAACTCTGGTTATAGTTATTCTCCTAATATTTGAGTGGCACAATTCAAGTGTGGGATCTCCAGCCCCTAAATACTGATGTACAGTCACTGTCTCATTGAGCGATCCTTCCCGCCAAAAAAGATCATCTTACAAATAGAATAAGAAAACTTGATATATGTAGTAGTTGAAAAACTGCTACCAGCAACTTGCTATATAATTGTAACTTTCCAAAAGGCGATATAGATCTAGACTGATTGTTTCCCCAGAGGATAATGATTGATCCTCCGGCCTGGACTGGAAAATGACAAGTAAGGGCTGAAAATGAGGCCATCTGTGTCTTTATGACTTAGAAGAGACTGTAGATCACCTATGTCAACATGACTCAGTTGTTTTGTTCCAAGAAAGTTTGCAAAAAAAAAAAAAATCTGTAAACCAATAAGTAGCTTCACTCTTTGCTTCTGGAAATTCCCATAGATCAATTTATTAGAGGTTTTGACTGCTTACCTGGGAGAATGGATTGCTTATCAACCATAGTTTATTAATTAAGACTTTGTTTCATGACCTGGGTTTCTGATATCCTCCAATCCTAAACTACGGTTTTTATTTTTTTTAACCTAATTCGTGTCGCATTTTTAAAGACCCACCTTAAAGGACTTTAGCTTACACAACAAAGACCTATAACTACTCCAATTCTGACCTTTCCTTTCTCCAACCTGCCAATATCCTATCAAGAAGGTGTACTTTCTCACTGAAGGAAGTTCTAATACACTTACTTTTCTCTATTAACAAATTATTTGGTGATATTTTTCAGAATTCGATTATCTTACTCTCTTTCCTTGGCCATCAGTCCCCCCTTCTCCAATATCATTCACCTCAGTCCTAAAATTTCCAATAGTTCCTTCTCTCTTCCTCTCTTTTTCTGAGGATGATCTGCTTACTTTACATTAAAAACATAATAATAATTAAAATGTAACTTCCATAGTCTCTACCATGAAATCTACCAGCTTACCTGAATCTACCTGAACACAAATATTTTGTCTTTTTCAGCTTTCTCCTTATTAGAGCAGATGTTCTTCTTGCTGTTACTAGGTCTCTACCACTGCTTGTTTCAGGGAGTTGAGTTCAAGGCTCTTACAAGAGGGGAGAGAGACAGTCTGAACTCAGTTCCTCAAAACTGAGAGTGGTGGAGTTTTAAGAGCTGAGGTGATGAGCTCTTAGGCCTTCTGGATTTACTAATTGGCCTTATACAAAGGAAAGCTAAATTTTCTCTTATTTTCATAACAAGATGTAGTTTCACAACTTGGAGCAAGAAGCTCACTAAAGTTAGACTGCTATATCCCTACCCTCATGAAGACAGAAGGTAGGGGCACTATCTTCCTCAATGTTACTTTTCAAAGAGATGCCCCAAAAGCCTTGAGAAAGACATTCCTGGGTTGTAAAATTGGCAAAAGACTTTTATAAAGAATTACATCTCAAAGGGGCAGAGAAGAGTTTACAGTCACAAGTTTTCTAAAGTAAATGCTCTGTGAAAAGGGAGGTTAGGGACTTAGATTCAGTAAGAAGCCTGTCTACATTTAGTCAAGCTGAGGGAAACATTATGATCATCTTGGTCATAAGCCAACATACTTCACATTGTTAAAATCTCTTTCTCAAATCTTTATTATCCTCCTGTATCTCCAACTACATTCCTCTGCTACACTTTAGAGAAAAATTCCTCAAGTCTACACTACGTGTCTCCATATATTTTTTTTCTTATTTGCTCTTCAATTTTTTCCTTTTGAAATATTTCAAACATACAGAATGATTCATAATGTATATATGAATATATAAATAGAAATAAAACCCCTTAAACTCACCACCAGTTTTAAGAAATAGAACAGTGCATAGTAGTGTAGCTTCCCTTTGAAGTATTCTACCCCATCATGCATTGCCTCCTACTCTAATCAAGATAGATATTATAAAGAATCAAGTTTTTCATAATTTACTTGCTTTTATCACAAATGTGTATATTACTAAATAACACATTGTAAATTTGAACTTTATTAAAATGATATCAAACCACAATTTTATTCATGACTTGCTTGTTTAGACTCATAATTATGTTTTTCAGGTCACCTATGAAAATATATGTATCATAGTTCATGTATACTAATTTTCGCTATCTATTTATACACATATCTATTGATAGGCATTAAAGTTGTTTAGGTTTTGTTGTCGTTTATTGTATTTGTAATGAACACATTTTACTTTGGCACTTGTGTAAGATTTTCTCTAAGTTGAAATTGTATTTCCCAAAATCATCAATTTAGTATCAAATAGTGACAGATTATTTTTGACAAAGTCTCATCGGTCTCATAGATCACTATTCTCACAGATTATTCTACATCCTTGCCATCACTTGTTATTAGTTAACCTTTAAATTTTTGTCAATCTGGGGTATAAAACTGTAATTAGATCCTGCTTTCAATTTGCATCCCTGATTATTAATGAGGTTGAAGAACTCTTTCTGTTTTTCTTGGATGTTTGTGTTTCCTAGAAATTTCTGTTCATGCCATTGGTCATTCCTCTATCAAAATGTCTATTTTCTTACCTTCATTTTTAGGTAATCTTTATATACTTTAAAATCTAATTTTTGACATTTCATGTGTTACACAAATCTCAGTTTGTGACTGATCTTTTCATTATTGTAGGATGTCTCTGATGAATTCTCTTAAGGCCTTTTACCTGGGAAGGGACAGAACTATGATTTTAACTCAGGGTGAAATTCTAACTCCAGAGGCTTTCCATGCTCTACTACTACTTCTGGGCACATCCTCTTATAGCTCTCATTCATCGCCCTGGCCTTCTTTCTAGTTGTTCCTCAACACACCAAGCAAGCTCCTGCTGCAGGTTTTACACTTCCTTTTGCCTCAGCCTAGAACCTTTTCCCTCATAATGCTGCAGAACTTATTTCCTCTCTTTCTTAAGCTCTCTGTTTAAATATTACCTTATTATAGAGTACCTTTCTGACCAGTCTATTAAAAAAAAATGGCATGTCTCTGCTGTAATTCTCTATATATTAAACATGTTTTACTTTTATTTATGGCATTAATCACTACTGTATATATTACATAACTATTTGTATTCTTATTTGTTATCTTTTTCCCTCCTTGAAAATATGGCTCCATAAGAGCAAGGATTTGTCTCTTAGTTACTTCTGTATCCCCAGTGTCTAGAACTGTGATTGGCATACAAAAGGTGAACAATAAACATAAGTAGATAAATAATGCCTCTTAACTATATTTTCCATGATAATTCTCACTTCCGTTATGTATTTTTACAGACAATATTTATAACAATTCACTTTAAAGGTATGGAGCAGAAAGAAACTCGTTATTATTACAATAATAATCATCCCATTTGTTTCATAATAGTTCCCATTACTTTTTCATAAACGTGCAATTCTGTGAATACATTATAAAAAGAATATATTTATTAACATTGAATAAAAAGGGGTTTTCATTTGACTAATAACATTTGTTTATTTAAATAAATTATTATGTTCTAACCACAATAGTCATTATGTAATGAAATAGCAATCATTCACTGAGTTACAGATTTTTTTTCCATCTATCTCTGAAAAGCAAATAGAGAGAAATTACTTTCTAATTGTTTTAAAGAGTCTGAAATTTTAACTGTGACTAGCTTGAGGTTTACCTTACTTGCAAGCTAACAAGTTTGCCTGTCAGGTTCATAGATGCTGACATCATACACGAGACTGCTGATCAGCAACAAAGCATTTTATTACTCACAGAGATGCAATAGTGAAAGCAACAGCATTTAGCACTTCTCTGAGCCTGGGTTTCCCAAAGCACTATGTGAAGATGGCTACATGATGCCTACTCATCTAGTGCAATGCAGTATAGACGAGACACCCTGGACTTAGAGACCTCAAATTTGTTATAATGCTCAGTAAGTCAGCCTGACTTTTGACAAAGACAGACGTTACTATAGTGGAAAACAAACAAACTTGGATATATCTCCATCTTGCAAAGCTGTTCACTGTACTTACATTCTTGAAAAGATAGTCTGAAAAAACAGCAGTCAATGCGTCTGTTCACAGATGTACAGAAATGTGAGAGACTCGTAGAGACTTCTCTCTCCATGGGCACAATTTGACATTAATTCTAAATATATGTGGAAATAAAGTTTTTGATGCACCTTGAGAGCTTTTCACAAAAGTCCTTCTCTTTTCCATATTTCTTCCACCAACAAGATTTGTCTTTCTTTTAATTACATTTTAGAAATCAGATTATAAATTGCCACCTCTAGGAAACCTCCCATGATTCACTGAGGTTGAGATGTGCCCCTAGCTTTCCAGAATTCTGAACATACGCTGACTATTATGTCACATATCAGTTTGTATTTTAATAGCCCATTGAATCATCTTTTTCCCTTTTAACCCATAAGCCTCTTGAGGGCAGGTGCTATGATTTATTAATCAATGGGCTCTGGTAACTTAAAACAGGATTTGACCCACTGTTAATTCTCAGTAAAATATTTCATCCTGAGAGTTTAAGAGATTTTCATAAGTTATAGAAGTTTTGAACTCTTTATTAATGTTAGGCATTGTGCTAAATATTTTCTGAGATAAATCTTCATGAATACTCATTTTAGTTAATGCAGGAGAAAAAGTAAAATTTCCAATTAAAAAGAATTGAATAAACCTGATAAAAACTTGATGCACTAAAATTAATTATTCAGGTTACCTTAAGAAATTAATTTTTAATAGAATGTCACAGTGCTCCATTAGTTATTCAGGAATCCTGGACAAGCAGATGCAGATATTAAGAACACTGTACCATTCAACACTAGACACAAAATTTGGTGATTATAATTGGACTAAAGAATGATCTGTTTTTGTAATCAACACTCTAGGATAGTCTTATATTTTTCTGGAAAATAGAGAGAAAAAATATTTTGTCTCAAATACTCTGATATTTTGATTGAATATGGGTAAATATTCTTTGGGGTTTTGGGTTTTTTTTTGGTTCTTGTCTGCAAATAGGAATCTCATAGGAATGTTTTCTAGAAATATGGAATTAAGTCTATTATATCAAAGACAAGTACATTGCATTCTAAGCATGGTGGGAGATAAAATTTTCATAATAAAAGTAAATTCAAAACTTATAAAATATCTTATTTTTTTCTTTTTTTAAAAACTTAAGTTACCATGACAACAAAGTAGGCTGATGAATCCAATAGATCATTATTTCAATTGAGTTTATTTTTTTTCCCAAGGAAACAAAAACTTTTATTCTCCTTTAAGAATTTACAATATGCTGGGCAAATAATTTAAATGAATATGTCAATTAAAACATGCATCTTTAGGAATAACATCTGCCACAAAGTTTAGAATCCTACTGATTCTTGAAATTATTTGTTCTCTACTTAATCCTCAAGCACCTTGAATTGCAATATTTTTAAATCTGCCGAATAGAACTAAGGGTGAAATGGCAATAATTAGCTCTGAATTGCATTTTATATGACAATGCAAAAGCTCAACATTTGTTGCAGTTCACACAAAAGATCATAGGAGAGAAAAGAAACGTTCTTTCCTTATTAATTAGGTAGTTCTAATAATACACAATTTTAAGAATCTGAATAATTATTTTGATTAAAATGTTAATGTAGACTCTGTTCTCCAAAGTTTCCCCATCAATATTGCTTCAATAGTGAGATCATTCTAAAATATCACAATGCTAAAAATTCCATTAAAATAATTTAAAATGCAATGTATATTTTAGTCTATCATTTGCATGTTCATCACCAAAGAGAATGTGAAGGTCATTCAATTATGACAAGAGAATTTCGAGAAAACCAATATTTTAGACATTTATATAACTCTCATTTATCTGGTTAAAGACACTACTTTTTACATAATTTTAGCTGAGTAAACTTAGCCTAAACACAGAATTTTTCTAACTGGTTCTCTTCAAAAAATTTTTTGGAAATTATATATATTATTTAAAACATCAACAATAGCCCCAGTAGGAAAAATTAAACTGAGCACATTTACTACCTTTCCACACCTAATTAGCATCACTTAAACACTAAGAGTTTGTCATCAAGTTAATAGCTATCAGTCTAATAAAGAAGCCATTAGGATATGAACAAGAAATAATATAGACAATTCTATTAATTTATTGAATTTTAGGTTTTCCCTCTTTAATTTTATTTTTTCGCCTCTTTAATTCCCTCCCCCTTCCACACTTCCACCCTGACCAATGGATGTTGCCATTTCTCCTTAAGAACTGGATCTCTGAAGGCGGGGCATCTCTACCCCACACTTGTGGCATGCACCAGGCCCAGCACTCCCAGGGCCAGTGCACCTGGGGCCCCAGCACATGGTCCGTGGCTCCACCTGGGGTGCAAACCCAGGACCTTCTGTGTGTAAAGCAGACGTGCTAACCACTACACTATGGAGCCACCCCTTTGTTTTTAAATATAAGATTTTATATAGATAGATAATATTCACTATTGGTATCTGTGAGACAATTATCAAGACAGTAATTGTTATACATAGTTAAATATTAACTATTAATAGTTAAATCAATGACTATTATACATAGATGTGTTTTAAAACCTGATGGCTAAACAGAAATAGACAATGTATAAGCAGCACTGGACCTAACCTTTTGACTCTCTGTGTAGAGCGCACTGTTGTTCTGAACTTCTGTCTCAGATAGCTTATGGACAGTTTTTGCTTGAAAGTTGTCACTGGGTAACAGTCAATGATTCTCCGTGTGCCAGGCACTCTCCTAAGCATTTTATAGATATAACCATACTTACTCTACACAAAAATACTAATAGTAATTATTATTATACCCATTTTACATTATAATAAAACTAAAACTCTGAGAGAGATAGGGATATGACTAGGGATACAGATACACAGATGGTGGAATTTTGAGCAGTGATTCTGATTTAGGTCTGACTGACGTCAGAGCCTGGACCCTCAACCACATTACCACAAACCATTGGCTTTATCTCTTCTTTGCAATTTTTCTTTGGCTAGCATTTTAATTTTAGTTAATAGTTCTAAAATGTACACTATGCTCATAGTTTAATGTTTAGCACCTTTGGGGCATCCTAGGGTGCATTAGTCACAGGGTCTGAGGCAGCACGGCGAGAGAGACAAGAAAGGAACTGGTTGTTGACACTCCCTCCATTTAGGGTTGTCATATTTAGCAATAAGAATATAGGACATACTGTTAAATTTGAATTTCAGATAAAACTTTGAATTTCAAATATTGCCCAGAACATACTTATACTATATTTTATGTAACAAACCTAGTCACCACACACACACAGCTGTGGATAATAACCATAGCTCAAATTCCAAATGAGACTTTTGAAAATCATTAGCATTACTTTTTTAAAGCTATAATAGGAGATATCATGGAATCTAAGGCCTATGAAGAAAAATATTGTTAAAAGAAAAAGACCATGAGTAAACTTGTAAAAGATGTGAATTTATATTATGTGTACTAAAACAGAAGTACTAAAAATTTAAGAAAATGTCAATAGGATATTAAATATTTTGATTTCATAATAATGCATATTGGAAAGTTGCTTTTCATTCATCTTTGACCTTGAGATATCATGAGAGGTGGATGCTATTATAATAGTATTTATAAGAGAGTAGGTTTTTATAAATTAGATTCTAAAGTCTATTTTCATGTTTGTGGTTTTATCAGGCTTCTAACTATTGAGTTTTTTAAGTTAATATACAATAGTTAAAGTTATTCAGAAAAAGTATCCTTATATTCCACCTTTTAATCCATATCGCTTTATTTTTGAGAAAATATAATAATAATCAAAAAATAATCAAAAATAAAAATAATCAAGTCGATTTGCTATAGTTCTGTAGGTGTGCGTTTGAAATGTGATTATGCACATGCTAAAGATACAAACTTTTTCTACTAAATCTTTTTTTCAGTTGATTTCAAAGAAAGGCCTTGCTTCCTTTTATAAGAGTCTTTAAAACCATATCTGGCTTCTTTTATAAAACTGCAACCCCCTTATTCTTTAATCTGAAATACTCTGTGTCTGTATGTTTTCTGGGAGCTTAATTTCCTCTGCCATTACCCTCATTCTTTATATTTCAACAATACAAGGAAGTTCTTTGTTTGTTTGTTTGTTTGTTCATTTGTTTAAGTTTTACCACAATAAGTCATACCCTAGTTGGTGTCCAAGTAGGATATATGATTCTGAATGTATGATAGTTCCTATCTAACACCATTAACCTCCATCTGTAGGAGTTTTTTTAATTACTAATTATTCATTTAATGTCCAACAGCACGGGAACTACATAGGCGCTAATTATTCATTAAGACTTTCAATCTATTCACTCATCTTTAATTCCATTTTCTATTACCTTATTCTTTCTTTATTTCATTCCTTACTAAGCTTATATTCTATGACCATGATTATAATCTCTCTTTGAAGACATCCTCCACTCCTCATACTTCCTTCCTGCTGACAGACACATCTACCAAAACTCCAAGTTTGATTGAGCCCAGACATCTCCAAACCTGCATTCAAGAAGCTGAATGTTGCTTGAGAATGGGACATACCTGAGACAACTAGTTTCATTTTAAATTCATGATCCTAAACTAGAAAGCTCTTGCACAGCAAAAGAGACCATCAACAAGACAAAGAGGAAACCAATTAAATGGGAGAAGATATTTGTAAACAATGCCCCTGATAAGGGGCTAACATTCAAAATGCATAAAGAACTCATACAACTCCACAATAAAAAAACAAACAATAAATTAAAAACTGGACTGAGGACCTGAACAGACACTTCTCCTAAGAAGATGTACAAATGGCCAACAGACACATGAAAAGATACTCAACTTCATTAGCTGTTAGGAAAATGCAAATCAAAACTACAGTGAGATACTACCTCACACTGTTAGAATGGCTATCATCAATGGGACAAGTAATAACAAGTGTTGGAAAGGTTCTGGGTAAAAAGGAACCCTCATACACTGCTGGTAGGAATGTAAATTGGTACAGTCACTGTGGAAAACAGTATCAAGTTTCCTCAAAAAAACTAAGAATACAACTGCCATATGACCCAACAATCCTTTTCTGGGTATTTACCTAAAAAATTTGAAAATACTTATCCATAAAGATATATGCACCCCAATGTTCACAGTAGCATTATTCACAGTCTCCAAGACATGGAAACAACCAAAGTGCCCTTAAATAGATAATTGAATAAAGAAGATATGGCATATACATACAATGTAATATTACTCAATCAAAAGAAAAGATGAAATACTGTAATATCCAACAACATGGATAGATCTTGAGATTATCTCATTAAGCTAAATAAGTCAGACAAAAAAGTTGAGAACCATATCATTTCACTTATATATGGGATATAAATCTGAAAGCAACAAACAAGGTAAACAGACTCATTGACATAAATAACACTTTAGTGGTTATCAGAGGGAAGTGAGAAGGTAGGTAAGGTAAACAGGGTTAAATATATGGTGACAGAGAGAAATTAACATTGGGTGCTGAACACACAACATAATATACAGTGTATAATAGAATTATACACTCAAAACCTATATAATTTTATTAACCAATATCACCTCAATAAATGTAATAAAAATAAATAAAATAAAATAAAATACTGAAGAGGAACCAGTAAAAAGGTAAAAAGAAAACTTTAAATAAACATTCAACTCTAGGGGCTTCCAGTCAAGAGGGCGGAATAGAAAAACATTGTAGTTGCCTCCTCTCACAATCACATCAAAGTTACAACTAAGGTGGAGAATGGCCATCATTGGGAGTCACCTGAAGTCTAACTGAAGAAAAGTCCTATAACTAGGGATATACAGAAGAGGCCGCCCAAGTATGTAAAAGATGAAGAGACATGGAATGGGCTGGTCCCACAACTGCATGTGGCGGTTGAGAATCGAGAGGGATATCTTGGCTGCAGAGTCCCCACTGAAAAGCAAGGGGTCCTGGTCCCGTACTGGGCTCCCTAGCCCAGGGTTTCAGTGTCAAAAGGAGAATCTCCACAACTTCTGGCTGTGAAAACCAGCGGAGCTTGTAGCTGAGTGGGACAGAGAGCTTGGGAATCCCAGGTATCCTTTTTCAGGGCCCATGCACAGACTTTCTGCGAACTCACTCAGTCTGAGCTCCAGTGCTGGGGCAGCAGTTTGAAAGGTGCCAGAAACCTATGGGGAGGAACTGAATTGTCTGGCTTCAGGGCGAGGACGGAAGGGGCAGCTTTCTTCCAAACAAGTGCTGGCAAAATCCATTGTTTCTTTGTCGAGCCCTCCTTGCTCCCACTTGTGGATGCAGGGGCCACCATATCTGAGTCTCCATAAACACTAGTCACCCTGGAGATTCCCTGAGACCCACCCCACCCAACTTGCAGGCCCACCCAAATAACTTCTAGTGGCTTTTCCATATAAATGACCCTTCTTGGCTTATGCGGCGGACTCTCCCTAAAATCTCCCAAAAGTTTACAAACCCCAAACAAGGAGCATCTGGCCTGATGTGCCCTACACCTCTTGCGGAGCAGCCTCAAGCCTAGTGCTAAGGAACCCAAGTCCAGCACAGGTGGCGGCAATCTTCAGATTGCTTAATGACCCTTGTCAGGTGGCCCGGACAAGGCATGGGCTAAAGCTGAGCTTGGCTGGCAACGGGGTCCTTCCTAGAAGGCCCCAGGGCTGGCACACCTGTCTGGCTTCTGACTGAGCCAGAGCACCACCAGGGCTGCATCTGAGGATGACACACCCAAAGGGAAGACTGGGCAGGCACCTATGTCCTGATAAAGCAAATTCTGCTCCAGAGGGTCAGAGCCTCACGGGCCAGTCCTCACAACCAATCAGTCTAAGGTCAGTCCCTCCCATGACGTACCAATAACAACCAAGGCTCACCTACAACAGGAGGGCACACACACCTGCACAAGGGGCAAATCTGGAGCACCTGGCTCAGGTGACAAGGGAAGACTGCACTACTGGGCCCCACAGGACACTAATACATAAGGCTACTCTACTAAGATGGGGAGATTTAGGGGCCCTACCTAATTCATAGAAACAGACACAGGGAGGGAGCCAAAATGGGGAGACAAAACAAATGAAGGAACAGAACAAAGCTCCAGATAAAGAACTAAACAAAATGGAGACAAGCAGTCTACCAGATACAGAGTTCAAAACACCAGTTATTAGTACACTCAATGAATTTAGGGGAAGAGTAGATGAACTCATTGAGAACTTTAACAAAGAGACAGGAAACATAAAAATAGAGATAGAAAACATAAAAAAGAACCAGTCAGAAATGGACAATACAAGAACTTATATGAAGAATACATTAGAGGGAATTGACAGTAGATTACATGAAGCAGAGAATCACATCAGTGATTTAGAAAATAATACAGCAGAAAACACCCAATCAAAACAGCAAAAAGAAAAAAAAAGAATTCAAAAAAGTGAGAACAGTTTAAAAGGCCTCTGGGACAACATCAAACATACAAACTTCCCATCATAGGGGTACCAGAAGAAGAGCAGTATTGAAAACCTATTTGGAGAAACAATAATGGAAAACTTCCCTAATCTGGTGAAGGAAATAGACATACAAGCCCAGGAAGTGCAGAGAGTCCCAAACAAGATGAACCCCAAAAGGCCTACACCAAGACATGTAATTGTAATACCAAAGGTTAAAGACAAAGAGAGAATCTTAAAAGCAGCAGGAGAAAAGCATTAGTTACCTACAAAAGAGCTCCCATATGACTATCAGCTGATGTCTTAACAGAAACTTTGCAGGCCAGAAGGGATTGGCATAAAATATTCCAAGTGATGAAAAGCAAGGACCTACAATCATGATTACCCTGCCCAGCAAAGCTATTTAGAATCAAGGAGAGATAAAGAGCTTCTCAGTCAAGAAAAATCTAAAGGATTTTATCAATACCAAACCAGTAAGAAATGTTAGAGGAATTTGTTGAAGAAGGAGAGGAGAAGATAAAAATATTAAAAATATGAATAATAAAATGGGAATAGCTATATTTCTATCACAATTAGTTAAATGTAAATGGATTAAATACTCAAGTTAAAAGATAGAGTGGCTGAATGGATAAGAATACAAGAGACTCACTTCAGTTTGAAAAACACACATAGACTGAAGGTTAAAGGATGGAAAAAGATTTTATGAAAATAGAAACAAAAAAAGAGAAAAACTAGGGTAGCAATACTTATACCAGACAAAATGGACTCAAAAAAATTCAATTCTGCTCAGTTGTCCTACGCTCTTTCCTTAATAAGTTTGTTTCCTCACTCTAGAAATAGCAGTTGTGTACTAAACTTTTCTCCTCAGTTCTCCTACATTCATTTATTGCCTCACTTTCAGGTAACAAACTCGCTTCATACCTCTTTCAGAAAATAGCTTTCAGACATGAACTTCCCATCTTCCCCCATCCAAGCTACAAACCTACCTGAAGTCATACTTAACATTGACTTTTTTTCTTTTGCTACAAGAATCATTTCTTTTATCAAAGGCAATTCTCCACCCTATGCTTTGAAACACATTAACTTTCTCAAGATTTCACCTCTCAGGTTATCTTCTCTCCCTTCTGTATTGCCAGTTCTCTCTACACTAATCATTGCATTCAGTAAATATGCTGTACTATAGCCTGTCTTTGAACAAACATTCCTTGACCTATATCCACCTCCAGCTACCACTTCATTTTTCAGAACTGTCACACACATGCACACACACACTCACACACACAAAATGTCTGAAAATATATTTACATTCACTGTTTCCATTTCTTCACTTCCTATTCACTCTTAAACTGCTTTCAGTCAATCTTAAATTGTAAGGTCACAACAAACCTTCATGCTGTAAATGTAATGTACACCTTTCCATAAACCTATATAACACAAATTCATAATGTTTAGCTTAATGGCCCACTTCTTCTCCTTGAAATTTTTCTTTGTTTCTGTATTAGTTTTCTTTGGCTAGATTATACTACATAAAAACCATTGCAAAATCGTATTGACTTAAGAAAACTAACAATTATTTCTGATTCTAGTAACATGTCAACTTCTCTTTTCCTTCTGTAGCTCTGCTCCAAGTTATACATTGGATTTATACCTATTATAGGTGTCTTTTCATTCTGAGATCCACGTCAAAGAAGCAGCTTCTCTCTGGGACGTAACCTTCTCTTGTAATAGGGCTCAAGAACAAAACGCATAGGAGAACTTGAAATGTTTCTAAATCTTCTCCTCAGAAACATGGAGGTCACAAGACTGAGCCCAAAGGTACTGTGGTGTGAAATCATTCTTTTCTATGACATATGGCAACAGGCAGAGGTGAATAATCCTTTTACAAAACAAGGAATGGTAACTATGCACAACGATACAGTCTATGACATTTTCTCAGTTACTCCATTCTTTTGATTTTGCTTCCATTTCATTGACTCTTCCTTCTTAGTCCCTTTTGTTTCCTCATCCTCTTCCTTTTTAATGTTGAAGAATTTCTAAGATTATTTCTGGGAAAACTTTTCTATATGTATACTCTTATTTCTACCTGCTTTATTTCTACCATTCCAATGGCATTTAAATGTTAACTGTAATGTAATGACTCCCAAATGTACAGTTTATCTCTGGACAACTGTTCTATTAATATCTACTAAATAGAGCTCTTAATTCTCATACACACACACACACACACACACACAGACACACATGCACACACACACACACAATCCCTTATGCTTATAAGGAATGTATTCATTTATAAAGCATCCCACACCTCATTGATAATTCCAGCTGTCCAAGTCAAAAACACAGGGTTTATTTTGATTTATTTCTCTCATCTGCTACGTCTAACCCATCAGCAATTTCCAAAAGTTAGCCTTTAATATATATTTGAAATTATCTACTTTTCTTCATTTCTATTATCTCTATCCTATTTCATCTCCAAGGAACCAGAATCATGGTAGGTTTGGAGTTATACTTTTTAAAATAGATATAATTCCATTTCTCAAAGATCTCTCAATTTAACAACCTGGACAATGCATGCATTTTTAAAACTAAGATCACATGATACATTCTAAATTTTTAAAAAAGTATTTTAATACTAAGGAACACACGTAAGAAATAAATTAATTCTGTCTTTGGTAGAAAGAGAAATTAACCATGAGAAAAAAATATCTCTCAGCTTTTTCTTAGAGGTTTAGTAGAATTTCATAAGGTATATTCTAGTAATGGGTGCATATATGTTAGTGGAGAAGATTAAGGGAAAGTAATAATATAAAGAATTTAAGCACAAAGAAAAAAAAATAAGAAGCTGGATAACCAGTTAGGAAGCAGGTGAGCAATTTTGAGAACATGAACTTGGGTATTAAATGTGGAGACTGAGAAGGCAGATTCTATACATTGGAGTTTACGTCTTTCACACAACTCATTTTTCATTGTGAGAGGTGATAGATGCTTTTACACCAAAATATAACAAGAAAGAGATCCCTCAAGATGTTTATAAATATTGGTGGCTTCCTCTATATTAAATTATATAGTGTATGTCAATGTCTCTATTATTAACTGAGTGTACATTAAAATATAAAATATATATATAAAATATTACATGTAACATTTTATATATAATATTTTTAATATATATACACATACATATATACATATATACATTACCTTATTCTCTATTGTCTTCTGCCAACCCAGTAAACAGATGCATCCTTGGTCTCCAGGGGCATATGTGAGGTGACATGTTTATGCGTGTCTATAAATCCCTGTTTGCCAATCCATCCTCATATACCTCCTGGCCCCAAGACAAGTCAGGTGACTGGAAGGAGGAAAAACTATGATAAGATTAAAGATTAAAGATTAAATCAATCCCATGACAATTCTAATGAGATTACATTTTCTTTCCTAAAACTTCATTGCATTCCTGAAACTTTGCTTAAATGTTGCCCATTCGAAGAGACAAGTCATGTGTTTTTCTCTGGGATTTTTAATAAATATTTATTGAGCCCTTACCATATGCTAATCACTGTGCCAAGTGGTTTACATGGATTATCTGATTTCCTTTAATATTTCCAAACATATGGTGAGATTACACTATTATTAACCTCATTTTGGTGATAAATTGAAATTTTAAATGTGAAGTTACTTGCAGAAGAATACAAAACTAGAATATAGGTTTTTTTGGTCAATGTTGCTTTTTCAGAATAATTTCTAAATCAGAGGGTCATTGAAGTAAATATTGAGGCATTCTTTTTCTTCCAAAACTAAGCATCTTTCTCATTGAAGTTTAAGGTTTCTATCTTTTCCAAGGAAACAAAGATGAGTGAAAAGAACATGTGGGAATTATAGCTCCTTAATTTGAGCATGAGGCAGTCGTTATATTTTCTTGTTATGGAAATGTCACAATTCTTTGAAACTGATGAGTTGTCTTTATATTTTAAAAAGACAATTGACAGTGAAATAGAAAAGAGAGCCCAGAAATAAACCCACGCACATATGGTCAATTAATTTAAAACAAAAGATCCAAGAATGTAAATGAGGAAAGGACAATCTCTTTAATAAACAGTGTTGGGAAAATGGGCAGTCACATGCAAAAGAAATGACTACTATTTCACACCAGACACAAAAAGCAACTTGGATTAAAGATTTAAATGTAAGACATAAAATCATAAAACTCCTAGAAGAAAATATAGGTGATAAGCTCCTTAACATGTGTCTTGGTGATGATTTTTCGGATCCAACTCCAAAAGCAAAGACAACAAAAGCAAAAGTAAACAAGTGAGACTACATCAAACTAAAAAGTTTCTGCACAGTAATCAACAAAATTAAAAGGCAACCTACTAAATGAGAAAGATATTTGCAAATCATGTGTCTAGTAAAGGGTTAATATCCAAAGTATACAAAGGACTCATATAACTCAATAGCAAAAAAAATAAAACAAATAATTTGATTTTTAAAAACAGGCAAAGAATCTAAAAACACTTAAAAAAAGATAAAGACATACAGATAGCCAACAGGTACATGAAAAATGCTTAACATCACTAATCATCAGGGAAATACAAATCAAAACCACAATTAAATATCACCTAGCACCTGTTAGAATGACAATTACCAAAAAGACAAGAACCAACAAATGTTGATAAGAATGTGGAGAAAAAGGAATGCTTGTGCATTATTGATGGGAATGTAAATTGGTACAGCCACTATGGGAATCAGTGTGGAGCTTCCTCAAAAAATTTAAAATAACACTACTATATGATCCAGCAATTTTACTTCTGAGTAGTCTTCCAAAGAAAATGAAAACATTAATTCAAAAAGATATCTGTACCTCCATGTTCATTGCAGCATTATTTACAATAGCCAAGATATGTAAGCAAGCTAAGTCCATCGATGGATGAATGGATAAAAAAGATGTGTGATTTATATATACACACACACACACGCACACATCTCATTATATATTATGGAATACTATTCAGCTATAAAAAATGGGATCTTGTCTTTTGGACCTTGAGGGCATTATGCTAAGTGAAATAACTGAGAAAGATTAATACCACATAATCTCACATGTGGAATCTAAAAAGCAAAACCAACAAATAAAACAAAACAAAACAACAAGTTCAAAGATACACAGATTGGTGGTATCTCACTGATACAGAGATTCAGAGATTGGTAGTTGCCAGAAAGGGGAGAGGGGATTGGGAGTGGGTAAAATGGGTGAAGGGGATTAAAAGATACAAAATTCCAGTAAGTCATGGGAATGTAAGATACAGCATGGCGATTATAGTTAATAATACTATGCTGCATATTTGAAAGTTGCTAAGAGAATAAATCTTAAAAGACACCCTCACAAAAAGAAAAGAAAAAAAAGAAAAAATTTGTAGCTATGTATGGTGACAAATGGTAACTAGACATATTGTGGTGTTCATTTCACATTATATACAAACATCAAGTCATGCTGTACACCTGAAACTCATATGTTATATGTCAATTATACCTCAATAAAAAAAGACAATTGATTCATAATGCAATTCAACAAATACTATATAGCAATTTCATCTTTTATTTACTATTTTATTTATATATTTAAGACCTATCTCATCCCACAAAGGAATTGAGTTAGTCATACAATATTAAGTATGAAAATCAAACTAGGTCCCTTCTCATGTTACCAAGGACTTTCAAGGTTGAAAGAAACCTGGAAGACCATTTATGTCAACTACACATAAATTATTTAAATCCTTTATTGTATCCTATCTAGATTTAAACATCTGGAATGAAGAGAAATTCAGCATATACAGAAGCAGACCATTCCATCAGCTAGGAATTCACCCATATATTGAACCAAAATCTGTCTGTTCTCTTATTCCTTTTATTTGTTCATCCTAATTTTATCTTTTTGGGACTATTCTTTTTTTAACAATTATATTGATTTTCACATACCATACAATTCACCCATTTAAAATGCACAATTCAACCCTTTTAAGTATATTCAGAGTTGTGCAACCATCATCACAATCCATTTTAGAATATTTTAATCATCATAAGAAAAATTCTAAACCCTTTAGCTATCACTCCCCATCGCTCCAATCCAATCTCCTGATCCCAGGTAACCAATAATCTATTTTCTGTATCTACGGATTACTTATTTTGCACATTTCGTTAATATGTAATCATACGATCAGTAGTCTTTTTTTTGGGGGGGGGGACTGGCTTCTCTTCCTTGGCATAATGCCTTCAAGATTCATCCACCTTATAGCTGTATTAGTGCTTCATTCCTTTTTACTGTTAAATAATATTCCATTGTATGAATATATCATATTTTTTAGGGCTAAACTAGCCTTAGATTAAAGGCGATTTTTAAATTAAATTTATTGAATGACATTGGTTCATAAATTACATGGATTTCAAGTGCACAATTTAATAATACATCATATATATATTTATCCTTCATCAGTTGGTTGATATTTGAGTCGTTTTTACTTTGGGGTTATTTTGAATAATACAACTATGAATATTTGTGTACAAGTTATTTTTGTAAGCATATGTTTTTTATTTTTCTTTGATATAGTCTTAAGAGTGGAATTTATGGGTCATATGGTCACTCTACATTTAACATTTTGCCAAACTGTTTTTCAAAGTGTCCACCATTTTACATTCCCACCAGCAGTGTGCATGAAGCTTCCAAATCCTCTACATCTTCATCGGCACTTAATCTGTTTTCCTTATTGCAGTCATTCTTGTGGATGTGAACTATCTTATTGTGCTTTTGATTTGCATTTCCTATATAGCTGTTACTGTTGACCTTTTAATGTGCTTTCATCCATTTGTATATCTTCTTTGGAGAAATGTCTATTCACTTTTACCTGTTTCTTTTTAATTGGGTTACTTATGTTTTTGGTTATCAGCTGAAAGAGTTCTTTACCTATACTAGGTACAAATCTTTTACCAAACATATGATTTGCAAATACTTTCTCCAATTCTGTGTTGTCTTTTTATTTTCTTGCTGGTATCATTTGTAGCACAAGAACTTTTCATTGTGATGAAGCCCAATTTATCTATTTCTTTGTTCTTTCGGTATTCCCCCTAATGGCTCTTCAAATATTTGAAAATAGCTCTGATGTCTTTGATCATCTACATTGTACCTGATTCATATTTCTTCATCAAATACGCTAATGTCATATTCTTTCAATACACTCCTTACTTTACTCTGAACATAGCCATCTTCAAGTATGAACTAGATAATTCAGTTATTATCTGGGAAGTCCAGAGAAGATTAAAATTTTTATCTCCTTTGAATTAATTTTTATACTTCAAATACTAGTTTTTACTGAATCATATTGATCTTACATATAAGTAAAATTTCTAAGTTTTTGCCATTTTCTATATTTGTGTACAAAGGTCCATAATCAACATTATTTTTAAAGTAAGGCATAATGGTCTATTTTATATTCTGTGTGCATGTATATAAAATTTTACCTAAATATTTTTACGGATAATGAAACTACTACCTCTAAATGATATAAAATTATACTTAAAGGGATAAAATACATCTTAAAATATTGTTCTTTGAAACATTCAGGTTAGAAACATATAGCTATATATCATGTAATCTATTTTAAATGCACACATACACAAGCACACTGACGCACAAGACTGTTAAGGTATACACCAATAAAACAACCATGGCTATATGTGAATAAAAATGTTAAAAATGCCTTTTAGTTTGCTATTTTTCTAAACACAGCTCTTTGATATATAGCATACATTAAAAATTAAAAATATAAAAAAATACTTGCATAGTTTAAAGTATATTTATAAAACAAATATCTAATTTAATCATGTAAAAAAAAATAAGACATTGACAATATCCTAGAAAACCTGGAATTGTGTCTTTCTTTATCACGTCCTCCTCCCACCTGTCTGGAAGTACTCAATATTACTTTTATAAAAATTATTCCTTGTTTTTAACAATGTCATTTCTGTTGTTTTAGAACTTTAAATTGAAATAATATTGTACATACTATTAAATTACTTCTCATTATATTTGTCAGTCTCATTCACTCATTATTACATCTAACTACATTCAATTTCATTGCTGTATAACATCTCATTCGATGAGTATGCCACAATATTTTGTCCATTTCTATCGATGAACATTTGTGTTACTCTGAACGTGGAGTTATTTTTAAAACCTGACAGTATAAAAAATTTTATAGCTATCACCTCATACACATGTGCAGGAGATTTTTAGGGAATCTAGTAGTAGAGGAATAACTATTTTACATATTTTCAACATTCTAAATGATGTTATACTGTTTCCCAAAAAAACAAAAAAATCTGTATTTCTCATTCTTATTACACAATTTTTTTTTTTAATTTCACATCCTACTCTGGTGAGTAAGTAATGATACCTAGCTATGACTTTAATTTGTATTTCTTTAATAATAAATTAAATAGATCAGATTTTTATTTGTCCATTGATCACTTAGATTGCTATTATGTGATGTGAAGTCTCTGTTCAAGACTTTTACCCCTTTTTCTATTGATATGTCTGGTTTTCCTCATTAATGGGTAGGAATCTCTATAGATTGGGTATATGAGTATTTTATTACTTATATATGTTGCAACATCTGTACTGTAGTATCTTTATTCTCTTGATTTAAAGAAATTTTTATTTTAATGTAGTGGAACTAATTAGTTTTTTCTTTATAGTTAGAGGTTTTTATTTCTTAATGAAGAAATGTTTCTATATATCAAGTACATAAATACATTATCTTATTAGGTATTATACAATCTTAACTTTAAACCACTTACATTTGACTTTGGTATGAGAAACTAGTTACAACTTCTGTTCAACTATTGACGAATACTTAATTGCCCCACTATCATAAATGGAAAAGTCTATCATTTTCTTACCTAAGGCAGTGGATCTGTTTTTGGACTCGGCCCTATTCCTTTGGGCTTTTTTGTCTAAACATGCTTCAATGTAATATTTTATTGTATAGCTTTATAAGGAGTCAATTCTGTTAGAGCAAGTTAACCAACAATCACATTCTTTTTCTTCAAGACGGCCTTGGTTTTTTGCATTTTCTGTAAAAATTTTAGAGAGTCAACTCCTCAAATTCAGCAACAGCAACAGCAACAACAAATCTGTGGTAACTTTAGTGAGAATTACATTAAATCTACAGGTACAATCCTGTTTTCCAATCTATGCTTACAATCTATGCTTATATCTGTTTATTTACATATTTAATGACTTCAAAAAATGTCATAATTTTATCCAGAGGTCTTATACTCTTTTGTTAAACTTATTCCCAAGTAATTGTTACGTTCATTGCTACTTGAATGTTATAGTCTACATTTTCTGTTTGTGGCCGATATAGCTGCACTGTATATTAATTTATTATTGTGTATTAATTCACACACAGAAACCGCTAAATTTTTTCATTAATTTGTGTTTTTTTGTGTATAATGTTGAATTGAATCAGTTTTATTTGACATCCAGGATCCAGATCTCAAAAGAAATTTGTCAATACCTTGTGAAAAACTGGCATTTTATCACCAAATTTCATGAGACTTATCAAATGAACAAGAAAGTTTCCTCCTAAACTATCCTTTTGAAAAGTTTTCATAAGAGGATTATTTCTTGTTTGATTATCTGGTAAAAGTTGCTAGTAAAGCCATCTGATCTTTGGTTACTCAATTCGTTTTATTTTTATAGAAATTTTTATATTTTCCATTTTACCTTGACTAACTTTGGGGAAATTATATTTTTCCTAGGAATTTAAATATTTTTCCATACTTTCAAATTCATTGGCATAAATTAATTGTATTATTTATCTGTTTACTGTCTGCAGCACCTATAATCACGTGCTCTTCTGCATTCTTGATGTGGATTATTTCTTTTCGTTTTTTGTGTGATTAAGCTTGCCAGAAGTTAGTCAATTTTATTGATCCTTTCCCTCCAAACCAACCAACTCTTGGCTTGGTCGGTAATTTCTCTTGTATATTTGTTTTCTAGATCATTAATATTTGCTCTGATATTTTTATAGTCTTCCTTAAATAATTTTTGGGTTTATTGTGCTGTACTTTCTAACTTTTAGAAACATATGGTTGACATTAATCTTCAGCCTTATTTCTATGGTATTTAAAGCTACAAATTTCTAATTATTGCATTAGCTATATTTCCTTAGAAATTCTTTTTAGTATTGTCATTATTATTAAGTTAAAACTGTTCTCTAATTTCCTCTAATTTTTATTCATAATTTTTATTTATTATTTTTTTCTTTGAACCATAAATTATATTATAAAACTGCCTTTTCTAATATTTTATTATATGGAGAATTTCTTATTAACTTTTTTTTTGTTGTTTTCTATACTTAAATGCATTTTGGTGAGATAATACGTGTATATTATTTAAGTCTTTTTAAATTTTTTGAACCATTATGAAACACTGTCAATTTTTAAAATTTTTCCATATGTGCTTGAAAAGTATATATATTCTTGAGTTTGGGAATCTGATAAGTCAAGACTGCTTATTTTATTCTTCAGATTATACTTATTTTTTATCTATTTGTTCTGTCAATTAATGAGAGATGCCTGTTAAAATCTACCACCATGACTAGAGATTTATTTATTCATTGTGGTAGTTCTAAAAATTCTTCCTTTGTATATTTGAGGTTATGTTGTTCGATATCTATATATATAATAATTTTTATATCTCCCTTGAGAATCAAATTTTTTACATCTATGAAGTGACTAGCTTTATCTCCAGCAATTCTTTCATATACTAAAGTCAATTTTGTCTGATAATAAAATAACTGCACCTGTTTTCTTTTCTCTAATATTTGCACGGTAAACTATTTGTGGTTGGAGGATAATTTTACTGTTGCTGTTGTTTTTACTTTTTAAGTAATGGAGACTCAATTCAAAATCCCACATATGGCAATAAATTCTAAAGGAATTCTTTTCTTTTTTCTTGCTCTGCTAAGTTTCAAAGAAACTTTTCTTATAAAATCCTGGTAACAAGAGAATGCATAGAGACAGGTTTAGCTTCTAGTGCACAGTTACCCCGAAGTTGTCCTTTGGGGTGACAGAGTTACATTAACCTCCCCCTTTTTCATTATATCCTAAACTTTTACTACACACACAGTTTCTCACATGGTCTTTAGATTTGAAACTCCAGATCTCCTTGTTCAGCAAAACATCCTCATGGCAAAAGCAACTTTAACACTCAGTCTATTTTTCAAAGTTCTTAGGATCTTAATTTGCTATTCAACACATTTCCTTTATTTCTAAAAACCTTATAATTATTCTTTCTGTATCTTAACTGGAAAGACTGTATATTATAATAGCTAAAGTCAAGGATACCTGAGCATATATCTCAACTCTGCTGTTTACTAGCAGTAAAATCAGGCACTTCTCTGAACCTCAATTTACTTCTCTGTAAAATGTAGATTAGATACTTAGTGTTACTGAGATGATTAAATGGGATTGTATGCTTAAGACATGCAGCACAGCACCTGGAACATAAGATTCATTAGTGCAAATGTTTTATGTTGCAAGGTACAGACAAGATAAACCCTGTCTCAACTGTCACAGTAGGGAAGTTTTTACTTAACACATATGTCCAAAGGTTAATTTATTCATGGTTCCAGGAAACTATCAATGATCAGGGTCTTTCTGTCTTTCTTCCATATTATATTTAGGCATGTTGGCTTTTTCCCTCCATGATTTCTAGATGACTTTAGAATCTTCAGCCTTTTTTTCTTTATTATAAGTTCCAAAGTTCTTAACAAACATTCTCTTTCTTCTGTCTCAGAAACTTTCCCAGCCTACTTTCCTTACAGGTAGAATAGTCTTCTAATGTTTTTGTTATGATTCTTTATTATTATTATTTAATACATTCATTGATAAAAGATATTCCACAAGGAATAGCCAAAACCTTGAAACACACCATTAGAAATTTTCTTATATGTTTACATTGATTCATTTATCTAGACCTTTGGGTAAAGTTACAAGATTGATTATTTTTCAAGTTAACTATTCAAGCATCTGTCATTTTTTTTTACTACCTTGTTCACAAGATGAAAGCGTTTGTCTATTTACTTCTTAAAGTTCATAAACAATATATCTAATGATATTGGGGGATGAGGTTGTTTATCAGTCTAGCATTTCTGTCACAAGGAATGTATTTAGACTGACATGATTCTTCAGTGAATTTGTCTCGGCTCCTGATGGCCACTTCCTTTTCTAGCTATTTGCAACAAACCACTATTTAAATAATTTATTCTTTTTTTTTTTTTTTTTAGTCAACATTAAGCACTAAGATCTCAAGGCTATAGTTATGGATTTTTTTTATCCCTTTGAATATTATTACTTTCTCTAGGCTTGTATATTCTCTACACAAGTCTTCACAGATTATAAGTATTACAAAGTATACAAATTATAAATATTAATAATGGCAGAAATAGTAACAGTGCAGATAACATTTTAGAGAAATTGACTATATGCTAGGCCTGTGCTAGGATCTTTGAATGCATTAAGTCATCTAATCTATACAGCAACCCTCTAAATTTGATACTGAGGCATAGAGAAGACAAGTTACTTGCTCCAGATAAAAGCATTCTGAATCTGGAGTGCATACTCTGGGCTACTAAGCAATAATATGATATAGTAGGTGGGCCCTTCAGTTATATCTAAGCTCCATAGAGAATTATTCAGTATATAGCTATTTTAAGCTGAGTTCTTATCAAGATTATGCCAGGTCCCTAATTTATTAAGTCTGATTACTTTGATACTTTTTTCTTTTCTTTTCTTTCTTTTTTTTTTTTTTTTTTACCTGCAAGCCATCTCACTCTTACTTGGATTGGTAAATAAATTCTTAGTTAATATCATAGTAATATAATTTTCTTCTATTGATGTCATAATTTTATATTTGAGATCTCCTTAGAAGTATAACTTATATTTTCTCCACTTCTTCCTACTTCTAAAACCAGTGTATTAGACCTTATTTTTGGGAAAAAAATCAAAAAACCTTTATATACAGAAATGTTGACAAATGTCAACAAAATATGTCTGAAGACTTAAAACAACTGTACTATAAATAACCAAAATGTCTTAACAACCAAAGTGAACACTTTCAGTCTTATTTTTAGAATATGTCTGTATGCAAAACAGAAAATATTTAATTACCTCTTCCAGGTAATATCTGTATAGTCATTGGCTTTAAGGGAAAAAATTAATAACAATAAGTAAAATTCTCTGTTAAATTTACACATATTTAGACAGAATAATTTTGTAAGAATCAAAATTATAGCTCTAGACAATTAATTGAAATATCCCATCACATTTTTCAAAAATGTAAGATGTTTTCCATATACAAAGTATTGCATAACTATAGGCACTTTTCAGTACAGCTATGTTTTTCATCATAAATTGGTAGTCAGTGAGCTACATCACATGTCCAAGTCATTATTTGTATTCTGTCTGTAGCTATTTCTAAGTCCAGAGCATTTTTTCTATTCCCACCTAGATGTCAGTACACAATTGTACTTCCTCCTTATTTTCTCAGTTTATATAACTGCTTCTCTGTCCATCATAATAAAACACTGTATCAATATCCAAATATAACAATGTTAACAAATCCAGACTGAATCACAGATTTCATAGGCAGAAATGTAAATACCTTTAGGAAGGGATTAATAACACTACATCAAGTTTAGTCTTTCCAAATATTCTTTATCTTTCTCCCCTCTTTTATTGACTTTTCTTAATTTTCTGTTCCCAACTGTTTAGATAAGGTTATGTCTGATTCTTAAAATGGTGTTGGGTGTAGAGATAACTTTGAGAAATTATTTAGCTATGCATTATCGCACTAAAACAAAGTCCATATGTATATATGTACACACACACACACACACACACACACAGAGGCAACCTAAGTGAAACAAATCACCTGTGTATCTTGATATCATGCATTTACAATAAAAGTATTATTTTCTTACCTACTAATGAGAAATTTAGATTAGATGACAATCTGGCAAACATGAAAAGAAAAAAAAAACTTCTCATTACATAAATTTTCTACACTTGGGATATAAAGCATTATCATCTTTTATCAGGGATTTTGAGGAAATTGATAAAGTATTTATTTTTGAGGTAATAATAATTCATGCTACTGGTAATTAAACTATAAGACTTTATTTACCTTCTCTCACTACCCTCCCCCAAAGAAAGCACAATGGCCATAGTAAATCATTTTGATTTCAGATTGTGGCCTTATTACTAACCAAGAAAAAAATAATGACAAGATTTTTCTTTTTTGTGTACCAAACTTAACATTTATTTTATATGTATTTATTTTAAAATAAACAAATATAATAAATTCAGCATGGAAGTTAATGTCACATGCACAGTCCAAAACATGGTTCGTAAGCTTTCGAATGCTCTGGTTTTCTTGGTTTGGAGTGGAATCTTCTCCTATTTTCATTTTCCTGTCTTCTGATGAGTTGAACTAAGACCGCTCATGAAAATCTGCAGCCTTTTGCATGCATTACTACCAAATTCCTTTCAAACGCCATCTCATTTTTCTTGGTTATGGGATATCTCTCAGGGTTTGATGCATATCTCCGATCTCTGGCTATTTATAGAAGGGAAGGATCTGGTAGGGCTATAGTTTGACAGTATTATGGGAATCTCAAAAGCCAGTATTCAAAAATGAGCAGGATATTGTGAAGGAGTAAAAAAGGGAAACTACTAGAGCTTTGAGTACAATGTTAACCAAAATCCAACCAAATCCCTGCCCTCATGGAGTTTATAATCAAGATGGGTAAATATATTAATTAAATAATCATACAACAAAGAAAATGTACATGATGCCTAGAGAATTTGTAACTGGGGAGATGAATGGGCCTGAGAAGCCAGAGAAAGCTTCCCTGAAGAAGCCACCCTTGAAATCTGTTGGGTGAATGAGAGTTAAGTGGGCAAAGAAGCCAGGATCTTTCTATTTCCAAGCAGCAGGACGAACTTGTAGCTGAGGAGAACATCTCATTCGAGCAAATAAAAGACGTCCAGTGTTACTGGAACAGAAGAGAAAGAGAGAGCAATTGAGAAGAACTCTGGAAAAGAAGATGGGGTTAAAGCACAGCCTGGCTTCTACATCAGGATAAAGATTTTGTTCCTGAATCTGAAATCGACATGAAGAAATAAAGGGTTTTCTTCAAAGTGATGACATTAACAAATTTGTACTTTCAAAGATTATTCCGGCTGCATTTTGGAGTTCTATTTTGCTTACTTTTTATCAGTATGCCCATTTGGGAGCCCAGAGTTGTTTCAAAGTATAAAAGCAAATTACTCTTCAATCACACTGAATACATCAGAGTGCATGGTGACTTATTGTCACGTGTATTTCAAATTTAAGTTATTTATTCCCACCTCTCATGCCCAAAACTGTTTAGATTGCCATGGAGATGGGTTGTCTACAGTTATCCCATCACAGTAACTAATCTCAATTGGCAAGCTTCTTTTGGTGTTACCTGCCTCTGGAATTTATTGAATTAAATCTATATTTTCCTTCTACAAAAAAAAATGCTGCAAACTCACATCTTAAAATTTGGGTGCTTGGCATGGCATCTGAATCATTTTCTCTTCAGAGAGAAGCTCCAGGTTTTGAATTCCCTACTGGCTGTGGATAGCAGCAAAGAGGGCAGGAGTAAGGTTTATGACAAGATTGTTTCTAAGTCTCTCCTACCCACTTTATGTGATTTTCTTCTCATTTTCCTGATGTGTAGACATCTCTCAGACAGCATGCAAGTTTTTTAAGAGGAAATTGTTCCATAAGTAGCTGTGGACTCATTATGTTTGTGGAGGGAGGTGAGTTCGGGATCTTTCTGCATTGCCATCTTGAACTGAAACCCCTTGAGATGTCAGAAAGCTTCTCTCCTTTTTGAGCTAATCCATTTTTTTCTGACTATTCCTGGTCATTTCTGGTTAATGCCAAAGCCAGTCCCCTTGCCATTTTAGCTCTGTTGTCTTGGAATGTCTCATTCTGCTCTTGAAATTTCCACATGGGAGAATCCTGATGTTTTTCTAATGCAATTTTAACCTTTGTCTTTACCTTCTGCAAATTTCTGACCAGATTCAGGATACACAGACAGTTCCAAACAAGATAATCTCAAAGAGAACCACACCAAGACAGAATATAATTAAAGTCTGAAAAGTTAAAGACAAGGAGAGCATGTTAAAAGCAACAAGAGAAAAACAACTTGTTTTAGGAAACAGCAAGGGAGCCCTCATAAAACTTTGAGCATATTTTTCAGTGGAAAATTTGCAGGCCAGAGTAAATGAAATGCTGAAAGAAAAAACTTGCATCCAAGAATACTCTGCCTGGCAAAATTATCATTAAGAAGGGAAGGACAGATAAAAAGTTCCAGACAAGCAAAGCTAAAAGGATTTATTTTCACTAAACTGGCCTTATAAGAAATGTTAAAGGGACTTCTTTATGCTGAAAAGAAAGGGTGCTAATTAATAACAAAAATACATATAAAAAATAAATCTAACTGGAAAGGTAAATATATAGAAAGATAGTGAATTAATTACTTATAAAGCTAGTGTGAAGTTAAAGAAAAAATGTAAAAGTAACTATGATTACAACAATTAGTTAAGAAATACACAAGACAAAAGATGAAATATGTGATATCAAAAACATAACATGTGGAAGAAGAGAGTAATAACGTTGAGCTTTACCAGGGAATAAAACTTAAGTCGTTATCAATGTAAAATGGACTCTTGTAGACATGTTGTTATATCTAAGCCTCATGGTAACCACAAAGCAAGATCCTATAGTAAATACACAAAAATATAGAAAAAGGAATGTCAGCATACCATTAGAGAAAGTTATCAAACCATAAAAGAAGAGAGCAAGAGAAGAATGAAGGAACAGAGAGGAACTATGAAAACAGCCAAAAACAATTAGTAAAATGGCTGTAAGCCCAAACATTACTTCAAATGTAAATGGACTCTATCTCCAATCAAAAGACATAGAATGGCTGAATGATAAAAATGAAAACAAGACCCATCTAGCAGCTGCCAAGAAGAGACTCTCTTTAGATGTAAGGATACACCAAGACTGAATGTGAAGGGATGGAAAAAAATATTTCATGCAAATGGAAACAAAACAAAACAAAAAGCTAATGTAGCTATACTATACTAGACAAAATAGACTTTAAAACAAAGACTATAATAAGAGACAAAAAGGGTGTTTATAATGATAAAGGGGTCAATCTAATAAGAAGATATAATATTTGAAATATTTATGCTCCCAACATAGGAACACCTCTCTATATAAATCAAATATAACAGACATAAAGGGAAAAATAGAAACTGATAAAATAGTAATAGGAGCCTTTAATACCCTGCTTATACAGTAGATAATCATCTAGACAGAAAATTGGTAAAAAAACAAACAAACAAACAAACAAAAAACAAACAAAAAACCCAAAAACAGTGGCCTTAAATGACATGTTAGACCAGGTGAAGCTAATATTTTATATGTACAAAACATTTCAATCAAAAGCAACAGAATATACATTTTTCTCAAGTGGATATGGAACATTTTCCAAGGTAGATCATATGTGAGGCTATAAAACAAGTCAATATATTTAAAAGGACTGAAAATTCACAAATATATGGCGGTTAAACAACATGCTACTAAACAACCAATGAATCAAAGAAGAAATTAAAAAAGAAATCAAAAAGTATCTTGAGACAAAGATGAAAATGTAACATGCAAAAATTGATGGGATGCAGCAACAACAGTTCTAAGAGGAAAGTTCATAGTGATAAATGAGTACCTCAGGAACTAGAAAAGTCTCAAATAAACAACCTAACTTTATTCCTCAAGGAACTATAAAAAAGACAAAGCCCAAAGTTAGTAGAGGGAAGGAAGCAACAAGGTTAGAGCAGAATTAAGTAAAATAGAGGCTAAAAGGCAATAGAAAATATTAATAAAACCAATATCTGGTTTTTGAAAAGATAAACAAATTTGACAAGACTTTAGGTAGACTCACCAAGAAAACAGGAGAGGACTCAAATAAAATCAGAACTGAGAAATACGTTACAACTGAATACATAAAAATACAAAGGATCATAAGAGACTGCTATGAACAATTATACACCAACAAATTAGACAGCTTATGTGTTTATTCTGATTATGCCATAATTGCAGTAGTTCAAAGCTGTCTGCCAAGATTAAAGAGGACCTAGTGTTCAGGCACTTCACCAAGTTCACAATTAAAGATTTCCACAACATATTCACAGACCTGATTGAGCAGTAAAGAAGCAGACCTCAGTAGCCTATCTGCTGACCTCCTTCAATGACCAGAGCACCTGCAACTATCTGGTAGTTTACCAGCAGCTCACTTTAGGCCACCTGCAGTATAACAGCAAGTTTTCTGAGTACTACATCAAGGGTGTGTGAACTGTCAGGGAGTTCTGCCATCAGGAGGTGGAGCCCATGTGCAAGGGAATGATCACATCCACATTACCACACTGGCCCAGGCTTTCAATGTCCCCATCCAGATGGAGTACATAGACCATGGTAAAGATAGCACCACCAGTCTGCACATCTCCTCTGAGGTCTCTGAGCCCAAGGTCTACCTTGTCAGCTGTCCTGGACACTACAGTACCCTACTGTGTTAACAACAGTAATAGAGTTAACCTTAACCTGTAATGACCCTGCCTGCCCGCTCCTCTGCCAGGAGCTAGACATGTATGGAGGGTTTTTGTGGTTGTAAATGGTCATATTTCACTACTCCCACCTCTTTTCTTGTCATACAGCATTTCATGTTTTACTAAAGGGGATGCTGGTGGTAGAAAAAAAAAAAAAAAAAGCAAGTGCCAGTCAATATACAAAAACGTATATAAAATATAATAATTTTAAAGATTATTGCTATGACTATTGTACTGTTTTTGAGATGTGCCTTAATACATGGAAATAGGAAAATAAGTATTATCCTATGCTCAGTAACTCACTTAAATTTTTTCTTCTGAGTAAAATGTGGTCATCTGCTAAAAACACCAATTTAAAGCCATATATCATACTTTTAATATGAGCTTTATTTAGTTTCTAACTCCTCTGAGCTATCTTTATTTCATTAATCAATATCACTTTTTCACAAATCTTGATAATGGAAAAAAATTGTATAATTTATATGACTAGGAAATTAATAAATAAAGCTAAGAAAATATATCATCAAAACATGGCTAATTCTAAAGTTCTTTCTTCCCTGGTTTCCTTGTATAAGTTGAACACATTTAAAGTAAACTAAAGTGCCAACTGTCCTGTCTGGACAAGTCTTGCCAGTCTGTCACATATCTGCATCCCCTGATGCCGTTTATTGTTTCTCCTCTCAATTTGTAGAAGCTCTAAAAATATATTTTTTAATTTTCTAAAAATAGTGGCATTAATATCTTGCAACAGCAAGATTATTTTTAAGTGTTGATTTCTGCACTCTTTTCTGGTAAAACTAGCTCCACACTTCCACCCAGTGGGGTTTCTTCACAAAAGGATTACAGAAAAAAAGAGGAGGTAAAGAATGGAGAGAAAAGAGAAAAACAATAGGATGAGGTCAGGGAGAGGACAAGAAGGACATGGTAGTAAAGGAAGACAAGGAGGAAGATGAAAGAGAGAAAAGAAAAAAACATGTTTCTTTCAAATCCTGTGGTTGGAAAACCCGGGTGTCTAACATTACTTTTGACTCCAATGCCATTTTCCCAAGGATATCCACTGCTGAGTTATATGTCAGTGGCTCACCTCTTGCCATGAGCACCTCTTTCCATGATCATGAAGCATTAGTAAAACAAATGCAGGATTAGCAATGCTAGTCCAATACTGCATTTAACAATCTAGAAGAATGTATATTCACAGCTCCAATTTAATATTGCTTGGAAATATGCTCAAAATTAGGCCATACAGTGCCTTTATATTTTAAAGGCACTAAAATTCAGAGGTATTATTTTAAATGGATACAGAAATATTTTATATAGGAGATATGTAAAAAGAAGTAATTTATATCATTTTCCCATTGGAAACAACTTAAATGAATTTCCAGAGCTGGTAAATCTTTATATAGCCTTGACGCATTCATTTAACAAATATTTATCGAGCACCTACCAGGTGCTGGGGTTTAAAAAGATGATTAAAACAATGTCCTGTCCTCACAGAACTTCCTTTCTTATAAGGAGATGGTCAATAAGCATACAAATAAACATAGTCTATAAAATCATGTAGTGATAAGCAATTGAAGAAAATTAAATCGTGTTAATGGAATATAAATAAGTTAGCCAAGAAACGTCTTTCTGAGGAAATTACATTTGAGCAAAGAATAAAATGATATGAGGAACAAGATGTTGTCAAAGAGCATTTCAGAATGAGGAAATACAATGAAAAGGGTATTAGGCAGGCACGTATTCAAATAACAGCACAATAATAAGTCACACTTTTTTAAAGTAAGCATGTAAGACCTGAAAATGATAAAACATTTTGAAGGTAGTCTGATTTCTTATAAAACATAGCTGGCCCAATTTAATCAAAAACTTTGATAACCATCTATATTCTCCTGACAGAAGTAAGTGGCAAGAGTTAATTTTATTTCATTTACTTTGAGGTGGTTATAAATTTTCAAGGCCATGTTCCTGGATATGCAAATTATTTTTTTTGTTTCTCCATAACTCATCTTCACCTCCATTTTGAATCAACATTTCACCTGATGGGGAAAAAAACATAATAAACAATTTCAAGTCACTTAAATTTTTTCAGACTGTCTCCCCCAGTGACATAAATTCAGATTTACACAACCCCATGACGTGGTGGTAGGAGGTTAGAGGTAGAAGTAGAAATAGAATTTGTTTATCTTCTCATCTATGAAATTTTAAAATGCCGTCAGTTCTTTTGATACGTTTTGTCAATACACAGGCAATTGCTGAGGGATTTTGCCTTCTCACTAAGTTGATAGCCACATATCCTATGGTTGTTTTCACCTTTATACTGTTGTCATCACCATACGATCCTTTAAGTCTTTATCATTCTCAGCAAAAAAGAAAAGAAATGGTGCTTCTCACGACCCATGAGGGCACATGTTGACCAAATACGCAACCCAGATCTCTTTTAAAAGAAGGATTAGAGGTCCTTGGAGGGCGTTTGGTCAGCAGACAGCCTGTAGCTGTCAGCCCCTTCTTAGTCTGCCTCAACTGCGGGGAGCTGCTTTGCCTAAGGTCACACACATTGCCGGGTGCCCACATCCAATGACAGAGAAAAGTGGAGGACAGAGACCAGCCATTTCAGCCAACGCAGGAAACTCTGACTGGTAATTCTTGTTCCAAAACTTCCCAAGAGATGGGCCAAGGATGTATTATAATGAGACTTCTTCTGCCCTATCTTGTTTTTTTCTCCCTTACCTTCAAAAATGTTCAACACCTAATAAGTGTCTTGTTCCCTAAACTCTGTCTTGGCATCTGCTTTTGGAGACCCTCACTTGCAAAAGGAGTTACAACAATTTAATGAGCCCACTGCACACACTTTTCTGCCCAGGCATCTGATACAATTGTCCCAGTTCTATTTTCCCACACCACAGTTATCAGAACGATGTGCCATCCTGCCACGACCACATAGAAGGTGAATCACAAGTCCACTCTAATCTCATATCTCCAAAGCCACTGAGGGTTCTGATGTTTTACCACTCAGCTTGGAATTAACCCTAGAATGGGAGGCTAGGCATTAGGGCCCTTCTCAGTGATGCATCATTCTCTTTTATTGCATTCTTCCCCAATTTTTCTTTCACCTCTGAACTGAGTCTGTAAAAATCGATTTAACAAATCTCTCCTACACATGTGGTCTTATCATGGCTTTTCATTTAAGTTTAAAAGTAAAATTTCATATATTTTTTCTCTGTTCCAGGGACAACTTACCCCTCTCACTAGCACCCAATGATGGCTGAATCATGTTTAGCAGCCTGGGTTGAAGGGAAGGGACAAAGTCACAGAGTAAAAGTAAATTCAAAATAAAAGAAAACATGTTTTAAATCAGATTTGACTCCTATTATTTAGGGGCAAGCACATGACTCACAATTGTCCAATTCAAGCCCTTCCGTTGGTTTTGTAATAACTGGAGCAGGAGGTAGAGCAAAGAGTTTATACTACCTAATGACTAATTGCAAGAAGCCCCGGAAACTGCTGTCATCTATACCCCTCCCCCAACCTTCTACAAAGGAAAGCTCATCTGCTTGCAAAATGCAGAGACAGGCCCAGATGATAGATTTAGATCAAACAAAATCATTCTGATGGCATTCAAGCCCACCAATCAGTAACTATGAACCCCAGAATTTTCTTATTTCTGCCTTCCAAAGCTGATGTTTGGCTCTGCTTTGGACTCTGAAATTATCCAGAATCCATCCAATATTTTTTTTCCATAAGTTGGTATAACTTGGGGTTCATTATATGCAACTAAAATAATGCAGTTTACAAAAATACATTGGAACACTTGAATGCCTATTGATGACCTTTGGTCTATGAAATGCACCCACATTTTCAAAAGGTTGACTCTACTTCACCACACACACACAAACACACACACACACACACACACACACACACACACACACACATGCATACACACAGGGGCTTCTAGGCCAAGGAATTATCTGGTCTCTTAATCACAACTTAATCAACTTAGTATATTCACACAACTGTCAACTCGAAAAACCATTTCAGCCTCTTTATCCTGGGCTATTTGTGTCAACATCATTTGTATTTATAATACTAGCAAGATGTGCTCTATTGTCCTAGAGTTAAGGGTCACATGTACTTTCTAAGGAGCTCAAACATTCCTGAAAAAAATGATTTTATAGTAATGCATTTACCAATGAGAACATCCAATGATTCCAAGACCCCAGTTCTTATTGGTTCTATTTTCCAGCCCTTGACATCACCAGTTCTTTTCACATGAAGAATCCATCATTTTATTAATTCTTTATAGCATAGTGTATTCTTCAGAGTCTGTAATTCATATTTCACTTAAAAAACTTTCTCAGCTGCTTGTGATGGTAATTGATGAACCTAAATGATCATGGCTGCAATGAAGGCCTAGAAGAACTCTAAATTTTGGCTCTTCTTTCTGTGTACATAATTCTTAAGGAGTTCAGTCCAACAAAACACAACTATTCACTCCATGTGGATAATGAAACCTCAAGAATCACATTTGACATGAGATAGCTTTACTGGGAGTGTGAGGATATGTCACAATATGATAAATGTGACCAATTGCCACAGCTGACAACACACTGTACGATTATGTAGTTAAGTGGTGACAAAGATGGTAAATGCTGTTCTTTGTGTATTTCAACTCCAAGATCATAAATGAGGCTACAAATATAACCTAAAACCTAAATATATCTAGCCTATAAGCAAGAATATCTGCCTGTGCTGGAAATATTAATCTCTAAAAATAGCTCTGCCTTATTTTTGAATAAGGAATTCGCCATCATTCAGCCCACTTTGAACCTCATCTTTCTCACCTGAAAGCAATACAAACTGGTCTTGTTCCCAGCTGATTTTCTAATATTCACATCATGTTAGCTCCTATTTGTACCCATAAATATATTTCATTATTGGTATTCTTTTGTATGTGCATTTCTGTCTATATGTTCCTTCCACAAAGGCTCATGGACACCTACTCTGGTTGTGCCGCAGCCTTACCTGAAACCATCACACATTCCACATTATTTGTCTGGGCTTTTCCTCACCCTTTTGTTATTTGATAAGTCAATAGGTCCTAAGTGTGAGGTCCATGCCAAGAGAGAGAGTACCCTGAAAATCTCTGGCTTTTCCTACTCTTTATGCCAACATACATGGTATAACCATAGGGGAACATATTAGTGACCTTAATTGCCTTTGTGCTAGTCTTATCATCATGGACTCTTTTAACAAAAAATGATATCTAGCTTGAAAGTAGCCGCCACAGTCATATGTTCTTTATTCACTATGATAGATCTGAATACACAGCCTCACAAAGTGGATAATTAATCATTTTTCATTTGCGAAAGGCTCTCATAAAAAAAATTAAAGTTTCCCTATAATATCGCAATGCCTGTAATTTCTACCCAGCACTAAGCACATAAATGATAGCTGTTGAAAATTAATAATAACCACAGCAATTATAATTTGAAATAATCAGCAAATATCTATTAATTGCCTACAATATGACATCATGCGAGGATATGGAGAATCAATAGTGAGGGCATAATTTGGGTGTCTACCATCATGGAATTTAGAGACTAGAAAAAATGACCAGTAGATTATCAAGTATAAAGAAATGTGATTTGAGTGACAAAACAGAGGGAATAGGAAGTATAGGATGTTATAGGACCACATAATGGAAATGCATGTGGGTAGGAGCAGGTGGAATAGGAACTCTGTGGAAGAAGTGATGCTCAAATTGACTCTTGAAGAATTAGACAATCATCAAGGGAGTTGAGGTAAAGGGGAGAGATGGAAAATAATTTGTGTTCCAAGCAGAGGACTCAGTGTGGTAAAAAAGAGAATGACAGTATTGGAGAACTTAAGGGAATTCATTTGAGCTACACAAAAAAAGCACATGAGAAGAATGGGTAAATTGGATGGGCATGTAGGAACCATAATAAAAGTCAGTAAAAGACATGCTGAGGGAATTAGAATTTATCTCAAGAGCAATAAGAAATCACTAACAGGTGTTCTATGCAATGGTATAATAAGGGTGTGATTTAGACGGAAAGAAAGAACACAGGACTTTCCCTATCACCACCATAACAAACTCTACTGCTCTTTGAACCCACTTTCTCTGTCCGTGAATGTAGATTTATTTTTTGCAAAATATTATTGAATTGTATACTTGAAACCTATATGATTTTATTAATCAAAGTCATCCCAATAAATGTAATTTAAAAATAAAAATTAGAAAATTAAAAGTTAAAAACAATTTTTAAAAAAGAAATTCTAAAAGCTGTCGAACTATAAAGCTCCTAACCACATTGGGTAAATATAAGAAACTTTTTTTTTTAAATACAGAGTAGTTCAGAAGAAAGTAACAAAATTTCAAGAAAATTGAAAAAAGAAAAGTGAAGACTAATTTAAAAGTGAAGGGTAAACTGAAATCCAGAACTGTAAACACCAAGTTGGTGGTACTCATGGTGAAGGGTACTATCATTTTTACCAAAAAGCCTTATGGACTATCTGCTTTGTGCTGTCCTACCCCATAAAACTAAGATCTCAAAGGGGCACCTTCATGCAAAATGGTAAGCTACAAAAATGCATCCATCTCCCACCACAGAAAAATGAAAAGTTACCGTATCTGTTTTTCTGGTCTGGCTCATAATAGAGAAGAAATCTCTGCAAGAATTTGTAACCACAGGTCTGACCTCAGTCAGATTTGATTTTTGAAATCCCACCAGTTGCTGGGGCCAAATTTCCAAAGTTTAGAAATTAATATAAATGTTGCCCAGAAGCTGGAATCTTTAAAGTTCTTGGTAGAATGAAATGCAATAATATTTTTAAAAGATACATGCTAAATCTAGGCAACAGAAGATTGCCTACTCGGGATGGCAATCCAAAATCTGGAAGCACATAAGGAAACCATACAGAGAGCAAGAATCAGCAGATACAATGAAGAGCAGGTAACACCCTCAAGACTTCAAATAGTAAAATGATCTTAAGTCTATTTAGATGATTGAGTATATAAAAAAGGGAATGGAAACCCTGAATAAAAATATATATATAAACCAGAAAAATCCAGAAGAATCAAATAGAATTTCTGTAAGTTAATTTAATAGAGAGTAAAAATAGAAAATTAAATGAAGCTGAAAACATGATTATTAAAATGTTAAATAGTGTTGAGAAAAATCAAAAAAGCAATGACTATAAATAAGAATAAAGATTAAATTAAATGATATAAAATCAAAGTAGAACTAAAACATTTGAACACAATAGCATGGAAAACATGCTGGGAGTTATTAAAGAGAAAATGTTCGAAATTCAGTTATATTATCTGTGAAGGAAGCAGAAATTCTGATTTCTTTAAACTCTATTAAGTATATATGTTAAACTATTAAGGTAACACCTAAAGGAATATAATTTCCAAATGAATTGAGAAATTAAAAAGCATAAAGTAAATTCTATCAATCCAACAAATACATAAATAGGAAATTGTAAGCATAAAAAATAGCATAAAATAAAATGGTGAAAATAAATAAAATTAATAATAATTACAATGAACATAAATGTAATTTTTATTTTTTTAACTTTTCTCTTTTTAAATTAAATTTATTGGAGTGACTGATTAATAAAATTATATAGGTTTCAAATGTACAATTCAATAATACATGATCTGTATATTGCATTGTTCACCACCCAAAGTCAAATCTTCCATCACCATATAGTTGACCCCCTTTATTCTTATGTCCCTGCCCCACACTCCTCTTTCCCTCTGGAACCACTAAAGTGTTGTCTATGTCTGCAAGTTTTTGTTCATTCATTTGTTGCTTTCAGTTTTATATCCCACATATGAGTGAAATCAAATGTAATTTTTAAATACCTAAAACATACATACCTCAAACAATTGCAAGTGAAAGGATAAAAAAGAGAGAAAGTACTATCAAATACTAATAACAGATATTAATCAAAATAAAGCTGGCATAAGATAAAATAGAATTTATAGAGGAAATAAAGTGTGTGTGTGTGTGTATGGTTTATTAGACATAAAGAATGATTTGGTAATAAAAGGAAATATTCACCAGGAAGATATAGTTATAAACTAAACATGTATGTGCCTATTTAAATCATTTTATTGTCACAACAAACTTTTAAACTAGGAATCATTATGTACACTTTATAAATGGTGAAAATTAAACACAAGAGGTAATTTGCCCAAATCACACATCTAGTACCTTTCAGAGCTAGAATATATGCAGTCACTCAAGATTCAAAAGGTTATAAAATGTATAGAGTTGAAAATATAGAATTAAAATACAGAGTTAAAAGCAGTTTCCATAATTTATGACCAAAGCAGAAAACTCCCTATTGATATTTTAGATAAAAAGTGGAAATGAATACATGCTTCCTGGTTATCAAGGTGCAAGCTGACCTGAGAAATTAGTAAAGTCCTTCCTCTCAGCTCTTACAATTATCTCCACTCTCATCTGGTACCTTAATGTCATGTCATACGATTAGTCTACTTAAATACATCACTACGTCTTTGAGTTCAGAAGTCATGGCTTAGGATTGTCTGTTGCATCCAGAGCACCTTATAAAACATATGACACAGATATATATATAGTAGTAGATAGTCAATAAATGTGAGCTCCCTGAACCTAGCACCCATGTTAAGAGTGGTAGGAATGAGTTCAGGAGTTAAGCAGACAGGTTTGAATACCGCCTCTGCTATTTCTTAGCTATGTGACATAGGACAATTTTCTGAATTTCTTTTATAAGTGGGTAGCTGCTCAGTTAACAGTTATACAGTAATATCCACCTTATTGCTGTATGGATTAAGTGACAATAGTGTGTAAATAGACACTAATAGATATATATGCTCAATAAATTTTAGTTATACTTTTCTTCCATTAAACGATTAATTTCATATGGTCCTAATTCTAGAATTTTATATTTGTTAGGGTTCTCCAGAGAAGTGAAACCAATGGAGGCCAAGAAGTGCCACAATATGCCCTGCGCAAGCTGGAGACCCAGGAAGGCCAGTGGTGTAGTTAAAGGCCTGGAGAGCCAATTGTGTAGATTCTGGGTCTAAAGGCCTGCGAACCAGGTGTACCAAGGGCCGGAGAGGACTGATGTCCCAACTCAAAGCAATCAGACAGAAAAAGACTGAATTCAACCTTCCTCTGCCTTTATTCAGTTTAGACCTTCAATGCATTGGTCGATGCCCACCCACAGTGGGGAAGGCCATCTACTTTACTCAGTTCACCTGTTCAAATACTAATCTCTTCCAGAAACACCCTCAAAGATACAGCCAGAACTAATGTTTACCCAGCTACCTGAGTATCCCGTGGCCCAGTGTTATTATCATATAAGATTAACCATCACAAGTTTATTACAGATATCAGATCCAGAGTCAGCAAAGTATTGCTCTTGAATCTTTCTACGTACAAAAACAGAGATCTCATCAATAGGGCAGTCTCAGACATTAATAGTAGTACATTCATTAAAACAATTTTCTAAACACAATTTTAATGGACAGTATCTGAATTCAAAATAGATGAAAATAGTTATTGTGGCCAATTTTTAGCAAATTGAAGTGACTTAGATAGACAAAAATAAGCAGCTCAGACAGAAAACAAGTGCTTTAAAAAATATTACAGGAGTAAGATACTAGAGAATAAGCCTAAAAGGTACAGTATGATGCAACCAGATAAAGTGTGCCAGAAAATACTCACTAGTGTGCTACAATCAGGAGTAGGAAGTTTTCTGTGTGTGTGCATGTATTTATTTAATTAGGTACATTAACAGGTGATGGGTGTAAAAAGTTAGGTAGTCCACATTACAAATTTACAAATAACAACCTATTTGAATAAAAAAGATGTATATCTTTTCAACCTGGATTCCTCCAGGTGAGACCTCCCACAGCAAAACCACAGATTTTACTCTGAAAGAGTTAACTCTCCTTGTAATGAAAGAGTAGGGTCCTCAAGCACTGATCCTTCTGACCTCTGTACCTTTAGTCAGATCCAAAGCCTAAATCAAATTCCATGAAGGATTATCAATTATGAAAAATAGAACTTAATGCATTTTATGAAATTTCTTAGCACTAGCATTTGTGTCTGATACATCTTAATCTCCAACACCTGGTATCACATGTAACATGATTATCATTTTGATATATTGGTGAATGGGTCTATGTTAAAAATAACCCTCTGTACTCACATCTTTTGAAATCCAAGTCAAACATTGAAACTCGTGTTTCAACAAAGGACAAAAATCTTTGAACCCATCACACAGTTGATTTATCAACTTGTCTAAACATTTTGTTCGGTGTCTAATAATTTTATATTTTTCTGATTAGTCACAGATTCCAATCTTCCCTCTTTAGATATACTTCCACCTAAGTATAAGAGAAAAAATATTTACTTATGGAACTCCTAGATCAATGATACTTGAAAAGCTCTCTCCTAGCACCCAATAACAAGTCATTTTGTTGTTCACAATTTGCAGAGGTTGCTATGCAACCATATTGAGAGAAGGGGAATTTCAAGCCATAGAATATGGGCACATGAATTAAAGTGTTAGAATAAAATTAGTTGAATGTATATGTGTAGGCAAATACTGTATAAATTATCAGACAGTAATAAGCTGAAAATATAAAGCAGTTTATCTAGGAGGGGAAAAAAAGGAGCCAGAAGAAGCAGATTTTCCAGTTAGAAGCTTACAAAATTCTTACAGTTAATTAGGCCTATCTTTTAATTTGATCACTCAAGCTACAGCAGAGACATAAGCGCAAAGAAAAGAACAGTGGGTGGACAGTTAGCAGCTAAATTGGGCAGGCAGCAAACACCAGTATAACTCTTCTTTTTTTTCCATTGTGAGTAGGAAGAATATAAAAATACATAGAACTAGAGCTTTGTACTAAACCATATGTGACAGTTATTGTAACATGATAAATACATGGTATTCAGAGCTTCATAATTTTATGCAAGCAAAAATTAAAGATACATTAGAAATATATGTGAACAGAGACTATGTGATCTGTAAAGTCAAAAGCAAGACAGACATGTTCAAATGGAAGAAGTTTTTTCTCCTACTGAAATAGATACAGCTTCAGACGGCCTTTCTCCCTAAAAAATTCCAAATCTTTATGTACTAAAAAGATGTTTTGTCTTTCTCACTTAGGAAAAAAGTAGCATAAATGAGATTGTTTCTCTAAAAGCTGGTTGGGCAATTGCACTACCTTTATCAAAGCCTTTTCCTTAAAGACTGCTAGAAACACCTATTGGTGAACAAGTTAGGTTTACCACTCACTGAAGTGAGGGAGAAGATGCGTGGGGAATTTGGGCCATCTCAGTAGAGGATGTCAAAAAGAGTCTATCAGAGCAATGATCCTGAACCTTTTCAGCACCAGGGACCAGTTCTCCTATGAGAATCTAATGTTGATGATTTGAGGTCCAGCTGAGGTGGTGATGCTAGCACTGAGGAGTGGCTGCAAATACAGATGAGGTTTGGCTTGTTCCTCAGCTGCTCACCTCCTGTTGTGTGGCTCGGTTCCTAACAGATCATGGACTGGTACCAGTCTGTGGTTGAGGGTTGGGGGACCCTGTAGAGAATTTGGATGCTTCTGAGGAGAATCTAAGAAAGCAGGGGTTCATTCTAGATTCTGTCAGAAAGCAGACACAAATCTTTGGTTGGGTATCTTAATAAATCATATCTATATGGACAGTCCACAAAAATGAAGCTAAAGCTGGTAACTGGTAATGAAGTTGCAGTTGCTCGCATCAGCCAGGAGAGGGTGTTTATTATTTTGTGGAAGGTACAGTGTCCTTGTTTTTGTATATGCTTGTAAAGCTATGAAGAGGTCTTGTTTATTCTCACTCCATCATGGCCATAGAGTGGGCTCATCTGATGTTCATATTTGATGAGATTGTTTATGTCCAAGCTGGGAACCACTAGCTGTAAGTACCAGGCCAGCTTCAAATAACTCTGAAGCCTAAAGCTTCATCAAACCAGTTTCACTGCCAAGAGCTGACTTTTTTTCTTCGTCACCTCTGAATGTTTTGGGAATATCTTTCAATTATTTTTGAAGTTAGGATGTATGCACAGACAAGGCTTAAGATCTTTTGGTACCATGTTGGATTTATTATGGGAACCAAAGGTTTACTGTGACACACTGCATGATCTTTTCTCATCCACATTGGCATGAATCTGTTTTCTATGGAAATTAAGTCTTGTCTCAGCTCAGTAGCCAGGTTGCCCATAAATATAAGTGACAAACACACCCCTGCTGATTAAATTACAACAACAGTTGACATTTATGTAGTCCTTCTTATTTGAGAAAAAGCTTTACATCATCTTGTCAGTTACTCCTCACAAAAAGGAGACTGTGAATGACCTAGAGAAAGCAAATCACTTTTCAAAAGGCAGAGAGTAGTAGAGCCAAAACACGAAGTCAGCTTCTGAACTGAGATTCCGTTCTTAATGTGTTCACCCTTAAATTCATGTTAATTAACATGAAACAGCATCACGGCTGAGAAAGCAGCTCTAAGACCAAAGCCACCTTCATTTGTTTACTACTCTGTCCCTTACTACCTGTGTGCCTTTGAGAAAGTTTCATCTCTCTGTACTTGAGTTTTCACATCTGTAAAAGAGTATTGACCTCATAGGACTGTTTTCAGAGTAAATAGGCCAGAACATGAAAGACTTCAGAGCAGTGCAAATTCATCATTAGCATTTATTAAGTGTTAGCTACTGTATGGGTTGAATTATGTCTCCCGCTTTCCAAATTCCTATTTTGAAGCCCTCTCAGTTCCACAGACTGTGAGTATATCGGAGATAGGGCCATTAAAGATTAATTAGGTTAAAACGAGGCCATTAGGGTGGGCCCTAATCCAATCTGAATGGGTTTGTTATAAGAAGAGGAAATTTGAAAACAGTGAAACCCCAGAGACACATGTGCTCAGAGAAAGAAAACATGGAGGATATAGTGAGAAGGTGGCCATCTGCAGTGAAAGAGAAAGGCCTCAGAAGAAACCAAATCTGTTGACAGCTTGACCTTGGACTTCCAGCCTCCAGAACTTGAGAAAATAAATTTCTGTTGTTTAAATCACCCAGTCTGTTGTATTTCATTATGGCAGCCCCAGCAAACTAATGCAGATAGATTTCTAAATGTTAACCATTACTAGTGGCAGAAAAATGCCCACTAGTTCTAGCTGCCATTTGTTCAAATGTGTACATAAGATATTAATGAGATACTGAAAGAGAACATAAAATAACTTTTTCCATTTTTTAAAATAGTTGACTGCTCAGATTTTTTAACTCGATATTTTTTAAAGCTTCTCATACAAATCACTTTCTTTCTGTCCTCACTGATATGACCTTACATACCACTATACATAAAAGCATATGTTTATTATTTCATACATTCTAACTGTATGTAATAAACTCATATAGAGAGAATACAGGGAGAGCAGTCAAAAATGAACTGAATGGTGCTATAGTCATAAATAAGTCTGTAACTAATCTAGAAATGAGCCAGATGATGACCAGTCACCAAGAAAAGATTACTTCTGTTAGTGCTTTCATTTTTGGAAATTAGCAAGATCCAGTAAAAAGATTCTTATTAGTGTCTAGAGATCCTGGTCCTTCCACTACCCACAGGCACATACTTTAAAACGCTGCCGGAGAGACCAGGACCTTAACATCTACACTAGACATAGATAATTAGTCCATGTGGATTACCAAAAATGCTCAACCAATTCCGACAACAAAAATGTTCTGCTAATATTGGGATACCGGAGAACAGTCACTTCCAATGAAGTCTCTTAATCATGTAACCCTAGGTCACCTAATATAAGGCCATCTTCCCCACATGCCTGAAAATATCTCTTTATCCCTTACTTTTCTATACTATGCTTCTATGTTCCTTCTTTCCTCAAGCTCTTGACTATATTTCTTTGTCCACTGTTTCTTCTGGCACCTCATCCACCATTATTTAGAAACCAAATACAGAGATGAACTTAGAGGAACCAGGACTGAGAACCAAGTTTGAGCAGCTGTATGAAATCACCTAAGCTAATTATTCCTTCTATCTCTCAGGTTTTTCCTCTGTAAAATGAGAAAACATTGGCTAGGAAATAAATTAAAAAGATAAATACATTGCGTGAAAAAGCATAAAAATAATAAATACTGTATATAAAAATATATTCAATATATTATATACAAAAATAAAAATGATATATAAAATGTATATATAATACATAAAATATATAGAAAAATATAAGTTGTATGTATTGCATTTAAAAATTCGTTAATTTTGTTTTTTCATCAGAATGTATGTAAATCAGCAAAGAAAGAAAAATTTAAAAAGAGAGAAAATAGACTATAAAATACGTTCTATTCTTTTAATTATAAAAGTAAGAGTACTAAAGATAAGTAAGGGTAGCCAAGAACACCCAAGGAAACCAATCAAGTTGAGTTAAATGTCTCTGGCAAAATTGCAATGTATAAGTTGTCCTGGCAAGATGCCAACCTCACTCCTATTTATGGTTATAACATTTTAATAAGAAAAAGCACAACTAAATAGAACAAGTATTAATTAGAAGTAGAGCCACATATGGTCTAAATGATGAAAAAACTGAGGAGGAATGTGAGAAAGATTGTATCACCAAGACTGACGCCATGATGGGGGGGGGGCGGGAATGACTCATGCATAAATGAACTAACTTGAACCTGTGAATGTGAAAAAGCACCTAGATCCATTCCTTCTCTCAATGAATCTAGTCACATCAGTGTGTATTATTTAGGCTAGGCTGCTGTAATAAAGAGAATTAACAATAATTTGGTACCTTAAAGAAGAAAATTATATTTCTCTCTCACCTGATAGTCTAAAGTGAGAAGTTCTGGACAAAAGTCCTGGACTAGGTGGTCATTCAGAAACCCAGGTTCCTTCCTTCATGTTCTTCCACCATTCCATATCACCTTGTCTTTATCAATGATTAAAGTCGGGTCACTGCACCGTGAAGGTTACATCTGGCTGAAAGGCAGAAGGGAGTAGATGGTGCATACCCAGAACTACCTCCATTAAGTGGCACACATCGCTTCCATTCACCTGTTTCTGTAGAAAATTTAGTCACCTAACTTAGCTGGGGGGTGGAAAATGGAGTCTGTCTCAATATCAAAGAAACAAACTTATGCTAAATAACTAAAAATAAAGGTAAATGGAATTAAAGATGTATATCTAAGTTGGAATTTTTAAAATTGTTAGTACTTCTTTTCTCACTGACTAAAAGTGGATATAAGAATGTCTATCAATAGGTAATTCATACAAAAATTCTCAGAATGCCCTAAGAACAGTATAGAGCATATTTATCTAGAGAAAATGTGTAATAAAGTATAAATCATCAGTATATGTTGTTTAGAATATTAAATTGATACAAATTTTGTAATTATTTTATCTTCTCTAATTATGTAAAAATGTAATTGAAAATCTGTTTTACTCAATTCCATATCACTTTAAATTATGTTCTCATTTTAGATATTGCAATAGCAGTAATCCAAAAGAAAACTTTTCGTTTAATAAATTTAGCTCAAGATTATATTTTTTATGGTTTCCTAGGTAATAGTTGCCATAGCTCTGAAATACATAATCAGTTTAACAATATATTCATAATCGATGCTACACTATAGCTTCAGATCATTATTTTAAATACAATCATGAATAAATGTGTTAATCTTTTCATTGTGTATCTATCAATATCAAATATGTCTATTCATTCCATCTCTGTCAATATTTCAAATGCCAATTTATAATCTATTCTTTAAAATAAAAAAAATTTATAAAATTGCATAGTTGTTGTTATGTATGTGTATTGATCTTAAAGCTGTCAACAGCTATACAATTGAATTTCTATAAAAAAGAAATGTCATATATGGTGTCAGATGGGTACTATCCTTATCAGAGTGATCACTTCATGAGATATAAATGTCTAATAACTATGTCATACATCTGAAACTAATATAATGTATGTCAACTCTAATAGAAAAAAACATTTTAAAAAAAGAAATGTCAAGTACATTTCTACATTAACATTTACAGAACCTGTAAACTCCCAAAAGATTTTTAATATGATATTCAATTTTACATGTTAGTTCTTTTTAATTATTAACCAACCATTCTCTATCTAAGAAAACCAAAAAAAAAAAATGAACTTAATTTACATGTATAATTTTTAGATCTTTAATTGTTGGGTTGGAATTCATTCTGAAGTATTTAAAAGTTTTGATTGGTGTCACACAGGGAATTAACAATTGCCTCTTGTAAGCTGTTTGGTAATTTTAAATCAAGAAGTAGCACTGTATCCAGAGTAAGCAAGAGCTTAATGTTGGACTTGTAATCAGAATCCATGGCTGAAACAAGCTGTGTGATTTTGAGAAAATTACCTGAAACTCAGAGTCTCAGTTTTCTCTTTAAAGGACTTCCACAGGATCATTTTTAGTATTAAATGAGATAATGTATGTGGAAAAAATCTAATAATTGTAAATGAGCCCAGAGAAATTATTATAACTTAGCTACCAATTAATTTTTCATCTACTGATTTAACTATTGATGTAGAAATATAAATTGGATGATGTGCCAAACAAAAAATATATACTATAATTTATATTTATATATTTAGCTCTTGGCATCCGAGGTAGAAACTTTTGCATTAGCAAAATTTATCCAATTCTTTTTACATAGTATTCATGAAGAGTTCAGCACTACCTATTTCTAAAACCAAAACAATAGAAATTAACTGGCTTTACCAACACTCAACTATATCTCAGATCTCTCTCATCTATAAGAGAAAGAAAATGTAGTCAAAAGAACACAATGTATAGTGCCTTTTAAAAATAACCTTGTGTAGGGATAAAATGTAAACACACATGCACACACACGCACAAACACACACACTTTGCATTACTTCACTTTTTTCAAACTCCAATTCCCTTTCCTTAACCTTGTTCGAAACAAGGCTTTCCCCGACTATTGCTATAAAACTGCTCCTATCAAAGTCACCCTTGATTTCCATTTTACCATTTCCAAAAGTCACCACCCAGTCCTCCTCTGACTTGACTTCTCAGCATCACTTGACAGTTGATTTCCCCATCCCCACACCACTCCTTTTTTGTTTTTTTAATATTTGGCTTTTCAAGAGACCACATCTCCTATTGTTCCTATGAGTCTAACTGTTCTTTGTCTCTTGTGCTACCTCTGCCTCTTTATCTCTCTTTTGAATTGTGGTCTTCACTGGGGCTTACTCACAGCCCCTTCTCTATTTACACTCACTTCCATATGTGATCTCACTCAATCTCTTTGCTATAAATTTCATCTATACTCTGATGACTACTAAATTTAATTTTCACTCTACCCCTCCTCTGAGCTTTGTTATACTCTTCTTAAACTGTTTACATGTCGAGTAGGAATCTAATACATACAAACCTTAAACTTAAATTAACATATTTAAAACAACTCTTCATCTCCCCGCTAGGACGACAATCTGTTCCCCACTCTGTTCTTCCCCTCCATTCACACATTTCCTCAAGCTACAAGCCCAGAAGTCCTACTTGACTTTCCTTTTCCTCATCCCTCATTCAATCCACCAGAAAGCCAAGTTTTGAATACCTAGATGAATCCTACCTCTTCTAACACCTACCACCACTAGCACCCTAGTGCTAACTACAATTCTCCAATGTGACTTACAAAAGTGTAAATCAGGTCATGGCACTCTCCTGTTCAAAACCTTATATTATGTCTATTATATTCTAACCATGGCTTTTATGTTTCTACTTAGGTTTCTAGCCTCTCTTCACAATATCATCTCCTGCCTCTTTCTGATAACTTTCTTCACTTCAGACACACCGGTTTGTTCCTACATTAGAACCATCTCACTTGCTGTTCTCTATCTTGGAATATCCTTACCTCAGATCATCAAATGAATTAAGGCTAACTTCCAAGTCTTTACTTAATTATTATCTTATCAATGGCATTCTTCACTATCCTATTTTAAATAAACTTCCTATATCACTTTCACTTTTACTCTATTTTTATCTATGAAAAATGTGAACAAAGAAATGCTTCTCTCAGACCTCTCCTCTGTTGCCAGAAATGTAAGTTCTATTAAGAGAGTGACTTTGTCTTTTCAACTGTTGTATTCCCAATGCCCAAAAAGATCTAGGATAGAGTAGGTTCTCAACAATTATTTACAACTAAATAAAGAATGACTTTCAATAAGTTAATTACTTAATGCATAAACATTATAGCATCATTAATAATACATAAATAAAAAAGGGTGAAGATATCAATCCACAATTTTGCCATCCCAATAAATCAAGTTTAATTTTTTTTTACTTTACCTACACCCTTACAATATTATTTAGTTATATAGTTTTAGTCACAGCATCGCAAGTACAATTTTTTATTCTATTGATTAATTTTAACTTACAAAATTTTTCTAGATTACTATAGACTGTTCAAATTATACATTTCTAATGGTGTTTAGATTTTATCAGCTAGATATTCAGCAAGTTGCTAAATTGTTGAGGTTTTTTGAATAAAAATTTTAGTATTAGAATAACAGCTCAGAAAATTTTCTTTGGATGTTTGAATTTTTTTAGTAGGGAACAGAGCTAAATTAGGTTGGGAATAAGAAATATATATGTATATGTATGTAAATGTGTATGTAAATATATGTATATGTGTATGTAAATATATATTTTTTCTTTTTAATTCTGTGAACTCAGTTTGTTGCACTTTGTCAAAAATAATGAGATGGATGTTAAAAAAGATTTTCTCATTTTGGAAAGGTGTGGCAGAAAGAATATAAATTTAAAAAAGAATGAACTAAAGAGTTTCGCATGACCTCTAAAATTGTCTTTGAATTGTCTTTGTATGACCTCTAGCATTATTTTCTAAATAGACATGCAGACTTAAAATTATGTTCTTAAACTCTGTGCATACATGCTACAGGTGCTAACAAGACATTGTAAACTGATGGTGCAAGGTTCATACCAAGGCAATTTGACATGCCTAGTCATTAAAGTACAGCTTATTTAATTTTAATAGCAAGAGACTTTCAGTTTAATGATTCAATAATGGTCACAGAAAATTAAAAATGTAAAATTTATATATTATCATGTTTGGGTAAAAAGTGAGTAAATTGTGATTTGATAAGGTATAATCTAATGATACTTCCTAATCTTGATATATACAAGTAGAAGCTTCTTGGCGTGCAAGGCAATGGAGTAAGAGAATTGAAAATCCTTGAGTATCTGCCATAGACTATAAGATAAATCACTGGAATTGTTAAATATCGTTTCACAAAAACTCTTAAATATTCGCTTGCTATAATGCTCCAATTAATGCCTTGATCTTTTCACAACAAAGTTTCATAAGGACTTTAGGCTTAACTTGAATTACAATTGAAGGTATTATATCAAATGTAATCCCATCATGAGAACAAATCATGTACTTTATTGTATTTAGTTAGATTACACTAAGCTGTGGTAATAAATTCCAAAATTTCATGGGTTTAACCCATAAATCAGTGCCTCCATGTAATCATTCAAGGCTAATTTACATCTTATGGTTTTATCATTCTCATCAGCCTCTGCAAGCAGCCAAAACAAGAGGAGAGACAACATGGAAGAGACTAACCCACTATTGTAAAAGCCTTAGACAAGAATGACACACATATTTTCATTCACTTATTTAGCCAATAACTATGCTTAACCACAAAACAGTTAGGAATACATATATCTAAACATGTTTTTTTGCTATAATAATATTAATTTTGGAAGAAAGTTTGGATCAGTTAAACATTTATAAAAGTTAAAACACTATAAAAATGTGCTTTTAAAAGTAAAAATTCTACTTAAGACTGTTCTTAAAGATAACTACTGTAAAGGGTTTGTTTCATATTCCAACTTATAGTATTCAAATGCTTAAATATATTTTAAATGAATCCAGAGTGTGCCTAACATTTTTCAACTTTAGAATAAGGTTTTAAAATATTGGCATGGCTAACAAAATGCTAAATAGACTACTTCTTGACTTCCTCTCCTCATCATCATGGCACAACAGCTACATAATCTTTTCTGCTGTTCTTAGAACATTTACATTTGCAGTTTTTTCTGTTTGGAATTTTCCAGTTTTCTATAGGACTAGAGCCTCTCATCCTTTAGATCTCAACTCAAAAGTCATCTTCTTAGTGAAGGCTTCCTTCAGCATTGATCTAAGATAGTATCATCCATACACTGTCTCTAGCTCATCAACATATCGAATCCCTCTTTAGCATTTATCACAATCTGGAATTTATTTTTTTTATCTCTATGAGGAGGTAAGCTCTAAACGGAAAGGAATTTATTTGTCTTTTTCAGTACCTTTTGTCCAGTGTAAAAATGATGCCTGGTATACAATAGGCACTCAATAATGAATGAATGAATGAATGAATGAATGAAAGTGCTTCTATGACTGTGTAACAAACCAACTAAGAATTTACTAGCTTAAAAAAGCAAAGATTTGTTATTTCTCATGACTCTGTGGATAAGGAATTCAGGCAATGATGTTTAGTGTCTTTTCTATTCTAGATGATATTGGCTATTTTCATTGACACATAGCTTCAGTCAGCTGGAAGCTCATCTAAAGTGGTTTCTCATCCATCAGGATGTCTCTCCGTACAGACTCTAAACATTCAATTGTCTAGCCTAGACTTCTTTACAACATGTTTGCTGCAATCCAAGAAAGAGTATTGGAAGCTATAGTTTCTCTTAAGGTTTAGTGTGAAAATTACAAATGTCATTTCTATCCAATTCTATTGGTCTAAAGTAAGTCACAATCCAGCACCCATTCAAGAAGAGAAAAAAACAGGCCCCATTTATTATCATCTATTTATGTACAGTGAAGGGAGGAATTATTGACAGACATATTGAGAAATCATGTACCATATTGCACACTATGTGCAAATGCCAGCATAAAAAGGATAAAAAAAATTAAGTAGATATTACCAAATTGTTTACAAACAGTGTGTAATAATATTTTTTTGTTATCTGCCATAATTTGGCCAGTCTCTCTCTCCTGGATGAATCATACTGTGATTCTTATAATTCAATGAAAAGAAAATTTCAAGTGACAGAACAACAAAACTAAATCAAATATTCACCTGTCTTTTACTCCTAACTAAGCATAACATAAAATATTTGAATATGACCCACCCCGATTTCAGATTTCTGACTAAAGTAGGAGCTTACATCTCCGAAGTTTCCTGAGCTCCAGAGATATTAGAAGGTAAATGAGGAAATGGAGAAGAAGTGTTCTGATCCAGTATTATATTCCCTGGACAAAGAATGATGCTGCTGATGAAATCTAGCCAGCATCCCCAGGCTTTAGCCTCTATTCAAGCAAAATCTCTAAGACAAGCTCAGCCCATAGATAAATCCTTTTCTCTCCCTTAAGTAAGATAGGTCAGGATTGTTCCTGAACAAAAAAGACTCAAGAATGGGCTTTAGGTTTGTCATTCACTCTCCTAATAGGAAAGATGAAGATACTTACAATGAACATCTCAACGTAGTACATATTAAACCCCTGGGAAGATTTTTAAAGTTACCCAGGTGTTTCTTATGTGCAGCCTGGGTAAGAACCTCTACCTTAGAGAAAAGGGTTTGGTGGCAATTGGAAGGCTTCATTTATAAATATCTACAGAATTAATTTTGTCCAGTCCCATTACAAGAAAAAATGTATACAACTGACATTATTGAGGATTTTCCTAAAAATTTCCCCATAACAAATGTTTATCACTTCTATCTATAGTATTTGAAAGTATGTAAGTATTCTCCATATCCTACCAACATTAGTTATTAGCATCTTTTTGTTTCCTTTTGTTAAACTAAGTAGAGAAAACCACTTCAATATTGTTTCAATGGCATTTCTTGAATTATTACTAATATTGAACCTATGTTCATTTTTTCATTGGAAATTATGTCTTCTGTGAGTTGCCTTTTTATATTTTTTGCTTGTATTTTACTGAGCTGTTCATCTTTCTTTCATTTGTTTATAGAAACTATTGATACAGATACTATCCTTTTTTCTCTTGCATATGCTATATGTATTTTCCTGTTTTTCACTTCTTTTTTAGCTTTTGAATGGTGTTCTTTTTTTATTTTGTGTAGTCAAACCTATCAGTACTTTCTTTCCACATTTTCTGCCATGTCAGAAAGGCCACTCACAATCTAATGTTATTTTTTAAAAGATCCTAATGTGTTTAAGTTTTTCCATTTTAATCTTTATTCTTTAGAAATTATTTTAGGTCATGTGAGGTAAGTAGCTAATTATTTTCCATTAATTTGCACAACACAAATTATTAACTTATCACAGCACACTTCCATTTTAGATATGTTAAATTATAAATGTTTGAATAGTCTGGTCATCTAAAAGACACATGTTGATTTTAAGAACCTTCAATGATGTGGCTCATCTAGCTATTTTACTGTGACACTTAGTGTGTGCCCTAGGACTGGCTGGTTCCAGGTCTGACTATGATTCAGGCTTGTGGCTAAAAATAGGACCCTGGACTTAGAATGTTACATTAATGTAGTAGGGTGCCTGAACGCAGCTCATGTAAGCATGATTCAGCTTATTGTATTACGTATGTGTGGCAGAATGCCACTATTGTTCTCTGACATATGTGGAGCCCATACGGTCCCCTAGTGCAGAAGCACGGTCCCCTAGTGCAAGAAAGTTGGTGCCTGCCACTTCATTCTCATGTCAGCCCTTCATGTATTCTTTTAACTGGGCATCTTATCACCAAAACCCTTCTTTCTTGATCAGCTTGATGCTGACACTTAGGAAAACAGATGAATTTAAATAAGAAATGAATTTAAAATTTTTTCCTCAGTCTGAAATGCATTCACTTTATCTGATACTTTTGAGTCCTCCAGGTGTGGATTTTAGGACTGAAAAATCAGAAACTTCACATTTTGCAGCCATCAATTCTTCATAGTACTGATGTGATTATCACTTTCTTGTGATCCATTTATTCTAATAAACTTTAAAAACAGAACTTAACGTATGTGAACTGCTACCTTAATTAAAAAGCAAAAATATATAGAAAACAAATATACACAAAAATTATTTTCTCTTTAATTGTTTAGGTTAAGACCAATACTGCAAATCTTTTGCTTGTGATAAAGCAATGTGACCTTAGAAAGTCACTTAGACTCTCTAGGTCTCAATTTCCTTAAATCTGAATTAAAGTAATAATGCTGACTTCAAAATGTTACAAGCATTTAGTGAAATAATACAAGATAAGTGTTTGGCAAAATGCCATATAAAGCCAATACCCATTAAATGATAGATGTTTTCATTCTATTACTATTGTTATCATCTATATAATGAGACATAGGATCTTTTAATAGTTCTTTTCATTGTTTTCATAGGTAAACTCATCCTTGTCAGGCTTTGTCGCCAACATTCCATTGATATTATTTATGTCAAAGTCACAAGTGACTTCCGTGAAACCAAATCCCATGTACCCCTTTCCGGACTTCTCTTACCTCTACTACTGCCCTCTGGCCACATTTACTTACTCTTCGGTCTTCTTACCTCTTACCTTATTCTTTGCTTATTTCTTCTCACTACACTTACCAGTACTCTGTCTCCTTTATAAACCTTTCTTCTCCATTGAACCTCCAAGTCCTAATGAGGCTTCATGGATCTGTTTCATCACCTTCTCAATATTCTAACAAAATAATATTTCTAGCTAATCTCATGCAATCTGTGGCTTTAAATACCAGTGATTCCCAAAATCTCTATATTCAACCCTTTCTCTTTGGAGTTATAGACATCAGCTTTTCTTCTACATCATATCTCTACATGCATGTCAAACAAATATTTCAGACTTATCAAAGAAAAATTAGAACTTCTGATCTAGCTTCCTAATTACACTGCAACTATATCCTGTCCAACTGCTCTCCACTTAATGACCTAGAAATACGACTTTTTAAAATGTAAATCAGACCTTGTTTAATCTTCCTTAATACCTTCCTATGTCCTATAGCACTTTTTAAAAATTCAAATCCATTACCCTGGTTTACAAAGTACACTCCATGATCTGACCTTTTTTCTCTTCGATATTATTTAATTATCTTCTCTGGCCATCTACACTTCAGAGACATTGGCTTTCTTTGTATCTTTAAATCTAACATATTCGTAAATTTTCCAAGGCTGTCATCTGCCTGTAGAGGATGATTCTAAAGTAGCCACAGAGACTCAGTACAATGAACCTCTTTTATTCATTGGAATTTAATTGTTTATTCAATTTCTTGTTTGTTCCCTCCCACTAATGTAAGCTCCATAAAGGTAAGGTTCTTCTACCTTGGTTCACATCTCAAGAATAGAGTCTAGTATTCAATAAGAATTTTTTGAATGCATAAACAAACATTTTTATGACAGAAAAACTAAACTTAAAGAAGAACTAGTGTAAAATATTTCTGGGTGAGGGGTGATGATGAGTTATCACTTTCTTTGAAATTTTGCATACCTTCTTTAATCACTTCTAAATAAATTTGTCAATCAATTAATGTTCATTAAATTGCTAATTAAGTGCTGTCTGGAAACAAGCAACAAAACACGAAGCATGATTCCTAACATTATGAAGTTTCAACCTAGATGAGGAGACAACTGTACCCATGATAAGTTAAACACCGGGCAGCAAACATTAAACAGTAGAAGAATGATACAACTATGAATAAAGAGAAATAGTGTAAAAATCAAATGGATTTACTGCACAAGATTATTACCAGGAACAGTTATTTTTATTTTTTTCATTGTTGAAGTATAATTACATTTTTGAAGATTCTGATGCCCAACCGAATATATAATTTGGTAACAAAATTTTGAGAAATTCTAAAGAACTATTTTAGGCAATTAAAAAATTTTAAAAATGTGAATTATGCTCATTAAAAATATATAATTAAATTGTTATTTTCAAGAGAATTTTTCCTCCATTTGAGACAGAAGAAAAAAAAGAAGAAAACCTGTGTTGTTTGGGGCAGAAACTGACATATTTTATTATCTGCATATTACACACATTTGGGAATTTATTTGAAAGCTAATTATATGTTTTACAGTTGTAAGTTTAAAATAAAGAGTGCATCATATATTTCTGCAGAGATTTCTACCACATGTACCAAAAAAATTAAATTTTTTTCCTCTAGAGTAACTCTCTCCACAGTCATAACTTGTGAGGTGCAATTAAGTAATGCAATTAAAATATAATGATAACATTTTTTAAAAAATCATTGTGTGGATAAATTCATCAGATGAGTTTATACCTTGTTAGGAAGATTTGAGGTAATATAAGGTCAAGTGCCTAGAGAAAGAAGATGCTGTTACTTGGAAAAAGTCACAGAAAAGGAAAGTGTAAAGATAAATGCTATATACTTTACACTTTTGAAAACAGCCAGCCTAGATACACCAAGTGCAAAGTTCTTTAATTATTCTTGGAAGAAATGGCAGGGAGGGTTAAGTGTAAATAGAGCCTAACAGCAAAAGAAAACAGTCCTCAATTCTCTCTGAAATCACTCAGCAAGATATAGTCATGAAGTTATCCTGTATGACCATATCACCATGGTAACTTCCAGCTCAGGCAGACGAATGTCTGCAGAGGAGTAAGACTATTTCTTTAAAAACAGAAGAATACCTGTAGATCACACACACACACACACACACACACACACACACACACACACACACAATCCGATGCAAGAGGATAGATTTATTTATAGAGAAGTGCAAGCTACATGTTGCAGACACGCAACATTTGGACAACAAAAAATCTTTCTGAGTCTTTTACTATAAGAGACATGCAAAAATTTAACCCCAGCTGTGAAAACTGAGAGCACTTCTGATAAGGCAAGAAGAAAAAAATGTACCATAATATGTGAAAAATAAGGGAATACTTTCCCTGGCTACATAATTCAAAAAATTGTTTTTCTACCTCAACCAAGGTGGGAGAAACCTCATTTCTCCTCTTCTAGAAGTACAAAATAACTTTTCAGGAGCCAAACATGTCTATTCCCAGCATGAGTGAAATATGTTTGCTCATAAGGAAAGCTGCACCTCATTCACTGTTAACAATAATATGTGAGAAATAAGCACAGATGAAAATAAATAGAAATAATAATATTGTTTTTATAATGCTTATTATTTGATAGGCTTTACATATATCCACTTTCTGGGGTAGTGGTTCACGATCTTAACTCCCCCCAAAAGCTTCTTTATCAGGAATTATAGTATCATCTTTTCAGATTTTGAGTGTTTACTCTAATTTGTCTTATAAAACAGTCACCAATTTTATATGCAAGAATGTGACCTTCATTACTAATTGTGTTCAGTGGTAAGAATAAGAACTAAATTTCATTTCTTGAATTTAATTTTATTTCATTAAGCTTAATGAAAAAGATTTACAGAACAAAAAAATTTAAGTGCACTTAAAAATTTGTATTTATGAAGTAGCAATAGTACAAATAGAAAGCACCAAAGAAATTTATCCCTGCTCTAATAACAACTTCTTTTTTAACCCATTTTCTCTTAGTCATGGTCTCATTGCACACAACAAATCCCAGTACAAATATTAATTTGTTTTTCACTTACATCCTAATGTTCACTATGTATTATACATTGAACATCTATCTACGTGCCACATCACCTTGCCATACAATCCTTATAAGTATCATTTAAAAGTTTTTACTTCAGAAAATTTCAATCATATGCAAATATAGACTGTTATAGTAAACTTTCTGTATCATCACCTAGCTTTGACAATTATCAATTATCTAATCAATTATAAGTCAGAACAATTTTGCAGAGGTGTATTTCATCTCTTCAAACTTGACAAAATTATAAGATTAGATCTCTAATTTGCAACTTAAGCCTATCACAACTCCATGAGAGACTTTTTACTGTGTTCCTGATACATCATGAGATAGCCTTCATCACTTTTAAATGATACTTTTCATGGAGAGCTAATACAGAGACAAGAATGAACCAAACACCTCTGAGGTGCCCAAGAGGCTAGACTGAGTTAGAAAATCCCAGATTGTTGTATATTTTTAATTAGCTGTAAAAGGGAATTGGAAAAAAGATTAAAAATCATTCTAAATTGATTTTAAAATATTAGAGCCTCAAGAAGAATCAATTAATTGTGAATTATTTATCTTTTCAGTTGCATCGGTCATTGTTTTAAAAAAGTAATTTTAAAGAAAAAGCTACAAGTTTGAAAAATGATAAATCTGGATAAAACAAAATAAAAAAAAATGTATTTTGCTATCTGGGACCTCAGGAGAGAAGCTATTGACCGCTGAGTTCAATTAAGTTTCAGAGAAGAAAGTCAGAATTAGCAAATTCTTAACAAGACACTCCGGCAGGAAGCTAATTTTTGATTAAATAACATGATTATAGAGTGAGGGAGTTTAATTCATAGGGAGATATTGGATGTTATCCAAATATATTTCTTCTTTCTGAGAATTAAATAACAACTTAAAATAGCATAAAATGATATTTTAAACAGCATAAAAACAACTTAGAAATCGGTAGCAACTAGTGGTCTCTGGTTGATGCTTAAATATTAAATAGTAGCATGTGTTTGGCAATGTAATCCATATTAATGTATTTTTAAACTTTTGTTTCAAATATGGCAAAAATCCTCCATTGCTGAATTTGAATGCACACACGTATAAGATACGCAGTGATGAAGCCCACACTCCAGAGTTGATAGCAGTAATGAAAAGAAAAATGGACAAGGTAACAAAAGATTTAGATGCTAGATTCAACTCTTTCTCTAAGTGCTTAGATCTTTGGGTTTCAAAATTTTTTATGTAACAAGTATTGGGTTAAACTAAGTTAAATATATGATTAAGCTAAAATGAAAAATGAGATTCTCTAATATATGCGGTATAAAAAGATAATGATTAAATTTAAATGATAGTTCTTTTTAAGCTTCTATTTTCAAAACAGAAGTTACAGAAAAGCTTCATAGTGACAAAGTATTACCTCTCTGTCCTGAACTGATATTCAGATGGGAAGAAAAAAGGTATATGTAACTGTATAATAATGTTACTATATGATATCACCCACATAGTCTTTATTCCAAAGAATAAAAAATATAAACTCACATAACATAAGCCATTCTAGCATGTTTTGCTAATGATTAAATTTAGATTAATTCTTCTTATTTTACATTTTGTTGTAATTCCAATTAATATTCTCCATTTAGGGTGTACCACATAATGAGTCCAATTATTGATTTTTTGATAAAAAAATTGTGGCTGGCTTGGATTATTTGATATATTTGGGAACAAGGCCTACTTCATTACAGATTCAGATTGAGAAACAGAAAATATTCTAGATGAATAGTTCTCAAGGTCTGGTCTCCAGTTCAGCAATCTGAGAACTTTTTATATATTGATATTCTTAGATCCTACCCTCCTGCCTACAAAATCAGAAAGTCTGGGAGTGGAGCCAGGTTGCCTGTGCTTTAACAAGTTTACCAGGTCATTCTAATACACACTAAAGTTTGGGAACCACTGCTCCAGATATTTTATGTAAGAATAAATTAAATGCAGATTAGGTGCTTACAGAATCATTGAGAAGGCTGCAGGAGCAAGCTCTGAAATACGTCTTCAGAAATAAAGAATATGATAGAACTGACCCACTAGAGAATAACCACCTCAGAATCCACTACTGTAACAACTGATTTCAAGAACATGTGCTAAAACTGCAGGTATCAGAATGCTGAAATTAAGAAGCCACTATTATTCCCTCTACACACGTGTCTCTCAATACCAGAAGCGGGATAATGGAGCCTGAGAAGCAGCAGCAGAAACATCTCACATCTCCAGGACTTTGTTTCTTGCAGGAAAATAGTCAAAAGAAACAAAGATTACTTCTGCCTTTCAAATCTCACACCAGTGCACATGACTGATAAATCTCACTGTCCAACTAGAAACATAGTTACATTGGTATAACAGTGCTACCACTGGCATCCAATGGGCAATATTGTTAAATCACTACCTGGACATGATCTATAGTGTTCTGAAGTATGGAACTAGAATTATCATTTTCTTTAATCACTATATTGATGCATCATGTAATACTGAGAAAACAAAGGTTTAGAAGCAATTAAAATATTTAAAAGGGATCACTATAATTTGTTCCATGTTATTATCATTGTTTATAAATTTATATATTTGCATATTTATTAGTTAAATTGAGTGAGTAAAACAATTCTCAGCTATACCTTGAGAAACCACACCTAAGCAATTTATATAAGTATGACAAATAGATGATGGATGGATGGATAGATGGATAGAAAGGTAAATAGATAGATGATTGATAGATAGATAGATAGATAGATAGATAGATAGATAGCAATAACTTATTTATATATACTATAGCGCTATACTCTTTATATAGTATATTGAGGTAGGTAGAGTATAATACATTCATTTTCATATAAAGAAACTGAGTTTCAAAATTATAAAATGCTACATGCTCATAGCCAAATAATAAGTAAAAGCATGCATGTCTTACAACTTCTAGGCTAATGTTTATTCCAACGTACTTTAATGTCCTGTCTATATGTCCTCCGAGAATTCTTACGATAGCAGCGCAGCGTGATAGAAGAAAATGGGTACTGAGTCAGGAACAGGGAGATAGGGTGACTGCAGGACAAACAGGAACAAAGCAGTAGCTTAGGGAGGAGTTTTAAATAACAGATAAAATTCAAATGAAAATATTTCAAATCTAATACAATTCTAGGTGTTTGTATATTAGTCAAGAAAGGCTTTATTATGTGCTGAGATAACAAACAACTCAACATCTCAGTGATGTAAAGAAATGAAAGTTTATTTCTTGCTTCATTGAGGGAACTCTAATCTGGCGTATCTTCATTTAGGAACTCAAGCTGATGAAGTAGTCATTAATTGTAACATTGCTCATCATCAAGGCAGAGTAAAAGCACACTCTAGAGAATTTCTTACTGGTATTTAAATAACACACATCACAACTTCTCATGTCTCATCAACCAGAATAAATCACATGGGCTCACCCAACCACAATGGATCTAGAAAGTTCAATCTTGTTGAATGCTTGATGAAAAAGAAAGAAAAGAAAGAAAAGAGAGAGAGAGAGAGAGAGAGAGAGAGAGAGAGAGAGAGAGAGAAGAAGAAAGAAAGAAAGAAAGAAAGAAAGAAAGAAAAAAGAAAGAAAGAAAGAAAGAGAAAGAAAGAAAGAAAGAAAGAAAGAAAGTTAGAAAGAAAGAAAGAAAGAAAGAAAGTTAGAAAGAAAAGAAAGAAAGAAAGAAAGAAGAAAGAAAGAAAGAAAGAAAGAAAGAAAGAAAGAAAGAAAGAAAGAAAGAAAGAAAAAGAAAAAAGAAATATTTGGTGGATAGAATTAATGATTCCCACAATGTCAAAGCAGCCAACTTAATAAAGAAAGTTTTATCAAGAACTTGGAATTGGAGGTCATGAACAACCAATTAGGATAGGTGAAGCAGTGTTGATTATAAACTTGGTATCTGTGAGTAACAATTTTTCTGTCATGGTCATGGAGAGGCCAGTCTACAAAGAGAAAAAAGTGAGGCAGATGCTCAAGAGCAAAACAGAGAAAAATGACAGATTGTAGTTAGGAGTCTTGATGGCTTCTACATCTTGACTCTAGTTATTTAAGCACCTTGATTGCCCTTTTGTTCCACTGGATAACTCAATGTCCATCATTAAATTGCCTAGTTTTCCTAAATTCACTTGTTGGTTTCTGTTGCTTGCAATAAACAGAGTTTCAAGGCAATGATATTAATTAATTCCTCATTATTCTCCATCCAGTAGAATATAATATAGAATCTAACACAATATACTAAAATAATTTCTCACATTAATGAGCCTTACTTTATTTTCCCTGCATAAAACATACTAATGCAGAAAATTATTTTAAATTTAGAATTACTATCACAATATCAGAGAAAGGAAGATAGTGGTATTAAAGAATTTTATATTTTTTCATGTTAAAAAAATTGAATCCTATTAATCGAAGTGGACACTAATGAAAATAAATGGTCAGTTTTTAGTGTTTCAGCATTACAGAAATAAAAAAAAAAACTATAACAGAATTTTTTAAGAAATAAGGAAGTACCAAACGATTGAGCAACTCCATCTAAAATTTAAAACACTAAAATAAAATTCATATCATCCAGAGAACAAATCATTAAAATGTATAATGATATTCAGACAGAGAAATGTAAGGCAGAAAGCATTAAGAAGTGTTCAAAACAAAAAGAAAAATGTTCACATTCAGAATGAAATGTAAAATACTTCTTTCAGAGAAGGTAGAATATAAAAGAATATAAAGTCCTTAATATGATTTTTTGGGGAACATTTCATATCAACTGTACCATGTCCTGAACAGAACCATAATGTTTCTGTACGTTCTCAAGTTGTGAAGTAACAATTGTGGGAGACAACCTTTTCTTGTTAACTTTATGCAAGAAAATCATTTGACTCATATTGTGAAAAAATTAGACAATCATGGATAGAGGCTGTCAAATAATCCAAACTGTCAGTTTGGTTTAAACATTTTTGAAAAGATGAAGTAATGTGCCAAGATCTGCCAAAAATATGCCAACTACTTTAGTGAATGCTTGAATAAGCATGAAAAAATATTTGGATATACTGATTAATGATAAGATATTGTTATATATTTATAAGGTTTCATTCAAAAATATTTTCTTTTAGTAGGAGAGCCAATAACACTTTAACACACAAAAAAATACTGAAATCTGTTTTAAGGAAAAATGTAACATAAATAAGAGTATGGTATTAATCATATAAAGGTTAGGCTTAATGATCTGAAGTAAAATCTGTATTGCTTACAATAAGATTGTAATTTAATAATTGTATCTTTCTGAAAAGTCCTCTACTTTTTCAATAGCAAAACATACTTGCTCATACACAATATTCTAAATATTTTTTCTTTTCTATTTGTATAGTATATAAAAATTGTGATTTTCTTATAATTCGTAATCTCTAGTCTTAAGTAGTTTCAAAAACACCGACCAGCCATAAACACTGACAGACAGAGACCTTGTGGTAAGTGGTTCTCTGCAATGTGGTGATATTGATTTATTTTTTTAAATAGTTGAGTGTCTACTGGGTGCCAGACGTTGTTTTAAGTTCTTTGGGTTCAGCCAGGAACATGACAAGCAAGATATCTATTTTAGTAAATGTTATTAATTGGGTAGAAAAATATTTTATAACAAAAAAATATGTGATATAAGTGCTATAAAGACAGTTAACTTGGGTAAAATGACAGAAACATAATGCACCGATATCCTTTGTCAGGACTCAAATGGAGTATACTAACAACCACTTTTAACCTCACCTCACAATCTTAACATTACAAAACTCAGTTATCAATATCCATATTTAGCACATATTCACAGTAATAACTTAAAATGCATTTATTAACATTAGCCTGTTTTTTCCTCAAAATGGAGCAGTGGTAACTTTTTATATCCATTTTACAAACTGGAGAAAATGAACCCAGGGACCTTAAAGGGTTGGCCCAGGCCTATGTAACACAAGTGAGACTTAAACCTAGGTGCATTGAAGAAAATTTTATTGAAACTCTTTGATGTGTCATGCAAGGATGAATATTATAAAAACAAATATGGTGTTGTCTTGACTTTTCAACCATAATATGCTTCAGTTCTTAATACCTGGGTAGAAGCAATCATGCTTCTAAAATTAACCTAGAAAAAAAAATCTAACCTTAGAACACATAAGAGCTTGGAAATAAGTCAGAGGCTTAGTCTTAGTCATTTTCCTTCTGGTAAAAATGATTGTCTCAATTCCAGAAGCTGTCAGAGATTGCATGCAAAAAAAAAAAAAAAAAAAAAAAAGCGCGTTCTCTATCTTAAAATTTAACTTTTCCTTTTTTATTTACAAGCATTATCTAAGGTGACCGGAAAAACTTAAGAGTAAGTTCAAGAGAAAACATTAGCAGAGACTTCCTTGTTTTCCACGTGCATGACTGACTGACACATTTGAAGGCTGAGGCATGGGTTCCCACAGCCCCAGTGGTCATCAACAGGGATGGAACAGGGGAAGTGGCTCTTTTTATCAGTATAAATGTGATTTGATACAAGTAGCTTCTTAGAGTCATTGATGTGTTAAATGGCTTTTGGAGAAATGGACTTATTGAGAAGCAGTTTAATAGATTTCCCTAGAGCTACACTAGATAGATTTTCAGAGTGATGAAAAGAGTTGCTAAATTCCTAGAGGTATCATCTTTTGAATGAGACTAAATGGAAGTGTTTGTGTTGGTGCTAAAAGGCCTAATACTAGCTAATGTCCACAGCAGGACAGAACAATTAGCAAATTTAGGAAATTGCTTTTATTTATGCCATCAATATTATAGGTAAGGTTTGCAAACAAGTTCTTTGCTTTAATGAATTCATGTTTATTAAAAAATTAGAAAATATCTTTTTAAAAATATATTTGACTTTATTGTACTTTATAGCTCATAGAAATCTCTTATATATATTGCTAGTCAAAACATTATGAATTGCATAAAATAGCATTTAACCATTAGAATTAAAATATTAAAAGGGGAATAATTTATTAATTATTCATTTTAATTCTGTATATTTACTTTCATCCAAGAATTATCTAATGGATATGGCCAATTGTCTTAGAGAATATGCTTCTGAACAGTTTTTTTCTATGTAGGTTCCTGGTTGTTGGAGGAAGTCATCAAGAAGACATGACCACTAATTGACTTGAGCTGGAGACAGACAGTCAGAAGCTCCTTATCCCTCCTGTTTTCGGAGTATACATTCTTCCTACTGTTTCCACATAAGAGCCATATTCAAGAACACAGCCTTGAGACAGCAATGTGTTGTTGAGACCTTCTGAACAGCATGTGTGACTGAACCTAGTTAAGGCCTCTACATATACTTTTAATCTTCTGGTAGGTAGGTATGGAGATCTGATTATTGTGGCCACCCAAGACAAGCCTCATACGTAAGCTGCTCTGCTTATTAAACCTGCCACCACCTACTAAAATGAAGTGACTCATCTCTTTCTTTGGTCTCTCCTTGCCCTCTGTAAATGGGAACCAGTTTCACATTTCACCTGGGAAATTCCTGACGTTGTGAACCAACATCAGTCAATCAAGGTGCAAGTAAATAAGGACAAGAACATAGGAATCTCAATGACAATTTTGCAACAATTCCCTCAAAGGCTCCCATCCAAACCTGGCATAGTCTGAACTCTGATGTGGAGCCGTGCTCAGAGGAAGTGGTCATGTACATGCTATGAAGCTGGTACTCTGTACATAGGGAATGTTGGTTCTTCAGACAGCTCAAACACAAGTCCTCTGTAAAAGCATTTGCTCCAAACTTAGGACTGATATTCTCCCAATTCAAGCTCACTGGGTACAGTGCTTGGCATATAAGAAGCACCCAATGAATACCTGTTTAATTAATTTATCAACCAATTAATTAATTAGGAGAACCCTAAAAAGTAAGCATAAAAATGTCAAAACTTTAAAAGCAAAACAGGAAGAGTCAAGAGAAGATGATGAGAACTAACTATTTAACTAATATGCCTTTGACAAAACATGAAGTGTACAGTATGCTCGAATTGACAAAATCATGAATACAAGGGGTTCTAAGGGTACTTTACTTCCACTGTGTTCTCAAAAAGGTGGATTTCTAAATTTTCCAGTGGAATGGTTCTCTCATCTCTTCTAGAAAATCTCTAGGGACAAATGACTCCACATATTCCTGAGTAGATTGACACGAAAATTTCATGAAGATAACCCTAATAGGGTTAGATATAAAAAAAGGTGATTAATCATTGTGTCATTTTGAAACTTAATTTTTCTTACTTTCAAATAAATATTTTCAAATAACTTTTTCTATTTAGTTTTTATTCATTTTTTCTCATTATAACAAAATTGTAAATGTAAAAATTAAAATCTACTTTTTTTGTAGAAATTTTGGAAAACTCTGGCAATTATGAAGAAAAAGATAAAGTATCTATATTCCTATCAACCAGTATCCCAGAATTAAATTTTTAAAAATATTTGGCACATTTCCCTCTGGACACTTTTGATTTACAAGTAAAAGTGAAATTATTAGTAAATATACAAGTAAAATTATGATTACTTACTTTGTGTGTGTGTTGCATCATCCTTTATTAATTAATTATGTCATTAATTATGTCATCTCAAGATTTTAACTGTAACCAAACTAAGATTTTTATAGCACTCATACAATATAACCTATTATAGTGGGTTGAATGGCAATCCCTACCCCCAAAGACATGTCCTGGAACCTGTGAATGTGACCCTATTTAAGCAAAGGTTCTTTGAAGATGCAATGAAGGATTTTAAGATGATATCATTCTGGATCAGGGTAAGGCCTAAGCCCCAATGACAAGTACCCTTATGAGAGAATAGAAGGAGAGAAGACACAGAAAGGTAATGTGAAGATTGAGTCATAGAGATGCACCAAGGATTATCAGTAACTGCCACAACTTAGGGAGCATGGAATGGATTCTCCCTCAGAGTCAGCAGAAGGAACCAATTCTGCCAACTCTTAAATTTCAGACCCCTGGTTTCTAGAACTGTGAGAAAATAAATTTCTGTTATTTTAAGCCATTCACTTCATGGTAATTTGTTACAACAACCCTATGAAATTAATACACATGTGGAAAGACCTTGATTTTTTAAATATTCCCAAACAGAAGAATTTTTCCCATATTTTTCTTTTGCTTTCGCAAATAATACTAGATGAACGTCTTTGCCATTAACTCACTCATTCAACAAATATTCATTAAACACCTACTATATGATGGATAGTCTTTCAAATAATTGGAGGAACAAAACATCAGAGAATAAGACAAAGATTTCAGTCCTCATTGAGCTTCCAATGAACAATATACATATAAATTCATAAATTATAAAGTAAATTGGAAGATGTTATGTGCTATTGAACAAAGAAAAAAGAGAGAATGATTAAAGGGTGGAATTTCAAATAGGTTAGTTAGGAAAGACCTTATTGAATAGCTGATGCTTGATCGACAATAGTTGAGGAGGCAATAAGAGAGCTAGCTACATAGTTAACCAAGAAAGAGTTTCCAGACAAAGGGAAAAATCAATGTAAAGTGTCAATTTCTGAATACACCTTTAGGATAAATTTCTAGAAATGAAATTACCAAGTCGAAGTGCATGGACATTTGAACCACTTGATGAATATCTGTCTGAAAGATTGCATCAGATAAGATACCACTGGGAATGCATATAAATAATGATTTCCCTAAACTTCAACATTGTATATTATTGTTTAGTTACCACCAGGGGGAAGGAGGAGGGGAGGGGAAAAAAGGTAAAAAAATAAAATGTATAAATAAATAAATAAATAAATAAATAAATAAATAAATAACTATAAAAAAAATCCTTCATTGTTCAAATTTGCTTTTCTGATGAAAAAATATTTGTTTCTTATATCTAGTAATCATTTATATATATTTTTTTCTTTTAAAAAATGCCTATACTTTGAAATGTATGCTTTTTCCATAATATTTTTATTCTCAATTACAGTTGGCATACAATATTATATTAGGTTCAGGTGTATGACACGGTGATTAGACATTTATATAACTTACAAAGTGATCACCCCAATAAATCTAGTACTATCCGACACCATACATAGTTATTACAATATTATTGACTATATTCCTTATGCTATACTTTACATCCCCATAACTGTTTTGTAACCACCAATCTGTACTTAAACCCTTCTCTTTTTCACCCACTCCTCCAACTCCCTCCCATCTGACAACCATCGAAATGTTGTCTGTATCTATAAGGTGTTTGTCTGTTTTGTTCTTTTATTTTGTCCTTTAGAGTCCACATAAAAGTGAAATCATGTCATTTGTCTTTCCTTGTCTGACTTACTCCACTCAGCCAATGCCCCATAGGTCCATCCCTGTCATTACAGATGGCAAATTTCATTCTTTTTAATGGCTAACATTCTATTGTGTGCTAAATGCACGTGTGTGTGTGTGTGTGTGTGTGTGTGTGTGTGTGTGTGTGTGTGTACCACCTCTTCTGTATCCATTCACCTACTGGTGGACACCCGGGTTGCCTCCACATCTTGGCTATTATAAATAATGCTGCAATGAATGTATGAATTCACATGTCCCTTTGAATTAGTGTTTTGGGTTTCTCAGGATAGATAATCAGAAGTGAAATTGCTGGGTCCTTCTTTTTTACTTTATTTTTTATTTTTTTATTAAATTTATTGGGGTGACATTTGTTAATAAAATTATTCTTTTAAAATATATTGAATTGAGAAAGTTTATTATGTAGTCTGTAATATTTAATATATGGTATAAATGTGTGTTTTTTGCCATTTGGAATATTCCTTTTAAGTTTGATTGTGTTTATTTTGACATGCAGAAATATTTTTACATTTATGTAGTAAAATATATCCATCCTTTTCTTTATAATTCACTTTGAAGTAGTGTTCAATTATTTTTCTCTCCAAGAAAAGATGGATAATCAAGTATATTTTTTCTAATTGTTTTATAAATCTATTTTAAATTAAGTATATTTTATAAGAATACTTGTAACTTTTCATGAAAGGTGAGATGACTAGAAACTTAAAATTAAATTTAAACTTAAATTTGTGTCTCTTGCAAAATTCAAAGCTCAAATGCTCACCTTAGGTAAAATATTTTGAAAATGAAAACATGGAAAATTCAACAATGATAGTTAAAATACATCATTCTGAAAATTTATTTCAAAATATAATTCTAGCTGTACTTTAAAGTGCATATATTTGAAGAACACTAGTTTTAAAATAAATTTTTAAATTATTCTTCAAATAATTACCTTTAAATATTTAATTTTATTTATAATTTATTGTCTTGTGTAAAATATACATATAATATGTGTGTATGTACACAAATGTATACACATGTGCAATTATAAATATATATACATATATTTTTTTGCCAACAGATAATATATACTGACAACAAACAGAACACAATATGTGGAACAAAAATGAAATGGATATATCAAACTCAGAGTAATAGAATTACCCTGATCGAGCATTAAATTTAACACTAAGCTTCCTGGCTTAAAAAATATTTGATACAACAAAATCAGGTCAACCTCTGCTATCACATAACAAGTGGCCCACAGGGCTTTTGTAACCTTTGCTTGATTGAATTACTGCTACTGAGAGGTTCAGTGAAAGATTTTTTGCCTCATAGCAGTCTCCATCATTCTGATATTTATAAATAACAAACAGCAGCAGGCTGTAGACAAAAACTGCCGTTGGAATAACATAGCTTTTTTCAAAATATCCAATATAAATTAGCCCATTTATAATTTCTACTAAAATGTTAACCACATTTTAGCTTTTCATGTTTCTGTTGTTTTCTAATTTTTTATACTTTAAAAAAAAAGTGCTTCGAAAATGTTTAGAAGTGCTATTTAATCAAGACTTTCATGTGTTCATAATGTACATTCTAACATTAGAAAACTGTATTGATGTGTTCAAAAATAAGATACAAAATAATAAACATTTATTAACTATTAGTCATTTTCTCTGAATTTTTCCTGAATTTAATTTTCACAAATAAGTCAGAATCACATTTACTATACTCCATACATTATTTCAATTTTATGTTATCTGCATTCTATAAATGAATTCGTGCTCCAAATTCTCCTCATTCCAGAGGAAATTTAGGTTCTTCTCTAAATTCTGTGGCTTATGGGAGGCCTATAAATCTTCTGGCAAGTTTTGGATGTAGTTATAAACTTATATAAATAACAATATTTGATGTAATAAATATTTTGAATTCTTAAATTTGTTCCATAAATTAGCAAAAGAACATATTTTAAAATGATTTTTCATTTCTCACTAGTAAAACAGTGCCTCGCACTCCCTCTGCTGGCTTTAAAGAGTAATTTAACTTTAAAAGGACATTCACATATTTGAATAATGATCTAGTATAGAAAAACAGAAACACTTAGAAACACCTTAAATGTTACATAATGACTTCAACTATAATAATAATTCAATTAAAAATAATAATATTCATCTTTCAGAATTAAAATTGCAATTCAGTGTCATAAGAAGTGAATATTGAAAAAATATTAATATTGAATCACAGTAATTGAGACAGTTGCAGGTAAGACAAGACAAAAAGATCAGGGTAGAGAGTAGAATATCCAAAAAAGTGTATTAGGAATTTATTAAATGACAAACATGACATTTTATTAAAGTGGGGAATAAGGAGTTTGATAACACTGCACACAGACATAATTAGTCACCTTTCTGGAAGAAAACAAAGATAGACCTCTACCTCATACTCTCTACAAAAGTAAATTAAAGTGCAATTTTAAAACTTTAAATATGATTTCTGAATTCATATAAACACTAGAATATTTTGAAGAATTTCATATCTCTTGATGGCAAAGATTTTCCACGGTGAGACAGGAGAGTTGAAGTCATAAGGGAAAAGGTAGTCATATTTAATTGTACATACATTGTCCTAAGAGGAAAACATCATAAACAGTCAAAGGAAGTGATTGCAGCCAAATATGGCAACAAAAGCTATAGGTTAAGGCATAAATTTCCTAATATACCAAAGTTTTTATACAGTGGTAAGAAAAAGAAAAGGAACCTAATAGAAAAATAAGAAAAGTTTTATGGTAAAGAAATTCATAGAAGAAATCCAAATAGCCAATAAGCATAAAAAAGTTGTTCATCCTCATACTTCCCAGTCAAGGTGGCAGAGTTGGTAAACTCTCTGCCTACTCTCATGACCACCTCAAAATTACAACTACAGAACAATTACAACTACAATAACAGAATCACCTGAAGTCTAGCTGAACAAAAGGCCTACAACTAAAGGTATACAAAAGAAGCTACATTGAGCTGGTAGGAGGGGCTGAGTCACAGAACATTACCACATGAGTTACCGCATGTGATAATTAAAACTCAGGAGAGATATCTCAGCTGTGGAGGTTCCCCCTGAGGAGTGAGGGATCTCATCCTGACACCAGGCTCCCCAGACCAGAGTTCCAGTGCCAGGGAGAGTCCAGAAAACTGCCTGTGAAAACCAGCCAAGATGTGGCTGAGTGAGTCAGAGGTCTGCTGGAGCTCCAGGGGTTACTCTTAAAGGGCCCATGAACAAACTTGCTCACTAAGGAACTCACTTACTCTGTGCTCCAATGCTGGGGCAGCAGCTCGAAAGTTGCCAGGAACATATGGAGAGGAACTGAATTGTCTGTCTTCAGGGCAAGGGCTGAAGGGGCAGCTTTCACCTAGATAGAAGTGCTGGAAGAATTCATTGTCTCTCTGCTGAGCCCTCCCCTCATCCAGCGTGAAGACACAGGTGGGCACCATTTCTGCGTCTTCATCAATCTGGCTAACACTGGTCTCCCTGCCCTGGAGATTCCCTGAGATCCTGCCCTACCCAACTTGAGGGATCACCTGAGATTCTTCCAGTACATTTGCATACAAATGGCTTGTCTTGGCTCATAATGCAGACTTTCCTAAAATATCTCAAAGTTTCACAAACCTCGGACAACTAGCATCTGACATAGGCATGCCCCATGTATCTTGGTAAACAGTCACAAGCCCAGCACAAATGGCAATGATCTGCAGATCACTTTGTAGCTCATAACAAGAGCCCCAAGCAGGACAAAGGCAGCAGATGGCATTGGCTTGCAAAAGAACCCTTTCCAAGAGAGTTCAGAATCAGCTTCAGACAACACCAGAGTACCACCACCAATGACACACCCAAAGGGTAAACTGGGCAGGCACCAGAGCCCTGCTAAAGCTAATGCTGCTCCGTAGAGTCAGTCCCTGCACAACAGCTCCTCCACTGTAGTCACACGCAGTAATCACAACCAATCAGCCTGAGGGTTAATCCCTCCCATTGACAATGCACACAGCAACCAAGGCTCAACAACAACTCACAAAAGGGACACACCTGGAACCCCTCCCTAGCTCAGGTGACCAAGGAAAATGTGCCACTGAACCCCATAAGATACCTACTATATAAAATCATTCTAGTAAGCCTGAGAGACATAACAACTCTACTTAATAAGTAGAAACAAACAGGGAGTCAGCCAAAATGGGGAGACAAAGAAATACATCTCAAATGAAAGAACAGAATAAAGATCCAGAAAAAGAACTAAACAAAATAAAGACAAGCAACCTACCGGATACAGAGTTCATGGTTATAAGCGTGTTCAACGATCACAGCAAGAAGTTCAAGAAAGAGATCAGAAACATAAAAATTGAGATTAAAAAAAAACATTTAAAAAAAAAACTGATCGGAATGAAAACTACAATAACTGAAATGAAGAAGACATCATAGGGAGTAAACAATGTATTACATAAAACAGAGGATGAATCAGCAATTTGAAAGATAAGGTAGCAGAAAACACCTAATCAGAACAGCAAAAAGAAAAAAGAATCCCCTCCCTCCCCCAAATGAAGATAGTTTAAAGGGTCTCTGGGACAACATCAAACATACCAACATTCACATTATAGAAATACCAGATGGAAAAGAGAGAGCAAGGAATTGAAAACCTATTTGAAGAAATAATGACAAAAAACTTTTCTAACCTGGTGAAGGAAATAAACATACAAGCCCAAGAAGTGCAGAAAGTCCCAAAGAAGATCAACCCAAAAAGACCCACACCAAGACTCATTATAATTAAAATACCAAAGGTTAAGACAAAGAAAGAATCTTAAAAGCAGCAAGAGCAAAGCAGTTAGTTACCCACAAGTGAGCTCCCATAAGATTGTCAGCTGATTTCTCAACAGAAACTTTGCAGGCCAAAAGAGACTGGCATGAAATATGCAAAATGATGAAAAGTGAGGACATACAACCAAGATTACTCTACCCAGAAAAGCTGTCATTTAGAATTGAAGGACAGATAAAGAGCTTCCCATACAAGAAAAAGCTAAAGGTGTTTATTACAACCAAGCCAGCATTGCAAGAAATGTTAAAGGAACTTATTTAAGAAGAAAAAAAAAGATTAAATATATGAATAATAAAATGGCAATAACTACATCTATGAACAATTACTTTAAATGGAAATGGATTAAATATTCCAATCAAAAAACATAGAATAGCTAAATGCATAAGAAAAAAAGCCCTTACATATGCTGTTTACAAGAGACTACCTCAGATCAAAAGACACACAGACTAAAAAGTAAAGAGATGGAAAACGATGTTTCATAAATGGAAACAAACAAAAAAAAGCTGGGTAGCAATACTAATATCAGACAAAATACACTTTAAAACAAAGACTATAGCAAGTGACAAAAAAGAACCCAGTATTCTCATTTCTGTATTTATCCAAAGAAACCCAAAACACTACTAGGAAGGGACATGTGCACCCACATCTTCATTGCAACATTATTTACAGTAGCCAACGAGCAGAGGCCACCTGGGTGTCTATCAATGGATGAATGGATAAAAGATGAGGTGGTACACACACACACACACACACACACACACACACACACACACACTGGAATATTATTCAGCCATAAAAAAAGAATGAAATCTTGCCATCTGCAACAACATGGATGGTTCTAGATGGCATTGTGCTGAGTGGAGTAAATCAGACAGAGAAAGAAAAATGCCATATACGATGTCACTTATATATGGAATCTAAAGAACAAAATAAATGAACAAACAAAACAGAAAGGCTCAAAGACACAGAACATTTTGATGGTTGATGGATGGGAGCGGGGTTGGTGGGTGAGTGAAAAAGCGGAAAGGATTAAGAAGTACAAATTGGTGGCTACAAAATAGTTGTGGGGATGTAAAGTATAACATAAGGGATATAGTCAATAAACTTATAACAACTATGTATGGTGTCAGGTGGGTACTAGATTTATTGGGAGTAATCACTTTGTAAGTTATATAAATGTCTAATCACTACGTTATACACCTGAACCTAACGTAATGTTGTATGTGAACTGTAATTGAAAAATTAAAAATCTTTAATTTTTAATTAATTATCCTCTAGCAGTCAAGGAAAATGAAAAGGAAAATGCACAAATTTACAAACCATTAATAAAATAATTATCTTAAGCCTCGTGCTAGTTGGCAAAAAAGTTAAAGACACAATAGCATCCAATGCAAACTGCTGCAATCCTTCAAAAAACATTTTCAATATATATATAAATTGAATACACATACACATAGCTTTTGATGAAATAATCCTATTTGGGGAAGTCTATCCATAAAAATAAAGTATCAAATACCAGTATCTAAGGCTATTTATCTAGTAACATTTAATGTAATATATTTGTAATGGCAAAAACCAGGGAACATTCAAATTTCAATCAAAGATAAAATGCATGAATATAATTTGGTGCAATCATTTTATTATGGAATTATTTAAAGAAAAGATATATAGAGAGAGCTGTATCTATAAATCAGGAAAAATATGCATTGATTGTAAATTATTTAGATGAATTTAAGGAGAGCGATAACAGCAACAAACCATTTATATATGATTTTTAATGTTTATGTGATAGGAAAGAACCTAGGTCCTATGAAGGCAAAGGAATGGAGAGTACGGGGCAAATCTTAACTTTTTATTTATACATTTTTGAAATTTCATTTCATTGAAATGAGTATCAATGTATCTGTAATTTCATATTTTAATAAAGAAAATAAAATTTGAAATAAAAGTTAATTTAAAGTATCCATGTCCATTTTTCAGGACACAAAGAACATTTTGTACATATTCTAGTCAAAGACACTATGTTAATTCCTCTTTGTTTTGGAGTTTTTTCCCCAAAAGATAACCACCCAGCACTGTATGTCTATGAAATCTGGGTGGAGAGAGATGAGAAACAGTGCGGGAATTTCCAGCATGGAACTAGGGGGACAGTGACAGTGCAAGCACACATATCTGGGAAAACTCCCCAAGGGATGTTGTAAACCACTCCTCAAGCGCTACCCTGTGCTGAGAACTACAGCGTTAGTGTTTAGGTAGAGAAAACCCCCTCAGATGCTTTGCAATAATTTCACTGGGGGCTGGCTGGGACCACAGGTGCCAGCAATATGAACTCCTAAAACAGCTTCAAAGTTAGTCTAGAAAAGTACTGTAGTGCAGTATTTTTTTCTCTACTTTGGCTGCCCATGAGAATTAACTGGGGAACTAGCAAACAAAAGAATATTGCACTCGAGCTGATTGAATCAAAATCTTGGAACCGGGCCTTGCATCTGTGCTAGCAGTATTTAAAAGTTTTCCAGGTAATTCTGAAGCATAGTGAGAGCTGAGGACTATTACAAGGCTAAGTGCCTTAAACCCAAGGCTGAGGTGGTGACTGGCGTCAACGGCATGACCTTACTAAGCAGCCTGAAGGAAAAAAAGACAGCTTATTGCTATGCAGAAGAAAATTAAAAACCTGAAACTTTATAGACACCCTGCTGTATTTTTTTTTCTTTCCATGCTTTAAAAAAAAAAAAAACAAAACATTTTTTATTTAGGTATAATTTGGAGCTATTACAAATAATGCTTTTATAAATACTCACATACCAATCTTTGTATGGATTTCTTTTCCTTTCTTTCTTTCTTTCTTTCTTTCTTTCTTTCTTTCTTCTTTCTTTCTTTCTTTCTTCTTTCTTTCTTTCTTTCTTTCTTTCTTTCTTTCTTTGTTTCTTCTTTCTTTCTTTCTTTTTCTTTCTTTCTCTCTCTCTCCCTTCCTTCCTTCCTTCCTTCCTTCCTTCCTTCCTTCCTTCCTTCCTTCCTTCCTTCCTTCTTTCCTTCCTTCCTTCCTTTATTTATTTATTTTACTTAAGTACCTTGGAATAGACTCACCAAACTATATTTTGGTGTATACTTAACTTTTTAAAAAACTGTCAAATTCTTCCAAAGTGTCTGTACCACTTTATATTCTCACAAATAATATTTAGGTGTGCTAAGAGGCAATTCTCATGGGCCTTTCCTGTTTCTGCACATATTGCAAGCAGAGGAGTTAACAGCTCTTTTGTTTCAGACTCTCTTTTTCAAAGTATGTTTGCATAGTGAACAGCCTTGAAAAAGCCAAGAGCATGTTCATTTACTGTCTAGTATAATAAAGATAATGTCTCCCACTGGGGCAAAGGTCAGCAGATTTGCTTGCAGCCCATTACAGAAGATTCAGATTCCCTAAACTTACAGCTCCTTAGCTGTGATTGAAAAACCCACAGCATGCACAGCATCCACCTGGCCCTCACTGCATCACCTTGTGGGAATTAGCGTTCAGGGAACTGGTACAAGAATATTGTACTCTGGCTACTGCTATAATTATAAGTAATAAACTGTTTTTTGCCTCAGAGTCAGGAGTCTTGTGTCGTATGCCAGATTCCACAAAATATAGAAGGCTAGTGTGTTAGCTTGCAAATAGGATAAAACCTCAGACTTCTCACAGTTATTGACAGAAAGTTTCAGTTTCTCAAATATTCATCAACCCTTTGTATTATCTATTTTAATTTTAGCCATTATAGTCGATGTGATTTTAATATGAATTTCCTTAATGACTAATTATATACTAGGCATCTTTTTATGTGTCTATTGTCATCTATATATCTTCTTTGGTGATGTGTCTATTCAAATCCTTGCCCCATTTTTAATTGGGTTTTTTGTTATTATTGAGTTGTAAGAGTTCTTTATATATATTGGATACAAAACCTTTGTCAGATATATAATCAGCAAATACTTTCTCCCAGTCTGTGGCTTGTGTTTTCATTTTCTTAATGATGCTTTCCAAAGAACAAAATTTTTAATTTTGATAAAGCAGAATTTATCAACGTTTTCTTTTTTTGGATCATGCTTTTGTTGGCATATCTATAAAACCTTTGCCTAAGCCAAAGTGACAAAGATTTTCCTGTTTTCCTCTAGAAGTTTTATAATTTTAGCTTTTACATTTAAGTCCATGAATCATTTCAAGTTTTATATCGGTCAAGATTTTTTTTTTTGCATATGGTTATTATATTGGTCCAACACCATTTATTAAAAATATAATGTTTCACTATTGAATTATCTTGTCATAGGCAAAAAATTATTTCTGCATAGGCAAAAAAAAATGATCATTTGGGTTTATTTCTGGACTCCGTTTATCTTTGTGTCTATTCTTATGCTGTTTGCAACATCAGTGAATGAGAATCTAGTTTCATGGCCTGACCATTTGGTGACCTTTCCTCATTCTACTATTTTTGGTTGCTCTAATAAATTAACTACTTCTATTCATCAGTCTTATCAACTGATAATTTCTTCTTTTCTTTTATGTTTTCTTGATGGTGCTATTACACACTACATGCAAAAAAAAAAAAAATTGAGTAAGTCTCAGAGACTCATTGAAAGACCTGTACCAAATAATCTTTTTAGAAATAGGCTCACGGTTCCAGGCTTTAGAGTTTAAGCAGACATTGCTCAGATCATTTTCAGACAGCTCAGAGGACTGAATTATAATTTCCAGGAATCATTTTATCCAGAAACAGAAGATTTCAAGAAAACAGATCCAAAATAACAGGAATTAATTACATATAATCAATTACACTAACAAAGCATATTTAATTGTGATTATTTCTTTTGGCATACTGTTGGTGCTATTTCTAGAAATCTACTTTCTGATGGATTTATGAGAAAGCTTTTTTCTTTCTTATCAATTCTGTCTCTAATCTTCTATTTAGGAGACCACATTTTTGTAAATTGAAATGAAATATGTTAAAAATGATATACAAGTCTCACTGACCTCTCAGAATTCAAAAATAGATGTTTTTATTGAGTCTTCTTACTATTTATGTCAATACATGCATTTCATGAGTTAAATAAGAATTTATCATTTCTTTTACCAGGATACATCTGACAAAATTCTCGTGAAACCAAGGTCATATTGGAGTAATACACTTAATATGTATAGGCACTGCAAATGCATAGGCATTGCAAGAAATGTTGTATAAAGAAATTTTGGGGATGTGGCTCCATAGTGTAGCAGTTAGCATGTCTGATTTATATACAGAAGGTCCTGAATTCACAACCCAGTGGAGCCATAATCCATGGTCTATGGCCATGCCACCCTGAACAAGTTTGATGTCTGTTATCAAAAGCTAAGTAGGGTTGGGCCTGGTTAGTATGTGGATGGGAGACCACCCAGGAAGACCAGGTGCTGCAGGTGTAAATAATAATAATAGAAAAAAGAAATTTTTGTGTTTTGTTTTCTAGATTTGAAATAAAAAAGGATTTTAAAATTCTAATCCTATATGCCTTATGAAACTTACAGACAAAAGTTAATATTCTAATCATAATTTTCTCAACTCTGTATGCTCTATGAGGCTTGTATTAATGCTTCTCAGTACACTACTTTAAAAAATCAGGTCAAAACACATTGAGACCAGACATTTTTGTGACTAGAAATAATCTTAGAAGATTACTTGTGATCATAACAGGAGTACTCTTAAGAAAAGTTACCCAAAATTTGGAAATAAGGCAAAGGGAGAGCAGCATATTCTTTCAATATTACATTAGAGTACTGTTTAACAGATCAACACATTCACTATTTCACTATTTAGAGAAATCAATAATTCCATGTTCATTAAGTCATTATATACTGTTGATTAAAGACTCAGCTGTGTGATTTTACATGTTAACTTGTATATTTTTGTGTGATATTTTCTTTCAATATAAAATATGACCCCCCAAATTATGGTTTTATTGTTCTATATGATATTAACCAGTTTTGTATCTAAACAGCAAGTTTATTCAGTACTGTTTCTCAGTGATGATACAGCTCCTGTTCCTGCAAACCAGCTTTGTTTTTCTGCTGGTTAACTTATTAATGAGTTGAATAAAGTTTGACAAGTGTTCATTCAATATTTTATGATAATAATATAATTAACCTTTAGGAAAATATACTCTGACATAGCTATGGCACAAAACTGTTAAGAATCCCCACTCTCGCTAATTAGGGAAGTCAGGGAAGTCTACCTATGGAACTGATAACTGAAATTTATTCATTTATTCATTCAACAAGTCAGTCAAAAATATTTATTAAAACAGCTATCATGTGTGAGGCTATCTTCTAGGCTATCTATAGATGCAATGTAACTAAATCAGACCATTACGCTGCCTTAAGGAAACTTTTATTCACCTAAAGAGACACACAGTAATAAAATAAATAAGATTCATGTTAGTTAATGATAAGGTTTTTAAAAAATAAATTTTAAAAGGGTGATGGAAGATATATATTTAGAGGAGAATAATTGCAATTTTACTTATGATTATCATGGTAGGTTATCTTTAATATAAACCTAAGAGAAGTTGAGAGAGTGAGCTATTTGTCTGGTAGAAATATGATTAAAACTTAAGGAAAGAACTGTTGATATATATATATATATATATATATGAGATATACATATATATCTCACAACTTACTGTATTAAAAGTTAAAACCACACAATTTGAAAATATTTATTTTAAGTTAGTAAATAAATCATGTAGCAGAGAGGCTTACATGCTAACGTAAGTAATGTAACTTGTAAAAAAAAACTATATTTTCTAAAATAAAAAATACAGTGAGAAAAGTAACATTGTATCATATTTTTGCAAATCTCTTTAATATCAGGCTTAATGCATAACAGTTGGAGTAACACAATATATTTGTCTTCATTTGATTTGTTGTGATATATTGTTTTGGTTGAAGTATATGAAGAAATTCCTGCTTCACAGATACACAGGGGAAGAAGGATTAGATTAATAGCTTTTTTGGATAATTCATTAAATTTTTAATGATGGCTGTGTTTAGTAACCAGTTTGAAAAATTCCACACCTACCGGTCTGACAGCCTCCTCAATAACACATTTCTGAATGCTTTGATAAAGGAAATATTCTTGAGTATCCTTTGGGGTGTGGTAAGAAAGGGGCTAACCAGATTTATTCCAACATTTTGATCTTTTTGAGCCTTTGAACTTCTTCCTATACAGTATGCCAGTAAAATTTAGGCATTTCCACTTTTTATAAAGTTACAGGTTGTTGATGAATGTGGACTTCAATCAGGCAACTTAACAGGTTATTAATGTCATTTCCACATACTTAAAGCGATATATTAAGTTTCATATTCTGGGTGAATGCATCCAGGAAAATGAATTTAGACCAACTGCACCTTATATTTTATTCCCCTTTGTTTAATCCCTTAAAATGCATTCCCACACACATTCTCTAGTTTCTTGCCAGTTAGAGATTGAAGAGTTCCTGAAACCCTTCAGGTGTGGCCATTTCTTCTTAGAGCAATCCTTACACTTTTCATCCATGCTAAATCTGGTAGTAACGATGAGTAGGGTAATGAGGAGAATCAGTTTGTGAGGCAAGTACAGTCTTTGAAGTGCTTTCAGGCAGAAAAGTGTTGTTTTGTTGTTGTTGTTGTTGTTGTTGTTGTTGTTGTTGTTGTTTCCCTACATGTCTTATATTTGAGGGAATTGGTGGTGGGAATGGGGAGAACTTCGAAATTCTCAGTTTCATCTGTGCTGCTCAAATATTCCTTTCCTGTGTTTTAAAACTCTACCCTTTCCCCGCCAACACTTTTCTATAAGTGTGAGAGACCTAGAGGGCTTGAGACTTTGAGTTAGAACTCCGAACCCCTCACAACTGGTCTTTGGACTTGGTTGTCACCCATATCTTCCCTCAGATCACAGGAAATGAGGGACTTCTTATGACTTCCTTTTAAGTTTTCTGATCATTCATGCCAGATATTTTTAGTTTTCAATTGCTCATTTGACACATCTAAACTCTCTAGGGCCATTAGAAGGAGCCAGATGACACCACGGATTTTGTAATCACTGGTTTTCTCTTAACAACTGAATTTTACAATGACTTGATATCCCAGTGCCATACCTTGCCTGTATAATCCATCCCATGCTAACTTCAATGATCATTTGAGTAATCGTAGTGCCACTGCACATCATGGATTATCCATGTCCAATTACTCCCTAGGACTCCTGAAATATATGAGTAATCCATTCATTTCCTAAATTTAAAGTTCTACTTCCTGGGACCACTTTGGGTACCAATTATTGTACCAGTTAAGGTCCTGGCAAAAAACAGATGACATAAACTGGAGTAGAGGTTCATAAAAAAACTATTTACACAGGTAGGGAAATTGCAAAGGATCATGCAGAATCCTGGATATGATAACAGTTCTAAGTTCTTAGCACCTCTCCGCTAGGACTTAATTTCACTATGTCACACAAAATATAAATTTGGGAGTCATTCAAGGTCATCCCCTTTCCATTACACCTCACTTTCAATAATTAAATTCCAAGTCTTCCTAGATACACGTCTAAAATCTCTTCCCTACAACATTATCCTCACCTAGTGTGCCATCATAGTTTAATTCTTATTAAATCATAAGAATTTTACTGTAACATAGGTTGCATATACAGGAGCAGCAAAAGAGGAAGTCAGAGATATAAGTAGATACTAGGTCATGGAGTGTCTTCTATGTTATAATGAGAAATTCGTTCTCTAATTTATAGCAAAAGAAAAAAAATTGGGGTAGTAGAGCCTTTTATATTTTTGTAATATTTGTGATGTTGCAATTCAACACTAAGCTTGAGAAAATGTATTAATACAACATCAGCACAAAAAATGTGAATTTTAATATGCAGCAATCCAATTACAGTACTACAAAGAGAATTAGTATAAAAGCAGCTACAAACATCCAGCTGCAGAGTTTAACCAGTCTTATGCTGTGACTTTAGAAAAAGCAAAATATATGTTCTCATTTTATCTTAAAAACTAAAATACATTATATTAAAGACAAAGCTATATTATAACCTGGAAATTATAAACTTTAACACAATTAAGGGAACATATATATTTGGTTTTTCTTTTGAGTGGTATTACTAAAAAAAAAAAATGTTAAACTACATTACTTGAGATGAATAGGGCTAACATATCTAAAGGTCTCCCTATCTTAACTATAGTACCACTTGTTAACTATAAAATATCAGGATGAAAATATACCTATACTGGTTAGCATGTCTGCTTTACACACATAAGTTCCTGGGGCCCGGGCCCGGGTGCACCAGGCCCCGGGTGCACCAGGCCCCGGGTGCACCAGGCCCCAGGAGCACGCAGTGAGCACATCAGAGGAGATGCCTCGTCTTCAATGATCCAGTTCTTAATGGGAGATGGCAATATCCGTAGGTCAAGGGTGGAAGTAGTGTGGGGGGAGGTAATTAAAAATATATATATATATACATACATATATATACATATATATGTATATATATATAGTTCCCCTGCCTATGATGCATTGCTTATATATTTTATATTAATATAATACTATAATATAATACAATATAGTCCAAAACTTTAGATAAACTATAAAGTGTGAGGGTAAAACATAGCCATTGGTGTTCTGTGTTGTAGTAACATTTGTTAATATAAAGTATGCATTACTGTTTTAATTGCAAATTAAATGTAAGCTAAATTTATGGACTAAGCTTAATTAGTCTTTTGTTGATCATCTGAAAGTATCATTTTATAATACTTTTTAAAAATAAAACATAATAAAGAAGTTCCTTTTATGAGACCTCTGTGAGAGAGCAAAGTAATATCCAAATAAAATATGCACATGATTCCCCATCCCTGAATTTATTTATCCAATTTTTCTTCATTCAGTAGCATCTCTCTGGCTCATTTATTTTAATTCAAAATTGGGAGACATACTGTTAGAAAAAGAATCTGTACTCATGGTAGAACAGACACAATTCTTTCACGATACTCGACATACCTCGCCATGTTAAATATCTTTCAATTGCTAGAAACAAAACAGATCTTGGAATCTTGAGCCTTTATAAAGTATTACAGAATAGAACGTTCATGAAACAAAACTAGGCTAGGTGAAAAGATCACTTCCCCCTTTCTTTTCTAAACTCCATAAGGCCAGACAGCCTTTAACAGTGGTCTAGCTTTGGTTTGAAGAGGACATATCTATAAGAAAGAACAAACGGCATATGTTCCAAAAAAGAATTCATTAAATGTCAGGACAATAGTTGGACTTTTCCGTTATTCTGAAATTAATCCTTGCATTGTTAATGATTCTTTATATGCACAGGAGGAAAAAAAAATAGACAAGAAATACATAGTACATTCTCCCTGTAATCTCTGTCAAACACACATTTTTGGGGTTCTTCAGTTTGGGTTTCCATTCTTTTTTGTGTTTTAAGGCTTAAGGTACTTAAAATCCAAAAATGCCATTTTAAGACCTACATGTTAATCATTTTAAACAAAAAATAAATTAATTTTTGAAAGCATATTTCCTTTCTGGAATATCCAGATAAAATGAAACAATCTAGAGAATTGAAAATTTCTAGAAGCATACTACAATATGTCAGGATATTGTTGAAAAGGAACATAATTATTTTGCTGCATGGTTTTTGGACCCTAAAGCCAATTTCATAAAGCGTTTTTTTTTTTCTGTCTTTCATTTGTATGAACTACCATTTCAAATTAATAAAATAAAACATAATTTCTTTTAAAATGGGAGGAATTATAATTTTATGATAACACAATTAAAAATTTTCATCTCTCAATAAACCTATGTGAGAAGGGATTAGAAAAATAATCATATTTTCTTTCACTCACTTTTAGAATTAAATATATAACGCTATTTTTCTACAGTTTCTTTATACTAAAACTAATTATTTGTGTGATCCAAGAATGTTTTTTTAAAAGCTCAAAAAAGAGTACTTTGCAATATCCACCTGATATATATTTATGAGAATAGTCAATATGCTAAAGCTTTAAAAATACTTTAACATAAAATGTGATAGAAATTTATATGTAGATATTCTGTATAAAACTGAAATCTGTAAAGAAAATTTTATTTTAAAAATGTTTAAAGACATATACATAAATTTCATTATGTTGTTTTTTTATTTAGGATAGTCATAATTTAAAAGTCAATAATTTGCAATTAATTAAAACATTATTGTTGAACACCATAATATTATTCAACTATATATTATTAAAAAACTGATTTATCATATTATTTGATGATGTAAAATATGTTTTATAATATAGTAAGTGGAAATATAAAACACTATACTGGGAAGATGTAACCAATGCATTAATAGTTCATAATTTTACATAATTTTTCTTCCTTAAAATTCTACATTTTCATCTGACACTAATATTTAAAAATATAATATTCATATACATGTATATGCTACTCAGCATATTCTTTAGGCAGAATCAATATAGTACAAAAATTTATTAGTCACCTTATAGCTGAGAGAACTCTATTGTGTATACATTTGATACTGGAAAATAAGAAAAAAATAAGTATAGCTATTCTTCAGCAAGAATTTTTTTAAATTATATGATAGCTTGAAAATTTTGAATATCTTTTTATTCTCATTTTCATAATTGTAAAATGAGTCACTGACTAAAAGAAATTTTTATCAAATGAATAATGAAAATCATTCATATTTGGGAAACAAGGTGCTTGAATCAACTAAGGTATTAAATTTGAAAATTTTTCACACAAAAAACAAATTTTGAGAAACTTAATTTGGGTGAAAAGTATTCTATGTATGAAATATATACAGTCTGGCTTCCATATCAAATAAATTACCAAATATGATTAAGAGATTGTATCATGACAAATGATAATTTCAAGTGAAATTTACAGCAATAATAGTACTTATCAAATGGTTGTTAAATGAGGTAATGTATATAAAGGTCTTAGTACAGTGCTGGGCAATGTTAATATTACTATTTTTATTATCATCATTGTATTATTTTGAACCAATCATTGGGTTGGGTGGAATCATAGGGTTCATTGAGGATTAAATGTGATAACATTCATAAATCTTTTAGCATAGTGCCACATTATTATAAAAATAACAATAATAATTTTTGACATATATAGGATCTGGTTAGTAGTATCTTAATATCTACTGGATTCTCTAACATTTCTCTCTTTTATGACCTTAAATTACTAGTTTGCTATTAATCGATCTCAAAATACTAACCTATTCTTTAGGTGGAAATACCTGGTAATTTTGTTATGAAAGGAAAAAAAAAATGTGCTTGATATTTGGCAAAGTTGTTCCAAAAGTCCAACATGTCTGAGCACTTAGCTTACATAGATATAAAAATATGTTTAGAAATCTCATTTGAAAATTCACTTAAGTGAAATTACATTTTTACTATTTAAGCGATGTTAGCATTAGCTTATTTAAAGAAGTATCTGCAATTAAATTTGGAGGACAGTAAAGTTTAATTCATATCATATGATTGAAATATTACTTTTTAGTAGCAAGAGGGTTAAAAGTTTCAGGGATAAAAATAAGAGTGGTAAATTAAAAAATTGGAAGATTTTATCTGTAAGGCATCTAGCACTCTTGTCATTCGGCAATTTTTTATGGTCTGTTAACATTTATAATTGTCATTATTAATTAAATGAGTTTATAGCCTGTGACCAATAAAACCTGTGTGATTTTCAATTTTTCAATGTAAAAATTTTTATTAAATATTACTGATACATAACAGAATGTAATTAATATTTAAAATATTACAAGAAAATAATTGCAATTACAGGTAATTGCGAGTGCTTCCTATTGACAACATGTATACTCTTTTCTTATGCCTTTATTATTTTTGACCTTTAATTTTTTTCTTACAACAAATTTTGTCAACAAATCACCAAATCTGTTCAAAATCAATTCAGTATAAAACTTTGGCTAACTGACCATATTTCGTTGCAAACAAGGTAATTAAATAAATGCATAAGAACTCAAAGGAAAAATGAGATACATAAAAAAATAATAGATAACACATATGAGTACTTATTAAAAGCCAGTTATCATTCTGAGTGCTTCCCATGAAATAACTTATTTACTTAAGTTACCCTATGATATGTATTATTTCAGGTCTATGATCTTTTACCTACAATTTGAAAGCAAAAGTCCCTGGAAACATTTTGTTTTTTTCTCACACAGGAAGAAATCTGACCTGAATTGATATGAGATTATTCGTATTCTTGAATTATCCTTTAGTTCGAATATTTATTCATTTTGCTGCAGCAATTTTAATATTTTAATGTGCTTCTTGAGAGCTTGCTGTGACTGTTATGTAAATATATAATGCTTGCACTAAATTACCTATTTAAAATTCAAATCATTCTGAATTTGAAATACCCTTGAAGCCAAAGGTTTTGGAAAATAACTTGTAAACCTATATTATCATGCTCATTTTACAAACAGGCAAATTGGGGCACAGAGACAGTAAGTCATGTTGCAAAGTCACACAGCTTGTAAATGATAGAAATGTTAATTTACATGTAAACATTTAATAGAGTTTTAAATGTTTATCCATTCCTCCTTCCTTTTCCACTGACTCCAAAATCTTAAATCTATACCTATAGATACGTGTCATTAAAAAAAAAAAAAAACTAGAAAAGCTTACTCTTCTCAATGTTGCTAGCTAAAAAACCATTTTATATTTTATACCTAAATTGGTCAATCATACTGGTCGACCCAGATGAGTCAGTTGAGACTGGGACATTAATTTATTTGAATGTGTGCGTGTCATGGTTATTTCAAAAGGTTGCCAAATGCTGTGCCAGCATGTACTGTCAAAAAAATGTAAATTACTATATAATAATCAGTCTGAAATGTGGAATTACAGAGCAAGCAAAGTTTTCAAAGGGCTTAAATACATCTGTCTTGATTGAAATTTCCACAGATGGAATTTCTAGAGTTATCCATATAACAGCTTGGTGTGAATGTTAGGAAATTGAGTTTCTGTTTCTAGCTCAGAAACCAAATTATTCTGTGACCTTGAATAAATAATTAAGCAGTATTTTACTTCATATGTTCCCATTTCTAAATTATATTTAGAATTCTGTTTCCATGAAATCTGTACAAAATAAATGTACATGAGTATAGTTAACTGAACCATTTTTAGGAAGGCCTAAAAGTAGTGTTTATTACTATTTCAATGTCTAGTCCTGAGGCAGTTTTTCTCGTTTTCACCATATCAGAAGTCAAACTTGAATTTGTCACCTGCAGGGTGTTGCAAGGTAGAAATTTTAAGCTAGTTTCCAAATTCTTTAATAGCTTCTTTGAAAATGACAGAATAGTAATAATTTTGTAATCACTACTCTAAACATAGATTCCATTCTTAATCAAATTGTAAATGTGTAAGTTAATAATTAAAACATACTTGTTCCTATTACATTATACATAAATTATTAATGTTTCTCAATTTTAGTAATTACAGGAACAGCAGAATACTGTAAACATTTAAACTAGTCCAACTAAAAGCAAAGGACAATTCTTTTCTTTCACACTAGATTAGTGGTTTCTGCTTTCTAAAACAGTACATTTTTTTAATTGCTATGAATTCCAAAAAGCTGTCATCATGACTGATGCCAATGGCTTCTTTATTAGGCCACTAATGAGAAAGCATTTCTATCAACTCAAAGAATGTGGATAAGGTTTTACAGTTGATGATAGAGTACATACCTTGTAAAGAATATATACTATAAGGAATTACAAATTATAAATGATTTCATATTGTAGAATACGTCTCAAAAAAATTTTAAAGGGCTAGTTATGGGTTGCTGTAAGTTGTAAGCCCTCTTCTCTGATTTTTCTATTGACTTGTTAAATAAATATACCAAAAGAAAGTTACTTAGAAATGGAGGCAAGAATCTAAGAGACAAATTTAGCAGTATTTTGTCAATTTTTACTAAAGGAAACAGTTACTGTGAATACTTACAGTTCAAGATGATACATTAATACTACGTCAAATCATGTATGTTAGAGCAAAAGAAATCCAAACTACTCTTTTCAATATGCAAGCGTAAAATGCAAGTCATATACATACACTATTGTTTTAAATAAATTCATTTAAATCTACATTTTAATCTACATTTAAAAGCACAAAACCTACTGCTTTGGTAATTAACTCAAGCAGAGTGTCCAAGACTTTTTCCTAAGGGTGGCAGTAGGGAGTAGATGATATTAAAGATTCACTTTACTTTCTTCACTGTTATGAACAGATAAGTTGAGGGCTACTCAGGTGTGAATCTAACAAACTCAACATTTTTCAACTCAAACTAGTTTCTTCTATTAGTTTATTTTTATTTAATTATTACTATATATGTAATATGTACTATATATATATATTATAAAATAATATGTAATAATAAAATTATACATATGTATCATAACAGAACAAAAGTAGGAGATTCTCATACAAGAAGTTTGGAGGAGGAGAAATGGAGTAGGTCTTCTATAACCACAAGATCATGAACCATCTCTGTTTCATAACAGGAAAACAAGGTGTCTCAGTGATGTTCATTAGACAAATGCCAGCACTGGGCTAGTTGGAGTGTTTGTATGGTGCTCATTTTAGGATTATACCATTTTGGCAATCTGCTTTGTATATGATTTCTCCAGTTTGGGATTATAGCTCCTGGCTGCCTCTACTTTGTAGGTGGTATTCCCGGGAGGCCAATCAGTCCTCTCTTGTGGTTATCCCTCTATCCCAGAGGAGAAGGTTGACCATAAGGGATTTGGTCTGCTCCAACATAGAAACATCATTTGAATGGCATATATCAGAGGTTCAGTGATAAAGCTGGCTCACTGAGATAACAACTTTCTGAAAACTATACAATTGTACTGCATTACCATAAACACAACCACAAGTAGAAATTCAAGCACCAACCCTTTTAGTCAGTGTGACTTTTTTTGATGGATGGAATATTGCTTTGTCCTCTGTAATAGATTCTGTATAATCTACAAGGTTGTCAAAAGGTAGGCAAAACTACCAAGCCTAATCGGTTAGCAGGTAACAAGCATTAGTTCACAAACCTAGGAGAGGGGCAAAGAATTATTTAAAATTAACCCTTAAGAAACTTGTATTTAATAACACTTTGCGTTATTTCCCATGTTATTTTTATATTATTTTTCATCTCTAGAACATTATTGAAAGTGACATGTGTTTTTGATAAACATTCTTTATTATTGTTTTTAGCCCCTGAAATTGAGTTATAACAAAGGCTGACCCTACTCAGCCCCATGACCTGTGTGGTTGTTGATTGGTTAAACCAGGACTCCCCAGAGGATCACAGAAGAGTTGCACAAACCTCATGTGGATTATGGTCACTCAGCATCAGACTAATCATAGATGCCCATACGTAATAACTGGAATTACAAGGGACTGGCAGCCTGGAGATATTCTGTGTAAAAAGAAATTCCCAAATTTCCAACCATTTTTGCATTTAACGCTATCACAAATGCACAGGTGCGCTGTAATGGTATATTTTTAATAAACCAAGCACTGAATATGGTAAACAAAACTATGCCAACAGGAAACAATATATCATGATATCTGTGTTAAATCACCAAAAACATCAGAACAATAATTACAAAAGAAAAAGATTTTGTTTTAATAGATTAATTCTGCTATGCCTTATTTTGTCAATCTTAGGCATGAGCTATATATCTACTGCTATCTCCTTGATTCTGCTTCTTGAAACTGTCTGCTTCTGGAGACATTTTTGACTTAGCCTCAGTTTAGGATCTCGTGTGAGAGAAATCCACGGATTTGGATTGGTAGTTTGTTTGCACTATGACTCATAAGCCCATGGAAGGAATAGAAATGGTGTCCCAGTAAAGTATTTCCACATGATAATGTGTTATGGGTTGATTTGTGTCCACTAAAATGTGTATGTGTGTATGTATGTGTGCGCACGCACTCACGCACACTTGCACGTGCAGGGTAACCCTCAGTGCCTCCGAATGCAAACTTATTTGGAGATAGAGTCTTTATAGAAGTAATCAAGTTAAAATGAGGTAATTAGGGGAATCCTAAAACAATATAACTGGTATACTTAAAGAGGGGAATTTGGACTCAGAGACACTTACACAGGGAGAACACCATGTGGATATCAGATGCTGCCACAAACTAAGAACTACTAGATCTAGAGGAGAGAGATTTAGAACAGACCTTTCCCTAGTGCCTTCGCAGGAAGCAAGCCCTTCTAATACCTTTATTTCAGACTTCTGTCTAAAATCTATCCTTCTGGGTGATCTGATTTGTGGGAGTCAACCATAGATAGCTTAAATTGAGACAGTTACCTATCTGAAGGTTTGGTGGGAAGAGAAGCCAACTTAGGAGCATCTCATATAACCAGAATGGTAAAAGCTGCTCATTTAACATGTAGCATGCAAGGGCACTGCTGTTGGCCTTGCTGTTGTTTTTTGGTCTATGTGCTCCTACCTTATTAACTATGGTTCCCTTGTGAGTTTTAAATAGCTTCCACTAAGTCATTGGTATCTTTCTCACTGTTATTCAAAATATCTGAAGAAGTCACAAATTTTTAGGTTCCATAACATTTTAAAATTATGAACAATTCTGAAAGTATATTTATCATCATTTTATCTTTTGTCTTTTTGTCGCAGTATAGCGTCAGTCAGAACTATTAATTCTGCTACCTGGGAAGATTGAATATTGTATAATGGAGCTGTTTTAGTAGCTGAACTTTCAGTAGACACCACAAAAGAGAAAACTTTTGTAATTTTTCAAATAATCCATCTATAAATAATATTAAACCAAGATTGACTAAAAGGACGTCTGAAATATCAGACCTGGGCAAGCTTTCTTGAATTATTGCTGTAGCCACATGCTTCTCTTTCATCTTGAAGAGTGCATCAAGTTGCAAACGCGCTGTTTGAACTATGTTAAATAATGATATGTAAAAGAGATAATAAAAAGATTTCATAACAGAAAAGTTGCTGATAGAGAAATCTTCAGTGTTGCCTAAATATATAAGGATTGCACAGCAAGTGCAAACCATAGAGTTAATAAGAAACAAACACCGTATTGGCAGAAACTTCAACCAGTTTCGCAGCTGCAAGCATTAAAAGTATGCCTCAGTTACCAAACTAGCAGATATGCTAATAGAATAAAAGGGAGAAGGGCATGACACAGAGATACTCAAAGTGGGAGATTGCTGAGAAACATTCAAAGAGAAGAAGCCTTCTTTGCTTTTGCTTCCCATGGGAGAGGCTCATGAATTGTTGCCTTAATAAACTCATGAGAGCACTGAGCTGTTATTGTTAAGTTAGGTGTTTATTGCTTACAATGACCAGTGAATTCTACAAACATTTTCAGTCATTTAGTTTAGGGACTTAGTAAAATGGAATCATCTCTGTCTGGTAGAGAACAGAAAACATTCATGTGCTGACAGGTCATGACCCAAATTATTTGTATGGTTTCTTAACAAAATAACAACTCTTCTTTAGATAGCTTGTAAATCTTTTCAGCTAATCTTAAAAAAAAGATACAGTAGTCCCACTTTATCTGTGGGGGATATATTCCAAGACCTCCAGTGGATGCCTAAAAATGTGGATAGTACAAATTCTATATATACTGTTTGTTCCTATATATAGATACCTATGATAAAATCTAATTTATAATTTAGGCACTGCAAGAGATTACGAATAATTAACATAAAATATAATTATAAAATATATAAAAATTATATGAATGTGGCCTCTCAAAATATCTTATTGTACAGTACTCATCTTTCTTCTTAGGATGATGTAAGATGATAAAATGCCAACCTATAGCTGAATCTGTATAACCACCCCCACTTGCACTAAATGGGTTAGTGTTACTTGTGTTAGGAGGTCCCTTGCTGAATTCTTTGTGTGGATGCAATGCTTATTAGTGGAGACTGTTGTTGTCAATTAAAACGTTTCTGTTTATATCTTCAACCCACAAATTTAACGTCTTTTCCATCTTAACTGAGCATTTATGCACTGTGGACATAATGTTTGCAGTTTGAGGTGCAACAGCAAAACTAGCACACATTTCTTTTTCCCTCTTCTCAATTTAACAAATAGAAGATTCATTCTCACTGTACATCTTAGCGACCTCAGCATACAACTTTTGTCCTTTCCTTATTGAGAACTTTTACTTTTTCATTTAAAGGAAGTACTTTACGGCTGGCTTCTCTAAGGCATATTCAAATTGCCAACATCACTACCCTCGAGCTTTGGGGCCATTATTAAGTAAAATAAAGGTTACTTGAACACAAGCTCCGCGAGACCATGACAGTCACTCTGATAACCAAGACAGCTACTAAGTGACTAATAGAGAGGGAGTGTACACAGTATGGAGATGCTGGACAAAGGGATGATTCATGTCCTGGGCAGGACAGGGAGGGACTCACAGACTTCATCACACTAGTCAGAACAATGCACACTTTAAAACTTAAGAATTATTTCTCTAATTTTCGTTTAATAGTTTTTAGACTGTGGTTAACCCAGGTAACTAAAACCAATAAAAGGAAAACTGTAGATAAGGAGAAAACTGTATATGAAGTCTTCTGTGACCTATGTATACAATACAGCAGTAGTAAGGGGGCATAGAAATAACTCATCCACATATTGCAGGGAGATGAACTGTCACGGAAAATTGTCTTTTTTTTTAGATTAACTTATTTAGATTGAAATAGAAATAGGTATGACTATCCAGACTTGCTGTTAATTTTCTCACAAAAATAGCAAATATCAACTTTCCTTATCTATGTATCTACTAAACAAAACTGCATATATATGGACCACTGTGAAATATTTATTTTTTTCAGGGGATGGAGGACAAGGCACATTTGTGCTCTGAACTACCAGGAATTTAGGGAACACAATTCTATTGCTCACCTTGAGATCTTGAACAAATAAGCTTGTTCCTGCTAAGCTTCTTAACTGACTTTGTGGAAGTATTGCAAGGAATGAGATGTGGTCCTCTTTATTCTGATAAAGACTGAATAGTGCTTTTTATTCCTGAGATTATTTCAGGTTTGAGTGGATATTGGAATGACCTCAGTGGGAGATTTATAAGGATTCATTTGAATCTTACTAGGTCAGTTCTAATTATTCTACTCATGTCGGTAGAATCTTTAACCCAAAGAGCAGAAGGAATCTGATCTCACATTACATCAGAAGAGGGCAGTACATGCAAGGGTGCCTTCTGGGAAACATTTAATTTCATAATGAGGTTACAGAGTAAGTCTCAAGTTAGCTGGAGCAGAAGCACACAACTGAAATTGGTAAAACTTGCAAGACTAGTAAGACCAGAGGTTATCAATGTCTTTTGGAGACAATCTTCCCAGTTATTTTATTAGTATTCTATAGAACAGGTTGAGATAAAGTGGTGAAATTTAAGGTGAAAAATGGAGCATCTGCACCCACCAGAAATGGAAGGCCTGCCTACAAATAGATGTAATTTGACTACATAGGCTTCTTTCTGTTTTAGCAGGTAGTCACTTTTTCAGTACCCAATCTCTTTACAGATGTCACATTTCTTGAAAAGTTAAATATATACCTACTGTATGACTGAACCATTCCATTCCTAGGTATTTACCGAAGAGAATTAAAAGCATATGCCTTTACGAAGATGTGTACAAGAATGTTCATAGTAGCTTTATTTGTAGAATCCCCAAACTGGAAACAACTCAGCAGGCGAATGGTTAAAAAAGTGGTGGTACAGCTATATAATAGAATACTCAGCAATAAAAAGGAATGAACTATTGATAAATGCAAAATAATTATACTGACTGAAGGAGACCAGATAGAGTGCATGGTATATTATTCCAATTTTATAAAACTTTTGGAAATGTAAACTATCTATAGTACAGAAAGCAGATTAGTGGCTTCCTGGAACCAGTTATAGTTCCAGGGTGGGAAGCACTGGGAGTATTGATTACAAAGGGCCATGAAGAATTTTTTTGAGGTGATGGTGGATTTATGATGGTGGTAATGCTCTCATCAGTGTATACTTGTGCAGAACTCACCAAATTATACTTTTAAAATATGTTCAATCTATTATACTTCAATAAATCTACTTGTAAAATAGGCCCATGAGATGTGCATCTCTGGTACAGGGCTCTATCAGCTACATTGGTTTTCTCAATGGGGATTATCCAAATACAAAAAGCCCAATGTTAAAATACCAGCAAAATGTCGATATCCCACATTTTAGTATAAATATATCACCTTATTAAACTCTTAGGGAAAAAATAAATTCTATATATTAAATTACCTTTCAAGTTAATGTTCAAAAGCCAAAAAAATCAAAACTCGGAATCAAATTCTCTTGCCTTCATAAAATTCCAATGAAATTAAAGTCCTTTGCAGTTTGTCTTGTTCATTCACAGCCAGAAATATTTTTAACGCCTAGATGAATTCCTACGGCAGCTGCAGCCCGTGTCTTTCTTGGGAATGAATGTGACTTATTCAACTCCTCAAAGTTAATTCAAAATCAAGTCTATGCTGTGTCTGTTTTGAAAATGTTCAAATTATTAATAAAACACCCCAAATCATCATAATACTTGCCTCACCTCCATAAAAATTTAAAAGCATTTATCCTGGATAAAATTATGTTCCCAGAACCCAGTAATCATTATTGATAAAATCGATACATAGCAGAAACTCTATAGTAGATACTCATGCATCCGTAAGAAGGATACTTGGGGATGGCTTTCTCTTCATTAGAATGCCAATTACTTTATGCAAATTGTCCAGGGTCCATGACCTTCACATTTAAAACTAAACTGGAAAAAAAAAAATCTTAGCAAAAAGTTAAATTTATCACCATGCATTTAGCATGGCAGACTATCTTTCTGAGTGGCATTTGACACTAATGCTATTCTTGCAAAGTATAGATTTGCAGTGATGCTGTTCCAAACACCGGAACTTCTTATTTGAGGTTCTGATCTTTCCCATCTAGTATATTCAAAGCTCTTTATAGTCAAAATTTGCTTTTATATTGCATTTTAATGACTGGCATGCACGATTTAAAACTAAACTTCTTTAGAAGTTCATATTGCCTAGTCTTCTGCCTTGAAGTTTAAAAGCAGCAAATACCGATATGATTGTGAATGTTTAGCATATCCACAGTATAGTATCTTTTCTAACATTACTTTCCTCAAATAAAATTGCTTTCCAGTGTCTCTGCAGCATTAGGTGTAGCCCCTGATGCATGAATTTAAATGCAAGTTAAGGTCAAGCCTGCACCGAGGCTGCCTGCACATGTCAATGACTTTGTAAATGCCAACACAGCCAGGATAGCTCACTAAGCCTCATCTTAGCTGGCACTGGCTGCAGCCATAGAGGAGGTTAGCATTTGGATGAGCCCCACTGTCATACTCTGTAACTTTGCTAAAGCCTGTGTTTCTACCACTCCCACACCCTACCCCCACTTCTTCGTTGAGGCCTGCACACTTCTGCTTAAGGGGGCCCAATAAGGAACCAAGCTACCCTAAACTTCACGTCAAAATTCCACATGCCTTAAGGCTTAAAGCCTCTTGCCAAAATCACAGCAATTAAAAACTTGCTGCAGTTATAAAAATCAAATTAACAGCCCAGTTAAGCCTAGTTAAGCCTCTACAAATATCCAAGATCAAAATTCCCTCTGTGCACATTAAAGTCTGAAGTCTGAAACCACAAGCCTTGGCCACCCAAATCTTCTCTATTTGTGTATTGTCTTCCCTCAGGTTTCATTCCTATTTTATTTCTCAGTATACTGATGCATACAACACAAATTGGTAGGTTTAAATGTTGCATTCCTCAAAATGCAAGGCCTCTGCCCTACTCCGCCTCCATCCCCACCCCTTCCTACTCATCATCAGTACAGCCTGTTCTTAACAATTTTCAGTGTAATAAGTAAACAAGAGTATATGCACTGTGCAAGCAGGCCAGGTCCTCCTCCTGAACTTAGTATTTAGATATGTCACTACCTCCCTGAACAGAACAAGACTGTTGGGCTAAGAGGGCTCCCTCCATATGGAAGTGAACATTCAGAATGGAAAGGAAGTATGAACACCATCAGTGATGTACATGTACATGTAACTTAATTTTTAGACTTTTAAATAAACTTTGAAATACAGCCCAAGCTTTCTTCCCTTTGTAATTTTCTCCATGCGGTCATCATCTCTAATTTTCTTCTCATCCTTGAAAGCTTTTCTCACATCATCTCATCCATGAAACTTCCCCTAATGTCAACTAATGAAACCTTTCTTCTCTGGCTCCGGTCCAATGTTTTGCAAAGTGTGGTCTGAGAACCAACCACCACGGAATGTTTTAATAGTTGTTTAAACATCTATTACTGAGCCCATCAATGCTATCCAAATCTTGAGATAGGGCCCTCAAATGTACATTATAAACTCTCTAGGTGGTACTTTGGTGCACTAAAGTTTGAACCTTTTATTTTATACCTGTTCATCACTGATTACTTTTGGTCCTATGACATTATTAGGCACTTACTGCCCTTAAAGATCCTTAGAGAAAGGAATCTTTTTTTGTTTGTTTGTTTTATAGGAATAACCCCTTAACCTGGACCTTTGCATATATAGCAACTGCTCAATGAAGTTGTTAAAATGAACTTAATTTTACTCTCAAAAGGACTAGACCTCTTGTCATGTTTTGGCCTATCCTGATAAAGTATCGAGAAGTAAAATACAGGTAAAATCATTATAAAGCAATCGAAATATTTTACTCTGCTTCACTATGTACTGTCTTCACCAATGAGGCCAAATGTAGGTCTTCTGAGTTGCTTATTTTAAATGCAATATGATGTACTGCAAATTTCTAAATATTGTGTTTCATTGCCTTCCTTTAGTAAGTTGCTTCCTTAGCATCTCCTATTGCACTTTTAAATGTGGAGTCACCACCAGTGGAAAGCAAGGGCTCCCTAAAACCGCAGTGCAATTTCAACCTGTTATCTCTTTTTAAAACTTTATTATGCAATGTCCTGCAAATACTATTGTATAGTCCTTTTGTTTGTACTAATGATAATTAAGCCTTTCTCATTTTGCAGAGACTGCAAGGAGACAAGAGTATTGCAGTATTCTCTTGGCTCACAAGGGTAGCAACAGAGACAACACCAGTAATGTTTCAGTGACAATGTTCTTACACAGGATCTGGAAATAACAGGATCTGGAAAGCTTAACTCTTGCTATATGACACTACTGGGTTCCCATCATTACTTATAAAATCTTATACTAACAAGCTATGTACTTCCCCTTTTGAAAATGTTTATAAATATCAGGCTTTCTGACTATTTACACCAAACTCTGCTTTATGAAGACCACAATTATATGATGGTCAGAAGGTAGTTTTAGCACCCAGGTATCCTGCTCTCAGGCTTCTAGAAAACCCACACTATAATGTGCTTAATTTAAAATAAACAGTCCAAGGGGAGTTTTGCCTCCTTCATCATTACAATGAATTTTAAAACCATTGTAACTAAATTGAGAATTTTCATTGAAATGCTTCATTAAAGCTGTGCTCCCTTTTCAAAATATTTTATCTGAATTTTATATAGGACAAAAGTATTAAGTGTTTGAACCTGTCATCCAAATAGAAAGTTCTTCCAGTTCTTCAGGCTATCCTTTCTTCAAAGGCAAAGAAACAAGAAACAAATCATATTATGCAGAACATATGTAGAACATTTTCTTTTATAAGAATAAAAATATTTGGGCATTTTATATTTAGTATAGCTTAACAATACATTTTATGTTGACCAATTTAATTAAGGTTAGAAGTACATTACATATATAAAAGAATTCAACAGACAGCAGATGTTCTAACCCTTGATTAAGGTCAAAATGTCTGATTTAACTTTTTTCTTGTATTTTTTTAAGAAGATACTCCATTTGTAAATTCAAGTTTGGCTGGCCTTTCTTAGTCTTTTTGCTCAATATTTTAAACACTTCCATTTTCTTCTTTTTGTAGAGTCTTTGAGCTTCTTCTCTCTCTTGTTTTCTTCTCTCAAATTCCTGAAATTATTAACATATGTAATTTTGATTAGTAATAATCAGTAGATGTTGATAAAATTGTGTTGAAATAGGTATCACCATACAAACACTTCAGGTGTATCTTTTATAAATTAAAAATAAATGTTATCCATTACTAAAGTAGTGTACACTCTTTGCCTTTGCACTATAATACATGCTATAGTTATTAAATAATTTGTTATTCGTGTGCAAATAAAATAAGAGCACAGAAGAGAGAAGGCACATTTTTGAAATGATTTTATCATTTAACTAGATCCATTGGAGAGTTAGAAGGGATTTTAGCGTTTATCTAGTCCATTTATCACTAAAATCTTTATTTTCAGAATATCTGGTATTCTTTTTAATTTACCACCTGACAAATTTAATTCAAGAAGAATTTTTGACTACACATATGCATAAAAATTTGTAGTTGGCATTATGATTTTTAACTATTTAAGAATTATCTTAACTGATTTGCTAAGGGAATGACTCAAGTTCATCTAAGAAAAAATAATTTAAAGTTATATAGTGTACAGATCCGAGTACTTGAAATGCATAATATTCTTACTAAATATAAAAGTTATACAAAAGTTCTAAATAATGTAATATGTGCACTGTTTTTCAATTTTCCCTACATATATAGCCCCCAAATGACACTGCCTTAAATTTGTATAGTGACTTACAATTAACCAAGAACTTTCACATACATCATAGTACATTTCATTCATTAAAACTTTTATGCTATGTTTTTATATTAATCTTACAGATGAGGAGCTGATGCTCAGCGGTATTGAAAGTGATTTGCCCAAGATCCCAAATAACTGGCATAGCCAAGTCGCACATCCAGGTCTTGTGAATTCAAACCTGCATAATTCTCCATTATGCTATGCCATGTCTCTCAGACTTATGTTCTGATGAGGTATAGTACATCACTTATTTTAAAGAGCACATAAAGATCTAGAACTTACTTATGAATTGAGGTATATGGAATCTAATTTATCCCTATGAAGTTTCACTAAACAAAGTAAAAAAAAATGTATAGTCTTATCACCAATTATGGGTCCTTATTTAATTAATGTTCTTAATTTTTATTTCTCATGGGTAATGATGCTGGCTATTAACATTTGAAACCTAAGAGACTGTGTGATTTTCACGATTATGAAGTCCTAGCATTTATTTACATAAAGGAAATTTTAGAAGGACATTAAACATTTTACAGTATAACGGTCTATACCATTCTCCACCTGGTATACTATTTCCAAAGGTGGCAGATATCAGATGGTTAGAAAAAAGCAGAAAGTAACAAGCTATGAAACAAAGGTTCATATTTCATGGAGAAATGTTTCTGCTTTATCCTAGTCTGCCACTAGTTTAAGAATAATAACTATAAAAGTTTTGGATATTAAACTTCCAGAAATTTCCTCATTTCTTAATTACACAAATTCTAGAACAAAAGCATAAAAAAATTATATCAGCACTATCTGAGGTATGCTTGAATGATGCACTAGCCTTTTTAAAGTGATAGATTAATACAAGTTCAATACAAAAGCTAAAAGTTACTCACAGATTAAACAAAATGACAATTTTGCTGAAGCTGAGGATAATTGTTTTGATCATTTGAAAAAGTCTATTTTATGTTTCTGAATGATAACAGAGTGGTAACTTTTTGCTCAGTTAATCTAGGAGTCATTTTAATTGGCAAAACCAACTTTTATACTAAAAAAATATTTAATTCATCTCCCGCCCCTCAGCTTTTACTTGCTTCAACGTAAAATTACAAGTCATCTCTATTTTTCTTAAGTCAGTGGTTCTCAATTTTTATTACATAATCTCTTGAGGTACTTATTAAAAGTACAAGTTCCTGGGCCATATCAAATATTATCCCAGAAGCTCATATTAACCAGTGAGCAGTATGTTTAAATCCCATTCTTGACCTACTAGTATCGCCTTTTCAAGGATAATATTAATAATCAAGGCATTGGAATATGTTGAAATTCTCTAACTCTACTCATACCATTCATTTATTCAAATATTTATTCAATATTTACAGAGGGCATAATATGTGCCCCTCACTAAGATGCACAGCTTAGATATACATATAGGAAAAATGAATGTAAATATTTTTAAAGATCTTACTTGTTTCTTAGCAGCACGCTTAGCTTGTACCTGTTCATATTCTTCTTGTGCTTTCTGATTTGATGTTTTCTTTTTCTTTTTCTTTGGAATAGTAATGGAGCTTTATTAAGATAAATGAAAACAAGTTACAAGGATTAAAAACAATATAACCAAAATTATGACAATTATGTCAAATGTAGTACTGGTATAGTAAAATCTCACTAATGCAAATGAATAGAGGGGGGAAAAGGGAGGAAGATAGAGAATATGAATTTATTAATAAAATATGCAAATAATTTAAAAATATAGTTACAGCTTTTAAGACATATATTAAAAGATGGTAAATGGAGACTCTTAGAGAAATATTTCAACCAAGGAAAACACAGAAAGATATGAAAGATCTTGGAATGCAAAAAAATTTTTTTAAACAAAACAAACAGAAAACCAGTATATGAATGGCAGAAATGACAGACTGCAAAAGGAATCAAATTAAAGGACATTATGGAACTTGGGGTGTACATGAACTTTAATCTCAAAGTTCTTTGACCACTTTTTCTCTATTCCACTTTGTCTACTTTGTCATAAATGACCACACCTCCAATTAGAACTGTTCTATCTTGAAGTACTTCTCATTTCTCTGACGATGTCTTAACCTGCCGCAGCTAATTCAACCACTTAAACCCAGATTCCATCTATTTCTTCAGAATATGATTCATTGATAACCTTCCTTTTTCCTGTGTCTCAGTTTTTCACTATATCAAGTCTAAAACCACAATGTAACATATTTCAGTAGCTATTTTCTTAAATAAATAGATTACTCATCACCAAACTCTATATCCTCTTCTAATTACCAATCTCTCATTTCCCATCCTTTCATAGTCAAATATTTAGAAAGAATAGTGAATAGACTAAAATAGTTCACATTTACTCTTTAACTCTGCAATCTGATTTCTGCTCTCATCACTCTAGTCAAACTATCCATGCCAAGACAGTAATGACCTTCTGGCCAAATATGATGATTGAGTCAAGAGGAACATTTCAGTCTTATTTAACTGACCGTTCACTACTTTTGAAAATTCCACTCCCTTAGTTTTGGTGACATTCCTCTCTGCTGATCCTTTCTAACTGCTCTTTCTCAGTGTGCCATGCTAAAACCTCTTTCTTTTTTTTATTCCACAGGGTTTTTTTTGCCCAGTGTTTCTCTCTTTGGTCTCTACATTCTTGGGCAGTCACATCCACGACCATGCCTTTGGATGCTAGATGTATAGCTGAAAACTTAATCGGGGTTCTCTACTGAAAATCTACTAAGGTCACTAGTGACAGCCAAGCTCACAAATCCGAAGACCTGTTCTCAGTTCTCTTTTTCTTAGACTTTATAGTATTTGAGAGTTGGCCAATCTCTAGTTTGCACAATCTTCCTCTACTGACATAGCTACCACTGTAGTCCCCTTTCTTCAATTAAGGCAGTTCTATTTAACTTCTTCAGTGACATTTTCTTGCTTTCACCTCAAAATAGGAAATCTTTAAAAATACAATTTTTTTTTTTTTGCTTTTACCTAAGAAGGTAAGAACCTTGTAATAATTAAACCCTCCTCACTTCAATTGTCACTGAAAATTATTCAAACCTACATTTCTAGTGCTAATCTTCTGCCTGGGCTTTATACCCATTATTCAATAATATAATGAACAAACCTACTGAAAAACTGAAGTTTTAGTGTCTGTCTTTCTCTTAATTACATTTTTTTTCTGGGGCCTTATTTCCTATTATGTTTAGCACAAATAACTCAAAAGTTTAAAGGACAGAATTTTAATTAATTAATTAAAATAACACCTGGATTCTCTGCAAGTTCTGACTTTAGCATTTTTTTTTTTAACTTGGAATATGTGAAGAGAAAGCTTTCTAAGTTAGCACTTATAAAACCAGCGTTAGGAAGCTATGCCATTTGTTTTTTAATTGAGACTAAGTCTATACCCTCTGGAAAAAAAAAAATCTAGGTTAATAATAATAATATAGCAGCAGTAGCAGTACCTAACACTCATGTAGCAACTCCCACATACCATATTATTTTTTAAAGTACCTTATAATAAATTAACTCATTTAGTCTTCATGATGTTATGTTAGGTCGGAGACACCATAGAGTCTATGAATAATCCATTCTGGAGACGTACAACATGGCAACTCTGAATTACATATATTATCATTTCCATTTTAGAGAAGAGGGCATTGAGCACCAACACGTTAAGTCCAGCTCCATGCTGTTAACCACTATAATATCTCTTTAAAATCAGTGTTTTTTTTTTTTAAAAAACATGTATCAATAACAGGTATTAACTATGGTCTAAGTAAATTAAATGCACTTGAGAGGCTGAAATCTGAAAACTGACCTTTTAATTTTCATTCCACTACTTCTTCAATTAAGCTAGTCTAATTCAGTCATTTAAGATAAAAATAAAGCTTCCAAGAAAATATTTTCACCAAATTCACTGTGATTTCTAAAATGCCTTAAATAAGAAAAATTCCAATTTCGACATAAATTGTCCTATAATCTCTTTCATAAAACACTACTCAAAATTTAAAGCAAAAGATTTCAAAAGAAGACAATATATACTTTATCCTTTCTTCTTTATATTGTTCTTCTGGCTGAGTCTGGTCAATGCTACAATTTTCTTCAGACAAAGCCTGATCGATGTTACATTTTTTCTGGCAATGCCTGAGTAACTTGTTCTTCTGACAAAGGCTGGTCAAGTTTTCTAAGCTGCTTCCTGAGTCTTTCCTCTTCGGCTAAATAGAGATGTTTCAGATGATCAGGGTAGCAATCTCTGAATTGGGTTTCCTGTGATGTTTGACCCTTCTTTTCCCTCCACAGCAGTTTCTTGTAATTTTGTTGAATCTTCAATTTCCTCCGAAAAGCAAAGCCTTGTCCTACATTGAAAAATATCAACCATTACTTTCTCAGAAAATAAGGTGCAGAAAAATATAGTTGTTAATTTTAAATGAAAACCTTTTTTTCTTCTATCATCACATTCAAATGCTAGAATTACTTTGTTTGGCTTGAAATAAAAGATTATTTCAAGAAAACAAGTTTAAACGAATGGAATGAATGGTATGTTGCTTCTCTGCAAAAATGACCAGGCAAACATGAGTTCTTCAGACACTTCAAGTAAAAACCTCAAATTAGGAAAATAGACTAGGGTGTCACAACTCCAGTTTACTGTACTCACAAATCGACAACTTCCTTAATTCATTAAAAACACTTAATTTAGGTCTTCAATAACACTTAAGGAAAAATAAAAACACCTCACCACCATTATTTCACCTTAGAGAAACTTACTACTACTATACGGCTGATTTTTCAAATTAATTCAGCACAAAAGAAGATGGTGTATGACTTTCTGAACAGCTAACATTATCAGAAAACTAAACTTACTTAAGATTTATACATTCCAAATGAGATTTGAGGGAACTTGCAGACAGTAAGGCAAAACAACAAACAGAAACTAAAGCGAAGGCAAGATCAGTGAGAAAGGACTGGAGGGCTCTGGGGTATTCCTAATCACAAGGGAACGGGGCAATAGACTTCCGGCCCTATATTCCTCTCCTTTTCCCTAATATATACGCAAATGGATCCGGAGATCCCCTCTGCTTATGGTTTCACGGAGAAATGAAGAGGAAGCGTTCTGATCAAGAATGGGGATAAAGCGGGGAAGATGTTTAAAGATACTGAGTTAGAAACACTTCCCATCCAGAGCTCTGAGACACCCACGGCTTCAGTGGGCTTGGGAATGGCTTCCTCTGCCCCAATTAGGGCCGCACTGGTTCCGGAATCCTGCTTCCCTGCTTCGGTGCATCGCGTATTCCAAGACTTCCGAGCCCTGGTGACTTATAAACGGCGAGCTTCTTACGTACCCTCGCGGACGCTCCCCTGGAAGGCCTGCAGATGATTAGGTCGCCACGTCCTATGTTTCACACTCTTATTCTTGAATCCCGCCGGAGAAATTCCTTCGCCAGGCATCCCCAAACTCCCTGGCCGCCACCTCGCTGCAGGTCTAACTGGGGCCATAGCACACCAAACACGTCGCCCGAAAACCACAACGGACGCGGTCAAAATACGTCATCAGGCCGAAGGAGTCAACCGCCCAACTAGAGAGCGGATCAGAGCTCTACTTATCCGGCCTGTGCAACTTTCAGCGGAACCCTCGCCTCACCGCCACGTTTGCGCCACCTACAGCTCGGGAGGGTAGCGCTATGGCGGCTTCTTGCGCGCTCCCAGCGACCCAGGACCTGACCACGTTACGTGCCAAGTTGCAGGGGCTGCTGCGATTCCTGAGGGAGGCCCTGTCCATCTCCAATGCACATACGGTGGACTTCTACACGGAGTCTGTGTGGGAGCAACTGATCGACTTGCCTCCGGAGAGGGTGCTGGCGGTGCTAAGGAGGTCGACGGAGGAGCCGGAGGCTCGGCCCTTGGAGGCGCGCCCCCTGGTGGAAGCCGAGAGAGGATCAGGTGAATGGCGGGTGGGAGGTGCGGACGGGGAGGTGGGCCTAAGCGTGCCCCCTAGCGGAAACCGAGCGGAATCAGGTGAGCGGCAGGGCGGGCCTGGCTGGGCCCTGGAGGTTAGCCTTTACGGGAAGCAGAGGCGGGGATCAGGTTAGGAGAGGAGTGGTGAGTGGGCGCTCTTCCGGGATCCCTCGTTTGTCCCTGGGTGCTTGTGTATTTACGCAATTTAAACACAAGAAACAAAGCAAGGCGTTCGTTCACTTAGAAATTCAGCAATAATTTTTGACAGGGAGTAAATAAAGGTAAAAGCACCTCATAGTGCTTAGAGATTCCATGTGGAAGCACAGGCAGAAAGTAAATCAATACCTAAGGAAATATATCAGGGTATGTATAGTGCCAGATGAGTACTAAACTAATTGGGGGATCACTTTATAAATTATGTAAATATCTAACCACTATGCTATACACCAAAACTAATATAAAATAGTATTGAAAATCTACTGTAATTGAAAAATTAAAAATAAAAATTTTTAAAAAGCACCTTTTTAGTTTGCTCTCTTAATACCCTGTACTTAGGAAAGGATAGCAGTTTAAACTCAAAAAGGGAAGAGACCATCTCTGCCCTCTAAACATGTATTTCCAGCATCTAGTAAAATACCTGGTATACATTAAGCTCAATGAATATTTGTTAAACGAATGAATTAATAACTCATGGTAGCGTCCCCAAAAAGATATAAAGCACAAGACTTTCATATGGGTTTAGCTTTGCCTTCATGCAATGGAAGAATTGGAATGTCTTATATATCTTAATAATAATAATAATAGGATTTATTGATATTTACTCTGTAATGTGTAAGTGTTTTTTTTTGCATATTTTCTCTTTTAATCTTTATACTAGCCTTGCACGATGGCTCTACTTTTCCCAAGTTATGAAATTGCAACTTGAAGAGATATGTGCTGAGGCACAGTTTTTAACAGAGTTTCAAACCTGGATCATCTGAATCCACAGGTGCCTGTGCTTCCACATGGAATCTCTAAGCACTATGAGGTACTTTTACCCTTATTTCTCCCTGTCAAAAATTACTGCTGAATTTCTAAATGAATGAACGCCTTGCTTTGTTTCTTGTGTTTAAATTGCGTAAATACACAAGTGCCCAGGGACAAACGAGGGATCCTGAAGAGCGCCCACACACATTTTTATCACCACCATGATAAAAGTCTAATCTGAATTATTTAGAAATGAATTCCAAAGGCCATAATTATCAAAACCAATATTTTTATGACACTGATGCATTTCTTATTTTTTTTTTATTTTTCCCCCTTCAAGAATGTAAGAGTTAATTTGTTCACCACTGTATCCCTAGTGCCTAGAACAATGCCTGGTCAGAGTGGTAGTTAATGAATATATGACAAGTAAGTAAATTAATGAATAAATAAGACCACTTATTTAAGCTAGGAAGAAATACATCTTCTCAGAAAATCTTCCAAGCAATTTTGTGTCTATCCAACAATAATGGAATTTAGGCTCAATTATTCACCTTTGAAATGTCTTTGGCCCTGCAAACTTTTTTTTTATAGAAAACATTCCATTTTACAAACTGTCAGCTGCCTGTAGTGTTAAAAAGAATGAATTTTTATAATTTGTGCTTTTAAGGGATATTAATTTTGTTTATGCAAAGATTATTAAAGTAGGCATTTTCTCCATAACTGTATACACTCAATTGTTTGTGTCAAAGAAGAGCATTAGAATCCTTTAACCAGATTTGTAGCTCATTGAAGAATTGTTAGCTACTATGTTCAGTATCATTTAATGCTTAAATTTTAGACTTGAGTCAGAGAGGGTTCAAATTCTAGTTCTACATCCTATCAGCTGTGTGACCTTGGGGATGTTCATTCATTCAGCAATTACTGAGTGTCTACTATGTGCCGGTACTTTTCTAGGACAAGGGCAATAGTAAAGAAAACAAACAAATCCCTACCTTAATCTTGCTTGCATTTTAGAGGGAAGAGTTAGACAAAAACAAAAAAAAGTGCCACAGAAAAAAATTAAGTGGAAAAGAAGGGAGTAGATAAGGGGAAGTGCAGGAGAGTATATTTGCAATTTTAAATAGATTGTTCCAGCAAGACCTCATGGAGATGACTCCGGAAAAATATCTTAAGAAGAAAAACTAATCATGAAGCTATGTGGAGGGAGAACATGGCAGATAGTGAGAACAGAGAGCACAAAGTCCCTGAGGTTGGAGCTTGCATGGTGTGTATAAGGAACAGCAAGGAGACTGGAACAGATGTCCATCAGGGACTCACAAGGAGTGTGGTTTTCTGCTCATCTGTATGAAGAGTTACAGATAAACACAATTCCCAGAGCTGCACTGAGTTAATGCACAGTGTATGAAAGTAGACTAACAGATGTTTGGCACAGTCATTTGGTGTTTTATGAGACCTAGTTGTTTCTGAAAATCCTCAGGGTAGCCATTTTAGTGGATTTTTTTGCCAGGTGATCTTCTGGCCTGGTCAGAGTCCTGCAAGATTTTTCTCTTCTGTTCAGCTAAAAAGACCTAGAGGCAAATATCTTAGTTCTCCAAAATAAAAATGTTGAAAGATGTTGAAAATAAATATATTTCAAGGGCATAAATTATGGACATTATGGATTGAATTGTATCTCTCCAAAATTCTTATATTGAGACGCTAATCCCCAATGTGACTATATTTGGAGATGAGGCCTTGAAGGAGGTAATTAATATTTAATTCAATGTGATCATAAGTGTTAAGTGCTAGTCCAGAAGAAGAAAAGACACCAGGAGGGCCCACACTGAGAAAAGTTTGTGAGAATACAGCTAGAAGGTAGCCATCTATAAGCAAAGGAGAGAGGCTTCACCAGAAATCGACTCTGCTACACCTCGATCTTAGACTTCCAGTTTCCAGAACTGTGAGGAATGTATATATTTGTCGTTTAAGCATCCAGTCTGTAATATTTGTTATGGCAGCCTGAGCAGACTAATACAATGGGCTTTGCAGACAGACTACCTGGATTCAAGTTCTGGTTCCACCAGTTATTAGTTTTGTTAACTTAGGCTTTCATTCTTTGTACCAGTTCTTCGTGTATACTTGATGGAGTGCTGTGAAAGTTGAATGACTTCATATATACAAAGGGTTAAAAATAATGCATAACAAATAGCAGCACTTAATCCATTCATTCATTTGACATGTTTATTGAGCACCTTCTACCTATGAAGCCCTGTTCTAGGCCCTACAGTTGTGTTGAACCCAACATAGTCCTTGCCCACATGTGGCTTATGTTTTAGTGAGGATACTTATATACATACTATCAGGTGGCAGTAAATACAATGAAGAAAAGCAAGCAGGGAAGGGGAAGTGAAAAATGATGGTGCAGTAGAGAGAAATGCTATTTTAGATAGGGTGATTGGGAAGTATTCTCTAAAAAAACTAAATTTGAACAGAGTCTTGAAGAAAGAGAGAGCAAGTCATGCAACCCTCTGAGGAAAGAGTGTTTCAGTCCAAATGGAGAGCCAAAGCCAGATATGTTGGAAGCACAGCAGAGCCATCCAGGTTAGGCTGGTAAGAAATGAGGTTTGGCCTGGGGCAACTTCATGTAGGACTTGTAAGCCATACTGTGGTCTTGGCTTTTACTCTGAGTGAAATGGAAAGCTCTTTAAGGATTTAGTGTGGCAGTGAGATATGTGATTGATTTATATTTCAAAGGGATGACTCTGGCTTCTGTGCGGATAAGAAGCTATCAGAGGTAAGGGAGGAAGAAGGAAGACAAGAAAGGAGGCTATTGAAATGGTGCAGAGAGACTTCAGGTAATGACAGCTCGAAGAGGTCAGGCAATTTCTCTAGCAGGTAACAATGATAAACAGTTGCCATATTACTAAAAACTGGAAGCTTCTGAAGGAAACCAAAGATAGACAGAAATATAGGTTTACTATTGAAAGATTGCTACAGCTTGGGTAGGAACTGGAAGTTAATGGCTTTCTTGCTGGGTGTGCTTCACACCTCCTTAGATTTGACACTGGAAAACTGTCCTTACCAGCTTAAGGTAGTGATGACAAAGTTCAGAGATCAGAGCTGATGGAAATTTAAACGGTATGTTCTAGAAATAGGAGGGCCACAGAAGGCCGAGATCTAAGAACTGAGTAAATACCCTGCCTAGATCTCCAGGTAACCTCTAAACTAACATGCAAGGGAGACCAGAGAGATTAACGAAAAATCCTGGCACTACTGGGGAGATGGTGAACCTTTGAAAGTCGGGGTTTTAGGTGAGATCGGCAGATTTGCTGCACCTTTTACAAAGTGCCTTCCACAAAGTGTGCACAGCTTGAGTAATAAAAATCAGAAGTCTTACTGAATTTATGTATGAAAGAGTAGAATTCAGGGCTGGCAGAGCAACTGGAAATTTAAGTTGGAGAACCTTGGAAATAAAGGTGAGCTCCACAACCTGGTGATAAAAAAAAACAAAATCTGAACAGATCTGCCAGCCTGCACAGGTTCCAGGATACCCTCAGCAAGCAGGCAGGTAAATCAGCAATTGAGCAGAGACCCAGCTGCTGCACGCTGAAGGGGAGGTAGATTTCACCAGCTGAGTTCAGACAAGTTAGGTTCTTATGTAAAACGGCAGCAAAATCCTTAGAAAAAGATTTTCTACAATAGGTTATGTGCAATTCTGCTTTTTAACCAAAAATTACTAGATTGCAAGGAAACAGAAAAGTGCGACTCACTCAGAAAACTGATTCCAGGTGAGTCCTGTTGCTGGATTTAAGTAGCTATGTTCAAAGATTTGAAAGAAGCTGTGACCCAGGGGAATAAATGAGTTGATAGGAACTAATCCTAAATGGGCTCAGATGTTGGATTTAAGTGGATATTTTAAATATATTCGAAGAACTCGAAGAAATACGTCTAAGAATTAAAGGAAAATACATGTTAATGAATATTTAATTACACAACCTACCTTTATAATTCTTTTAACTGGAAAACTACACACTGGTCGACACACAATTATATTAATGTTATATATGATCTGTTGCTGCATAACAAGTGAATTAAAACTGCTATTTCACACAGTTTCTTTGGGTCAGGAATTCAGGAGCAGACTGAGTGGATCTTGGGTGTCTCGTGAAGTCACAGTCAGGATGCTGACTGGGGCTGCAGTTGCTGAAGGCTTGATCGAGGCTGGAGGATTCAGCTTCACTATGTCTCACTCATATAGGTGGCTAATTGGAGCTTCTTAGCATGAGGAGGCCTCAGTTTCTTACTGTGTGAAGTTCTCTATGGGGCTGCTTGTGTGGAAGCTTTTGTTGGCACAATGTTCTTGTTTTTGTCTGTCCTCAGACATAATTATGAAATTGTTATGGTCACAGACCTTGTCTGACATTGTGAAGTTTTTTACATATTCAGTAGGGAAAACTGTGACCTGTGTGTTAGTGCCAGACTAGCTGTAAGCTGACATCTGCCATTCTCAACTGATTGTTGTTGTGTTAAAGTATAATCTTACCTATTTTACAGGGTGGTAGTAAAGATTAAAGATGATGTAATATAACACCTACCATAGAATTGGGAATATAGCACCAGTTCAATAAATTGTGGTTAATAAATTATGATGATGTTGTGGTGATCATGATTGTGGTGGTGATGGTTTAATTAGGTCTTTCCTCGGAAGAAATAAATTGTCAGGAACTTCTGGAAATGTACATGCCCCTGTAACAACCTGTAATATGTGTACTCTGTCATATTAACAAATTTTATACTGTCATCACTGTCTATTGGCTTGTCCATATCTGCAACTGGATTATAAGCTCTCTAAAAAGAAAAGTATAGTGCTTTTCTTTTTCATTGTTGTATTCTCAGCACCTTGAACCTGGCATATAGATGAGTAATGTAAATGATTTTAAAGAATGAATGAAGTGAAGCATATATGTATAAAAAAGTGTATTAAAGGTACCCCTTGAAATGTACTGAACTAGACAGCTGTTAATTTCTGGCGCGGTCTCTGTGTTGTGTTTATTATCTTTGTTTACATATGGTTTGATCCAACTAATAGGTTTTATAACCTAATTTAAGGAGATAGAAATAAGTAACTTTTTTTTTCTTTATGAAAATGTAGTACTTCAGTATATTGCAGATTATAAAAAGATACCACGAGAATTAAAAGATAAAATCCAGACAGGCATCACTTCAGGTTAAAATTTCTAAAAATCATTATGTAAATAATGAAATTAACTATCTGCAGAAAAAAGCACTAGAGAGAACTTCTGAATGCTTAGCTGATAGAACAGTCATGTCTCTGTATCTCACCTTGGAAATTAGATTTTGTTCTTTTACCCCCTTCAAAGTAACCAGTCTGTGTCCTTAGAAAGTAATGACTACATTATAAATCTATTAACATTCTCAATGAATCATCTCACGCTCTTCCAAATTAATTGGTTTTCATAAAGTCTAGAAAATTCTTTCAAAAAGCCAGAAGGAAATGATCTTCCAAGTTAAGATACCTAAAACATTTTATGAAGCAGAAGTAGATGTAGACTACAGAGGCAACTAAACCACCTACACAGCTTAATTAAAATATTTTTTAGGAATAGCTGGCTTTATTTGCTCTAATTGTAATTCTAAAATTAAGAGGCTATGTCCTAGGAAATGAATGATATAAGTTATTGTTATAAATATATTTCTCAATATAAGTTAATCCTTAGTTTAAAGTCAATTATTTTTTATTTTTTATTTTTGGTAACTTTGTTTAAATCAATTGTGGACAACCCATTCAGCTCTCAGGAAATCCACTTTCTGTTGCCGCAAAGCATCCTTGGTGACTCTGCCTGAACCTCCAGGGCCACCCTTGACTCTCTTTCAACTTCTTAATGCCATATGCTGCTGCTTCTCTTGTTTCTTCTTGTTGTTACTCAAATGATCCTTACCAGGATTAGATGTTGAATAAATGTTTAGAATTGGCTCTTTTGAGCATCTGTAAAATCAATATACTATCATTTTAACTGAACAACACAAAAAGTGTAGGCCTGTGATAGACTATTATTTTGTTGAGCTTTCTCTTAAATTATTTTTATTGCATTTAAATAGATGAAATTTCTTCTTGGCTATCCTAAGTAGTTTTATTTTTTTTTATTTTTTTTTATTTAGTGGTGGTGATGGTGGTGACTGTGGTGCATTGAAATTGTGCCCACATTTAATTTGAAACACATGGAGCCAGAAAGCATGTTGGAAATAGAAGAACAGAGAAATAATTAGTGTCATCTGTTTTGCTCTATTGTATTTAAATTTTATTAATTCACTTTCCTTATATGCATTATCCCTAACTACATTTTCCCTTTTTCAGTTTTTTTGGGTCTATTTTAGGAGATTTAAATTGTGGAAATAATATCATACCACAGTAAGATAGTAGCAAGTGTTAGACATATTCTTGGGTTGCTATTATAAGTAAGAATGAACAAAAAGGCAAATTAGTCTGCAGGATAATTTGTCATCATACTTTGTTTATTTGATATATGGAAGGCGTTTTCAGATTTTTAAAATGAGACCATTCAGAATTTGAATTTAAATTCTAGTGTTTAATGGTATATCTTGCGTTTCTATTTTCTAACCCATCTACCCATACTTTTCAATTATTAAGAAGTTCAGTAAACAAAGTTCATGGAAATATTTCTCATTTATGGCATTTTTTTCCTCATTCTACTTAAATTATACTTTAGCCTATCAGAATAAATGTGTCTTCTATTTGTTTAGATATCCATTTAATGTTGTTGTTTATTTAAATATGTGAAACCATTAACCTTTCCTGCTAGCAGTTATAGTAACCTATCTTCATGGTTTATCGTGATTTTGATTCTTTATCTGATTTAAAAAAAAAAAACTTGCTTACATGGCTTCATGACTATAGGAGTTTACATTTATTTATTTTCATCTCATCACCTCAGTGTAACCACTGAGCTCCTCTGTAAGTGACATTAACTTTCTCTTTTTACTAAGGTTTCACAATCTGCCAACTCTCCTTCCTCAGTTTCTCTTGAATCTGCTCTTTTCCCATCCCATAGCAATCGGTTTGGCCCCTTTCTTATTTAGCAGTAACTTTGAACTGTTACTCTTGCTTTCAGACTCTGTATTTCAGTTGCTTCTTTATGTAAACTGATGTCCAGTTATCTTCCAGAATCATAGTTCTGGTCTTATTCTTCTGCTCACAAGCCATCATAGGTCTCTATTTCTTCACCTTCTAACCTCATCTACTATTTCCTCTGCAGCTGGAACCTTCACTATTAATGTAAGCAAATAAAAGGCAACATAGAAAAGAATATGGGTTTTGTGGTCATCCATGTAGTTTTGAATCCTAGCTCTGATGCTTTAGCGCTATGTAATCTTGTGTAAGTTAGTTAGGCTTTTGAGCCTCTGTTTTTTCATTTGAAAAATGGGGGTCATAATTCTGGTTGAAAGTATTGTGTAAAAAGTAAATGAGGTAGATTTTAGAAACTACTCATATAAGTGAGTAGGCATGATATATATTAGTCATCTTCTCTATATTCTGCTCCCTTCAGGTAGAGGTGGAGAAAGCTCAGAGTCACAAGACCTGCTTTCTTCCATCTCTAACTCTGATTAGCTGTGTATCTTGCACAGAAATTAGCTGTAAGCCTCAGTAAGAAGTAACTGCCTAGGGTGTTGATCAACGACCAAGGTGGAAAAATAGCCACCCCTAGTCTTGAGTGGCTTATAAACATGTCTTGCATAATTAATAATGCTTCCATTTTTTAGCAAACATTTCAAACTTGATACACACAGAAGTCTAGAATTGCAGCTTCTTTTGAAAAAAAAAATTAGAAAATCTGGCCATTTTGTTGTATGTCTCCTGTGTGGCACAGCAAATAGCCGCTTTTTGGGGGGTATATCCTCTTCTCCTACCTAGTTTCACAAAATGAAATAATCTGCCTGGCCCCCAGAAGTACTAGAGATTGTGTCTGTTGGTTTGTGGGCTCTAGTGAGTTTCCTTGTGCCCCTTGAAAATGAATTCAGGAGTTTATTTCACATTCTCAAGAGAGAATGAAAACCAAAAATAGTTATGGATCGTTTGGCTACAAGATATCTAGGTTGCTTCCAGTGCTCAAATTCTATGGAAAAATAATAATTTAATTATTTTATCTCTATACCTTAATATCCCCTGCTGTTAAAGCCACAATCATGTTGAGGGCATGGAACAACCTGAATCTTGGGGTGAAAAAGCCTGTGAGCAGTCATTATTAGATCAGCCACGTTAATAAATGATTGAACTTCCTACATGATCTGTCTCTACATCAACTTTAATCATGAAGATGGCTGAAATAATATGATGTTAGTTTTCAGTTTTTAAGATATATCTTCAACCAAAGTTGAAAGGAAGGAATATGAAAGAGTGGTATATAGCATTATCAGTGCTTCTCTTGACATTCTCTTTACACATATACCTTATACTTCAGCTGCCTCGTTCCCTGATATGCCATGCATTTTTCCCCCCTCTAATTTTGTGCATGCAATCTCTTTGCTTGGAACTCGCCCATCCCACTGATTTAGTAAACATCTATTTTTTTCTCATCTTTCAAATTATATTAAATTGATAACAAAACTGATCATCTGTATATTATTTATTTTATGCCTACCTTTATTAGGACAGTTAGCATGTTGTATTAGAATATTTGTTGCCTTTGACTCTCCTAGTCTGAATGGTGATATCTAGTATATAGTGAGTGCCACACAGTAGGCTCTAATTAAATGTTTGTTACATTTAATGTGGCTAAGTAGAGAGTATATAGACATTCAGGCAGGTAGAACAGTGTAAGCAATAGAGTGAAGATATCTGGGACAGTGGGGAACACAGAGCAAACTATTCATAAATTTGTAAATAGCTAAAAACAAGATTCGAAAAAAATATTGTATCCAGTTTCTGGAGACTAGTCTGTTAAAGTGTTTGGAATCATCCTTTCATGTGGACCCTGGGTAGAAACTCTGTGGTAGTCTGGAGATGAAGGATGTGCCCAGAGCATGGTGGTAATGGCAATGGAAAGGAAGTGATAGTTTTAAAAGGTATTGTAAGGGAGAATTTGTCAGTTCTTGGTGACTGATATTTACATAGGATTCAAAGAAATGGAGGAATTGAAGATAATTCCAAGATTTTGACTATGGGAGTGTCTTGAAGAATAATAATGAATAATACCATTCACAAATTAGGAAAATCAACAGAGGGAACTATTTGGGAATAATGCATTCTGTTTTAGATATACTGTGTTTGAGGTCACCAAAATAGAGCATATAAGCTCACAAATAGACACACAACTTTACATACAGCTTTAGGTGATTCATAGGCTTCTCTTTCTCTTACACCTCAGGATAAGAGGTTGAAAGCATTATTAGTATTACAAAATTCTTTGACTTTATTCTGGTTTAGCCCTCTTACTTGATCATTTAAATCAAAATGGCAAATTTAAACTTAAAGTTTAAGTTGGCCTTTTATATGTTTATTCTCTGTATAGTGGCATCTTGAATAATGGCCCTTAAAGAATAAAATTGATATGATTTTTATGATTATGCATATTATTACAAAAATTAAGCAATTAAAGAATAAGATTTACTGGATATACAATAGCAACTAGATAGAGAAAAATGTAAGTTTAATGCAGATGCCTTTTGCATGTTCCTTTTACTTAGCAAATGATTATAACTGAATTTAGTTATGAGACAGACTAGACACATATCTATTTTATATTAATGTTGAAATATAACTAACAGTTTAGAATAAGAATAACAAAAAATTAAACTCAACTTACTGAAATGCACAATGGAAAAAAAGTACAGTTTTAAAGGAGAGGTGTGGCTTAATTTTACTCTCTCAGTGGCCCTTATTAGTAATTTAATTATACTTAAAATTACAGGATAACTGGAACAAAAAGTCCTTTATGTGTCCTGCCTTAATAAAAAAAAAAAAAAGGCCTTTTTTATTCTTAAAAACTTGGAAGTCTAGGCCCAAGTCAATGTATAGAAAAGAAATATTGGTCTTCTCAGTAAGAGATCAATGGCAGAGTTAGTTACTAAGCTGCTGCATTGTTGAGGCGCTGTAGGGCAGTGGAGCCTACGTGGTGTTCAGAAATGACAGTCAATTAGGGAGTGAGATGTCCGTGGTGGGAACAAGATAACAAGAGATTGATTTCAGAGCACTTACTGCACTGAATAGGTTTATTTTTAAAGTATCCTTTATAATTATAACATCAATTTTTAAAGTTTTACAATCCGGAATTTATAGTTTGCTAACAATCACATTGATTTATTATTTAAATTTATTTTTCAGAAAACATTTACAAATATTTACTTAATTTATTCTTAGATACTCTTAATTTTAAATTAGCTTGAAGTTGTTGAATGTCTAGCAATCTACTATCTTTTGGTTTTGGTTATTTTTCTAAAATAGAGACTTGATAATAGGAAATGAAAACATTCTAGTTAAGCAGACTTGAAACTCTTCATCGGGTCTTTAGGCATAGTGAAAGTTATAACCTATCTACCAAATTTCACATCAAATTTAACATTAGTACTAAAATTCTCTTCCTACTTTACAGCTGATTCTAGGATGGAATTACTCAAACGCTGAGTAATTCTTGCTTTTATCCTACCCAGAATGTAGTACTCAGTTTGACTATTGGACTTCTCCATTGTACTTCAAGTTGCAGCTCACCTATCCCTGTCATGCCTTTATTCTAATAACAGAGGTGTTCCAAACCTCCTGTCTCCCGGCACGCCCCACAATTAGAAACTGGGTATCTACCCCACAATTAGAAACTGAGTATCTATATTGATCCTTGCTTCAAGGTCTTCTCTTAGCATCCTGTATGGTGTTCTAGGCCTAAATATTTGAGTATTTTCCACCTCATATTCCAACAGAGCCCTAAGTGTTAGGATACTCAGTTACTTAATTTGGTTTGGGGGTTACCCACTATGTTCTAAGCTCTGTGTTAGGATAGTGTGTGTGTGTGCACCCATGTGTGTGTACACACATATACTCACATCCGTGTATGTAAATGTGTATATGTATATGAATATGTATATATGTATGTATATGCATGCATTCTTTAAAACAACATTAGAAAGTATGTATTTTTCTCCATTTTATCGATAAATCTCAGAACAGGTCAATAAATTGTTCATGGCCACACAGCAATAGTCTGAGAACCAGAATTCAAACCTAATTCTTGCTCAGCCATTTACTCATTCATTCATCGAGTACTTACTATGTATCAGACATTCTAGGTTCTGGGGATACAGCAAATAAAAATGTGTTCTCTATGTCAAATGGTGATAAATGTTATAAAATATTAATAAAGGGTCAGAGAGGGATGAGTGAGTGTTGTGTGAGGTTGCAGTTTTAGATAATATTTTCAGAGAAGTTTTCACTGAAATGGTGACCTTTGAGCCAAGACCTAAAAAAGTGAGAGTGAACCATGAAAATATTTGCTAGAAGACTGTCTGTAAAAACAAGAGCAAAGGTCTGAGTAAGCATATCCCATGCAGGCATCTCAGTAGAATTCGAACTGGGAATTGCTGAGCCCCACTGAACATTTGCTGTCCGCATGCATTGTGAATGACAGATATCATGTCTCATAGATGAATCACAAATTGTGACAAATTAGCTTTATCGGCATCAGTTATAACCTTGCACATAGTACGCATCTCAGAATTGTTTCTTTTTAATCAAGTTTATTTTTAATTTACCAAATCAGTTTCTAAATTGCTGTTTCTTTGTATGATGTTTTCATTTTCCTTCCAATAAACTATGAAAAGGATTTGTAAGAGTTAAAATACTGTAGTTAGATTTTCTTGTTTTTATATTTCTTTTTATTTTATAAATAACTTAGTTAAATGTGAAAATGCTTTTGAAATTGTTACACGTGCTTTATACATTCAGCATGATGTTACTATTGGCACAATAAGGACATGCATGTCAATTCTTTGTTAATTATATCTTATTATTTCTAAGAGCATGATTACATGTTGAAATAACATATTTTTTCATTTCATATGCAACCATAAATTCCTTAGGGAAAAAATTTCTTAGCATATAATTGGGTGATGTAAATTGATTTATTTTTAAAAGCAACAGTATATATTCTATTTTCTTCCTTACATAGATGATAGAATTATAGATATATTCAATCATTCATAAAATCTAACACATCTGAGCTATAATTTTCATACTTTAGCAAGACATAACTTTGCACTGAAGTCTACTAAGCAGGTATAAAAGGATTGAAACCTCAAGTCAGCTATTAAGGAAGCCAGAGCCTTCACATGTGTGATTAAATTTGCACTGAATATAAAAGTAAATTTCCATTTTAGAAAACATGTTCAGTTCCACTCATCCAACACTTACTGAACATTGTGCTATAGGAGTTTTATTGATAAATAATCACCTATGAAGCTATTGCCATGAACTGTGAGAATTAATAGAGGTTGAACCACAACAGTGATCAGGGGTTATCCCACATGAAAGACATTTTTCATTAGGATTATGTGATGGGTGGCTGGAGATGTGGTTGGAGGGCACAAGGAGCATTTAAGAGATACTGTACAGACTTTTAATTTCAGCACTGGGTAAGGATGATACACTTGTAAACAAATAGGAAAAAGGAAAGGTTTGGTGAACATGAGAGTGTTCAGTTCAGTTTTGAACCTTTTGAATTGGAGACATTTGTAGGACATGTGTAGGAATGAATACAGACCATCTCTGTCCTTGTGAAGATTGTTATTAAGAGGGCACTGTTTATTTCTTCTTGAAATTCTGGGTGTGGGACTGTCCGAAGCTATATGATAATAGCAATAGTGACCTTTGCCCTAACCCCTGTAACAAAGTTAAACTTCAGAATTTAGCATGTAATAGCATTTTGTCTTACATTGCATTCTAAATGTTCTAAATCACTGTTTTCTCATCATAGCTGAGATGAGAGGTTTTATGCTGTTCCAACAGGTTCAGCAGTGCTAGTGCCGTCCTTGTGGAGTCAGTGATAACTGCCACCACAGAATCTTATAATTTGTTTCTCCCAGTATAGCTGGTGATGCTACAGTAGCAAGCATATTGAGGAATTTCTTTTATCCATTAATTTATTCATTCATCCGTTCATTCCCTACTAACCGAGTGCCTGCTGTATGCAAGGTATTGTTGCTTTACAATGGGCATGAAATGAAGCAGTCGTTTGTTTGAAGCAGTTGTTATAGATACCACAACAAAATCTTATGATGAAAACTTAAATTCCTTTCAGAGACTTGTCAGTTGTTTTAAATGTAGAAAATACGTTCTTAATTTCTTGAAGCCTTAAGAACACTTCTAGTAGTGAGGGAGGTGTTGAGGGAAGAAAGTTAAAAGAATTAAGAAGATAAATTGAATATGAGGTTTAAGATACTACCCGTATTGATCTCTGCCCGAGGCAATTCTTACTAGAAGTGATTCTGAAAGGTCAGATGTGCTTCACACCTTTCTTAACTGCTGTCTTGCCTGATTTCATTTGTTGTCCACTGAACTTATTGCTGTGGCATGCTAATCAAATGTGGGAATTAAGAGCAAGGTTGAACGCTCCCTTGGTTCACGTACCTTGCTATTTAGTGTCTGTGGAAATCTGGCTCAGTTGCAGCCTCTCTAAATCTCAGTTTCTTTCTCTATAAATGGGAATAAGAGCACTATGTAACTAGCTTATAAGACTATTCCATTAAATGCAAATTGTTTAACGCAACGTCCAGCCACTTAGTAAATACGCAATAAATATTAATAATAGCGATGAGTTATTGTTAATCATAACAGTACTGACTTCCTTAGAGCTCTAGATAACATTCAAGTTAAATAATATGTTTAGTTTTGAAAATGTTTTTATTAAATGTAAATATACATTCATTGTTTATTTTATTTTTAGTTTTGAAATATTCTCTACCTTGAAATTTTCATAATCCAACATGTGTTTATACATAGCTTTTCTATATTTCCCTGTACATTGATCTTTGTTGTTTAAAAAGAGATTTTTCCTGATCATATATTTATAGAAAATAACTTTTCCCATCTCTTTGCTCCCCTCGCTTCCTCATATCCAATTAACCTATCTTATAAGAAACCTCTGTGGAATAGTGATGTAGGGTGTACAAAAACTAAGAATAAATTCAAAAGCATGTAATAGAGCAGAACAGGTACTTCCAGCAGAGGGGGATATTGACAAATAATCAAGTCATGTAATATGCAGGTGCAGTGGGCTCCAAACTTAAAAACAAAGCTTTCTCTGTGTTAAAAAAAAAAAAAAAATCTAACTAATTAAATATAAACTAATTATAAGTCGGGTAGCACTCTGGTTTCTGTTCTGCTGGTTGCCAAATCCAAATTCATGAAAGTACCTAGAGAAGCACTGTGAGGACTATATACACTGTTACTATCACCACATAGCTTTTTGTAGTACTAATCTCACTCTCTCTCACACACACACACACACACACACACAACACCACACAACACGATCATTGACACTCCTGCCCTACCTCCCTTCCTCTCTCTCTCTCACCTCCTCTCCCCTCCCTGTCTCTCCCTAGTAATAGAAGTTACAAGCTGGATTACTTGAAAACAAAGATAGTACGGAAGCTATATTTCCATAATTTAAATAGATTTTTTTTTCATGGAATTCTAGACTACCTGAATAAAGTGGTGTAGCTCTAAATGACATAAACTAATGGACTGAATGAACACTATCCTTTTATAAAGGTAAACATTATTAAAAAGATAACATCTGTAATTTAGATCTCCAAATTTCTGAAATTACTGGGAGGCCTATAATTAAAAGCAAATTAACAACATTTAATTCAGTTTAAAATTGGAATTTTTTCAAGTATTTTCAGTAGGATAGTTAAGTTGATTTGAACCTTTACTTTTCCAACAGAAACATCACATTTCTTTCTGTTGGCAACATTGTCCAATAACTGACTACTATAATGGTCCCTCTGCACTTCGAGTTTAATACTCTTATTCTATCACACTCTTAGAAATTGCTGCCTGGAACTTGGGATGTTGAGACTGCCTTAAACCTGAGCGTCTCACTTAATAGTTGACTGAGTTTTCCCTCTGTATCATGCCTAAATATTTTGATGTGGATTTTAATTACTTTTGGCTGTTGTCAGTAAATTCAGTTTGTAAAATGTCCAGAACTGTATATTATATACAGAATATGTCTTAAATAAATCCACTATAGTAATTTTGTAATTTAAATTTCCATTTAGTAGATTCAGAAATGGAAGTTACACATCTCTGCCAATTTTTTTCTTATTAATTAATTAGTAAACATTGCCACCAGCAACTTACTAGATATTTATTAGCTTTAAAAAGATACTATGTTAAAGATGCTGTTTTTTATTTAGAATTCTATAAGCCTTCATCAATTTCCTTGCTTTTCATTTTTGCTAAGGAGCATCATTATTCTTTGTGTTTAAGTGGAGTTTTATAATTTTATAAGTAATTATGGAGGATTAGCTGTCATAGAATAGACTTTATAACACAAAGTATGTGTTTTTTTGGTAAATCCAAAATTGTTCCCTGGATGGCACATGCTTTTGTAAAGTGAACATCTTAAATACTTTATTTAACCACTGGATGTATGGCTTTTTTGAATTATTAAAAATAATTTTCAGTGAATAGACTTCACTGGACTACTCCAGCTAATTTCTTAGACCAATTGGAATGCCTTTTTAAAATCTTTGTTAATAAATTAACATGCATTAAAAATGGCCATAGAAAAATGATATTAAGTAAATTAAAAGCAGATCTATCAGTGTGCCTCTGTGTAGACATTAGAAGAGGCAAGATTATGCTTTAGTAATAAACCTAAAAACTCAGTGTCTAGAAACAATGAAGTTTATTTTCATATATGCTGCATGTCCATTGTGGTTTGACAGTAGTGATATCTCTATTGTAGTCATTCAGAGACTCAGGCTAAGTAAAGCAGGTTCCATCTTGATACATGCTTCAAGTATTAATTAGTTATGGAAAAAGGATGTGTAGTGAGCCTGCTGATACTCTTAAAACTTCCGTCTGAAAATGACATGGTCCACCTTCGTGAGATGTTGCCACACCTAAGTTTAGCAAGGTGTATGATTCTTACACAGAGAGGGGCACCGGATGTTGCAAACAGTATGACAGTTTACCAGAATTTTCTAATGAGTGAGCATTTGAAACTATTGATTCTTTACTAACTTTATAAAATGTCTGGCTTAAAACTAACCATGGGAAGAAAATGACTGTTTTCACCTGATCATAACCTTATTAGTTTTAGAACTCATATTGAGTTCAGTGCATTGAACACATACACACACCCAACACACAAATCAACATGTTTCAGATGATGCAGGAACTGCTTTATGGTAACACTTATAACCCTGGGGATATTGGCATTGTTCCACATGCATGTGGACAAGGAATAATGGTGTTGTGGAGGCTGACCTCCTTTAAATTTACATTCATAGGTCAGCTAGGACTGTTCATAAACTTAATGACCACATGACAGTTTAACAGGATTTAAATTTTTTTTCTTTTCTTTTTTTTTTTTGTTTCCTGGAACAACAACAACAAAAAGGCCAAATTTTAATTTGGAGTTTTAAGATAGCTAATAGTTTAAATAACAAACACAATGGAAGAAGTAGAGATTTTGCCAAAATAAACACCAAAATGAAAATATTATAACTTGTAAAGTGCCAATGTTTTTCATTTATTCTTTAAAACTCACAAGATTAGTTATTGTTTAATTATTGCTAACATTTCCTGATTTTTTTAAGGTATTACAGATTTTCCTCAAATATTTTGTGAAACTTCCCGGAAGCTGGTGAGTGTGGAAGCCTTTGCTCTGGCTGCGAAATATTATTCTATACAAAACTTGGGAATATGTACGCCATTCGAACAGTTGCTCATATCCCTTCAAGGAAATCAAAAACAGAAAACTGGTAGGTGTGTTCATGTGTGTGTGTATGTTTTTAGACACTTAGAAGCGACGTATTGTTCGTGTATGTGTATTTTTCCAACATGTTCTTAATTTAGTGTTAGACCTTATATAATGAGCCTAGATAGATTGGCTTGTGCCAAATGAGTTTTCTCATGCATGTATTAAACAGAACAACTTTATTATTATAGATCTCCACTTTTTTTTCTACATTATAGTTCAGTTATAAATTTTTCCTTTATAGTTCATTGTTTTATGTGTTAGGGAACATTTTGAATAATGTTCTGTGGGTCTTCTTACTTATTTTATTAATTCTAATTTGATTCATAGCAGCTAAACTAAGAGATCTGTTATGGAGCCACCACAATAGAATCTCTGTGTTATTTTTATATTTAGTTACAGAAAACATGAATGTCGACTGATAGTTCTTAATAACCTTTTTTCTTTAATAGTAGTATTTTAATTTTTTAAAAATTTTGTTTAGGTAAAAATGTGAAGCCAGATGAGTTTATGAATTTGAAAAAATCTCATGAAGTTCAGGCAATGTCGGAGCTGATCAACAGTATTGCTGATTACTATGGAATAAAGCAGGTAAGAGTATTCTCCTGTATTTTCAGGTGTTAAGATTAGTCCCATTTTTTATATTCAGCTTTCCTTTTCTACTATGCCATGTAGCCTTTAAAATGTCATGAACTAATAGCTGATAGAGATATCTCAGCTCCTTTAAAAATGTGCTCTCATTTCCCAAATACTGTTATCATAACAAGTTTATACTAAAAATAAGATACAACTGTTAATGTTTTGCCACAAATTTCACTGTCTTCAGAGTGGCTAGAAGTTGAGGGTAATTCTCTTTTACATGTTCTAACTCCAAGTTAGGCTTCGTTAAGGTGATAATATCCTGCAGAATTATTTGGCACCAGGTGTTCTCAAGACCTGGGTCAGCAAGCTGTGGTCTGGGGCACCTGCCCCATTATAGTAACGTAAAGAAACTGCTTTAGAGGTTGGATTCTTTCATACTGTCAGAATTACAATGCATTCCTGTTGTGAAAAATAGCTTTTGTGTAAGTTAGTGATGTCTGAAAACAGATGTTAAAATAAAATCAAAGATTGCCTGGACCTATAAAAATAATAAGTTATTTTTCTTTTCCCTGGCTTATAAAAATAGTAAGTTATTTTTCTTATCCCTGCGAGAACATCTATGGGGGTAATAGAGGATTGTCCCTCCTTCAGTTTTTATTAGCTGTTAGAATCTTTTCCATAGATCCTTCCAGACTCGTGGAGAATTTGAGGATGATTAGAAAACTATCACAGCTTGGGCTAGGAGAGCAGAGCCACTTGTGACGACATAGGTCTCTAGGGTATGGGCTAGAGAGGCAAGAGCTAAGGCAATGGTTTTCAGCCTTTTCTCCAGTGTGTCATACCTAAGCAGTACCTCTCAGGATCAGCAACAGGCTTACCATGTCGCTGCTGCTCAGTTGTATCAGAAGGGACAAATATACAGTAAAAGTTAACAAACTATTGCCATACTTACCACATGGATGGCTATTAGAAACATGAAATTGAATGGGGAAAATAAGCAATTTGTAGAAGACTACATACTTTATACCATTTTTAAATAGTCCTTAAGCAAAATATGATATATTCTTAATGCAAAAAATATGTGAAAAAAAAACTGTTAAGAAACAAGGGAATCATAAACAATAATTTGTGAATAGTTATTACCTCTGGTAGGGAAAGCAGAGAGATGGATTATGGAAGGAAAACATAGTTATATGCAGTGTAAATGCTAATATTGCAGATCCTGGGATGGCCAGTGGGTTGACAGGTATCGCAGCTGCTGTTGGGCTGTACCGTTTCATGGTGTGCCAGCCGGCTTTCCATCGGACTATATCTTCATTTCTTTTCCTGTGGGTTTTTTCTGGCTGCTGAAACAAGTCGCTGTCTGCATATACGTTCTGGGAAAGAATTCCTCTCTGTGAGCAGCCTTGAATCAATGATTAATACAAGTCGATATACAAATATATGAACCCACTGACGTGTCAGGTCAGTGATTCTGAGGTGCATGTTCTACACTAGCTCTCAGAGTTTCCTGGTGCAGTTAAATGCAAGTTGCCCTAAAATGGTATCTTGATTAATAACGCACTTTTTATTGGCTGCCTTCCTTTGTCTTTGTCTTTTTTTCTTCTCCACTCATGGTACTTACCTTTATTGTGAATCACTCTGTGGTAACCCAAACTAAGATAAGGGGCCTTTGTTATTGTGCTTCATGACTATACATTTTGACTATATTATTTTATTTATATGAAATATTATATAATAATAAATAACCTTAAATTAATAAAGCAGATTTATTTTACTTCTGAAGTGAAGGGAAAAAATTGAAATAGCTTAAGTATCATGTAAGACTTGCTTTAAGAGAACTTTTTTAAAGCAATAGAAATTGTTCCCAGGGAATGAAATAACCTAAAATAAAGACTTAAATGGTCTTTCTCTTAAATCTCTTAATATCAATATTAGATTCTCACAATAGTAAAGCTTAAAATGTGTTATGTATGTACTACTTTAAAATGCATTTAACAAATACAGATTTCATGTGATGGAAACCCAGATTCCAAAACCACAGGAAGCTAGAAAAGAAAAGAAAAAAAATTCGTTTTTGCCTCAACCATATTACTCCCTATGTACCAAAAACCTTTGCCTCTCATTCATATTACCATCTAAAATATTTTCACTCATTCATACTTGCATGCATGCATGCATGCATTTAACAAGTATTTCTTTAGCCTCTACCATGTGTCAGGCACTGTTATAGATACTTAGGATAGAGTAGTGAATAAAACAAAAAATATCTTTGCCCTTATGGCATTTATATTCTAGTGAAGAAAAATAGATAATATAATGATTATGTTTTATTATTGTATATGTTGATCGCTTTAAAGACAAAAATAAATGAAAAGGAAAAGAATGGGAAATTCCTAATTCAGAGATAGGAGATTAATTTTTTGATTGGGAAGAGAGTTATGCATTAGAATATCTTGCCAAAAACCCTTTTAGGTAGAGGGAATAACACATTCAATGGCTCTAATGTGGAAATATGCCCGGCGTGTTCTTGGAAGAGCCAGGAAGCCAGTAGTAACGAACTTCAGTGGCGAGGACAAGGGCAGAGTAGTAGCAGCAGCTGAGGCAGCGGTGGTAGAAGGCTGGTGATGAAGTTGTAATGCTTAGAGGCTATTCGTGGAGATTTGGGTTTTTAGTCCTGAATGAGATGGGAGGCCATTGGAGCCCCTGGACACTCTGGGTGCTGTGTTGAGGAGTCTTTGCATTCTTCAGCATAGTCTATTCACACCGTTCAGAAATTAGCTCCTACCTGAGCATTAGCTTCTAGAGTCAAGGCAAAAACCCAGCAACAAAGGAAGTTAGTAGCAGGAGATATGGTTAGAGAGGTGATGAGAGATTTTGCTAAGAGGAGTGTTATGATCAGACTTTGTTTTGCTCTCTTGAGAATAGGCTCAAGGACGGAAAGATGGGAGCAGAGAGACCACTGAGGAGACTGTTACAGTAAGCCAGGCTTAGGGTGCAGTTGGTATGATGTACCCTTTGTAAAATTATGAATTTACACATAATTCAGACAGAGTGTGTGAGAAAGAAAAGAGTCCTGTTCTTCACCTGGAAGTATGGAGATATTAACTGTGATGGAGAAGATTATGGAAGGGACAAATTTTACAAAGAATATCAAAAACTTCATTTTGAATATGTTAAATTTGAGATGCTTATTAGATATTCAAGTGGAAATGTTAGGTAGACTGTTGCATATATGAGTATGAAGTTCATGGAAGAATTCCTTACTGGGTTATAAATTTGAAACTCAGCCTAGAAGGGGAATTAGATCTCCTGGTCAGTCAACAAAATGTAACTCTCCTATCAGAAGTATGGTATCATACTAATACTATTAAGAAATGTAACCACTATGTGTAACAATCTTTCTGTGAAAAGCAAGAAACTAGGAAGATACCTCCCACAGACATTAGATAAAGATTCCTATATCTTCAAACCCATAAAATGATCCGAATGAAAAAACTATTGTGAAAAAGGTAAGAGATCAGGATGGTGGAAATATTGCAATTCAGAGCAGATAGTTAGAAGGCGAAAAGTTGTATGGCTTATGCAACTTTTAATTGCACGTTTTTTTTTTTTTTTTATTATTCTATTGCTAACTACATATATTACTAAAAAGGTCAATTTCAGGTGATAAAAGTCAGCTTGGGTCAATAATATGTAGTGTAAGTCAGCTGACAGATTTCCTAGGAAAAGTTGCTCATTACTGAAAAGATTTTTAGATACTCTATTGTGAAGACATGATTTTAGCATTTCTACAGCCATCTTACAACAGAAGGAGTGAGAAATAAGATGGCCCAAAGTTTGTATGTTGTCAAGACTGTGAATGGTTCAGTTTTCAGCCACTCTACTGACTGATTTCTTAAGTGAGGTGAATTTTCTTCATCATTCAAAACTTGATGTTCTGTTACTTGCAGCCAGAATTTTCCTGATTCACAAGTGGAATTTTCATAAACAGATCTAGGAACAAACTCAGTTACCTCTTGGTAAGAAAACATCTAAATTGGTAGGAAAAACTATGTTGGCGTTTATAAGCAACCCAGTGGTTGCTAGTGTTAAAGCTTGTCATCGGCATCAGTGAATATGTTTTGTAGGAGAGAAAAGCTTAGCTTTCTCTGGAGTTTTAGATATGAGGGAATTGATTATAGAATTTCTACTGTATAGCCCTTGTATTCATGAATATATATGGTATCTTTAGTTAGATTGTAGTTCCTTAAAAATCAAGATATCTAATGCTTCTGTGTTTGTCACAATATCTAGCCAGAGATGAATGTAAAAAAAAAAGGGTGTAGAAAATTATTTACAAGCTATTACTATTTAGGGGATGTTATTTATTAGAGTCTTACTTATAAACTACTCAAATTACAAGACCCTGAAATTTTTGAGGATTTTATTAATGATATGCATTACTCAAATATTAGAATGTTTCCTTAAGCGGTTCATACTTATTTTGGGTTTAAATGATTTTAGGAATTAACGATAGATAAAATAAGATTAGATAATGATTTCTCATGAAATATTTTTATAATTGTCTATTTCTTACAAAAAGATATGGCAATACAGTAATAATCTTGATAATTTTCTCGTATCATTTTTAGTTTTATTAAAGTATAATTTATACATTCAGCAATTCTAAGTGTACTGTTTGATTAATTTGGTAATTGTATGCATATGTGTAACCACCACCATAATAAAAAAATATTTCCGTCACATAAAAAGTTTCCTCATGCAATTTTGCAAGATAGTTTTTCCTCCATTCTAAGGGAATTGATTTGCTTATAGTTTTAACTATTCTAGAACATCATAAAAATAGAATCAAATAGTATATAGACTTTTTGGTTGTCTTCTTTCCTTTAGCACATAGCTTCTGAGAATCATCAAAATTGTCACATTTACTCTTTGTTCCTCTTTTCTGTTGGGTAGTATGCCATAGTATGGTTATACCAATTTGTTTTTTTCACTTACTAGTTGATGGACATTTTAATTGTTACCCTTTTTTTTTTTTATTGGCTGCTATGAATACTCACATACAAGACTTCATGTGGACATGTTTTCCTTTCTCTTGGATAAATAGCCTGAAGTGGGATTTGTAGGTTATATAATAAGTGTATGTTTTAACTTTATGGTAAATTGCCAGTGTGTTCCAAAGTGTCTGTATTGTTTTACTTTGTGTATATCATTATGATTTTAGTTTGCACTTCCCTAATGACCAGTGATATTGGGAATCTTTTCTCATTGGCCACTTGTATCTTATTTGTAAAGTGTGTCTTCAAATGTCTTGCCCACTTTTTAATTAATTGTTTGTCTTATTATTGAGTTGTAACAGTTCTTTATATTCTGGATACAAACCATTTGTCAGATAAATGATTTACAAATACAGTACTTGCCTTTTTAACTATGTATTTTAAATAGCAACCTTTGTTACATTTATTCTAGATATTCTGTTCTTATGCTATTTTAACTCACTTGGTTTTAAATTTTATTTTCTAATTGTTCTTTGCTACTCTATCATTATATGTGTTCTGATGGTTCATTATGAATTTCTAATAACCCTGTATCTTGACACATTGCTAAATTTACGTACTAGTTCTTAGCTTTTCTTGTATATTCCTCAGGATTTTCTGTGGACACAGTCATGTCATTTATGAGGAAACAGTTTTATTTCCAATATTTATGTCTTTCACATCTTTTTCTAGACTACTCCACTGTTGAGAACCTCTTTTAAAATGATGAATAAAAATGATGAAAATGGTTTTTAAAAAGAATCAAAAATTAAAATAAAAATTAACAGGTTGTATAAATTACACAACCATTTGTTTACTTGCTTTTAAAAAAATATATCAATAATTCTTTTTATTACCAGCTAACTAAAATCCTTTACTTCATTCTGTTCTTCTTACTTTAGGTGATTGACCTAGGTTCTGGAAAAGGCTACCTTAGTTCCTTTTTGTCCTTGAAGTATGGCTTAAAAGTTTATGGAATCGATTCTTCAAATACCAATACTCATGGAGCTCAGGAGAGAAACAGGAAATTGAAGAAACATTGGAAAGTTTATCATACTCAGTCAAAATTAGATGTCAGTGGACTGGCATTAAAAATGACAAAAGAAAAGAAAATGCAAGATGAAATTAAATATAAAGCAGATACTGAAAGAGTATGTAACAACAGTCCTACAAATCAAGAAATGATGTCTACGTCGGATTTTTGCCAGATTTTTCAGGCTCTGTAATTTCCAGCATCAGAAAACAAATGGAAAACCTACATGTCCGTTCACATCGAGAAGAAAATTTGTGTTTTGAAAATGCCTTTTCTCTTATAGACCTTTTGCCTATTGATGCCATAGAATCTACTTCTTCCCAAATACCCAACAGAAAAATATCTGAAGCAAATAAAGAGAGAAGAAAAACTACATTAACGTCAAGTGAATCAAGTATATATTCACCTTTAACATCTTTTATCACTGCTGATTCAGAACTACATGATATTATTAAAGATCTAGAGGTGATTTCACTTTTGAATCCTTTAATCTGGTTTATAAAAATACTCTAAGGCATAGAATTACATTTTAATAGTAGTTTACTTAATCTATAGATCTTATTTGATTACAAGAAAATTTAATATTATGCTGGCTTTCATGATTCTGACAGTTATCAAAATCTGACAAGGGTACAAAATCTGACAATTACAGTTTGCCCTCTACTCATTTCAAGCCTCCTAAATCAAACAGGTATTAGCACAAAAGCTAGTAACCAAACTTCTCATGATGCAATTAGGGTTTATTAAAATTCCAATCCAAGAAAACTCTTACATTTTAATTTACATTTGATTTAAAGAAGTACTTAGAGCAATATTATATTTAATGTTAGCCTTGGTAACCAAAAGTGCAATTTTTTCAAACAAGAGTAGCTTCTGAGTATTCTTGAAGAATTTTAACTTTTTCTAAACTACAGGTATGTCAAATTATATAATTGAAAGACAGTATATCTTAAAGGCAACATTGTAGGTTAAACAATATTGTAGAGGACCTTCCAGAAACCATTTGACCTAACTTATTGTCTTAAAAAGGTCACCTTTGAAGTTGTTAAATTTTTCAGAAATTCTTCCCTAAAGAAATAAAACATACCAGAGGTTTTTGTTATAAATTTAAATTCTTGTGTCATCACTGACCACTGTTTTGTCATCTTGTCATTTTATATTGGGGAATTTTTTTTCCCCAGATATCACTGGTTAAGGAAAACTTATTAATCCTCATAAATTGTTTTTCCTCCACATGAAATCAGTAATTAGGTTATCCTTTAACTTTCTGTTAAGATTAAACAACCCCAATTACTTTAAGCTAACTTCAAAACTATAAATTTTTAATTCTTATTATATATTTATGTTTTTCAAAATATTGTTGAAAGAATATGTTCGAAAGTATATGCAAACTCATATGAATATGTCTAATATACGATATGCTAGAAGAATGTTCCTTGGGTTCTGTAGTGAATTAACAATTTAATAACCAGGATTAACTAATATCCCCATCTCTTCCCCACCCCACAGCACACATACACACAATACTTAAATATGTTACTATTGGGAGAATACAGTGATTGCATATTTTTGTCTGCAGTCTACTAATATTAACTAATCTTGTATGATGAATACAGTAAAGAATGAAATTAAGTATTCTTGTATTATCTTTAGAGAGAACTAAACTAAGCTTAAAGATTTATAAATCTTTTGTTTTACCCTTAATTAGAAATAAACCCTTTCTCTTTAAATTCCTTTTTATTTACAACATATAACATCTAAATAAAACCTACCTAAACTATTAAGACAAGCAAAAGTGTTGCACAACACTCTAAAAACGGCTTTGCAGAGAATGATGGTTGAAGCAAACGAATGTTCTATCAGGTCAAAGCTACTTACAGGTACAATGTTTTCTTTGGAAAGGTTAGACTTCAGCTCTGCTTTATGTCTAGATCATATGGACTAAAATGATGTTTTTTAGTAAAATAAATGAAATGTAACAATTGTATTTTTTCTGATGATAGTTATAAAAACATGCTTGATTCACAACTTAAAACCTCTATTTTGTATTTATAATAATGTGATGATGATAAGAATAGAAAAGTTTTACTGAATGTTATGTGTGCCAGAGATTATATTGTCATTTACCAGTATTAACTTCTTTAAGTCTTTCAATAACTTACTCAGGTGAGGTACTATTATTATCCTCATTTTAAAGATTAGGAAATTAATGCACTGAAGAGTTAGAACAAACTTGGTATATTGATCCAGACTCCGTGACTATATGCAGCTGTACCCATTCTGTACGTGTGTACTTTAAAATCAGGCTTTGGGAACTAGGAGAAACATTTCATAGGAGGTTTTTTTTTTTTTTTAATTTGTTTTAAAATTTAGAACAAAAAATTTTATATTGAATTTACATTGCAATATTTGATACAGTGAATGAACTAAATAAACTTTTTTTTGGTATCAGAGTAGAAATGTTAACTTAGCACCATGTATTGGTTTTATATGACGGTGTTTTATAAGTTTTGATTGGCAATCTGTGAAGAAGTGAATAAAACGAAATAACTAGTAAGTTATAAATGTGTCTCAAATCACAAGTTTGTCCTAGTAATGCATGCTTCATTTGATTGGTCTAACCTTTACTTTGGCTAGTAGTTAAGCAAATATTACTGGTGAAAGAGAAAGGAGAAAATTCTAATGGATAAGAAACTAAAAAAGGTAGACAGTAAACTCAAAAGAATGACAGTTGTGACAAATGATCACAGTCATTTTGCCTATGAAGAAAATAATTACTTGTCATGAAAATAAAAAAATACAATACTTTCTTGGTGGAACTTGATCATTTTTAAAAGCTCCACATATCCTAATGCACATTTAAAATCATCATCTGGAATTTCTTTTTAGCCCTCCTTTTAATCACCAAAATGTATTTTTCTCATTTTGAAAGGATTGTCTGATGGTAGGTCTACATACTTGCGGTGATCTTGCTTCAAATACCCTGCGAATCTTTACTTCCAAGTCTGAAATCAGGGGAGTTTGCAGTGTGGGTTGTTGCTACCACCTCTTATCTGAAGAGTTTGAAAACCCGCATAAAGGTACGAACTTCTCTATATCTCATAATTTTATTTACTTCAGCATTATGGCTCTCTCTTTTTGTTCACATTATTGTCATTTTGAGTGAACATTTGAAGTATTTGATATTCTTGTAATTTTAATGTTATAGCAAATGAAATTTGATGTGCTACCTTCTTAGGTATTTTGTTATACTTTCCTTGGTCATAAATGGTCTTAATGAATACTAAAAACTTCAAATATTTGAAAATTTTATGTGGCATATGTTTTAGAGAACTTCTGTTTAAAAATACCTGTGAGATATACATTTACTAACGTAGTAAAGCTAAGTTATTTTGTCATGAATATAGCGTTCCAAGATTTGCTTTTATTTCAAAGCCTCCATTTTGTAAGGAATACCGATATTTCTCAAAAAAAAAGTTCCTTATTGTATTTTGAAGAGTGAACATACTATGATTTTTTAAAAGCTGCAAAGCTGTTCAATTGCGTGAAAATAATGGTATTTAAACTGTACTCCCTAGACTGAGAAGGTGCCTGAGAAGCAAAGTACAAGGTATGTTGTTGGCTGGACTTGAAACGCCCCACAACTCTTCACCTACAGTAGCTCCTGGAATTTCTCTGTTTGATCAATTTTATATGTTATATCGCTCCATAATATATGATTTCAAAAACCATTAGCTCAGATTTGGTGGTTATTTAGTCTATTGATATCAGCAGTTCTCTTTTCTGTTAGTTTAATAAAGTTTTTATCAACATTTAATATCCCTGCTAAGAACTTTGAGGTCAAGATGTTGTGTGTATATGGACAATATTCTTTTTCTCAGTTTTTAAATGTATGAAATTTTGAAATTTTGATTATTTTTTATTTAGTCATGTATAAGAGTCAAAATCACAATTGTGTAATTCTGCTTAAATTCGACTGGGCAAAATGGAGGTCATCCTTAGAACTAGTAAAGGTTTTATGAAAAAGATTTAATTGGATTTGATTTCCTAAAACTATCTTTTAGGAAAGACGTACATAAGTAAAACTGTGAATATATAGCGATTATAGAGTGAGAGAAAGAAATAAATTGGCAAAAAGTTAACGATAGTTTAATTTAGTGGAGAATACAGGGGTTTTTTTTGCTATTATTTCCAGCTTTTCTCTGAGTACAAAAATTTTTAAGATAAAAATTTGGAGGAAATAGTGAATCTAAAAATAGAAAAAATATTTAAACTAAATTATCTACCCCAATATTTACATTATATTATAATCTTCTTGTGCATCTTTTCTAAAATAAATGACAAGGAAAAAAAAAAACCCTAGTGCAATCACAGTTTTGCAGCTTTTAAAATATGTGTGTAGAGTTTTCCTAGACCAACAATAGCATAAGATTATATGTAGGGGAAGTCTGGTTTTCAGTTCAAGAGCTTCCTGTTCTGTAGGCACAATGAAGTGGAGTTTCTTTAGTAATTGACTTCATTGGGGGTAGGTTTAGATTCTTAATGCGTATTTCAGTTCAGAGGTACTGTATGACGTGTAAGATCTTTAATTTCAACTGCTTGCTTCCTTCTTTCACTATGTTGTCATGCTCGCAACAATGCCTTCCTATTCCAAAAGGCTTTCCTTTCCTCTTTAGGCAGTATCTTCTTAAGATTCCCATCCCTGGTCCTGCTGGACCCTTGCAGCCACTGCTGTGTATCATCAGGTCTCAGACCTAATTCTCATACTTCCCACCACAGATGGGGTCCTCTCTTTTGAACGAGTGACTAAGAATATATATATGGTCATATATATGAGAAATACACATACACACACACACACACACACACATATACATATTTTGAATTTTGTGTATATATATATATATACACTATACACACACACACATGCATATATACACACAAACACACAACATGCATATACATAATATACATGTGTATAAAACTGTTGCTTCATGGGCAGCTGCATTTCATACTGGTAGAAGATAATGTGATTTAATTGAACTAACATTTATTTTCCAACTGCTATTTTCAAGGCACTGTACTTGGCACTTTATCTATAATAAAGTGGGATGGAGGGACTTATAAAAAAGTCAGTACCTTAGGAAAGAAGAAACTCAATTGACGAAAAGTAGAGTTCAGTTCAGTTCAACAAACGTATTGAATGCCAGTTATATCACATACTGTGCTAAGCAGGGTGATATAAAAATGTGTGATATCTCATTGTCACCCTCCAGAGACATAAAAATAGCCCTTAATCCCAGAAACCAGATAATCTCTGTTAGTAACTAATATTTTATATTTTGTAAAAAAAAAAATTAGAACAGAAAATCCAAATAATATGGAAAGATTTTTCAAATGAAATTAAAAAGTAAGTTCCTAAACCCATATTTTTTGGTTTCTTGTATATACACATACATACCCATTATACTGTGTCTTAAAAAATTAGTAGAAGTGGGAAGGGTATTGCAGACAGAATAAAAGGCATGGGGTGATAAGTGTTCAAAATCAAGTTTCCTTCTCTTCGTCTTCTAGTCACTGTTTCTCTTTGATTCTTCTGGGAAAAATAGTTGAAAAAAATAACTCCAGATTTGCATACCCTGGAAATGGACACCTCTCAAGTTAACAGATTCTCAAGTATAAGTATTGGATCCTGCCTGGATAAAGGCAGTTTCACCTCTCTTCTCTAAAGTGGAAGTTACTGTTTTTCACTGAATTGTTAGGACATTTTTGGCCCCAAGATTTGGATTAGAAAAGTGTTGGAAAGGTTCTTTACAACAGTGACTGGCCACTACAAACTCTCATTTTCCCCAGTCAATTCATGGAAAGGCCTTCTTGTCAAATATCTTATGATATATTTGAGAATATATTTGAGAATCATTTAGATTATCAGGAAACAATACTAGACTTAAGTGTCAAAAGTTTATAATAATATCTTAGTGTTACTTGCTTTCCTCATACATACCTGAAATGAACAGAGTTGGGAGTTTTGGTTGTCAGGAAAGCAAAGCCTAAGCAAGAAGAAACAGGACTGATATGATGAAATAGTGATATAATGAAATACACAACTGAGTACCTTCAGTGTTTTGGAGGTCAAAAAAAGTTGGAAAGCCAAAAGGTCGAAAAATGTAGAAAAATAAACCATAGGAATAACAAAACAACCTCAGTTTCCCACACTCTAATCTCCATTTTCTTGCCATATCCTAGCTATAGCAAAAGAACAAAATATGAACCATATTCTACAATTTTTATAATAGTGTTTCTAAACTCTGGTTGCCCATTTGAATCAAATATGACACTCTTAGTATGTAGGACCTGCTTCCTATCTTTTAAATTATAATCTCTAGGAATGAGACTTGAATATGAATATTTTTAAGAAGCTCTGTAGGTAATTCTGATGAACAGTATAGTTGAAAACAAAGTATTTATTAAGGTTCCATAAGAAGACATGCAGAATTCTAGAAGAATATTTGCAGAAATAAAATCAAGGGGGAAATCTTGAACAAGCAAGAAATGTCCAAGGTCATTATTATGAGTACTGCCAGAATTTTGGTAGCTTAACTTTATTGATGAGCAAGTGTGTATATGTGTGTGTGAAGGCAGACAGTGGCAGAGTTTGTTCTGAACTATTTAGCAGTGACTGTTTGGATAGACGAACATGGATGTAGTCTTATTTTGTATATATATCATAGAGAATATAATCTTGGTATTTCTTACTAAACTAGAAATTGACCACTATACAATTTGATCATTATATTTAATGAATTTACAGGGCCAGAGGTTTGCATCTACAAGGTTAGCATATTTCTGTCATATATCTAGCACTAGGTTCCATGGAGTTAGATCTCTGAATGGTCAAGTGTGTCATGTGTCTCTCCCTTCACATCTTACACACCTGCCCCTCGCCCTTGCTTTGTTTACACAGCTGTTTTTGAGTTTGAATTGGGGCAGTGTGACCCTTTGGGATGTAAATTTGAGTTATTAATAGTCTAACATAGTATTCTAGAAAAGTCTGGTATATACACTGCAACTTTTTGTGATGATATGTACTATGTAAACAATGTATGTTTTACATGAATATGTTTACCCACTCTGTAGTAGACCGTAGAGGTGGTCTGCCATGAATGTCAATTTTCAAAAGTACCTCAAACCTCTCTGAGCCATTATGAATTCCAAAGTTATACCATATGCTTTAAAAACTGCTTTTAAATATTTATACATTATGAGCCAGTAGTTCCTAGGAGAACAAGAAATACCAGAGACAGTTTTATTGTAGTGCTTTATAGAATATATGTATTTTCCCAAGTTTGACTTGTTTCAGTGTTTTGTCTTAACATTGATTATCATCATCATAATTAATTTTCAGTACTTATATTATTTCTTCCCCTAGAAGTTGGAGAGAGAACATCTTTTGGTTGTTTTTTTCCTGTAAAAGTACAAACATGCTGTAGGAAGCACTCCTGGTTATCTATCCGGATCTATACATCTCTTCTTCCTTACTAACTGAACTGTGATTTTGTTCAGACATCAGTTATTGGGTGGGTTGATCCCTTCTGTGGCCTCAGAAATAGGTGAATTTCAATCTAAATTAGTTGTGGTAATTCCATTTATTTAATAATAGATATAAGATACAGTTCTTAACAATGAGACATGAAGAGCACGTCTCCTGGGGAGTTTCCTAGAATTTTTGTTTTGTTTTGTTTTGTTTGTTTTTAAAACTGAACAGAAGATAGGAACATCACTCTTTCTGCCTCTAGACTTGGTCATCTGTATGTGTTTATTCAGCCTAATAGCGGTATCTCTATATCTGCCTTGTGTATTCTGTCAGAAATTGGTGTTAGTACTCTGAGTCCTGCAGGCCCAGTCTGAGGAATGAAAGGTAATTTTACTTTTCCTGTAAATTTACCTGATCATTTTAGAGGCTTAGGAATGTAGGTGGAGGAGAGGAAGCACTGGTGATTTCATAGAGCTTCGCCTGGCCTTAATAGGAGCCGCTATTAAGGGGCATAGATTTGTGCTTGATCTTACCTCTTCCTAGACCAATGCCAGGGAGCCTTTTCATATTACTAGTGCCCTCCAAGTACTGAAAGATCTTCAGAGTCAATATGAACGGTGTGACCCTTGAAATCATTTAGCCTACCTTTATGTTTATCCCCAGCGTTGATGCGTTACAGGACATTAAGGTAATTCTCCCATAGATCCTTCCATTTACGTTTATCCATTTTTAGCCAGGGAAGGACTGCAGATCATCTTAGTGGCATCTTTCAATCTGGTCCTGCCATTTATGTATCAAACAAATTTGTCAAGGCAATATGACATCTACTAGATTGTATCTCAATTTATTTCACCAGTGGGAACTTTAAGTGAGGAGGCTAGATACTTATATAGTTATCTTCACTGCCTTCGAGGATTAACAATTGATGTCATTACTTTATATTTAGAGGCACTTCACCTGGAAAGGTATCTGGAGGTTGAAGAAAATATGCTGAGCACATTATTTGAAAAAGTAACACTTTTTTAAAATAAGCTTCTCTTGTTTTTAAAAATAAGGTTTTGAGATCTTCCAGATATCTAGTATTTGGCATTTAAAGCTCCTAAGATAATATTGGCCAGTTAATATCATTAAATCAGATATTGTATCATACAGAAAGGTATGACTAATTTCTTAGTCAAGTTAATGGAGGTATTAATCCCATCATTGCAATAATGAATACAATTGCTATGTTTTCAATAACGACTTGACAGTATTTTCTTGTTTATATAATACACATTTTATTAAACAAATCTTTTTGTCTGCTATGAGATTTTAATTCTGGGAGTATGGAGGATGTGGAGGAATAAGGCATGATTTCTTTTCAAAACAGCATGTATTTGACTTCATTTCCAGCACTGTGGGAGGTGTGATATTTCTGAGAAACTCTCCTACTACAGTTCAGCTGAATCCTGGCTAAATTAGAGCATATATTTTTTTAAGCATTGCTGAGTCCACAAAAAAATAAGGGAATTCTCTGTGGATCAAGAAAAATCAAAACCAAAAAGTTGAAAGGAGAGAAGGGGAAGACGGAAGAGTTGAAAACAGAGCAGGGGACTGTGAGCCATTAGGTCGCAGAGAGCATACTGAGGCAAATGATTGTCACACTAGAATCTAGAGACTAATATTGGGCCTCCTGCATGGTGGCAGAGCTGAACCTGTAAAGTTTATACTAAACCATGACCTTGAATGAGACAAAGCAGTCTTCAGTCAGCTCCATGAAGAAGCAAATTTAAATCCTCGTTGGGGAATATGCTCGAATTGAGGCCCTTGGAATTTCTACCAATTAAAATCTACTAAATATAAGCTCTGAACTAAAGGGAGAAGAAAAGAAAGGTCTGGCTAGGTATCTTCCTTGCTCTCCCCCATTCAACTAAAAATACTAGATACAGTTGAATTTTCTTTCTTAAAATCATTGAAATACTGAAAACACATAGTATTTATCAGTATAATATGTAGGAGAATGCAGGAGCCCGCAAAGATGATGGAATAGTGAAGTTACCAAGGATAATTATGTACCATGGAAAACTTGAACTTTGTTTTCATAGGCCTACAAGGGGTAGGGTACAAATGAAAAAAACCTATACTTGAGTACATACAGAGGGTGTCTCATAGAACATATTCTCATAAGTTGAGACCACAAAGGTGAAGTAGTAGGTAGTAGAAATAGAGTAAATTAAAAGAATTTAAAAAACATTTACGATCATTAGAAGACTGGGAGATAAAGGGGAGGGAATTGTCAAGGATTATTATTAGTTTTCTGTTTTGAGCCACTGGGTAGGTGGTAGTACAACTTACATGATAGGAAACATTATGGAAAACCAAGTTTTAGGGCAAAGTTTTGAGCATGTTTAATCAATATTTTTAGATTGCTTTGTGTATGAGCACTCATATTTTGGGAAAGTTTTATAAATGCAGACATGGAAATGGAACTGATGTAGCATACTCACGTAGGATTTATTTTCTCTTATTTTCCAGAAAATCTATAAGGTAGTAGCTGACATTGGTTTATATGGTTCAAGGGTGTGAGAGCCAAGGTCTCTGCAGTTTTTTTGGCGTTTCACTTATGATTACATAATAGCTGCTCCAGCCATAACAGTCCAAATGGAAAGAAATATGAAGATGGAAGAGCTTCTCCCATCTGAGACAGTGTGCTTTAAAGAACACATTGCATCTCCAAATGAAATCAAGATTCTGTGAGTGACAAAGAAAGAGAAACTGAATTTTGGTAGGCAATTAGCATTTTCTGCCAGTGTGTGTGTGTGTGTGTGTGTGTGTGTGTGTGTGTGTGTGTGTGTGTGTGATATATTAATGCATGAATAAGACACTGAAAGGAAGGGAGTGAGGAATGTAACAGCATGTATATGTAACGGAATGTAATCGTATCCTCTTCTTCCTTATAATAATAAAATCTTTCTTAGTTTTAGTAACACAAACACCACTTAGCCACACAGTTACAATACCTATTCAAAATAATGTATGCAACTTACTTAAAAAGAAGCTGCTTGCCCCAAATTTTTTTCACCTTTCCTTCTGGCTAAGGAATAGCAATAACCTCGATACAAAAGTTAATAAGACAACTCTTAAGGTTGGCAGAACAGCCATAAGGTCTAGATAACACTATATTGCCTGGCTTCCTCTGCACAAGAGAGAAATAGACTTCTGTCTAATTTGTGGACCTCTGTTCTGAGATTCTTTTTGATTTCCTATCTAGTATAGGTGAATCCAAGGCCTTGTTCTGAATGCTTCTCCTTTGTGTGAGACTTTTACCTTGAGACTATAACTTTACAACAAGACAACAACAATAACAACAAACAATAACATTATATATGGTTTATAAGTTATATATGAACTTATATGATTTATAAACGATTTCTTAGAGATTAAGGATGAAAGAGAACATGGTGTTAAAAGAGCCATTCAAGCTGGAAGGTAAAGGTTATTTCCTGTTAGGAGATCAAGAAAAGTTTTATGAATGTAGTAACTTTCAAATTGAGCTTTGTTGGGTAGGATTTAGATAGACAAAAACATGGAGAGGAGCATTCCAAGTATAAGGAACAAGATGAGTTTAGTTAAGGAGTGGCGGGTCACTCATTGAACACGGATGAATAGTCTAGTTAGGTGGTAACTGATTCATATTAAGTAAAGAAAGCAATATAAGGTGGAAAAGGAGGGAGTAAGTCCAAAAAGTCCTCTCATAAATGAAAGTCCACGGAAATGAGAAATATGAGCAGAACAATAACAAACATGGACCAAAACAACAAGTTGTCAGAACAACTTCTCAAGATTCTCAACCATGAGATTCACTGGGGAACAATGTGGAAAGGAAAATACACCAGGAAACCATGGGATCAAGGCTAGGAGAACTAATCCAACAGAAGTATTCACTCCAAAGAAGGTAGCCAGCTGCTTACTTTGGTATTCAAAGGGAAAACTCCAGTCAGACATGAGTTGGCATCTATTATTGGAAAATTCGAGCACATCCAGAAAGAGTTTCTGATCAAGTGCAAAAAATACCCAGGTCGGTTACTGAATACTAATTTACTATGACAAAATGCTATTCCAAATATTTTACTTTTATTTATTCCTATATCCTCACAACTCTCCTGTGAAGTAGTACTATTATTATCATGTCCATTCTCAGATAAGGAAACTGAATCACAGAGAGGTTAAGTAACCTGCATAAGATCACAGTAGTTAAGTGAAGGAGTTAATATTTTTCCCCAGAGTCACACTCAAACATCAGTCAGAAACTGGGATAGAGGGTTAGGATTCAGCCTCCTATGGAAAAACTCGTAGACATAGACAATAGTATGGTGGCTATCAGAGAGAAAGCGGGGACAGAGGGAGATGGATAAAGGTAAACAGGTTCAAATACATGATGACAGAAGGAGATTCGACTTCAGGTAGTACCGCACAATGAGATATAAAGATGATATTATAACATGGTACACTTGAAATCTATGTAATTTTATTAAGCAGTGTCACCCCAGTAAATTTAATCTTTAAAAAAAAGATTTTTGTTAAATATTAAAATATCAGTGCTATAGCCCAACGTGTTAGTATTCTGGAATGGGTTCCAGCCTTAACAGAGGACCAGAATATAAACCAGAACCTAAAACAAAAGCATAGGCAAACTCTGTGTGAAATCAGTGGGGTGAGTAGGGGAAGCTACACCTCAGAGGATACACAAATGCTAGTTCTTCCTAAATAAAGAGTAGAGGCCAAGCAGGGAACTGAAGACTTAACTCTAGTCCTCACCCATTTTAAAGAATAGTGCTCCTTAAAAAAAAAAAAAAAAGCTTGCTTAGTTGAGTTTCAGAGCTGAGTAGGAACATTGGCTTTGGCAGAGACTGAAGTGGTTTTGCAATTGGTAAATAGACCTGCACTAACATTGGGTTAAGACAATTTCCTAATCTCTGCCTCCTTCTCTTCAGTTTTGTACCCTGTATGACTTGTTCATGGTCACATAAAGTGACCGAGTGTTATTTTCGTCCTCTGGAATATGGTAAGAGTGAGATGTCTCTGAGTGTCTCGGTGCATATGGAAGTACTCATCTTTTGTCTTTAGGAGCATCACTTTTCTTAATTTTATGTTAAAGGTCAATAAATATAGGTACTCAAAGATAAACATGGCGTCTCTCACATTCTATAAACTGTCTTTATATAGATGTCATCTCTTCTGTTTACTAGGATTAAGATTTTATTAAACCAGCATGATTTTAATAGCTACATCCTGCTTTACTGTCTCCGTTTTTGCTTTTACAATCTGTACCATAAAATTAACTTCTTTTTTTTTTTTTTCTGTTCATTTTGTATTTGTGTGAGTTACATAGGCCTCGAGCGAAGAGATAGAGAAAGTTTCAGGTTAAATCCTGCCTGTAATGTAGGAGGATTTTTTTAAAAAAAGAAAATAGTGGTTAACCATACCTAAAATCTAAACCAGAACCTGAGTTTTAAATAGTTTTGGCTGTAAATAAAAACAAGTTCACCTAACAGTGGCATAAGTGATAAAGCCATTAATTTCCTCGCATAACCAAAAGTCAAGAGGTAGCAGTGTTAGGGTTGTTTCACTGACTTGGTGACATCGACACACTGGGTTTACATGTAGACTCCCTCTCAGGGCTGCAAGGTGACTGTTATAGCTGTAAGCAGTGTGTCTTCCTGAGAAGTGGACATGAGTTAGAGACTTCTTCCTTAACTGTTATCTTCTTTTGTCGAGGAGGGAAAAGAAAAATCTGTCCAGGACTTTCTTAGCAGAATTGCTTCATGTCTCATTGTCTAGACATGATTCATGACGTACATTCTCGATGCAAAGCAGTCTAGGAAAGTGAATATTTGACTTTTCAATCTTTGTGGCGAGGTAGACAAAGTAGACAGGCATTAAGAATGGCAGTTGAATAGCTTAGTAACAGCATCTGTAAAACATTCTTTTTCTTCTCACCTGCCCCTCCTCCTCCTTTATTCCTCCTTTTTTCTGTTTCCTCTCATTTATGTCCTGATTCTGGTAGTAGCATGAGAACGCTATCAAGAAGGAGAGGGGCAGTGATTTCTTTGGATATTCTTTTGCTTTGGCACCCACCACATTATTTGATCGTGGCTAGCTTAGTATTTATCCTGCACAGTAGACTCTGAGGAACTTTAAGACAAAACACTTATCTTTAAAATGTTTCTCTGAATGCTAATATTCACCATAATGTGTGATATATAGCAAGTGCTCAATAAAGGAATAACACAATCAAATTGTAAGTTAAGAACAAAACTGAGTCAGCATTGGTTAAAACTAAGAAGAAACAAAGGTATTCGTTGAGATGTCTTAAGAAGAAATAATTATGTTGACATAAGTAGTTTGGGAATTCGCAAGGTGCTGAGCTGGCTTTGTCTTTCTTAGCAAAGATAAGAAACAGAAGGTTAGAGAAGGTTTACATTCCATAAACCACTCACTGGAGCAAAATGATGAAAGCATACAATTCGTGAGACACAGGTCTTATTTAACTTTAAATCTACACAAACTCAGATTCCTTTGTGATTGTTTATAATTCCTCTCTTCAGTATTACTTGAGAAAAAACAAAAGTTTCCAAATATTCGCCTATCAACTATGAAGTTTTTATTTCTCTTCTAAGCATGTAATCTTTAACCACAAAGCATATAATGACCACAAAAGTTGTAAGACATGTTTGTGAAAGAAAATTATATTTGTTTTCTTCATTATAGTAGTGGCTTCATGTTTTTTTTGCTTAGATCCACATTAAGAAATATATTTTATATCACTGTCTAGTATGTGTATAGACAGATAAAACTAGAACTGAAATTGTACAAAAAAGCATTTACTCTTTTTTTCCGCTTTGGTTAATATTTCTTCGTGGAAAGGTACTGGCTCTTTCTTACAAAATACAGTGCTTACAGATATTTTTATTCTATTTCTTTCTATTAAATTTCTACCAAAATATTGGTCATAATTCACTGAGTTGATTTCATGGTCCATTAATGAGTCATAGTCAGTGGTGATAGTAAATGTTTAATGGTTGGCTCTGTCCCTAAATTAGATCCCTAAAATTAGCATTTCCTGATTCCATGGTATAAATACACCCAGCGTGACCAATTTCAAGCTACCAACCGGATGTCACTGAATGCTGAGCTGGGAAGACATGACACAGTCAGCCTTATCTGGAGCCAATACAAGCCAGTTTCATCACACCACTGGCTGTAACCCACAGTTTAAAGTAAGTTTATATTTGTTGTAAGTAAGTGAATATGCTCATTTAAGTTGCAAATTATCTGTTAAGTGTCCCAAACACTGTCTGGTATTAGCAGATGCTGAATATATATTTGTTAAAAGAATAAGTTGGCTTATTTGGACAAATATAAAAGAATATGTCTCCTTAAGTTTATTTCCTTTTTGGTCATCCAGTTCTGCCCATAAGATCTTTAATTTCTCAACTCAACGTCACAGGGATTTTCAGATTCATAAAAGACTGGAAAAGGAAATATTTTATTTCATTTATATATCATGATGCCTACATATTCATTATTTGAATTTTTCAAGAATTTTAGCATAAAATAAAATTAACAAATTATAAGTATATCCCAAATAATTCCTTGAAGAAAAAACTTTAAATTATAAATGATTGATTATATTTGAAGTTAATTGTTTTCAGTGAACTTTCTTTTAGCCTTTCTATAAATCGTTCATATTGATCCAGAATCTGGATATTGAGGCCTAGAAACTTTTTAGCAGCTCCTACAAATTTAAAATCAACCTGAAATTAAAATGAAGACTCTGAAATTATTAGAACATAAGAGCTGATTTAGTAACAACGTTGGGCATTGAGAAACAAACGTTTATTTAACATACACGGTGCTGAAACTTGGGAGACACTGAAGAAACTGTGCCCCCCCCAACCCCAGCTGCCCATTTTGCTTGATACCAGGGATTCTAGATAAAACGATTTAAAGAAACTTATAGCCCAATGGGAAGACACATAACAAAAGACAGTTGTAATACAGTGTGATAGATACTGTATATTAGAGTTATGCATGTTACATTGGAAGCTAGAGATAGTAATATCTAAATGCCCAAGGGAGGCCAAGAATACCACATAGATGAGATGCTTTGACTGACTAGAGTTCTGCTTTGTTTTCTGCAGTGCTGTAGCCTTGGTTAAATCAGTTAGCCTTTGTGGATCGCCTATAAATTAGTGAAAAGAAATAGGTTAAATTAGATGATCTTGAAGATCTCTTATGATTGACCTAGTATTATGAGGCCTCATAATATGATTCTGTGACTTAAATGTAATTTTTTGAAACTTGCCTTTTATTTCAACTTAACTTCACCTATATTTATCACAACATTTACGTTTCATGTTAGTAGTATCTGTTACATCGGGTTTGCATAAACAATACTCTGCCTTCCTGTGATGTTTTCATTTGAATGATGTGGAGTTTTTTGAAAATTATACTTATAAATCTTTGCCAGTGCAATAATGGCCATAAATGTTGTTTTTCCTAAAGTTTTATATGTTTGGTTTTTAAGAAGTAAAATAATAATTTACAGTAAATGCATATTTAGGTTTTAATTTATTTAACATCAGTCTTAACAGTTATTAGCTTGTTCAGTAGTTCAATCAGAAACTATCAGGAGCTCATCTTAGCTTGACCAAGGTATTGGTCCTGTAATCTTCGCGCAGATAAGACTTTACTGTCAGCCTTGTAGATTCAGCTGTTTATAAGCTTTTGTTACAATATCATGTTACTTCCCACTGTTCAGTTGCACTTATGTCTCAGAAAAATTTTTGCCAGTTAATATAGGATGAGAATACAGATTTCTAAAGGTATTTGGCAGTCTTTGCTCAATTACCTCACACAGACAGCTGTATCTGATCTTCAGTCAGTTTTGCCTTCTAGAGTGCTGGCACTGATTTACTCATAATAGAGGGCATCTTGCTGCTCCCCAGAAGTAGTTAGAAATAAAGTATTACTACGTTTTCTCCTTCATTTCTTTTATTTGCAGCTCATTATTTTCATGACTAATATAAAGTGGTTTTTGAAGCTCACGCAGATTGCATTTATTCGGGATTTAACAAGTTCTCCCTGTGCTTATGGTAAATAGAAGTCAAGAATGTAATTAAATCTAAAATAGAAAATTAATATAGTCACTTAAAAGAAGCAGTAAAGAGAAATAGTTTATGCTTCAAATATAAAGTAATATAAGATCAAAGCTGATAGAAATTCTTACCAGAAAATTGACTATCAAACTAATATAAAACAGACTTGAAAACAAAATTATTTATTTATTTTTTTAATTTTAGTTGGTATGCAATATTATATTAGTTTCATGTGTACAATATAGTGACTTGACATTTATATACCTTACATTATGATCACCACACTAAGTCTAGTAATCATCTGTCACCTTGCAAACTTATCACTGTATTATTGACTATACTCCCCTTTACCTTTTTCACCCATCCCCCCATATCTCTCCCTTCTGGCAATCATCAGTTTGATAACTGTTTCTAAAAGTCTGGTTTGGTTTTGTTTGTTCATTTGTTTTGTTTTGTTTTGTTTTTGTTTAGATTCCACATATAAGTGAAACCATACAGTGTTTGTCTTTCCTCTGTCTGACCTATTAGACTCAGTATAAATACCCTCTAGGTTCATCCATGCTGTCACAGATGCAAAATTTCATTCTCTTTTATTGCTAAGGAACATTCCATTGTGTATATGTACCACATCTCCTTTATTCATTCACCTATCAGTGAATACCTAAGTTGTTTCCATATCTCGGCTATTGTAAGTAATGCCACAGTGAACATAGGGGTGCATAAATCTTTTCAAATTAGTGTTTTAGTTTTCTTAGGGTAAATACTCAGAAGTGCAATTGCCAGGTTATATGGTAGATCTATTTTTAGTTTTTTGAAATATCTCCATTCTGTTGTCTATAGTGGCTGCCCCAGTTTGCATTCCCACCAAAAGTACAAGATGGTTCCCTTTTCTCTACATTCTCAGTAACACATGTTATTTGTTGACTTTTCGATAATAGCCATTGACTGGTGTGAGGTATCTCATTGTGGTATTTATTACATTCCCTGGTGCTTAATGATGTTGAGCATCTTTTTATACGTCTGTTGGCCATCTGTATGTCTTCTTTGGAGAAATGCCTCTTCATATCCATTGCCCATTTTTTGAAAACAGGCTTAAAAAACTAATTTACATTCTACTAGTTTTATATGCAAATTTGTATTTGTATTCTTTGGAGCAAATGATCTTGAAAAATATTTTTGCTATAAATATAATGTTCTCATATTTTCCCCATGGTAAATAAATTATAAGTAAGTTGTCTAAATTTTTTTTCATCATCAATCTGGCACACTGAGCAAATTTTTATAGGAAATAACATAATTTATAATATTAAAGACTATTTCATTGACTTAATGTTTTAGATGTTCCATGTGTGTCCCAGGGTAGTCTTAATAAAAGATAATAAAGCGCCTATAAGAGCAAGCAGAGTAAACTTGTCACACAAAGTGAGAAGTGCCTTTGGGGAGCTGCTGGCACAGTGTTAGTCAGACCAACACAGTGTTTTCTCGTAGCACCCTGACTTTGCCATTCTTATAGCTATGCATAAAAATACTAAGACAGTAGTATCTAGACTGATCACATTAAGAAACAATGTTTTCATGTAGACATGACTCTATTAAACTGATATGTACATTTTTAACTGAGTGTTTAGTTTCCTTTTTATATATAGGATACTTTACATATTCCCTTGAGATTGCACATCCAGCTGAACTTTTAACGAAAGGATGGGTGAAATACTAACACATTAATTATATGGTGGAACTAGAAGTGAACATAGAAGAAGAAAAAGGATGTTGTAGATAGGGCCATACCTGCCATGGTCTAGAGAGAAATAAATGAAAAATAATAAATTATTCTTTTACCATTGACTTGACAGCTATGCTCCTTTGAATATTCTATGAATCAATATATATATATATAGTGAATATATTAATTCATATATTCATATATATTCATATATAGTGAATATATATATTCATATTCATATATATAGTGAATATATATCATATTCATATATATTCATATATATAGTGAATATGTATATATTCATATTGCACTAATTAAATTGAAGGTATATTCTGGTGAAGGCAGGAGTGGACCAGTAAGGAACTCAATCCATATTTATGGAATTAATTAATTAACATTAATGTATGATCATGCTGTGATTTTTAAAAATATTTTGAATTCTAGGATCTTTCTCTGGTGCCTCCTTTACAACTTGAATCACTGTTGATAGCTACACATATATTTTATTTTTTAAGTTACCAAAATTTCATACCTATATCTAATAATTTTAAAGAGCAGAGCAATTTTTCAAATTTATCTTTTTAAATTATATAGTCATTTATCTTCTGATTATACTGTGTTTAAGTTTATTATATTTATAAATACTGAAGATTATAGGTCTACTTTATGTAGTTGTTTAATTATCCTTTTAGTTGTAATATATTCAAGAAACCAGTAAGGTATAAATGCTTCAGAAATCTGGACAGTTCAATATAATTTTAATAAGTCTTTTATCTTTAGGTAATATTTTGAATATCATATACACTTAAACTTATATTAAAATATTCTATTTAGCTTCTCCTATATTGATTAACATTTATAATTTTATCCTTTTTTATAGTTTTTGTTTTATCCAGTTCATAATCTATCTGGATTTATTTTTCTTTATGATTTGAGAAATTACTCTAATTATATAATTTTCTAAATGCTATTTATTAATTAACCCATGCTCTTTCACACTTTTATGATTTGATACACGTATCACATAGCATATTTATGGGTTCGCTTCTGTTCTCTTAATCTGTTGAATCCTATAATAATACTATACTGTTTTAATTACTATAGTTTATTGGAAACTTTGAAATCTGGTAGAGCAAGTACCCCAACATTCTTATTTTTCAAAATTTTCTTAACTAGTCTCATGCATTTTTTCCTTTAAATGAGTTTTAGGTAATTATTTTTTATATTTAAAGAGAGACAATTTTACTTCATTGGTCTACCACCTGTAAGACATAAAAATATCATTTTTTTAGAGGCTAGCTACAGGGTTACTGAATGAATTTCACAAAGTAGAATTTAGCCAGGAAGGGCTTGCTAAAGGCAGCATTGTCTGGCTTACCAGCAGTTTATAATGCAAGTTCATATGAAAAGTTGTAAAACGTGCTTAAAAGGAATGATTTTTAAATTATCTCATTTTCTTTATAATGTTTGGATCATAATAAACATTGCTCAAGATTCAAAGTAAAAGTTGTTTTAGGTGATTTATGTGTTCAATAGGTTTTAGAATCAGATTAAGATCCAAAAAAAAAAAAAAACTGTTAGGATTTTAATTGACATACATTGAATTTATAGATCATTATGGAGATAAATGATGCCTTTATGATAAAAAATCTTCCTCCTTATAACATAAATTATCTCTGCATTTATTTGGTGGTTGTTTCAGATATTTATGTTAATCTTGCCAGTTTTGGTTTGGTGTATTCCTAAGGATTTTTTTTTTCCCCATTCATATAAGAAATATTTATTTGGTACCTGCCACTTATTATCCTAAGTACTAGGGATACAAGAATGAACAAACAAAACCTCCATCCTCATCAAGGTTATATTCCAATAAGAAATCGAGCAATATAAAAATAAATAGATACATAATTTTAGGTTATAAACAGGAGAAAAACTGAACAGGAGAGGAGGATAAGGTATGTGGGAATCAAAGCAAAATCTCCAAAATCACTTACTTTATATATTTTCTTCTTTGTTTTCTATCTTTCAATAATAGTTTTTGTGGTTTTAAATAAGATATTATAAAATCCTCTATATATGAAGATATAATGTAAGTTGAGATTATTGATTTAGGTGACAAAACTTTATGTCTCATGCCTCTGAAGGCAAAATGCTCATTTCTCCTAAACAAAATTATGTCAGATTTCATTTAGGTCTAAAGAAATTTAAAACGCATATGTTTTCCAGAGTAGAATGAGGACATGTAGATAATCTTGGTTTATCTGTATAATTCTGTTGATTCAGTATAAGAAAGTTCTGTATTAGGCACCTACAAGTACAAGAGAGACACTACTCCCTAATGGAGCTTGTCATATAGTGAGGAACTAAGAGGGAATTACATAGAACTTTCATGCATATCTGGGAGTGATATATTCATAGCCCATAGATCTTAACTATGAACATGCATTATTGTAAAAAAATGAATGAAAGAAGTAATGAATGATGGATGTATAAATCAAATGCTATTAAGACTAGAGGGGGAGTAATTTTTCATAACTAAGGGATGAAGGAAAGTTTTCTTTAAAAGGTTACCTTTGGCCTTCATTTAGAAAGATGAATGAGATAGGGAATGATATTTGAGAATTTTCTGGAAAAGAGGCATAGAGGCAGAAACTGTGTGGTATGTTCTGAGTCAGGCAAGTCCACATGGATATATGGCAGAGAGCAAGGTGGGAGTGAGGGTGATGATATGAAAACATGAAAAATAACAAGAATAAAAAAATGAATTTGTTTTAAAAATAAAATATAGCTGGAGAAAAAAAACCCAAAAACAAAACAGTGAGCACCAGATTGTGAGAATCATGAATGATGTATGCTGAGGTCTCAGAATATTATTCAGTGAGAGGCAAAATAGGCTTCGTTCCGTAAAAATATTTTGTGTGTTTAATGCAAAAGAGTTGCATACTTTCATCTACGTCTCTGAAAAGTTGTATTGGCGTTATAGAAGATAAATTTAGCATGGAGCTGGATCAGAGACAGGGAGACTAGTTAGGAAGTACCTATCAAAGTCCAAAGCAAGGATACATTTGATATGAACTGTAGGAAGAAACAATTTATTAGGACTTCTCAGGGATAAAACCAATTCACATGGTGACCCGTGGTGGAGAAATGAGTAGGGGTTGGCAAATAGGGCTAAAGATAGTGGCAAAATTTTGGCTTGGTTGATTATATAATGATTCTATAATTTGGGGGTGAAATCAGATTTGTGGACTTATTAGGAAGTGAGTTTGATTTGCATATTTTTAATTTTAGAAATGTTCAGCAAACAGTTTATAATTCTTACCTAGAAATCAGAAAGAAGTTGAAACGAGATATGTGGAAATTAAATTTGAAGAAGGAGCTGTAATTGCCCAAAAAAGAACTTGAGTTGAAGCAGAAAACTTGCCATAATGTAACAATGAGTATACTAACATTTGAAGAGTGGTTGGTGAAGAACCTGTTACCAGAACAAAAGGAAGCAAGTCTTAACAGAGAATCTTAATAGTGAAATTTATGATCTGGTCAAATAAAATGACCAAGATTGATCCTTTTAGTTGTCTTCAAAGTTTTTTAAAGAGAGGCCGGAATCAAATTGTATTAGTTCAGTCATACTTTATGCACTGAATGAACATTTGCTTGTATCCTCCTGAGTACTAAGTAATGTAAAACACGTAGAGAAATAACTGGGTAGTGCAAAAGTAGAAGTAAATGTTAATTAAGTTTTTAGAATCATAGACATTATACCATTTTTCAAGAGCTTATTATGTACTACACTGTTTTAAAGCCCTTACTGGATTATTTTATTTAATATTCAAAACAGTTGCAGTGGTTTTCTTCTGCAGATCAGGAAACTGAGGTACAGACAAAGTAACTTTCCGAAGATGACACAAAGCTGCTAAGTAAGGTAGCCAGTTAAAATAATAAAAACACACATTAATCAATGCTTCCACAAAGCAATGCTAATGAATGGGCTAACAATGTAGCGATTGTAATGAAGAAAAAGGGGCAGGGAGGGGGGAGAAAGTTAAAAATTAAATATGAAATTACCATGAGAGTACTGGATATAAGTTTGGCTAGTTCACTTTGCGGGTAATTCATGGTATTAAGCTACTTGTTTTATAAACATCTATACCCATTGTCATCTATTTCATCTATATCATCATTTCCTATCTTATTTTTTTCTGTAATAGTAGAAATTCATTCATTCAACAAATATATATTGAGTTTGAGATACATCAGTGAAAAAAAGAAACAGAAATCCTTTATGTACAAGGAGCTTACATTCTGTTCTAGAGAATCAGGGTAAGTGTGTGTATGGAGAGGTGGACAGACAATAAACAATAAACGACTTAAGTAAATTAAACAGGGAGTGAGGGGAAGCCTCATTAAAAGGTGAAATTTCAGCAAAAACTTGAAAAAGATAATTGAGTTACCACGTGGACAGCGGAGGAAAGTCATTCTACACGAGAGGAACAATCTGGTATATTTGAGGAATAGCAAGAAGCCAGAATGAAGGCGAGGGAAATAGTAGGAGAAGAGATTAGAGAGGTAATAGCTTTGGGTGGAGGGTTCCAATCATGTAGAGCTGTGTAGGATATTATAAGTCTTTTACTCTGTGAAATGGGAATCAGGCAAGGAGTTAACAGTGATCAGGTGATACACATCAATTAGGATAATTTGAAGTGAGCTTTTTTTTTTTTTTTTTTTTTTTTTTTACAAAGGGACTATTTACAAAGATTTGGATGAAGGGAATCGTGGAGGATGGTGTGTAGAAATTGGGCTTATACCCCTTTGTTCAAAGGGATAAGGGAAGGAAGAAGTAACCTTAAAGGAGAATGACTTAAGGGTTGGGCTGGCTTAGTGGTGACCTTTGGTCAGTAGGAGGCTACCTCTCAGGTGGGTAGCCAGGAATATAGATATTCTGACAATAATCTTTTCTCTGTCTCCAGTCAGCAGCTGCATGGCATAGGAACCTATTGATATAGTCCGTATAAGTCAGCATCCAGAGGGGCAAGAGTAGAAGGCAGACCATTTAGGAGGCTGTTGCAGGAATCTAGATGAAGGTGTCTCTAGCTAGAATGTAGCAGTGAAGGAAGTAAGTGATTGCATTGAAGATATTTTTAAGGATTTCTTAGAAGATTGGATATAGGATGTAAGGAAAGAGATTAGTCAAGTGACTGATGAGTAGAAGTTAATTAAACTAATTGGAGGGGTGATAGGCAGGCACACAAAATCCCACAGCTCTAAAATAGAAAAGTATGTTGGCAGTTTAAAGAACAGAAAGTGGCACAAAAATCTGAACAGAGAATAAAATGTGTAATGAAGCTGGAGAGGCAGGCACAAGCAGATCATGTAGGAGTTTGTCAATCACATTAAGGAACAGGATCTTAGTCTTAAAAGGGGAAAGATCTGAGAAGCAGTAAAATGAACCGATGAGGTTTAAATTTTAAGAGATCACGCTGCATCTTTGAGAGGCCTTCACAGTATCCAGGTAGTTTGGGATGGTGGAAGTAGAAAATATGTATGGTTTCGAGGAATGTTTAAGAGATTAACAGGAATTTCTAAAACAAGCTATGGATGAGGAAGTGTCCAAGAAGATTTGAATTTTTTGACTTGGATAAGATGAATAAATGTTGGTACCAGCGTTGAAATAGGAGTTTAAGATCTCTGATTTTGTGTCATTCAGTTATTTAGACTTTGGACATTGATTTGAAGGTGTCGATGAAATATTCATTTGAAGATGGTTGTAGATATAATTTAGGAATTAGAAAAGGTTGTAGATATAATTTAGGAATTGTAATAGGTTGAATACTCACAAAAAGCCATGTCCACCAGACCTCAGAATGGGACCTTATATGGAAATAAGTTGTTTGAAGATATAATTAGTTAAGATAAGGTCACACTGGATTTGGGTGGATGCTAAATCTAATGACTAGTGTCCTTATAAGGAGAGGACAGAAAGAGACACAGAGGGAAGACAGCCATGTGAAGACAGAGGCAGAAACGAGTGATGCGACTACAATCCAAGGCTTGCCAGCAAACCGCAAAAGCTAGAGAGGCAAGGAGGGATTCTTCCCTAGAGCCTTCAGAGGGAATATGGCCCAGCTGTAACTTCATTTCAAACTTCTAGCCTCCAGAACCAGTAAGAGGATGCATTTTTGTTGTTTTAAGCCACCCAGTGTGGTAATTTGTTAAGCAGCCCTAGGAAACTAATACAGGAATCATCAGCATATGTTGAAGTATAGATAAGTCCGCCTAGGGAAAGAATATGGTTAGAACAAGGGTTGCAAACTGGCTCTCACAGTGCGTTTTTGTGGACTAATATTGGACAATTTAGCCAGTATTATTATGGCCAAATTGTACTTTAAAAACCATTAAGACCATGTACATGTGATATTTGTTTACTACAAAATTGTTTAATACCTATTATATTCTACCTAGTCACTTCATACATTTGTTTACCAACAAAAGACATTTAAGTTTTATGAGCCTTTGTTCAAAAAAAAGTATAAAAGGAAAACTGGGGAGGATTTAGCTTTAGGAACATTTATTAGACAGATTGAAAATAGCAAACCAACAAAGGGATATGAAGAGCTTTAGCTCACAATTTAGAGAAAATGGTATTATGGAAGCCAGGCAAAAATAATGTTTTCAGGAGGAAGTATCAAAATCTCCTGAAAATCATCAGTGAGTCAGAAAAATACCTGTTGGATTTGATCTGGTACATGGTAGTAGTGAGGGAAACCATTTCTCAATATGTGTATTTTAGGATGATAATGTTACTCTTAATACAAAGATGGACAAGAAGACCAAAAGAAAGGGGAAAAGAATTAGTAGGCATTGCATTTACCTAGTCAAGAGCTAATGAAGATTGGAAATTAAATAAGAGGTATAATTAAGAAGATTTATATATAAGAACTTGGGGATTAAAGGAGAGAATAACAGAAGAAGGTTCCGAAGTTCAAACTTGTTTAGTTAGGTGGGTAATAGTATTATTAACACAAGAAGGAAGAACTAGTGGAATTCCTGTTCTTAGGGGATTAATGTTTCTAAAACCAGCAAAGAAGACTAAGAAATGAGATAGAAAGATAAAAACAAGAGATTCATCTCTTCTAAAATTATCATTTAAAGATAGCATAAAAGTGATCCTAGGAGAAAGCAACTCAATTCACTGATAAGGGCAGTTAATGCCTAGTTTGATTAGTTTTGAATACAAGTATAGGCATACAGTTAAGTAGGAGACTGGTACGTAACAGTAGAAACAGTGAACTCTGACTTTGATTCAGGACATAAAAGGGAGCCTCATTCTTCTCTGAAGTCAGGATGAAGCAGATGAAACAGATTCCAAAGATAATATTGAACCTATACTTGAAAGGCTTCATTTGACTTAAAGGATATCTTACCTCTTTATCAGTTGTTTGCACTTATTCTATAGAAAATGAGCAGAGCTATGAGGCCACCATAACCTCAACCACAGAGGAAACTATGGTGCAGATTCAGAAATCTTCAAGGTGATTGTACAACCTTAGGATGTCCAGGGGAGTGAGTCTTGAATGTGGTTTCATGTAGCTCTGAATCAAGTCTGGCAGTTCCTATAAACTGCCCTAGGATTTTTAAGTTCCTAGGTGTTTTTGCTAGGAATTCAGAGAGCTGTTTGCATCCAAGACCGCCCTTCTGCTGTCTTTCACACTGTTATGTAGGATTGAAGGACCTCTCTCACACACAGATTAAGAGTACCCTCCTATCAGCCTTCTGCTGGTAAGGAGTAGCTTTATGAACTCTCAGGAAGACCAGAACCTTCCGCCACCCTCATCACTTGCATCAGTACAAGTTAGGGAACATACTTGAAGGAAGAGTATCTTTGAGTGCCCTCCACATCTCCAATGACAGCCCTATATGGTCACTTTGTGACTGTTCGTTGGCTGGCTTCTTTCCTATATCATCTGAAATCAAGAGGGATCCCAGAAGTCCTATGTATATCTGCCTGCATCTTCCCTTTATTGCCAGAAATCAATTTTGGGAAGCCCAGAATTCTTTGTTCCCCTGGAAATCTTCCACTCCTCTCTTTCCCATACCACAGCCACTCACAGCTTCACTGTCATCTCTCTAAGGGCTGAGAGGACTAATTTCATCATGCCTCTGATCCCCTTCATATCAGCCCACACCAGAACCCCAGGCCTTACAGCTCATTCCTGATTTTTTGGACTAATCAAATGTATTTCTATGTGTCCTTGGTTCTGACTAGTTTTCCAACTCTCCTCAGTTCCAAAATCCTCTAGCATTCAGTCTTTATCAAAATTACTTATATCTGCAACCTCTTCCTGAAAGTTCCTTTATTTTCTTGTCTAATCAAAGTGTAGTTCTTTCCTTGGAAAGCACACTTCCCATACACCTCAAACAGTGGATTTTTCCGTCTCACATTCCTTGTATGGCGTAATTAGCCTCCACATTGCTACTTCTAGACTGTATCATCTAATGCTATTCGAGCATTCACCCCAAAACTAAATGGCTTACAGCCACAATAATTTTTTTTTTTTTTCGCAGTTTCTTTTGGTCACAAATTTAGGAGTAACTTGGACACAGGTTTCTTATATTAGATTTCTTTTCCCCTGGACATGATATGCCTCTTTCAATATAATGTATTTTCCAGAATTACTGTTGCACTTTCAATCTGATGTTAAGTAGTAATTTTTTTTCAGTCAAAGTTTTGTTTAGATTTTGCTGGGGGAGGATCTACCTACCTTTTTGCAGGCAAATAGAGATGCTTTTTTTCACGGCAGCATAAGGTAAATTACAGAGCAGTGATGGTGCACTAATTATACCCTTCATTACAAATTCATTATTTGTTTCTTATATGACATTCTTTTTATATTTCTGCAATAAAATGGCTTTCATCTTTTCTTTTCCAGTGTTACAAGTTTGTTTCATAGGTATTTGGCTGGGAAATTACTAGCTCATTATTTTAAATTGTAAGATATTTTGATATTATGTTTTTGGAGATTAACTATATCCTGTTGGAAGCTCAGTTTCTTGGGGCTTTATTGTTATTATTATTAAATATTCCCCTAATATTCTCATGGCTTGCTTCATTATCTAATTTAAGTCTCTACTCAAATATCACATCCTCAAAGACTTTTTTATTAATTAGGACAGAGCTGTTCAATTAGTGTACCTTGGATACTTTGTGGGTGTTCCTGAGACACTGCTTCCTGCATCCCCTGGGTTTTGCCTCAACAGAATCATTTGTTTATTCTAGTTTGATGTGCAAATTTTGCATATTTTGAGAATGTTTAATTTAAAAAGTTTGAGAAGCATTAAATTAAGATAAAGATTTAGATGCAAAACAGATTCAGACTCAAAATAACAGTGACAGAAGGATATTTCTCTTTCAATCCAGAGGTAGCTAATTTGAGTTGGTATGGGAACTCTGTACCAGAAAGTCTTCCAAGAATGCAGAATCCTTTTATTGTTGCTCCACCCTCTGCTGCTGTTGTTTACAGGGTCTTAGTTGGCTTGCATGGCCACATTCCAGACAGAGGAGAGGTGAAGGAGCATGGAAATTGTAGGGGAAAGAGAATACCCCCTTCCTTTGAGCATATGACTTATAATTTGCACGTGTCAGTTCTGCACATATCCTATTTGACAAAACTTAGTCTTGTAGCTATCCTAGTGGCTGCGTGGGAGTTGGGGGAATTGTAGCCTGTAATCTGAACAGGTGAATAACCGGCTAATAATTGAGTGCTATGTTACTAAAGGGAACAAGGACAGAATGAATGGAGAGTAGGATATTGGTTAGCAGTTTTCTTAATACTATGAATAAAGTAGGACAACCCATCTCTGTAGCCAGTGTTCTTAAATACTATGAATAAAGTAGCACAACCCATCTCTGTAGCCCTTTACCCTTTACAGTAAGATCTAGGTAGTTCTCTTTTTAGTCCTAAGGAAAATAAACTACTTACAGTAGCCTATTCATTTAGCTTTAATCATTTCTTATTTAAAATGTGAATCCTTCAATAAAACTCAAGCTGTTTCAAGTCATCTTGGAAATAGACAGAGGAGGTAGTCCAGGGTCCCTAGGACCTACCTGGATACTTCAAGGGCTCCATGAGTCCTATGCAACTGTAAGTGAAATTGTTTATATAGCTTGGTGGTTAAGAGCACGGCCTCTGGGTTTAAATTCCGGCTGTGCCATTTGCTAGCTTTGCAGCTTAGACAATTTACTTAACCTCCCTGTGCTCAGTTTCCCTATCCAAAACATGAGAATAATGGTACACCTACTTCATAGAATTGCTATGGGGACCAGTTAATACATTTAAAGCACTTATAATAATGCTAACAATATTAAATGCAGTATAAATAGTGGCAGTATTAGTATTTATTCTTAGGAGAAGGTTCATATCTTCCATCTGATTATCATCAGTAGTCTATTATAAATCTTAATACCTGAAAGAAACCATTTCCACAGACTTATGGTCTGCATAAGATTTAAACTTGCTCTATTTTAATCAAAATTCATCTGATCCTTCATAGCACGAAAGTTTATTTTGTGAAATTTACCTCAGTATTTTTTAGAGTTTTCTTGTTTTCAAGTTTTTAGTTTTCTTTCACTTTTTAACCTAATAGAAAGTTTTTACTTATCGCAGCTCTCTTTTAATTGTTATCCTTTTGATAAAAGTTAAGCTCTTATTTTCCTGGCTTTCATTTAAAATAGATATTAGTTTGTTTTCCTTTTCAAAAACTCTGTAATCTATCTTTTTACATATGGATTTAAACATTAGAAAGTTGCATATGTAACTATATGTTAACTGGGCAGCACATATGTTTGATTAAGCAATTGGTTTTTGTTATTGTTTTCTTGAATCAAAAATGCAATTGAGCCAAATGGAACCACAGTCGAATATATTACAGCCTCTTAATACAATGAAAAAAGAAGAGCCTGTACAACTGTTCTTTTTTTGAAAAGTGAACGTAGTGGCTAGAACAAAAAATGCCTCAACATTGTTAGGAATGAATTAATATTGTTCTATAATAAACTGCTATATGTCATATTTGATGAATCATTTTTTTTAGAAAGTCAGGTCAGCAATAAATGTTCAGTATCTTAACTGCTGTAGTTACATTGAACATGAAAACTATTTCCATTTTAAATTGCTTTTGCTAAATCTTAGAGAAATAATTTTGGAAATTGGTTGGTTTCAAATTGTTGAAGCTTAAACATAAAACAGCTGTTGTAGAGAAAATACTATTTTCATAACATTAATGTGCTTTCACTTAACAGGCTGGAATGAACTGTAAAACATTACCACTTCCACGTCGAACTACTGTCTGACTCTCTCAATGACTGATATGCTTTCTTATAGATTATTTACTTTAACTGAAAGAGGAAAATTTTTATTTAAATAATCTATATTTTCTCTTGTCTGCAGAATGTATTCAAAAAAAGTGGGGATTTCCAATGTGCCACTATTTAAAGGAAGAGAGATGGTGTTGTGGTCGTAATGCCAGAATGTCAGCATGTTTGGTATGATTATATTTTTTCTCAACTAAGAGCTTCATCCATATGTCTTAGAATTTGTTATTTTTGGCCAGTACTATGCATTAAATGCCAAATTTTGTAGAGCATCATCATTAATGTTTTTGCGCACTGCAAATTATGAGAAAAAAATGACTTCTCCCTTCCAGTGTTATCCACTCCACATGTAATGTGGTAACAATTTATAGTTATACTATAATTCTGCATTATAGTACTTAATTTTTTACATATAATTACTTCCGTTATCATATAAAATGTTCCAGCTACCAAGTCTTAAACATAGAATTAGTTTATCTCAGTGGTGTGTTTGTGTTTGTTTATAGCAGGTCGTTTGATCTCCTAATTTCTTATAAAATGGGAAAGATATTATTAAGCTACCTGGAATATGAAATAATTATCTAGTTAAATAAAATCTTTATTGTGCCTGAGTTTTCTAGTGTCCTTAGACCTAGAACATGGTCATCTCTCTTCTTGGTGCTGTACCAGTTTACACAAGAACAGATGCAAGTTAAATAGTGTATTTTTTTGTCATTAGAAATTTTAAATATAATTGATTAAATTACATGTTTAATGTTCAACCCAAGATAAATTAATGTTATAGGGCCATTATTTCTATGCCAGTAATATAACAATATAAAAAACAGTGTATTAGTGTTCTAGTCATGTATCCTAGAATTATCTTAGAAATCTATTTGTGTTCAAATAATAATTTCTTTTATAAATGCTTCTAAAATACTTTTCTGCTAATTTATCTTGTTCTTTCATTATATCTGTAAATGATACTTGTTCAAGGTCATGTCAGAATGACAGCTCATTCTTGGAATAACTCTGTTCCTAGAATGCTGGCAAGCCAGGCTTATACTAACTATAGGCAAGAAATTGAAATAGTCCTTTATAGGGAGTCTGACTAGCCTAAGAAGAAAGACCTAAAAATACTTGCATCAGAGATTTAACAGTGAAATAGGACGGATCTTCACCTTTATTGAGAGGCCCACAATTAATAGTCTGCACTTGTGACCACAATGTTTCTAATTAAGTTTGTGATATCCCATTTTAATTATCAACAGACAGCCAAGAATCGCTAGAAGTGTAAGAGAGTCTAACATGAAAGAATACAGACCAGATAAACAAATAAAAAAAAAGCAACTGGGAGGAAATGGAGACTATCAAACTTAAAATAAAATAAGATAAAAAAATAAATATAAAATAATAAAATAAAATAACTAAATATCCCAAAGAGAGATTAAAAAATATACCATATCCATTAAACAAAAATGTGTGCTATAAAAATAAATACTGAATAACCTAAAAGAGTTTTTGAAAAATGAATTCCAAACTATAGAATTTGTAGACCATGTGCACTTAAGAACTTTCTCTGACCAATGTCCACTTTCCATGGAATGCCCTTCTCATTAGTTCCATCCATCATCCCAGTTCCTGCCCACCATGACTTCTTTTATTTTTTTATTTTTTTATTTTTTGCTAGAGTAATCTTGGCAAGTATAAAGAACATTTCTTTTCGTCCAGCTTGTTTTATTACCTTTTGCTTCATAACCAATCTGTTCCACAAATATTAAAAGCTTAAGGGGTTTTTCTGTTTTGTTTTGTTTTTAAAGGTACCTTGGATGATGTTTTCAGATAAATTGTTAAGGGTCACTACCCAGAAATAAAATTTTAGTTAGATTAGTACAATCTTTTCACCATACTTTTTTTGTTTTTTTTATTTTATTTATTTATGTTTTAAATTAATTTATTGGGGTAACATTGGTTAATACAATTATATAATTTTCAGGTGTACATTATAATTTGACATCTGTATATTCTATTGTGTGTTTACCATCCAAAGTCCAGTTTCCTTCAGCTACCATATATTCGATCCCCTTTGCCCACTACCTCCTCCCCAAACTTCTACCCTCTGGTAAGTCAGCATACTTTAAGCCAGACAAAACTGCAAAATATTTTAGGTTACAATGAAATGAACACTTGGTATATTTTCTTCATTATCCTTATTTACTGGCCAAGAAGAATATTAATGTTTTAAGAAACTTCTTATCACCTATCTATATTTTATTATGTAATTAAAGTTATCATTTGTATTTCTAAAATAAACGCATCAGCAACACATGCCAAAAGTAGCCCTGTGTGTTATATATTTTTATTGACACCAAATAATTTAATTTTTAAAATTAATAAATAATAATTTATTATTAAGAACGTGTTTGCTTCTTTATTTAGTTCAACCTCTTAGCAAAAGCCATAACAAAAATCTAATCTGAAATTAGTACAGGATTATTAATGAAAACTCATTGTTTTCTTCAGTAATAAACTCACTCTAGGCCTGTTGATCTTTAATATAAAAATTATATAATAACTGTCTCCTGTATTTGTAACATTCCGCTCTGGAATTCAGTGAAGGTATCCTTCAAGTCAATGGGAAAATTACATATTTTCTAAAATAATTTATATGAAGCAAATTTTCATACAGTGAACTCTTCTTCCACTGAATTTACATGATGTGAAGCATGAGAAGTAAATCAGAGTTCAAAGAGCAGGTTTACATTCCTGCCCAACTGCTGACTAGCTATGTATGTAACTTGAGGCAAGTTACTTCACCTTGTCAGTGACCTTGTGCATCTGCAAAAACTGCATTTACACAAGGTATTTTCTAAGTTATCCTTCAATTTTAAAAGTATATGATTCAGCTATATCTAAAAAGTTGCATTTATGAAAACAGAAGTCTGAAGCAAATATGGATATTTTAAATTTGAGTAGGAAGTATATGCAGATCCATTAGGTTTCACTACTTTATGTGTAAATTTAATTTAAAATTTTAAAATAAAATTTCAGTTAAAATATTAGATTATGTCTAATCTAATTTAGAGATGAAACTGTGTGAGCCTTGAAATGTGTGTCTAAAAAAATAAAAGTTTCAGAAGGCTATATTCCATATTTAAATTATGAGAAATCTGTCATATATATCTTTTATATATTAGATTAAGGGTATTCATTAGAAATATTAGGAAATATCCTTGTAAAAATGTTTTGGATCTTAAGTAAATGTAAATGTAAAATCAGCTACGTATAAAATTGCAAAAATATGTTTCTTTTTCTTTTCTCCCTGGCACTTGATCATATGTGAATTTGATTTGAATTTACAGACCATGAAAACCAAAAATACATACTTTTCTAAACTAAGCTTTCATCTGTAATTTGTTCATTTTTGTATAATAAAAGATTATATTATATACTTATAAAAAGTGGAAGAAAAAAAGCTTAAAAGTAGTATATGTATAAATATAGCTTTGGATTTATTTGATTGTTTTAGCTACACTGAGTGAGCCAATAATGTGTCATTTTATTTCTTTCCTGTTTTCTAATACTTTCTAAAATTCATTGAGTGTATACAGTTAGGGTGTGTGTTTGTGTATGTGACCCACATACATTATAAATCAGCCCTAAATTATACAAGTATACCAGTTAACATTCCTTAATGATATTAACACTTTTTCGTGTATAAACTCAGATGTTATCACTTAATCAATCTTTTTAAATGTCACTTTTACAAGCCCTTATATGGTATGTTTATAAGTCTTAGATGATAAGACTAAATATGTCAGCAGTCTTTGTCTTTTTTTTTTTTTTTTTTAAGGCATTGGAACGGGTTGCAGTTGGCCAAGGGGTAAGTAAAAGTGTTTACTCTCACTCAGATAGTGACATGTTTTCTTGTAAGTACTCTTCATACCTGACCTGTTGATGAACTTAAAACCTGATGGATTTTAATAAATATCACCTCTTCTTGTCACCTCTTCACATTCAGATTTATTCTTTTCCATAAGTTTACTTTGAAACAGAAGTGAACTTTCAAAAAAAGTAAATTGAACTTTCAAGAAAACTTCCACATTATACTCTTGAACTAATGTCTTATTTCTTCATATTATAATGAACAGTCTATAAATATTTCTAAAGAATGCTGTTGCTGACTCTCAGGCTTTTCATGGGCCTAGTTCAAGCCCAAATAAGCAAGATATAGTATTCAATCTATTGTTTAACGATAATCTAAAACATATTTCAGTTCGTTGTTTTTAACTTTTTTCTTTATTTACTTCATTGGTCATTAGTTAGAAGAGCCAAATAGGTTTGTACATAGAAACAGAAGTTAAATGTATCCCCCAAATATCCATATAATTACCTTATCCTTCACCTTAAGATGTATGAAACATCTTAGGAATTTTTAGAATTTTTTTAAGAATTCTTTTTAAGCTTTTCACAAGATTTTTCTTGTTGGACATAGATTTTAGAATCCTCTTTTGCTTCTCTGCAAGTCTATAGAAATTTTTTAAATCATAATTTTAAAAAATAATAGCAACAGGTATCATTTACTGAGTGCTTACTCTAGGCCAGGCACAGCACTAAGAGCTTTGTTTTGTTTTTTCTTTCTTTTTTTCTTGCTTGCTTGCTTGCTTTATTTCTTTTTTATTATGGTGACATTGGTTAATGAAATCCAGTAAGTTTCAGGTGTACAGTTCAACAGTAAGGCATATACATACATACATACATACATTTATATGTATACATACATACATATATATGTATACATACATACATACATATATATGTGATGAACACACAATGCAATATATATATACACAAACACACATACATATATACATATATACACACACATACATATGTATGTATGTATGTGTGTGTATGTATAGTATATATGTATGTGTGTTTGTGTATATATATATTGCATACATATATACATACACACATACATACATACATACATATGTATGTGTGTGTATATATATGTATATATGTATGTGTGTTTGTGTATATATATATTGCATTGTGTGTTCATCACTTATAGTTAGATTTCTTTCTGTCACCACATATGTGACCCCTTTTACTTACTCTTCCCCCACTCCCTTCCCTATGGTAACCACTAGTTTATTGTCCATGACCATGAGTCTCTGTTTGTCTGTCTGTAAGAGCTTTGTTTTTAAATGTCACTGTCTAAATATTGATAATAACTGATTTTTTAAAGGCATTAGAGCATATTGTTTAAGTGCATGATCTTTAGTCTCAAACTACTGGTTCGTTTATTGTCTTCGTCAGTTATTGGTTTAGTGAGCTTGGACACGTCATAATTTCTCTGCAGCTTAATTGTTTTATTTGTATAATGGGAATAATAACACTAATAATAGGAATAAAATAATAATATCTAAGATATATCCTCATAGAGTTGTGAGAATTAAATGAATAAAAAATGTAAAATCCCTAAAACAGTGTCTAACACGTGGTAAGTACTCATCATATGCCAACTATTGTTGCTATTATAGGTAATTAATAATTATGATCATGAAAATAATAACCAAATCTAACACAAAGGTTACCAAAGTACTGTCCAAATTTTTCTTTATCAATTAAAACATACTACATACATTGTACAATGAGATAGGCACTGTTATTATCCTGTGATACACATGAGGAAACAGTTAAGTAATGATACTTGGATACACTGAGATTCAAATCTCTGACTCTGGAGCCCAAACCCTTAACTTTTATACTGCATATCAACCTTGTGGTTTCCTAGGAGCCTGGGAAAAAAAGAAGCCTTTATCATCATAATGCCCCAGTGCTTTCATTTGGTGTTTTTCAATTTCCAAAGTACTTTCTCGTGTTTACAGCCTACCTTATTAAGTGGGTATTATACCAAACTTAATGAGAACGTGATTCACAGAAGAAGTTTATAGTGTGTTCCATCTCCCTTAATTAATTGCAGAGTTCTGACTTCCAGTTTACTGCCCCTTCCACAAGACCGGTAAAGTGCATGCTCAATATATATACTTTAAGGGTGGGCTCTTTCCGCTCCCTCTCATTTAACAGGCATTAAAGTGTTAAGTTGATTTATCAGTTGTGAAGGGAAGAAAGTAAACTCTGAGTCACATCCAGTTTATTCCTGGAACAGTCAGGCCGCTGGAGACATTGACTCTCTTCCCACTAACCCCCATTTATATTTACCAGGATGGATAGTCCTAGTTATTCCAGGAATGCATATATGAAGGCACTTCATTACTCTCTACTCTTTCTCGTAGGAAATAGCTGTAAACCTCTTATTTACTCAGAGTAACTTGGGAACGATGATTTAGTCTATCATGTTTGTATTTATGCATTCCTTTATGTTCCCTTGTTAAAATGCATTTCTTGGTCTTTTTTGTGGTTTGTCTACAATCAGTTTTTAATAACAATATAAATATACATTTATTTCTGCATTCTCTTGACAATTCTGTATAATTTTTTTTCAAAATCATGGGAAAGAACTTTAACTATTTTAGGAGTTTTATGTAAAAGTCACATAAAATTAAAGTTCCCATCTATTATAGCTTATCAAATAAAAAGTTAAGAACTTTGTATACCATTTACAATAATAATGCTAATTTTTCACTTCATTCAGTAGTATATTTCCCAAAATGCCTTGAACTTCAATAGAACAATATAACAGTAGGTTTTAATATATAAAAAGGAATTTCAGCATTTTTGTGAGGGAACTGAAGGGATTTCGGGGGAAGTGAGGGGCAGATGGCAAAGTAGAGATTTTTGGTACTTCAGAAATGAATTACCCAATATGAAAAAATGTCAAATGGAAAATATATTCAGAGATGGGGAGTTTTGAATGAAATGCTTTGGAGTATGACTGTTTGGAATATAGAATGTTTTGGGAAAGTTTAGAAATCAGAGATTTTTGTCTCAACAAGGAGTTGTATTTGGAAAGAGATTTTATATAAGAAGTGTGTCTTTTGAAGGTTATGAATTTTAGTGTGGGTGCTCAAGTATGTGCATATGTCTGCTTCCAGTGAGTTATTTTAGGAGTCAAGTTGGGGACTGTCGTATTCCTAACACCATTTCCTGTTAGAATTACCCTCCTCACTATTTCCACCATCCAGAAAAGATATAACGTACATTCTTTCAAAGTGCTCTATCAAGATTCTACAAGACAGACATTCTTCACTGACTTAAGAAGGTATTGCCATCAGGCAAAGACCCAAAAGATAAAGGCTGACCCTCAACTCTCAACTTGTGGTGCTTTGTAGTTTCAGCATCTGGGGCCCACTGTGTAAAAACTTGCTGTTGGCTGGGGAAGAGAGACAATAGAATAGATTTTGGGCCTGAGCACATAAGCAAAATTTATTTTGCCCTAAACTATCTGAATCTAAACATATTCTAGCTGAAAATAGATGAAAATAACAATTTGAGGCTCTGAAGGAGAATAAGAGTTACAAAAGGATCTCAGTGGATACATACATTTCACTGGACTCTGTCTTTAAAACTTTACCAATTATTGGACAGTTTTTAGTTTTTACCTTTTGATTTCTCCAAAGCATTCAATATTATTGCTCTCCCTCCATTCTTGCTCATTTTTCTTTTTCCTTTTCTTTCTCCCCCCCCCCCCCCCAGTAATAACTTTCTGTGGAGGCTGGTCGTTGTTATGTTATTTTGTGTTTAACTTTTCTGTCTCTCAATATTAGCCATTTGTGTATGGAGTTTGGTGACTTTTGTAGTTTCTTGGTTTAAGGGTACCTCTTCTATTATTACCGTAAAGTGCTCTTATATACAGTTGACTCTTGAATAACACAGATTTTAATTGCATAGGTCCACTAATACACGGACTTTTTTCATTAATACTTGTACTCTTCTATCTGTGGATGTGGAGGGTCGACTATATACATTAATCTATACCACTTTATATAGGATAATTGAGCATCCTCAGATTTTGGTATGCATGGGGCATTCTGGAACCAATCCTTCTTGGATTACCAAGGGATAACTTGAGTTTTGGAGACTCAGAAATTATAACAAGTTTTCAACTGCATGGTGTCAGCGTCCTGAACCCCAGTGTTGCTCAAAGGTCAACTGTGTAGTAATTTTTTACCTTCTGCTTCTGTGAAACTATGATGCTTCATTGGAGCCCTTGTCTTCAGCCATTCCTTCTTTCCTTTGGGAAACCTATGCACCTTCATGGACATGAAGCCTTGTCAAGACTTCAGTCTCTAATCATATGTCCATCTCAAGGCTCTTCTTTTCAACTGTAGAGTAGCCAATGCTATGATCTTTTATGCCTCAGACATATTTTTAGTGTGGCCTTACTTAAGGTGGTACCTTCTCTTTCCTTATGTGAATTCTAGATAATATTATCTCTTATCCACCACCATTAGGAAAAACCCACCTTCTCTTCTCTTTTGCACATATCCTACCTTACTGCTCTCTTATACAGAGCTGAGTTGGCTGGTCACGAAAGTCTACCTTTTTAACTGATTAGTACTCCATTTGGGATGTTAGCTCATTTTTCTTTGATCATGCCTTTTCTTCTGCATTCACTATTTCTTTTCTAGTTTTTTCTGTTCTCTTGCAGAATTACTTTCTCAGTGAGAATTAGCTTCTGGGTAACATTTTAACTGAGAATGAAAAAATAATAAACTTGTCTTTTATGTTTCACAACAAAGTCTGGTTTCTAACATTCATTTATGATCCCAACTCTGGTACTAATTTGATTTCTGTTAGTTTATTTGTTTCTTGTGCTTATATATGTCTACATTTTTTTCAGCTGCCTACTGAATCACTCTTCTATCGTGCCGTACTTCAGGATATTATTAAAGATTGTTATGGCATCACCAAATGGTATGAGGATTTTATTTTAATAATAACTATGCTGTTTTGTAAGTAAAATGGTTTTTAGTCTTCAGATAAATTTATTCAGGGTCACTTCATTGGTAGAAGCAGCAGCTTTGAATTTGAGCATGTTCGTAAGTAACAAAGAAGTATGCAGCGATTGTATCTTAGCTTAATCATTATTAAAATGGGGGCTCTAATAATTCCTTTTTGTCCTGAAAGGTCGTAAAGTAATACATGTAAAATGTACTTTAGAATTTTAAAAGTATTGAAATGTTATATGTAAGTAATTTGATGAATATAGTATTATCATATGAGCAGGAATTTTATTTAAAATGTTTCGCAACCAGTACAACCTCACCACTTAACCAACTAGAACAGATATTGATCATCAACAATCATTTTGGCCATTTGGGTCTCTACTAGCTTATTAGTAGCTCTGCATATGTTTTGTTTTGTTTCTGTTTTCCCCAGATAATGCCTTGCTTATACAGAGAGGCAAGGGTTAGGTGATTTTTCCATATTGTTGGTTCAGTAACTCCTGTACTCACATACATTTGCAATCCTGGCAAGTTTTATGAATGTCCTCTTTCTAATTACAATTTTAGGATTTGGTAGCCATCTGGTTGTAATAGGATTATTCTTCAAGTTAAAATGCGATAATTTTCAGGTTTTCAGAAAATAATCCACACATATTAACAGAGATAGAAGCTATTTTATATTATCTGTTATTTCTTTGTAAGAGAAAGGCAATTTTTTACTGAAAGGATTTATGACATGCAAATATCTGCATATATTGGTTTCAATGGCCATTTCAATGTAGATGACTCCTAAATCTGTATCCAAGTATCTGTTCTCTTTTCCATATATTTACCAATCTTCAAAATGTCTGTGAGTGAAATACTCATGTTTTCCTAAAAACTAGCTCTTTATCTTGAGCCCACCTCAAGTTACTAACCTTGTTGAAAAAAAGTTACAGAATTATGCAAATCATGTTCACTCAACTATTGACTACCTGCCTTCTTTTAAGACCTCAAATCTGTTCATAAATTGTATTATTCTCCTAATGACCACTTAAAATCATTTACATTCTTTCCTAAATCTGTTTTCTCAGTTAAAAATTCAAATCTCTGCAGTCCTCCACATTCCTGACTTTCTTTACTACTCAGAAGATAGATGGTATTTGTTCTAAGACTTCTTCATTCTAGAGCTTCGTTGACCTTTCACCCACCTTTGGCTATGTTAATAATTGCTTTTTCTCCAACTCTCTTCCTCATTATCTTCCATTAAGCTGCATTCCTCTAAGTTTCTTTTTTTCTACTCTGAACACTTACCTATTTTCTTTAAGGGTTTTTTCTTCTATTCATCCTTTAAGTATGTCTAGGCATTCTCTAATGTTTTATAGCCAGCTCATGTTTCTTTATATTTCTTCTTTCACTTAGCAAATAACTGGAATCATTATCGGCTCCCACCTCTTTTTAGAAGTTCAGATCCACATTTCTTGTTTTCATCTGAACATTTTCACTTAACTACCTCACAAATAGATCAGATTCAGCCACATACAAAAACCAAAGTCAACTTCCAACCAATTCCGTTCCTCTTTTATTCTCCCTTCTTGACTTTTGTCATTTCTGGGAATGGTATGACCATTGTCAAGCTTTAGAAATCTTAAAATCATATTTGAGTCTTTTCTTTTCCCATTGTCAAACCACACATTCTCATTAGTTGCCAGTACTTGCACATGTTGTTTTTTGTTGTTTTTTTTTTTTTGGTTTTTTTTTTTTTTTGGTTTTTACCTAGCAGTTGTTTTTTGTGTGACACGCAGACTATTAGTTTCTGGATGCATAAGGATATAGTGCCCATACAGGACTATTTCATATCCTAATTAGAGTGACATGTGCAAAAACCAAAGAAAATGGTAGAAACCCATATTCAATAACAGCAGACTAGATAATTAGGACCAACCCTTCTTCTGAGAAAAGCTAAAAACACTAGAGATGTGTGCATGTGTGTGTGGGTGTGCATTAAATTTGTTTTTAATTGGTTTGAGAACATCAGAGACCTATCAAGGAAGTTAAAATTATAGGGCAATATCTAGAAGAAGATGGAAGCCAAAAGAAATAAGCTCAACTTTTAGGGCTGTATTTTCCCCCCAGAGGCATCTTGAATAAACAGCTAACTGCCAGTGACAGAGTGTGCAGAGAGGGTAAGCACAGCTTTCAGCAGAATAACATACAGTGAGACAAAAGAGTTCATGGTCTGCCTAGGATGAGGATTCTGTAGGCCAGGTAAACCACTCATGCTTTAAGATAGGTCCCTGAAGATTTACGCTGCATGAGTGAGGGTGAACTAGAAATAAAACTACTATGGACTAAAGCCCCACTTGGAATCGTCTCAAGCTGTGATGAAAGTATTTTAGATTACTGCTTCCTCTAGCTGCCTGCAGAGCAGCTGCAGTCATTCAGCGGTGCTAGGACAGTAGCTATTTATAATTATACAATGTGTTAGTTTCCTTTGCTGTTATAACATTCCTACAAACTTAGTGGCTTAAAATGCAAATTTATTATCTAGCATTCTGGAGATCATGAGTCCAAAATAGATTTCTCTGGGCTAAAATCAGGTGTCAGCGGGGCTGCATGTTTTCTGGAGGAAAATGGGTAATCAATTTTCTTGCCTTTGACATCTTCTAGAAGTAGCCTACATATTTTGGCTTTTGGCTCCTTCCTCTATCCTCATAGGCAACAGTATAGTATCTTCCAATCTTTCTCTGACTCTGACTTCTTCTGCGTCCCTTTTCACTTTAAAGGGTGCTTAAGGTTATGATGGGCTGATCTATATAATCCAGATGCTCTCTTCATTTGAAGATCAGGCTAGAAAATTTAACTTCATCTGAAACCTTAATTCCTCATTTCCATGTAACATAATATATTCATAGGTTCTGTAACTTAGAATATGGACATTTTTGATAGAGCATTATTGTGTCCAACACATACAAAAAATATTAATATATAATTTTCTGATGGCTATAATTCTGAATTACTTAGTTTAATTTTTATTTTCATTCTGCTATAATCAAATAGGAAAGTGAAAAACCAGATCATGAAAACTGTCTCACAAGATTGAAGCTAATTATTTAATCTATATTGTGTGGTCAAATTCAAATAAGCAAGTCTGTATCTTTTAAATACTTAAATACAGTAGTTTGAAAATGTTTGGAGCTCCCTTAAGTGATCACTATTTTTAGCAAAATTTTATGTTTAGGTCTTTTAATTCTTTTAGTATCTACTAGCATATAAAAAACACAAAATAAATCATTTTATAAATATTTTATAATGACAGAGAAACTGAATTTTGGTTCTTTCTATCCTGCATGTACTCATTTTCATTGATTTCGTTTGCATCTATTTCACCTTTTCTAAAATTTCTGCACTAATGTTGCTTCTTTGGAAAGTTCTAAAAGTAAACTGTTCTTACAATTGTATTTTTAGAAAAGAATGTGGGTGGTGTAGGATTCACTTGAGTAGAATTTTAATCAGATCTAGTGTATTCACTTTTATTAAAAGAAAGAATAGTAATTCCTTTTTAGCATGCTGACCATGCTTTATTCTGACAGAGGGCCCCTTTTCATCTGTTCTTCAAGTCCCATCATTTATCTTTCAGTAACAGTCATGTCACTTTTCTAACATCAAAATGTTTGATAATTTCTCATCTTTTTTACTCAAAAACTAAAATATTCTTCTTATGCCATTCAAGGTGATCTCTAATCTGTCACTAATGTCCTTTCTAGGCTAATTCATCATCCCATGCTTCCTCTTCTGCACCCCAAGCGACTCCCCGTGCACACTGTCCTGGTACACTGGATTAGTCGTCATTTCCCATAAAATTCATTTTGTACCTCATATGCTTCCTTGGAACACCTTTATCTACCTGGAATATTCCCTTCATTTCTGCTACCCTTTCCTCCCATGACCACTGGCAGGTGAAATCCTAAGAACTCTTTTCCCTTTCTCACCCTTTTCTCCCATAGTATTTAATCTATGGTTCACTATTCTTATTTAACTTAATAGTACAATTAGTTGTTTGGGTCTATTCTTCTACCACTTAGTGAGCTCCAATGGCCAGGATTCAGTCTTATTAAATAAAATGATATAGTGGTTAAGAGCAAAGATTCTAAAAATGCTCTTTGACCCCAGTTTCCCTCCAGCTTCTATACTGTATCTATTCTTTCCTTTATCAGAAAACTCCTTGAAAGTGCTGCCAGTTTCTCTCCCATTTTCTCTTGAATTCTAATCGTATTTTACTTCCATCATTCCATCAAACCACCCTCTTCAGTGACACTAATGACCCCATGTTGCTGAATCCCATGGTCATTTGTCAATCTTTATCTTACTTGGCCTGCCGTCACTATTTCACACAACTTGACCATTCTTACTGTAACCCTTTTCACTCTCATTCTAGGGAAAGCCCCTCACAAGATAATCACCTTTTTCTCTTTCTCTTTTTTCAGTTTATTTTGCTCATTCCTCTTCCTCTTTCAAACTTCTAAATTGTCAGAATGCTCTTTTCTATCTATACCTACTACCTAAGTGATCTCATGGTGTCTCATGGCTTTAAATACCACATATATGTTGATGAATTCTGAATCTATAGTTCAGTAAATTACAGTATTGTTCTTCTAGTTGCTCAGGCTAGAAGTCCTGGAGGTATCCTTGACCCCTCTCTTTCTCACACTGCCTGGATCCAGCTTTTCAGCAATTTCATAGTCTCCACCATCAAATATCTAAAATTCAACCACTCTCTACCAACCTTAAGGCCACCAACCTTATTCAAGTCACCATCATCTCTCATGGAGATTATTGTAATAGCCTCCTAATTGGTGTTCCTCTTCTTTGCCCTTATATTCTATTCTCTACACCATAGCCACAATCGTCTTTTAATATTTTTGAGTAAGATTTTGCTTGCAATCTTCCCATGGTTTCTCACTCACTTTGAAATCAAGCTAATTACTTTTGCTATGACCCACAAAAGCTTTCACAATGCGGTTCCTTGTTATTGCTCTGATTTTGTTTCTACTATTTTTCCATATATGTCTATACTGATTTTTTGCTATTCCTTAAAAATGCCAGAAACACTTTTACCTCAGGGCCTTTGAATGTGACATATACTCTGCCTGGAATGCACCCCAGCAGATATCCACATGGCTAGCTCACTCTCTTTAGTTCTTTACTCAAAATTATTATGTCTGTGATATTCATCATCCACCATCACTCTTCTCTAACATTTATCTGCTTTCTCTCCTCTAACGTTAGCTTTTCATCAACTCTTTTTACTAATATACAACATATTTTACTTATTTGTTTAATTACTCATCCCTAGCTCAAATGGTTTTGTTTGTCTTGTTTTATTCACTGCAACTGATAGAACCAATAACCTGGCTCCACAGTATTTTAGAAGTGCTTTTGAAAGAGGATAAATCAGATTTTGATTATACTATAACAGTGTTCTTCAGATCGTTGTCCTGAGGAATAGTGATTCTGTAAGAATACTTTGAGAGAGAAGAATTTCTTAAGTAAATTCTTTATATAGTATCACCCTCTTTAAGATTCCTAGTGCCCATTTGTATTTTAAAGACAACTAATAGTTTGGTGCTAGACAGCTGACTGTAACAATTAAAAGCACAAGAGCTCTACTGACTGTTTTAAAATTACAGTTCTTGCTGGGTAATAACGCTGTCATCATGGACACGTTACTTAACATCGTTTTGCCTTGGTTTTCCCTTCTGTAAATTGAAGTGAATAAATACTAAAAAGAGATGTTTTGAAAAATAATTTAATATCTATAAAGCACTTAAAACAATCTCTGGAACATAGTAAGTAATTGCTATTATTATTAAAAAAATCTATTAAACTTTGCTGAAGCCAGTGTTTATTTGTTCATACAATCTTCTCTCAGAACTATATACACATTTAGTTAATATTTGTAACATTCAGTCTTTTATGGGGCACACTCTTAAAAAAACAAAAATCTTGAAAATAATTATTCTAACTCCTCCTAAAGACTGCATTTGTGATTTATATGATTAATTTTCTGTCAATTCCAAATGCAATGACAACAAAATAAAGTCCTTGTGGATATTTTCTTTAACATCACATATTGGCAGTCAACTATAAAATACTATGGAAGATTTTTCTGAAATATGAATATTTTCTAAAATTTAATACTTTCTGTCAGATACAGTAAGTTCAGTCATGCTTTAATCCATACTGGGAACACAGTGCAGCATCCCTTCCCTTTGGTGACTGGTCTTTGCTCTCCTTTTACTGTTTTATATCACATCCACTTGACAACAAAATTTCCTGTACCAGTAAGACTCTAATTATATTTTTTAATTATTTCAGGTTTATTGTTACACAAATACTTATACATGTAGACAACATAAATTACAAGTTTTTATTTTACATTATTAAGCATGAAGTATAAAACTCTAATGGAATGCATTTCCTAAGAGATGGATGGGGTACCCTTTGTAAGTGCCTTTAGTAAAGGATTATTTTGTTTCTGATGCTTCAGAGGATCTTCCGAGCCCTGACACATAGCGATGCAGGATAGTAATATGGGTGAGAAGTATGCTTTCTTTTGTCAAGCTAAAGCAGAAAACAGGCTGTGTAAAACTATCTAAACTACAGGCATCTACATGGACAGATAAGCTTTAGGAAAGTATATATAAGAAAGTAGAGGATCTGGAAACCGATTTCTTTAAAATCATTTCAACTGTATACTCCTTTGAAAGTCTTTGCAGATCTTTCACAGCCATATGAAGATCACATTTTTAAATCATTGCAGTTAGCCTATTACGTTCCATGGTAAGTGGTCACTGCATGTCTGCACAAGCAGTGACTAAAACCTCTTATACAAGCAATAGGTAAAACCAAAACTTTTAACAACTCAAGATACTTAATTTAAAAAAACACCAACAGTGATATTACCAAAATACTACCTTACTTAACATTTCTGTAGCATTTTAATTTTACTATTACCTTCCACATGAATTATAACATTTATGTCTCTTCATTTCACCTCCATTTTCTTATTGATGAAATTGGAGTTCTGAGAGGTGATTTGTTCGCAGAAGGTGGAATTTAGATCTTTTGACTCCTAATGGTACTACAGAAACAGTACTGTTACTCTTTCTCAGGAGAAAATAAACAGTGTTTGGAAGTAGTGCATTAGTCTTACCACAGCAATGGTCACGCATTGTTTATCACGATGTTTGTACTTTCTTTGCCATATAATTAAGGGACTCATCATCTAATGAGTAAAAGAAATCATATAGTAAATTTACCCTTGAAAATTGCTTACATTTCTTACCGACTGTGTGCATGGTTTTCGATATTATAAGCCATTGCAGTAATTGAAACATGTAAAATGTTCAGGTACGTTATTTTGCCTGTTACAATATAAATACGTATATAAAAGATTTTACAACATTTTTAATGACATACCAAATGCATATTATTGAATTCATGTAAGATTCAACTCTATCCTTTGAGCATGTGACATCCACAATATACTAGAATAGTTTTAGGGTATGAGATTTGAGGGAGGTTTTGTTTTGGAGTATTTACTTGCTTTTTTCAGACAAATTTGAGCATTTTTATATAAGAGTAAAGACATTGAATAAAGAGAAGTTGAAAATACAGAAGAGGAGGCAGAAGGATATGACATCAGATCCCTAACCTTAGGCAATTTTCTGTCAGAAAACAATTATAATATTAATTATGTGATTATATTAACTAATTAATGGACAGAAGGCTATTTATCTTCAAATACTTCGCATAAATTAAGATTACAGTGAATCTGTAATGTCATGATACATAATTATCAAAAGCAGACTCTAATCTGTGGTGTTATATAATGAGAGAAATGGAATTGGCACTTATTAAAAATTAAAAAATGGAATTGCCTCAATATTCCTGCCCTTTCACTTCTATATAGTAAGTTTTAAGATCTTCTTGGGCCTGCCTCTTTTTTCTTTTGTTTCTTCATAACAGAATTTTAGTATTTATTCTAAAACTGTAGTTTCTAAAGGCCAATGAAATGAAATATTTCTCCTTTTCTGTAGCTGCACAAGAGCAGATTAACATTGCATAAACCTCTCTTTGCAGATATTATTAAGAAAGATAATTTGAAGACACCCCAGACTTTAGAGATTCGTGCCATGTCCTGCAAAAGTAACCTTTGACCTCCAAAAGTTCTAAAGTCTGATTTATTATACTTAACCATATGGTGCTTTGGTAATACTTAAACTGGCATTCTTTTTTTTTTATAAAATATATATTTTTTAAAACCAAAATGGAATCATTCGTAACTTCCCTCTTCTCTCATACCTAAGAAGGTAGTAAAACTGGTTGTTTTTTTTTTTTCAGACTCTTAGCTGTAGCACTCTGTTTTCAAGTACAATTGTACAAAAGAGTCAAATACATTTAACAAATTTTTGGAAAGGACGTATTTTTTACACAATTATGCTTTCATATTTTATGGAAGATTGTAAACTTTTAAAGTACCTTTTTGGAGTCTTTAAGGAGCAGAGTTTAAAAACAAATCGTTAAATAAAAATAAAAACAAATTGTTGTAACCTATTTCTAAATGTTATGCGTTAGCCTAATTTTAGTATTTTAATATTTATTAATATTGCTATCCACAGTATTGTTGGAAACAGACGTTTTGAAATGCAGTTCCTCCTCTATGAAGTACTTAAAGCACTCCCTCTTCTGCGCTATCCTCCGCTTACCATCATGTACTTGTCACAAGGCTTATAACATTTGTTTATCCATCCTTCTTTATAAACTGTGAAAGATTTCTTATAAACTGTGGAAGATTCTGTCCCTGGCACAATAACAGAAAACAACCATCATTTATTGAGAGCCATTTGGAAAGAAGCCAAGTACTTGTGACTGGTCCTAAGTGATAAGTTTAAGTAGTAAGACTAGCAATAAATGATTTGAAAAGAAAAAAATATCCTATCACATCTACACCTCATATAATTTTTTTAATTATTAGAATTTAGTATCACATAGTTGCACTAAAGCATGAACTCCTTGTCCTTGAGTACAGCGGAGCGCTGCATAGCTTTTCTGTAAGAATTATATACACATACTCATAGGATGTTGTGAAATCTGCCTACTTCTGTTTGCCTGTAACAGAGATGGGCATTCTTCATCTGTAGTTTAACAATATAAAGTACGAATTCTATTGAAATACTATGCTGGAGATAATATTCAATAGTGGTTAATAGCCCAGATTCTGAAGCCAGACTTCCTGGATTCAAACTTGGGACAGTTTATTTAACCTCTTCTGTGCTTTGGTTTCACTGTCTTTAAAATGGGGATAATTGATCTACCACATGAGGTTGTTATAAGGATTAAATGAGTAAATGCAGCAAAGACTTGAGTCTCTGGCACATAGTAACCATCAAAAAAAAAATATTAGCTGTTCTTTCTCAGTGATTCCCTCTATATTTTAAATTACACTTGTTTATTTGTATACTTAAGTTTGCCTATACTTTTGTCTGCTCGATTAATAAGTAGATCTACTCACAGTGTTAATGTATTTTTCTCCTACAGTCTAACTAGATGTTTTTATTTCTGCAAAACACCTTAAAAACATTTGTAAGATGAACAGGAAATGAATATTAAATGACATCTTTTTCTGGCCATACAGTTAATCTGTGACTTATAAGAGGTACATGTCTGTTATATGATGTCTATCATACATAAAATACATAAGTATGTACAGGATCTGAGATTACAGAAAAACATAAAAAATATAATTTCTGCTTCTTGAAACCTATACCTATTCAATTGACTATTATTTCAAAGCAAGTTTTAAGCAGGGAATTGATAAATAAAAATGATCTTCTAAGAAAATAGCATGATAATATAGATAGGAATGAAGGGGACAGACCTTAGTCTTAATTAGGAAGTAGTTGTAATAATTACTATCTCATGTAATTAGGACATGAGATAGTAATAAGTGGAATTAAGGTGGTTATCTAGAAACGGAGCTGAAGTTATATATTTAAAGTATACCTCAATGGAAAAAAAGTGATAGAACTTTATGTTTAATTCATCACAGGGGTTAATATTTATGCTACCAAGAGTAAATGAGCTTTTCATTGTTTTTGATATTTAAAGGTGGTGAGTTTTTTAATTCTCTTGATTTTTACATTACCTAAATTGCAACCAGAATTGTGAGATGTGATAGTCTAGCTGTGCATTCTTTAAATGTAAAACTGTCTCCTAACAATTTGTTTAAATTATAATGCAAATCTGCAGGGCATAAATGAGACCAAGTCAGACCCAACTCAGCATTAAGTTTTCTTTGCATAGCTGTTGAATTCTCACCATTATTAGCAGGTGTTACAATAAAACGTGCACTGTAATGATGAGCCAGTAAAATTAAAATGTATTTTGTAGCACAATGGAAACTTGAAAGACTCATAGTACACTTTTAAAATGAGGCTTTTTAATACTATAAATTTAAAATTTTTCTCATAGTATTGTATTCATAATAGTCTTCCACTGTTGTGCGTTGAAGAATTTCTCAAAAGTAAATCTCAGATACTTTAAAATGTATAAATTTGAAGTGTTCACAAAAATATTACTACAATTTTATCACATCCAAATCTTGTGCCATATACACAGAAGGAATTTAAAAATACTTTGTGATTCAATTTTGTTTTGCAGTGATCGGCATGTTGGTAAAATTTATTCTAAATCCTCTTCCTTTCTGGATTATGTCAGAAAATCTTTAAAGAAGCTTGAATTAGATGAGTCCAAGGTGAGTATGTGATTACCCATTGTTTTCATAAAACCAGGAGAATTTCTATGGGGTAATGAATTGAAATAATACAAAATTATAGGCTTTCTACTTTTGTTTGTGAAAAATATTCTAAATTATATTGAAATCAAACCTCCATTATTTTTATTTCAGTTACCTTTCCTGTCAGTGTGGATAGGTTGCTGTTGTACACCTCCAGAGAGATTCCCTCTTTAGCTAATTCAGGGTAAAACCTGAATAAACCAATGCAATTCCAAAACTCCTATGCAATTCTCAAATCAAAATACAATAGAAAGCAAGACAACAAAACAAATGGGAAATGTAAGTAAAGCAAGAGAAAGGGTTTTAATTTTGAGCTGCTTTTAGATAAAGATTATATAACTAATTAAAATTTAAAACTTTAAATTCAAAGAGCCTTTGAATGGGAGAATCATAGAAATTTCTAACACTGAGAAAAATAAATCTTAACTTGACTAAAATGAGTTATTAACTAAAATATTAATTTGAGCTTGGATCACTATAGAATATTGATTATAAATTAAAATAAAGAATAAAATATGGTTAAAGAAATGAAATGTATTTCTTGAAAGAGAAAAGTTACACAGATATGGTTAATTTATTTCAAAGCTAAAGGGCAATATTTATTGTACCAATTATCCATTTACTCCCCAGTTGCTTTATTACTTAAAGCAAATAAACTGGTACTAATCAGTTCCCTCCCTCTGTAAAATCACTATTAAAAAAAGCATTTCTAACTGATAGGATTTAAGAAAGATTAAGGTAACATACATAAAAGGCTGAACACAATGTTTGTACATAGTAAATACTAACTAAAGAGTACTAATTTGTATTATTCTGACCTTTTGTATATGTACTACTTATTTGTAATAACATCATTGATATGACTCTTATAAATATTTTTATTTAATTACCAAAATAAAGATCCTTCTAATCTTGAATAAATTAACAAGAATAGACACTGTTATCATAGTTATTTTATTTCTGGGTTTTGTAAAATATTTTTTAAATCAAAATAGTCTTTCTTCTAGTTAGTCTTAATTAGTGCCTATTTTTATTTCATGTCTCAATTTTATGTCTTGAATTTAATATCAAGAACACAAAACTTTGCATTATTTTTACTAATAAAGAACTAAGTTTTTACTTAAACTAGAAATATATTATCCTTTGCCAAAACACAAACAATAAAAATCCAGAAAGAATTTAACTTATCCTTTCTGGTACCTTTCTCGTCCCAGGTTTGTCTTTAATAATAAGCATAGTAAATGTTCCTTAATATGCTTATTTTATTACTGCTAAGAATATTTATAATAACTAATGTTTGCTAAGCACTTACTACATGAATAGTTTTGCTAAGGACATCACGACGTTGTTTCATTTATCCTTTACAAAACACTTAAGTAGATACTATTATATTTCCTGATGTAATGATCTGGAAAGAGAGACTGGGAAAAAGGCAAGTCATTGTCCCAGAGTAAAGAGCTAGCAAGTGGTAGATTTGTAACTTGGACATATATTCAGCTAGCATCAACACACAATGCAGTATACAAATGATGCATTATTGAATTTACACTTGAAACCTATATAATTTTATTAACCAATGTTGCCCCAATAAATTTAATTCAAAATAATAAAAAAAAAAACCTCAGCTGTTAACCACCACTATCCTGAGAAGTGAAATTAGAAACAAAAGAAAAAAATTAAGAAGACTAATGTAGTTAAGTATCACTATGTAAATTGTCTTAAATGATTATCTTTATTAATTAATAAAAGTAAGAATAATGCCCTACTGATTTTTTCATAATGCTATTTAAGCTCATGAAAAACAAATGTGTTGAATAAAATTAGTTAGAAAAAGAAAAAGAACAAGACACTTAAGCTGGAAGGCACTGGGGAAGGAAGGTACAGAACAGTGTAAGGTGTTTAAAAAGATATACTGGTGAGAGGAAGCAAATAGATGAGTCTATGTAATTGGGGGTTGTTTTCATTTCTTTGTTTTAGGGGTAGTCTTGCTTGTTTGTTTTAACGTTAACCCAAAGGAATTAAGAGTTGTGTTCTTCAGGCCAGAGTAGCTGGAAATAGGATGTTATTAAAAACCAAACTTATATTTCCAATTCAATGCAAAATCCTATTATTTTTCTCCTGCATCATGAAGCATCAGTGCTAAAATGAAAGTTTTGACCATGACCGCAGTAAAAAGGGATTTGAGTATAGTTTTATTTTTAAAATGAAACTAATTTTCACCTGAGATTCTGACTACTAAAAAGTATCAAAACCATTTATATGTAAAATATTAAATATATAAAAGTATTTAGAAGATCTCTAAATTATTAGCAAACTATATATAATTGAAAGTGTGGTGATTTGTTGATGTGTTTCTGATATTTTAAGGTACATATCTTTATGTATAAAACTATGTTAGTAAACAGAGTGCCTAGAAAATCTGCTAACATTTTCTGTATACATTTTTAGTCACAAGAAATCGTATTAAACATGTGGAAGTAAACAGAACATTCACAGACAAATCATCACCCCAAGGGAGACCAGAGCTGCATGTGCTAGGTATATAAGTAGCACATGCACAACTTAAAAGGTGAATCCATAAGTCCTGTAGTCAGTTGTGAAAGACAGCATTGGACATTTTCTCTTAGAGCAGGATTTCTGAAACTCAGAGGTGCTTACGTTTGGATAATTCTTTGTTGTGGGGGAAACTGTCCTGTGCATTCATTGTAGGATGTTTAACAAAATTCCTGGCCTCTACCCACTAGATGTCAGCAGTAGCATCCTCATGATTACAATCCAAAACTTTTAAAGAAAAAAAAAAAATCTCCAGACATTGCCGAAAATACCCTGAGCGATGGAATCACCCCAGTTGAGATCTGCTGTTTGAGTACTTGTCATCCGGGTAATTCCATATACAGTCATCTGACATTTCCATTATAAACTCCATGTTTAAAATTTTTTTTGCCATGTTACACCAAAAAGCATGGAGAGGGGAAGAAACAGTGATTCTGTTTTCACATTTTGGAAGACTTTTTATTCAAAATGATCCCCTCCTTGATCTTTAATTTTGTATAGCTCTAACCACTTAAGGATGATATTTAGTCTTGTATAAAATATAGGTCTATTTAAGAAGAGTGTTTAGATTTTACAGCAAAGTTAAGTTCAACTCTAAACCACTGGAAAAAAAAATATTATGGTGGAAGATAACTACCTTATATCAGCAAGTATACAGTTCATATTAGAGGGATTTCTTAAAATGAAATGTTACAGTAAAATTCTTGTAAAGTTTAATTACTTCTTTGTAAAACATTTTAATAGAGCTTTAAAGATGTCTAAAACAACAAAATCCTACTGATTAGCTTTACCTATACCTAAAAAATTAGTTTTTCTCAAACTTTATCTCCTGTCCCAAAACTTTGCTATCTCACCAAATTTCATAAAACATCCAAAATTATCTTTAAAGTTTTATATTTTCTTCATGGTCCACAGCATTCTATTCTTTCTATTGTAGTTATTACTTTCTGCTCGTTCTGTCTCTTTCCCCACACATATTCTGCAACACACAAATGCATGAGCACGCACGTGCAACACACACACACAGGATTTTGAAAGTGTCAGAACTAGTGTTGTTTGCTAGACAAAGAATGAGCTGGAGTATTTGTCCCTAAGAAGAGAGAAATAATAGGAGCTTATGATTTAGAGCTTGTGTGTATATGTTAAAAACATATAATGAATACTCAAATGAAGAAGAAATTTCAGATATTGAGAAGTTAATAAAGACAGTGAAACTGGTAAATTGATTGGGGGCAGGGTTTTATACTGTTGAATGTATAAAATTGAAAACCACTAAGCTAGAACCCTAATGGAAGTAGATAGAGAATAATTCATAAAAATAACTTCAGTTATTTTTTCAAAACCGGCCAGCAAAAGGAAAACTTGAATTATTTAGTTATTCTTCAACAAGCATTTACTTTGAAGACTCTCATCTGCTAAGAACAGTGTAAACTCTGGAGCTTCAAAGATGATTAATATATATAACCCATGGAAAAAGAAAACAAGTAATTATACTGAACTTAAAATAACAAACAGTTTATATAAAAAGTGTGGTGGAAGCATAGGGAGAAGGAGTGACTGACTCTGCCTGTGAAGATTTCACAAACAACATTGGTGCCTTAGCACGGTCTTGAAGGATGCCCAGGGGTTTACTAAGCAAACAAGGTGGGAAGGTAGGGAGCAAGGAACCCATTTCAGGTGTGTGGAGAGGAAGTAGCTTATGCAAACCACAAAGATGTAAGAAACGTGTTTCTGGACTCAGCATTGCTGGAGCATAAAGCAAGTGGAAGTAGGGGAGGCAGTGGTGAGAGATGAGGGTAAAGGAGAGGATACGTGGAGAACCAAGTCAATGATCTTTGTACATTAAATCAGAATTTGATCAGGACTAACCATAATCGCCAGGTGGTTTAAATACAGGTGGGAGGGAATGAATCATTCCACAGTATGGCCAATGACAAATGTAAGGAGCTCATAAACTTTTCTGTGTGGTAATATATCCACAAATGATCTAGACTGAATAAGTTCCTCTGACTCTAAAGAAACAGCGAATTCCTAATACAAAGTAAATATATATATAGACCTGTCATCTTTGATAATATGAGAAAAACAATGCCTTATGCCTGTAAATAAGTTCCTACTGCTTTTTGCAACCACCAAGTAATTGATTCATAGGAGAATTACTAATGGATGTTAAAACCCTTAGGTAAGAGATTTTTGGAGGACAGGATGTTTACACAAACTACCTCCCACAGATTATTAATTTCAAAAGTAGATAAGCCTGGTCGACACCCTATACCAAGTGATCAAAGTTAGCATCACCATTAATGGAACAAAATGACATTATCTGCCTCTGTCTTATTTTTTAAATAAATTTATTGGGATGACATTGGTTAATAAAATTATGTAGGTTTCAAGTGTATAGTTCAATAATATGTCATATGTATATTGCATTGTGTGTTCACCACCCAAAGTTAAATTTCCTTCTATCACCATATATTTGACCCCCTTTACCTTTATCTACCTCCCTTCCTCCTCCCTTTCCCTCTGGTAACAACTAAACTGTTGTCTGTTTCTATGAGTTTTTGTTCATTTGTCTTGTTCATTTGTTGCTTTCAGTTTTATATACCACATATGTGCGAAATCATATGGTTCTCAGCTTTTTCTGTCTGACATTTTGCTTGGCATGATAATCTAAAGGTCCAGCTATGTTGTTGCAAGTGACAATATTTCATCTTTTCTATGGCTGAGTAATATTCCATTGTACATATATACCATATCTTCATTATCCAGCCATCTAAGGCTATTTCAGTTGTTTTACATATCTTGGCCACCACTGCAATGAACTTCATGGTGCATATATCTTTACAGATAAGTCTATCATCAAGAAGACAAGTAATAACAAGTATTAGAGAGATTATGGGGGAAAAGGAACACTCATACACTACTAGTGGGAATGCAAATTGGTACAACCACTATGGAAAACAGTATGGAGGGTCTTCAAAAATTAAGAATAGAAGCACCATGTGACCAGGCAATCCCTCTACTGGGTCTATCTACCCCCAAAATTTGAAAACATTTATCCATAAAAATATATGTCTCTGTCTCGCACAACATATTTTTAAAAGAATTCAGTCCAGGATGTGGCACTGTATTCAGTCATCACGTTTCTAGTCACATTTAATTTAAAACAGTGTTCCTCAACTCTTCCGTCTCTCATGACATTGACATATTTTGAAAAGCCCAGTTGTCTCAGAGTTTTCTCATGAGTAGATTAAAGTTGTGTGCTTTGAGGAGAATATTTCATAAGGGATATTTGTGCCTTTCCCAGTGCTCTAGTTATTCAAGCCCCATCTCTATATCAAATCACATCATTGAAGAAGTATATGCCCCTGTTTACACTCCTGTATCTACAGTAGTTCATCCATGTAGGTTGCATTATAAGAATTATGATAAATAGTGTGCCTTTAACAAGATTTTAAGAAGGAATAAATGTGACTTATTTGATTTCAAGGAATGAACATTTACTCAGATTTTTTTCAATAATTGATGGTAGGTTATTCCAGCAATACATCTACTTATAAGAAAGGCTGGAATCTTTCAGTTTCACAAGAATTCAGAAAGGTGTGTACAGCCTGGTCTAATTAGGATGTAGTTTATTAATGGGAACAGGATTCAAAACAGACATAGTGATTCGGTTATTGTTACTTCCGAGCAATAATACATATTGCCTAAACCTTCACCATTATGGTGATTCAGCTCCTAAACTACCAACTATTTCAGTCTTTGTCCTGGAGCATTTTTATCTCTGGACTTTCACTTATTGATAGTTGTTTATTCATAACTATGCTCTTCACCTTCAACAAACTTCGTACATCACTTACAGTCCCCTTACCCTCACCCACAGAAAAAGATCTAGTCGAGTAATTTGATGTCTTTCATAACTGTCTGGATAGACTTTATTCCACACCATTTCATCAGCACGGCCACCGCATAGTGTTATTCACTTTTGCTCTGCACAAAGGCATCTAGCTAAGGGCACAAATAGAGCTAAAATTCCAGCCTATGTTCCATTTACGATAGTTGCTTTGACCTAGGGCTGCATCCACTCAAAGGTTGGGGAGTCTTTTTTATAATTCTCACAAAGACCCCATATCGGCTTGTACCAGCAATCCTGCCATAAGTCACAAATACCCTAAATCCAGTAAGATGAGAAAGGTAGAAGAGAGGAAACATGTACCTGCAGGAAGATTTGTGCATAAGCTGCAGCCCAATGTAGACCCTTTCCCCAAGCAGTGATTGGGCAGGAACAAATTAAAATGGAGCTGAGGGTTTGAGGCATTCCGAGTCCTAATTTAGTTGGTATGAGAATATTTCTCAATATTCAGTAAAGACAATAGTAAGAAACTTTTTTTATGTTATCTGGGTTCTGTTGTATCATAGTCAACATAATTTCTGTTTAATTTTTCATGATAGATGATCTCCAGAGAACATTCAGCTTATTTCTTTTTTACCTTAGCTGGCAAGAGGCTTAAAGCTAAATTTGTGCTTGATTTCAGCAACTGTACTTAGCTAGGTTATTTGGGTATCATGTTCGTCTCCCTTGAGTTATATACCCTTGAGAATTTATCCTTTCTTTAATAGCCCTACTATTGGTATTTTATGCTTTGTGTTATAAACTACCTCAAATTCTTCTTGAAAATAAGCATATTATTAAAAATAAAGTTTCCTTTAACGTATGACTGTATAGATCTGAGCAATTAAATTTGGGGAAAAAACAAGAATTAACAGACTTCTTTGAAATCATGATCAAAAACAATATGTCAAAGTTATATGCAAAGACCAAGCCTAATAACATTTTAATGCCAAATTCGCAGAAGATAAAAGGATATTTTTTATTAAACAATAGAACATTCTTATGTAATACAGGTTTAATTCTATTTAAGAATAGCCACATTGCCTATAAAAATTATATTTATTCTCCCAGCTAACCAAAGAAAAGCATTAGGTATAGAAATGTCTCCTTGGCAACCAGTAGCTCTAGGGAGTAATAGAAGATATAATCATTGAAAGGATAGGAAAACCCATTACACTTCTTACTTATTTTTTATTTAAGGAAGAAAAGCAAGAGCTGCTTAATTATTTTATTAATACTGTTAATATAGGAAAAAATTTTAAAGTCACATTTTTTAGATTATTAGAATTATTGTATAAAATCTACAAATGACTTATTTAATTCAAATGAACAAAAATGTAATTATATGATGTACCAGTAATCAATTTTAGAATGAATATGAGCTGAAATTTGTATTTGTAGATTATGCTGTTCAGATAGTAGTAAGTTCAAATTTTATTTCCATTAGCTAGTAATTGAACAGGTATACATTAGAAAATATGGGAAGAACTTTATGTATTACATTTCCTTTCTTTTTAAGAAAACCTCTTATTTTCCATAAATTTCAAGCTTAGGATGATTAGTTACATACATATCCTTTATAAAACTATGAAACATACTGAGTTACCTTTGCATTGTGTGCTCCAGAAGATTCTCAGTGACTTTCTTTTGTGTAATCACATGGATAACTTCCTTTGTCAATCTAAGACTGTCAGGCCCATTTCAGCCTCATTGTCACTGGCTTTGCCTTTCCTAGCTCCCTAGGCAAGGCCAGCTAATTAAACTTAACTCGCACCGTAGTTCTCGAGCCAATCATGACCTAGTCAAGGGTGTATCAGCATCCTCAGTGCCCCCATGCAGTGGTGAGAATTAGGTTAATTACTAACTCACCTTCTGATCCTGTAGGCTGGGGAGGATATCTGAACAACTGTGTATCTCTCATCTAGTCATCTAACCCATTCCCTGTTAAGTTGAAGTTTGGTCACCTTTGCTTATCTGGACCCCCTTATATGGATGTATAAAAAGACAATTTTAATAACTACATGGAGGAGAAAAGACAACTGTTACATGGAAAATAATTCCAAATAATTTATTTAGTTACTTTACCCTCAAGGAGATGGAGCATAACTCCCTACTCTTTAAGTAGGCTGCACAAAGTGCCTTTCTTCCAAAGCATACAGTATGGAAAGGGGAAAAAAGAGGAACTTTTCAGTGAATAAACCTGACAGACATTATCTCAACCAGGTAATCAAGGTCAGCATCAACAGTGATAGGTCATATTGATAGTATGTACCTTTGACATTAGGAACATGGCACTCCTACGAACTTCCTCTCAAAAACCCATAGCCCCAGTCTAATTATGAGGAAAGCATCCAATAAGTCACAGTGAAGGAACGTTTTGCAAAATGCCTGTCCAGTACTCCTAATGTTAGGATTAAATGAGATAATGTCTTTATTTTAAAGTTTTCATATAATCTCTGTAATCTAATCAGACAGTTGAGCATTTGATTGAAATAGTTGATTAAAGCATGAAATCATATCTTAAACACAGATTTTTTTTTTAACTTAAAAACATTAATATTCTTTCACCAAGCCTTTGGTGTAAGAGCAAGGCTGATTTGCTTTTTGAACACAGGTTTGCATATAGTTTAACTATTTGAAGTTCTATCTTCACTTTTTTCCATCAAACATATCTATAATGCAAAGTCTACAATATCCAGCTTTGTTTCACTTAAAGTGAAGCAACAGACTTGCTTTTTTTTTTTTTAAATAGGAGAGTTAAGGTGATGTTCTCATCTTTTCTTTGCAGAATCACACAAAAGCAACAAATAGAATGAGAAACAGGAACACAAACTCCTTTGACAAAATCAGAAAGCATGTTAAATCTCAAACCATGTGTGTTGTGAAGTACAACGAAGGTAAACAAGGAAGCAGAAAGATGCCAAGAGAACACGCCTAGGGTTATAGATCACCAACAAAACCAACAGAATACAGTTCTCTGAAGTGGCATATCCTGGGGAGCAAAATCATCAGTTCCTAGTTCATATGGTGCCTCCCAGTTTGGCATAAATGGGAAACAAAGAATATAGGAAAACCCAAAGTATCATATTGAAAAACCATGTTTGTAGGAATCAGTATGTCGGTGAGGCAGGATTGGAAAAAAGATTGTTCCAGGTTTTCCCATAACTACTGATCTCAGATGGCAGGAGAGAAGTAAAGACTAAAGACTGTAATTTAAACATACATAATTTTGTGAGATGAGACTTTTTGCTGGCTCGAAGTGTAGGCCTGGATCCAGTCCAATTAGCCTACTGCGGAAATTCGATCCAGTGGGTACTCACTTGATTCAAAGATGGGCAAAGGTTTAAAGAGGTGGGGAAGGGGCACAGTCTGGGTTCTGTACCAAGGGTAAGTCTTCTCTGGATGGCTACACTAGGAATTGAATGAGTCAAAGCCTTACTTTTTCACTTGCACTTTTGTACTTTTTAAATTAAAAAAAAAAGTGCAATAATAGAATAAGGGCTTTGAAAAAAATAATAAATTTATTTAGAGATTTGCAAAGAAATCTGAATACAAATCCTTTCATATTTTTTTACTCTTTTTATCCAGTCTTTCATTCGTTTTGACCATATGCAATTTGACATCAGTTTCTTCTGTTGACTTTCTTTTATCAAGCCCTTCACAAAGGCATCCAACTTACAGAAATAATTTTTTTGCATTCATATTTCATTGATTATATAATATTTATACCATTACAATAACTGGCATACTATAAAAAGTTGAGAAACAAATACAATTGATTCAGTAAGCATAAAGCTCCACTGGTAGGAACAGAAACATGTAGGTGGTCTAAAAAGTGGCCGGCTAACCACAGGGTTCACTATACTATGGATACAGTATGTTTCAGAGAAAAAACATTAATGTCTGTTGATGGATTTATTGATGTTAAATTACCTTAAATATGAATACATGTAATAATTGTGTTCCTGTTGTCTTTGAATTATTCTAAGATAAACCGTTTGGGATATATTGTTTTAAATTTTAATTTTATTCAAAATGTTTATTGAGCTCCTACTATGTACTCCTAGCATAGAAACAAGTAAAAGTAAGTATTTTATCATGACTTGTTGAAATTAACAGGACTAACAGGATGTTATTGCTGATTTTATTTGTGATATGCTGAATAACCTATATTGGTGCAGAAGATTGAAGTTAAAAGAATTTAGAGGTATATTGACTTGCTTCATGAACATCTTTAGAGTGCTTCAGATACCTAGCTTGTTTTAAATTTTTGTTGTGTTTATTTTACTTTAGGGGATTTTTGATAAAAATTTTTAACTGTTGTTAAACTTATTGTTATTTGTTGTTTTATCTTGAAGCTGCCAGAAAAAATTATAATGCACTACTATGAGAAGTATAAGCCTCGAATGAATGAGCTGGAAGCTTTTAATATGGTAAATCTCAGAATTAAACATATTAAATTGGGTATATTGCTTAGACTTGAATAGGATCTTATTAAATTTTATTATGGGGCCAACCGATCTATGTTGTTTTTCTCTTACTATAGGAAAACCGTTTGGGATCATTTCCTATTTCAGAACTATATTAGGTGTCAGTAATGTAATAAAGAGAACACATGCTAGATTTCTCTTAAAGTGTATTATAAATGCACAGAAAGAAGGTTCAGAGTTCTTTGAACACATATTGGTCTCAATTCTGTTATTTCACAGGCATTCCTTTTAATGAATTTCATTCTTAGTACCCCTTTAAAAGGCTTCTATCACATACATATAATGGCTTTTGGATTCTACCTCAAAGTCACTTAAAGGACATTCTTTTCCTATTATTACTAAAGAAAAACTTTTGATCTCTGCAGTATTCATTTTCTGAAGATGTACAGTGGGTATTGAAGATTTGGCCTCTTACAAACTTCTATAGATATATTTTCTTAAACATAGTCGTTAAGCTAGTCTTTTATTTTTTTCTTTGAAGTACCGCCATTCCTAACTTATTCTTCCTTTTAGTTGAAAGTTGTTCTGGCTCCTTGTATAGAGACATTGATACTTCTGGATCGACTTTGCTACCTGAAAGAGCAGGTAAATTATATTATTTTTAAATGCATAACAAATAGCTTTATTAAATCCAGTAATATGGATCTACTTATATCTAGGATAAGTTTCTTTCACATAAAACTTAAGATAACTTAAGATTAAGACATAATTTTTCTCATTATATTTTCAGTGTTTAAATATTTCATCTATTTTCAAACATAAACACGTGTGTAACATGTATTAAGCAATGCTGCCATAATAAAGCTTACATTCCTTCAATTGTATGGTAATTACTACATAGTAGGAGTGAACATAAACCATCATAAATGATGTATTATATAGCTAAAATTATTAAAGGCAAGAATTAAAAGATATATATGTTACATTTTGTAGGAATTTGCCTTGTTTCACTTTTAAATTTTTGACATATGCAGTCTAAGGCTAGAGACTTCTTTCTGATCTATGAAGACTGCTTCTGTTCTGTTCTTATCTATCTGTGGCTAAAAAATATTGTCCTTTTGGTTATCTTTAGGGAATTTTTTTTTTTTTTTGTAGATTTTACTTTGCTGTGATCAAAATAAAGTTTTATGAATTGTTTAAATTAAACTCATTTATGGATTCAGGCTTATGTTTCCACAATATTTTAACAACTTTGTTTCATCATATAGAAGCCTTCACGTTCTCCTTTTAAACAGGCTACTTGTAACAAATGGATTTTAATAAATGTTTGCTTTTGCTCTAATTTGTAGTTTTATGGAGAAAGGCAATTCTTAAATATTTAGAAAATGATGTATTTTCCTAAGCTGCTAACTCAAAAAGAGCTGCAAAGCTTTGGTTCCAAAGTTGGTAGGTGACAGAATCAGTTATATTTTACTAGGTACTTATCATTTCCCTTTTCAAAACAATTTTTATTGTCCTAAGTAAAATAAGTAATCAAAACAGTGTGCGCAAAGATTAATAGAGTGGTAATGAGGTAATAGAAATCATATAAATGTCAGTTTGTTAATGTTTTAAATATTTTATTATAAAACTAATACATATTTAGTTTAGAAAATTTTAAACAAAGAATATAAAAAATAAAATTAAAAGTAACAATAATCTCACTATTAATAATCTCACTATTAATAATCTCACTATTAATTGGCACTATTAAACTTTTAGTATGTTTTCTAATGTGTCTCTCATCTATATATACATTTATATTTATTGCATATATATGTATGTGCACATAATTTATACTTTATTTATAATTGGAATCAAAATATAAATGCATTTTGCATCTAATTTTTTTCATTTATTTTAGATGGATTTTTTTTATCATTAAACCTACAGAGCCTGAATAATGTTTCATTACATAATAATTTAAATAATACCCAGTTGTTGTTGGCAAATTGGTTTTTCACAATGACAGCAAAGAGGAACCTTGTTGTTCACTCTCTATGTACATTTTTAATTATTTTCTCAGCATAAATTCCTGAAGGTGAAATTGTAAATATTAATTTTATTCAACAAAGAATAGTTTTATATAGTTTGTTTTTTACGTAGTTTTTATCTTACAACATATAGTCTGACCTACCTCTCATTTTTATCATCAACAAGTGGTTTTATTTCTAAATCACTTATCAATTTACAGGAAGATATTGCATGGTCTGCTCTTGTGAAGTTGTTTGATCCTGTGAAATCTCCCAGATGTTATGCTGTTATTGCTCTGAAGAAGCAGCAATGATTTCAGTTGAAGCAAGGTATTAGATGTATCTGTGGAAACTATTGCTAATTTTGTTTTTTGCAACACTTATGTCATGTAATATTTTTAAAATGTTGCTTTATATTTTAAATAAAGAATACAAATAATATCTAACAACAGAATGTCATTTTCTTTCTCTGTCGAACCTTGTATTAATAAAATAAGAACTCATGAAAATATTATAAAAAGATTAACCAGCATTCCTGATTTAGTGCCTCAATAGGACATTGTATTCTGAGCCTTGTTTTCCCATTCAGTATTTGAGGCCTTTAATATTTGCTACATATCACATTTTTTCTTTTATTGACTCTAAAACAGATGAAAGGTATAGATGTATGTATAGTAAAATTAGTGCTGAAGCATTGCATTTTCCTGTACATTTTGGAAGGATTTTCCATGTTATCAGAAGGTTAAGAATCCATATTTAAAGGAAAGAAATACGCAGGAACCAGGCCGACATAAGTGCCTAATATAAAGCATATTTTACACTGCGTTTTAATCTAAATTACATAAGGAGATATTCTGTGCCCTTAAAGGAATATGCATCTTATAAGTGAGAAATTCATTTTAAGGATTCCTGAGGTTGTTTATGTTAAAATAAGAAATAGGTTGGCACTTAACAAAATTACCTTGTGCTTTGTAAAAAACCACCAAGTAAAGCAAGAATAAATGAAAGGTAACGAGCACTGTGCCCATGCAGTACAGGCTCCTTTCACCAGCAGAAAACAGGAGGTTTCTGATACACTCAGAATAGATGGACAGCTGGGAAAAGCTTCCTTGATGCCAAGCCAGAGACTCTCCTAAACAGAAAAATTCTCCTAAACAGAGTAAGTAACTGCTTTCTTAAATTTTGGAGTCTATCTACAGATGAGAAGGGTATTTGGGTCAAATTAGCCATTTTTTAAGCTTTTTATTCTAGAAATTTTCCAACACATCTAGAAATGGAGAGCAGAGTATAGTAAATCCCATGTACTCATCACAGGCTTTAACAATTATCAACATTTTACCAATATTGTTTCATCTGTACACACGAGTATGCACATGAACACATTCGCCACCTCCCCCACCAGAGAATTTTAAAGCAAATCTCAGATAGTTTATTATTTTACATAGTATATATTTTTAAGTTAAGGACTTTTTCCATATTAACATCTGTTACTTGTCCTTATTCATATTTCCATGATTAGCGCAAAAAGTCTTTTATATCAGTTCAATTCAGAACAAAAACAGGGTTCATATATTTGCATTTGGTTCATATGTCTCTTTAGATTGTTTATTTTATTTCCTCATATTGTTTACTGTATGAATAACTATCTTAGAATGAGCAGAAAACCTTTGCAGCCTTACTTTCTGTTCATAATTTTACCTCATGTAAAATTTTAAACTATTCTTTGATACCCAAATATTTATATAACATTTATTTCTCATTATAGTAAAGAAAAAACTTTATATGTGTAAAGCATTGTTTACAATAGAGAAGTGAATTACAACTGTATCCAGGAAACTTCATAGGAGTTCCCTATGTTTTAAAATGTCAGAAATTTTATTTTTTCAATTAATGTTTTTCATTTTTATTAATCAGAGACAAATGTGTGATTCAAGCCATCTAATCAACATGCAACGACCCGTACCATCACACTGAATGATGATATTTGAGCCAAAAGCAAAAAAATATAATATGTTAGTAGATTTGTAGTTTTATACACATGAATTCCCCTCCCCCCACCCCACATTGTAGTGTTTGTAGCTCTCATCTTAAAATCTGCTCTTCAGAATTTACTTACCCTTGAGCTAAAGAATGTTGTTCATTGGGGGAGCATCATTCTGACTATTACTGTCAAAGTAAGCTAAAGCAAAATTGTTAATATCTCAGAACCTTGTTTGCAAGATAATTTTATTTATTATTTATTTTATAAACATTAATTGAATGTCTACCCACTGACAGTATAGAGACAAACAAGATATTTCCTTGTCCTCAAAGAGCTCACAGTCCAGTGAGAAAGACAATAAAATTACTAATTACACTAGGTCAGAGCTGAGAAAGTCAGAGTTTAGGATTCTTTAATTAATTTGGGGGGAAGAAAGACTCATTAATATTAGTGCCATAATTTAGATTCATGTGAGTTAAATTGTTTTGTGGCCTTGGGTAAGTCATAGTATTTAGTGTGCCTTAGTTTTCTCATCTCTAAAAGGCCTATACGAATAAACTTACTCATAAGGTGGTTATGAGGAGTAAAAGAATAAACATATGTTATTGAACTTCCTTAAAATATCTCTACACAACTTGTTAATAAAGCAAAACTAAGTTTATTAGAACTCTGCAATAATAGAGGACTCTCCCTTGACTGTCTCTGAAGGGGTGAGTCAGGGGAGGATATTCATAGGGTTTGGGAGTCTAGGTTAAGTGGTTTAGGTGGAACAGACTGGGATTTGGGAAAGTTCATGACATAATAGTTTTATGATTGGTATCTATAGCAAGGAGAGTCTTGAACAAACTCTTGATAAGTAAACTGTTTTCTTGATAAGTGAACTCTTTGCCAAGGTGAACAGATTGTCCAAGATAAGTGAATATATGGGAATTTCCTAAAACAAACAATGAAAATATTTATTGGTTTACAGTCTTATCTTTTCTGGGCAAAATTTTCCTGTAACAAACAGATAAATCATGCTGACACACATGGTCTCAGTTCTTACACCCCATTGCTTTCTTATATTGATGCAGATGGTTGCAATTCTCAATGTAAAGCACTTAGTTCCAGATACATGATGCCTAATAGAAAAGCAATAGTTGTGTGTGTGTTAAATGTCCTAGAAGGATAGAAATGGGAACTTAACCATATCTATAGTATTGATTTTACAAGGGAAAAAATGTGTTCTGTATTCTAATCAAATAACTTACAACTGGATTTTAATATCCCAGAAGCTAAGCAGGGTCAGGCCTGGTTAGTTCTTGGATGGGAGACCACCAAGGAAGAGCAGATGCTGTAGGCGTAAAAAAATTAAAAAGTAAATAAAAAATAAAGGCTTGTAAACCAGACAAGGTCCTTGCAATCTGTGAAGTCAACTAAGGGTTGCCTCACCTAAAAAAAAAATCTGAGGAATTATCTACATTTAAGAGTGGATTTGATTATTAGATGGAAAACATTGTTAAGTTTCACAGTAATTTTGCTTGCTGAAGTAATCTATTAAGATTAATGTTTATTTCTAGGATAATTTCTAACTAGTTGATTATAGGTATAAATGCAGAGACTTATACAAAAGGCCTTTCCATATTACATGCATTCTTTGGTCTGTGGTTTTAGCTACTATACATAATAATGATTATTTCTTAGTGTTAGTACTTATTATAATTAGTACCCGCTTTGAACATACATTGTTATTCCAGAGTCTTTGTCATGAGGTACGAAGTTCCATCCCTTCCTAGCTGTCCATGAGTTAAATTGGCTTTTTTGTTTTTTGTTCCGTTGTTCCCCCCTAGATTTCTGCTGTTCTTCTACATTCTTTAAAGTTTCTTTCCAGATTGCATAGAAACATTTTCTTTAAATCTTAACTTTAGTTCATTCTTCTGAAGCCATCTAAGAATACTCTTGCCATCATTTCTTTGAAAATGTATATTATAGTCCAGAGACATGCTATTAAAATAGACACAAGTGAACAGGCTTCTAATCTTCATTTTTGGTGATCCTGACTTTAATCTTCAGGAGGCCTAGAATTGATAGAAATGACCAAGAAACACAGATGAGGCTCCTGGAATATGTCTGTGCATGACTTCCACAAAAGGTCTCTATAACTCAGTTGGATTGCACCTCCCAACAATTATCCAGCATATTTCTATATCCAGCACCTAACATAGTGCCTGCAACATAAACTGTTCATGATGAGTATTTCTCAAATAAATGTATCAGTTCTGCCTTAAATTATATACCAAAATGTCCTATAGAATTATTATCTGATGGATTTCGGTCTTCATGTACTATAAAACATTGATTTTTGCTAGGCGCTCTCTTAAGGACTTGTATTAACTCATTTAATCCTCACAACAACTCATGAAGTAGGTATATTATTTTATCCCCATTTTTTAGATTAGGAAACTGTCAGAAGTAAATATTAATCTCTGAAAAAAATGACATTCTAGGCCTCACATTATTTCTACATTTTTGCCAATACAGTGTCTGGCATACCTCCAAAAATGACCTGACTTATAGTGATGTTGAAAAACGAGAAACTACAGAATAGAAACCATAGGGCTTCCATATATTTCAGTTATGAGTCTCTAAAATAATCGTTCTTACTAAGTCATGAGATAAAAGGAAAGACTGAGATTTTCAGCAGAGAATTTGAAACTATAAAGAAATACAAAATGGAATTTCTAGAAGTGAAAAAAATACATCAGCCAAAATTAACTATTCAACATCAGCCAAAAAAACTATTCAGCAGATATGCACTAAAGAGAATACTAAAGTTTCATGCAGGAGGAAATGATCTCAGATGAAGGGCTGGAAATGAAAGAAAAAGGAATGCCAGTAAAGAGGTTACATAGATAAATTCAGGTAAATATTGACTATATAAAACAATAATTTCTAGTGAGAATTAAAAGATATATATGATTGAAAGAAAACCAATGGCATACAGGAGAAAGTAGTAAATGAAATGAAAATTTTCTAACGAGATTTTTTTCATTGACCATGAAGAGCGGAATAGTAAAAACTGTTATCAGACTTTGATAAGTTAAGATTGAGTGTTGTAATATACAAAGGCAACCACTAGAGTAATTATAAAGAATATAACTTCCAAGGTAATAGAAGAAAATAATGAAATGATACTCTAAAGGGAGCCACTCAGAGTGAGCAGAACCATGAGCATATATTTTTAGATGTCTCTCTTTATATAAACAATGTGAGTCACCCAAAATTATCCTGTCAATACCATTCTGGCAGCCCAGTCTTGCAGGATCCCATGGAAGAAATATAGTGCCATTCAACAGGAGCGGTCTGCTTACCTGGCTGCCCTCCTAGGACTGTGGCCCACTCATGGCCCTCAGGTTCACATTGTATTTCAGAATTTTAGAGGATGTCAGATTGAGTCTACACGTGAGGTAAAGGGTAGGAAGAGAATGACCCAAAGGGGAGAAATGGAGACTAGAAATCAAACCATTTCCAGTTTCGACTTGGACTGCCTAACCCAGATAGCACTTCAACCCAGATTGTCTGTGCAGGTAAACCTCTGTGAATAAAGGCATAAGGAACAGATTTTAAATAAAAAAGAGAAACAATAATGCTCTATTTTCACTTTAACTCATATGGACAAAACTAAAAATTGAAAGCAAAGGAGGGTTCACATTTAATGTATAGGATGTTGAGCCTATGTATATACCAACAATGCATTTGAAGGGTCTGCATTTACATGCACATTTCCAGTTTTTAGTAAATTTAGAAAGTTTAGGAAACCATCCCTTAACAACAGGTTTTACAGTACTGAGAATGGTATTTAAAAGTATTTAGAACATAAGAACTGAAAGCTTTTGTGAGGTAAGTGATTTTCTTGGATAACTTTTCCCTTATTAATAGCAAATACTGTTGGTTATCTTGAAAATAAACATTTGAAATTCTTTAAAAATATAATTCATATTTTAGATCTCTAACACAGTTTTAATATCCACATTTGTTAATGAGAATATTGCTAATGTGTTTTTATTCTAATAAATTTGTTGAAGATGCTTAGAGAAGAAAGGAGTTCATTAAAATTGCTGCCGTTAATAGCATAACTCCTACTTTTAAGATTAGTGAAACAATGATAGATTCAGTCAAGATCTCCTTACCTTTCTTTTATTAGGAAAATTAAAACTAAATCTCATGGAACTTTGTTTAGTTAAGCAATTAAAGCAATCTTACAGAGCTTCTGAAGGTCATAGTGACCTAGTAGAGTTACATCATATACACATTTTGTCCTAATTTTTAGATTCTAACCCTCTCTACAAGATTCAAATGCATAAGAAGGATAGGAAAGCTGTTTGTTGGAGACAAAACAAAAATGTTATCTTAGAAAGATAGGAAAGAAGTCCAAATCTCTATTATGGCTTTTTAAAGTACAGGCTATATATGTTTCTGATCAAGTAAAATATAAAGTCCAACAAAAATTCATTAAACATCTTCTATAATACTATGTTGTGTGCTTTAACACTTCCCTCAATTCTCAGAGCAACAAACTAATTTAACAATATGCATTAACAGTGTAGATTCTTAATATTAAAACAATAGTATAAACTCAAGGAGCAAATAGTAATACTTTAGAATAGTTCACCCATTACCCATTCACTCTAGGAATATAATTGTTATCTTGAAAGCATAATGATCTTTCAGCTCAATGTTCATAGGTTTTTTAAAAGAATGATTCAATGATAAGAATGCCATCCATGTTTCAAATAATGTATTTTGTTTTTACTGCTTGAGATAATATATATTATACTTAGCTTTTATAGTCTCATAAGTTTTAATCAGAACTTTGCAATTTAAAGGTAAAAGTTTCAGCCTGAGGCCACTTTGCCACTTTTAAAAGAATTGAACACTAATGATAACAGTTAATTGTAACTCAGGAAGACCAATTTAAAAAAAAAAAAAAAAGGAAGCTTCCTGAACAAGATATTAACTTTGATATTAAAAGGCATCTTAAGATAATTACTAAAAACAAACCTAAGGAGAATTGCTAATTATTAAATACAAATACTTTGGCATTTTACATATACATTCCAGGATCACCAAAAGATTCAGAAAGAGGGTTTTATAAAAAGATTCATTTATAAATTTAGTGTGAAAATTTCAAAGCAAAATTTCAAAAACAGCCAACCAAACGGATATGCACACACATCATAATGTTAAGCGATAACATTTTTAAAAAACTGGTAGACATACAGCAAAGTCTAATTTACCAATACCTACCTTTCTGGACATGAGAGTGACAAATAGAAATTGTAAGGAATTATTTCAATATGTAAAAACACTTCTTCAACCGGAGTCCACTCTGACAGTGTGCTTCCTCATTCAAAGATTAATTTCCAGTCATAGAATTAATATAGAAAGCAAAGATTAATCAGAAAACTCCTGCATCACTTCTTTTTTTTCATGTGTAACCTTAGAGTCTTTTTACTCAAAAATGCATCCTCGGACCAACAGCATTGGCATCACCTGGGAGCTTGTAATATTGAGAATCCAAGTTCCTACCTCAACCCTACTCAGAGCGGGTATTTTAAGGAGATTCCCAAGTGTTTAACATTTGAAAACCCAGGCTTAAAGTCGCTCCTCTGAGGTGGTTTTATGCCTAAGAACATAGAAGACCGTACCAGGATCTGTAGCGTCTACTGCATTCCAAGACTGGGGAGCATGCAAATCCCAAGGGTATTCACTCACAGCCATGCCCTAAATGGATCCGCATCTTGGCTCATGCTCAAGAGGTCTGCATCTAAGAAGATTAGATTCCTCTCTTTTCAATCACTGGCAGAGGAATACAGTGGAGACCAGAATTTCACAAATTTCCTCTTCCTTTAGCTAACATTTTTTAACAGGCACTACTCCAAGAGGTATTATTAATAAATATTGGGTTTGAATTATGATTTGTTTTATTTTGTTTTGTTTTGTTTGCAACCACATCTCACAACTGACTATGGCTGTCTTTTAATTTAATGCAAAATATTTAATTTGAAAGTTAAGAATGTAAAATTTCTATTTTACCTATATATCTACCATAAAATTCTTAACTTCTAAAAAATGTATATAGCAGTTAAGAGCAACTCTTCAAAAGGCTTTTGTATATTTTAGTGGATTCTCTACTCCATATGCTGTGCTTTTCCTGTTTATCTCTAATTATGCCATCTTATCACCCAGAGGATATTTTCACATTAGTAAAGATAGTAAACTAGCTTACACTGGAATTTGCACAGAATTTATTTTAAAAATCAAGATATGGTGAATCTATTAAGGCAAACAAATTGGGTTCCTGGGCTAAAGCTCAAATTGCCTTAATGTAGAAGCTGTCATTTTTACAAATCCAGGAAAAATGAACAAGGAATTTGGCTCTAGAATAAGATAGTCATGCCATTTAAAACTCTTTACTTTTTCTCCTAAAAAAAAAAACATATTTAATTTATCATATTTCCACCACCAAGTAATTATCTTCAGTTGGTCCAAATGCAGGCATTATTTATATTTTCCTTAACAGTCAATGTATCATTTTATCTTCTGCATCTTTTACTTAACATTATCTAAGAAATACTTTCCCATAATTCTATATGTACTGCCTTCTTGATGATCACTTTTAATGACTTCATATAGCCCATCTTAATGAGACATACTCTTACCTATTACTTTATTGTAGGACCGTTAGGTTGTTTCTAACCTCTTGTTATTGTACCTAAGACTTCTGTAAATGCCTTTAAGCATATGGCATTATAATTTTCTTTAATAATTTACTCTCTAAGGATATAGCCCCAGAAGTAAGATTACTAGTTAAAGGCTGATAATATTATTAAGTATATTGTATACATTACTATTTAGGAGCTCTGCTTTTTCTATTTCTTTTTGCCCCTTTGAAACTGCCAAGGCGAAATTTCTCATTTTTAAACAAATGTATGGAAACTTGAATTTAGTTTTTCTCACAAAAGCTTCCAGCTTGGGAAATCATTGGTGGTCAAACACAGGATTCACAGACAGCTCATGACAATGAACTTCATACTTTGAAAAGTCCCTTGCCTAGATATTTGTACATAAAATGCAAGGAAACATAGGCAAGCAATCTAATAATGACTTAACTGAAATCAATTCAGATAACTAAAGTCTTCTACATAAATGTACCAATAAACTTAATTTAATATACCTTCCAAAAATAAATGACCAGTCACCAAATATAAGAATAAATATAAAGATTTTCTATGTGCTCTATATGATTATAAAAAAAAAAAAAACCCACTATTCTTTGTTGCAAACTCTGACCTTTTTTCTATCCCAAAGAAATCACCTCCAATCTAGTAAATGCTAAAAGCATATAGTTTAGCTAAAATTACGAACAGACACTGAAGGTCAATTTAAACAGATGTCATATTCAAAAAGCATTTTTACCCCACTTAACATGAATTAGTTAATAGATGTCGAAATGGCCAGCTTAACAGGAAGAGAAGAATGGGGCCACTTCAATTACAGATTTCATGGAATCCCCCAGAAGTTCATCATATTCAGTCCAAAAATGTTGCATAAGTCCCTTTCTGGCAAGTAGGATATATCATCAATTTCTCTGACAGTTTTGAAAGTCTACTATTGAAATTGTTTTTTTGCCATTCCAGGCTCCATGGAAGGTTCCAATATGTTAACATAATTCCAGATTCACTATTTTCTAGTGTGCTGGCATCTGAGCAGCTCTCTCTGAAGGAGTCTTCTTGAGTGGCTAGATCTGTTTTAAAATTTTTAGAGATGACTTAACTTTTTATTTCTCTTATACACATACATACCATTCATACATAGTGTCCTTGGCAACTACTCAATTTTTAAAAGGTTTTTTAAACTCCAAATGACACGATGGATTATAATAATAATGCCTGTTCTGCGTTGCATGCTGTTTTGAGCATTTGTATTTATTAACTTATTTAATCCTCACAACAATCCTAAGAAAAAAAAGACTATCTTATTTCTGCTGCCTTACTGGAGAGGAAATTCAGATACAGAGAGGTCAAACAACTAAGGCAGAGCGCTATGGAATCGTAAAGTCAAGGTTCAAATCCAGTCATTCTGGCTTGAATGCATCATACCATAGATGCTGTCTTCTCTCTGATTATTTGACGGACTTCTATGTTGGTCTTCTTCATTTTTTTCAGTTTCCTTTTGAGAAAAGCAGTATATTGGCAGATGCATAACCCCAAGACTTCAAGCAGTTGATGATTTCTTGTTTGTCCTGCCTCTAAATAGGTAGATCTCATAATCTACCAATCATAATCTACTGTTTTTCCAATGGTTAAAATAATATTTGTTTTTTTCTTAGAAATTCTAAAAAATGTTTTATTATTAGAATAAAGGAAAATATGTATAATTAAAATCCTGTATAGATTTTGAATTTTCTGTCCAAAATAATAATAAATATTTGCTTTATTATGTGTAAAATTAAAGCTAGAAATTCGAGTCACTTTTGCAAAATTATCTAACAAAACCTAGAAGTGCTGAAACTCAAAATAAGTGACAATTTTAGGCAATATTCAGACAAGGCCATTCAATTACAAGCCTGGAACAAGACAGACAAGGCCATTTGCAACATTTTTTCTTCTAACTAGAATGTAACTACTACTACATTAGCAGTGAAACCCTCAGCCCACTTTAATCCTCCTGCTAAATGATGAAGATTCCAATATGCACCCTAGAACCCATAGGCAAGTTTGAGCTTAAGATCTATAAATGGCTGTTTAAGTCATGAGCATTTAAGTAATTACTTGACTATCTAGAGAGAGAAGGTACTTGGGGGCGGGGGGGTGGGGAATGTTATTCAGGAAAATAATATCAGCTGACAACAGAAATATGTTAAACCTTACTAAGAATTTAGTAGAAGACAGATGGTGGTACCTGCAAAACTGACTAATATCCTCAAATTAGATTCTTTTATTCAAGAGGGAAGAATTAATGATGAAGAATAGTAGTGAGGACCAGGAAGAAAACTAACTCTTGCCTCCTCCACTTGGCCCCCTGCCTCTCCTCATGGTCCATGTTCTATGAGAAAATAAGCATCCTGAACTGGAGAGAGTTGCACGGGAAGCAGTAGCTTGAGAGTTAGCTGAGCATCAAGGAAATAGGTGTTTGCTGATATAGGGTAGTCGATTTTCCTTAACTAAAGAAGGATTTCTAGAAGGCCTCACCAGACAAAAAAAAAAAAAAAAAAAAAAAAAAAAAAAAAAGCAGCAGCAGTGGAAAAATAAGTGAGAAAAAGTAGGAACACAGCAGGATGGACATAAGAGCATGAGAGGGTTAGGTGAGGTGATTGGAGGTGTTCATCCACTTGGGAAGGATGGCGGGTGAAGGTATGTAGTTGCAAGTTTTTCGTGATTCAAACAGAGGCCATGAGAAGCCTCTGGTGGTCGCTTTCTGTCTCTGTGTATAATTACCTCATCCCAGATAAGAGATGTTGTACAATTAGCCCAGGTCAAACCTTTTCTTTACCTTCTTACCCATTAATCTCTACTCACATTTCTTTAGCCACATCAAAAGTCATTTTCTCTGGAAATCTTCCCCAACTGACCTTGGCAGGCCTTATTATTCCTTCCTCCATCTTCCACAGTAGATTGGCATACTTGTGTCATGGTAAGTAAAATATCCTCACTCCACAGTGGAATTCAGAGATGTACGTGGTTTACCCAAGGTGACCCAGGTTTTCTGACTCTGAGATCAGTACTATTTAATTATATTATTACTCCCCTTCTCCCCAGGAACAGGGAGGAACCTCATGAGTGAAAAATTTCCACCACTACTTCAGGGTTTGTTTTTATGTTAATTAAGAAAGTGAATAAAGGCTTGTGTTAGAAAAGGTTTGCTTTGGATCCTATGTTCTGATTACACCATGGAGAGGTCTTATGCCAGGATAGCCAAACACAGACTGGAACCTGACTTAGATTAGGACAGTGATGTGTCAGACTAATTCAGACGTAGTACTCTGGTTATGAGCATGCAGTGGATATCGGCGGGCTATTAAGAAATTAGCGGGAAAATGGTTACACTCGAAAAAAATATAACATTGTACCTTGAATTTGGAAGCCTGTGCTCTAATCCTGATTTTGCCACAAAGTGTGTGACCCTACATAAGTCATTTCACTTCTCCAGGTCTCAGTTTTCTTATTTATATGATTAAAGAGTTAGAGTTGATGATTTCTAGGATATCTTTTAAGTAACCCCGTACACCATAGCCATGGCTGGGCTGAGGGGCAGATTGTAGGCTTAGTGGACAGCCCCAGAATGCTGGTGGGGCTGGCAGAAACCCCTGTAAACAGATCAGCATCATGGATTGCTCCAAATAAAGCTATGCTGTGCTCAAGGTGTTACCTCACATTTGACTTCCTATGGGATCCCTTTGGGAGATCTCAGGATCTGCGGGAGCATTAGATTATCACTTAAGGAAGAGAAAGAGGAGTGAAGGAAGTGGAGGAAGGAAGATTTTGCAGAGTAGACATCCTTTGCCGACCTCTTACCTTTCCTACAAATTACCCACATCACTTCTCCTTTTACTAAGGGTAGTTCCATTATCTGTGCTCATAAGTCCAGAATCACTGATTTATTCCAGTAAAAAGGCAAATATCTAAAGTAATAAAATACATGTTTGAGAAGGGGAAAACAAGAAAAACTACCACTAAACTCTATGTCCTGTATTAACATCTGCCTCCCTTCCTTTCTTTTATATTACAAGGTTTGAAGTAAAGATCCTGGTTAAGGGGAAACCACAACTCTATCTCCACTTCCTTCCCTCATTCACTGCCACATCACAGCAACCAGATGCCTACCTAACTGGCCAGTGCCTCAACTGGTATCCAGATCACCATATCCAAAGGACTCTTTCTTGACCATGCCATTGTTGAGGACTCCCTTACATAAATAAACTTTCTTAAACTACAGATATCATTCAAAGTAGCCTACCACATTCTTTTTTCTCCTTGTTCTTATCTCCTACCTTAGGGGTAAAACCAGGCAGCCATGTTTTATGCTCAAGGCTCTCAAGACCACAGGTGATGGAAGTATACACCTGGGCATGGCAGCCTAGATCCCTGATATGACCTAGCTGAGAAAGAAGAGTTATACCTATTGAATACTCTTTTTCTCAGGAATTTGAAATAGAAAACTCCATGTAGTGGGAGCTGAAAGGTCATGTGTATGAAGAGAATTTAGAGGTAATGTCTGACCATGGAAAGCCAAAGTTATGGGGCCAGATATTATGACTGATCAGAGAAAGAGATGGTGAGAGAGTAGACCTATATAGATAGAGAAACAGAACGGCCATAAGGCTCAGGGAGATGGAGGAAAAGTCTGACCCCCAAGAGTTGTCTCCTGGAAGACAAAAGAGCTGGTGCTCCTAGAGTTCTGTCCTTCCTCTATGAGCTCCTTCTCTGCCTTCTTTACAGACTCTTCTCTCTTTGTCCTTTGTCCTTTCAATATTAAACTTTTCCATTGAGGGCTCCGTTCTTGGACCTTTTTCAATCAACACACTTTCTCAACAACATGGTCATGGCTTCCAGAACTGCCTGTATCTGACGATGTTTATACCTTAATTTCTAGGCTAGATCTTTCTCCTAAATCTCTCTCCTAAGCTCCAATTACCTGATGGACATCGTCATTCCCCCTGGGCATTCTACTAGCACCTCAAAATCAGCATGTCTAAAATTAAACTTTCCTGTCAAACTTACTCTTCCTATAATATTTCTTTTTTAATGAAGGAGGTTTTGAGCTGAAAACCAAATTTGCCCTACATGTCTCTCTCTTTCCGATCCATTTGAACATTAAGTCATATTCATTCAACCTCTTACATTTCTCTTCACCACCTCTCCTCTCCAGTCCCACTGCTACTGTCTAGTTCAGGACCTCATAACTTCCCTCTTGGCTTCCTTGCGATTAATCTCCTACTTCTGCTTATAATTCTTCTATGGCCTTCCCATTTTCTTACAGAAAAATCCTCCATGATGCTTCCCTGCTTACTTCATCAATATAATCTTTTGCTTCACTCCATCTAACCCTAGTTTCAAATTATCCAGACTTTCTGTGAGTCCCATAACATCTCCAGCATTGCCTCCAACTGGCTTTGTTCTCCTGATCCCTCTTCCAGGAAGGCTAATATCCCTTTCTCTTCCTGTCAACACTTTCCTATGTTCTTCAATATATATGACCTTGACCCCATATTTAAATCACTTTTTTTTTATTAAGTCCCAACTATACCCTGTACAGATAACTTTGATAGCATCAATATCACTTTAATTTTAAAATGTTTGTATTCCTCTTTTTAACCTGAAGGGGCAGAAAATATGTCATTTTAAATATTTGTCCTGTGCCTAGCTATGAAAGCATTCAGAACATGCTGAGGAAGAAAGGAAGGCAACGAAGATGCTATCTTCCATGGGAAAAACTAGTCTTCTATCTGAGAAGAAAGAACAATGCTGGGTAAGAGAAGTCATGAAATCTTATTGTCATAATTAAAAATGCCCTTCAAAAAGAGAAAAAAGAAAACTCTCCTACAGAGGGCAAGGAAGGGCACCATCCTCTTCCTTGGAAAGCATAATGTCACCTCAGCAACTGGCAGCAGAAACCCATTAAAGCTAGGCAGCCTGCTTCCCATAAGAATACCTTAGGAAGATGAAATAATTCCCCAAAATAACCAGAAACCCTCAAAAATATAAAATTTTTAAATTTATACTCTTATCTTGGTGAGAATTTGGGGGAATGTGTGGCTGAAACCTACTCCATCTAAGTTCTTACAAATAAAGTGAAAACGGAACCCATTGCATAGGAATTGGTCCCAAGACCCTGGCCTACAGAGAAAGGCTCTGTCATGGCTGATAAGAGCACTAAAGAGTCAAGTAATTAGTCCCTAATGAGCTGAGCAGCCCCTGTTGCAGCCCGGCTTGAGGAAAATGCTCAAGGACGGTTTCACAAGAAACGTCTTTGTAATTATCTCTGTTTAGGATGTAATAAATGACTCATTTAATTCAGGGTGGGAAAGGACCTCCACTGCTCTAGACTAGGTGCCATGGGCTGGAGTGCTAAAGGGGAGACTGAGGCTGTAAGTCTATATCCGAGTATCCTTACTGTTTGTACCACTGTATCTAAGTTAACAATCACTTGCCACCCACCACCCCAGGCGTGAGAGAAACTTGCGAAAGCCAAGGAGGCAGGCACACTGGGAGCCGGGGCGTGCACTTAGCAATGCAGGAGAAATAGGGAGGGACTGGCAGAGGGAGGCACAAGAAATGGGGCTCTTCATCTCCTAACAGCTTCTGGAGAACAAAGGGCCTCAGAAAAAGAACTTATGCCTGCAAGAATAGAATGATAAATGCAAGCTGAATATTCTAATCAAGAGTGGGAAGCTGCTTTGGCTTCCACTTTGTGAGAATAAGTTTCTTGACAACATCCTGAGAGAACTGGGGGACAGGCAATGCATAATCCCTTCCTTAGCCATTCTTCTACCCCAGGACTCCAGGCAGTGTTGAGTTTGATGCTTGCACGTGTTTCTTCTCAGTAAAACCATCTCTTCCTATTCTAGTTAATGCTTTCTTATTCTGCAGGTTTCCACATATGTGTCAATTTCTGTGGGAAGCATTTGCTGATATTCCACCCCCTCCTCCACCACCAACCCTCATCTAGGTCACTCCCATGTGTCCTCATTACAGCATAGGTAAACAGTATATTGTCATGCTTACTTCCTTATCTGCCTGTAATACTGGGTCTAAGTTCCTCAAAAGCAGGAACCATGCGATACACCTTTGAATCTCCAGATTCTGACGTGGAACATTGTCCAATCTCACATATTTAATAAAGGTTTATTGAACCTTTATTGATAAGATGAAATTATATATAGTATAAGGTGAAATAAGGCAAAGCTGCTAATATTCTAAACTGAAGCATTGAGGACACTTTTCATGGATTTCCCAGAGTGGTGGACAACCTAAGCAGTAGCCAGCTTGGAAATGCTTTGGGGGCACTTTCTCAAACAATTTTTTAATACATAGTAAAATAAATAATATGACAAAGGAAACCAACCATGTCGAGATAGTTACTAAAAGTTTTAGAAATTATAATTTAGTCGTGTTTCTTTATTATCTTATTAAATAACAAGATCAAGTAGCAGTTCTAAAATCCACTATAATTTTGAAGTAACAATAAAAGTGAACAACTGTAATGCCACATGAAAATATCTATACCTTCTATTGGCAAAAGTCTCAGGTACTGCCAATAGTACTGAGGTTTGTTGTCCACATTTATAACTGAAAGAAACACTGAATTTCAATTAGAGGTTAGTAAAAATAAAGAAATATATTTTATCCAAGACTCAAGGCCATGGAGTCCCTAAATTCTATCTGCAGATCACCTGGGTTCAGTAAAGCCCATGCCTATGTGATGTAGGAAAACAGATCACCTTAAGTAACATCTAAGAATAGCAACTCTTCCGTCTTGGGAGGAAGACTATATCTTCCCAAATCAATGCAAGCCTCCACTCTACCTACACTGTATGATCTACTACTTCAGGAGCACTTAGATTTTTGGAGGATATCAGTATTCACTTTATTTATTTTAAATGTAAGAGTTTACAAGACTCACTGTAAAACTATAGTAATCAAGACAGTGTGGTGTTTGTTCGAAGCTATAGAGATTAATAGAACAAATTGTGAGTTCAGAAATAGACCTACACATATTTATTCAGTTCATTTTTGACAAAGGAGACAAGGCAATCCATGGGGAAAAAATAATCTTTTTAATAAGTGGTATTAACATAACAATTGGATATCAAAAAATTTTTTAAAAGAATAAAGGAATCTCAACCCTTACCATATATCACATATAAAAAGTTACTTGAAATGGATTGCCTATATGTGAGGTGAAAAATTAAAAGAAAAAAAAACTTCTAGAAGAAATTTTAAGAGAAAATATTTGTGAAGGTTGATTAAAGAAAGATTTCTTAGGATATAAAACTTTGAACCATAAGTGAAAAATATGACAAATTGGATTTCATCAAATTTAAAATGTCTGTTTAAGTGACACTGTTAATAAAATAAAAAGACATGCCACAGATAGGCAAGAAAAAAAAAATTGCAAAGCACATAAGTGATAAAGCACTTGAATGCAGAATACCTAAAGAGTAAGACTAACAACAGCCCAGTAAAAAGAAAGTCAAAAGGTTTGAACAAACTTTTCACTCTTAAAGAAGATATACAAAAGACAATAAACACATGTAAAAATATTTAAGGTCATTAATCATCAGGGAAACATAATTAAAAGCATAAGGAGATACACTACACATTCATTAGAATGACTACAATTAAAAGCCCTGATAATACTAACAGTTAGAGACAATTTTTAACAACTGGAACTCTAATACATTGCTGGTGGGAATGCAAATGATACAGCTATTTTGGAAAATGACTTAGCAAATTTTTATAAAGTTAAACATATACTTAACATATGACCCAACAATTCCACTCATAGATATTTAACCAAGAGAAACAAAAACATATTGTCCACATAGCAAGTATTAATTGTTGCATTTTTCATAGTAACCAAAAGTTTATCAACAGCCAAATCAATAAAAATATTGTGGTATATTCATACAGTGAAATACTTCTCAACAACAAAAAGCAATGAACTGATACATGCAACAACATGAGTGAATTTCAAAAGCATTACACTAAGTGGCTAAGCAAAATAACCCAGACAAGACAGACTACATGCTGTGTGGTTCCATTTATATAAAAAGTAAGAACTAGAGACATTAAACACACTGATCACTGGTTGCCTGTGGGCCAAGGGTGAAGGGAGGGATTGCCTACAAATGAGTATGAAGGAACTTTCTGGGGTGATGAAAATGCCCCGTATTTTAATTTTGGTGATAAATATACAATTTGTATATTCATCAAAATTCATTAAACCGTATACTTTTTTAAAAGGATGAATTTTATTGCATGCAAATTGAATCTCAATAAAAATCTGATTAAAAAATAAAGTTTTATCAGAGAGAAATTATAAATTATTTTTAATTACTAGAGTTAAGTTGTCCTTTCAGAGGATTTAATCTCAGGATTTCCCCCCAAAATGAAAGGCATTGGTGCATATTTTAACTACAGAGAGGAACAGATGCATTGGCTCAGTGTCTTATTGAGTTTGTATGTTATTTATAAATTAGAGTGCTCTGACAAATTACTTGCTAGCCAGAAAAAGCATTAAGGGATTATTTGTCCACCCTGATTTTAAATTTATTCCTAACGATAAAATCATTTGAAATCAAAGAGGTCAGCTAAAAGTATTGTTACTCAAGAAGATATTATTTCATACATAGACATGTCAAAAACAGTATAAGCAAGAAAAGGAATTATGTTTTATTTAAAAATTTTTTAACTTACTTTGAGTGTTATAAATAATAGCACAAACAATTTAAATCTTAAATAGCACATAATTCAGAATTTCTTTTAAGTGCTTCTCAACTTAAAGACTTGATAAAATTTGTGAATGTGTTATAAACTTCATGTTGCAATTTGAATCTTCTTAGTCCACTTTAATACCTACTTTAATACTATTTGAGGATACTATCAGCTTTTATCACTGGTTTTACTTGTTTATGTGCTCTAATGTTTTCCTACTGCACTACAGAATATTTCACTTTAATAAGATTCTATGAAATTTCAAACATTTTTTGCAGATAAGCGGTTTCCTTCAATAAAGCAAAGCTTTAAAATCTTCACAGAAGCAATATTCTTCTATTTGTTGATAGAACATTAACATTATCGGCTTTATCCAAAATAATTCTTTTCTCTTTTACAGTTCATAGAATAAAGAATCACCACTTATTTGAAATAAGTTTTTAACTATCAAATTAAATGAATTAATTTTTACCTTTAGACCTCTTCAAAGTATTGTCATAACATTAGTTGTTTTAATTAACTAAAGATAGATAATTTAGTTTATTTCTTTAATTCTATTTCTTTTTGCCAGAAAGGCCAAGTAACTGCAAAATTAGCATGTATTTTTCATCTTTTCCTTGGACATATTTGAACTCCAAGTAATTGCTTACTGTGTTTACATGAGGTCTGTTCTGTATATCTAGATCTGCTGCTGTCTAATACACTGGATGCTCGCCACGTAGGATTATGTAAATTAGTTAAAATGAAATAAAATAAAAAGTTCAGTTCCTCAGTCACACTAGACAAATTTCATGTGCTCAATAGCTATATGCGTTCTGTCTATGCTAGTGTGCAACACAGATGTGGAATATTTCCATCATGGCAAGAGTTCTATGGGACGGTGCTGGTCTAGATCAGGGTCAGAAAACTTTTTGTGGGGGCTAGGTAGTAATATTTTTGAATTTATGGGCCAACAGGAAAAGTTGAGGTTACTATTTATTTACTTAGATAACCATTTGAAAAGCAGATTCATTTAAAGATGGAAAAGTCTGAGTGCTGTAAAAAGCAGGCAGCAGTCTGGATTTGAGCCTCACTTTGCTCACCCCTGGTGCTGATTATTTAGCCCGTATTCCTGAAGCACGTCTTTATTGACCATGTCTATGTTTTCAGAGCTGGACTAAATATTAAGTATAGCATAGAGAATAAGAAAATATCATCTCAGCCCTCATGGATTTCAGAATGTAGCAGGAAAGTCACTATATCAAATGTATATGATTAATCTATTATTATAATTTAACAAATAAAATGAGGGAGATAAACAGGATGTTATGAAAAGAAATAAACTAATAAACTAAACAGGTGTAAAAAATTGATTTGATTCTAAAAATTATCTGCAACTAATATTTTTTAATATATGGCAACTACTATTTATTACAAACATTGCAGGTGACCCATTAAAAAATGCACTGTAAAAATTAAATCTATATATTTCTAAATGGATTTATGTTCAAATATATTACATTCTTGTTTACCATCAGTTTTATAAATGTGAAATAATAGTACATCTAATTATAAAAATTATATTTGCTAGAATAACATTTATTTATGCTTAGTGTTTTATTTTCCACTAGTAGAGTCTTTTATAAGAATAAAACTATATAGATTAAATGTTTCTTAATAAACAGAAGAATTTGCCACAGATTTATTCCTAAAATGGACCCACTTTCCTATTAACTGTTTATGCTAAAATTCAAATTTAGGCCTTCATTAAACAAAATCACTTGATGCATGTAAAACCAGGCTACTTTGACAGATTTTTTTTTTTAGAAACTATGACCTCTTTTCATTTATGAGAACTCGGTATCATAATCAGTAAAACAAAACAAAATAAAATATATGCTATGCTATACTGTCTTCCCATATATTGTTCCTTGAGATTATATCAGATTTTCTGAGGACATTATTGCTCTTTGCAGTTTATTTAAATGTGGCTGTGTGTGTGTGTGTGTGTGTGTGTGTGTGTGGTGTCAATAACTTTATATAAACCTAAATGTTTAATAACTGAGCATGTGAGAGACCTGAGTGAACAGAAGCCATTCTAAATTGTGCACATAGTTTGAATGAAAAAGAGGCCAAATTGAAATTGTTTAGAGATAAATCATGTGCCATATTTCTGCTTCATTTCAATAAATAAACCCCGAACTGTTGGCTGATTGTATATCAAAATGCAGATGAAATAAAGGGGATAAAATCTTCCCTTAGATCATGGCATTGAGCTTTAATTCCTCATTTTCACTAAAATTAACAGGCCCAGGAACAAATGTCCTTCTGCTGACTCAGATTTACATTGTCGTTCTTTTAATGGTGGCAAGCGAAGTGCACCAAGAAACTGGAATTTGTCATTCCCTTCACGGCTTCTTAGAACAATGTATGTTGGAAGAGTGGAGTTTAAAAACAAATTGTTAAAAACTAGTAACTGAATCCACTGAGAAGAGATTCTACTTTTGAAACACGAGCTGCCACACAGCTTTTTAAAAATATTCCCTTTGTACAATTTGCAGCGCAGAGCTGTTAATGTTATTCTTTAATGCAGCATTATGTATAAAGATTCTGGCTCCCTTATCAAGGCAAATGTCCTCAATTCATTGTTACTGAGAGAGAGGAAAAAAGCCATACCTTTTTAATTCAGCAGGTTGGAGGCCTAGCATAGTAATCAGGTGTTAATGTCATGTGGGATGAAGAAATACTGACAACTGGCATGCATTTTCTTTGTGGAACATGGAACTTCTAAGCATCAGATGGAAAATCTACAGATGAACACATCCTGTGCTTCTTCTAGCTGAGGCTCCTCTGGTCTCCAGGAAGGAGCTTTGCTCTGGGTCACTCATCATTGCTGACCCTAGAGGTGCTCTTCTGATGATTTTCATTTGCTTGAACCTTTGAAACACGAGTTGGTGCTGGTGCAGAGTTGAAAAGGGCTGCTGGCATCATAGGTGGTGATGAATTAGGAATAACTGGCGGTCCCCAATTTACTATACTCTTTGTTTCTATAAAGAACCTGTGTCAATTGGATTAGTATGTCCTAATCCTGATTCTCGAGATCTCAACATTATCAAAACATCATTTGTCACACATCCAGACTCTACTTGTATTCCAAATATTTCACTGTTATCATCTGTCATTGAGACCTTTTACATTTCCTTTTGATTCCTCTAGCTCCATGTGAAAGCTGAAGATTTGCTGGAATCTCTTTTCTCCAGCAGAAACTTTCTGTCTCAGTGAAGATCAATCTTCAGACCCTAAGGAAAATTGTGACCAGGAATTGCCAGCTTATTTCAGAAAGTGATCCTCCTTTCTGGAATTTTTGTTTATGCTATTTTCTTACTCTCTGATAGCTTTAAAAATATACTTATTTTGTTTGGTAGTTTATTTGACTGTTTTTTTTTTTTGGGTTGTTGCAATAAAGTGTTGGTTTGCCATGACCTGCCACATCCTACCCAAAGCAGATCCATTAAATATTTTTTAACATACTGACATATGTCTTCCATATTTAACATAACATAACATATGTCTACTTCACCTCATTCACACCTCTGCTGTGTACAACAAAAGGGAAACCTATTGCAATGTGTTCTCTTTGCTTAAGAGATAGAAATAAGTATAAAGTTGTGCTTTGTAGAGTTTGGAAGCAAAGTATAATCATTGTCATCCGTATATATTTGAAGATATTACAGAGAGACACAAGACTGTTTTAAAAAATCAAAAGCACACAAAAAGGCAAAAGTTGAAAGTTGTCCAGTTATGGCAACTTATCTTTTTTAACACAGTGATAAGGAGAGGAATTCCCAAAGTTAAAAATATGTTAATATATTTTATTAATATATATTATTAGTAAAATATTTAGGGACTTACTTCCCACCATCGTTTGTCCTTTTAAATGTCAATCAGCAGGCTGTCAGCTGAGGAAAAGACTGAAGTGCGTGAACTGTGTTAACACATCCCCATCTGTCCCCTTGACACACACACAGGTTTCGCCCACACATGCATACAGAAATGGCACTTAAGGGCATGGGAACTTTATCAGCCTATCCGATTCTGTTACATGCTTTAAGGGCACAGATTGATACCTTTACAAATTGTTTTGTGATTTTTCAAAGAAACTTTGTATTTTGGAATAATTTTAGATTTACAGAAATGTTGCGAATATAGAGTTTCCATAGACCTTTCACCCGGTTTCCCCCACTGTTAACATCTTATAATCTCATGGTGCATTTGTTCAAACTAAAAAGCCATCATTGGTATATTACTATCAACTTACCTCCAGACATTATTGAGATTTCAATTATTTTCCACTAACGTCTTTTTTTCTGTTTCATGATCTAATCCAGGATACCACATTGCATTTAGTGTTTTGTGATTTTTTAATTGATGCTTTGTAAAGTTTCACATTTTTTAATTCAGTGTCCTGCTTGAGCTTCTATCTAATCATTTAATTTTCATTTGAGAATTGCTGAGTGTCAAAGTGCCATGTTTTTTACACTCCAAATTCCTAATCAGGCCTCTGAAGACAATTTGTCCCTTATTTATGAAACTGTATATTAAAGTAACTGAAAATATTTAAAATAATGCTTACTTTGTGCAGTGTCTATGAACTCCAACCAGAACACATAAATGTCAAATTTGAGCAATAAATTTTGATTAATTTTGAAATTCCACTTAAGGCACTATTTTTCTGAATAGATTCTCATAGAAAATATTTCAAAACATTGTTTTATAAAAAACTATTTCCCATGGGACATGAAAGTTCTTTAGGTAGATTTTTAGTAAAATATCTGAACAATTTAGATACTATTTCAGGTTGTCAGAATGATGAATGCTTTTTAATTATTTTATTACAGTGATTTATCACTCAAATTTACACTACTCCAAACATAATTTTTTTCACCTCAGTAACTGGCATTTTCATTTTGTTCTTATTCTTGTTGTGTACTGTACTTGGAAGTACTTTCATATTTATTTTTTAAAAAGTCTTTTATTTGGGGGCCATTAGTGCATGTGCATGAGCCATTATATTCAATGAAATAAACATTGCGTGATTGAAGATTAAATTAGGGAATGGCTTATGGTTCCATTAAAAGCACCAAGATATTCCTGGAAAAGCTATGAAAATATGCTTTTGCATTAAGGAAAAGCACTTATCAATGCTGCTGGTCCCGGTAAAGATTGTCTACTCTAATATAAAGCAGACATTTTTTATAACATACATGAGGAGGGCATTAGGCTTGATCACAGCATAACTCTCTGCCAGGTAGGACTCCAACTTCTGAAAGTAACTTTGTAACTCTCATCAACTACAGATGACTGCAAAGCTTGGAATCAGTTCAAGGGGCAACCATGATTCTGATTAAAGGTCCGAGCTTAGAGATCCATTTGGAAAGCTTTGGAATCAAGATGATTTACCTAAAAAGAAAATTGTTTAAACATGGGGTACCCACTGATGACTTGAAGTCTTATTTTGTTTGGCCCAGACAGTGTGTTTTCTTTTTTTTGTTTGTTTTTAATTGGTTGTTTGAATTGGTTGATGAACTCTTAAATATTAGAAGATTACACTACAAAAATCTAAATTGCTCTCATTTCTACTACATGTCAATAACAAGTTAGATACGAGTAACAGGCCCTTTTTGATGGAGCATGTCCTCTCTCATTGTACATGGTCCCTACAACTTGCAATGGCTTCCCTGCCCTGCAACTACCAGTTACTATCACTCCTTATGCAGCTGTTTACCTCTGAGAAAAGTCTTTAGTCCATGCTGCTATTCAAAGTAGGAAAAGGAACTGTGTTTGAGAAAGCAGTGTTCCTCATTCTTTGATCTTCCTGACTGGCCCAGAGGATTTTTGACCTTGTGACCCTGAGTAAAAAGATGACATAATGTTCATCAGAGGGCTGTGTCTCATTCCCCTGTCTTTAAAATTGGAACTGAGATATAAGCTCAAACATAGTGATTTTTACCTACAAATTACTTTGACCCTATTGCTTGCAGGAATGACAGTGGTTTTAAGCTCAGTCTTTGCAGCTAAACTGCATTGGTTCAAATTTCCTCTCTGCTACTTATAATTATGTGCCTTTAGGTAAGTTATTTAACCTCTCTATGCCTCAGTTTCCTCAACTACAAAGGGAGGATAAAATAGTACATGCATCATAGAGTTGTGGTGAGGCTGCTATAAGTTAATCATGGAAAGCACTTAAAAGAGGGCTTGGTACATATAACATGCCACATATGTGTTAGCTATTGTAGCTGTTACTCATTTTCTGATTGTGCTAATGTATCATTTATTATATATGTTTCTCACATTGCCTCCTAATTTATAAGTGAGTGGTAAAAAGAAATTCATCATGGTGTCTGGCCTTCACCAACACTTCAGACATTTCTGGGTCTGTACCAGCTCTTGGGTCTAGCAGTATATTTGCATATTGAAGGAAGTAAATTATTATGATGAATAAAATACATTCAGAAATGACAGGGACCTTAGAGATCATCTAGTCCAGGGGTTGGCAAACTTCTTCTATAAAGGGCCAGATTATAAATATTTTGGCTTTGTGGCCATATGGTTTCTGTATAGCAACTGCTCAACTCTGCTGTTGCAGCTCAAAAGACATAATGGAATGAATGGGCGTGCTGTGTTCCAGCAAAACGTTATTTATGGACACTGAAATCTAAATTGCATATAACTTTCACATATCATGAAATATTCTTCATTTTTTGGCCCAACCATTTAAAAATGTAAAAACCATTCTTAGTGCATGACCTATAAAAAACAGGTGTAGAGCCTACCTAATTTGGCTGACCTTTGATCTACTCCGAAGCTTGGAAATGCTAGTGCTTGCATCTGAGGGAATTCTATCCGGGCATTTTTTTGTTGCAGAGCAAACCTACCTGGGCCCCACTCCAAAGCCACTAAATAAAAATCTCTGGATGATGAGCAATGGGATTTTACTCTGAGCTTGTGTTTTATCCCCACCAGTGTGGTTCTAGGGACCACACTTTGAGAAACTACCCGAGGCCTTCAAATGAATATGGAGACTATATGTCCCTCTCATAGTTCTAGAAATGATTATGAAGGTTGAGTATAACAGGTACCACATTGCAAAAGTGAATGGAATCACTTGTGACCTAAATTATTTAAATTTATTCTTTACATTCTTTTACTTATATTATCAGTCTCCTGTAGCACTTTGAAATTTCCGTAAAATAACCATGCTAGAGAAATCTCATTTTGCACTTTTGTCAAGGTACAGGTGCAGGTATATTAACACAGTCTTTGTGGTGACAAAAATATAAATAAATAAAATAATATCTGAACAACTTAAATGGTCTGCTGAATAAATTTTGAGGCATGCCCACTTGAAATATTATGCTGCTATATAAAGAATGTGTTTGAGCTACATGTACTGCCCTGGAGAAGGGATGTCCATCACATACTAATAATCAAAAACAAACAAACAAAAAAAATACATTGATGATATTGTTTATCTTAGACACCAAGACTGGAGAAGGAAAGTAGAAGATGAAAGATTATATTTAAATATCTTTATTGTTTTATTTTATAGGAATAATTTTTAAATAAAATAATTTTAATAGAAACAAAAATTCTAATAACCTTCATTGTTTATTTGAGACAAGAATCTATTTCCCTGTTAAAAAGAAAAAGTCAGCTTCTAAAACTCACCAACTGGAACAAAGTGAAAATTTTTAATTTAAAATATAAATCTGGCTGTGAAATTAAACAATTATCATCTTTTTATTCCCTAACTCAAGTCAGTAGTTCCAGGGAACCTTGCTCCCGAAGAGAAAGTTCATCCATTTCCTGTTATTTAAACAGTATGGTGTTTGTTATGGCAGCCTGAGCAGACTGACTAATTATGGTTCTAAAAAAATCCTGGACTTAATCCGGTTCAGGCACAGATGGATGTGGGAGCTCAAATAAAGTGAGGCATGCTCTCTCTCGCTCTCTCTCACTCTCTCCTTTCTTTCTTCTTTCTCCCTTCCCTTTCCCTCTCTGTCCCTTTAGCCCTCTCTTGTTTCTCCTTTTCTCTGAATTGACTTAATTCTCACCTCAGCATCCTCTATATGCCCCCACCCCATTCCCCACCCCAGGCTACCCTAGCGATTCTAGATCACCAGCTGATCCTGGTGATTCTAGTGCATGAGCCTAAAGACACCCTGGGAAGAAGAATGCTTCTCTTCCCCCACATTTCTAGCAGAAGGGCTGCAATTGAGCCTTACTGGATTGGCTTTTAGAGAGACTGCCAATTCAACTACTTTTTTGATGTGTATGTAAAATATTACTATGAAGATGCAGCCATGTACCAAAAATGACATTTCTTCCCTTAAAAACTAGTAAATAAAAGAAAATTGTCCTTTGAGAAACGACATAAAATATACAATCAATGGATTAGAGCATAAATATACAAACCACACTAAAGGAACCAAAATGAGTTTTAGGCCAATAAGACAATAAATATTCAATGCACACTTATGATTTTATTTTTGTGACATATATTTGGTGCTGCAAATGTTCACTTACAATAGAAAAAGAGCTATGGTATATTTTTCATCCACATACAACTTTCTTCCAAGTACTGATCACTGCTAAATTTGCTAATTTTAACTGCCACTGGTATATTTCTTTATTTCTAGGGTTTGTTTTAGATTTTTTTGTTTTTGTTCATTTTTTACCTATGTGAGAAATAAACATAGAATCAAAATCTGAATGAAAGGAAGAGCTGAGTAAGAGAGAAGAAAAAAAAAAGAATATAGGGCGTGGGAAGGCTGTGAAACCTCATTCTTCTGAATTCCTAGACGAAACAGCAGTGTGAGCATTCAAAGAAAAATAAATGGAGTGAATCTCATTTGTGATAGCATTCCATCACTTTGCCAAGTATCTAACATCTAGGAATATTCATATTAACAGAGGTGTGAAATTTTGCTTTGAAACTGTTGGGGGAAGAAATACAAATGAGCACGTAAGTAGAAATGGGAAAATAATTGTGATGCTCTTATTTGCAAGCAACAGAAAATAATTCTGGCCTTATATTAAACAGAAATGGAATTTCTTAAAACATTCAAATTTAGCTCATAAAAGTAACATAAAGCCAGATAATTGGACTTAGAATGTGGGCAGAAACAAGGTCAGGCCAGAGCCAAAATCACGCTGCATTACAGGTCAGTCTGATGAAATGCTCACTGCTGCCCCATGGGAAACTGGACCTTGCAGTTTGCTTGCCCAACACTGGGTGTCATTGCCACATGCATTCTACGGCCTATTTTTACAACATATTCAGAGTACAAAGCGATTTCCCAAACAGTAACTCTTTCATATAAAACTAACTGCAACCAAATTGCATCTAACTTAAAGAATGTACACTTGATCAGCATCTATAATCACTCACTTAGGAGTATATGCCCAGACGGGTATCAATATGCACAAGAGCTACACATCCAAGGACGTCCACTGAAAAATTATGGTCCTTTTCAGTTTTTTCATCATTAGTTTAAGTGAGCATGTAAAGAAAATTTATAAGCTATCAAATGGCTTAAAACAATTTCCGGAAAATTAGAAAAGAGATTCTGAATATTTATGAAAGCCTGGAACACTAGGGTAAAAGCAACAAAATAGAGTATAACAAGGGTATGATTTTTTTCCTTCATTTTTTATAAGTACAGGACAAGGAAGACCTGACCTTGTGGAGTATTTCCTATGAAAATAACTTGAGGGATTTGAGTTGACCACAAACCTGATGTGCATGTCACGTGACTGATTGCTAACTTAGCTCTGCCCTTACGGGCCTCGTGTTGGATTCAGAAGGAGGGACATTAATAAACTGGAAAACCTGCAGAGGAAGATCAAGATGATAAGTCTGCTACATTATATAAAAATAGTTTAAGGATACAGTAACATTTAGGCTGAAAGCAGAGAATAAAGGAAGATATAATAACTGTCTTCTAATATCACATGGAAGTGAGAAAAAATCTTAAAACCACAGCATTTCAGCTAAACGTGATATGCATTTTTCACTGGGATAAAGCATGAACAAATGGATTGAAATTATATAAATGTGGATTTTGTTTTGGTATAAGAATAAACTTTTTAACATCGATAGGTTTTCAATAGTTTATTGAGGTAGTGAGTCCTTACTACTTGAAATAATCAAGCAGAAATTTAATGGCTAACTTATTTTTCTATTGGGTGAGAGACTTTAAATATTTAAATTTTTCATCTTAATATCCTTTTGTATTTAAATTTTTATTTTTTAGATAAGAAAATAGATTACTTAGCTTTGAGAACATACTATATTCAAGATTATTTACCTAACCGATCTTAGTCAGGAGCCATGGATATATATTATAAAATAACCTTATTTTTGCCTCTCTCTCTCCTTTTAGTCCTCTTTAGTGGGACTATTCCTTTTTCATACTTGAATGATGTCCTGGCCAGCCTATGACTTTATGAGTTATATTTAGATAATAGTCTTCTAGTCACTTCACATCACAAGCACAATCTAATTTATAATTTAAAACATCCATTATTGTGTTATAATCAAAGTCTGAACTTTACTTAGAGTGAAAACATTCCTCCCTCCACATTCCCATGGCCTGAGTCTGACTTTGGTTGTCTGCCTGCGGTGCAAGAAGGTTTGTGGATGGTAAGATAAGGGGCAGAGGAAAAGTTTTGTTAAACAGGCACTTTTGAAACATGCCTGCGTGGCCTCAGGAGGTGATGGAGCGGGGACGTTGATGCTGACTCATTCTCTCATGAGAAACTTTTGAAGACTCCCTCCAGAAGCCTTCCAAATGCAACTCCCTGGTCCTGGGCTGGGCCTCCACTTCAAGAGGGCTCCACCATCCTTCCCTTAGGCCCTGACGCAGCTAATCTAGTCACATGTGCCTACCATTTCCTTTCCCTGGAAGACCGTGGGATCCCTTTCAAAACAACGTTGGGTTGACACCACAACCATTGTTTCCACATCTCGTCCCTAGGGTCCATACGCCTAGGGACAAGACAGGGCAGGTGCACTTACTTCCCAGGGGTCCGTACATCTTTAATTTGCTACGGGACAGGGCAACGAATTTACTTCCCAGGAGCAGCTCTCTGTTCTGTTATCATAAGCTGTTTTCACTTTCTCAAACTCGAGACCACAGTCTGGTGGGCCCCAGGAACATTATCACCCTCTCTGAGTGGTCCCATTGAAGCCCCTCTCATGTGACCCAGCTTTGGAGGGCAGCACCACCACTATCCTCCCAAAGGGGGAGGTAAGAGAGCAGCTCTCACCCAAGAAAATCTCCTCGTAAATTGTCCCCAAACCCCCACTCTTCTAGTACCGTTTGTTATATCTGTGCTCTGAGTGAAGGACCCCTGGTTCATAATCTCAACAGACTAGAGTATTTTCTCTGTAAATTTGGATTTTGAGGGCCTCTTCTATATGATATCAGATCTTTTTGACTTGGTCAAAAATTCCAGTTCAATATTCCCATTATACTCATTTAGCCTCCTGAACAAACCTATTTTATAGGCTTTAATACACACGTTTTACAGATAGGAAAACTGAGGTAGAGAGATTAAATCATTTGTCCAAACCATGATCATACATCCTGTAAATTGTGAGGGAGGATATGAATCCATAGTCTGTTATCCACATCTGCACTGTGCTTGGCTTATCTGGTTTCTTGGTTTAGAAGAATCAACCTACATGTGTAATTTTGTCTTGTGGAAGTAGTGTGAGAAGGGTTGTTGCTGCTGAACATTCAAACCAAACATAAATTCCAACCATTGTATTTCAGTCAATGGCTATTCAAAAGCTCTCCTTTGTAAGCCAATACACCCCAATGCTTGCAGACAGATAGCAGCTGCATGTGTATTATTCAGCCAATTTATCTGTGTGTGTGTGTGTGTGTGTATGTATATATAATAAATAAAGGATAATAATGAACATTTACTGAGCATTTACTAAGCACTATACCAGGGGCTTTAGCCAGAGTCTTTGATTCTTTCCTCATAAAAGTTAGTATTTCCCCCATTTTACAGACAAAGAGAAGGAGACCAAGGAAAAACACGAGGAGGAAGTACTGAAGACTGAAGCCTTCTTGTTCCTGTCACACCATTTACTAGTACTCAGTTTGCTAGACCAGTTCAATTACACCTAATGGCCATATTTCTCCTCATCTATCAAATGGGAAGAAGAGCAACTATCCCATTTTGCCTTGCAGGATCTTTGTGGGGTCAAATGACACAAGGGATGGGTAAGAACTTTTACAATTCATTAAGCACTGTCCATCACATTCAGGGAACCATTATGACTGTGCTACTCCCATCCCAGGAAGGCAGCTGCAGTAGGTAAAACTGTAAGTCCATCCTTAGCCAAGTGTCCCATGACAAGTGTCCCACGAGATATCCCACAGGGAGCAGCTAGTATGCATGGCAGAAGAGACACTGTGTCCTGAAAATCATTTAAACAGAGGAAAGGAAACGTAGAATTAAAAAAAAAAAATAGTAACTTTCAAAACTAGTGTTGTATTGCTGAGACAGGGCCAAGTCGGGAAACCTCTGGGATCCTGTTGCTGCTCTTGAGAACTATTATAAGACTTGAAAATGAGAGCCAGGTGGAAGAGAGAGAATAAGGCCACAAAAGATGAGCAGAGAGAAAAAAAGGAGCACAAACTCACAAATTCAGGGAAAGCTAGCATAACAATACAGAAAAGTATTTTTAAATCCACTTAGAAACTGACCAAAGATTCTAAGATAGACTGGATGTTTGCAAAACAGCTGCTGCATTCCACAGTCTAGAAGAGAAATAATGGAAACTTTCTTTTCTCTTTTCCAGCAAGACATAACAAAAGCAGAGCTGATGTAATTAATGAAAAAAAGATGGCTATTTGAAATAGTGAAGGCACCGAACAACAGAATGGAATGGAAATGAGGTTCACATTTAGGGACAATTCATTATTTATCTGTTGTAATTTTTATGCACACCGTGTTCTGCTAATATTTCCCTCTCCAGGGAGAAAACCAAACCAGGTTCGTAAGGGATACAAGCATGAGTAGTTAGAGACTACAATATAAGCCCTGGGTAAATGGAGTTATTCCTTGAATATCAATTAGCATAGTCCATCTCACTCGAAGACTCTTACAATTGAATACTTCAACTTAATGGATCTGTTTTCAAATTCCCTTTAATGGCCCTTCTGTGACCATAATATCTACTTTTCCAGACATCCTAAGTAGAAACCATTATGGACACTGCATGTAGAATTCCCTAAGGATAGCATATGGAGGAGAGAATGTGGATTGCCAAATTTAGCAGCTTTGGAGAGAGTGTTTTTGAATTAAACTTGAATCTATAGGGATTACAGTTCATTTATGACTGGCAAAACATATCTTCCCAATTCTGAAAGATAAATCCCACCAATGTACATGTGGATTTCACAAGTTTTTCTCAAAACCATGACAAAAAAAAAAAAAAAAAGTCCTTTCCGCAAAATGTATAAGTCATGTAATATTTTGGAATTATGATGTTACATGTTATTTTGGCAGTATTCTTACAGGAAATTTTGTAAGCACTGTACCAACTCTGACCTGAGGAAATTTGGTTCAGAAGTTTCACTCCTGAAAGGTTAGGGTTAGATGACTGTTTGAAAAACTTTAAGTGGAGGACTAAGTCAATTACTACAGTCGTTGGTATTTTAAAGATAAGTAAAATATCCAAAGTATGAGGAGGGTGGAAACAGAGGATTGTCAATTTTTTCTTTTGTCAAATAAGATTAGTTTTAATTTTATTTTTATTTATTTTTATTAATTTTAATTTTTTTTCTATTATTACCTTTTTCATAACCTAGATAGTTGAAAGCACAAACACAGTTTAAGGTACAGGTCTTTACACGTAATGAAAAATCATCTTGGTTTATCTCGGTGTTCTAATGTCATTGTGGACCAGTGAAAATATTGTGCCAAACCAGAGCATGTCTTCAGACTCCAAAATGAAAACCATTAGCCTGATTCACTTTATTAGCTTGAGCTAGTTCTTTACACTAAGCAACTGTTAAGATCTTATTCGACAACTTCTTACATCTAACTAGAATGTACATTCATATAATTTAGGACAAAGTGTTACATCTTCTAGTGAATGTTTACCTTTATTGGAGAATGGTGTTTTATTCTGTACATATTCAATAAATTTCCTAGACTATAATTTTTTTTTTACTCACATTTCAGGGATCTGATATAGTTAGGGTTTTACCCATCTTTAAATAGTTTCTATCAAAACTATTAACATATATTGAAATACAGTAAACTTCTAATTTACATGCACTGAATGCTCTTAATTTTGGCTTTCCTTTTTCCATCTTGAATAAGAAAGCTCTTTAAATACAGGTTAAATAAAACCATGAACACAAGAAACTACTAAGATTACTCATTTTCTGGACCATTTTGTGTTAAATGTCTAGCAATTAATGGTCTATAAGAGGAAAATTAGGAATTTTTGTTATTCAGAGGTTTTTGATGTTGCAGTATTTTTAAATGGGAATTTACCTAACATGAAAAAAAAATTAATTCTATACTAAAATTTGAAAACCTAGATTTGAAATACCTATATTCAAGCACACTTTGTTCTTTTCCTTAGCTGTTTGAATTAGTATTAGCACTCTGACATTTTTAGGAGAAAGAACTGGTGAAGTTCACCCTCTGGCACAACCAGTAGACAATCTTTTTTGAGTATTAAGTTCTTTAAGGGCATGGAAGGAAAGTATCTATTTTTTAATCCTTACTCTGTTACCCTAAAAGACAATGCGTGCTTACATTTCATCTTCTGAAACTCAGCCTAAAACCTCAAGCCAGGTAATCCACACAGAAAAAAATAGGCGTTTCAAGGTAAGTTAAATCCAAGGCTGGATGAGGGGAAGTGCTGATGAAGAGAATGTCACTTTACACTGGTATCATTCAGGAGTGTCCGATTTTTTTTTTTTTTACATCAAGTTGTATTCCTTTTGTAATATGTAAAAATCTCATTGAGTATTATTTTTTAAAACTGAAATATATGTATTATTGCTCTATCTAGCCAATTATGCTTAATAAAAGCATAAATAAATAAAACACATATGGGAGGTGATAAAAACCTCAAATGCATTCTTGAGCTAAATAAATTTTGAAAATAGATCTGGAAATTATATTAAACGCAGATATCTGTTCTCTTTCTTAATATTTACTTTAAATTTATGCTGGTAATTTTTCCCTATGTGTCATAAAAAAGCAGCCGCTGGTTTGCTGCATTATATGAGCACCAGTAGAGGTCGCCATCTACCACGTTTCTAGCAATTTAGGGACAGAAAAAAAATCCTGAAGGTTTGATTGGTTAGTAAATACACAAAAGGGTCAGAAGTTTTCATATGAAGCTTTTCTTTGTAAGCATTGTATAATTGAACCAATATAAGTCAGGAAAAAGTATAAAATAAAAATAATGGATACAAGATGTTGGTGTTACAGAACTTCAAAAAACAGAATTTCTTAGAAATTACATAAAAATTCTTCTAGTTGACTTAGTTAATACAAATCCTTCTTTCTGTCAAAATGTTGGAACAAAAAACCTCCTCAAAAGTTATTAAGTCTCAACATAGTAAAATTCGTATATTTGTAAAATGGTTTTGTGGTCTCTTTCTACTGCTATGTTTGGAACCCTGAAAAGTCTCAAATGTTTGTTTTTGCACGTACTTACTCTGTGACTTTCATTCTAAATATTAGATTTTTTTTGATGTATTAATTTTCTCAACCACACAACAAAAGTTTGTTTGTCATACTGTTAATGTAACTAGTGTCTGTCACAGTTTACAAAGAATATTAAAGATTTGATATGTAATTACTGCTGCTGGTTCTTCCAAAGACAGTTTAAAGTTTAATTTCTTTCTTTCTTTTTTTTTAAGGCATGATTAAATTGAGAAGAAAAGATATTATAGTTTAGAAGTAAAATGTATAGATATCTTGAAATAATACAAGATTTGCCTTTTAGAAGAGGGAATAAGCTTAAGCTTGGTAATTCTAAAATGGACAAATGGGTAGACATATTGTGATATGTGACTCAAATTAGAGTAAGTTTTTCTATAAACAGACTTTTTTTTTTAAGAGAAATGGTTGATTCAGAAGTTAGTAAACTTTCCAACACTGGAAATGCTCAAATGGATTAGATACTCACTGGTTGAGAATGTGTAGAGATTTAAATATTCGGTGAGAAGCTGTACTAAACTTCTAAAACCAATTTTTTAATTCTTATTATTTTATTTTAAATCGTGTGATATTAAAATTACATAATATTAGGATAATGCCAGCTGATGTGACAAATAAGCCTGAACGTTTCAGTGGCTTAACATAACTATTTATTTCAAACTCATATACTGTTACCATGCTGTTATCCATGTTTGATAGTTGACTTTTCTCTATATGGAGGTTCAGGGACTTTTGGCCCTGCCGTCTTCTAGGGCCTTGAAGTACTTTGCCTCCAGCTGGGGGAAGGAGCAAGAAGGAACAAGGAATGCAAACCTACCTCTTAACTACCTTATCCTGGAAACGACACAATTGCTTCTGTTCATATTCCATGGAAAGAATGAGTCATGTGATCCCATATAGATTTAATGAGAAAGTGAAGCACAAACTTTGATACACAGTTAGTTGCCTTTTCTCCAGTCCATCCCTCTGGCCACTAAACAATGTGAATATTCTTCTTCTTACGTGTTAAACAAACTCATTACCTCCTCAAAGAAGTCAACTTAGAGTTACATTCAGTAGTAACTCCATCCAGTTCAAGTCCAGAAAATCAAGGGTATACATAATTATGTCCATTAGGTATGGGTGTGACTCCTCATAGTCCAGTGACTATGTTTTGTTTTCCAAAGTAGATTGCATCATTAGCCCAAATCATGACCCCTCCTTGTATCCACAGCCTTTGCTGTATGTATATCCTTGCTTCTGCTTTCTGTGGATGAAATGTTCTGCCCACCCTTTGACTCTGAGCTCAGCCACATGACTTACCTTGACCAGTGAGATATTAGCAGGCACGATGCAAGCAGAAGCTTGTCCTCAACTATCAACATGAGAACATACTTAAGGCTAGTCTACATAAGAATGAGGGACCATGGAGCAGAGCCGAGTGCCCAGTGAAGGCATTCTAGATTAGTTGACAACTAATAGATATATTCGTTGATATATGAGTGATATATTAGTTGGTATATAAGCCAAGAGAAAGCCACCTGACCAAATCCCCACTGATCCTAGACACATGAGCAATAAAAGCTTAAAGCTATATGATGCTGATGTTTTCATAATTATTTATTATGAAGCCTTATAATGATAATAGATAACTGATACATTTTCCAAACTATCAACCCCAGGGAACAGAAACTTACTTGTCTTGTTTGTTTTTGTCTGTAGTCTGCATAATATCTAATATGTGGTTTCCCAAAGTGGAATTCAAATTTTTGCTGAGCTCAATTTGATACATAGAAAAATTTAGCTACAGAAAATACTTGAAATAATCTGAAACATAAGCATGAATCACTTTTGAAATAGTTATAGCACTCTTAGCTTCTCAAATCACTTTCAGAGCTCCTTTCATTTGATTTTTATTACAACCCTAATGGAAGATAAAAGATATTAACTCTATATTACTGACCACTAACTCTCAGTGACTGAGTGACTTGCTCCAATTACAACCGGTTATGGCAAAACAAGACCTAACACATTGGAATCCATATCCTCCAGCTCCCCAAATCTGCTCTTGTTGCTAAATAAAATTATGTTAGAGAATTAAGGAAACAACTATTTTCCATTGCTATTCTATGAAAACTATGGTCCTGACATCCTTACCTCATTAGTGGATATTTTTGAGGTTAAGCTTTCTTCTTTCAGAAGTCTCTGATTTCTGCTTATGCTTATTCTCTCCAGTTGAATGCTTACACCAATATTTCCTACTTAAGGGAGCTGAAGAACCAACTGGTGAGTAAATAAGAGCTGGTTGCAAAGGAATTTTGACCTATAGCAGAGTTTCTCAACTTCAGCACTATGGGCTAGATAACTATGTTGAGGGAAAGGGCACTCTTCTGTTTATTACAGAATATTTATATTTAGCAGTATACCTGGCCTGTACCCACGTATACCAGTAGTATTTCTCGAGTTGTGAGAACAAAACATTTCTCTATATATTGCCAAATATATCCCCAGGTAGAGGATGGGGCAGTACAAATATCCCCCTCTCCTATTAAAAAAATGGGTCTACAGATTAAATGCAACCAGGATTTTGTCCTAGTGTCAGATTCCTCAAATAAGAAAGCTGAACTCTAAGAGATGACTTTGTGCAACCTTTTCATTTTATAAGGGAAGAAACTATACCCAAAGCTATTCCTTTGGAAGGCCACACGGCTGTTTGATGGCATGTCTCTTGACACATAAATAAATAATTTTGTATACTATGTGTCTGCCCCCCTTTACCATGCAAGCACATTTATGGGATATTTGGATACTCTATTCAATTTGTAATTTCTAGTCTGCATTAGGAAAATGACTTATTAGCCTGCCTTTCAGTTTCTATAGGATCCCTGATTCAACCCAGATAAGGCCACAGATATATCAACTGACTTCTCTTCTCTGCCGCTATAACTCACCCACACACTTGGCCACGTTCACCACTCTCCCCTAGGCCAAGCCATTGTGATAGTCATTTTTTTTTTTTTTTTGGTCTCCTCCTTTGAGTCTATACTTTTAGGTTCAGCTCTCCATCTGTTTCTAAAACTCTAATTTCTTTGACTGAGCTTGGATAGTCTCTTCTTTGTCCTTTTTTTTTTTTTTTAAAATGCCTTCATTGAAAACATTCTTTACCAATCCATAATTCTAGTTTTTTAGGTATCAACTGTCTCAAAGCAAGACCTCCTCAACTCAAGAGCTCCTTTTTAACATAAAATCTAAATATCTCCTTTTCATTATCATCACTTCCCCACAAATTTCCATTTAGATGTCCATGAGGAATGTTTATACCTAAAAAGACAAATTATCAATTTGTTCTTGAAAGTCCCTATTGTCCTCCCTTTAATACACCCTATGTTCTATTTCAGCACACTGGACTCTTACCCTCACTCTCCACTTGGAGTAGCCACTCAGTTTCATCATTGCTTTGGGGCACAGGGAATATTTTGTGACCTCATCACTTCTTTGAAATGTGCATGTGAACAAAACAAAATAGGTCTCTATCAAATATGAGTTAACAAATTCAGTCTTTTGAAATGTTGTTCCATGAAATTATGGGAAAATAATTATTTGATAAGACTGATAAACTACAATAAAAAGTCCATAACTAAAAATTTTGTAATCATAGTATTCAAAATAGAAAAAATGTCACTTATTTTGTTTGAAATTGACTCCATTCATTATAGCTTATCAAGAATGACCTAGTTTCAAATGATTATGTATTACCTTGTTATAAAATTTGCTATAATGAGAAATAAAAAAAAATAGCATTCCATAGAGTATTCATATAAAACGGCACTTGGAAACTATTTACTCTTATCATTTTAGGAGTGGTTATTCATTTGCTTTTAAAATTATCTTGACTTATTTAAGAACAAAAATGGAGGAGGGAGAGATTTCCAAAAGGAAGAGACTCAAAATCTATGTTGAAGTTTTGGTCTGTGCAAATAAAGCCAGAAAAGATATGCAAGTGAGGATGCAACCTGATTCTGTCTTAAAAATAGATAATGAGCAACTTCTGCTCCAGAAGGAATCTAAAAAAGGAGCTGAGTTCAAGAACTATAAAAATGAGGAAGAAGTAATGGGTAAGGTATATTGCATAGTTCTGAATGTCCATCGACATGCAATATATATATTGCTAAATATCTCTTGGAAACTTAAAGTGTTAGTTCTCAGCTTCGATTTCAAGTGACATACTTCATATGGGTTTTGGGTTTTTGTTTATTTGTTTGTTTGTTTTTATTTTAGAAAAAGTAATTTCCAAGCTTGAAGAGATATTTTTAGATTGTTGTCTGCATTGTAAAGGAAATTTTTTGAATATATAAGATAAGTATCAGATGAGCAAATAACTTTTAATGAAAACATCCTTTTAAAATTTTCTTACAGCTACGTTTGAAGATACCTATGAAGGAATATTTTTATGGGTCCAGGAAGCCATTAAGTGTGAAGAAAGTAAATTCAATTTGTGGTTTTGTGTTTGTGTTGGAGAGTTGGTTTCATAAAATTTAGTTGTTCTGGTTTGCTTGTATTCCTCTTAATGCTTTGTGAAAACAAGATAGTCAAAAAGTATAATTCAATTCTCATTTCTTATTTATTTGCGATATTGGCAAGAGGAAATTTGGAAAAGCAAAGCAGGCCTCTGGGTCCTTCCCCTCTGGGCTGTTATATAGCAAGAGGGCAAGTCAGTTACCCATTGCCACAATAATACTGTATAAAAACAAACAGCACTTCAAAGGAACACGTAACAATAAACATTTATTTTTATTTATGAGCACATGAGTTGGCTGGTGTATTGCAGATCTGGGCTGGACTCAGCTCATCTCAATTTGGCTTGTTCTGCTTCTGCAGCCAGCTGGAAGATCAGCTAGTGACTGCTTGTTCTAAGATGGCCTCAGCAGAGACAGCTCTGCTCACCTCCACATTTTTCTCACTTCCTTTTAGCAGACCAATGGGACTTGTTCTCACTGTGGTGGCAGGAATCCAAGACAGCAAGCAGCAGAATTGGAATTCTTTTCCTTATGTACATTCTCATGGCCAGAGCAAGACAAAGGTTAGCAGAGTCAAAGGCTGGGAAACAGACATCAGGTTTTCATGAAAGAAACTGGAGAGTCACCTAATAAGGTGACATAAAGAGGGATAGAAATTGGGACATTTTTGCAATAAATTCACCACACAGCACAACAATCTGTGGAAATAGGAACTAGGAGCTATATTGTAAAGCTGCACTTTCCACAGCAAGCACACTGTTTTTATGTAGATTGTATTTAAGGAAAGTGTGATGCTATTTCCTTTTTGGTATTATCACTGCTGGCACAATGTTATATCATAAAAATCAGATAAACGAGTTCAGATTTGGGGTATATTTAAATGATACAGAACTTCATTTGTCTAAGTAAATTTCTTCACCACCACTAACCTAACATTGTGAGGTCTTCCCCCAATTTGTTCTGTGTACATAAAAATGAGGTGATTTTTTTAAAAACTGACATGATGACTACTTTTCCCTCTTATACTTATTTATATACATACACTTTCCCTGTCACTAATCCCCCTTCGTGTGGAAATTTCTCTCTCTCTCTCTCTTTTTTTCTTTCTGTAAGCATACATTCCCCCTTCTTACAATAGCAGCAATTTGATTATTCTATGGGGAATTACCCTTCCACTTTTTCATGAAACTTGGTTATAGCCGTCAAGATTTAGGGACATAGCTCAAACTAGGTCAATGGTCCCCCTGCCCAGGGAATTTTAATACTTGGTTCTTTGGCTTCTCTTTTAATTCAATGAGTTACTTCATATGCTTCCAAGAGACTTCTTTTCGCTAGTTATCCAGAATGTTTTTCTGTTGCTTACAGAGAACGGTAAAAGATATATCTGTTAAATTTTACTGCACGAATGCTTTTCTTTACCAGCAAAAGTGTATGGAGTATATTGCTATCACTCTAAATTCTTATCTAAAGAGTATAACTTAGGTATTTTTACTCAAAAAAGAAAGCAGGAAGATTGAATATTTGTATGGATGACCATCTGTAGGAGCTGTTAGAGTGGGGATCATGATGAAACATATAGTATTTGTTTATATTTCTTGACAGTAAAAATGGGCTAGAGATAATAAAAGGATGTTATCTTTGAAGCTAGACAGATCAGGATTCTAATTATAGAACAGCTACGTACTGGATTATAGTGATGGGTAAAGCGCTCAGTTTCTTAACCATTAAAATGTGATTTATAACACTTTACCATACCATTTTTAGTGAAAATTAGAGCTAACATATAAAGTGCTTGCCACATTGCAAATGCTTAATAATTTATAAATATTATTATTGTGCATGTAAGCAGTGAAGAGTTAACTGTACCCAAAGAAAAGTCTAGCCTTTGTCCCTGCTCCTGGGAGGTAACCTCTAAACCTTTGGAACTCCTTAAGTGATAGGAGAAGCTTTGTTATACATGGTTTCTCTCTCAGACTACATCTAATATTTTACGGTAATGAGCTGACTCATAGTGGGCCCCTAGATAGTTGATGGCAGTGAGATGACTCAAGATGAGGGCTGGCCTCACCAAAAATATCAACTATATGATTAGAAGATTGAGGCTTTGAGCCATGTGTCATCAGCCTGACATCTGGGCAGGGAATGGGGGTGGACACTGTGCTCACCCACAAGGGCAATGATTCAGTCATTGATGCCTATGTAATGAAGTCTCAATAAAAATTCTGGAAACTAAAGCTCAGGTGAACTTTTCAGGTTGGCAATACTTCACTCACATATTGCCACATATCAGTGCCAGAAGGATAACATCTCTCTGAAGACACAGAAGCTTCATATTTGGAACCTTCCCAATCCCAGTCTCTACTCTATGCACTCCTTCCTTTGGCTGGTTTTGATTTGTATCCTTTGGCTATGATAAAACCATAATTGTAAGTATAGTTCTTTCTTGTATTCTGTGACTCCTTTTAGTGAATTATCGAAACTGATGGCAGTTTTGGGAAACCAGCAGACTTGCAGTTGGTGTCTGAAATCTTCAGACTTGGCAGTCTGAAGGACTGCGTCCTTAATCTTGAGTTTGCCAAATCTGGGTAGCATATTATATCTAACCATGTAAAGTGACTATTACTTTTGTGAAACTGAGAAAGAAAATCTCTTTTTTCTTGTAGGCAGCTGGAAATGGTAACTGAAAATTACATTTAATTGTATTTAAAATGTACAAATACAAGCATTGCTCTCTTAATTGAGTGTTTGTATTATATGTTATTGTTTCATTTTGGTAAATATAAATAAGCATTTTTAAGGACTTTCATATGTTCACATATAATCTCCAAAGACTCTACCCTTCTTTTATTAGTGTCTTATATTCTTAGATCCTTTAATCCTACTGAAAGAAATATATTCAGAAATGTAAGCTTTACATTCAGGAAAAGACATCTTTGCTAATCTTTGCTGCTGAGCGACATATAATCTTTCCAAAACTTCCCTATAATAATAATGATGACTATTTAAGGAGTCCTTTTTATATGCTAGACACTCTACTCAGTACTTTTATATGCACATATTCTAATCTTTATAACCAAACTAGAAGGTATTTATTACCATTTCCATTTTTAAGATGTCTATCATTGACTCCCAAGACAGGCCTCCGCAAAAACCTGTTGATCAAGCAAAACTAAGTTTAGCAGACTTACTGCGGTAAGGGAGAACACCACTTTGACATGGTCTTAGTACCACCTTAAAAGGGCAGGAAAGGATATTTATAGGGTTTTGAGTCTGAGTTTGTTTTGGTGTGGTCTTTCTTGGCAGGAAACTTATTGAGATTAAGTGAAATCTATGATATAATAGTTCAAAATTGGAGGACAGAGCAAGATGAAAGTTAAGCGAGTCTTGGTAGTAAAATTTTCTGATAAGTAAGTTGTTTGCTCAGCTGAATAATCTGTTGTCTGACAAGAGAATCACTGGCCAAAATGAGCAAATCTTTGCTCAGAGTAACTAGCTTGCAAGAATTTTCAAAAGTAAAAAGTGAAATTATGTATGAATTTACATTCCTACATTCCTAGACAAAAATCACTTGAAATAAATAGTTAAGTATACTGGCACAGTTGATCTCAAATCTAAAAAATGAGGGAATTTAGTAATTTTCCAGACTACATATAGAACTCGGTAACTCCAAAGTCCTACTTTATACCATAGAACCAGGCTTTCTCTCTAAATATCTGTATATATTCCTGAAAAATAAGACTACATTTAAGCACATAATTTTACTACCAAAACAAGAACTATGAGAACACTATTAAAGAAGACAATTTAGGTGTTACAAACAAATGTTTACATTTAATCAAGCAGATAATCTCTATTCAGAACTGTGAGGCAGGAGAGAAAGTGGCAAGCTTTAATAGAGAAACGATGAAGGAATAAGGAAGAGAAAAATAGAAAATGAATAAAGGACAGGGAAATAAATATAGAGCCAAGAGTTGGCTTGGCATTTGGGCATTGATTGAATACACTGTGTTTGTGGCCAAGCAGAGCATTTGCAAGGACACAAAAGTTATCTGAATTTTGGTTTGCTGATATAGCCCCTGGGAAGGAGTGACTCTACCCTGGGTCTAGAAAGTTATTTCAACAGAACTAAGGTTTCCTACATCAATATAACTTTACTATTTTTTTTTTTCTAGGAAGATAAGTCTATAGAGCAGCAAATTGCTTCATTGCTCTGTAAGGGAGAAAAATTAATTTTCCCTCTATCCTTCTGAGTTCTTTGCTGAGAACCCTGTATAATAAAAAACAGATTAATGAAAGAAAAAAAATTAATTTGTATGCACATAAGGGAGACCCACAAAGATTTGGGACTCAAAAAAAAGTCATCCTTTAATGAAGAAAAGGGATAGGTGTCTGGGCCTCAAAGGGGGGTGCAATTCAGGGTCGGGTGAGAATGGCCAATGTTTGATAACAAAGGTGGAACTGCCAAGCAGATATCTCTCTGTAGAAAGGTTTTCTCTGGTAATAGCTCTCCTCCTGGTCCAAGCACCCCTTCTGAGGTATATTTCGTTTTGAAATGTAGATTGTCCTTACAAAAGGGTAACTTCTCTGCTCTGTTTTCAGAGCTTCTCCTGTGTCTGAAGTTTCTTAAAAATAATCAACTCAAAATAATTCTCATGCCAAAGAGGCATATTTGGGGGTAGCACATTCTGCTCCTCTTTAATTTACTTCAGGAATTTCCAGAAAATTCATTCAGGAAAATAAACTTTTCAACCAGTACCCTTCTCAGGACAGTAGATTGCTCATGTGGGTAAGCTGTTTACTGATGAAATAATTGTTTACTCATTCATTAAGTAGTACTTCAAAATCCTCACCTCTCTGTAACCACCCATCTTAAACTATTCCCAATCACAAATAGATCCCTTGAAAGACTAGGATTAAACCACTAGAGCCAAAACCTCAAAACTCTATAAATATCTTCCTCTGACCTCTTTCGGGGACACTATTAAGAATCTGTCAAAGTGATATTCTCTAACAGTAAAGATATAATAACATAATAAGAACAGTAGGTAATGACCCAGCCTTGCTTGATCAGCAGGTTATTCTGGTAGTTGTCTAGGTCTTTTGAGAAACTTGAGTTGGATAACCAAAGGGAAATGCTAGAGAAAGTAATTATTGCTGAATAAGCTGGTGAATAAATGAATCTCCTCCTTACATTCCCCTCATAAATACCTTCCTTAGGCTCTCTGGGCCAAGATCACTGTGGCAATGACCACCTGCCCCCAGGACAGAAGAACATTCCAAGCCCTTCTAAAGTCCTTAGGCAAGTAAAACAAGAATAGTAAGCATATCTTGTAAAGGCTTCATGAGAAATGTATGTGGAGTTTTTAATACCATCCTGCCCATCCTAAGTACTTAGTATTGATAACTATTAGTATGATTCAGTAGACTTTCATCTCATTTTTTCTCTTCATCATCTCCACTTAGTTCCACATTCAGACTCCTCAATGAAAGGATTAGATTTCGAACACTAGAATTTATAGGTCCTTAACTTGAATCTTAATATAAAAAAACACATGGTTTTCTTCTAAGAAAATATATATATATATATTTATTAAAGTGTATTTTTACATTTAATATTCATGTATATATGAAAAATACTACATATATATGTTATTCAAATGTGTATATCTTGCCTAAGCATAGTTTAAAGTGTGATTAATTTTTTTTAAAAGCTCTTATCTGTTTAACTATTATCTGTATTGGGGTTCTTGGGTTCTGTCAGGTAGAAATAGAGAGGAAACCCCAGAAAAATTCCCAGATAGATCTTATTAAACTTATTCTTGAGCACAAGGGAGGCAGTACAGAGGAAATGCGGGGTCCTCCGATCTGATTCCCGGGACTGGCGTTGTTTGGCTGCTTTAATAAACTGGGGGGAAAGTGGGCATGCACGAAAAGGCGGGCTTTTTGAAAATGGTGGGCTTTCTTTCCCGTTGCCTGGTAACCATGTTCCCGCCTGCCCTGTGGGGCAGCGTGGCGGAGCGCTTATTGTCACCACCCAGGAAGGTGGTATATCAAACCTTGATCAACTGCGCATGCGAACAGTGGTTTCCACATCTGTAAGGGAGTAAGAAGGAGGCAATAATCAGCTACTTCTGTACTTGTGTTTAGGGAGCTATGGGGTGGGGCATTCTTGTGATCAGCTTATTCGGTGTTTTTTTTCTGGCCATCTGGCATTCCTTCCACCAGGGCACAAGTCCCTGTGCTATCTCCTAACTGCTGGTTGTAATCCACTAGGACTCAGGGTGCCTGGTTGTTTACCAGAACAGAATTCAGATTCTCCTTTGATAACGTTCCTGTTCCCTTCAATTTAGGGCAAACAATCATCCCAGGTGGGTCACCAGCAGCCTAGGGCTGATTTCACACTTGTGCTTGGAGGGGCCGATTACATCTTGCAATTACATTTGTTTGTTAGTGAAGCCTTTCACAAAGAACTGAAGTATGCCACTGAGTCTCATTTAGACTCAGTCAAGCTGCATTTATATAAAGTAGAATGTGTTAGAGATAAGAATGAAGGGATATTTTTAGATCTTTTTAAATTTAAAAAGCTTTATGCCACCATTAGCACATTCATTAAAGTAACATTTAATTATAAGATGGATTTTTATGCATATATAATGTATCAAATTAAAGAAAAGTAAATAACTTCAAGCCCCCTTACATTATTAGCCTTTCCATTTCACAGGTTTTGGAAAAGTAATTCTTAACTTTTCAATAGATTTTTAAATTACGTGTTCTCTATAGGAATGGCAATTCTCTGGAAACTTTGAGAAAGACAAATAGAAATTAGTCGAAGTAGTAAAGCTGTTCTGTAGGGGTCAATGTGTTCTTATTCTACATGGAAACAAGCATGGATCCCCATTATCTACCATGCTATAGATCAGGATCACAAGCTCAAAAGCTCAGGGAGGCCACATAGATAAATAAACAAGTGAGAAGGCAACAGAAGCATGAAGACCAGAAAACCGGAGCCCATGTGACGCATCTCAATATCACAGCGGCTATTTAGTTCTAGTCAATTAGAATCGTAGGCCCGGGGTTGACAAATCTGCATGTTTATGGAAATTCTTTTCAATTTTAAAACACTGACAGCTAATTCAGGGGGAAATGTATTCTACAGATTATTCTGTGTAGGCCAAAGGGAAAGTAGCTATGAGCCAGAATCAGGTCATAGCCCACCGGCTGCAACATCCGGACTTAGAGGGAAATGAAATTAGAAAACAGAAGTATTAGAAACAACAAAAAAGATAACAAACAGAAAGAAAAAAAATTAAAATGTCAAGAATTTTTTGGTTCAGGTGACAGAATGCAACTCCAACCGACTTTTTAAAGTGAGAGGTATTTATTGCCTTCTATACGTGAAAAATCCAGTTGTAGAAAAGATTCAGGCAGGGTTAAATCTAACAATGCAAATGATTTCAGCACGATTTTTCTCCCTTCCTTCCCTCAGCCTTCCAAGTATCTGCTTCATCTCAGCCCGCGCATGGTGACACTCAGCAGGACCCAGGCTTATCTATTAGAAATGAAAGTAGCTGCCATGTTCTAGACTTCACATCTTCATACTATACCTACTAAGAAAAAAAAAAAAAAAAAGAAGTTCTTTAGCTCCTGCAAAAGAAGAGGTAAATTTCTCTTCCTAAAAAAGGCAAAAAAAAAAAAAAAAAAGTACTTTGTATATAACTACCTCCAGGGAGGTTGAGGCCACTATGGCCAAAAGAGGGAATCACCTTTTAACTCAAGTGTTCAGAGTTCAGTGACCTTCTTGGAGCAAATCCACCCAATAATACATAGCTGAGAATGGCAAAGGGTAGTTTCACAGCATCTACTTTAGGGATTACTGCTATAGGGAAAGGGAAATGGACTCAGAGTCACAAACAAGAGGTCCACCTAATTAGAGAAAACCATTAAGGAGACTGAAAATAAAATACCCAATTAGCTGGGGGTGGGGAGGGGGAAGTAAGAAAAGACAGTGCCAATAAATGCAAAATTTTCAATGTAAAGTGTGAGGATCAAAGGCAATAGTTGCAGGGACCTAAAGTACAAGAACAGAGAATACCCACTGTAAAAGTAGAAGAAAACAGAGAGATTTTTAATTTTTATCAGTTTAAAGTGACTAAGTTCTTTCTATTTACCATATAAAACACAGAAGTCATAAAGGAGAAGCTAAACAAATTTGACCACATAAAACTTTGAAATTCTACATGTGTACAATATTATAATTTTATTAAAAATAAGACAACTATCCATCAAGAAAGAAATCAGTAGTAGATAATCCTTAAAAAAGACTTTAACACTATCCATAGCGAAAAAAACAAGTAACAAACAGGTAACATATTTGGAACTCATATAACACAAAAAGAAATAATATCCATAATCTTTAAAGAGTTTTTACAAATCAATGGAAAAGATTAAACCCAATAAGAAATTGAGCATGCATTAACAGTAGAAAATGGTTTAAAATATGAAAAGATTCTTAATTCCAGTTATTGTAAAAGAAATGTAAATAAAAAGAAGCAGACATTATTTTTCACCAAAGGCTTACTGAAGATCAAAAAGTTGATGTTATGCAGTGTAGCAAAGCTGTGAGGAAACAGACCTTTTCACATACCCTTGATGGGAGTATAAATTGGTACAATCTTTTTGAAGAATATTGGTAGTATCACTCAAAATTAAAACATACTCACTACCTAATGATTAAGCAATTTGACTTAAAAGATTACATCTGTCAAAGCCCTTTGGTCAAAGAACAGCAGGAATATACATGTAATTGGATTCATTACTTATTATAGAGGGAGAATTCATCCACAGTGAACTGTGAGGTGACTTAGCAAGAGGGTGTCATTTCTAACTCCTTATTGTGGGGTGTTGGCTTTGGTTTAATGATTCAGGGAAGAGTCCAAGGAAGCAGGCTTTGATCTTATTTGGGTGCTAGCAGAAAGTTGGTACAAATCTATGGTTATCTCAGTCTTATCTAGATGTGGGCTAGAATGAGGCTAAATTAGTAAAGAAACAGTCTGATTAATATTGAAGAAGGGATGGTTGGTATTTTGTAGTGTTTTACAGAGACTTGTTTTTTATCTAAAGCAGTCTTGTTTTCACTAATTTTATCATGGTTTCAGAGTGGCTTTGTATGATGTTGTCATCTTATAAAACTGTTTACATGTCCAACAGGGGTACAGCATAACCTAGCTGTGAGTGTCATTCCAGCATTAAAACAGCACTAAAACTTATCTGTAAGTGATATCAGGACTGCCCTTTTCTTTGCCCATGTCTTAAAGATATGCTTCCACTTATGCAAACAGATTTATGTAAAAGGTGGACAATATAGCAATATTCATAGCATTATTCTAAATATTCACTGACAGCAGAAAAATGAAATAAATTATGATTATAGCTGCAGAATGGATGTCTATGTGGCTATGAAAAATGATGTAAACATGTGCAGATAAGAAAAATCATAAAATATTATTAGGTGATAAAAAGCAAAGTATAAAATAGCATTTGTTCCTTTTTGTGTTGAAAGTCATTATTGCCCATTTGGTTAGTATTTCTGTTTCATCCCTCTTCAGCTCTAGGATAAGAATACATTTACTGACCCTTTTGTGTTTAGACAGACCATATTACAAGTTCTTGTAAATGAGTTATCAATAAGATGTGAATCACTTTTGAATTGTAGGGGTTAATTGTTGGTCCAAAGTCCTCGGTAACTCCTTTTCCCATTGTCATGGCTACTTGCAATGATCCAGATGGAGGTCTGGGTCCTAGAATAAGGAAATCATGAAGCAGAACCTCCAACTAACCTACAAAAATACACAGCATGAGAAAAAAAAGCTTTATTGTTTAAGCCACTGAGATTATTATAACCACAGCATTACCTAATAATAATGATTAATATTAATAATGATATTCCTGATTAATACAGAATTAGTACCAAAATTTGGGTGCTACAGTAAAAAAAAGAATATGTAACATTAGGTTAGGGTTTTGAGTGCTGGTCACTCAGAAAAATTTTTATATGTGGCTGTGAGGATGGGAATCTATATCATGCAGTAGCAAAACATATGGTAAAATTGTCACCAGAAAAGAAATTAAAGGGCAGTTAATCTACCTATTAGAACTGAAAACTTATGGCAAAAAATTGAAAGGCAAAATGTTACTAGCAAATGTTAGTTTCTATTGACTGCATTTGGCAAAGTATTACAGAAAAAGACATAAACTCAATAATATTAGCCGTTTCTTAAGCAGGAATATAATTGCCCTGTCAACATGTAGTTTCAAACCATCTTTTATTTCAGAGATGTTCTCTTGATTTGTATTTCTTAACATTTGTTCTCACCCATTGCTTCAGTTTTTGTCCTCAGGATCTCCTTTTATATAATGTTAAGTCTTCTCTGCCTGTCACCTGTAACTATCACTATCCTTCAAATACTTTCTAACACTTTATTTCTTTCTGATTTTTTTTAATGTTTTGTTTTTCTTAAGGCATTCATTTTACACTTATTAATTCCCTCTTGGCTTCTTCTTGGTTTACTCTTCAAATCTAAAATGACTTTTTTTTTAGTTTTATTAATAATGTTCTACATTCTGTGAGTTCAAATCTCAAACCTCTGTATTCCATTCTCTCTTCTACAATTATCCCACTTCTAAATTTTTAGAATTAAGATTAATGTTGTTTCATAGCTATTGTTTTCTAAAATCACTTTATCTCACTTTGAAAAATTTAGGTACAGTTTTCATGTATTTTTGTGTTCAGATGATGCTGTTATGACACCATTGTCTATAAGGATATTATTTTGCTTATTTTTTTTCTTATTATAACAATTTCTTATAAAAATTTCTTTCTGTTGTGCTTTTAGATATGCATTTTTTTTTTTTTTTTGTATTTGAAAGGGAAGGATTGGGATAGATTTCTTAGCTTCATGGCTCTAGATAATCTGTTAGTTTCAAAATGTATTCAAAAACAAAAGCTAGTATTTTCCTTAGAGCTTAAAAGCTCTCTGGTTCCTTCTCCCCAATATTTCTCTGAACCTTTTCTTCTATTAAGGTTTAAGTCTTAGTACTTTTTACTTGATGCAAGATTTGATACTGGAAGGGATTGCAGCTGATCACTATCAAGTGTTTATAAAGCCCAGGCCTCCAGCACCATCATGCATTCCATGGTTTCTTAGTTCACATTGTGAATTATGTCTACCAATCCCTTTCCCAGTTCAAGCTGCTAATTTCAAACTGTCCTGATGAATTTATCAGTGAGTAACTATAGGTAATTTGGGTATTCTTAAACTCGGGACTGTCAGAACCTTCTTTGTCTTTCTTCTGCTTTCTCTCACATCATTGCTGACGCTATATTATTCTTGGTGGTGGTGCCTGGTCTTCAACTGCTTTTATTTGGTGCTTCGTAGTTAACCTAGTTTTAGTTTAGCGATACATGTTATACGAGTGCTTTAGATTTTGCTATTCTAGTTCCTGTACCTGTTTGCATGGGGAGATTTGGGGAAATTAAAAACTCTGCCACCATCTTCTCAGAGTTCTCCACCTCTGAATGTTTGCAAACCTACTTTCTTGGTTTTATGCTTGTATTTATTTTTTATTTCTCATGTATATACTTTATCATATATAGTTCTATATATTCATATTGTGTGTGTATGTATGCACATGTGTGTGTATCAGTACAGCCATATGTTGAGTGGAAAAAACAGTGTAAATTCATGATATGCATTCTAACTTTGTAACTATTATGACCCAAATCTCATAATAACTCTCTAGCATCCATATTTTTGTCTCTAATCACCATGTCTCACATGCATGAATGCAATGAGGATAAGGGCTTCTTGGGAGCTAGACAATTTCAAATTTTAGGGCAGCAAAACATCAGTATGGACTTGGAAGATCTGTTTGTTGCTACTGATTTTCAGGTGAGGAAATTGAACTCTACAGGGTGTTGCTGGACACAAACATGCTTTTTAAAATGTCAGCAAAAGTGCTGAGATAAAGGGAGACAAATTACAGGGGCCCTCGTTAGCCAAATGTATACAGTTTGTGTGTTAAAATAAGATTGATGATAATAATTATCATGACAATTATAGTAGTTAATGAAACAGATTGAATCTAAGAGAGTCTATAAGTTCCTAATAACACTCAAACAAGAAAAATTTATATAAGATTACCAAAAGGTATTATAATACATAAGAAGAATGAGTGAATATAATAGAATATGCTTAATGTTTATTGATCTAATATATAAGGAATCATTAGTACACAAATGTATTAATTAAATATCTTTCTATAAAGTTTAGGTGTGTACTTTGTTTGATCAACATAAAGTACATAGAAAGCCAAATTATTTGAGCAAAAATAGATTCAGTAGCAAACCAAGAAGGCCTGATCAGCACTTAAAATTAATCAGATTCAAATGGTGTCCACAGCTAATCAGCTTCAGTGGTCACACACAATAATCAAGTAAAAGGAGAGTTCGACAGAGTGTTCTAAAATGATAAATTAACCAAGTGTACAAAAGAGTAAATCTGACTATGCAGATACAACCCCTCATCTCCTAGGTGTAGACAATTCTTGATGAATGAATTATAATAAAATACTAATAAGAAATATATAAGACTTTAATAGTACTAACAAACCATACTAATATATCAACAGGGCAATGGGTAGGATAAAACTTAAAAGAATTCCTACTTCCTGGAAAGCTACCAAATCTAAAAAAAAAAAAAAAAAGAACTTTTATAAAGAAAAATAAAAGTAAAAGTCTCAAGACATAATAGTTAGAATTTTACTACAAAAAGCAATTTACTATTCATTAGTAGCCTGTAAATCACCTTAGACTGTTCAACCAGGGCCATATCCCAACCAAGAACTAAACTCTTCATTACCATATCTAAAATCTGGTTAGTGTGAAATGATACCATTTTCTTAAGAACATTAAAACCCTATACAAGGGTTTTATGGAAATCTAAGAAGACATGAAATAAAAATAAGGATAACAAAAATATAGGTCACTTTTATTCCTGATTTCAGAGTAAATATATCCTTTAATGGTGTATTGCTTATTTTTTAAAAGTGTTTAAAACATAGAAAATAACCTAAAATATAAAGTGCTTATAAATGTTTTTAGGTAAATAATATTTAAAATTGGGGAAATTTTCTTTGTTAAATTTGTACATTTTGTTATTAATTTCTGTGAGTAATATTTAGAAGAATTTTAAAAACTGATTATTTAATAAAATCATATGATCAATAAATTAGATCTTAATAAAATCAAATATTAGTGAGTATTATTCTCCTACACAAAAGCCCATAATGTAATAAAAACTATTAACAAAATTCTAGTCAATTTAAAAAGTAAATGAATAGCAATGAAATTTCAGATAGTTTAAACGAAGCAAAGCAGAGTGATGCAATAGAGCCTTGGAGATGAATTAATCTAGATGTAAAGATCCAGACAGAGATTTCTTGGGATGGGGGGACAGACAAAAACAAGTGTCTCATGGCAAATGTCCCTTGCTGTATCCAAACTTAGAAAGAAGGCCAATATGGCTGGGAAATGATGGGTAAGTGTAACAACGGTAGAGGAAAGACCAATTCATGTAGGGCCTTGGAAGCTACAGTAAGACCTGTGGATTTTATTCTGTCCCTAGCACAGCAAGAAGTCATCGGATGGTTGAACGCAAAGGAGACAGGAACCAATTGACTTGTTAGTCACTGCTCCTATTTAAGATATAGATTTATTGTGGTGCAAAAATGGAAGATTAAGACCAGTTCTCTCCTTACCTGGATTCTAGTTCGAATACTCCCTTGCCCTAGGAAGCATTTTCTCCTCTCCTGAAATGGAGGTAGTTTATCTCTTCTTTACACTGGTAACACGGTTGGTACTGGTTTATGATATTCATTATATTTAGTCTTGTATTTTAGGAAGCTATTTGTTTCATCTCCCAACAAAAATTTTAGGATGTAAGGTTGTACAGGGTAGGAGTTTTATCGTGTATGTGCTTACATTCACAACAGAGCTTAATTCAGTGGCTAATACAAAGTAAATAGTATATGATAATGAAGGAGTACATTTCTTTTGCTCCGTGGTAATACATAGAATCAATTCAGCTACAGCCCACATAAGTCTTGAAAGAATTTAAAAATAAGTGACTTTTGGTATTGACATTAATGAAGTGTAAAGGAGGTGGGAAGAAAAGTTGCCTCGACTTTTTATTTAGGACCAATTCAATGTCTGTCCTGGATAAAACAGAGAAAATAGAACTGTTTTTTAAAATTTAAGGGTTTAATTAATTTGGGTGGGGATAATAAGATTGAAAATGTTGCTGTCAATTTGACTGACAATTAAAGTTCCTTAGCAAAAAAATGAAGAAAGGAGCTAACAGCTTCTGTATCCTTTATTGGTAAAAAAGAAATTAAGAAAGCACTTTTTGGAACATATGAAAGGATAGATAGCATATAACAGAAGAGAATGAACTGTACAAAAAAAAAAAAAGGCCAGGACTAAGGAGAGGTATTGGGTCAACACAGAACAACACGCAAGGTCTTGACGCAAGGTCTGCTAATTCATCAAGGACGTTTCCAAACAGGGGAAGTGATTCGGGTCTACAAAACCACTCAGGTGTAGTAAACCTGTTGGCCTGGATTTACTTACTTGTGGAGAACTCTCTGAAGTTAAAACAAACAGTTTAAGGGCAAACAAAAACAAGAGCATTAGTTATCACCTACTCAAACCTTGGTCAGAGGCAGTTGGACAACAGAACTATGAAACAGCATGCTTCAGTCACATAGCTAAGTGATAGAAACACTGAAATTGAACCCAGGTTTCCTAATTCCAGTTCATTGCTCTTGGCAATTTACTCTGCAAAGTGGATGATTACAACCTTCTTCTTCTCTTTTTGTCATAGTAACACTAAATTCTTTTGGGGAAATTTATTCTTGCCAATTGTCGGCAGTTTGGGGAAATGTTGGTCAGTTCTCCCCTTAGCTAGGGCTTGAGTATGCAAGCAAAGCTAGACTAATTTGACTCACTCTCTGGGACTTTGAATCCTGAACATCTACATTGTGGGACAGGAAAACTATTGGGCTGAATCATTACAGCAGGGGCAAGCTGATGAGCCTGTCAGTGAAATTCACCTGCTTGGATTCCTGCAGCAATGACATTCTTGCTCCTTGGGAGCCTGATTCTTTCACTTTCCTTTCATTTTCAAATCATCTCGTGTGATTCACATTTTTGTTGTTGTTGTTTGTTATTATATTTTTAATCTTTTGCTAAAACAGCTAAGTTCATTTCTTTTGCTTACAACTGAAAAACTCTAACTGCTGCTCTAATTTTAGGAATAAAACATGTTAGGACATGAGACAAGAAATTTTTAAAAGGTAAAATGGAAAGATAATATCAGAACTGAAGCTTTATAGATAAGACTGAGCAGAATTTCAGGTTAGGGGTATATATCTATTCATTCATGTACCAATTTAGTACATTTTTATTAAATATCTATCCTGTGGCAGGTAGGGTGACATAACCTGTGGACATCCAAATGAATGGAAGTAAAGAGATCTCACAACATATGTTAGAGATTCGATAGGCAAGCCAGAGAGCCAAAAGCAGAGAAAGTGGGACCCAAGAGTGAGGACTAAATGGATTGAGGTAGAGAGCTGTCAGAACACTGGATCCACTTCAATCTTAATCCTGAGCTTTGTTCTTTCCCCTTCCTTTGATTCTAGAAATTCTGAAATTGAATATAAGGCACAGCTGAGGTAGCCCTAAAAACAGAGGACACGGTGAGATTACTGTAGTCTTTCCATCTCTTACTTAGGCCTTGAAGCTTTATTAAAATGTCACTAGAAAAAATGGTCCCCTAGATGTGACTGGGATTCTTGCCTGATTTTGTATTTAGTATCCCTGAGCCAGACAGTTAATCTCACTGGGCCTCAGTTTCCTCTTCTATACAATGAAGAAACAAACCGCTCTGTTTACCTCCTGAGTTGTGAGAAACACATGAGAAAATGGATGTGATAGCTTAGCAAATTGAGAAAAAAGATCAAGAGAAAAATGTTACTTTCCCTCTGGCATCATTTCCAGCCTTCGTTATGAACAGCCATTTCTCAGCCATGGCAGAGAGAGAAAAGGTTTAACAAAACAGTTAGCTAGAGAAAAGAAGAGTGTGGCTCCGCTGCCAGCTTCAAAGGCCAGGCTTCAAGTTGTGCAGCTCCTAGAAATAAGAACTGAACAGAGGCTCTGGAAAGAGTTTTGACAAAAACTCAACTTCAAGAAAGGTATCCGATGACTAAGAAATTACCAGAATATTTGTTCAGAAAATATATGTCTTTCCCTTAGAAATAATCTCAATGAGGATAAGAATATATCTTTTATTTCTGAATCTTATGCATGTAGTATATGTTTGTTCACAAATAGATATTTGTTGAATAATGAATAAAATTTACTTTTGTCTTGGCTCAAATGCATAGACTTGCTCAGTGTGCTTTTTGTGTCTTCTAAAGTTGTCATGTTATTTAGAATGGCAGACTGGTTATAAAAGTTTGCCTACTATCCCTCTATAGTCCTGTAATTTTATATCACTAAAGTAAAATTGTAGGAATAGGGAATAAAAGTGGGAATAAACTCATAGAAATAAAGGTAAGGCACCAACATCTTATTTAAAAGTGTGATTCCATGAAAGCAGGAATGAGGGAAAGAAAAGTAAACTAGAGAAGAAAGAGTAGAAAATTAAAGTGGGACATCACCAAGATGACCAAAACTTGTCAACTTAGACAACCTGTTTCTTGGCTTCAGAACTACTATGTCCCAGAACTGTCTGTAGTCAGGGAAGAAGAGAGAAGAAATATTCTGTTAGCTTCTTCCTCTCTCAAGACTCCCATTGTTCAAATGCATCCCACATCACAGCACCTCTAGGTGTGTTAGTCATCTCTCTGGGAAGGTTCTGGAACCCCTGCAGTTTCAGTAAAACAACCTGGTCAGGTTCTTCTTGCCAGCTGGCATCCTGTTTGAGCTTCTCCAGTACTGCAGTTGTGGTAACAACTGCAACAGAGACCTGACTCTAGGACCTTGGGAATGGACTGAGCCATTGCTGGGGTTTCTCTGGGTAAGAAGCCAAGCAGATAATGGGGTCACGTATGGAGAGAGATGGCTACACGGATCTGAAGCAGAGCTTTAACTGAGTCCCAAATACCCTTCTTCAGTAATTTACTTTAGCTCAGCAAAACAAGGGAATAAATGTGAGAGGTAAAAAATAGAGAAGCAAAACTGAGCATCAATGAAAGGAAGAATGATAGCTATGTAACAAGACTGGAGAGCAAATAATACGTATTGGAGAAGAAAAATAGAGGCCTTCGGATGAAATGTTCATAAAAAGTGATACGTTTGATATGTTTAAAATCATTTTAAGATATGTTAAAATGTGAAAAGCAAAACAACCAAACAACAAATTCCAATAATTTGTTGTAGAACTAATAACCTTGGAAATCTAAAAGTGAAAGGTATAATTGTTATAAGTTAGGCTAAAATAAGGATTTGAAGAGATGAAAGTAAAACTAGAGACATATTTTCAACTAACAAAGTGGGGCTTTGGGATATTGGTTATTAAAAAATATAAAATAAATAAGCACTAAGAAGAATTATTCCAACTGACTTTAAAACATAGTAATTTGACTGTATATCCCTAGCAGGATTTATCCTAAAAGCAAAAGAAAAATCATAAAAATAAAACATTGAACATATTATACAATGATATTTTTTATAATACTGCTATCATTATATTGACTATTTATTATGTGTTGGAGGATAGAGCAAATAAACAATGGTGCTAATGTCTTTCAGAATAATGTTTTTAAAATAAGAAACAGAAATACATAACCAATGAAACTTAGGAAAAGTCATGTGATGTTTTTAAATACATTGTCACCGAAATCCCAAGTGATCTTAAGAAGGGTATCTGACCATCATTCATTTACTTATTCACCCAAGATTTATTAACCATCTACAGTAGGTCAAGCATGGCATTAAGTGCCGTTGATTCAGAAATGACCTTAGAGTCTCTGTCTGGGATTTGATAAGAACGTCCTCAAAAACTAGGACTCCATTCTGCACATAAATTAACTGTGCAGAGATACTTGGAAGGGAGTGGAAAGAGCCCTGATCTAGTTATCTGGATATCTGATTGCTGATAAAGAAGATATTAAACATGATCCAGGGCCATATTAATGAAAATATGGCTTTAATTTTGAAAATTAAAATGTACATTTTTGTGGTTTATCAACACATGGTTTATTCTCAATTTGTTCATGGTTTCTTTGATTTGAACATCAAGGTTATACAGAAATTTTGGAATTAAAAGAAAAATCAGAAAACCCTTAGCATTTGAACATGAATCTTTTTGAATTGGTCAGCAGCTTTTTCATTTATGGATGTTAAAAAAAAAAAAAAAACTATTGCAGATAAATTGTTTTGGGATGAAAGTCAGCCAGAGAGCAATATATATTTTATCATTAATCACAAATGGAGTTCTAAGAGAGTCAGCTGATTCTTAAAAATTTTTAAAGAAGAATGAAATCTCTGGAATTTCAATCTCATATGAGAGAATCCAACAAAAAAATCCCTGCAGTGATTGTTTTTTCTATATCAAGCAAAAAAAAAAATCATATGCAGGTTTGTCATGTAATTGGAGCAATACATCACTTTTTTAGAGGGACTTTAGTAGCATCGTTCTGTCCACTAAGCATTTTTCTATCATCTTGGCTGGGAAGAAAGTTCAGGAGGGTCCCAAGTCTTTGAAATAACTTTGAAAAAGAACACTTCATATTTTATAGAATGCATTCTATAAGACACATTTTTCAACAAATTAGAGTTATGAGAATTTGGGAAAATAGATCTTCTGAACTTCCTGGGGTTAGTGAAAGTATAAGTTGCTTTCAGAAAGATCTTTTTGTTTTACTAGCCCTCTACAGGCGACTTGAAAGACTACTCTGCATTAAACTTGTGTCAAAGTCCCACTTTCAAAGGAAGAGACCAATATAACCATTTGAATGTGGCAAAATGATTCCTTAACTTGCATTGAGAACAGTGGCAAAAAGCTAAAATGAAGAGAAGACAATCAGGATTCCAAGAGATGGACTTAATGGAGATACCCTGAGCAACTGTATGGGAGAATCTTTCAAAGGAAAGCGCCAAACAGAGGATGTAACTATGGCAATATGATGGATAATCTGGAGCTATCTCCTAGGATTCTGGCCTGGGAATTTCTTCTCACTTCAGTGCATGCCCTAGGTTTCATAGGTACTATCACTAAAGCACTTTCTTTGAGTGCCTAGGTTGTAAATTGTGAATCTTAAAACTTCTGAGTAGTCATGTTTCTTGCCGCATACAGAAAAACATAGGGATAAATGGACAACAGAGAGAAAGAAGAAATAATGAACCAGAGACTGTTTTTTTTTTAAATGAGAGCAAAGACATGGGAAATACAGGGAGAGAGCCCTAAACACTAATATACTGAAAAATGTTTAATTACTGTTTCCTAGGGTTTTTTTTTAAAGACTAATTGTACCATTTGCCAATTTCTGTGGTATAAATTTTTCTGCCATTGCTAATTTAAAACTATAATAGGATGTCACCGAATGTGATTTGGAAAGAGATTCTCATTAGCATTCCACTATACAGTATTTTCAATATACAGATAAAATAAATGTAAATGTAAATAATGTCAAAAGCATTGGTTAATAGTAAGATATCAAGTAGATAACATTAAAATTGATAATAGTTAAAAAATTAAGAAATGGTGGTACTTGAGTAGTCAGTGCCTAAATAATTAACTTAATTATAAATATATTTAATTTTAATACTAGTTGTGTTTTACATCCAGGTTATAAAATTCCCAATTTAATAATTTTTTTTAGTGAGCTGGCATGGCTAGTTCTGACACATTACTGGTTCTGATGGTATATACACACCTGGTTTCAGTTGCCTCTTAAGCCCAGCAATCTTATTCTTGTCCTTGAATTGATTACTTGAGATGGCTCACTGCCTTTATAATCTCTCTCTCTCTCTCTCTCTCTCTCTCTCTCTCTCTCTCTCTCTATATATATATATATATTAATATAGATAGATAGATAGATAGATATATAGATATAGATAGATATACATACACATATATATCTTTATCTATAAAAATATAAATATATATTTAGCTATATCTTTCCATCCCTCTGTTATACATGAGCTAACTCATGTTGTATTTGGCCATTTGTAATACAGGTAGCTGTTTTGGCTCATGCTGCAATTTTAAAGAAAGTAGAAAAAAAAAAAAATATAAAAGAGGCCTTTAATAGTATTTCCTTTATACTGATGCCTTCCGTAATGCATAGTGGTTACTATTTTGATGTAGACTAACTTCAGCCTCTTTTCCTTCTGCTTGCTCATGCTGGCTGCCCTCCGCCATCCAGGCAGCTGCAATTACTTTGCTTATGCGAGGGCCAGCGAGAACACAACTGAGAAGGAGTCATTACTCATCTTCTAGGTTCCAATTAGGCTTTTAAAAAAAGTCCATAGTATAAGCAAGACTCTTAAAAGCAAGCCTTTCTGTTATAGAAGCTAGGCTTCTTTGAATGATAAAAAGTTCTGACAATGTCCAAAACCTAAGATCATTGGAGTTCTCAGAGCACAGTGTTCATGCATAAATCAGAGAACAAGGAAGGATTTATGACAACGTAAAAGCAATTTCCGATCTCAAAGAGATGGGAAAGTTAGACTAATAGATAATAAGGGAGAATCATTAAAGACATGGCTAGAGCTTAGATTGTGGGTTCTTGAAGGGTGCTCAAGTTTTGCACATTTATGGAATAGGGTGTGGGTGTGTAGCAGCACAATGAAAATGGTAATAGAAACCCAACACCCATTTGGGAGCCTCTCAGAACATAGAAGACTACAAGCTTCTGCAAAGGCACTACTGCAAGTTTTCAACATGGTCCCTGAAACAGAATGACGGAGGAAGGTGTACCAGTGCCTGGGTCTGAAGGCAGTCTCATAGATTCCCTGAGCCCCAAGAAAAAGAGAAAAATGCTCAGGCCAGTAGACTGGACAAAGCCTAATAGTAGTGGGAAAAAGGTGAGGGATCGGCTTTCATGTTAACCAGAGGTATTGCAGGACTGGGGACACTGGCAGTGAATGCAACAAAGACCAACTGCCTATTTTCAGACACAGTGAAATCCCCTAAACAGAGGCCAGGAGAATAGGAGATGGTAGTTGGATCAGGGTACCAACTTGCCAATACTGGTATTGCTTCTATAAATAAGCTCACAGGAACTCGTAGTGTCTCTACAGAAAACAGGAGTGAGAAGAGGATGAGTAAGAAACAAAGTCCAAATTGAAATTTCACAGTGGAAGTGATTGAGTTCTCCTGAACTGGTAAAATTGTATATTATCTACCTTTCTCAGACACAGGACTTGTAAACAAAATCGTGTTGTGTTGTAGTTAGAGATTCTTTAAAACTTACCTTTTTCATACCTGAGATTTTCCCAAAATAAGTTTTATAAATACTCCTACTGAAAATTTCTGGCTCAGTTTAGGGTTAGGAACAGGGGTTATCAGATTTGAGATTTAGAGCCTAAGTATTTCTTGCCTCTTTTTCTACCCTGAAGTCAACTTAAGAAAAAAAGTGAAACCTGAGAGACACCAAAGTATATTATTAGTTTGTCTATGGGGATTACCTGTTGCTGTGGGGCTATATTCTTTTCATATAAATCTATAGAACCCACAAATACGTATTGGGACAAAGGTTTTCCCCAACCAGTTTTGGTATTTTCACCAGCATTTGAACATTGGAATAACTCCAAAGTGAAATTTAGTATTCATCCATTCTAAATATTTTAGTCTAAATCCAAGATAAGTGTTATTCAGTAATAGATACAGAAAATATTAGACATTTTCAAGAGACAGAAATAAAGAAAAAAGTAGTAATCCATTGAGCTTATAAAAATAGATTCTAGAACTTATCCTTAAAGATTCTGATTCAGAGTCTGATTCTAGTCTATGTTGAGTCTCAGGATATTCATATCAACAAGCAACTATCTCAGGTAGTAATCTTGCAAACAAAGAAACCAACTCTCCCAATCTAAGTACAAAAATGGTCTTAGACAGATTTAGGGTAGTTCATAGAATTCGACAATAAGCTGAAGAACAACAGTTTGCAAAGCACAGGCATTAGAAGCTCAAGTGATTTAAGTAACAGTAATAAATAAAGCTTCTCTGGGGGTACTTCTCTCAAAAAAAAAAAGGAAAAAACCAAAACACTATTTAGTCTCTGCCATGGTGTTTTTTGTTTGCTTGTTTGTTTGTTTGTTTGTTAATTTAGACTCCAGAAAGAGAGCATATGATAGGCCAAGTTTGGGTCTTATTGTAACTGGAGGACAAATGAGTCTGGGTTCATGCTTCCTGTCACTGTCCAGCCAATAGACCAAAACAGGAATTGGACTATTTAGATTAAGCATTTATTAGAGCATTTATTAGAGCACTGGTCCCCAACCATTTTGGCAGCAAGGTTCAATGCTCCCATGAGAATCTAATGCCTGTAATCTGAGGTAGAGCTGAGGCAGTGATGCTAGTGCTGAGGAGCGGCTGCAAATACAGATGAACTTTGTTCGCTCGCCCCCTGCTCACCTTCCGCTGTGCAGCCCAATTCCTAACAGCCCATCCTCTGGTACTGATCTAAAGCCTGGAGGTTGGGGACTCCTATATTAGAGAATTGCAATTCCTGAGAACAGGCAGGCTATCACTCCAATGGCCGTGGTCCCCTAGTATCCTGGAAGTACAGAATATAGAGGGAAAAATCAGTCATCATGAAAACTAGGGAAGTCAGAGGGCATGGGTGTTACTGATAGGGCAACTAAAGGGAGCTGAGGAATTGATCATTGTGTCTGGTTCTAGAATCAGCCACGGTGCCGTCCTGTCAGGTCCCATGGCCAGTGATGTTGTAGTTCCGCCTCAGCGGGTCTGGGACTGAAGCACATCTAAAGCTAAGATGTTATTGCTTAGTCTGAAGTCTAACTGAAACCACTGTCCTCATGATTATAAACCTGAGGCTTTGGTTATCTTATGCCCTAAGGCTTGATGATTAAAGGAAGATAAGGGCTCAGTGAAAGGCAAAAGAGTCACAAAACTATTATCTGGACAAAACTACCTTGAATAAGAGGGAAAAAGAAAAAACATATGAAAGAAATAAAGTTTGTGTGCAGTTACAAACTATAGGGTAAAAAAGGTGAGGGCAAGGACACTGTGAAGCCTCTAATACAGGAGGTCTTTGTATCATATCCTCCTTCATTATGTCCTCCATTTGGCCAGGGGAAGCCAAGACACATTGACTGGCAGTCCCAACAAAGAGAAAGGTAGGTCTCCAGAATAAAAATAAGGGCTATTACTAGAAGAATGAAGACTTGATGGTAGGAAGACAAAACCACAGTTGTCCATCAGAGTACCCAGGTAACTCAGATGCAGTAATGAAAACCATATGCCTAGAAAGACTGCCATTCAAGAGTCAATGATGGTATGTATAGTGGCCTCCTAGGGCTGCCGGACAAATGACCACAAACTGGATTGCTTAAAACAATAGAAAATTACTCTCAAAGTTCTGGAGGCCAGAAGTCTGAAGTCAGTGTGCTTCCCCTGAACACTCTAGGGTAGAATCCTTCCTTGCCTCTTCCAGTTTCTAGCAGCTCCAGGCATTCCTTGGCCTGGGGCTACGTAACTCCAATCTCTGGCTCCCTCTTTGCATGGCCTTCTCCCCTGCGTCTCAGTGCAGGTCTATCTCAAATCTCCCTCTGCTTTTCCCTTCCAAAGATGTTTGTTATTGGATTTTGGACGAACCCTAATTCCGGAATGATGTCATCTCTAGATTCTTAACTTAATTATATTAGAAAGACTCTTTTTCTAAATAAGGTAACATTCATAGCTTCCAGGGATTAGGACATAGACTAATCTTTTGGGGGCTACCATTCAACCCACTACAATATCCTAATAGGCTTTTGAAGCCATATAATAGATTCCAGGAATGATACATCACATGACACATAACTATAAACCAAGGTAAATTGTGATAAGTATCAAATAAAATTTTACAAATCAGTAGGTCCAGGGTGAAAAGGGTAATCACACTTTTGGAAGAAATGAGGGAAAGTTTTAAGGGAAGTGAAATTTCCAACAGGTAGATATGATAAAGAGTACTTTCCGGACATGGAAAAAAATACATGAATAAAGCTTTGAAAGTTGAAAGGGGGAAAATATGATCAACTGATTAGGTTAGTGTAGGTTTTTTAATTGAAAAAAAAAAACCCACAAACACTGAATAATTGGATCAGAAAATAAATTTCTTAGAGGATATTGAAAAGCCTGGGGCAGAGAATGAGAGATAACACCACTGAGGTGAACTGCTGTCAGGGTGCACTCACGCAAAGCTGGTTACTATAGCATGGCTAGGTAAAAGGTAGGGCAAAAGGATATGAAGTTGACCACATCCGATTCAATATTAAAGCTCTGAAACAAGAGGGAGATTAGACAAAGTGGCAGATGGGGAGAACACCATCTTATTAATATTAAAGGGAATATGAGAAAATGTGGCTTAGGTGCATGGCAACAATGTACTTCCTTACATTAAACCTTTCGCCATTGCTGGGGTGATGTGAAATCTGGTGGCACACAGTGGCGTTGGGGAGGAGGGAGAGGACAGTGGATGGTAGTATTGTGTGTTGTTGTCGGTGGCATTGTGTGTTATTGTCCCTTGGTTCTTCTCCACCGACTCAGCAAAAAATTACAGGTCAGTGAGATTGAGAAAAAGTAAGGTTTATTGAAAGTACATCTTAAAAGGAGACAGACTGCACTAAGGAAGGCTGCAGCCCTGTGGAATTTAGGAGGTAAGGAGATAAGATAGTACACCCCAAAGGGAGGGGAGGGTTTCCAGCCAGGTGGGGCTGTAACAAGCAGAAATGGGAAAGTCTGTTTATATTTGGGCTGTGATGGGAGGGCCTAGATGATCCATAAGTGAGTCACCTTAACTGACAGTTGGCTGCATATAACACTTTGCCTAATGCTTATGTGATTACCCAGAATTCAGTCTGTTATAATTAGATTTATGAACTTCCAGGCATAGTCATGAGATGATAATGATGGTATAATGAGGATGAAGTTATGGGCAGTTCTTTCTGCGCATGCATTTATCGTGGTTTAGCCAGAAGCTTTTATGGCCTTTGTGCTGTAGGATTGGGGGTAATTTATAACCCTAAAGGGGAGGTATTTTTGGGAGGTCCTTAAGGAAGATCTTCAAGAGAAGTTTCTATGGTTACAGAGCTGGGCCTTGGCTCCTGTCACTCATGCCTGACTAACTGCCTAACACTTAGATTTAGACAGATTTCATTGTAGGCCACCACTGAACTTCCCATTGCAGCCTGCCCCTATGGGACTGGCAGCATGAAGAAACGAGAGTATATGCTTCCCGCAGGCAGCTGGCTCCCAGAGGTGGGATTTGACTGAGCTGTCCATGTTTAGTCCTTCGTTCCAAACCGCGTGGGAAGAGAGACCTAGGAGGTGGAGAGAGGCATAAGGGTCCTGCTAGAGATGCTTTTATCAAGACTGGGGAAGAAGCATTTCCTTCTAGCAGAATATTATCCTTGTTAAAGTCTTTTTCCACTATTTGATTAGTGCCAAAAGGAAGGCAAGATTCACATAGGGGTTAGGAGAAAAGAAGCAAAGAAGGGACTACCTAGGCCCTGGACTATGAAAGGAAGTCACCCATATGGCTCAGTTTAGGTCACCTCTAGGGCACTGCACTCCGGTTTAGAGCCAAAGCCGTAGAGTGATAAGGGATATGCATTAGCATGGCCTTGTCTTCTTGGTGATCCTAGGGTGACTTGTAGAAAGATAGGATGAGGTAGGTATTCAGGGTCTCGGGTTCTTCCCATCTGTATCACCAACTTTAAGATAAATTTTAGTCATTTTAATAGTCAGTGAGTGGTCAGAATTTCTGGATTAAGGGAATAAATTCAGAATTATGCTTTAGAAAGAAAGGAGAAAATCATAAATATTTCTTAGCCTAAAATGTTTCAAGGATAATATTAAGTGTTTCACAAATTTTCTCCTTTAATCCTTATAATAAAACTGTATATTATCAATTTAATTTTACAAATGAGGAATCTTATACCAAGAGATATTGGAAAACAGGAGATAAAATGTTGAACTGACACTAATATTGTTTAACACCAAAACCTATGTTTCCAAAACTTTATTATATCTTATACGGTAACATTAAACGCATATTAATATAACCTTTTCCCTACTAAAAAACAAAAACAAAAAAATCCCAAATGGCTTCATTACAAAGGAAAGCATCTTTTCCTTCCTCTGTTCTCAAATTGCAATATCAGATATGCTTTTAAAAAAGCTGAAACTTGTGTTGCATGGGGTTGTTTCCATAAGAAGGAGTCTGGGCTTAGCACATTATATAATTATTTTCAGGTTCTAAAAATAAAAATCTCATGCTAGTAAAGCACATAGGGAAGTTTCCAGTCTTAGTATGAGCAAAGAGCCTGAGCACATAAAAGGTACCTCCAAAATTCTTAATATTTTTAGACAACCAAAATGTTAGTTTATATAGCTCATTTCTAGCTGTCAAGGTTTCATAGTGCCATTAACAAGAGGTGATGAATGTAAGATACTTTTCTCAAAATGCTTTTATGTGTTAAGAATCACTCAAGAATTAATATCATAGTATGACTTTTTACTTTTCCAGCCATAGAAAGAAAATAAATTCAATTGTAAAGGTAACTATAGCTATCTCTAGCTACATTATAAGCATGTTTACCCTTCTACAAGGAGTTTTCATTCTATGAGTTTTCCAATTTATTTTACTGAATTGTTTAAGCAAAAACAAGGGTATTTGAGTTGTTTAAAGTTTTTTAAAATCACTTTATTAAAAAACAATTACTGCTTTTAACCTACATTCCCATAAAAATCCAAGAAGACAAAATGATGTGGCAAAAACCTAAGAGTGGGGGTGGGGGAGGGAAAGCCTAGGAAAAAATATTTTTAAAATTAATAAGCCAAACACTGGTTCAAAAGCCTGATGGAAAGGCAAATTTATCCACTGAAAAAAGAGAAAAAAATAGTTCATCCAATGTCCTATTCTCAATTTTATTTTTCTGACCTGAAAACAGAAATCACACAAACATCAAAAAGGCAAATGAGAGAAAATTAAGACTCAGCTTAATTTTCTCCTTTCCTTCTTTCCTTTCAACCCTTCTCTGACCAGCCTAAGCAGAACCATATGCCTGCTTCTTCCCAAGGAAGACATACATACCTCTGCAATTACCAAGAGACATTCTAAGAACATCAAGGCCCTGGGCACTTTTACAGTTGGTGGGCCCATCCTACATTTAACCAAATATTAAAACAGCCACATCCTGCAAAGTTTACCTGATTTAATAACAGCTACATTTTTGGAGAACTTATTGAAAGGCACAGTCAGAACACTTTATGTCTATTTAATTATCACAATCATTCTATAGGTAAGTGACATGATTATCCATATGCCCAGTGAGGAAAAAATGACTAAATAACTTGCCTAGGGTCACACAACTAGTAGATAACAGAACCAGTATTTAAACCCATGGCAGTACTGTTCAAAACATCATGAATTTATCACTAAACTATAGCGGCCTAATGGCATTTTGTATAGGTATTTAGTTAAATATTTATTTTAGTTTGTAGTTGTCTTTTCGTATGTGGAACATTGTATTTTTTTCTCCCAGCATCATGTTTCTAATGAGGCAATTATTGCAAGGTGCTCAGTATTGCAAGATGGTCAGTGATGCAATGATGCAATGATGCAATGATGTTGAGATAATCAATGATTGATGATTAATATATGCTGAAGTAGTAGATGTTGTGGTAGTCACAGTTGTAGTAATAGCAGTAGTAGCAGCAGCAGTAGCAGTAGTAGTAGTAGTAGTAGTAGTAGTGGTTATAGTAGTAATGGTAGTCATAATAGTATTTACCTGAGCTGTGGATATCAGCAAAGAGTAAAGGAGAGACTGTTATGCCCAGACTCGTATCTCCATGAACCACCAAGAAGCCGACACCAATGCAAGAGCAAGAGGGAGTTTATTTCAGACTCGAGTCGGACGCACTCCGCACACCAACGCAGCAGTGAGTAGGAGGCGGTCCCGAACATGGGGCTTTAGGGGTATTTGAAGGGAAAAAACGTAAGCACGGGGAGCAATGTCTTGGCATTACAGGATTGCTACAACAAGCTTGACCTTTAGGGGGATTGGCTGGGTGATGGCGCCAAGGAACAAGGCGGGGAATTTGGAGAGATACTTTTCATAGTGGCTCTGATTGGCTGAGTCTAGGGTAGGGTGACATCACTTTCTGTGGTGTTTCCGGAACTGGCCTGTGCCTAAGATGGAGTCACCTAGGTTGTTCAAGACTATACCAATGGTGGCTACAGGATAGACAGAGATTAGGAAATGATTGAGTGTTTATTTTTAGATCAATGAGATTACCTAAAATGTAAAAAGGGTTGGAGAGTAGAGGAAAATAAAATGTATAAGTAAATAAGGATAGATTGCAAATCATTAAGACCAGTAATTTTTTCTTTGTTGGGGTCAGGATGTGTGGGTAATCGCCAAATTCCTCTAATTTTCAGTTGTCATTGTGAAGCATTTACTTGGCTAAATGAGATGGAGATTAAGCTATTATCTTGAAAGAAAAGTGTTTGAGTACAGTTTCGTTCTCTATAATTTAATAGTCAAGGAATTAAAAAATTACCTAAAGTGATTTAGGCTGAGGATGCAGAGATATTCTCAACCATTTGGAAGGGTGTTGGCAGGTAGTTCCTATTATTGTGAGATATTGTCAACTATCTTTTGGATCACAAAGTTTCTGAGCGGGAAATTATCTGTAAGAAAACAAGACTTGCAGGAAGCTGGAAGTTTCTAGCCCAGTTAACAAATAACTTTATGCAAAATAACTTTCACACTAACAAGCAGCTTCAAAAGTAGCCAGCAGTGGTTGCCATGCTACCAAAAGTAAACTCTGAGCCTGTTTGCAGTTATTTCTGCTTTGAGGGATATTTTATGCCATTTGAGCCTCAAGGAAGAACCAGGCAGTCAAGGCTGGGCTATTTGATCCTTTGGGAAAAGAAGAAAAGAACAGATCACTGCCCAGGGGAACTGGGCTCATTAGAAGACAAAGGTGCTTGGTCTCTGAAAAGATTGTAATATAGAAAAACTCAGCTGTGGTAGATTTCCTTCAATAAAAGCTGTTAGTGCAGTGAAGAAGGGAAGATAGATAAGAGCAGACTGAGAAGGGAGGATACAAGTAGGGTGACTGACCATCCTAGGTGTCTGGGATTAAAGGGTTTCCCAGGATGTGGGATTTTCAATTTTAACACTAAAACAGCCCTGGGAAAATTGGGGTGATTGGTCACTGTTAGCACAAACCCATCCTATTTACCGAACAGACTGAAGACCATGTACTGAATGTAAATGTACCAGTAGAGAGGATGCACCAACCTAGGACTTAAACCACAAGCCAGCAATGTGCAAAATCATAAACAGACCATCCAAAGTCTATTTATGATTTTGCTTCTTATATATAAGGAGATATGTAGTGTTTAACAAACATATAGATTGATAATGCTTTATCTGGAATAGTGCTAGAGAACAATAAATTGTTGTTTCTTAGTCTTGATAAAATTGCCATCAGTCACAGTCAGCCAAGTTACTGAGAGTGACTCAGTTTTCCTTTTTCCTGAGGAGACCGAACAGCATAGTGATTATGATTGGGACTTGATATAAGACAGATACGGCTTTAAATCATAGCTTTATTGCCTATACACTATGTGACCCAAAGTAAATTTCTTAACCTCTTTGGGAATTAATTTCCTATTTTTTGTAAAATTATAACTGCTCTAACGTGTGTTCTGATGCAGGACAGACAAATTTCCCCATGTTGGGGGGAGACCAAGCCCTGCATCCAGAGAAGAGGGTCCTTTGGCAGAGCGTGTAGAAAGAATTCAACACATACGCCAAAGTTAGAGTCAAAAGAAAGTCTTATTAGAAAAGAGGTAACACTTCACAGAGTACGGTCTCCTCTTGGAGGCAGTGAGAGGGACAGTGAGTGTTCAGGGAATTCAGTTTATATGTCATTCCTTTGTTCCCATTTCCTGTGATATGGGCATACAGTGAGGAAGGGGAAGGGGAAGAGTCTGTAGGGCTCAATGTGGAGAATGACGATTTGTAGAGTAAAAGGCCTCCTGGCAGTTCCCAGACTTTAATCCATAGGTTCCCTGAGATTTTAGCCATAGGGAATGACACTTGGTTCCTGTTTCCCCTTCACAGGTGTGAGGAATGGGTTGTTAGCAATCCCAGCAGAAATCTTTCTTTATTCTGAAGGTGTCCTCCTGGCCTGGCTGTAGGGCTGATCAGCAAGCACATTGCAATCTCTGATTGTGGCTTGAATAACATTTTAATTCTCTTGTCTCCTCCCTACATTAGTTCTAGAAATTGAAATTAATTTTAAATAGTAAGTGAGAACTGAACAGTCAACAGATATTAATGCTCTCTTGTTTAGTCTAGTTTTCTCTTGGCCCTTCTTTATATATCAGGTTTCCATCACAGATAACGAAATCTCTCAACCTACTATAAACAGAAGGGGATTTATTTCAGGGAATTGAGTGCTTACAAAAGCTTTTGCTGGACTTGGGGAGCAGGCTCCATGCTGAGTACACAAAGGATATCTGCAATCTGCAGAACCATTCTCCTTCTGCCCTCCTCAGGAAAGCTACTTTCACTTGGGTAGAGCTACTAAAGCAGCAGCCCATTATCTTCTAAACTGGAAAGTTACCCTAAAGCTGTTGGGTCCAGAACTAGCCATCTTTATCATGATTCATGCCTGCAAATTAGCTCTCTTACATTCTGTTTCTCTTACCAGAGATTTCAGTTCTGACTCAGTCTTGCATTAGAGCATCTCGTTAGTGAAATTTAAATCACGTCAAGAGCCCTAGCTACAAGGCCATCTAAGAAATGTGTGTTTCTGCATGCTCTGAAGGGTTGGGGATGATTTCAATTGAGCCAATCCATAGCTTCCACCACTGCCCTTTTAGATGGTTAATTTTACCTGTCAACTTGACTAAGGATTCCCAAGATAGCTGGCCAAACAATATCTCTGGGTGTGTCTGTGAGGGTGTCTCTGGAAGATATTAGCATTTGAATCTATAGACTAAGTGAAGGATTGCCTTCACAGTGTGGGTGGGCATCATACAATCCCTTGAGAGCCTGAACGGAACACAAAGCAAAAGAAGGGCACATTTTCTCTCTTTGCTTGAGCTGGGACATCCATCTTCTGCCTTTTTACATTAATGCTCCTGGTTCTCAGGCCTTCATACTTGTGGAGAGACTGTTCTATGACGTGACCACTGAATAATCAGTGCACTGGACCTGGCCCAGAATAGAGATCGCTAACTATAAGCCCTCCTCAGAGACTGTCCGATCGTAGTGGTCATCCTGACTTAATAAGCAATCCTCCCTTCCTCTCCCTATGTGCTGGTTCCTTTAACAGGCTATTGTCCTAACCTGGTCAAACATGTAAAGTAATTTCCCATATCTGTTGGCATTCACATTAAGTACCTGTGACTATATCTCCCCTCTCCTATTTACCATATATAATTCTTTGATGCCTGCCAAGTGGCACTGGGATCCATTTCACCTTGTCACAGTTCAAAACACACTGCATATGTGAGTTTAACTTAATAAACTCTAATTATCATACTGGAGTGGCCAGCCTCTATGTCTTTTCCTGCCTTCTACTCAGGGAAATATATTTTCAGTCTTAGGTCCTTTTCATGAGTCTGAAGGTACTAACAGTACTCAGGGACCTACACCATCAGCCTCCTAATTCTCAGGACTTTCAATTTGGATTGGAACTTATACCATTGGCTCCCCAAGTTCTCAGGCCTTAAAACTCAGACTGAATTATACTACTAATTTTTCTGGGTCTTCAGCTTACAGATGGCAGATTGTGGGACTTCTTAGCCTCCCTAATTACATATATATGTCTCCAATTGGTTCTGTTTAACACAGATTACTTCAGTTATCCATAGTTAGTTACAAAACTGGGCAAAACACTTATAACCATGCATTAGGATTTGAGTAGACTCATTTTTAAATAATTCAATCCTTGGATCACATTGTTTAAGTAAGAGAGATTTTTAATCTAATAAAATGTAAAATAAATTTGTTGAACTGTTCCAATATGTGCTAATTAGTTGGGTGGTAGTAGGCGGTGAAATTCTCTTTTCGTGACATTGTTTAGTGACTTCAGTGATGGTCCTTTTCCCTCAGTATCTAGTTGAGCTTTGGGTATGTCAAATAAAGAATGAGTACATGGTAGAGCTCAGGGCCTTCTGGGAACCAATCATACATTCTCAGTAACCACAGACATTTGCCAAAGATAAATAATAACTCAAGAAGAGAGAATATAAAGCATGTCACTGGAAATCATTTATTTGTCTTTCATTGGCATGAGCATCTTGGCAGCTTTAACTGACTGAAGTGGCCTTATCTACAACGTACATTCAGGCCAGTCTCTCTTGGCAGAAATTACCATACAAAAGGATTTTAAATGAAAAAGAAATTTATGTTTCAGAGATGCAGCATTAGGACTTTATGGAGTTATTTCCAGAGGGAGAATGTCCTTAGAGTCTTGCTGCTAACAGCAGAAACCTCATGTAGAAGTCAGAGGATAATTGGAAATCAATATGTCTTCAGGAGTCTAGCCAAGAATGACAACATATCTAAGTGAACCATGAGTATAGAATGTCCTATTGGTGTATGTTATCCATTTTTCTGCTTCACTAGCCCTCATTATCTTCCTTGTCTTCAATATGCTTCTTCATGAGATTCCTTTTGCTCAAGAAATTTAGATAGGTGCAAGAGTATACGTTCGACCAGTGTCTATTTCTTGTAGTTATCTGTAGTTGAGTTGAAAGGTTCCACATTGTTCAAAGAGCTTTACAACTCTACACCGGATCATTGCCTTACTAAAAGAGACCTGAAAAAAAGAACAAAGGAATCTTTTTCTGAGTAAGCTACAATTGTGGAGAAAAGTTTAAAAGGAAAAGAAAAGACTAACATATATGAAAGTTGATTGACAGTATTCATTCTGATCAAAGGCATAAATCTGCATGACATCTTAAATCACAGTTACATATCATAGTGACTAGGATTAAGCATTAAGCATCCCAGTCAAAAAACATAGGGACTCAAAAAAATTTAAGGTTATGCATAAATCAGTAAATAAAATTCAATGTAATGTGTTATCTTTTAAACATGTACCCAAGTCTTTTTTTTTTTTTTTTCTTTAAATTCAAAGGAGTCAGCATCCAGGAGTAATGATCCTACAATGTAATGGCTGCTGACTACATGTAAATGATATGTGATTGCCCCCAAAGACCTCATACCAGGTGCAAATGACAGACACAACAGGCATGATGACAGAGAGTTCTTATAAAAAGCAACAGGAGGGTTAATTTATTAAGGGTTTCAGCATCCACAGCTGTTTCCCTTCAGCTGATGTGACTGAGCTACTTTGTTAATAGACCTTATAATACCCTCTCTGATTATGTTACTTTTTTTTCTGCTGCATTTTTGAGTATCAGGTTGATACAGCACTGAAAAGTGACTTTAAAAGGTTCTGATAAAATCCAGAAAGATTTCAAAGTCAATGGCATTTGCTGGCTGCTATGCTTTTTACTTTTGGGTACTTTAACCTAAATGATTCTGCCTGATGAACATAAATGTCCCCTGTGTGTTATTTTTCACTGTGGAGTGAATCAAATTATATTTGAGACCTGCAAAGCATATGCTTCAATTGAATTTATCAGTGACACGGTCTTTGTTCAGGGATTTGAGTCAAATCATTTTCATCAGACTGATTGTATTGAACAGAGATTGAGTCTGTTCATGTTTCATTCACTATTTGATACCACACATGCCGATGTGTTCTCTAGGAGGGCTATTGTACGGCCATAGAAACCGCATCAACATTCTAATAATAGCAGACCTCTCTGGATTTGTGGATGAATGCCCTGACTCACTATACGAGCTGGAGGAAGCTCTTGACATCCCTAGGGCAGTACTCATGTATTCAAAATGGTACAAAATGAAGAGTCGACTTTAACATTGAAAAGCAGCATTTACCATCAGCCAGTTAATCAGCCAAGAATAAACAGCCAAGTATATTAGAGTTGGCCAAAGAAAATTACATTTTGACTTGCTAGATGCTGATAATTCTGTGACATTTTTTCATTAACTGGTGATGAGCTATTTCTTCACTAGTTTTATCAAAGTTAACAAAATGATAAGGATGGATCCCACTAAGATTAGGGCTTTGTGAAGGTAAGCAATACACACATACATACATACATGCATACATACATACATACATACATACATACTAGGTCCTGAAATATGTTGAGCATATTTACTATTCTTTCCTCAAAAAATTGTTTTAATTATTAAAATTAAACCTAAAAATATTCTTCTTAAACTTAAGCTTTTCTAGAATTCATTCCAATAATCAGATCACCAACTAAAATTAAAATTTGAACTCAGGAATTCTAAAATATTAAGCAAATATCTTTTCAGTGGTGCCTATGGGACAGCTGATTATTGAAGACATGTGGGGATATCTCTTTTCAATGATATAATCTTAATTGCTGGAATCATACCAATCAAAAATAAGTTTAAGTGGGTACTAAGCATCATATTAAGGTATACACTTGATACACATAAAATTTTGGACTTCAGGCTTACACTAAACTCAAAGAGTTAACTTTTGATAATTTAAGCTTTAAAAAAAACATTTGACACACTGTAGATATTTTATTCATTCCTGATACCTTCTTTAAGCATCTATAAGTCTCTTTGTGACCAGCAGGGTCCAAATCTACTGTAAGATGTTCAACCTGCTTCACGAACCCAGCCTTTCAAAAGGAGGACTCACCATCTTGCTCTCTGAAAAGCATTCGTCCTCTGGGAGTTCCCTAGTCCAGTGAAAGCTCTCCAAGTCAGAAACCATTTCCACCCTTAAATTTCTCCCCCATCTACATTCTGCCACCAAGTTCTGTCCATTCTAATTCTTAGATACCTCTCAGTCTACCGGCTACTTTTAATACCTATGCCTCTACTTTAGGTCAACGTCGCCTGCTACTGGATTAGGACCTAGATATATCTTGTATTTAGTAGGTGATGAATCTACATTTGTGGGATAAATAAATGTTATGAAAATTGAATTGAAGCAATTTGTGGTGTCTAGTTCTCTAAATCTTCTTTAACGGTCACTGTTCATACATGACAGAACAGAGTAACATGAATATTTTGCACAAAAGACCTAGGAATGAGTGGCATCTACTTCTAGAGTTTTACACTCTAAAATGAAATCTGATTGCTAGGAATTTCAAAATTGTATATGATGACAAAGACATCTATGAAAATAGAGTTAAATATATCTAACTAACTTTGCATGAAACTTAGAAGAGGGCCAAGACATTGATAAACAGCATGATATTATAAGAGCAAACTGAGTTCACGTCTGGGGATTTGAACCTTAAGCAAATTATTTAATCTCCCTATTGAGAAGGATACTTTGATCTCAACCCCATGGGTTATGGGTAGAATTAATATCCAGAGTATGTATATAGTATTCTGAATTCTTATCACATAAGTTCCTCAAAAATGCTATTTATATTATAGCAGTATACTTCCTTTCTCTAGTACCTAGTACATATTATTGTGTATCTATTAAATCTCTAAATACACATTAATAAAACATAACAGAAAAAAAGCTTTTGACTTGGACAGAACCCTAAATTTGGTGTAACATGACAAGATGTGGAAGGAATCACTTAACAATGGTCTTTTTAGATGACGACAACCTCTAGTCTAGGCAATGTTTTCTGAAAACTGAAGGTGAAGTATTTTATCAGGTATCCACAGAAAAATTTTCAACCAAAGTTATCAACACTACGCATTAATATCAATCACAATATTTGAAATTCTTATTTTAAAATGATTTCCAGTAATTTTCCAATAACCTTTCCTTCAAAAAGTATGAAAATTTGAGGAACTTTCAAATCTATGGACTGGCCTAGTATTTCTTGGGTTGAGTTCAAGAATACATTTACCTGAGAAGCTAACAATATAATACAGAAACTTGTTACAAAAAAATATATTCCTTTCTTTAAATGTATTCATTAAACACTTCTATTTAGTCCCAGGCTCTGTATTGGCATTAAAAATACAAAAATGAATACAAAACATTCTTATTTGAAGAAACTAACAGTTAGGTGGCAGAGATGGGCAAATAAACTGAGAAACAATGCAATGTGATAAATTCAGTGATAGAGCTGGAGTCGTGATGGCCATAGGGAAGTTAAGAAAGACTTCCCTTAAGAAATTTATCCTTAGTAAAGTCCTAACGTTGCCCAACGGTGTGGAAAGGCAACATTAGGAGAGGAAAATATATTCTTGGCAGAGGGAAGATGAAAATTGTGTGTGTGTGTGTGTGTGCGTGTGTGTGTGTGTGTGTGTGTGTGTGTGTACTACAGCTGTACAATGTTAATGGAGTGCCACGAAATGAGACTGGAGAGAAGACAGGGGCCAAATCCTGGACCCACTCCGTGGAATGCTAGGAATCTTGAACTTCATCCTGAAAGCAATAGGGAGCAATAAAATGTCTTATGCGAGAGAGAGATGCCTAGGACACAGATGCACTTTAGATAGATCATGTGTTTTCTAAATGAAATGTAGGAGAGATTAGAAGCTTCCTCTTCTCTGCTCCAATAAGAATTTACACAAAACTCTTACTCACTTTATCAAAATGTTTTGTAAATCTATTTGATTGTCTTACTGTCCTTAGACAAGTGAATCTCAAACCTGAGTGTGAACCAGAATCACTTAGAGGAGTTATTAAAACACAGATTGCTGGCTGAATTTTGGGGCCTGATTTTGCTTTTCTAATAAATTCCAAACTGATGCTAATGATACTTATCCTTTGTCCATATTATGCATATCACTGCTTTAGACTATGATTTAGTTTACTTATTATTTATCTTTGTTTCTCAAACATCTAGTCCAATGTCTGTTATTGAACATGTACTCATGAACTGTTTTCAAATTAAAAAAAAAAAATTTCAAGTATGGGAGAAATAAATATATTAAGCAGAATGATTCTATATCTCCTTTATCAGAAATTACCCAAAATGATAACAATGTATATGTTCATGTAAATTGTGGGAGAGAAAACAAAGGGAACAATAATAATGGTAGAGACAGAATTAAGTTAGGAATCTTAGGATTTCCATTCACTTCCCAGGACTTACATAAATAGAATAGCCTTGAGCAAATTTTTTACTTTCCACAATACTAAATCTGCGCCTTCATTGGATGATTAAGTGGCCTTTAGCAATACTTCACTGAATAGACCTTTTGAAAAAAATCTCAGAAAGAATTTATTCGTGTAAAGCCTATTGAATTTAACTTTAATATAATGAATATTACAAATTGAATAAAAGTTCCAAGTGCATTATAGTAAGCATTCTCTTACATTATGTCTCTGAATTTTTTTCTACTTGATAAATTATCCTACAAAAGAACTCTACATTCATTGTAGCACTGTGCTGTGCTTCATATATGAATGCTTCGGTTACAGACTATACTTCACATGGGTGGATTCTATTTTGGTTCAAAGGTGAAGGATGCATGCTTGGAGTTTCTCTTTCCAGGATGGGTCATGTTTATATCAACTGATCTTCACTTTCTCATTTTATATATAGTGACTAAATTTTCAAGGTGGCAGGGACGCTTCTCTGCTATTCTATGTAGTTGGAATTTTTGACTTGGTTAAGGATGAAATCTACTTATCTCATAGTATATTCCAACTAACTAGAAGAAATGAGCAGAGATGCTGTGTAAAATCTTAGTTAAAATATTTTTAGCAAAAATTCATATCTTATTAGTCATTGATTTGAATTTGCCCACAATACTAGAGTTTAAGGAATATCACATTTCCTGAAATTTAATCTGATTCATGGTCTACCCATCCAGAGAGTTGAAAGCCCAACTCAGTCTGTTCCTAAAGACACATTCTCTTGTCTTAAAATTATGAAAGAACACAAAGATTCATAAGATCTAGGAGAAGAAGGAAGACTTTTGGTATTCAGTCAGTAATTGTCACCATTGAGATTCTTCTTCTCCAAGCCACTGAAGAGCAGATGAAAAGTCTTTCCTCCCCTAACAGCATCCATTCCTTAGGTGCCAAGCTCAACCACTGCCTCTAAGCATCTGTAGAGCTGTCTCCAACTCCCACAACCTTGAGTTCCTAGCACCTCCTATATTTCTACTACAGAGCTGACATAGCACCCCTGGCCACATTCCTTAAGTCTCAGGAAATACATTCTACCCTCTAAGATTATACAGTAGTCCCAGGTTATCTGTGTTTCAAGACCCCCACTAGAATACCTGAAACCGTATATATATATATATATTTATTTACACCATACTTTTCTTAGTTTAATTGTTAAAGAAGACATAATTAAGCAATTAATAATAATAACTAATAATAAAATAGGACAATTATAATGCTACTGTAATAAAAGTTATATAAGCGTAGTCTCTTCTCTCTCTCAAAATATCTTATTGTATTTACTCAACTTTTCACTTAAAGAAAGCACTTTCAGGCTTCTCTTTGGCATATACAAATTGCCTGCATCACTGCTCTTGCACTTTGAGGCCATTAATGAAGTAAAATAATGATTACTTGAACACAAGCACTGCAATACCACGGCAGTCGATTTGATAACTGAGGAGGCTACTAAGTGACCAAAAGGTGGGTAGAATACACAGCATGGATACACTAGACAAAAGAGGTGATTCACATCCTAGGTGGGATGGAGCAAGATGGCTTTAGATTTCTTAGACTACTTAGAACACTGTGCAATTTTAAAATTATGAATTGTTCATTTCTGGAATTTTCCACTTAATATTCTCAAACCATGGTTGACCACGGGTAACTGAAACTGCAGAAAGTGAAACCACAGATAAGGGAGGACTCCTTTATCACTCCCATCTCCCCTGCTTGAATCGCCAGCCTCTATCCCATCCTCTTTCTAATCATTCCAGGTTAGTTTTTTTTATGGACTTGACTCTGTAACAAAGGCTACCTTGCCACTTCTCTTAATCAAGATTTTCAATTACTCATCTACAGCTTCAACCTCGATAAATACGATGGTCTCCTAAATAGCTCTCCTTGCTGCCTTTTTTTCATTCTAATGCTTCTTTCATATTTCTCTAGGTAATCTAGAAACATAGAACTGATCATTTTAGATCAGCGTTCGCAAACTATAGCCAGGTACACATGGCCGAATCAGGCCCATCTCTTCTTTTTTTAAAAATTATTTTTATTTTTATTTTATTACCATCCTCAAGCTGTGAATGCTTTTTAAGTTTTTCAATGATTGAAAAAATACTTTTAAAGAATGATATTTTCTGAGACATAAAAATTATGTGAGATTTCAGTGTCCATAAGTACAGTGTTATCAAAACACAGTCATGCTCATTCATTTATGTATTGTCTATGACCGTTTCCACGTTGTAGTGGCAGAGGTACATAGGAGAAACCATATGGCCTGCAAAATCTAATCTATTTACTAATTGGCTCTCCGCAGAACTTTGCCAACTCTTGTCTTGGAGCACTGTTTGGAAAACTTCAGTGAACCATATCGCTCAGTAAATAATATCCAGTCATAATCTTACCCTTGATGTAACCACAACCCCACTTATTCATCCCTACCTTCTCCTTCCCTTTGTCTCTTGCAGTTTCAACATCCAGTTCTACAGTCACATAGTCTTTACCATGCCCTAAAACCACCCTGTAGTTTTGTTTTTACTACTGCTTTAACGTTCCCTTTTATCCCTGACCTATTTCCACTTATCTTCGAGTATCAACATGGATGTCATGTTTAATCAACTTAGGAACTTCTTGCTCTCTGATTTTACTCCTTTATTGGATGACTAATCACATTGAAATAATTATTTACATATATGTGGAGAACATTCATTTTTTTCATCTAGAGATGATTCCCTCTTCTTAAAATTCTAATTTTAAGTCATGTAGTCTCCATATCCTTGCCTCCTGTGCTAACTCCACCACCTGGAGGCTTTTGGGCTAAAGTACTTGCTTTGGAGTAAGCCAATGGGTACATTGTCATAGTGACTGCTTCATAGACAAGTACACCCGAGCAGGCAAATCAGAGCCAATAAGATTCAATTTCAGAACATTTTTCCTCCTGTGAGGTTATTTGATTTCTCTCACCCTCTTACTGGTAGGACAAAATAAAAGCAAACAAGCCTGAAATCGCTGGGGGGTGGGGGTAGAAGAATATTCGGTGACATTCTTTGAGCCTCAAATCAAGCTATGCCTGAAACCAAATGGTTCCTTGAACATCTTAGGGCTCTCGATTAAGATCTCAATAACTTTCATTTTGCTTTAACCAATTTGGGTTAGAATTCTATCACTTATAACCAAGAGTCCTAACGGACACACTATCTCTTTTCCCTTCTACATCTCATCTGTTTCCTGGGTATGTGTCTCTCTCCGCGGCATGGAGGATACATTCAATAAGCATTTTTGAAATAAATTAATGTTGCCTTATGTTTCTTATTGGCTTAGGAATCAGATATAAATGCTCCCTCTCATAAAGCTCCTTTCCTTCACTGCCTTCATCTCACAATTTATTTTATTTCAGTAGTTTTGTCACGACTTGGTGAGCTGACAAGCTCCTAACTGCTGCCTTTGCTAGAACTTGATCTGTCATTAGTTCAGCCTTATTGACACAGGCACAAGGCTCTGAATGCTTTCTCTTTCAAACATCTTTCATTCCATTCTGGCCTCAAAGTTACATTCATATTAAAGCCATAAGATACCTAGTACAAGAGTGTTGTCTTTGGAGTTAGGCAGACAAAGGCTGGACTCATGGACTATAATACTCGAGACCTTAGATACTTAGACTCCTAGTAAAGTGAAGGAGTCTCAGTATATAACAATGGAGGGAATATTGGCATAATCACTGGTACATAGAAAGAACTCAATGCTTAGCATTCTTATTTTAAATAGTAAGTGAAAACCTTGTTTCTTTATGTTTTAATTACAAAAATTTTACAGCATGCTTTTAAAATTATTTAAGTACTTGGATTATGTTTTTTTTTTCATTGAGAAGTAGTTGTTTTTAAATATTAAGTACGATTTTGAAAAGGAAAGTCTGATATATTTTATTTTAATTCCACCCACTTGCTCTAGGTCATTTTGACATTGAGGCTGAATAATGTGCTTACCATGTAAATTAATATTTCAGGCTCTTGTGTAAAACTGTAGGCTCTCAGATTCAAAATAAGTTTTCAAAAATAGGTAGTATCAAAATCTAACCCCAAATTATTCGATCTACACAATGATGCCTTATGAAAATACCTAGAAAAGTTAATTGCACGGTATACATTTAATCACATTTATTTCTCCCTTTCCTCTAATCCCCTACTTTCATTTTTCTTCCTTTCTACAAAGGGTCTGAGGAAGCAGTCCCATCACATAAAAGGTACAGTAAATATTGGTAAAATTGCTTAGAAATGTAAGAAATTCGAAGTAGTATCACTAAAATTTAAGTAATGTTCTGCAGGCCAAATTCCAGCAAAAACCAACACTTGAAAACATTACTCTGGAGTTAAGTTACCACTACCTCTTATTTGGAATATCTGTTCCACTGCTATATTTATAGAAGACCAAATCAGTGATTCCACCATACATCTTCTTGTGCCACCCTGGCAGAGTTGGAGTTACGAAGTTTCTTCTTACGCACATATCTAACTGTATATAAATGATTAATACACAAATAATTCCAAAGCAAATATAAGATTTCCATAGAAACCCTGAGATTTTAAAGAGAACTGTTAAACATTTGCTTTTGAGGGCAATAAATCTTTAAACTACCTAATGTCTTAGCCAGTAAGGCATTTTTCTTTGTTTTCATATATTACTCTTTACAATGTCTGGGACTTTAAATGAGAATTGGATTCTTACCAACGACTGTAGGAAACTGGATTATATGGGAGCATATTCAGGTAAAAAACAAGACAAGGAAATGTTTGGGTGAGAATGGCATGGACTGTTTATCTGGGGCAAAAATACGTTGTTTACCAGACAGAGATCTCTACCCTATTCACAAGGCTTTCTTTGGAACCAGAAACCAGAAAAACAGAGAAATAGAAAAAAGAGTATATATGGTTTAGGATTCAAGTAATTGGTGGTCACTCTCAAGTACAAAAATGCCAAAGCTGTCCAAAATCAAAGTTAAATGTTATGTTCCATGAAACTAGCTGTGAAGATGGTTTAGAAAATTGAGCAAATTATAGAGTTGTACCCCTCATTTATCCACTCTACTAGTTGTATTCCATTCTAAGACCAAATTATATTCTTTCTCACATCAGCTCATTGATGTCTAGACTTCAAATAACTGCTGGTTTCAAAACTAAAGTTTAGCTTTTGATTCTAAAAGAGCTAAAATATCACAGAATGCTTTGAATAGCATGTATTCTTGAAATTTCCTATTATTTGTTTGATCTGCCTTTATGTCAGTAACTAAATATCCTTTTCCTACCTGAGGTATAAATGAAGCAGTTATGATTTTTCTTTTGCAGGAGCAACTATAAATGTTATTCTCTTACAATCAATTGCATTGATTCCTAGATATTTGTGTTAACTGGGTCCATGTTATAGAGAGTTACAAAGAATATAGGGAGTTTTAACAGAAAATACTAGACTCTTAAAAACTCAGAATATTTCTAGTTTATTTATTTTTACTTTGGATCAGGTTATAGAAATAAGACCTAGAATCAAACAAATGTTAGAATTGAGATAAAGTTCATAAGATCTGACCTTAAATCCTTTAACCAATTACAAAAAAAAAAAAAATACACTTAAACTCAGTCTCCTAAAGGGTCATACTGAGCTTGGGAACAAGAGATCCCTGGGAAGCCAAAGTGAACCAGCTTTGAGGAAACAGAGTCTCTCTAGGACCTCATCACACTTCCCTCAAGGTTTGTTATTGTCATAAAAACTTACCTTTCTTCTCCCATGTTTTTTCCGCCACACCCTTTCCTCCAAGTTAAACCTTCTTGTCAGTTTGCCAGAGAGGAGGTTTGTGTTTGAGGACAAAAAGTAAAAGTGACCCACAGATAACCTGCCTTCTGGGTATTAGTTCTCTGAAGGGGAACGTATTGGAGGAAAGGGGAAGAGAGAGAAAGCTGGGAAGAGAGAGAGTGGCAGTTGGTGTCTGGAGAACACAAGACCTCGGCAGAGAAGGGTTGTGGAGCAGACTTAGGGAAGCTGGACCTTGGGCTGGGCCTGCGCAGAATCAGCAAACCCACTAGGGTTGGAACGTAGCATTGGAGGCACAGGGCTGCTTGCCTACAAAGGCGCAAGTGAGCCTGGATGGTGACGTCTAACTCACTGACGTTTCCTTAGTGCCTGGAACAGCATCTGCCCATTAGTAAGTTCTCAATATTTGTTGAATGAGTTAATAAGTGAATGAATAAAATCAGTGGAGATCATTATGAACTGAAGTGGATGCTTTCATTGGGGGGAGGGGGCACTATATAAGTTTCTTGAATTTTTGAGAGATTCTAAGGGATGAGAAGCCCTAACTCCTTACCCCCAGGGAGAAAAATCACTAGCAACTTATATTGCACGTGTTACCATTCTGACAGGATGGAGGTTCAGAGTCAGGTTTAATTTTATTTATTTCACAACCGTAATTTAGGAATGCAATATCTACCCCTACAAAAATGTATCCATGCTATGCTAAATTCTACCTACGTCTGAGGGAAATTAATAGAAGCAAGAATTCTCTGCAAAAAGAGTTTCTAGGGTCCCTCGATCTCCCTAGGAAGGGAGCGCCAGGATGTTTATAAATGTTACAGTTGCCATCTAGTTGGAGAAAACGGAGAGATGAACCATGGAGCTGCATGTGCATAGCATCTCTCCTAAGATCAAGGAAACACCTACTGCATATAAAAATACAGAAAAGGGTTTGACGGGAAAGGAGCAGGGAGGCTAACGTTCTCGCAAACCGCTCTTGGCGCCATCGCTGCTCAGTTCCACATTCGTGAATGGAGTGCACACATGCTCAAGCATGCAGTCGCACTCATACGTGCACATGCACGTGCAATGGGTTAAACACTTTTATACAACATTTGTGTGTGTGTGTCTTGCTATTTTAATAACACCCTGCTGACTTGAGCTAATTAGGATTAAAATAGTGTGAATTAGTTTAGGTCTACTTTAAGGATATTCACCAGGCTCCAGCCATGGTGGGCCCGGATAGCAAGAGAGTCCCTCCAATACATGAATGACCATTTCTCAAGTATGTGAAATACTGGTTCTACTACGTTTAGATAAAATATTTCTGTACCACTTAAAAAATATTTGTATTTACAGGTAGCTCAAGCCACCATCTTAATGACTACAAATTCTCAACCTGGAATAAGTAATGAGATTTTACTCATCATATTAAAATGAGTACACAGGGAAGACTGAGAGTCCACAGAGTCCTGAGTCAAATATGATTACTTCACCTTCTATTCTTACATCATTTCTCAAATATTTAATGGAAAGCATGTTTCTGAATGTTTAATTTACATGATAAAACCTACACATTAACACATGGACACTGGCTAATTCAAGAAACCTAAAGTCACTAAAAGTTTTTATTTTATGTTGTGTTTTAAGTAATCTTTTTAAAAATTAGAATTTCATTATAAAATAGGATAATGAGAGGGAAAGAACAAATATTGCTGCACTATAATCTCACAATCTCTGCTGATCTGTGGCTCTCTCTTCTATTAGATAATAATTATGGGATGATAATTCGTTGACATACAGATGTACAAATAATAAGTAGATATGTATGCTTGTGTTCAAAGACTACAGGAAACCCAAAGTTAGGATATGATATTGGCATTTAAAAATATCAGTAACAAAAATTCAAAAGGAACACGTAGTGTATATGCTTAAAATATATAGCCAAACTTAAACAGTCTACAGTAGATCATACATGATTTTCTTTTATATGATGTTTCTTTTTCCTAAAATTCAAAAATACATAAAAATAGAAAGAAAAGGATAGCAAAGAGGAACTTTCGTATGCACACCAGCCTAAACACTATCAAAGTTAATATTTTTATTAATTTAATTTGTCTTTATATTCACAGTGTTTTTAATACATATTCATGCTTTGTTTTACATCTTTGTTTTTTAATTTCTATAGTTCTGTAAGCATTTTTCACATTTTTTATATTTTAAGTAATATTTTAATGGTTGAATAATATTCCATTTAGTTAACATATCATAAATTACACAACTATTCAACTCTTCAGCACCCTTAAACATTATAGAGTTCTTTAAGTCATATATGTTTAATGTTAACATGATTCTTTCTCTTCCTCCCCCACATTATTTGTATTAACAATACAATTCTGTAATTCTGTACTATTTTGTTGTCTGAATTGTGTTTTTCCCACTTATAAAATGAGAAGGAAACATGCCCTAACACATAATGGGAGTGCACTGAAGATTGTAGAATAAACATTTGAATGGATGAATAAATTAGAAGATGAGGGGAGGAACAGAATACCGATATGCTTCAGTTATTCTCATTTTATCACTCTCTCATCCTTAATTTAACTCTGTCCCATTGCTTGTCTCCATCTATCCCTGTACTCTCTCTTTTCTTTGGATTTTAGATATAGCAAAGAGGAATGCTCCAGAGCAGTATGCACGCACTCAGAAATGATGAAGTAAAATGAATGTTGTTCATCCCCTTAAAAAATGAAGCAGATTACGTATCTTCTTTTTCCTCCTACTTGAAATCTAAATTCCATTACTTTCTCACTGCAGGGAACATGCACTGCTTTCCGCTGGTTGTTTTGTGCTTCAAAAACTGAGATATCAAAGATTCCCCTGATCCAGGCTACATTTCTTTTAGTTAGAGGCATTAGACAGATGATTTGAGTTACTATTCTAAGTTCATAACAAATGTTTCATCACAGTTGCAGCTTCCCCTTCTTAGATTGTTAAATTATAGCTTAGAGTCCCCAGCTTCATATTATAAGAGTCACGTACATCATAATAAGCTCTTGTATGTAAAATGTGCCATTATCTCTAAAATTACTTTATCACTTATAGGAAATTCATGTGTAAGAATTTAGGCAATCCTTCAAGATGAATTTTCTTATTAGACTGTGGTGATAAAAAGCAATCAGTTAGCAGAGGCCTCTGTCATCCAACCATTAAAATGTGATGCCTGAGGCTTTTAGCTTTGCTCATTATCATCTTTGATTCCTTTGTAAATACAGTTTGCCATTTGAATTGCTTTGCTAATTACTGAGAACCAAATTTCATTCCTGCAAGTCAGTGAAATATACAGTACTTTGCTGGAATGGTAGAAGAGTAAGTTTGACCCTTCAGCATTTGGAAAATATTTGTAGGAAAGGTGATTGGATGGGCCAATTCCAACACAAAGACTGTACAGACTGACAGATACTATGCCTATCCCTTCACATAGGCCATTGCTGCTAAAGCCTCCTCAAGGGACCAATCATCACAGGATCATAGGAGCTTTTAATACGATAGATTCAGGATCTCTAACGCTGAGCTACTTATTGGATAGGAATCACTCTTATGAACACAAAGATTGAAGAAAAATTGGTATACAATTATAAGCTTGTGAGCTCTAAAATTTAAGAAGCAATAGCAACAACAAAAACAACTGTGTCAAAGGTATGGTTTTGTTTTTGTTTTTGTTTTATGTAACTTTTTGATCAAAAATGTTTGAAGATCGCAGGCTTATTTTAGACTCAATTTATCATTGACTCATTGCTGGTTTTACTAACCTAGAAGGCAAATGATTGTGCCATTCAACTGATATAAACATTAATAAAATTTATGCACAACGTACAACTATTTAAAATATCTTCAAATACCAAGAGAAGGAAAATGCAATGTATTTCCTTCTGCAACATACTTTTATGCTATGTGACCTCAGCTGGGCTCTCATAGCAGCTCAGAGATATTTTCAGTCATCTGAAGAATTACCCACCACTTCTCCACAGCTGTTTCTGCAGACGGTTCCCCCATCTCTGTGAGCATCTGTTTCTCACTCCTATGTGTCTGTGAAGATGGAGGCTATAGCACAGTAGTGTTTCCAACTTCCCTTCTCTTCACCTCAACATTTCTCTATATCACTGTATTGCCTCTGCATTTTGTATGCGTAAGCAAGAAATGTCTTCTTTCTTTTCCCTCCTAAGGGTAATCCTGCCAAAATTCTAAAAGATTAAATCCTTTCTGACGTTAAGGAGATAATAGCATATAAGTTCCAGGAGGATTGATTCCTGTTGCCCATGAGCAGATGGAGGCAAAAGAGAGATGATAGAGAGTCCTGGGAATAATTGTGGAGTGGTAAGGCTGAACTATCAAAGGACTGCTTCTGGAGGGACAAGTGTGGGTGACAGGATACCTTGAGGCAAGGGAAACATCACAGGACTGAGTAGGTTAGGATTTGGGAAACCAATAGAGACACCAAACCTGAAGCTATGGAATGAAAACAGAGCTACAATAGCTGCATTTACAGCCAAGTGAAAAGACATTAAAATTCAAGGATGGAAATAGATTTGGTCAGAGCAGCCACCAGGAATCAAGATTCCTAGTGTATATTTTGCTGAAAACTTTTTTTCTTTTCTTTTTCTTTTTTTTTTCTTTTTCTTTTCTTTTTCTCTATCTTTTTCTCTTTTTTTTTTTTTCTTTTTTTTCCGGCCTCGGTGACCCAGAGGTTGCTGCTTCACTCTTTGCACGTTTTAAAAGTTTCTGTTCTTATGTATCTAAAAAGTTACTTAAGTCTTACAACATTTTTCTATCTAAACCTTGATCTCATCCTCTCCTGACATTTCCAGTATACTATACCATGTATATCTGCAAAATGTGAAGATGATATTTATATAGGGGCTATCTTCCTTTGCTCTTTCTGATACTACCTCCTAACTTTCCTTTACATGATCCCAATCCCTGTCTATGTGGCTTGTGCAAAACTGAACTCAGCTCCTGGCTTTCAGGATGAGCACATAACTTGGCCTATGGAAGTACCATGTCCCTCCGTTCCAATGATGAGTTCAGAGATGATGCATGACTCAAGTTATACAAATCAGAGACTACTAGCTTTGCCTCAGGACTTTTTTGAAACCAATATAGAGAAAATTGAGCTGAGATACTGAGAGAGAGAAACAAGATCCAAATAACAATGTTTGATCCCTGGACCTAGTTCTACCTAAAACCAAACTAATAATTACCTTCCCTTGTTTAATCCAGTTTTAATTGTACTTACTTAACTTGAAATGGAAAGTGATCTGATTAACAGAAATTAAAATGTAATTTAATCTTAGTAAACAATCATTGCTTCAAGGGATATAGAGAGTCAAAACCACTCCATGTAATATTGTGTTTCTGTGGTTTCTCAATATTATATAATGTTTAACTCTCTGTCATTCAGTCTGTATGCTTTCGGATTAGAATGTTTCTTCCTTCTGCTGATTGATACACAAAATTTGAATATTGTTCATTTGGATGCTATGTTCTTCATGAGAAACAACCAAATTTTCTGCTTGTTTAGTGAACGCTTTATCAATACCCAGAGTCTCTCTGTGGAATCATTCTTCCTTCATTTTCAGTCTACTTGGTTTGGGTGGTGGTGACTGTATCCTAAACTCCAGGTTTGTGGGGCACATGACTTAAACCAGGCCAATTAGAAATTTCCTTGGGACTTTTGCTGGAGTTATCTAGAAAGAGGGTCACTCTGGGATTGCTACTTATAAGTACATATGTGTAATCTAAAGCTTCCAGTGGATATTTTGGGAGCACTCAATGCCTATATCACAGAGGAAAGCAGAACTTAGAGATGGAGAAAAAGATTTAACAAAAACATCTTTGAATTTGGATATCCCAATGTTTAAAGTCATCATTGCTTAGACTTTCCAATTACATAAGTATACAACTTCCCTTTCTTTGCTGTAAACCAGTTTAGGTTCAGTTTTTGACACATGGAACCAAAACCTTGACTAACTATACATTGGCACCAAGATGCTGATGCTTATCAGTTAGTGTCAGCTGTAACAAGATTCCAAAAACTCATGAGAAGAGATGAGGCTTCTGAAATACCATGTCTCAGAATTTGAAAAGAAGATATTAGTGATGGGCTGGCTCTGAAAATACCCTTGGTTGTCATAGTGATGGAAGGACACGTGTACTAAGATAGCATTCTGAAATATTTTCATATAAAATCTGACTTGAGTGGGAGACATACCTAACCCAGAGAGTCCTGTGAACATCATGGCATGGATAGAACCTGCAAAGATTCATTGGAATAGACTGGTCTTGTTTCTGTAGGTTGCTCAAGGAATCCAAAGGGGCAGCACTGTTGTAAATGGAGAGACAAACTAATCTGAGCTTGTGTCTTTGCTTGGTGTCAAATTTGGTGCCCCCTCAACCCCTTTAGTTCACCACACATACTCTTCAGGGTATTTTCCCTCCACATTGTAGCCATAAAAATACATAATACCTAAGCAATAAGACTAGGTTTTTAGGGTTTTTTCTCTACTAGGATTAATTTTTCACATAGCTAGTTATAGATCTCTTATTTAAAAAAAAAAAAAAGATAGATTCAAATTTATTCTCAGTTGTCTAAAATTTTCTATAATGATACCACAAACAGTATGAAATACCATTTGTGAAAATTCTGAGTTTCTATAGAGTTTAGATGTTACTAAATTTCTTAGACTAACCTGAGAGCTCATCTCTTTCATGTAAGATCACACTAAAGATGGTTTTGTTCTTTGGTAATCAAATATTCAAATGACAGCATTTATAATGAAAATTATGATAAACTCTGAAAAGTTTACATTTAGGGTAAAGTTTATGAGATTAAGTTTTGGGTTACATTTCATCATTTACCCATATTAATGGAGTTTTTAAAACCTTACTTTATTTTTTATAAAACAGCCGTTATATTAAGATTTAGGAGACACATTCTTGCCCTGGTTCTGCCATTAGGGGAAACTGGAGCAAGGACTTTACCTCCATGAGCCAGTGTTTCCAGATGCAAAATGTAGGAATTAGACAACATAAGCAATTCAGTCTTTTTGAAGCTGTGCTTTTATATAACTTAAGCAATACTCACACAAAGCAATTAGCAGATTATTAATGAAAAACTTCCATATGCTGTAGTGGCAAGGATTAGTTTCTCAAACTACAAGGCAATCAAGTTACTAAAGCAATTGTGTAACTAGAAGAAAGATGTGAAAGCAAGTATAAATTCACTTTGCTGATATTACATAAACTACTTCTGGGAGATGTTTGAATTTTGGGAATTGATAACACCACTAGAGAAACTGGTTTCTTGGGTCATATTTCTGTAAATAAAGACTGACGAACTCCTGCTGTGGTGGGTATGGAGATGTGCTTCTTCAATTCCCCTCTAAGGAAGGATTCAGATTCGATGCCTAACAGAGGGAAATTTGGTCAGTTGACAGCCTGAGGCTGCCAGTTCCAAGGGCAGCCACGGTTGCATGGAGATACCTTGCCCTTGTCACACTCTTTCTGGAGCAGTCTGCATTCCCTAATCAAGCGGACATAGAGAGCTCCATGTAGGACCCTCCACAGGCACTGTTTGCTCCAGGACTTCCCACTGTGTTGGCCAAAACCTTTTCTGGGCCTACATCACAGTTTGACTTTTCCCTCTGGTCAGTGCTGCTTCCTCCCCTTTCCCTGCATGTGTATCGGTCCCTAAAGTATCTTGCTCCCCCAACCCCATCTTAGCATCTGCTTCCAAGGAACCCAGCTTGGATGCCCATAATTAATTTAGAAATATAAATTCATGCATTTATTTTCTCTGTCACACGAGTGATGTGTGGACTAATGTCCATTTCAATATTATAATGATTATTTCTAGGTAGTGGGACTTTTTAAACTTTTTTTTTTTTTACTTGTCTGTATTGCTTAAGTTTTTCAGAAATGATGAGTAAGCATAATTTTATCAAAAAATGAAATCATAAAACAAGAAAATAAGCAAATAAAGTATTCATAACATAAAGGAGCAAGAATGATAAGCAATAAATATATTAAAAGAGAATCAGTAGATTTTAAATAAAAATTAAGCTCTATTTATTTCTGTCTATTCTACAACTTGAAACTTTTTAAGATTTCTGTAAACTCTCTTTAATAATGTATTTATCTCACATTAGTTTCCTTATATAAATTAATACTAAAGATGTATTAGAAAATTGCATACACCGAAACAATTTACCAAGGTATAATATAATCATACACATAGTGTTGCCATGGATTTTAAAATTTAAATTTTGACAAAGTGTACCTTCTTCCATTTATTTATAAATCAAATTTTGCCCATGCTTTGAGAGGGCTCAGGTTGATAATAGGCATATTCTACCCAGTACGCTTAGGAGTGTTTATTATTTTGAATAGGTAATAATTTTTGAGCCTCTATTTATCCCCACATATTAAAGCAAGAAGTTGAACAGAAATTGGTATGGGGATCATATAATGTAAAATACTTGCTCAGAAAAATATCAGATGTTTAAAGTTTTAATTAGGATGATATGTGATAACTGATGGTAAGAGGAACCTCATGACCATGATCATGGTTTCTAGAACATTCTGTGCCCTGGATTTCAAGAATCTTTGTCAATTATTCTAGCCTTAATCCCACCAGAACCCATTCTCAGCATGACATCTTCTGAGTTCTTTTCTAACTACTAAGCCAAACATTGCCATTGGCAAATAAAATCTTTTGGTCTTAAGTAAGAGTAAAAAGTAAAAAATATCTCCTCAGTTATATCTGTAGAGTGTGACTATTTTCTATCCATAGTATCCATTCCTTAATAAACAAACAAAAAAAAACAACTTTTTTTTCCAAGTATTATAATATAGAACTCCAGCAATAGTTTAATAAACTACGGCCATAGAAACCTCTTTCTCTCTTTCTTCACAGACACAATTACCAATGGAAGCTTTCTCTCTCTCCCTCCAGAATGTAAATCTAAAGATCAAATCCCCTTATGATGAAAACTTCTGTTAATCAAAAACAAAAACATTTTTTGAGACACCATTTGATAAATAGACATTCCCACTACAAAGAATGCAAATTTTATTCATATTCATTGTTACAGGGTTTTTAGCTGCTTGTTACAAACAGACCAAGTTAGAGACTAAAGGATGCAAAACTAAATCTCACTAATTGAAACGAGTGGGCTCAAAGCAAGCATCCATGGTGGAAGCAGTTTTCCAAAGGCAGGAATTGTTATTGTCTCACGTCTCTCTGTAGCCACATTTACCAGGCTGCAGCATATACGGAATGGCTTTCCATCCTTACAGAAGTCAGAGTAAAGATGTGTTCAGAAGGGAAAGAATAACAAAAGCTCCAAGAAGTGGCATTCCAGAGCTTTCAAGTGTATTTGAGATTTCAATTACATTCCCTACCCACAGGTGGATCTTTTTCCAAGTACTGACTGCCCTTTGAGCGTTTGCTCTTTCATGAGCCAGGAAGATGACCAGCCATCTATAGGGCTTTGTTTTCTGGATGTGTTGTGAGACAATGGAATAATGAATAGCAAACTGAGCTGGTGCCAGAGCTCTGTCACACAAGCCTGGCATCTGGGAGTCTGGTGTTTTTACCAGAGCAGCTGTGTAAGTTTGGAATGACATTCCAGTTTGAAGATCCATTAACCCGTGCTTAGGGGCACATTTTAGTATGAACATTTTTTAAGGGATAAATAAGTGTTGAATCCTGTTGAACGTAAGCCCAGACTGTGCTAAAAATGAGTTGTACTAAATAATCTTCGAGGTCTCACAGACTCACGTGCTTTGAAACTCACATTCTGAGAGGTGTTGGCAGTTATCTTGATAATGTAGTTAGAATTTTTTTTTTTTTTAATGCTGTGCTTTGTTCTGTGAAATGTTTGGAGAAGATATTTAAATAATATCCTTCACTTAATATATGCCCAATCCTTGTATGAATGAATAAATAGTATTGTAGGTCCTATAAATTATAATATGAAAACTGTGCTTCATTAATTCATTCAATAGCTATTTATTAGCATCCACTATGCCAATCACATATTAGGCCCTTCGAATTGGGCAATAAAGAAAACAAGCCCTTACTATCATGTCATTGCACATAAGCCAGAAGTGTCACTTCTACACTAGTTATAAGCCATGCATATATAAAAAATAAGAACTGGGACTCTGAAAATATCACTTAAGCTCTGCAATTCTTTGGACCCAGCCTAGTATTTAATTTTTCTTCTAGTAGTACAGAAAACTGTACATTTTGTTATAACAGTATATTTCCCATCATTTCTTACCTGTTGAATTTTTGTACCTGTTCCTCCTTACTTTTGGAACACTGTCATCCTATGTTTAATCCTATGTGAAATTTAAATTTTCAATATCTAGTCATCCATCAAGGTCCTATTTAAAATTCCTTATTTTATATCTACCACCCACACCCCTGAGGCAAAAGTGTGTTTTTGCCTGAGCTCTTAGAGCAACTTCTTTGTACATATTCTAGCTAAGTTGTATTTATTAATGTGACCTAGGTAAAAAATTAATGAAGGCTTCGACCAAGATTGAAATTGGGATGGTATGCAGGAGGCACTCACCCCTACATCAATCACAAAGTCCTACAGGAAGAACTTGGTTATAACAGCCCTCCTAATCTTCCTTCTATAAAATAACTTACTCTTTGAGCTGATGGGCTTGCAAGTGGCTCACCATGGCTGCTGCATGTTCCAGATTGCAATTGTCTCTTTTTCCCGTATGCCTTTTTATCGGAGGACTATCTAGCTGACTTTTTGTTTAAGGCCCACACCTATCACCCTTCTCTTCTTCCTGTCTATCTAAATGTCCAACAAGCCCCACATACACATGATCATTGAGACTCAGTAAGATGGTCTTATTCTTTGGCAGTTATATTATAATCTTCACATACCAGTTTAGATTCTAGACTACCTAATTATTCTACATAATTTTAATTAGACTGACATTTTGTCTTATGGTTTTAGAAAGATTTGGGGTCACCTTTGACCTATTTTTTACCTTTATCAGTCAAGATCAGTCAGGAAAACAGTGCCCACATCAGATAGTTTAATAGTGGGCACTGAAAGAGCTAAAAAGTCTACAGAAGACAGCAATCGCAAGAAAATCAAGGACAGAGGCAGGGTTAATTAAACCTAAAAGTCAATGCCTCATTGCTAGAGCCAGACTTTGACAGAGTCTATCCAATGGGAGCTAGGACCACAGAGAAAGCAGCTGTCTGGTGGGAGCTGGAAATACAGAGAAGCTACCTAAAGTAGACAGGAAAGAAAAAAATGCCCTGACTTCTTTGCCCCGAGTTCCAATCTCCAGCCAATGTCTCTCATTAGTAGAAAGCAGCCAGGAGCAGTTGGCAAGGGAGTTTGAAAAAATATCATTGGCAGAGTTCAGTTACCTCCAATGCAGAGCAAAGCAAGGGAAAAGTAGATAACGCTCTGGGAACAGTCAAATCAGCAGTACACCCTACTTAATCAAAAATTTGCTGCATATGCTATCTTCAAATGATAGCTGAATGTCTAGTTTACAAATACGTCATCTTCAATCAAAAGCTAAACTTGATTATAAGACCTTTGAATACAGACCACTTTGAGCTATTTATGAGCTAGACTAATCTCAAAAAAAAAAAAATCATGCAACATAATGTTGGTTATTTCTACTACTTCTCTATCATCTTTTTAAAGGTTTCTATAATTTGGTTTGCACTCCCCTAGGTATCTTCCTGCCTTGGGTTACTTGCAATGACAGTGCATACAAGCCTTACTTTAGGCAGATTTCACAAAGTTTTCTTTTTTTTTTCCTATCAAACTCGATCTGAGAGCACTTGAAATCTACTTTGTAGAAAAATATAAATAGCTGTGTGTTGGTATTGAGCTGCCTAGATGGCCTCCAATGATTCTCACCTATTGGAATTCACATTCTGTGTAGTACCTTCTGCTTTAAATCAGAGCTTAAAAGGGAAGTGAGTATGTATCATTTCCAAGGTGAAAGCATAAATAGCAACGAAGCTTCACTATAGTCTCTTATTTTGCTTACTATGGTGTTGCCAGCTATCATACCAACAGCACACTCAAGCAGTCCCATGGCCCATATGGAGAAGGTTGAGGCCAACGGCCTACACCAACTTGCCAGTCATGGAATAAATTACCATGATCATAAATTCTCCAGCCTCAGTCGTGCCTTTGGATGACTGGAGAAGCTCCAGTAGAAATCTGATTGTAACCAGAAGTTATAAACAAGAAGTGCTTGACTGAGCCCTTCCCCAATTCCTGATCCTGAGGTTGTGTAAATATAATAAAGTTTGTGATACTTCATTATAAACATTACATAATAGGTGCCCTAGTTACTATTTTCCTGACAGTTCTTCAAAAGAGAGTTTGCAAACTTGGTGCCTTAATAATGCTGGAATCACCCCATCTCACAGTATTTTGCAAGTCGCACACACTAAATTTCTCCCAAATTATTTCTGTCTTATAATAAATTTGGGAGTTAGCATGCCAGGGCTTTGCAAAATTAACTTTATCTTACCTTTAAGGAAACTGACACTCAGTTTAAACAACTTGCCCAAGTTTCCTCAGCTGGTTAGCAGCAGATCCTGAATCCAAATGCATGTCTTTCAATCCAATCCTTGCTGTTGTACATTTCAGGGGATTTTTAGCACCACAGCAAGACAGAGACATGGGTTTGGAACTTCCTGATGATCCTCAAAATTTAGAACATGTGTACCTGGCTGATCCATGTTTGCAAGTAAAGAATCTAAAGAGACAACATAACATGGAGCTATGGAGCTGACCTATGGTGGCTAGCTAGGCAGGAGAGAGATCCAGCTGTTACTACACACAACTTCTCTTGTTCATTCTCCTGTCTACTAATACTTTCCAGACACCAAATCTAGGCATCTTGAAAATCTAGTTGCAACTTTTTCTTTCCAAGGATTTGGTCAAGATTACAGACACATGTGTTTGGGACATCCAGACTGTGTGTGTTACAATGTGTTTCTCATTTGTGATTTTCCTGAAGACTTCTAATATCTAGAAGAGTCTCACAACTCTAAGACATTAACACTGAGGACTGTTTGATAATAAAGACATTCTTTTTCTCTGACAGGCCAAAGTAAATGTGCATACCAAGATTTTTTTTTCCTGGTTATTCATTTATTTTATAAACATGAAAAGTTGCAATCCCCGAAATACATTTAGTTTCATGTCTTTATCACTTTCCAACATTAAATAATTAATGCCTGTTTTGTTCCACATTGAGTACTTTGGCTAGAAGTGGATTTTCCACTAGGTTGAGAAGTCCAGTGTGAATAGTACACATCTAGTGCACTGCCACTTCTCCCAATGTCCCAAACTCTTTAACTTATTGGAAATCAGAGTCAAATGAATATCAAAGGTACCATTCAGTGGAAAAGTCATGAAACAATAGCTCGAAAAGATTTTTAATCAAACAAGGCTTGGCCCAACCCTTTTATTTGGCGGGTGTCTTACTTCTTTGCCTAGAATAGTGATTGCCCACCTTACCTGCATATTAGAATCACCTGGGAAGCCACTGCCAATCAATGTCCCAGGTCCTACCTTTAAGCAATTAAATTGGTTCAGAATCTTTGGAATGGGTTATAGCTCAAGCATCAGTATTTTTAAACAGTTCTCGAGGTATTTCCAATATACAGCCAGAGTAGTAGGTACCAGCCATAAGTGTGTTTTGGGGGTTGACTGGAGATAACAGATCTTTCTCATATTCCCCCACCATCTGACTTTCTGGTGATGATTTCCCCTGGCAGCAAGAGGCACCAGGGCCAAAATGACCAGGTCATTCTCTTAGGTATGCTTTTTGATAGGGCCAGTAGTGAGCAAGGCACCAGAGATTTCTCTTTTCTATCTTTGCCCGACAAAGCCTGATCTTAAATTTCAGGACATTGTACAGAGTTTTACTGGCTCTCTTTGCCTTAAATTCACCCCAGCTCTTACGGATAACGTTACCGAGAGGACACAGAGTATCTTGTTGTTGTTGTTGTTTTTTTAACTTGCTGTTAGTTGTAGTCACATTTTAGAAATAATTGTGTTTAATGCTGCCTATGTTTTAATAATAGGCAAAATATCATTATAAACAAAGTTCACTGTTACTTTAAAATGGCTCCCATGTGCAACCTCTTGCTCTGTCCTACTTAATCCTGGCAGACACTCATATGCACATATATATCACTTTCTTGTAGGAACTCCACATTCTCATAAAGTTTCCTGTGAGAAAGTCTTTAAAACCCTTTTGCTAATCATCACATACGTCATCAAAGGGTTCACAGATATGTCATCATCCCGTTTTGACTTTAAGTTCCAAACGTAGTGATCTGTTTTTCATAACTCCTTGTATTCCAGTGACTAATACAGTCATCTGCCCATAATGGATGTTTAACAGGTGCATTAAATAAGTGCATGCAAATGTCCTCTGCCTAATTTCCCCTTGTAGGTAGGAAGTTTTTCTCTATTAGAAAAGAGGAAACTCTAGTTATAGACTGGCTGGGCTTCATAATAGACCCTTTTCTACATTTTGTTGTTTTCATAATTTAGTAGTAATGAACAGTATAAATCCTTGAATATTAAAATTATGTAAGCTTCAGCCTCTAAATAAGTCAAAAGCATAAGAATGACAGAAAAATGTAGCTGCCTTGGGAGACTATATTTAAATGGTGACAGAAGTAGTTAACCTCAGTTTGTATGCCAGATTCCTTGAGATAGTATCTTTTAGCACCTATATCATTTTGCTTTCTGGTTCATGCACACTGGACACATATTAAAATTAGAAATTTAAATTTTAAATATTGTTAACAATGTCTGTTTCCTCTCTGAAAAATTATTTTTTATTTTTTAACATTAGAATCCACATACATGTTTTGGGATGTTCAAGATAAACAGAAGTACGAATAGAGATCAAGCGGTGATTTATTATCTAATTCGTAGTTCCCTTTAATATATTAAATTGAACATCTCAGCAATAATTATCCATTGCTTCATTTGCCATGCCCACTGCAATCTTACTCTACCTGTTTAACAAACATAATAGAAAATTGATTTTCCTTTTTTTATGAAAAAGGATCAATAAAGATTCAGTACAGGCTAAATAGATTAAATAATGGGAATTGACTCAAAGACTTGCTACTGAAAAAAGGAATATTATATAGAGAGTTGTATAATATGATAATGCTATCCCTAAATGCCCCACAACTTGACCTTAATGATACTCTTCTATACTTAAATTCCCAACTAAAGGGAAACAACAAATAAAAAATAAATACATGGTTATACATTATGGTAGTGGGTTTATTTCTGTGTGCCTGTTTATGGAAAGCAGTTTTTTTTTTTTTTCTGACAATAATCCTTTTAAATCAAATTCCTGCCACACACACACACACACACACACACACACACACACACACACACATGCATACATACATACAGGTCTTTGTGTTTCAAAAACTGGTAGAAAGAGAGTAAGGTCTTAGAACTCCAATGGTTCTAATAAAGAGCTTTATAAAATAATCAAAGACTTTTCTTATATCTGGTTGAAAAAATATGAGACAGTTTTCGTTTTAAAGAGATATCACACACATACCCTTTTAAAATTTTGTTTCATTTATTTACACAACTTTATTGAGCACTTACTGAGCCAGGGATTGGAGACAGTAAAAACACAAATGTGGTCTCTACTCTCATAAATATATGTTCTATCTAGAGGAGACAGGCAATATCAAGTAATCAAATTTATAAATAAGATACTATCATATGGTGATAGGAGTTATGACTAAAATAAAAGCATAGAGCAATGGGCAAAAAGGGATGCTATTTTAGATAAGGTGTAAAGGAAAGTCCTTTTTGAAGAAGAGATATTTGGGCAGAAACTAGAATGTTGAGAAGGAGCTGGCCAAGCAAAAAACTACAAAAGAAGCTTGCTTCAAGCAGGGGAACAGTGAATGTAAGCGCCAGCAGGGAGCTGACTGAACAAATCATTGTTTATAATGTCTGTTTGAATTCCATTTTTAATTAAAAGAGAAATGACTGCTATAATCATCAAAGCATGCCTTACTACAAGGTCAGTCAGTACCTGTCCTGAGAACAGTGATATTTGCATTTAATTGACCACTTTCATTTTCATACCCTTTAATGCAGTGGACAATTTGCAATTCTGTGTCCAGCAAAATCTCCCTGTCAAATGCAGTGTACAGATGAGAAGAAGCTTCTGATTTATCATTCAAGTCTTTCAGGGCCCAAATCACAATCTTTCACTGCCCACCCCTCCACCCCCCAATAAGACAATATAACCACTTCACTGCACTGGCTGAGGGTTTTTCAGGACTCAGTCCATCTTACAATTGCCTGTTTCAAAAAGATTTGGCTACCTACCATCTGCAGCGTGCATTTTATCAGAAAAACAATGCCAATTCCACAACATCAAACAACATAACCGTGACAGTCATGGAAGGGAGACCATACCCCCAACAACTCCTAATAGATCTTTTGTATGTTGTTAGAATTTTTCTTAAGAAAGATCACTTTCTAATACTAAAGCCAGAGACCATAACTCATTAACAGGAATGAGAGACTCATTTGTTTTCAGTTAAAAAGAAATGAAAATGTGTTTGGAAGGGATAAAAGTCTAAGTTTGAAGGGGGAGAATGCAAATAACAATTGAAACCTACCTTCCAAAATTTTGGGCAAGCTTTCTCAGCAGGAAAAGGAAAAACAACAAAGAATGGAGAATCAAAAGTTCTCATGCACTTTCTGCTATTAACTCATTATTATTTGTACTTCTCATCTGACAATATGAAAGCAGAGAACTATAGCATATTTCTTACATCATAGATGTGTTGTGACATACGTAAAAAATGAAAAGTAAAATGTTATTGAGTCCCTTCTTACAATATGAGAGCATTTGCATTTATACCTCAATAATTCTGAATGATTCAATTAGAAAAGTAATTAAGGATGTCCATAATGACATAGATTTATTGCTTTCAAGGGCATATTCTCACTTAATGTAATGAATAACAAAGTTCTTCCAAGCAGAAGTTATACAAGTGTCTATAATTGAGATGTATTTATAATTAAGAGCATTGATTATGTGAAAAGTGTCATAGAGTACTTATAAAAATTTAATCTTCTTAGATGCATACAATATTTCCTTTATAATCTTTTAACGAATTTGGTTTCATATTTGAATACATTTAGCATCATGCAAAAATAAAACTCCAATGTCCATATTTCATAATTTTGAGTCTCACCAATTTAAGAATGTCAAACACTATCAATATTTTGAGTGGCTATATTTAAAGAACTAAAATTAGGACAAATATAAATCATACATACAGAAATTTTGAAGACCTTAAAAATAATTTTTAAGGAGATAGGCCTGACAATATTAATCAAGACTATTCACCAAACCTTAGGGTATGCAGTAGCTACACATATATTTTAGTTAGTAAGGCTTTGACCTACACTTTCAGGTTTTCAGGTTAACATACCCTTTCATAAATTCATATTTTTGTATATCCTACTCCCACTTACTGATCTTTACCTGGCAAATTCCTCCTCATTCCTTAAGTCACAACTTAAAGCAACAAATTATATATGTTGAAATTATGTTGAAATTAGTTTCTATTTTTTGAATGGCTATTAAGTACCAGGTATCAGGCTAAGCTCTTTACAAATATCCTCTAATTTCTTATTTACAATAAATTTGTGATTTTTCCAGAATATGCAATAAATCATTTACACAAGTGCTTTAACTGTCTGGTAAAGAAATATGCTATAGTTTATTTCCAATGTGTCACTGACCAAACTTTTATAAAACATAATAAAAATTAAAACCTAAAAGCACAAAATGAAAAAAAAGTTATAAAAACACAACCCTGATTTATTTATTATTAGATTGAAAAGATAAAATTACTCTATTAAGTCTGCTCTGAAGATTTCCAGTTCTACATTTCTGTATTTTCTCATCAATAACTGATAACACACATCTATCAGACCAGCTCTGATGCACAAATTATACTTTGAGTAGCACCATTTGGCAATTCGTTTTCAAGTAAGAGATCAAGATTCTTTTAACCTCAAGATGTGGACCCCAAGAGGAGACTTACTCATTAAATGTGGACCCCGAGAAGGAATTCACCTGCTGAAATGGACTCCCCATGGTCAACCAAGGGTCAACATTTAATGAATAATTAGAGTCTAGAAGCCAACTGCTGACAGGGGCTCCTCGCATCCTCTGTGTACTAGGAAGAACCTGAGACTGAACTCTTGGGCTCCCTCACAATGCCCTGCTTGTTTACCCATCTGAGTCAATCACTGCAAGGAAATCCCAGTTTCCTTTCGCTACTAACAAACTGAGACCTGTCCCATCAATTTGGATACCTGATTTACATAAAATGGATTTAACTGAGAACCTGGGCAGGAACTTCCACTACGAAAGGAGGCCTCCCTTTTGTCTCTGTGGAACATGATTTAGTTTATTATCTGAGACTATCATCCTGGCCACCACCTATTTTGCTTAAATAAATGCTTTTTATTCATTATCACACTCCAAAATTATTTTTGGTTTACAAAGCTTTTGTTCTGAGCTCTTCGGCAATGAGATTTCCTTCCATACTTCGGAAATCTAGACCAAACTGCCAACAGGCTCCAGAGAGAAATGGTTTTCTCAGACACCATTTCACACTAAGCCTTGCCTCATTTCCTGTCCCCAATCTAACTTATCTCTCTGTGGAGGACAGTGGGAATATTCATTAAGGAATTATTAAAGAAACTGCACCCTTAAGGGTGTGGTTGTGTGACTCAGTAGAACAAAACAGCCTACTGTCCTTGTAGTCAAGTTACTAGGTCTTAGACAAGCCACAGATGGAGCATCAAGTTCCCCTCAGGGTGTCCTCCAGAGTGAGTTTTAAATCAGCTGGTGTTCCCTGCATGCCCTAGGATCTCAGTTATAGATTTCCTGTAAACAGTTGCCTGAAGGAGAACATTCGCAACTCTCTGGGAATAAGCAATAATCCACAGCACTGGGAAGTTTTTAAAAAAAACATTTCTTTCAGAGACACTAAGTCCACAGAGGCCAGGTTCTGCTAAAAGATATTCAATTTACATTTCCAAACAGAACAAATGATTTAGATCTGAAACATCGGCATTCAAGTAATTGTCCTGTCTTTCTTCAGGATTATGTGAGAGGTCTGTTCTACAGTTTCATCACTAAAATGACCATTGTGGTCTTTGGGTTTTTTTGGTGTGTATGTGTGGTTTTTCTTTTTTCTTTTTTTCCCCACTAAAAATTAATGAGTGGTCTACCTCAAAGGTAAACACAAGTGACCAAAATTTAGAAAACAAAAATGTGTAATACCCTTTACTGTTTTCTTCCTAATCTGTTCTCACTAGCACATTTTTAAAAATCTGAAAGTTCTATCTCAGCCAGAGTCGTTTTAATTCAGAACTTAATACACAAAGTCTGAAGTCTGTTTATTTCAGAACTTAATAACTTGCTATACATATCAATTGTACCTTTTCCTTGAAACAGCCTCAACCTAAAAACAACAACAACAACAACAAAAACCTAAAAAACAAAAACAAACAACAAAAAAACAACCTCTGAATATATTTCTCATACATTTAACAGCATGGTAGGGATTCACATAATGTACACAACTAATATTACCATGAAGAAAAAGGTAGATGAACAGATACACTTAATTTGATGTGAGTCGCCAATGGCTCTTAAGCCCTGAGCACGTGTACTAGACGCTACAGTCACCTGTATGATTCTGTATGATTCTATCTTCGGGCATGCAGATCTGTATTTCAAACAGAAGACAAAGACAGAGCAGCCTCTAGATGCCTGACACATTTGCAAACAATGATTAGAAGAAAGTTTATTCTGAAGTCAGTTTCAAAAAAAAAGCCTTATGCTAGCAACAGAGTATCATGTTGGTGGGTTCCTTGGTAACACTTAAAAGTGAGGTGCCAGTTTTACTTACTTGTAGACACCACCAACACGATTCTTTTAGAATGATCCTCATTGTTGTTATTTTGATTATATATTCCATTACTTGAGATGGGGCTCAGGACCTCAGGACATAGTACCACTAAACATGGCGCCTTGGCAGATTGAAGATTTTAAACCAGGGAGTTTGAGAAAACAGCAAAATCAGAAGGTCACTCTGACCTTCCCCACTGTTACTGAACTCAAAGGGTTTGTTTTGCCTGCATGCGTGTCAGTAGCCAAAAAGAGACACAGATGGGAGTTTGCAGCAAAAAAAGTAGGTTTATTTAAGGAAATGATGCCAAGCCTAGAGATACAGGGTGGTGGGCTCTATTGATTGGTCAGGGCTAGAGTAGAAGGTAGTTGATCACTGTACCAGGTCCAGGTGTCAGTCATTGCATAGTTTTGTCCTGTTTCAAGGGGGTGCCAGTAGAGTCTTCTTCCTCCATGGCTGTGGAGCTGCAAGATGTTATCTTTAGTTGGACCAAAACTGTTTCTGTGATCAACAGACCTGAGGCTTTGTTCCTAAAACTGATGCTGACCTAAGGGCTTAATGATTAAGAAAGTGGTCCTGCAGGGTGCAAAAGTATAAGGAAAGAAAAGTAGCAAGGAGGCAACTTTGAATCAAGGTGAAAGAGAAGACAAAATATCGTTTTAAAGAAGTTAAGATTTTCATGGTTACACACTATTTCTCCCTTAAAAGGGATGATAAAATCCGCATGTGAGAGGTGCCCTCCTTATCCCTGTATTCCTGGAGGAAAAAAGCACCCTTATTCAGAAGACAAAGAGACTCTCAAAAGAATCCCAATGAAAACTACTTGCTAAATTTCCCGTTTACTACATTTACTTCACACTTTTTAACATATACCTCTATGACCGTCCACTTTTCATCAAACCCAGCATAAAATAATCAGGTTTAATTCTTCAGATCCTTATTTCCTATGAGGCTCCTATGTCATGTAAAACTTAAATAAGGTTTATGTTTTTCCCCTGTTAATCTATTTGTTAGTTTAATTTTCAGACCCAGCCAGGGACCCAAAGAAAGTCAAGGTAATTTTTTTCTCCCTTACACCTGATAATGCCCAAATTTCTAGCCTCAATTTCCGCTTTTCTTTTTTTCTCTCCAGACTACTACATCACGATTCCTCCAACCAAGACCTCCATCCATTACATCTATGATCAGCCAGTTATCACTCAGTTACCCAAGATGGATTTTCCAAATTTTGAAGATTATAACAATTTTTTGTGTGTTTCTCTTCTGCTTTTGTGTACTCTGCCATTTCAGTAATTGATTAATGCTTTTGAAAACCTAGTGGGAAGTGGGAGAAAAATGAAATCAGTTTTGCTGCTTATTAGGAATTCTCATAAAATTTCGACTGAAACAAATGGCTAAAATAAGATTTTTCTATGCAGTGCCTCCATATCATTAGCATGGAGAATCAAGTGCTATCTGAAAACTGATAAACAACCCAGCAGTTTAAAATTGCCCTAAGGCAATTTTCAATTTTCCGGTTCCTTTCTTTATAAGTAATTCTCTTCTTTGTGGATAGACTTATTTAGTTATTTATCTCGTATTTTGGAGAGTAGATCTCCATTCTTGTGTAGCAAAGAATTTCAGTATTTCTTTTAAATTTTTAACTAAGATCTCGAGAAAAACTTGCATTAGTTTAGCTTTTTAGATGCAAACAAAACTCCATTTGAGCTAGTTAAGGTACAAAGTTGTTTTTAGTTTTTTTTTTTTTTTTTAAGATACTGAAGTATCTCCCCAAATGAAACTGACTAAAACAAAGAGGGTAGCTTCAGGGTCAAAAGAAGATTCTCTTGTAGCATCCCTCTCTTTTTGCTTTTTTTCTGGATGTTGACCTTATTCTCTCAGGCTTTCTCCCTGGACAAAGGACACGGTCACAACAACTTTTATCACCACTGGGGTGAGGTGAAATCTGGCCTTGTCCCAGCAGTGAGGGGAAGAGGAGGAAGATAGTTGTTCCTCGGTTCTTCTTCTGCCCATGTGGCGAAGAATTACAGGTCAGTGAGGTTGAGAAAAAGTAAGAATTATTGAAAGTACATTTAGGAAACAGACTGCACTAAGGAAGGCTGCAGCCCTGTGGAATTTGGAGGTAGGAGATAAGATAGACATCCAAAGGGAGGGAGGGTTTCCAGCCAGGTGGGTTGTAACAATGCAGAAATGGGAAGATCTATTTACATTTGGGTTGTGATGGGAGGGCCTAGATGATCCATAAGTGAGGTCACCTTGACTGACAGCTGGCTGCGATATAACACTTTGCCTAGTGCATATTGACCCAGAATTCACCTGTTATAATTAGATTTATGAATTTCCAGGCATAGTCATGAGATGATAATGATGGTATAAAGAGGCTGAAGTTAGGGGCAGTTCTTTCTGCGCATGCGTTTATTGCTGGTTTAACCAGCAGCTTTTATGGCCTTTGTGCTGTAGGATTTGGGGTAATTTATAACCCTAAAAGGGAGGTATTTCTGGAGATCCTTAAGGAAGAGCTTCAAGGGAAGTTTCTATGGTTACAGAGCTGGGCCTTGGCTCCTGTCACTCATGCCTGACTAACTGCCTAAAACGTTGGGGTCACATCCTTAAGGTTCCATGGAAGAGAGGAAAGGGACATTTTCCCATATGGCCCACTTAGAAAAAAGGGACAACTTTCTGATTTAGGCTGGATTAGCTTCTATTCTTAGCCTTGTTACTAATCAGGTATTATTGGGGCAGTTCCTTTTTATGAAATCGTTGTTTTAAAGAAATACTATTTTTGATCTCAATTTACCAACTTTGTTCCCTTTTCTATCACAAATTCAATAATAACAACTGTAACTGCTGCAATAATTTTAATAAAATATTATATCTAACTTTAATAGAATGATTACTATGCCAAGCTTCATAAGTGCATGTATTTAACCACTTTTAATCCACAAACAAGTTTGAGACAGACTTTAGAATAAAACTGGAAAGTAAACAATTTCCACTAGTAATTGATCATCAAAAGAATGGCTTTACTACTAAACCTAAATTAATCATTGTTGAAGTCTCAAAGTTGAATTAATGAGATATGATATTTATAGACAGTGCCAGAGTTTTAGCTTTTATTACATTACGTGTTAGGTGATGACCTCTGGCTTGTCACCAAAACTGATGTCTCTTCTTTCTGGACTCACAGGAAACTAGAGGGCATTTCTAAGTATCCTTGTTTTAAGTCCTATCTAAGGATTGAGTTAATCCATGGTAGGGTAATATACATCTTCAAGACCCTGCCCACAAACCTCTCCATGTGCTGCTCTAAGCTCTTTCCTCTTCCACGGGCAGACAATGACAAGGCACAGGGGAAGGGGGACGAGAGAAGAGCAGAGCCCATAGGAGAGTTACTCTGGCTACTGAGCAGCTGTCATAGACTATAACATGAGATTTCAAAATCTATTCATTATTACAGGTTACTCTATCCTGAGTAACAAACACATTAGAGATTTACTTTATATTTTATGATTAATTTATTTAATAAACATGTGCAGGTTTTATTCTTGTCACTGGCAATAAATAAATAATAAAAAAAAAAATAGGATCTTGGCTGACTGATTTAGAGCAGTTGTGCTCCACAAGCAGGGAAAAGCTTTTAACTGTCTTTTCTGTAATTCATCCAGCTAGCCTTTTAGAGAAGTCTTCTGCACTAGAAACAAGGAAGTATCTTTACGAAGCAATCTACATTTCTTAACTCTCAATCTTACTCTTAAAATATTTGTTTTCTAGGGGGACTCAGTCATATTTAAATTTCTTCTCAATAGCAGTATAATTAGCCCTTATTTTACAAATTGGAAGACTATATTAGCTTTCTGTTGGTGTTATGAAAAATAGCTAAGATAAATATTTTATTTTTGGCAAGGACTTCTTCATTTTAAAGGAATTTAAAAATGTCTTACAGTCTCCCTTGGGCTAACTCACCTTTGTGACCCAAATTTGATCAGCACGCAAATACTGTCAACCACATTTCTCTAGGCCTTCAGAACTTCTGACATTTTAAACGCCTCCTTCTTGTAGGAAAACAGAAGTCTCCATTACTAATGGAGACACACTTTCCCCTATGGCATAAATAGAAAACACATGCCTGTGTTCACACGGCCACAGATTCACTCTACTCTTCGTCGTGCATTGTTTGCACAAGAGGCCAACCCCTATGGATCATAGATCTCAGGCTTACTTACATCTGTCTGGCTTATAAATGGGCTCAACCGATGGGAGACAAGGGCAGGAAGGGAGAGCACAGAGTATCCCCCCTGCATCCTCTCTGCTTTGGCACTATATTCACATGGGGCAACTCCCCACCCCTCCTTCCACTGGGAGGCCCTTGGTCCACAGCCCCAGCTCCAGTTGAGTCTCAGTGTTGCAATTTTTCTTCTTTCCCCTTTGGCACTAAGGATAGGAATAGTTTCCCACTGATACTCGTCTCTGGAACGTCACCATTCCTTGTTTCTTCCCTTTATTTGCTTGTGCTTCAATAAGAAGTTTTTGTTTTGTTTTGTTTTTCTATCAGTTTCTTCATTTGAAATGAACCCTGTTTTCTGCTGGAACTCTGAAAGAGTATCCCCATGCAAATTTTTTAAAAAGGGCATTGCTATCTTCCCCCCCCCCCAATGGTAAAACAAACAGAGTTAAAAGATCTACTTTGATAATATGTAAAAACGGCCATGAAGAAAGAAAAGGAGGAAGCCAGTAAGTTTTTCTACCCTCTCTTTCTTTATATGTTTAGCTCTCACCTCATATTGTAAAGTCTATTCATAAAGATCAGAACTACCCATTCATTCGTTTGTTATTTAATATTTATTTGGAAAAAAAATAGTGGCTTTATTACACTGATGTGCAAAACAGACAATGTTGGAGCTTATAGCTAAGTAAGGGGAAGTAGAGGGAAAGTTTTCAAATAATTACACAAATATAAAATTACAAACTGTCGTAGCTGTTATAAAAGAAAAAAGAGGGGACTGTGAGCTGGGCTAATTGACCTTGGAGGGGGTTCTGTGGAGGCTTTTCCCGTGAAGCGATGTACATGCGGAGGTTTGGAGGAGGGAGAGATAACTCAGAACTGGAAGTGGAGCTAGGGAAGGCATGCAGTGTGGTCGTATGACAGTCTCAAGCAAACCACAAAATGTACAAAGGACTTTAGCAGACATAGGATTTAACATTTTTGAGAAATCTAGAAACCAGTGAAACTGGATTGTAAAAAGCAAGTAGACTAGTAAAAGATTACATGGGGAAGAAGTCAGGGGCAACGTTACTTGAGATTTTGTATCTGTGAGTGATGACAAGATTTCTGTTTCTGAATAAGAACTCTGGCTGCCACAAAACACATGGTTTGTAAGAAAGCAACAGTGTGCTAAGCTAGCAGGATGGAATATTTCCCATCCAGGCAAATGATGAGGGTAGGCTGAAGCAGGATGGCTATATTAGATATAGAGAAAAGGGATGATCTCTTCAACAAATGGTGTTGGTAAAACTGGATATTCACATGTAAAAAAACGATTTGACTTTTTGACTATATACCCATCTAGTAGGATTACAAGTTAGAGATGCACAAATTCCTGCTTCTTTGAAGAGAGATCTGAGCAGAACTATGAGAACCATTACAAAACGAATAGTGGCAGACCTGCTGAGTAAGGAGGAGGGAGAATAGAATGAGAAGAAAAGATGGTTTTCAAGAAATTTAGAGATTAGCAGAAGAAAGCATTGTGATTAATGCAGGAGGTATTGGATGAAATATCTTATCTTTTAGGAAAATTTACTGAATGTTCTAGATTCCTTAACTCTTTGTTCCTCATTCCTTTACTTAACTTGTAGCTATACTACCATTTCCTAAGAAATATTCTATTTTTCTTTTTTCTGTTCCTGACCTTGTTAAAAGAAGCCAATAAAAAAATCTTATTCTTTCTTCTATTTCAAAGAAAATAAATATTTCCACTTTCTAGCATTTAATTATTATTAAATACTATGTTATTATAAAGATATTATTACCTTAGTAATAAATATCCGTATTTTTATTTTAAAAACTTGATGGTGTTTTCTTTGAAATGGATCTTAATTTTGAGATGGACCTTTGAGAATCTGATAAAATAGTAGACTCTTGTCTCAGAAGAAAGTGAATATGCCCACATTTAAAATTTTGTAATCAAATTCATGAAGCTCAGATACCCCTCAAAGTTCATCATCCAACCATAGATTCCCTAGGGGTGGGAAACTAAACCCTCCTGCTCTAAAGGAACACAGAAAGAGTATTTTGCTATTTTTAACTTAATTTTAGTAGTATAACAAACTGTTTTGATTTTGGATACATTAGGTATTTTTTAAGGCCTTAAATTCCTGATATTTTACATATGTTTTGTTTCAGAACTCATGGCTTTTAATGATTATATATTTTGATACTTTTCATGACATTGAGCTTTTCCACAAATGACAAAATCGAAGATCAAAGAAGTTTTGAAGAAGAAAAAAAGCAAACTTTGATTTCACAAAAACTGTCTCTAGAGAGTAACTTTCAAACTGATAAATTTTCCCTTTGGCAACCAAATTATTTTTTCCTTATGCACAAACATATTTATTTGATTTTTCCTTATTATTTTCCCCTGGAGGAGTACACTGAAACTAAACTGCATACAAAGTATGAGAACTCTTTTCTAGACCTTTATCTAAAACATAACAGATTGTAAACACAGTAATATAAGACATTTAAAATTAATGTCTTTGCTTTCCCCATAATTTTTTAATAGCAACGATTCTTCCTTTTGACAGTCCCTTACTGAGGCAGCAAAGTCACTGGTTTTTATTGTGGGTTTTAGTTTTTGGCATTCCTATTTTATAGCATATATTGAATGTATGTCGGTTTTCTAACTGCAATGTTACTGTAGATGTAGGAGATTCTTCAAGATGTGTATGTAGTCAGAATCGTGGGTCATTACTGGGGGTCAGTCCTGTTCTGGCCACTGGTCCCAGGTCCCTTTGTAAAGAATTCTATTATCATGACCCACATCTGGCACACAGCAAGCCCCAAATAAATGATTGCTGCCACTAACAAAGCCAAATATGACTTAGTGATGGTAAAAAATCTAACTCGGGATCACAGCAGCAACCCTGCTCTCACGCATTTGAAGGGCACTTTGAGAAGCATCAGGTCAGTGAGACCGGCATGCTTTATAAAAACATTTCCTTAGAGCAGTAGCCCAGTATGTGAAATGAAAATGAAAACTTTAGTATTTTCGAGACTCAACCTGTGCAAAAAGGAGGGGAGAGACTATCGGGTTGGTAAGCAGAGAGCTCAGGATAACAGCAACGAGACAGTGATTCACAGAGTGAAAGAGAAAACACAGTAAGCTGGATGTTGTGCTCTTGCCCACATGCAAATAACGCAAATAATGTGCCAATTTTTTTTTTTTTACCACCTAAATATGATAATCCAAAAGGAAGGACAGGTATAAAATTGTTAAATCTGCCCACATTTTTAGTTTTTCTTAAATATGGGGGGTTTTTTTGGAATAATGTAAGAGGAGCATAAACAAAGTCATTTCATTTTTCAAAAGATTTTAGACCTGTCATCAATACGAGTGCAGTATTAACGCAAATGCCCATGGTAAGAATCAAATACAGATCCAGCCACATTTTCCTTTGTGGTTAGTTTTGAAGGCTACAGCAAGGTGGTCCAAGTAATTTGAATACTGGGGAATTTAGAGACTAATGCATAATAGATCCAAGCACAGATATGCAAAGTCACCCAAAGCAGTCTGGTGTTTTGAGATACATGTGGAGTAGTGGGATCAGGAAGGGGTGGGACATACCTATAGTTGGATACTGACTTTATTTATTTAGTTAGTTAGTGAGTTATATGTTTATAGTTTTAAAACAACAAAAATTTATTTTCTCACAGTTCAGGAGGCCAGAAGCTCAAAAATCAAGGTTAGCCAGACTGGTTTCTTCTGAGGGGCTCAGAAGGAGAATCAGTTTCATCCGTCTCTCCTAGCTTGCAGGGGCTGCTGGCTATCATTGGTAGTGTGGGGACTGCAGCTGAATTCCTCCCATGACTCCTTCAGTCATCATGTGGTCACCTTTCTTTTTTGCATCTGTATTGTTACATGGCATCCTCCTATTTGTATCTGTCTTTTCTCTTTTATAAGGACACCAGTTATATTGGATTAAGGGCTCACCCTACTCCAACTTGACCTCATATTAACTAATTACATCTTCAATGGCCCTATTTTTAAATAAGGTCACATTCTGAGATTATGGGAAGGACATAAACTTTGAATTTCGTTGCCGACTCTCAATTTAAAATAATAGGCTACATTTGTGGAGCTATATCTATAAACATACAAGTTATTTATTATTGGCCAGTGGTGAGCAAGGCACTTCATTAGACTAAATTTCATGCATTATATTAAGTTCTAGGCACACATGAGAGGGAATGAACTAGAATGTGAATGGAGTTATGAAGATTTTAGAAACAGTGTTATACGGGTAAGAACCGGAATTGCTCAGTTGGCGATTTGAGAAGCCATCACAGCCCTCTGCAGGATGACTGTCCCTTCAGAGGAGGGGCAGTAAGGAAGATCGAATTGGAAGTTGCATAGATCACAGATCTGTATTCCTGTATATGGGAAGCATGGTTTTGCCTTTTGGGGAAGAGGGTGGGGTCTCTATCCTTTTATATTATACCACATATTGGCTTCCATCTCTCAAAAGAAAGGGGATACTAACTTTAAGTACTAATATAACTACAAAAAGACTGAGTAAGTGAGAATATGAAACCACTGATCAGATTTAGAAGTACAGAAAAAGAGAAACCTATAATATCAGTCAATAATATCTAACATTTATTGAGAAAACGTGTGCAGCCTCAGTATTAATTAATCTCATAGTTATCCAATTATTTAAGTACCAAATTATTCCTATTTTATAGGGAGAAGACTGAGGCTTAGAGTAGTTAATAACTTGCCTCGGCCACACAACTAAGTGGTAGGGTATGAGTCTTAATTCAGTGGCATAGGGGCTCATGCAGATCAAGGGCATCCTGGGACAAGGGACAAAGATATCCAACTTCAGGTATTTGGTTCTTAATGCATACCTGTCTTTGGGGTGAGAGAGCTGCATCAAGTAATCTCATCCTTGGGCCGCCAGTATATATTTCACTCAGCATTTTTTATGTAGTCATTTGACAAATTCTATTGAGTACCTATTATGAGCAAAACTGTGCAAAACACTGGGATACAAAATCACGAGTAAAAACAGACATAATTATTTCCTTCATGGAGTTTACAAATATAAAAATGGGAATGCTGATAAAAGCTATGAAGTAAGTGCATGGGGCTGTGAGAGCCTAGACAAGGGCAATTTTTCCAAGTCAGGGAGGCCCATGAAGGATTCCTTGAGGATGTGCTAATTGAACAAAGACCTGACAAATGTGCAGCAGGAACTCCATGAAGAAAAAATGGGGACAAGATGTGCTAGACTGGAGGAACATTAAGAGCCAAGTTGCTGTGTCTGAGCGAGGTATAGCAAATATGAGAGACTGAAACACCAGGGGGTTGGAGCTGTGGGGGTAGAGGGAAAGGGAGGAAGGTGAAGTTGGAGAGGGGCACCGAGACAATGCAGAACCTCAAATGGCATTTAGGAGATCATAGCAGGTGGAAGCTTATTGAAATGTTTTAAATAAGCCATTATAGTTAAAATATGAAATATGCATTAGAGAATGGAAGCATGGAGATCAGTTGGAGGCTATTGTATCTGGCCAGGTGAGAGATGAGGGTGATTTGAATACAATTTCGTTGATGGTGATGGATTGAAGTGTAGAGGTTGAATTTTTTTTTTAAAGCTAGAATCGACAGGACTTAGGTGGTGAGAGAGAGAGAGAGAGAGAGAGAGAGAGAGAGAGAGAGAGAGAGAGGATGTTACCATGGATGACTCTTCTTATGCAGACAGATGAATGCAGTACCACTCAGAGACAGTTTTGAGAGGACTTTCATGGGGAATAAGTTTCATTGTGAGATGCCTTTGAGACATTCAAGTGGAAATGTCAAGTAGGCAGTTAAATAAATGGGTTAGAACTCAGAGAAGAGATTGAGCCCAGAAGATAGAAATTTGTGAATCATCTGCCTTTATTTGGTGGTGTAAATCATGTGTGTGGGTGAGATAGCCTAGAGAAAGGACAGAGAATGAGAAGAGGGCCCAAGAGGAAAGCTAGAGAAGGTTTAAAATTTATTCCCCAACCCCCTATCCTTGGTTCCTGTTTTCCAAGCAACCTTCAGATTCGGGGTGACCTGACTACAGAAAGGAAAAGCACTCATCCTGAGGATATTAGTGTTCCCATTTCTGTGCCAGCCCTTTCATAAATGAATTTCAAATATTTCTGATACTGATGAAGATTCTCACATATAGGCATGCATGGTAGAGAACGTGTAGGTCATGTGAATGAGACAGTTATATCTTGTATTTTACATTGATAAATTGGCATTCTGCTGCTATCTCACTTTCATCAGTTTAGACATGGCAAGTCAGTCTCTCAGAACCCCGAAGGAGAGAGTCTCAGAGCCTCTGTCACTTTCAGAGGACAACATTCAGCCAAACTCTCCCTCCTATAAATCCCACTTCCAGTCTCCAGACTACTTACTTAATTTTACATCCCAACTTTCATTTTCCACAGAGCGAAAAGCAAGGTTCTGCTATCTAGACATTCTGGAGAGACCGAGATCTTGAAGAAGATTGAAACTGTGAGAATAAGCATTCTATGAAGTTCTAGGGAATCAGCATAGCATGAGGTGATAATTGCCTGACAGTAAAGACCCAGTTTAAGGTAGAGATTCTGAATTTGTGGAAAACCTGGACTGCTCTGTTATATGACTTTCTTCCTCAAAGCCAAGGATTGAAGACTTAATTTTTTATCATGTTCTCTAGATATTCTTTTTCTAAGAGAAAAGCAGTGCATAGGTAAATACTTAACAAGGAGTACTGTTTATTGTTGGGAGGTACAATGGGCAAATCTATTATATTTTGGTTTATACTTTTATTGTCAAAGGCATTTTTTAAAATAAACTGCCCTCTCTAATTTTTTTTTTTTTTATAACTGAATGTATGTTCACATTTTCATAATTATGTTCACACTGACACGTTTTGCCTCCCAGACCTTTTGTTTTGCTGTCATGTAATCAAATTATGTCTCACAAACAAAAGTATAAATAGAAGCAAAGGTAGACAAGTCACTTAACCTCTTTGTACCTCAATTTTCTCATCTCTCAAACAAGGACAATAATACCTACAGAATGGGGAAAACATTTTCTCACTCTCCTCACGTTTTTGTCCCAAAATAGAAACTTCTCCCTCTTAGAGATATTGGATTAAAGCTTCTGCTCTCTTTTTTCACCTTTCTCACTGGCCTGTCCTCACAAGATGAGAAGCAATTTTTATAATTGGTGAAATAAAGAGAGCCTGACATCGTTAATCCATATTTCTCTATTGGGAAGAGATAATTTGTTAAAACCTGGTGTACACATATGTACACTTTCTTTCTCAACACTTCTTTTTGGTTAGGATAAAACTGGCTGCAATAACGAACAGACCTTTATGTGTGTATGGATCAATTACAATGGAGGTTTATTTCTCTATGATAGTCCAAGGCAGGTGTTTCTGCTTGGTGAGTACATTCCCAACACACCGTGATTCAGAGATTGAAACTCCTTTCATTTGCGGTTCTGCTGTCCTCTAGCCTGTTCCCACATCCCACTGGCTCGATGAAAGGGAAAGGCAGTGCGGAGAGACAAAACCGCTTCTTAGAAGCCTTGGTTCAGAATGGCACACATCAGAGGTTCGGGTGAAAATCTAGTAGTTTCTCAGAATTTTGACCTTTTGGCCTCTCTGTGCCTGATGTGGTTTGAGAGAGGTAATAATTCTCCATGATGCTCTGTAAGCGCAAACATAAGAGTGTTGGTCCAGAGATCTATATCTGGGTTGTTATATATATTAGGAGGTTTTTCTGGCTTCAGGGATAAATTAAATTCTCTAATCCAGCTTTACAGCATGCTGGTCAGATGCCATATCCTGAAGCCAGACTTCTTGGGATCAAACACTGGTCTGCCATGTACTATGTGTCTGTTTCATTCCTTTGCCTAATTTCTCTCTCTTGCCTCCATTTCCCCCTCCTCCGCCGTCTGTGCAATGGGAATAATAAAAGAGCATACCTCAAAGCATTATTAGATTAGTTTAATTAATCCCTATAAAGCCCTTCGTAAAGACTCTATAAAAATGAATAATTATTGTTACTAGTGAAAAAAGGTCTGGTTTCAATCTGTGTGACTTCCATCTATAATGTCTCAATTGGACAGAATGCAAAGGGAGTCCGGTCACATGATCATCTAACACTTACCTTCAAATATACCTGGCACATGCTAGACTGATAAAAATAAAAAATGTTACACATTTTTCTAGTTAATATCCTTACTTTTTTGTTTGTATTTCGTTTTGTCTGTAGTCACAACATATACTGCCATTCTAGTCTCGTTTGTAGTCTATAACTTGCCCCATCTCAGTATGCTTAGACTTTAAAATTTGAATTTAATATGTGTAGATTCTTCACAGATGACTCTTCACTTGGTCTCTATTTCTTGACTGATGTTTGGCCATGCTTAGAGACTATCTGTTGCATCATTAGTAGCCTGAGATCACTGAGTATGATTTTTAATGTGGTTCTTACTCTGCTAAAAATTCACATAACTTTAGATCTTTCAGGGGAGCTTTCTGTGTCAACCCTTCTGATGCTCTGGATAGTCCACCTAATCTCCTCTTCACTTAGATCCCTGTTATTCTATACAAAGATTCTCTCTTATTAATTTACTTGGGATGTCTCAGTCAGTTCATTAGTTTATTAATCACCTGCAAACATTGATCACCTTGGATATGTAACTTCTGGAGCCATAATAGTATAGAATAATTTAAGTGTTTTTTATTTGTATAGTACTTCCTACCTCACAAAATAGTTTATCATCTCATTCAATAGCCAAATAAACTCTGTGAGCAAGTACCTCAATTTCTGGATAAACAAACTGGGGATCTAGGAAGTTCACCAACTTTATCAAGATCACCTGCTTTGTAGGAGCTCGTGTGCAGCACTGGAGTTCTAGTCCCATACTGGATATTTCTTTCCATCCAAACTATACTTCCTTTGAAATTGGCAAACAGATGCCATTTCAAGTATCTCTGCTAGTTTATTTGTATTTTCTGCCCTTCAGTTTCTTCAACTTTCAGATGGAATTAATGATATTGACCTCTAAGAATTTCTGTGGCTTTTCCCCTAGCAATCATTCAATTATTATGTTAAAAGAAAGAAAAAGAAACCAGAGAAGCAGAGGGTTAAGTCCTCAGAAAGAAAGAAATAAAGTGATTATAAGATATTATGTTTTGTTCTTTATTATTTTCTGTCTCCCCTCTGTATCTCAGAAGTTATGCAGGACTTTGGGGCTAGCTTGTTTTAAGAGGAACTTGTGGGGCATAGCTAAAATAAAAATATCTGAAGACGACTTACTCTTCCCATCTAAACTCATAAATTAAATAATGTTTGGCATCTCAGATTAAAGTTTCATGAGATTATTGGTGATTCTCTATCATTTTCAACTCACTCCCCGTCGTATCTGAAGGAAGTGACAAGACCTTTAAAAAAAGCTTGGTGGCCCCTGGACGTCTGAACATTTGGTCTTGAGATTTTGGCACCGATGAGATTCTTTGGCCCCAAGTGTGGCAGAAAAGCTGACAGCCTTCAAGGGCTTATATAGGCAATGGGAATTATCTTCAGCAACCATGTCAGCCTGAGCATGAAGAACTCTCCTATTTTCATCAGGCACAAAGCCATGCGGCACTCAAGAAAGCCCAGAGAAAGAAAGCTGTTGGCCACCAAACAACTGAGTTTTAATTTTCAAACGACCCAATGTAATAAGACTCCAGTTAGATTTCTTTTTTGTTTAAATTAATTAGACAATGTGATGTTCCTTACCTTATTTGGGGGACTGAGATTTGAATCCACTAAGATAGCATTAGAGGAAGAAAAAAGAGTGGGAAGAGAGATTTCTGCCAAATGTGATAAATCATTAGAAAAGGAACAAACTATGCACGTGGAAGAGGGGATGTCAAAATATGACCTAAGGGTAAGAAGACTATGGGTTTAAAATGCCAAAGGGCAAAAGTCATGAATTTCTATTAACCTTATGAACCATCCTGAAGAGGGTCACCATAACTTCTACGAATAGCTACCTCAGTCAACAATTATCGGCCAAGTACCTTTCTTCTTAGAAACTTGACTTAAGCTGTGCCATCCACAACAAACTACCAGGAAGAAATGATAGCTGCCTCATTTTTGCATTCCTTGATGATAGGAACTATGCTACATCAAACTCATCTCTATACCCTTAACATCTTGTAAATAGAAAGTACTCAATAAAACTTCTGTAAATACATGGTGGACTGAATAATCTAATGAATTCTCATTTATACAAAACCTTTGGTACATCTCCTATAAATACTTCACTATACATTAAACAATGGTCCGTTACTTCCACCGAGATTTGTGTAACAGAACTAAATGGGCCTAACCTTCCAGTATCATTTTAGATCTATAATAAACATAAACTTTCAGAAGTTATCTTACTCATTCTAAGTGATCATTGTTTATAAATCAAAACTTGGAGAATACAGATGAACATTTATTTGCCTTAAAACAGGTCAGCAGGACATAGACTATATAATCACTTTCCATGTGTTTCTCGATGATCACATATGAAATACAAGCATCCTCCTTACAAGCAACAGTTCTGTTACGTGCATCTGGTGGCGTTGCCCTCTGGTTTATGGTTCCATTTTAGTAACTGAAAAAAATATAAAAATAGGAGGCCTGTGTGTATAAATAAGAAACTGTAGCATATTTTCTCCACTGTTGGTATTCATCACTTTCTAATAGAGTTAACAATTTAACATATGCTATTAAATTGGACTTTATCATAGAAGCCAAGTTAAAAAAAAATAAACGCTTAAATTGATTCTCTATTTTAAACTGCCTCTTGTGGAGATAAATGCAGGGAAAGGGTGGAATAATTTAGTCCAGCAAGGACCTGTTATGCAACCACTGGGTGCTGGCACTGTTTTGGGAATTTGCCTTTAACCATAATAAAAGGAGCAAAAAAAATTTTTTTAAATCTACTTGTATATTTTCAAGCTGTTTGAAGTTTTAAAAATCTTTATGCTCAATGTGAAAGAGAAGGAAAAGATTAAACAATATGCATATTTAATTGTGGTCAGAACATGGTTCTTATTTCTTCTCTGTCTAGAAATGATCTTAAACTAGATAGATCTTATTATTTAAAGAACAAAAGTAAAGATTATTTTGTGATCAAAATACCTATGTGGAACAGGCAGAATTTTGGTGTTCCTAAAGGTGTGAATCATGTATTAGGTATAATAGCTAACAAAAAGTGTGCGATGTACAGCTTTTGTGTCACTGTTTTAAATACAGGACACAATTGACAAAAGCAATCAGTCTTAGAGTAATCATTAAGAGGAGTCAGTCTTCTATTCTAATTAGAATGTCTTGGAAATCTTGAAAGCTCTAAATAAGCGTGACCAGGTTGCCTTTGAAAATTAACAAGCGGGTTGTAGTAGGTAAAGGAATACATTAAAATAAGTGAGGAACAGTTAGGAATACTTCAAAAGAAATCTATCATCTATCTATCTATCTATCTATCTATCTATCTATCTATCTATCTATCTAACACCTTTCTGGAAAATTTCTAACTTCTACATTGGCAATGTATAGGAGAATCCCTTTGTTCTAACCACAGCTTCTCCAACACAGATACAACAGCTGTTTTAACTGACACATCAACGCACCATTCCTGATAGGAAGTGCGTTAGGACAGTGAATGTAGTTGAAGCAGCAGAATTTAGAGAGGCAACATACCAATGACCAACTGGGAATGTGGCCAGAATACTGCAGCTAACATTTTTTTTTTTCAGGGAAATGGACATATTACTATACAGAGTTCACCATCGACTCGACTAAAGTCCTTTCTTCTAGGCAGTCCTTTGTCTCTTCTAATAATGACTTGCCATGGTTTAGGATTGTTCAAAAGTGCCCTGTATAATATCTGAATGCCATATTTTGAAATGTATTTTTTCCTACAGACATTTTTATAGTTTATAAAACCAGATTTATATAGAATACATGAGGAAGGACAAATAGCAGGACAGATAAAATAGTGGGCTATCGTATGGTGAAAGGATTAAATAAAGTCTTTTTATTTTACAAATTAAAATTTTAAACCAGATCACTTGAATATTGGACAACTTATAATCCTACTCGAGTGATGTGTATTTAAAAATCAGGTCTTATGCAAAGAACTGGAGCATGAAAGGAATGAAGCTGTCTTTCAACATTTTTATCTCAAGGGAAATCTTACAGAACGAACGGCATAGATGGATACTGAGCCAACATATGACAAGAGGACTTGCTCCTTTCTTTGGAAAATATGATGATAAGAAACAGATTTCAGCTGTTCCTAAGTTTTTCCTCTACTGGACAACAAAGCTGCCAAGAAATGAAGATACGCAGATTATGACACACGCATAACCCCTCCACCTGCAACATGCTGACAAGTCACAGCATTTCTTTGCTTCAAGTGCAGGAGACCTACCTGTGAAGAAAAATCTTCTCATATGAAATACTGTATTCCATTGAAGAATCAAATAAAACAAATGAGTATTTCTGTGACATTCTTTAGAAAGCTGTTCAAAATACCTCTTAACATCAGTAATCACAGGCTCCCATAAGCACTAGCCTAGAAAGTAATATTCCACTTTCACCTCCATCAACAAAGATAGACAAATTGCAACAACAATGAAACCTACGAAATTAGCAGCGCGGCGGGGGTGGAGGGAATGCTATTATTCTATTTTAACCACACATTATTTTTTTAAGTCTTCCCATAACATTTACAGGGGCCCAAGGCAAGAGTATAAATGGAGGTCAATGTACCATCTACCTTTTAAATCAAGCAAACAGTTCTTTCCTTCTGTGACAAATATGCTTTCATAACAACAAAATCAGAAAATATGTATAAAGCTATGTTTTTTCATATGACTTGAATTTGGCAAAATACCCAAGCTGAATAAATTTAATTATTATTGCTCATGTTGAGTGTTCAGTTGATGAGTTAGTGATGTCTTGATAAGTCATAAAACAATCAGGTATAAAAATACATTGCTATGTATTTTCTATAAATTTGTTTTTTTGTGTTCATCTCAGTAAACTCATTAATTATGTTTTTGAAATTAAGATTTTTACATAATTTGTTTTCTGATAAGGATAATGATCTAAAGTACTAAATAAGTAATTATGTTCAAAGCATGCAAAATTTAAATAGGCTTCCATCAAAAATGCAAACTTTATGAAAAAAATATACATTTAAATTATTTTGTTTCCAAGCTAAATTGTATTTCTCCTAAAATTTTCATTATAAAGAAAAATATAAATTATGATTAGTAAATATAAATACTTTAAAATTATTTAAATAAATCTTGTTGATTTTATAAAAATAAAACAATAATCCTGCCATTCAATTCTTGACAATGTAAGGAATCAGTATCATATTTTATTACTAAACCTACAAATGTAAATTTAAAAGAAATGAAATGTTTAATATTCCACAACATTCTTTAGTGGCCATGTGTAACAGTTGAGAACACCACACTAAATTCGTGAGTATTTACAGAGTCAAGAATGGGAACACAGAAAGAGGTAGAGCACACTGAGACCTAAGCAGCACCAGAAGGCTGAGGGTGGTAAAAAAGCAGTAACTATGGAACGAAAAACTACCCCAGCTGTTGGGTGACTTCATGAGGGAATTCTCTTGCAGTCCAATATACAGAGTCCAAAGATATTTGATGAACTTGGGCTTGATTCCAGCAGGTATGGCTATCCAAGGGGATTCAATCTTCTGGGTGGGAACACAGCCAAAGGAGTCCATAGGCATCAGGCTGTACTAAAAGTCAAGAGACGGATGGAACTGTGGTTTTAAGTGATATATAGCAGAACCTCCTTGAGTAGCAGGAGAATCTAGGTAACAGAGCTCAGCCTTCATTGACAAGCCTGTCAGAATAGGCAGGATGTCAGGACCCAGCCAAGTGGGCTTGGGTGCAAGGAAAAGCTCTATATCCAGATGGATTTTAAAATGAGGAGAGAAAACCAAAGCAGATGTCTGGATATATACACAGATTCAGCCAACACAACTGGGGAGAGGGGAAGACCCTTGATTCAGTAGGGAAATGGTGGGGGTGAAGCAGGAAGCATGTGGACCCAGGTCCCCTCCAATTTCTGATGCTGCAGATGTATTTTCTGCCATGGTGAGAATTGTTTCTGGTTTTGGTTGAGGTTGAAATCTAAATGGAAATGTGATTTGTGATGATAGTTGAGTGGATCTCAAGAAGACAGAGCTGAATAATTTTGAAGTAGTTCCATGGGAGGGCATCTATTTTTCTAAATACATGCATGGAATTATTGAGGGAAATTATTTATTATGGTTCTAATCTGTAGGTCTAATATATTGGTGAAGATTAATTTAATTTTAATGATGATGACATTTTAACTTGCTATTTTGCATAGATTTTGCATTATAACATGTTAGTTTTCATTAATTTATTTCAGATAAATGTACATTTAAATCAATTTTGGAAAATATTCATCTTAAGGCTCTTGAAATTGCTGTCCCCATGAGTCTGGGCTGTAACCCTGTGACTCTGCAATTACCTTAATAAGGATAGTTTTGTGACAACACTGAATGGCTGAAATGTGTACTCTGTTTTAGTATAAAGTATAAAAACATATCTCTATTATGAGCCTAGGCTAATCCATGAGTCAGCTCAGTCTGTGAAAACGTAAATATTGAACATAAGATCTTAAAAGAAAGATAAGGTATATTCTTTCAAGTCCTGAAAAATAATTCGAGATTACTTTTATATTCTAAAGATGGCTTTCAATGCTGTCAGCAAAACTCAGGTTGGATGAGATTTCTAAAAAAAAAATGTTTTGGGTTGGAACTTTGATATAAGGAACTGGCAAGGATAGTGTAGTGCTCTGCTCTTACTGGCTTTTATGTTCTAAAGGTTTAGAATATATAAAGATACGCACTGATGAAGCATAATCAAGTAGCCAAATAGCCACTTAGTTTTTTGGGTTCTACATTTTAATAATAAGTGGCAATCTGTGAATCACAGGAAGTGGAAATAATTTTTATTGTCTCTTTTCCTAAAAAGGTCCTATCTGAAATAAAATTTTAGCTTTACTAACTGATCTGAGCTAGGAAATGACCTCTCCTAAGACAATGCTTTGGTGGGAGATTTATTTTGCTAATATGCAGGAATATGTTTTGATTTTAAGTTCATTTTCATATTATTCCTGCTTGCGTCTGTTAGAAAGATAGCCAACAGATGAACCTTTCTTTAAATAAATGTTCCTGTTTTACTGAAATTATTATACCAACAGTCAGCTTATTGAAATAAGTGTTAGTATTACAGAGATATGCTGTAATGTGTATTTTAAAAATATATCTAGTAAGATAACTTTAAAAACATACACAAATGAACAATAATTGTTAATTCAATGCTGACAATCGGAAATGGCATAAAAAGGGATATTCTGCAATTATTCATTAATTACCACTTAATGTTCATTTCCCAGCATTACTTTAAAAAAAATTGTGGTAAAAAACACATATTATAAAATTTACCCTCTTAATTTTTAACTGTACAGTATTGTTTATGATATGCACATTGTTGTACAGCATATCTCTAGAAGTTTTTCACTTCGCATGACTGAAACTCTCTACCCATTGAACAACAACAACTCCCACTTCCCCTTCCTCTCAGCCGCAGGCAATCACTCCTAGCATCACTTTTAATGAATAATTCTTTATTTAATAGTATATAGTTCTAGAATTCTTCTAAAAAAGGAATTTTTTATTTTGTTTTGAGTTGCTTTTACTGAAAAATTATTTCCAGAATCTTTGAAAACTTTCCAAGGATGAATAGTCATTTTTACTTCTCTGTTATCTGGTGTTTCTGTTATAAAACATAAATTTTAAGAGACAATTTTAATAAGAGGAAGAGATAGAAAATGTAATTTATGAATCTTGTGTATATGTTGTTTTCTTTATTCTCTGTATCTAGCCTCAAGGTAAAAGGCCGATTTTTCTCTATCTACATAATAGCTGAAAAAAATGTATTCCTTAATGTCCATCTGTGCAGAGTGGCTTCCCCTTACTTGTCTCTCAACACTAGATTGGGAGATAAGACTTCCAACAATGGGAGTTAGTCCATTCCCTGCCTGAAGCTTACCTTCTTGGTGTTCTCTGCAGGGATTCTGCCACTAGTGTCTTTATATTTTATATTCCAAATTCTTCATACCCTCCAAAAGTCCAGTAGCTGTCTGATCTTTGCCTCCATTTTTGTTTATGCAAAACCTAAACATTGTTGTGTTTATAGGGCCCAGGAGTCTATGTATTTCCAGTTCATTATCCCACAAAAATCTTACCAGAGCAAAAAAGAAGACACATTGAAGTCCTCCCCAAAGCCATTTCTTCACCACTTTGTAAAGACCTTAAAGAATAAGAGAACATAAAAGAGTCATCTCGTTCTGAAAACGTTCTCAATACCATTAATAAGATGGGCATTATACAAGATTTGAAATAAAATAAAAGACTTTCGGAACAAGACAAACATGGTATAGAATACTGAGTCATCATTTACTATTTATGCCATCTAGAGCAAATTACTTACCCTCTTTGACCCTCATTTTGTCATTTGTGAGAAGACAATCCATCTGGCCAGACTATTGTGAGAATTAAGTTATGCAGTATATTTAAATACCTGGAATAGTGCTGGTACATAGTAGGTGCTCAATAATTATAAACACCTTTCTTTCACTGTCTCTACTTCAGAAACCCTGCTTCGTTTAGCAGTGGGTAAGAGAGACAGTAAGGGAGATGGAAAGGAGATTAAGAAAAACATCGCATTCAAATAAGGTATAGGCATACATACACGTGGACAGTCATAGTGCTGGCTTTTATTAGTATTATTTAGACAAAGGAATTGGCACCTGTACCTAGAGCCAGGTGAAAGGGTGCTCTGATCCATTAGGGATGGCAAATCACAACTGGAATAAACTGGAAACATAGTGCATATTTGACACCTTTCATAACTTGCAAGATGTAAAGATGATCAATCCCTTGAATTGCAACTCAAAAATAACTTAGAGTCAGAATCAACCCATCTCCACTGGGTATTTTTGTGGAATGCTTTTGTGAAGTTAAGTGGCAAAGTATAGTAACTGACTAGGCCATTAACCCTGAGTCTGAGGTCTGCAGTTGCTGTCAGCTGAAATGTTAAAACTGACTAGAACACATGATATATGCTGTTCACTGAGAACCAGCGATTTACAAGTAAAGTTTAAACATTGTAAGATGTTTCTAAAGATGCTTTCTTGTTCTGAAATGTCACAAAAGTAAAACTGACAATAGAACAGAGAGCACAGAAAAATGGGAAATGTTTTGCTGGCAAGAATGCAGGAAAGGTGGCGGGGATACGGGGAGAGATTGAGAGTGAGAAAGAGGAGAAATTTTAAATACTGGAAAGGAACTTGTAACTATATCCATTAAAATTACTTATCTCTTGTGAATGCTAGTGATAATGTTATCTGCAGACAGTTCAGATATGAGTGATAATTCTAGCTAAGTTAAAGTGTTGTGTTATACTCAATGCATACAATAAATTTCTCATTTTGAACATAAAGAGAAATACATGCTGAAAAAATATTTTAAGGTATTTGTTAGCGTGATACCCGCATGTTCTAATCCTGCCCTGTCCAGTTTATTAACTGGTGTCTTAGGCCATAAATGTTCACTCTAGTTCTCACAAAGAGAAGCTCACTCAGGCAACAGACACAATCACATTTACAAACCTAAATGCTCACACATACAGAATCATGTACTTACAATTAAGAAAAAAATTAATCCAGAAGAGGTGGAAGGAAACAAGCGCCAAATGATAGGGGCTTAAAACAACAAGAAAAAATACAATTTTTTATTCATTTGTTTGTTTATTTAATTTTGTCACTGAACATGTTTTTATTTTCATTTAAATTGCATAATAAATATTAAGGAAACCAGTATATTTTAACATACAAACAATTTATGGTTGATATTAAGGGGGGCAATTTTATCTCACAAAAAAGTCTTTGGGTGTTCCTTTTAAAGACAATATTGGTTTGGATGGAGTGTATGCATAACATTAATACTAATAGTACCTTAAACCTTTTGGTACTTTTAGGTTAGAAAATACTTTTACAAACATTTTGATCATGTTTTCTTTCCCATAACAACCACATGGCAAAGATAGGTCTGTTATCATCTTATAGGTTAGAAACCCAAGTTCATGCATGACTTACTTAGTCAATAAGTGGTAGAATGGCCTCAAACCTAGGTCGTTTGGCTTTTCCATTTTTTTTTATTATGTCATACTGTCTTATGAATCTGATACCACTTTATGTTTTCATATTTCTTTTCCCTGTATCATGTATATTCACAAACACAGACTTATTTCTAAGTAGGCATCACAACTCCAAATAAGCAAGGAGAACACATTAGGCTCTTGGTTAATCAGTAGAAGAAACCTTAAGAAGAAATACTTTTTAAAATGTTGTAATTAAATGGAGAGAGGGAACAACTTTGGAAAGAACAAAGTTGTAAAAATTGTACTACCCAAGTTTAAGACTTACAAAGCTTCAGTAATCGAGATAGTTTAGTATTGGCGTAAATGTAGACAAAAAGATCTATGGACAAAATACATGTCCAGAAATATATATGTCAATCGGTAAAGATGCAAAGGCAATTCAGTGAAGAAAAAAACTTTTTAACTAATTGTGTTGGAACAATTAGCTATCCAACGACCCCCACCCCCCCGCCAAGAAAAAAGACTTTGAGCCATACCTCATCCCAAATATAAAAAGTAAGTTAAGATGTAAAGTAAGTTTAGAATTAATCATAGATTAATTCTAAAACTACAAAATATAACACTTCTAGAGGAAAACAGAAGAAAATCTTAGTGACCTTAGGTTAGGCAAACATTTCTTAGACACGAAACTGAAAACATGATCTAAAAAAGAATATAAATTGTACTTAATCAAAATTAAGAACTTCTGCCCTTTGAAAAAAACTGTTAAGAGAATGAAAAGACAAGCCACAGGCAGGGAGAAAATGTTTGTAATTACAAATCCAGCAAAAAATTCGCATTTCAAATAAAGAACTCTTAAGTTTCAATAAGAGCACAAACAATACAATTTTTTAAACAGGCAAAAAAAAGTCAGAGAGAATTAGAACATTCTAAGAATTCCAAGCACTGTTTCTGATTTGCAAACAAAGGGGTGTCTTGAGAAGGCAGGCGGGCAGCTCTAAGATTTAAGAGGCAAGGAAATGGTCCTACAACTGCAAAGAACTGAATCCTACTAATATCTGAATAAGTTTGGAAGTAGATTCTTCTCCAGAGCTCCAGATGAGAGCTCAGCTGTGTAAACCCCTTCACTCTCATCAAGTGAGGCTTTGAACTGAGATCCTACTCAGGCTGTGCTGGACTTCTGACTGTGAACTGTGAGCTAATAAATTTGTGTCGGCTTAAGCAGCTACCACCACCACCAACAAAACAGGGCAAATGATTTGAACAGACAGGTCATTAATGATATATGGGTTGAAAATAAGCACATGGAAAGATGCTTTCTATCACTGGTATTAGGGAAAGGCAAAACAAAACTATAACAGGATACCACTACACACCTACTACAATGTCTAAAATTTAAAAGACTGATCCTATCAAGTGTTGGCAAGGATATGGAGTAAATGGAACTCTCATAAGCTGTTTGTGGGAATGTAAAATGATATAACCACTTTGGAAAACAGTTTGGCAGTTTCTTAAAACATTAAACACTACACACCAAATGACTTAGCTGTACTACTAGGTGTGTATCCAAGAGATATGAAAGCATATGTCCACAGAAAGACTTCATGAGTGTTCTTAGAAGCTTTGTTCACAGTAGCCAAAACATGGAAACAGTTTAAATGTTTATCAATAAATACATGGATTAAAAAATCATGGTATAGAGTATTACTAAGAGATAAACAGAAACAAACTATTAATACACACAAGAACGTTAGAGAATCTCAAAATAATTATGCTTGGTGACAGAAGCCAAGCTCCCACAAAAGTACAAAGTGTTATTTCCATTAATATAAAATTCTAGAAAATGCACATTTATCTGTAGTGAAAGAAAGCAGATCAGTGGTGGCCTGTGTCACATATTTGCAATATAAATCAGGGGAGACACTTGGCTAAAATGATCATAGGCAATGGATCATAATCTTTTGGCCTCGCACTGGCTTGTGATTAACTTCAGGGAAGAGGTTTAGGGGGCTGAGAGGCTCCTAACCCAGGTTCCCATTGGTGCTCAGCTGAGAACTGATAAATTCAATGTTTTCATCATTTGTCCACTTCAATCCAAGGACTGACTTCCTTGAACTGACTGCCAAGAAAACAAATACCTTGGCTTCAAATCTACCATTGCAGACAAACTATTTTCTAATTAGTTTATATATCTCAGGGTGAATTTTCACACATGCTAGAGTGACTTTGTTGTTTTGTGTGTTACGATTTAAATGCTTTTGTTGGAGCAGCATATGCAAAAATGAAAGAATAGATTGAAAAGAACAAAAAGAAAAGATGAAAGAAATAAAGAACAGTTGGAAAGAAAAATATAGAGTGTCGGGTGTCAATATGTAAGGTTCTAAATAGGTCATTTGGTTGTAATGTTAAGTAAAGTATTAAATGCATTCATTTAAATGGACAACTTAATTAAGTCTATTGCAAAAGCTTGAAATACATTGATTTCTATACCTTATTATTAGATTAATACACCAAGCTGCAAATAGACTTTCCAGTCATTTCATTGGACTATTAGGTGGAATAATATCTTTATGAGGTGTAAATTTATAGTGGGGTTTTTAACATAATAACATTAAGTCACTTTTATAAATACTTTATTTGGTTTTCCAAATTGTACTTACATTAATATGTTCATTATTGTGTTGGAGTTTGGGCTGTATTACTTGTCTCAACTATTTTTCTAATAGATGATGTAGATTATGTTAGGGAAAATGACTATGTCTGATTTGAATATATATATATATATATTCTCAAAAATATATGGTGTGTGCATGTTCATTTTATGGGGAAGGTTTTCTACTATGGATTAAAGTATAATTTTTTTAGGGTTTTATGCCAAATTTGAGAAAAAATGGGCAGAAGTGGTAGACAAAGGAAGACTTTGCCAATATTTTATCCTGAATCATCTGAGGAAGGGTGGAAGAGGAAGACTATGAATTTAATTAAAGCATCTTCGCTGAAGCCAGGAATATCCTTACTAGAAGTAGATCCTAATGGGGCTGTGGCCTTTATTGGAGAAGGAACAACAGGACTATACAGAGTAGTGGTAAAGTATATACCTTTGAAGTTAAAAGACATGAGTTTTAAAAGACACAATTTAAAATGTCAGCTCTACCACTCAGAGGCTATAAGGCTGTGGACGGTTTACTAGACTTCTTTGAGCCTCTATTTTTTAATCTACAAAATAGAAAGAGCTATGGTACCTATCTCCCAGGGCTGTTGTGAGGATTAAATGAGATCATGAATGTAAAGTGCTTGGTAAAATGCTTAATAACTAAAGAGTATTCAATAGCTGGTAGCTGTTTTATAAATAAAAGAAATTCACACTTGGGTGCAGAGCAGGTCAGAGCTAAAGGTTCAGGACTAAAGCTTTGACCAGTGGGAGGAGTAGGCAACTGGCTCTTATACAAACTGTCCTCTAAGGCACAGGAGTTGGGGGTCATCTAGGAGGCACAGATAGCTTATGCTATGCTATCCAATATAATAGCCACTAGCCAATGTCCCTTTTAAAATTTTTATTAATTAAAATTAAACAGAATTTATAATTCAGTTCCTCAGTCATACTAGCCATATTCTAAGTGCTCAATAGCCACATGTAACAGCTGATGGATACCAGATTGGAGAGGACAGATAGAAAAACCATTGCAGAGAGTCCTAATTGGAAAATGCTGCCTTGAAGCCTCCATGTTAGCCTGAATATCAAGGCAACATTCATGAATAACTGGTTAATTTAACATACATCCACATCAAAACAAAGCTCTCTACCCTCTGATTTATTTTACAGAATCTGAGGCTTATCGAAACTCTGTTACCCGTAATTCTGTGCAAATTTTCAAGATGATTGAATATTTTTGATCACTGTTTATACCAGTGCATGTGAATGCATTTGAGAGGTTCTATGAAGGTGCTATCCCTGCTTTTCTTGATTGAGTTTCTGAATTCTATCATTAGCCTCAACATCTCTGTGATTATTCATATCTGGTTATTAACATGTTATTTCTACACTCCTCTTTCTCTTCTCCTCCCCCACCACCAGATCTTCTGAACTGGAAGCTAGGAGACTGTGAGAGCCTTAAAGTGATCATTATTTTAGTAGCAGCTGGTTCTTAACAGCCCTGGGTTTGTGACAGAGGTGACAGGATCTGTTTCTGGGGCTGCATTGTCCGAATTATACTCCTAATGGATCACAAGTTTTGGGATAAGGCGACGTTACATACTGTAGTGTCTGCAGGGCAGCATTTTATGGTACGCTGGGAAACATCTCAATATAACATGTGTAGCCAATGCATTTACTGTCATTAGTTAACCAAGCAGCCTGTGTGCTTCTTTCAGCTCCCTGACCCACATTTCATCCATGCTCTGCTGTTTTTCTCCCACAGGGTTATTTCCTGAATAAAGCCAGAGCTTACGAGTCTCCCAGCAGAGAGCTCTGTTCTGACCTCCCTAAACAGGCAGTTTCACCTGCTGGGCTAGTATTTTTTGGTTTCCTAGTCAATCTGTTAAGATTTTAGCAGGAGATTCTTAGACACCTTTTCACAAAACATATGGGAGATTGTAATTACTTTGGCTTGGTACCTTTTTAGAATTGAAAGAGCAAGGAAGAGGTACAAATCTTCTGTTCATAAATAACCAAATCTGTGGGCATTTTAAAAGGCGTTCTGTGCAGCAGGAGAATTTATGTGCCACATTTCACCCTTGGCACACTTTCCAAATGAATTGTTCAAAGAGAAGTTATATTAGGACAAATAGAAATGACGACCAAGACCAGATGTGGATTTTTAGTTAATATTTATGCAACACCCACAGGGAAGATGGTATTGCACAATAAACTAAAAATGTCTTAGGCAAATAAGGAAATCTTTACCCTGAGGAGCTGGCATGGCAAAGGTATGAATTATAGAACAAAGGACTGGGAATGCAGAACAAATGCAGGGTAGGTCGGGGCAACTATAAAAACCGAATTCATTGAGGAAGTGGTGAGGTAGCAGATGTGTGGAATCTACTGTGGGAAAACAAGGGGTTAGCACACTTTTTTTTGGCCTATCTTGTGTCTAAGGTAGAAAACTCAAGCCAGCCAGCCTAATTTCCTTCATTTGTGGAAAGTGACAATAGCTTTAAATAGAATATATATGTACACACACATACACATACACACACAGAACAAAGGCAGTAGTCTCACAATTGGAAAGTCCACCTTAATAAACTAAAAAGCAGTGTCCTTAGATTTGATATGCTCTCCAAGGGTAATGCTGACATCTTTAATCCAATACCCCCCATAAAGTTGTTCAAGGAGAAAACACAGGCATTGGCTGCTTCTCAGCCCTTGGAGAGCAGTCTGAAAGCAACCAAGACTTAATGCACTGGAAGAATATTGAAACTCACGTTAAATTATAATAGGAAAATTTGCTAAAAGCAACCGGCTTTCTCAAACACAGCTGGATTTTCAGTCTTCCATTCATCAGGGACAGCAAAATGTGTCACTTTGCTGCATTTCTCACAGTCTCCTAGGCTTCTGATACAGAAGGGTTAGGGATGAGAAGAGGAGAAAAGGAGGCGGAAGAGGAGTCTAGAAAACATTTATTTAAAACTATTGAAATCTTGAAGATTGAGACAACTCTGGAAAATGCTTATATGCTTTTTAGCACACTGAACACAAACCTAATAATTTTATGTCTCCGAGTCCTCTTAATTATTGAACAGAGCTGTCCTGTGACTTTCCACCTCAGGTTTCCCTGCAGAAATGATGCATTCTTAAAAAATTTTAACCTACTTCCCCTCCTTCTTTGTTAATTATTTGCTATCTTTTACAGCAACAACAAATCAGTTTACCCTATTCTCTTATGATGAAAATTTGTGGACTTTCAGTTGTTATAAAGTTTCCGCAGAACACATTTATTTGCTCATTTGTTTTCAAAAAGGTTTTTTTTTCTTTTTCCCCAGTTTCTTCTACCTGTCCAGATATTAAAGGTCTGGGTATTATTTAGAAAATAAGACTGGTAAGGTCTCTGCCCTTTTGGAGCTGCCATTCTAGTGGTGATCCCCCACACAGTGCATACAATGAAGAAAATCATGTCGGGTGATGGGATAGAGATTGCTGGGGAAGGCTATTTTATAAACTGTGGGCTAGGAAAGTCTTTCTGAGGTGATGACATTTGAACTAAGACCTGACTGCTGAGAAGGAGCTAGAAAAGGTCTGGGAGAAAGCATTCCATATGGGAGGAAGAGAAAGTAGCAAATTCCAGAGGTGGGTATTTGTATTGCTAGAACACTGGAGCACAGAGGTAATCAGAAGAGTTTTATTAGAAGTGCAACAAGAAGTCACTGAACATTTTTAAGAAGGGGAATTGTAGGTTTTCTAAAGAATCTTCTAATACCTGAAGTTAAAACTGGGGAGAGGGTGCAATGGCAAGTTTAGAAGACCATGGTAGAAGCCTACTGCCTTAGTCCATGCAGAAAATGATGGTACCTTGGATGAAGATTAGAGCAGTGTGGGTACAATGGCCTTTGTTTCGGAGATAAACATCTAGGTTTTAGCTAACAACTAAAAGAAAAGGAGGAAGTTGGAGATAATAATAATAATAATAATAATAATAATAATAATAATAAGTAGCAGCAGTTAACACTTCCATTGCACTTAAGACTCTTCCAGGTGCTTCACAAGTTAACTCTTTAATATTCATAATAATATTACCTACATATTGCTATTATCACTGTTTTATAGGTGAGAAAATTGAGGCCCAAAGGGTTGTGACTAGCCAGAGGTCACCTAGATAATAATAGCAGAGTCAAACTCATATGGCGCTCTTCCTCCAGTGTACTAGGATCCAATATCAATGTGTAAATGCCCATTGGAGGACCTCGATGGGTCAATAGATAGGATTTTTAAAGCTTTTCAACAATGAACAGGGGTTATGGAGAAAAAAAGTAAAAGATCAATTTATGCCTTTAAAGACACAAATTCACTTTTATGTATGTTTATTAATGTTTCTCAGGGCATAAAAATGGTGCCATCGTTCATGGCATAAGAGCCGTAATGAATACTCATCAGTTCATCTCATCTGTCTGTGCAGATTTCCTTGTGAAATCAGGAAAAGATAGAGCTTTGTTTTGCAGACACCCAAACCACTATATTTGCTTTTAAGGCTACTTCCAGACGTTCAGTTTTGGAGAGTTTCATGGTTAGGTGCTGCCCTTGGAGGGAGAAGGGTGCAAGTGGAGTGGAAGTGGGGGGAGGGTGGTGAGGTGACGAGAGAGTCAGCTCTAACAGGTCTGTTTCCATGCATGGTGGTTGCCATACAGCAGGGGGCGCCGCAGTAGTGTTTCATCGTGGTCCACCAGAGGTACTCTTCTGGCAGAAAGGGCCAGGCTAGTAGGAGGTGTGGCAGGCGGCTCATGGTCCTCTTTGTCTTGCAACTTTAGTACCCGGAGCTCGTTCTACGCAGCCATTCTTTATACCATATTTCATCATGTTGGACGCTTTCCATCCAGTTCTGCATCGGGCGAAAGAAAGGGCATTAGCTTCCCGCCTTCCTAGGTTTATAGCTTGTACTGGGCCTCAGAGGCGTCTCCTCGCTATGTTCTCAGGGTTATCCTGTCAGTCCCCCCAGAAACCAAACGGAACCCGCAGCTCGGGGTGTGTACGTGTCTTTATTTTCTCTTTTGGTCTTTTTACTTACTGCGGGAATTTCCTCCCCATACGTCTTTAATTGACATTCGACAAAGATAGCTCAGAGGCTGAAATCTTTCCTTTATGGCGCCCCTCTCCCTAATCTCTCCAATATCCCCACTCCCATTTCGGTTCACCACTGTGAGTGTGTGTGAGAGTCGTGTTGTGTTGTGCAATTGAGGCAGCATCGCTAAACCTGTTTTTCTTTCCCGTCCCCAGAACTCTCAGCTGACAGTCTTAACGCCTGGCAGCGCCTGGCACACACAGCGCTTCGGTTGAGACCCAGCCGGTGCCAGGCGCCGCGAGCAGCAGCCGGGAGAGCGACCGCATCCTCCTGGGTCTGGTTTCTCCTCTAGCTGCCCCTCCCAGGCTGTCTTCCCGCGGTCGCCCTTGGGTCCCTGGAGCTCTCCAGAGTGAAATCGAAGGTGAAAGAAACAAGAGGAGGGCGGGAGGTGGGTAGGAGGAGCCTCTCGCCAGCGGGCGGGGGAGGCTCTGGGTGGAGAAAGGGGCTGGGCAAACCCGAGATGTAGGGTTGGCCACGCAGGCGCGGGGGGCAGCGCCAAGAACCCCACGCGGGAGCTTCTGGAGTCTCCAACCACCGCTTCTCACTTAACAGGAGAAGGGGTTGGGGCCGGCAGGGAGCTAATAAAGAGTGAATGAGCTGCAGCCGCTGTGGCGGCCGGAGTCAGCCCGAGCGGCACCCGAGTCGTGCGCCCGGGAGGCGGCGGAGGCAGGCGGTTCGCCTTGTCCCTCCCACCCGCCCCTCTTTCTCTCTCTTCCTCCAGCCGGTCCCAGAGCCCGGCTGGGTCCGGTCCCTCTACCCCATCCCGCACTCTTCCACCTCCTCTGCGTCCCACTTCTTACCTAGGGCCCCCCGAACTACCATGGGTTAGGGTTGGGGGCCTCGAGCCGCGGGAAGGACCAGCCCTGTGCATCCGCCGGGGGACGCGGAGCCCGAACGCCGCTCGCCGCTCGCCGCTCGCCGGCGCCGGGCATGGGGAGCGCAGTGTGAACCCGCACCCGGGGAGGACGCAGGAGCTGCGGAGACCGGCCGAGGAGGAGGAAGAGAGCGGTGGATTGGAAGGACCCAAGGGAAAAGGAGGGAGGTGGGGAAGCGAGGGAAAAGTGAAGCTGGGAGGAGAAGGCGGCGGAAGGTGGGGATTGATGCTTCTGTTTTTTGTTGCCGCTGCTGCCCTCGCACTGGGAGCCGAGCCGGAGAGAAGGCGGTGGAGAGATGATTGCAGAGTTGGTGAGCAGCGCTCTGGGGCTCGCCTTGTATCTCAACACCCTAAGTGCGGATTTCTGCTATGATGACAGGTAAGGGGGTGAGAGAAGGGGTGACGGGCTGCGTGGGGACTTCTCAGTGGCTCTGAAGCTTCCCGCTTTAAGGCTGGAAGTGCATCTTGGAGGAACTGGTCCAGCACCTGAAGGCGTAGGAGACGCACAAACATTAACACCTAAAGCAAAAAACATCCGGGACGCGAGCGCGCAGGGCAGGCTGAGGGACTCTGGGTTCCTAGTTTGCAGCAGGTTCTCTCCTTTGCTTCTCGGCTGTTGGCAGAGCTTAAGTTTCTTAGTGGAAATCGCAGCAATTTGGGAAACTGTTTAATGAACGTATTTTAAAAAAGTCTTAGGTATTCCTTGGTGCAACAAAGCACATTGAGCGATTTTACGTCTGGGCTGGAAGGAAGCCGTTCCCCGCCCCCTAATAGATCTTTGCTGTAACGGTTCCTATTATTGATGGGACACTTTTATTTCCTGAGGTTAAAACGCACGTTTGACAGTTGCCAAAATAATGGAAAGAGAAGATCGTACTCTGCTTCAACTTTCCCTTTTGACGTGTAGTGTGTACTTTACTTTGAGCCAAGATAATGCTACTGGTCGTTCCTGCTCCCCCCACCCACCCCGCCCCTCTTAAGCAATCGATGGAGCAGCACTTTATAAAAGCCTGGGCTTTCATTTCTGTTTGGGAGTTTTACATTAGACGTTAGTGATTCTTTTTGTGCTAATTGGAGAAGACGCCCCTAGAGACTGAAGTTGTCTTCTGCATTTGGGTTAGTTTGGGTGGCTAATGAGACCTGAACTGTGTTTCAAAGAAACTGCATCGATTTCTGGAAAATGTCACAGTTGTGCTCCTGTCTCTACCTGTTTTTTAAACGCTGTTAGTGTTTAGAAACTGATGAAAAGCTTCAATAGCCATTAGGGAAAATTCCAATTTGTGTCTTTCCGGTGACTTAATCTGATTACAATGAAAACAGATGCATAATTAAAATATATTAGGGAGAGAACAGCACGCCCGGCTAAACTTATTAACCGTCCTGGGGTGTTTCATGCTCCATTGAAATTAAACTATCCAAAAAGTGAGCACAGATTTACTTTGACAGCTTTCAGCAGCCTCTCTGGGTTATGGAAAGTGAATGGATCCCCAGGGTCAGGGCAAGGCAGTGAGTGAACTTTTGCAGTGGTTAAGAGGGAGGGGAGGCGAAGGCAGAATCTTCTTCTGGTGGTAATTAGCCATATTCTCTATTCTCTGGTGTACTCACTCTCTGGCTAAAAGCATGTTCATGAATCTTAGTTTAAAACCACATGTCTGCTTTGAAATCCTCTGATAATGGGTGCAACAACAAGCAGCACACCCGTAATGCATTTTATGTAGTGTCTTATCAGAGACTCCTTGCAAGGAAGCCACTGTTAGATATAAACTTTTCCTCTACTTTAAGCAGTGTACAGATTTTAGCAGTTATTCTACATGCTCTGAGAAATAAATGGTCTGTGATAGGAGCTGCTTCTGTTCACTCCAATTTTGGGTTACGGTGCACCTGCTAATTCTAGGATGTAGGAGGAAAAAGCCCTTCCAAAGAAGAGTGACTTTTCACAAAATAAGCTCAGGGACAAATCTGGTCACTTATTGGCTCTGTTGGGGACAGGTAAATAGTAAACATTTAAACCAAGACAATACAGCTTACAAAACAGTCACTGTAATATTGTAACTATTGAAGGACACTGGTAAAGCAAGCATTCCTAGTGTATGCTATTGTTTATCACTGTCCAATTCTTTAAAAAGTACATACCAGAAGAAACTATCCCACAGAGATTAAGGCTGAAACTAAACTAAATTTGCATGCACAGTTTTCTGGATTTAGTGCTTATTTTGTGTTCTTTAGTCATCAGGAGTGTTAGGACTTTGTAACTTAGGGAGAATGGTACAAGTGTGATGATAAATTAGTTGTGCAGTGACAATTGTTGTAAGTTCTTTAAATGTTATAGGTTGAATGAGTGTCAAAATTCCTGACTTCTACATAGCTACTTATATGAATTTAATGTGATGATTTGCCCATATCATCACTGAGAGCATGCTCAATATATAATATACGGATATCATATATGATATGATGTTGAGGGTCTATACATGTAAATTATGCTGTGCTACAGTTTGCAATGTGTATTTCACTCTGATTTTCTCAGTGCAAAACTGCCTATGCAATCACATACTCCTAAGAGTATGAAATCTTAAAAAGTATCAAATGGGTTTCATGGTCTTGGAAATTATGAAATACTTGTAAATTGGAGCATAGCACTTACTTGGTGGCTACATGACATACTCAGGTGATTCAACGCCAAGGTACACTGTTAAGTCGTGGTTTCTTAGATACAGTGCTTTGTATCTACTCTAACTCACTGAGGTGCTAACGGGGAAGAGACTTGGGGAGCCGATCTGGGGAGCCAAGTGGAAACTGCAGGATGATGATAATATGCTATTTCCACCACTCCATTTCAGACTACAAAGGCTCAAGTTTAAAACTTTGTTTGAATTACGTCTGTGGATTCCGCTGCCCCCCCAGGAACTTTTGTGAAATACAGCTCTGTAAGGAGAGGCCAGTGCTGGAAAGCAAAAGAGCAGCATTGGAGGAGGGAGGTGGCTCTTACGCTTGACTTGCTTAACTAAATCAAGACTCTGTTTTTTAGCTGAAGAATCTGGCATTTACTGTAGGAGTGCTTTATATTGCTTCAGCTTAAAAATTATTGCTGTGGCACTTCTCAAAGTTATCTTTTCTTTTAATATAGTGATCAAGTTTACTTTATACATACATACATATATATATATATATGAAATTATATATATAATTTCAGTATTTGATAGAGCTGGATGAGATTAAGTGGTAATCCGAAACTTTCTTATATCAAAATCAATTTCCCTATAGTAAAATTTCATATTTTACAAGTGTTTCTGTGTTAAGTTTAAGAATATTTTTAGGATGCGATGAAACAAACAGTAGATGAGTAGAATTCAACATATCTGATGAAAAAGCATGCATGGTTTCAACTTCACTCTCTCTTCTCTTGCCTTCAATCTAGTCATGACTATTGAATCTTAAATTGTGGTTAGAGTAAAAATGGAATTGTAAATATGAAGTCTTTGCCAAATTTTAAGTCATGTTGCATGTGACTTATTGAAGGACACCCTCATTTTTTAGAGAAATTTAATGTTTAGATCAGTAGAAAAAACTGGCTAACCCCAAATTCTCTACTCTCTTGTGTATTTTATTGAAAATAAAATATTGTTTTCCTCATCCTCTTTAAAAATAGTAGGGTTAATATGTTTTGCATAGGAAAAACACTAAAAGAGGAGTCAGTTTACTTCAATAAGAGTAAACCCTAACTGTTTTGTAGTCTGATTCTATTTTATACATGCCATCTAATAGATTGTATGGCCTTTATAATATACAACAAGTAAATAAGAAGATAATGCAACTAATATATGTTTTTATTCTCATGTGAGTAAAAAATGCATTAGTTAAAAAAAAAAGACAATTTGAGTTTTTGGAAGTGGAAGATGGGTTTGTGGCTGCTTTGAAAATTTTTTTTCTTATTGCCCATTTTGCATTTGTTAAAACAGAACCCAGATCATTTACATAACTTTTTAGTTTCTTAGCTATTCCATTGTGCAATCGTTGTGTGAAACTTGGAGAAGCAATTCACACAGCAAGAAAATATCTCTGCTCTTGAATCAAAACTACTCCAAACTCTAATAGCGCATTCCAATTTAGTTATTCATTTGGGTGTAAATGCAAATCTTAGATTTTATAGAAACATGAGTTAAGATGTTTTTTCCTTAAAGTCATAAAGATTTTGATTAACGGCATTTAAAAGGAAGAACTAGAGGATTTAAGGCATATATACAAGTTTTAACCCCCTTCCCCCCAAAAAGATAGTCAGCTGTTGGTTATTGTCGCCATGTGGTTTTTGACTTGGTATGATCCCTTGTGAAATGATCACTTACTCTATTAACTTCCTTTTTTAAAAGTTCTCTCTAATAGACTTACCTTGGATCAGTCTGGGATTGGTAACTTAAAATTCTAGCATGTTCAACCACTGAAGGCATGACTGGTATTTCAAAGTATGTTTAGAAAGAATTACTTATAAAATTAAAGTAAATAATGGAGAACTTTGCTTTGCATCAAAGATTGTCTCATCAGGTCTTTATTGGAAGAGGTCATTGTGTATAAAGTGTGTGTGTGTGTGTGTGTGTGTGTGTGTGTGTGTGTATTTTACTCTAATTTCCTTCCCAGTTTGTAAGTCACTGAAAAAAAATGCAAGTGGATACAATTTATCATTTATGAAATATTTTATATGGGATTTTATTTTCTAGTTGTTTTGATTGTTTTTAATCAATCTATGTGGAAAACATTCATTTTGCTGTTTTAGCAAGTACATCTCAACAGTAAATTAAAGTTAAAATTACATAAAGCCAGGATAGACCACTTTGCCTTACCTCCATTGAGCCTGTCACATGGGGTTTATCCTAGTGAATGACCCAAATACAAGAACTGAATGGACATTTACAAATGCCATAGGGAAAATGATTGCCAGCCATCTGTCTCTTAGTTTTTTTTCATATATATGTACATATTTTTTGGCTGTATTTTAATATGTTATTAATTTACATTCGTCTTGTCATTTGTAATTAGTTTTTCAGTGTTATTGTGCCCCTATGGTAACACTGAATTCCCTGCTGCTGTGATTGAGATAGCTACAAGCTTTGGGATTCCAACATGTGATTGGAGCACAGTTTGTCTTCCTAATCTCTTTGTTGCTGTTCAGCACACTGAAAGCACTTGTCTGTAATGCCATGATGATGCAGCTGTTTATCATAGGCGAAGGGTCCATTTTCTCTAAAACAGGCACCTTCATAGCCCTAGGAAAGGATGAAGTTTACCCTTAAGGAACTCAGAAATCTGTGGCTGACAAACCTACTTTCTTATAACTTTATTATTCTTACCCAACATGCTTTTAACATAGTAACATTCATCTTTTAAATTATTTGAATCTCTCTTAGAAACTAAGTATTCTATCAGCTTTGGGTACTTTAATGGCTTCACAAAAGTGAAAAGTGTGGCAGCCTTGATGGGATTGTGGACAGGTGGGTTATTGAATGCAAAGACCTCTCTTCTATGAATAGCTGTCACGTTTAAGGTAGTTGGGAAAAAAAAAAAGGTGTAGAAGTATAGCACTAGGAGCCGCATACCTTCTGTTTTTCACGAAAAAGGCATACTGTTTTGAATAATTACAGGTATAATTCTGCACAATGCTAGATAGTTTCTTTGAAGATTTGATTTGTTTGTACTTTTAAGGAATAAATGACTACAATTAATAATTCACTACTTATGAAGAGTGCTGTTAATGTATGGACTTCTCATACGTATGGTGCATAATACAAACAGCAGCTGTTTACTCTTTTCGACAAGCATCCCTACCTGTCTGTCCTTTTTTACCCCTACTTTAGCAGGTAATGTATAGTGTTCTAAAGATAGACTTACGAAAATGCTAATAGTTTGTCCTTTAGCAGAATTTTACTTGCATTTACTCAGATTTATTTTGATCGATACCTATATTTTAAATCTTGTACTGGGACTCTGTCAGTTTCTTTCCCAGGATATCTGTGTCCAGGATGCATGGTAGATGGTTTGAACTGGCCTAGTTCTTGGCCTACTGCTTATTGGTACTTTTTTCGTATGTGGGGAAGCTTTAGAATACCTCTCCCAGATGTCTCCTTTCCTAATTGTCCAGGTCAGTTGTTTTCCTTGGAGGTCTGCAGCAGCTGAACTCTCTGAGTTAACTAGATTTGCCTCAACTGGTCATAAGGATTGAAGACTTTTGCCTCAGAGATTTTTTAGGCTATATTTTCTAGGCGGTTAATTTTAACAAGATGCAGCACTATTAAATTTCTATTGATCTTTTTTCCTCCTCTCTGACAGTTTAGCTTTTCAATCACATTTGCCAGTTTCTCTGGTACTCAAGGTTTCTTAGAATAAAAGGTATAAATGTTAGTTTCAGTCTTTTAAGAACTTTATGGGATTCCGATTTTGGGTTCAACTATGACCTTTTTTCTTTACAGGTAAATGGGAAAGAATTGAATAAGCCTGTCAGGAGAATTTTGAAGAAGACAGGAACACTGAAATGATTTGTTTTCAAGATTCTACATTAAAAACTATTATTATGTTTTTAGAATAGTTTATTTATGGGTATTTCATATGATGCAGTTAATTTGGACTACAAAATAATTCTAAAGATGAGATAGATTTTGATTTGCTTATGTCTAAAAAATTAAAATGGAAAAGAGATTAGAATTGAAAATTCTAACTCACCTTTAGCTTTCATTTTATTATGGGATGAAACGAAATTATGTACATTTATTTATTCTGAGGCTATACACATGCCGTGTTGCTTGAGACCAGTGCTACTTACTGTATCTGTTTTAGAAGTGCAGTAGTATTTGGCAGAGGAGATGCTCTTTGCTCGTGGTGATTTGATGTAAGCTTTTTTTTCAATTTCTTTGCTGGAGCATTTTGCGATAAGAGTAAGGGTATGAAGCGTGGCACAGCATGTAGTTACATACAGTAAAAGAGATGGACTAAATTACATGTTTTGTCAAATGAAACATACATAAGTGTCCTTGGAATAGCAGCTGTGAGCTAAGTGTTGTGGCCAAATAAAATGTTTATGTCAGATTCCTTTGTCTTTGATGATTACCCTTCATTTCTGTGGGATTTATTATAATAAATGTGTGATTATTCCTTAGGAATATCAATTTAAAAAAAAAGCAAGTCCACTATAGGCTTATGATTATGGTTTCAATAAGGAAACAATGTATAAAAATATTGCCTTGGAGTAAAATTATTTACTTTCATTCGAAACTGTAAAATTCAAAAGTTTTGCTAGTGAAAGTGCTTTTTTCCCCCCTAATCGTGGTTCCAGAGATTATTGATTTTCTTAGATGTAGAAAATTTTGACTGTCCTAACCTAGAAATTCTCACTTGGCATCCGTTAGGAGTATTGTAACTTCAAAGAATGTGTTATTTGCTGAAGAGTGGCCACTTGGGCACAATATGGCTCTTGACATTTTGAACAGTGTTAAATGATGGCACTGAAGTATTTCAAACAGCCATGTTTCAACGTTGTTTAAAAATCCAGTGGGGAGAATGACAATCCATATAACCCTGCATACTTGGAATTCCTTGGGTATTAATTTTAAGCGCAGTTCACAAATTTGCTTCCTACAAAATAAGTTTTTTTTTTTTTAAAGATGAATAAGGTTAGTAAAATTTTTACAGCTGTGTCTTATGAAATTCTGTTTTCTTTTTTTCAGTTGCTTATACCTAGTCTATAAAGAGTCTGAAAGGATGCAGACCATAGCCTTGTTTTCTGGGTTTTTTTTGTTGTTGTTGTTTTAATCTCTCAGTCGGGTTATATGTCCATGTTTAGGACACTGTTATTAAGTATATTGTTATTTCTTTTATAAACCCAATATTATAAAACTAGTTTTTGAGAGGCAGACAAGTGAAAACACTTTGGGAAAAATAAACATCTTGTTTTTCTTAATTTCCAGTTTGTTCCACAGTGAAAGCATGTGTACCTTGCTTTCTTTTCTGTTAGTGGTATCTCTTAGATTAAAAATGAGAGTCATAGGTTAACTCTGCAAGGTCAGTGCATGTTAAAGTGACATTGTTTCAATTTGTGTTCTCAACAAGGGGTGCCTTAGGCGGTGGCTCTAGAGATTACATTCCAGGTTTGACTACTTTTCTCTGAGGAGGATGCTTATGCTTGTTATTACAGAGCCATTTGGGAGAAGGGGTTCTTGAGGTGGGCCAGCAGCTGTGGAGTTCCTCTGGGGACCTTTCTCAGTGTTTTATGAACTGTCTTTTGGCTGCTGCTGCCTTCCTATCTTCAGGTTTTAAAGATATCGTAAACACTGAGCCTGCTCCCTCGAACTATAAAAAAAATGTCTTGAGGTAGAATACTTGGGTCCACATATTTTGCTGTATTTTTTTAAAACAGGATGGTCCCCTCCTTCTCTAATAATTAGCTATAGGACTGCTCTTCCATGCCGTTGAAAAGAGTTCATTTTGACAAAGAAATCTTCTAATGACAAATTTTCCAACTACAGATTTTCAGAAGAAAAGTTCTCAGATGATGAAGAAGTTTAATCAGCCAAAAAGACATTTTTATTTGCAGAAGTAGTCCTTTAGAGGGAGGCAATTATTTATAGCTGATGTGAAAAACTAGTATACCTGAATTCATTTGGTAAACTTCATTTACAATAAGATTATTCTTGTTATTCTGTTGGGAAAAAATGGTGCTGAATTGTCACTGAATTTATGTTAAAGAAATAAGCTTTTACACTTTAACCCACTCTTATAGGGACATGTACTGATTTAACTAAAGATGAATTTGAAATTTGAATAAAAATCTATTAAAAACACTAACATGCAACCTGAAAATACTAAGTGTGGTTTGCCACAGGTTTCTAGTCTTCTATTAAAAAGATTCCATTTATAATGATCTCTTTAGGTCAGCTTCCTCCGCCTCTCTATGAGTCTTTGTATTTTTTCTTCTAAAATCAGTGATGTGTTTTGCTTTTGTTCTACGTTGAACAGAAAATGAAATTTCACTGTTTTAAAGCCTCTTGTATGTCATCAACATAAATAATGTAAACCATTTCTGCAAGAGAATATTTAGTAGGTGCTTTTAAATTCATGCCTAAGATGATGTTGGAGATGCCTGTGGCCAGCAAGGGAGCTTTAGACCTGGTCCTCCCTCATAATTTGCTCCCCTGTCTTCATCCTTTGATATTGATGATTGCCATTAAAAAAAAAATCTTTTAAAATGCAGTTTAAATCCACAGTTTCTTTGAACCAGGTAGATCTCTTTATGCCTCTCTTCAAGAGACATTGTTGAGCTGGGCCTCTTGTTGGAGCTCTTTCTATATGTGCGTGTGTATGTATTTTTAGAACCAGGCTCCTAAAATTCCTGTCTACCTGCAAATCGCCTGGGGTTGTAAAATGCAGATTCTGCCTAGAAGTAAGCCTAAGAATCTACATTTCTATCATTCCCAGGTGCAACAGATGCTGCTGGTTCACGGACCACACTTCAATAAGAATAATAAAGCTCTATTTCATTTAAATGTATTACATATCGGCTCTGCATTTAACAGGCATTTGGAAAGTCAACCTAAATTCCTGGATTAAAAAAGATTGAGGATAAACTACCTTTGTTTTGTGTATGAGGTTAGCCATTTTATTTAATCTTAATCTCTGTTTTGTTTTTGTATTTGTTCAATCACATCTTTAAATTGATCATATGGGTTTGAGTTATTGTGTAAATTTTGAAATGGTAGAGAGCCTGTTGAAAATCTAGGAGACGATCTCCATCGAAATATCTGTCACCATCTTGTGTCATAATATCACCTTTGTAACATTACCGTGGAGACAGGTATTAGATTCTGATTTTGGCAAATAAACTGATAGGCGGTTGCTTTAGGCTTACAACTTAAATGGATACTAAAGCTTAATTTTGAGTCTCTATAGTCAGTACCTTAAGTAGTTTGTAATTTTGTTGAACAATCTCATAAGGAAATGTGGCTTACTTTGCATGAAGCCTTTATAAACTTTAAGAAGGCAGCAAGATGTAGGTGTTTAGGCAGTTGAGAGTAGGAAAGGTAAAAATTTATTAATGATATTCATGTACTATATGATGCTGTCGGGTGAAGGTATATACACAGAATTAGGAATGCTTGGGCCTATGTGATTTTTTTTTTTTTTTTTAAACCTGGTACACTAAACTTTAGCTTTTGGGCATTTGAGGGGAATTTCTGAACAGGCGAATGCCCTAAATATCTGAAGTTTTACATTCCTACTTATTGGAAATATTTTTTAAGAACTCATTCTAAAATGAATCATAATTATTACTTTTTAAAATACTGTACTGTGTACTAGAGGCACTGTCATAAACAAACATTGGGGCATGATAGAAGACTAGAGTTTTAGTCTTGTAATTACTGCTTTACTTGCTCAGGACTCATTGCTCTAAAGCTCAGTCTTATAATTGGTTAGGAAGTGAAAATATCTGCCAACCAAAGAATGAGGATCAAATGAAATAGTATGATGAATGTTCTCTGTTTTAAGAAGCTGCTTAGCTATCCATTTAGATGTATAGAATATTGGACCTGAAGGTGAATGACTCAGTAACCACTGTACATTAGCATCTGATTCTCTTCTGTCCTGACAACAGAGCTTTGTTCTACTTCATGGAATTGCTAACTTTTTCACTTGGCGTCAGTGTTTGAACTCCTACTGTCCCATCTTCTGTTGCTACTCCCAGACCCCATCTCTGCTTCTAATCTCCCCAGTCTCACCACATAAGCAGTTCTCGTTCTCCTCTATTTCTTTTCTGTTGCTTTCTTAATGTTTCTGGTCTCTGCATGAAGGCTTATTCAGAATAGACATTCTGACCAACCTGAGCACTTCTTTCATTCTACAGGGGAGAAGCACCAATTACAGTGCATTGGGTATAAATAATCTTTATTACTTATTCTGCTTGGCAGGGCATATTTGTGGTCTCCCTCTTCAATGACAAACCTTTTTGTTTATGGAGTATGTTCAGATTCAGAGCATTCTGGTGGTCTGGTGAAAGCAATATACCAGATAAGCTGTTTTTTTCTGCATTGAAATGTTTGTGTTAATCAGTCCTGTATTGAGAATTTGCACTAAATATGCTTAGCACAGGTACTGGATGGCGACATCTGGTATCTAAACCTGGTGATTCATTTTTGTAACTAACTAGAAAATATTTCTTACATTTAGAACTTTAAAGCAACAGAATGGCAAAAAGTAAAAAGACTACAAGAATTTTGGAATCAGACAATCTAGGGCTCTAATCTCAGCATAATTACTTACTAATTATGTGATTTTGATTGATACTAAAACTCTTTTAGCCTCTACTCCCTTTTCTATAGAATGAGGCTTTAACTCTATTGCTGATAGTTTAAAATCACTGAATAGTAATATCTGAAAAGTATTATAGTGTTTAGGGATTTTTCTTAAAAGCTAATATTCAAAATTTAAACATTTCTAGTAATATTTAACTTAGTATTTCAGATAGATTTAGGATAACTGAAAGAGTTCATTGAACTATATTAAATAACTACTAATTTTGGAATTTAATTTTCATTTTGAGTTATAACTTTGGAGAAAAGATGTCGAAATTTAACTATGATACGCACACATGCAAATCTTGCAAATCAGATGTCTGCAGTGTGTGCTCAATTAAAAGGACATATGAAAAACAGAACTAGAATGTCTTCTGTCTTCTTTACCATAATTAACTTTCTTCTTTAAATTAGATGATATCGTGCATAGGAGCATATGCAAAATTATGATTTCTTAGCATCTTATTAAAATTGTTTCACTCTATGATGTGTATTTTTGACAACAAAAAAATCTTAAACAATGAAAATCTAGAATTGTTTTCAGTTATATTGTGAAAGATTATGTTGAATTAAAGAGTTAGCCCAAATTCTAGAACTATTTTTATATACCTTGTTTCACAGTGAGCAGAATTAATACAAAAGCTCTGTTCTTTGAAACCTTTCCAGGAAGCTTATTTTCTCATATTAATTTGCAATCTCACCAGGACCTACAACATACATTAATTTATTTATGGGTAGTTTTGCATTTGAGAATATTGATCTCCTAATTAAAATAGATCTTTCACATGTTAACATTTTTCTAGGGATTCCCTAAATAAAGAGAATGTATAACCTAACACTAACACTTCTTGCTTTTGCTTTCCATTCCCCCCAGAAGTAGAAAAACTAGCCCCCTACCACCACTGCCTCAAAGTACAGGTAAGCTAAGTAGGTTAAAGGTTTACAATATTGATAACACAGCTTCCTCTTTAAAGTCAGGGCTTGGTTCTAGTGATACCCCAGGGTCCCTTCCAAGTTAAAACAGGTCACAATTTTAGGGAAATGAATTTGGGTTTAGTTGCACTACGATATAGTTGATATTGGCCTTTTAGGGAGCAGTTAATAGTGTTTTAGGTAAAAAAACACTGGCCATATTGCCACACATACAATAGAAAAGGAGGCCCATGAACACAACGAACCATATCAACCAAAGATGTTTTATCTCAGTTGCAGTCGTCATTTTATTTCTTATGTGTTGCCTTCTTCTCAGTTGGAATGTTTACTCTGTTCCTATTGATAACTAAATTCTAACAGCACTGGCATGCTTCTAAAAAGTAGAATGCTTTGGTTCTTGTTGGATAGCAGCCTAGTTTTCTCTAGGGCACATCTGTTCCCTGGAACACTTTGAGAATATTCAGGTGAAAATTCGCCCAGTATTGTAATAAACTAGATTCTGTTACTGATGGGTTAAAAAAAATCAGTCATACTATTTTTAATAAAGTAAAGGAAAACAACATGATTTTTTTGCAGAATGGCTCTTGATTCTCTGGAATTAATTTAAATTAGTAGAAGAAATCAAAAATTTAAGACCATATTAAGCATGCCTCAGCAGTTGATTTTTAGGACTAAACAAAGAGACGGGCACTTGGATTTCTCCAGGATGAGGGATTGGATGGGAAGTGGAAGTATAAATGACATTTTTATATAACAAACTTGGGTGAAATTGAGAGAAATTGACTTGAAGAAGATTTTGCTGCTTCCTTGTTTATGAAACAGTGCTTTCCTTTTATGGTAATAGAGGAGGGATGATTATGCAGAAATTTGGATGAACTTTCTTTTGGGGGGAAAGACAGGCTCTGTAGTGAAAGATGCGTAGTTTTGATTGATATCTTTGTGAAATGGAACCATAGCTGCAAATGATTGTCAGCTCCTTCAGGTGAATCAAGACAGGTTGTTAGAATGGAAGTCTATTGAATTCAGCTCTGTGGTAGTAGCTCAGTGTTTTAAAAAATATATTTTGATTGCATGTTGAATTTATGGTGTGTGTTATGAAATAGCAGCTTGCTTGTATTTTAAAAAAAGACTATGATCATAGTAAACACCCATATGCTCATCTTTGTGTACTTGGAATTTGAATTTGGAGAATTTATTATTTTGGGGAAAGGGCTTGGGTTTATTTTTCAAACCAAAGTCTGAAAGAGTTAGTAAAGTTAATATTAAATTGGATAGTTAATTCATAGACCACAAATCCTACATATTTAAGGTAGACCATGAATGACACTGGGAAGTTAAAATTGTTTTAATATTAAGCTTAATCTAAGGTTGAAATTTTCATTTTATTTTTATTTTTTTGTCTCATCATTGTTTATGAAAGCTAGTTGATAACTAGTTGAAGTTCGGAGATTTCTTGTAAATCAGTAAATTTGACAAGAACATTTTTAAAACTTTTCCTCTAAGCCCAAATAACACAAACCAGTGCTTAACCCGAATGCTTTTTCTTTAAGCATCTTTGGAAGTCTATATACAAATAGAGTAAATGTTTTACATGCAGGTTACCTACTTCATTTGAAGGAATTCTTTTGTGTGGGTCTGCAAGCTGTTTGTGTGCTCAGAAATAATTTATGAGAATAGACTGAAATTGGTAGAAATAGGCCAAAGTAACACTGCAGCTATAATTGAAAACTGGAATGGTGTTCTCAAAATCTCGAGTAAATGGAAACCAATGAATGGTTTCTTCTGTAAAATGTTATTACTTTTCATTCACTTAAAAATATTTGTATTTTAAGGAATTCTACCTCCTACCAGATAATCAAGTCAGTTGTTGCTAATTCAATGGTACTCTTCACAAACTAACTTCTATTCTGTATCAGCTTGATACTGGAAAAAGATGAATGGAAATTAAGAAAGCAACAAAAATGATAAGTAGATAATTGTCCTAAGACACATGTCAACCAAAAATGTTGACAATATTTAGTAATGACCTTGTAAATTGTTTTGTTGTGTATTCTGAGCACTTACCTCAGAGGCCAGAAGACTGCCGTTACCAGAAGTAATGAGAAGGAAAAGCAAGGGTATGTTTACTATTTAAGTAGTCTGATTTCTGCAAATTATTGTGTAAAAATATGATAATTCTATTCAAAGTTTGGGAGAAAGATTTGAATATGTTTTATTTTAAATTCAGGAAATCAGTTCAAATAGGCATTGGCCTTTGATTTAAAAGTGTTATTCTTATTTAGAAATGTGCTGTCTCCCAAGAAAGCACCAGAGTGGGATGCCTTTAGCTCATGTTATGAGCTGTATTCCTGTATTCCATTAGCTAACACCCATGTGATGTAGAACATTTACATAGGAGTATGTGTGCGATTTGGATTATCATCAAAAATGGGAATTGGCACTATGGCCTGTGGGTCAGATCCACCCTACAGCCTGTGTTTTCAACAGCCATACCTGTTTGTGTATGTATTATCTATGGTTGTTTTCTACACTGGCAAAGTAGAGGTAGTTCCAACAGGGACTTGAAAAAGCCTAAAATATTTCTTTTGTGGCCCTTCATCAAAGAAGTGTCCTACTCCTTGATCTAAATGGAAAAGCATACTTTTCGAACTCATAGTAATCTTACTTAAATTGCTCGGAGCATATCTGGGCAATCTTAAGGCTTCCTGACATTAGGAGGGAAACACACACAGGTTTAAGATATAATTGTTAGGAGTTAAAGCTCAAGGTCAGACTTATAGATATGAAACTACCGAAGTGAAACTACCGACATCCCTTTCTCTCTTGGACGACAGTACAGTGAACACTCTCCAGTGATTTTTATAGATCTTGGTGACATGCTGCCTGGGAGTCTAGGATAGTGTTAAGTGAGTAGATGGTATGGACCCCACATGTCTCTGATCATTACAGATTTTGTCCTAACTAGTTCATGGATCCTGAGTGTGTAGGGGATCAGTGGCTTTCCTGCAACAGTAAGTCTTTTTTGTGTTGGTGCCCTTGGCCCCTGCCATGTGGCCCTGGCAGTCAAATTTGACTTACAGGAAGTGCCTGCTGCTTCCTCTCAGAAGTGGCTGCCTCCAGGATGCTTGTGTAGCTGTTTGTGAACCTGTCCCCCCTGCCTCTTTAGCCTCAAGCCTGTATTTCTAAGCAGTTGTTGCCCAGCTGTCTGTTGCTTTGTTATGTTGTTTCAGGCTCTGCTCTCCAAGTGTTTGCTTGCCCTCCCCATGAATATCTGCTTTGCTTCAGTTTAGCTATAAGCAGCTGTTTGGTATTCTTCTGGTATCCATTTTCTCCTGTGGTCTGCCTACTGGTCCTCATTTTCTGGGATTGAGGTTTTGACACCTGCAAAGTGACTGCGTCACTGCTTGGTTGTCCACAGCCTCATCTTGATGCTTTTTTTGGTTCTTCAGGCTTCCCAGGAGGTACCCTTGATAAAATGTGTTCAATAACATACTGCCCTGATACGTTTTTTTTCTTATTGGCAAGGAAAAAGGGCCGTATGTTTCAGCTTTGAACTGGATTGCCATCTTCCACACTCTTTGAGTCCCCGTTTGTCAAATAGCTGCAATTTGGATGTGATTGCTCTCAGGTAGAAAAATCAGTGCAAGGACTAGGATTGCCTACTGTACGATTATATCTGAGTCTGTGCTTTTCAGGAATGTCATTGACTTATGGGGTTAAAAAACAGCAGTACCTGGTTTTTCAAAATTTATAGCTCAAAGGTTAGTTTGCAGATATAAAGTAATATGTGGAGTAATCCTTATTGAGTGGAAAATGCTGCCTTTGGTATTATTTTCCATAGCAAACTTGAAAAATAACTAATTATATATGCATATGAAATGAAATTGTAAGACCTGATAAATTGAATACATTTTAACCAATAGCTACTTGTTCTACTTAAACCACCACCAAAAACAACCTATTATTTTGATTTCCAATAAGAGCCTGTTAAAAATTCTTAATTTATAAGTCAAGCAGTAAACAATTTCTATAAAAGCAGATATTTAGGTAGAAAGGTTTTGACCTAGAGCTAGTGAAATCAATTAAAAAAAAATTAAGCTAGGAGAGACATATTAAATCAAAAATATATTGTATACTTGTTTAAAGGGTATCATAATACCCTGAGTTTGGGGAAAGTTCAATCCTAATGTTAAATTTTATGAGTAGATATGTAATATATATGCATTTATATGCAATCCCTTACTTGCCATACACCACAGAAGAAACAATCGATTTACAAATAACACATGCTGTAAATTTGTTGGCGGCAGTTCTAGTCCTGTTGTAATTCTGTAGTTTTTTTCAATATACAAGTGGTGAATTGCTGATGTTGTTGTGAGCCAAAGAGATGGTGATATGTAAATGTGTCCAGGCAGCACTTACAATTATGCAAGGTTTGGAGGTATTTGGTATCAGTGAAGTACTTTATGGGAGTAATAGGAAAATGTGTACTATTAAAATCATATCCATAAAACCACTATTTACATTGAAGTTTCCCTTCCAACTCACATTTCAGGTTTAAAGGTTTTGTTTGGTGTAATGTGTTCAGTTGAGACACAGTTCCCCTCTGGCGAGGATTAATCTAGACATCTCATTGACTCTGTTCTAGTTAGTGATGATTTTGCGCTAATGGTCAAGGAAAACGTGGCTTCCAACATGCATGCTCTATTTTTTTTTTCCTACAAAGATTACAATCTCCCTCTTAACTGCTCCTCTTGGATCTGGCTGTCAAAGTTTCCTTTATGTAGTCCAGGGTGATTGCTGTAAACAGATGTAGGCGTGTCTTCTTGCTCACCTGTCATGTACCTAAATCAAATAATGATCATATGAATATGATACGTGAATAATGTATTAAAAAGAGAAATATTTAGAAGTTGTATATTTTAATTCTCCAAGGGAATAGGACATTGAGAAAATGGACTAAATGTTTTTTGTTGAAGAGAAGAAAAATCAATTATGATGGAACATTGACTAATGGGTGCGTTTGGGTTTATTCTTCAAATTTTTAACTCTCTGGCAGTATTATAGTAGTCAAATCAGTGACTGGGTTTGCTAATCTGTTAAATAAACAGTAATTCCTGATCTCATAGGGTTGCTGTGAGCATGAAATCTAATTCAGCTTTATATACTTTAATTTTCCATCAAATCTGTCAGGCGCTTTGTTAGTAGAATGGCATGCAAATGGTGAATCATATGGTTTCTGGTCTCAAGTATCTCAAAACCCTGCTGGACAGTTATCACACATTTTGGTTTCCTACATGAATGAACACTTTCTGAGGTATGAGAATATGCAGCGGGGGCCTTAAGGAAGAATGTTTACCTTTGGAGATGCTGGAAAGGATCCATGGAGGAAATGTCAGGTTGTCAAAATGGTGGAAACCTCAAACTTGTGACCTCAGAGTTTTGTGTGTGTCATCGGCATGGAAAATGGTAGGTGAAAAAAAAGCAGCCTGCCCAGGGTGGTGATGCTCAGCCTCACAGATGATGAGGGCAGGAGCAGGTAGTGTGCCTTAATGTCATGTGGTTCACAGGACTTAGTGACGTTTCTAACGTAGTAATCTAAACATGGACACAAGGGTCAGGGAGATGGTGCTATAGCTCCTACGCTTAGATCTTCCCAGGTCACAAGTTTCTTTGAGGATAAAGTAGTCTCTGATTTAGAGTGGCATCACACTGGCAGTGAAAACATTTTAAAAATGGTAGAGCTATATGTAAATGCAAATATGAAAAAACTCCATAAAATATTTAGGCATCAAGTAGACTATTATATCTTTTAAATGATTAAGTTAGGTGTAAAATATAGTAGATTCTTCACTTTTTTTTGTTTCAATTAATCCTTTCAATAGGGTAGTTATGAACAAGGATAGCTGCCTCTGTGAGGTTAAACAACTTGCCTGAGGCCATCAGGCCATTAAATGATGCATCAGTTTTGAATCCACACCTACCTGTGTTTGGAGCTCCAGACTTAACTCTGTTAAAACATTGGTATAGATGACAGTTAGGGAAATCTGAGTTTGAATCCTGTTTTTTTCCACTAATCGTATGAGCTTGTATATTTATCCAAGCATGTATTTACTTTGTATTATTCCATCTTGTTATTGCTGGATACACAAAGATGAATCAGAATGAAATTGCTTTCAAAGCAGCTCTTTTTTTTTTTTTTTTTTTTTTTTTTTTGGTTATGCATCCCTTCAGCCATCAGTGGCAAAACCTATGGACTTCCCAAAAAGTTGTCTTAGGTGCATAAACAAAAACATACAGAAACCAACAAATGGAAATATATTTATCAAAACACTAAAACTCCAAGTCGTTGTGTAGTGATATATATCCTTTATTAATCCATTTAATAGCAAAGCAATGACAGAGATGGTGGCAGAGATCCATTAACTGCTAAAATCCATTAATTGCTATGGTATTGAAATAATAATGAGTGTGAACAATTTTAAAAGAAATTTGTTAGCAACTGTACTGTGCTAGAAAGCATCTGTGATTCCTACTGGTTATAAAGTCACTATACCATGGTTTGTTGGCTTTGTTAATAATTAAAGGCAATGAAAAGTTTCCTTAGGACTAGTGAAAACTAAGGTATACCTTTTTTTCCCCCATTGAAGTTCATAGATTACTTAAATTATCTCTGTGCATCGCAGGATGAAAACCCCTGGTAGGACAACATATTTATTAATATCCTGTAAAGAAACAAGGCAGAAATAAGGGTTCTCAAGAATATAGAAGTGTGAGATTTCTTGGGCTTTCAGCTCTCTACAGCTACTGTCAGTAGCTTGAAGCCCCAAAGAGACACGGAAGTTCATACTCAGAGACCATCATCGTCTTGCATTGAAACCTAAGAGCTTACAGTTACCCTGTATAGGATCACACAGGCTAACAAAATGTTGAGATTTTGTTTGTTTTGTCTTGGATTTGGATCAATAGTTTTATAAATTCAAGGGTATTAGCACCAGGTAGCTTATATTGGTCAGAAAAATCTGATTGTTAGCCTTGACTTTTGATTAATAAAGTTTGCTTTCAAAGCAGCTTTATTTTGTGAAAAGACAAAGTTAGGCATAGAAACTATCTAAAAGCCAGGCCTTGGTTTGGGTGTGGGTGGATATACTTAAAGGGGTTAGTGGAGAAAATGTTGGAGATCACTGATTTGGATAATTTCTAATACGTCTTTTAATTCTGATTCTTTTACTCAAAGATTTGATACTTGTGGCATATTGAAACCTACTTTTCTATGGATTCTGATAAAAGGAAAAAAAAATAGAAGAGCCATATGGAATACCTGAAAAGTAACTCTTGGTTGATTGACAGTAAATGTGGAAAATGCTTTAGAAAGGAAATGAAATGTTGTCTCCAGCAGATGGAAGTGTGTAAATTTTTCCTTCACTTTAGAGCTAGAATCATCGAGTGGTAGTGTTTCAGAAACAGAAGAATATAAAACAAAATTGTATGATTATCGGCGCAGGTAGGAGTAAAAGAAAGCGTTCTCATTTTTATTAAAGGCTCATGCCCCAGATTAAAGCCTCCCCTCAGAGAAGTGGGTCCTGTCCCTTCTTCTTGTTTCCCCTTTGTCAGGCTTTGTCCTCAATGCCCTTTATCTTTATTGTCTCCCATTTTCCCTCCTCCCTCCCTGTCCTTTCATATCCTCTCTCTCCTTTCTTCCCCATTTCCTCTGCTTCTCCCATTTCCACTAACCTCCCTCCCTTTTCCATGCTTCCCTGCCCCCACTCTTCACCAAGTTCAAGTGATGCTGAACTTGGGCACCAGAAGAGCCACCTCATTGAGTTGATGGCCCTGTGAGAGATTCTTTTTGTATATATCTCATTCAGCTCTGGATAGAGGCGTCATTTCCAAATCATGTTAGGCAGTCCAGGGACTCTAATAAACAAAAGGATACTTGAGCTAAGACTTGGGAAAGGCAAGTGGCAGCCTTGGAGATGCTGTGAATTGACTAGCTTCCAAGAAGCCGTTTACTGGCTCATACATTCAGAAAACGGCAGGATGTCCAGTACAAGAATATATTCTGGAGATTGGCCAGAGATGGAAATACAGAAGTAGGTAGAAATCAGTTTGCGATGGGCCCTGGGTGACAAGCTGAGGAGCTAAACTGGAGCCCTTGAAGGAGAGAGAAATGGTCAGACTTGCATTTTAAGAGGTAACCCTCTGACAGGAGTAGGATGGTTAGATTAGAGAAGACCCCATTGATGGTAGAACAGGCAGGGAGATTTGCATTAAATCAGGGAAAAAAGTTGAGAGCTGTAACTAAAGTTGAGGGAATAAAGGTAAAGAGGCAAATTCAAGGGAGTAAAGAGGGATCTAGAACTTGCTGACTGGATGCGAGCATGGGTAAGAAAGAGTTTATGAGGTTTTGGATGACTGGGTACTCAGCATTCCCTGTGTGAAGGGACAAAGGAGCAAAGCAGTTGTGAAAGCAGAGAGAGTTCATTTTTTGGATATGTCAAATTTGAGGGTCCACTGGCATAGACACTGTAGTAGAATTACAAGCAAACAGTAATAGGGTCTTAATTACTTTACAGTAAGTGTATTGTGCACTTGATATGTGTTAGCCAGTTTTCTAAGCATTTCATGGAGATAACCTCATTGCCTTATAATTGCTCTGTAAGTTGTAGGTACAATTATTGTGAGGAAAGTGAGACATAGCAAAGTTAAATAACTTCACTAAAGTTACATATTTAGAAAGTGGTTAAACATCCTATGATAATTTTTATGTGAAATACCCAAAAAAGGCAAATTTTTACAGATAAAGTAGGTTAGTGGTTGCCTGGGAGTAGGAATTGAATTAATGTAAACAAACATCAGGGATCTTATTAGGGTCTTAAGAATACTCTCAAACTGATGTATGGTGATGGTTGCAGTACTCAGTAAATTTACCAAAAATCATTGCATTGTACACTTGAAATGGATGAATTTTATGATATAAAATAAAACTCAATAAGGTTGTAAAAAATATGGATTTGGATCATTATAAATATTTTAGCTGTTTTCACTGGACTGTAATAGAAAAATGCTCTTAAAGGTATCAAAGCATGTCAAAAGTGCTTCAGATACGTGCCCTGAAAATTTTCCCTGTGCCTTAAACAGAGAAAGGTGTTTTGATCTTTTTATGCCAGTCTTTCAGCTGTTGCTTGATTACTATCTGTGAGGCATTTTCCTGTTTTTTTTGTTTTTTTTTCCTTGTAACTTTCTAATCTCCTTTGGGATAAGGCAGCGATGGCTAAGCTGGCCTCTGAATCCCTCCTGCTCTCCTTTGCTCCCTCCTTTCCTTCTATATTCAAGAAATGTGTTAGGGACTAGGAATTAAAAAAAAAAAAAAAGAGGGAGACAGGATGATTAAAACATTCTCAAACACTTGGCATTCTAAAATTAGATATCAAAAATGATTCAGTGGCTCTGACTTCTTCCCTCATAGAGACAAGGAAGATCTTTACAAGATTGCTCTTCTGCATATTAGTCTTGGTTTATTTCTTGCTTCATGGAACTTCAACATAGGTAAGGCAAAACCTTATTTAAAAAGGTCACATTTTATTGTAATCAATGAAAAGGGTTCCCTGTGACAGTATTAATTCTGATACTTCTAGAAGCCCGGTGAGGTCAACAAAAACAATTACTTCCTTCTCTCCTCCTCCCTCATTGCCCTTCACTAATCTTGTCACATTCACATCATTATTTATTTATCTATCCGATCATCAAGTAGTATGATAAATTATCCAATGTTATATAAAATTTAATAGAAGAGGAATAATAGATGTTTCAGTTCTTTTGCTTTATTTGTTTTGGAAAACTTGGTGTTTACATAATTTTTTCTTTATATTTTTTCTTTTTGGTCAAATGAATTAAATTTTCTAGGCAATAGAAACTTTTCTGGTAAATATTTGGCAAGTCTGACAACATCTTTGGGTAAAATATCAACTTGATGTATTAGTTTAAATATTATGTTCTCAGCAGTGAGCTTTTATTTCTAATCATCTATTTTTTTTTAATTATTCTATTATTAGTTTCAAGTATACAGCACATCGATTTGGCATTTATATAGTTTATGATACAATTCCTTTGATTGCTCTTTCTCTCCTCTGGCTCTTCACCTAGCCATTACATTAATACTAACTGCATTCCCTATGCCATGCTCCCAATCCCTATGACCCCATCCCTATCTATCAACTATTAATTTGTACTTCTTTAGCCCTTCACTCATTTTTCCCAGCCCTTTAATCCCCCTCCCCTCTGGCTGTCACCAGATTGTCCTCTATATTTGTGAGTCTGTTTTTGATCTAATCTATTCTTATTTGCACCATCTAAGAATGGCACATATTACTGGGGGTAGAATTAAAAATGATAATGATGCTGGTATCAGAATTAGTGGACATTTGTCAAGTGTTAGTGGTGCACTCATATTTGGATGCTTTGGAATATTTGGTAAATTGTTTCTGTGAGTGCCAATTAAATGTGGGGGCAGACATATGTCAGGTGCCTGGGTTTATCACTGAATCTAAGTAGTGTCTTCAAGGCTCTGTACAACACTACCATATGTTGCATCAGTCATTACATAAAAAAAATAAAAATTATAAGGTTGATGCATAAAGCAAGACTTAGTAATTGAAATACCCATGAGTCTCCTTTGCTTCTCACATACAAGCATTGCTCTTTATGTGATTTGTTGAGAGACAGGGCAGAGAGAAGGAAATGTATGTACAGGAGAGATGACATTTACCTAGTCCTGTAAAACAGAAATAAACATCCTCACATTTAAAGCATCACAAATCTAAGGATGGAAGATGAGAGGGTGATTTAGACTGCTGTGATGTTTGCGTCCATGAAGAGTATATCACCTCCACTCAGGCTCAGAATTTGAGGTCCTTCAAGTAGTTTAGTGGTAAAATTCTTCACCATAGTGTGAACCTGCTCCAAGACAAATTTATTATGTGGTTTTACTCGTAAGAATAAAAGGTGAAGGATCATTTTTACATTGCGTACTTTAAGAGGTTTATTTTAGGTACCTAATTTGAACAAAAATCAGCTCTTTAAAGAATTGGAAACAATCAGAAAATACAAAGCAGGAAATAACCTATGCAATGTACTTTGAAATCTTCAAGGGACCTCTTTTAATTATCCAGAGGGCATTCATTCAGTAAACTGTTTATTACTGAAAATGTGTCAGGCATATTTGAAGTTGTAAATTGGCAGCACAGATTTTTATTTATCTTGAATCATGTTGCAAAAAATTTAAAAAATAAATAAATAATAGATAGATAAATAAAAGCAAAGGAAAACATAATAAAACAAAAAATGTTAGTAGCTGACACCTAAACAATTATGATACTTCCCCCCCATTTATATTTACAGCTTCTTAATTTAAAAAGAAATTTTAAAAAACTTGACAATAGTGGTCTCATATTCCTTTGTGGAACCAATTAGCAGGAACCAAAAAGAGTGGCTGCCCCCTCATTATCAGTTTCATAGATAAGATAAGGAACACAGGCAGCATCCCCAAGGATACAAACTGGTCGTTGTGGATTCAGATTTTAAACTTCGTTTAATCCCCTTAAAAAACAAGCTCCTATTACTCTTTCATGTTGCAGAGTCTTGTGGAGGTTGCAAAGCAAAGCAAGATATAAACTATTTCCTACGTATGGAAATGCTTTAAATCTATGGACCCTGAATTATACCAGTATATCCCAACAACAAACTTGTAAATCCAGGCAGGGGTTTGAGTCCCAGGTTTCAGGAAGGGAAAGCTGTGGAGGCTCTGAGCATAATTTATTCATGGTCACAAATCTACTAAGTGACAATGTCCTATTAGAACACTGGTCCCTGGCTTCTGGTGCTGGAGCTTTTGGAATGCTGTGAAGATAAGGGTTGGCTAACCATCTGAACAGTAAGCCCAAACTCAGAAAACATGTGATTCTAAAGTGTAAGATGAACGGTATGACAATGACTTATTTGTGTTGCAAGAGTGGTCAAAGATCAGCAATTGCGTGTGTTTTTGTGAGTACTTCTAAAGAGATCTGCCCACTTACCGTAACGTTTGAGATGTTTTACTTGTTTATAGAGATTTAACCTTTCATCAGAAAATGGAAATAGGAAGTTTTGGAGCTTAAGTTTATTAAGTTACAAAATAGAAGTTGTGGATCCTAATGAGAAGATTAAGCCTATAGACCTAAAGTTTAGACCTTCAAATACTACATTCTTGCCCATTCTGGATTCTGGAGAGTTTAATTCTGTTGGTTACAAATAGGAAGCAGCACTTTTTTCCATTTCAGTTATATATACTTAGACTTCTGAGTGCTAGTATATAGAGCTTACTATATTTTTATGACTTTTCATCATTATATTTTAAATAAACCTGAATCACAAAATGCAGTAACAAGGTAAATAAATAAAAACTGAAAGGGAATAAAATATTCACTTAAAAAGTTTTAACAATCATCTCTCTATTTTGCAAATGGTACACTCAGGAAATACTTTTTTAAGGAATAAGTGAAAATATCATGCAGTACAGGTACAGTGACATTGGGCAAATGGTTCTTTCCTTCTGTATATCTAAATTACTCATGTAGTAATTTCTTTGGGCATATGCCTGATAGAGAAAATGTGATCCTGTCTCTTTTTTATCATGATGTCATGTAGGAGGAAGAGCACAACTTTGATGTCAGCTAACCTTTGGCACACCTTCTGGTTCCACTGGTTTTTCTAACTGTGTGACCAAAGCAAAGCAGGCCCTCTTTCCGACTCTTCTTTAACTGCGTAATGGAAATAACAACAATTGCTTGCCTGGAGAGTTTGAGATGAAGTGTTTAAAGTTCCTGACAAATGGTACAGGCTAGATGGTAGTTTTATTATTATTTTTGTTGTTGAAATGATTTTTGCAATGCAATATTTATAATTAGAATGATTACATTTTGAAGGACAATGATTAGTTTTCCTGATCTTTAAAACTTCGTACCCTTCTGCGCTCCTTGTCTTTTTTTTCGGTAATAGCTTTAATGAGATATAATTCATATATCATACAGTTTACCCATTTAAAATGCACACTTCAGTGGTTTTATTTATTTATTTAATGAAATAGTATGTGTTTAAGATATACTATACGCATATAGTATATGATTGCTACAGTCTAGCTAATTAACATATCCTCCTCACATAGTTATTTTTTTGATGGATGTGCCTGAAGTGTACTCTTAGCATTTGTCCAGTGTTCAGTACAGTGTTAAGTATAGCCATCATGCCTGTACATTTGATCTCTAGACTTGTTTATCCTACATCACTGCAACTTTTAACCCTTTGACCAACATCTTCCATTTTCCCTTCTCCCAGCCCCTGGTAATCAGTATTCTACATTCTGTGTCTAGTGTTAATTTTTTCCCCCTTATTTTTAGATTTCACATATAAGTGAGACCATACCGTGTTTGTCTTTCTCTCTCTGGCTTATTTCACTTAGCAAAGTGTTTTTGAGGTCCCTCTGTGTTGTTGTAAAGGCGAGATTTCTTTCTTTCTCGTGACTGAATAATATTCCATTGTATTTATATACCATATCATTTGACCCATTCATCTGTCGACGACACTTGCCTTTTGTACATGTCTTGGCCATTGTGAATAATGCTGCAGTGAACAAGGGAGTGCAGATATCTCTTTGAAATCCCGATTTTATTTGGATATTCCCCAGAGTGGGTTTTTGTTATTTACGGATCTGTGCAACCATCACCACGATTAGAACATTTTAACCACTTTAGAAAGAAACTCCATATCCTTTAGCTCTCACCCCTTTTACCCTTGCCCGCTGCCCTGTGCAAGCATTGATCTTCCTTTTTTATATAGATTTGCCAGTTCTAGACTATTCATATAAATGGAGTTACATAATATGTAATCTTTTGTGATTGACTTTTTCACCTAGCAAATGTTTTCGAGGCTTATTATGGGTAGCATGCATCAGTATTTCATTCTTTTTTATGGCCAAATGATATTTTATTATATGGATTCCTTCATAAGAATGCACCACATTTTGTTTAGCCATTTTTCAGTTAGTGGACATTTGGGTTGTTTCCACCTTTTGATTATTATGAATAGAGCTGCTATGAATATTCCTACGCAAATTTTTGTTTGAATAAAACTTTTCAGTTCTTTGGGGAAATTCCTTGGAGTGGAAATGCTAGTCATATAATAACTCTATGTTTAACCTATTGAGGAACTGCTAGACTTTTCTAGTGGACCATTTTACATTCCCACAGGCAATCTATGAGTATTCCATTTGTTCCCATCCATATTAACATTTATTACTACCTGTCTTTTTCATTCTTGTCATTCTAGTGGGTGTGAAGTAATCTCATTGTGGTTTTGATTTCATTTACTTGATGACCAATGCTATTGAACATCAATTCACATGTCTACTTGTCATTTAATTATGACTCTTGAATAAAGCAAAAAGCTCCAATTTTTAGTGGCCAGGATTTGGAGGTGGGGGGATTTATTTAGATCTAGAAAGCTCAGCAAAAGATGATTTAATAAATGTTTCTCACCTCTGCTGTTTTTCAGCTGTAAGTAGATCAGGAAAAGAAAACAAGAATAGAACTAATTGCTCATCAAGAGAGGAGTAACAAATATAAGTGGTTCCAATATGCATTTAAATTAGATTACATTTAATGAGAGGTTTTCTAAATGGAGTTAATTTGAAAGGACACACAAGTCATTGGATTTAATCTGTGTGCTTTCCAGTAAAAGAACTATAATCCCTGCTCCTCCCCTCCAGTTTCTAGTAAATAAAAGTAACTTGCCAGAAGAGCATTTTACCTCCTGGTTCTCCATGCTCTCTGTGAACAGCGACGGCGGGAAGGTTCACTGGTGTATGCCGCTGGGTTAGGAAAGAAATTCAATTGTTCAGTTTTCATGTAGACTAGAAAACATGGCAATTTTGACAAAAGAGCAAGGAAAGTAAAAGATTTTCCACTTGCTTTTGCCCTTCTAATAGCTTAAATTGTGTTTTGTAATCTTTTTTCCTTCTCTTTTCTGAATTAAATAAATTCTATTTTGGTCACTTTCAGTGTTAAAATTTAAAACCAAGAAATAAGACTTCTTTATTATAGTTTCCTACTGAATAGAGACTATGTCTATAAATATGCAATGAACCTATTGTCTAAAAAAGACCCTCTGCATCCAACAGTTGACTATGAGATAATTTCTAAAAATAGTGGAGTAAGAGGACAACTGACTGATTTAGCAAACTCCTTGAAATAATTCCAAGTGAATTTTGGTGAGAGAAGACAGAAATAGAGATTAAAATATGCAAGCTATTTAAGCATTTATAGAAAAGTCAGTGTCTTGCCCTGACTAAATTTCTAAGATTTCTATAGTAAGTGTCACCATTATGTTATAGGATACAATATTTTTTTCAAAGTGCTTTCTCAGCCAGTGTTATGTTTGCCTCCCTATGAGAGCTGTGTGGTGTAAATAGGGCAAACAGTATTATCATTACTTTAGAGATGAAGAAATAGAGGTGTCGAGATGACGACGACCTACCTAAATCTATCTTCTGGTTACTGATAGAGCAAGGATTGGGATCTGGGCCTCTCACATCATCAGTGCTTTTTTGCATACGCTGTGTGGCAGTTTCAATTTTGCTGGACTGTTTCTGGAAGAACTATCTAAGGTTTTTTCTTTGTGTATTTTGCAAATTGTTCACCAGCTCTCCCACACTCCTGCCATTCTAAAGACTCTCCTAATGAATTATGCATCAGCAATTGACTTAAAAAAGAAGAATCAAAGGCCTTGGATTTAAGGAGTGTTCTCACATTGAAACATACTACTTCTTATATGCTTTGCTTTTCTCCTAAAATTGTTTGTGAAAGAATGATTTAAATACTAACAGAAAACCTCATAGAATGTTGCCACCTCAAGAATGTGATTTACTGAACTGTGGACTAGAGACAGTTTAAAAAAAAAAAAATAGCTTCAATGGCATTAAAAAAATTCTAGTTCTTTCCCCATGATTTCACTGAGTGTCAGTAAAATCCATCCTAAGAAACAAAGTGAATTTCTCCCAGCAGCCCTCACTTTTTGTCTCAATATTTGAATTCAGTATGTTCCATCTAATTCATTTGTAAGATGAGTTTTTTTTTTTTATGGCTTTTTTTATTTTTTTATGGCAAACATTTATTCAGCTCATCTGCAGAGTACCTAACACAGAGCCTGAACATAGTAGGTGCTCATTAAATATGTACTGAATAATAGGATTTATTCATTTATCGTCTGATGTGAAGGAGGAGCATAGCCACAGAATTAAAGAGATATTTATAACTATAACAGTTATTAGAACCCAGGTCTCATAATTTGGTGCAGAAGTGAGTTTGTGAAAGTGACTGGTGTAGTTATCCTCAGAAGCAGGGATTCTGAAAGTTTGAGGAGTGGAGGTTTCTATTTGTTTCAGTTTAGAAACTCCCACTGCAGTTTTCTGCTTCCCATTAGTTGTGGTGGTGCCAGGCATTTGGATTCATGGGTCTAATACAGCCTTTTCTTCATTACCAAACCTGTGTATAGGTTAGAGTACTTTGCAAAGTGTCCTAGGGCTTCTGAAAACACATCTAACCTGCTCTGTGCCCTGAAATGATGAGCCAAAAACCACTTGAGTGGCCAGCCTTACATTGTCACTTAGAGCTAAGAGGCCCTGGGTTAAGTCGACTTAATTTCTCTGAGTTCTGATCTCCTTACCAGTTATTAAAATAAGATGCAAAGAACTTCTGGACTTGTTATAAGAATTTATTATTCTTATAGTTTACTGTAAGAATTAGTGATAATATAGGTTGATGTCCCGAGGAAAGAAAATCTTGTTCAGATTTTCCTTCTGACATAGCTCAAGTTTAAGTATAGGGCACTGAGACCGTGCAAACTAGACTAGAAATTCAGAAAAAATCATTTATATCTTTGGAGTCTTATATGAAAATGCCATGGTGTGCATTAAGAATCTATCATTACCATGCTTGCTTTGGCAGCACATATACTAAAATTGGGGCGACACAGATGATTAGCATAACCCCTGCAAAAGGATGACACACAAATTCGTGAAGTGTTCCATATTTTTTTTATCATGGTGATCGCTTCTTAGGTGTACACTGTTGAATAACTATGGTGTACACCTGAAATTAATATAACATTCTGTGTTATCTATATTTAATAAAAATCTTAAACAAAAGAATCTATCATTACCTTATGTGGAGTAAAGGGAGATTGCTGTTTAGTTAGAGCCTCTCCTCTGTCAGTCTTAAATAGGAAGAACACAACAACTACACTACTTGTTAGACTTGAAGGGGATAAAATTGTTGGAAATTTGGAAGGAAAAAGACTGATAGTCAATTGTCAAGCTTACATTCCATCATAAATCTTTTAGAGATATACTGGTGTTACTCTTAGAACATATGGCCATTATTGAGTGATGTTATTATCTCATGTTTTGTTTCTTGTAGATAGTAGTATCAATTTGTACTTCCCTAGGAGAAAAGTGTCACGTGACTTCATGACCTTGGATAATATTTATGCTTGCACAATAAACCCCTCTCTGCTCTTGGTGTGGAGGTGCATGCAAACAAGAACATCAGAAAGTCAGGAAAGGTAAAGGTAATTGCAAGCTGATCACCTTGAATTTTTGAGAGCTCTTACTATTAATTATCAAGAATTTCAGAGTATTCTTTTCTAGTGGTCGGAGAGCAGGAAGGCAAATTATAAACTAGATTTAGAGACGAGGCCTTTTTTTAAAAAAAATGTTAATAAAATGTCTTTTCAAAAAAAACTATCAGTAGAGGATATTTTTAGAAGACATTCAGACTTGGAAGTGAGGTTAGGAGAGAAATACTTTTTGAAAGATCTTACTAATTTGTATAATCAAAGTAAGTTTTTTCTTTTACCAGTCACTTTTCTAGACTTACTTTTTAATTTTCTGTCTGCTTCCTAATAACCAAAGGTGTTTTCATTAAGTGTGAATTTATTTGTCCTGAATATTAATTTTCTTTTGAATAGGTTGCTGTAGAAAACTGAATTTATAATTTCTGGATCACATTTTGGGATTGAATTGTTCACAAGATTTTTATTCTCATTAATACTTTGATACCATGTCAAGAAAAATTATTCTGGGTCTCTTTGCTATTGACTAGAAGTGGTTCCAATTATTAATAGTGCACACAAATTGAGATTAAAAACACAGGGAACTGTAGATGACTGCATTCCTACCAGACAATGGTAGTGAGATGGTAGTGACACTTGTGGTTCTTTGTCCTTGGTTAAAATGATTCTTTAAATTTTCATATGTGCTAGGTATTGGTCTAGGTACTTTACATACTCTGTCTCCCTGTAGATTTCCCAGTGACTCTGGCAGGCAGTTTCTGTTGTTATCTATATTTTAGATAAGGAAACTAAAGCCCGCAGATGTTATGTAATTTGCCCGAGGTCACATAGCCAGAAAGTGGCAAATTTAGGAGATGAGCTCAAATAGTGTACTTTCAACCAATTATACCATACCATCTTTGTATTTCTGTGTATCTTTAGGAAAACCCCTTTTCTTTCCTGATGTACAAGAAGGAAAGTCCTGTGTTTTCTTTGTTTCCCTTCTAATTCTAATCTTTTGTGTTGTTTCTTAAAATAATGGAAAAATAAACACTTAACATTCATTTCTATCCCACTGTAAAGCTCATTATAGAAAAAGAGGAATTAAACTATATAATTCTACTACCTCAGACTTATTAAAAGTCTTAACCCTATGTTATATTTTCTTCTAATCCTTTTCTATGTATGTTTTAATTTATTTCTTCTACTGAGATTAAACTTTTTCATGGCCATTTGCATTCTGCTTGTTGGGTTTTAGGATTTTCAATTTGATTTGGTGTGAATGAATCTTCTCCAGAGATGCCTGGCATCTTATTCCTAAAACAGAGATCTTTAGCTTAAAAAAAAAAAAAATATATATATATATATATATATTTTATATATTTTTATATATATATTATATATTTATATATATACACACATATGTGTATATATGTATACATATATGTGTGTGTGTGTGTGTGTGTGTGTGTGGTGTGTGTGTAATTTTAATTCAAGCCTTCACCCAGAAACCTAAGGGGTAGAAGAAGAGATCACTCCATAACATGGCTCCACTTGAGCACACCAGTGGCAGAATCTTCCAACAAATTTAAAAGAAAGAAAGAAGGAAGGAAGGAAGGAAAGGGAGAAGAACGAAGAGCAAAATGGCACAATAGTAAGTGGTTGCAGAAGTTATGGCTGTTAAGCACTTTCATGTCTGTTATTTTGGTCTCTCTTTTACTACTTTTGGTGTAGAGTTTAAAGGGCCTAAACCAAAGGTATGAAATCACTCAAATAAAGGCAGAGCCACGACTAAGAATGGTCTTTGTCCCTTCGTTGACTGTTCTTTCACTGGTACCAGGCAGTCTCCAGTATTTGTGGCACACACACTGAAATAGCTGGGAATTCCAGAGAGGGGGCCCCCAGCATCACTTATAATGGGAGGGAGCCTGGCACTCTGCTGGCCCTCTGGTTGTGAGAGCTTTGGAAATAGAGATGAAGTCCTATTCTATATTTCATTTTGCATACCCATGGAGCCTGTTATATAGGAGGAACTTTATTAGCTAAAATTGGTTTGAGATTATATAACTTTCTTAATTTTTATAAAAAGTTTGTTTTTATTAAAAAGTAATCCTTCTAATTTGAAAAGTCAAAAGTACTACATGGCTTTTAATGAGAAACAGACCCTGCCTCACTCTCTTAGAGTTGCATTTCCCCAACACAACCACTTTCATCTCTGAGCTTTTCTTTTGCTATGAACATGTGTGTATTAGAATAAGAGTGGCTCCAAGGCCCTAGAAAGTAAGGGTGGTGGAAAGTAAATGGTGGTGGTATTACCCAGCCTGCAACTCTCTATCTACTCTGAACAACATTGGCTTTTGTGGAGACAGGTTTTCATGTCTCCATTAAATGCTTGTGGCTGTTAACCACTCTTGAACCCATGTTCACGACAGAGATTAACACCTTAAGAACATTGTTTTGTACAGTTGTGTATCATATGAGTAGTCTTTAGTGAAAACATTAATCTAAGAGCGAGGTGGTTAAGTAATGTCAGAATCAGAGACAGTGGAGGTAGAAAATAAATTTAACGGGGCCAACCTGAGAAGAAAGCTGTAGTCATATACATCAGTACTCTCTATATTATCATGGGCTCCTCCTTCTGTAGAATTCTAACGGGCACAGTTACAAAGTAAAATCTACTTTGGAAACTGTGGAAAAAAGTTTCCTAGGGAGGTAAAATTAAGAAGTAAGGCACATAGATATCTATTTTGTCTTTTCAAGTATGCAAGTTTTTAGTGTGTTTGCACATGGAAAACTATTGCATTCACAGTGGCTAGCAGCTATTTCTAGTAGCTTGTGGAGAAGCAGACATCTTCAATAAGTTAATTATTTTAAGTGCATCTGTAGCTGTGTAATGTGCACATGTGTTTGTAATTACAGTTGGCGAATTTAGAATCAAGTGCCAGATTCATCGGTGTTTATATATTCAACGAATAAAAAAAATCTATTTAATATTGGCTGCTACCTTTACAACTGTGCATTGTTTCAGAGTTTGCAAAGCACACTGCTTGATAGTTGTCACCACCTAAATTTGCTGTGTAATGTGTAGCAAAAAACACTGTGGTGGGTAACCTAACAGGCTTATCGCTGAATTGAGCAAATGTTACTTTGAAGGTTGCCAACGTGGGGCTCCAGAGTGTCTGGCCGTGTGGTGGTAAAACTTGGCATGTATGATCTCAGGGTTTTTCCTCATTTTTTAAAGAAAGAAAATTATACGTTAGTGAGTGCAGTAATATTTTCAGTAAGTAGAAATAACATGCTGTCAGGACATAATTTATGAGAAGTTTTTAGTAGGCCATATACAAATTTTAGAACAGTGGGAATTTTGGGCTAGAAATTTATAGCTGTTTGCTCTTAAAACTGTACGCATTTAAATATTTGATGTGTTTGTTAATTTATTTGTTTATCAATTTATTCAAAGTTTTAGGCTTTATAAATAGTACCTTTTTTGGCAAAGTCAAGAAAAATATCAAATATGAGATTTAGCAAAAGAAACATCTCAGATGTATAGTTTAGTTATGGGTATTACAGTTAGTTATGCTGTTTAATCAGGAATTAGTAAACCAATAAGTGTTTAGCTGGCAAAATTCTATTTCATAAGAAATGGTTTATATAATACATGACTAAATAGCTCAGCCTTATTTCTTAGATCATGCTAATTTATGTAAAAACAACACAAAGCCAATTCTTGATTAATAGGACGTTTATCTAATTTGTAAGTCATGAGGGCTTTCCCTTCTTTCTTGTTCATTATCTCCTCCGCTTCCCCTGCTCATTTTCATGTCAATCAGGGGTGATGCTTAGAAAGCTTTAGGGTGTGAGAGTGATAGGAATTTATTTGATAGCGATTTTGGCTGGCATTTTTAGAAGCTAAAAATTATTAAAAGGCTTTGCTGGTGTTAAATTTCAGAATTAATTATTTATGTATTTAAAAAAATTATTCTGCATTCTTTACCGAAGGTAATTTCAAGTGAACTCTGGCTGTGTTAAACTGGTTCAGGAACTTTGAAATTCTATATCATGCTTTCCTATTGATTTTTATACTTGTTACAGTAAAGATTTCAAGGGGATTTATTAAAAAAAATTTTTTTTTTTAAATTCTGGATACTGCTTTATTGAAAAAAACAGCAATAATTTCTCTGCATGTTGTTTCTCATGATCTTTTAGGGCTCAGTGAACAATTGAAGAGATGAGGACTAATTTAGGTTTCTGGCTATGTAGAAACATTGGTTTATCTGTATTTCTGTAGGTCATACAATTAAGTAATTTTGTACTTCTAATTTGGAATATCCTAGCACCTGTCTAAAACACTGTTAGCTGGAGCTTAGAATATGATAAAAGACAAAATTCCTCTTGGGTACCATCCAAATAGGGTTAATTGCCCTAAGGGAGTTTCAAAGCATGTATGCTAATAACAGCATCATTATAAGATGTTAATTACAACTGTTAAAGCCATTGATGGATACATATTCAATCTTTAAAAAATAGTTTTACTTTAATAGTTCTTAGCATCTTTTTATTTTCTTCCTTATACTTTCCATTTGTGAAGTACTTTCCATAGTCACTATGCATACATAAGTACAGTTAAGAAAGGAAGTTGAGTAATAGAAATGTTGTGGTTAAATGGTGACTATTGGAAAAAATCACTTATTTTAAGCCTGCTGAATTATAAACAATGAATTAATATTAATTATTGTGAGGTGAGGATAGCATATATGTTTAAAGATACCAAAAATCATCCCAGATTTTAATGCTATTTCAGTTCAGTAAACATGTATTGACTACTGTGTTACCAGGTATTATGATAAGTGTTTGGGATTCAAAGAGGAATAAATAGACAGTGTGTGTGCCAACTCCCTCTTGTGCAGAATTTAGGGTTATGGACAGAGGTCAATATTAAGCAGGTAATAGAGTGATTTCAGTTTTCTTTTTTGTTTGTAGGAGGGTGTACCTTTCTAAGAATTGCTATTGGCAGTCGAAGAGATTAGTTTTACTTCATTTTCTTTCTTCTTATAAATGACATGCCTTTGAATATTCTCCTGTTAGAAAGGAAAAGCAGTTTTGAAGGAAGTTTTTCCAGAGATTAGGATTTTGGTTGTTACACCGACGGCCGTGGAGAAGCTGCAAGACAAGGCAGGTGGAGTCAAGAGAAGAAAGGAACATGGTATCATTAGGGATGTTTCATATATCTTTGCGGGGAAACAATGCAGAAGCAAATCTATATTTAAACTTGTGTGGTTCTTTATAGATTATAAAGCGAGGCTGAGTATATATCCAAGTAAATTACATAGTTATGGAACTGGTCATTGAAAATGTATGTTCTTTCAATTGCATACCTGGATGCAAATGGCAAAAGTTAGCCCATTAATATTAATAGGGCACCCAGGTTAGATGCTTGTTGCTTCTTCCTCATCACTGTTGTCAATGCCTAAACCTCTATTGAAGAACTAATGTGTGGATTAATGTATTTCTTCAACATCACCCATGCATCTATAATGAGTCTAGCCTTGGGTGAGTCACATCAGGTGAGTGAGTAAATCCCTAGGCCTTGATAATGAGGAGCTCAGATGAATAGGCAGTTGTCATGCTTTGTTATGAAATTATGCATAGATCGACACATAAGTTTTCTGTTGCTGTGTAAACTATTACCATAAGTCTGAGCAGGCTGGGGTATGTTCTCTACTCAGGGTCTAACAAGAATAAAGTCGAGGGTCAACTGAGCTCTTATCTGGAGGCTCTGGGAAAGGTCTACTTCCAAGCTTGTCCAGGTTGTTGGCCCAGTCCAGTTCCCTGTGATCGTAGGTCTGAGGTTTCTGTTTCCTTTCTGGCCGTCAGCCAGGTGCCACACTCTGTTTCTGTAGGGCACCCACATTTCTTCCCATGTGGCTCCCACCAGCTTTAAGGCCAGCAGCGGAGTGTCAAGTCCTTCTTGTACTTCACATCTCTCTGACATCCCTTCTACCACCAACAAGAGACAACCCTTTGCTTATGAAGGGCTCATATGTTTAGATTAGTTCTACCAATATAATCACTCTTTTGCCATAATCAGAGGAGTGACACCAGGGGGTGGAGATCATGAGGGTGATCTTAGTATTCTGCCTATCATAGTTGCTATTGGAAGTAGAAGAGGAAAACCAAAATCCAACTAAAGAGATTCCTGGAGTTGGCTATGGCTGAGCTGGCAGGACTTGTACTTGGGTTAAAGTTGAGGTCTTTACTAGTTAGCTTTATCATTAATATGCAACCAGTATTTACCGAGGGCCTGCATTATGAGCAAGTCACTGTATTGTCACAGACTCATTTTCCTCAGTCATAAAATAGGGAGAGTGATATTTACTTCGAAGGCCCCTTATGAGAACTAGAGGTCATTAACAGAGACTGAGATTTGGTGCAGGTGGTAAGGAAATAGTAACATAGGTTAATTCATGCATTCTGTCCTTCAGTCAACAGATACTGAATCCTAAACACAGGGTTGAAACTAGGAGGAAGTGAGGGAGATACTTGCCATGAGCACAGAATTTTAGGGAGAGAGAGCAACAGTGTCAAAAACTCAGTAATAAGATAAATCAGGTACTAATATAATATTTTAAAAATAAAATTAATGCAAAAAATTCATAATGAACCAAATATCAAATATCAAAAAAGACAGAATCAGTAACCACTTGTGGTGAGCCATATTGTAGTCTCAGGCAAAAGGAAAAGTCAGTAATACTGATCCTGTCCTTATTTAAACATTTTTTGCATTAACTTTGATTTTTAAAAATATATTATTTTATTTATCTTGATTACTGAGTTTTATATCTTGCTCCTGAGATGAAAGCCTCAAATAGAACACAGACGTTAAATAAATGGTACAGAAAATTTAGTCAAAGTACACTTCCAATTTGAATATTATTTTGACTGCATTTAAATATTATTTTAGGTTGGCATCCTGGAATTTTTTTCAGTAGTTCTTTCATTTCCTCACTTATTAAAATAATTATCAACAGTTGTCAAGATTATTGACTTATTTTTTAACAAACATGTCCTGTGTATAAAGGAAGAATTCCTTTTTATTTTCTTGGAGTTGCTTTAAACAGTTTCCAGTATCAATAAAGTCTCATTAGAGTGTTCATGTAATAGCAAGTCTGTCAGCTTTGATTTTGTTTTTAATTCCTCTTTGATTTTGGTTGCTCTATAATCATTCTCTTTAGCTCTTGCATTCTATTATGCATGCTTTTCAGTAATGTAAGTGGTTAAGGCACTGCAACATAATATCAGAATGACTGTTTCATTTTAAATCTTTGCTCCATTGTGTTATACGGCCTTGTCAGAAAGGCTGACATTTTCTATGGCCTGGCATTATTCCCATGATGACTATTTAGTCCCACACGATCGCCATGTTATTGCTAGCATTTTAACATTTCTGAGAAGTACAAACCAAGCTTGCCACTTGCTATTTTGAATGTATTCCAAACAATAGACTTGACCTAAGAATAGATGATAGTCAAAAAGGAAAATATTGGTTGCTCGTAGGTAATCTAAGCTAAAATGAAGTCTCTTAACTTTAATGGATGTCTCTGACTTTAAAACAGTTACACAGCTTTTACGATTTTGTAGGGAGATTTATTAATCTCCCTTTTACCTTACAAACAAATAAATACTCCCCTTGTATAGTAATATACTTATGATTTGATACATTCTTAAATCAGATTAAAAAAATGTAAGCAACTAAAGATTAGTTAGAATTTATGATCATCACAATAAAATGTCCATTTGGGGAAGTAGTATTAATTGATCTAAGGGGATGATACTTCCATTTAGAAATTGTTTTGAATAGTTATAAGCATTAAATGACTAAATAAATATTTTTCTTAATGAAATTTTGACTAGAATTGTGAACTTGTGGTATTGTATAATAGCTATCATTTTGAGAAACAAAACACATTGATATGATGATAAATTTAATAACAGTAAATATAACACTAACTTAGCCAAATAATATCTTTCTATATTATGTTCAACTAAAGTCTTAACCCGTGACTTTTTTTTTTTTTTTTTTAATGTCAGGTCTGATATGACACTACTGGAAGAATAATGTTAATAATTAAAATTGTTATGTGTAGCTTAATTTGAAATGAATTCGAACCTGCATTCAAAGTATCCGCATACTGTGAGACTAGACAGTTCTGTTTACTGCGTTAAAGCAACCACTCTGTGGGAGCCTTTTAAAAATACCCACGTCATTAATATATTTATTTAAAATGTCGAGTAGCTCTGCGTACCCCAGCAAAGGAGCAGGAAGTTGATGCCACTGTAAGCAATATAATATACTTGCCTCTTGGTTTTGTTTATATGCACATTGTAAATAGTTCAGGATAAATGGATAGATCATCAGAGGTCAAAGATTAAAAACAGAATTCTCCCCCTACAGATTTGATTGTCAAAAAAAATTGGAGGTTGATTTAAATCTGGGATGCTCAAGCTTACTGGTAGTAAGTCACAAACACCCTATGAGCTTTATTTAATGCTTTTTTAAAAAGGAGGAATAGTTTACTTTTCTGATGCCTAAATGCCAGTGCCCAAAAGGAGACAATTCCCTGATGTTCTTCAGAGGATCACATTCAAAATACAGCATTTCAGGCAGTGATGTGGAATAATAAATACATGTTGGGAGAAGAAAAGAAAGTCCACTGGCGAGGAAAGGAAGCTTTAAGTTCTCTCTCAACTCCCCTAGTAATAATTTACTAGGTGACATGGAATTGCTATTTTTCCTGTCTTAAAAATTTCCAACAGTTCCAAGATAAATAAAATAGTATAGTTTGATCTAGTATAATTATTTTTTCTTTTCTATTTATTTGCAAGTTTGAAAATACAAATGACAGTAATTATTGTGTTTTCTTAAATTAGTATGTCAGGGGGCAGACCGATATTATCTTTAGTAAACAAATGAAAGTGTCTTCATTCTTCAGAAAACTACATCTTTACCAATGGTGAGTTGTTAAGAGTGGGTATTGTGGAGGAATTGATTTTCATCCTATGCTTTTAGCTACTTTATTAGACTTTCTACCTTTCAGTTAGCCTATAAGGCTATTTCCTGTGATTTTTGATTAAGAAGAGTGATCCGTTGCCTTTTAAATTTTGTGATCACTTAGTGATCGAGACATTTGTATTCCAAATGAATGCACAGGAATTGTTAATAGTTACTTGTTTTCCCTCTTAAATAGACATAAGCAACGGAATTTCAAGTTTAATGCTGTGTAATGAGTTTATTTAAGACAAGGGAGCATTTTCCTCTGAGTCTCTTGGAATGGTCTGCGGATTTAGTAGGAAAACATAATAGTTGAAAATGTTCTTATTCATATGGAGTGAGAATTCCAGATCATTTACCACCATTTTGAGGCTAGTGTGCCAAGGCAGAACCAGTTATTATTGTACATTATTTTAATGTTAGTGGTAGCGGTTTTGATCAATGATGAAAGTGATTGGTAAAATGGTCTTTAGTAAGTCTTCTCTTTAGTTAATTAAAAATGATATGTAGAAAGGTGTTTGAGAAATGCTTGTCCTGTGAATTACTATGGCAGCGATTGTAAGAATCATAATGGACAGTGTATGAAACAGTACTAGGTATGTTGAACAGTGGAAGTTGAGGAAAATGCATTTCTGCCCTATTGAGCTCAGCTTCACTAACTTCTTTTGGGTTAGGTGAGGCCATCTTTTTATTTCTGGCCAGTGGGCTGTAAGTAGAAGAGATGTGTGTGACTTTATAGGAATCATTTCCTTTCTTATTTCTTGCCATCTGGAATGTAGATGTGATGGTGGGACCAAGATGGACCAAAAAGCAGAGAGATGCCACAAGTCCAGAATTGCAGAGCAACAAGATTGGACTCTGTTTGGGTCCTGTTTTATCAGTACCTGCTATTTCTAGCATGGGAGTATATATGTATGTAGATGGAATGAAATCCATCTGGTTGATGCCACTGTTATTTTGGGATTTCTATGTATTTTTTGCTGAACTTAATACTATGTTAAAATCTAATGAGACAAATTTTGTAATCATTGGTCAGAAAGCCAGGTAGGCTAAGTGAATTGAATAATGGATGAAAGGGCCATCTGTTAGGAATAGCTGGGGTGTAATTAAAGCAAGAGTTTGGGATATTCTATCTTTATGTAGATAGGAGATGCTAGGTAAGAATCCGGGATGATTGACTCAGAAAAACTAAAAGAAAACAGAGAGGTATACTGCAAAGAGTATTTGCATTGGCTTTACAAAACCTGTATCATAGAACCAGGATTCCCATTTACTATTTAATGAGCCCTAATTCCTTAAACTAGGAAAATATGATTGATTGATATAAAGATGAAATGGAACGTGTATGGTAAATTGCTTTGTAAACCCTATCCTGGGTAATTAGCATATTGAATAGGTACGACACGAAGGGACGAAATCATAATGTAGTTTTAAAATGTACTTCCTACTGTCTATTTAAAGTATATGCAGAGGGGGAAGTTTATCTCCTGTTATTAATGAAAATTCTGGCATGTCCTTTGACTTTTCTGGTATTAGAAAGCCTTATAATCCCTTTAAATTGTAATTATAGTCTCCTTTGGGAAGTAAATCTTTGCCTCTGTCATAAATCTTTGTTCAGAAGAGAATCTGTATTCTAGAAAGGCGTTTGTGTGTGTGTGTGTTGTGTATGATGGGCTTTCATTCATTGATCAAGTATTTATTGAACATTTAACTATGTAGCAGGCATCATTCTAGGCTGGAGAATAAAGCAAGTAACAAGATAAAGAAACTCTTGCCTCTTGGAGTATACTTCTAGTGGCTACTTCTTTCTTCCTTGCTATTTCTTTTACCATTTACTAGCTGCTGCCATAGACTCTTCTGAAATAGAAGGATAATGTAAAGAGTCCACGGGAAATTTTTTTTTTTTTTTTTTTTTTTTTTTTGAATTGTGGATTCACACTGGCTTTCTATACTCTGAACCTAACAGATATTCAGAACTGACTCATTTTCTTATGGATATGATTCTGAACCCATCAGCCTTCCCTGCTGGGACCCTCTGACCACAGCTTCCCTGGACTGTTTTGTTCTTCGCTCAGACTGACACTTGTCTCTCAGCCTTGGTTTTTGGTCATCTATGCCACAGTCTTTCTTCTATCTGTGACCTTCCCAGATGTCCTTCTTAGGAGAGACTCAAGATGCCTCCAGTCTGGATCTTCTTTCTCTGGACTCACTGCTAATCCCCAGGGAATGTTTGCCCATCTTTGACCTCCTCTCAGAAAGGAAAAACATCAGATGCTTCCCAGGTACAGTACTGCCAGTAGTGCTGCATTCGGCCACCATATATTTCTCAGCGTAGGGGCACCAGTAAACGATGACGTCCAACTTGGGGACTACATAACAAGCTCTCAGTATGGCCTTGAGGTTCCTCTCTCTTGAGGTGAAGAAGATAGCGCTCTTACTCTTGTTCTTCTCAGTTCTATTACCTGACACTTTTGCACCCACTAAATCAACAAGGGCGACCTGAGATACCTACTTTGAAATTTGCATTTCTGTTTGCACCTCTCAGTATCTGATACTTATCTGAGGCCTTGGCAAAAACTCTTACTTTACCCAGTAATACTTGCTCTTCAAATATAAAAGTTGTTTATTTGCATTCTCTCTCAAGAGGGTTTTCCTGGGGTAGCACTGAGTTTTTTGAATATTGGCTAAATTACTTAAGCATGGCCCAGATGTGCAGAGAAAATAGAGCTTTTTTATTACTCTCTTAAGTGATCTGGCCTTTCTTGCTTCCTGGATATTAGGGAAGGGAACCACTACATAGTCACACAGAAGAAACTTAGTCCAACATAATTAAATCATATCTGTAGGAAAAAGGGGGGGCTCTAAGGTTTGCCATCCTATCTGTTCCCTTTTAAGAAGTCACATGGGTATATGGGGGAAGAAATGGGACATTGGGGAGAGTGGACAGTGGGGTCTTTAGATCTGTGGCTGCTATTAATGTGATTAGGACAAATGATTGCTAAGTTGTAGGTAGTTTTGTCTTTGAGAGAATCTGGATAAATCCCTTTGTTGGATCTCAGTTCTCTTATTCCTTATACATACATACATACATTTTTTAATATTTGTATTTCCCCTTCTGGGTAACAAAATTCTTGGGCTACTTTGTACCGTGTGAGGCCTTCCTGAATCTAGTATAGCCAAAGATCTTTGTCATTACCCTTAATGTTTTGGGGTTCTTCCTAAAGCGCATCCCTTCCCCAGTAAGTGCAAAAACACAGTACCTGACTTTCATGAACCCTTCTGTATTCTACATCCTTATGACAAAAATTCTTCAAGATAGACAGACACATGCTTTATTTGGTTCTTTCTGAAGCCTCCCTATGTGATGTCATCCTTGTTCATGTTTTCAGCCTCATAGCTAAGCCTAAAAGACCTAATCAGGAGATTTGTCAAAAATATTGTGATACCTACAATTTTTACATTATTTCCTATCATTGTATAGTAAATAGGAGCAGAAAATAACCAAATAGCATTCAGTTGAGAAGAAATAAGACTTTAGAAATAGCTGTCTTCAAGATGACTTTCCACTATATTCTGTATATTCTTTATTCCCTAGATCCAGTCATTTTTATCACCACCCCTGCATCATCCATACCCAGACCATGTCACTTCCTTGCCTCTAGTCTTTATCTCCTCTAGTGCATTGTGATTGCTTCATGTATAGACAGTTACCATTCTATAACAATTCTGATTGTGTCTATACATACTGTTTTCCATCTTTATTATAAAATTTCTTTTGCAGATGCGGCTAGCTCTGTGGCTTTAGGCAGGTTATTTATTTTCTGAGCCTTGTTTTATGCATTGGTAAATAAGCATAATAATACCTGCTTCATACGATTAATGTGAGGATTAAATGAAAGTTCAGATATGTAGCATTTAGTGCCAGGTAGATAGAGACTATTAGGCATTCAATAAGTAAATGGTAGTTTTTATTATTGTTCCTTTTCATTGTTTCCCAGCACAAGCCTTTCCTTTCAGCTGTGATAGTACTTACTTTCCTAAATATTCCATGTCCAGTTTTGATCTTGGTTCCTAAATTTTGCTAATATGCTACAATTTTTGAGATCCTTTGTCCTTCTTCGTTGCCTATTTAAGTCCTATCCATCCATCAGAGTCTATTACAAGCCCTATTTGTTTTACAGATGCCTTTCCGATAGCTTTATTTCCCTCTAATCTACCCTTTCTTTTAACTCCCTTAACACTATAGAAAATATAATCTTGTAACACCATAGAAAATCTGTCTCCCTAGTCATAATGCATTGTCTTTTAAGTATATATTTTATATTTCCTCTCAATGTTTCCCATTGTTTTTCTATTTTTTCCATTGTTTCCCTTAGCTTCTTCAACAGATAGTACACTTCTGAAAAGTTTTGTTGTCTTTTTGCCTCCCTACCCCCTTTTTTTTTATCATTAAACATGCATATATTAAGTGCTTGGTAACTGGTTGTTACATAAATATAAACTCTGAGTACTGTTGACTAGTAATAACTATTAAATAATGTGGATTAGACTTCTATAACATTTGAATGGCAGTATCTATCAAAAGTATTTAGTACTTGTATATTTGAGAAAAAATATTAGCAAATACTATAGAAATCTGAAATTTGAACTTTCAGTACTTTCATCAACAAAATAAGTCAAGTACTCTTTCAGTTTGAAATGTTTTTGTTTGCAAATAACAGGAAACCTGTCTTGGCGACTTTAAACAAGAGTTTATTCTTCTCAAATAACGAGAAGTTGGAGACCAGCAGTCTGGGGCCGCTCAACATCCTAGACCGCGGTCTTCCTTTCTCCTTCATCATCCTTGGCGTACTGACTTGCATTCTTATATAAGCTACTTTATTCTTGCTGGTAGCTGCTATACTTCTGAACATCAGGTCTTTGTCCTGGGCAGAGAGGGGGGTGAAGCATAGAAAGGGGGCACATTTGCCAGATTTTTATTTTTATTTTTTTAAATTTATAGAGACAACAATAGCTTTTATGGAAATCCTGCCACCAAACCTCTACTTACACCTCCTTGTATGGAATAGTCGCAGGGTGACCCCTCTCTGAAGATGGTTGGCTGGGAGCAGGGGGGCAACGAGGGATAGGACAGGCCTAACAGTATGCCCCACAAACTTTAAGCAACAGATTAAATAACTATTTTTCTAACTGAAGTCCCACTCTGAAAGTGCCCTCCGCTATTTATGTTCCAGAAAAAATAACTTCTGAGGCTAGTAAAACTACTAATTTAGCTTTCAGGAGAGAAGTTGATACTTTTTTGAGGGGGGTTCTGCTGCATATTGGCTTTCCTTTTGTTGTGAAACACAAAATATATTACGATCTCAGGTTTGAATTGAAGAACTGCTCAGAATCTAAATCCTTGTTTTATTGCTGGAAGGAAGGAAAGAAAAAAAAAACAAAGAAACAAACAAACCGGCAAGGCACCAGTGAGCATCTCGAAAGATGTGACAAGGGATTTATTTTCCCTTCTGTTCGTGTGTGTGCCCTTTAATTTTTTCATTCCTAAAGCAGAGCTCAGGCAACCCCAAATTAAAGCAGCTCATGCTGTGTAGCACGTGATGATTAAATCTTATCTGACTCTTCTGGAGATGGACAGATAACAGTTTGTGGCAGAAAACCTTTTGTAGTATCTGAAAAGGCACCGTCACAAAGAATGCTGTAACTCTGCTGTGCTACAAGATAAGTTTAAATTACATCAGTTTAGGTAGTGGTGCTTTTACTAGTATTTGAAATGTGTTGACTGTACAAAAATAGAGTGACCTAGGTAAAGTTTCATTATCCATGGGAGTCTGTTGTAAATACCACAGTGTCGTGATATATGTTTAGCTAATTTCATGTTCTTTTGAAGCAGCTCTTCAGGAGCTTAAAATGCTTATTACCAGTAAACATTGTATATCAGTAGACAAGAGCCTAGAGAAAACACCACTTACCCTTTGGTAATGGACAAATAGATAATAGCAGAAGATGGGAATTATCTTTATGCAGATGTCACATCAGCCTGTAATAGAACAAGATTATTTGTGCTTTGGAAAAAATGCCATTTTGTTTTTATGAAGATGCAGAAGAGGCAAATAGCTGCTAGAGAATAAATTATTTGAATTGATATTCAGTGGCTTATTCAGAACATTTAGGAATACAGTGCACTTTTTAAAACTCTCCCTGTACACCTTTTTGAAAATTCGAGAAGTACTGCAAAATGCTTTATTCAGCTTTCTGAATTAGGAACTGTGGCAAAATGATTTGTTTCTTTTGTCCCGCTCTTTACGTGGGCAGTCTATTTGCTCATCAGCATTATTTAAGGTGCTGATCCTAAATTGTAACACTATTGACTCTGGCTGGAGAGAGCATTGTTTGCCTCTCTTACTGTGCTACTGAAAGCATTATGGAATGCATTTAAGAATTCTTACTAGAGGTCTTTCTTTGTGTTAGAAGCTTCTTCTAGTGATACAAAAAGCAGTTACAACTGTTAGAAAAAGGTATGTATGGGGCACTAGAGTATTTATGATAACCAAGAAAAGAACTGTATGTGTAATTTTTAAATTGTTTTTCTCATTTGTTCAATTATTTAGCTTTTGATTCATATCTGACATTTTCCTGTTAAAAGCATTAACATCATCAGCATTTGACCTATCAGACTAATAAAGTGCATGGTTTGAAGTAGGTGCATCTCATTTCTATCTCATCTTGAGTGCCAGTGTTCAGTTATGATAGCACTTGGCACCATGAGTGCTTTTCGTCTACTGGATAGGCAGTATTTTGTTGAACAGATATTTATGGGCACATTATATTTCAGCATTTATGTGTACAGTATAATGGAGATACACAAATGACTGTGACACCAGCTTTGTGAAAGGACAACACACGCACATGAACACACACACACACACACACACACACACACTCACCACACACATTGTAGGCAGAATGGCTATTCCATGGCTATTCAATTTAACACAAATCCAGGAAATATTAAGAAGGGATTTTACAGATGTAATTAAAGTCCCAAATCAGGTGGTCTTAAGATATGGAGATAATCTAAATGGATCTGATCCCAAAAGGTGAGCCCTTTAAAAGCAGAGTTTTCTCTATCAGTGGCAGAAGATAAAATTAGATTCAAAGCCTGAGAGCAGCTCTACTCACTTGGCCATTGCTGGTTTGAAATGGAAGGGCCATGCGAGAAGGAGGAGTGTGGATTGACTGTTAAAAGCTGAGAAGGGCCAGAGCTGCTAGCTAACAGCCAGCAAGGAAATGGTGACATCAATCTTAGCGTAACAAAAAGCAAACAAACAAACAAACAAAAACCCCATAATTATCCATCAACCCGATTGAGCATAGAAGGGCATTCTTCCCTAGACCCTCCAGATTAGAGACCAGTACGACTATCATCTTGATTTTGGCTTTGTGTGAGGCCCTGAGTAGAAAACCAAATGAGTTGTGAACTTCTGACCTATAGAGAACTATGAGCTCATCAGTTTGTCTTATAGGTTTCTACATTTGTGCACACATATGCTAGACAGGGTGGTCATTTCTTCTATGTCAGGAGATGTTAGCGACACTGAATTAATTTCAGTTTTTACAACCCCTGCCATAAAGAATTGGATAGCATTAATGGAATTTTATATTTACCATTTATATCTGATTGTACATTCAAGAAAATACAAGTCTAGAGAAGTTAGAATTTTGTCCAGGGTTTCGGAGCTAGCTAGTGGAGCTGGGATAGGAGCTTGTATCGTGAGTCAAGGTTCAGTGTTGTTTCCATTATATCTCACTGTGGTACGTAATGAATTCTAGCTTTAAATGGGAATCAATGTGTAAAGCCAAATAATGGTAATTTCTGTGTCATAATGCCAAATGTAAGGAAGGAAAGGAACAGGAAAAAGTAATTTCAAGAGAACGGTATTATTTTTTACTTAAAGATTCTGAAGCATGGACTAAAGTGTGGTGTACACTGCTGTGACTGGTTCGTTAACCAGTATAAAAACATTGACAGATTAAGTGGGGTGGTGTCCCCTTCCATGGCTGAGTTCTTCAGGTCATTCTGCTGTTATTCAGCATATTATTGAAATAGCTTTTTTACTTTAAACACATTTAGCACTTTCTTTTGAGCGTCCTCAGTGATAGCAGCTATTTGACCCTTGAGGATTAATTTGATGATGTTTCCAAATAGCTTTTGGATAGTTCTAATATGACAAACTAGATTTGGTAATCAGTCTGAATAATACAGCAATCAGTCTGGGTAATATATAAGAAAATTGGTCTGATAATATAATAAAAAGAAAATACTGCTATCATGTATTAAGATGGCCTTTTTCTACTTATTTCCTAAATTAAATCTGACTAACTACAGTTTTAAAAAAGTTTAGGAGTCGTTTGGAACAATGTTGGCCTGACTGGATAAGTACCTGTCTCTTCTGGTGAATAGTTAAACAGAACATGTGCTTTGGGTAGAGTGGAATCCTGACTTGACAACTTTCTAGCCATGGGATTTGGGGAGAGTTACTAACATCTGCAGACCCTGATTTTTATATGTGTAAAATGGAGCCTAATAGCATTAACTTTATGCCTGTCACATAGGAGTCACTCAGTAAATGAATGAAATGAGTGAATTCAATGATATAAGTTGTGGGAAGCTTTTACATATAAATGTGGTAGATTGTGCTTACATGTAGTTTCTTTTTAAAATGTATTTTTAGTGGTAGTTAAATGATATGTTCAGATTTGATAAATAAGGAAAGCTTCTTGTTTTACTTGAACCCAAGAAATAGAATACCCTAGTGCATCCCAGTCTTTGCTTATTTCACAGTAAATCTGTGCAGGGCCTGTTTGGTCATGGCTCTGAGTGAGTGCTGACGAGAGGAGGAGGTGGAGTGTCACCAGGGAGTCACCTTGGCTTCTCTCGAGTTGTCAAACTCTTTTAATTTAGACTTGCTGCTACTTTAGAAACCAATATTCATTCATTTGTATTCACATACTGTGAAAATGAAATTCTTGCCTCTTCCTTGACTTGTATTTTAGTGAGAGAGACAGAGGACAACTTTTATACTCTTTATAATTTACCTGTTTGGCCCCTCTTTCCGGTCTAAAAATGTGGTCACAGCTTCACCTTGTAGACGTGATGCTTTTTTTGTGTGAAGTAGCCAAACTCCAGACGGTGAGGCCTACTGCCAGCACGGAGAACCAGTGTCTGTTTCTTTTGGTTCAGCCCTTGATCTTATGCAGCCTTACTTGGTCTACCTCATGGAGCAGGTATAAGCAGTAGCAATGCTGGTGCTTCAGGAAAGAGGATTAAGATTGTGCTGACAGATAGGAAATGTTTATTTAAAGTTTTCGATGGAAAAGAATAGGTCAAATAGGCCTTACATATAGTAAGCCAATTCAGATGTTTGTGTGATGGCACACTGTATACTTATTTGTAGTTTTCCCCCCTTTCCTTTAATCGTATTTACTTCCAAGAAGTTATGAAGTGCTCATAAGTTTAATATCATTGAGATCTAAAAGTTAAAAACACTTTTAAAAAAAGAAGGATTGATGTTAAAATTTTCTGTAATGCTGATCCAATCAGGCAGGCTTCTTTTAGAAACCAGCATGCGCGATTAAGATGATGAATAGATTAGATGGCTCTTGATATCTTTTCCTCATGTTTTGCGCGGTGACCTGAAACAACACGGGGCGTGCCGTTTCTTAAAGCACTTAAAATATCTTACTGGTGTGTTCTTCACTCTGTTCTCCTTACCCACTACCCTAGTGAATAGAGATTACATCAGAAATAATCATGATGTTAATTATTTTATAATAATAGCTGATATGTATAGAGATTTTTTTTAACCTGAGTCTAAGTGCTTTTGTATGAATTCACTCATTTAACTTTCACAACAATACTGTGAGATAATTATAGCTATCATCAGTCCTGTGAGATAATTACTATTATCAGTCCTGTGATTTTATAGCTCTCGTCTGTTGAGTGTATCCTTGCATCAGACAATGTGCAAAGTGCTTTACGGTCATGTACCGTGTAACAACGTTTTGGTCAATGACAGACCACATATATGACGGTGGTCCTGTAAGATTGTAATGGATTATCAGCAAAGTGTTTGTGATGTTGAAAGAAAAGTCTAGACTTGACTGTGATGTTGAATTTACTGCTAGATAGACCCCAAAACAGGCCCCGTGACCCTCGGCACATGCATTGGGAGCACACAGTCATTTGTGTGTGCAGACTCACTTCCTTTCCCTCCATTTCTCTTTATCTCTTTCCTCCTAGTCCTGTTTCTTTCTCTTTGTCTTTTCCTCTTATTATTTCTCATCTCTCTGAGTCTCCTTGGAGTCTTTGCCCTCTCTCCTTTCCTCCCTCCTCTTTTCTTACATGTAGAGTCCCTCCCATGGAGCTTCCCTCTGGCCTCTCAACACACATAGAGTTTATCTTTTGTACTGTAATTTCATTCTACCCTTTCTACGTTTACATATGTTTAGATCTTTGGGTACTTACTACAGTGTTACAATTGCATACAGTATTCAGTACAGTAACTTGCTGTACAGGTTGGTAGCCTAGGAGCAGTAGGCTATCCCACACAGCCTAGGTGTGTAGCAGGCTATATAGCACCTAGATTTGTGTGAGTATACCCTATGATGTTCACACAATGGCAAAATCACTTCATGATGCATGCATTTCTAAAAACATACCTGTCATTAAGTAACGCATAACTGTATATTTATTATTTTTCTAATTCTTGAGGTATTAGCCCACTAGCTTATAAGCTCTATGAGGGCAATGGCTTTGTTTTACTCTTCTGGGCTGAATCCTAGGATGGCAGCTGTTATAGTGTCTGGTGCATGGCAGATGCTTAGTTATCGAGTGAACAAATTTCCAGTTTTTGGATGAAGGAACTGTTAAATGAAGAGATATTAGGTTGCCCAAAGTTAAGTGGTGAGGCTGAGATTTGCACCCAGGCAAGTGTGACTTCAGAGCCTATAATCTTTACCTGTGTGCAAGGAGAATTACTTTTTTGTTAACAAATTTCTGGGATAATGTTAAATTTTTAGCAGAATGATGTATAATCCCAGGTCTCTGAAATAAAAAGTATAAAATTATTTTGGAAACTGTTCAGGAAGTTATTTTGAAGCTGTTATAGATCATCTTTTAATGGAAAAGCTATGGATTTAGAATGGCTAATCTTGAAGAAATCATGGATAAATGTGAATGTTGCTTATTTTAGGGAAAATATGAATGTTCATGAACATATGCGAATATATATGAATATATTGAGACTCTTTGACCCACTCAATACTGTATTTATTTTAAAGAAGGCAGAATTGAAAATACAATTTTAGCAAGTTTTCCAGTATTTACTTCTTCATAAAATATATAATTAAAATATGGATTTTTGAAACTTGATACTAGTCCCCACCAACTATTACTCTTTCCTAATACTTCTTTCTTTCCCTTTTATAGACTATATCTGGAATATGGAACATATATGTTATATGGAGTCTGAAATGTGTTTCTCGATGCTTACATATTTAGGGTATTTCTGATAAAAAGTTTTGTGTTAAAGAGATAAACATAATTCCAAGGTATTTCAAAAAGGATTGTACAGATTTTTGCTGCCTCCAAAACATTTGTGAACATGTATTTTATTTCAAGCAATATTATTGGCTCTTAGTTTTCAAAATTATTATAATTTTTATAGGAGAAAAGAAGCATTCTGTTTTAACTTGCAGTCTGTGTTTTTAGTGAGGTTAAAACATTTTCCCAAATGGTTATTAATTAGATACACTCCCCCATAGACTGTCAGTTTTTAAAATTTATTGGGAGTTCCTTCTCTCTAGTTGGTTACAAGAATCTCATGGCTGGGGGTTATCTTGAGTTACTAATGGGTAAGCCATTTGTATTCTTGGGAGCATAAACTAGGGAGCAGCTAATCATTTTTGGGTGTATTGGTTTAAATAACTCATGAAAACCAATCACTCCCCCAAGTTAATTTTGAATTAGGAACATATGACTCTGTAACATCATCATATACTTTAGTAGACATGAGTAAACATCTCAGATGTAGAACTTTAAAGAAAGTAAATGAAACAATAGGGCTTTGCTTTAAATAGGAGCAATGAACTTCATAAATAAGAACCTAAGACTTCGGTGGATAATTTTAATAATATATTAAGGTACATCTCCTCTGTCTTCTCTTTATTTCGACTTGTTGTGGTGCTGTGCTGTGGCATAACTGGCCCTGAAAAATCCCATGTCGGCTGTTACTATCTTGTTTTCATTAGGCACCCAGTCTCCAGTCACCTAGATTAATAGGTCTGCTGCCTTTGAGGGCTGCTACAGTGACATGTTCTCTCTGGAACTTTTCATCATCTTTTTGAATGAGCACTTCTCCCTTAAGCCAACAAGATAGAGGCATATACCTTGTTGACCTTGTAGCTTTTCTTTTGGGGAAGATATCAGAAATACGCTTGATCCTGTAAGCTGATTATCTTTTTTTACTTATTACTCTTGCTTTCCTATACTCAGGACCAAGTAATCTTCATAGATTAACTATGTAAAGTTAATTAAAAAAAATAATGTTCAAGGAGGAAAGAATTTATTGCTGCAGTCATTAATATCATCATGCCAGTTTGCTGAAAAACAAATGTCATTATATTTTTTAATTAAAAAAAAAAAACATTTTCATGAAAGCACAAAAAAACTGACCATGTGTGGACATTCATTAAATGATTTCCTCATTTATGGCTTTACTATGTGGCGGGCTGAAGGAAAGTAAATACAATAATATAACATGGTTCACTACCAACTAGTTTCTCATATTGGCCAGTGTTTTATTTTGCATGGCTTAATAATTTTAACTGGAGGAAACTAACTATGGAAATAGTTATTTGTTTCTGTTTGCTAAATTGTGAAGAATCCATAAACAAACTTCAAAAGTTCACATCTTTCAAAGTAGGTATGAAAACTTTACACATAACTTCTGAAATTTAGGTCTCTCTTCTGAGATAGTCAAAGTAAAATAAATTCTGCGGGAGACCCCATTGGTTAATGTGTAAAACTGTTTAAAATTTCAAGATCTTCTAAAATGCATCTCTGGTTTTTTAATGCAAATGTTAATTGATTTCACATGTTAGCCTGTCTTACGGTGATGGAAGTGAAGTGGTTGGTCCTAGGGAAATACAGGTAAAAATAAATCGTACCATATTAATTAGAAAAGCTTGATAGAGTTAGTGCCATCATTTAGCAGATTCTTTAGGGAGTCTTAGTAGGTCATGGTTTGCCAGGCATTGGGACATTCTGGGATCCTACAGTTACATATGTGAAGGGACAAATAGAGATGTTGCTAGAATCAGGAGATTGAGATTTATGCCCTGGAGTCCACCTGTTTTTCCAGGAGATATCCCAAAGGAATGACATCTGCTCATTTTTTTCCATTATTCTGTCTTTTGAAATAAGTTGAGGGAAGATTAAGAAATTAAGGCTTTTCTTAGAGAATAATAGTCAAGCATAATTTCACTGTTTGAAATGGACTCCTTTCATAGTGGTTTCTAGTAAAAAAAAAAATTGTTATTGATTTTTCTCACTAGTAGTTTAATTCACTGAATTAAGAATCCATTTTAAAACAAAAACAAAACCCATGGGGTGTTAGGCTTAGCAACTTTTTATTGTAAGACGTTGACAGCCCTTAGTTAAAATAATAGGCTCTGCTAATTTATTTGTAGAACAAAACTTTGTAAATTAAGGATTTGGATTGTACTAGAGGTACTTGCTTTTAAAAAGTACTTCAGCTGACTCAGTTCATGCAGTACCATATCATTTTGGAATGTGAAAAAGCACTCTTGAAATTACGTGGCCCGAAAATTGGGTTTTCTGATATTTGCTTTTCTCAAAGCTAGTACAACTGCACTCATCTCATTGTGAACAGGAATGTTTGAAGATGGGTTAAATGAGCTGTAGAAAGCACTCAGAAAAAGTTGTCATGTAAGGCGTAATTATTTTCCAAGTACTGTCTGAGCAGCTTTCACAAATCAAAGCTTCCTCAAAAGAGAGATTAACAATCGATGTTCATCTGTATACTATTGTATTTGGATTGCCTGCCAAAATTCCAACTCACAGTCACTTTGAGAGAAGAATTCTTCAGATTCATCAGTGTTGTAGGCAAATATAATTTAAATTCTGGTAACTGGGAGCCTTACGGAAGAGGTAGGTGCTGGGCAAGGGAGTTGAGCTTCTCAATATGTCTGTTTTTACTTTGTTCTTTTAAGGTGTCAAGCAGTAGGTGATTGTGGTGGGTAACTGTTGTTTGTGCCTTTCCAGCATCAAATCCCCTTTTCTTCTCCTTATAAAATCTAGAATTTTCTTTGGGAAACCTTTTCCATATTCTCAGTCTGTGTAGTTCATGCGAGACTGCTTGCATCGTTCCTCTTGCTGTCATGGACGAGGGACCCATCTCCTGCGCACAGGACTAATTGATGACTAATTGACCAATACTGGTTAAGTGAGACTCAGTTCTTGGAAATTTCATTGGAATTATTGGAAAGGAAACTTCACCCCGCTGGAATTTCTTAGCAAGTGCTTTGCAAGATGGCCTGGTGTTGGTGGGAGCTTTCGTTTTCCTGAGAGGGGGCAGAGCTTGAGCTGGAGATACAGAATCCTGACAGCTAGTTTGAGTACCTCATTGGCTATATGAGCCAATGAGATTTCCTTTTTTATAAAATTCAGTTCGAGTTAGGTTTCTGTCACTTGTAACTCATATAGACCTGATTGACACTTAGTAGTTTAGTGTCAGATTTGATTCACTCTCAAAGCTAAGTTTTGGTATATGCATCATTAATTTTTTGTCAGCAACTCAGTTTTTCTTTAAAAAATAAAATATGTGTGTGTTTTTACCACAATAAAAAAGCAAATAATTAAATGTAAAATGGTACACTAGAAAAACCAAACAAAACTCTTCCATCCATGCTTATAAGTGATTCCAGACTGTCTTTGTCTAGTTTGGGAGTCAGGATTATGAGTGGGTCATATAATGTGTTGAGGGAGGATTTCCTTTCTTTCTATTCTGTAAAAGAATTTGTGTAAGAGTAGAATTATCTCTTTTTTGAATGTGTGAAAATTATCTGTAAAACTATCTAGTTATAGCTTTATTATTATCTTATATTTTCTCTGTTTTAAAATCATTTTTGCTAACTTCTTGGGTTGGATTCTTAATATAGTCTCTTTATTTACTAATAAAAGCATGTAAGAAGAAGAAAAAAAAACCAGTTAACAACACTTGTACCCCAGTGCTTTTTTCATCTTTAATGATTTATAATTGTCCCATGTAGGAATATCAGGATTTTGAGGTACTGTATATAGAAACACTTCTAAGGACAGAGAAATTGGTTAGCAGAGTAGCTGGGTTATTATAGTTTGTGTCAAAGAGTTGAGGGGGGCGCTTGCCATTTTCTTTGCAAAAGAAGAGGTTGGGAGTGCTTGGAGCAATTATCTTGCCAGGAAAGCTGCGTGTGAAGATTTCACCTTACCGATGTGGCCTCGCTGCTTTGGCAGGTATTACTGCTTCCAGATTTGGTCACAGCATGGGACAAAGGAATATACAGACCTCCTTCCTGCTTTTGAATAATTAGCGTCAGCATAGTATCCTGGACGGTAATGGGATATAAACAAAGCAAGCTGACAGAGAGAACCTGGAGAGATTTGGCTTTGGGGAATTACTTAGCAATAATCACCAGCTTTGTTGAATGTGGAGGCATTTGTGCTTTTGGACAGCATTTACTGTTTTTGAAGGGAGTTTACCACGTAGTGGAAGTGATTGTTGTATACACAGATGGGCAACTATCATTCCAAATATCACACTGCTACAGGAAGATTCACCCAAATGGCTCTAACTGAGTGAGCCCTTTGCCTTGAGGGCTTTTTTCTTTCTGTGAAGAAAATTTGAATCAGTACGTTAGTGGTGATAATAAAATTATTGCTATTTTAGAAGTATACCACCTCTTGTGTTTTTTTAGTCCAGGTTATTTTCCTAAAATAAAACCCCAGTTTCTGGGAATAAGAAGAACACATATGGCACACCCTAAATATTCTCAGTTTGGGGATGGCCATAGATGGCCTTAATATTAATAGATATGTTCCTGTAAAATTGGAAGTAAGTGGATCCTATGAAGAGCTTGCAGTTTAAATAATTCCTATGGGACTCTATTAGGAAGTAAATGGGAGCCTCCTTTAGATCTTTGGGAAATGCTTAATGAGGTATTCCTTTATTGTTATGATGTGCTTTGTTCATTTGGTTCTAAGTCAAAATAAATATTGCTTCATTTGTGCAATTGCTTTCTCTTGAAGTTGGTTCATGAATGAAATCTCTTTTAAATATTAACATTCGATTAAATATACTTGGATGTTTACAGAGTTTTTCAGATACGTTGTCTTACTTTCTTTATAGCAGCATTGAGGGGCCAGAAGTTCCTGTCAGACTGTTCATTGTCTCAGGCTCCACATAGGTTAGGAAATATACTTACGTTTATGAATCCAACCTTTCAGTGCTTGTTATCACAGTTTCTGCAGTTATGAGGTTGCTGTAGAAAACCAGAAAATCCTTATAAATGATTTGTCAAATGTCTCTTCTCTCCTTAGTCCTGCCAGCATCTCCACTCTGTCATTAAATCAGTAAGACTTTTGCTGTCGTCTGTGAACATTTCAAAATCACTTGTAAATGCAGTGCAAAATGCACAAATTGGACATCTTGCAAAGGACAAGGATCTATGAAGTTGGTGGCAGGAGCTCAGTAAGATCTGAGTTAACTCATAAACCCTTAGACAAAAGGGTGGTATGACAGGAGAGAATCAGGCCGTTGTCACCATGGATAATGACAAGAGAGGACCTTTAGAAGAGTATGATCGAAACATCAAAGGGTTAGGTGAGACTCATAGGAAGATCAGAAATCTTGACTATTTTGGCAGAAAGAGTGTTTTAAAGATTTCATCGTAATGTGAGATAAAACTTGTATGTCATGGTATTACCTTAAAAATACAAATTTTATATTATTTTATGCTTACAAAAGAATAAGTATTTCTCCCAAATCCCATATTTCTGCTTTGACTAGGAAAAAACACCATCCAGAATTTTGTGTTTATTACCCTGTTTTTTTTTTTTAAACAAGTAGTTTTACCATAAATATATGTATATCTCTCTATTTACATTTGTCTGGTTTTGAGCTTTATAAAAATAATATTTAGCTTTATGAAGCCTTTGCCATTCATTTTTTAAAAAACATTATAATGTTTTTAAAAAATCATTCTGGTTGTGGTATGTAGCTCTCTTATTTATTTATACTGTTGTATAACATTCTACAGTATTACTGACAATACCAAGAGTTGATATGGATCCATGGACTTCTTATATATTGTTGTGGATATGACTGTGAACTGGTATCAAACTTTGAAAAACAATTTGGCGTTAACTTATAAAACTGTCTGTGCATAGGCATAGATACTAGGCATAGATACTAGATCTAGAATGATTAATTTGAATTATAAATTTCATAAAATTTTCATGACAGTGTTCATTTTATGAAAGTAGTATAGAAGGTCACATTTATGATCTATAACTAATATGACTAATCTGAAAGTAAAGCTGTGGAATAATTATTTTCTATTCAAATAGCAATTTAAACTCAAAGCATATTATCTACTATAGTATGAATAGGTTTTAACAACAATAATAATAACCCCAAAGATACGAAGTAACTTTGGTTAGTTTAGTGTCATTTAATAGAAATGTGTCTAGTGAGAGCTTCTCATTTGTTAAACATTTAACAAGAACTTGAGAAATGCAGATCACTGTATAAGATGTCACTGTAAGAGGCAGTGTAGCGTCAAGGGAAGACTCTTGGATTGGGTGTCAAGAATTGGAATGCACACAGTGCTCCACCTCCTGAGCCTCATCTGATCTTAACTGTGAACGTAAGTTTCATCATAGGTAAAATCGAGATGATATCAGAGTTGCTTCCATGGCTGAATGTTAGCTAAGTGAAATAAAATATGGGAAAATTCTTTTAAATGATGAAGTATATAAACAAGTGTTTACTATAATTGTTATCATCACTATTGTTTGAAAAACCTGCTTTAGGAAGCAAATCTTCATCATGTCTCTTGAACATTTAATCAAGAGAATATGTCTCAGTGTATTAGTGTATATTGAAACTGCCTTTTTAAAAGGCCACCTTGGATCCTGTGTAATACCCAAACTTTCTTTAATTTCATTACAAGAAATGAAGAAAAGCTGTCCTCAGAATTTAAAGTAACTTGTCCCCCTTCAAATGGCTTGTCTGCAATTTATCTTAACATAGAGATAACATTATAATTGTAAATTTTAAATACTTCCTTTGTTCATGGAAGAATTTCCAAGAATGATACAAAAGCACTTTTATGTGGTGAGATACACTGTAACATTGAGGTCTTGCTTTCTGATGTGATGAATATATAAGCACAGAGTTCCAGCTCAAGTACTGGCAAAATTCCAGTACTTGACTGATGTATTATAAACTTTATTAATAACAATTTAAAAATCTTCCTTTGTGAAAAACTGGAAATGTAAAAGGTTAAAAAATAATTGACAATTTTTCTGAGCTCTAGTAACAGATAGAAGCCATACCCTTTTATAGATGACAGCCCAAAAGCGTGTTTGTAAACTGTAAATAAATTGCAAATATTTACATGAATTAATGCTTGGATGAATTAATGCTCTGGTTAGAAACCTGAGAGGTTATGTAGAAAGTGACCTGGACAAATATAAGCGTTTTTAAACCTTTGCTATTCCTCAAAGTGAAATGAAACAGTATTTAACAGATTTGGGGTTATCTCAACTTCATTTTTAGAGACATATTGAAAATGTCTATGTGGTGAATGCTGATGCCCCTGGATTATTTCTTGTGTTTTGTTCTTTCCCTATTTTAAAATTTCTTCATTATTCAAGTCATACTGTTACTTTTGTACAAAATAAGGTCTCAGGATTAAAAAGAAACTGAGCAAATTTGGGAAGTCACTAATTTATATAAAGAAAATAACTGGCTTGTTTTCTAAATTTTTATTTTAAAATGTGTAGTCAGCATTTTTGAAGAGCTTTGATTTATGCAGATATTTGTGGAAATTTCTTAGCAAAATTTCTGACAGTCGTTTGACTATCTTTTTCTATTTTCTCATTTGTTAAACATTTAACAAGAACTTGAGAAATGAAAATCATTGTATAAGATGTCACTGTTAGAGGCAGTAAAAATCCAGATAAAAGCATTTATAGCCTTATTTTCATTCAATGACTATTTTCTTATCTTTAGGAGAATATTAAATTATCTACTGAAGTTGGTCCTTATTGGGCTTCAGCTCTCACTGTGTCCAAGTTTTTTGGAGAGCCTTCAATGGCAAATTGGCTGTTAGAAGCTAAGCATTAACCTGTAGAAAGGGACATTTTAGCTTGATGCAGTAGAGTGAACTGTAAGGGGTTTTGTCTCAGGCAAATGAGTTCACTTTTTATCCTTGCCACTCACCAGCAATGTGATCTTGATTAAGTCTGTTAACTTCGGAGTCTCCATTTTCTTACCTGTGACAGAACGGAGTATATTTTTCATTCTATTAAATGTTAAAGGGGATAGTGATAGAAAGCGCTTGCCTGGCATGTCATGATACTTGGTTAATGGTTAGTGGTTTGTTAGTATGTGGTGTATACCTGATTGGGTAGGAGAAATTGTAGAGCAATGAGTGTTGGGACAAGTTTGTTGTTCCTTAGAATGGAGATGGCTCATCAGGGAGATAGGCAGTCCAAGCTGTGGCCACCTAGTGCTCGAGATTCAAATAAGCTTGAATTCCTGTCCTACATGTTTTAATTCCCTGTAACCTTACTATCTGTAGCAGTTCATAGAAGGCTCGCATTTTCCTAGCTACTGCTGACTTAAGTTTTTGCTTTTGCTGAGGTCTGGACCTCTGTTACATATTATGTCCCTTGCTTGGCTGAAATGACCTTCTTTGTTTCCCAAGGTCCCCTTGATGTTAGTGCTATGTACCCAAAAAGGTTTGATGTAAGTAAGGGGTTTGCTATGTAACACAGCAACTTCTAATGGACCCTTAGAAATCTCAGTCTTTAAAAGCCCCTGGCTGTCACTGCTCTGAGAAATGTTCATTGATTGCTTTTGTTCGCTCCGCCCTCTTCTCAGGTTCTGGCCTTCTGCCACGTTGCTGGGCGTCTTCTCATTTCTCTTTATTCCATTCATCCTCATTCTCCCAAATGCTTGTGCAGTTCTACTGCAGAGCTATTTAAGTGTCTAGTCCAGAAGCATCCTGATCTTCACCACATATATAACACCAACTGTATTCCCAGTGTCTTCCTTAGAGCATACTGTGGCCACTTAACTTCTTTTCCCCTTTCTTTTAAGCAAGGCATTATTTCTTTTGATAAGACGGGAGAGATTGAACATAAGGAATGAAGAAGAATCGATGAGTCCAGAATTTCTAGACTATGAGACTAGAAGAATAGCACCACCTCCAATGCAGATGGGATAATAGGTGAAGAAAATTGACATATTGATAGAGAGGACAATAATCTGAATATTCAGGAACTCTTTGCCATATCTGACATTTCCATCAGTCTTGATTTAGAATAATTATAAAGAAGTAGGCTAAAAAATGCAACTGTGGAAGAACAGATAGCAAAACCCATTCTGTTCATTGCGGTTCCTTTAAGAAGGAGGAAATGAAGTGCAGGATCTAAGTTGAAATGATATAGCCAGTGATCAGTCACTGGGCAGATGTTTGCCCATTCTTTTGGGCTTAGGGAAGGATGATGACAGGGGAGGCACTGAGTCAGCACCGTCTTCTTTCTTTAGCAAGTTTAGTTGATGAAAACAGGAAGCTCCAAAGCTGTCATGCAGTTCGGGGCCAGGAGCTGTTTTACCTTGGCTTACAAGTGTCAGTATGAATCCTGTTAGTCTTATCTCTAAGAATTCTTGCATAGTGTGAGCTTAATGTTGAGACCCACTGAGTTCTTGAACATTTTTAAGTGTTTTTAATTAAAAATTGTGTTGATAATCTTTTTGTGTGTGTATTCTCTCAATAGATTCTTTCTTCATTTTCTTTCTTTTTGGTTTTCTTCGGACAATGTTTTTTGAACCTTGGTGATCTGACCAGGATGAGAAAATGGTGAATATGATGACAGGGTATCTATTTTAGTGAATTAATAACCTCTCTGGGGGAAGGAGAGAAGTTTAGAACACCTAACACAGTGGCTGACACAGACTAAATTTCAATACATATTTATTTAATGCATGATTAAATACTGTGATACAAAAAGATTCTGTGAGTATATGGCCAAAATGTGGTCTTTCAACAAGGTGTCCTTGAGCATTTATGAACACTTAAAGAAAACCCTTCACTGATGTTTGTTGTCTTAAGTGGGGGGGGGGGCAATAAAAGTCCCAGCCAGTTATTTTACCAGCAAAATGGATTTATTTAGGAACAGCAAAGACTTGCAATTCAGGACAAGCATACTAGTGTGCAAACTAGAGGCAAGTGCAACAAACAAAGGAAAGGATTGTTACTTTATGGAGAAAAAGGATGACGTTAAGAAGGATTATTTTGAATGAAAGTCCATTGAAGAGAAGTGAGAGTTCGGGGTGGTAATGGTTTCTCATTGGCTAAATTGCTGGGTAAGGAAGGAATATTCCTCCTGCTGGAGTCGTAAAGTAAGTAGTATGAATGGCAAGGTGTGTCTCTGCCTGGGAAGGTTCTTGATTGACAATTCTTCCCCTTGGGATCTGTAATCAGTGTCTAGTAGTAGTGTGCAAGGGCTCCCCCTTCTGTCCTCCCAAAATTATTTAAAATATAATAAAATAATCAATTTAAATATTTATATTTAAAACATTATATTTAAAAATTTATATTAGACATTGTTTTACATTTAAAAAGTTAGTTTTCTCTTTATTAATTTTCACGTTTCACTGGAGTTTTGTGAGAAAACAACAGTAAATATGTGTTTTCTCTCTGCTGCCTTTGACAGCCTTTATTTAAAAAATATATATCTCTATATAGTTACCATTTGTTTTTTTGCCTTCAAATATTGATAAGAAGAAGAATTTCACTAATAACTAAATACTGTACTTGCGAATAAAACCAACATAAGTAAAGGATGATATATGTTAATATACTACTGGGGTATATTTGCAAGTAGTTTATTTTTGTACTTGTTTTCATGAGTGAGATTGGACTGTGGTTTTCTTTTATTAAGCTGTATTTGTCAGGGTTATTCTTGCATCATAAAATCATTCAGGGAGTTTTTATGTTCTCTGAAACATTTTACATGACAGTATTTGTCCCTTGGGTTTGTACACTTTATCTATGTAATCGTATTGGCCTGGCTCTCTCAGGAGATAATTCATTGATAATATTTTATTACTTTTGTGGCTGTTCATCTGTTCAGTTTTTTTTTTTTTTTTAATCGTTCTTGTTTTTTCTGTCTGGAGAGTAATTTATGTCTTGGAATGTCTGAAATTTATTAGGATAAAATGGTGAATAGTGTTTTCTTATAACTTGTGGCCTCTTTATATTGAATTATTTTATTTATCTTCAATAGACTTGAGCTGGGTATAAAACATTTTCTCAAGTTCTCGAAGGATTGTCCTCAGTCCGCAGGTATCAGAAACACTGGAATGCTAGTTTAAAGCAGATGATCCTAGACACCATCCCCTGAGGTTGAATCAATATGTTTTTAATAATTTCCCCAAGTTATCTGTAAGTGTAGTAAATATTGAGTACTACTGATTTAGAGGGTTCTTTCTCTCTTTCATATATTTTATTTAATAACACTTGCTCTTGAATGTATGAATTAGTTCAGCAATGTTTTTTCTACTGATCAATTTCTGACTTGATTTTCATCTCTTCATTTTCTTGTTATAGTTCTAACTTATGTAGTTGAATGCTTATTTAACTTTTTTTGCTTTATAGTGCTTAAAAATGAAAGCATTTTCTTATTAAGCTGCCTCTCGTTACTAGTTGGCAACAAAGCATAGATGTTATTTTATCATTGTTTTCTAATATTCTTTAGTTTTAGTTTTGACTTATTTTTATTATTTAATAAAATAATATTTAATTTATAGTTTTTACCTATACATTTAAAATTTATAGTTTCAATTCATTGTGATAAAAGAAAGGCTTTCTTTCAAACTGTGCTGAAGTTTTTTCTGTTATAATACAAGATTCGTTTTAAAAGTACTCTCCGGCAATGAAAGATGTGCCTTTTATAGAATGTAGAATTTATATATATTCATTAAAGTGAACTTATCAGTTATATATTTAAATTCTCTGAATATTCATTTGTTTTGCCTACTTAAATAGAATGAGATGTTCATATTTCCTACTCTGTTATATTTCTACATTTATCTTTTATTATGTACTTTTAATAATTTATTTGTTGCTACATGAAACCTCTCTAATTTGCAGGTTTTTCATTTACAACTTAGCTGTAATGCTTATGCCACAGATTTTAGTAATGCTCCAATGTTATTTGTAGACATTCTTGTCACCATCCTTACTTTGTGTTCATAAAGTAAATTGTATATATATGTGTGTCTCTTTCCTTCCCCTCTCCTGCCTTTCACTATAGTCTATCTGTGTTTATCTGTGTGTGTGTATCTTGTATTTTTCTCTTTTCATTGTAAGACACTGTCTTTTAGAGTAGAGTGTAAGTCACACATGTTGCCTTGATGGAAATATTTATATCTTTTTCTCTCATGTATTTTGATGCTATTGGTGATTTTTTTTTAAATTATTAGAAGGAATGCATCTTTTTTAGTTTCAATAAAGCTACCTAAGGTTTCTAAAGAACATGAACATATGTTTTCTTATTTATTAATTTTTTAATAAAAAAGATACATCGATATCCTCTTTTAAAACTGACAGTATTTACTCAGTTTTACTTTTTACTACTCTTCTCTCTCTGTTTCTTTTTGGCATATTATTATTGCTTCTTTTTATGTTTTCATAGATTCATATTTTTTCTTTAGAAATTTCTTGTGCCTTTTACGTTCTCTTTTATGAAAGCATTTACAACAGCTACTTATTATTTCATCTTTATGTTGCCTCTGTATGTGTATATGTATTGTCTTTACATACAAATACATAAGGACCCTTATATATCTGCCACTGTTTTCTGTTTTTAATCACGAACACCTTGTGAGAGTGTTATTGAGTTACAATATTGCTAACTTGGCTTCTAGGAAAGTTTGAAGCCAGTTTGATATTCTTCTCTTTTATAGTCTTTAAATTGTTCTGTCTTGATTTTAGGAGTTTTTTTAAAAAAATTCTTACACTTTAGAGATACCACTTGTAAAGTTACCTATAGATTGTTTTTTGTTTTTTACTCCATAACTAGATTTTCCTTCTTCCTCAGATTTTTTCTGTCTTTTTTTTTTTTTCTTGGAATGGGGAAGTTTGTTTTCTACCGATTGATTCTACTATTATGTCTTTGTATGACAATTTAAATTTTGCTGTTGAATTTTCAGTTTCAATAAACTAGTTCTTAAAGAAACTCCAGTACCTTTCTGGCCTGCTCCTTCCTCAGCTGGTGCTTTCCTGATCTTTATAAAATCTCGTTCTGTTCTCTAGAATCTCTGTTTCATAGAGGCCGTGTTTTCTTATGCTGTATTGAGAATACAATGGTGAGTTTAATAATGTTTTCTGAAATAATTCTTTTTCAAAAATAAGTTTTTCTTCATATTATTGTATATTTTGAAGTTATTTCATATATATGCACATTTCTATGTGTATATACTTGTGCTGGAGTGCTAGGTGATAAAATTCAGCACTATATGTATAAGGTTCTAGAAGTTAAAGGGGGAAGCAGAAAAGATGGTGCTCTACAAAGTCCAACAGAAGAGTTTTGTATCTGCTGTGTTTCCCTCTGCCCTTTAACTATCTGTTGTGCTAGAATGCACACTAAGTGTCAGTGTTTGTGTTTTGACTTTGGCACCAGATTTGTGCTATGGCGGTGTCTAAACCCCTTTCTGATATGTCAGCTTTTTATAGAAGACGACCCCAGCACACTTGTTTTTTGTATGTTGTAGAGCCTGTGTGGGCCTTCTAGCACAGCTGCTCTGAGTTACACTAAATAGCGTGTGCCCCGTCTCCCATGGCCTGCCTACACTTTCAGCTCCCAGCCCTGCAAATTAAGATGCATTAGTGGAATTCTGCCAAACATGCTTTGTTTACTTCCTCCAACACTGGGTGTTTTCTGGTGTTGTGGTGTTTTTATAAGTCCTTAATGTCTTTTTAATTAGGTTCCATTTGCAGTATATCCAGGAAGTTCCTTAGTTTCTGGCATCTTGATTGGTGTTCTTCCTTAGTTTATAGTGTTGATGCAGGATTTTCTACAGTTGTATGTTGGTGATTACAGTTGAGGTTCTGGGAGCCTATTGTTATTTTGTGTGTGTCTAGGATCAGAACCAAGTGAGAGAGAGTACAGGAATCAGATGGAGATTACCCTCTGCTCATTTATTGAGAAAGCTGTTTTAAAGGTGGCATAGATTGTGACAATTGGGAGTACTAATACTTTTTCCTTAAGTAGACTTCCATACTCAGCCACAAGCAGCCTGAGTAATCAGAGAGCTTCTCTTCCAAGTACAGAGTCTGCTTAGCTGCTGTGTGGCCTAGAAAGCATCCCCAAATACTCGATCTCTGCAAGCAGGTAGACTACAGCTCAGTCCGTAGGTCACTCATCCAGAGGGTCTCCCTTTCTCTCAGGAGGACCAGTGAAGGGGCCATGAGAATCTGGCAGTATTACTCTAATAGTAACATGAGACGTTGAGGTTAAGTGCCAACTACTAAGTATTTAGGACCATGACCTAGAAGTTGCTTATGTTCAAGCCATGATTTTCCCTACATGTTTCTGGAGCATAAAAGTTAGAAGTGATAGAAAACTTGACTATCTGAGTTTTGTTTTCTTTTAGTATAGTTCTCTCAAAATCTGAAGAACCCAGATACCTATATTCTGAATTTTTATTGAAAATTATTTATCTTACCATAAGTATAAAATTCTACTAGAATTTAATTTTGTGTGTGGATGTGAATCCCATTAGAATTTAAGTATCTTTGGGTAATTTATTATTGTACCCTTAATAAAATGCATGACTACAAGTCAAATTGTGACTTTTACTTGAGTTTGCTTAGGAAATAATAAACCTTCCAGTTTGAAATTTAGTATCCCATTTAATGTAATATGATGGTAGTAAATGGTTAGGCAATGAAATTTCTTAAACATATGCATTTCATGAATTGATTTGCTTCTAATAGCTCCTGGCCCATTGTTTATATGGGTATCTGAGAGATTTAGGGATTTATTACAGAATGTTGGAAGAACTGAATTCTCTATTTTAGCTCAGAATATTTCTGTTTGAGGGTTCAATATTGTTCTTCCATAGAGTCTAGCCTGCAAAAAGGGTGTGCTAATCCTCAAAGCAAGGTAAATAAACGCAGCCACTGACCTCTAAAATAACCACCCCTGAGCCTTTCCTTGAGGTATTTTTTCATTTGTATAAGGAAAACTAAAGGGTGATTGATTTGCCCTAAGCACTTAATCAAAATGAGCCCATCTCTCTGTAGTTTTGATTTTCTTTGTATTATATATTTACTCTTTTATAAGTTGTCCCAGAGCAAGTAGCTTAAATGTCATGTCCATCAAAGCATTCCTACTTGGTACACAGTAAAGAATAGCTGAATGCAAGAAATCACTTATCCCTTTGGGCAGAGATTGGAAATCCATGGCCTGCAGGATCTTGCTAGAAGACATGTCTCTGATACATTCAGTACCTTTTTTTTTTTTTTAATTGAATAAGTTAAATATTTATAAATAGGGTTTTAAATAAACATCTGAGTTTCTGGCTTTCATTGAAAACTTGAAAGAGCTGGCAATTCTGGCCTCATCATAACCTGCGGGTGGCATCACCAGTGGGAACTGAGTGGTGGCTGTCACACTTGAGACAGGACACTTTTTATTTATTTATTTATTTTTTGAATCTGCTTAGCTACGAAAGGCTTTCAAGTTTGGTACCCTTGCTTTCAAACCAGTTCTTAATCTTTCTATAAATAAGAACAAATAATGGTGTAGCTTAAATGCAGTATTTTTGCATTTGACAATAGTACACATTGTATCAACATATGGGTAAGACAGTGGTAAATAATTGAGTGAGATAGAGAGGTTAGGCATAAATAACTAATGAACAATAGAAAGTAATAAGTGCTGCTTTAGTGGCATTTCATCATACATATTTTTAATTTACATGAATTGAAATATTTAGTATGGTTACAGAAGACAGAAGATGGCCAGAAAGGAAGTGGGTAGTTAAAGAAGAAAGGTAGGTAAGTTGTGAGAGGAGAAAGAGTAGAGAAGGAAAGAAAAAGAAGTGCGATCGCATGGGTTCCACATCCACATCCATGTTTTCACCAGAATAAGTGTGATATGGTTGCAAATGAATCTTCTGTTCCTGCTATTGTCTCATTTATCTTGTGCCTCTCCTTCTGCTGTCAGAAGGAGATTAGATGTGAATTTTTCTGAACATCACGGCCTATCTGTTATTGTATTTGGTGTTTAACTGAATAAACAGGAATTTGTTTCCAATTTGGTAGAAAAACTATCTTGATTTGACTTAGGAATTACTGGTCTTTTTTATAAGGTCATCTTAAGAGTAATTTTGATTAAATTAATTTTCCTTTATATGCTGGCCTAACCCCATGCAATTTTTCTATGTATCGTTAAATCACTACGGCATACCAGAGAAAAGAGGTAAATCTTACCTTTAGGCTATGGATCTGGAAATGTTTCATAGAGGAGACAGCATTTTAGTGAAGACTCGAAAGACGGTGGAAATAGAGCAACATCTAGATCTGTGTTATCTAATATGATAGCTGCTAGTCACAAGTGACAATTAAAATTAATTAAAATGAGGAATTCACCACTCATGTGCACTAGCCACATTTCCAAAGCTCAATAAACTCTCTTGATTTATAACTATCCTGTGCAGAACATTTCCATCAAGCAGGTTCCTACATTTCTCTCTTCTGATGGTAGACGTAGGAAGTAGTTTGCATTATTGCAGGAGGTAGAAAAATTTTGGCTTCTGTTAGGGTATATAGTGAATAGTTAGCTTAGAGTACTTTCTATCTCTCCATCTTACCCTCTCTCAGTAAATTTAATTATTTTTCCTCCTGGAATCAAAACCTAAGCCAAATAATGCTAATTTCCTCAGAAATTCTGGAATTTTACAACTATTCAAGTTCTATACTAATTCCTCGTTTTTGTTAATGATTTGTGGAATTATTTAGCTGTTGGTACAAAATGGAAAACCAGTGTTGGAGTAAGCAGAGACATCTTTTGCCTAGGTATAAAAGAAAGAGGCAGGATAATTACTAATTACTTTAGAAAAATTTATATATATATAAAATATATATACTTATATATATATATATATATATTTTAAACATATATATATATTATATATATTTTATATTTATATAATATATATATTTATATATTTTATATATATATATATATATATATTATATATTTATATATATATATATATATATGTAATTGACCAAAGGTTTGGAAAAAAAAAGTATTTTGTTTGTTTTTAAATGCAGTTCGGAATTTTGATGTATACAGTTTATAGTTTCTCTTCATATGATTTATATGCCATGTTGATTTTTATGGGAAAATTGAGCCCAAGTGAAAGTGTTATATGTAGCTTTGCTGCATCTAAACTTTCTCTGGCTCTCATCCTTACGGTTATTCCTGAGTTAGTTATATTGGTTGTCACCAGAGACTACCAGTTTCTATGTCTTTTTGGCAGTTTTAGAGTCTTGTTTTGAATTATATACAGTCATAAGTTTGACAATGATATGTTACTGCTCAACCTAATGTTCTTTTGATCGTACCTCAGTGATAAAATATCTGTTGATTTGTGATAAATAATTAATAATTTTGGAGTTTTGGAGTTTTTTACATAGTGGTTTATATCCTGAGGACTAAAGAAAATTTGTCTAGCATGTAATTTATGTACAGCAAAATGAGGAGGAGCATTTCTTTAGCAGGATATTAAAACTTGAGTTCTAAAGTAACCTCTGGAGACCTTCCTTTCCCCATCTCACTCCGTTTTCTTAAAATAGATGTTACCTTTTTTTTTTTTTTTTTGACAGTTTCAGAGATTGGAATTTTAGGCAAGATTTTTTGTGTGTGTGCCAGAGTGGAAAGAGTAAGCCATCGTTGTGGTATAAGCTATGCAAATGTATTTTTTAAATGTAAAAATGCACATGTTTTTTAAAATTGATATTATCCTGCCAGTGGTTAGGAAGAGTACCCCTTTCGTCCAGGATATCTTTACCTTCTTCTGCTATTATTTTATCTAAGAAATGAAGACCAGTGAAGAGAAATGAAGAGAAGAAATTGACTTATTCATCAATTTATAGGTTGATGCTGCTATAAAACAACAAATTTCAAAATGACATTGGCTTCAATGTGATAGAAATTTATTTTTCTCTCACAAAAATTTCTGCCTGGAGTTGATATAGCTCTTCAAAGTTGGGGCTTTCATCTCATCTCATGTTTTAGACGGCTGCCATGACTTCCAGCATATGTCTTCATTTTGGCAGTGCTGGGAGAAGGAAGTAGATGACACCCACTTTCCTTCCAGGGCAGGACCTGGAAGTTATCCCTACCACTGTTACTGGGTTCCATTTGCAGGATTTTGATCACATGATCACAGCTAGCTAGCTGGGAGGCTGAGAAATAACTTTCGAACAGTCGTGATCTTGGCCCAAAATGAGTGTTCTCTAAAGGAATAAGGGGAAAATATATTAGAGAAGACGTTGCTGTTGCCACAAATCAACTCCTTGATTTCCATTCAACTCGCAACTAAATTATGAATCTTGCCATTGGTAAGACTGACATCAAAATGCCATTAATAATCAGGATTTGATTTTGGGGTTTATTTTGCTACTAGTAAAAACAAAAATCTTAATTTGACCACAAGGGAAAAATGAAAATAGAGGCTGACTATTTTGAAGGGCCTGCATTAAATACAGATGGAAGCAGGATTTCTACTACTCAGGAGCCATGTGTGAGAGTAAATATGTGAAGGATGCAAATGAAAGTTAAGAGAGGACATGTAAAATAACTTTAGCTGATTTTAGGTCTCGCGAAGTACGTGGGGTTCTAGGTAACTAATAATGGTCACTGAAATTTTTTAAAATCTCAGAAAGAAAAATATTTTTACTGGAGAATAAAAATGTTCTGCTTGAGGCCAGCCTTAGTCTCTAGTAGCAATAAAAGCCTGTGATATATAATGATGCTCATATTTCTTTTCAATAGCACTGTGGTAGAGAATGTAAATGTACCAAGTCGTATCTTGTGAAAGGAGGCAAAATTCAGGTCATTTTCCTTTTAGGCTTGTTTGCTTTTTCTCTGACATATTTATAATCTTTGAGTTTCTTTAGTCACCAGTTGAGGGCTTGGCAGATTTTCATTTTTTGAGAGAACTGTGTTCTTTCCTTTTAAGAGGAAACATAATTGAGGAAGCACTAGCAATGGATTGTCTGTCTGTATTTATATAAATTCCAGTTTCTGGTTTTACCAAGAAAGTCAAGGCTGTACATGTAAATTGAACCAACTTTTGTTGAGCTTCCAGTGTTACATACATACATATCAATATTAGCTAATGTATGTTAGGAATGTCTTGGCTTATTCATGTTGTTACTCAAAAGGTGTTCTATTCAGGAACGATACCTGCTTGTCTTTAGGTAGTTTTATTTACTTGCAGCAAATAAAGAAGATGGGATTCACATCTAAAGCTCAGTCTCTGTACTGGGAGACTTAGCCTTTGCTTCTATAGATTATTTAGTTAATTACATGTTGATATCTTCTTTGCAGTTGGCTACACTTATCTGGTTTGGTTCTTGTCAAGCTCATCCTATTTACAGCTGCATCTGCAAACTATTGTTCTACATTTTAATAGAAAGAATAGCATTTAGTAAGAACCCCTGTCTTATCTAACAGTATTAGCATTTCCAGCAGTGCATTTGTTTAGATCTTTTTTTAAAACAAACATATGTATGCTAAACATAATATAGCATGGAAAAAGGAGAGGAAAATGCCAGTGAACGCCTTCTGATGATTCCTGGGCATTACCAGATGGTGTGGTATTATAACTTGCCCCAGGGAGTGGTAGCACAGCATCCTGTTTCCACTCTGGGTGTGTGCTGCATTTGGGATCACCTATACATTTAATTTCTGTTCATTTCCTGCTGGAGATTTACACTAAAATCTGCTGGACAAATGTGTGTCATGTTAAATAAGCTTTAGAAAGTATACTCTAAACTGCCCTGAAATCAGGAACCAGCTAACACACTTTGATCTCCACGATCCCATTTCTTTGAGTTACACAACTCTAGGGGGTGCACATTCATAGATTTCAGTATGAATGGTATCCCTTGGGGTTGTGTAATAGCACGTCTCTGGTCACAGCCTTGAAATTGCTATGCTCATTGTAGTATGTTATAGCTAGAATAACTTTATCATTTATTGTCCAAGCTAAAACACTTTTGAGTGTGAAAGACATAACTGCAGCATAACACTTACGAACTTGGATTTTCCTGGGGAAAAAGGGCATTTATGTCCTTTTATTTGTGACAATTGGTATACAACCCAATTGGTTATTGAGGTAGGTTAAATAACTTTTTCTGTTTATAACATTTCTGTTGATACAACAAGGCAGTGAAACAAAGAAATCAAAGTGAAATATACTAAGAATGATTTCTTCTTTCCATACTGTGTATTTTCTAACCGAAGATGCATTTACTTTTGTTTCATGGCAATCTTTACAAAGGAGTTCAGAATGTTTCACTCTTCTATGTGTCCAAGTCCAAGTTTCTCCAGCTGCTAAACTGTTAATCTTATGTTGAATCCCACTGAGTTTTTTCCAATAAAATGTTCTGGAGAGTATTACTTAAAATGTCTTTCTTAAGTTCTTTAAATCTGATGTTGCCTTGCTCTCAAATTGCCAATTGCTGACTTTCATATAGTATCTCATTCCAAATGCCTTTTCTTGGATTTACATCTTTTTACATACTGGGTCCATTTCCCACCCCAGCTGAATGTTTTGCTCTTGCACATCCAGCTCTTCACTGTCTCTCAAATTGTTGATGTTCATACTGCTTCCACTGTTTTTTAATGGAAAAACTTAATTGTTTCCTCCCTTTCTTTCTATCCAGAATTTCCCTTTCTTCAAAGCTTATTATGAAGCCCCCTTCCTCTCTGGGGTGTGCCATGTAGGAGAGAGTGAAGTGATAATGAGTTATAGTAATGTCCTAGAATCATGTCCCAGATCCATCATTATGAAGAATTGTATAACCTGGGACTCAATTTTATTTTTGATAAGTTGGGTATAATATAAATCACTTCTTCACCCAGAAACAAGGATTAAATTTGGTAGTAATGGAAATGACTTTATAAATTATAAAATACTATATAAATCTTCATTGTTATTAGTCTCTTGTTTTGGGTCAGATTTTGCTTGTGTCCACCAATAATTTACGTACAATAGTCTTACCACCCTAACAATAGTCTGTAGAGCTTAAGAGCAAAGATTATATCTTACAATGTTTCATTATCCCCCAGCCATACCTAGAGAGCTGTGATGGGCACGTTATTAAATCTTGAGTATTCTGGGTCTATCCAAAATCTTTCTTCTTTAGCTTCATTTTTTCTGAAGAAGCTTGAAGTAAGGCTTCCTAAGTATTAAACTGGAGAGTTGCTTTTATTGTGGTTATCAGTCAATTAAGAATTCTTGCACAGCTTGATACTTCAAGGCTGAATAGCTCTCTGAGCAAACAATGCGACTAAGAAGGACATTCCAGACAGAGAGCATACCTGAGCAAAGGCAAAGAATCCTAACATCATGGCAAGGTAGAAAGTGTAAGGAAGTTTGAAATGGTGACAGAGCTAGATGATGATGTTGGTATTGATGGGAGCTGAGGTGTGAAAGGTTGACAAAGGCCAGATGCTGATGGGCTTATTGTAACCATCCCAATGGGAAGATAGCGAAAGATTTGGGAATGAGATGTCAAGTATCAAATAGGAACTGTTAAATGGATTAATTTAATGTGGTCACTTATAGAACATAGCAAATAAGAATGTTTTGTGTTGTTACCCGACAAGTAACTAGGTTTTTGTCAATGACATGGGAAAGAATTTATGGATAGACAGCAAAGGCAATGAAGCAACAGCTCAAGTTTGTTGGGAGCAAAATACACTTTTAAAAGTGGAAGTACACTCAGACCAGAGAGCAGGCAAGCTCAGAGGTAGCTGCCCCACCTTGTTGTGGGGTTAGGGGTTTTATCTATTGATCTAACCAACAGGTGGACTACTCATGATCTTGAGTGGGCTCTACGTAGAAAGAAAGTGGTTTTTCTTGGAATCAGGGAAACACCCTTTTTATTGGTCTTGTTTGGGTTTTTTGGAATGTTAATGGCATCAGATGTAAGATGGGTACGGCCTTAACCACAATGATAATTTATTATAATCTTATAATAGCTATATAATGAGGAAAGAATTAGATCAAAGGTGAACAGGGTCTGATCTACGCATGCATCTTTATGGAAAGACTACCTGTGTCTCTGGGTTAGGATGTTGTGGGCTTTGAGTTCCTTTAAGACCTATCAGAACTCATGGTGACCAAGTCTGTGCCTCGTGGGTTTCTCACCTTCCTGCCCATATTTATCTGACTACTCTAACAATAAGATAAGCCTTTCATATGTAACTCACATTTATTATTTATTTAGAGACTTGGTATTCAGGGCACAGCTGTACATTATAAAACCTACCAGGATAAGCTTATGATTAATATCTCTGTTATTCAGATTGTATACTAGCAGATGCTAGTTGTACTGTGATCAAGAATAGTAAAGATGTGATAATAGATGGGATCTTATAGGAATTTATTTAGCAGAGCAATTAAATAAAACAGCCATGTTCTTATGTTACATGTTATAATTTTAGCATTAATGGAGTCTCATTGACTAGGTTTCTACTTCTGGAGTAGGAGTTACTCCTTTAAAGATGGATGTTTTGAGGGTTTTTTTTTTTTTTTCTGTACATTGATATGTAATTAATTATAGGAAAGATTATTTTTACTAATTATCTTCTCAGTCTTTTCTCTTTGCTTTTTAATACATCCATACACACTGTAAGATTGTTAACGAATTGAGCACAGCACAATACAGTTAACCCTTGGTCAATGCAAAGATCAGGGGACCCTTGCAGTTAAAATCTGCTTATAGCTTTTGACTCCCCAAAAACTTAACTGCTGATAGCCTATTTGTTGACCAGAAGCCTTAGCAGTAACATCAGTAGTTGATTAACACGTATTTTGTATGTTATATGAGTTATGTATTGTATTCTTATAATAAAGTAAGCTAGAGAAAAGAAAATGTTAAGAAAATCATAAGAGAAAATGTATAGTATATATCAATAAAGATCTGCCCATAAGTGTACCTTTGCGGTTAAAGCCCATGTTGGTCAAGGATCAGCTGTGTAAGCTTTTTACCAACATCTGCTTTTGAAACCTTTACCTTAAGTATTTAATCTAAAACATCTGCTTAGTTGTCTGCCTTGCTAATCAGAGTGATGAAAATATTTTGCTCATTTTCATTAATCAAATAAGTATAACTGACCATTCTAACATTGAAGAAAAATAGTTTTCTCCAGCTTCAAAGAATAGTAAAATACTTCATTCCATTTTTCTTTCATGAGAAATACAGAGTAGGAGGCTTTGAGATAATTTTCCTAAAATATCAGACTCAGTGCTGCTTTTTCACTGCAATCAGCACCTCTTCTATTGAATGTTTATATTTTGCAGATATCATTGAATACATGATATATATTCTAAATTTTATGGTGGTGCCTTATGATATAAATATATGAAAGACCTAAGTTGCATCATGTAAAAGTAGTTCACATTGTTAGTTTTCACACTGAGATTAGGAAATGTGCTTTAAAAAAGTTTCCTAGAAGTATAAACAAAAATATATTGTTTGTCCATGATAAATTTGAACAAACATTTTCAGTTTTGTGATAAAAATGTATTTATGTTCTCAGAGATAAGTCTTAAAGAATGCATGGAACATAAAATATACTTTGTATTTAAATGTTCGGTCTTATCTTCCTTTTCTTATTGATTTCTCAACATATGAAAAGGCTTAAAAATTTTTTTTCAAGTAGAATTAATGGACTTTTTGGCTTCAAATACTTGTTTTTAAGTTGCATTCTAGTTGGAGGAAGTTTCTTAATAGGGTTATGTCTCTTTTTGTTACAAAGACAACTTTCTATTTTAGAAAGTAGGGCTAGAATAATGAACATTGGATTTTATTTTGAGTTTTCTGAACTTGTTTCTTTTTGAGTTTCTTTGGAAAAAAACTTGCCTTTTCAATTACAAATATTTTCTGACCTTAAGTAACTTGATTGCTGATACAAAGTCTATTCTCATTCAGAGTAGGTGAAAATTTCCCAAGTTGGATGTGAACAAAAGCAAGATTAAAAAAAAAAAAATCAAAACGGCAGAGGATTGCAGTTGATGATCAAAGTTAATAGGGTTTCAAATGCTGAAAATCTCTCTCTAAAACTTTTTTCAAATTAAATTTTTGCAGTTATCTTGCAGTAATTTGAATAAGGGAAGGTTTTTATTGCTAGGAGAGTGGAAAAACCAACTGTCCTATAGTACCTTTTGAGAAAGGAATTCTTTGTCACATTTGAATAGAGTTTGTGTGTGGAATTTGTTCTTTATTATTTTTTTCAACAGAAAAAAAATCAACAAATTGGCAGTTGGTTGTAAGATTTTCTCTTTGAAATACTGGATGTTGTGGGAGAAAACTACTGCCCATCTTAACAAAGATGCTAATTATATTCTTAATTCTTCTTGGTTGCCAGTGGGATGCATTTTATTTGTTGTTTCTCCGGGACAGAAGTGATTACTAATTATGTATCACACTGCACTGAAGAAGTGGGCCATTTGGTTTCTTTTCTTTTCTTGTTTTCCCCTCCAGAGAGGAATGCGAGGGGAGGGGAGTGTAGGAGGTTTTAGTGGGGCTGCTCATCCCCTGCATGTCTGGGCTGCTTCCCTAATTTGCATGGGTACCTTGGGCATTGTCGTGTTGGACGTGGTAGCTTGATCTCTTCTTTAGTTTAGTGACCCTTGTCATCTTGCTGTTCATTCCTGAGGCCTGTTTAATGCTAATTAGGCCTTCAACCAGTTGCTGTTTACAACTGTGTGCTTTAGAAAGCTGGGCCCTCTCCAAAGACCACATTGGTGGTCTTATACGACTACTATGAGACCCCCATTCCCAGAGAAAAGCCTCTTAACATTTCTATTTATGTAGAGATATGTGGCAATCGAATCATTAATGTTATAAACAAGCACATTGAAGAACTGAATTTTTGGCCTTAATGCTTCTTAATGATGGTTGGATATTCTTTAGGACACTGCTTTGATCCTTATTCTTGGAGCCCTACAAAATAGATCATTTCAGCTCTCACGTTAACATGTGAATTGTGAACATTGGATAGGAATGCTGAAAAAGTGAAGACAGGTTAAATGACCCCAAGTTAAGGGAATCGTTACAATATTGTTATCTACTGTTTGATAAAACTGATTGAACAGACAAAAAGTTCTGTGGACCTCATGCATAACATGTGTTTGATCTTGGTCACTAAAGGATCCGGAATTTATTACTGGCTTTATTTGCTAGATGTCATATCTGTATTGCAGCTGAGAGTTCTGTGGGCCCTCCTGGTGTCTGGCTGATGGAAGAATCAGGAATTCATTATAGACCTCTTAGACCAATACTGCCTTCTGCCATTCTTAGCTTATAGGAGCCTTAACTGAAGCCACTGCAAGTCAAAGACCTCACGCTCGATCACTTTGGAGAGCTGTTTACAAGGCCACTTTTTGAAACACAACTTCTAGTCACTGAACCACGTTGTCTCTGAAAAGAGGACAATAGAAAGAAATTTGTGTTCTGTGGACATTGATATTCTCTACCCTTTCAAGACTAAGTACAATGTAGAAGACTGTTTTAAAGTCAAGATTCAAGGTTTATGTGATACACAATAATTTCGAGTCAATTCTGAGTAGCTTCATTATTCCTAATTTTGATAGTGTGACATATTTATTGCAATGAAATTAACAAAAATTATTGAATGTTCTTTTTTGCGTAGAAAGAGTATGTGGAGTTTATGGGGGGAAAATTCTTTCATTTGGTCTTTCACGAGCATAATAAATCTCTTGTTGAAAGGCTGCTTAGCTTGATAAACTTGTTTATGTAGTTTCTTTTACAATGAAAATAGGGTACATATGAATTTTTGATTAAAAATGCTTCAATTAAGGGCAAATGACCTTGGATGCTAAATGGCTTTGAATAACTTCTTAATTTGGGAGAAAATTAATAGGCACTAAAAAAGAAGTAAGGTAGGTCATTTAAAAAGAAGTCCTTAGAGCAATTCATGGCATTAGAGGATAAATCTATTTTCTTGTTGTTGGGCAGGTTTTCAGATTTTAAGTAATTTTTTGGTAGCTCTTTTTACAAAAAGGTGTGTGTGTGTGTGTGTGTGTGTGAGAGAGAGAGAGAGAGAGAGAGAGAGAGAGAGAGAGAGAGAGAGAGAGAGAGAGAGAAAGGTGGGGGGAGGAGAGAGAAAGAGGGAGAGGACAGACACACACTCAGAGTGGCCCTGAGGCCAGCTTAAAGATGCTCCTTTGCCTCTTGTCCCTCAGCTTTGTCTGTCTTTCAAATACAAACAAGAAGGGGATAAATAGAGACAGACCTTCTCCTTCATAGAAATGTGAGTAGGAATTGTGATTGTGCATTTTGCTCTAGTAGGTCATTGATTTTTCTCTCTACCTAAGTTCTCATACTTCTAAGTGAGAGACTGACACTTAGGATTTTTAATCTGGTTGGAAGAATGGTTATGGTGTGAAAATTCAGAGGCAAAGGGCTCACTACCAAGTTGTCATTTCATGAAGAGTCTATCTTTTTGGTTTTCCCCGCCACTTGAAGGATTGATCCTCAAGGAGATGATTTTGTCTCAAAGGTACAGACCTGTACAGCAAATGAAATGAAGGAGTGGAGGAGAAGGCTGAGAAAGAAGACTGACACAGCAGTCAGCCAAGATGGTTCTTCCTAATTCTTGGTTTCCTCTGCCATTAAGACTGAGATTGCACCCCTAGCCACTTGCAATGTTATAGGGTTGTGGTAAATCAAAATGAGATCATATTTTTAACTACTCTCTGCAAGTTTTTTAATGTGATGCACAAAGATGATTAGAATTATGATTACAACCATGTTTTACATTAATTACCTTGAACAGATACAAAAATGTAGAGGAGGCCTGTCTGTATGCTGGAGTAGATATTCTTCCCCCACCCTTTATTTTTTATCAGTTTGCCCTATCATTCCAAAAATTGGGGAACACACATATAACACATATAACGCATATAATAGTAGTAATGTGTTTTCTTTATTACAAGCCTAGAAAATAGAAACCAAAATGAAGAGATACAGATGGAAACTTCAGTATATATCTTTTATACCCCAGTTATTACCTTGTACTAACTTTCTTCCTGTGGCGTCGTGTCCCCTTTAATGGCTTTGGCTAGGGGGATTGTATCCTGGAGAAGATGGCAGTGTTAGAGGAGTATCTGCATATTTAGAAAGTAGAAATGGTACCTAACGTTATCACTGTATGTTATTCTTAAGTATATCCTTTATGTAAAGTTGAGTGTTAGGCTGATGTAATTGCTATGCTTCTGTGGTATGATAAAATTGGTATTCCCTTCCACCCTGTCAGAAATTAATAGAGGGCCACAATTTGATCCTGTCATGTTTTCTGCTTTACTGTCAATAGCTGGCTGAAGTTATGGACATCAAAAGGAAGCAACACTCTAGGCTTTCTTTCTTAAGCATCTTAAGGCCACCTCACTTTCCACATTCCAGCTTTAGGTGAAGACTGACTTCCTGTTAACTTCCTTCCATCTGGAAGTTTGAAAGTGGTTAGGAAATGTGGGATTAGCATTTTGTCAGAGTAATTCCATGCTTCATTGTTCAGTTTTTGAATTTTTCCCGGCAAGTATTTACCTGGAGTTAATAGCATGTTAGCTTTCTTAGTGGAAACTTCAGCTTTATTACAGAATTTTGCCCTGGGGCTTTCAGAATGTCATCAGTTTTTCTGTGCCTGTGTGCGTGCGTGCATGCGTGTGTGTGTGTGTGTGTGTGTGTGTGTGTGTGTTCTAGTTACTCTAGATTTTTCTGAAAATAACAGGTTATAATTTTTATTTTTTTTCCAATTTTTTTTTTTAATTTGGGGATGATAAGAACGAATAATGGAGTGTTATTACCTGGCACAGAAGGGAAGAGATTTGCTCCTTGTGGTTTTGTTTCTCTTAAGGGTACAGTGACATAGTATTCATCAAGATCCAGGTCAATGGAAAGGGCTCAGTTTTACTTTTTAGGTTCTTCTTAGGACCTGAAACTACTAGAGAATTTTTGGCCACCAATACATTAGACTGGGAAGATGTAGAGGGAGAATTCTATGTGGCTTGGATTTTTTGTCAGAGTTTGGAAATGCTACTAGAAAGGAGTTTTCCTATCCTGAGCTTAATTCTGAGCCTTCTTATTCTTTCTCTTGATATCAGCTATTTTAATTTTAATCATAAAACAAAACAAAACAAACCAGAGCATGTTCTTCCTGTACTGGGATGTGAAAATTTGACTTCCTTTTTTATGTATCATGTGAATATTGTTTGCTTTACCAAGTCACTGGCAATAAATTTTTTTGTTTTTAGACAAGGAAACACATTTTGTTAAAAATTGACTGGCCAATAGTCTCCTGCCTCCCATGATTGAATTGTATGAAAATGTGTGAATTTAAGGATCCTTTTTGGCATTTTGTAATGTTATCACTTATATTTTATTAATTCCTATTTTTAAAAAATCTATTGAGTTTGTTCTTATCAATATCATTTCCTACATGGTTTGTCCAGTGATGGAATTTTTAAAACTAATTATTAATTTTGCCAACAAATTGAAAACTATTATATACTTATAATTATTTTCTTGATGGATAAAATTGCCAAAGAGACTGTTCTATCTCCCTTACCCCGCTCTTTTTTTTAGACAGAGAGAACTTGGTTCTCAGATGCAGAATTTTAAGTTTTTATAAGAGATGTACTTGTTTATCTCTCTCTCTCTCTATCTCTATCTGTCTATGCATGCATACGTGTGTGTCTGTGTGTCTGTGTGTGTGTGTGTGTGTGTGTGTGTGTGTGTGTGTAGAGAGAGGGGGGATAGAGAGAAGGGGGAGAGAGAGAGAGAGAAAGAGAGAGAGAGAGAGAGTCAGTTAGTCAATTGGTTGTTAGTGCCAATTCACTGCCAACAGGAATCCCCAAATTGCAAAATTGGGGTACACTGAATAAGGAAACTTTATTTGGTACAAACAGCTCAATTGTGATATAGCACAGCTGTGAGAATAGCATGACGGTTCAATGATGAAACAGCATGGTTGTGGAACAGCACAGCTGTGAGGTGGCCCTGGGCAGGCCCCTGTCCTGCTAGACAGCTCTGTTCTAGTCTGCTCCAGGGAGACATCTTTAGTGTTTCAGCCCTAGTTGGGGAAACACAGTCTTTGCTTTTCTTTGGAAGGGGAAGTGTGCTCCTGAGTTGGTGGGAAGGTAACTTATATAGAGAGAAGTCCTGCCCCTGGTCTCTGATTGGTCTGTCCTCATGCAAATGAGGACTTCAGGTCTTAGCAGTTTGGATCAAAAAGCACTATCCTTGATTGGTCAGAATGGAGCTACTCTGATTCATCAGGGAAGATGCTAATATGGAGTATAGCTACATAGCTCCAATTGGATGGGGAAAGCTTCAGTCATATTGGTTAAAATATAATTCTGTAACTCCTTTATAAGGGCTGGCTCTGATATCAGGAACACAGTGTAGAGGGGCAGGTCTGTGCAGGTTTCTCCCTGAAGCATGGCTTGCGTAAGAGGCGCCTGTTTAGAAATGGTTGCTAGGCTCTGTTTTTTGTTTGTTTTTTTTAAAATTTGAGCCCAGTTAGCCAGCAGGAGTCCTTTTTTGTAGGTATTTTCTTTCTCAGGTTCTAGTATATGTATGTGCATATGTATATATATATATACATGTATATGTGTGTTTACATATGTGCATGTGTGGATACATGCATGTGTATATGTGTGTTTGTGTTTGCGTATACACACATATATCCATGTCTGTCAGCCTGTCTAGCTTTTTTTGCTGTATACTTTAAGGAGACTTCAGAAGATAGAGCAGCAACAAAGGGAATGTTTATTGCCACATTATTTCAGTGTCCCAAATGCCCTAAAGAAAATAGTGACATAGAAGAAAAAAATGATTGTCTATCACCATCAGACTTGAACTGCAGACCTAAAACCTGGTTTTCTTTGTTATTTTAGGATTATCTAGTCTTCATGATTCTAGAGACCAGGACTCAGAGCTGACTTATTGGAGGATATGGTTCATTTTGGCAGATATTTGTTAAATATCTGGTAGATAGAAGGCCCTGAGTCAGAGTTTATGTTGGTGTTTCAGTTTAAGATTTAAGTAAAGGTAGTTGTCCCTCAGTATCCACAGGGACTGGTTTTAGGGCCTCTTGCAGATACCAAAATCTAATGATGCTCAAGTCCCTTATATAAAATAGCATAGTATTTGCATATGACCTATGCCCAGCCTCCTGTATACTTTAAATCATGTCAAGATTACTTACAATACCTAACACAATGTAATTGCTATGCAAATAGTTGTTATACTGTATTGCCAGGGAATAATGGAGAGGAAAAAAAGTTTGTATATATTCAGTATAGATGCAACCAGCAACCGTTATGGGCCTAACACATTAGCAACAATGTAACATTTTCCCCCAAATATAGTCTGTCTGGTTGATTGAATCCACAGATACAGAGAGCTATTAAAATTCTGAGTGAGGCCAGACTGCTTTGTACTATATAACCTTTCTGATTTTTAGATATCTTCCCAAGTTTTGGTCACTGCAGTGACTACTGGCTTTGAGGTTTTTTCAGTTTTTTGCCTATATAATACAGGAAGTTAAGACACTCTGATTACCTGATTGTTGTTTTGCTGATATTTTTCTCTTTTCCTGATTTCTCTGTGTTCTGTTTACTGAGGTTTCTTTTCCGTTAAAAAGTAATGGGTCAGATCATCCTATATGTATCTATCTACATGTGTGCAAAGTGTTAGAAAAATACAAAGAAACTTCTAACCAACTTTCTTCAAAAAATTCCCATCTACTTGAGAAATTATGAGGAACGCACCTGGAAAGGTAATTGTCTCCACTTCACCTCAAGTTAAATAACAATATAAGCTGTAATGGAAAGATGTCACTAGGTGTGGTGCATTGTATATTGCCCAGTAAATTGTAGTGGCTCTCACAGTTCAGAAGTGGGGATTATTTTCTTTCTTTTATTGAAATCATTTTATTCATTTTTACACAGAGATCAGTGGTACTGAATTAGTTCCCTGCAATTTGTATCTTGAGAATTTTTTCTACCAGCTGGTATTTCAGATAGAAAACTAGATCTTTGGTTAAGTTTTGGAGGAAAAAAAAAAAAAAAAAAGAACACCTGCCATTATTTTGAAGCAACACTGATGAGTTGGTATTTAAATGTTGACTTTGCAGACTCTCATTTACTGGGAATCCCTTGATTAGAATATTGCTTTCTACATCTTTTCTCTTTGTCTCCAGCAGCAACCAGCGGTACAGGCTTGGCATCTTTGAGTGTAAAATATCTCAAGCCCCTTAGAGCTCTTATTGAGAGAAATTTTCCTTAGTCTCTGCGAGTACCTTGTAGTGGGAAGAACACCAACGAGCTCCAAGGGATCTTGTGATTTTTTTTTTTTTTTTTTTTTTTTTTTTTAACCTTCTTAGGACATTTTTACTCTTTAGTTATGCTGTAGTTGATTTATGTATATGGCATTTAAAAACGAATTCCTCATACCTATTTTCTTATTACAAGCTAGAGAAAATGAAAAGTGTTTAATTTGTTTATTTGTCTTTATCATGCTAAAGAAGCCAGTGTAACGATACAGTTTGTGTTCAGCCCTAACAATGTTTTGTTTACTCGGTGAGCTTCCTCAGGCTGTTTCTTTCTCATATATTATGTTTGGTTGAGACTTGGCATTGTACATTTTAATTATCATACCCAGTAGAGACTGGTAAAAATCTTTCTCATATTTATATTTTTATTATCGATTAGGTGAAGCAGGTTTTTCTTTTTATTGTTTTCTCTATTCTGTGTTTTTTTTTTCTCTCCCAGAGTTAATTTTAGATGGTATGAGAATGAGATGGCAAAAGGATATCATTTATGAAATGTCATTGGACTTATTTTCTGAACTGAATTTTACTTATATGAAATGGTTCGTTTGCTGTTTTAACTGTTTCTGAGTTGGAAAGGAGATACTATTAAGGAATTGTTTGTATTATTGATGTTTAGACTTACTCTTAAAGGGTTTGAATAATACAGAAACCATCTATATGTAAATGAATTTATATTTTTCCCTGTAGTGCTAGTATAGTATTTGTTAAATCTTCCCAGACTATTGCTTGCTAGGTTTGCTTCTTCAAGTTTTTGTATCCCCTATAGTTATTTTTTTACCTAATTCATTTTATTATATCATCTCAGATTCGTATTTATATAATTCTTTTAGCTGATTAAAAACAGATATTGAATGTTAAATATTTTTAAATGAACAGTGGGTTAACTTTTCTTTCTTTGCTCTATCCTTGTAAAGTGTCCTATTTTGAGAAGGTAATATGTGCTTTCGAAAAATGGCATTCGGTGTAATATAGGAATTGACTTTTTGCAGTGTCCCAATGGTGCTCTAATGACTTCTTTATAAAATGTCTGTCTTGCGTTTCCTTTAAAAAAAAAATCTTATGTATTTTAAATATGTCTGTCTTGCGTTTTCTTTAAAAAAAATCTTATGTATTTTAAATATGACTTGATTAAAATCACTATTATTATATTATATAACATTTTGGAAATATCTTCGTAAAATGCTTTTTATTTTGGGAGGTTTATTATAGCAATATTATTCAAGTACAGAGATGACATAACAGTACTTATTCTGACTCTTTATATAGATATTTGGAATACGGGAGATAATTATTTTCTCACAAATTCAATGGAAATATTAATTCTTACATCATTGCAGATACTTATAACTACTAGCAAAACTGAGGTTAGATGGCATGTAATTTGTCTAGGATTCAGTTCTCATGGTTACATGATTTTTTAATAGCACTGTCTGATAAGCTAGGAGCAACAATAAAGCACATAGCAAGGTTGCTTAGATGGGGGATTGGCAATGCTGGGATTGTAAATATGTCCCTTCTCCCCTTTGAAGTCCCCTTACCAACCTCCCCCCCCCCCAATTAATTTTCCATATTACATGCTCCTTTGTATTCTGGAGGTCTCTTCACCAATTTATAATTTGTTTAGTTGTAATCTCCCTAGTATGAGAAAAAATTACTAGCTTAGTTTGCGTTCTTTTTTTCCCTCCAGGCCCTGCCAGACCCCTTCTATGTTTAAGAACTAACAACCCCACCTTTTGTCCTGACACTTCAGGTCTCTGGATTATATGTGTTATAATTATGTCCTTAACACGTCCTTGCACTCACAGCAAGCTCTTCACTGCTCTTGGGTTCTTTGTCTGTTCTGTCTCTTCTTTTTCCAGAGTTCTGGAGTTCTCAACCCGTGCAGCTTTTCTCTCTCTTCACTTTCAGAATCAAGGAGTTCTGAAATGACTTTTCAAGGAAATTCTGTTCCATATTTGTCTGTCACCAGATGTTCCTAACTCGTGGATGTTACAGCCCCTTTCAGATGATAAAGCGTTTGTTGCTTTTGCCAAATGGCTTCCTAAAGTCTTCAGATTTATTTCTTTTTTCTTCTTGAAACCAGCCACTGAAGCATAGGGTAAACAAAGTGAAATAGGTCTTCTAATCTTGTGAATAGCAGGTGTAGGAAATGGGGCTTCGCCAAGCAACCAGGCCATCTAAAACAGCATCCGTGAAAGGGAAGAATTGCGACCTGTGGGCTATACTTATATATATGCTGAATTCCAGAATTTAATAAAGAGGGAGAATGAGTAGGTTTAAGTATCCTATAATAGTCAAGAAACATTTCAAATGAGACATACAGATATGTGGACACATGGATTCTATAAATAAATATTACTATGATGAATTAATGCCATTATTTTTTCTCACCTAGTATGAACAATATAGATTTGAAGTAAAATGCCATGCCTGATTTAAAATTATGTAGAAATATTGACTACGTTAGGCTCTCTACTAGGATGTGCAAACTCTGGTTCTTGATCACTGCTGAAGAAACTATAGTGATAAAAGAAGCTAGGGAATCTCAAGAAATTTGTGCAGTTAATTTGCTACAGAAAAAAATCCCGACTGATGGACATGTGTTTCATCTTCCTTTCTTTGAATGTAATCTTAAGTCCATTGTAAGGTCATGACAGAAATCCATAGAATAAGTCTGTGATAACAGCTTTCAATCTGCTATTTGTGTCTATTGAATTTGCTTTTCATATTTAATCTGTGGAGTAGGCAAGACAAGTATTATTAATATCCTTCATTTTTGCAGAGGAGGGAAGTGCTTCAGAAGATGAGTAAACTGCTCAAGGTCATTCATAGGCCTAGAAAAGTCCTCTTGCAATGGAGTTGCTAAATCCTTCCCCTCTGAAGTTGGTATTTATCAAGAAGAAAAGCTTTTTATCACTTTTCTTATGATAAGGAGCATAGCTCCCACTTATGTTAGTGTGTCTGATCTTATCTTTACAAGTAGGTGTCTGTCTTAATTTAACCATTAGCCTTCATAATTAGGCTAGAAAAGTTGTCTCATCTTTAACTATCCTTTCTACATGACTTACTCTCTAATTAGTCATTTCAATAAGGTGTGTTCCCATATTGTACAATTCCAGTTCTTGAGCTTTTTAATTTTCCATGTTGCAAGGGTGTTTTATTTTTATTACCTCTGAATCATTTTGTTGTTGTGCCAGTACAAGTTTTCATTGTGTTTACTTTAGGCATTGCAATAACCTCTCATTTATTCTCTGCTACCAGTCTTAAATTTAAAAAAAAAAAAATCTGTGTATCTGTCTGTCTATCTAATCTATATCACATTGCTCACCTGCTTAAAAGCCTTTGATTATGCCATAGACCAGCAGTTCTTAAATTATTGTCACTGGACCAGCAGTGTAAACATTTTTTGGAACTTGTTAGAAATGCAGATTCCCAGACCTCACCCTAAACCAAGTGATTCAGAAATCCATGTTTTTTACAGCCTTCCAGTGATTTCGATATACCCCACAGTTTGAGAACTACTGCTGTAGGTAATGAGACAAAAAGTCCATGCTCCTTACCAAGTATGTGGGGCCTTTGACAGGCTTCTGCCTCAGTTTAATGGTCAATGCTCTAAGCTTTGTCATCATTACTTACCTTCTCTGACTGTCACTGTTTTAGACTTTCTGTCATTTTCAGAATGTGACATATATTTCCATGCCCTGTGCTTTCCTAAGCTGTTCTGATTTGGTCAAGAGTGTTCTTTTTCACTCTTACCTCACCATGATTGATGAATTCCCACAGAAGCAAAATATAGTGAAAAGAGTATGAAAAAGCTTGATATAAAATGTGTCTACTGGCATGTACTTGATTTGTTTACTCTTAGCATAACTTGTCTTATCTAAAAATAGTGATAATGATTTGTTAGCATCATTATAAAGACAGAACGAGATACTCTGTATAAATCACCTATCATATTTTGTAAAAATGTTCAATATTACAATTTTTCTTGAGAAATATACATAACAAAATTAATCATTTGAAAGTGTACAGTTTGGTGGCATTCAGTACATTTCACAGTGTTGAGCAACCATCACCTCTGTCTAGTTCCAAAACATGTCAACATTCTCAAAGGAGACCCCGTACCCACTGAGCAGTAGTAACCCCCTAGTTCTCCTCTCTCCCCGCACTGTTACTTTTGCATGTTCTTTTCACATGATAGACGAGTTCATCTTTGACTTTCTAAAGATACAGAGTGCTTTGCTGCGTTGTGTGTGTACAATTCATGTTTTAATTATGGTAAATTAAAATGCAGTGAGTATGTAATCAGACAACAGAACATGGTCAAATTTTGCCAAATGAAATTACTATATGTTGTACATTGTTGTATTTACTTTGTGATTTCCTAAAGTGTGCTGTATTTTTTTTTACTTTAGTAGGCCGTCTTATGATAGAATGAGTACACACATACACATGCAACCATTTTGGTGTTTAATGACACAACGGCAGAAAGGTTAATTATTCTGAATAGTTTGCACTGTATCCTTACTACATAGATATTTACACAAATCTCACTATTGGTGATGCAAGTGATAGAACATTACTCTCTGTTTTAGGAAACCCTCTCTTTCATCTTCTGAGTCTTAGGTTCTTAAGCTCTCAAAATAATATTTAACATTTATAAAGGACTTTGTATTTTCTGTAGTTCCTTTATTTACACGGCTCATTTAATCTTTCTCCTGGGATAATAAAATAATTAACTAAGCCTTATTTTTAAATTAAAACACATCTTTGGTTCTAAATTTAGGTACAGATTTAGTTTGAAAATAATAACTTCTGAAAAGCATTATTTAATGTTGATTGAATTTTCCAATGAAATGATACAAATCCAATTTATCCCTAATATTTTATATGCAGAGAAACAAGTTTTCATTCTAAGTGACTAAATTAGTGTTACTATCTCAATGACACTTGATTTCACATTAAAACTACTAATTGAAATAAGGAATTAGCAGCATGAGGATTTAAAGAATTTTCACACATCTTCCTGTGCTAGTCAGAAATGACTCAGGAGTTAGTAATTTGGTGTGGGGATGGGAATAGGAGTTTTTCAAGTTGGAACACTGGAGCTCATTAGCATCTTTCAAACCCTGATGCCGTTTTGTTTCAGATAGATTTATTACACTGTCTTTCTCCTCAATTCACTGCAGTGTGTGAAGGCTCAGTTGGAACCAACAAAAGAGATATATAACCCTTGAACCAATTAGCATAGCTTACAATGTTCTTAATAGGCTTATCTACTGTATACGAGACTTGGGAAAATGACTTAACTTTTATGCTTCCTTGATCTCTAGGGAAGTTTTTCAGCATCAGCTGCTTTGTACCCACAATGTAAACTTCACATATTTGATTTTCAGCTCTCTTATAGAAAACCTTCTTTACAATTTGATGGCTCCAGGGTGCCGTAGTCACTTACTTGCAGCTATTCACTTATTTGCACAGGGTCTGTTGATGCGTGAGAAGAGGGCACATGTGACTTGGTCCTGGGGCAACTCATTGCCCTTGGCCGGCATGTGGGACAGGGCACAGGCCTGCAATTTGTTCAGCTAGTGCCGACTCCTGGGGCGCACGCCTTCTTTCCAACTCTTTCCTTTAGCCTTTGTCCTCTCTCTTTTTATTGCTTGTCATTGAGCTTTGGTTCCTCTTTTGTTCTTGAAAGGTATAAATGATGCACATTTCCCCTCTTCTACTACATCTACAGTCCCACACAAAAAGGGTTTCTGTTGGGGGAAATAAATTGAGGTATAGTGTTAGTGACATTTCATAGAACAGGCCAACCTCTGCCTTACCTAGAAGATATTGATTCCACAAACAAGTGGAGGTCTGTACCCCTTGTGACTTTAGCTGTTACAGGTTTTAAGTAAAGGAGTCTTATGGTTTTACATTGCGCTATGTCCAAAGAGCTATTTGCACTCCTACTTTTTATAAAGGCTTCTATTATAAACATATGAAAATGATACTTCAATTACCGTTACATATGATATTCCAATGTATGATAATATATGATAATCCAACTTGAGAAGGTAAATTTAACTACCTCTTGATGGTAAATTTGTTAAGAGATTAGAGTAGGAAGCCAGTTATTGACTGACTTCAGGCATGCTAGCTACTTAACTACTCTGTTTTTCCATCTGTAAAAAAAAAAGAGGTAATAATCATGGCATCCTTGTGAATATTCATATAAAGCTACTGGTGACAGTCTCTGCTCCTCTGCCTGGTAGTAAACACTCAAAAAGGTAGCAGTGATGCTGAGGAAAAGCTTTTGCGAAAATACAGAAAAGGAGCAGGAATGTAAGACATGGAAAGCAACATGGAATAGTTCATTAAGGAATTTCTTGAACCAGAAGAAGTGAGAAAGTTATATGGTAAGGCAGCCTGTTCATTTAATAAATTTTATCAAATATAGAAAACTTCACCTACATCTTGATTTTCTGGTCCTATATTCAGCCTAGTATATGTATCTGAGAGGTAGAGATAGGGGTTACCTTATGTGAATTTGGTTTCATGTAAAGTTGGTTTCCACGACATTTCCACAACAAATCTCCAAAGTTTACAGTTGATTATGATTAAATAATTTCCCCTCTTTCACCCCTCTTATATTGTGGATATAGGTTATGTGTTATCAGTGATGATTTTCACCTTTCAGAAGTGATAAGATGTATTGGAATACCAAGTGCCTTCTAAATGCCAACCTAAAACAGTGCCAGCCACATGGGAGACACTCTCTGTATCTTTGATGAGTATGAGAGGCCTCCTTCCCGTGGGACTTTTGAGTTGTTGGATTTTAATAAGATGGGATGGGGTAGGGGCGAAGTTTTCTTTGGAGGAGAGAGTGTTCGTAGCTAAGGTGGCTTGGCCAAACTCCTTGCAGCCCTGTATTTAATTGAAAGCACTAAGCACTACAGAGGGGGAAAAAAATAGAGCTGGTTACTAAGGTATCGTGAAACAAGGCTGAAGAATGATTTTATTTGCTGTAAAAAAATAAGTTTTATAATAGACTGATCCCAGCTGAAGGCTCTAGTAATCAATTGCACTCTTTGGCTTTTGGGTTTACTAGTGAAAAATTTTCAGGGAAAGCTAGTGGAATTTACTCTAACATATATAATGACCAATTATTTTTGGTCCTTTACATATATTTTAACTTACTCAACAGCTTCTTTTATCTTTTGGTGGTAAGAATTGATAAAAATAACTTCAGCTTATTTAAGTAGTTGGTCTAAGAATAACTTTGTTAGTGTGGATAGTTTAGGGAAAAAAAAAGTGTTCTGTATAGCATATGTAATAAAGTTGTATTAAGTGGGAGACATGTTATATTTAATGTCTTTCTGAAGTTAGAAAGAATCCCATATAGACTAAAAATGGTGATATTTGTAATCATTGTAATCACTGGAGAGTGGACTTTAAAAAAGTAGGTGGCAAAGAATTTTAGAAGAGTAGTATGTGTTTAGTTGGTAAGACAAACTTAGTTTTGTAGGGAGAAGTGATGTGTGTTTGTTTAATTTTAAGTGTGCATTAACCACAGGATTTAGCTTTCATTCTTTATCTTTTCTTTATTAGGGCCATGTTAATGCAGTATATTTGAATAATACAGTATTATTTGACAAATATGGCCATTTCAAGTCCCAGGTAATCATTGTGTTTCCTCGATATGGTACAGATGTGATGAAACCAAACAGGTTTGGGGTTAGAACCTGTGTTTCTTAGTAGCCATGTGACCCTAATGAATATGACTAAACCCCTGGGCAACCTCAGTGTCCTTACTCATTAACTGTCCATTATAGTACCTGGCACAAAGAAATCATTGGTGGGGTGGGTGGAAGTTCCTATATCAGATAGTGTATTTGAAAGCACTCTGCACAATGTTTAGCATCTAGCTCAAGAGGTATAGATGTATACATGTATGTTAAATTTTTTTAGTCTTCTAGCTTTTCCTGTTATTATCTCCCCTGCCCCTTAATATAGCTAATTACCTACCTATATTAACCAAGACTATGCGTTCCACTTGATTGTCAGAGTTTTTGTTACCAGAACAGAGAAACAACTTTGAAGTCCTAGCAAGATTCGTGCCCTAGTGATCTGCCTAGTAGGTGGGGTTTCCCTGGCTGACTTCAGGATGATTTTTTCCCTTTGATGTTGAGGCTACATCAGGGGGTGCCCAGCTGCTTAAAGCCTTGCTAAGCCCAGAAGGGCCACCCGGGATCAGTTTCAGCATTTTTCTCAGAGGCTTTATCTGAGATTGTAAGTATCCTCCTCAGCAGTGTCTTTAGCTAAACTTTGGTTGAAACTTCTGCCCGCCCAACCCCTTTTTTTCCTAGGCCAGTTCTGTTAAGAAGCAGAGTGGCCTAAAGATCGAAAGCAAGTTATCTTGGGAGTCTGGGATATGTAAGTGCAGGCTCTGCAACTTGCCAGCTCCCAGTTATGACCTTGGGCAGATTACAACTCCTCTGAGCTTCAGTTTCCTTTCCTGTAAAATGGGGATATGAAATTTCCTAGCTCACATTTTTGTGAAATTCTGTTTTTTCATCGTATGCTCAAGATATAATCAGCTTGAAAAAAAAGTGGCTGTAATAGTAAAAGATATTAAGATATGTCTATGTAATGCAAGTGTAAGTGTTGTTCATACTGTGATTTATGTCAACAGAATATCTGAAGTAATAGTTTTTAACTGCTTTTCAAACTCAAACTATTTACACTATATTGTTCATTATCATCCGTGCCTTGTTTTCTGTAGCACTGATTTCCAATTTTCATAACATTATGGATGTTCTGCAGGTGATTTTTACCACTGGAAAATAATTTGAACAAATGTTTTCCCACATAGGCTAGATGCTACTGTGAGGTTATGTGTTGCTAATTATAATTTTAATAAGGTGGCTAGGCTGTCTTACTCATCGTTTTATTCACAAAGACAATTTTATACTTCTATAATACAGTGAATCAGACAGTCACTCTTAGACACTTCAGAGAAAGAAACCTCCTTTTGTTAATGTGAAGTAACACTTTAATTTTAAATATGCAAAGTGGCCGAATCTCATAGAAATGACCGTGTGCCATACTGTTATGTAATCTTTTAGGAATCTCTATTTTCTTTAAGTGTCATAATAATATATTGGTTGCTGTGTGAAATAAGGTCTAGGCAAACAAAAAAAAATCATGTCAAAAGCATATGTGAAAAACATACCTCACTACCTCTGTTTTCCACATTTGTGAATTGTACAGTAAATCAGTTCCTAAGATAATAGGCTATAATTCATCTGCCTTTGAATTACCTGACAATGGTTGATGGCTTATTCACATATTTGGTACGTGTTTTTGAAAGGTTTTTGTATAGACAGAACCAGGACAATATTAAGTCGTTTTAGGCTCATGTGGGAAGACTGCATTGTATGATTTATGTAAAATGCTGTGAAGCTTATAATTCCTAGATACTATAAATGTCTCTAAAGTTTTTTTTGTAAAACAGTTGTTTAAAGAGTAATTCTTTTCAATATAACTGGTCCAGTTTTTATTATAAAAGATGTAAAGCCTTGCTACTTAGAAAAATTGTGACGAATGAACAGCCAGAGGTAAAGAGAATATACATTTGAAACAAATCCAAGTAATGATGATATTTGCAGGGAAAAATTTTACTTTTAAGAGCAGGGATCTCTACTGATGCATGCAGAAAAGCCCATGCTGCATTTGTAACTCCAGCAAAAAAAAGTTTTCCTCCCACTTTACAATATATATTCCTTGTACCAGCCTGTGTATCATTCTAGCTGATATTCTAGCTTATAAAACATTTCCATAGGAGAATTACTACCAGCAAATTATCTGTATTAGCTATCCATAATTTTAAAATTTACCTAGAATTATTACGCTCTTGATAACACCGATGAAAAGAAGTCAGTGATGAAAAATGTATTCAGTCCTGCAAACTAGAGATCAGGTGGTTAGAAATGCAGAAGCCTTCCTTGAAATAGGGCTATCTTGCTTCCAGTTTGCTTATTGCAGGACAAGAGGTTGTGCCCTGCTTTTCCCAGAGGTGAGAAGCGATCTCTATATACTAAGAGGCATTTCCGAGAGACTACGTACAGAAGTAGAATAGAAATATGGCTTCTTGCTACTGTGACCATGTGTCTTTTAAATTTTTGGAAGGGAAGTGTATTAGTTTCTTAGGGCTACCATGACAAAGTACCACAAGCTGCATGATGTGAAAAACAGAAATTTGTTGTCTCCCACTTCTGGAGCTAGAAAGTCTGAAATAAAATGTCAGCCGGGTTGGTTAATTCTAAGGGTTGTGAGGGGGAAGCATTTGTTCCCCGACTCTCATCTAGCTTCTGGTGCTTCGCTGGCAATCTTTGGTGGTCATTGGCTTGTAAAACATCACCGTGATCTCTGCCTTCATCTCTATATGGCATTCTCTCTCAATACCCCCTCCCTGCCGCCTTATTTTTCTGTGGCCAAATCCCCTCTTTTTATGGGGATACCATTCATATTAGATTAGGGCCCATCCTACTGACCTGATTTGAACTTGATTACCTCTGTAAAGAACTTATCTTCAGATAAGGTCACATTCTGAGGTATTAGGGGTCAGAACTCCAATGGATCTCTTGTGGGAAAACACAGTTCAACTCATAACAGAGATCTTGCTGGAGAACCCCGCAGAGTTGCTTACTGGGGAGTTGTATCAGCGAGGAGTAAGGACAAGCATCATGGTGAAGCTTTAATCAGAACACATACCAGCAGTTAGGCTTGTTTTATTTTCAAGAGTCCCACAGCAGGTCAAGTTCTCTGGCCTTTTGTGAGACACACATAGGAATAATAACAAAATAATAGTGATAAATAATAAATGAATGTAAACAATTAAAAATCAATATAATATATGTGTGTAGGTATGAAGTGAAGAGAGGTTAAGGATTTAACCTGGGTTCAAACCCTTACACTACTAGCTGTGTGACCTTGGACAAGTTGCTTAACTTCTCTATCCTCAATTTCTTTGTCTGTAAACGGAAGGTGATAATAGTATCTTCCTCACAGATGATTGCTTGTGGATCAGATGAGATAATACTCTTAAAACTCTAAGTGCGATTCTTGGCTTGCAGTATGAGTACACTAAAGGATAGTTGATCAGAAAGAAACCAGAAAGGCCTGCTGCTCCTGTCGATACTGGGAAGCAGGCATTTTCCAGAGCTAAGGAAACATCTGGCTCATTATCTTGCAGTGCTGCTCACCTGTGTCTACTACGGCCCCCGACTCTGCTGTGGTTTCTGCTCTCTTCGACTTTTGTATCTGGACACTTGATTTCAGCACTCGACACCCAGCTGGACATCAGGCTTCTTTGTTCTCTTTCAAGTTGTTTCATTTATTGTATTTTCAGAACAGGGCTCAGGCTCATCTTTTTTTTTTTTTTTTTTAATAGATTATTCAAAGAAAAAAGTGTAAATGTCAGGATTGACTTAAGCGCCTAAAATAATAAATGCTAGTTAACACCCTCTACCACAAATTTTAGTAGTTTTATTGTTCTCACACTTGTGAACTTGGAAATGTATGATTTTCTAACTGATGAAATAATAAGAATGTCATGTCCACACTTTTGCAGGGGTGGGGAGAAAACAGCGTTTGTCCTTGTTGGTTTTTAATGGGTAGAGTTGAATCCTATACAGACACATTTTTCCTGTTAGCATTTACTTGGAAATATGGAATGTGTTTGTGTGTGGCTTAGAGCTGTCCCTGTTGGTTGTAGATCATTTTTAAACAACAAAGAGGGGGTTAAATCAGAAACATACATTGGCATGCTTAGAAGGCATGTTAATGGAAGTTGAGGTACCAGGCTATATTTTTGTAACTTTTATGTATTTTTATCAACTATATTTATTTTTAAACCTTTCAAAAGAGAGGGAAGGTTTTGACAACTTCAAAATATGTGTCCACCATTTTTAGGAATCTCTTGTGTGTAAGGCTGTATGCATGGGGTGGGGCTGAAGAAGGCTTCCAGAGTAATAGAGGCATAAGTGAGTAGGCTGACGGCATTTGAAGGAAAACATACTGACTCCCTACTGACTTTCAAATGGGGAACTAAAAGAAACTTTTTTGGTTTTTCTCCTTAAAGTGTGAAACTGATTTTGACAAAGAAAATAAGATGAAAAGAAGGGAATTTCAAGTAAAAGACACGGCATATACAAAAGTGAATTGCCTCGTTTGATGAATAAGGGTTAGAGGTCGTGTTGGAAAGAGAATGAGATGGATTGTAGAAGGTTAGAACTGGCTGGTTAAGGTGTTTAGACCTCTATGCAAATAAAGAACCAACACTTAGAGGAGGCTCCACAGTAGAGAAGCTAGTCTAATAGTGTGGGGTACTTAAGGAAAGATGGTCTGGTGATGGGGAGAACCTATAAAGCTTCAGCAGTATTTTTGTTTTGCAGACCTGAGAGCTCGAATGTTGTTAATGGAAGCTGGAATGAATGTAGAGAGAATGATGAGATGAGTGAAATATTGTAAAAGTGTTATCAATGGGAGTGATTCAGGTTAGAATATAAGAGAGAATAAAAGATGGCTCCAGTGTTTTGACCCAGGGTTTCTAGGAAGACTGAGTACCATTAATAAAAGTAAGGAATATGGGAAGAAGATGTTATATTTTGGATATCTTGAGTTTGAGTGGCCAGTATGACATGATGGCATCCGGATAGATACCTAACAAGACACTGGAAATATGAAAGAGACTTGGTTGGTAAAACAAATATTGGTTGGACTCATTCACGTTGACAAGAGAAGACGGTTGAGTTCCCTGTGGTGGTGGGCTGGAGGCTATTTTGAAGAAAACTAAATAGTGTTAAAAAGTTTCTGACATTAAGGAAGAGGTGGAAACAGAAGAGAAGAATAAATGAACTGAAAACAGAAAGAGGAGTGTAGCATCACAGAATAGAAGAGAATGGAGTTTTAAGAAGTAGTGCAGTAATCATGGCGTTAAAAGTTTTTGTGAGATTAGGAAGGTCGGGCCCCTTTCGGGAAACCATTTTGGCCAAGAGAGGGGGTTCAGATTAAAGTATATGGAGTTAAAGAATTCGTAAATGTTTAAAAAGTGAGAACTGCTTATATTGACTTTTCTCCTAATTTTTAAAGAATTTCTTTGTTTGAAAAAATCTTGATGGATTATTTTTGTTACTTGGAACCTAAGATTCTAAAAGACAAATTGTGAGGTTTATAATAAAAGAATGTTACTTCTTTGCTCCTGTGAACTTTGTAAAGTAATGATGATTAAATTTTGGTTTTAATGACAAAGGACAAGTTTTGCCTGGGACATAGTAGGTGCCTAAAAAGCATTCATTTAAAAAAAAAATTCCTCATTTGCATTGCCTTGTGTTTTTTTTTTTCATGAATATAAAAGGGCTCATTAGATGCCCATTGATAAAATGATGTCAATTTAAAATTGAAGCTTTAATTTTCAGAAGGAATATCTTATTCTAATAATGAATAATGCAGAGGTTTTGTTTCCCAGAAATTTGTTGAAGTGGAACTCAGTTTTAATGAGAAAACCTGCCTTTAAAGATACTGGAAGTTGGAATTCTTCAGAACCATTAGCATACTACAGGTTAACTGATCTGTGACGTGACAAGGGCCCTGTGCACAAACAGCAGGTTGCCCTTTTGTGTATGTCGTTGCTTTTCCACTTTTTTTTTTTTTTAAAGCTTTTCCCATTCATGGCTGTCACCAGTGATGCTACATGGTTTTTGTTCATTTGTTTGTGTTGTAGTTAACTCACCAACCTTTGTTGAGGTGTGTGTGTGCGCACGCGTTTGTGTGTGTGCGTGTGTGCACACCCTCTCTGGGAACACAGAGGTCAATGATGCAGTTCCCGTCCTTGAGGCATATGCAATGTAGTTAGGGAGACGGAGGGCTAAACAGATGAATTACTATTCAACCACCATAGGATACAAACAAGATGCTGTAGGGGCAACTGGAGGGTGGGAGGGGCCAGCTGGGGGAATTGGAAGGAAGTCTTTTATTTTGTGCAGTCAAATTAAACACTTTCGAATAGCAGCAACCTAAGTAGTTCACAAATGAAAAAGGATTTGGAAAATTGTTTTCTTTAACATTTCTGTGAACTCTAACAGCATTTTTTTTTCGTTAAAGAATAGAAGAAATGACTCAATTGGTCACACAAGTACAGAAACACTTAAAAATACTTAAGTCAAGTAGTTAGGAGTTATGACTATGATTTTCCATGGCAACTACAGTTAAATTTTTCTTCAACTTGCTCAAAAGGGCCAAATAAACATTCAAATGACAGTGTTTGACATTCTATTTATTTATTTCTCAAGTGGAGAAGAATATGGAGTGTGAATACACACACACACACACACACTTTTATAAATATATGGATTGTGTACGTGTTTTATCCATGCTTAGAAAATCTACCCATGACTTTATGACACCTAACACGGAATCCATTCAGTTCAAAACAGGCACTTAATATGTATGATGAATTGAGAGGTTGTTCAAAGCAAACAGGAATAAGAATGTAGATCTTCAAATTCTAAATAAATAACATAAATATTCAGAAATATTCTAGGGTGTAAGTGCTGCCTCAACTAAGTAGATGATTTTTAGTCCTAAAAGGAGATGACTGTGCTTATTACCAAATGATTTTTCTTTTATGAAAGAATTTGCCCAGGGTTCCTTTAATTAGGTAGGTTACCCAGTGTATTTAAATGTTTGTTTCCAGGCCATTAATTTCTTGACAGAAGACTGGAGGGACAGAGAAGCTTAAACCAGAGTGTTAAGAATAATCCTCTAAATTATATTGTTCATAATAGAGCAAAAAGAAAAAATAAAAGGATAACTATTTCCCTTTGGCTTATTGTCACTTGTTGGGAAAATGTCATTTCCTTTTCATATCATGTGTGAGTGCCACTTCTGTAAGGTAAAGTAGGTAGTGTAGTGTGAGTTTCATCTGTAACAGTGCAACAAATGTAGACTTAGATACACTAGAAGAGTAATCTGTGAGGCAATGCATATTTTTGTGACTGATGTAAATATTATTCCACAAATTTGTTCTTGGATTTTAGATAAATTATATATGGACTCTGAATATGTGGGCAAATTAAATGAGGGTACAAGGAGCAGCATCGTATGAGGCGAAATCCACTTTCACTGAAATAACACACAAACTATCCAGACTAATTTATTGTGAGACAACACAAATAGACTTGAGACAGAATATTATTACAACTGGTGATAGAGTCATTTTAATAAATATAGTCAAATTGAGATTTTGGCTGGAAGGAATTTGTATTTAGGCGAATGAACAAGTGCGTAAAATTAAAGTAAAACTTTGCTATATAGATGGATGATTAAACACAGAATTATCCATTTTATATTTGTAGTTATTTGAAAGTTATTAGACCTTTCTTAACTTATAATGGGCTCTAAGAAATTTCAAGTCTTATTTGAGACTGATTAATAAAGACTTGGATAAATTTTAATTGGCCATGGAAACTATTAATATAGATATAAAATGAACTAAATTTTCATTAAACTTCCATATACCTCAGAAATTATTAATTAAATTACCTGAAAACACCATGAATTTTGGAACTGTTTCAGAAAAAGAAGTGGATGGTATAATTAGTATACATGCATCCTTTTAAGAATTCCCCAAATTTTAATTATTATACTTGGCTGAAAAATACATGGCGGTATAATTTTCCTTTATGTATAATCAAATAAATTAATTATAATAAAATGACTTTTGCTTGTATATTTCTTTGTAGTTTTAAAAGATCTTTTATAGTTATAATCTTATTTAATCTTTAAAATCACTAGGTAAGGAAGGAATTGTTGTTGGCTTGTGGGTATGGAAACTGAATGGAAAGATCAGTTTGAATTAAATCAGAATGAATTAACCATCAATCGTTATACACTCTCACTCCTTTCATTTATTAATTTATTTATTGTTCAGATATTTAATGATCAGCCTGTGTATGACAGGAGACCCTCTATAGGTACTGGAGACAAAACTTGTAGTAGGTCTTTTTAATTTCTAGACCATTGTTATTTGCGGCATCTCAAATGCTATTTAAAATTACAATGTAAGTAATCACTTCTTGTCTATTTTGTTCAAATATTACAAAGGAGTTTTTTACTAACCAGAGTTTTACATTCTTTTATAATAGATATATTTTTCCTTTCTGTTAATTTTTCAGTAAGTTTTTTATAACTGATTTTTTTTCAAATGTAAATTTGTATAAGACAAACGTTTTGGCCAATTCTGTATCAGATTACATTTTAATAAATGTGTTCTCTCTCTATTTATAAATTTGCTAGTATTTAGAAATAGTCAATGAAAACATCAATGGTAAGAAATAAAGGATATTACAACTAGTCACCAGTGATATATATTGGTATGAGGAAGAAAATTCCAAATCCAGTTCAATGAGTTTTTCTTGAATGCCTACTCAAGTGTCATGGTAGGTAGTACTTTGAAAGAGAGACAACAAGAAAAACCCTTAGATCTTGCTTTTAATGCCATTGTAACCTGGTGGGGCTGAGATTCATTGTATATTACACAGCTAACATTACAAAAGGGAGTGAAATAAGTGCAAAAGACTTCCTTGACTGCACAGAAGGAATGTTTAAATCCTCTTGGTGTGTTTACAGAGAAAGTTGCACTGGAACTCATTTTTAAAGGATGAGATTTCTTTAGGGGAAATGGACATCTTGAGACGGTGTCATGGAATAAGACAAATCACAGAAATAATATAAATATATAGGATATAAGTGTGACTGGAAAGAGATTTTTTAAAAGAGTTTTTTTGCTTTTAGACATTCTTGCAAATAATTATTCATTTGCATTTGTTCTTACTTTTTGAACCTCTGGTCTCTGGGTATACATAGGAGTTGAAGGTAGGAGAGGATTCTGTATGTGCTGTTAGTCCTTGCTAATGGCCTGGATTTCAATGGTTTGGGGATTGGAGTGTGAGGGTGAGTTGGGGATTCATGTCAGGGGCGGCTAACATACAAGGAACAATCCTTTCTTACAAATTCTCCTTGGAAGGGTGACTTTGAGAAGAAACATAGGAGTGCCATGTTTGAGTTGTACAGTATTTCTTTCAGCTGTCTTTTGTACTGGATAGAAATACTTGTAGCGTAGGTTTGTATAATTTGAATATTATCTAAATTAGGCCAGTCCTTTCCACATATTTCACCTTCATCTCTTTCTTTTTTTGCAAGAGCTGAAACTCTGAGAACTTTTCTGGAGAAACTTGGAATGTTTTGGTCATATACAAGAATATTTACTTTTGTTTTGTATACAAGGAGAAAATGTCACTTATAATCAAAATCTATACATGCCCAATGAGAGAGAAGATTGAAGTGTAATCAGTTGTTTTTACATACCACGTTCTTTGGAAGCAGTAAAAATGGATGTTTTATCCCTCTGCTGTGGTCAATGTAAACTTACACTGATTACTGTTAATATTAAAAAAAAATTATTTTCTTTAAAGTATAGTGGATAAGGTTTTAATTTGTCTGTCATGTAAAAAACAAGGATACCATGTTTATATGAGTTCCACGTTACAAGCTGTTTTAGTTTTAAATGACATAGAAATGAATTATAATTTACACTAATAACAGAAGTATTAGAAACAAAACAAACATTTCACACACAGAATATTGATCCCAAAATTGGGTCTATAAATTCCTCTTTAAAGCATAAGAAAGTTTATATTTTCCAAGAAGACTTTTATAAAACAGAAATGGACTATTTTTCATTTACTTTATACAGGAAATATTTATTGAGCACCAGGTTCTTCTAGACATTGTGGTATAGAAAGTCTTCCTTCATAGAGATTATATTCTAATGAATTAATTAGGTTTTTGTCAATTTCTTTTATATTTCACAAAAATGATTGATTACCAGACATTTCTTAAGCTGATAATATGCATAAATTATAATCAGTGTTATAAAAAATATAAATAGGAACAATCATATAAATGGGTATGTTATAATTAAAATATTCTTGGAAAAATTGTTTAAATTGTTACTACTTTTAAACCAAGGACAGATCTGAAGTTTTATTTATTTGCAAATTGTTTTAGAAACTCAAAATATAATTCTTAAATTACAATTTTAAGGGCTTTGTACATTTTTCTGAATGAGGGAAACATTGATAACATGAAAAATATTTAATATTCACCCCTTGCTATGGGTAAAAATCACTAAGTGAATTTTGTTGAGGTTTATTTGACATTTTCTATAGCATGCTCTGCTTCCTAAGATATTTTAACACATCTGAAATTTTAGGAGGATGTCAGTGCCTTATTTTTTCTTCCTCAATAGCTGGTACATCTCACTTACTAAAATCAGTTATTGTAGTTGTCATAGACTGTCATTGGATGTTATTTCAACTGCATCTCTCTGTAACAGTAATTGTGTGGAGAACATTGATTCATAAGTCCTTAAGTTTCTTGGGAATTAAAACAAATATATCCCATAAGAGATAAGGAAGTTCTTTAAGTAATGGCTAAACTGGAAATTCGCATGTGGTACAACTTGACCATTTAATGGAAAATGTCAACAGACTTAACTCTTTTGAATAGAATGGGGTATTGAAAGTGATGTCAAATCGATTTGAAATGTGGCTAGAACTAAAATCAAGTGGAGTTTTATTAACTTAATCTATTATTAGATATTTTCTGTATCATGTGGAATAGCTATGTCAAAGGCAGTTAAGGTAGAATTTTGGAGGTCATCTTTTGTATGTGATAAAAAGTTGTCTCTAGGCTTATTAAATTAAATGGATACATTAGATTATAAATCCTTGATTGGCTTGGTCTGTCTCCCTCCTCTCTTTATTTTTTTTAAATAAATTTATTATAAATCTGTAGAAAAATACTAAGAATTAGGTGTTTCTATTTTTAAAAAATATTTTTAATTTTTCAGTTATAGTTGGCATACAATATTATATTAGTTTCAGAGTGGCTGTGGATGGCTGTTATAATTAGCAGGTGGCAGTAGATGCTACTTTCACATGTGGTATGATTTTTAGAAGCATTAATAAGTCTCCTCCCAACACATATACACACACATGTGTACATACGCCTGATTTTTTTAAATTTAGATTTTCAAGTCTTTAATAATTTCATTTTTTAATTATAGTTGACATACATTATATTAGTTTCAATTGTATAATATAGTGATTAGACATTTATATTGCTTACAAAGTGATCAGATAAATCTAGTACCATCTGATACCATGCACAGTTATTACAATACATTATTGACCATATTCCTTATGCTATACTTTATATTCCATGACTATTTTTTAACTACCATTTTGTACTTCTTAATCTTTTCCCCTTTTTCACTCAACCTCCAACATCTTTCCCATCCAGTAACCCTCAAAATTTTTTCTGTATCTATGAGTTTCTGTTTTATTTGTTTATTGTGTTCTTTAGATTCCCCATGTAAGTGAAATCTGTGACATTTGTCTTTATCTGATTTACTCCACTCAGAACAATAGCCTCTATGTCTATCCATGTTGTTGTATATGTAAAATTTTTATTTATTATTTATTCATTTATTGGCTAAATTATATTCCATTGTATATATGTAGCACCTCTTCTTTATCCATTTATCCATTAATCGACATTTCTTTTATGCAAGAAATGTGACTGATATAAAACATGATTTTTTTTTATGATTAAGACAAACTTTAAGAAACAGTGAAATCACTTATAATCTCTGTCCCTAGAATTCAGTTTCATTTTTGATTATTAGATTTAACTGATATATGTATTTTACTTGATTGCAATCATACTGTTTACCCAGTTTTATTGTTCCGTGGACACTCAAATTTTAACAAACATATCAGATCAGTACATTTATGTATTCCTTCACTTGACTATAATAATATTTACCAGTACCCTTTTTCTTTTAATGTGTGAAAACTCAGCTACATAGCATATAGTAAAAGTTTCCTAGCATCTCTGGCAGAGCCATCTGGTTTCTTCCTAAATGCTTATGTATATGGAGGACTCACTGCTCAGTAACAGCAGCCTCATATATTCCTGGACATCTTTAATAGTTCTGTTAAATTGAGTCAAAATAATCTTTCCTTTACATTTTCCCTTATTTAAACCTAGTGAAGCCACATGGAATTCAGCTATTTTCTTTACCAAGTGACATCTTTTCACATATTTTAAGTAAATGGTCCTATCTCCACTTTTGCTTTTCTCTTTTAGTTTGAATATTCCATTTCCTCTCTTCAGAAGTTTTTTATTTGGCTTTATTTCTAAATTTGTAACCATTCTGGTCACTTCTCTTCACTTATTTCATTTAATCAATGCTACATTAAATACATGATGCTAGACTGAGTTCTACCATGAAACTGCTACCTCCCTTGATTTATCAACTATATCTCTGCAGTTTCATAAGATTTTCTGGCAGTCAGTTTACACGATGGGGCTAGGTAATTTTTCCTACCCTCTGTATCTCTTAAGCTATATTTCCTTCTTTTGTCTTTACTCTGTGTATCCATGTTTTTGCCATAATTTTAAGTCTGCCTTATTGATTTCACACCTGTTGATTCATTCATTTATGTATAATTTCAACAAATATTTATTGAGCTCCTGTACTGGGAGATTATGATAAACAAGATACTATACCAAACTGTATTTCTTCTGGTGTCATGTGACATTGATTATATCATTAGATGGAATGGGGAATGATGATGCACGTGATGATGATAACTTGAAGCAACTGCGTGCTTACCAGGAGCTGGTGCATTTAGTTCTCACAACAATCCTTAAGGTACAGGTACTACTATTATTCCCATTTCACAAAAGAAGAAAATAGAGCTTATAGAGATAAAGTAATTGTCAGCTAGTGGGTGGCAGAGCCAACATTAGAATCCCCCTGATTGGCATGCAAAGTCTAGTGTCTTAACTACTCTGCTAAGAGAGAAACAAGGTGTTATAGATGTTTATGTAAGGAGAGGCCTTTGCTTTCTAGCATGAATGACAAAGTCTTCTTTGAGAAAATGACTGTCTGAGGCAGTTGTTTCTAGCAGGGAAACTATCACCAGATAGAGCTACTAAGGTGGGAGAGTGCAAAGTTTTAAGGGGGAATCGTATTTGTGTAGTTTGACTATACTGTGGCATACACATACACACACTGAGTAATATAAGATAGGAAAAAGATACTAGAAACAGGTTATTAAGGATCCTATGAGTCATGCCAAAATAAGTGTATTTTGTTAGTAAGTAATAGAAATTCATGAATGATTTTTGAGCAGGGATGTTCCATGGTCATCTCATACCTTAAAAATAGAATCCTGATATTTAGGGAAGATTAGAAAGGAAGTTTATAGATAACAATCATGGGAAACCAATTAGGGACTATTTCAAACTAAGAGGTAATGAGAGCCAGAATGACCAGTTATTAGTGAAAGGAAAGGATCATAAAGAACAGATACAAAGAATTGTATCTTTGAAACAAAATGAATACTAGAGTAAGCAAGGAGTGAAAAATGAGGAGTAGTTGACCTTTTAAAAATGTTGAATTTGAAGTAGTACTATGAAATCCAGATGGAAATATCTAATAGGCAATTTTGAGAATCAGTGATATGGAGGAAAGGATAAAGGTGGTAGATTTAAAGAATTATGTACTAAACAGTGCATGAGGGCATGAAGGATGAAGGGACATTGCAGGTGCTGCTTCTAAGACTGGAAATGACCAGTGGAATTTTCAGAAAGTGGTTTGTGACAGGTATCAGGTTGGCTGTCTTCTTAAGGACTTTGTATGTAATTTTAATTTAAGCCCTTCATTCAGGCATTTCCTGATTTTTTTTTTTTTAATGCTTTATTCTATGGGCTGGTCAGCCTCAAACACTTCATTACTAAGACCAGATGCTAATTCTGTTATCTCTGCTCACGTTTCAAATTTTTTTAAAAAATTTAACAACCAGATCCTTGCTTTATTCTTATCTTTTTCATCACTTGGTTTAAATTCTTCATGGTCATTTCTTTGAACTCTTTCCTTTTGTAATCTGTAAATTCCACTGTTTCTTCTGATTGCACATTCTGAATGTTTTCTATCTAGTTAACATCTTGTGGCCCACACGCAATCCTGTGTATGCATCACCAGGTTTAGTCTACTGATTTCATTAAGGTCGTTGTAAAGCATTCTGGTTTGTCTGTATTGCAGGATGTATCTTGATTTATGTCTTTGGTAATGATTTCTTTGGAGTTCCTGTGTGATCTTCACAGTCTTAGAAATCCATAGCTTCGCATCTCTCTAGGGCAACCAATCACATTTAAACTAATTAGTGATGAGTATCATATTTGAAAGTATTGTATGTCATCCACTTACAAATACTTTGCCTTAAATTTTATAGATTTTAAAGAAGCAAGAATTCCCTTGGGGCTTGATCTGACCTTTTATTAAAATTGGAGGTAAAAGTGTACTTCCTCTAATTTTAGAGTCAGGAATTGAAGCCTCTATTGCCCTTGCATTTTAAATGGATCAGAACTGTCAATCCCATTGTAGGAAATCTCTCCTTCACGTTTTATTGATGTTGGCAACTTTTCTGCTAAACAAAAAATACATTATTGCTTACTGTATCCCAGTAAGAAGCAAGTGGGAAAGTTTGTTGGCTAAAATGTTTAATTAACTGCACACTAAAGGTGTGACCCAGTAAATTTAAAGAGCAGAATATGCTTCAGGTTGGCATGATGAATCAGTGTGGAAGATAATACTGCCCATTCCAGGGGGGATAATGAGCTTCATTAACTTCCATTATATGAGATGATTCTTCATGGGTGCATGGGTTGAGATTGGAGTGGGAGTGGTTTAGTTTGAAAAAGTCTTTTTCTCCCTCTACTAAGGATTCTAATTGACCTACATTAGCTTCACACCTCTTCCCTCTATAAACAGATTGTGCTCCATAGCTGAGCATAATACTTGTCATAGTAAATATGTATTAAATAATTATATACAATTACATGAATGAGCAAATTTCATTTAGTAGGAAGTTTGTCCATTAAATTTTTTTTTGTTTAGTTGAATGTGCTAACTATTCTTTTTCTAGTTCTTCATTTTAGAAATGAGCACTGAAATTTTCCATTTAGAGAACATTTTACTTGGTATAAAATATGTGAACCTTAGGATATTAGGGAATCTAAATCATTTAAAGATGACCAATATAGCAGTAGCTAAAATTCTTATAGTGAAATTGAACTTCACATGTGAAAGTTCAATTTAAAATGAAAGACATTTATTTGTTGCACATATGCAGTGCCACATACTCTATTCACATCATCCTAAAATCAATTAATTAATACTCATTAATTTCTTGAGGGCTATAGAGTTTTTAAGAGACAGCCTGAAATCTGCAAAAATCTCATGATTGGATGGGTGCCCTGATGATAGTTCTAAAATGTTGTATCCTCTGAGACCTAATATAAGTTTGTAATAAGATAAAGTGTGTGTCCAGTACAATAGACTTTCATCATCTGTGTGTGTGTGTGTGTGTGTGTGTGTGTGTGTGGAGAGTGGCTCCATTACCTCAGGACCACCAAAAATCTGCTGTTTTTACTTCTAATAACATCAGGCTGAAGTTGAGATGTGTTTAAAAATGATCAAAGAAGACAATTCAGATGATACAGAAAAACTGTTTAGCGCTACATGAAGTGGATAGTAAGGCTTTTATTGGATAGAGATAAAGAACAAGGAAGAGAAATATATAAAATACCTTAATTGCTAGGGCCACATAGTCAACATTTTGGGGGATTGGAAGGCCCAGATCTGGCTCTGCATTTGGGGATTGGCTGACTGGATACACTGTGTTTCTGGTCAAGTGGAGCATTTATAGGAACAGCAAAGTTAGATATCTTCGTTTCAGTTTTTTATGTGGTACCCTGGGCAGAGCATCTCCGTCTTGGGCTTAGAAACTTATTTCGACAGATGAAAGGACTTTTTTGACTTGTACTGGTCTTTAAAATTGAAAAAGATAAGCTTGTTAGTAAATTTCCAATTATTAGAAACATTTATTAGAGATTGGAAAAATTGGAGAAGATTCTAATTGGAATTTTCTCTTGGAAGAAAATTGGATAAGATTTGTCTAGCAAATAAAACTTTTATTCTATCTATTTCAGTCCACCCTTTAGAAATAGTTTTGGTTGAACTGTTGAAAAATAGATATAGCACACAATGAACATAGGAACAAAAGTCATAAGAACCAAGAATTTTTATTTCTTTTATAGAAGTCTGTTTTGTACATTTTAACTAATATGTGAGAAGTTTTCTACTTTCCCTAAAGTCTTGTGTGTTTATTTTACTTTATAATATTCTTTCATAAATTGAGCCTATAGTTCAGTGGTTCTGTGTAATGTTTGGGCTATATCATGTAATAATTCTTGAATGTGAGTCTCTGTAAATGAAATGATAAAAGGTCATTTGTGATGTTAAAATCTATTGCCCTTGAAGAAAAAAAAAAGTGTTTGTGATACCAGTTATTAACAGTGACTTGCTTGAATCAAATTTTTTACTGTTATTCATACATCATTTGTGTCTTTAGTCATTAAACTTTGTCTCATTCCTCAACAAGAGTATGCACATTGAGTCAGTAAAAGAATAACTCGGCCCTTCAGTTACTCCATAATATTGACTTCCCTAATTCCAAATGAACCCAAGTTGATTATATAATCCTGATAATAATTAACTTTTAAAACTCCAGATTAGTCGCCTTTTGCTCTGCAATAGGGAGGATAGAAATTACAGTCTAAAATTTTCCATTATCACAAAGGTCAACCTACACATCTAAGAACCACTGGTGTGTGCCACCAAACTTGAGCCTGCCAGTGAGAAAATGCCGAGAGGCAAAAGGCAACTGATCTGGAGTTTAAAAAACTAGTAGTTACCAAGGTCATCTAATCAACTTGGGTTCATTTGGAAGTAGCAAAGTGTACATTATGGCGTAACTCGAGTGCTAGTTTCTTCTTTTACTCACTGGCAGGCTCAAGCTTCGCAGCACATGACAATCATTCCTGGATGTGTAGGTTGACCTTTGTGATAATGGAAAATTTTAGGACTCTAATTTCTGTCTTCTTTATCTTTTGTAGCATTTTCTGCATTGTGTCAGACAGCACATTTTAGTTCCATTTACACCTTAGAGGGAGAACTGAGCTGGAGCTGTCATTTTAAGACAGGAATGCTATCACATGTTTTCCTCTGCTGTTTCTCATCATTCAGTGCTTCAGTCTCACCTTTTCCTCATAAAAATAGTTTATTATTTCATAGACCTAGACACTTTGGACTCTAAGAGCTCTATTTTATTTTTTTTACTTTATTCTATTAATTGTCATAGAACTGCTGAGTGGCATTTTTTATATATTTTAAAATAATCAGTGAAAAAATAGAATTTCAGATACTTCCAGACTATGTGTATCGTTGAAAAAGAATTTCTTTTGTCCTCACTTCTGCTGTGATCTTTTCTTCTCAATATAAGTTTTCCATAGTAAGTCTTTGCAAAATTAAAACTATTTCTTACTTATTGAGGTCTAAAAACATGATGGGTGTCTTCACTTTAATGCTTCCATTATTCTCAAGCATATAACAAAATTTTGACTAAACTCTTTCGATGTGTTTAGCCACATGCCATAGACAATGATCTAATAGAAAGGTTAAATACAAGGTTCTCTAGGCCATTGGTAATGATGAACATGGATATAGGTGAAATATTTGTGTTTATATGGAAATGTGTTAAGAGAAAGGCATCTCCTAGTTTGATTGTCAGTATTTTTAGGGCTCTGTGAATTTCTGTAATACTTAGTATAGCAGTGACCACTAATACTTGCTTAATAAATACTCTGTGATGTTAAACATGTTCTATAATTTTCAACCATCTTTTAGTTATCCTTTCATGTTCACCAATTAGTAATTATGATACAGAGCTTTTCCTAAAAAGAGATCTGTTTTGAACCTCATGAACTGCAAGCTAATTTAATTTAATTAATATGAAAATGAAAAGTGGATCTTTTGACAGATAAATGTGCAGACATGGACTTCATCTCAAATCTGAAATCATTGTAGTAGATAAGAGTTCTTAATACTGTCATATGTTTTTATTATTTTCATTTGTGTTGTGTAAAAATAAACTTATGGGACTAAATTCATTGTAGGCACAAAGTTAAGATTATTGATAATAGCTTTCTTTTAAATATATTCTAATTCTCGTCTATTGTTATGAGAAAAGTATTGACCTCATTTACAGGTGAAAAAAATGAGGGTTAGAATGGCTAAGTAACATCATTTGTGTGTTCATTTATTCAATAATATATTCATTCAACAAGTCATTTATTGCAAGTGTCTCCAACCCCAGACAGTGGATAGGTACTGGTCCGTGGCCTGTTAGGGACTGGACCACACAGTAGGAGGTGAGCGAGCGAAGCTTCATCTGTATTTGCAGCCACTCCCCAGTGCTAGCATCACCATGTCATTTCCACCTCAGATCATCACGCATTAGATTCTTGTAAGAGAACTGGTCCCTGGTGCCAAAAAGGTTGGGAACTACTGATTTATTGGATACCTGCAATGTGATGGTAACAGGGAAGTGATAGAAAAGATTGATGTGGCGTTTCCTTGTATCTCTTCGAACTGCTGTAAAAATTTCATTGAAAGTACTGATACAATGGAATATCATTATTTGCTAAAAAGAAGTAAATATTGTGCTATGAAAAGACATGAAGGAACCTTAAATGCATATTACTAAGTGAAAGAAGCCAATCTAAAAAGGCTACATTCTGTATGATTCCCATGATATGACATTCTAGAAGAGGCAAAACCAGAGACAGTAAAAATACTAGTGGTTTTCAGGAGTTAGGGAGAAGGGGTGGGGGATGAATAGGCAGAAGACAAAAAAGTTTTAGGTTTTAGTGCGGTGAAACTAATCTGTACTATAATAGTAGACATTTGTCATTTTATATTCATCAAAATCCATAGAATGTATAATACCAAAAATGAACTCTAATGCAAAATTATGAATTTTGCATGATAATGATGTCAGTGTAGGTTCATTGATTATAATAAATGCACCACTATAGTTCAGGATATTCATTGTGTGTGTGTGTGTGTGTGTGTGTGTATATACGTGTACAGTGGGTGTATAGGATCTCTATACTTTCTGCTTAATTTTACTTTGAACTTGAAACTGCTCTAAAAAAATGAGTTGTGTTTTTGAAAGTATGCTTATATAGTGTATGTTTCACCCTTTTTGAGGAGAGAGTCTGCAAAGATTATGAGGTCTTTCTGAAATACCAAACTAAAGCTCAAAGGCACTCTAAGAAGATAGTCCTTAGGTATATGAGTCTAACCTCATCAGCCTGTGATAGCAAGTAAAATGTTTCTGGGTGATTTTGTGGCAAACTCGATTTCCAGTGAACATCTTCAATCTCCTAGCAGCAATGGGAGAATTTGACAATGTTACTAAAAATAGATCATCTTTTTCAAAATCGTTTTATGTGACTATCCTAGAGTGGTATAGTTGTTCTGTCCTGAGTGCAGCTGAACATGTTATAGTATGTGATATTCTTCATTTTCCATGTGATGGTGTCATGATCAAACAAATTATTCTTGTAATCCTTACTCAGCCTGGGACTAATCCAGGCTGAGGCAGGAAGAAAATGCTAGGAACAGGCAAAAAAGAAAAATAGAGGGGCATCTACAAAGGCTTCTTTGAAACGTTAAAAGAAAGTCTAGGTATTCTGAGCACTTTTAACTTTTATTTCAGTGTTCTTTTATGGAACCGAAGTTAATTTATGGTAGTTTTTCTTCTATTGCTGCTCCTGAGAAAAATGACATATTCCCTGAATTAATTCTTTTATTAAATTAACATTAGCATTTTTTATTCTGAAACATTTTATTTAATAAGTTGATGAGAAATCTTTCTAAATTGTATTCGATACTTACCTTCATAATTGAAGTCTGTTGGGTTGACCTTTTCACATGACTCAGTACCATCATTTTGATCATTGAATATTGTTTGTTGTTATAAATGTAGACACATTCAGGAGCTTATTACATATGCAGGAAACTTTTCCCCTCATACAAATGGTCCCAGACCATTTTATTTCATTATTTAAAAAAATGTCTTTAATATTTTTTCCTTCATAATTATACTTCCTGGTGTTACTTCTTACTGTTTATATGTTTGCTATACCAGGCTTTCCACATTTCTTGATTTGTTACATCTAATTTGATGTGGATGAAAAATAAAAGTATTTAGCTTGTTAGTATTTATAATTAGCATAGATGTTTTCTTTGGCTCAAAGAGATCCAGATAGGTAAAAATATACAATTGGAGAATATGCAATTAATTTAGAATTTTGATCTTTTCGTAGTTCTAATGTGTCTAATTGTTGCTGTTTCCACAGGGAAACCCCAGGCAGCCCTACTCCTGGGAAGGGAGTTGGGTAATTATTATTTCATTTGCTCTTATGCTCTAGTTCTGAGTATCTTCTAGTCGGGGAGATGAGTAGATGTTTCTCATCTTGATCTGCATTCTAGTTTTGAATCTCTTTGTGTACTTACTTCCATTGTCCTTCCCCTCTATTTCTCTTGTTTTCCCAGTCTCCCCCAATGATAACAAGAAAAAAAAATGGGAGGAATGGTAGTATTTATTGAAAAAAATCCAAGTGTAAGTGGACTGGCACAGTTCGAACCTACGTTATTCAAGGGTCAACTGCAGTGTGTAAATATTAAGTCCTGGTCAAGGTTCTAGTTGTTCTTCCAGCTCTTAAACAACAGATACTCTGTCCAGATCTTATAATTTATATTGCAGAGACTTGATCTTTGAAGAGAGCATATGTAATAGTTTATGCAACAGGCTGAGTCCATTAGCAGAGTCCAGAGCTCTCTGTGGCTGATGAGGCTTAATGGCAAGATAGTTCACAGTGTGACCTTGATATACTAATAAAAGTGAACATTATTAATTATAATAATTTGGATCAGGATTGTATGTAACTTACCTATCAAATCGAAGTGCCTAGTACATAGTAGGCACTCAATAAAAATGTGTTGGATGAATAGAAAAAATGTTTGTTAGGTGTTTGGATGAAAAGTAACTTATATCCTGTATATCAATGTTTGCAGAAAAGGAATAATGTTTTATATAAGGAAAAGATATAGAGTAGATTATGACAAAATTAATAGGAATTTCAAACCTGTAAAAATTTAAGCAAAATTCAGTGGCCTGTGAAATTGCTATTCACTGTGATGTTAGCAATGACTGCCAGAGATTCTTTGATTTGTGATCATTGACATTTGTATTTGTATTTTAAGCTTTCTAGTTAAATAAGGGGGAAACCTATTATCAGTGAGATAATGTTCAGGAAATATCTATTAAAAATCAATGTATAAGTAGGTTAGAAACCACTATATGTTTCATTATGATTTAGCTCTTCCTTTGACAGAAGAGGTAGGAAACTAAGATGTCTTAAATTGATTCAAAGTTGACATCTGAAGTAAATTAATTTGAAATATTTTTGAACTTTATTAATAACACCAGAAACGGGATGAATCAATGCGAAACGTGAGGTGGGGTATCCTCTTTTCTTATTTTCCTGCTGGGTGGGACTGAATGGGAAGGGCAGGCGGGACCCCAGATTCTGTCAGACACGCGAGTAGACAGTGATGCAGAATAGAACCAGGCATGTGGGGAAAAATGCTGCTGTTTTTAAATAACTTGTTTCTCAACTGAACAGTGTTTTCAGTTCATCACTAGTAGTTTCTCCTGTCACTGGTACTTCTTTTTCTGCTTTTCATGCATTTTACAGATAATTGCTTCCTTTTGTAATCCCTTCTCTTCTAAACAGTCTGTGTACTATCTCCTCCACATGGTAGGATGAAATAAAAAAACAAAAAAATCTATTATATATTTAAACAACAGCAACAACAACAAAGAACTCTCTCAAACAGGTATGTGTGTTTACATTTGATATGTAAACATAATCATTTAAATAATCAAATGGGATGCTTTTAGAAGACTATATTTTAAGAATGGAAATTTTCCTGTAACAGGAAATTTTGTTTATTCTGTTTATGTGCAGTTTGTAATTTTGTCGGCCTTTTCTTAATATGTCCTTACAATTGGTCCATTCCATAATAGAAAGAGTAAATAAAAAACACCAGATTGCTGGAAATTAACCAGGTTTCTTCAGTATCAGTAGGTGAGAGTACACATAAATAATAACCAATTGAAATTTTTACTACAGCTTCAAAAACTTTATCAAAGTGATGATTATAGTAAATTGAAGGGAAACAGCAGATGATCCTAGATTTGGATAAATTTATACATATCAAGTTGATTTACAAACTTCACTTTTTTAAAAAAAAGAATGTTTAAGTAAATTCATTCCTCTAACTTGAAATTAATTTAAATATATTTTTATCCAGTGAAGAAACTTGGTAAATGACCACAATATTCATAGTAGTTTGAACTTTGTTGATGGTGCTGTATAACCCATATTTATCCTGTGTATCCTTACTTCTTAAGAAGATTTTAGATTAAAATGGTAGTTATGATAGAAGCATATGCGGGAACGCACCAACATGCTTCTTTTTTTATACATTAGACCCAAGAATACCATGCTAATGTGACTCCAATAATGGCTTTACTAAATACTTAATTTTCAAGTTTTTAAACTTTGTGCTACCTTTGCATCTTTTTACTTTATGCCTTTGCAGATTTTTCTTGTTCCTTGCTAAGCTTTAGAGTCCAAAGTATGATTTTAATGGTGTGCTTAAAAAAGATATTTTTAATTTTGCATTCCATTTCGAATCATTTACTCACATAAAAGGATTTGCAGAGATGGAGAGCCTCAATTATATTCATATGTAATTATGCAGCAACATTTGCTTCAAATCATTGCACATCTTTGGTGGTAGTAGAAAGCATTTCTTAATTACTGGATGGACTGATTTTCTCTGGTTGAATGTATGTGGCCTTCCTAATGAGCTATTTGAAATTCTCTCTGATATGGCCATATGACATGCACTCTTCCTTACTGGGGATCATAATATCTCTTTGGTAACCAAACCTGTGAGGAGCTTTCAAGCCTAATACCAGGAGCCCCGTCCATATTTGTGAAGTATTCATATCTGCAGTTGGGCTTACTTTTCTTTGAAAATTGGCTTATATGATCAATATATTTCATTTTAACTTTTATATATCCATTTTAGAAGCAGAGGTTTTAGGAACTCTGATTCCCTTTTTTACTGATGCAAAGATTGAGTGTGATAATGTTAAATGATTTGCATAAAGTAATTCTTAAAATTGCTGACATTATGACTTGAATGCAGCCCTCTGTAATTTCACCGTGTGGTGAAATTATAATGTAGCTAGCCTCTTAATATAAATAAGTGACCAAAAAGAATATTAGGATAAAATATCAGAGACATTGAAATTTAGCTAGCCATGATATCTTAACTAAGTATTTGTAGTAAGCTGGTTTTGTTTAGCGTAGAGTTAACAACTGTAAAGGTGCAATACCTACTTCATTCCTGTCTCATGTAAGTTGAGAGCCAGAAAGAGGAAAGCCACATGGACTAAGTTTCTGCCTTGTTTTCAAGTACTTAAGGAAAATGGGACTCGAAAACTTAAGGAATTGGCCCAAGTTCACTTTATTAGTAAGGGACCAAGCTAGGATAGGTCTCATACTTGCTGATATTTAAACCTTTTATTATTCTTTGCATCAAATGATACTACCTTTAAATATAAGAGGGACACATCTATGCAACTTCTGTGAAGTTTGAAGATATGATTTACTTTAAATAATGCAGGTGAAATTTTATCTTGTTGTATCATGGAAGACTAGATCAGGGAGCTGGAGTTTTATGAGAATGTAAAGAAGCTTCTTATGGGGCAGCTAGTGACCATGTCTGTGCTTGATATAGTAGAGGGATAAACTGTCAAATGCTTTTAATTTTGTAGGGTCTTGATATACTCTAAGGAGAAATATTTTAAAATAGGCAAATATTTAAGCATTTGCAATTAATGATAGGCTTCGCTAAGTTGTTTAGAGGAAAAAAGAAACGTCATAAAATATTCCTGTCCTCCTAATGTTTGCAGTTTATTTGAGGTCTAATATAAGCACCTCTAAAATCCTTGGACCATTTGAATAGTATCTAGATAATTGCAAAGTTGACTAACACACAGCATGATGATAGGTGTTTCAGTTTAAGGAAAAAAAAATCTAGAGGTTAAGATAAAACTGTAAAGACACTGAAATTCAGAAAGTTCTTATTTTCAGGGGGAATAATTTAGAAAGTTATGTACTATCTAATATGGTGATTAAAATACATGCAGAAATATCATTTTATTGAAAAGCAGTAGTGTTCTTAGTAATCTTAAGAAAAGTAAAAATAAGAATATATTTAGCCACAATTATAGAACCAAGTTATGACAATGTGAGGACTTGAATGAATAAAGTGTTTAGTATACAGACCAAGAGTTGTGTTATTTTGACAACAGTGTGTTTCTAGGTGGTATCCAGGTAGTCCATGCTGGACAGTAAGTGTTGAACACTTTTAATTTCCTGACTATACTATAATTTTATCCACCTTCTTTAATTTTTGTTGTTTTGCTTACAATTCAGGAACCAGAAACATAATTGATTCCGAGAGCTTTACAGCGTCCTCATGTAAATCCACAACTAGGACCAAACTTATTTCCTAGTATTTGAGTTATTTTCATGGTAATATTGTAGAAATATAGAGCTCTAGAATTGAGAGAGACTCAATCAGTTGTCCTGATCCCTCATTTGTAGGTAAGAAAAGGCCTTTTCCTACATGGCTTATGAATAGCATATCAGGTGTTATCTGCTAAGGTTTTTTTTGAATTTTGTTTCAGAATTTTTTGTTTGTTTTCATTTAAAAGAAAATTTGTCATCCAAGTTTTTGGTTTTTGCGAATATTTAAAAAAATATTCTATAAGTGAAGAGATTATTGACTTTAAGAAAAGAGGCATGGAGTGGTCCTAGCTCGTTGATAGAAATTTGTGCTGATAAAACGGCATCGGCTAATTTTGGCAAATGTCACCCCTAATAGATTCATATTTCTTTAAAAAATAAGTTATACATAGACAATTTAATACTGTTTATAAATAATTATTTTTGCTTTTGTTGTTCAACATCTTAAACTTTAAGATTACATGAGTTCATATTTGTAAAGTTTTTAGTACTTGGCAGATAACAAAGCTATAAATGTGTTTGTTAAGTAACTAAGTAAATTTGATGTCAACTAGATTCATTGTGATGATCATATCACAATCTATACCAATACTGAATCACTATGTTGTACACCTGAAACTAATATAATGTTATATGTCAATTATACCTCTAAATAAATACATAAATATTAAATATATACTACATAGGTGGTGATACATGATCCACTCTTTCTAGTTCTTTAGGGAGAAGAAATATGAGGAAAAAATCTCGATATTCTGGAATTGCCAAATTGAAAATTGTAATTTATAAATATTACATGGTTGATCTTTTATAATGTAGTTACCCTTAGTGTATATTCTGCCCTAATTATTTTAATTCAACTTGATGTCATTTGAAAGTAGAATAAAAGTAAATGTCAGGGGAAATATGGACTGTGCACATATCAGGACAGAGTAATTGTAGAACATTCAGCCAGCATTTACGGAATGTCTACTCTGTATCAAAACCTGTGATAGTGTACTTGCAGTATTTTTATTGGGTTTGAGAAGTTATTTGAGCATCTAATATGTTTAGGCAGTCTTCTAGGATCTAGGAATATAGTGGCAGAAAAACAAGGTGTGACTTCTGGCCTTATAGTCTAGTGGAGGACATGATCATTAAGCAAATAATTATCATTGTGATGGTTGTTATAAAGGCAAAACAAGGTGACCTCATTTACTGAGAAATGTTCCGAGGGTTTCTGAAATCAGCTTTGAAGCTGAACTTTGAAGGATGGGAGGGAGTTCGCAAGGTGAAGGTGGATGGGGTTAAGATGGGATGTGATGCTTTAGAGGGCCTTTACAAAGATACCAAGGGCATTGGGAGCTCCATAAGGGAAAGGATAAGTCTGATGTGGCTGAAGGTTTGATAACAAGGGAGGACTGGCCTCAGAAGTAGCCAAGAAGATGAGCAGAGGCCATAGAGTCCTGAACTATGTAGACATTGTTAAAGGTTTTCTTTTTTATCCTAAGAGCAATGGATATACTTAAGAACATTTTAAGGAACAGAGTTACAGATGAAGCTTGCAGATTTGCTGAAAAAGCTACCTGACTGCCTTTCTCTTCTTTTTCTCTAAGGGGAATCTCTTTGGTTTTTAAATATTGAGTGCAGGATTGGAAAGTTTGAAATAGCATTTTCACAAACTAAACTGCATTGTCTCAAATTGAATTCTGTTGCGTTTTTATAATTGTACCTTTTTGTGTCTCAGCCCAGCAGAGTGGCCATAAAGTGCTTCTTGATTTAGTCTTCTCTTGGCCAATATAAATGTCTCTGCAATGTAAGTAAACTAGCTGTGTGGGACTCCACTGATGCACATAATACCATTCCCTTTAGTTTTGAGAATAGTTTGTGGGTGATACCGACATACGAATAGCTAGAGATGATGTTAGTAGAACATCAGATAACAGTGGTGCCTAACAAACAGTATGCCCTAGTAGCCCCCTTTGTTTTTACGATGGCATCTTACCATGCCCAATAGTTAGTCTCCCAGGAGATGTACTATGTATCTTCAGTTTTATCTTTTTCCTATTTAGTGCATAATTAGAAAACTGAGCAGTAGCTTTTAGTTTTATATTCTAAAAAATACATGTCAGGCAGAAAATTGGAAACAATCTAAATGCCTATCAGTATCCCTAGATGGTAGAATCTTTATTCCTTAGAATACTCTATAGCAGTTACAATGAAGAAGGTGTATAAATATGGATAAATCTTAGAAATCTGATGGGTAAAATGTAATTTGCAGAATAAGGCTTAGCTTATAATATATTTCAGTAAGCTTTAAATATACACAAAACAATACCATATATTTTACATGGAAAATATTTAAGTAGTAAAAATGTACAAATACAGTGCAGAATCAGACCAACTTCAAGGTGGTGGTAATTCTGAAAGGGAAGGTGAGGAATGGCATAGAGATAGGTTTAAAAAATAAACTTTAATTATACCTCTGATTTCTAAAAGAAAAGCATAGTTGAAATAATCCTACAAAAATTGAATATTTGTTCTGGATGATGAGTAATATATGTGAAATATCAAATAGATAAATAAGGATATTGTCAATTGCTTTGAATTTGGTGGCAAATAACAGCTGATTAAAATATAACAGCTTAAACTATTATAAGGTTACTTATTTAATAAGAAATCTGGAGGAAGGTGTTTTCAGGGTTGGTTTGGAGACTTAATCATGATAACAAGGTTCTTGTGGTCTGTCCATTCTTGTATGTCAGCTGTTTCTTTCATATTTGTGAGGTGGCTGCAGCTCCATACATCACACCGTCCCAGGAAGTCACCAAAATGGGAAGGGTAAAGGATGAAGGGCACGTCATTGACTGGACCCTGGGCTAAACCCGCAGGTAGTACAGGGCCTGGCAGACTCTTGGTGCTTAGTAAATATTTGTCAAAGAGCTATATCTTTAGCAAAGGCAATGGGGTTGTCACATTTATTTTGTGAGGTTTGGATTCGTGTGTGCTCTTTATCTTTAGGCCAAACTGTTTATGATTTCAGTCTTTTAATTTTTCCCATATGAGGAAGTAGATGTTCAAATAGGTGTGGCAGTGCTGACACTGGACCCCCTGTCATTGATGTACGTATGTACAGTCAAAGACTCTGGAATGTCATCGGTACAATGAATCTCCTAAAGTATTGTACTATGAACTTTTGATAAGGCCACAAGTTGTGCTAAGAAAAGTTTTGAGACATATTAAAGTCCTCTTTGCATTCTTTGGTAGTAGGATGTCATCACTTGACTAAAATTGGATTCATAGCTCAGGATTGCCATGATAATTGATAGGAAATGACTTATATGGAATACTTCTTTGTGTAATGCCCAACCCTTATTAGTTTGAAGTTACCTGAAAATCTGGGTGAGCTTCTCAGGCTGAGCAGCCAGGTTATTAATCATTTCTTTTAATGGGATCAAACATTCTTGGTGTCTTTGATTATTTTCTTGTACCAGCCATGTAGCTGAATACATTTGGCTATGAAGTTAAGAAGAAAATTCTAAAATATAACTTTGCAAGCCAAAGGGTTATGTAGTAAAATTTCTTACTAAACTTGTGTCATTATTCCCACTTTCTTACCCTGGCCATATTTTATGTACATTTTATTTGAGATCCAAATGCTGTTTATAATTATGTGTGAATTTTTCAGGCTGAATAAATAATGTACTACTGTGGACTGTTTTATCAATTATTTATATCTCAAATGTTATCTTAGTAAGAGGCTTAAAAGTACCTCTGTGTTTTGTCCTGAGTGATAATTTGTCCTACATTATTGTCTGGAGTATATCTTCTATAATCCCAACAAAGTTTCTCTTGCAAAACAGTGGTGAAGTTTCATTAACTCATTAATTCATGAGGCTTAGCCAAGAAAATAATCATCTCCTGAAAGACACAAGTCTTCACTACAAATAAATTGCATGCCAATGGCAGCTACTAATTTAAAGCAGCTTCTGAATTGGAACAGAACGTTTTTCTATTTTCTGAATTATAGCTTTAACTTAATTTGTCATTCAGAGAAATGAAACAGCTTCTTTAAAAGGAGAAAAGAGAGATGAAAGACAGAAGAGATGTAATAGACCAATCAGTCTTGGGAAGCAAATGTTTTAGTCCAGTTTTTCAGTCCCAGTTTCCTACTGACCCCATCCTCCATGGAAACTGAATATAAAGTTTGGGTAACGGTGAAGGAACTATCCAAGAGATTTAGTATTATTCAAGGACTATCCAGCATGGCTTCAGTCTATCACAAAATTCAGTCTAATTGTAGTTAGACCTGGCTGCTTTCTTTCAGTGTGGAGTTTCCTCCTCCCTAAGCTTTTTTGTCTTCTTTTCCAAAATGTCAATAAACTTCATTCAGTAGAACATATAACATGGCCCGATTTTCTAGAATGTTTTTTATAACAAAGTCGCTTATTTTTAAGGTAGCAAGATGGGAAATGTTTTGTTTCACCACAACATAATCAATAAAACCATCTAAACAATTACGTATCAATTTAAATAGGTGTTAAAGCCAAGCAAGAAACCCTGTCTGAAGCTCAATCATGTGTTAAGAGCCTTGTTTCAATTTATGGTAGATATTTTCAAAATTACTAGTGAGGCTACAAAGCAGTCTCAATTAAAAGTAAGTCAACTAAAAGCTTCTGTGTCAACTAAGATTTCAGTAGTTCAGGCTCTGCTCTTTGTTGAAATTCTTTCTTGAAAAGCTTGTGGAAGAAAAGCATTTCCTTAGAATGCTTCTTTATTCACTTAGTTGTTTCATTCTCACAAAATGTATGGTATCTTGCCAAATAAATGTGTAAGGAAAATGGAAATCCCAAACAAATATTCCAAATAGACAGATGTTAATCTGTTAGCTAATTGGAATATTGACAAATTCAATAACGTGGTCAAGATTTTTGAGCTCAACTTTAAGAAACATTAATGGTGAGCAGAGCTTGATCTTGACACTTAAGGCTGTTATCCATTATGTGAATAATTGGTTTCCAAACGTGAGGAAATGCAGCCAAGTAAATAAGAGGCCTGGGAATGTTTTCCCACTGTCCTCTCTTAAACAAAACAAACAAACACAGCAACAATACGAGAACTGTATCAAAATATGATAATTACCTATTAGATCTCTTAAAGGTGATTTTCAAAGCTCAGATCTCTGGGGGGGGGATATCTAATTAAAAACATATGTATGCACTTTTGTAACTGAGAAATTAGAACAGTGTGTATAAAGTGTGGCCTGTGTGCTACTGATTTTAGGAGGCATTCACATAAGCATTTTACTTTAATGTTTATTTCAAGGGTTCTCATTAAAATATGAGTAGCATGTCAGTCCATAGATATTCTAAGAACAAGGCAAAATATAATAAGGAAAATAAAAGTGAGGCAATTTAAAGGAAGATATTAAGTTAATTAGAGTATAATTAGTAGATGAGTATGGCAGAAAGCATGGAGGTTCTGTATAAATGACTAATAAGTGAGAAACATTGGGTTGTCAACATCTCTTTTAGAAGTTATATCTTACCAAAATAAAGAATCATTGAATCTCAAGATGTGGAGTGCCTAATCTAGACTTCATCTATTATTCTATCATGATCATCCCATATCTCTTTTTAGACTTCTAGTGATGGAGAATCGCTAACCGCTCAGATGGTGTGTTCTATCACTAGATACATCTAACAGTTAAAGTTCTTCCATGTAGTTCAACATATAGCTGTTGGTAGCTTCATCATCTAAGTCTGTCTTCATGATAAGTATAGATAAAGTCTAATCCTTCTTTGGTGTGATGCAATTTCACTAATTTGAATAAATTTATTATCTCTCTCATCATCTTCTAAGTTACTTTTCACTGGGTAAATAAATCTATAGTCGTTCCCCCAGTGAATGCCCAAAACCTTGGATAGTACCTCACCCTATGTATACCATTTTTCCCTATCTATGCATACCTATCATAAAGTTTAATTTATAATTAGACACAATAAAATATTAAGCATAACAAATAATTTAAAAATTATAACAATAAACAGTAGTAAAAGTTATGGAATGTGATCCTTTCAAAATATCTTATTGTACTGTACTCATTCTTGTGATGATGTGAAATGATAAAATGCTCACTTACATGATGAGATGAAGTGAGGTGAATGATGTAGGCATCATGACATAGCTTTAGAGAATTACAAGAGTTACTTGAACAGAGCACTGCAATGCCATGACATTGATCTGATAATCGAGGTTACTGAGTGACTAATGAGTGGAGAGTGTATGTGCAGGTAGATATGCTGGACAAAGGGAGGATTCACATTCCAGGCAAGATGGGGCCGGATGGCATGAGATTTCATTACACTACTCAGAATGGAGTAGAGTTTAAAACTTAAGAATTATTTATTTCGGATTTTCTATTTAATATTTTGGACTGTGGCTGACCAGGCTGACTGAAACCATGGAAAGCGAAGCTGCGTATAATGGGGAATTACTGTATTTTCTTCAAAAATTCTCAAAACGACACGGTTCCAAGATCCCATGTCATCTTGTTTGCTTCTTTGAATGCTTTCTGGTTTTAAGGTATCTGTCCAAATGGTTCCGGAAATTGGTAACCTTGGAACATTACTTAATCATTCTAAAACTGAGGATATTAATTTAATTCTCACAAAATCCTTTGAGGTAGATAGTAAATTTGATTTCTTCTGTTACAGAATCTCTCACAAAAATTGTAATTAAATATCTGTCATCATTTTTATTGTTAGTATGTGTGATAGTAGTAATAGTGATAATAGCTAACTATAATACATAATAATACTGAGGAGATGTTTTGAGATTATTATAATGTTTCTGTAGGTAACTATAGCATTTTGCTTATGTAATGTATTGGTTTTGACTGAAGTCTGTGCATTCAAATTTTTTTTTTTTTTTTTTTGGTGGCCACATCACACTGACTCATTGAGTTTTCCTTTTCTCTAAACTCTCCAAATATTTTCCCATACATATGTTGCTGACTCACATCTTCCCATCCTGTAGCTGCTGGTTTTAGGCTCAATTTTAGGTCTTAAGATCTAATCCTTGTTCCTGTTAAACTTTTTTGCTTCAGTTGATCATTCCATGCTGTCAGGATCTGTTTGGATATGGCACTATTAATCTAGTCATTCCTTCCTGCTTAAAATTACATCAACCCATTTTTTTTTTCAAGTGGTTACTCCTATCCATCTAACTTTATTTCCCTAATTAGGAATGTGATGCTTACCCTCTATGGCCATCATTGGCCAACTATATCAGTTTTGTTGGGGCACTTGGTTAGCCATTCTTGGTGGCATAGCAATTGCAATTGGATAAATAGCTATTACCTCCTGCCCCTTGAGGCTCTTGTCTTCCTTGACCATCCTATGCCCTTACTTGAGGTCACCTGGGACCTCCCCAACATCCAGCTACTTAAAGTTTAATGCTAAACATAGCAGAAGCCCTATCAAATCCAGCTCCAGTACTGTGGCCAGCACTCATTCTGTATTCTTTATTAGTATTTTGAGTATCACCTCTGGGTATAATATAATATGTGTGAAACCCGTATCCATGAATTGGCCACTTACATAATTACAAATTCTAATTCTCTAGATTGTATTTGAGGTGCATAAAGGATTTTAGAGGGAATTTTGAGTGATGAAAACTGTGTGTAGCTCTGCTATGGAAATCACTCCTTTACCTTAAATCAGGAAAAGCTTTGGGGTTTTTTTGTTCTACATATCGTTATTCTTCATATTACTTTGTCTTATCTGTGTGCTGCTCTAGACGTTTGTGTCATATTTTCTTTTGGTTATAAAGCAGAAAATAAATGGTGGTAGTTTTTATTCATTTATATGCACATATACACTGTTGATTCTTGTTTCTGCATGCCTGTCGAGATGGAGTACCTTGTATATTTTAGTCAAGGAATTATTTTGAGAATCTTCTAATATATTTGGTTAAGCATAGCAAAATGAGATACTGTGGTAGGCGGAATAATGGCCTCCCAAAGATATCTACATCCTAATCCTCAGAACCTGTGAATGTGCTATTTTACATGGCAAAAAGAACTTTATGGATGTGAAAAACTAAGAATTTTAAAATGGAAGATTATCCTATATTATCTGGGTAGGCTCCATGTAATTACAAAAGTTCTTATAATGGAAAGAAGGAGGCAGGAGAGTTAGAGTCAGAGAAAAAGAGATGTTGGAAGAAGAGGTTGAATGATGTAATAAATTGCTGGCTTTACAGATGGAGAAAAGGCCCATCGGTCAAGGAATGACCTCTATCACCTGGAAAAAGCAAGGAACTAGATTCTCCTCTAGAGCCTCCAGAAGGAGCACAATCTTGCTAATACCTTGATTTTAGCCCTGTGAAAGCCACTTTGGACCTAATGCTTCCAGAACTGTAAGATAATAAATTTGCGCTTTTTTTTTTTTTTTTTTTTTGACGCCAAGTGTGTGCTAATTCATCAGAGTAGCAATAGGAAGCTAATACAGACACTAATATCTATGTTTGGGGCTGTAATTTTCCCCATTTGCCAGTAATCAAGATTATCAAGATTCAGCTTTGCCATGATAGTACAATGTAGAGGACAGAGAAACAAATCTCGGATCTATTCCTCCATCACTGAGACAGGAAGGCTTGAGACTTTGTGTGGTTGGTATTCTCTCTACAAGGCTACTCACAATTTCCTACTGCCACTCTGCCATCATTTATTTTCCTTTTCATCCTTTATTTCACTTGGTTTTGAGTCTGTGTAATATGTACATTAGTCAAAAAGAAAAAAATAGGCCATGTTAGAATAAAAATAGAAGTCCAGTTTTCAGAAGGATCTTTTGACGAAAACTCTAATACCGATTCTTGAAGCCCCCTTGAGAGGTGATTTGGACATATGTTGCCTACTTGCCATAGCAGCTTTTATTCTAAACCTGAATTCTACTGAAAGCCCACTTGCCTTGGGGTTAACCATCTACTGAGGTTTGCTTGATGCGAAATAAGAGCTAAGGCTGAAGTTTAGGAAATAAGGATGGATTTAAAAATTAAATAATTTAAGAAATATATAGTGGTGACTTCTCAGTAGAGTTGAAAAGTTTAAGTTTCATCAGTGTTGAATTCTAGAAGTAGGGAAACTATAAATAATAGTCTAGTAGTATTTTAATCATCTGTTTTTGAACTTGTTTAAAGACCGTAAGGCTTTTTGGTCAATGGAAAAGTCAGTAAATAAGAATGCTCCATGGTGAAATCCCTTCCATTCCAGACAGCTTTCTAGTATGTTTTACTAATTTAACATCATTTAGACCTTTTAGTCAGTGCTGATAGTTGTAAAAGGAATGGAGAGGGCTAAAGGGCATTGACTAAAACACAGTTGTACTCTTTTATCGTGCATTACTTTTCTAGAATAACCCATTTGTTGGTTGGTTGGTTGGTGAATTGCAAATGGAATGGGGACAGAGACCTCCCCAGTGCAGAGATTTCATTACTGGAGACACTGAAGTAGCGAAAGTAGCACTAAAACACCAGTCCACTGGTCTGATTTTTTTCTGATTTCTGCTCGTTACTGACTATGTGATCTTGGATGAGTCTTTATTTTCTTCTCTAAAAAGATGGGAAGAACACTTGTGACATCATGTGATGCAAATAAAAATACTCTGAAAACTAGAAAGTTCTATACATAGATTATAATGGTGGTTATTCCATAAACTTTCCCATTATTCATCTCACTTCCTCTAGCTACTTTGGGGAATCAGATAGAATCACAAAGTGAGATAGGCTGGTCAAACCAGCATTGACTTTATTGTAGGGACAGCATTGATGTCATGATGTCAACACCCCCGTGACAACAGTGGTTTTGTTGTTTTGATATTGCATTAATCTCCTAATATCTTCTCTCCACCCTTAAAACTAGTAATGCACCATAATCAGTGTAAAAACAATGTTAGTCCCAGATTAGTTGTGTGTGATCATAATGTAGATAATGAAACTCCGTTTTGTTTGAAAGTTTGGTTTTTGGTTGAGGGCACTTCTCACCATGATGATTATTTTCAGCATGTGGAGCCCATTAAGCATTGTTGGAGCTGGATTCACAGTTTAATGTGTTAACACTGCATCTGTTTCTACCCTGATGATAACACCTGGATCAGTTTAGAACTTATGTAGAAGTTTAAGATGCGATGTAGTTAATTTCTAAAACAACTGTTGATCTTTATATGTGTGAACCCCATGGTCTTCCACAATCCAGATGAATTCACTACCATTTGTACATGCTCATACCTGTGTGCACTTTCAGAGTGGGAAATAAAAAACATGTGCCTTCCCTTCTAGGGGCTTTCTTTTCACTTAAATTTTGAGAAGTGACAATGATGAGATTATTATTTTTTTCTTTCCTTTTGGGATGGATAGGAAGATGCCTTTATGTATACTCTCATAAACTTTATTAAATGTTCCTCTAAAATAAATAGCTGATGGATGATATTTCCTTCCCACTTTGTTGGAACACATGCATACACACATTCTAAGACACTTATGATGCCATGAGTAAGTCATTGATTCCTCTTGGGAGCCCTGAAATGGGCAGGCATTAAAAATTAAAGATGAATCTGTTACTGAGACTGCACGCCTTATCTCCGTGGCTGGGTAAAAGCAGAGTGCCAATTCACTGGAGTTTTGAAAAATGGTTTTTCCCAATGACCTACTGCCTTTTAAAGATAGCAGAGTTTATAGAGTTCCTTTTTAAAGAGGTAAATGCCCTTGGAGAGTTGTTGTACAGTAACATTCTCATTAGAAAGATTGAACTTCTCTCCAGGATGCCCTCAGAAAAGAAACTGTTGGAAGACAGGACCAATACAGCATTTGGGAATGCCTATTTCTTTATCCTCCCCAAGGCAACATTTAATGTTAATTTTTCAATGTGAAAACCCATCTCCTCTGAACGGAGTGACCATGACAGAGTGTGTGACTGCCTTTCTTCATAAGGCGATCATATTTCTCATCTTAAACTCTTCTAGATTGTGTTCCAAGCCATCACGAATGGTAGACTATTTACTGCCCACATAGTGTAAGGTTGCCTTTGGTGAAGAGGACATTTTCAAATGTTATGTTGACTTTTATTTCTTATTAGCAAAGATAGAAGAAGTTTAATATTTAGTGTCCTTTTTAGAAGTTGCCATCTTTGAACACATAATGATGTGTATGTGTGTGACTGCAAATGACTGGAGTAATTCTTTTGCTCCTTGGCGCAAGAAGAAAAATAGGCTTTGGGTAGCTAAAAATATCTGTTTGCAGATCACGTTATAGTTGTTTTCTTAGAACTGATGATCTTAAGTCAAAGAGAAATACCGAGCACAGGTTCTTTGTAATAATTAGCTGTGCACTGTGCCGTAAGTCCTGTGACTCCTCTTTCTCTTATGCTTATTGACCCTCTTGCTTAACCTTGCTGTTATCCATCCTCCTGGATGAGTTAGATGTTGTGAACATCATTCTTGTGCTCTTAGATTGGCTAATGGGCATAACTTAGGAGTAATACAGGTACAATTTCACATAGGTGTAGTGGGGGAGACAGGGTCAAAGATCCCAAAGAACATGCTAAGAGAAAAGGTAAATGACACCAGTAAATGAATGTGCTAGATGTGGTGATATTGACCAACATTTCAGAAAAATGTGCTCTTTTATGGAGCCTAGGTAAACAAGGGAGGTGATTTGTTGTAGTAACAGTCATTCGTTAATCACCAACTATGTGTGCTTAACTTAGATATATTATTTCATACCAGGAACAGCAGTTTATAGAGGGAAAACTGAATCATATAGCTAGTAAGTTGAAGAGAAAGAATTTGAATTAAGATTTGGCTTAATCTAAAGTGTGAGTGTATGTGTCTAACACTTAACATGGCTATTAGGAGTAACTTGAGTTAAAGATAATTTTTTTTTTTTTTTATACAGATAGTGAAAAATTAGATGTTGTGCTGAGATTCCTTTGACTAATGAAGGCTATCTTTCATTCTTAAACTTAGGTTCTGCTTGTTCATTTCATGCTTTGTGAATTTATTAAATTAGCATGGTTACTTGCATGTTGAAAAACATTTCTTTTATTTGCAATGGCTAGGGTGACAAATTATGTGCAGTGATGGTAGTGATGGTCAAGTTTGAACAAAGATGATTTTGTGGTCTGGTTTGAGGATTTCCAGTCTTAGAGAGGTTAGCTGATTTAGGTCATAGTGCTAAAGAAGACACTCCTCATATCCAATTGTTCCAGGGTGAAGAATTTGGGAGTCAGCAAAACAGTAAAATATTCCATGCTTAAGATCCTTAAAGGAGCATGTCAGTGCTTCATAATTTGTTCATAACACAAGATCTGAACAAACTGATAGTTTTCATTTAACATTCAGCATGTGTATTTTGAGTGCCTACCATGTGATTTATTTAAAGGGTTACAGAGCAAAAGTGGTAGGGCTTCCTGAAGTTTAATTTATTTCTTGAATATTAAAGTTTGGTCGATGAATGACATCTATATTAGAAAGTATTATATATTGGAATGCCGATAAATTTTCATGGTGGAGCTAATCTTTCTCTCTCTTTATTCTTGGATGAAATATCTCTTGCCTTCCACAACAAATTAGAGCGTTGCTGGTGGTTTGTGGACCAAATGTTTGGGTACTTTCTGTAGGCTCATCTGTGTTAGTTTTAAATTAGAGTCTTTTCCTCCTTGCCTGTTTTTCATCAGGGCTCATATATTCTTGCGTCCAAAAAGACTCTCTGATTTAGCTGTGAGGCTGATTTTATGGTAGGGATGTCTGTGTATCCTGTCATCACAGGCAGCCCTGCTGAAACTTCCCATGTTGTGCGTGTGTGTTGCTGCAATATGTTCAAAGTCTGATCTTTCTCAGATGTATGTGTGTGTGTGTAACTATTTTATAGTTGAAAAGGGATGCAGGCAGCAAAATTTCTGCCAGAATATGTTTTCTATTATATTTTGTAATATGAAATTATAGGTTAGTTTTTGGCTTTCATAAAGCTGGCTTTTTCACCCGTCACTAGAAGACAACTAACACCTTCCTTTGACTCACGTTTTCCAAGACTCCTTAGTGTAAAAAGAAGACTTTCTTTTTGAAATGCAGAAATTAAAAGAATATGGTACAAAAGCATTTTTTTGGTTACTTTATTGAGTCTTGAGGGCAGATATATGGATTCCAGACGAAATGCAATAATAGACTAGGATTTTACTTTCAAATCATCTTACAAACACTTCTCATTGGAGATTTATTGTACATGTGGAGGAACAGAGCTGCTTTGAAGGTTAAATAGAGTAGTTTGGAGAACATTGTTCAGGGTCTTCTCTGCCTCTTATTAAGTCTATGCTCTTCTTTAACTAACTTAACCCCTCCAGTTTTAGCTTTATATTTTATAGTGTATCTGAGGATAAAATGAGATAACATGTATGTAAGCTTTGTTAGTCTCAGTGTGAATATGAAGTAGCCCTGGTACTTTATTAAGTGTGTTTAGTTAGCATTAGTACTCTATTGACATGATCTGGATTTTTTTTTCTTTTGGTAGAGAATGTAGACATATCCTGAAGCAGTGAGAATAAGCAACCTCTTAAAACTTTATACTCCCCAAACTGTCATCAAAAACAGAACACCAGACATACTGTTGCAAAATATGGCTATTGTGTGAAATCTAGTTTCCCTGAAACTCTGAGGGGATAAACAGGGTAGTGAATGTAACTATATACAATGGTATGATATAGGGTGTATTTGTTTGTTGGGGCTTCCATGACAAAACATCACAGACTAGGCAATTTATTGTCTCACAGTCCTGGAAAATAAAAGTTCAAGATAGAAGTGTAGGCAGGTTTGGTTTCCCCTGAAGCCTTTTTTCTTGGCTTGCAGATGGCCACCTCTCACTGTTGCTTATGTGGTTTTTCTCCAGTTCATATGCCCCTACTGTCTGTCTGTGAGTCTAAATTTTCTTTTCCTGTAAGGACATAGTTAGATTGTGTTAAGGCCCACCCTAATGGCCTCATTTTAATTTGTTACTTCTTTAAAGGTCCAATTTCCAAATAGAGTTACACTCTGAGGTACTGAGATTAGGGAGTCATCATTTGAATGAGGGGCATGATTCGGCCATGACACAGAACAGTAGACGAGGAACTGAGACTTTGATTTCAATGTGGGCTGCTCTGATCTTCACTCATGTGATTATCTGAGGCTAGATTCTTAGCGTCGCACGTCTACATCCATTCACATCTGCTTATTCACAGGGTGGTGACAAGAGCGCAAGATCATCATGACTATGAGCACATTTTGTAATATATAAAAGCATGATACAAATACGAGATGGTATTATAACATGGATACCTGTGAGGGATACATTGGTGACATGTGGAAAATTTTAAGTAGAGAAGACGAAGGATCATTGCAAACATTTGGCTAGAAGAAGCATCTTGGCTCTTCTCTTTGGCTGAAGGAGAGGTGTGGATAAAGAAAGGTGACTTGGTTAAGACTTAATTCAGAGAAGACAGGAGTGAGGCTAACGATAGGCCAGGCATCTGGATAATGCAATGTGAATGTCTTCCTACCCCCAGTACCTGTTTTCTTAGAGCATATTAGTGTCTCGTTTAAAATTTTTTCCCCCTAACTTCATAGTCTGGCAGTGCTCACGCAGAGGAAACTTAGAGGGTTCACGAGCAGTAGTAATAGCCAGAAGGCACTTTTCCTATTTCCCTTAAGTGAAGATTATGACCCCTCCTCAAGGATGTGATTTTTTAAAATGAGGTAATACTTGTGTAGTTGGGAAAACTACCATGTATTGTAGTGTATCTGTTCTGAAAGTTGTACAGCACAATTCATGCACTAAGGCCAGTATTTTAACTGAAGAAGTGTATTAGCTTGCCACAACACCTTTTCAGACTACATTTGGATAATCAAATCCTTAAGCACAAAGATGTGTAAAAAGCACGTAGAACAAGATCATGCAGAAAAATAGGTGTTATTGGAATCTTCATAGTTATACTTGTATTTCTCTCTTGGAACTGGGTGGCTGATAGAAACCATTTATTTTTGAAAGCTTTGAACTTAATAAAAATACATACTCTGATAATAATAAAAATAGTCAAATATTTGTAATTATTTTAAAATAGAAAAAATAATAAGGGACCAGTCGTACTTTAAAAAATATCACTAATACTCAAAACCCATTCTAAGGGAAATGGTATGATATGTAAAATTTTTTTAATCACCTCTTTACAGATCTATGAATTTATGAAAGCCCATGAAACTGCCTTAAATACATAAATCATATAGAGTAGTGTACTAAAGTGGTTCATATACTTGAATTAACATAGGAACAAAAAACTTTATAGTACCTCTTCTAGTGGTTACTAATTTTAAGTCTAAAAAATTAGGAATAAAGATATTTTCATTCAGTGTTTAAGTTGAGACTCTGATTCAATTTAGTACAGTGAGAAGGAGGTGAGGTATTCAGTAATCTTTTATTAATGTTAGGGTGACATGATATGGATATAGTGAGCAAATAATTATGTAGGAAATATTAATGTATTTCATCAAGCAAATTGCAAGGCAATGAAAATTATTTTGAGTTGTTAAGAAGCTAATATTAAGGTAGAGGATTCTTTTAATCAGTGAAATTAAATGCTTGGAGCATGGTTTTTCTCATAATCTCATGCTATTACATTTTGCTTTAATCTTGCAAAATGTTTTTCATATAAATACTTTTGAAAACATCTTTAGGTAACTGAAGTTTGAATTTTAAATAATCAGCTTTCTTTTAAATTGATTATTAATTAGTTTTAGGGTCAGAGTTTTTTCTTGAGTATTTCCCATGGAAATTCTGAAAACGGCAGCATCTGAGGAACTAAATATACTTTAAAAATATTTAGCCAAGATTCCTCCTCCTCATTTCTTCCACGAGAGAAGAGAGGGTCTGGGAAAACTCTAGATTTGGGATGAACAAGGGGCTGTCTTATGCAAAGAAGCTTTATCTCTCATAGCTCTGGAGGAGCTGCAGCAGGGGCCACATTTAAACAGAAGCTTATAGGGAAAACTCCTAAAGGGATGGAAGAGGAGTCCACTGAGAATGTTCTCTTAGTTACAATTACTTGAGGGCCTTGTCCCTTGGATGTCTGACAATAGGGTCTTGGTTACTTTCTGTGGCCTCTTTTTATTCAACATCTATATGGCAACAATTAAAAAAAATTAGTGTTGTTTGCTTAGGAAGTCATCATCTCTGCCATTGAAGAACTTAGAATCTAATAGGGGAGATCAAGATAGAAACAAGAAAGTAAAGTGTTACAGGTGTAATGATAAATTCATGCCTAAAGCATAGTACCTTCTGTTTCCACTGGGAAGTAGAAAGCTAACACTGTCCCCAATAGTTAGTTCAGCACCATACACTGAAATTTACTTCTTCTACCTTACGTTAATCTGGGAATCTGAAATGTGTTGCTTATTTCAAAACTAAGGCAAGCTCTAGATGGTATAGTATTTCTCTCATATCCCTTTCACATTAGCCAAATTGTGTATTAAATGGAACTTTCTAAATATAATGGCTTATCCCTAAAAGAGACTCTAATGAAGGAATTACAGGTTAAGTGGCAAAGGAGTGCCAAAGACTTTTGAGTAAGCCAATTAACCTGATGGTTTCCATAGTTAGTTATCATTGGGCAAGCAAGGGTTAGTGCCCAAGGTGAGTGAACTACTTTTAAATGAAAGTGATAATCCCCTCTATACTTAAAACGAGGTAGAATTTTTCTAAAAGATGAGCGCAGCCTATCAATGCCAATCATTTCTAATTCAGATTTGGTTTTTCAAATATATATTGAGTGCCTACCATGTGCTAGGCTTCCAAAAAATAAATGAGGCTTTTCTACTATTTAGGAGTGAACTATGCATTGGGGAGGTAAAGCAAGTTCTAACAAGATAATAGCCAAATCAAACCTGAAGGCCATTAAGAAGATTGATGTCCAGCCACATTCCTTTCTGTCCCATGGAGGACAATAGTGCAGGACAGAGTAATGCCAAGAATTCCTGCTGCTCCATCCCTCAAACCTCACTCTAGCCAAACTAACCTATAGTTTCTTCGGATCTCAAGCTTACCACCTTCTTGTGTGTCATATGGCCTTTGAAAATATTGACCTCCAGTCTGGTGACATCTGCACAGCTCCCTTACTCCTTCCACTAGGTAGAGATGCTTTTCTCCAGCAAACTCGTGACCCTCTGAGACTGCTTCCTAGGAGTCTGTTCTGTGTTCTCCGATTGCAGTCAGGATTCAGGTTCGAATAGTAGTTATCATACCACAAGGAGACTGCCTGGACACTTACTTGCCTCCTCTTCTAGGTTGAGCATTTCTCGAAGTCAGGGAATCTATTTTGCTTACCATTCTATCTGCAGTGCTCTTCACAGTGCCTAGCCTAATACTGACCGAATAAATGAGTGAGTGAATAATTTTCTTACAACAGAATCAGTCCATTTTATTGGGCAATGAGTTTTAATAGAGGCGGAAGAGGGAATATTAAAATCACTCGTGCCCTCTTTTCAAAGCATACATCTCTTCCTGCTCATTCTAAAATGTATTCCGTATATGTCGTCCCATTTGAGATACCTGATAGTTTTTGTAAGAAGTCAGTGTTCAAAGTCAAAGTCAGTCATACTCACAGTAACTGGGGAGGCCTTTGGGGAGGCCATGGCTTCACAAATGAGCATCAGGGATTGAAGCATATTTGGACAGATGTAACTGGTTGAAGAACCACAGTTCAGGCAGAGGAAGGGAAGAAATGGTTTGAACAAAGACCTATAGGCTATGAAGTTTGTCCGACTCAGGATATATGTGGAGAAGTAATGGGAAATTGGTCTAGAAGTCATAATAGGGATACAATGAATGCTGGGCTGTGAAGGGTGTTTATTATGGTAAGAAATAGGGCATGATGAGGGATTTTTGTGGAACAGTGTTGGTGTTAGTGTTTTATTTCAGGAAGTTTCTCTATTCACAGCATGTGTAATGGATCAAAGGGGGAATGAAAGCAGGCAGGGACAGCTGTTTAGTTCAGTTTACCAAATATTTATTATGTGCCTAATATGTGTTGGGCACTGGAAGAAAATGTAAGGCATAATTCCTTCCCTGAGGGGACTTAGAGCCTAATGAGGGAAAGAGAAAAATGAACAGGCAATTTAAGTAAGCATGCAAAGCAGTACAGGTAGGAATAATGAACGCCTCATGAAGGTAGTAGAAAAGCAGAGTTAGACACAGATTCAAGGGAAACTTGTGAGCTGGATTTCTCTGAGGTCCTGAACAGCTTTAAAATATTTTAACCAATTTAAAAATAGCTGTAGAAGCAAAGAGAGAAGGCTCCCTCATGAGCAAGCTCAGTGTCAGTGATGGAGGAGTGAGAAGCTTGTATGAAAAAGAAGATGTTGTGTGAAGAAAATTATTTGTATTCAGACTTACTAAGCTTAAGATACTGTAAGGGCAACTAATGACATTACTAGATAATTATAGTGTGCATTATTTGGTGTTCTTTTGATTCTAGATGTCAGAATAACTCCTTAAACTAGCTTATGAATAAGGGGCATTCATTGGCTTATTTAACAGTGTTAGCTTCAGGCATGATGGGATCCAGCTGCATAGAAATTACCTCTTTGTCTTCCTGATCTGGGTTCTTTTGAGTTACCTTCATTCTTAGGTAGGGAATCCTTGAGTAGCCCTAGAATTTCATCTCATTCTCGAATGAAGATGTCATTTCTCATTACATTGTTGGGGCTGTATTGACTCTGATTTGCCAGGCTGGCCACTAAATCAGTTGTTGTGGCCAAGAATGAGGATGCTGCCAAATCATTTGATGATCTTAATCAGGAGTTGAGGGCACCTTACCCTATCCACATGGACTTAGAGTGGATGTTGTCTAAGGAAGAACAGGAGACTGTTAACTAGAAGAGGTCCAAAAAATAGCAAGTATCCATTACACAAAGTTATTTATTTTTCAAACATTTTAAGTTAACATTTCCTTATTCGATCTTCAACACAACAGTTTTGAGAATCATTATTATCCATCGACCCTAGGTAAGGAAGCTGAGCCTTAGAGAGGCTCACTAGCCAAAGATAACACATGTGGTGTTAGTAGGGGAACCAGGATTTCGTTACTCTTTTTTTCCACTCAAGTGTGAATATCACCTGGGCCATTAGAAGTGTAGGCTCATGAGCGACACTCAGGCTTGAGGTGTAGATGGAGAAGGCATCTCTTGAGTTGCAGGTGTTGGAGATGACCAGAGGAGGAAATGTAGAGAGAAAGAAGGTTAGGGGACAGAACCAGAAGAGAAACATCCACATCTGGGCGGGGGGTGGGGAGGGGGATGTGAAGAGGTGCTAGCCAAGGAGAGCTAGAGGTATCAGAAAATAAGAGAATGAGAAAAGTAATGTGTTAAAGACCAAAGTTAAGACTTCATGCATATTTATTATCTTGTTCTGAGAGGGCCATTAAAGCTTAAAGGAATTTCAAGTGAAATACATCTCAAGTGAAATACTCATAACCATGGTCTGTAGATTTTGAAGGCTATAATAAGATAAAAGAGTGCTACATTTGCATTCATGGCTAGCATCAGTTGTCCAGTGTTGCTGGTGATAATAATAATAACAGCTAACATGTGTTACATATATTACATATACACATTATATTACATGTAACAGTATGCTTTTTGCTTTCTGACGCATTTACTCCTAGCATTGATTCTATAAAGCAAGTACGGTCATTGTCTTTCTTTTACACATAAGAAAAGTGAGGTACGGAGAGGTGAAGTAACTCTGTCCACTGTCTCATAGCCTGAACTTTATTTGGTCTGTTTGGCCCCAGAATCAGTTTTCTTAACCACTGCATTCCTCTGCCCTTCCTAGGTGTAGATGGGCATGCTTAAGTAGCACAGAAGCAGGTAGGTTAATAAAGCCATTCTCTTCCTTCTTTGTCTTACAGAGCAAATTTCAACCCATTGCTACAACATTTTTTTCTTTGCCATTTTTAAAGTTTTGCCTTTACTCACCATTCAGTAGAACAATTGAAGGCACTTTGGAATAGCGTGTCATTTGATTTGTTTGAAGAATCTAAGCATCATTCCTGCTCAGATGACTAATGGTCATCATTTCTGTGGGTGCTTGTGACTGAAAAGGTCAATGGACAGAAAAAGCAGCAGTGAGAGAAGAAACACACAAGGACAGTTTGGATGGCAGGGTCCCGTCATTCATCAATTTTACAATAGCATTGGCCTTTGTCAACATTTCCTAAAGGAAAAAGCATAAGGCAGCAAAAACAAAGAGCTGCAAATGAACAAAACGGGAAACAGTTTTAAGACCTCCTTGAAGACCTGAGAGACTGGATCTTTTTGCTTCAAAAGACAGTCTCTCAGTCATGTATTCTCTGGAGAATCTTGCTTACAATTGTTTTTTTCTTCACATCTGCCACTCTGATTTTCTTCACCTTTCCCGGAGTGGAAAATTTCCTAATTCCTTAGTGCATTTCTGAATTTCAATACCAATTCACAGAAGTAACCTCAGAAATTATATCTGCATGAAATTTTGTTTTGAATTAAGGTTTTTCATTAGCTGAGAAATAGCAGAAGAGGTTTTACTATTTCCATTTTGGACTCATGTGAGAATACACAAATGGATGAAAATCGATTATGCTCAGTGTTGAATGACTACCTTTACTTCTCATTTTGCTGGCAGATATTCAGATTCCATTAAAGCCATTTTGGTCTGTGTCTTTCTTAAAATGATGTCAGGGATGCGTACTGCGTCTCTTATCACTGACTTACATGTGTGACATGACTTATGTTCTAAAGCCCAGTACCGTTTAGTCTTATTTCATGTTCTTTTGCCATATGTTCATTGGTTAAATAAAAACCTGCCTAAGCAGATAATGGCCATCGGAGGATTTTATCACAGTAAACTCTCCCTTTGTAAAGGATGTTTTGCACATGGGTGAGGTGTTCTCTTGCTGTTCCACTTTTATTAACAGTTTGTCCTTTAATTTTCTTTTTCTGCAGCAAAAATTTAAGGCTGTGCCTCATCAAAATTTTTTTCCCACAGTGAAATAATATTTGTTAATTTTATATATTTTTTGAAACCATTGCATTAGATGTGTAGTATATCTTGTTAGCTACTTCACATTACTAGATATAGTGCTACAAAGATAAGAAATTTTGGCAGGTTTGAACAGATTTTTATTTTTTCTCAAAAGATCTTTACAGAGTTAGTTATGGTGATGAACTAGTAGCATGTAGAAAACCTGGTTTAGTTATGTGGCTCACCATCCTATATGTATCTGCCACTGAAGGAGTGAAGAATTATCTTAAAGTTTGCTTTCTAGCTTTTTTCACTGCACTAGAAAGCCTTGTCCCAGAATGCTTTGCTGTTGAGCTTTTCACCGCCCTGACTTGGATAGTATGAGCCTTTCTGCATTGATATTAGAGAAATTCACATCAATACCTAGATTAATGTTTAGTGGAGGCCATTTGAGTTTTCATTCTGAATTTCTTGAAATCGGCTCTCTGACAACACTGTTTGGCAGTTTTTCATATTTCTTTTAAATTTTAATTATAACCCATTGAGTCTAAGCAATTACTTCTGGGTTAGACTTGATGAATGTTGTAGCAGGGTGTTTTAATTTAATGGATCCAGAATAACATCTGTTTCTAATATTTTAAAAGCCAATTTATATGGAAATTCATTTAATACTCAGTCAATACACGGAGACTTGTAAAAATGAAAATCAAAATGAAAAATCAAACTACTGTGATATAGTAGGTCTTATGTGAACAAAGGATTTCGCGATGACTGTTTAGCTGCCACTAGCTAACACCAAAAATATCGCAGTGTAAACAAGATAGCAATTTACTTCTAACACTCACGCAATGGGGAGGTAGTCAGCCCAGGGCCAGTATGGTTTACCATAACAGATGACAGAAACTCAGTTTCCTTCATTCTTATTGCTGTGCTGTTCTAGGCTTGATTTCTATTCCTAAGGACACTTTATGGGCCAAGACAGCGGCTAGAACTGCAGCTATTAATCTGTGCTCTAGTAGGAAGGAAGGAGGGGTCGGGGGGAAGAATGCTAAGTTTTTTTCCTTTAAAGACACTTTCTGGGAGTAATGCATAGAACTCTGCTTATATTCCACTGGCCAAAAAGTAGTCACATGACCCTATTTAGCAGCAAGGAAAGATAGGAAATGTAATTTTTTTTTTTTTTTTTAGATGACCATATACCCCGTTAAAAACAGAAGTGCTATAAGAGAAAAGAGGAAAAATAGACACAGGAAAGGAACTAACTATCCCTGCTGCACTGAATATTTTTTAAGACATAATTTTAACAGGCCTTCCACCTTTTTATTGAGCATCTAGAAAAGTCAATTAGTTATCCTAAGTAGTTGTCAAAGGACTGGCATGAGGTTTGGCACAGAGTAGGTAATTATCAACTACTGATCAGTCTGTTTTAATAGTAACCCCCAAATGCACTCAATTTCAGAGATTGTAGGTCAGGCATACTTTAATAAGAACCCTTTTCTAAGTCGTTCCTTAGTCTTCGTAGGATAACAACAACAGCAGCTAACAGAGCTGAGAAGCCATTTGTACTGGTTCTCCAGAACACTCATGCAGCTGCAAAGCAGTGCTCTCTGCTTCTTGACATAGAAGATAAATGAAGAATTGCAAGCATTGGTTAAATGATTTCAAGGTAAAACTATTATCATAGAAATGAGCTCAGAGAGGTTAATTGGGAAACAGTTTAGAAAGCAGTTGAAAACCAGCCTTGCCCAGCCAGCCATTTGATCTCGACTGGAACACTAACCCTGCTGTTTCAGTTGGTTGTGTTGCCTTGGATAGTTTTCTTAATCTGTTTGAATCTCTGTTGTATGTTCATATTTTTGAAGACACTCAGCAAATTACAGAGCTGGGACTCAGAAATGTTTCTCTTCTGCGCAGGGTTTTTGCAGCCTGATTTTTGGTAACATTCTATAAAAATTCCTTTAGTCACACCTGCTTTAGAGTGAAAGGCAGGACTGATGGAGAGATTAGCTGTAAAGGTAATCAAGGTGGTCATATTCTTTAGCTTCACAAATGCCCACACCCCCTTAAAAAGCCCTGACATTAGACTAGGCAAGGAGTTTCTAGTTAGGCAGTAGGTACTTTAAATGTCTCATTCCTACTTCCTTCTTACTCTTATTCTTATTTTGTGTTCTGTAAGTACAGAGATAAGTACACTAGGGTTACAAAAGATTCAAGATGCCACCATGTTCTCTGGAAGGGAAAATGACATAGAGCAGGAGTCCTCCACACTGAGTCATTTATGAGCTACCATCACTTGTACCTTATCTGCGTATCCTAGTACTGTAGATTCCTTAATATTTGTCTTTACATTGGCTTTTAAATTTTTAACAGCTTCGTTCTGAGCAAACATCCGTGAAATCTAGCTTTGATGTGATAATTAAATTTTATTTCAAATACACATTAAAACAAATATAACCATTAAAGGTTTTACAAGGTTTTTCGGTGTATTTTCTCGTACTCCCAGTGGTGTGTGGATCACATTCTGAGAAGCCCATTATAGTGAAAAGAGGATGAAACTCTACCCTGCTGTTTCCAACTTGTGTGACTTTGGAATCATTATTAATTAAACTTTCTTAATGATAATTTCATCACCTGAGAGGTGTAGGTAATCATATCTACCTTATCAGTTATTCTAAGGATTAAATGAGAAGATATGGCCCAGGAGACGAGCAGGGTGTTTGGCAGATAGCAAGTGCTCAGCAAATACTAGGTCATTCCTTCCTCCTTGAAGTTTGGAAAAGCAGGAGACGATAAAGTGCCATATTATGGCAGTTGGTATTGATGACACTAAGTCCTATGAGATTTCAGAAGGGGAACAGCTAAGTTTACTGGAATGTAGAAAGAACGGAAACATTTGGACACATGGCAAGACATTCTTCTTATCTCAGCTCTCTAGGTTTTTGCTGCTCAAAGTGTGATCCAAGGACCAGCAGCATCAGTGTTATTTGGGGGCTTGTTAGAAATATGGAATCTTGGGCTTCTTTCTTGACCTACTGAATCAGAACCTGCCTGTTATGTGTGACAAGCACTGCTTTGGGCACAGATATTCTATTTCAAATTTATTTCTAGTAGGAGCCTAGTTCTTGCTATAAGTGTATCCCCTGAACCGTTATCACCTGGAGCTGTGTATCTTAAAAATGCATAGTCTCAGGCTTCACATCAACCTGGGGCCTGAAATCTGCATTTTTAGCTAATAGAGCACATGATTTTAAGGCAGTTGTTTAGCAACCTCTGCATTAAGGCTTATACCGCTGGTAGAAACTGCATTTATTCTTCAAACATTTTTACATTCAAACAAGGAAGAAAGCTTTTGAGAAAAAGACATACAACACTAATTGTGGTGTCAGTGAACATTAAGAAGAGGATCTGAATTCAGTCTGTATGTAAAGTTCATTTACGGTAAGCATACATACCTGGTATCCCAGCATCAAGCCACATGACAGAGCTATGGAGGGAGGCAATGTTTTAGCAATGTCACATGTTTTCTTGTTTTTTTTTTTTTCTGTATTTTACATATGATTTTTTTTTTTTTTTAACATTTTGTGTTTTAGCCGGGCTATCAAGACTAATCAGGACCTTCTCCCAGAAACACCATGGACCCACATTTTCTACAATGATTTTTGGGGGACTCTTCTAACCCACAGTGGCAGCCACAAGTCATACCGGCCATTCTGCACACTCTCTTTTCGCCTGAACCACGCCATCGGAGGGCTGAATCCCTGGAGCTACCACCTTGTCAACGTCCTACTACATGCGACGGTCACTGGACTCTTCACGAGCTTCTCTAAGATACTCCTTGGGGACGGATACTGGACCTTCATGGCAGGCTTGATGTTCGCCTCTCACCCCATTCACACAGAGGCGGTGGCAGGAATCGTGGGACGGGCTGATGTTGGGCCAGTCTCTTCTTTCTCCTCTCGTTGCTCTGCTACATTAAACACTGTTCTACAAGAGGCTACTCAGCCAGGACGTGGGGCTGGTTCCTGGGGACAGGACTGTGCGCAGGATGCAGCATGTTGTGGAAGGAACAAGGAGTGACTGTTCTCGCAGTCTCAGCAGTTTATGATGTCTTTGTCTTTCACAGGCTGAAAATGAAACAGATCTTACCTACTATTTACAAAGTAAGTGATTGTTGGCACTCGAGCATTGGATTACTGAGTAATCTTGCTTGGTCCTTTTTCACCATTTAAAAGGCAAATTTGTTCCTCTTCAAAGAGAATTTAATAGAAGTTATATTTTGATCTTCAGTGTGTGGAAGTGGCCTTTCTGACCTTTTCTTACTAACCTGGGTTTCAGTCGCTGATTGTTTCATTCCTCAGGTTTCTTAATTTATTTTCATGATTTTAAAGGCAGTAGAAGAACAATCTCTCTTTGTAAAAATAATGCATCTTTATAATTTATTTATTTTATTTTGTGCCACAATTCTCTGTAATCCTATACATTGCCTATACATAATGCATATTTGTTAAAATACCACAGTTGATAATAGAGCTAGATGCTAGATTACAGAGAGAAAATCCTTTGCCATTTGTTAATTTTACTTCCTGAGTTGACTTTGGAAAACAACTCTTCTCTGCATTGGGCTCGGAACTCAGATTCTTAAAAATGAATCGTATTCACCTTTTTCTTGTTGGGGCGTATAAGGATAGAGTCAAAACAGAAAGTAGTTATTATCAGTTTTGCTCTGAGGCCAGTAAAGACCTTTGCCTCAGGGCTTGATATTTGTTCTTCTGTATTCCCTTAGTGGCTTCAAATGCAATGTTGTTTGAAAGTCTCTGAAGCTCTATTAGGATCCCGGACACTTGTACACTTAAGGAGAACGGAGCAGTTTTCTGCTAGAGTGTTAATGGGAGACATAGGGTGCCCCAGGGCACCTTGAAAAACTGCCTCTTTCCCATCTTCCCATCCTTCTTCACTCACAATGAACTCTCTTGCTTTGACTTTAAGTACCAAGAGTGAACTTGGCCAAGGTTTGCAAACTTCAGCCATGTCTTAGGCCAGCTCCCTTTTGCATTTTAGACACTTGAGCAAGGAATTAGTTTTGGATACTTGCCAGAGAGAGCTGTCAGGTTTTCTAGTTTTGACTAATTTTTTCTCTCAATTTCCAATTTTACTTAAAATCAAATTGGGAAGAAATTAAAATAAAAAAAAAATGAAAGAAACATAGACATTTACTTTTTTTAATGGCTATTTTTTTCACTTAGTAGGCAGTGCCAGTAATTACTTCTATGCTTCTTCTCTGCAGGGAAGCATAACCTTTTCAGTTAGAACTCAAGTATCAAGTGCTTAATGAAGTTCTTTTGTGATTTCAATTAAATGCTGAAACTTTAAAGGAAAACCCTTTTAGAGTTTTGACTCTTAAAAACAACATATGGTTTGAAAGTCAAGCTCTTAATTTCAAATCAATTTTAATTGTTCTTTCAAGGAGAAGAGGGAAGATAATCTTTTTCTTTTCTTTTAAACCACATCATTAACAAGGGCAAGCTTTCTTTTACTTGACATACAAATAGAATAAGTTTGAATCATGGTCCTTATCCTATGGAGATTGAGACTGAAAAAAAAACGTAGGCTCAAAATGGAAATGCCTGTGCTAACCCCACATCAGCAAATCAAGACTTATGGCAGTTTTAGCTTCTTACGGGAATGTGACCTTTAACCAGTTCATCTGAAATTACCTGGTTAGCACTAGAGAAGTAATTTGCCACATAGACCCTTCTTCCTACTCCCCAAAGAAAGTTGGGAGTCCTACTTTTTTCTTATCCCTTCTTCCTTCTTCCTATATAAGCCTTCCATTTCATACAGGCCTTCGGAGCTCCTTTCTTTTTGCTAGATGGGATGCTAAAGCCAATTAGATCTTCAGATTTGCTCAGCTGAATTTTGTTTTTAACAAGACCTATTTGAAGATGCAGACTCTGAGTGTTTCAGGACCTTGCACTGAGAGCCTGTGAAACATTGGATTTTCTTATACAGAATTTCCATGTTACTATCTCATGAATTAGGGAAGTGTTTTGGTCTGTCAATTTAAGGCTTGCTTTTAGGACCTTTTGAAATTCTCTTCTGAGAAATTTTCCTTTCTCTAAGCGTTTTTTCAAGGACAGAGTTGCTGATAGAGCTCCTTACTATAAATGTGTCCCATACAACATTTGAAACATACTTTTAATAGAAAATTATTCTTTGTTTATCTGAAATTAAAATTTAATTGGGCATCCCGTATTTTATCTGGCAACTTTACTCATATAACTGCTGCTTAAGAAAATGAGAAATGCCACTAGCAAAGGAACTCCTTAATAATAGAGAGTGTGAAGTCCCCCACGCTATGAGAAAGGACTTAATTCTTTGGAGGTTCAGTGTCCTGAGAAATTTCCAAAATGGAAACTTGCCCAGACTCTCTGGCAACCACCACTTGCAGGCATTGGGGCAGCAAAACTCTTGATCTGATAGTTGCTGTCTCAGCTTTGTTTTTTTTTCGTTCTCAGGTTTTAGGCCAATGAGTCTAATGAGGACATTGGGATAACAGATTTTATAGATTTGTAAGAAACTATAGAGAGCGTCTATGCCAGTACCTTATTTCCGGCTGAAGTGTAGAGAACCAGAGATGTGAAGGTCACTCAGAAAATGTGTAGAATCACTAGGACTGGAACACATAGTTCTGACTGTCCAGAAATCAAATTTTATCATGCTGTAAAAGTGTGAAGATGAACAAACATGTAAAATCAGGTAACTGCATAGTAGAAAAGTAAGTAATATGGAATTAAATATTAACTCACAAGTAGGTGAGTAACCTTGGCCTAGTTCAATGACCTGTTTCTTCATTTGGAAATGGAGACAGTTAATGTTCTGTCCTGGAGATGCGATATGAAATTGTGGGGTGTTCATTGTGAGCTGGGTGCCCAGCGTTTGGAAGGTACCAGATGTGTATTAGTTGAAGGGAAAGAAGAAATATTGATAGAGATGGTCATTCCTTAGCTTAAGAAAGAGAAAGCCAAAAGATAAACTTCTAGTTGTCTTTAAACATACAGTGGTTTGGAAGCATATGACTTAGGAATCAACTAAAGCTGAAGCATGCATATTTAAGCGCAAACTTTCATTTAGAATCTCATGACTGTGGGGCTTGTAAACACTGGCATAGATTACATATGGAAGTTATAGAAAATTCCATATTCTGTCTTTAAAATATATAGATTTTTATGCCTGGGGTGAGTTGGAAGAGACTCTGAAGAAAGTAGATTAAAAGACTTTAGAAGGTTCTTTCAAACCTTAAAAGAATAATCATCTTAAATATCTTACCAATTAACTCTGCATCATAGTTATCATTGTTTGCCAGATGAAATAAACTTTCCTGCCCCATTAAAACATAACACATATATAAACAGAAAACTCTAGTGCACAAATGTTTAACTCTATTATGCAAATTCGACAACCAGTCAAATACTCTAAATCTAAAAACAGAGGTCCTCTTAAAGCCGGAGTTTATTAGGACCAGAGGGGCAAGGCTCTCCTTTTTTTTTTTTTTTTTTTTAGTTTTGTCAGTAATAATTTTATCATAGCAATCGCCCTTAGCTTCTTTCTTCACGGTGTTGGTTTCAGTTCTCTAACTCTTGTCAGATCCTGGCCCTCTAACACAAATGTGTATCAGGGCCAAGCAGAAAGGAACTGGTTGTTGAACTAGAAGTTCTGCTGTACAATTTGTTCTCCACTCCATCCCATTACTGCAATAAGAAAATAAAGGTTTCAGTTTGGTAGACTTTAAAGTTTTTTTTTGTTTTTTGTTTTTTGTTTTTTTTTTGTTTTTTTTTGTTTTTTTTGTTTTTTAAGACAGACATCTGGATTTTTCTATGACATCTCCTGTTATTTAATATTGGTTATTAATTTAAAAACAGCTAAATCCTGTTTCGATTAGACAAAATCCTTGAGATGGCCAAATTTGGCCAGAATTCTTAGCTGCCATTCTTTTACATCTAAAACGCAAGCAAATGAGGCACATGTCTGTATTATGTATAAGGTTTTTATAGTTCTGCAAAGCAAATATTAAAATTATATATTTCTTTGATGAAATGTGTGAAAAATACTAAGTACCTGGCATGTTGTAGACATTTCATTTAGTATTTAAAAAATATGTGTTTATTTCTGCCAGGCGCTATTCTCAATATGTTAAAATCAATAACATTCAACTTAGATGCTTATTGAGTCATGTGACTTATGAAATAATATGGTTGAATATGACATGAATAATATGATTGTCAATAGTTAGGAAGATTTGTAAAAAAAAAAAAAAAAAAAGAAAAGAAAAAGAAAAAAAAAAAAACCCTCCAAAATCTTCCGAAGTGTGTATGAATAAAATTAGTGTTTAGAACTTTATAAACAGAATTTTATAAAGTTAGTTTACAAAACTAATTTTAGTTTTCTACATTATATTTGGCATATAGCACACCATCTGGCACATAGTAGGTCCTAGTAAATTACTGAATTTATTTTTGTGTAAGATTTACCTCTTAAAAGTGTGTGCTTGAAATGTTAAAATGAAATCCTGTACACTCCCCTTTATATAATGAGGATTTCATTCCTGGTTAGTGAGGTCTGGTAGGTGGGATTGGAAGAAATGCATGTTAGAAGAAAGTTGCAAAATAAGTTTCCTTGAGTGAGTCTCACCAAATGATTGTTTTAGCCTTCTTTCGATGACTTTCACTTACTTAATTTTATGTGTTCAAAAAGTAAGGGTGGGGGGTTGGAACCCTTGAAATAAACTAGCTTTGCAAATAAATGTTAGACTTTTATCTGCCCACAAAACTTTTTACAAGTCTTCCATGACCCCAGGAGGTACATGGGTAATAAAATCAGTAAAAGCAACATTTTTCTTACTTACCCAGCATCAGTCATTGCTTGCCTAGTGGCCATTTTCTGTGCTTATTTAACATCTGTTAACTGTTTTAATGTGGAAACATCTTTTCCCCCCTTTATTAGCCTCATAATCACTTATTCAGTTACAGGTGGAAAATTTTTTTTTAATTAAAAAAAAAAAAGGAAACCTGAAAGTCAGTGTAGCAGTTATAATAATAGCCTAAGATAATTTGGAAAAATGAAGCCCTTTGAGTTTGATCTTTGAACAATTTCTCTAAAGATGGTTTTTAGTTTTAATGCTAAACAGGATGTGAATGGCAGAGGTTGCTTTGTTGAATGTTTACCTTTATCTTAGGTATTAAGTAAGGTTAGTTCTTACATCAGGATGTAGTTATCAAACCCATACTAACCAACAACCCCATATTTCCAGCCAGTTTACAAAGATTTATCTTAAGAATGGTTTCCAAGTGTATGAGTTAATATTCTGTTGAAGGTTTTTGGTTTGTCACTCTCTGAACACTGAAGATTAAACGAAGCACTTCTATACAGCTGACTGTTCTGGGTGATTCCCTATGTATAGAAGAGCAGGAAAAGCGAGTCAGGTAGCCTGCAGTTATTTGCACATTGAATGTGCCTTTTTATTTAATCACCTGCTGGGGGTGGCATTGGCAGAATCTGTTATCATTTAAGGCTTTGTCCCTTTTCTAAAGGAGGTTATGGTTTTACTCAGGGTGTGACCCTCATACTGATTGCACTGAATGAAATATGATGTATTTGCTATTTTTGATTTTCTTCACTCAACAACTATGCTATTTTACTACAAGTAGTGTTCTCACTTTCTTATGAGTTTCTTTCCCTTCATTTGCCTTACAATTTGACTTTGTGAGAATCTAGATATAGCAAGATACTCTGATTCCGATCACAGTACTTCCTAGCATTATTGAAACTGGGGTGACTATTTGTTATGCACTTACAAATGAATTTGGATTTCCTCCCAGTAAATTTGTTATAGCATTTAATATTCATGACCTGTAGCCCTTTAAAACTTTGAGCAGCTGCCAACATTGCTAACCAGATAATACCACAAATAAAGTCAAGGTTCAAAAATATTTTACAGTTGAAAAAGTCAAAGATTAATAAGGTATTTTATTCCTGCAGGTTGGCTTCTTTGCTCAGCTGATTTAGGATGATTTTGTATTCAAGTTGAGTAATTTAGATTTGGGTAGCCTTGCAAGCTTCTATAATGTTTGTCATTAGAGCGTTAGTACTTGGAACAGCCAACCGTTCATAAATTATCATATTTTAAAAAATTATCTTTGTGCGAGGCATTGTATTAGGTGATGTGGGGATTCAAAGGTGGATTGACAAAATTCTGCCCTTAAGGACATTTTAGAGTAGAAGGAAGTTGAGAATAGTGCATGTAAATATGGAACTGAATTTCAAGCCGGAAAGTGATGAGGGCTCTGAGGGACTGGTAGCGCTAAGGTAGTGGAGAGGATGGAGAGGTTGCTTTCAGGCAAGGGGATCAGGAAGCAACTTCCAGAGCAGAGACATTTAAGCAAGGTCTGAAAGGATAGTTTGGATATAAGCATTTATAATTGGAGAAGGGAAGAAAAGTGAAGGGTAGAGCAGGAACATAGCACAGAGGGAAACTCATAAGACGTTACTGGGAATCACTGAGCAGTCATTTTGACAGATGAGAGAGTGCATGAATTTATAAAGGAAAATGAATCAGGACAGGTAGGTTGAGGCAGCTAGTGTGTATAATGATGTAGGGGCCTTTTAAGATATTTTGTGGCCCCAACAATGTTGAGAGACAATGCATGGTTTTGAAATGGGCTTGCACTTCATCGGGTCCTTGGGAGAAGCCTGGGGGTATGCAGGCCACCTCCATTTTGACGCTTGGGGGAACTTCCTTCTCCCTTTGGTGAGGAGGTTAGGAATCAGACTTAGAGAGTTCTGGTGAAGATGCTGGAGTAGGTGGATGCCGTGCTCACCTCCTCCTATGACTGCATTAAAATTGCAACTAAAATATTGAACAATCAACCTAGATAACCATCCAAAGATGAGATAAACAGAAGTCTTATAACTAAGGATATAAAGAGACTGGGGTTGCTTGGAAGAATCAGACCCAGGAGAGTGTAAGTGATATCTTATTAAGTGAGGGTCCCTCTTATCAGTATTCATCTTGTTCTTTAGCATGAAAAAGAAAAGCATTTATTTTCTGAAGACTAGTATGATTTTACTTCTTACTCTATAATATCTGGGGTGTTATTATACACTCCTAATGAGAAAAACAGGGAGTCCTTAAGGGCTTTCTCCTGTGTCTGTTCTTCCAGCATTTCTGGATAGTGTTCCAATATTACCATGAATGGCCACAAGTACAAACTCCCTCTTTGTTTTATACTCTTTCATACAGGAAGACAACAATTTTTTTAAAGGGTCCTTTTTACGGTACAGAACAAAGTAATCAGCACTGAATTTCAACCAGTTAACTCTGTACACAGTCAGTGAAAATGACACGCAAATTAGACTTTGTGATGAATAAATAATGAGTCTCACTGAAATCATCTATACTGTTCTCCTCAGTCTGGAATATGTATTATTACATCACTTGGCTAAATTTTCGATAGCTTGCTGCCTCAGAGGAATCAGATTGACTGACGGGGATCTCATTATTGTCAGGTTACTCATATTCAACTGGTACTGTCAATTTCACAGAAAACGATGTGGTTTGCACAAATTTGAAATTCATTGTCATTGCCTGGAAGTCGGATTCCTGCCTTAAATGCCTGGAACAATGAAAATGCTAATTTAGTGTTGATTTCTCAAATGAAAGTTAAGCCATAGAAAGCTAGTTCTCATGAGTTCATTAGACATTCATTAAAAGGCATGAATGGGGTGGGAGGTAGGGTGGATAAAACTGAATATTAAATCAAATCCATCGATAGGTAAAAACATATGAAATGTGATATGATAGTAAGGTTGCATGGTGTGATGCTTTTATTTTTCTATTAAACATTGGGTAGCATACCTATTGATAACAGCATTCCTTTCTTCAGAAAGGTTAATAAGAAATCAAAAGGGAAGAACAGTCTTTCTAATGCCAAAGTATGAGATGATTTGGAGCTAGGAAGGTCGAGTGCCCTTGCTCTCTGGATTTGTCTTTACAACTCTGCAGTACCCAGATGGCTCCTGTATGCTCTATTGGTCTGATTATAACTCTTGCACCAAGCGAAATAGCATGAATTCAGAATTTAATATATGTTTCTTCAGTAATTATGGCCTTGATTAGTGAAGGCAGTGTTTCCATTCCAAAGGACACTTGCTTCCTCCACATGTTTATTCATTTAATTTCAGGAGTCAAATAAAATGCAAAGATTGTGATGCTCCTCTTTGCTGTGATAGGGGAATCTACAATGCCTGCGTTTTGGTATGTGGTTGTCATTTTGTTTATAATTAATGTAAAATTCAACAAAAACAGCAAAGACAACATAAAAAAATGAAAAACATTTAAACACAAATAAATGACTTCGTTTTTAGTAAGTGAAGAAATGGAAACTGTATCTAGAATTTCCATTAAAATATTGCTATACTGAGCTGCATACCAAGCTCATTTAACAGAGGCCTTGATTATATGCAACACAAATTTGTTAAATTCTGTGTATTTAAAAACTAAATATATATATATGTGTGTATATATATATATATATATATATATATATATATATTTAAGTTTGTGAATACCTGCTATCAGTATTAAACCAGTCTTTTGAGGATGTTAGCTTAGTTTTTAATGTATAGACATTTGAGTAACATCTCCTTATAAAAGATCGTGTGTGTGGGGGCACATGTTTCATCAGAACAGACTGCATAATATAAGCTTATTTAACATATTCAAATTATACCAAGGTTATACATGAATGATTTGAGTATATTTTCATGACTTTTATAAAATGGAAAACTCTAAATTACATAGCATTTTTATTTCTCCTAATTTGAAGATTCCAACAAAAATTTGCCAGTTTATGTGTTCTGTTGAATATAATTTCTTTTGTCTTAAGATCTCGTGACATAGTGTGATAAAAAGTTAAATATATCTAATGTAACAACCACTGCTGTTTATTCTGAATAACCATTTGGTACTTGGCTAATCGTTCTCATGCGTAGATGAAAATACGTCTATTGCGGAAAGGCTAGAGGACTGCAGCCTGCAGATTTAGATTTAAATTGAGACTCCATCATTTTCTAGCTTTATGACCTTAGGCAAATCACTGAACATGTTGGAGAATCAGTTACATGGTTTGTGCAATAGGAATATAATATGTGCCTCGTAGGATTGTTGTTAGATGTGAACGTAGTGAATGTATACTCTTGAACCAAATTCCTTTCCTACTGTAGATATCATCATGGGCATCATCATTCTACTGCGTTTCCATAGCATTTCAGTAGTAGGCTTTTTATTTGTAATTTGATGGAGCACTCAATTAGCATGGCTGTGGCTTTTCTAATAGAATGCAGGGTGAAATGTCAATCAACAACAACAAAAAAATTGCTATACTGTTCACCAATGCTGAGAATTTAAAGAATGTTGAGGAAAAGTCCTTTTCAAGGATAATTCTTCCAGACAACACAATTTGAGCATTTATCTTTTGTTTAATTGATTGAAAAAAGTTATGTGTCCTTTCTTAATTTTTCTTCATTTGCCAATATCTTGAGATCACTTTCTATTTTTATAGCCTGATTTTTTCCCCTTTGGGCTCAGGATGGTGCTGTTGCTTATGTATCTGAAAGTGGAGGGAAGGCAGGCTTTCCTGTTTTCCTTTTCCTACCATCCTGTTTCCTATATATTTCCTTTTAGCCAGGTTTATGGTAAGGAAGATTAGTTCAGTGGCTGCAATAGCTTGCTGCATTCAAATCTCATTTTTTGGAGAAAGAAGGAGCACTGTTGTCACCTGAAGGTGAATGATAATCTCTTTCCTCCTCCTATTCTTCCCAACCTGGCAGGCAATATCACTGCAGTTGATTCCAGAATCTCTGTTTATAACAAACCTTTTCAAGGAAACACTGCGGCTGTTTTTTGTTGTGGTGATGGTTCAACGGTTTAGGTTATTTTATTTCCCACCTCCTAGAGAGAGAGCGGAAGGCAGAAAGTTTTGTTTTTAAAGCGATACTTTTTTTGGCTGCCAAAAATTTTATAAAATATTTTGGATACCTGGATCACGTTCAGACCAAATTATTTTTACAGAAACTTAAATCTCAGTAACTTTTGCTCATTGAGACAACTATAGGCAAAATTGGTTTTAAGTTGTTTTTTTTTTTTTTAAGTAAATTTAAAAGTTTGATTTAATTGACAGATGAAACATGGGGTAAGTGAGGGAGGGTGACTGTTTAAAGATTTTAGAATTCACTATGAGTTTTCTTGGAATATTCCAAGCATGGATGGAGAAAGTAGTTTAAACTAGAGATTTTAGCACAGAACTAGAAGCTACTAGATAAGAATCTTCCGGGCTCCTTACTTTTAGTTTGTTTTTGAGGTGTTGAGAGGCATTTGGAGAGGTAGCAGGAGAGCTCTCCCTCTGATTTTTGATGAATAGTTAGGTTGACCCACTGAGGAACATTGAGAATCTGATACCTTCATGTGATATTATCAAACATTATAAAATTTTCATAAGAACACGGAAGTTTGTAGCTGGAGAAGGATATTGGCAACTACCCACATAACACCCCTTTCTTTTAACAGAACTTGGGGCCACAGAAATTAGGCATAGTATTAGTTGAGAGTAGAGCCAACATTGTACTCTGGGTCTCCTCCTTCAGGTCTAATGCTTTAGTCACTGTACACATTGCTTCCCTTCCTATAATTTATAAAAACTTGTTACTATGGAAATAATTTTTATCTGCCATAATTTTTATCCAGTAAAGACTGGAGACTGGTAATGAACCTCCACATACCCATCCTTCAATTCATCATTAGGGTTCTGCCCTTCTTATTTCTAGGTTCTCTATTGCTATGTTGATAATTCCAGGGTACTTCTAGAAATTGAGTTGTTGGTTTTTGTTTTGTTTCTGCTTCCCTTCTTTCCCGCTCTTCTTCTCTTATTTCCCCTTCTCTCCCTGCAACTAGCTTCAATTAGGGGCTTAAGTATTTGCTTAATTTAAGCTCATGTTCAAATGGAATATTTGTAGCCAGCAGACTCTTAACACAAAGAGACTAAAGACACAGTGTGGTTTTTCTTCCTAATTTGGTTAATTTCCTTTACTGTCAGTGTATTATTGTTTGAGATAGGTTACCCTCAATAGAAGGGGCATCTCTTTAATGACACAAAGACTGCAATTAGTTTAAAAGTGGAGAGTTAATAAACAGTGGGGCAGCTCCTCTTCCAACTCTCTAAGGCACCACTGTACAAATTGGAGCAAAGAATTTTAGGCATTAGCAGTACACACATTAGCTGGGCGAATACTCCAGGAATGTAGTAGGATGTTTTAAAAATGCTACCATTAGTGTCTTAAAGATGTTTAAAGTTTCTTGTGACTACAACATGACTAGTTTTGCATTATTGGGTGAATATTCATATTCTAATGTCAAAAGTGAGGATGACTCCCCAAAATGAATAAATTTCAGAGCTAAAATAGCACAAAAGGAGAAATGTAGAGGTGCAAATTGAAAAATGGGCCAGCTGAGTGAGAAAAGGGCTGAAGTTAAGTTGTCAAAGCAGCAGCCTAAAGTTTCTGGTCTTTGGACAAGATAATATATACTCTTTGTTTCTCTTCCATTCTGCAGTATAATCTTCTTCACAGCTGTGCAGACTTCCTTATTGTTCAGAGAAAGAGAACTAACCCACTTGAATTCATTAGCCTTCATTTCCATATACACGGAGCTGGTGGTAATAATGATAACAATCACCATTTATCAAGGCTTACTGTGTGCTAGCATTAATTTGTTCCATTCTATGAGAGTAGGTATTATTAAGCTTGTTTACAGATATGGAAACTGAGGCTTATGCAAGTGAAATAATTTGCCCAAGGGTTCACAAATAATACATAGTAGAGAAGGGATCTCACTCTAGATGTCTGACTCCAAAGCTCACGGTCTTCCCATTAGACCGTTTTGATACGAGTATAGCTAAAATGGAAGATCCAAATAGTGTTATGAAGGAAACAACCATTTTCTCATATCACTTGGCCTTGGGACCAATGGTGCTTACAAATAATCTTTAAATATAAATAATCTGCGTTCCCACAGGCAACAGCTAGTTTTATGGATGCTGAAAATACAAAGGTGGATACTATGTTTTCCCAACCCCTGGAAAGTACAAGACATGTCTGTAATGATTATATCACTCTCCACTAAGTAGGAATAGAATTTCATATAAAGTGCTGGAGAAGCAAAAGTGTCTGACAAATTAATTTGGCCTGGTTATGGAAAGAGTCTGAGAGAGTGACAGAAGAGTAGTGCCACCCAAGCAGCTCAGCTCACCCAGATTTATTGTTTTATTTATTTATTTATTTAAAACCACTTTGTGCTTATACATTTGTTTCATTTTGGTTCAGAGTCAACTTCCATTTTTTTCCTCCTCAGTGCCTGTCACGTGACAAGAAATTTGCTAGATGTTTTCTTTTTTTCGTTTTTCGATAAATAGGTACTGAGTATTTTCTAGGTATGAGACACTATTCTAGATGCTGAGTTTAAAGTAGTGAAGAAGCCAGGCAAAATTATGCTGTCTTGGAATTTCTATTTGTTTTCTAACTTAACTGTCACAATAAACATGTTGGGTCATTATTTGCACCCCATTTTGTAAGAGGTTGAGTGAGGTCCCCCAATCGATCAGCGTTCAGTGAGACTAGATTTCAAAAGCAATGCTAATTCTTAATCTAGTGATTATTTCTAATACAGATTATTGTTTCTCAGTTGAGTTCCTTCAAGTAAAGAGTGGCATGATTACTATAGAATTAGATGAGTAGTACTGACATGTGTCTGTAGGTGGTTTAGAAACTTCTTTGAGACCAAAGACTAAAAATCTTTTTCTTTTGTATCCCCTGTCCCAGAAGGGGACCAGGCATTGAGAGCTTGGTATTCCAGGTCTGACCATCAACATCACATTGGCCTGCAAGGGCATACCATGCCCACCTACCATGACCTTGCCCTACTTGAACAGTCTTACAAGAAGCACTGTAGATATATCCTTTGAGGTAGGACCAGATTAGATCTTCCAGTCCCTATTGACTTCCTCTATGTCCTCTGATTTACATAGTATTTCTCAGAAGCATACAAACAGGAATTCTCTGGAATCAGTTCACATTGAAGCATTTGGTTTGGCTCTGAATTTCATATTGCTGCATCATTGCTAATCAAACATGTTAACATATTTATGTGTCCTTTCCTAATGCCTTTTAAAGAAAAGGATGTTGCTTTATAATTTGGATAAAAACTTTTTTTCTGGTAAATTTCAGTTAAAATATAAAATTACTTAGAATATCTAGTGACAGTGTGATGCCAAGGAGTGCCTGTGTATCTTAGTATATCCTAAACTGCACAGGATGCTGCACAGGATGTCTGGTCTTGTTTGATGTGATTTTTAAAGATTATTTTTGGGATCTGAGCTTTTGTCTGTTTATATCAGAAAAGGCTACAAGTTCACTGGTTCAGTACCCCAAATTCTTGAGGCCTGATGTGATTCTGAGTTTTAAAAAATGACCCAAAGGCAATAGGGTGCATAATCTCTGTATTAATGTAACACCCCTAATATAGCGCCATTTTATAATAAGAAACTTTTAGTGTTTTTGTAGGTGAATATATGAATATTTACAGTAAATGGAATAAGTTAAGGCTCTAAATAGCCTGTTTTTGTGTTTGTTTCTAACAGTTTTATTGAGATATAATTCACATACCATAAAATCGATCCATTTAAAGTGTGGCTTTTATTGGTTTTGAGTGTGTTCAGTGAGGTTTTGCAACTATCACCATAATCTTAATTTCACATTTTTAAATTAAGGATAAGGGAGTTTGGTCTTATAGCTGCTGGTTATCAAAGATGTAGTTTTGCTTGTTTGCTTTACTTTTCATATTTAACAAGATTCTGTAGGAAGTTTTGACCTCAAACCAAGTGGATCAGTAAACCTGGTTAAAGTCTTATTGAGAACCATGAACATTTTCATTGGTGCTTTAGTATGCTTGCCTGACTTATTTACTGTTTACAAATTGGTAATGGAGTTTGGGTAATCAGGGATTTCTTTGGGGTTTTGTTTGGTTCAGAATGCTTGGCTCCTTGTTTTGGTTTTTCAACACTATGATAAATTGGAGGCCCTTACATAAATGTGATTTTCTGGAGTAAGAATCTGACGTCAGTATTTGATTGCTTTCTTGGCTTTGTGTTTGGTACATGCAGCCCTTGATTCTTGAATGAGTAATAGTGGTTTACAATGTAAAGGAATCTGGGTACTTTTTTTTTCTCATATATTTGCTTCTCAGTTTTGTGTTACACATGACTTACACATGCAGAAGTAATTAGATTGTATTTAAATACATATAATTGATTTGTTTTTAGCTTTGATCAGGAGTTTATCACAATGTAAAAGTGCTTGTAAAATCTACGATAAACCCAATTTCCATTCTGTTACCTTTTGAAAAAAGGAAACATTTTTAGACATAGTAAACATTTAAAGAAGGGACCAAATGTGAAGTATTTCTGTATCCCTTTAAAGAAATGGCTGTCTTAAAATATTCCCCAGCTCTCTTCCTAGAGGCAAATTCTCTTCTAAGCAATTTTAAAAAGAGCAATAACATTCAGTTAATTATGGGAGAATGATTCTATAAAAATTTAATAATGCTATTAATACATTTGCTGATTTATATAAAGGTTGTTTGAACCTACACCTTTGTGTCCAGTTGGTAGCCTTTTTTTTTTTTTAAGTTAATTGCTCAAAAGCCCCTGAAAAATGTTAGATATTTGAGAGAAGTTTGATTTCAGATAAAGGGAACATGCTGTGAAAAGTATGGCTATGTGGCATAATGACATAAATTCTGCAGTTCTAATCAGGAGGACTGTGTTCTAACACAGTTTCTGCCACTACCTCGTTGTGAACTGTGGACAAGTCATTTAACCTCTCCCTGGGTTATTTTCCTAATGTGGGATCTTCTGTGGATGCTCCAAGAACCGAATTATATCATTCTATTTTTAAAAAAGTTTTATTGCTATTCTCTCTCTCTCTCTCTCTCTCTTTTTTTTTTTTTTTTTTTTTTTTTTTTTTTTTTTTTTTTTGTAAAATCAAGAGTACTTCAGAAGTACTTATATTAATGTTTTTTGGGGCACCAAGTATTTGTTGCAAACTGAAATGGGCTGTGTCTTCTGTGTTTCACCTTTTAGAGACTCTGTTTGTATTAAAATATCTCCATATATTTTTGTTGAACATGATCTCATCTTTTTCATTATCTTTTAAACTTAAATATCATTAACACTTGGTTATCTGACATGGATTCTCTCAGAAGTTAATCATGTTTTCTAATTCTTAATGATTATGTAGAATAGAGTAAGGAGTTATGTCATTTTACATTAGCTGTGTTATCTTTTAGGCATATAATTAGAAATTGACTGTGATTCTTTTTCCTATGCAAGAAAAATAGCACATTTTTCTTAAATACCAAAATGAATTCGTTATTCTCTACAGAAAAAATTAAAAAAGAAAAAAATCCTAAAAGAAATATTATCAAGTGTCAAACAGTAATCTATACTGGGAACCTTATCGTATTTTATCCTTCACTCAGAGGGTCAGATAGTAAATGTTTTGTGCTTCGCAGGCTGTGTGGACTCTCAACAGTTATTCAACTCTGCTGGCCTTCTGAGAACAAGTGGATGTTGCTATGTTTTAGTAAAACTTTATCTAATAACACAGTTGGGCACCAGATTTGGCCCACAGACTGTAGTTCACTGGCTCTATCTGGTGACTTAGTTGATATACCCATGTGTATTAAGTCATACAGCTGTTCCAAAAGATCCAGTTTAGGACAATGAATTTATAGTAGTATGAATCATTCAACTTCATACAAATCATATACATTTACAAAGGGCTTTCACATTCATTTTTATTTTTATCTGGATTTTTAATGCTCTGTCAAGGATATTAATCTTCCTTTTTGCCTTGTGTGATCCTGAGAGTACATGATCTTTGCTCTGTTTTCCTGCTCTGTATTTTATCAGTGTACTAGTGAGCACACCGAGTAGGTATCTCCAATCCTGCTTTGTGTTAGTAGGATCTCATATACCCTAGAATTTTGTGAGTAAATTCATGTCCAAACTTAGCACTACGACTATTCTCTGGACATCAGATTCATTCAAAATAATCATACAAAGTAAACTTTGGTAACAGTTCTCCCCTAAAGGAAGCCCAAGTAAGCAAAAGGTGGTTTCCAAGAATAAGCTAGCTCTAGAAGTTCATAGCAGCTGTAAAAATATATCTTCAGTTGAAATTTAGCTTGTAATGTAAGGGTACTTGAATTTTTCTTTCTCATCTTTCTTGATTTTTTTTGGCAAATTACTTAGAAAGAAAAGTAACCATATTTATTTATTGCTCTTAATACAAAGGGCAGACACTTGTCGCAAAGGAGCGCTGTCACTGAAAAAAATTTGAAAAGAGTTGTACCAGTTTAATAATTATTTTCTCGGCCAGAATTGTTCATAGTGGAGTGATGGTTTGTTTCTTACAGTGTTTACCTCCCAAGTAGATAGGAAGTGAGGTTTTTTTTTTCTTTCTTTCTTTCTTTTTTTTTTTTTTTTTTAATATCTTGGTGATAAGTGCATTGGTGGTTGTGACATAGTTCAGTTGGAAGGTAGCCAAAAGTTTGACAGTATTATATTTACTGTGTTATAGCTCTCATCCTTCTCTTTAAAAATGGGCCATTTCATTCTGTCCCAATGAGAAACACTTAGGGAAATTGAACACCATGAGAATTACTGGTTCAGAATTTTTAAAATCCAAGACAGCTAAATCTGCAAAGAATGTGAATTTAGCATATATTTTCCTGTTTTTTAAAACTCATCAAACCAACATCGCAAATCCTGAATGTTCTCTAAGTACATGCTAATAAGTATTGCTTTATTGTTCTTTTTGTGTGCAACTTTATATTTGGCCCTTTTCAAAGTTATTTCAGATTTTCCACAATGATCTGTAATATTTTCCTGCCTTTCTTAACAGGCAGCTGGTTACATGGGGAAATTTAATGCCTGCTGCTTTAGTAGTAACATGACCTGGGAATTTTGATTTTACTTTTTTGTACCTCGGTACATCTCAAATCTAGGGCCTTTTGAGGATTAAATAAGTTAATGCATAGAAATCTCTGAGTGCCTAGCATACAGTAAGTGCTCAATTAATGTGAACCACTTTTATTTTTATCTATTTTAATAAGATGGTTACCTTTTTATACAAATCAGCTAATATTAAAATATGTGCCATAAAGTTTATGTGTTTGGTTGGTCCTGTTATTATTTTTTTTAGAAGTCAGAATTCACTATAGGAATTGAAGTAAATGTGAATACTCTTATACTATGCACCATTGTAAGGATATTAATCGATTTTTATATTCATTAATCATTAAATTTTGTTATTCACTATAACACTAAAGTAGAAAGTGGCTGTATTTTTAACAAGGCTGTTTAGAAATAAGATTAAAAATAGCTTCCTCCCTGGGACCACAGTTTCCAGTCACTGGGAAGTATGCAATTACATAGAAATTTCTCATATCCATAATAGCATCCTTTTGAAGGAACTGACATTACTGTTTAAAGGATATTCTATCCCTCAAATTAATAATGCCTTACATCTGTCTAGTATAAATTGTAAACAATTTATATTGTTTACAAATCTTCCTAACACCTCAGATCACCTCCTAAAGACCTCAGGAAGTAAAGTGGGTAATTTTAAGGCTCTCCATTTAGAGCTGAAGATGCCCAGAGGTATCATGTAATTTGATTACTTGTTCATCTTGTTCAGGTGAACTTGCAAGTCTAGTAAGATTAAATCTTGTCTTCCTGACTCCTTTTCTCCTTCTCTTGTTTTCTCTTCTCCTTTTTCCCTTTAGTTCCTTAAGACACCATATTCTTCTCATATTCTTCACTGATTAAAAATAACCCTAAAAATTAGAAACTTGACTTGGCTTTATAGTTCAAATATATTTAAAATACATTTGAAAGTTTTCCTACAGTAAGGGACAAGACTTATTTGCTCTAGGAGTTTTAAATGCTTTACTGTTGTTCTAACTCCCAGATTAATGCAGTGGCCCAGTAGGGGGAAAACATCAAATTGTTAAAGAAACTATGGATACTACTGAAAAAAATATATATATATGTGTGTGTGTGTGTGTGTGTGTGTGTATGTATGTATGTGTGTGTGTGTGTGTGTGTGTGTATATATATATATATATATATATATTAAAGAAATAAGGAGCTGCAGTGTCACTTATCCATATAGATTTAAAAAAAAAAATTCCTAAGATAAAGAACCTCCTCTATCTATTATGTTATGTAGGTACATAGAACAGAGAGATCACATGAGACTGTGATCATCGTATCAAGGTTCTGGTGTATCTAAACTGCCTTCATATACTGGCTTTCCAGCCCCCACTCTAGACCGCTTTTTTGTGTTCATTGTTCTTTTGTTCATTCACTCTGTCATTCATGTACTCATTCACCCATCTCATATTGAGTACCTGCTCTGTGCCAGGTGCTATCTAGTTCGTGTGGATAGTATCCCTCAGTGAAAGAAAGAGACAAATCCCTATTGCCTAGGAGCTCGTATGCATGTGGAAGTAGTGAGACTCATTTTTGTCAGAGTGTGATAATCATTAGGATTATGGATGCTTAATGTCGCTTTGGGCCTTAAATTCAGACTTGACCTTTGCAATCTATGATATCTTTCATATATGGTATGAGTTATAAGACTGGAAAGTTTTGAGAAAGCAGCTATTAAGATAGCCTGGAAAAATTAGGACAGTCTTAAGGAAGAACTGGAATTTAAGCTGGAAGTGAAGGGGAGCATTTAAGATAGTGGCGACATCAGGCAGATGGATCAAAATTTGATTTATACATAGAATAATAAGGAAGCCAGTCCCACTGAGGGAATTTTGAAGTTTCAAACAAAAATATCAATATTACTCATGGAATTTTGAAGTTTAGATAGTAAAGATGAGACAAATTTTAGATACCATTGAATACGAGGCCAAAGATATTGGAATGTAATTATTCTTCTTTTAGGTAATTATTGTAGATTATTGATGATGAGTAGTGATTAAAAATAAAAAAAAAAATAAAATGAAAGGATAAAGCACCTGCCATGAACACAAAGGAAGATGAAATTTCTAGTCCTGACCATGACTAAATAGCTTAGTTTCTTTGGGAATGCATTTAAGCTCTGTGTACAGCACCAGTTCCTCACTACAAAATAAACATTAAGGAGATGCTCTCTAAAGTTCTGGGTTTTTACAAATATAAATTTCTTATCTATAGATCTCTCTAGTATTTGCCTACCTTTGGCTATAAGAGCTTTTCCTGTAGAAGTTAGTGGTCTTTTACGTCAGATTTCACCTTGAGGTTGGAAAGGGTGAGAGCAGTTTGAGGAGTCTGGCTGGTGACTGGAGACAGCAGTTGTGAAGTGGGTACTGTGTGGTTCAGGGTGGGGCAAGGGCAGAGCACCCTGGATTTACAAAGGACATCGCTTTGAGTCCTAGTCTTTCTACCTGTTAGCTGTGGGATTCTGAGCAACACACCTTACCTCTGATTTCTACCTGCCCTTTTGTAAAATACTTATTCACAGTTTACAAACATCATAAGGTTTCAGAAAGAAATACTTCACAATAATTATGTAAAAACATCCTATAAAAGTCTAATAAACATTCATAATTAGTGTTACTACTACTACTAATAAATAATTTCCTCCACATTCCATAGTGGAATATAATGACAGAATAGAACGTTATTTTCTAGGCATTCCTCTCTTCACTAGATGCCAGGACCTCATCTGAGAGGTATAAAATGACAGAACAGGTGTTTAAATTCATTAGGCAATTATCTCTTTCTCATAATATCTGGTCTCTCATGGAAAAATAATGGAGCTTAATTTGTACTTGCTTTAGCATATCATTTAGGTGACCTGCATTTATTTAGATTGTTGAAGGAACAAGATATGTCGGTTGATTTGAGATATGGTATGGAATAGAACAAAAATGGATTTAAGAAATATGACCCTTACTCTAAAAGTTCTAGTGCGTTTTGTTTAGGAGTTATTATGGAAACCTATTCAAGAATGGAATTTCTTGATATTATTTAAAGAGGCATATTTGAGTTACAGAGGCTCAATAAAGATTCAAATGCATCCTATAATTTTTATTATTTTCTGATATTCTAAAGTTATAACATGGTGTTAAGATTTTCATCTTTTGGTTTTATTGTTTGGAAGTGTCACCGGTGTTCATTGCTGTATTGATGGTGCCTAACAGCGCACAGTGTGAGGGGACAGGGAAGATCAGTGCCTTTGGACAAGGGCACAGGGCACATTAAGTAGGGCGCCAAAAGACAAAAGCCTTCCAGTCAGCCATTTAACCATTCCCTTCCACTTCCTCTTTGCTTAGTTCAGACTTACTGAGTGTCAGTCATGCACCTGGAAAGCACTTCTTGCTTGTTTCCCAGCAGGGTTGTAAAGGCCAGGAGCCAGTCAAAAAATGATTGACGTTTGAGTCAGAGAGCTTCCACTAAACCACAACTGTTAAAGCAGACAGAATTCCCTTTAGACGAATACTTTTTGGACCTAATCCAATGATAATAATCTATTAAAACAAGTTGCCTAATCTTATAAATTAACTTGAAAAGAGAAATGGATGTGGGATAAATTGCAAAATGTTTGCATGCATAAGTTCAGTTTATTTAATTTTAAATAATTAGAGCATGGCAATGATTAGTACTAATTGGAGCTGTAGTGGGCTGAAAGAATTATCCAAATGTGTTTTGAAGACTTATGAGAGATTTTTGCATTAAATCTTATTTAATTCTAGGATTTTTTTTTAAATTAATATTGCTAAAAATTAAAGGTGTCCCAATTTAAGTAATACCAGATTTTAATTCTGTCTGAAATAATTTGAAATATTTAATGATAGATACAAAAGCTAGACATGCTTCAAAAGGAAGACTAATGGGGAGAGTTTTAATGGCCCTCAAAATAAGTAATTAATAAATGCAGAATTAAACTAATTTAAGGTAAAGTCAAACTATTGAAGTCTTATTCAAGTAGAATACAAATAGTGCAATGATTATTGGGTTTCACAGTTTTCAAGTTTCTTTCTGTTTCAAAATCTTGTGAAGCTAGCTGCCTGTGAGCTTTTTGAACACCTCAATTCCCATATATAATCTTTAAAAGTTAGCACATGGTTAAAATTTAATTTCAAATCTCACATTAAAAGAGAATAAGAGAAATGAGGTGGATTACGTTTACATAAAGATTTCATCTGTTCAGATTGGTAGCCACCACCAGTAGACACCCCAAATCGCACTTTGCCAGGTTGCTCCTGGCATGATGACCCTTTTGGAGAGGCTATTAGAACAGAACGTGAACTGAAAAACATTTTGGTATTTTTAGTTTGTTCCAAAACATCTGGCTCATGGCCACTTGGCAACTATATCAATCATGTCTATGTCCGTATAGCATGAAATGTACAACTAGTTTATTTGTAAAGTAAGTATAATGTGAAGATCAGCCTTTCGATGACTCATTATAGCTAATAAAGATATGCATTTAAGAAATGCTTATTTGATGGTACAGATGTTAACTTGTGCTCTTAGGAAAGTTACTTTGTTTATTTATAAAAGATATCTCCTTCTAGGATTACTGCTTTACTTTTCAAAAAGAAATTCACTTTGAATAATAAGACCATAAGTTTGCAAGATCATTCTTTTTTTTCATGAGAACTGAATTTTTGGTTTTAGGGCATTTTCAAATAAATAGCGTTAGGTTACTGCTGATATCACTACTTTGGTTTCCCTTATGTCTCTTCTATATTAATGGGAGCAAAACAAATAGTCCACCCAACAAAGGTTTGGAAGTAGAGCTGTTTTTTTCTTTAATTGATTCTAATAACCATAACTCCCTTCACAACTCTGATGTCCTTGAAAATTTGGCATGGTTGTTCATTCATTCTTTTTTTTTGTTTTGTTTTGTTTTGTTTTTTATTAGGCAGGGGTGAGGTGGGGATAGGCGATAACCCCTTCTGCTTTCTCAATAAACCCAGAATGTTCTACTCAGCTGATCCTGTGGGGTTTCCAGTTCTGTTTGATTCTGCTCTGAATGACTGCTAATTATAATACCTAAGTATGTGTCACAGTGTTGTCTGGGAATTTCTGAATAGTTGTAATCACCAGATATTGAAAGAAGAATTATAAAATTGATGGATGTTTTCCCAAGTGAAAATTTTTCTTTCCAAAACTCTATTCTGCCTCAGCTTCCCAATCAAAAACAACAAAACAACAACAACAAAAACAAAAAAACAAAACCAAAAAACAAGTGTTATTTTATAAATCGATGTGGTATTTTGAATTTAAAGACAAACTCCATGTGGGGAATATATAGGATAAGGGTTGCAATCTATATATGAGAAAACGTTTAAAAAATCATTTGTTCATTTGGACATTGAATTAACTTTTTATATTCAGTAGAAGACAAATGTAATTATTGAGTAGGAGCATATTTCCATTTAAAAACATTAAGCATCGAAATTATACTTATTAATGAATACCTACCTATATAGTATATATATTAAGTTTAATTCGTATGTATAAAACCTTTTTCTTATTGGTGTCTTTTGTATCTTCCTAGGAAAACTCCCACGTTCGTTAAATAGCTGTCTATTAGGATATCTTTGAGAGAAGATGGCTGTATTTTGGCGCACCCACTGAGGAAAGTCTCATTGTAGTTTGTCTCTTTATGTTTCCAAATTGCAGGGCTCACATGCTTAACTCATTAATGAGACTGGAACGCATCTCATAATGGCTGGTTTGTCGCACTAAAGCCACACAGAGTTAAAAGAATGTTGCTGTTTAGTCTATTGGCACAGGAACTGCATTTGCAATGCAGTTGCCCACTTGAGAGATCAATAGAAGGGTTCCTTTTCCAAGTTCAATTCATTTGTAGCTCTTTTATTTTGATTTCTCTTCCTATTAGGTGTATTCTTAAAGTATAGGGAAAGGAATTTAATGAAAACCCAAAGTGTTTTGATAGTCAAAGAGGTATCTTCTTTTGTTTAAAGTATTTTTTTTGTTTGTTTCTTAGGTCATAAAGGATATTTTCTTCACATATTTTCTTCATAAAGGCTGGATTGTTTTGTGACTAACCTGATTTGACCATAGCGCAGTGTCTGGTGGCAAGTGTTAAACCTCTTATTTAAGCTAAACAAGATTACTTACTCTGAACACTGGCATTTAGGGGCTTGCTTTTAGGTAGTAGGTTAGGGGCTGTGGCACACCCCTTGCAGTTCTAGTAATTGAACTCTGGGTAATTCAGCTTCTTTTAGCTCTAGAAGAAACTTGCCTTGGGTACACAAGAAATTGCTAACTGCTTGATTTCCCCATGTTATCTTAATGAGGAAGAATGGGTCACCATGCCAACAAAAATACCATAGCAATGGGTTTAGAAGCATCCTTCCCTTGATATTTTACTGATTTGAGGGTTTATAGTATGTATACTACAAATTGTCTAGAGTGTCAGACGAAAACCGATTTGAAATCAATATGTCATCTTTTTATACAATACCTCTAAACAAATGCGGTCATTTAACCTGAATTTTACTTCATTCTGTTGTTCCATCTTTTTGGATTAATTTGAAAGGCAGTTAAAATGTTAATATTCGCTTATGTTAATATGCATTTATGTTAATTGGTGTTAATTTTCAATTGTTAGCACAGTCATCCCTCAGTATCTGTGGGATTGGTTCCAGAATCCCCATGGATACCAGAATCTGTGGATGCTCAAGTTCCTTATATAAAATGTCTTAGTATTTGCATGCAACCTATATTTGCATATAGGTCACAGCAGGATATGCCTGTATATGACTTTGTTCGTGTGGATTTAGTGTAGTGCTGGGTGCATGGCAAATTCAGATTTTGCTTTTTGGAGCTTTCTGGAGCTTTTTTTGGAGCTTTCCCTCCCCATCCCCCCCCACCCCCCCACCCCCGGGAAATTTTGATCTGTGATTGGTTAGATCCAAGGATGTGAAACCCATGGATATAGAGGGCCGACTATATTTCATTCCTTGAAACTTTCAGATATTGATCTGTCAAAACCCATCTATTTAATTTCACTTGATTTCTAAAGCTTTTATTCTAGTAACAACCTCTCTAAGTAGACTTTATTTTTTAGATTTTGTTTTTGATAACCTTCACAGTTTTAAGGATTTCTAGTTAGATATTTTGTGAAATGTTCTTCATTGGAATTTGCCAGATGTTTTTCTCATGATTAGATTTTTATGGGTTTTGAGAGGAGGAACACAGGTGAAATGACTTTTTCATAGAGTAATATCAAAAATACACAATATCAGCATGACATCACTGTTAATATTGATTTTAATAACCTGGCTGAGATGATGTTTTTCGTGTTTCTGTGCTATAGCATTAATCCCTCCACCTTCTCCTTTCCATACTGTGTGCTTTGAGAGGAAGTCACTACATGGCCCACAGTTATGGAGTGGGAAATTGTGCTTTCTTTCTTTGAGGGTTGAGTATATATATATAGAAATTATTTGGATTTCTGCAGGGGGTAGTTTTCTCTCTCGCTTGTTTGTTTGTTATATCATTTATCTATATGGATTTATACATTGGATTATAATTTGGTACTACTTTACTAATTTTGATACTCAAATTATCCCAGCTTTGGCCTTTGAGAGCTCTTTAGGCAGACTCCTATGTCCTTTTGACACTTCAACTTTGTGTGTGTGTGTGTATGTGTGTATGTGTACATTTTGAATATTTCCTCACTTTCTAGTACTTAAAAGTGCTCCAAGTTCATCTTGTACATTTTCTGCCCCAGCCCTAAAATCAGTCTGTTTCTCCAAGGAACCCTGGTTCCTTTTATTGGAAAGTAATATTAGATAGCGAGATGTGAACACTAACACCATTTAAAGAATAAATAAAACAAACTTCTAAGTAAAACTTAAGCAGAATATCCTTCAAGTAAGATTAAATGAAAGAAGGATAGATGGTCATCTTACATTTCTTCTTTTTAATTTACATTTTAGTATTCTATATAAAATGTTTGTTTTAACCAATGTCAGCTGGTATCATAAGTATGAATAAAGATTATAAGGAATTTCAAATAGGCTAGTAGTTGTGATTGTAACTGAAATGAGAAAAAAAGAAAAAAATCTTCTTCCAGTGACCTTTTATTATCAAATCAACCCACATATGTTTGATTTTAAACTTTGGATAAATATCATGTGTCATTCATTATATCAAATTCATGAAATATGAGTTGACACCCTTTGGATTTTTTTATATAATCATATTCTCCCTTGATAAAAGCCTTGTTGGTAAGTGTTAATATGGTCTAAAAAAATCTGTACATTTCTATCAATGAAATTTGATTTATAACTGATTATTAAGCTATTAAATGTTTCTGGGTATGTAGGAATAATTCCTGATGAATGTTTGAACTCAGCATAAAGTATTATGGAGTCAGCTTGAATAAAGAATTCCTTATCATTGAAAGTGCTGAATGTCTCAGTACTATATTTTTTCTGCCCTTAATCTTTAAATTCTTTCCTTACAAAGACTGGCTATGTCCATGCATTGAACTTCTTTACAGCTTTCAAAATAGCAAACATTAAAATTATTTTATCTTGTTTGTTAGCTGATGTGGAAAAAAGTTTCTAATCTTATATTGAGGGTAATTATTAATAAGGACAGCTATTTTCTCTTTGAAATGAAACAGAAGTACCCTGACAACTTGATTATGGCAAAACTTTGATTAATCACATGACTAGGTTCTAGAAACAATTACTAATCATCCTTTAGCCATGCACTCATTCTCGTCACAATTCTGAAAAGTTTGTCTTTATATTCATGTTCAAATGTCAGTCTGCAATGAGAACTGTTTGGGAAAGGAGGGCAGCTAGGAGAAATCCTGTGTTAATATGAGGAAAGCTTATCACTTCAAAGATGTATGGTGATATAAAATAGAAGATGCTAGAATTTTGTTATGTCTGGATAGCCTTTTGTCTTAGTTATTCTTATAACTTTCAGATACTGATTTTTATCTACTTTATTATTACAACTCTACTATTATTGCCAAGGGCTGAATTTGGAATTAAATGAGCCTTCTGCTTAAGTAATTTATTTTCATTAGTTTGCCAAAAAGTAAATTTTATGATGGTTTAATACTCTAAGCCAAAATATTTACATTTTTCTTTCATCAAGTCTAAAATATTCCTTTTTAGTTCCCATTGTACCTCACAAAACATGAGATCAGAAGACAATACTAAAGCTGCTATGACGAATGGCAGTTTTTCTTGAGTAATAGAGAGGGGATATGCTATAGTTGGTTTTTCTCTCTTACATTATTTCTTTAGTCAAAGTCTTCGAAGATGAAAATAAATCACTACAGGGCTTCTTTAAAGTCATCACCACTAATTAATATTACAAAGTTTTCTCATTAGCTTTGACTTCATATTTCAGGTGATGTTGGGAATGATTTTGATGTTTTGTGATAAATTTCACATTATTTGCTGATTAACTAACAGCTACATTCTTTTATTCCATTCATGTATCCAAAGACGAGATAAAATTGTCAACCATGAACATTACATTCTTAGCCGATTTTCATCCAGTGATTTCCTACATTTGACATTAACAAAAAATTCGTCTCGAATTTTGTAATTAGAAATATATAGTTTTTTTTTTCAATAAAATGGAGATTAGAGATGATTTCCCTTTCTATGTTAAAGAACTTTAAAAAGATGAAAAACATTTGTCTTTTTAGAAAAATTAGACTTTCATAAAGCAGATGTATATCATTTTGTAAATAGTGAATTATAAAAGAACCCTGTCCATTCAATAATTGACATGAAATGTGACTGGTGAGAATTTTTTTAAGAAATGCAATGATTTCCTCATTTCTAATTTTACTTTTATAATGAGGTTATAGTCAGGAAAATGTTCTTCCAGGACATATATCATTGCTTTTATGTATCCTTTTCATGGAGAGGAATGGAGACAGACAGAAAAATATGATATAAAAGTGACAAGGCCAAGTTTCTGTATATGATGACAACCAAGTTATTTTTAAATGGCCTTGGAGTTGTGCAATATTATTAAATATATGAGCCTTTGTAGGAATTAGGAGCAAGGATTTATTATAAAAAAGATTTAAAATCTGTGAGATAATGATAGCTAGAAACAGTCTTTTGGTGAAGGTAAAAGTTGAAGAATAATTTATTTGAATACAGTCATGTACCACTTAACCACCAGGATATGTTCTCAAAATGTGTCATTAGGTAACTTTGTTTTTGAGTGAACATTATAGAGTGCACTGACACAAATCTAGAAGTATAGCCCACTAGGCTGTGTGGCGTAGGTTATTGCTCCTGAGTTACAAACCTGTACAGCAGGTTCATACTGTACTGAATACTGGATTCAGCACTGTACTAAGTACTGTAACAGTTGTTCATTAACATTTTCGAGTATTATGTGATGCAATAATTGTGCAATAATTGTTTGTGTTATAATTTTATATGGCTGGTAATGCAGATTTGTTTACACCAGCATCACTACAATATTTCTGATCCTTTAAAATCTTATGGGACCACCATCTCATATGTGGGCTGTCATTGAGTGAAATGTCGTTATGTGGCACATGACTGTACTTACCAGTAGCAGGCTCTGTAGTAACCTCTGTGGTTTCAAAAATGTGTCAGCTATATCCCAGACCTAGAAGAGCAGTTTTGGATAAGATCATAATTTTGTATCCCAGCTGAAGTGCATTGTGTTTTTATCTAATTTTCTTGTGAAATTAAAGATTTTCTAACAAAATTAAGGTAAGGATCACAAAATAGTTATAGGTTGATTTAATTGGGACATGGGGAAGTATTTTCTAATGTTGAAAAATGAAATAATTATAAAATAATAACTACAATAAATACCAAGTATAAAAAAACTATAGGAATTAACACATCAGATCCTTATGTGCCCATGACCAGAATTTAAATATGTTGACATTCTTTGTATATTTTTTTCAAAAAAAAATTTTTTTTAACCAAGGAAATGTAAATTTAGGCAGATCAGATTATCAAACCTTTTAGTTTTCTTTCGATAAATTTTGGAGGCTGTGAATAAACAGAACCCACTCATAAATTTGAATCCACCTTCGTCTCTTACCCATCCATCTCCGTACACTACCCCAGAGATTTCATCATCTCATGCTTGATGAATTATATCTAGACTTGGAAATAAAAAGACTTTACATGTATATGTATCAGGAATTTGTGAAAAATATATATTATTTTTGCCTGAATGACCTGTATGATTTCATAATATGTATATTTTGCTTTTTTTTTGTTAGTCATGTTACCATATAATCGATGATTTGATTTGCTTCATTTGTCTTAATAATATTTTTCATGTCAATATATATAAATGTATTTCTCTATATAATATACATATAATTTATATGTATATGTTTTCCTTTTAGTTGCATTATAGAGTCAATGATATGGGTATACCATGGTTTATTTCCATATTGCTCTATTGAAATTTTTAACTATTTTCTTATTTTTGCTTTTATAAACAATGGTGAATTAGATATTCTTGTGTTTATATCTAAGCTATTTTGTGAGAGAGTATGTAACTAAATCCAGATTACCAAATAGGAAATGCAAATTACTTTTAAAAAATACTTCCAAATTTTCCACCAAAACTGTATAATTTATATTTTCCCATTATGTGACAGTTCTTGTTTCAACACAATTTCAGTGACAATTTTTAAAAAATTTTTTTCACTTAGATTCATTTGAAATATATTTTTTCAATTTCATTTTTATTAGTGAATGAGATTGAAGATGTTTTCAAATATTTTTATTGTCTTTTCCCCTGAATTTCCTGTCTATATTTTGAATCTATTCATTCTATTGTACTATGTGCCCTGTGTGATTCATGTTTAGGAGACTAATTTTTTTTTTTTCTGAGAACAAATCCTCTGTCTTCTGTATAGTGCAACAGACTCGAATATGTCAGCTCTGAATTCTCCTTATTACAAGCTCCCAATTCCTTTGTAGCTTGACCTTCATGACACTCACTTATTATACCAAAAATTCAATTTGTCCCTGAGACTGGAAGAAAGCATTATTTGTGTTTCATTATGGTTTATTCATTTAGAATGAGGAAAATAAGCTTTAAAACTTCATGAAATGAAAGCCATAGGCCAACAGTATTTTTAGTGTCAGTACCATGAATTAGGCTTGTACAAGTTTGCAATGATTCTCAGCTTCCACTGCATTAGAGTCTCCTGTGCAGATTTTAGTCAGACCAGAGTATCAATATTTTTAAAAGCTTACAAATGATATCGATGGTCCTGTAGGTTTTAAAACTATCTGTTGAGGTGCTATGATTCCTCTCGTGAAGTGTTTTTCTAAGACGGGATAGAATATATGAAGCTCGAAGAACACAGGGTCTCTAATCTCTCTTCTTACAGGTGTATGCATATCCAGTACATAGTAGAGTTCCTGCCACCTATAGCAGCCTTAATGATATGTTGACTAAATTGATTATGTTTTTGCTATTAAATTGCAAACATTTTTTAATGTTCCCAGTCAAAGGTTATACTCAGATCATGTTTAAATTTTCCTGCCTTTGAAGTCTCATCTTCTGTATGTGGATTTTCACCAGTTTTAACTTTCAAGTCTATGGTGGCAACTCCTCAGAACTCTCATGCCTTATCTCAGAAATACCTTTGTTGAATCAATTTGATACACAAGCCAAGAACAAAGAAATGCTGAGGCTAATTGTATGATCATTTGGCTTCCAGCTATAACTCAGTACAAATTTGTTAATTTGATTTAATCCATAAATCAGAACATAGGAATGAAAATTAATAAACAAAACCTTTTCCATGCTTTCTTTTCTTTTACCTTATTTTTAAGGCCATTTCCAAAGGATCGGTGCATGAAGCTAGAAGAGAGATTTGGCTTTATCAAAATCCTATTTTTATGTGTGATACACTTACCAAAATTCTGGAGGAAGGCATTAAAGTGATGTAAAACTTATGATTTTAAATTTAGGCTGATATTTAAAAAGTGGTAACTAATCATTAGGCTCTTCCACTTTAAATATTTTCATATCAGTTTTCTTTTACTTGTTAGTTTAGTTTTCCTTGAATTTTGTTATTTATTTAGCCCTTATAGACTTTACCATTAAGTTAGAATGAGCATCTCACTTTGGAATTTAGTGTCTCTTGATCTTAGTTATGCCAGTTGTTTAAATGGGAGACTGTCTATGAAGATGTTTTAAATGTAAAGTACTACATAAATTAATCCTAACATTTTGTTTTCACTATGCTTTTTTATTTGTGTCATTTTCTCAGCATTTAGACTTCTTATATAATATTTATCACTGAATAGTTTTATTACTGACATCTATATTTTACATTTTATTGTGTTTAAGTATTCTCCCAGCATCGTAAACACTAGAATCCTATTTTATTAACATCTTTGATCACAGTGTCTTATTTGGATAATAATTTATTTAAGTTTAATAAATTACTAAAGATGTGTTTGTTAAAAAATTAATGAATAAGGTAGTTTTGTCTTATTATGCCATTTCTGTCTTTAGAAATAAAATAGAATTCTGTAATTATTAAAACTGACTAATTTTGGAGTTTCATGACCGGCAAAGAAACCTGGTTATATTTCCATCCCTATGCAGGTCTCTTACTGCTTTGCTTTTCTTCTTGCCTGATTATTGCTATTTCTGTAATGCTTCTTTCTTTCTTTCCCCCTCTCCACTCACTCCCACCAGAAGATATTGTAATAGAAAGGCTTTTAGTTACTCTTCGAAAATGGACTTTTGGTACAAATCCAAAATTGAATTATTTCTCTAACTCAATCTTCTTTATCTATGGTATCTTTTCTCATTTACTTTTCCCAAACGATATGTTTCTCCCTTCTTTAATCTGAGAATACTCAATAATGTGATTGATCCATTAAGTTATTGCAACTTTTAACATTTGGTTTTATATAGCTTCAATTTTTCTTTCTATAATCAAGAAATTTTAAGGACTTTGCTGTGTAGAATTTCAGAAGAGCCAAGATAATGGTTTGCAGAAGTATTTTTAGATGATAAAGAGGCTTTGAACCATATCATTTTTCTGTGAGAGGCTGAAAGTGAAAAATTGGTGATGACTGAACATATTACTCCTCCTACCATTAAAAATTCCATGTAGCATTACAAGAACTAATTTTTAGCAGAGGTCTGCCACAAATGTTTTTAAAATACTGAAAATTTAGCATTACTGTGATTTGATACTAATGAACACTCCCGCCTCTTAAAATTGTTCATAATTTCCATCTGTTTGCTGTTGATAATAGCCAACATAACATGTGTGAGGTGATATCTGGTTGTGGTATTGATTTGCATTTCCCTTATAATTAGTGATGTTGAGCATCTTTTCATGTACCTATTGGCCATATGTGTATCTTTTCTGGAAAAATGCCTGTTTAGACCCTCTGCCCATTTTGTAATTGATTTTTTTTTCTATTGAATTTTATGAGTATTTTTATGTATTCTGAATATATTAACCCCTTATCAGGTACATGATTTGCAAATATTTTCTCCATTGCATAGATTACCTTTCATTTTGTTAATGGTTTCCTATACTTTGCAAAGGCTTTTTAGTTGAACGTATTTCCACTTGTTTATTTTTGCTTTTGTTGCCTTCTATGGATTGTTTTTTAAATGGTTCCAAGCACCGTTCGGAATGTCATTGAGTAAGAAGGTTCTATGCAAGGCCAGAATGTATACAGTAAGAGATCACATTACCAGCGAAGCATTAAGGTTGAGATATGGTGTCCATCCCTCTCTCTCCCCCACTGCTTCTTCAGGACTTAGATTGTTTGAGGTCACTAAATTTCTATTCAGGTTGAAAGTTTGCCAGAACATTGTCATTAACAGGGATGCCCTTTTGCCTTTCTTGCCCAATTTTCCATCTTTCTCTTAAAATAGTTAAGTTCATTAAAGTCATTTTATTTTTTTAAAGTTGTCATCAACATAAACAATTTTGGAATCATGAGGAGTGTTATGAAATGTTTGATATCACTGATGTCAGTGGCAGCATGGGGTAGCAGATGAGAGCCTGGTTTATAAATTCTGCAAGGAGATTGAAGACAATGAAATAAGGACTTAGACATAGCTAAATGCTATTCCTACTTTTCAGCTGAGCAGAATACTATCATTATATATATATATATATATATATATATATATATATATATATATATATAATCATAATATATATATGACTGCTCTTTGTTTTCCCCCAGAATCTAAACTATACAATGAAAAAGACAGTTACTAGGTCTTATTAGTTGCCTACTATATGCCATGCAGAGTGCTAAGTAGTTTTACATGTGATTTTGTTACCACTGGGGCAATGTGAAATCTGGTATCTCCTCAGCAGCATGGGGGAGGAGAGGGATAACAGTGCAGAAGTGTAGTTAGCATTTTTCCTTGGTTCTTCCTCATTGATGCAGTGAAGAATCACAGGCCAGTGAGATTTAGAAAATATTTATTAAAGGTATATTTTAGAAAGACGAAGCATGCCCCAGGGAGGCACACGGTTTTAGTGAAGAGCTGTTACAGAGCACAGTAACAACAACCAGGATAACCAGCACAAAAGAGCCCGAAAGTAGAAAAGTCTGCGTTATAGCTGGGCTGTAATGGGTGGTTCTTAGGTGATTGGCAAGTGAGGTCATTTTGATTGACAATTGGCTGCTATATAACTCTTTGCCTAGTGTGCAAATGTGTACCCAGGTTCTACTACCACTGGGTCTTCTTTGGGTGATTCTAGCTGGGCCCCTATTTTTTTGTTCTCCCTGTTGTTCATATCTGACTAGCTACCTAACAATCTCATTTTGACCAGATGCTAATTTCAAGATAAATATATTCAACCTATTTTGTAGGTATCAGAAATCGATGCTTTGGTTATTGGACTTTAAAAAAAGAATGAGAAGAAAAGATGTTCATCAAAAGTAATATACAAAGTAAAATTCCACAGTCAATTTTTTTCAGGTTAAAATTTCTCTACCATGTTTAAAAGGATATAAAAATGTAGTCGTATCTTGAGACATAATTCTGTTTTTCACTGTCCATTTAAAAATGTATTTTATCTCGACATGCTTAGTGAAGTGTTCTCATGCTTTATTGATAATGATCTTAATTTTCTCCCCCTCTCTTTTGGTTTCAGGGGAAGAACTTGTCTCTTTTCCTCAGCATTAGTTTGCTAACTTTCTGGGGACTTCCCTTTTGGGTGCCCGTTTGTACTGGATGGGAAACAAACCACCAAGCTTTTCCAACTCTGACAACCCAGCTGCTGACTCAGATAGCTTCCTGGCTCGCACACTCACCTTCTTTTACCTGCCAACCAAGAACCTCTGGCTGTTGCTCTGCCCAGATACCCTCAGTTTTGACTGGTCAATGGATGCTGTGCCTCTGGTCAAAACAATTTGTGATTGGAGAAACCTACACACTGTGGCCTTCTATATCGGACTCCTCCTCCTTGCCTACTATAGTTTGAAGAGCCCAAGCATGGAAAGAGAATGCGATGGGAAATTTGTAACAAATGGCAAGCAGAATGCAAATGGACATAGCTGCCATTCAGATGCGGAATACCGGAACTCAGAGATTAAGTCCAGCTTTGCATCCAAAGTGGAAAATGGCATTAAAAATAATGTATCGCAGAGAACACAACTTCCTTCTACCGAGAACATTGTTGTTCTGTCTTTATCTTTGTTAATAATACCCTTTGTTCCTGCCACGAACCTGTTTTTCTATGTCGGCTTTGTAATTGCAGAGCGAGTATTATATATTCCTAGTATGGGCTTCTGTCTCCTCATTACAGTGGGTGCCAGGGCCCTTTATGTCAAAGTCCAAAAACGCTTTCTCAAGAACTTGATTTTTTATGCTACAGCTACCTTAATTGTTTTCTATGGACTCAAGACTGCAATCAGGAATGGAGACTGGCAGAATGAGGAGATGCTGTACAGGTCAGGGATAAAAGTAAACCCAGCGAAAGGTAACAATTTATCTTATACTTTTGCCTAGACAATTTATTCTTCTGCCTTTTTCTGTCTTTGCTTTTTGCCTTCAAACACAGTATTAAGGAAGAAGAGGTCCTTTTATGCAATACCCATATCTTGCTCTTTTTACATTTTAAGAAATGAGCAGTACAATTTTAGAGACACATCAGCATATTCCATATTTGGAATAGGGAAGCCCTTCCCTCTGTTCTTGGCTGTGTTTGTCCAGAGGTATTAGAACTCCTGTTATGTGAAAATATTGACTATCAAAAGAGTTTAGAAAAATGCTTGCTTTCCACATTTTAAAGTACCGATATGGACATTATCTCTTTCATAATATAATAAAAGTCAGGTTTTACCCCTTAAATATACTTTTGCTCTTCTGTTTTCTGAGCATTGCCTGAGGAAATGCTACAAGACTTAACATTACATCTTTAACAGATTTGGAGGTGAGGCTACCTCTGAATCTTGGAATCATGTCTCTAGGTGTCAGTGTGTATACATGTAAGTGTGAGTCACTCTTAGCTTTGCAGAGGCTAAATAATCGGGGTGTTGCCAAGTAGTTAGCACTTGAGGAAGTAAACTTTTCACTGTACAATGAAAAGATTGATCATACTTTTTATTGTTTTTGAATTCTAAAGTTATTTTAGCAAATCTCAGAATCTATAGCCTGAGTATAAAGTAGTTTCCTTAAAGCATAAAGGAATAGTCAAAAACTATTATAGTGGTTTTACCTGGTTTGGAAATTTCATGATGAATGAAACCAGAGAACAATTGAATGAAAATAAGTTTACATTTTAATTGCAGAAATATTTACTAGTAAATAGTGCCAAATAGACTTGTTCTTCATAAGTTATTTTTTAGTTATCCCTTAAATTATGTTTGCTTGCAAGAATTTAAAATGGTATTTTTCTACTTTTTCAAACACAATTCTATACCAGTATTCAGATATGAAAAGTAGGAAATTGTTCCAATGTATGGAATGACCGCTGATATTTATCATGATATATATTGAAAGATCTAGATACCCCAGAAGCAACTCTGGCATCCTTATCTGATTGCCAATTAAATCAAGAATTCAGTGAGCAACTACACATATCTTTAAGCCAAGGAACTTATTGTTGGTACCTTTAAGGTGTAATAGATTGCAGGGATTTTAATGGGACTAGAAACATTAAAATTGAGCTAGTGCATAGCATACAATTCCTTAGTTCTGAAAAAATCTTCACCATGTGGCTTTTAGGTAGAGTGCTACAAAAGTTTTTGAATGCTTGAACCTAACTCTTGCTGTTAAAATTGTTGCAATCAGTTCTCACAGGAGCTTTTCAGGTTTTCTTCACTGGTGATTTAAGTATATTAAAGAAGTCTATGTTGCCAGTTTATTTTCCTGCTGTTTAAAACAGATAAATAGTAAGGAATTAAAAGAAAAAAAAAACACCAACATACTATTTGCATCACAGGGTCATTCTGAGGATTTATTAAGTGTATTGGTTGAGTTTTAAACTACTGTAACAAAGAACCATGATAACAGTGACTTAAATAAGATAGAAGCTTTATTCTTTCATGTAACAGTCTAAGTATGTGCAGCCCAGAGCTGATAAGATGGCGCCATGGGTTTCAGGATCCAAGCTCCTTCTCTTTTGTTCTCTTGCCATCTCAGTAGTGTCACCCTGTCTGTATGGTCCAAAATGGCTCATTATCACATCAGCACTTCAGCTAAGAGGAAAAAGGACAGAAAAGGGCAAATGGTGGGTGTACCCATTCTCTTTAAGAGCATAGCATAGATATTGCACACCCCATGTTTGCTCACAGACTATTAGCCACATCGAGCTTCAAGGAAGGCTGGGAAGTGATATCTTTATTCCAGAAAGCCAAGTACCCAGGCAAATTTTACTACTCTGGAAGAAGGGGAGGGCAGGTACTCAGATATTGGAGTCTAAATGTCACTTGCTGTCCAAAGTAGGTGAAAACACTTTGTAAACTAGATATTTTCCAGCATTACATACTATTACTGTTGACAGTTATGATTATGAGTCTGATTAGGTTATTTTGGTGACATGTTTAAAATGTTTGATCATTTGTTCAGTTATCCATTTACTCAATCATATGTTCACTTATCCATTCACTTAGTGAATGATTACTAAAACATTTACTTGATTTTCAATATAGTTCTATGTCTTTTTCTTAACAAGAAATGCTATAGTACTTAGGCACTCAAAATATTATTAGTTAAATGAATACATAACTGACCAGTAGTAGAGGTCATTCATGACGTCAAAAACTGAGTTCTTAAACCACTGTACTCCAGCCAACTGCTTTACCTGGAGCCTTTTACCATCTCAGTTTATGGCACCTCCATTGTCTCAGCAGCTCTGGTCAACACTTTGGAATAATCCATACTTCCCCTTTCTCTTGTATATCCTACATCTATTTCATCAGCAAATTCTCTCTGCTCTGTCTTCAAAAATGCACCCAAAACTTGAGGACTTTTTACAACCTCCACTGCTACCACCATGGCCCAAGACAATTTTTTCTTTCATCAGATTATTACTGAAACATGTGACCTGATCTCCTTGCTTCTATTTTCTCACCTTTGTAATGTTTTGTTGAAAATGACAAGATGTATTGGGTAATAGTGTTACCTTTGGGACCAATTGGAGATGGGTATCGCCCCAACGGCTGGGGAAGGGAGAGGGGTAAGATGGCTCAGAAGTGAAGTTAGCATTTTTCCTCTGTTCTTCCTCACTGATGCGGTGCAGAATCACAGGTTAGTGAGATTTAGCAAAGATTCATTAAAACTATGTTTTAGAAAGACAAAGCATGCCCCAAGGAGGCACATGGTCCCAGTGAAGAGCTGTAACAGAGTGCTATTACCACAATAACCAACACAAAGAGGCCACAAAAAGGCCACAAAAGCCACAAAAGGCCACATAAGAGCAAAAAAAGGCCAGAAGTGGGAATGTCTGCATTATATTTGGGTGTAGTGGGTGGTTCCAAAGGCATCCCTAGGTGATTGGCAAGTGAGATCATTTTGATTGTTCCTTTGATTATTGGGGTGTTCTTTAGGCAGTCTCTAGGCTGGGCCCCTATTCCTATTTCCCCTCTGGTCATGTCTGACTTGCTTCCTAACAATAGAAATTGAGGTAAATAGGCTTAGTGTGAGGTTTCATGTTAATCTAGCTAGGAATTAGGCTGTGTTTAATGTTTGCTGTAGTTATAGGTGGTAGAGGCATCAAATTTTCCTGGTGTCCTTGTTCTGGTCTCTCCTGTTGTCTCTCCTGTCTCTGTCACCTCCTGTGTTTTGCATCTCTTTCCTCTGTAATCCCATTATTATACCAGAGTCTTTTTGGTATATTGTTAAAATGTGTGTGTCAGGGTTGGGGGAGGGGCCGTTCAATTATTTTATGATTAAATTCTAGTGTCTCTGAGCTATGACCTTCCTGAATATTTATGAGTTTTCCCTATCTCCCCTTCCAGTTGAGAGAGGTTTGGAATGAGAGGAACACCCTTCCTCCTCAGCATAAGCCTTTGGTAGGGTCTTTCCCCTGGAGAGTAGACCTTTGTTATGGAAAAAAATCAGGGCATTCAGCTGTTCCCCTTATCAGAAGTTTTGCTTTCTGAGCTTTCAATTACCCAGGGTCCACTTGGTCTGAAAATGTTATATGGAAAACTCCAGAAATAAACAGTTCATAAATTAAATGGAGTGTCGTTCTGAGTAGTGTTAGGAAACCTCAGGTCGTCTGTATTGTCCTCTCTGGGACGTGAATCATCTCTTTGCCCAGTGTAATCATGCTGTACAGCAGGTCCTTGAGTGATAGCATTTGGTCATAACATTGATGAGAAAAAAAATCAGTTCCCAGACGGGGCCACTTTCTGTGTAGAATTTGCACATTCTCCCCATGTCTGCATGGGTTTTCTCTGGATATCCCCATTTCCTCCCACATCCTAAAGATGTGCATGTTAGATTCATTGGTGTGTCTAAATGGTCCCAGTAAGCAGGAGTGCGGTGTGTGTGAGTGCACTCTGCGATGAAGGGCGTCCTGTCCAGGGTGGGTTCACGCCTTTCGCCTGAGCTGCTGTAGAGGCTCAGGCCACCTGCCGCCCTGAACTGGAATAAGTGGGTTGGAAACTAGTTCTCTTACTTGTTTTCATTAATCTTTTAAAAATGTATTTCTAGCTCACATTTATCTGAATGTTTAATATTAGACGTGTTTTGGTCTTTCTTTATTTAGAGGTTTAGTGAGGTTTTTGTGACCAGAAATATTCCATAGGTACTTAACTTTTGTTTATATCAATTAGCCTATGGTAAAACTGGTTTCCTTATACATCATTTTGCCTAAAGTCTGTTTTCAAGCATCTGTGGACTACATTAAGTGAGGACTTAAAGTACACCCTACCTCCCCTGTCTCAGTTATGGGATCTGTTGTGAGGGAGAGAGGGAAGGAGAAAGGGAGAGGGGGTGGGTGGAGGGAGGGAAGGAGAAAGAGAGACAGAGAGAGAGAGACTATATGCACATAACTTTCATTATAATATATTGTTACAATTGTTCTATTTTATTAGTTATTGTTGTTAATTTCTTACTTGTCTAATTTGTAAAATCATGACAGCTTCCAACATCTTTATATGTCACAAGGTGAAGCCCTGCTTCCATTTTTATAGCACTTAGAGGCTACATTTAAACAGCAGCCCTAATGATCCTTTTGAAATACAGCCAGAGCCTGGTACTCACTGTTCCCAGGTCTTCACTGACTCCCCATTTGTGTCAGAGGAAAAGCACAGACTTGACCCTATACTTCCACCACTCCAAACCTCCTGGCCCCTTTGATGTGTCTTCTGTATGCCAGGTAAGCTCCTACCTCAGGGCTTTTCCATTTGTAATTGCCTCTTCATGGAATGTGTTTCCTGGGATGTTCTTACCTCTGTCTCTGTCACCTCCTTTAGGACTTCGGTTAAATGTTCCATTATAAGTAAGTTGCTTTATGTAAAATTGGCTACCCTTTTAAGAATTGCAACTACCCATCTGCCTCTACCTTATCCAGTATTTTCTATTCTCTTCCTGTGCTTCATTTTTCTCATAATACCTATTACTATTTGCCGTACTACATTTTCCTTGTTTATGTGTTTATTGTCTGAATATATTTCCAGCATATACTAGAATGTAAGCCACAAGAAGGCAGGGATCTTTGCATTTTTAAGATGCCATATATGTAGCAACTAGAATAGTGCCTGTTAGAGAAAACACATTCAGTAATGAATACATTGAATAATAAATGTGAAAACATAATCATTCTCCTTAAAGAGGATTTATAATCTATTTAGAGATAAGGTGCACATGCGTAAAGAGCGCAAAGTATAAAATATTAAGCTGTTGATATACTGGGTAGTGAGGCATGCTTCATAATAAGAGGGATGAAAATGGTAGTGAAATTAGTTTTGGATTCTATGACTGCCTTCTGTGACATATGCTTCCATTTTGATACAAAGCAAACCTCTTTAAATGCACTTTCCTTATTTTTTTATTTGTAACATGCTAATAATAATCTGTCTACGGTTACTTTCTTAGAAATTATGAGACTGACAGTAATCTTCCTTAAGGCAGATTTTTCTTACTTTATTATGTTATTTGAGCCTAGCAAAAGATTAGAAACTCTTTAAATCCAGTCTTTTTATAAGGTTGTCTGAGATTAGTTATTTCATTGAGTTAGGTTTTTTACTTTGTTTGAAAGTCTTTGCAGATTTTGGACTTCTTCAGTCTACCATGTACTTTAACAAATATGATTTTAAGCCTCATGAAGTGTTGTACTTTTTAGCTGCTTTCTTCAGTAATAGGTCCTGTAGACAGCTGCCAGTCATTAACTGATTGGATGCAAATGATGATGACTAAAGCCTGTCACAGTGACTGTGCTGCTAATTTATGGTTTAAATTGGGATAGAGGAGAAATGATAGCTGATTTGGACGATGTAAACCACAAGTCCTGTCTCATTATGTGGTTGATAATGTCAGGAGAATACTAGACATGGTTGATTACTGTAGTTTGCTGATTTCACAATGACTCTTTGCATTTTTGTGCTTAGGAAAGAGGAAATTTTCTCTGAGGACTGCTTTAATGAGCAAGCCACATAATATTTAAAAGGGCTGTTTTTCTGTTAAAGTAACATTTTATAAACCATATTGATTAGTATTTGCTTGAAAAAAGCATTTATTAATTCATTATAAAGTGGTCAAATGTATGTTTACCTCTGTTGGCCTCTGACCTCATCTGAATCCCCACGTGCCTTCAGCTCTCTGTAGAATTTGGCACTGTTGGTCTCTGCTTTTATATCTTTCAAGGCAGTGCACAATTTTGACTTTCTTTCATTTTCCACAGCTTCTCTTCTGCGGTTTTGCCTCCTCCCTGAATTGATTGATTCATCAAGATTCTGTCCAAAGACTGTCTTTATTTTCCTTTCTGTATAGAATCTAGAAGACTACTGGGTGCACAGTATGAGGTCAATAAATGTGTCATTGAATCCTTAAGTTATTTTCCCCATGACCTCATATCTATGTGCAACTTCTCCACTTTGGTGATTTGCCAGCATCTCAAACTCATCACTTGTCTTATCTAAAACCAACTACTTGCCAACATCCTTATTAATTAAGGTTACAAGCGCAGACTAACAAAGTTATTATAGGTAAATAGACCAGTGAGCACACAAACATAAAAAGAATGATAGCATATAGGTGATATTTCTGGTATGCTAAAAGACATTTAAATTTTTTAAGTTATTAAAAATCAAATTACTTCTTTAGAATGGTTTAAATTTGGTTTATAGAGCCTATGACTATATCAGTTTGCTTTAAAAACATATACTTTTGATTCTTAATTGTTTGAAAATAATTTTTAAAAAAATAATTAGGAAGAATTAAGCAGGGTTAATCCAAGAAAAATTTGTTAAAAAGCTGAAGTTTAAATTTTTTAAATGATGTTTATTGGGGTGACATTGGTTAATAAAATCATATATGTTTCAGGTATACAGTTCAATACATCACATGTATGTTGTATATACATATGCATCCAAAGTTAAATTTTCTTCCATCACCATATATTCAACCCTCTTTACCTTTATCTACCTTCTCCCTTCCCCCTTTCCCTCTGGTAACCACTAAACTGTTGTCTGTGTCCATGAATCTCTGTTTCTTTTGTTCCTTTGTTGCCTTCAGTTTTATATCCCACATATAAGTGAAATCATATGGTTCTCAAATTTTTCTGTCTGATTTATTTTGCTTAGCATGATAACTCGAGATCCATCCATGTTATTGTAAATGGTAGTATTTCATCTTTTCTCATGCCTGAGTAGTATTTGAAGTTTATTTTTAATGCCCGTTTCTAATGTAAATATGTAAAACGATCAATATAAAGGACATATATATGACATACATATTTGATACTCTAAAAGTGATTACCCAGGCATTCAATGTTCATCCCCTTCTAGTGCAAATAGCATATACTTTCCATATAGATAAAGAAAAATGGAGACAAAATAGTTGTTTCAGCTATGGAGCATTTGACAATTTTTTTTCTTCTTGGATTTCTGTAATATTGATACTCCTATTTCAACTTCACATGGTTTCAAATTTCAAGAAACAAATATGTTGAAGGAATATAATTTTATTTAGGAAACAACTCATAATTTAAATGAAATCTAAACCTCTAAGTCATGTGAAACTGACTAATTCATTGTGGATTTTGTGGTCTCAGTTTTTGTTTACCTCTGAGTGTCTTCTTTATTTATGATGAATTGCAATTAACCAGCTAACTTTGAAATTAAGCAGTCAAATTTATGATATTTTTTGATATGTTATGTCTAAAGTAAGATGAACATTTTCAAAAGAGGTTCAGATTTTATATGATGCATAAAATTTAGCATTTAAGTCAGGAAAGGAAATCAGTATAGTATATTGTTAAGACTGACTGGCCTGAATTAAAAAGTTGTGAAATACAGCTTTTCATTTTTAACAGAGAGATATTGTAGTAGTTAGCTAGCTAAAAGAACTAGTGAAGAATGAAGGAGAGAAAAATAGTACAAGGTTGAATCAGGCTTCAATAGGGTAAAGACATTATATTGCTTCATTTCAAAAAGATTCATCTCTTTTGAGTAGAAAAAAGAAATAGATAAATAATGGGGCTGACAGAAATAAAATGAAAATGTCTTATTGACTCAACTAGAATAAAATAGTTTAAAAAGTAAATTTGCTCAGTTGTTAAAGTAAGGTCCCATTTAAATATTTGATTCTTGAAATCAACCATGGTTGTTTTTCAGTTGGCATGGTGTATTCACAGAAATTCACAGAAATTGAGAAGCATGATTTCTTTGCCTCTATGAATGGACTGGTACATAATGAATAGGCTGTGTGTAAAAAAAAAAAAAAAAAAAAACCAAACAACAAACAACAAACAACAAACAAACAAACAAACAAATAAAAAACAGGCAGACCACAACTGGCTCAGTGGAAATGGTCCTATGATGGTATATTATCAGTGAAGCAGGTGACATCCTGCTAGCCTTGTTTTTTGTGCTTATCCATAACAACTTTTAGAGCCTTTATGGGCTTTTGCAAACCTTCAAGTCTAAAATTAATGTTCTCTTAGATTGAATATATTTACCAGTGGTTACATTTCAAAGGAACTGAAAATGGCATATGATTAAAATAAGTATGAATTTAAATTATTCTGATACCCATATTAGCTTTTGTGTTTGATTCCTAAAATGCTCTAACATTTATTTTATAAATATATATCAAATACATTACTCATTGAGAAATATATATGTACATTTATATACATACACTTTATATTTTTACTATGTAAAGAATACTGCTAAAACAAATACCCATTAGCAGCTTAAGAAAAAGGTATTACCAGTATCTTTGAAGTTCTACCTTCATACCTCCCCTTATTTGTTTTTTCTTAATTCTTTAATTTTTCAATTATATTTGACATACAATATATATTCTTTTCAGTTGTACAACATAGTGATTGGATATTTATGTAATTTATGAAGTTATCATCCTGACGTCTAGTACTCATCTGATACCATACACATAGTTATTATAGTATTATTGACTATATTCCCCATGCCGTACCTTAATATCCTTGTGACTGTTTTTATAACTGGCAATTTGTACATCATTCCCCTTTTTTACCCACTCCCAAGTCCCCCCCCATCTGGCAATAATCGAAATGTCTGTATGAATGAGTTTGTTTCTATTATGTTTGTTTGTTTGTTTGTTTATTTTAGATTCTACATATAAGTGAAATCACATGACATTTTTCTTGCTCTGTCTGACTAACTTCATGTATCATGATTCCCTCTAGGCAAATTTCATTGTTATAGCTGAGTAATATCCCGTTGTATATATGTACCACTCTTCTTTATCTATTTTTCCATTGATGCTTATTTAGGTTGCTTCCATATCTTGGTCATTGTAAACAATGCTGCAATGAACATAAGGGATGCATACATATTTTCAAGTTAATGTTTTGGATTTCTTCAGGTAAATATCGAGAAGTGGAATTGCTGGGTCCTTCTTTGTCTCTTGTAATATAGCCTGTATTTTACAGTCTATTTTGTCTGATATAAATGCCGCTACCCAGCTTTTGTTTGTTGTTGTTTGTTTGTTTCTATTTGCATGATATATTTCTTTCTATCCCTTTGCTTTCAGTCTTCATGTGTCTTTGGATCTCGGGTGGAGCTCTCGTAGGCAGCATGTGTGTGAGGCTTGTCTTCTTATCCATTCAGTCACCCTGTGTCCTTTGATGGGAACATTTAATCATTTACATTTACGGTAATTATTGATATTGATGTAGTTATTGCCATTGTATTATTCATACTTTTGATCTTTTCTTCTTCTCCTCTTCCTCCTCCTCCTCCTCCTCCTTCTTCTTTCTTCTTCTTTCTTCTTTGTGCCTTTAACATTTCTTGTGATATTGGTTTGGTGGTATTGATCTCCTTTAGCTTTTTCTTATCTGGAAAGCTTTTTTATCTGTCCTTTGATTCTAAATGATAGCTTTGCTAGGTAGAATAATCTTGGTCGTAGGTCTTTGCTTTTCATTACTTTGAATATTTTGCAGCAATCCCTTCTGGCCTGCAAAGTCACTGTTGAGGATTAGCCAACAATCTTATGAGAGCTTACTTGCAGGTAATTAACTGCTTTACTCTTGCTGCTTTTAAAATTCTCTCTTAGTCTTTAACCTTTGGCATTTTAATTATGATGTGTCTTGGTTTGGGCCTCTTTAGGTTCATCTTGTTTGGGATTCTCTGTGCTTCCTGAAACGTTTTTCGTCTATTTCCCTTGCCAGGTTAGAGGTTTCTGTCATTATTTCTTCATATAGGTTTTCAATTCCTTGTTCTCTGTTCCTTCTGGTCCCTATGATACTAATGTTGATATGCTTGATGTTATCACAGAGGCCCCTTAAGCTAGCCTCACTTTTTTTGGATTCTTTTTTTTCTTTTGCTATTCTGAATGTCTTCTGCTACCTTGTCTTCCAAATTACTGATATGATCCTCTGCTTCATTAAACTCTGCATTTGGTAGATTGCTTATCTCCACTTTGTTTAGTTCTTCTCTGACACTTTTAGAGCTGCTGCCCCAGTGCTGGGACTTAGAGAGAGTAAGGCTGTCAGTAAGTCCAAGTGTGGGCCCTTTAAGAGGATTGCCTGGGAAACCAGCAGCCTTCCTTTCACTCAGCCAGAGTGTTTTCATCTGTAATCACTACTGGTTTTCATAGCCAGAGTTATGGGGACTTCTTTTCCAGCATTGGGACCCTGGACCTGGAGAGCCTTGTGTAGGGCTGGGACCCCTCACTCCTTAGAAAGTCTTCCACCACTGAGATATCCCTCTAGATTATTAAGGGCCACATGAGGGTATTGGACCAGCCTTGTTCTGCATCTTCACTCCTCCTACCAGTCTTGAAGTGGCTTCTTCTCTTCTTAGTTATAGGACTTCTGTGCAGCTAGACTTTAGGCAGTTCTCAACATTAGTTGTTCTGTAGTTTAGTTGTAATTTTGATGTGCTCACGAGAGGAAGCAAGCACAGCGTTCTACTCTACAAACTTGACCAGAAGTAATCCTTTTGGTTTTGTTTACTTTAATTCATTTGTTTTTCCTTTATCTTAGAACCTCCATTATGATTTAAACAGAGGTGTATTTCACTGTTAACTATATATATATTTATAGGCTTTTCTATATATACATTTTATCAATAGAGATTCTTTTTATTTCTATTTCAAGATTTCTTTTTATTAATTAATATTGATAATAATATGGATGTTTCTCCCACTGAATCTGTTCATTTGATGATTTATATTAACAGATTTTCTAATGTCAAACCTGTTTTGCATCCCTGGAATAAAAGAGGAATTAGTTATAATATATCTCCATTTCTACATTCTAAATTTATTTTTTGCCCATGTTCCTATGTGAAGTTGGCAGTTGTGATCTTATGGTGTCATATTCTGGTTTTAGAATCAATGAATCTTATATAATCAGTTTGAGAGTATTACCTCTTTTTGTTTTGTTTCCTGAAAGATTTTATATAAAATTAGAATTACCTTTTCCCATCCATATTTGGTAAAATTTACCTGTCAAACTGACTAAGCTTGATGTTTTGTTTATGAGTGGGTACATGTTTGTATACTGATTTAATTTCTTTTATGATTTTGGAAATACTCAGATTTACTTTTGGAATAATTTTGGTAGATTTTTTTTTTTGCCGGATTTTGTTTAATTTATCTAGAGTTTTAAATGTATTTTCACAGAGCTATGTATTCTGTTTTCATAGTATCCTTTTTTCAGGTCTCTATCCCAAATGAGGCTTAAAACATATTCTGACTTTGAGACTCATTGGACAACAGATGTAGTATTGCCCCAAATTTTGTGAAGAGGGATTTATGTAAAGGAATTCCTGCAGATTTTCTCTGCCTCATTTCAGTTTGTCCAAATGTGTGGAACAGATAATACACTCACCTTCTCCTCTGAGTTTTTAATTTTATTTATTTGTTTGTTTATAGTTAATCTACTCAGTCTTGTTCCCTCAGAGTCAGAGATTATGTGGCTTCTGTAATCTAACCCCCATTCAAAGCCGAGTCCATTTAAAGGCCAAATCCTAGTTTATTATAATTTTGCAGATATATTCAGGGTAAATGTCATCTTCAGAGTTTGTTTATCCTTCTAGAGTCCTGCTTTACTTCAATTTCTAGACTTGGGAGTACTTACTTTTTCCACCAATCAATACATTGGTTAAAAATATTTTTGTTTCTTATCTACTACTTTTATGTGTTCTATACAAGGAGAGAATCTTGGAGCAATGAATTTTACCATGCTACCAGTAAGAGAAACCTAAGAAATATCTTCAAATCTGGCATCTATTAAGGAATGGTTAAGTATGTTAGAAGTTATATTTGAGAATAGAGTTGTTTGTTTAAGATCATAGAAGATGTTTTTGACATTTTTAATTTTTCAGCAAAAGATAGCTAAGCTGCTAAAGCACGCTACAAAGCATATTAGAGCACTGTCTCATGCAAAATAAAATTATAGGTGTTTGACCCTTAGAAAAGACAGAAGAGTAAAATATGTTCATATCCTGTTGTAATATAAAGTTTCAGATAATGTCACAGATATAGCAGATTTCTGAAAAGACAAATGCAATGTATTTTTTAGTTTTACCCTTATTATGCATATATACCTATCATGAGTAATAGTAGATTTAAAAGAAAATTCCAGTTCCGTTTCAAAGGGTTATAGGAGAATCTGAGATGTTCCAAAGCATATATTTATTGAAAAAGGGTTGGTTCTGGAGGACTATTTATATATAACTATAGGAAAATAACTAAAACAAAGTGAGTCCTATTTTTATGCATATGCATGTTAAATTTAAAATCTTGTTTTTTAGCTTTGCATGTTAGTGTTAAATTTATTTGTAATTTAAAAATATGAATATTACCATCCAAGGGATTTAGTAGGAACATAGATATGTGTTTACTAAGAATTAAATAAGGATCACATATATTAAATGCTTTAATTTAAAAAAATGATAATATTGTTTTCCAAGTAAGAACCCACAACTTGATTTGATTAAATAGTAGAAGCAAATTTTAAAAAGAAAAAAAAAACAATCTTCTTGAGGGCAAAACTGTATTACAGACTTTATTGTGTCTTGTATTTAAGATTCTAATTCCTAATAATACTAGCTCCTACTCTGAACATTCATTCATTTTAAACAGCTTAAATCAAGTTCTTTATGCAAAATATCATGGGATATTATATTAAAATATCAATATTAATATCTTTTTTGGAAGTAGTTTAAGCATATATTTTAATTAGAAAAACTTTCTCGCTTGGAATCCTAAGTGTAGAAAGAAGGAACTGGATTAGGTATGCAATACAAAAGCTGAGAGTCAGATTTTGACAAGAAAAGATCACTGAAGTGTCAACACTTTTTTCTTAAGTGCAGTTCTTTGCCTGGGCGGCAGAGGAAACTTATAGTCTTATAATATTTGGGGCTCTGCAGATTGCAACTTGGAGTTTGTGTGTTAAAGAAATGTGATAAACTTTTTTCTTCTATTTCTTGTTTCTTGGGAAATGGGTAAATTTCTCAAATGATGTATCATGAGACCACCAGCAAAGATGAAAAGGTTTGAAATATTTTGTGATATTATCTGGTTTTCTCAGTTGGCTTACTTTTTTTGAGTTTTACCAATTAGTTTGGTGGTTTGTAATACTGGCGTAGAACACCTCATATCTGTACTTACTCTTTTTTTGAATAATCTGAATATTTTTTCAAAGGTGACTTCAAGTCATGTTCGCTCTAGTGATTAAGATTGAATGGTGTTGTCCATATTCATATGATTGTTGAAAATAGCTTTAAAGTAGAATAAGTTTCTAGGCTCGAGTAATGAAAACAAGCATGTTAATGATAGCATATAAATCCATGTATTCTGCATTTTTCTTATCTCTGATCACAGTGATATAGTTGAAATCATTTTGCTCTTGAAATTCTATTATTTAGAAGCAACGGTGCAGGATTTTAAAATCTCTTTTGCGTAACACTTCAGGACAGGATTGAAATACTTGAGGGCAGATTACACAGTCACTGAGGTCTTCCCAGCATGGCTGTGCTCTGTGGTGCAATTCTAGAGGCGAGTCTATGTGGTGCTTTGGTCAGAGGCCTGCCGTACTTTGGTTCTCAGCTCTTTTCCAAGTTAAACTTTGAGTCAATATTTATTTTTGAATTTTAAGTTAAAAAAATTAGGCTTAAAAAAGTACATCTTAACCTCGTTCCTGATTATTTGGTAGGAAAGTACAGCTTCCCTATGGATTTTAATCAATCTTACATGTGAATAGTATGAATGTCACCACTATTTAGGACTCATAGATGGAATATATGGATTTATGACTCTGAGAGCACATATCAAATCATAACTACTACTTGGTAATATTTGTAAATCACTAATATGTGCCCTGTGGATGTGTTTAGTACAAAATATCCTTTAACGGTTTCTTAACCAAAATGGTTAAGATTAGAGCTTCAGAAGAGGAAGCCAGTCCTTTTCTTTCTTATATTGCTCAGTGGATATGGTAATGTCATTTTAGTGAATTGAACCTTCTGATTTTGAAACTTCTCCTGATCCTTTGCATTTATCTTACCTCTCTGTTTACCAGTTTTTTTTGTTTTTGTTTTGTTTTTTCACTGCTTGGTGGTAGAAGGTCCTTAGCTACATGTTTAAGACTGTTAAATAAGTAACGTCATTCTTTGTTTCATGTCAAGTTTTTCAAGTGCTGCAAAAAGGCCTCAGACACAAGTATTTGCTGCATACCCTTTTAAGAACACTTATCTGCTTGTCCTGCGGCAGCAAAAAAGGCAAAGAAAATTAATTTCCCCTTTTTTGATGTTAATAGCCGAAAGTACAGAAGAAAATACTTTAAAAGATAGTCACCCAAGATTTCTACATATAACAAAAGTAATTGATATTTATTTTTAGGACATTTTAAGTTATTTAATACATAATGTTTTTTTTCTCATTAACATGTGTATTTTCCTACGAACACACTTTTATTCTTGAAATATATATTATTACTGATTATTTTTAATCCCCTTTTCTTTAGTATTAATTATACTTTTTCCCTGTTTCAACACTAGCTGCTGAATTGATAAAAGTGACTATCAAAAATTAATATATAGAAGTTTACATAGATTATAGTGTAATAATGTACTGTTTATGAAGTGCTATATATAGTTTTAGAAATAGAAATTTTTTATGAAGTAAAATGTAATCTTGAGGATTTTTCTTATTTTTCTTATCTTAAAATTGGTTTCTAGAGGATTTAATGTTTCCTTGAGTTTTCTTTTTGTTGACCTGGATTTGCTGGCAATGAAATTCTTAATAGCACATTCAAATATAAAGAATACAGAGATGTATTGTGAAAGTGTATATCTGCTTGCTTATGCTTTTTTATGAATGACAATCTATTATTGAAATAGTCCTTTTCCATAATAATGTACTTTTCAAAGAGTTACACATTTATTATCTTATTTAATTATCTTCGTGATGCTGGAGCTGAACTTGGGTGATTGTTGTTACATTGGTTTTACAGATGAGAAACTAAGAGAGGCAGTATGCTTCAGGAGATAAAGCATGATAAAGAGTACAGACAGACTTTATAGTAAGGTAGATGTGGGTACTAAATCTTAACTTTGGCCATTAATAGCTGTTATATTATCCTTATACTGTTACCATTGCAATCTCTCTGAGCCTCAGATTGTTCTTCTATATAGTGAGGGTAGCACTGTATGAGACAGTATGTGGAGCATACCTAGCCCGGCGTTTGGCCCACATTGCCGGTTTAGTAAATTAGTGCTTTTACTACTGCTAATAAGAAAGAAGAGTCAAGTCATTTACTTCAGTGTACCCAGATCTAATTGGTAACAGGACTAAAAGTTAGATTTTGGATATTTTGTTTTATATTTCCATATCAGAGTTCCTTTTAGTGAAGCATAGAAGGAAAGTAACCTTGAGCTATTAGATGGCAGAGACCCATTCAAATGATGACATGATTCACTATGAGATAAAGTAGAATACACGAGTAGATTATATAAAAGAGTCTCTCTTTGTTTTTTCCTGAGTTGCTTAGAACTCCAGATATAGTTGTTCAAGAACTCTTCGCCTTTCTAAAGGTTCTTCATCTTTCAGAACTGAGCCAAGCTCAAATGATACCAATTACGATAGAAGTAAGCTGTAAGGAATTGCTTGGGACAGTTCTATTTTCTTTTTCTTTTTCTTTCTTTCTTTCTTTCTTTCTTTCTTTTCTTTCTTTCTTTCTTTCTTCTTTCTTTCTTTCTTTCTTTCTTTTTTTTGAAGATGATTTAATAATTTTTATTTTATTTTATCTCTCTTTTAAAATGTCTTTGGAAATGTTATATATTTAATGTTATCCTTTAAATTTGTAAATATATACTTTATAGCTTATATGAAATAGATATATAGATATAAATATATCCCATGAGCAGGTCTGTTTCTGACATGAAATCAGTAGCAACTCAGTTACACTTCACAATTTCTAGTCTAAATCTAAACTTACCAACCAGTTTACAACTTCACCAGTTGAAACATCAGCCAAATAGGAGGAATTTCCAAAAAGCCTTTGCCAAATTGGTTTGTCTGTTATATAAATAAAGTCAATATTTGTGGCATGCCAATTATATTTACCAAATGTTTTATTGACTACTTTAACAGCATGATAAGCAAAGAAAGGACCTGTTAGTAAGCTTTGAGAAGAGCCTCAAGGCTCAGGTGCTTCCAAATTCTTCTCTCTTGTTCAGTCATTATATTTGTAAATACGAATTGTATTTACTGTCTTAATATATTGTCCTGTGGGTTAATTAATCAGAATCTTTGCAAAGAGCATATTGCTACTAGAAAAGGACATAGAGCAGATTGTTTGTTTGTTTGGATGAAAGGCCATTGGAAAAATTCTGAGCACAGATGGAAAATTAATGAGTGAAGGCAGGTGTAGGTAAAACTGGCATCATTGACTGGGCACTGGGCTATGAACGTGGAGGTGGCTTATAGTCAGAGTCAGGAATATGGTAGAGATGGCAGATGGTAAATGCTAAGGAACAGCCCTAGATATGTTAAAACAGAAATGAGAACAGGTCCTGAATTTCACATGTGGATATTATAGCATATCCATAGATACAGTGACTAGCAGTGTTGTCAAGGCTAATATTAACATGTTATCAGAATACTAAATATTATTATTTTATCTTTAATACTTTTCCCCCCTTATTAGGAATAAGTTTAGTTTCAGGTCTATCTGAGTTAACCAGAGATAGGGAAACAGGATAAATAAGTGCATATTATAAAATTGCTATAATTAGAATTATGTATAAGTATGTATTCTGATATTCTGGTATTATAGTAACCATAGTCTTTAAATTATGTCCACTTTTTCTGCTTCGGATATTAACTAACCCATTTAACATTCTTTTTTTTTTTTTTTTTGTAATAGTCCAAGGTATGATCACTTTAAGAAAAATAAATTCTCAGAAGCTATTACTTTTCACTAATTGTAACAATCATATGAAGTGACTCTCATACAATTAGTGACCCATACATGTTGACCACCTCACAGAATATAGAATGGATGGAGTCTGAAAACATTGTGGTTAAAAAATATAATAATAACTTTCACATTTATCTTAAGTTCCATGTAGCAAGTGGCTCTTCCCACCCGTTCTATTTGCTTTCTTTTTTCTTTTTTCCCCTCTCCATTGAGATGAGAAAGTTTAACATAATTAACCTTTATATTGTAAAATATTTATTTAAATTCTAGCTTTGGTGATACCATTTTTTGGACTACAAGTCTGAGTGTTGCACAGATGTTAAAAGCAAGGGCTTTGGAACCAGACAGACAGACATAACTTTTAGCTCTGTCATCTTTTGAGTGTCACTTTACTTCTCTGAGTCACAGTTTCCTCACCTAATATCAAGTGGATGATAATCTCATTTGTTGTGAAGAGTAAAATAGATAAATGTATGAAAAATTTAGCTTAAAAATAGCTCTTTAATCTGAACAGAAAAAATATGTGTCAGATACATTAGGCACTCTGTTTATTTTCTTTTGAAGCTGGTCTGGCACAGATAACTGGTAAAGTTTCCATTTTTAACTCTTTTTGGTGGTAGAATTCAGATTTCAAACAAGTAACTCAAAGTTGGAGGAAACAGAATTTAGGATTTATCATCTTATTTAGTGCAGTTAAATGCTTCTTCAATCATAGCAGATTTTACTTAAAACAAGATTTTGACATGTTAAAGTTCTAAGGTAAAAGTAAATTATAGCTGAAGGCAAAAGTGAAAAATGAGAGTTCAGTGTACTAGTGAAGTGAAAATGCTGATCAATAACCCAAAGAGACATACTTTCTTATGTAGACCTGAATGTTAAGTAGCTAAATTTTAAATATTAATATTAAAAAATAAATCATGTTTTAGCTAATTTTAAGTGATGTATACCAAAATCATAAGAAAATTATTTTAACGTTTCTAATAACATATATAATGTCTTCAAAATTTTCACATAAAAAATTCTAGAAAAAAAATTGCTGAAGTTGCCCTGCATTGATTTTGTGAACTTTAAAAGAGATATGAAATAGTTACAGTTACTTTAGAATAGGTTTTGATTTTACTTTGTACACTTAGAGCTACCATGTATTTGAATGGGAGCTTTGAAAAAAAAATGGAGGTATTTATTGCTGTAGATCACTTAGCATTTCTAGAGGGAGCTCACATTTGACTTTCTCTTTAGAACTATGTTAGCAAGATGGGAGAATTTAATTGTTTTTCTGCCTTTCAAAGAACATAAAATAAACTGTGGCAGATTGTGGACTAAGTACAAGAGGAGCTTTCCTTGTGAATTAAGGTAAAGTTTCTCAGTAAGTGGTATCTTTTAGATGCAATTGAATATCAGTGTGAAGGGTCCTTGAGATATATTATTCCTGCTTCTTTGCTTCCTGAATTTTTAACAGAAAAATTTTGTTTTCTTTTGAAAATAACTTTACAGATCAAATTTTCTAATGCCTTTGCAGTGGTATCTAGTAGCATCTCTTTGCCTTCCCTTAAAGTCATCATCGTATATGCTTAATTTTAGGAAATCATGTAAAATCATGTACTTATTAAACAATGCTTATTAAATGTCTTTCACATGTAAGGCATTTTTAGGGCACTTGGAAAATCTTGATAAACATACCCAAGTGCCCAGCATCTTTAAGTAGCAACCATTTGTTTACACAGGCACCATATGTTCTATTTCCAATGAATTAACTGGAAAAGGGCATTTAAAGTTATTTTCCTAAAGAAATATAAAACACTTAATATATTGTTTGACATTAATTTTTCTTCTGTATGGAGAATATGTTATAAAGTATGGGTGCCAGATAACTTTTTATGTGTCTGGATTTTTTTTTTTTTTTTGCCCCTAGCAGTTATAAAGGAATGATTTATTTGGATAATTTATTTTGTTTTCGTCTTCTACTCCAGACACTCAATTATATATGTAAAAATATTGAGTATTATAATATGGTAATCTACTTTGTATTCAAACTCAGTATTGAGAGAGTGAGATAGATAGCTTTACCTCTAAGTAGATAGACTCCAATGTCTGGAAACAGATCTGGATTTCCCGTCATTAGCATTGCTACGACGGAGTTAACCTTAGTTTTCTCAATAATTAAATGGGTACAGTATCATACTTCAAAGGTTTTTATTGGGTTAAATAAATTCTGGACACTGTCAAGCAAATAGTAAGTTTTAAATAAATAAATGAAAGCACTTAAATTATTTTTTAAACATTTTGTATATATTCTTTCTTCACTTTCTCTTGTTGCTTTTTTTTTTTCCTGCACTTCGATGTATGGGCTGCAAGGAAAAGCCATGAACTCTGACAGTGGCTCCCCCTAAATGAGAGCAGCTTCTTAGTATATTCATTTTGTAAAACAACAGGAATAAAATGAGTACTTTGATATTTTGAAACATATTGGGAAAACATGAAAGTTACATTGAGATTTTAGTAAACTAATTACAGTTTTTGAACTTCAAATAAGTACTTTATTACATTTTCTCCAGAGTTTAAACTGTTCATCTGTTCACATTTGTCAATTGAAATACAGACTTTAAAAACATAGGTACTTTTTTTAAGTTTCTTCACAATTTCTTGGAAGAATTTTGAAGATTTTATTCCAATAAAACTGTATTTTTAAAAATCATCACATGAAATGAACGTAATCAATAAAATGTATGGGCTTAAAAATGTAAATAACATTACATTTTAATGAAAATACAAGATACAGATCTTTAAGTTCTGTTAGTCCAAAGTATAATTACCAAGTGAAAATTTGAAGATAATCCTAAACATCTGCTTTGAATTGTCTTAGTATAAGGAAAAGTTTCGTGAATGCTAAAACTCTTTCTTCCTTTAGCAGGATATAGGATAACCCCATCTTTATTTTAAAAGAATGTGGGATGTGACCTTAATTTTTCTTTTCTCCCGTCTTTTCTTTTCACTCTTCCCCTCCATTTTCATTTTCTCCCCTCCCCACCAACCTAGTTGCAGAGGGTTAGATTAATTACATGTTTCATGACTTGTTTTCAAAATGATTCCTGCAAGTTTCTTTTCTTTTTGTCATGTATTTATTCCCTTTTATCTTTATTCCTAACTTCGCTTTCCCTCTGCACCATAGGCAGAGGCTTTAATGTGCTTAATTTACTCTTGTAAAATATGTAGTGATATTCTGGGTAGGAATGAATTTTTAATATTTATAACTGGAGCTATGATAGAATGCATTCAATATTTTGATTCTTTGTAGGCTTTTTAAGGTCCATTCATGTTATAGTGTTTATATGGAATTTGTTGCTGCATAGAAATCCATAATGTTTACGTGCCATAGGGTACTCATAGGGTGGACAGGTCAATTACTTCATTATCAACCAACTCTAAGATGCTTGCATTAAACATCCTCTAACATGTTCCCTTAGGTGAGAATTTCTCAAGGAGTGGGATTTTGGGTCAGGGTTTATCCTTGACTTACTCAATGACATTTGTTAATTAGACTGAGTACTGTCAGATGGCATAACAAATGGCTGCCCTAGGCTGTACGGCCACCAGTAGAGCATGGAGTCCTTCCCCACTTCTTCACCAGTTCTGGCTTTATTCAGTTTTCTGTTTTTGGCCAGTTTGATAAAATATATGTTGTTATAATTTACATTTCACTGGGTTACTAAGAAATTTGAGGATTAGTTAAAATGCTTGATTTTATTGGGTTTTTCTGTTTGATAGATTCCTAATCATATCCTTTGCCCATTTTTTTCCCTCCGCTGAAATTCTCTCTTTTTGTTGTTGCTTTTTAAAGAATTCTTTTAGATTCTAAGTACAGCTCTTTGTTTAGATGTTTGAAATATCTTTGCCTGCTGTATTATGTGTTTTTATCTTTGTCATGATATCCTTCAATAAATAGATGTTTTTCATTTTGAGGAACTCAAATTCATCAATACATTACCTATTGAGTTATATTTGGAAGTTGTTCTGAGAAACCCCTTTCCCTTCCCCAGAGGTATTCTCCAACATATTTTTCTGTTAGTTTTACTTTTTCATATTTAACCTATAAATTTATCTAGAGTTTACCATTGTGCATGTTGAATATGGTACATAAATCCAGTTTTACTTTTCTCTTAATATTATATTAGAATGCATTTTTTGAGTTCCTTAGTAAATGACTCTAAAATACTAATTGGATACATAGAATTTATAGATTGATTTTGAAAAACTTTATTTCTTTGAGTTCCTTAGTAAATGATTCTAAAATATTAATTGGAATTACACCAAATTTAAAGATTGTTTTTGAAAAAATTTATTTTGTATAATGTTAAATTGTCTCATTCATGAGCTTTCGAGTATTCTTCCATGTCTTTCAAAGTTTGGTCAAACCAGTTATATTTAAAAATTAACATGATTTAAAAAGTTGACTTGGTTAATGCAATCAAATTTGTCAAACTAAAAAAATCATAGCTACACTGATCAATTCCATAGATAAATTATATAGATGTGAATTCATCCCATTAGCCCTTTCAATACGTATTTTTTGCAGTTCAGTTAAACTATAGTTCCTTTAATCTATATCTGCATTAGCAGATTTTAAATGATTTCTCAATTCAACAATGACTTCCTTTTCATGTTTTTGTTTATAATTGAAACATGATAAATGAATAGCATTTACGAAGAGAATTATTATTTAGTGGAGTACTAATAGAATTTTTTATTTTAGGTCATATTCTTTGGTGTACCTTTATATTTTTGGAAAAAAACTTAATGGTAACATTGAGTTTTGGTAGCATTGATGCAAAAATCAGTCACATATAAATTTGAAAATATGGTAGTAACAGCAGTTTTCATGTCAAAAAAACGTGTGGCAATTTAAGGCTTAGTTTTGGCAGCTCTTACTTTAAAAACCTAAAATCTGTCTCGATAAGCACTGTATTGAAGACAATTATATAAGGAAGAAAAATTTTGAAAAGAATTGTTTTCATATTTGAGTATGATGAAACCCTCTATGTAAATGCCCTTCAAAGACCACCAGGAACACACTTGCAGTAAAGAGGATGGCTCAATTTCTCCTTGTTCTGAGGGACCACTACCCCATAAAGACTCTGGGATATCTCATTCTATGTCTTATCATAGGATTTGGACTTTGGTTGGGTAATTTGGGAAAGGGTCTAAGAAAGGATGGGTGTCCTATAGATTGCACACTAGGGACAATTCTATAACTGGGTAAAGAAGTAATTTATTTGGCAGGAGGGGAAATATTTGACATTTTGTGGATTGTACAGAAATCTTTAACTTTTTTGTGTTTATTAGAATTATGAAATGGTCTTGCTTTGTTCATTTATCATGGTCTCAGAGTAATCTTGTCTTAAGCTGGGATTCTATAAGACTGTGTTGTGTACAGTAGGAGAGCAAAATACCACGTGGTGAGTGTCAGATCAGCTCTGGACATCAAAGACTTCCCTCCCTCTCAACCTGCCAGCTTCTTCCCCACTTTCTCCCTCTCTCTCCATTCCTTCCTCTCTCATCCATAACAATTAAAATTGCTTTTAAAATATATGGCTAATTTGGGATTTTTTTTTTCTTTTTCAAGTCACCCAGGGCAATGACTTAATCATAACAATGCGAAGAGTTTTCCATTTGGATAAAAAAAAAAAAACAAAAACAAGCAACTCAGTTTCACATTGTGGCTTTGCCACAGATGACTTTGCCAATGATTTTTAATTTCTTAATTGTAGTTTTACTTTGGAATAATGATCTTCTCTGCTGCCTGTCCCAGTGTAAGCTACCCTAACTTGTCTCCGCATTCACTGCAGTTATCATTTGACTGGTCTCTCTGTTATTTTCATTCCCTTGCAGTGAGCACCTCCTCTACAGAGGAGGCAGAGTGATCTTCAAAAATGTTAAGTCATATCACAAAAATCCTCTCGGGAAGGCCTCTCCTACCCACTGTAAATAAAATATCCCTGAGCTTATTATGGCCCACCAGACCCTATAGGATCCCTACTTATCTGTGTGACTTCATCATGGCTTTCCCTCTGATTTGGTAGCTGCACCTGGCTGGCCTTTTTGTTCTTGGAAGTATCAAATTCATTATTGCTTTATACCCCTTGCTCAAACTATTCACCTTACTTGGAATCACCAGTCTTTGCAAAGCTGGCTCCATATCCTTTATTCCTTAGAGATGATACCCATTTCCCTATTTGTAAGTCATCTCTAGCTAAATTAGCTTCATCCACTCCATCTTATTTTATATTATTCATAGCACTTATCACTATCTGAGTGTATTTGTTTATTCTATGTGTGGTCCTCACTTCCCCATCCACTTCACTCCCCACTTCACACATAAGCTCCAAGTGGTGGGAACTTGTATGTCAGTACATTCCTAAGTGCCCAGCCCCTATTGAAGTGCCTGGCACAAAGCAGGTGCTTAACACATATCTGTTTAGTAAATGAATACATTTATGAGTGAATAACTCAACAAACTAGAAAATGAGTGAACATATATTCTAGTCATAACTTTATGATGTCTGTTGACTATAATAATAGAATTACATGTTTATTAAGATATAAATACCTGAAAAGTCAATCTGTTTATCTGAAAATACTCTTTAAAATATTTAAGGTAATTCCTTGCTATAATTTTTTTTTCAGCATCTATGTTGTAAAACTGTGGTTTAGATGGGATAGCATTATAATGTTTTCTTGTTGCTTAAAATTTCTCTGGAGTGATTCCAATGTAAATATAGTTTCATTAACTAGTGCCACAATCAAAGCAGAACTTGGGAGAGGTAGGTGGCTTGAAAAATAGCCTGGTTATTAGAAGTTTCCATATAGTCATACTTTATTAATTTAGGGTGGGGCTACGAATAAAATATATGTGATGTTATGCCTTTTAAGTTTAAAGAAAATTATAATTATTTTACTGTCTCTTTTTCCTACTTTGCATCTCTTGTTGTTGCATTTAGTATTTGAATTTGACAATATTTTTTACTGTTTTATCATTCAGTTTAAGGATTCAGTTTTTTTATGGCTTCATAATACCAAGGCCTAATTCATAGTGTGTGGATGTTGTTTTGCAGTGAAAGATGAAAGGTGGTATGAAAATGTTAGGTGGAGGGTGGAAAAAGTTTGGAAGCAGCCAGCCTTGGGTTGGAATTTCTGCTCTAATTAATACTTCAGTATTAACTTGGCAAGTTCTGTAGTGTCTGTGAGTCTGTTTATTAGAACAGACTAAGCATAATATTTATGTGCAGGATTGTGTTGAGAACGTAGCTGATATATTTCAAGTATGTGGAGTAAAATGTGATATTATTAGGTGCTGGAAAATTTTAAGTTCAGTGCTTTTTCTCTGTTTTCCATCAGCAGCAAAAAATTATATATATGAAAGATTATTCTCTGTAGAGAATATAAGGGCATAAAGTGTGTAATATTTGACATTATTTCTGTAATCAACATTTAATATTGTAAATTGCAAAGAGTATTCACCACAATAATATTGATGGTAATAGTAAATATTTATTGAGTGTTTGTCTTGTGTCAGCCACTGTCTTAAACACCCTGCATGTATTAACTAGTTTAATCTTCATTGAAAAGCCCATGAAGTACTATTTTTCCCATTTTACAGATGAGTAAACTGAAGCACATAGTGTTAAACTATAGGGCACACTGACACATCTGGGGTTGAAAGATTCTACACTTCATTATACCTTAAAACAATTGACTTCAAAACTCTTTTCATTTTTCAGGTAGAATTAGTAATCAATAAAAATATCTTGACACACATAAACGTTACTATCCCCGTCTTCTAGCTGGGAGGGACTCTGGCTTCAGGACTTGATACCTATTTCTTTCCCAGTGAGAAGGACAGTAGACAAGAGAAGCCTCCCAGTTAGAGGGATAATTTTGCTTGAGAGCAGCAACAGAGGTTGATGTGACTTTCATCCTTTTTAATTTTGAAAAATCAAGATTGTTTAGAGCAAAAAACAAATGGCGCACAGAAAATATAGACATTTTTTGTTGTTAAACATGATTATGTATGGAAATACTGAGATACTGATTTCCACATGAATGCATTTATTAGCAGGAATGGTATAAAAGAACATTGTATCAATAAACTAAATATGTTTTAAGAAGCATAATGTTTTAGTGATATATTCTAATGACTATTAAGCCTCGTATAGCTTGATCTTGTTTGGATATCTCGCTTTTATCCCCAGTTCTTCTATGTCATTTATCAGTTTTTTAAATATTTGAATGAAATCTTTGTTTATTTTAAGATCCTTTCTTACAATTTCTGGTTGAGTTAACTATACAATAATTTCAGGCCATGAAGACCCCTCCGGAAATTTGAAAGACCATGAGATCTTTGTGGGTATCTTAAGATAACATTGTTCTTGGCCTTATGATGAACTCTATATGATATCAGCTTTGAGACATAATAATTACTTTAAATTTTTTTTAGCCTTTGGTTTTATTTAATCTCCTGGTTTGATGAAATGTTAGAGCATAAAGGAAATAAATTTTCCTCCTTAAAAATGTTTTAGGAAGGTTTTCTCTCCCTGTGGGACTTCCTGATGGCTCGATATTATGTCATGTATAATTGGATTGACTCTCAGCCTGAATACTTCTTTCTCTTCTTGGCAGCGTGGGGTAACCTTGGAAATGTTCTAAAGAGCCAGAGCAAAGTTTCTGAAGCTGAAAGCGCCTATAGAAATGCTTTGTACTACCGGAGCAACATGGCTGACATGCTTTATAATTTGTGAGTATGCAATTGCTTTCTCTCATTTGGTTCATCTTTGAAACCTGTGGTGAGAGGGACTATTGATTTAACTGCTGGAAATAATGATGATGATAGGTTTTTTCTGAAATATTCTTCTCATATATCGTGCCTCAGAGACTAGTAGTAGGTGGTTAGTATTTGTGATTTCTTTGTTTTTGTGCCTCATCATGTATATTCATGTGTATTGATGTGGCATGGCTGAATTTTTTTGAAGTACTATGCCATGTAATATAAAATGGTTTAACTGCTTTTAGTTGTTTTTCTTTTTTTTTAAGTTTGTTCCATTAATACCTAGGTGGTTTATAAAATAATCCTGCTATGTGTGATACTTTATGTAATCGATATCTTGATATTAACAATAGATTCTGTCCTCTGTTAAAAATTGTTGTGTCCAAGGATATATAGAACATGTACTAAACCTGAGGAGTTAGTGAATAAGATTATGGCACTCCCCCCCCCCCCCCCCCAAAGGTACTAATACTTAGGTAGAGATAATCAAATAATTTAGAGTATTTGAATATGTTGGATTAGAAAAACTCCTAGGGGACAAATTGATTCTGTTCTCTGAATGAACAACTCTGAGGGGTACAATGAGATGTGAGTAGATAAATACAAATTAACTGAAATCCATTTTTTTGTCTCATATCTCTGACATTCTTCTGTTTGTAAGTAATAGAAACCTAAAGTAAACTTGCTTAAACATCAAAAGATTTTATTAACTCTCATAACTGAAAAATTCCTGGGATTGACTAGATGTGGCACATCTAGTTAGATCTAGGTGCATTATGATGTTTTAAGAATTTGTCTCCATTTTGTGGCTCTGGTTTCCTCTGGTTTCATTTCGTTCTTTGTGGAACTCTCTCTATATCAATGGAAAAGATGATTCCTGCACCATTATGAATGTAACATCCTGACTCCTTGGTCTCAGAAGGAATTGTCTTGGTGTCTCTATTAATTCTGAAAAGAGGTCTTTCGACTGACCCTCTTGAGGTCATGTGTCATCTCTTGGATGAAACACTGGGCAATGGAGCAGAGGTTGTAAGGTACCTCTGTTGACAATGCCACCAAGGTTGGAATGGAGGACCAATTCCCTGTAGGTAGAGACCAGGCAAAATAAGATGTCTACTTCTTATGTTTAATAAATGCTGTGTTATAATGACGGTATCAAACTAATCTGTCAACTTTAATTTTTAGTATGTATTTGTGCCATGGTTGCAGCTAAATCTTTTGTACTAGTTAAATCTGAAAGCACAGATATAAAAAAAATGAAATAAAAATAAAACGGAAAATATTTTTGGATATTTAAGAGAAAGCAGACAGAGTGAGGTCAGATTAATTTCCTGTTCATATATTTACCTTGTTTTTAAACTCCTAAACTTTAAGACTGGGATCTCAGTCTCATGGCCTGTGATCTAGATTAGGTGAGCATGTTTTTGTATTGATCTACACAGTTTAATTTTCTCTTTTTCACCTGAATGCCTTCAGATGGAGCACATTCACTCCAGTTTGCACAACTCTTTAAGCTCACTCTCTGCTGTGCTTTATGCTTCACCAAAGATGTTACTATCTTTTCCCTGAAAATGATGTTTGCATCTTTTTTTCACTTGAATGAATATATCTATATATTCCTACAAAGGCTTTTCCCACATGTCCTCTTCATTTAAATAATGTGATGTAACTATATTATTGATTAATAGAATTTTTATTTCATGAGAAAAAACTTATCAGTTTGAAATTTATACAAAAATATTATTTATTATTATTATTATTATTTTTTTTTTTTCATATCTGAAAGTAATGCTGTCAAAGGAGCCTCTTGCCTTGCAATATGGGATGCAAATTTTCTTGTGGAGCCCACTTTTCATACATTTTTGAGGAGGAAGTAAGCTAAATGACCAACATCTCTTTATTAAACTTGTTTTTCATTTATCCACAAGTTAACTTCTTGATACCTGTTGGGCAAGGGTTGTCTAGGTTTACCCTTTGCTGAGAAAATAACTTTATTCAATTAGACAAATTCAACTTACATGGAATTTAAAAGCTATATCTTATAAAACTTCCTGTCTAGATACATAAGCCATGAAAGCATATATATAGACCTCCCCAAACTCTAGTGAAAATCCTTGCTGGAGAAGTGATTATTAACAAGATCAGTTTCCCCACCCCCCTCCTAAAAATCAGATATATCATAAATGCCATATATAACTCCAAATTATTTTTACTGATATGAAGGTTTTTAAACTATGTTTAATTTCTAGCTCAGATGGAGAGGCTTGAATTCCACAAGAAATGTTGGAAATAATTTCAGTGTATTAGATTATGTAACCCATGTGGTTAACAGAATTTTGATATTCAGTAATTATTTTTCAAAATAGAGAAATTTTTATTTAATTGAAATATCAATAAAATGCACCAAAAGAGATTTTTTATAACCCTTAATATTTTAAATATATCTGGCATCATATGTCCTTAGGAACAAACTTTTCTATTTACTTACATACGTAGGAAAAAAACCAGTTTTCTCATAGATAATTTAGAGAATTTTTAACAAATAAAAATTTTCCTTTTGAGACATAGATGCTATTTCCTTTACACAGTCCTCTCTCTGATATACAGAAATTGTTCTTTGTTCTATTCAATATCCTGAATGAAAAAGTATTTGCTTTATTCAGTCTTACCAATAAGTAAACTTGATAATGTTCCTTTGTGGTAGTAGCAGGTTTTAATCACCTTTCATATTATCAGTTATAGTTATATCTTTAAAAATCTTTTATGGACAATGCCTGAAACTAATGAACATATATTTATATTAGTTACATGAAATACTCATTCATTAATGCTTTTGGGAATCATAAACTTCTGTTAGGTCCTCTACTTAACTTTAAATCAAGAATGTAGGTTGTTTTTTTTTTTTTTTTAACTCATTCAGCATTCAAAAAACTACTGCTTTGCTAATTATTAAAATTTTTCATATTATTTGAAATTTTTATTAGGGAAATAATGTAGAGCTATACATAATTATGTAACTTCAAAACAGTAATTACTAAAGTGAGGTATACCACCACTGATAAGCCACAGCATGACTCTAGGAGTTCAGAGATAATCATTAAATTAATCCCTGAATATTCATTTTTATGTTTAAATTTTTAAAAATATGACTAGCACACTTAAATAATACATTTAAATATTGTTCTAGGTAAGGATAGAAAAAATTATTTTGAAAACTATTAAGTAAGCAATAGTATTCGATGAAATATGGTTATATTCGAAGCTGGGGAACATTGCCTTATAAGATGTTTAAACTTTAAGGACAGTTTTTTGCAGGATTAATATCAAGTTATATATGAGAGGTGTAAAAATGGTTATATTAACTTTATAAAATGATGGAATAATATTTATTTTTTTCTTGATAACAATTACTTAACTAATATGTACCAAGCACTGTTCTTAGTTATTTACAAATGTTATCACAGTTTGTCTTCAAATGAAGCCTACAAAATGAGGAAAATGAAACTCAGAGGTAATTTGCCTAAGTTTACACAAATAGTAAAGGAGCCCATATTTGAACTTAAGAGTTTTGAGTCGATATTCCTTTTGAGCCATATTTCTACAGTATTTCTACAGAAATGAACCAAGGATGTGGAAAAAACTCTCAATAAATATCTTTCAAATTCAGACAAAAGATTTAATTGAAACCACTGTTACATACAGTAATAAAATACTTGGACTGAAATCTAATATAAAGTACAAATTAATTTTTATGTTAATTACTGAGTTTAATGAACTCATGTTATAGAATTTTATTAGCAAGAATATCGGTGAGTTTGTACTACTGAGTGGAGTTATTTTCAAGAAGAAATTGCTGCAGAAAGTGTTTTTAATTGCCTAAATCCATTAATCGTAATATTATTTTGATATTATTTCAATCCATGCTTACAGATAATAGTCATATAATGTGAAAGTTAAAACAGTACTTAATTTTACTCTTAATAACAATAAATGTAGTGAACTTATTACGCAGCTTATAGTCACGCTTTTATTCATATTGCCAAATGCGTTAAAATCTAATACTTCACATGAGTAACTTTTTTTTTAAGACCAGATTTAACTGATCTGCATTACGATGTTGTTTTTTTTTTATTATTATTTTCAAGTATAGTATATTTTCACAGGCTATTGCTCAGTGATTTACACTATTTTACAAATAATGTGTCAACTTTCAACCTTTTAACTGGACAACTCACTGCCGTATGAAAAATAATTTATTTCTAGGCTGGAAAATTCTCAGTAGATGTTCTTTCATTGCTATTATAGATTTGTCCCAGTCAGTCTGTTCTAAATGATATTTAAACAGGTAATTCAATAAAACATTGAATATTTTATTAAGCATTAGATTTTAGAATATAGATAATAAATGTAATATGGTTTAATCAATTCTTGATTATTTTACATAACAGAGGGGATCATTTTTGTGGATAATAGAGATCTTGCCACCTTAAGTTAGTTGTCATTATTGTTCCATGTTGTAGGACTAAGTAATCATCCAATCTGAGAAGCTAGGAAAAAGGAGCAATAAATAAACTAATAAATTTATTAGAAGCAGAAAGAAAGAAAATGTTAATAAAGTAGACTATGGAAAAGCAATGGGAAGTAATGAACAAATTTAAGATCTTATGCATTAAAAGATCAACAATTTCCAGACAAGTCATACAGGACAAAATAGAAAAATCTCAAATATACAACACAGAATTAGAAAGGGGCTACAAATACACACACACACACACACACACACACAAAATATATATATAAACAAAATATCTATGCTTTTCTGGGAATATATAAATGGCCAACATTGGCACAAGAAGAGGGTGGCAATTTGGACAAAAATATCTTGGGAAAATTTAAAATCACATTAAAGAATTTGCTCCACAAGAAACCAAGTTTAAGGCATTCATGAGTTTTATCAAATCTTTGATGAAGTGATATTTTTACACTAGTTACACTTTTCATTTATTTTGTGAAGCTAGGTAAAACTGACAGCAAAATGTCTATGTTTAACACCAAAAACAAAAGAGAATAACAATAACAACAACAGAAAAATCTCCAAAAACTCAAAAAAACAAAACAAAAAGCAAACAAGCAAGGACAAAATTACAGAACCATGACAGGCCAGTTAGACTTATTAATATAAATGTTGACATGTCTTAAAATTAATGTAGTAGATGTAGCTGCATATTAAAGATTAAAACACCACTATCATATGACATTTATTTTTAGATTTATGGTATATTCAATATTAACTTTAATTACTATATTCTTTTAATTTAAGAAGTCAGAAGAAGAAAAGAATATCATCTCTAGAAATGCCAAGAAAGCTTTCGATCAACATCTGCCTCAGAGAACAAGACATAAATAAACTAAGGATAAATAAATACTTCTGTAACATAAAGAATATCTGTCTAAAGTCAATATTGAAGCTCAGTGTTCAATCTCATTCTTATTATCATTTTCATTATCATTCTTGTGGGGGTAGTTGCAATTTCTTATTGATCATCATATCTTCCCATACTTAGAAGAGTGTAACTATATTTGTTGATTTTATAAATAAATTATGAAATCCATATCAGACCAGAGAAGATTCAATTTGTCAATGCAGGTGATTAGATTAATAATGGGTATTAGATAACCATGTTCTTTGAATTGCATTAAGTATAATCATTATCACTAAACAGGTTCAGGTTGTAAAGAGCCTTTTTGGAGTAGACATCTAGAGTTGCATTTTCTTGCAATTTCAGAAACAAACACATTTGTCTTAAGGTTGGCTCATGTAGTAGTTTCCTAGGGCTGCCATAACAAAGCACCACAAACCAAGTGGCTTAAAACAATAAAAAATAATGGTGTCACAGTTCTGGAGGTTAGCAGTCTGAAATCAAGATGTTTAGAGGATCATGCTCCCTCTGAAACCTGTAGGGAAATTCTTCCTTGCCTCTTCCTGTGGTTTGCTGGCATTCTGTGGAGTTCCTTGGTTTGCAGCTGCATAACTGAGCTCTACCTTTGTTATCACATGACATTTTCCCCGTCTTTCCGTCTTCACATTAAGGCCCCCAGTCATATTGGATTAGGGGCTCATCCATGTTAATTTGACATTTTACATCTTCAGTGACCCTGTTTTATAAAAAGTCATATTCTCAAGTACTAGAGGTTAGGATTTCAACATCTTTTTTGGAGAGACACAACTTAACCAATAACAGCTGCCTATTGCAAGCTTCAGTTTAAGAGAGATAGAGCCCAGATAGTGGTTTTTAATCAGGGAGAGAGTTAGATAAAGACTCTTTTATGAAGCTAAAATTTTGCTTAGAATTTCAACAAGTTTATATATCTCATGAAGTCAAGAACTCTGTCTTAGGAGGAAGTAACTTAGGAGGATAGAGCAGTGAGGGAAATGTCAGGAACAGAGTTGTACCCAAAGATCCAGTTCTAATGAGAAGATTTATTTGTTCATTCATGACCAGGTTTGAAAACCTTGATAGGCTAAAAGAATCAAAGAATGGAAGTGGTATTCTTGACATACGAGCTGAGCCATTTTTTAAGCTCTGTTAAAAACTATCAAGAAAAGCCTATGAGAAGTGAAGACTGGTGAAAATGAAGGAGAAAGTAACCCTTTGCCAAATGGCGTGAGTTCAGGACAGGCTTTCCCCCCAAGTTCCCTGGAAGTGTGTGTATGTGTAGATGTGTGTGTTTTAAGGATGGAAGGAGATGTCTAGAGGATACTAGGTAAAAGACTGGTCTTTCAAAATAGAGAGTTCAAAAGAGGGTTATCAAACAGGAATGCTTAGAAGTGCTTGGGATGTCTGAGATAAGTGAATAGAATGAGAGATTTTGGAGAAATTCCACTGACTTGGGCTTTAGATACACAATTACTGGAATGAGAAGGGGCAGCTTGTGGGTACCTACGTGTTCACATGGCAAGAACATTTCAAACTGGTTGTTTCAAATTTAGATTTTATATTTTCAAAATATGCTTGATTGTTATTGCTGTTGCTCTGGTATATATCTGATTTTTAGGTGAAGATCTTTACATGGAATTTTCTCGAGTATGTCATATTCTTATTTGCTGGAGGCCTATGCACATACTTGTTTTATCTGCAGCATTTTCCATCATTTTCTCCCTTTCTGACTTCTTTCCACCCTACTCCCCATTTTTATGCCTGTTACTGCCTAAACATCCTTTATATTTCAGCTCAAATCTCTCTCTGGGAAGATTTCTCAATATCGCTTCTATTTTCAGAGTTAGAAGATAGCTACCTCTCTTAAATCTCAGCAGAGCAACTAATACTTGACTCTTTTTAGTCTTAATCGTAGTAATATTTGTGAAACCATATTACCTTAATTATGGCATAATTTCTTTAGAGCCAGGGAAGGCTAAGGTAACATTCTATCCCAAATGCCAGGCGCATAGGCTTCAAATAATTATATGTTGATGAATAAGCTCATGAATGCGTTACCCTATGGATATATCAATTAATAAAGTAATGGATGAACTATTAAACTGATAAATGACTTGATTAATAAACCAACAAATAAGATAATAATGAAAATAAAAAAAACAGTTAAAGTTTATTAGATAACAGTTCCAAGTCCTGTGTATTTTACCTAGCTGATCTATTTCTTTACCAGCTTATATTATTAGCCATGGTCATATATCTGACTCTTCATAATCATTTATTCTATAACTTTTTTCCATTGAAAATAATCCAAAAAACTTAAGAGTAGTAAAATTCCCTCATAGCTACCATGGTAGTTATATACATACTAATGTGGAGTAAAGATTCTGGAATATATCATCTAGTGTCAAGGCTTGAGTTTTATTTCTATTTCTCTCACCAGACCCTGGAAATATTTCTATTAAAAATATTGAAAACAAACTTTTTTCAGAATCACTAAGAGAAAATAATGGCTATGTTAGTTAACTGAACAATTGTGAGTTAACTAGACAATCAGCTAAAGGAGGTTTCAATAAAGCAAATGCTGATTATTTTCATTTATTAATCAGAATAAAATTAAATAGTAAATAATGAAGTATATAATTCTATTCCAGTTTATTAAATATGAAATGATAAGATGTTTCAGGGTTTGTTAAAATATTAATAGACCCTTTAAAATCCTATTTGAGATATAAGTGGCTATAAAATCGACCTCTGTTCATAGAAACATATTATTTAAATTTGCCTTTCAGTAATTTTCAATTCTAATTTGAAGACTTACTGTAATATTAAACATCTGTACAGGCTCAGAATATAAGTCTAGTCTTTACTGAGAGTAAAAATTGGTGATTATTTAAAACTAGGGCAAATTAATCATGCTTAACGATTTTCAACCATATATACATTTGTGCATATAAATTCTTGAATATATTTTAGCATTAAATTATCTATTCTTGAGTTTCAGCCATGATGTACTAAATTCAAGAAATTAGGCAAAGTTTGTCTTGACAAGATGCCAGAATAGATTAGGTAAGATAATTATTATCTAATGACCTGGACATCTGCAGGATGGTAAAGAGGATGTCAGAAATGATTTCATGGAGAAGCTACATTTAGAACACATCCTGGTCAATCTGAACAAAAAAAAAGCACAAGATGTAACATTTTCTACTGTAGGTTTTATGGTGTTAAGCACCATTCATGATTATTAGTTAAAATTACAAATTTTATGCAACATGAAAGCTCAACTTATAACATTCAGTACATTTCTGGTGTGAGGGAAGAAACTGGATCTGTTCAGGTGCCTGGCACTTAGTTGCCTGGGATAATCAGTCCCAGAGAGACCTACTTATATGTCAAAAACACAGAGAAGGATGAGGAAAAACCCAGTGTGCTGCTGTTTTCATGGGGTTTCCCTCACTATATTGTCACAGGTACTAGGAAGACTTCAAGTCCAGTCAAGTCTGTATGGGAATCCCAGATTGTTTGGTGAGCATACTATCCGTGTATTGAAAATATTCAATTTATAAGAATCTCACACTGAGGAGTAGTTGATGATTTAATTTATAATGATGCTGGTCTGACAGTCTAATGCTATGAAATCCCTTGGATGGAGTTCCTCCTCTCCTGGAAAGTACTGGAATAAGTACTGTTGGCATTTTCCTCTGTGAATCCTGTTTATAGAGCTTTCTTTCAAATCACACTACCTGCTCCTCCATGCATGCTTTTACATTTTGTGCTCAGTTGTTGTGTTAGTATAGTTAGACAAAATACATGATATATCTGCTAGTTTTGGAGCCATCTTCTTTCTGCAATTCATTTTGTACACCTGTTCTCTGATTCATCGAGAGCTGAATTTATAGTTTAGCCCTCAAGGTGGAATCTCTTTTCTTGTAATTCTAAACTCCCCAATTCCTATAACACTTATGTCATTTATCACTAGTTTTTACACGTTTATGAGGATGATTGTTTATAAAGTCTGATTAATACTGATTTTATCTTCAGAGTACATTTATAGATAAGAGCATATTTGTAAATTCATCTGTTAGAAATAAAGAAAATTGTTTAATTTTAGCTGTGTAAGTTTTAAATAACTATTGGGCATCCGCTAGGCAACTGGAATGTGTTTCTTATGAGAGCATTCTGAGATAGAGGGTGTAGATTTTGGAGTTGTAATTGTCTAAGTAGGTCAATGGAAACTGTAAATTGTGTGTGTGTGTGTGTGTGTGTGTGTGTGTGTGTGTGTGTGTGTGTAAGAACCATGGATGGAGTCCTGGGGAATACCTAAATTTAAAGAGCTTGGTAGAGAAAGTGGACCATAATGTATGCTCAAGGAGGATGAAATAAGACTGGGGTGTTAGATGTCATTGAAGCTGATGGATAGACAAGATGATGAAGAGGGAGAAAATGGGCAAGAGATCATGTACTATAATTTCTATGGTTCTTTTATGTCTCTCCCCGTCCCCCCCCCCAAAAAAAAATAGTGGCATAAATCATGGGTCTAGAAACTTGGAAGTATTATTCACTTCTTCTGAATGTCGTAGAGAACTGCATTTTGCCTTCATAAACCTATAGGATATCCCAGAGAATAATTTTATCCTATGAAATGCATGGACACAATGACCAAAGAACTGAAACTCACAGTAGAGCTCCTCGGGGCCTGGGGATATGAATTATCTATTCTTTGTTTTTAGCACACAATGAAGTCCTTGACACCTCCTTGATACTCAACAAGGCTTTTGAATACAATTTAATTAAACAATTTATTATTTCAGACTCATTTCTTTTATGGCAATGGAAATTACACATTATAGTATTGGTGTCTAGCATTGTCTGCTAACAAACTGTTAAGCCATGCTCTCCCAACCCTAACCCAAAGTAAAGTTGGGGAAATCAGAATCCTTTTAGAACTTGGAGCCTGGCAAGAGAAAGATTATCATTCTTATACTCATTTGTATCATAGGTTTTCTATTACAAATGTAGTTTTAAAATGGCACTGTACAGGTCATGCTTTTTCATGTAGAAATATTCTTTTAAGATTAACTGTGCAGAGAGAGTTAAACTATTTTCTATGTTGGAAAAATGATAAAAGGCATTTTTCTGAAATCTCATTCAAATGGCCTTTAATTTTATAGTCATTTTCATCCAGAACTGTAAGTATACATGAGGCCATGCTTTAGAAAGTTCATAAAAGAAGTTTATAAAGAAATTCATAATCATATCCTGTCTTAGTGCCTTTTGTTTGGTTTAACTTTAAAACTGGTTGAAAGTTGCCTAAATGGCTAGAAAAAATTTTTTTTTGTTCCTAAAATTATGCTCATGTGAAAAGTTTAAACTCATGTACAGCCAAGTTACAAGTAAATTAATTCATTTTACTCAGAAGGAGGTTTTGCATTATGAAGAAAAAAAGTATCTCTTTTCTTCTTCTGAAGAAGAAAAATGAACAGATGTAATTTTGTTATTTGTGTAGTTCCAATCAGTCCTCTGCAGATTTCCAATTACTGTGACTTAAGAATTATTTTTTAGACACACCAGGAAATATACTAATATTATCTTCCATTTATTTCAATTTTTTCTCTTATGCAAAACCTATCTATGATTTGCCTATATAATGGAGAAGTTGCTTAAAGAATAATTGAAGTTTGAGGACATCTGGATATTAAGATGATGAATTTAAAAAATTAATATCTTACCATTTGATTATTTTTGTTTTGTTTTAATGATTGTGTGTATGTGCATCTTCTGTATATTGCCTGTTTGAAGTAGAAATCTTTGTAAAGATCTCTAAATTTCAAGACCAAATTTAGGGATGGGTGCAAGCATGGGATATAAAATGTATACTCATTCCCTTGAAATTTAGGATTGGAGAAGAAAGTGCAACCTTAATCAAAATCAACAACTGATAGGGAAAAAAGAGAAATGAATTAGCCAATTTTTAGACCCTGGTCTAAAAATAAGAAAGAAAAGAAAAGAAAGAGGAAGGGAGGGAGTGAGGAGGGAGAGAGACAGAGAGACAGAGAGACAGAGAGATAAAGAGACAGGGAAAGAGAAGAGAGAAGAGAGGAGAGAGAGAAAAAGAATTCAGGCCTAAGAATTTTCTCTGGGACAAGGCCAGTGCCTTTATAAAACATAAGGGTGGAGGGACTGGAAGAGAGAATAAAACCAAGTGCTGCTAAATAACCAAATTTCTTTATCTGGCACGCCAATACCCAATCTTTCATTATTCTATACATTTCTTTTGGCTCCCCTCCAGCTCTTTTTTTCTGTCTCCAGCCTTAGGCACAATTTGCCTCCTGCTACCATTTCTAGGACTGGTAAGTGATGATTACCATCCTGAATAGATCCTTGATGTCTTTGACCCCTCTATTGGGTGAAGACTCATCCCTTCTGAGCACCAAAATTAAACCTATAAAGGCAATTTTAAGAAAATTGTTTTAAATGGTGTTTTCCTTCTAGCCTACAGGTTCTTCAGGATTAGCCTTTGAGTGATTGATTTCTAGGTTGCAATATCTATTACAAAGAAAAAAGACACTCATTTATTTTTTGAACTCATCCTGCTTAAGTTAGAAACTGCTTGTATGAACTAACACCTATTCCTGCTAGTCTATGAGATATGTGATTCCTTTTCCCCTTTCATAATTTATTGCTTCAACGGCAAATTTTTTTTAGAGCACTGCTGCTAAGGGATAAAGAAAACACCTACTTTGTTGAACATTTATGTTTAAAGTGAGTACATTGCACTAAATCATGATATGCCTATGGGAACATCTCTAACCCAAATTTTTACCATCTATGATGGAATCAGGCTCTGAAGCTTCTTTTTCCTCCCCTCCCTCCCTCCCCTCCTCCCTCCTCCTCTCTCCTCCTCCTCCTCCTCCTCCTCCTCCTCCTCCTCCTCCTCCTCCTCCTTCTCCTCCTCCTCTTCCTCCTCCTCCTCCTCCTCCTCCATCTCCTTCTTCTTTTTTTGGTAATATTTTTTGTGTGTTTATTTCTATGGAATTTACAAACATCCCCCTACCCCTGCTGCCTGAACAAACATGTTTAGGTTAGGTTTTCTTGCTATGGACTTCCATAGTGCAACACACTGTACTATGATACGCTGCACACCGTTTTGTTACTTCTTTTTAAATTATTTCTCTTTCTGCTAGTCATTAAATTTCTATAATGGCACTTCTAAAATATATTTTGAATGAATGAATGAATGAATGAATGAATGAACAAATCGACAGTCTAATTGCATTGACTTTCACTGAGTAGGTTGGGCTTTGGCCTGTGTGCCTGTATCTTAGTTTTGGAGTTCCTCCACAGTGCTTGTACACCATCCAACTGGTAAGTGTTTCTTCTTCAAGAAATTACATGATATTTAGTCATCCATGTTGGATAGTCCTTGTAAATAGCAGAGAATAAATAGTAGATTTCTATTTCGATTTAAAGTTAAATCATTGGTTCTTAATGCCTTTAATTTTGGCCTAGGTGTTTTTTAGTTCTTAATTGTATTTGTTTTAAATCATAATAGTATCTTATAGGATGAAGGAAGTATTTGAAAGAGATTTGACTATGATCCTAGAAAATAAATATAGGCTTGCCAGAATAGCATTTGTTTTCAAGGAGAGGGAGAAGAAAAAGTATTATTATTATTATTATTATTATTATTATTATTATTATTATTATTATTTTAAATGAATTCTGTGGCACCTTTGCACCAGAGGCTGCTTCGTGAAATATTTAAGAACATGAGCTTGGGTATTAAACTGACTTTGAATCAAATTTCCCATGTATTGGACCTATGGTAGACCTTGGTCAAATTGCTTAATCCTTATTTCTCATCTGCAAAATTGGATTATATCTTCTAATGTTGCAGAATGCCTAGAAACTTGATATAATTATACAATAAGAAAAAATAAGAGTTTGTTAGTTGTTATTTTATTCTGTTTCTAATTATTCACAGGCTATGTCTTTGTGGGAATATACCTATACTCACTGGTAAACATTTTCATGAAGAAGAGTAGGTCTCGAGTACAGGAGTAACCCGAGGAAACCTCTTTCTTTACAAGTTGTCTCCAGAGAAATGAACCAACTAAAAACATATATGTTTTGATATTGACTGATATAGGGTATTGACTTATTCAATTGTGAAGGTTGAGAAGCCCCACAATCTGCCCTCTGCAAACTGGAGACACAGGAAGCTGGTCATGTTGTTTGAAGGTCTGAGAGCCTAAGTAAATTCCACTCTGAGTCTGAAGGCCTGAGAACCATGAGGTCTCAGAGCAGAAGAGCAGAGTTCCAGCTAAAGCAGAGAGAAAGCTATTCCTTCCTCTCCCTTTTGATCTGTTCAGGCTCTCCACAAATCAGGTGGCACTCTCCACATTGGGGAAGGTAATCTGCTTTACTCAGTCTGCTGAATAAAATGCTAGTCTCTTATAGAAACATCCTCACAGATACACTTAGAAATAATATTTAACCAGATATCTTGGCATCCTATGATTGAGTGAGGTTGACACATAAAATTCACTATCATACAAATGTATTCATTATGATGTGTATTTATTTCTTACTGAAGTTGATTGGCATTAGAGGCTGTGGTTTATCTACATTTGAAGCAGATGCAAGATGTTTATATATTGGAGTGGCATGTACAAATAAAAAAAAAGAGAGAAGGAAAATTTGTTGATGTGTATAATGAAGAAGCACTGGTATATGAACCAGAAAGAGAGGGCAATTTTTAATTTTCGAACTGAGAACAGGCACATATTCTCGATGAATCAATGTGAAGACACTGTTATTTGAAGCCTGGCAGCTCTGAATTTGAATCTTATCTTGAGACTTGTCACCTGTGTTATTGTATACAAATTGTTTAACCCTACCCTGATTTTATATCTCTAAACTAAAACAGCAATAATATTTTATAATGCTAATCATCAGGATGAAAAGAAATAATACGGAAAATACTATACTGAAGGCATCCAGTACTAAGTGTCTTTCTTCCTATTAAATACTGTTTTTTTACTAGGAAAGTATATTCACACCTATTATTATTTTATGACATGCAATTATGTATTCAGAAGACAGGTATAAAGTGAATTATGCATATATTAATATATAATGTAGTTCTGTGAATCTCAGATCCAATGATAATTAGCTACATAGATTTATTTAAGTTGACTAGCCATTCTGATTTTTGGGCTTCTCATTTGTAAAATGGAGATTATACTTTATAGATTTATTCTGAGAATTATATGAGATAATAATTGTGAAGCATCTTATTCTGGAACTGCCACAGAAAATAAATGGATTTATACAGGAGAGAAGGGCTTATTTACATGTCATAGTCTAAGTTCTAACTCAGGAGAAGTACCTTTGTATGAATGCTGCATTTAGTTGAGGCTTCACATAGTTTGAAGATGTGAGAATATATCTCTTTCTTTAGACCATAACCAAAAACTAATTAAAAAAAAAAAGCTTCAACTTGTTCATTTTCCACTAATTAATTAAGTTTTTGGTAATGCCTTTGAAATATTTAAAAAATCATTTTGATTGGGTGCCTATTGCTTCATATTTAACAGGTTAGAATAAAAAAGAAACTTTATGAAATAGGATGCATTATTCTACTTTATTTGGTTTTCAAAATCTAAACAAAAGCCAATTTGGAACAAATAAACCAGTCTTCTTCAAAAGAAGGATACCAAAGAGGAGACTTAACTGGGTTTTCTGAAACCTGCGTGGCACTTAGAAGTGACACGTTGTGAAATGGGTTGTAGCTTTGAGGAGCCGTGTAATAGAATCATGTGTGCGCATCTGTTACTTCATATCGCATGGGTGCTGTCTTCTTCTCCATCTCCGTTTCTGTTTTTCTTCATGTAATAACAGTACAGAGCAGGGAAAACAACTTGCTCATTAACGTTCTTAGTAGAATTTAAGTTTTTCAAGAAGGGACATCTTTTTATTTTGTTCACAGTACATATGGTATATAATAATTATGTATAATAATGTAACTGTAGTTTAAAATATGTATCCAATTATATTATGCTTTATTAGTAGCACATGTATTATTATTCTAATAATTTGAGGTTGTGTGTTTAACCAAAAAATTAACTATTTACATTTACTTCCTCTATTAGTGCTTTCCTACCCATAGCTATCTTTGTAAAAAATGTAATTTTTGCCTATTAAATTGAAATAGTTTGCTTAAAAAAAGAAAAGAGAAAGTTGAATATATAATTTGAGGAAAAAATACGAGTAGAAAAATATGAGTAGACTTTGTCCTTAAATACAAATCTATTACACTATGGTGACCTTTAAGTCACAGAAGTGCCTGGTAAGACCAGAAAATATATATAACTTTGTCCCTAGTATCTCCCTTGAAACTTAAATTCAATCATTTATATCTCATTGAATCTTTTTCTGAGATGAAAATCCTACCTATTTCTATTTCACTTGATAAATCCTGTGAGTTTCTTTCTTTTTAGTTATTTGGGGATTGAGAGGATTAATTAAATGTGTTTTTTTATTAAAAAAGTACTACTAATGTCATTACTCTTTTGGGCAAACTGATAACTCTGACCATTCTCATGTCTAGGAACTTAATTTAACAATTCCAATTTCATGCACCCATTATGCTCTTAAATTACATAAATTTAATTAAGTACTTTAATTGCAATTTTTATATTTGGAAGTTGTCTAGTTATCACTCAAAACCAGACAACTCATACTTTGTATTCATTCAAATGACATTAAAAGAAGTTTTCCTTAAAAATCTTCTGTAAGAGCCATACTTGGTGTTACTGATTTTATGGCCTTATTTACTTTAAAATGAAACAATGCATGTGACATTTTATCAGTTAGGGAGAAATTGGTTTGCAAATGATAGGAAACCCAAAATAACTTTGTTTTAAACTAGTTACAATTGTACTTTCTGCTTTGAAAAAGGAAGTCCAGAGGTGTGCAGTCCCAGTGTTGTAGGATAGTTTCAAGAGGGACTCAGTTTTCTGGGCACCTTTTAGTTTAATATCCACCATCCTCAGAACAGGACGTCTACTTACAGCCAGTAAAACAGAGGAAGGATAAGAGAAAACATGCTCCCTTCTCTTTAAGGACATCTTCTAAAGGTAAACAGGCCACTGTGCTTTCATTTCATTGGACAGTTTAATCACATGAGTAAACTTGGCTGCCTGATTGATCATGGTTCTTTTTATGTGTTCAGGGGCTAGTGCACGTTAGGCACTTAATTTCTGAGCTCTTGTATCACTCAAAAACTTAAGATTCCTACAGTTGACTTAAGTAGTAGTAACTTATTTTATTTACAGCATTTGTTTTTTAAAAGAACTGAGAATTTGATTCCATTTACTACTAGTATAGTCAATTAAAATTTTTGCCTGTTACCTATTTTATCAAGTAAGGTTTGGTGGCATTTATGTGTTATGAGTATAACATGCTATTAATTATTACTTCTGCCATAATAGAGATTAAAGATTTATTTTTTCAATTGTCTTGTCATAAACATAGCCTAAAACTAAGTATAAATCTTGGGGGGGGGGGGGGGAAGAAGAAGAAATACAACTGTATTGCCATTTAACAGATGATATAAAAATCTCATTATTTGAATCATTAGCTAAATCAGCCAGTTTGATAAGGAACTTTAGATTAATGCAAAGCTCAAATATGACTTCGACCATGCTAATTAATTTCAGTTGTAAAATTTCAAATCCATAACTACTTTAGGAAAAAATTAAACATCTAAAATGCATAATATTTTGTCTCTGAGGGGGAAAATATCTTACTTTTAAAGTACCTACTACATGTATTAAACAAAACAAAATTCAAAAAAGGTCTCAATTTAAGATGAACATGATAGTTTTGTTGGTAATTGGGCCTTAGGGATTATAAATTACTTTGTGAACCATTGCCCGTAAACATTGTTATCTGATTTATTTTGATCATTAAGTATTTTTGCCCAGGGAGTAGCCAAATGATTTATTCTCAATAATATAATCTTAATTTTAAATTGTCTTAGCTTTTGAATTTCCAAAGAGCTTCTTATATATAGATAATCATTTAATTTCCTTGAAACCTATTGCTATTGCTATTAGTAGATTAAAATACTGTCATCCTCTGTAACTTCGATGTATCTAGAACTCCATTCCCTGTATTCGTTACTTCTCTAGGAAGCACACTTAGCCTGTCACCTTGGGAAGGTGTACCTTTTTTGTACTTGTGGATTCTCAAAATCTCTTATGCTTTATTTACACTATATTGTGATTCTTTGCTTGTCTGTCTTCACTGTGAAACAGTTCATTCAAAACATATTTATTCAGGCACTGGGGCTAGAAAATAGTGCAGATGCTGGCAGCAGTGATGAATCCTAGGAGGTGCTGGCTGCTCCCTGGCTCTGAGGAGCAACATTACTGGTGGCCTCTTTGCAGATGCATTTCTGTCATTGAACAGTGGTGCATTTGAAGGCATGAGGAAAGCTCAGCCATCGATGTGTCCAAATACCAGCTGATCATCTTAAGACATGGAGAGGATGCTTGGATTAAAGAGAATTGTTTTTGTAGCTGGTTAGATCAAAAACTTAACACTGTAGAAATGGAGGAATGTCAGAACTGTAAGAAGCAACTGAAAGCCCTAAACATTGAGGCTGATCTCATATTCACATCCATCCTTAATTGGTCCATCCACACAGCCTGGCTGATCCTGGAAGAGCAGGGGCAGGAGTGGGTTTCATGGAAAGCTCCTGATGTCTGAATGAGTGTCTCTGTGGAGACTTGCTAGGTTTCTGTAGGAAGGAAATGTCTTTGAATCATAGTGAAGAGCAAGTGAAGCTCCGTAGAAGCAGCTACATGTGATCGCCCATCCATTGAGGAGTCTCATTCTTACTTCCCCGAAACCTACAATGACTGACGGTGTAAAGGGTGTGATGTTGCTGTGGATCATCTGTCACAGCCTGAAACTCACAGGGTGTTCTGGAGAGAATTCTTCCTTTTTGGGATGAAAGTCTTGCTCTTGAAGTATTAAGTGCAAAACCATTCTGGTATCTACTCATGGAAATAGCAGTAGGGTGCTCCTGAAACATCTGGAAGGTATCTCAGATGAAGACATCATCAACATTCCTCTTCCTTCTTCTAACTCCTAGAACTGGTAAGAATCTCCCATACTTCTGGAATTGGATGAGAACCTCCATGCTGCTGGGCCTCACAAATTCCTGAGTGACCAACAGCCTATCCAAGCAGCCTTTTAGAAAGCAGAGGACCAGGGAAAGTAGAAGAAGCTGAAAAACCCAAGTGTTGGCTAGGAATAGCTGCAAAGGAGTGGCATGCAATTATAGGTGCTCATCTTCCTCTCAATTTCTCACCCTCCCAGCTCACTTCTTAATTTTTCCCAGATCTAGGCTATGGGTTAAAGTTTTGTAGGTAACTAGGTAACTTATATTGACCCAGATAAAGACTTTAGGATGTGTGAGTGCTTATGTCATAAACCTTATGGATTAACTCTCCTGCTAGCCTTCTTTGAACTAGTGACTAAACTAGTAACCAGGGACTTTAAAGTCACAAGTTTCTGAGATGGGAGAATAACAAGCAGAGGTAAAGTTTTAAGTTATTCTTCATTCAGTAAATCATTGTTGAGTCACCACTGACAGGTACTACTTACTCCAATAAGTAGTTCACTCTTATATTTAGTAAAACTTTCTGGGATGATAGGAAAGGATCTTAGATAAAACACTATACTTAAGTATTTATTACAAATCTGTTCCTCTAGGAAAAAGGATGCTTTGATAGGTAGGATGAGAGGCCCATTAAATGTGAAAGCCATGGAGGGCTTCCTTCAAGGCAGCCAACAGCAAACAAGGCCCTTTGCCTTGTCCCTATTCCAGAGGCATCCTTCATTCAACATTTAGTGGAATAGCTCTGGCTGCTAGAATTAGCAGCACATAGATAATTGTAACAGTTTGTGTTCTCTTTTAGGTTTGTTTTTGTTTTGAATTCTAATCCTTGGGTACTTAAAATTGGTTTAAAATTAAAGTTCTATGACCAAACTATATATATATTTCTCAGTGTTTATACATTGTAGTGGTGCCACATGTTATGCATTATTGAAATCAAAAAAAGAAAACAAGCTACTATCTTTTAGGGTTTCAATAGTTTTAGAGGTGCGTGACTCTGTCAACCGTACCCTGTTTCCCCTGAGTTCTGTGTAGATGTCAGCTCAGTTACTAGAGTACCTATTTTTGAAAAGAACACTTTACATATGTTGATGTGTTTTATTAATATAAACTTTTGAATATCTCAGATTTCAGTCATTTTTAAAGATTTTTGTTAAAACCCGAGGCAAAAGATAGCTTTACTTGAAAATTTGTATGTTCAATGGTTCTATATAGAGGGCAATATTATTACAGAGACACTGACAGATTTGTTCAGGTGTTCTAACTGTAGGGAAGGGCATATTTTTTTTTTTTTTATTTTTTTTTAAAAAATCATTTTTGATGAAAACAAATGATGATAGGTTAGATTTTTATTGAAAATAATTTAATCTCTGGAGTTTGCTTTCTTAAATTTTTTATTCTTTATATAGTTCTTGTATGTGATTGGTAGGAACATAAGAACCTTATTTCTGAAGAAATGTGTTGCAGTTAGTACATGTAAAATGCTAAATATGATTTTTTAACCTCACACTACTGACATTTAAAGCAAGATAATTCTTTGCTTTGGGGGGCTATCTCCTGTCTTCTGATGAGTTATATATTTAGTGGCATCCCTTGCTTCTACCTGCTAGATGTCAGTAGCATCCAGCCCATTGTGACAACCAAAAATGTCTTCAGACATTGCTCAATGTCCCTGGCTGGGGGGGGGAGGTGGGGTCGTGGTGCAAAATTACCCCTGATCGAGAAGCACTGCTAAATAATTGTGCCCCTTCTGTCTCTGTCACTATTTAGAATCAGCTAGGTATTTTTATACCTATATACATTTAATGTTTGAATTAAATTCTGTCTAATCCCCTGTTACTGAGTTTGACTGGTTTTCATTTATAAAGTATCTAGATTATTGCGATTTTAAAATTATGGCATTTTTAGACAAAAGCAGAGTTGTTAGGGGAGATTAGGTAAAGATGGGCAAAATTTTCACAGGGAAAGATATTCTATACACTCAATGGTAATTACTATAACCTATGATTAAAAATTAGATTAAAAAGCTGAAAGGATTTAAGGGAGGGCCTTTTGTTGGTTTTTCTTAAAGTGGTCTTCTAAAATTTAAATGTTAAGGCAAATAGTATTTTATGTAACCAGGTGTGATTTCTTCCTTTGACTAAAACAAGTATTTATTATCTCTATTTTATTATCTATCTATCTATCTATCTATCTATCTATTGTCATCTCTCTATCTAAATTTATATTCATCACTGGCTGCTTAATTTCAGTGACTTGTTCTGAAAGATAAATTATTGGAGAGGAAATATAAGAAGTAAAATATTTTCTTCTATTAAAAATACTATAATATATCCACTATACACACAGATATAAAAATAACCCTATCATGTATTTAGGATTGGTAATGTTTTTTTTTTTTAAATTTTGCCCTCGAAAGTTGCATTAATGTCACATTAATGTATAGCATAGGCCAGTTTCCTTAATCGAAAGGCAAGTTCATATAATAAGAATAAATTATTCCCATTAGATTCTGACTTGGTGGTACATTAAAATGTGTTTTGTTTCTACTATACATAGCGACCAGAAGATTATATTGTCATGATCAGCATGTAAATAAAATATGTCCTCAATTTACAATAGTCATGGAAAAGCCTTTGGTATGCAAATTGCACTTATAATAATAAGAGGGCTGAGTTTGAATTGTAGCATACTTTCTTAGTTGTGTGACCTTTGGTTTATTGCTGAACTTTTTCTTGCTTCAGGTTCATCATCTATACAATAGGGCTAGTAATGATAACCTACCTACAAGATTATTGTGAAGTATAAATAAATAATATATGTAAAGTACTAGACACATAGTAAATGCTGAATAAATTTAGCTGTTATTATTACCATAACTATTATGATGTGAAAGTTTATATCCCTCTATCTTATCTTCAGTAAAATAAAGAATGGGTTCTATAAATGTGGGAAAAAAACTAACAGAAGTTTGATTTTTATAGCACTAGAATTGACCCAAATTCATCCTGACCTGCCAAAATGGCATTTGACTCATTTTCAGAGCATCAGTGTAAGTTAGTGTTATACAAAATCTGGAGATTTAGAGTAAAATGAAATATAACCTAGTATGTATGTATCTGGAATTGAATTATTGTATCTTTCTTCTCCCTTTTTCTTCTAGAAAGAGCATGAGATTTAGTATCAGTGAAACTGTTCCATCCTGGCTTTGCCTCTTATTAACCATAAAACCTAGACCTAGTTGGTAAATTCTCTGTGGACCTCTCTTTCTCTCATGTAACTTGAGCCTGATGATAACACTTTTTATTGCTGGCTAACTGCAGCTTACTTTCAAGCCTCTGCCAATGTCACTTTGACTTTGTGAACCTTTCCTTGTCCATTCCTGATTTGGAGTGGTGTTAACCTCTGTCCTCTCTCATAGTAATTTTCCACACCATTTATTTGCTTTCTTGTTTCTTCTAGTAGAATGTGCATCACTGGAAGTGCATCTCTGTCTTGTTCACATTTGCAGCATGCATACTAGGGCATAGTTGATGCTTAATTCAATCTTTCCCCATGAGAAATCAGTCACAATAGCTATCTCAGTTAGTTAGACTCACTCTATTGCTAACTTTATTCAGATGATGCAGAAGATGGTACTCTAATTTATAGAGCAACATTATATACAATTCTGGAGACTTGCTTCCTATATCTCCCTGTGACTAGATTGCTCAAAAGAATAAGGCGGAGTGGATAGGATTGTCTAAGTGTGGTTATGCTATTTATCATTTTCTCTTCTTGTATATTTTATGAATTGGAAAATGACAGAAATGTAATACATCAGCATTAGGGAGCCAAAGAGGTTGAATACATCAGTTTTCGAGGTTCATGAGCTTTAGGCACATTGTCAAAAACATGTGCTCATCTGTTCATGTTCTTTCTGTCTAACCTAACAGCATATTTGCCCTTTAGAAATATAATTATGTGGCGACTAATAAATGGGCTATTGCAGTTATTTAGGTGACAGGAAAGATAAAAAGGGCTCTGGCAGAGCATAAAGTTGAACCTTGAGGGGCAGAATAGTCTTAGAAAATAAGAATCGGTAGGCTTTGGAGACTTTATAAAACATGGAATTGTGAGGATAAGTGAAAAGTCAAGAGTGATAACCAGGTTTCTGATTTAGCTACTGGAGTGAATAATGGTGCTGACTGTTGAGGATTATTTTTTCTTTTTTATTTATTTCATTATCTATTTATTTTATTTATTTTTATTTATTTTATTATTTTATGCGAGGCAGCCCTTAGTTGACCTCACAGTTTTCAAGGACCTTGTCAGCTTACAATCCCTTATTTTTTAATTTTTTACACCTAACACCTGCCTTCCTAGGTGGTCTCCCATCCAAGTACTAACCAGGCCCAACTCTGCTTAGCTTCTGAGATCAGACAGGATTGGGCTTGTTCAAGGTGACACTATTTATTTTTGAGTGGGAGATATTGTTTTCAATTTTTAGATGTATTGATTTTGAAATCCCAGTGAGCACCTGGGTTGACATGGCTCAGTAAACTGTTGAAAATCGATCTTGATGTCAGGAGAGTGCAGTCAGCCTATGCGCTACATGTAAGCATGACATCATATAGTGACAGGATATATAAGAAAAGGGAAAGTCCTGTGAAGCACCAGCTTCTCTTAAAGGAATAAATAAATAAAGAGATACTTTCTTCATTCTCTGTAGGTTATTCCCAGGGATAGAAGAGAACTAGGGAAGACTTGTTTTCCAGAAGCCAAGGAAATATAGTTTCAGGACAGGAGATGAGTTCACTAGTCCTAAGTGTTACAGTTGAGTGTGTGGTTCACATACACGTACTATTTTTAATATTTGATAATTAGTAGAAGTGTTATGACATTTCTGGGGAATTATGGGAAAGAGCCTAAACTGGATTTAAGGTTAAATGGACTTTAAGTCATTGGACATATAACTGTAGACCATTCTTAAAAGAAATCTGGCTTTGAGAAAGAGTAATGATAAGCAGTAGTCAGAGGTAGTGCAGGAATGAATAAAGGTTGTATGGATTTTCTTTTCTACTTTATGTTAACAGGCACATGAACATGCTTGTAGTCTTAAGGGAAAGGAAACTGTAATAGGTAAAGAGTTTGAAGATAATGGATAAAGAGTTCATAGAAGGATTTTAATTCCCCAAAGGGTAGAAAGAACAGGATTAAATATCTGGATGGCATTTTTCCTCTGGTGTCATTAGCCTTGTAGTAAAGGAAAAGCACCTCTGTATCCGAATCTCAAAGGAAAATGATGAAGACAAGTTTGTAGATGCTTTTTAAAATGAGTTAATGTAAATGAGCTTTAACATGAAAGCATTTTGTCAATAAAATTATTATGAAGAATATTATTCCTTTTTTGAAAGTACATGAGTGTTCATCAGTTTTACTTTTAAAGGCAATTGAACATTTTCACTAAGAAGCTTTGTTCTTTTGTCCCAGCAACTGAAAGTATACTTAACAGCAAAGCATATCAATTTCATGATCAAATTATTTCTTACTCAAGATTTTTAATGAAAATGTACATTCATGTATATGTATGTGTGTGTGTGGTGTGTGTGTGTGTGTGTGTGTGTGTGTGTATGATATTAATGTGTTTTGGAATGGTTTGGTCTATTCAAATGACTTTTAATAAATAGTATTAAAAATAATGAGGTGGATATATGCTAATGACGGCAGTGAGCAATCTTTAATTTCAAAATGATTTGCTTTAGATAATTTTTCAGTGATGCCCATTAAATAATAAGCAGGGTGTTTTAAAATACTCCCCTAATGATAAGTTTTCATCAGTAGGCTTCATGTTTTGCACAGCTCCTTTTTGCCAGCCTTGTAAAGACCTCTGCAGCTGGCAAATAAATCTCCGATTTGAAGCTGATGACAGTAGTACTCAAGCCCAACAGAGGTGCCAAAAGTCTGTGAGATACTTGCTGATTACAAGAGAATAAGGATAGGCAGAAAAGCCCTCTGTGAGAGCTTTTTGAACTCAGTCCAATTCCCTGATACAGTTTTTTTTCTTAGAGGTGATTATAATTGATTCTTATTTAGGTCATGAGGGTGGGATCTGGGAATGGCTGGGGTAATCCCTGTGGCCACTACCTAAGGAATCTCCTGGGGAGGGAGTGGGGCGTGAAGTCTGAGGGTCTGTAGGGAGAAGCATGTGTCACAAGAGTGAACTGAAATGTTGTGAAATTTAAGCTCGTTTTACAAAATAAAAATAATCTGGAAATAACAGTGTGGAGTCTTCAGTTGTTTTTTTTTTTTTTTTTTTTTTTCTTTATGGCATCTGATGAAATTCTGACTCTATCCTATTGACCTAGATTACCTTTGTTTTTTGGGCAGTCATGGGCCAGTACTTCCCAAGCAATATGGCCAGTAATATAAAATATATAAAATATATAACACATATAAAATATATGTTTCATATAAAATATATAAAACAAATTTCCTTTACGAAGTAGGTATAAAAATGTGCATGCTCTCAGAACGAAAGCACATGGTTTGTAGTTCCAGCAGGAGAGAAAAGAATTCTGGAAAGAGGAAAGTTCAATGGGGGTCAAGGCTTTTTGAAAATACTTCTTAATGATTTCAAATGCAACATAAACACCACTGATAGCTTTCCAATGTTTTCTGAGGAATAATTTCTTTTTATTTAGATTTATTTTTATAGTAGCAGGTCAGTATTTTTATGGCTCCTTAGCCATTTTTAGTTTTGAAGTATAAAATAAAATTGTGTTGTTTTATATATAGTAGTAATACAGCCCTATCTCCACATTTCTATTTTCCTCGTGCAGAGGGTTACTTCTACAGGAGAACAGCAGGTTCGCAGAAGCACTACATTATTACAAATTGGCGATCGGGAGCAGGCCTACACTAGCTTGTAAGTAATATTCTAGTTTAAAAAAATACCTCTTTCTTTCTTTATCCATGAAGATTATCTTGGTGACTTACAGCCTCACAGAGAAAAAACAAAACAAAACAAAACAAGCAAAACAAAACAAAAGAAAACCACGATATTTCTATTTGTGAATGCTTGCCAAATTATGAGCTTCTAACAATGTTTTCTACCCTATGACAGATATCTTTCTCAATTTAATTATGATTTGATATCTGTTTCATTTGTAATATACTAAGATAAATACAATTTTTATTCATCTAGATTTTAAGCTCAAAATTTTTTAACTTCTTGAGGGCAGACACTATTCCATATATTTTTCAGGGACACCTGCACTTCCTACATTAGTTGTTCCCTGAGTATTTATTTCTTGGTTTTCTTTTAATATCAGAAATTAGCCATAGAAACGAAATTGAAGTAAAGATAACTTTACTGTATCCACAGTGTACATCATCTTCTCACATTTATACTTCCACTTTCCCCCCTCAGCTGCATATTTAAACACCGGTATTATTCTAATGAACCAAGGAAAGACGGAAGAAGCCCGACGCACGTTCCTAAAGTGTTCCGAGATCCCTGATGAAAACCTAAAGGACCCTCACGCACATAAAAGCTCGGTTACCAGCTGTCTGTACAACCTGGGAAAACTCTATCATGAGCAGGGACACTACGAGGTCAGGGTAAAACCTCTCTACCCTTTTCCTCCTCCCCTTTGTTCTCTGATCCAGACTCAGTGTTTTCTACCCTATGACAGATATTGCAGGGACACTGATCAGTTCAGAAGCTATTATGTTTTTTTTTGATAAATGCATTTTATGGTGAACATCAATTCAAAACAAAAATAAAAACAGAAATCAACAGATGAACAAACAAAAAAACTCATAAACACAGACAACAGTATGTGGTTACCAGAGGGAAAGGGGGAAGGGAGGAGATAGGAGAGGGCGAAGAAGATCAAATATATGGTGATAGAGGAGAGTTGACTTTGGGTAATGAGCACAAAATACGATATACAGATGATGTATTATAGAATTGTACACTTGAAACATAATCTTATTAACCAATGTGATCCCAATAAATTTAATAATAAAAACAACCTCTGCTGAAGAAAACAAATTTATTTACTGTGAATTTCTCAGAGCAACTTTTCAAGAAAGAGAAATAGCATGGATTGCTTCTCCAGCTTATTTGCCTATTCACCATCTTGCTTTTATGATTCAAGACACATTATTATTGTTATCTTATATCTAGTGTTTGATGTTAAAAAAATATACATTGTCCTCTGAGTATTAAGTGTTAAGATTTGATGTCAATCCTACCCCTTTTTAAAAATTCTTTAAGAACAGTAATGGAACAAATATTAATTTTACGGGTTTTTTGTTTTTGTTTTTAATTGGGAGAGAGGAACAGTGATGGAGACAGGACCTTGTACAAAAAGTTGGGAGGCTGACCGAGTCCGTCCCTCCGTTCTCTCACAGGAAGCATGCCCACTTGAGTTTCTTCTCTCACATTCAGTATCACTCCTCCTCTCTCTCTCAAACCACACCCCTACATACTCTTACAGGATGTATTTATGCAATATAACAAGAGAGATACAACCTTTAAAATAATTTCATTTAATAATCTTAGTGGGTCTCAATAGCTAAAGATTTGTTATTTGATATCTCATTTTGATCCTACTTGGTTGTCAGGCTTATAGTAACTATAGATTTTAGATGACTCTAGGTAACTTCCAAATATGACTTTTTCTAGTATTTTAATCAATAATCTGTGAACTAAAAAATTATATTAAAATAAAGGAGCATTGGTAACATTCAACTTCTTGTTAAACTAAATTTTTATATGGCCTTCTTCACTGGCCAGGTTGAATATTGTCATTCATGAAATTGAGGTAGTATGATATCAAAGGACAGCTCAACTATTTTCCTCCAATGGACCATTTAGAAATAGCAATGGAAGGTTTTATTTTGGAAGGATATTCTTATTTTATTTTTGGTGACTATCCTTGTACTTTATCAGTTTTTTGTTTGTTTGTTGTTTCTTAAATTAGGATGCCCTTAGTGTATATAAAGAAGCAATTCAGAAAATGCCGAGGCAGTTTGCCCCGCAGAGCTTATACAACATGATGGGTAAGTAAAATAGTAATATTTTAATTGATATTTAAAAGACTTGTAGAGAAATTAAAACTTGAGTTACTGTTAAATGGAATTCTAGTAAGTTATAACATTAATCCTTACCAGAAAACCTTATTCACAATTAGGTATCACATTCCAGTTTTCACAAAGCACACTCATTCTTACTGGAGCAAATAAGTGCATTAACATAGTGAGTCTCAACAAATTGACTAGATCCCAGAGTTGTTACAAGGAACTCACAAACCTATTCCAGTGTTAAGTATTAGCTGGACACGAGAGATTGAAAAAGATGAATAAAATACACATAGATTTTAATGAATGTATCAAATCCATGATAATTTGTATCATATTATTGTCATATTTTATTAATGAGAAGATCCTCAAAAGTAAACATGTTCTGATGTAGAAATAAGTAATGTTCATAAAAGATGAGAATAACTGAGTTGACCTGTATGGTTTTCACTGATTAGGACTTGGGTAGATTTTTTCACAGTTAGTATTTTGGAATGAAAACAATACTGTGAAGAATGTAAATGTGCTACTACAGTTATTCTTTTTTCTACATGAGGATGATTATCTTAATTTTCTTATTAGTCAAAGTACATGAGCCAGGGCATGGGTTTTTCTAAGTACAGGAGGTTAAGAACTAGAATTTCTAATTAAGTTTCTACCTATCACCTGCAGCTGATTCATGATGCCTTTGCAGTCCATTTTTACTACAACTATTTGATGGTGGACAAAACTGAAAACTCCCTATTCATTATAATAGAGTCTGTAAAGTTTACAGACTCTGTAACGTTTAAGATTCTTTGCTAATGAGTTGACTTTATTATTTCAGGATAAGGGAGCGGAGAGAATGGGTTACTTTTGTCCTCAAATCAAATATTTCTTTCTCTCCAAAACATAAATTGCAAACTCAGATTTATTTTATGCTTCAATAGTCTATGATTTGAGAAATTTGATATTAGCTCTATGTCTCAACACACACACATAAAAAAAATCTTAAATCCCCCAAACTAGAGAATAAATGCCTATCAAGGACACCAATTTTATCTTTTCTCTAAATGGTAGAAATTTTAGAAATAGTTTAGAGACAGAATTAGGCATGGGTCAATGAAGAGAAAAAAAGTTATGATTTGGAAGAGGTTAATATATTCATTCCATGCCTCTGGGATCCCGCCCCCCATTAATCTGTATAGCAGTAGAATGATTTAGTACTCGTATTAAAAAGGACATTGGGGTATTCTAGTTGCTGTTTCTTTTTCTCTTTGCTATAATTGCTAAAAGTTAAAATTTTCCTTCATTAATTTAACTATTAACTTAATAGCCTCTTACAAATTACAACAGTGCCTTTGACTGTCCCGTATTTTACCGTGTCTGTCAATGAAATGTACATGTCATAAAGCGTTTGCCTCGAGTGTATAGATTTATCGGTTGAATGAACCTTTCTATATTAATAATGGATGATTATTCCTGTCAAAATGAATAAGAAAAGGATCATTTTCTCTAGCTTTATCTAAAGAGGCACCATGATTTTAATTTGTGATTTTATTCTTAATGCCAACCCTTGGGAAGGCATTATTCCCAATTTCCCACAATTATCAAATAAGATGTCTTTCTTTAAATTAGGAAAGGACTTTGAGATCCTTGGCAACAGACTGTGTTTGGCATCTTTATTGTTAATAGGAAGTGTGGTATTCACTACGGTTAGTGATTTCAGACAATTCATTCAATTATTTTATGTAAATAAATTTGATTGACAATTCGGCGATGCATGGGGATCTGTGTCTCATATGGTTACACAGATGCTGAGCACACACAGGCAGTGAAAGATAAGTGTGTCCCTGGGGTTATCGTGTAGTCCTTTGTCTTACTTTCCATTATAGAAAGAGGTAGTTGCTTTGCCTGGACTCTGAAAAGCACTCTAATAATTTGTGAGGGGAGAATCCTAATATAATTTAAAATTGCAGGTTTCTTCTGTAATTATTGTGGCTGCCTTCTGTTTAATATTATGTGAAGGTCTGTTGTCTGACCAGGTTTTGTACTTTCTTCAATTGTTCACAAAACTATAATTTTCTTAGAGAGTGAGTTCACCTCCTAATGAAATGGTTGAAATCTTCTGCGTGTTTTCTTTAACTCCTAATATATTTTGATTAGCCTCCATTTGACAGAAAAAAATGGCCCAGGAGATAAGCTGCCTTATCAGTTCATCAGTTTCATTAGTCTGTCAGCATGTGCTGATTATCCTATCAAGTTTATCAACAACCTCAAATGTGTTTTCTAATTCACACATTTACATATTATTAGTGCCCTTTAGGGACAAGTGATGAATTATAATGTCTAGCTAGATTTAACCTGTAAGTATTCATTTTTCTCAGGGCTCATTCATTTTCCCCTTTACAACCACTACCTAGAAGCATTTGTTTGTATATATACAAATATTATTTTTTTCATCTTAATTTTTTCTTTTTATTTGGAGGTCAGGAGAAATAAAGGAATATGTGTAAAAAATACAATTATATTTGAATGTTATTATTAGTTTAATAACTCAATTCATTGCATTGGCTTAGAAAAAACCTCTCATCCTTTGCATTTTCCCTCTGCTTGAACATTTTGCAAAAAATTTATATTACTCTATGCTACATGCCAGTAGTTGATTTATCCTGAACACAAAGGAGCATATCTTCCCATTTATGTATTAATAGAAAAAAATAACAAGTTTGATTAATTTAATTCCCAATTTTTTTTTTCTATTTCTTATCCTACTTATTTTTACTCTAGCAGTTTATAAGTAAATTTTAAAAAAACTATTTAAAATATATATTCTCACTATTCTCTTTGAATTCATGATCAAGATGACATAATAATACTAATTGAGTATCATCCCATCCAAAATCATGTGAATTCCAAATACCCACAAATAATTCAAAGCAGATACTAAATATTATTTAATAAGCAAAAATTAAACTTTCACCTATGGTGATTGTAATTAGCAAAGTATGAGAATACATGGAATATTTAGAGACCAAATCACAAAATAACTTAAAATTGCTTCTAGCCAGTTGTGTGACTTTATTTCTGTGGGCCTGTTTCCTCTTAAGAGAATAGGTTGGATTAAATGGAGAGTCAGTATAGTGTAAAGTCAGATAGCCCAGGTTCAAATAATGGCTTTGATACTAGCAGAGTGACCTTGGGTAAATTTCTTATCTGAATCCTCAGTTTCCCTATCCTTTAGATGGCTGTAATAGTAATATCATTTCAAAAACTGATGAAATAATGAAGGTAAAGTTATTGGACCAAATGCCTAGCCTAGTAACTGTTTCATAAGATTACCTTCCCTTAAAATAATTATTATTTCTGTGGGTTTTTAAGCTCCAAAATTCAATGATTGTATTCTCTGTCAGTTCTTTTTATATTTACCAGTGTAAATATGATTTCTCAAGAGATAAGATTTTGTCATGGTGATGGCTTTGTAGTCAATGCATTCAACAGGGATTATATTTAGTCATATCTTGCCTAGATTTGCTATATTTTCTCTCAAAGTCCATATCTCCTTGTCTCTCAGTAACCATAGTCAAAATCTTCTTTTACCATTAAGTATGTTAACCAAAAGTGAAACAGCACACTTAATTAATGCCCAATTAACTTCATTCCATTAATAGAGTACTCCTTCTAAATTAAAATTGTCATACTTAGGTTAGAGTTTCTTCTATTATTCCTATCATGACATTTTTTTTTTTCTCTAGACTTAGTCAAAATTATTTTTTATTCTGACATCTGTTACAGACCCTTATTGGGTCTCGTTTTCTCTTTGATTCTCAAATTATAGGTGTATTTTAGAATCATAGAATGTTAGCTATGGAAGACTCATATTTTGAAAATTCTCATAACATAATGTCTTTTATTTTACAAAATAAAAATTAACTCCCAAAGAGTTAAGTTGATATTTTCAGGATTACATAGCTTGTGTTAGACCTAGAAGTGTAGCTTCCTAACTCAAATTCAAGTGCTGTTTTTCTATATAAATCCTTTGTGTTACCAAAACTGGCATGTTCTTTCCTGTGTCAATATAGCTCTTCTTTACCCAAAAATCAGTGAAATTTATATATACACACACACACATATATGAAATATAAATATATTTTATTATATATTACATAGATATATAACAAAACTTCATATTAATAGAATAAAATACCTATAAAATTGGAGTTTCAATACAGACATTAAATATGCAAGAAATTAAAAACATTTTTATGTAGATAATTTCTAAGCATCCTCAATTTTTCTTTTCTTCCTCTATAATTATTTCCCTTAAAAAGTCTACTTAAACATTGCTTCTTGAATAATCCTAAAATATTACGAGAAACTAAATTAGGCTCTAACTTCCAATTACTTTTAACGGTTAGAGCCCTTCCAATCCCAAGGTCATTTTAAGCCTATTTACCGTTTAAAAATAAAATCACTCTGCTTTCTCAATGAAGAGTAATTGTTAGGTTTAATTACATAGCAATTTAGGCCATTTCATCTTGGTAATATATTCTGAGAATAAAGCAGCGTAATGTGTTTCATGGAGTAAGAACCTAGAGATACTACTTTGTCATTGTAGTCTATAATCACTATGTTTAGAATAACCTCTGTTTTTCCCACCAAAAACAAATAAGCAAAGTCATTTACTGTCCACTCAGTATAGAGGTAATAGCAGTATGAAATGAAAATAGTCTATAAGGTTCCTGTTCTCAGAGAACTTTCCGGGAAACTTCACAGTTGTTCTATCATTCTTTAGTGGCTTTCCTTAATAAGTAAATGCCTATGAATGAAGTTGAAAACTATGTAAATCTAATTATGAGAATATTTTTCCATAATATGTAGGTTGTGCTATGTTACTGGACTGGACAAACCAAACCAAACAAGAAAAATCTCAAGCTTTTTTATTTCTAACGTGACACTAGTATCACAATTTGCATACATATTTATATTTTTCTATTAAAAATTGTGTTTATTATAGGTGATATGCTTTACCTTAGGGAGAGATTTTATACTTCTTCCAGGGGAATTGCATGGTAAGGATCCATTTCCATTTATTGTCTTATTTGCTCTTATTTTGATCATATCATCTTGATTCTCTTATTCCTGATAATTCTTTGTTTGTTTTTCATATACATCCCTGTTACTTATAAAATCCCATCTCAGTATTGGAAAATATATTTTTCACTGGCCTATAAATAACAAATCTTTTATTTACATAGGTTTGACATTGAAAAGATATTTTCTCCTCATATTCTCTAATAAGAGAGAAATTTGATTTAATTTTCAGTTTCATGAAAGCAGCTCTTTAATTATGAGAGATTTCTCCAACTTTTTTCAGCTATTTAGAGAGAATGGGGAAAGAACCATTGATAGGAAACAGTGAATTTCTTACAGCAATTTCTGGAGTAGAAAGCTTGTCCAAATTTTAGTAAAAGTATTTTTGAGAAAGAAAATTATGAAATGAAAGAGTTAAGTATTGCAAAGGGCTACCAGTGATATTTAGATTTCTTACTACTATTCATAATAACTGATAAATGAAATGTCAAAGTACCTCCTAAAACAAAATGCAATAACTCTCACTTGTTAATTGATCCTAATGCTACTTGAAGTATGTATAGTATATACTGAGTTTAATTGGTAGAATAGCTGTAAAAGAAGACTATTTCTCAGCCTTCAGAATGGCCCTTTTTTTTAGCTGAATCATTTATTTTTCTTGACTCGTGTGTGTGTGTGTGTGTGTGTCTGTGTGTCTGTGTGTGTGTGTGTGTGTGTGTGTGTGTACCTCACCTTGTTCCAGAATGTATTTAGAGTAGATATTCAGAACAAATTTTTGATGTAATGGTTTACATGCTTAATGTTTCATTCTATGACTGGTTGTTTTTAAGTGGATTGCTTGAGGCATTTAACATGCCAACTGTGAAAGAGATGGTTTTTAACTGTGTGAGATTTGAACTTCACATCTTTCAAGTGTAGAAGCATTAACACTCCAGTAGTGTTAAGCTTTTTATACCACCTGCTTCCCCTATTTTGAGTTCTGGTGATTTTCCTATGATTGCTTCCATTGGCACTCTTGAAGCAAATCAGTGAGTCAGTCCTATAAATATATGACCATATTACTGGATTAACTATTGATCTAAATCTCCAAAAAGAATAGTAACTTCTAATTTTTTAAATAAACCTATTAATATCACTTTCATATGTCCATCGTCAGAAGGGACAAGACCAGGAGACCAGTGCTAGCTGTATAATTTAATAGTCCAGAAAAGTGAAATGTAACTTTGAGAGATTTTTGAAGTTCAATTTAATATGTGGAGCCAACAAGGCAAGGAAATTATGAACTTTGGCTATGTTATCAAAAAGAGTAAATATATAAAATTTAGGTCCAAATTTCTAAAATTTTCTTCTAAAAGTAATTTTTCATTATAAAACTGCAGTGGTTTAATTTTTTTTTCTTTTTACTATTCATGCTTGATATAAATTCTACATTATGTACTATGGTTACAAACATTAATTTGCTAGGCATTAGTGTATGCACTACAAAGGCCTGCATCCAGTTCAGCTGCATTAAATGGGTAATATATTTTGTTTAAAGTTTCAATTAAATTCCCAGCCTAAAGATATATGGTCCCTGTGGGGAGTTTGAATGCTTTTATGCCAATAGTAGGGTTACCTAAGGATCATGCTTAGGTCTAGATGTCACTTACTTTCCTGGACATATGATATGAGACAGTTGATTATATTTCATTGCTCTTAAAGCTACATAAGCCCACCTGTTACATTAATTCTTACTATTGCCAGTTTAGTGGTAAACAGATTGAAGCTTAATTGTAAACTTTGTTTTAAATTGAATTATAAGGAAATGAATACACTCAAATTAATACCCAATTATATCTTTCTTATTCTCCGATTCCCAAGTAATTTCAATATGTTCTGCTTGAAAAGTCTGTTTTCTGAGGCTTTGATAAAAATAAATGAGAAAGAAGTGTATATTTTACTTTTGTATTGGGTAATAGGCATGGAGTGAATCTTTTACTAAGTAGTAGATACAGGTTTGGGTTATTCTCAGAAAATTGAGGGATATTTTGTTATACTTGAAAATTTATTAACTAGATTTTAAAATCTGGCATTCTTAAAAGATGCCAATTTTGATGACATTTAGGTGAAATGGACATAATCATGAGGAAGAAAAAATATTATATGAAAGATACACTCTTGAAAATCAAAATTGAGAAAATGAGTTATTGTATATATTTAGAATAGGCAAGTAATAAAAATTAAGTTAAAAATTAAATATAGTACTAACTGTATGTACTTTGTATGTGTGTTTTTATATCTGGTTTCCTTAATATGTAGGGAAAGGTTGTTTTCTACATAAAAATCTCATTTGACTACCCAAATGAGTTGTTATTTAGTTTTAATTTTTTTCCACACTGAGAGAAGCTACTGTCATACTCAAGTTGAATAAAGAATTAAAATAGAACATGTAAAGTTTTCTTCCAGAACGTGTCTTTTTTTGTCCATGTTAATTATGGGAATGGGTTTTATGAGTTGTCATAGAGTCTTATTTTCAAGTATTCATTAAAAATAGGATGAATTTTGAAATTTCTGATGTATCTTAGTAATTAATATTAATATAAAAATTTATAGTATAAAATAAATTACATTGCATATTATAGAGACATATTGCTTAATCTAGGAATACATTTGAAATGTATTACTAAGAAGATATATATATATAACTGAAAATGCTTTTATTATACTCTTCTGACATTTTCCTGTAAATCTTCAAGTCCTTGTTACCTGAATACTGTTTTTTTCCTTTCCAAGGTAGTACCTTTACTCATTCTTTTCTTTTTCTTGTGCAAGCCTTGGTTTTAAAATGCAATTTCTTACTTTCTTAATATTTCTACTGTTTCTTAATTATTTATATTCAGGCATTCTATTTACTCCTTTGTAATTCTCTTGAAAACAGTATTATATTTTTGAGGAGAAGATCATCACCTTATCCAGTGTACATGCTTGCAGGTGTGCACACTCACAGTCTCGCTTTTTTTTTTTTTTTTTAATTCTGAGCCTTTAATAGGATCGGTTCCAACATCTGTTGATTGATTATTTTTAGTGATTTATCTCCTTGAAAACATAAAGGGAATTGATTAGCCTGGAGAACTTTCAGATCCCTAGTTGCAAGTAGAGAAATATTGACACAGGCTCCTGGCCTTTTTCCAAGTTAAATTTTGATGGCACATCACATGTTTCCGGTGTATAACCTCACACTACAAATTAGGAACCATTTTAACTTTCACTGAAGTTTAACCCCCCTCTTGATGTGTTTTCACTTAATAAAATATATTGGTGTCTCCCCTCTGCATTTCTTGTCTTTGTTTTAAAACTACCTTTTCAAGCTTTAAGAGCTTTCCTTTTAAGTTTGATGCTATAGGACTTTGTAAAGAGTTACAAGACTTGGATCGTATTTCATTCTACTTCTAATACTTCCATCCCAATGGAAAAACTTATAATTGTTGAAGTCTATTGTCAGATACTAAATACCTTCTCTAATTTCTGTTATCATTTAAAATTCTTTGTCTTTTTCTGCCTTATACATTAGCTATTGAAGATTTCCAATCAGATCTAAGCTACGGCAACTGGACTGCGCGCGCGCGCGCGCGCGCGCGTGTGTGTGTGTGTGTGTGTTAATAGGAAAAGCTTAAGATGTAAATATAAGACATTCAAAAATTTGACAGCTAATAATTGTAAAAAATTTATGGAATAAATAAATTAATAAAGCCAGACTCCCTAAGATTTCTGTGTTAATTCTAGCACAGTGAGAATTAAAATCACAAGTTAAACTCTTAATATAATAGACTCCTAATGTCATATGGTTCTGACAGACCACAGATTTCTAGAAAAAGCAATTACTCGGAAATTTCTGTTCAATACATACTAGTTAAAAATGTAATCCAAGTTGATTCAAGATGTGGTCAGTTATTTATCAGATATTTATCCAGACTCTTTGGAACTTAGGTTGGAAGATAGATAAAGAAATGAAGGTTTGGTGACTGGCTATACACATCTCACAGTTGAGTTTGAGATCAGGAAGATTATAATTGGTGAAGTATATCCTATAGGTATATAAAATTGGAGAGGAATATGAGTAAATGAAGAATCAATTACTAATCCGGAATAAGGAAACTTAGTTTTGTAAAAAATTATCTTCTTAAAATGATTCATAGCTGATAATTCAATAGCAATACATATTTTTTTAAAGTATCAAAAAATTGACAAAGTGATTTCAAAATTCATCTGGTAGATCTAACAGGAAAATAAACCAAGAAGGTTTAGAGAAGAATAATGGATGAGATTCGCTTTACTCAGTATTTGAATACTAGACGTATGTCATTAGAACTAAGTAGTAACAGTACTTAGGAGAAGCTACAATAATTGGAATAGTGCTGTACTGGTATTAGAATAGAAAACCAGACCAGCAGAACAAAACAGAGGCTCTAGAAAAGATAAAAATTAAGAAAAGTTTTTTGTAGATAATAAATGTGGAATTATTAGTGAGGGAAAGGAGTTCTAATAAAAGTTGATCTGAGACAATTGATTAAATGTGTGAAAAGAATAAGATTCAATATTTGCCTCACAACATATGGCAAAATGTATTTCTTCTAGAATAAGTAGCTAATTTTAGTAATGAAACTGTATAATTAGAAGAGAATATATGTCCCTATGATGTAGAAGAATTTTTTTATGCATAAAAGATAGTGAGTGATAAAGCTACAAAGGAAAAATCAACTTGATTTGCATGTATAAAAATTAAAATCTTAAATGAAAAACTATTTTAACCATCTTTTGTATTACATAAGAGAAAGACAAATATCTTAATTGCAAAGAGCTTGAAACCATTAAACAACAATTCACAAATAAAAAATATTACTGGATAAAAATTTATGGAAAATATTTGTGAACTTATGAATTTTTATCAATAATATATTAAAATAAAAAATGACAGCATTTTTAAAAATAGATATTTTAGAAAGTATTAGATCACATTTTGCTGAAGGCTTAGAAAAGTTGTTCTTCCCATATATAACTTATGGAAGCGAAGTTGGTAAAGTATTTTAGTAGGCTAATTTGGTAATCTGTATCTTGAATATTAAATTTCCTAGTGCTTTTTTAGTTCAAGAATTCCACTGCTACATATATATCCCCAGGTAATAATAAGAGATATGTAAAAAAAGAAGATAATTACAAAATAAGATAATAGTTGCTGAAGGAGGTACAGTACCTGCAAAAAGAGTTGGGAGAAGAATTTGAATAAAGACAAAATTTAATATTGATTTTTAATGAGAAACTGAATTTTGGAAAAATTATCATATTTTTATTTAATATAATAAAACACTTGAAGGAACCAAAATACTTAAAACTACCAAAATACTTGACATATTATGTAATTGCTTTTTGTTTTTTGATATGTGAAATAAATTCTGGAAAAATACCAATATTTTACCAGTCGGTATCCATGAGTGATAAAATTCATTCAATTTAATAAAATTATTATCTTTCATACTTTCTATATTGAGCAGATATATGTATAATTAGACAAAAATATAAATATTTAAAAATTCAAAAATAAAGTAATTGTGACTTGATCTAGATATAGTCTGTCTTGAATAGATCATCTAGAAAATCCATGAATAGGGCAGTTCCTTTTCAAACTGACTAGGATATTGTCACTGATTTATGAAATGACTGTATATAAATTACTGGACAGTGGTGAATCTGCAAATGATTATGTCATTTTGAGGATGAAGGAGTTATTTATTCTTAGGCCTTCATTTTATAGATGATAAAACTGAGGCCCTGTAAATAGCTTATGTGTTCTACTTAATGGGAAAGTAAGAATTTGAAACCCAGCCATCTAGCTACTATTTTGTTACATGTCATAATTCGATGCTACATCATAATTATAAATAATTTCAACATGTAGATGAAACAAATTTAATTAATTAATTGAAATGTATATTATGTGGCAAAATTAATTCCTAAAAAAAGAATTAAAAGTAACATGTAAAAAGAAATGATTATAACAGACTTGAAGATCGGTAAAGTTCTCATTAAAAGAAAATGACCAGCATAGTAAAACACTAAGTATACAAACCACCAACATAAACCTGATATCTTCATTGGAAAATAAGCATTTCTGAAAAATGGATAATTACCTTAGTGACCAGCCAGCTCTTCAAACTGAGAAACTTAGAAATTAGATAGATGATGGTGGAACGCCTGCCCTTCAGTCAACTTATCCAAAAATTTGGAATATTGGCAATGAGATACTTTCATGTTATTTGGCAACAGAAGCCTTCTAGAAATCATTTGGGGCTGTTTTATGAGTGTTCCCACTGTTCTTTCGAGTCCAGAAAAAATGCTATAACTCTGTGAGGCCTTTTACAGAAATAGATTTTCTCTGCAGAGTGCTGGTGTAGCAACTTTTAACAAACATACTTCTGAACTTTTATGATTCTTGAATTATAGTTAGGTATATGCAGTTTGGCGTTGTCCACACCTCATTTACTCCTGTTCCATTGTCAATTTGCCATGGCCACTTACCATCTTTATTATTATTTACTTGTTTTTTTTTTTTTAATTCTAAACCATGATACCTATGAAATCATATTTTAAAACACAGATTAAATGAAATTCATATGTACTAAATTTAAAAAAAGAGATTGTGTAGTTTGTTTCATGTGCACCCAAAAATCAAACTTGGAAAATACTAGTAAATATATGTATTTGCTACTAGATCATAAGTACCATGAAGGCAGGAATAAGTGATATCTGATTAACCTTTACAGTTACCATCATGTTCATTATCCATGTTGGTTAACCTAAACTGATGTGTAAGATATGTATTCAATAATTTTTTTTAAAGGACAGTTAACAATTACTATAGTTGTTGAGAATTGAGTAAGCGGTGCACCTTTTGGTAAAGGTGGTCACAAAAGTTGGTTTTTTTTTTGTTTTGTTTTGTTTTTGTTTGTTTGTTTGTTTTAATAGGGAATCTGGGGCATGGGGGGATTGGATGAAGGTGGTCAAAAGGTACAAACTTCCAGTTATAAGTAAGTACTGGGGATGTAATAAACAGCATAATGACTTTAATAACACTGCTATATGACATATTTGAAAGTTGCTAAGAGAGTAGATCCTAAAAGCTCTCATCACGATTAAAAAAATAAAAAGAATTTTTTCTTTTTTTTAAATCTGTATGAGATGATGGATATTAACTAAATTTATTGTGATAATCATTCACAATTATATGTCAAGTCATTATGCAGTATACCTTAAACCTATACTTTACTGTATGTCAATTATATCAATAAAACTGAAAGAAAAAATAAGGAATCTAAACTGAATCTTAACATAGAAATATACTGTTTTGAGAAGGGCAGGAGGAACAAAAGGTAACACTGGCAAATATGGGTACTATGTCCCACTACATACTCTATTCTTTATCTGCAAGCCTGAGCTGTCCAGTAACTTGAAATACGAGAATCAGTGAGAATTGGACTATTACATCATCAATAATACAGCATTTTTTCCTTTAAGGAGTTAGCTTTTGCCTGGGTTATTTAGACCTGGGCTTTTTAGGGAGGGAGAGTGACATTATTTGTTCTACATCTGAAACTGGTTTATATCTGCCTGAAGCCAGCCTGGAGACATCCAAATCTCCTTTGTCTGTGAGTGAATCAGAAATAAATCTGGGTGATAAACCTGATCACTATATCGCACAGCAAATCTTCTCATTCTTACCAAAGTGCCTCTATTATGTCATTTTTTTTTTTTCAGGATAAGAAGGAAAAATAGTCATTATTGCTTCTTTCCTCCTGGGTACTATAAATTTTTTTCTATTATTACAAGTTAAGAAAAATTACAGTACCAGACAAGATGGCTTAACCTCCTCCCTCTACCCATTCCTAACAGAGTATCTTAATTTCCTTATTTATTGAATTTACTGAACTTTTTTGTGTGTGGCCAATTCTTTTATGGAATTTTAGTGATTTTAATATTTTAATCAAGTGTAAGGTATCTTTATATCCATATTATCTATAGCTATAGTGATAGCTATATTTTATATTTCTCTCCTAAAACTGAATCCATTGATGATACTTTTTGCAGTTATATCCCATCTGTAATTATTTTTTATGGTATTTAGACAGAATGGTGTACTAGAAAGAGTCAGAGAACTCTAATCTGAATCCTGAGTCTGGCATTTGCCTGTTTTTAACATTGACTGAGCAAGTTGGTTAAGCTCAGGAAGCCACAGTCACTTCATTCGTAAAATGAGAATGATATTAATTACAGTGTAGGGATAATGTAAACATGTAAGATAATATATTAAAGACTTTAGTGGGTTTTCAATAACTAAGAACTATATATGGTAGACAACTTGGCGCAATGGGAAAAGCATGAGCTTTAGAGCCATTCAGATCTTTTAGGATATGATTACTAACTGTCCTTGTGTAAGTCATGTTATCATTCCTGAGCCTTCCTCCTCATGCGTAAAATGAGGATTCTAACCCGTACTGTGAATTAGAAATGAGAAATATGAAGCTTCTACCTTGTCAGTGCCAGGGATATAGCAGGTGCTTGTTTGTTGCCTAAATCTTTATTGTTACTTTTAAGCACATTTAAAATTATTTATGATCATTTTCTTGCATTATAAGTTTTGCATCTTGATTTTATTACCACTTTTATATCCTGTTTTTATGTTAAGTTAACCTTAGAACTAGCGTGCATTTTATATGCTACATATTCCTCCTGACCACCGTCATCGCCCCTTCAAGAATTGAATAACGTATCCAGCAGAAGCATTTCTAAAGGTCAACCATGGATTATTATTGCTCTTCCTTATTTCTTTAATTCAACAGATAAGCCCCAGGCAAAGTGAAATGAACTCGATGGCCAATGTATCAGAAACTAGAAAACAATTTTTTAGGAAAAGAAAGAGTAGAATTTTCACCTGAGTTAGATTGCCAGAAAATTTGTGATTATTCTGTATCAAATGGTAAAAGCAATGTGCTTTTAGGTCAGGTCGTCTGGGTTGAATTGCAGCTTACCATTTTCCACATTTATGATAATTTGTGTTTTATCTGGCCACTTACGTCTCAATTTCCTCATTTGTAAAATCTAGGTGACATTTTTAATAAAAAATGAGATACAAGTATAAGGCAACTATATAGAGATTGAAAATACATTTCATCTTGCAGACCCACTCTGAAGTTAGTTGGTAATGATTGAGTGGGGTAATTTGTTTAGGCTCCTGTGGGAAATGAGAAAACATTCTGCATGCCCAAAGATATTTAGAATGTGAGGAAGGGATGCACATAAATCAGACGCATCCCCCACCCTGTAGCTTGCTACTTTGATTCATTAATAAGCATTTAATGAATGATTATCATTGTAACCATTGTTCTTATTAAAATACAATGAATGGTTACATGGAGTTTTTCTAAGTTGTAATGAATAGCACCTAAGTAGGCTGGTTATTTACATTTTTCACAGGACTTGCCAGGATGTATCGTTATATTATATTTCTTATTTATAGTGCTTTGCTATTTCTCTTTCTCACAAGCTTTATAAATATAGTTGCTTACGATTCTTACTGAAGACAATGGTTCAGACAAAGATTATTTAGTTAATTAATAATACTTCATTTCAAAACAGGTTTAATGGATTTCTGAGTTAGAAAAAAATACACTCTCTAAAGTGATTTTTCAGACAGGTATCAACAACTTAAACATAATAAAGATTTGAATCTGGAATTGGGGCTCTCTTGCACTCTTTCTATGTAACCTACTGTTATCAACAAATTAATTATTTTTTTATAAATAAAAAGTAGAAGATATATTAAATGCAATGTTTGTACAACTTCTAAAAAGTGACCTATGAACACTTAGCAACCCAAAGTAGGATTTCAGGTTATTCCAAACAAACCCTGTGGTGACTGGGGTTAATATGTGCTTTCTACATTATTTAGAGATAAACATTTGGATACAATTTATCATTAGTTGCTTTAAAATTATTAATACTTTGGGGATTATTCATCCTTTCTGTTGTATAAGTTATATCTAGTATTGTTCCAGTATGAAGAATGGTTCACTTTTCCTAGAAAAATCAGTATTTGCTTGATTTGGGAATATGTATTAAGTAGTTCAATGTGCTCCCACTCCTCCCCCCAAAAAGTCTGAGTGTTTCAATTTTTATAGAGATATTATAATGAAAACAATTCTGTTATTACAGAAACATAAAAATTTTATAAAGATTAATTTTTAATCCTACCATTCTAACAACTATGAGCATTCTGTGTATTTCATTTCAGTCTTTGGTGTTTGCTTCGGGATTTCTTGCATCTCACCGTGGACATGTGATTTAATCTAACTCAAATTTTTTTAAATGCAATCACACTTTAAGCATTAGTAAAACAAAACATTTACTAGCTATAATTTTTTATAATAGTATAGTTTAAGGACAGTTCTCAAAACTAGAAACACATAGATGTCTGTGAATGGATATATACATTTTTGTGCATATTACTTATTATTTGTCACCAGTATTTTTTTCTAATTAGCTAAGCTGAGGGCACTCGACAGGTTGAGAGACTCAAATTAATTCAATTTATCAAACATATTTATATTGACAATGCTGTGCTAATACAAGGAGAATATGATTAAAATAAAAGAAAGCTAGCTCTTCTTTTGAAACAAGGGTGCACAACCAGTGTGGGTAATGCATTTATAAAAAGCCTTTGATTATGCCTCTAAATGGAAAAAGCTATTATAATTATGACTAGTTAAGCCATAAAAGTCCACTTGAAAAATAATGCAGGTGACCAGTCTATTGCTTGATCTCAGAAAGTGAGTAGCTTCTACATTTGTAGTGCTTATTAAAACTACAATATTTAAAACAAATACACAAATTATCTTAAAATCTAATTTTCTCATTGGGTGAAGATTCTGTCATACTATAATCATATAAAGGTGAGGGGGATTATAGTAAGTGGGCAACTAATATACTTTTGGATTTATTTCTATTTTTTTTCCTCTTGCTAGGCTATTAGTAAAATGCTATTTCTACATTAATTTTTTCTAAACTGAAAGTAATAACTGATGACTGAAAGGCCTCAGACAGCCTTCGTACATGGTGCTAAGCATGCTAAATAATTGTTATATGTTCATTAGATTTTTTAAATAAAACTGGTAAATTTATTTACCTGTTAGTATATAAAATGCAAATAATTCTGAAGAAACTTAAAATCTAGCACCAATGCTTAATCCAAAATAGTTTTAACTCCTTCATTTAAACTTAGTTTCTCAGTACGGTTGTAAACCTTGGAGGGCAGGACCTTAAACTTCTCTCGTCTAGGTCCTGTATAATGGTCTTTACTTAGTAGGTATTTTCTAAATATTTGAATTTCTAAAGGAATGAATTTATGGAAATAAAAAAGAATAAGTGATTGTAAATAAGAAAGAACGAACTTAGAAAAAAAATAGTAACTGAGGACATGCACTTGAGAGTCAGATGTTCTTAGGTTAAAAATCAAAGCTTTACCACTTACTTTTTAAAAATTATTTTAGCATTTCACTAAATTTCTTTAAACACAAGGTTTCTCATCTATAAAATGAAATTATGATGACTTTTGAGAAATCAGATGAGATAATGGATAAAAGAAAGTGCTTGCCAAAGCATCTGAAATTTCATGGAATATAAGCATGACGATGTGATCCTGATGCAAAGGCTGTTGAAAAGCTGTGTTTTCACGATTGATTTTCACAATTCGTTTTTCAGGTGAAGCGTACATGCGATTAAGCAAACTCCCTGAAGCAGAGCATTGGTATATGGAATCATTGAAATCCAAGACAGACCACATTCCTGCTCATCTCACCTATGGGAAACTCCTGGCTCTAACAGTGAGTAACTACCTGCCTCACCCTGTAGAAATTGGTTTTCTCCATGCAGACTGAGGTAGATGTGGTTTGAGGTACTGATTTGAAGCCAGTTAACTCAGGCTGTTAGGATGTATTGGTGACAATACTAAGTTAGAGCCCTGTATAGAAAATATGGAAAAATATATTCCTTTAGCTAGGTGGTTTGCCTTAGATAAAATGTGCTATGTCGTGCTCCTTGTAACTTAATGAAAACATATTAATGGTGAACCCTAATATGATTACATAATAACTTTGTTATAATAACAATATCTCTATAATAATTATATTTTATAAGCCAATGTTAACTCGAATTGGCTATAATATAGAACTAAGTCTGATTTTTTCCAAAGAGCCAAACTTTATGTGTATGTTGATCAGTGTCACCTGCAATTCCTTTTAATTGAAATCATCGCAAAGAGAAGTGGAGCCATCATTTGGCCACTCATGTGACAAGCACTCTTGGAGGCCACAGTTCCATGAAAGTAGTTCTCATGAAGCATAAGAAATTGCTGTTATGGTACCATTGTGACTTTCCAAATTTTAATTCCCTGTGTTGCAAAGTATTATTGTTTTTATTTTATGCAATAGAATATCGTCCCAAATATGTAAATTTTCAGGGCTCACTCACCTAATAAGTAGTAGACTAGCCTTCGATCCTAATCTGAGTCTATTACCTATATTATGTCAGTTATACTACCTAATCTCTCTCCACTATTAATAAAAACAATACTAGAAAAACAGAGAAAATGGTCAGGGAAGCAATTTTTATTGAATTCATAGAAAGGTATTTTGTAATTATTTAAAAGTGATAACTTTTAATATCTCACAGAAGATGGCAGATTAAACACTTAAAGTTATTATGTATCCATGCTAAGTTACCACTAAAATACCATTAAAGAAATTCTGATTAGGTAAAATACCATTAAAGAAATTCTGATGAGGTAATCAGAAAATATCTCATGAAAAAATATCTAGATATGCTTAATAAAATAAACACATATTTTTAATGCATAGCTGAGCTCAAAAACTAATAAGAGAATTTACCAGAAGCTAGAAATGAAGCAGTAATTAAACACCAGAACAGTAACAGTAGGCCAAACCTGTAGCTGATTTGGGATAGTTTATCAGTTGTGACAAACAATGGAAAAGGGGTTTTTGTTCATTTTTGTTCGTTTTTGTTCTTGCGGGAATAAGAGACAAAGCCTTTGTATCAGGGGAAGGCAAGGAATTTGATTCCAAATAAAGCAGAGAAATTCATACACTTAGTGAAAAGATAATATACACTAAGTTTGCACTGGTACAAGCAAGCAGCTTGAAGGATTGCCTGTCTCAACATGGACCTGAATGGAGAATGAATGAAGTCCCTGCTGGGAATTTGTCACAACCTTCCTTCCCCCACCAGGCTTTGGGTTTTGAATTTACTTTGTTTTCATGACCAGAGAATTCCTAAGCTGAGAATTTCAATAGAAATCAGTCTACTAAGAGATTTTGCTGAAGAAATTACAGTATATGTCCTTCAAACAAACAAACAAACAAACAAAAAACAGTTAAATCTAGAAAGAATTACTGAGTGAGGTACAGAAAGAAGGGTGAACAAGTAAATGGTGATCATGTGGGTAAATCAGAGTTAACTTTTACAAATAAAATATTGACAAATAACATCAGAGGAACAATCAAAATAGGAGAAGTGATGATTTTTGAACTGATTTTTGGAAGTCAAAAAGTGTGAGGACATATTATAACTGATTTTTCAGAGCTGGCTTTGGGATGGGATAACAATGAAAAGAAATGTGAGGTACTCAAAAAGAAAGCTAGAGAGAGAGACTCCACACTTGGAGGCAGCCAGCAGAGACAGGAGTGAGTTTATGGAGCATAGTTATGATATATGTAGGGAACAGTCAGGTCTCTCCTCCATGTACACAATCAGGTACTCACTCACCTCTCAGTCGGGAGAAGGAAGCTCATTGTGGTGGAGCGGTTGAGTAAGAGAGGTCCAGGACTCAGGAACAGCTTGCACAATTGAAGGTGGCCTGCAAAGGGACTGAAAAGAGGATTGAGTGAACGTCTTCCAGTGGAGTGCTCAGATTTTCATTACCCTCCTACGACATGCAGACCACCAGCAGCACAAAGTTTATACTCCCCCAGCAACTCCATCCCACACCCATCTCCCAAGAAATTTAATTTTTCTTTTTCCTAGGGAAACTGATCATTGTAAGAAAAAGATTTCCACATACCTACATTTGGAGATGACCCTATAAACGAGTGACTCCCGAACCAGACACATAAAAGTGAATTTTCCAGTTGTTAGAAAGCACACCTGTGTCTAAAGAACATCATTCAGTTTTTATTAACTTCCTCTTAAATATCAGTGGGCAACCAAGGATCATCAGTCGCATTAGGAAAGCTTCAAATGTAAAAGATTGGAACTGAATCAAATTATTAGATGTAGGACACTGGAGGAAAGAGAGGAAAAAAAAAATTTTAAATCCTTAGAAAGAGATGGTAACATTTCATGGAGCAGGTTGTCATTAAAACATAAGTAATGAAAAATGAGAAAGAGCTTTTAGAAATTAAAAATGTGATGGCAAACACATTCATTAGAAGGATAGGAGAATAGCAGTGAGGAAATGTTTCCATATAAAAGCAAAAACATGAGAAAATAAAAAGAAATAAGAAATTATTAAATAAATATGGGCCCAACAGACAAAGACTAGAGAAAGGGAAAGGAGAACATTACTCAGAGTTGAAGGAGACGAGTTGCTATTTCTGCCATTTACAAGATTAGCATGTCAAATTTAATCCATTGGAAAAAATTATTTTACCTTATGAAAGCCATTTCCATTCTTATTCCGATAGTATGATAATTTACGTAGCTCCACACAAGAATAGATTCACATATACCTCTTGCCCCAACTGCTGTCTTTGAGATCTTAAGAATTTCAAATGGAAACATTTTGAATTAGGTTGATAAATGACCTTCTTCAAAAACTATCTATAAAAGGTTCAGTTGGTGATTTTTTTTTTTAAAGGAAAAGTCCACTTAGAAAAGAAAAACATTGAAAGCTTAAATGTACTTAATTCTGAACATACCTAGAGCATAACACGCCTTTGGACATAAAAACTATATGTTTTTTTTTTCTTGTCCTTCTTTTCAAGCCTGACTGTTTTAAATTTCCTACACCAAAAATATGATTTTACAGGCTGCTTAAAAAAAAAAAAATTTAGAAGTTGTAATTCACTGAAACATATGGAAGAAAGGAAAGACTTGTGTATTACAATCCAAATTTTAATTCCCCCACACCAACAAAACTTTTATGGTTTCCGATTTGCTGATTAGATGAAATACAAACCCATTCATGGACTGGCTTAAACTCGCAGTGCCAAAAACCTCACAGCCATCATTAACAGTTTCTTTTTGAATTATGAGATTGGCAAATTTCTGATACCAATAGGTAGCTTTTATCTAATTTTGGGTTTCTTGGCCTGCTTGCATGCCATAGACTTAACATGGAATGGGCAAAGTGAAAAATGCCACACATTTAGACTTCTGAATGCTTTAAATATAAGATATTATAAAATGGAATTAGCTATTAGTCCCATGAGAAGAGGTATAGAAATGGAGTGGTGTTTTTATTGTTTTGTCTAAACTGACCAAAGGCAAATATGTAAAAATGACATCCAACTATATTGGACCTAAACCATAGAGTAAGATTTCATATAAAAATGATATTTTTTTAAGACAAATAAGAAAAAGACCAAATCATGGGCGCTTGTACTACAGCCAGTAGAATGATTCACTCAGTATATTTTTTGTACAAAAATTTTAAAAGAATTTTTGTAGTATTAACAGTATTTTAAAAAGTTAAAAATGATTTAACATTTCTCAGAATGCTTTGAAAATTTCATAGATCAAATCTTTTTATTTCTCTACCAAAAATGTCCTTTTTCTCTTTCTGCCCCCTCAAATTTTATTTCCTCTGTGAAGTCTTGCCCAAGTCTTTCAAGCAGTTATTTTTTTTTTTCCTTTCTAGGTACTTTCATAGCACGATCTCAGTATCTTTGTAATAGAGCTTCCCACATCTAATGGCAAAAATAAATCTATGTCTGCTTTTTGACCCTAGATATGGGACAGGAATTAAGTGTTATCTTTTTATCTCTTCAGGATATGGCATTTCACTCTCTTGGTAACTATCCCTATGCTCTCCTTGTGCATTTCTGTTTTTTGGTTATTTGGTTATTTATGGACTGGGTATATGGCATTTTAATATTTTTGTTTCCTTAGCCTGGTTCTCAGTTCCTCGTTATTACCTTTATTTGGTCAACACATGTATTGAGACTTATTATTCTATGATAGGAAACGTTCTAATTCCCAATGATAAGTACTGAATAAATGAATGAGTGGCGTGACTCTGAAGTGGACACAGGGTAATCTTCTAAGACACGAGAAGGGGAGGTGGGCACAAGAGGGATGTTCATCTCTAGAATGCTTGTGCTTGACATTTGTTATTTTGTGAATATTTATCATGAGTCTTATCCTCTTTTTATAAAATGAAGAAACTGAACTTTAAAGATTTAAGGCACACACCCCCAAAATAATCTAGCTGCTAAATAGTAGAATTGAATACAATGTCCAGGTTTTCTGAATTGAACATCATTAATTTTCACTCTATATTAAATAATCTTAGGTGTGAAGTTTTTTTTTCTTTTGTTATATGTAATAGGAGATTCTAAAAGTAAGCCAGTACTTCCTCACTCCCTCTTTTTACAAATTAATTTTAGACATTACCCCTAATACTAGTTAAGTTTGAGTGCTTAAACACATTTTTATTATTAAGCATCATAGGTGATGAACTTAGGATTTCTTAGGCACTTTTAGGTCCTACATTATAAGACAAATACAAATTTCCCAGGGTATTCTATGGAATAGTTCTTCATTAGGGTTACTAGTAGCCTCCATGTTTAAATATAGTCACACCTGGGTGACATCTCTTTAAAATATACTGAACTTTCACACCAATGTCACGTCCAGTAAAAATGCCACAAAGAAGCACTCTTTAATATTGTGATTTATTTCTTTTTGAACTTTGTTACCTAGGGCTAGTGCTATGAATTTAAAATTGGGTATTCATTAAGAGAGAAAGGAAAGAATCACATTTCATTTATAATGGTATTTCAGATGACTTTATAGTTTTTTCTAAAGCTGTGCATGTTTTATAATTACTTGTGCATCCGTACTTTGACTTTCTTTCTTTCTTTCTTTTTTTTTGTTTTGTGTGTGTGTGTGTGTGTGTGTGTGTGTGTGTGTGTGTGTGTGTGTGTGGTCTTCCTTTCTTTTCTTCTTGTTCGGTTTATTTAAGCCATATATCCTGCAGTTTTTGTGAGCCAGTAAAATTAATATTCACTAAAATCTTAGTAGAAGCTACTTGGCTGTTAGCTTATTTTACTACCAGATTTAGTTTAGTAAGAGAGAAGGAAGGATATGGGAGACTCTGGAAGTAATTTTTGATATAGAAAACCTTTATTTTGGTGACTGTAGGGACGCACTAAACCAAATTTCGGTGCCTAGTCAAAGTTAATTGGGCTACACAAAATTCCAGTTGTCAAAGTACTTGAAGTTCAATAGAAAAGTATCGTACCCCAGGCTAGAATGGTGTCTGTGCAGTCTATCTGGAGTGGTGTGCTGTTTGTTTCCTTGGGTCTTTTGTAGTAATTATTACTATTCAAAGCTGATATTATTTTTTCATCTTGGTCCCCTTTAGAGCAGAATTTTTTGCATGTTGACTAACAGGTCGTTTCATTGCAGTCACTACACAGCAATGTTTAGATTAGAGGGGGAAGGAAACAAATAATTTTTCCTGTGACTCTTACTGCATGATTATTATGGATATGCCCAATTCAAGTTGTGAAATTTATTCTGTGAAAAGGGGAATAATGTCACATTTATTATGTTACTGAAATATTGGATGAAATATAAGAGAAAGTTTAATTTAATACTGTATTCAGCTAAGCATTTTATATAAAGTCACCTCATCTAAACTTTATGATATAGCATTCTCGAGGCAATATAATTATCGTATTATCTATACTCTGAAGCATAATGGATCTGATAGTTAATTTTTTTAGAAACCAGCCCCTCATTCCAAGATACAGATTTTGTTATCTAGAATCAATCTTATAATTACTATACTTGTTGCCACCAAATAACACAGGATCCAAATATCTCCAAAATATCCTAGGCTTTTATTCTTATTTTTCTATGTCTGTTAGTAGAAGTCATTGTTAGAGTTAGTTCCTTTGGCCAGAGATTCTCAGGAATAATAAAAATTAAAATACTCAAATTCTCAGGCATTAAAAGTTACTTGAAATAATTGTAATTGCTTTATACCTACATACACATGCAGCTGTGTTTGAAAAGAAATATTAACTTTTATTGAGGGGTAAATAGGATTATATTGCTTTTAAACTAACTTGCAGTTCACTGTTGTTATTTTAAGTGTTTGGTTTCTGTATTTGATCTGTAGTTATCATTTAATGCAATTTAAATAGCCCAGCAACTCAGGCCCTCCTAATTCCCCAGTACTCTGATACCCTATATTATTAGACGGATGTAGATAGAGAAGAAGAAGTTAAATACAGTTCAGCTATCTTGCAGGACTGAAAAAAGCAGTCCTTTGTGAAAACCTGTATTTGATACACATTTGCTGAGTCTGAATTTTACCTCATGCTCTATAATAAACAGTGGTGATACAAAGACCGGCAAGGTATTTCCTTGGCCTCAAGAAGGCCTCAGCACATTCTATTTAGGAGAAATTCATACCAAGAACCATTGATAATTTGCTTCAGTTGTGGGCTGCCATGCTTTGTGACTGGCGGAAATGGCTTCTGTTTCAGAAACGACGATTATGTAAGTACCGTATTTTTTTTCCTTACTTTTTCCTTTTTATTATAGATATAGGATCTCATGCCAACTGGCAGGCACTTTTTCCTCACTTCACAGTGCTTCAATTTGTTATAAGCCCCATTGATGCATTACACTATAGGACTTAAGTTCACGACTTCCAGCTTAATGTCCTTTCTACCACATCATGTTGACTCTCCTGCCATGTAATAAAGCATGAAGATATTTTAATGTAAGTGAGATTAAATGCTACTTTTAATTTGTTTTATACTTTCCTAGCTTGATCTTTTTTTTTTTTTTCTTTTTTCCCCCTGAAAGGAGAAAATTTGAGTATCTTTCTTTGTTAAAACAACATACTGGTCTAAGTATGTTTACTTTTAGGAAAGGCAGCATAGACAACATACATATTCGAAAGCAAATATATTTAACTTTTACTAAAGGAGGTTGCCTTTTTTTCCCCTCTAGCATCTGGAGATGGATATATATATATATATATATATATTATAATATATATATATATATAGTCATACATACACACACACGCACACATATAGGACACAGGAAGCCACATCTGTTATAAGATGTGAAAGTATTCTCTTTTGCAGTCTCATAAATAAGTTAAAAACTAGCCCAGCCATCAACATGTTCACAAATCTATAAGGTTTTTGTCATTTCTTCTTATATTTACACATGTTATATGTGAGGCCCATGAGCCTCAGCAACCTGAAGCATGAAGCCTGCAGAGCTGTAGATTATATCCTTAGTTTTATATTCAAATTATATTTCTTCCAAACAACAGTTAATTCTTAGTTCAACTTTGTTCTTCGCCAACTCATGAACTTCCATTACCATGTGAACTTCTAATTAATTTCCTATCTCCCTTAACATACACCTGTTGCTTTCCTACCGAAGACTTAAATAGTATTACACATAGAGTATCCCTTACTCAGCCCCTTCGGTGGTCATACCAGTCACAGTACCTCATAAATTAGCTCAGGTTCTTTATCATGCAAGGAACAAGGCATTTTATGTATGCTATACCAAGACCTCTTCACGTAATTCCATGATCTCGATATCCACGGTGTAAATGAGAAAGCAGAGCTTAAAAGAGGTCAAATCTAGATCTGTGCCGAAAGCCTCTACCTCTCCTCTGTTTTTCTGAAAGCTGTACTATTTAAGTTGTTCTCTAGCCTTTTATTTATTGTGACAGAACATGCATATACTGTGCCTCGTATACATAAATGCCTAACTTCAAAATGTGTACAGATTTATTTCTAAAACAATCTTCATTCAGCTTTTAGATTTTCTTTTAATGCAGTTCTGAAGTGAAAAGATAATTCTGTGTGTATCGTTAAATTCATAGGTAGTTGTAAAAAGGATTTAGGTATCTATATATCGGAAGTAACAAGGGAATAGTAATAGTGAAGTGTAAAGTTGAATTTTTCATTTAAACATGCCATATGTAGTGTACCATATATGGTAAATAGTTTCTCTCATATTTTAGTTTTGAAGGAAATACAGCTTTCTAGATTGAAAGGGAATTCAGGGTTGGAAGCCTGAGTGAAGCGACCACTGACCTTTACCTGGTAAACACTTAACTGATAGAATGTTGAGTAGGAGCCAGAGCACTTGAGCACTTACCTGCCTAGAAATTTATATCTTCTCACAATGGGAAGCATAATTCTTTTAGAGGGCTTACAGTTGCAGGTATAATTGAGGCTCATTTCTGATGTGTAATTGAGGTTCTTTGTCAAAAGCGACAGGACGAGGTGCATTTTTGAGCGGCCTACACTGTAATTCAGTGTACACTGTAATTACAATGGGTGGACGACAGCAACATGAGGATTCACACGTAAATAGGACCCTTTGGCCAGTTTGACATTAGCATGTGGCATTAGGTTTAAGAGGGGTATCAATCTTGTAGAAAGCCATGCATTACGATGTTATATAATGGAGAAAGAGGTAGTAGTTAGATGTGATGGTCACTCTGGGAAATTTTTTCCCTGAGAAATGGAGCATGAAGACTTAACTCCCAAATAGTGTGCTTATTTCTTGGGATGAAATAGCAATAGCTAGAAGAAAAACAGAATATATATCTTCTTGAATCAGAAATGAACTCATTTTAAGCAGCAAATTACTGATCAGGAGCCTCTGGTCTTATAGTTGCATACCTAAAAGAGATTATTACCTCAGCAGAGGTACAAGATTAAGTGGAAATTCATTGCTTTGGCTTAAGATAGTTCCCTATGGTTGTCTATTTTCATCCTTTTCACCTAAGGTGCATGTTCTCCGCATGTGGTAATTATCTTACCCACTCCATTTCCACTTATGTGGAAGATGGGTGTCTTTGCTGGAATATTCTTACCTTCCCATTTAGCAGTTTGAGTCAGAATAGATATTTTAAAAAGTTTTTATCTTATGAATTTGCTACTGTTACACATTATTTCAAGCATTTGGAAAAAGAATGTTGCAACAGATACCCATGCATTTTTAATTCATGCATGACAGAGGTGGAAATTTTGTGACATTTACAATAGATTTTTAAGAAATTGTTGTTTTAATAAACTGTTTTAGAAAAGTTTTTGATTACGGAATTGTTGCAAAGTTAGTACCGACAGCTTCAGTATGCACTAAACCTAGTTTGCTCAATTACTAACATTATACATTAGTGTGGTGCATTTGTCACAATTAAGGAGCCAATATCAATATATTATTATTAAATCAAGTTTGTATTTTATTCGAGTATCTTCAGTTTTTCCCTGTTGTCCTTCTGTCGCTCCAGGATCCGATCTGGATACCACGTGTCATTTAGTTGTCTCATCACCTTAGGCTCCATTTGACTATGACAGTTTCTCAGGCTTCTTTTATTTTTGATGACCTTAACAGTTTTTGAGGAGTACTGGTCATGTGTTTTGTAGAATATTCTTCAGTTGGTGTTTGGCTGATGGTTAGTCAGATTAGACTGAGGTTTTGGGTTTTGAGAAGGAAGTTCATAGAGATAGTGTCGTTCTCATCACATTAATGTAGATGATGTACTATCAATATGACTTACCATTCTTTGTAACTCAGAGTACCTGACTTGAGGTCATATTTTGTGACATTTCTCCAGTGTAAAGACACTTTCTCCCCCTCCCTTCCACAATCTACGCTTATGTGGTGGGAGTTATGCTCCCTCTCCTTGAGGGCAGAGTATCTATATAAATTATTTGGAATTCTTCTGCATAGAGATTTGTCTTTTCTTCCTAATTATTTATTTAAAATGTTATGTGTATTAGCATGGGCTCAGGGACCAGGGGCATTTATTTTATACATCGGGCTATAAGATATTACTACTATTTATTTTGTCACTCAGATTGGTTTTGTTGCCTAGCTTTGACCAATGGGCATGCTTTCATAGGCTTCTATGTCCCTTTGTCATACCTTCAACAGTAGGGGTGTGTGTGTGTATGTGTGTGTGTGTGTGTGTGTGTGTGTGTGTGTGTTTAGGAGTCCTCTTACATTCTGTCACTATAACATACTCCAGGCTATATAGTTTCTGCCTAAGTCGTAGAATAAGACATATTTCTAAGGAGCCCTAGATGCTTTTATTGGAAAACAGTTTGGAAACCAACATGTGTACATATTTTAGGTGTACATAGTGGTACTAAAGTGTTGTTTTTAGCTTCTCTTAGATGACAGAACAAGGAGATATATGTCTATATATTAATTACTGTATATATACATATCTATAATGTATAAATATTTTATATGTAACTATATTTTATATTCAGCTGAATAAGTTCATACTGATGTCTTGAACTCTAATCCATTACCATAGAGATCTCTAAACTCTTCCCTCGTTCACCTGTAACTTACCATTCCAACAATGAGAAACATGGCTTTCACCATCTACCATGCATTTCTTAGTTGTTCATATTTCAGTATTCATATAAAGTTGTTTTAGATCGTTGACCTCTTCCTTGTAGAGGAAAAGAATCTGTATCAACTGGAGATCTGTTCATATGTACAATTTCTTTTGCCTTTTGTCTTACAGACTCTGTCATTTCCAAACTTAGATACACCAGCACCTTGTTCCCCATATTTCCAAACTTGCTGCTGCTTTGGCCTGGAATATTTTTTTCCCCTATCTCTCCAGTTGGCAACATCTGACCCATCCATTCAGCCTCTTCTTTAACAATCTCTTTCATCATATAGTTACTGATTGCTCCAGGCAGTGTTAGTTGCTTCTCTTCTAGGTTCTTATTGCGTATGAATATTGTATGATAGCTGAATACTTCATATTACTATTGTTTGTTTCTTTAGACATTGAGAATAGGGACTCTGTTTTTCATTACATTATTAGCTTGGTGCTTAGGACTCAGTTATTTAATAAATATCTATTGATTGAATTTAAGTGAAATGACTCTGAAGCAGATTTATATTTCTGTATAGTTTTTTTTCACTGACATATCATTTCTTCACTGATTTAACTAGACTGAGAGCTATTTTAGGGTATTAGCTTGGTCTAATTCATTATTTTAGACGCTGGTGGGTCTTATACAGCAATAACTATTCATTGAACAAAATAAATTATTTTGATGTTGCATGGTGAAAGGAAAAGGTAAGAAAGGAAAAATAAAAGTTTGAAAGGATAAATGGCAAAGGCAATTGTTTATATAAGTAGTTAGACAGAAAGGGGAAAATGACGTTTTAAGTAGGTTAAAGTAAGTAAAGACTCAAGTAGAGATGAGAAAGCAGACTGAGATGAGACTTGGAGTTTTTATCTTGTAAGTGGATAAGTTTGGGTTGAAGAATATAACACAGTGAGTTACCATTAAAAGAACAAACAAATAGAACCCTAAACTAACTGTCTTTCATCATTCAACTCCCTGACTAGAACTGGAATTGGGCTAACGTTACTCCAAATGATGAAGGTAATAAATTCCCATTGTAGAAAATTTGAAAAATGCAGAAGAAATTAAAATATCACCAATAATACTACCTCTCAGTGATAACCACTATTAACATATAGAATTTCCCTGGGTGTGTATATTTTTGGTAATAAAATGGGATTTTTTTAAGTAAGTAAAAAACATGAGAACTTACATTTTTTGTTGTATTCTATTGGTTAAAAATATCAAAGTTTCTTAGCGTTAAAAAGAGATTGGAGAGTGAATGTAAAGGGTCAGATAGTTGGATAATAACATTTTAGCATATAAAATATTTTCTTTGTCTCAAAAAAATGATACAGTAATCCTATAACTATAGAAATCCTGCTCATTATTGAAAGATAGGAATAAAAAACACAAAACTGAATATATTCCTTTATTTTTTTCCCATTTGGTGACATAGTAGGGTATGATCTTCTAGCTATTTGTTTTGCTCTGATAGCTTTGGCATGTAATCTCAGAAGAGCACATAATATAAATCATTCATTTCAGAGGGAATTTGTAGCATTTCATGAATAGTAGTAGTAATGTTTCTGACAAGTATAACAGAATACACATAGTACTGTTATTTTATTAAGCATGATGTATGGCAGCCAGGAACACTATTATCTTTTATAGAAATTATCATAATGTTTATATATTTTACTCAAATCACTTTGATATATAAATTTGATGGGATGGAGAGCAATATGAAATATTTTCTATAGAACTCAATCAGATTGAATTTACACAGATAAGGATCATAAAAGAATCAAGCTTTTCCTTTTACAGTTTTGCTATAGGTTTGAAGAAGTCATTTGTGGTCTTAGAAAGCATTAACTTTCAAGTAGCACAGTATTGTTTACTCGCTATAAACAAACAACTACTGTGCTAAAAGACATTTAACAAATTTTTACTTGGAATTCTGAGGAATATTTTTTTCATAATGACATTGTAGATATTCAGGTATTTTTGAAATGAATTGATTAGTATTATTGTTGCAAGCCACCCAAATCTAAAGCAGTCACTATCCCTAAAAGAATGAATTTATTCTACTGTATAAAATCTTTCTTAAAATAATATGATTTATTTCAAATGACTCTTGTTTTAGGCACTTAGCTTACTCTCACACTTTTCTCACTTTATTTGATCATTAATCTAGTTAGTCTGGCAACACCAAAACTTACCTTTTCTTCTGTTTCTTCTTTATCCTTCGGTACAGAAACTATCTGTTGTAAATAATGTCTTCTCTGGGTATTTTCTGTACTTTGTTTTCTCCATTGCCTATCCAGTATTTCTCATTTTATTATTTTTTTTAAAATAAAGAAATATTAACATGGTCATCTATAGCCCTGTTGACAAAGAATTGTGGAATATGACAAAAATGAATATTTGTACCATGATTAAATAGAGTTTCTGAATATGTCAATATTGAGAGTCAACTGTAATTCTCCTACTTTCTTACTCTGAGATTGGTAGCAGTATGACCCATGCTATTTCACCCTGGACTTGTACAATTTTATCAGCATTTCAAAGAGAAAAGAGCCCTTTTGAGTTTTGGTATTCTCCCTGATTTCTCTTCAATTTCCCTGAATCCCAAAGGCAAATTTTGCCTATAGTAATCTAAGGTGTTCCAGAACAAGAGACATTTTATTTGATAACTAAGCTCTTTTGGACCACAGAGTTCTTCATATGGGTGTGTTATAAGAATGCCATTTTAAATAAATGAAACATAATCATCTATTTCCATGACTTACCTGTGGGTAAATGGATTTAGTTAAAATGTCTAGTTAAGACGACAACTGACTTTTTTTTTTAAGTGTTCACAATGTCTTGCTGTGTTGTGCTTTTAAAATATATTTTACCTCATTTAATTCTATTAAGATATTGGATGGTAGCTACTTTGTCCCTGTTACCAAACATCATAATGGCTAACATATTAGCACTTACTGCATACCACTCACTGTCTTAAGAGCTTTATGTATACTGTTTCAGGTATAAACTTTGTCAGGTGGTATTCTTTCTATCCCTGTAAAGTATTCCAGAGACATTAAACAACTTGCTCAAGTAGCCTAGGTATTTTAGGGGTCGTTCTTGAGGAGATGGTCAAACTCAGATCTGTCTGATACCAAGGCTGAGTTCTTTACATCAATGCTTCTCTTTTTATAACGCATCTATGCTTATTTTAAAACGAAAACTGTTTCAACTGATTTAGTAATTCAGTAGCTTATATTTTTCCCCAAGTCTTCAAAGTGCCATGTTCGTGTTTTTCATGGCATGACACCATATACCCCCAGAGTGTGTGTGCATTCCATTGTGAGAAGTTGAATAAGTCAGTATGCGTCTCCTAAAGCCTGCTCTGTATGTTTAGCAGTCACACAAGTAATGGTGTCAAGTTGACTCCACTGCCCTCTTGTATACCTCCGCATTACTCAGTAAAAATAATTCCATGATTGGGAGTGTCAGTTCAGTCCCTCTTGGATTTCACAGATAAACCTGCCAACTCAGGTGTCAATTAAACTGTAGACTATGATGAAGACAGTTCAGGAGGTTGATGGTTAGTGAGTTCTGTGCACGTTTATAGCACATTTTTCATACCAAGGTCAACAGGACATGAGATGTTGACAGTGATAATTTAGCCCTGAGCTGAACTACTTATTGAATTGTCTGTCTAAAGGCAAACAAGTGCACTTTCTATTCTCCATCTTCATGTCACCTTTCTACTCATGTTTTTCCTATTAGAGGTCCACAATTTCTCGTGATATTACACATTTTCTTTTACTGCAAGAAAGAGAGAAAGAGAATTTTATTTTTTTGTAATAGTGCCAAAACGTATGTGTGTATGCTTCAACTAGCACGCTGTACTGCTATGATTTGGGAACAATCCAGTGCAGCGATATGCTTGTCATACACGTTTATACATACAAACTCGTTCTTCTGGTAATATGCCAACCCCTGACCATTTGCTCTGTGTGTGTGTGTGTGTGTGTGTGTGTGTGTGTGTGTGTCCTCCTTCCTACCTACTTAAAGGTTCTTGTAATTTTATATGTACTACCTCTGGTCACTTCACACTCTAAAAGCGAAAGTGATTTTAGTTGCTTACTAAACACTGCTATTTTCAATAAATTTTCCTTTTTCGTAAATCGCATAAAATTATTCATAGAAGGTGGCTTGAGAATCATTGCCTGAAAGTAGAAATTCAGTAACTTTAGTTGTTAAATAACTTTATTTTTGTCAAATAGATGTATTTTGAGTGGGTATCAAGTTAACCTTTGTAAGCTGCTGGTCCCTTTAATGATGTTAAAACAAGGTAAAATTTTCTTCATTAGACTGATTTTTAAAATAATTTTCTTAATTTGGATTTTGTAAGGGTGACTTTTAGTCGTTGGCACTTGGACTTACTTGATAGTTGTCTTTTTGCCTGACCTGACTCATTCAGGCCAAATAGATGGTTTGGTCTCTGTTTTCTCCTTCTGTACTGTGCATGTCTAACAAAAGCCCTTTTAAGTACTATCTTAGAGTTGGAAACGGCCTAACCTACTGATTTATCACCATATTATTCAGTCTATAAGAGCAGGAGTCATTTCATTTTATCTTCAACTATCCAGTGGCTGGCACAATGCTAGGTATATGGTAGGTACTCACTGAATGCGTGATGAGGAATGGATAGATGGGTGGATGCATGAGTATTTGGGTGGTCCTCTACTCTGTAAAGCTTACCATCAAGTAGCAAAATGATTCCTGGTAGTGAACTTGTAGACCAAGATTAATAATCTAATAAATAGTATAAACTGCGAAGCCAGATTACTTTTGTTTGAATTCAAGCTCTGCCAAATCAAACTTTTGTACCTTGGGCAAGGCACTTAATGTCACTGTGCCTCAGTTTTTTATTTTGTAAAAAGGTAATAATAGTATCTCAGGTGTGTTTTTTACTTTGTAAAATGGGTAATAATAGTATCTCAGGTGTGTTATGAGGATTTAATGTGGTAAGACACAGTAAGTGCTTGAATGATGCCTAGCACATAGTAATCTGCTCCATAATGTTTCTGTTCTCATATAACCTATAAAGAGAAAATAAAATTGCAGTGTGCTAGGACCACGGACTTGAAAAATGTGTTTTGGGAAGCAGAGAAGATGAATGGAAACTTAATTACGCTTGACAAAGATCCCCTGGTCTTGTGCTGTGAAAGGATGTCTTTGTTAATGGTGCCTTTGTTAGGAGTGTGTTGGGGAGTGGAAAGCTGAGGTCATGGTGAGACCTCACTGATGCCTCTGACGGAGCCTTAGTGTTTTCATCTGGTGGGGCATGGCAGCATCATAAAAGCCATAGTTTAACTCATCTAATTTAGGTAAATGCTTGTAAAAGGTAAACAAGAATTAGGGTAACTATCGAATATTTGTCCAAACCAGGAAGGGGGTGCTGTCATATACACTCTGGAACTGTGGGCATAGACAGAAAGATTTCAGGCAAACCAGAACTATTTAGAAGCATCAATGTATATGTGGCCTGATTGTTATAAGAACCTTTCTAGGATATTCTGCCTTTGATGGGCAACTTCACCTACAAAGTATTTTCAGAAGAAGACAAATGGATCATTTATCCACCTACATTTAGTTTCATTCATTAGTATATAAAATAAACTACAGTTGACTTTAGGTCTCAGCTACTATCCCCAATCTCAGTGTCAGCTCACTGGATGACATGAATTAGAAAAGAATTTAACTTTTCTTTAATCTAAATTTTTAGCTACTAATTATTTCTTCTGAATTAATTCCATATTTTTAACAGAATCAGAACCAATACAGTTCTGTTAACCCAGTTCTCTTGATTGACAACTGAGGAAAATGAAACCTGTTCAAATTAGTGGCTTTCCTTGGTTGTTCACCTTTTTGGTGTCAAACCCAGGCTAGAACTCAGGTTTCTGTTATTAAATTCAGTATTCTCTTCAGTACCATGGTTAAATCATTGAAGAATTTTGTGTCTAAGTAAATTTGATAAGCTCTATGTCCTTTACTGCTGAAGCTGTCTACAAAAAATAATAATAATAATAATAAAATAAAATAAAAGGATAAAATTAGGGAATTATTTACATCTGGCTTTATCCTCTTGTGTGAGCATTTGGATTTGAGAGCAAGTGGCACCCCGCCAGTGACAAATGGAGACACTGAGATTGCCTTCCCATCCGCTACCTTTTATGGTGTGGAGGGATTTCTTGCTCTCCTTTGTGACCCAGCTGCAAAGCAGCTGTTGTTGAGGCTCCTGCTTTTCCACTCCCGCAACCCAGCTTTCCTAACCATCCCCACAAGATTTAAATCTCTGCAACACAAGTGTCAGCACTGAGCTCTGTGAGCCAAGGCCGTCTCTGTGGGGTCCAATCAGCACAGCCACTTCCCATGCTATTGCTAAACAGTTTGGGATGGAGCAATCCGGCAAGTGTTCATGAAGCTGGTCATGACAAACAAGAGGCATCCATTGTACAAACAGCCCAGCTCTCATGGTTGGTGTTGCTAATAAATAGCTGAAACTTGAAGCTTTCTATTGCACTAATTGCCTAAACTGAGATCCCATTGACCACTTCTATCCATCTAGAGCAAAGCTTCCTATTGGAAACCATTTTCTATGAACTTTTAGTGCCACCTTATGCATCACAGAATGCTGATAAAAATCGTGGTTTCTGCCTTCCTTCCTTCTTTCCTTCCTACTTTCCTTCCTTCCTTCCTTCCTTCCTTCCTTCCTTCCTTCCTTCCTTCCTTCCTTCCTTCCTTCCTTCCTTCCTTCCTTCCTTTCGCCCTATATAGAGGAGGTATTCATAACAATGACAGTAGGGGTGACTGACCTTCTGGGTATCACTTAGGCCTTAAGATTTAATCACATGTATCCACTGGAACCTGTGCCCTTCCTCACTCAGGCAACAGCACTTCCCAAGGAGAGGTGCATTTAAGGAGTGTATTTTGAGTGTTTGCTTTTTCAAGATATTTAATATTTTCATGCATTTATGACCACCTACTATGCATTAAACCCTTGACTAAGTCTTGGTTCAACAATTCTCCTAAAGTGGTTTACAATTAAAAGAGAAGATAACAAATGGTAATTTAGGGTACATATGATAAGTGTTACAACGAAAGTGTAGGAATCAGGTGTTGTTAGAGTCCCCAGGAGGAAAAGACTCAGCTTAAAGGATTCTGGGCAGGTTTGATTTGGTGATGGCCATAACTGGAAAGCTACCTAAGATTTCTCAAAAAAAAATTAAGTTATCGTTCCTTTTAGTTTTCAATTAAACTAAGAAAAAAAAACCTAGTCTTTAATTTTTATGCCTAGTTATGATTTATGTTTTAATTTTCTGTGTTCTTTTTCAAAACACTAAATGAGTCTCATACCCTTCTGCCACTTTATCATTTTCTTTCCCCTTCACAGCCAGGCACATTGACAGAATTGTCTGTAATTAAGTATCATTTCCCCACGTTGTCTCCCAAACTCCCACGCTTTCTGGCTTCAAGACCTATTCCATAGAAACAAACCTTACTAAAGTTACCAGTCATCTCTGTGTCACTAAGTCCAGTGGATATCTTTCATATCCACTGCCTTTGGCCACCTGATTCAGCTTGATTGACAAACTGCATCCTGACATCTCAGAAGTACCTCAAGCTCTCCCATTCTGAAAACTGTGCTCATAATCTTACTTCTTTAACCTGTTCTGCTTCCAACGCCATTGTTTACCAGCTTTCCTTCAGTTTCCCAGACAGGAACTTAGAGATCATTTTTGTTACCTCCATCTCCTTCATCACACCCTTTTCCTCTCCTATCCATGCTGTAATTCTATCTGCATTACCTAAATTTTCCATCCACTAATCCTCATCACTCTTTTTTAAAAGCTTATACTAATATGCCTACATTCTTTTTATTTCCAATCCAGTATTATCTGCACTGCCCTGAGAGTGATATTTACAAAGTAAATAAGGATAAATTCCCTCATGTAACCTCTATAGAGAGAGTATAGGTATACTCTGCTCTTTCCTACCGTTTTCGCCTGGCGTGCCTCTACTCCTCCTCTGTCTCACCCTGGGCTGCATGAAGTGTTTCTGCGTTTCTGCCACCAGAACTTTACCTTTGCTGTGCCTCTATGTAGAATACTAAAAATCTGAAAAGATTTAGAGCAAACAGCAATCTTTTTGGAAACCTTCCTTGAATGCTGCAACTAGGCCAAACCAACTGTTCTCAGTGAAACTCACAACCATTGTTTTTGTCGTACACATAACAGCTACAGTCTTAGCAGCATCATGGGGCAGGGGTTGTATGTTTTCTTCTTCACCATTTTCATCCTGGTGTGTTTAACACAGTGCGAGGCACATGATAGGTACCCAATAAATGTTTGCCGAATTAAGGAAAGCAATGAATAAAGTCAATGAATTGCTGAAAATGTATCATTTTAATTAAAAATAGATATTTTTCTTTTCAGTTTATGACTCAAAGATGTGTACATTATTCTAAAATCTAAAAATAGCCAATTTTAATATTTATAATGATTTGCACAATTTTAAAGTAAAATTCTAGGATACTTTATCTATACTTTTATTATAAATTGTATTCAAACATAGTTTTTCTTACTTTACCACAACTTACTCAGACATTTTAATAAGATATCTGAGCACTGTTCTTAATAACTGAGATTATAGATAGAGAAGAGTTATGGTGAGACATTGGTTTTAAATTGACTTTAAGCTTATTATGGCAGTACAGTGTAACAGCCTAAGTCATTTGCCCAGACAGAGCTTAAGAAGTGGTTGTATCCTGTCAAATTAATTATCTTCCACTAAAATGTTTTTACAGTATGTGTGGATGACTTCTTTAAGCTTAAAGGGAAAACATACAAGTGAACAGATGTAGAAAGGAAATGAAAACTCATAACAGGAAATCTGAATAAGCTAAACACCTTCAGTTATGTAATATTTTAGAAATTAGCTATTTTTTATTTATACCTTAAAACTTTACATTTTTACTCAATGTCAAAACTGTGGAGAAAGCAACATATAATTTAAATGTTTAAATTATCAAACTGTTTAAATATTTATAAAAGGCAAGTTAACTTTTAAAAAATAATTATTTTAAATGGTCCTTTATATTTGTTTTATAATGCATATTAATATTTTTTCTCTTATCAAAAACGTTAAAATGTAAGGGTTTCTGTTGTTGTTGTTGTTCCCTTTTTTGCTTCTTTCTTGGCATTCTTACAAGTCTTTTATTTTACGTTCATGCAAGGTGCCAGATAGCTGTTGTTCTTCTTTATTGGCTGGTACTTGGTCTGTGGCCTCCTATCTGGCAGTCTTTCTGTGAATTAGTTTTCTAAACTCTCTTGCTCTAGCATCTCAATCAAACGGAACTTGATAATTCGGTCGCACATGCTCCTTCCTACCAATACTTGCTCCCACACAGTCTTTCCTCTGTGAATAAATGGTACCTGCATTTACCTAGGTGCTACAAGATTCTCAGTCATCTTTGACTCTTGTTTTTCTGTTTACCCATACCCATTCCGTCGGCCACCTGTATTCAAGAGTTTCTAAATCTAACCATAGCTCACCACTTCCACTGCTTTCACCTTAGTCTTAACCATGGAGTATTAACAACTTCCTAAGTGGTCTCCCTGTTTTCTCTTCTATGTTTCCTGTAGTAAGTTTTTCCACCCCAAATTTAGGGAGTTTTGGTACCTCGATTTAAAATCCATGGTGTTCCTTCCTAGTCAAAAGAAATTTCAGTGCTTGCTTCAGCAGCACATACACTAAAATTAAAATGACACAGAGAGGATTAGCATGGCCCCTGCCCAAAGATGACATACAAATTCATGAAGTGTTCCATATTTTGTGCAGTTCCTGGAGGCTGTTTGACCCTGTGCTTGTTAACATCAAGGAAATTTTATGAGCCAAAGCAACATGTGGCATCCAGTATTAAAACTGTGGTTTGTACTACTAAAAAAGAAAAATTAATTCCAAATTTCTTACAGTGAATACTAGGCCCTAAAGGATCTGATCCCTCCTGTCTCTCACACTCACTTCCTGTGATGCTTTATGAAGCATACTCTGCTGCCGCCATATTTGTTTCTTGTTAGGCCCTAACATTCCATGATACCAGACCCTTGCATGGCTCACTCACTCCCTTGACTTCACATCCCAAATGCCACTAAAGGCCTTTCTTGATCACTTTATGAAATATCACTCCATCCCACCCCCAGTTGTATATTACTTTCTTTTCTTAGCCTGTGTTATTTTTTTACCAGAATACTTAAGACTAATTGACAGTGTCACCTGCTCCTTTGTAAGCTATCTATTATATCACTAGAATGTGAACTGCAGGAGGGCAGGAACTTTGTCTTAATTACCAAGACCTGAAACAGAGCCTATACTGTAGTAGGAGTTTATTCCATTTCTATGAATTGAAGCATCACATCTCTTAAGCCTTCTCTTGCCCTTCTAAGTTGTACTGTGTTGTACTGAGTTCTCAAGACACTTAGTTTAACAATAACACAGAACTTTTTTTTTGCAATCTACTCTAAATGGGTACTCTTTCCACATCATTCTTGAAATACCAAGAGACCAACTCTCTCGTTTACCTTTGAACCCCAGCATTAAAATGATTCAACTATTCAAGGAGTGTTAGTCTTCTCTTGAAAACATTCTTTCAGTGATTTTTTTTTAAAGGACATAAACTACTATTTAAAACCTGAGTTTTGTTTTTAGCAATGGATCATGAAGATCTCTTGTGGTTTAAATAATTTTCCACAAAATCATTTTAATAGAGTCATAGTATTTCATTGAAATGACATTTGGTTAACCAGGTCAATGCTGGTGGACATTGAATTTGTATAAATATTCCTTCAATGAAAATAAATACCCACCCTTTTGTACTTACAGGTATTTTTTTCAAACAAATGCCTAGAAATAGAATTGTTTGGCCAAAGTGTATCTATGGTTTAAAGGCTTTTGATATGTATTAAATTGTTCCCCATGAAAATCTTACATATTTGACTATATTTTAGCTATATGTAATATAAGCAGCTGTTTTTATGAACCCTCAGTAATATTTAGTCTTTTGACATTGGGAGGAACTCTTTTTTAGAGGAATAATACATCTCCGTGTATTTATTTGCAGTTTAGGCAAACTGAATATTGAGTAAGTTTAATGTGTTTTTATAGAAATATTGGCCATTAGTTTTTGGTATTTGAACACTGTTTTTTTTGTGTCCATTGCTCATGTAACATGTCTGGCTTTCAGGCTAGAAATTCAGCTGCTTCAGGATGACTTACTTTTTAAATCTTTGAGTGAAATTCAGTGTACTGTGGTCTTTCATCCCACTTGATTGGCTATTTTTTTTCAGCTGTTTTGTGGCCTCTTCCCCCTCCTAGGGATTCACCTAAATCTGGGAGGCTTAATGGTGCTCAAAAAGCTGGGAAAGAGTCTATGGCCATGCTACCCTGAACAAGCCTGATCTCATCTGATCTCAGAAGCTAAGCAGGGTCAGGCCTGGTTAGTACATGAATGGGAGACCACCTAGGAAAACCAGGTGCTCGCCGTAGATGTAAAATGAATGAATGAATGAATAATAAATAAATAAAAGATTGTAAACTGACAAGGTCCTTGCAATCTGTGAGGGCAACCAAGGGTTGCCTCACCTGAAAAAAAAAAAAAATGAGAAGGAGCTTCCCCGGTCAACTTGAAGTCTGATGATTCCACAGGAGGACTTGGACGACTTGGGATGGGTTTCATGGAAGCTTTGCTCAGGTTAGGAGGCCTGGTTTGGGGATGTCCAGCCTTGCACTAGGAATAGCACAGAACCAGCCCTCTCTGCTGAGGTTTTGACAGCTACTCTGGATGCTGCCCTAATCGGCCCACCCTCAGTGTCATTTGATATAGTATTTCAGCGAGCTTAGGCCTTATGAAGATACATTCCAGGTATCATTCAGACAACTTCTGCTTTGGGATATTTAGGAAGAGAGGGCATAAAAGGCCTGGTATTTATAGAAAGTGGGACTTGGGACACAATTCAGGAAGGAAAAACACTATTATCGATAAACTATTCAGCCACATTTAATTTTGTATCTGGTTTCCTTACTCTATTTTATTTTAAAGCATTTCAGAAATATTATTTTCTTCCTTAAAAATAAATTTTACGGTCAAACTGTAAGTATCTGATAATTTGATGGAAATATTTTGGTAACATGGTGATAAAATATTTCATCATGAAGCTTACCCTGCCCTGTCCCTTCACTTTACCTCTAATTGAGGTTAGTTCAGGTTGATGATTCGTACTGACTTAGAGGGACGTGAGAATTAAATGGTTCGATATAAATGATCTTGGTTTGTAAGAATTAGTTGAACCATTAGATTTTTTTAATGATTTTTTTTCTTTTAAAGAGGAAAGACTTTTATATACTGAAGACACTTCACATATGAACATTATGATGTTAAAATAGAACTATCAAATAATGCTCCTCCTATTTGTAAATGGTAGTCCTCACAAACTAATTTTCAAGACTGTTTAATTGTTTTTTCCTTTGCACTCATTAAGCTATAATGCATGTCTAAACTACACAGTTACCAAACGGTAAGCTTTGGACCTGTTATATTGGCTGCTTCTGTTTCTTATTACTATCTGTACACAATTACACTTGATTGGGAAATGATGTGATTTTCATTGGTTGTAAAAAATGACTGACATTCACAATTGTCAAACATTTCCAAAGAGTAAACACTAAATGTGTGGAAATAGTTGTTAGGTACACAACTGCAGAATGAGACACCCTACACCAAACTTAAAACAGCCTCTAAATAGGACCACCAAAGAGAAATTCTCTGGTTTGTTTTGATTATTATTCCTACCAGTGCCGAAGACATAGGTAGTTCCTGGTTAGGATATAAATATTTGTTGAGAACTGGACTATTTTTGAGGAACTCTTTTTATAGTTTTATAGACCTTAGTTCTATGACAACTTCCAGATATGAAATGCAGAAATTACTACTTTGTTCATAGCTCTGTACATCGGAATATTTTTACTAAAAAATAAGTACAAAATTTGGTTTATGTTTTACTCTTCAAAAATGAAACAATTCAAGCTGAAACATAGTAGTATAATTCCCTCTTGTATTTAATATTTATGAGTGCTTTCTTAAGTGGGAGCTCCAGAACTGTTTGGGGAGGGGGATGTTTGTGTCTCTGTGTTTATTGTATGTTTAAAAAGTATATGTATCTATTTTAATATTTATATATTTTGTACTTGGAAAAAGTATTCATCAGCCATTGGAAGAGATACTGCTTGCCTTGTGCAACCACTCAGGTGGGACCATTTCTGAACAGTGGTAGTAGTATCCAGTTTAATTAGAAAACAAAATAAGTATGCTAAAAACAAATCCAACACTGTGGAACAGGCTATGCAAACTTTACTGAATATTTATCCAACATGTTTATGTTTTATTGCTGCCAATCAGAAGAGGACCTGACAAAGCTTAGTCCTATTTGAAGGTTTTTTTATGAGTTTAAATAATATTATCTTGTGTGTGTATTTTTAATACTCAATATAGTGCTACAAATAATATACTAATATAAGTATAATATAAGCATATTGATAATCTCAAATCCCTAATCCCTAGGTACTGGTGTAGCCCTTGGCCAGGAAAGTGTCATTTGTGCTATTTAAAGCTCACCTGGTTAATTTGTTGTATCAGCACCAATATTCTAACTGCAGAGAATGTCTCTAATTTAGAATTGTTTGAAATTCTGATGTTTAAAAAAGTAGATTTACCATGTGTTTCCTTAGCTCTGCTTTACATTCTTGACTTCCTAATCTTTTGCACTGTCAGTTGCTCTTTGCTTCAGTATACTGGGTTATTGCTGTTTTAACTGATTTGTGTGTGGGTACACTGGATAAGGCATGTGCATACTCTAAGTACGTACCTGGAATGACAATTTTACACAAGCTAAAGTTCCACTTGCCAAATCTTATATTATATATGAAGGGAGCTCGTCTAAAATCTTAGATTTCACATTGTATAACTGTAGGGTGATCATAACGACTCTCAAAAATAATCGTATCTTCACAAAAGATCAAGAACCCTACTGGGACTAGAACTATTACAGAGGGCTTTACAAAAAGATGGAATTTCAACTGAAACTCAATGCATAAAATACATATAAATGAGTAAAAAACTGAATAATATTACAGAATGGAAGAAATAATTAAGAGAAGACATGGGAACTTTGGTTAAGGCAAGTGATGAAATTGGCCTAATAAAGTGTAAGGATTTATCCAAGATTTGAGCTAGATTGTGGAAGATTTTGAAAATCAGACTGATTCTTAAGTAGAATGAGTGAGAACAAGGAGCTACTGAAATATTTTTGAGCAAGGGTATAACAAAAACAGTTCTGCTTAAGGCACATTAATCTGGTGAAATGAAATTCAGCAAGTCAGGAAATCTGAAATCTATTGTTGCTCTAAATGTGAGCTGAAAGGCCTTTAATTTGAGGGAGGGGGAAATGTTGGGAATGGGAGTCATTTTTAGGGAAATTATGAAGTTTAGTTTTCACCATGACATGAAATTCAGAAAAGGATTTTTGCATTTTGGTAATTAGGAGCCAAATAGTAACTTCAAACTTGGTAGAATTCTTTCGAATAGATAGAAGTAAAAAAAAAAAAAAAAAAAAAAAAAAAAAAAAAAAAAAATCAAGTGTCAGAGCTTTGTGTGCCAGATCTGAAGCTAGTTATTTCCATTTGATTTGTGATTTTCTTAGAACCCTTCAAAATTGATACTAATTATGTTCATTTTTTCCAAATGAGGAAATAGAGATTCAGATGTAAAAGATACTCAAAATCACACAGTTAAATAAGTGGAGGCAGCAAGATTCAAGCACAGGCTTGTCTGTCTCTAGGCTAGTTCCCTCAATGACAATTGGAGAAATTAATTGTTTGGGCACTGTGCTCTGTGACTAATTCTCTTAGTTATTGGGTAGTATGTTTATTATGTGTCTCCTGCAACTAGGACTCAAGGGCAAGCACTCTGTGTTCACGGTTATATCCCCAGTACTTAGAACTGTGCAAAGCAAATAGTAGGCATTCAATAAGTAATTTTCAACCTACGAAAATAAAGGAACAAGCAAAGAACAAGTCACAGAGCTGGCAGTGGAAACTGAGCCTCTCAACTCACATTTCCCTTATTTGTCACAGCTGACCACAGTCCCTTTTCCTTGGTTTTCTGAACTGACACACATGTCCAGAAATCCCAACCAATATACGGAATGAGTAATGGTATTTGATGTGAGGAATTTGTACAACCAATGGCTTACTCTGTAATTCTTGCTTGTAGAAAATGCTGATGTACTCTAAGAGACACCAAGAAAAACCTGCTGAGAAATAACTTTTTCCTCTCCACTTTTTTAACTGCCATCTCTCTACAGCAGTAGTAGGTGAAAGTGTAAATTTGATTAAACATAGTGTTACCTCTAAGCCACTTCCTAAGACCTAGTAATGTGTCTGGATAGCTTATGCACTTGTTCGACCCTTGATTTTGTAAATTCTTGTAAGAATTTTATTTTCCTCCTTATTATTTGGCACTTGACTAAATAAATAGTGGTCAAAGCAGAAACATAGGTTTTTGCACAATGCTCTGATATTCTCTCTCTCAACCCCCTACCCCCACACCCACCAAAAGCATGGTCTGGCTTTTGATGTGTTTATTTTGCATCTAAGAATTGTGGGACTCATTGCTTTTCATAACCTGGTCCATGGAACAGCCAGAGACCACTGTCTTTGGGTTCTGATGCACGTTTTTTTTTTTTTTTTAATAGTGTGTATTATTGTTTTGCCAGGGACTATGCACAAGTATTTAACTATCCTATTTACTATGACATTGATAAATTAACCAGCTTCTTCTCTTCTATACTGGAAAAAAGTTCACAGATCCTTTTTATCTTTGCATATAACATTTCTACAGACTCTCTACCAATATAGTTTCATTTTGCATCTTTTATTATCATCTGTAAGTTTTTCATACATCATTTTCCAATGACAATTTAAAGGCTGACCATGTGTTTTTGCGGTGGTGTATATAACAAAATATATTCTTTGTCATTCAGAATTTTGCATTCTATTGCATACTATGTGTGTGTGTATGTATATACATATATACATACATACATGTATATACATACATGAAATAATATTTATTACAAACTTACAATATGCCTAGTTATTATAATAACTACTTTGTGTGTATTGCCTTGTATAATTCAATAATCTTTTGAAATATTTATTGTTATCCTTTTTTAAAAAAATACACTTTATTTTTAGAGCAGTTTTAAGGAGAAATGAAGAAGTCAATTTTGTGATTATTGGGTTACCACTAGCTATAGGCAGCAGAGGCTGTAAGTGGGTCCTACCTGTTGGGAAATGGGCGAATAAAGGATGTAACAAGAGTAGATTTTTTAAAAAATTGAGTTAATGAACAAAAAGGAGGGGGTATGTAAATGAGTCAAAGTTGCATGAATGTAGAATGTTATTAGGTTAATTATACACCTCTGGCTTTGAAGATTTATCTCCTTAAAAGTTGTTTTAAAATATATGTGAAGAAAGAAAAAAAAATCATTTGAAGTTCATGTGGGTGATGGTGTATGAATTAGAAGGAAAGCAATTAAGGTCATTTTTCTTATTTTGGACCACGGCTTCTGGACACTACCCAGTGTCTGACTGCCACTTGCAATCAGCATCAATCTTCATTCTAACCTTGCAGGACAGAACATAACTCTCTAGGAAAGATCTCCAGCTTTTCTCTAACTTCAGGCCACCCCTTTTTGTTACCCTGTATAGGCAATTGTGATTCTGAAGCGATAACCAGGTGAAGAATGTACAGGTCTAGAATCTGTCTGAATTAGGATTTTTGTTTCCCTTGACTTTTTGCTTACTGCTTTCTGAAAATGATTATAATGTTTATTTGAAACTATAGTTAAGAAGATGGTTTACCTTAGATTAAATCCTGGATTGGCAGTATTTTAGTCCTGAATGACAATGTAAGGATAAGCAGTGGTCGTTTGTAATTCAACAAATATGATGAATTTTTTCATGTATAAATTTAACGATTAGGGCAAAATCATCTCAAAAACTAAAATGGCCATAATTCTTTACAAGGAAGAAAGAATGAAGAAGAAGCAAGATTGAAGGGAGAATATATAATAGAAAATGATAATGTTTCTCGCCATTCCTTGAAACTATCATATCTCTTTGGTTTCTGTGAAACCATTTTTTCACTTTTTCTCTTGCTTCTCTGGCTCCTTCTTTTTAATCTCTTTATGAACTCGCTCTCATTTTCTGTTCTTCTAATCTTGGTATTTCCCAGGATTCCCACTTAAGTCTTCTCTCTCAACATATTTTCCTTAATCATCTTTGTTTAGATAAAACAAACCATTTTTTGATAATAATTACCAAGTAGACATTAGTCTGCTTCATTTGGACCCAGGAGGTGAAGAATCCCTTATGATCCACTGCTGAATCATCCATTTTCTCTATTTTTCAAGGGTCGTAAGAGTGAGGCTGAAAAGTTCTTCTTGAAGGCTATTGAGCTGGATCCCACCAAAGGAAACTGTTACATGCATTATGGTGAGTGGTTGATAGTTTTTTCCATGCCCTCCACATTTCCTATTAATGTTGACAGGAGAATTAGATTTTGCTGGCAAAGAACATTTTGAGAGGACATTGGCTTTGTTGTTTCAAATTTAGCCACATTCTATAGTCTTACCCCCTCGTTCAAACCAGTCATATTAAAGAGGCTATGCATATATTTTCCTTAGAAATTTTTAGAGGACTTCGATGGGTGTTTTTACAGTTGTTTCTTTCAAGGTCAGTGAGGTTCATCAGGAAAACACCTTGCTTCTTGCCTGATGCATAGTATATAATCCAAATCTCAGCCCTCTTTTTATTCTAAAAGATAATGTATTATTGCTCATCAAATGTATCATTTTGGAGTTTTAGAGGTTTACATTTTGGCCTCAAAATCTTGTTTTCTGGAAGATATGAATGTACAGCAGCCTCTGCATGCCCGAGATTGAGCTCAGGGGTAAACTGTAAAGGGTGTAAAGGATGTCTCTCATTCAATTTAGCCTTGGCCTTAATCAGTGCAGAGTGAATTTATATAACAACTCTGTCACACTCCACTCCACTCTGTCATTAGTAGTGAGTCATGTGTTAAGTGAGGCAAAGTAATATCTCTGGTTTGGTGTTGTGTAAGATTGTGCTTATTTCTACCAGATTTGCAGTTGGAATGGCTTTCAGCAAGCCAAAAATCATTTACTTGTTCTGATCCCTTGGAAAAAAGTGTTTTTTGACCACTATTGGCTTTAATGTGTTAGTTATTATCAAGAAATAAAATTAAAGGTGGATGGAAATTAAATCTCGAGGAAATAAAGCTGATATGCTTGTATAACATTTAAATTCGTCTTGCATTTTCCAACTAGTAGAAATCAAACAGTGAGAGGCTTGAGTGTGGAAGAATGGAAATAGTAAAATGGAGGATATACTTAGTCAACCGCAATTCCATTTGTTTATTTACATTGTGTGGATATGTTTATAAACCTAGGCTTGTGATGCTTTACCTCTCCAGCATAACACAGCATGTAATTTCACACAATTTATTGCATAACCACTTCAGATTTTGTTTCACAATGCAGATTCATTGCCATGTTAAGAAGCAATCAACTAATTTAGGTTTGCTACAGAATTTATTTTTATAGGTTTTCTTATAGGAAGTATTTTAAATTAGGATTTTCTTATGCATACTATTTTGGGTAGCCTTACTGTGCATTAAAATAGGATTATTTTCAGAGTGTTAAAGGACCTCCTGTCATTTCATTTTATGAAATACTTTTATTTTCTAATCTTGTTGCCTGCATTTCCTTTATGTCACACTAATTCTACTTACTACATCTTCTAAGGTTGTTTCTCGTAATTTTATTATATGCTTTAGATATTTTACAAACAATTTTTAAACTTCATCATTGCTTTATTTGAAAAACGTCATTATTGTATTAAAGATTTAGCCCCCGTAGTCCCCTTTTATTCTGGCTTCTTTGTCTTTACCAACATTTCTATCTTTTTATTTATTATTATTTTTATATTACATAATACTACTGATTTTTTTCAGTTGTGGTAGTAGGGAATGTTTCTCCCATGAGAAATGTTTAGATTTAGTTTTAACAGAAAGCACAATAAATTCTTTATTGTATATGTTATTTGGAAAACAGTGATAACATATGTTCTGTAAACACATGTGTTAAAGACTGATTCTCTTAGTCCCCCTGGATTATTTAAAATTTGGGGGCATATATACATTATTGGAAGTACATTTATTTTCTAAGGGAGGAACGATTGCATAATTCAATATAATTTTATAAAATAGTATTTTTCCTCCACTCTTGAGTAGGAAATGGGAAAGCCTCAAGATGAGGCATCAAACAGGAATAGTTAAGGCAAAATAATCTACCAACAGACAAGAGGCCCATAACTTAGTTATTGATATTTCTATCTCAGTGCGCTCAGATTGTTAAAAAAAATAAAATAAAATAAAATAAATAAGAAGTACATTTAAAGAAATAGTAATGATTTTAATTTAGGGGAAATCTACTTCAAATAACTAAAATTTAGAACTGGAAAGTTTTTTTTTTTTTTTTAATGACCTGATATAACCATTTTGTTGTACAATTAAGTAGACCAAAGCCTAGAAAAATGAAGTTGACATCCCCAAGTTAGTTATAAGTAACTAAATTTTTGGTTCTTTGATAACTAACATTGCTTTTTCTCTTATAGTGTATGTTCCATTTCTTTTTTAAAATTAGTAGATCGACAAACAGACAGGTAGGTGGCTGTATAGGTAGATATTTTTTATTAGTAGGCCCTTCTGTGCATAGTTTTAGAGCATCATGGTGGCTTAACATTCTTAGGGAAGGGTTTTTATTTTATTAATTTTAAATGTATCAGATAGATCTAGCAGGCTCAAGGCACTGTCCTATTTTTAGAAAGTGAATAGTGCTATGTAGGAAGTGAGTAGGATGGTGTCATTTTTAGGTGATGAGGTGGGAAGTTGGGTACTTGTTGAAACCAAGTAGTCAGATAAAGCATCTTTGAGGAGATGATATTTGAAATTCGTATGCTTAAGCCAGCTATTTGAAGAGCCAGATAAGAACATTTCAGACAGGAGAAACAGTAACTTCAAAGGTTACAGGCAGGACCAAGCTTATGTTCACAGCAGAGAAATAAGGCTAATGTGACTGCAGCATACTGAACCAGAAAGGAAAGTGGGAGGAGAGAAGCTCCGGCAGGAGGCAGAGATAGATAGAGCCCATGGGGCTTTGTAGACCAAGCTAAGGAGTCTGCGTTTTATTCTAAGAGCAGTAGATGGGACCATGTGGAGAAGATAGGATTACAGAAAGACCAGAGTAGAGCAAAGGGAACTAACTCTATTGCTGTGTTTTAGGCAAGAAATCATTGTGGCTTGGACTAGGGAATGGTTTTGGGAATGTAAATATTTATAGTGAAATTGTACATTTACCTTCTTTAGAAAATTCGAAGATGATTAAAAAATAGGGTGGACCTATTTTCATTTTGCAATATCAGTATCTAGTATGTTGCAATAAGTGTTGGTTGAGCTCAGGAATATTCTTCATTCTGTGTTTTTTTTTAATTTATTAAATTTATTGGGGTTGATTGGTTAATTAAATTATATAGATTTCAAATGTACAATTCTATAGTACATCATCTGTATATTGCAAGGCTGACTCTGTGGCATAGTTAATCAAACTGCCCGTCTAGTAAATATTTTCCATTTTAGAGCTGAATTTTAGAATTGGATAAATTGACTGAACAGTTGTTCCATCAGAATTTTTATTACTTCATGTCCAAGAAAATACATACTATGACTTGCATATCAGTTCTTCTCTAACTTACCAATTATGGATATTCTTATACTATTTATACTCATGAATTGAATGAATAATAGCATGTCTTCAGCTTAAAAGTAAATTTTTAAATGAAATATGCCTATTGTCTTGAGTCTTTTTTTTAAATGCTTTTGCAAATACCAATGAAAATGCAAAGTGGATGAGTTTTGTTACTGTCAGAAATTCACTCTCCTGGGTGATTTTATGTGCTTTTAATTTGCCTGTTAATGATACAAGTGACTTGGAAAATGCTATCCACTTGGGACCAGACAGAAGGAATTATAGGAGTTTATATTGGCTACACTGGCAATTAGAAGGCAGTATTTAAAAGATCTAACAGTTATTTGTATTTTGAATCCACTAGTTTTTTTTATCTGGGGGGAAGGAATTGCATTGCAGATTGCCTTTTTTTCTTCAGGTTGACTTGCAAGAAAGAGAGCTAGGCAGGCTTATAAAATTGGTTCAATAAGTAGGTTAAATATTGGACTCTGATATCTATAGCCTCTGGGATTAAGATCCCTCATATGTAAAGTGAAAGGGTTGATGTAGGCTTCTGAAGTGTTTTCTAATACTCAGATTTCATGCTGTTTGTAATATATACTCAATCTCTTATTGGTCTTTATCAAAAATTTTAAGGAATGTGTAGAAAATAGGTTTCAAATTATATCAATAATAGTATAATGTTGTACTTATATGTCATCAAGCTTACAGTGTTTTCCAATGTCCATATGAAACAAATCATATTAATTCTTTGTGGATTTTAGTTTATAAATGTCAAAGATGAGGATATGGGCCTTTAATTCAAGGGATTCTCCATGGATTTTTCCTATGACTCCAATAGGAAGGTTCTGTCAAAAGAATGAAAGTCAAGAGATGAAAAGAATACATTATAAATGTTTCTTTCATGTACATAGCAGTAAATTTGATATAGACTGATATAACTTAATACACATTTGTTATAAGATACCTGCTATGTATAAATCTAGGCAAATGGGAATTCATTTGATATTAAGGACAGAAGCATAAAAAGTTAAAAGGGAGCAGATTGTGATAAACACTGTTAAAAAGTGTGTTTTTTTTTTATGTAGAACTTGGATTTTTTTTTCTTTTACTGTCTACCTTGTAACCATTTCTAAGAGTAAAGTTTTATCCTCATTTTCTTCATTATTGATACTCTCTCTGGGTAATGTTCATTTCCAGGGGTTCAGCTGTATAGTGATGAGTCCTGAACCTTTTTCCAAGCTCAATATTTCTCAAGCACTATACTAGTGTAGGGACATGGCAAGGAACAAGAGAGTCTACATTGGAGATTGCAAACTGCTGAGGAAGGCACAAATTATGAAAATAATGATTTGATTACAACTGTAATTAATTTTAAAAAGGAGATGCGGTATAATTAAAGTGCCTTGACCTGAGTGGCTGAGGTGCAGGAGAATTATTCCTGATGAACTTACATGTAAACTGTATTGGAATGATGAGTAGGAGATCACCAGACAAAAGGGTAGACATGAAGGGATACAATGGAGAACTTTAAAGCACAGAAAATGCTTGAGGCAGAAGACACAGCATGTGTCTGGGGAATAGTGCAAGCAGAAAACTAGGACCTGAGCTAGGAGATATGAGAAACATATTCTGGCTTCACAGAAAGAGGAACATCCAAATTATGAGAGCTGTCAGGTTATGAAATGAGTGCTCGTTGAAGAAGTTGTAAGTATGGGTTTGTAAGGGCATTAGAGAGAATGCAAGCATCAGGAAAGTGGAGAGGGCTGTTCCAGACAATCATGAAATTATTTCTAACAGTGAAGATCATTCTATCATTCTTTCTCTTAGGCCCACAGAGGAGTGTGGAATTTTTTAAAACTGTAATTACCTGAATCATTATTATTTGTCTCTACAATCAATTTTAAAACCTTGGCAATATCTTACTACATTTATCAAACACTGGCAATCTTATCGAGTACTTTCTTAACCCTGATCTTTTTTAGTCATCTAACCCCTGCGAGGTAGGAAGGAATCCCAACCACATTTACAGAGATAACAGAAGTTAGGAATCTTCAAGTGACTCTCTGAATCAGAAATATTCAACAAATATAGTTGGGGAATAATTTGAGAAGTCCAGTTCTTTCAGCTGAAATCCAGAACTTTCCATTGTTAATATTGTACATCTCCAAGATGGTTTATATACTATTACATTTTATTTTAAAATAAGTACTGGAGGAAATTGTTACAATATTAAAATCAATTTTTCATCAGTGAACACTAAAAGAAGCAGCTTGAAATCTGGGTTGAATCTGTGAGAGGATGTGGTTATTTTTTATTATTCATAATTAAAACTAGTTGGAAGATAGCAGTGAACTGACATTTGGTTGCATTGTAACATTTAATTTTTAGTCCCTTCAGAAACTGCAAGAGTAATTTTTAAAATCAATGAACTAAATAATAGTATTTCCTTGATTAAAAATGAAAATGCATTTTTGGTGACTCTTTGCTAAATTACATTGAGATTAGTGTTCCCTGTCACAAGAACAGCACAGGCAGTTCATAGATGTATAAATTGAGTAGTATTTTTCTAAATCTTATTTCATACTATTTTATTGCTTACCAATGATTTTTTTATTTTAAATTCCATATTGTTACAATGAGTCTAATAATTTAATATCACTTCATCTTTATACCTATGTGTATTTTATGAGATGCTTTCTGAAGCCTTTGGAAATTAAAATTTCCCATGAGTAAAATGGGAGGCAAAAGAACCCAAAAAACAAAACAAACAAACAAACAAACAAAAAAAACAGGAAAAATATTCTCTAACTTACAAGCAAAAAATAAAGGAAAAATCAAAGAATTAATGTATTTACAAAAAGGAATGTGATTAAAGGACAAATAGTAATGTGATAGGAAACAATTTTTTTAAAAGAAAAAGGTCAGTCTCCTTAAGACATGAGAAACTCTGTAAAACTACAAGGAGAATTGATAGAATACAAAGACCAAAGGATATAAACATTAAGCCTGCCAAAAACCTAAAAAATTATATATAACAGGTTTCCAAAGATACTAAACATACAATTTCATTAGAAGTCAAAGAAATTTAAATTCAAGTGCTAATGAAATCCCAGAAGATAATGATATTGTAAAACTTAGGCTACTTTAGCACTATTCTCAGTAATTCTCTCTATTATATATCTTTAAAAATATAACTTTTTATGTTTAAGATTATCAACAAAGGTAACAATTGGAACACAAAATGCTATTTATTGGAGGCAGAAAGGGGAAAGTAAATGCCTGAAAAATGGAAATGATTAAATTAATTAAGGCTGCTCCCTTTTGATGAAATGTAAATCTTGATAAATTTATAAAGAATATATAATAACAGAGAGCACTGCCTATGTTATTGTATATGAAGAATGATTAAGTTCTACAACATAACTGTATCATTAAAAAGCAAAGCAAAACAAACAAACATGAATGGATATTTTGGCTTTTTGGCCAATTTTATTTTGCCAGGCTTAGTGTTTCTATTTACTTTACATTTTCTTTCATGAATACATTACTTTATGAGGAAATAGATATTTTAATAAAATGCAAAAGAATGAGCATCTTAATCTGTTTTTTAGATAGTTTGTAGAAAAGACAGCAGAAAAATTATTATGATAACTAGGTAATTATCCAAAAGTTATGTAACAGAATTCCACCTTCCTCATTTACAACTGTCTTCTCTATATGCCCTTAAGTGGTGAAAGAGGCAAAGGAGCTCTCTGGGGTCTCTTTCATAAGGGACCTTCGTGGGCTCATCGTCATGGCCAAGCACCTCTCAAAGGCGCTGCCTCCAAACACCATAGCCATGGGGATTAGGATTGCAATACACGGATGGGGCAGGAGGCACAAACATTCAAACCATAGCAAAATTTACATATATTCTTTTGAACCTGTTTCTGTATAGGACTCAAGAAACCACAAAAGCAAGATAATAAGAACTGAATTAAACTTTGGATTCAGTAACAGAGAGTGCAGAGGATTTTGGATAGTGGAGCATGGATTTGAGAATGAGGCATGTCCAGCCCTACTGTTGATTATCTCCTGAGCATGTTCTGCCTTCTACTAGCCTCTGTTTTCCTCAGTTTCTTAATCTGGAGATGATTACTACTGTCTCAAATTGTGAGGATTCATTTACAGTTTTATTAAAAAACTAGCATGTAATATATGCTCAGGAAGTTGTAACAATGGCCATATTTTACTTAAAATTATACCAGAAACCATACTAGTATTCTGGGGAATGGATCACATAGAAAAATTTTTGAATAAGATATATAAATATAGAACAGAAATTTGGCAAGAGGAGCTAGAATAAAAACCTATGAATTAAGATAAAGAGGGAATGTACCCATCAGTATGCAGTCAAAAGACCAGAGAGAAAGAGAATTGCTTGCGAGAAGAATGAGGATTATAAATAACAAGTAAATAGGAACAGAGAAAGAGGAGACAGGGAGGAAAGAGAGGAGAGGGAAAGAGAGGAGGGAAAGGTACTTTTTTACCATCTTAGCTATTTTGAAGTAGCAATTGAAAGTACTTCGAGATTCTTGTTTGCATTCTGCCTTTGTCTTAATTAAAGCAATTGTTCCCAAAGTTTGTGTAACCTATATTTAACTTTTCTGTGCCTTCATGGACATGTCAGTAAATGAGTACCTCAGAAAAGCCCATTGAGATGGCTTAGGAACCCAATGAGAAGACTGAGCTCATTTTAGGAAGAAGATATAAGCTCTTTGATCCACCTGTCTCCATTCTCATTACCACCCACTGTAATTTAGTCTCGGTCATGCTCATTTTGTTAGTGACTTCAGGACCTGTGTTGAATCCTTCTGACTACCTCATCTCTTCTCTAATAATGTATAATATCCTAGAAAAAAAAATGCTACTTACCTCTGTGTCTTTGATTAGATTGTACCCCTTATCTAGTTATATCTTTTCCTCTGTGTGTTTCCCTTAGGTGATAAAAACTCAGTTTGAAGCCTAGCATGAACTTATTTTCTTTAATGGACACACTTGATCCCCACCAAATTAATATATTAAAACTATAATGGGATTGTGTTCCTTAGCCCTCCTTGTTCCTTCCTCCATTCCTTCTATCTCTTTTCCCTTCAGTTCCTCCCCAGCCTCTCCTCTTCTTCTTGTCCCCCTCTAACTTCCACGTTCCACCAGACAGTCTTCATAACTCCCTCAGTGATTTTCTGGCATCTCTTAACCCTTTTGAAAGTGTCATGGAGAAATAAATTCAATAAAGCAATATAAACCTTTCTGACCTCCTTTCCATTTGAGCACAGAGCCCTGGTCTGCTGTTCTAATCTCCTTTGCACTAGACACATTTAATGCCATCTGTCCAATTCAGGGCAAATTCTTGGTCTCATGTTCATTTAGGGACAGATCCGGGGCTTCCCAACTTCAAAGCAAGGGGTCTAGATTGATCTCCTGGGTGTCCTTTCCTTGTTCACAAGCACACCTGTTTCCTTGGATGGTAACTATAGTGTACTTATCACATTGGATCTCAGTAGACCAGAGCTTTTATGAATTCAGGCTGCGAAGAGCAAAAATCACAAAGCAACAAAACTAGTGAAAGGGGAGAGAGATTGATTTCTCAGAGTAGAAGCATGCCTAAACTGCAAGGGATGTTCAGCAAGAGAGACACTCTGCAAGCCTTCCTTCAGAAAAGGAAAGGAGAAGATTCCCCTCCATATTTTTAATTCTCCCAGACGTAATTAGCAACCATTAACAAGTAATCAGCCTCTCTAGCAGCATCTCCTTTGGAGAGCCAGTCTAAATCCTGACCATTGAGTTATCCCCTCTGTCTTATAAGGATGCATAACTCGCCTCCCCTAATAGGAATACCCAGGAATTCCTCGCCATAATTTCACTTTACCCACCCAACTTGTTACATTAGATGTCACCAAAGCCAGTCAGCTCAAACACTTCCACATGGATTTTTCCCTGCTCCAATAATCTGAGTCTTTGAAAAAGTAGTCCTCAGGTATAGACAATTTCTTCTGGATGCTGATAATGTTCTGTCATGATATGGATGCTGATTGTAGGACCATAGCCACTTTGTCAGAATTCACTTGTGCCCTTTACTCTATGCATTTCAAATCTAATTACAAGATAAATAAAACTAAAAATAATTTACCTCCACTTAGATATAATTCACTTAGCCTGTGATACCTTGTACCTCCCTTTTCAAATTTATATCTATTTTGTGGTTAAATTATTTCCATAATCTCCTCTTCCCTCTACTAGAATGGAACTGTTTCAAAGATAAACATCACATTTATCTTTGTCTTCCTGACTGCATGTATCACTACGTTTTGTATATAATAGCTACAATGCACATTTTTGGATTGGATATATTAAGCTATGGTTTCTTCTTCCTTTCCCAAAGTATTGCATTTATTCCACAGCACAATGAAATATGATAGACTTTAGCCCAAATTGCATGGTTTGAACTGTTCTAAAATTAGTATATCTTTGAAGGTATGATGATTGATGTCTGGATTATTTATTGCATTCCAAAGGAAACTCAGAGATCTAAAACCAGGGCTGCTATGTTGCTCAAATCTAGGAGGCACCATTCATAGAAACTTCACTGTGAGCGGCACCTTTGGTAATTGTGCAGCACCCAGCATGTGTGGCCATTCGCTGCAGCCTTGCCTAATAGCCTCACTGTAAAGTGAGGCTATTAATAGAGATACTGGTAACATATGCTAGCTAGATTCTAGCTTGCATTTTAAGATGAAGCAAGTAGTCACATAGAGATACTCTTGGTTAATTCAGTCCTGTTATTAAAGATGTATTTATAAAATCACCACATTGTATCAGGAAATAAGAGAGTGAGACACTGTGGTATTTTGGGAAAGAGCATTCCTGGACTCTGAATCAAGAGTCTTTGTTCATCTTACATGTTAGACGGAGGGCAGGAGGTCACTGTAGACTGAATACGTGACCAAGAAGGAGACTAGTAGGAGACAAAGGAGATGAGGTCAGAGAACTGAGGTAGGGCTGTGGGGGAAGGAACCGCATGCTGATCATATCATATTGTGTAGTTCAATGTAATGACCTTCACTTTTCCTATGTCGGCTGTAGAGTGATGGGATCTGACTTCCATTTTAACAGGAACGCTATGACTACTGTGTTGAGAATACTCTGTAAGATCAAGGGCACAAGTATAGAGACCAGTTAGGAGGTTATGCTGTAATTCAGGATCAGGTGATGGCTTGAGACAGGGTGGTACCAGTATAAGTAAGATGATTTGGATACATTTTGATAACCTGATATCTGTTCCAAGGGCAACTATTTTAATGTAAATGTTATATTCTAGTTGCTATTTATGAGATTTTCATTTGCCTTTGCACAGTTTTTAAAGCTATAGATGAATGCTTTTTTCTAAAAATAATCGTATCATTATAACACCTATTACAGATGTTTTAGCTCCTTAATTTAGTTGCAATGAACATAAGGGTGATTTTTTAAATAGTATTTTAGTAAGAAATGCCAGTCCCAACTAATCTAGGGAGTTTATATGTAGAACTTGTACAAAGTAGTGTTCATGCCTATAACTAACTTACGGCTACATTTTTATGGATTTCTACCCCTCAGACAGCATTTTAGATCCAGGAATTACTGAGGAATCGATCTTCACAGGATTGTCATATTGAAATGTTGGTAAAAATCTAAGTAATTTAAATGATTCAGGTAGAGAATTTTCCAGAGAAGAAAAGGTATGATTCTAATGCTGAAACAGTTGAATCCAGAACTGTTGACTGTTTTTTCCCTTTTTCCTGTTAGCCTGTGGGGAGACTTAATACTCTTTGTATCTACACCCCTAGAGAATGCTTCCTCTTTTTATACTCTCTTCTGTTTTTCCCTAGTCAGAAGATTTTTTTCTTCCCTTTATAATTTCTCATCTCATTTTTTTCCTCTTTTCTCCTTTAATTTCAGACAATTAAATAAGATGATGATAATTAACTTGGGTTAGACAAATTACAAACCAAAGAAATAATGATAAAGTGTGGTATCCATGAGAGCAAAATATATTTTTCTTAAGATTTTTGTGGTTTCTTTATTTGAAATTCTACTCTATTACCAAGCACACAAAACAATGTGTTTGTCTTCTATATGTGAAAGAGAAGTGATTTCTTAGAAATCTCTTCTGCATGTGAGGGGTAAAATGCTTAAATCTCCTTATTTTAAAAGTTTGAAAGAGGAAATTTACATTAAACGAGTATGCCTTGTTTATACACATCCATTTCTTTTCTACACGTATACAATGTGAGGCTTTGTCATTATGCCCATGATAGAAGGGAGGGGCATGGCACATGCAGTTGTTCAACAAAGGGCTCAAACTAACTGGTAGCTAATCCCAGACATGGAGCCCAGAGTATGGTGCAAAAGATTATTTTGATGTTTCTGTAAGACACTGGTTTTCAAACTGTGAGCACTGGATTAGCCACAAAACAGCAGCTGGAAACTTGTTAAAATTCAAATAATAGTCTCTCCCCCAGACCCACTGAATGTGAAACAATGAAGGCAGGGCCCAATTTTCTGTTATATCCAGTCCTCTAGGTGCTTCTGATAGGCACTAAAGCTTGAGAACTACTGAGGAAAGTAACTTTGAATTCAGGTTTTGCAGGAATTACCAGATGGACTCCCCTAAATGCCTGCCTTCCTCAAGCCTTTTGGCTTTCTTTTTTTAACCACCTTTACTCCCCATTGTTTCCTGGCTCCATTTTATAGTCTCCCCTCACTCCCAGAGCCCCAGGAGCTGCTCCTACACAACGAGCCTCAGGATCTGGCTCAATCTTAGTGGGCACAACTGCAGACTTTTATGTTCTTCAGTGAAGAACACCTATATCTCTCTTGCGAATTTTGACCACTTTTCATAGCAATTGTTCAATGCCTTATTGTGTAAACAGCTTCCCTTCCCCAGAGCAATAAAGATAAGAGAACTGAGATCCACATCCTGCCACATGTGCTGTAAGTGGAATGGCCATATTGGGATAATTCTGGCTTGCAACCTCTTCTTCCAGCATAATTAATAATATCATTCCCTTTTATTCTTTTAAATCTTTAGTTCAGGTGGCAAATTATATTGTAATGAATTTAAATCATGAGCAGTTCTAACACTATTAGGAATTGGTCAAAGAAGGATTCACCAAGAAGGAAATGTTTTGAGTATAAAAACAAAAGGTGTCCAGTTATAATAGGTAGACAAGACAGGAGAGGAGATTCAGGTGGAGAGAAAACCTAGAGGCTGAGAGTTTGGGATAAATAAGGATATGAAACAGAAGGTTCCACTAAGGGAAGCTTAAGTAGTTCAGAGGGTCTGGAGCCTGTATCTGGTGCAAGCAATAATAGATGAAGCTACAGGAAGAAGAGTGATTTGAGGTCAGGTCTTTCAGAAAGAGTAAGGGTAAATTTTGTTACTTGTTACTGCCCTATCAATTTAGGTTCTTTGAGTAGTCATTGAGAAGAAACCTACTATGTCTTTTTTACTCATTTATGTTGGTTCTGTGGGGTTGAAATGCTCATTGTTCTATTTATCATCAGTTCTGAGCTATATTTCAAATGAACAATCGTTGTAAAAATAGAAGAATAATTTACTTTCAACTTTAGTTCAAATTTTCAAATTTAGTTAAAAAGAGATACCAAAAGATTCACACTCTGTAATAGTGTATGCCTTTATCATAATACGATATTAATGCTGGACTATTGATATATATAGCCTGTGGGGAACAGAATAGGGAATTGTGCAGATACCTAACTAGAATATTGTGATATTGTTTTTATGAATGTTAATATGATGAATGAATTCTACTGTTATAAAATTATCATATAGGAATTATTTCTGTTGCCATTGACAATACAAAGAAATATCTTTTATGTAATTTTGGAACCTTGAAAGCTGTTTACAAAGTACATGTTACATGGCAAAGCTTCCTTAAAGTATAAGGAAATACTTTCAAATTATGATAAAAATTGTATATTTGATTTTACTCAATTAGTTACTGTTATTCTTTTTTGTTGTTGAATATTAAAGATGTTTAACATTAACAAAGCTTGATAATCTTTGCCTTGGGGCATTGAGTATAAACTGACCTCTTAGTGTATCATTGAGCATCATTATCTTTATCACACAGACTTCCTATCACCATCTATCTCTATGTAGCCAGTATAAACATCATGTTCTTTATTTCTCCTTTTTTAGCAGAGCTACTATATCTCCTTTTCTCTCTACAGACTAGAGTAAATAATTTTTTTAAAAAATAACCTTCATTATTCAATTAATTGTTGCATTTTTCTAACTATCAATAACAGAATGCATTTCAGAATTAATAGCTGTCTGGAAAGGAAAAGGAACAGTTCATAAATTTTTACATTATCCTTTGTTGAAACATCACATAAGTGATATATTTATTATGCATTTACTTAGGTAAATATTATGTTTTGAAGACAGGTAGCAATTAATCTTATGTTTTAATTTTAAAAACAATCTATAATAAGCATAACTAACTGAAGAATGGGATTAGCCTACTATCCTTTAGTAAGACATATCTGAAGAACTCATAGTTATTCACTGTGCTACACATTGTCTAATTCTTGTTTTACTTGTTTTAAGTATGTATGCTTTATATTGGATCTCATATCAATGTATTTGTAGAGTTAGCACATACATGAATTTCGTGAGTGATATGTTTTTCTATTTATAAATGTAACTGTACAACTCTGTTTCCTTAATAATTTCTAGCCCAATGATTATGTCTGTTTTGGGCCATGAGAAAGACACAAGGTGTTAGATGGCAAACTAAGAAAGTGATATAAAACTTTTGCAGAAATAGCTGATAGGTGTCCATGTCCTGGTCTTAAAACTGTCACTTCATTTAAAAATGTAGGCTTGAAACCCTAGGCCATTCTTTACCAATCAAAGTTTAGAAATGTTTAAGTGCAGGCAGTCGCTGTGTTTATTACAATCCTTAAAACAGAAAAATGTCCCCTTATATATTAAGAACTGGTCTTTTGGGGTTAGAAGATAATTTGTAATATTTATTAGATGAACTAATGGGCTTTTCCAACAGCCACCTGGTAGGATTTACCATTTTTAAAGTTTTTCTGTTTCTTTATGCAACCTAGGAGTTGCAATTATTTTTATAATTATTTTTAATGTTATTGAAGGCTAGAACTTGAAGCAGATGGGAAACCTAAAGCAAAAAGAAATAATTATTAGATCACAACTCTATTAGGCTGTCAAGTACATGGATGGTTTCTACATATCTCTGTCATCCCTTGATTTGGTTTTCTTTTGATTGGCTGTATCAGATAAGGCTTAACGTTATTATTTATACTGTTAAATCACTAGCTCTAAAAAAGCAACCTATTTTCTCTGTTTGCATATTTACAGCCTTAAAATTGGGCTCCACTTTTATGTTGTTTTCTTTGCCTTTACAAAGTGATTCTGGGATAACATTACATAACAATTCTTGACATACAGTTTTAAAGACTTGTGTGGCTACACCTGCAGTAATTCTAACATTGTAAAACTGATTTGAAAGTAATCTCAAAAATATGAATGGGTTCATATTTCTTTCACGTTTATTAGTCAATCTAATTAAGAGTGAATAATGGTAAACCAACCTTTCTAGGTTCTTTAATACTTTTAGTGTTACTTAAATATAAGAAATAAATATATCTATATGGGTAGTCCTATTTGTACGTGCGCATTGGAGACAGGAGCTGTTTTAAAGGACCAATAATTAAAATCAACTCAGTTCCTATTTTTAATATATGTATTTGTTTCCTACAAAGCAGCTACCATCTTAGCTCAGACATTTCTAGCTAATAACTAAATTTTATGCTACCGATGCGATATATGACATAATGACTTTATAGGTGAATGTTTAAAGCAGTTGATTGGTGGTTTTATTGAAATATATTGCACTTAAGCTGTGTATTCAACTTTGAATGAACGTAGTGCCTTAAATCTCAAACAGTTTAACCAATAGAAAACATTGGTAATCATGTCACAAAATATGTAAATCAAACCATCATTGGCCTTAAACTTATATAGGAATATATATATGAGTTGTTTCTCATTAAAACTGGAAAAAAAAGAAAATGTTAATCTCATTAGCCTTTTAATTTTTTTAAGTTTTTTTACATTTTTACATAATTGTATATATCTTTTGTTCATTTTATTGTTTTAGCATATCTTTTGTTCATTTATTTCTTGCTTTAATCATCTATGGAGATTTTATTTTAAGAAAAATTTTTGTTAATGTGCCAGATAGATGCATTGCAATGTCCTGCAATTACGGGAAAGGCATATAAAATGACTGCGTAATTAGCATGTAGATGTACAACACATATGAATCTTAGCTTCACAGCACCTTAATCACTGTTCTTATATCTTTCTCCATAGCAGCTTTAATTGTTTCACAGAATTATTATTGAAGCTCACCTGCTTTCATACTTTGCAGGCCAGTTTCTTCTGGAAGAAGCTCGTCTCATAGAAGCAGCCGAGATGGCAAAAAAAGCAGCTGAACTAGACAGCACAGAGTTTGACGTGGTCTTCAATGCTGCCCACATGCTCAGGTATGTTTTTGCTACTGTACGTTAAAAGACCAACACTGTGGCTTTGGAAAAGCAATCAAGTATACCAATTCTTCTATCATACCACCTTATTCCACATTCTTTTTTTAAATTTAATTTTATTATTAGTTTCAAATATACAATACATTGGTTAGACTTTTATGTAATATATGAAATTATTCTACATTCTTAATTGTGCTTGGCTTTAATCATGTCAAAATCAGTCAGGACTCTTTTTCATTATAGTTTTGTACACAGTATGTAGGGAATATGAGCTTTCAGGGCACTGAAAATTATTGAGACTGCTTTTCCCCTTCCCTTCAAAAATTATTGGCCATAAAGCACAGAAAATAAATTGCATAATTGAAATTAATAACCGCCTAATTAAATTTCTCCAAAACAAAACATTATGTGTCAGTCAACTGCATCTCAATATTTGTGTTTTGGTATCAATTATATTGAATGTGCCATGTGGATACATTTTTTATGTTTGTTAGTAGAGCGGATTATCAAATACAACTATACTTAAGGCCTATCAAATTCTCAGAATGGCCCTATAAATGACACTGTTGCTATATATTAGATCACTATATTTTTTAGACCTTTAGTGATTCTATTTTCAGAAATATCATTATGAAGGCTGTTTAGAATAATAGCAAAATAATTAAAAGGCAGATGAATTTTTGTTGTGAATATAAAAAAGAAAGTCTGTTCATTCTTAAGTAGTGTTTTAGGTCAAAGGAGGATAAGAAACAAATGATTTATATAGTCATTTAGAAAGCATTATTTGTTCTGTTAGCAATATGTATATCTTATTTCCCATACTCTTACCTAAATTTCACTCTATAAATCTCCACCTAAATACCTCATTGGGTAACATCTACATGTGGGCTCTATGCATGACTTCTAGGGATAAGTTTGTGATTATGTAGATTATTCTTACAAGGGAAAAATATAACAGAAGGCTTGGTTCACATTTAGATAGTTTTAAAACATGGACTTTCAAAAAAAGTAGAGGAACCTGAGAACTTTTTTTCACTTTTTTTTTGAGATCATTATAAATTTGCATGCAGTTATAAGAAATAATAAGAGAGATTCCATGTAGTAACGATCCAATTGCCCCAATGATAATACCTTATATAACTGCCATTCACTTTCAAAACCATGATAATGACATCGATTCAATCCACCGGTATGATTGGGTTTCCCTAGTTTTATTCATACCTGTGTGTGTGTGTATGTGTGTGTGTATTTAGTTCTATGCACTTTTTTCATTATTTAGTTCTATTCACTTATCACATGTATAGGTTTGTGTATCCTTCACCACAGCCAAGACACAGACTATTTTTATCACAGCAAGCATTCCTGCGTTGTTCTTTTACAACCATATACTCCCACCTACAGCTGTCCCAGAGGAATCAATATTTAAAGCAAGTTTTATAGATTACTTTGGATTTGTAATATGAGACTATTATTATAACTGTATCTTAGTGGCTTCTTACTTGGCTTTTCATATTTTAAATAAAAAATTCAAATTCTGTTTGAAGGGAAAGAGTGTACTGTGAGGTTTCAGTTGATGCCCTCATTCCATATTAACGTTTAACATTCCTAAAACTGATACCTACAAAGAGAAATCAGGATTCAGTAGACTATTGGTATATTTATAAAATAAACTATAGCCAATCCGAAAGAACCTTCAGTGGGAGGACAGTTTTTAAAAAGACATCTTAATTTGCATGACAAGGTGAGGTGCTGCTGTATTCAGGGGAAAGGACTTTTTGTTCTTTGTGAATAAAACAGTATGCTTTTAGTCACAGTAAACCATTTGTAAGGATGGGAATGCACAAGTTTCTACAGGTAATTCATCTTAATCATAATAGATACTTTCATCAACAAGGCTTTTTGCTATATATATAACATCAGTATCTGCAATTCAATGTCTACCAATGGAAACACATTATGAGAACATTACAAAAAAAGTCCTTGTTAAACATAATGCATTTAACTTTTTTTTTTTTTAATTATAACTTTTCCTTAGTTACCATGGTGCTAGAAACCAGTGGAAAGTTTTCATTAGACATTGGTGATATGGCAATATTTATGATTTATTTTTCAGAACCTTCTCTCTAGCATTTTTTAGTCTACATTCCTCATCAAGTTGCAGGCAGTCAGTACCTTTCTATGTATATGGATTGCAAATATGACCATATCATCCTGGCCATATTCTCCTCAACTTGGTGGCAATCCCTATGAATGTTTTTACTGAGTTCTTTGGTTTTTTGGCTTTGTCAAATTCAAGTAGTTCTTGAGTACTTCCTGAGCAAGCTGAACATCAACCTCACTCCCTATTAATCAGGAACATTTAGGACTTTGTTTGCTGAAAGGACTAACAAAGCTTATTGGTTTTCACTTGAATGTCAAAATAAATGGCTATCAGGAATTTGCTTATGCTTATTTAATGTTACATGTAACATTTCCCCAGGGGATGCCAAATTGTAAATTGCGTTTGACAATAATTCTCCCCTTAAGAGCTCTGTTCTTTTGCAACATATGTACAAGACAAAATTAGCAAGTTTGGGTGACCAATTGGGAAAGGCATGTCTCTCCCTGATTGTGTCTTGGTTAGTTGGATTAATGTTAGACCTGATATCCAGAATCAACAAGCTAGGAAATGTTACCGTTCAAGATATGGTTAGAGCACACTCACTTAACTTCCCTTTCCTTGGCTAATTTCCAATGAAATGACCCAAGGAATCTATTGATGAGAAAAAAAAAAAAAAAACTGTAAAATGCAAAATGCAAAAAAAAAAAAAAAAAAGAAAGAAAAAAAAGAAAAAAAAGAATATTATTTTGTCTAGATGAGACTAAATTGGAAGAGGTGAGGGCCTGGGAGCAGCCATCAAGAAGCAAGTCTTTATCTTATTGGAACCTTTAAGCAGCTTGAAATTGGACAAATTTCTAACAGACCAATTCCAACTCTCAATAATGGATACAAATATTTCTCTGTAGAATAAGTGCAGAGAAAGATTTTAAGTATCTGATTTCAGCTTGGCAGTTCGGATAAGAATGAACAAGTCAGATGTATCCAAGTAAAAGACCTTCACCAAAGCAGTGAGATTTACATTAAAAACCTAAGAGCCACTTAGGATATTTTTCATTCTTGTTACTATGTGATTCTTAAGAACACTGTGTAGTGTGGAAGTATTAATGCTGTTCACCAAATATGTTTGGCCTTCCACCTTCAAGAAATAAAATAGAATCGCTTTTTCTAATCTTCAAACTGAAGACCTTCATGGGTCTATTTGGGTTGTTGAATGTATGTGAAAGTGATGTATGTCACTCTTGAGCTAAAGCTGTAAGAGTCAGTGCTTTTCCATTTTTCTGATTTAAAAAACTTTGGAAATAGATCCGGAAATGACTGAAGGCAGATAAACCTCCCTTTCTCACCCACATTGGAGAAGCTGAGTGAGTGCAAAATAAACTTTGTTGTCTTATTCACTGAGATTTAGAATGTTTTATTACTACATTGAAACCTAACCTATCCTGAAACAGAATAGATCCATAAAAGTAAAATAGTTAGAAAGAATAATATAACATCAGAAAAGATCACTAAGAGATTAAAAGAATACTAAGATACTAATCTCTGAATTTTTAACTGCAATGGAGGCAATATGCAATTGTAAACTGATAATTTAAATAGCAGTTATAGGTATTTTCCCAGAACTTAATGAAAAATACTAAATACGTGAAAATGATGACTGAAAGGATAAGATTGGAGCATAGATTAAGAACACCATACCCATACTCATACATATGTGTATATAATTATGTATAGTATACATGTATGTATATATAGTTATATATACATGTATAGTATATATGTAGTATGTATGTAGCATGTGATATATAGTTTTATTTATATATGTAAATATGTATATATAATTTTATGCTCTATATATGTGTATGTAGTTTCATATAGCATATAGTTTTGCACACACACATAGAAAAATTTCTAAAGGAGAGAATAGCATAGATAAGCAATTATCAACAAATAGAGAAATTTCCAAGATAAGATAAAAGCCTTCAATCATATTGAAAGCAAAATTAATGAAAATAATAATCTACTTCTAAATTTGTCTTCACATATGGGTCAGTTTTTCGTTGCAAACTAAAGCATTCATTCTTAACAGTGAATCTAGCAAACATAGGGTTTATTGAAGAGTATTCTGTAGCCCACAGGGTCTCTCACAGGCTTGAGAGTGTTCCATACAGCAGAAATAGTACCCAACCACCTTCTTTTCCCTGGGGCAGCTTTAATAGTCCAGAGTTCTGCAACCATCACCCAAAGGAACGAAGCAGAATGAGAGCCATGTTCATTAGAAGACTATTCTCCTGGGTGCAGCTCCCTCCCAATTCTGCTTACTTCTGAATTCCATTCTCCTGAGGTTGCGTTTGATTAGTGAAGCCTGAGTTATGTGATGGAACCTCAGCTGGAAGAAAGTGGGAAGAAGAGGGAATTTCTGGCTTCTGCCTTGCTTGGGAAGGTGGGATCCACATTGTGACTAATTATAAAAATATTTATAGGAAGGGTAATCACAGATGTTGAGTGGCCTCACATAATGAGCGTTGACTGTATGTGTTGACATTTTTAGTACTTCAAATAAAATGGAAAAAGTGCTGGATGCTTCCAGATGAGAGCATTATAAAAAGCAGATTGGTTATCATCAAAGGAAAATATCAAAGGAATTTAAAATGCTATAACCCAGAAGAATTGTATGTCTATTGAGTTGTGAAAGGATAGTATTGAATCAGTTATTCCATTAGAAGCATTTTGTATGAATAGATTTATTCAGTGTCCTCCCAGAACTGGAAGCTAGAAAGAACACAAAGATATTTGATAACTGAGAGGAAGTCTGAAGGCTTCCTCTGATTGACAGCATCCATGGGCCCTGGCGGAAAGTTATTTTTGTTTTTGTTTGTTTATTTTTAATCCACTTACAGAGTAGGGGAAGAACAAATGTATCATTTATTCAAATACCTCCTGTCTACCTGGCACTGTATTTTGCACTTTATATCTGCCACCCTCATTTATAATTGTGTGTTCCTGGGGTAGACACTACTATTCACATTTTACAGATGAAATTACTAGGGCTCGAAGAGAGTCAGTATTCTCCACAGTTGGGATTTAAACTTGTATTCTGGACAAGCAGAATACTGTGTCACACTGGCTCCCTCATGTCTTTTTAACTGGGTGACTAACTAGAAGCTGCACTTCTTGAATTTACTGGTAGAGAAAGGATTTGTAGAGAGTAACAGGTTATCAAAGGTACAAATTCTAAATAGTAAAACCCTTCTAATATGAAATTATCCCTTTAGAGTAAATTTTAGAAAGTAGATTTATAAGAGGACTCCAATTTTGTACTCTCAAAGGGATGCTAAGTTTTTATAAATACCATCATGGTATAGAGTCTGACAGAGACACACAACTGAGAAAGTGTGCACTTACCTTTTGTCCAGGCCTAAGGGCCCAGGTTGTCACTTCTCCCTAAAGTGGTAAGGAAAGCAAAACTTTACAGCACCAACTGGTTCTCGTTACTGTCATAATTTCTGGAGAGCAGAGTGAATATATGAAAAAGAATTATCTTTCAATTTCTATATTCAAACAATATACTCATATAATTAAATATGTTGAAAACATAGAATTTAGGTATACTGATTTTTTAAAAAAATAAATTCCACTGAAAGTGATATAAACTTAAAATTCTTAAGTGAGAAAGGAACAGGATCAGATTCTATTCCCAAAGCAGAGAGAGAGAGTGTGTGTGTGTGTGTGTGTGTGTGTGTGTGTGAGAGAGAGAGAGAGAGAGAGAGGAGAGAGAGAGAGAGAGAGAGAGAGATTGAGATGCTGGAGATATATACATCTCCAAGGCCTCTAGGCCATATTCTTCTAGGCCATTTCTTCTTTAACACTTCCAAAATTACCACAGCCCACTTAAAAAGTGGGTTTTCTAGTTATAAATTGTACTTCACTGCCAACTTTTGGTTAAGTGTTTAGTTCAACTAGGTTGTAAAGGTTTTAAGGTCTTTAAAGCAAAGAGGAATGGCAGATGAGGGTGAAGGCAGGCATCTTCCAGTCTAGTACCTCTCCAACAGTAACGTGCATGTGAATCATCTGGGGATCTTGTTAGAGTGCACATTCTGATTATGTTTAGGTGGTACCTGAGGCTTTACACTTCTAACAAGTTCCAGGTGAGGCTTATGACATTGGCTCTTGACTATCCCTGCAAGTAAATTCTATCTTGCCTTTCTTCTTTTCACTCCTCCCAATTCCTGTCACCACCCATTACACCTTGAACATAAGTAGTAATTTACTATATATGAATATTATAGTTGACATTGCCAATACACATTTCCTCCCTTTTGATTTTTCTAGTGTGTTTCATTATATAATCTTTCTAGATATAGGCTTAACCTGTTCTTAGCAGCACTGAAAGATTGGAGGCCATGAAAGCAAGTGCTCATACTCTCATGAGGCATCAAGAAGTTTCTAACTCAGAAACTCAGAGGGCTCTTTTTGTAAAACTACGCCATCAGCATACTCTTCCTCTGTTGTTGCTGCATTTCTGCTTTAACTCTCCATCATTTATGTTTAGAACTGAATGGATACCTACAGGTTATGTAGCCGTTTTTGATGTCTTGACAAAGAAGAAATTTTCATTAAGAAGGCTTGATGGTCATAAACAATTTATTGTAGGAGTTTTATTACAAGGATCTTTTCTGCTCCACTGTTCATACACATGTGTAACTCTGGTTTTGCTGATTTAAAATTTTTATACATTTTTTGTCCACATTTATTTCAGTTCTAGTGTACAACTTATCAACTAAAATTAAAATTTAGCGCTGCTTTGAGTAACTAAAAGCTAAGTTTCAGTTTAGCAGTTGGCAAGAACCCAGGAAAACTCAGCTACTGTTTCATTCTACTTTCATGATATAAACAAATAGCTCTCTAGGAAAATGAAAAAAAAAAAAGCTCATAAGTTATCCTTTAAAATAATCATTGAAGACTTTAGTAAAGTATCTTTTGAATAGGTCACATAGTAGTTATCTATATTAAATATTTTTTAGTTCAAAATGGACAATTCACAACTATTAACAGTCATTAAAGAGAGTCTTCTAAATGCTACTAGAATTTTTATTTTTTATGTTTGCAATGAAGTAGTTTCAAATTTAGCAAGCTTTAATTTTATAATTCTCACAGAATACATAAAAATGCAGGTACTTATATATGATTCTTTTAATCAGTTTTCTCTAAACCATTTCACAGGGTATATTATGTTGTTATTTCATAATTTATTCTCAAAATTCTTCTATACATTTTTTTCTTGTAAAAATGTTGGGTCATAAACCTATGTCCAGATACTTTTCCATTATAAAATAATACCAGAGAGGGTAATTACATATGTGAAATGTACTTATATTTTTAACAGATGTAAGTCTCATTGTCTCATGTGCAAAATGGAATTCTGTTATAATCAAATAATGACATTTATTTGTGATTTTTGTCACTATATGTTTTCACTCAGAGCCTACCTTTTAATGGATAGCGGAAAAACTGACTCTAAAGATTTTAAGATATATTCAGCCCAATCTTAATGATTTTTTTGGAGGGAGAAGACAATTCCAAGTTTATTTTATAGTACAATTTATAAATACAACCAAAGCCTTTTCTGCTTTCTTAGCCCTGAGAGGCCACAGATAGTGTGAAAAGGAGAAGGGCCTTACATATATGTAGGGCAGGAGTTGGTAATGAGAAAGGAGCCACCATTTGAGTCTTCGGTTGACAAGTCTGTTGCTCACATAATGATTAAAAATCTTTATTCTCTAGGTATGAGACATAACTTAATGTTGACTCTTAGGGTGGCATGTTAGGTGAAGGCAGTCATCCATCAGTGTAGCTTCCTGGTACGAGATTTTTTTTCCTTACTCACAATCTCATTTCTGGCTTTTTGAGTGTTTTGTCTACATCTGGTTTGAGGATCTCTTGGCATAACTAATTGCTTACCCTTACCTACCTTCTGAGTTTTCCATTTGGGTACTTGGGAAACTGTTCTCTTCTATCTCTAATGTGACAACACCTCCCTTAAAAATGAATGTTGTGATGGTAAAAAGTGAGCATCTAGCACCGTTTCTGCTTGTCCTGCCTCCCTTTTTCTTTGCCTTTCCCCTGAGGTATTCCTCCTCTGTCTTTGGGGAGAGGGTGAGGTTTGTGGGGCAAAACACAGTGTGTTTTACTCTGTCCTTAAAACTTTCTATCTGCTCAATTTGGTTTGCTTAATTTCAGTTCTGTCAATTTAGGAAGTGGAGTTGGGCAGGGAGTAAAACCTGGGATTGCAAATGTTCTTCATATTCTCCCCTTATATCTTATATCTTACACTCAAATCATGGCTTTTAAACAAAATAATCAAAAAGAGTATCTTTTATCTTTCTTAGTATTTGATGTAGGAATTATCATGGTCATCTGCCACAGAGCAATGTATCATTTGTCATTCTGCCACATCTTGATGCATATGAAGATACCAACATAATCCTATGGTTCAGATATTTAGTTTAGAAGCCTTGATTCCCACCCAGCTCAACCACTCACCTGCTATATAACCTTAGGGAAGTTGTCAACTTCACTAAGCCTTATAGCTTCTACATAGATAGAGGACTTAGATCTTTTATATCCCAGAAAAGTAATATTAAAGAAAGAAAGGATATTGGTATTCAGTATTCAGGAAAAGTATATTTTATCAGTTTCTTTAGATAGTTTGATTTCAATAGTCCTGGAAACCTGAATCCTACAATCATTCTCTAATAATCATTCTTAGAATTCCCTAAGCAACTGACAGAATATTGCTAATTTCCTTAGTTTTCAAATGATGATTAATGATTCAGTCATCTTTGCAATTAAGATTTAAGCACTTCTAGGATACTTCTGGCAAAAGGTATTATGAAATACAGCATACATCATAAAGTGAACATTGGACAGTTTCTCATGAGTTTTCTCTCTTGTCTAGAGAATAAAGCAAGGATATAAATGAACATTTATAGAACGGACTCTTTTCCCTTGAGTTTGCTATGTATTATCTTAAATGCCTGCTGATTAGTAGTCAATAAAGACCATTTAATATTAGAATCAAAATCATAGAGTGAAAATTAATTTTCACAGCCATATGACAAATATAATAAATTCTACCTTTTTTTTCTATTTTGAGTATCATCAGTTCTACTTTCAGTTGAAGAAAGGAATTCTTCTAATGAGATATGTCCTTTGAGAATAAAACCACTAAAGACAATGAAGACTTTAAAAACTAATAACCATATTTTGGGGGGAAATGTTGTGTTGATTATTTTCAGTTTCGTTATTATTTTAAAGGCATTTCATCTGGTCGAGTTCCTCATTTTCTCTTTTGATCATTATCTACCTTGTGAATTTGAATGTCCATAAAAATGAATATTAATAGAAGCTATACATTCTATTTTAGACATCTATTGGCTGATTTTTTTTCAAAGTAAATTACTTCTTTGTAGTATTAAGTTACTCTAATTTCCTACCTCCATGCCTTTTATTTTACTCTGGAGAAAATCCTTCCAGGGCATGACCTAATGAATTCTGGTTCAAATTTCCAAATGAATCTGAACCAAAGTGATTCTATAATTTGGTGGAGAGAACCTTCATTAAATAGCCTAGTGAGGGAATTTTCAGTCTTTCATACCAGACTAAAGTACTTTTCTTGACATACTGAAATTGAACTTCAACATTTATGAGACTATAAATTGCAACAGCACGTTGTAACATGTCAGGAGTCCAGTAGAGCCTTAGGTCAAGGGTTTTTACTTTCTCTATAACCCCATTAAAAATATCAGTGTTTCTAATTATTTTTCCTTTAAAAATTAGAAAAATGTGTCCTACTCTCCAGAGAGATGTTATCTTCAGTTATTCCTATAATTTATATGGTTGCATGGGGTATGTCTTTATAGTTTTTATTTAGCTTGACCAAAGTGCAAATTCAATTTTATAGATATGACTAGTTAGCCTTCTCTTCTAAAACCTGAGTGTGGTTTTGTAATTGAGAAAGTTAGTCTTGTTTTTCGTCTTTATTCCTGATCTCTCTGCCACCTTCTTGTTTCAAAAGCTTCTTAACATCACAATTTCAAGTCTACTTTATTTTAACTGCAGGATCCCAACCCATTTTCTACTGTCATTCACATTATAGTTGGAGTTGAATCATCTGAAGTTGAATAATATTTTTCTATAGCATTTCTTCTGTGCCATTCAAATATAATCAGCAGATTACAACATAATTTACAAGGGCTTCTAGTTCTTATTATCTACCATCTTTGAAGGTTTTCTGAAGTAGCATGGCATGATCGAAAAACATTCTGTTTGTTGATGGCTAATTAGCTGTGCTTCCTCGAGACTTTGATATTTTATTTATTTTGCTAACCTGTTGGCTGAACTTAGGAGTTTGCTATGAATCAAGAATAGACAATGCACAAACTTATCTATAAAATTCAGTGGGCATCTTATTTGTAGAAGTTAGTCGTGCCACCCATATTATTTGGTAGTAATCAAGAGAAACTGACTCTAGCAACTTGAAGACTGTGGAATTTACAATAGGCTGGAAGGCGTAGCTTGAATTAACAGGAAACAAGGTATCCCATTTGTTAAGAAGCAGGGCATCCAGTAACAATTCTTTATAGGGAAAGTATAGCCAGGACACAGCGCCATTGCTTCCACCATTGTCATTGAATTCTAGCCATCCTTTCATCTTTCCATACTCACTGAGAAATGAAAGTTCCAAGCAAGAACATCCAGTTAGCTGAGGCTATGTCATGTGCTCACCCTGGTGGCCAGAGAGCAAGGAGCAGGAGAAGCTGGCCATTCTTTTTTCCTATAGGCTACACACAATGAAAGGTTGTCCTGATGATTGGAAAGAAAGTGGCTTTTTAGATAAACACAGAATTTTTTTAAGGCTGTAGATATTCACTATTTTTATAAAACAAGGAACTCATTAATTTTGACAATTTATTTTTTAAAATTAATATTTTCCTGGGACATCATGTTGAAGCTATAGAATCCCGGGTCTGTAACATATTATCTGGGTTAGCTCGGAAAAGGAAAAGAATATTTGTAATTCCTAATATGTAAATTTAAAATAATAACATTGACCTAATAGGATTGTATTGAAACACTATTATTATGCCTTAAAGACAGTGATGAGTACATTGCCTGCATTCAATTTTGAATGGTCTTTTTCTGCTTAGGCGACTTATTATTTTATTTGTATGATTGTAATTTTTTATAAAAGTCATAATGATATAGTTTGGTTTTAGTTTGATTTTTTTTTTTTCCTTAACAGACAGGCTAGCCTCAATGAAGCAGCAGAGAAGTATTATGATCTGGCAGCCAGGCTGAGGCCTAACGTAAGTACCTTCCTGATGAGAAGCATTACTCAAGGAGACAGACTCCAAGCATGTGATAGTTTTAGACTCGAAGCCTCTTGATGTTGTTTTTTCCTCTCTAATCTCTTATTCTGAATACTCACTAAATGGCTAATTCAGATATAAAATCTGCCAATCTCAAGCATCTCTTCCCAGGCATACAAATTTCTGTTTTCTATCCTGTGTACAGCATCATAAGTTTTTATCATTTGAATACAGGTTTTAGCATTCCTAAATAGTTTACATTGGGAAGACTTTTAAAATTAGTTCCTTGAAAGTTTGTTTGCTGTGGTGTTAAATATCTAAGGACTTTCTAACATCATAAGTATGTTTTTTAATTCTTATTTATAGTCAAACCTTGAGCTGTGTGCCTTTTTCCTATTACACAATCTTCATTTCTAATAACTGTGCTTTTCAACTTTATCAAGTATGTTTTTATTAGAATTTTTCCCTGGATAGTCACACTTCCATAAAGTAAGATAGATATAAATTAGATCATTACTATTGAAATAGAGGAACCATTTATGAGAAAATAAAAACAGGTTTTGTTATAGGTCTTCTAAGTACTTTTCATTCACAGCACATCACTGAATTCCAGTACATTGCTTTTATTCTCATACACAGTCTGCTCTGCATCACTCTCCAGCACTAAAACGTCTACTCTTCTTCTCTAGATCTGCACCATCTATTGAGAAATGAAATTTTTGTAATGAAAATGCATGTGTGCTGTGACTACAAATAATGGAATCAGTCTCATATCTTTATAGTAACTCATCCATTAGACAAATAAACATCTATAGAGTGCCTGTTTTATGACAGGATACAGAGATGTCATACCCTAAAGGACTACGCAGTGTAGCAGAGAAGACTGAATGTAATCAACTAATTGAAATAGTGTGGTGATTCCTTTAGAGAGGTATATATAGTCCTGTGGGAGCACAAGAGGAAGATTAATGCTTCCTGAAAGCAGTTCACACAGGTAGTAGCTTTTTTCCTGGTGATTCAACCACATGCAACCTTAGCCCTGAATCTAAATGTCCCCAGTTTCATTATTATAAGGTACTTTAAGAATTGGTGAACTATTTAGAATGGAAGAAAATATTTTAATAGTTATAATGGTAAGAACAATAACTGCCAAAATTTGTTAAGCATTTATTATGTGTCAAGCACTGTGCTTAGTACTTCATAAAATTTCCCTCGTTCATTTCTCATGGCAATCCACAGATACTTCTGTGATCCCCATTCTTTTGAAGCTCAGAGAAATTAATAATTCACCTGATATCACACCTAATAACTGGAGTCACATTGTAACCCAGGCTGCTGTGTGCATAAGAGTAAGCTTAATACAAAAAAAAAAAAAAAAAAAAAAATGCAGTTAGTTATATTTAAGAGAGGAAATGCAAACCAGAAGTCTAATAAAACAAAATAATAGTGGTCCTCTCGTTTCTTTATTCAGTAAATAATAAATGAGTACTATTAAGAGCCAGGCACTATTTCAGGCACTGGATACACAGCAGTGAACAAAACTGCAGAGTCCCTGCCCATTAGGAGCTTACAATCTAATTTGAGGAGATGGAGCAGAAGTAGATAAGTACATGGTATGTCAGACGGTGATAAGTGCTTTGGAAAAAAAGGGGAGCGGGGAGGGAGTTAGGCTGTGCAGGGGAGGTATGCAGAGGCACAGCTTTATAAATGCCCGAGTTGGGCACCTTTGTGTAGCATTTCTAAGAAAAGGTTTGAACTTGTGCTTTAAACTTATTATAACTTCATTGAAGACAGGAATAAATTTTTCTGCTTTTCTTTCTTTTATTTGTTCCCTTTACGTTGACTGATGTATACAGTGCTCTTAATGTACATAATAAAGGACAATGTTAAGTTCTACCTTAATTCATTGAGTATCAGTGACATGAGTGTCACTTTTATTTTTTGTTAAGTGGACAATCAAAACATCTTCTTCAGCACATTATAATGGATTGGTGAAAAAAAAGAGCTATCCGAGCTTTTGTACTTATCCTGAAGAATGAAAAAGACACTGAAGTACAGCAAGATTGAAGCCTGATTTATGAGATTGTTTATTTTAAATCACTAGCCATAATATAAAATCAGAATTTAATCTCGAACTCAAAGCCATTTTTTGAAACCCCTAATTGTTTCTTTATAAACATGGTGTAGAGTGTTTTGAAAAACGCATTTATTCAAATGATACTTCCCTTATCAGATCATAATAAATTAAGTATTTTATGGACTTAGAGTATTCTGTTCGTACTTAACAGTGAAGTACGTATATGACATTACAGTTGATGGATCAACAGATACGGTCTTTTTCTGTCTGTTTGATGAATTGCATTTTGATTTTCTGTATGTAATCTAGGTAAGTAAGAAGCCACCAAGGCAAGACTGATAAAATGCAATAATATAAGTTTTTATTCTGAAATAAAGAGACCTATTTAAACAGTAGCCCATGTAATAATATATTAGCAGTCAGCATCTGATCTAAATTAAAGCATCCATCTCACATTTATCTTGCTCAAAGCTATTTATTTTCTGTGATAAAAACATTGTTATTTCTGTGCTTTAACTTAATACATTTCAGTTACCTGCTTATATGAGAACATAGTAAATAGACCCCAATTCCCATTCCCTATTTAAATAGTTCCATTATCTTTTCTATTTGTGTTGTCTGCATGGTAATCTAATCTTACTCTTATTTTTCTTAAAACATTTCTTTCTTTCTACTGTTTAAATGCCCAACAACAATAATCAGTAGCTGTATGTGTGGGGACTCTGGATATTTTAGCATTGCTCATATCAGATCTTGATGGCAGAGTAAATATGTGGCTGCCACCCTTGTATACAACACTTATTATCATTTTAAAAAGGTTGTTCATTACCTGTGGGATATATTTTTCTCTTAATAAAATACCTATTCCATTTCTTCGATATGTCCCATAATGAATTTATTTTATCTATTCTACAAAAGCCATATTTTCCTATACAATTTAAAGCTGTTGACTTTTGGGATTGTTTTATATACAAAGAATTTCAGTGATCAAATGCTTAAATAATAAGTCTAAATTAGCAGCCACATATGATTTTCAGTTTTAGATCTGATATTGTCCCTTCCTTAGGGATATTCGATGCATTGTCATTTACTGAAGTGCACAGTTAGAGGAATATGTTTATTACAAAAAATTGCACTGTTAAAAATTTTAATCCTATTTATTTGATTTGAGGGGATTGCTCTAAAATTAAAACATATTATATTAAAACATATTTCTATAAAGGGGGAGAAACTGCCAAAATTGCCATTTTATGTTTTTCCGCTTTTAGTTTTTTATTTTTATAAATAAAATTGATCCTTCTGTGGAGGTTACTTTAAAAATATAACATTTTCCTCTGCCTTCTCTCCCACTATGCACATCAAGAAATGCTGACTCTTGAGAATTAGAGGGAACATGTAAATGAAATAGTTTTATTCTTTCTGTGGGAATTAAGCCAAAATCCTCATTAACTTATAGATTTTTAAATATGATGAATAGGGAATTTGCATAGTATGAAGTCATCCACTTTTACTTGACTTTTAGTAAACTCTAGAGTTAGAAGGAAGTAATTGCCAATGATCAGGTTCATATATCTAGTATTTTTCTAGGTGCAATTGTTTTTAGTCTGAATTCATTCAACTTATCTTTGGTATCAAGTTCTAGCTTTGTGTAAGACTTTACGCCAACCACAGTAGGATTTCAAAGTTATGAAAAATTAACCCTGACCTTGAGAAATGTACATCTAATGTGGGGAGTGAGTTAAGGGGGGGGGCATAGATTGAAATCCTCACACTTCAGGGCAGTAAGTAATATTATTTAATAAGTACTTTGTGAGGGCTATCAGCTGGTACTAGAAAAATGTACAGGAAAGAGAAATTACTTTCAGCTGCATTGATACTAGTAGGACTTTAGTTAGAGTTGAGAAGCTTAGAAAATCTTGAAATGGTAGGTCTTTACAAATGAAGATTTTAGCAGAGAAGGAGAAAAGAGAGAATTCTGGCAAGTTGGGGCATAGGCATGAACTCGAACATTGAGTTTAGAAAGACTTAGCTATGCCTAAGAAATAGAGGGGAAGAAGAAGGAAACACAGAACTGCAAACTAAGGTAAAACCAAATGAAAAGCATAGAATACTATACTAAGAATTAGGAGACTATATTCCAGAGTTGTGTTAAGTAGGATGACATGATGAAAGTGGTAATTTAGGATGGCCGTTTATGTGACATAATGAGGAATGTACATCACATTTGGGTAAGTATTGTTGAGAAACGCAGCTTTGGGAAAAACAACTGAAAGGTCATTGTAAAAGTGTAAGCAGAAGGTAGAAACACGGTGGAATGGAAAATCATACAAGGGGAATAAGCAGACTGTTTGATGGGATGCAAGTAGCAATATTAGTTGGTCCAATGAGTGTTCCAAAATTTTGAACTCAGGTAACTTGTAAAAAAGAAAAAATGAAAAGAAAAAAAAATCCTAAATGAAAACAGGACAGTCAGAGAGGTGTTTATTTCAAGAAGAAAGTGTTAAGTTTGGACCAAGTAGATTCTGAGTGAGAGTAAGGATGTTCTAATTTCCCATGGGGCATTCCTGTTAAGTGGGCATTTGGAGGAAAGGCTACAGTTAGTGATTAGGCTGTGGGAGTCATTTAGAGAAAAGAGATAGTACCAAAGTGGTGGATAGATCACTAAGGCTCTGAGATAATGTACAGAAGGAGAGAAGGGAGTAATTTCAAACCCTTGGTGAATCTCTACATTAGGAATGTAGGACAAGGAAGACAAGAGCCAATGGCAGGACATAGAAATCAGTGTTGGTGAGCAGTTTCCACTACTGCTAAAAGGTGACTGAGAAAGTACATTGACTTCAGAGAATATGATGACATTGACTACCTTTAAGAGTTCAGTTTTGTGCAAGTAATGCAGGCAGTATTTTTTAAGGTGCTAAGGAAATGGCATATTGGTAGCAGGGAGTATAAACTTTTCTGTAAATAGTTTGTAGGGAAATGAAAGGGACAGGACAATACCAAAGAAATGTTAAGTAAATATTATTAAATATTAAAGATAGGTGTCGAGATATGTGTGCATGTTTAAATATGAGGCTAAAAATGTGTCCAAATAGAGGGAACAGCAAAGGAAATATTGAAGATCTTAAAGGATCATCTCTTCCCCATAGACTGAAGAATTAAAAAATAGACTATGAAGATGTAGGAGGAAAAAACAAAATTAAGAAATACAGGGGACATAAGCTTAGATAGGAAATTCTATCATAATGATTTAGTTATCCACTGATTCTGTGGCAAGAGGGCAGACTTTGACAATGTCAAAGACCCGTGGAGAGCTAGATGTGCTGAGGTACACAGTAGCTAGAATTTGACATTGGTCTATAGAAGCTATGTGTGTTAAATTCCAGTAGAGGTACAGTTTTGTGAGCAATGGCATTAAACCATTAGCCATTTTGTGATAATTCTAAATGAATTTCTAAAGTCACTGGCAGATGACTTCTGGTTTTAATTCATCTCTCTGACTTCTTTGTTAGATGTGTAGTCACCCTTTATATTTCTAATATGTATAATATCTTATAAATGTTCTTCCATGTGCATTTATTATATATGAATTAAAGGAGAATGTGTTCCAAGGATCACATTATCCAATAGAAAATTATATCTGACTATTATATCTTTCCCAGACACTTGGAACATAAATTATTTCAGAGCGTTATTATAAAATCAAAGCCAATGTTATCAATTTGGGCTCTTTAACAATGACTATATGTCAAAAGATCAGAATGAGAAATAGGGGATTCAAAATGAGCTTACTATAAGAGTGCAGCTGTGTTATGAGATAGTCCAAATATTCTACAATATATTACTTGCAATTTGGACCATTCTTTTATGGTAAATGTGGCAGTAGATATGGCTATGAAATAAAAATAACCACTAAGACTGGGACCTAGAGAAAAGTAAATAATATTTGGGCTCATCTAATGGAAGGGAAAGAAAATATTCTGAGTTTTAGTTGTTTACTGATGGGAAATATATTCCTCCATTCTAATTCGAACAAGACACCATAAAAAAACTTAAAACATGACAGATTCAGATTTACCATACAGGGATTTTTTCCGGTAGAAATTAGTGAGATTGTCATTTTGTTGGGGGGGAACAGGGTTAATAATAATTTGTCTGGGAAGCAGTTAAACCACATTTCTGCTTGTAAATGGAGGAAGAACCATATGGCCTCTTCCAAACTTTCTGCAAGCTTCTGTGATGTGGGAAAATTACATGCCATGTGTCTCTTGACTTTTAGACATTAAAATATATGGATCCCAGAGTCACCAGATTGATTTTATGAGTAAAACGTGTTTTTATATTGCACATATATTTCCCACTATCACTTGTTATTTTGGTTTCAAATACATCTCTACATTTCACAGCTAGAAAATGGAGTGAGGTAAGTTGAAAAACCCAGAATAGCTTTAACCAATTGAAATTGCCATTAGTTTTCCCCCACATTTTACCTAGTTTTATTAAATGTGCTCAAAGATGTCATTGACACAAGACTTCTGTTTATTCACATATACCCAAATTAAGTTAACAAATGCTTATTCTTTTTAGTTCATAAACAGGCTTCATTACATTAATATCATGTATATTTATGTACACATCAGTAGAAATCAAATATCTAATTCTTATCTAATTTCAGCAAGATAGATGCTCACTTCCCCAAGAGTTTCAGTTATGCCAGGATTAATTTTAGCATCACCACACTTATACCTGTTTTTAAACTCCTTTCCACTATAGTTTGTTTGTTTGTTCGTTTCTTCTTCTTTCTTCTTCTTCTTCTTCTTCCTTCTTTCTTTCCTTCTTCTCTTCTTCCTTCCTTCTTCTTCTTCCTTCCTTCTTTCTTTCTTTCTTTCTTTTCTTTCTTTCTTCTTTCTTTCTTTTCTTTCTTTCTTTCTTTCTTATCTGAATTACTTAGAAGTTGCTGCTCTTTTCTCTTAACAGGTTACAAAGTCTAGTTTTTGATGCATTCACTTTTCTCTGCTTACGTTGTAGTTGCATTGTGTTGTACTTCTATTTTGAAAATGTTGAGTAAATCAGACAAAAATGTATTTCTGATAAATGTATTTTCTTCTGTTTATCATCTTGTCATCTTGTTATGCTTAGAAGATAAAAATGGTTAATACGATCCACTTATTTACTAACTGTTGATGTGGGCCGGTGTTCTAGACTGGGATCAGAGAATTGGGGTGAAGTGAGCTGAATTTATAGTTTTTTTCAACCTTGGGCTATTGATATTCACCACCATCCACATGCAATCATTTTTAAACAATATTTTTTGAAAATGTGTGTATGCATTATGTGTGTTTTAGATTCATAGCCAGAAAAGAATGGGGGGTGTGGGGCATGGGCAGGAACTCAAGTGGCTCTGGAGTGTAAAGAAAATCAGCTTGAGTACTTTAGGTTGAGAAACACTGAATCCTCTGGGAAATTCCACTAATTATGTACTGTGTTTCCAAGCATGTTTATTTTTACTCAGATTTCTTTGTGGGGGTATCCTTTGCATAGATTTATTGCTATAATTGTTTGAATTGTGGGACCACACACTAAAATCACATTTAGTCCCTTCTCCTCCAGAGAAACTGGATTCCTGGTTTCTTTGAAAACTCAGCTAATCTAAGCATACGGAAAGTATCAGCTAGGGCAGCAGTCCCCAGCCTTTCTGACACCAGGGATCGGTGCTCCTATGAGAATCTAGTGCCTGATGATCTGAGGTGGAGCTGAGGCGTGATGCTAGTGCTGGGCAGCGGCTGCAAATACAGATGAAGCTTCGCTCTCTGGCCCACTGCTCACCTTCTGCTGTGTGGCCCGGCTTCCTAACAGGCTGATCAGTACTGGTCCTGGCTTGGGAGTTGGGGGTGCCTGAACTAGGGTATACTAGTACTTGCCACCATCAGAAGGATGGGCCTGTCCCCTACCCCTAGTCACCACATTCTTCATAATCCTCGTTGGTTATTTACTGCTGACCTCTTCTATTTCTATTGCACTTTTAGGCATTTATCTTTCTGATCCTCAATAGGCCTTATGAGGCCATGTATTTTCCTAAATACACATTGAAACACTAACAAAAAGTCCTGTTTGTGTATAAATTTTTTTCCCTCTTTTAACTTTCCTGTAATATTCCACTCCCTCTTTTTGTTTTCTTTCTTCTACTCCTCACTTCTCATTATCTATCCAAACCTACAGTTATATCTACAGATAAATTATATTACTTACTACTTTTCCCTCAAGACAAATAAAAGTTGGGCAGAACCTGAAAAATTAATAAATTGGTAGATTGATTTCTTTTGAAAAAAATATTCTGACACTTTTTTAAATGGTAGGGAAGATTTTATTTAGGACTGTTGCAATAGATGTCAAGAATACCAAATAGAGGCGATTAGTTCCACCTAAAATATAGCGAAAACAACTGGGGATTTATAGCCAATGAGCATGGGAGATGAGGAATTTGATCAGATATCAAGGATGATCAGATATCACTGGGTTTGGATGATTCTCACTAAACTGGCTTAGCAGAATTCCTGCTGCTGCTGGATTAGGTAGGCCTCAGACAAGGCCCAAGGATAAGGCCTATTCAAAAAGACAGTCTAGAGCAGCCTGTCGCTCTTGGTCAAGGAGAGTGTTTTTCATCCTTGATGACATTTTTCTTTCCAGACTGAATTGTTATGATGTTAAACTTTGTATCACTGATAATGTCAGAATCAAGAGCTTCCCTTTACCACTTCAGAAGAATTTGATTAAATATATTACTGTAACATTAACTTTGCTAACAAGCCCTAGAAGAGAAATGAAAACAGTGACACCTTTAAGGAGGGGAGGAAATGTGTATGCAACAAAGATTTTCAGTCATTTTCTTATAACCAACTGTATTTCCTTAGATATCAAGTGCCAACAAATGGATATTGTGGTACAATATTTAGAGTTTTATGTCATCCTGAATCTGTATTGTGGTTACATTTAAAATTAAAGTTAAATATAATTTAATTTCTTAAGATAGGACATTTATACTTGACAAGCTTTCTTATCCCTATGTTGTTTTCATCTTCATTTCTCGATGTGTCCCTTTCTTAAATAATCTCTACTGAAATAGCTCCCAGAAATGCAGCTTTACAAGATATACACATTGCTCTTTTAAAGAGTAAATGGCAAGTTAAAGAGGGCAAATATGAGGCCATTAGAGATCTTGTGAGAAGAGAAACTTTGAAATGGTGACTTAATCACTATATAGGTTTCATTTGAAAAGTAACTTGCTCACAAGCATTTCCTACTTGTAGGGAACTTTTAAGATGAACAGATGATGGATTATACCCTAAGAACTAAAGTACAGATCATCACTTTAAATGCATTATTTGTGTTTGAATTTATATAAACTGTGTCTCTATGTTTAGAAGTTAGGAACCTTTTTCACATACACACAATGATATATAAAAAGGAGAGCTTTAACGTAAATGGGAATAATAACGTTAAGAAGGTTACAAGTTGCTAACTATTATAAGTCTACTTTTCCATGTGTATGTCTATTATGAATTATTACCTAAAACATTTTTGTCTTTATAACTTTGAGAAGATTAAACATGATAATGTTGGATGGCAGAAAATTATCTTTTTATGTTAGAAAATGTCAACCTGACAACATCCACGTTAGTTAAACATTAAAAGTTAAATTCTACACCATGTTTACATATGGGGAAACTGAAGCACGAATATATACTTGTTCCGTGTTTGACAGCTAGGGTTAGAGTCAGAATACAAACCTAGGCAGTCTGGTTTTAGAACCTGTGCTCTTTACTCCCTGCTTCTTGTATAAGATTACATACCAAAATTTCAATAATGATCACAAATAAAACTGAGGCACTGAAATCAAGGGACAATTCTTGTTTAAAATGACTCAAATTGCTTGGAATATTTGCATATTAATAATTTTGTGAAGTGCTATTTTTCAAAATTAACTAATTCTTGAGATTAATTCACAGACTCTTGAACATATGCTTATGTCCACCCCACCCCACCTGACGTGATCTGTAGATCCCAGTTGAAGAAACACTGGAAAAGTGAAATATCACGGACTTTAAAGCCAGAGAAGCAGAGTGCCTAGTATATGTCAGTTTCTAAGTTAGACACCGGGGATATAATGAGGAGCAAGGCTGTTTTGATCCCTGTCCTGTCAGAGATGTAGCAGACACAGGCTTAGCATTTAATCATTCCTTCGTTTTTTTTTCATGAGTGTTTTATCTAGGTTATGAGTCTTGAAAGTTTGCATCTTCCACAGTTTATAGAACAATAACAATGCCTAAAAATGTCTGAACTCAATCACCTTGCTATGTTATACCTTCAGAGATTATTTAGGGACTTTAAGAAACATAGCAAAAAAGTTATTATTTTGTATTGCTTCAAATGTATTGATTACTTTGCCTTGGACTGACTCATACGGTCACAGCAAATATGCTTCTTATTTTCTCATAAAGATAATTTATTTCCTTTTCTTTAAGCCCTTAGAAAAACTGAAGCAAGCAAAATTTAATGAAATGTTGGTTTAGGATTTGGGAGGCCAGGTACTTTGGACAGTAGGTTTTTACTTACATGGGAGTTTCTTTGAGAAGTTTTACTAATACTGAATTAATATTCTTTATTTAAAAGTTATGGAAAACCGACCTGGGTGCATCATATCAGATTTTATCTTATTTCTACTATATATGTTTAATATGAGCTAGAGGTGTATTTGGAAGAAGTTCACATATAGCAAGGTTATTGTGATTTTGTGTCCTGTAGAAATGTTTAGATGCACAAGAATCTAAAATTCCTCTACATGTAAATAACATAATTTATATTCTCCTTTAAAAAAAATTCCTTGGAAAGAAAAAAATAACCAACTTAGAAATATGATAAATTGATTGTAGTTTTTCTAAACTGTTTAAGTTTTATGAATAGAGTATTATAGCAAAATGCTTTTATTGATAAAGATCAATTCATAATTGATCTTTTAGTCCTTAATTTATCCAACCTAATAATTCTCCCATATATCTAAAGTGAAGTTGCTGGATATGGTAAAGGTGTTTCTATAATAGGAAATATAGCATGAAGATATTATATAACTCAATTCTTTTTAAAACTTGGTTTGAATGTTCAACTCTGTTTTAATAGAAATTCATTATATCCTCAAACATGTGAGTCCTCTAGCACTTAAAGTGTGCTAGAACATGCTAGCCTCTGGATTAACCACAATTGTGCCAGATGGGTTTTGACAGTAGCCTCAGAACCAGTCGGGATCCCTAGTGAAGGCAAGGATAGTGACAGACATGATATACAATGTCACTGAAGTTTGACAATTAAAGGACAATTCACCATCGCAAGTTTTGAAAGCCTATTTTGAATTAAATGTTTTGATAAAATAACAGTGTGTAATGCTAAATATCTTTGATATAATGTAGACAGCACCTTCAAATATATAGCAAGTTTTCATTGTAATACATTTTTAGGAATAGCTATCGGGCCTTTCATGCTATATCTCGAAAGTGTGAATCTTAATCATGAATCTATATTTTGCATACATTAGTAGAATGAAAATGTATTAAATGTTTAGGCATAAGCTGTGTTCTTCTCATGATATGGCAGCAGTAAAAAAAGGTATCTACTTTCAGCAAGGTATTTTACCAAGAAGCTTTGGGATTTGTCTTCCTGAACGTATAGAGACATGCATGGCACATAGGATTTGTCTGTTTACCGGCTGTTGCTATAAATAGTACTCCTCAATGACCTCATCGATTTGTGAAGAGCAGTCTGTGCAGTGGAATCATGCCATGTTCACATTCCCTGGTAGGCAATATAGCTTAACATTTTAGGTTCCGGAATCCGATGGCTTGGGGACTAAACCAGGCTCCATTTACTCTGCCTCTGGGGTCTTGGGCATGTTGCTTAATATTGCAAAACTTCATTTGCTCACTCTGTAAATGGAGGTAATAATAACTACCTCAGAAGGTTTGTTATGGGAAATAAACATGTAAAGTACTTAGAATGCTGTCTGGTGCATAGGAAATACTAAATTACTTACCTTATAGGAATTTGTCTATATGTTCTTAACACAGAGACAATAAAGTAGTCAATTCCACATGCCAGCCAGTGAACAGATTAGCGCTACCCATGTCAGGCTTAAGTATGCTTCTTCCTCAGGGCACTTCTACTCATTCTTTCCTCCAGCTGCTATGTTTTTCCTCCAGATAGCAGCATGGCTTGTTCAGGCACTATCTCGAATACCTGCTAAATAGCCCCTTGTATGAGTAAGACTTCCTTTACTGCCCTATGTGAAACACCCCTGCGCCTGCAAAGTGCTCTCTTTATCCTGCTGTACTTTTTCTCCCTGGTGCCTATCACCATCTGCAGTCTATATGTTTCCTTATATATTCTATTATCTGTCATCACTCTCTAGAAAATGAGTCTGTGTTGGCAGGGACTTGGTTCTCTGTACTTTACGGTTCCCAGCACATGAAGTATGCCTGGAAGATAGTAGGTGGTCAGTTAATAAAGTGAAAGAATTCATGTGAGGATTCTGTCCTCACAGTCTCTGCTGGCTTCCTGTCCTTTCAGAGCGTGGACATCATGCAGCACTGAGTGTGGTTCCAGTGTTTTAGACATGTTGTATACATCCTCCCTTCCCCAATAAAACTTGGCCTGAAATGCCAGCCAACCACAACATGGACTGCCTAGCATTCAACACAGTGATCTTTTATAATGCCGGAAATAAAACTAAAATGCACTAAAACTGACTGCCAAGAACACATTCGATGGCTCTTCTGTAGTTTACTTCAAGAGCAATTTGAGTGATTTTTAAGAGATTCTCATAAATAATGTTGATTTTTAACTCTCACTGAATGTAGAATGTTGAACTCATCTCTCCCTACTTCTGATAGGCATTCGGGTCTTTTGGTTCTCTCAGCCTCTCTTTATTTGGGTATCAAGAGATAGTAATCACAGTGAACTGTGTGCTATATCAATTTTTTAATGAATTCATACTCTGATGAAATTCAGAATCACTCGGATAACTTGAGTCTCTTGTTCAGTGTTCGTACATTCAGATTCTGCAACTCAGCACAAGGTAGAAGAAACAACAAATCTAATAGAATAAACAGTTATAAACCTTTGGGACAGCTGCTCTAGGGCTGTATATCCCAAATAAAATACATTATTTATTAGTATCTAGAAAAGCAATATAGCCCTTAAACTTTTTATTTGTCTTGATAGTATGAATACTTTACAGTACTTATATCTCTGGAAAACACAAACTAAAACAGTAGATGCTAATTTTGTAAATCCACTGAGACTTCATTGAAAATTTGCCAATGAGTTTCGAAAACATTAATGCCTGAAGGGCAAACTTTCTGGTCAACAGGTAATTTACTCCATATGAGATTTCTTTAAAAACAAGGACAGAAATATTGCAATGCCGAAAATAATAAGGGTATGTGAAAAAATTTAGGATATGAATAATGAGCCAAAAAGTTTCCTCTCTATTAGAGAGAGAAAAAAAGACTAGATCTTATCATTCATTTCCCCGTGCTATTATTGTCTGTGGATGACCTATTTTGATATTTGGAATCACAATAGGAGGAAAACATCAGTGAAGGAGGAAATGACAGAAACAATTGGTGAGGCACCTGTAGTGAGAGGGAAAGTGTGCCAAAGACCTAATATGACAAGCCACAGCCCTGTGAGTCAGTGGTTTCGTGTCAACCATAAGAATGAGAGGAAAGTCATAGTCTCTAAAAGAGAAATAGCCTGTACTGACTGTGGTTAAGGAATAATTTTAAAGATGAAAAAGCAAATTGGCCAAACTAGTATGCATGCTTTTCAGGGAGAATATCTTCTTCCAACTTTTTGCCTTCAGTGTGACTAGCCTGAAAGTGAGTTGAGTCTGTTAGGTAAGGAACCAAGGGCCAGAGTGCGGATCGCATGGGGATTTGATTATGATGTTTTATTTAGAATGGGGTCATTGAATCTACACTCCATCATTGATGAAGAGCACTCAATTTTACCCCACTTCACAATTTACGTTTGCTATTAGTTCTTCCATAAGTTCCCTTGATTGAAGAATCCTAAAACAAGGATAGGGGATGGGAAGAATAAGGGGATGTGGTTATATGTACTATGTCTTTGAGCAAATTTCTTATTGGAATCAGCAGTTGTCCTCACTTTTCTCAACAGACAAGGTTTACCAAGCATTATACTTTATCTGCCTTATCTTTTTTACATAGCCTCTTTATTTGCCCTAGAGAGAGGACATCGTTTTTTCATTGTGATCACAGACAGTTTCCATTGCAGTACATACCATTTTGCATCTTCAGGGCTTCATTTATTGTTTGAAACCGTATTCATAAAACAGTAGGAAAAATAGTGGTGTGTATTCACTTGAATTGAGAGGAATGTTTCTTATGCCTTGAAAATATTGCCCTGTGTCCATCAAAGTGTCATGAAAAATAGAACCACAGAGAAAATTTAACATTTTAGAGATTAACCATCTGTTTGAACTCAATTAAACAAGATCCTGCAAGCCCTCTCCTAACATGGTATTCCTGAACTGTTTCTAGAAACAGTAAGGTAAACTTAGTATCCAATTAAATCTGATAAGAAAGTCAGCTTTGACATTCATTAAATAAACCCAAGATTCTACATTCACTCTGGGACTCTCTGTCTTAAGTTATCTATAACTTTCTTGCTCACAGTCAATGCTAATAAATTTTCTTTCACAGCAAAGCAATAATGGTATAATTCTATTATTTACTACTGATTTTTTAATCTACCTCCTGTCATTGAACTTGAGTCCAAATGTTATTTGCTGAGAATGAAAATAGTAGTCTTGCCTTTGTATAACACAGTGGTTCACAGCCCTCGCTGCATTAGAATCACCTGAGAGCTTTTGAAACATACCAAACCCTGGGTCTCACCAGACTCTATGATTTCAGTTGGTCAAAGACGGAGCCTATCATCCTAGGCTTTAGAGCTCCCTAGTGATTCTAATGTGCACTAAGATTGTAGACCACTAGTAAAAAGGTTAGCGTTCTGTTCTTGATTGACTTTGTTTCCATTAGTTGATCAGTTCCAGCTACACCACTTACGATGTTACTTAACCTTTCCATCTTTCAATTTCCTCATCTGTCAAGTGGGGCATTGATAGTAGTTAAGTCATAAAATTGTTTGAGAATACAGGGAGTTAATGGATTTTACGCATTTAAAATAGTGCCTGAAATATAACAAGTACGCAGTAAAGGTTAGCCATCATCAGCATTATCAACTCCGTTTTTAAAATGGAACTGATAATAATGAGCCTTCGGATTACTTCTTTATGAATACTTCCTAACTTGTATTTTTCTGGTCACTTGTGCTCACTATTTTACAAAACTCAGTGAAACATTTGTTTTTATTCTGGTTCAGCCATTTAAATGTTGTATTACCTTGTACAAATTAACTTAACTCTATTTCTTCATATCTATTGCATGGAGTTGGTGTGAGAATTAATTGAAAAGATTGAATGACACGCAGTAAGCATTTGATGAATGTCACTATAATTATTATGGCTTTTATTAGCTTTATAATACTACTGTTTAAATGATTAGCTATGGGGTTGCAGAAGATAACTAATTCACAAAATAGCAGACCCAGTTTGTATATTTATGTGCTTTTAGCCAAACTAGGTAATGACTTGAGCACAATAAGTACTCTGAAACTAAATTAAACAAAAAGTAATAACATGCTCTCTACCCAGCAAGATGGCTATGTGAGAAGTATAACAAAAACATAAGCCATAAAATCCTTAAATTTTAAATCCTTAAAATCTTTACAGTCTCATGATGAGAATTTCAGTTTGAAGTATTGGATGGCCAAGAGCAAAAACAGCTCCTTGAAATTCAAAATGCTAAGCACTTATAAGTCATGACCTTTCCAGAGGCAGTGCTGACTTTTAAGGTTTTTAATCATATATTTAGACTTTAAAAGGCAAAACAAGGGATTGGCTCGATAGTGTAAGAAAAGAGCAGATTTTTATATGATTTTTTGTGCTCTGTACATGTTATTTCTACTCCTTACATGTTTTACAGAGTTCAATGTGCATACCCTAGGATTATAGTCATCAAGGGCTCTGGGTTAAAAGTTGTGTTGTGATAGACGACATGGAAAGAAAAAGCATCTCCTGTCCCATATTTAGCATTTTTATGCTTTCATTTTCACACCAAATTTTTAATTATTTGCTCGGAAAGACTATGCACAGGCATAATATACCGTAAGATTATTACTATGGTTTAGGTGTTTTAAGTGTGGCGTTAAGACATCGAATTTTCAGAAGCATTAGAAAGGGAAGGTTGGATGCAGACATACTTTCCTAGATTTAGTCTGCCTTTAAAAAACTACTTAAATCTATGTGCTGAATGAGAGGAAAGAAAGCAATTACAGTTGGAGAAATCAAATGAAATATGATCACTAGAGTACTTTATTCTAACATTATGTCCTGCTAAGAGTGTCACATTCATACCCTTTAGAGCGAAAACTCATTTGCTATAATTTGATATTGAAGATTCGGTTTCCATTGTTATGCATTAAGAGTCAGGCAGCTGACATATCACAAGTGTCTCTAAAAGCTAACCTCTATGGATAAGATGATTCTCTAAAGTCCACTCTTTTGTTTGAATTCCCAGAATTTATGAATGGTACCATCATCTGCTCAGGCACTGAAACAAGAACATTGGAAGCAGTCCTAAGTCTGCCATTTTGCTAGGCATTCCATCTCTCATTTCTCAGATCTGTCTTCTTTCTTTCCATCTATGTTGACACTGCTTTTGCACTGAGTTTCAGTATGATCCTACCATTTCAAAAGTTGTCTCCTTTCTTAGATCCATTCCCTAGGTTGCTGCAAAGTGATATTTCTAAAATCTTAATCTGATCATGTTACTCTTTTGAAGTTCACACTTGTCAAATTCCTCTTACATTCCAAGCTTTTTTCAAGAATTCTTCTGGCAGGCTACTGCATTGAAATGTTGGTAGATCAGCAAAGACATTCGGTCATATCAGATATAACCCAGATACTCCAAGATGATCAATGTATTGTGACTTCCAAATAAAGTCACGTTTTTCTTTTTTTTTTAATACATAAATTTCAATGACTTAACTTTACCATTTATGTAATTTCAGGGTTTCTCCCAGAGAATGTGTACATGTTCTACAGAATTTTCTCAGTGGTTTTCTGGTCACCACAATGAGCCTTTCTCTGTCAAACCCACTTCATTGTAAAGCCCAGCACATCATATTTGCCTCCTTTCACTGCTCTTCTCCCAGCATGCTTTGCACAAATTCCTTTACTACCTTTGCACTCATGACATTTGTCTTTGGCTTTTAACTAAATGTTTTTAAATGCTAGAATATAACCAAAGGTCATTTTAAAGAAGGGAAAATCTTAATCAAGGTCTTCCCAGCACTTTGTCAGTCCTGCCCTATTGATAAACATTTCACTTTTTTTTCTCTCTTACTGCTTTATAAAAAGTACTTCAGAAAGTCTTTATTATTTTCATATTTTTTTAAAAAAGAAAATTTTGTTTTTACTCTAAGATAATTTTGTAAAAGTATGATTGCTGAGTTAAAGATGAACATTGTAAATTTTAATAGCTGCTGTACTGACAGATAATTTTCCAAAAAAGTTATAGCAGTTCATGGTCCCACTAGCAGATATAAATAATGTTCATCTTTTATGTTATCAATCTGAATAATAAAAATTGATATCTTGTTTCAAGTTGCATCTTTCTGTCTACTACTGTGGTAGCACATCTTTTCATATTAATCACTTATTTATCATCTTCTCTGAGACTTGCTTGTCATAGATCATTTGCCCATTTTTCTACTGGGTTTTCTTCTTCTTATCAAGATTTCTCTTTTCCACTGTGGCATGTGAGTTTCCTGTTTTACTTAAGAAGGCCTCTCTCACACTGAAGTTTTGTTTTGGTTTTGCTTTCGTTTAATTTTCAATTTAGATTTTGAATTTATATGTAATTTATTTTTGTGTATGGTTTCAGGATAGCGTCCATATAGAGATGTTGTATAGCTATAAGGAAGAACACACTGTGTTCGTAAGATTTCATCTGGAAATACAGATGTGATTAGTGAAGATGCAAGTTGTAGATTTATCACCATAGTTTTACACTACCAGCTGATATTCATAGAGGAAGGGAATGAGAGGATATGTGTGAGAAAATAAGTACCAACATGCGCAAGTTGGTTTGAATAAGAACAAAGAAATGAAAATTATGAGTGTTTTATTGAAAAATGCATTTGTGTTCTTCCAAGAGCCATGCTTCTTCCCATGGGCATCTCTGACTAGCCTACTCTCTTCATGGCTGTCATTCTATTGTAGAGATAATCCTGTCTCCTCCCAAAGCATGTACTTTTGCAGTATTCTCTCCTACACTGTCTCAGCAGCTCCCAGCCTCAAATAGAGTCTAAGAATCTCGTTATTTCATTTTGTTGTTCTGCCATCCCTTAGAGTAGTAGCCTCTTTTACGTGGTCACAACTGACTGCAGGTATGGCTTTGTCCTGATGTGTTGGAGAGCAAAAGAGAGGAAGTTCAGAGTAGGGTTTCCTTTTATTAAAGTTACATACATCCATTCTGCTCACATTTCATTGGTGATAACTTAATTACATGGCCAAAACCAGCCACAAGTGAAATTGGGAAATGTTATATCTAACAGGCAGCCATGTGCCCAGGATGTAGGGAAAACCAGATTGTACTGGGGGAGCAATCAGCAGTCTCCACCATGTTATTTACATTGTTTTCACTGTTTACTCTGAACTTCCTAAATATACGTTTCTATTTATAAGAAGTTGTTTCACATAGTTCAATTAAATAAAAATAGCTTCTATATTCTTGCTACTCCATGATTAAAAATAAACCTTTTGCCATGGGCCTCTTATCAAGCCTCCCTCTAGCAAAGCTTATCAAGTCTTATTTACTATAACCGTAAAGAGACAAACAACACCTGGGTGTCCCTTACCTTGAGAGATAAACAAGTGACAATGTTAAAGTATAAATTATTCTTTCCTCAATGGTTATGCAAATGTCTGGTTTCTAACTCGTTTTCAATTTAATGGTGGTTATGTTGCAACTTTTCCAAGATATGTTGCTTTTAGTATTAAAGTATTGCTGTCCTTCAAGATCCTCACATTGTCTCTTAGAAAAGGTGCAAGATACTGTGTTGCCCATTCAGGATGTTACTCTGTCACTGTGTGTGTGTGTATGCGCACATGCACGCACACATGTATGGGTGCATATACACACATTCCTCTGTCAGAGTCTATTTTACTAGACTCTGTACAAGCATGTAGAATGATTCTACAAGGCATTGAATAGTTAAATATTAGAGAAGAAAATCCTTGGAATATAAGATGTAGAGATAAATGTTTTGTCATCAAGTCCATAAGTGATATTTTAAATATTAGATTTTTATATTTTCTCCTCTGGCTGAACTTGACCAAGAATGAGGAAACGGAAAAGAAAAAGCAAAACATAACCCTCTAGACATCTCCAGATTTTACCATTTCCTTTGTGCCTGAGGGTTGAAACTGCCAGCTTCAGTGAATGAAATAGCACCTCCAGTGAATTCCCAAACATATCATATAAAAGAGAGAAGAAAAGACTCTAAAATATTTTTTTGTGACTCCTTGCTTCATTTTTTTTTTTCTGTTTTAAGTAAGTTGTCAGCTTATTGTTAGGTTTGTTTCTATGAGCAGCTAGAAGGTAGCAAGGGATTGCAAAAGAGGATTCTATGCTAAGCTTATACCTGCTAAATCCCTGCAGAGGAAATTTCCTCCTGCTTATGTTGCCTAAACAAAAAGGAAGCAAATTAAAGTCTGGGAAATGAAGAGAACAATAATGAACTGTTTGAAGCCAGAGCATTAGTAAGTAAGGGTAGAAGAGGCATAAATGTGGGGGAAAATTTAGGAGATCAAATGGGCAGTGTTTGATGGGTCCTTGATAGGAGAAAGGAAATAAGGAAGAGAGGTCTGTGTAGCTTGGGTGACCTAGTGATTTTGGCACTAGTTATTTACATATGGAACCTTGAAAAGGGGCCCTATCTGATGGACAAGAAAATGTGTCATCAAAGTTGACTTGGATATCCTAGATACCTTTCAGGCAACTGAATATGAGCCTCTCTAGATTAAGCGAGAAGACAGGGCTGAAGATACAGGTTTTGTAGTCATGGAATAAAACTAAAGAAACAACATGTGGAGTCCATGGAAAGATATCTGGAGGTTCTGTGATCTCCAAAAGACATATTAGTGCCAATTAAAAGAGATGTTTGCAAAGGCGACTAAGAGAGAATTCTTCAAGAGGGGAGGATTGTGTGCGTGTGTCTATGTGTACGTGTGTATTTAAACTAGTGCCTGCATGGTATTAACTGATGGATTCGATGTAGGGTATGAGAGAGAGAAGTCAAGGGGACTACACATCTTTGGGCCTGAGTGACTTTCAGAAGTGTGAATTTGCCATATCCTGAGATTGGGAAGACTCCCCAAGGGGCAGATTTGTTGAGCGAATGAGTCAGTAAAAGAAATAAAGAATGAATGATTTTTAATAAAAATGCAGCTTTATAACATTATAACAGTTACTTAACTAATGATAATGTATTTCTAACCCATACTAGATTATTATAATGAACAAACTAATTTACATTTAGTAGCTTCTCATTTGTGTGTAAGCCATGTATCATAAGTAGTTGGCCTTGCAAGTAGGTTAAATATGCCTCCAGGAAACCCTTTTCACAATATTAATTTGCTTTAACAAGCTCTTCTTAGATATTAGAAATGGAAATTGAAACTCAGATGAAGACTGCCTCTAGATTTGAAGTCAGAACTGATGATTCCTTACAATTACAAAAATTTGACGTACGTAATTGAGAGTAACACCTTGCGTTTCTCAAAAATGTACCCCTTTGAGCCAATGCAAACACAAGTTGTTTTTATTCCATTTACTTTAGATTATTCAAATATGACTTCTACATCTCTGGAGGAGTCTACAATTTATATTTATAGTTTTTAGAGCCACAGTTTGGAATAATATATTTTTTGCCAAATTCAAGACGTTTACCATAGCCATACACCAAAGCACGTGTGGTAGTATCACTGTGAGAGATATTACGCTGCCAGTAAAAAGCAGCATGCAGGGCTCCTTCATTACTAAAGCCCTTAACATGGCCTCAGGACCTGTCTGGTCTGGTCTCTGGCAATCTTGTGGTCAGATCTTGCATGTCTTTACCTTTGTTCTCTGAGCACTCATCAGCCTGGTTTTCAATCAGGGTCTTGAATCTTCCATGCTTAGTCCTAATTCAGGACTTTGAACTTCTACTTCTGCCTCCTTCATCTGTGAATTCCCACTTGTTCATTTGATTTCAATCTGACAATCATTATCTAGGAAAACCTTGTCTGAACTCCTTTGCTCTCAAACTTGGCTTCATATTTACAGTTCTTACCATAGTTGATCTTTATTTAGTTCTATGATTATGTGATTGTTCATTTCCCTCACAAGAGTATAGGCTCCATGAGAGCAGAGTCTGTTTGTTTACTTCAACATTGCATTTATTCCACCTAGCACGGTGTCTGTCCATAGTGAGTTTTAGTTTGCTTCTCTGTCTTGGAAAAGATATAATGAAGTTATTTATAAGTAATTATTATAGGAAAATTGATTTTAAGCACACACAAATGCTAGTAGTAGCTGAGCCCACGAGATACAGGTCAAGTGTAGTACAGCTGTACCTAATCCCTCTAGCTATTTCTCCAGGCTCCATCTTTCCCTTGGCCTCAAAACTGCTTTCTAGCTATTTAGATGTGGTTGTACTATGAGGCACTTCTAGCACAGCATGTATTCTTGTTTAATAAATACATATTGACTACCTACCTATTCATTGTCAGCACTGCTCTAGGCATTAGGAATAAACAGCAAACAAGATAAATACAGTTCATTTTATTTACAAAGATGCTTTTTACAAAGATACTTCTTATAGTGGAAAGGACATACAATATGAAATATTATTGAATAATATATGTTATGGAGAAAAATAAAGCATGAACCGTAAGAAAATGAAACAGTGAGAGGATTTATACTTTAGATTGGATAATAATTTTTTAGCTTCTCTAAAAAGTGTGATATAATCTGGGGTTGAAATAGCAAGGAGCAAGCCATGGAAAATTGTGTATAGGAGCAACTTGTGTAAAGGCCAGAAGACAAGGTGGCAAGAAGCTTGGAGCAAAAGGAAGGTCAATGGAGAGGGAGCATATGAGTGAGAGAAGGAGGGGCAAGAGCTGAGGTTGGGGTGGTAAGTGGGGGTAAACAGGAATGACTTTGGGTTTTATTTTAAGTAGAGAAGGAAACCTCTTGGGTGATTTAAGCATGAGAGTAAAATAATTTTATTTAAATTTACAAAGATGTCTGGGACTTCTGTATGGAGCATGAATTATAGGGAAAAATTGGAAGCAGAGAGACAGTTAATCGGCCATTGCAGTACTCCATACTGTAGAGGGTGATAGTTTGCTCCTAGGTAGCGATGGAAAGAAATGGACAGATTCAGGATAACCGACTCCATTCTTCCATGTCAGAACATCTCTTCCTCATGAATTCTACACATTAGTTATTACATTTACTCTCCACACAAATGACCATGCCAATAATTTGTTACCTTATCCTTTCTTTTCCTTTTGCCTCAACTTCAACCAGCAGATCACCAAAACCTATTGGATATTGACCATAATGGCATGCTATAATACTCCTTCTTCATCTTTCTTTTCACTGAGGGTTTCGTATAACCTTGTATGAAACTCTTAGGAGATCACTACCGCTTTCTGCCTCAGATCTCAGGTCCTTCAAATTCATTCTCCATTCCTGCCACAAGAGCTGCATCTTTTAAAAACACATTCCTTTCAAATTACTCTTATAAATACATTTTGACTTCTCATGGCTGATAACAATCTTTTCCCATACTTTTTTTGCTGGGGGAAAAAAAAAACATTTTTCTCTCACAAGTTCTATCAGAAAACAAATGTGTAAAACATGAGCTTTTCTTAACAAGGCTGCCCCTTGCTTCTTCGTCCATGCATACAACCACAGCACTGCAAGGCACTTCCTCTCAGCATCTCAGCATCATTCACAGTCATGAACTCTACATGCTCTGAAATCCCATGCACGTGACCCTTCTATTCCTTTGAAACTCTTCTGTCTATATATCCTGTTCTTCTCCCTGGCCTCATGAATTTATCCTTGAAAATTTATATCAAATATTTCTGTGTACTACAGTATTTGTTTCCAATAGCAAAGGAAGTAGAAAACAACCTAAATACCCACTGAAAAGACTTGTTATATAAATTATGGTATGTTATACTCTTTTAATGATTTTTGGTAGATTATGCCAATACTTTCTTTTTCTAAATTATTTTAATGTATAGCATAGTAATGGATTAATGAGAGAGAAATTTATTTCTATTTCTGAGAAAGATTTTTCCTCTTAACCCCAACCAGATTCTCTTAACATCATAGATACTGCTATAAAAGATTAATTTTTTTTTCAGTTTTCTACTTTCAAAAGAATGAAATGTGACATATTCTCCTTTCCCATCTGTTTTTCCAAGGAGCTTCTAATTTCTTACTAAAAGCTTAATTTAATTCATTTTTCTTACACAGTAGGTGTTATTCTTTGGTATTTATGGTAAAGATTTATAACAGCAATGAGATTTTCCAAACTAAATAGAAATAACCCCAGAGGCAAACAAATGAGTGCAGTTTAATTTTTTTCTCTAATAAAATTCTTACTGGACATCTACTCAGTTTCCTCATTTTAGATTTTAAAAATTCACTTGTGATTTAGAGTCAAAGTTTAAGCATATGCTGTTTTGAATTTCCTTATGCTTCTATTAACATATTTTAGTTTTTCTCAGAGTCCAAATTCCTCCAGCATTAGGAAGGAAAAATAAATATATTGTATAGATGCTCCATGCACAGATATTTATGTCTCCTCAGATGCCTTTTGAGAGTAAGCCAGATTAGAGATTCGCCAAAGTCTATTATGGTTCTTCTTCAACTAAAGAATTTACAAATAGAACTTATATTTCACAAATTAAATGAAATAAATGTTGTTGATCTTCTTCCAGCTTTGGGCTATCTTACTCTTATAAATAATACATTTTCATCCTTGATCAATTTTTTTTCCTCATTGAGGAAACACCACCTGGAAGTTTGTGCATTACCACTGAAATATTACAGCTTTTCTTTGGTAACATGCTATAAAATAATGTCTCACATTTCTTCAGAGTTTTACAGTTTTGCAAAGTGTTTGTATACCTACTCTATTATTTATTCCTCACAATACCAATAAGAAGAATGACAGCTATTTTTACAGTTTGTTTTGTTTTGTTTTTGTTTTTTGTATTAGAAAACTGACTCAACAACATTGGATAATTTTCCCAAAGTCATACAGGTAATAAATGCTAAAGTGAGGATTAAAGTTCAGGTCTTCCTACTGTTAATTCAAAACTGTCCCCACTTGCCATTTTGGAGAAATGTATATGGTTTTATTATATCTGAAACCTTTCCTTCTCATTTGAAAATAAGTTTATCAGTACCTTATAATCTGAAGTCTTTTTGTTATTGTCAGGAAAGAATGATCTATCTGAACAAAATGCAATTATGTAGATAAAACAGCTTGTAGAAAAAATACTGTTGTAATCCTCCCTAAACAAAAAGTATATGTGGGGCTATTCTGTGTCTTACTTAAACCTTTCCCCCACCCACCCCCCCTGACTAGCATGCTAGGAAGAAATGAGCTGCAATTAAATAATCTTTCCACTTAGAACACCTAATAAATACTAAAGTATCTATTACAAAACCTGTGGAAACTTCCCCCAGAAAGTAAGCATTGTACATCTAAATGTAATTGATTAACAAATTATTTTATTATTGATTGTTTTAGCAGCATTGCCATTCATGTTTTGTAAACGTAGTTTTTCTTGTACTTCCCTGGCTAGCTAAAAACAAGTTGATTACATTTTTAATAAGTCTTCACTCAATAGGACTTATAAATGAAATAATACAGACATTTAACACGATTGCTTGTGATATTGTTTTGCATTCATAGATAAAATTTTAGTAAACTATTTGGTGTCATTAATAATCTTGGACAGCAATGTTTTATTTTTTAGATATCTAAGCATTATAGTTTTAACACTACTGTTGCGAGTAATGTAAATTGTAAAGATAAATTGTCAATTGTAAAGATAAAAGTTTTGTGTTTCTTCAAGTAGAGATTGATTTATTTTCATTCTTAGAGTACAACAAGTAAGAAATAAAGGTTAAATTAAGAATATTTTCATAGGCCCCAAATACTTTTTAATGTGTTTCAGAAAATCATGAAAAATTCATGTTGGTACACAAATAGATTTTCTCTATCTGTCAATACCTATGCCTCAAATTTTCTTCATCTTTCAGTTAGCCTTATGGTCTTAAATTGTAGATGTAGGATTTGTCAATCCAATCTATCCAAATTCTTGTGGCAAACATTGTGAATCACTACTGATGTTTACCAAAATGAAAACAACTACTGTATTGACATCATAATAATTTGGAATAGTAGAATAGAAAGAGGAGAGAAAATAGCGTGGAGAGCATTGAGTTTTGGACCCAACAATACTGATTACTGGTTTTGTTGCCCTGAACAACTTAATTCTTCAGCATCCATCACAGGGATCAAATGGCATCATATAAGGATATGTGCTTTGGAAAATTTTGAAGTAGAGAGGAAATGTAAGGTGTCTATAGTATAATTAATAGAAGATGGACTTTTGACCCGTTAAGTCAAAGAAGTTTTGTTTGACTTAAGAAGGTCTAAAGACTAAAGAAGGTCTAGGGTCTTTGCATAAAATGCATTTCAAACAAATTATTATACCAAGAATGAAAACAATTTGTCATGTCATGTTTAACAACCAGCTAATGCAGTTTTCACTAGGGAAATTGCAATGTTTAGAATGCAGGTAACAAATGAATATTATTACAAAGGTAATTCCAAAACATTTCAGTTGACAATGATCCATAGATGACTAGCTTAGTTACTGACATTAGTTCTTTACAGCTTAGTAAACCTTTGCCACTTTGAGGCCCTTAGAGTGCATGTATGCCTATGAGTGTATCTGTGCCAACATGAGAAAAAAGTGTGATTTGGGATAGAAAGCAGGGAAATTAGGCATACAAGTCCCTCATCCATCTTGTAAACATGAGTCCTAGCAGCATGGAAAGTACATTAATTTTTACTCTTTGTATAAGTGTAAAAGGAACAAATATGTTTGGTCTGTGATGTAGTGATGTTTGCTACTCTACTGTAATTCGATGCTTACTGAAAAAGGGAGAAACTAGACGAAGAAAAGCACATTTCTTTCTTCTTATTTTGTGAGGATGAAATTGGACTTCCTCTTGGAAAGAAGTAGAATTGCTCTGCTGACAACATAATTTCAAACTGAAATTCCCCTGAAATATAAGAAAGGGGTTGTATCAAATGCAAAATTGTCATGCATGTGATAAGTGTTCTTTATAGAAAAGTGCTACATACTTCTGATAAATAAACCATGGGTTTTGTAGTGGTTCTCAATTGTAAGCTAAACAAAGTGGAATACTGCCAGAAGTGGGTAACATTCCAGGAGGATGTCAAAGTGTTTCATTAGCTGTTTGTATGTGTCTATTTTTGTTGCTTATCTGGATTTGCCACTTCCTCCTTTCTCTTGAGTTTGAAAACATTTTGAGAGCGAAATCCACTTTCCTTTTAACTCCCCCTGTTCTTTAGAATGATCTTATACATAGGATGCAGACTTCATAATGGTATTGATCAATTCTTCATTAATATGTCACCTTCATATTTTGAAGCCAACTCCTAAAATTGTCAAAATTTCAATGACTTTTATAATCACAAAGACTTCTACTTCTGTCAGTACAGCAGAACACAAAGATTCTCTCCCCATGTAGAGGATAGAATAATGTCCTCTGACATGCTTTCGGCTTTCAAGAGGGAGATAAGAAACATTCTTCCAAGGAGGGTGTGGAGTGAGGAACAAAAAGAGCAAGAAAACAACTTCAAGCTGGATTTTGGGGTCCTAAATGGGAGTCACCTGTAGAAGTTATCCTGAGCATGGAGTTGAGCAACAGCTACGCCTTTAAGCTGATGAACCTTGTGCCTGCACCAATGTGGTAAAGTAGAGCCTGTAATTGAGTCAAGACCCTCAAGAAGGAATGTGGTGGTTTTAGGTTGGTAGGCTCCTTTGGCAGTTTTCAGAGGCAGACACAAATCCTCTCTAGAGAAAAGCCTCCCCTATTCGGGCCTACTGGCTTCCTCAGATTAAGCTCAAGCAATTAATTAAAGAAAACCAAGGTCACTAAGACCACAAGGAAGTAACCACTATGGATAAGAGTCAGCAGAAACAAAATATATAGACCTCCAAAGACTAAAGATGTTGCAGTTGTCAGAAACAGAATATAGAATAGCTCTGTTTGAAATATTTTAAAAGATAGATAATAGACTGATCTTGAAAGAAAAATAATGATCAAAGTCAAAGCTCAATGGTTAGATTACTACAAATGAGAGTAGTAATAAGATTGAAGATATATGTGAGCAAATTGCCTAGGATGCCACACAGGAAAGGAAAATGAGGAATATGAAAGAGAAATTAAGAAAACTGGAGGATACAATGAGAAGATCTAATATCTATTCAGAGCCCAAAGAGTAGAGAGTAAAGTGATGAATATTTCAGAATTTTTTTTAGGATGATTAGAAGGCACACAGCAAAATATATCCCAAATTGAATAAATGAATAAATAGAAATCTATACCTAGGCCCGGCATGGTAATATTATAGAATACCAGAGACAAGATGATAACCTAATAGCAGCCAGAAAGAAAATGTACCTATGAAGGAATGCTAATTTGACCAACAGCACATAAAATCAATAGCAATCACAGAGAATTTCTACAAGTTCCATCACCACATCTATCTATTAGCATCTGTGTCTTCAAATGCTATCTTTTCTCCTTTTGTTATATACAGAATTTCCATACTTCTAGCTCATACCAACCTCTTCATTTCTTTACTAGATGCCTCAGTTGTTGACCATCTAAGGACATTACTCATACAGTTAAATCACTCTCCTTTTCCCTCTCCTGTTTCTTTGTCTCTGTTACTTATATTAACAAAATCTTCCTCTATGACATTTTTCCCATCAGCATTTAAATATTATGTTATTTCTCCTAAAATTGAAACACAAGAAGCCTCTCGAGCCCATTTCTGCCTCTAGCTACCACTTCATTTTCTTCTTTTTTTTATAGCAAAACTTTCCATTTTCTATTGGACATGCTCCAAACAGGCTTTTTGTCCAATGATGTCATCAAAATTGCTCTTGTTAGAGTTACCAGAACAACGCTCAAAACATTAATACCATTTGTTCGCACTTCTAATTTTACTTGTTCTATCAGTAGCATTTGACACAGATGGTTACTCATTTCTCCTGGAAACACTGTTCACTTGGTTTCCAAGATGCCCTCTCTCTGCTACCCCTGAACTCTGGTCCCTCTTATTTTTTGTCCCCTTGGTCAGTTCCTTCTTGTCCACCAAGCTCCTAACCTTTATATCTTTCTCTTTCCTTGACCTAATTCACTCTTCTCTGTATATTCACTCTCTCCCAGATCTTATCTAGATAAGATTTCTTCTTTGGACTCCACACTAATCATTGCATTGTCTATTTAGTATCTCCGCTTGTGGAGACCCTTCAAGCTACTAGTCTAAAACCAGGCTTCTGATCTTTTCACACCTTCTCCTCCCATGGTCTTTCCCATTGTAGTGAATCACTTCATTCTTCTCATTACAGAAGCCAACTTCTACTGTTGTCCTTGTCAAGGACATCAACATCACTTCTGACTTCTAATACTGAAATCAACTCCTTCCTTAGTCTACTTTCAACACAGCATTCAAAGAATAAGTCAGATCATGTCACTGCTTGTACAGCTTACCCTCTTACCTCCTTCAGTTCTTTATTCAGATGCTATCTTCTTCTAAGACCTTTCCAGGTCTCCCTATTTAATATTGTAAACTAGGATTTAGCAAACTTGTTGTAGCAGACCAGATGGTAAATATTTTAGGTTTTGCAGCCATGAGGACTCTTATCTCAACTACTAAGCTGTGCCATTGTACCATGAAAGCAGCCATAGCCAACACATACATGATAGAGTGTGGCTATGTTCCAATAAAACTTTATTTATAGACATTGAAATTTGAATTTTATCTAATTTTTATGTGCCATGGTGGAATTTTATTCTTTTTGAGTGCTTCCAACCATTTAAAAATTTGTAAATGGGCCAGTAGCAGGCCAGATATAACCCACAGAGTGTAGTTTGTTGAAGTCTCACCTCACATACATTCCTTAAACCCTTTCTTTGCTGTATTTTATACTCTGTCATGTATCACAATATAATATACTATATATTTTATTTATTTTTTGTGTTTATGTATCTCTTCATATATAGCTTATGAAGAGAATACAAACTCCATGAGTCCTGGTATTTTTAACTTTTGTTTACTGCTGAATTCCCAATGTAGGTACTCAATAATTAAATGAATGACTGAATGAAGAAATTATATTTTAAAAGGAAGTAAACAAATTTGTCTATAATGGAGGAGATAATTGAAGAACTCAAATTTATTTTAGAAATTATAGTCAGAGATAAGAGAACAGAAATTATTTTAACTATTTGCAGCTTACAAAAAGTTGCAGTGACTCATTAAAAATTTTATTATTTCAATGTTATTAATCTTCTTTTCATCCTCTAAATCACATTTATTTAACAGCTAGTCAGCAAGAGAGATTTTAATTCATTGATCCTCCTTTTTTGGGGATGGCCATGCTTCCTGTCTTTCACTGGTTTTCCAGGATCTGGTATTCAATAAATGTATAGATTAGGCACCTGCTTCTCTACTGGAAACTCCCCTTTCACATGGCCACTGTAAGGGATCATGCTCACTCGGCATCCAGGACTTAATTTTCAGTTATAAATTGCCTTTGTAATTACCATTTAATTCTTACTTCCCTTGGACGAATCAAAGAAGTTAACAAAGTTCTTAAACGTCTGTCTTTGACTGAAGTAAATACAAGCATTAAATTATAGGCATTAGAGCATAGCTTAATTTCTGTGAGCCATTTCAACACACTGAATTTCAATTTAATTATTATATGTAATGGACATTAAACATTTGAGACAAATGGTCTACAGTTTAATTAGTTAGTCAAGTATGCATAACATACTGTGCTCTAAGAATAACCAATATGTAATAGCAGAAAAACATATTGCCTCTGGTTCTTTCACAAATGAATTGAAAAGATTTGCCTTTTCTAATACTTCTAGAGAAGTCCTTTTTGTTTGGCTTGTTCAGACGTGAATTATAGGTAGAGGCGATATGTGGCCAACTTTTCCTGTAGTCAAATATAAGATCACTATTTGAGGTCGTGGCATTGCCAATACAAACATGTTTTTTGAGTAGGTAAAAATGTATTACTTTGTGATTTTGTAAACATGTTTGCCATTTACCACATAATCGTTACGGTTCCTTACCTCAGTATTGAAGATGAGTCTAAGAGAAGCCTGCGTTAGCATATGAAAATTTAATCACTGGGTCCAAAATAATTTATTTTCTTCTATTTTCCTTTTTAAACCACTTGGGTTGTTATTTGTGATATATGGGTGAAGAAGTGTCCAATAAATATATTTGAGGCCAGCAGCTTTTGGACTCTGTGTCTGGGTGATTGCTTTATTGATTGCTTGCTGTTTGCTTGCTTGCTTCCTTGTTTTATTTTAACAGGTTAGACCAAGGAAGAGAGGCAAGAAAGTAAGGATATAGCATTTTCAGAAGTAGAGAGAAGAGGTAAAACATTGGTAGAGTAGGTAAAGGCAATATAAAATCTGCATTATATATGGTCTTGGAAGCTATTCTGCAAACAAATGTCATCAAGCCAGTCTTTAAAACATTCTTATAGATATAAAAATGTGATTACTACAGGCTTTGAGTTAGGTTATTGACACAGTCTGAATATGGTGGTTTCAGATAGATACATTTCAGAAATATAACCAAAATGTGCAATTGAATGTAGAGATTTTGAGTCTGATATGTGAGCCTATGTGAGGGGCAGTTCTGCCACTAAACCTCTCTTGATTTTCCATGAGTTTAGATATTTGCAAGCCATGTGTATTTTTACATTTTCAGCAGGTGTGACACTGGCAAGTATAATGGCTTGGAGTATAGCATGGTTTTACCTTGATTGGTGTGTCCTGATGGAATATTTTCTAAAATGATGTGCGGAGACCTTGCATCATTATTTTTCCAAGCATGTATCAACAAAGTCTTGGCCTTATAAAAGTGCAAATAAAATGCCATGCATTGGACAGTGTGTTTACATTTTATTTTTAGTCCTTGGAAAGATTTCTAGTTTCTGGAAGAATTGCTTTGCTGCTCCTGCTTGTTAGTTTTGACCTGGTCATCCTAACTCAGAGCATTTACAAAACTTTCCAGTTGTTGCTTTCAGGAAGCCTGTGGTGAATTCTCTCAGTGAAACACGTTTGTTCATTCTGTGGGTGGACAGTGGCTGCCATCTAATGTGATGTTGATAAGTGATTGCTCTGATTGACACTGTCACTATTCGATTAATCCTGCTTATTCATATCATGGTACCCATCTGCTTTGGGAAAACAAAGTCTTTACAGTGTGTATATCTAACCTAAATTTTATTTTAAGCAATTGCTTTCAGGTCTCTGACATGCTCATTTATATAATTTATAAAATGAATCTTTTTCAATAAGTTCTATTCAGGAACAAATCGATCATTTCTAAAATATGCAAACTAGTATCTCTAACTGAGCTCCATCAAATCAAAGCTATTTATTGACAAACATATAAGTCAATTGGAAAAACAGTGTACATAGATTTAAAATTACTTCCCAAATTTGATTGTCATGGCTTCTGATGAGTTTTACTCCAGTCTAATTTTGATTTTTTCATGTAGTATACCTATTCCTCTTGCTGTATTGCATTTTTTATCAGATTATCAATTTGCATAGCAAAACATACCAGCTCCCTCCCCAAATAGCTCTCTTCTTCTATTTTCCACATGACAATTGAGTTCTTAAATATTATAAGCCCAAATATCAGCTTCATGTATCTCTTGAAATACATTTTAATAACATGATTATTCCAGTGACATGTTTCAACTCATTGGAATGAGCAATCATTTTATTAAATATATTCAAACTCATGCTTCACACATACACACTTGGATGGTCTGTACAGCTGGAAATCCTTCTGTGTAATATGATTATGATTGCGAAAGCATGCTTATGTTCCTCCCTTCCCTTCATGCTGAAAATAAATGAATAGAGTGTAGACTGAATTATGTTGCTTAAATCATATTTGGACTAGAAACAGGAAAATAAAAGAAAAGAAATGATGATGCAGGTTTTTGTAGAAGTTATCTAGATAGGAAGGGCAAAAAGCTATGGATGTTTTAGAGATATAGATGATGTTTGTCATGCAGATTCTTTTCTAAACTTTTTTCCTTCAGTGTTTTCAACCTTCAATAAATTCTACCTGTTTTTATTTTTCTAATCTGTATGCATTTTAAGTCACCACATATTTTCTTATGTAGAACTTTAATAGTTTTACTGCAAATTGTGAGCTATGTGCTTATTTCAAATCACAAATAAAATAGCATTGCATTTTATAAAAGCTATGAGTGAAAAGTAGATGATCCAGATCTAGGTTTTCCATTTGGGTTATGTGAGAGATGTTCTTGTGAAACTAAGGACATCGAGAAAATTTATCTTTGAAATAAGATCATCTCAATGAAGAATTATTTTTTAGGTCATATTCTTAATTGAGTAGATATACTTTCTGTTAGAAATAACCACCACCTTTGAAATGACTCTGTTGCTGTCAGCGTTTGCTTTAACCACAACTTTTGGCATTTTGATTGCTGTAGAAATGAATAGCACTCCACATTGTGGTACTTGCACCCATCATAAAAGGTAAATGAACGTTCTCATAACACCAACTGGGATGGGGCAGATGTAGGAAGGGAGACTGAGCACATGGGATAAACTGTTTCATTGACAAATTGAAACTACTCCCTTAATACAGTGTTGTGTCTTGCTTGTCACCTATATCTGTTTTGTTTTATTCAAAGCTATTTCAAAAACACAAATACTGTTTTGAAACAGAGAATCAAAATAACTTATTTCTATTATCTATCAGAGTTTGCCTTGCCATTGCTAGATTTCCTGTGTTGTTTTCCCATACTGTATGTACAGTTTGGTAAATCATTTTTACAGAGGTACTTTATTCAAAATATGACTATAGTGAACATATGACTATAAAGAACTATCATTTCTAATTTGGGAGCATTGCATTGCTTGTGGGTTTTTGTTTCATCATAGAATTTGTGAAAGATCATTTGTTTATTCATACTTTATTTTTTATAAGATTTTTTTTCAATTTTTGGTTTGGTCTCAAAGGGGTTAATATCATGGTATCACTATTGATATTTAAATCTCAAACTAATTGAAATCCACTCTTCTTTATTAGGGCTTCTCTCCACCATTAGCTCTACTCTCAGTACTTTGCTAAAAATGCTTTTAAAAAGTAATAAATTGACTTTTATATGACCCACCAAAATTTAAAAGGTATTTCGAAAGATTATACTCTTTTTGGAAGAATAAAGACTTGAAGCAACCTGATAATCGTTTTTTCTAATAGCTTCACACCCATAAGGAAATAGTCATCCCTCAGGTCATTCTAACATCCTCTCTGCATACACGTCTGAGTCTTCTTTGCAGTAGAAGAATTTGTATTCACATGTTGGATTAAACCTCTTCGAGGGCAGTGAATCTTCATCTGTGGTGCTTAGGACAATGCATGATTGATACTTTCACTTACCTCATAAGTCTGAGGAACATAAATGAGATAATGTGTAGCTTCTAATAGTTTGTGGTAAATGCCAAGTGTGCAATTAAAGTTAGCTACAGCCACATACACTTTAAAAATATACACTGTTCTTGTTCACCACTTATCTAGAGAATTTGGTAGCAACCTTGACATATAATAGGTGCTTAATAAATATTTGTTAAGTTACATTGAGATTGGGCTAGAATTTACCTCTTCTAGGGCAGCTCTTTCTGCTAATCTTTTTGCTAAACCATACATGTTTTTTTTTTCTTTCAGCAAGTATTTATTGAAAGTTTCTTTCATATACCAGTATCTAGCACTAGCACTATAAAGACAGTGAAAATAAATTCACTGTCTGTCTCACCTTCCAGCAAAGAAGACAGACACTTAAAACAAGTGGATATAATTCATTGTGGTATAAGTTTTGCAATCAATGTTTGTAGACAGTATTATGGGAACATAGAGAAGTAAGCTATGAATCAGAGATGGCTAAACTCATTTTAAAAATGAGAAGTTTGTTGAACAGAGAATGGAAGAAGATCTTTGTCATAAAAGCACTCTGATAAGAAATGAATGCTTGAAATATCACATGGGAGAATTAGAAGCTTCACATGGCTCATGTAGAAGTATACTGGACCTTATTTTGGATGCCAAGGTGTAAAGGGTTTCTTAGTACTGGGCTGAAGAGTCTGGATTCCTTTCTTTAGACACAGGTATGTAAGAAAGAAATTTGGTCAGATGGAAAATGGGTTGGAGTAAGGAAGAAATTGAAGTGGGGAGAAGAATAGGAGGCTGATAGAATTTAGGAATGAGGTGAGATGTTAACTAGGCATTGCCAGTAGAAAATGGAGGGTGGTAAAGAGAGGGAGAATATGAAATATATTGTTCATCTTAAATTTTCTTACTGTCCTTGAGTAAAGGAACTAAGAAGAAAGCCAGAAGGCAAGGGAATCCGGATAAAGAAAGAGAAGCAGGCCATAAAGAAAAGCCTGTTCTGTGTGCTAGCTAGCTAAGAGCCGCCATCCTTCTCCCACATAATATAGTCCATGATTCCCCACATTTACTGTGAGATATTTTTGTGGATCTTGTGGCCCCTATCTACAGCCCACCCTCTGGCTGTCCAGATTTCTATCATCATCCTCTCACCCACATTGAAAGTGAGCCTATATCAGGGATCTTTCATTTTGTATATCAGAGATTGTTCATCTTAGAAACAGTGGTTATATGATTGTCAGTCTTGGGAAAGTTACTCTGACCAGGAAAACACCAGGCCAGGCAATCCTGTTTCGGGGCTGTTTTGAGATAGTGGCAGCTCTGTGTAAGTACCTTTCAAATATCACTGTGTAGGTGACAACCCTTGCAAAATTTATTCTTTCCAAATGTTAAAGAAGAGATGGATCACTGAAGAGAAAATATAAGAAGCTATTAAATGTATGAAAATGTTACTAAACTCTATAGTAATTAAGAAAAAGAAAGTAAGCACAGAATAACATACTATTTTACAACTTGCAATATGTAAAACTTAAAGTCAGACAGTACTAAGTATTATTAAGGATATGGAATAAAGAGACCCCTGCCACATGTTGATGTAGATGCATTTTGATGCAACCACAGAGAGCAATTAGACAATATCTGACAAAGTCAAAAATCCCCAATGATCTAGCAATTCCACTCTCTATGTCGATCCTTAAGAAAATTGTAGTCATTCAATGGAACTCATGCGAAAGAACTAAATGTTGCATATATCAACATGGATATTATCGATGAGCAAAACTTTAAGTTCAAAAAAAAATTCAGGTTCCAGTTGCATGTTTGGCAGGATGGCATCTCGTGAAAGATAATGACAAATTTATAAACCTAAATCTTATGAATGTATAATATTATGGATTTGTTATAGGTACACAAAAAATAAAACTGTGAAATATACACTGGACTTATAAATACCAACTTCAGAATAGTCCTTTTCTTAGGAGGATGGGAGAATTTAGGAATATTTGGGAGCTTTAACTGTCCTTATAAGTTTTAATCTGTCACTTGTCTATTAGTTCTGCTACCCATTCATTTTTTCTTCTTTTCCATCAAAATAATTTTATTTAAATAATACAAGAAAAAATGATTAGAGCTGAAACCAAGTTGAGAGAAAGGGACAGAGTTTGAGAGATTTGGGGTTAAGTTGCCAAGACTTAACAATTGGATATATGTATATTTGTGTGTATGTATGAAGGCAAGGAATCAAGGATAATTTAATCAGGTTTCTAGCTTGACATTGGACCATTGAGACAAAGGAAGAGGAGTGAATTTGGAACAGAGAAATAGGTATCTATGTTTGTCTCAGTCCATATTATATATTTTTTCAAAAGCCTGAGAGATGATCTTAACTTTTTCAGTAATCATTTATTATATATCTGCCATGTACAAGGCACAATCAATATAAAGAGAACCCTTAATTTTCTGCATAAATACTCTATTTAGGAATATTTTTCTTTAAAGTCTATACCATTAATTTTTAAGCATCATAGTACAGTTGCTCCTCCAGTAAATTCAATTGGGTAAGCAGTTTCAGCTGAATACAGTTGAATGGAAGTATGTAGCCTTCATCAAGTTATTTAGTAACTATTTGTAAAAGAGTGAGACTCATTAAAAATATCACATATTTTTCATATTCAGAAGGGAATATATTTGCAATTTATATTTAGAAGATAAATTAAAGGTAGTTATTGTGAAAACATCCCCAATATATGTAGTGCATTAATTAATAGCTGGGTAAGACTAACTTAAGACATTCTTTCCTAAAAGTTAATTAGTTCATACTACAGTAAAGGTACAACTATATGGATAATTTCAGCAAAACTTTAAATAGAAATAAATATTTTTATAAAATTAGAAATATTGATGTATTATCTTGGTCCACCTTTTTCATACCTTGTCTCTTGATTTGCCTTCATGAAAGGGAATGGTCACAAGCACCAGTGTGTGGCAGAGAACCCAGTTACTGTGTGGGTGCCAGACTCCTGCTTAGTCAGAACATTTCAACCAAGCTTTTGTTTTTCTAGGCCCCACCCAAATCCTTTGTTCAAAGTTCTACAGTTTAGTCCTGTTTCCAATAGAAACATGAGCTCCCAATCCGAAATCTCTGTATGGTCTCACTATTTCTCCTCCATAGATTTCTTTCCAAGACTATATAACAGACAAAGGGCCAGGTCAATGACTTTGTCTTCCAATCCTGTGTGCTCAGGAGACCCTTTAAGTTCAGCTGGGATTCTTGGGCCCGTCAAGGGCATTAGACAAGGATCAGGCCTTCGTTATCTTGCCTATGCTCTTTCACACCCCAATATACATCTATTATTTTAGTTTTGCATATGTCCTCCAACGTCGAAGAAATAAGCCAAAGATCACAGTAAAGTAACAATAAAGGCATAATTCTCTAGAGACTTGAAAAAGACGTCATTTGTTGCCTCAGTATGGCTCCAGTCAGCCTCTTTGATGTAAAGCATCTGTTCTCTTCAAGGAAACAAGAAAGGTCTGGTTCTCCTTTCTAGTCTGTGAAGTAGGAGGTGGTGTCATTTGTTGTATGGAGCCACAATCCCTGTGTTACTAGATTGCAAGCTACCGACTGCCTTTGTTAACATGCTGAAAATATCATCGGCTGTCTTCAATAAAAGAGGATGTGTGTGAGAGAAGACATCAACAGTTGTAGTTGGGTTTCTGTTCCCCAGCCTATGAGTCATGGCTGGCAAGCGGCAATGACACCCAATAAGTAATCAGACAACTAGTCACCTGGACTTCTTGAATTTCAGTTATAGCCAGATAATGTTTAAGTCTGTTTAGGAAAATTTCCATGCTCTTATTTGATTATGGAAAGACTTTTTATTACCTCTTCTTCTGTCTAACAATATTTAGTCATTTATGGCTCTGTTAATAGTTTCATTTGAACACTTACTACCCTCAATAATTGCCGTGGCCAAGAGAAGAATATCATTTTATGAAAGGATAGACATTTGATCTGATATATTTTGTTCTATAGGAACTTCATTCTCTTATAAGAAACTTCATTTTAAAAGCTATAAAATGATATAATCCAGGATCTGGAATAACCTCTGGAACAATGCTTCTCAAATTTTAATGAGCATACAAAGCACCTGGGGATCTTGTTAAAATTCAGATTCTGATTCAATAGGTGGCACCTGAAATCCTGTAATGCTCTCAAGTTCCTAAGTGAAGCTGATGCCGCTCCCCTAGCTACAGTTTTGGTAGCAAGGCTAGACAACCTGAAGGCATTCAGTCCAATGGGCATTCACTAAGCTACCCACGTGATTGCTGTGGGGGGAGACATGACAGGCTTAAAAGATAAAGCCTATGTCTTTGAAGAGAGAAAACAACCATATCAGAAGAAAGTAGTCTATATCCAGTTTTATTCATAAATTTTTAATAAACACAATAAAATTATTTGTCAAAGTAATTATTGATACTTTCAAAGCAGTTTCTTAAGGCAATGGTATATATGTCACATTCGAAGCATGTCAGTGTATGTAAATTGCTTCAGTTTCCATTCATGCAAATAGAAGCTATAGTGGTGTTTTAATAAGCATTACTTCATGTATGTTCATTGATTTTTACGACTATTTTTACTTTATTAAAACAGAGACATTCAAACCAAAATGATTCCTCTGAAAATAGAAATCTATAGTTGCTTTAAAATATTCAGTGATGTTCTTAAATATGCATATTTTCAGTTTACTTGGATTTTATTCTTTAGGGAACACAATTAATATATATGAGCTTGCATGGGATCTGTTATTACAAATTAATTTCATAATCCATTTTTAAATTATTTTTGTTCAACGAGTAACAAATTAGTATAAATAATGAAAAATTAAAGTTATTCTAAACACCATTATAATTTGCATTCAGACTTATTTTGATAACAGATTTAACTTCTTAGCTTTATTCTTTTTAAGAATAATATTAACTTTTTTTTTTTCATCGTTTGATGAAGCGAGGTGACTCAAAAGTATTCCAAGGACAGAAGAACCCAGGCTGTAATTTAGTAATAATAGTAAAGCTTATTCATGTGGCTTGGTATATTTCATCACCTATTTTCACATCCATATCTTCCAGGTTTAACCTAAGAAAGGCTACAATGCTAGTAGAGGTAAAGCCAATTCACAAATCCTCAGCATTTGGGTTCAGTATTTGTTCAGGCACACTGACAAGAAGATGCCGTTTTGTGTTTTGGGGATAATGAGGGGATGGAAAGCAAAAAAGAAAAGGAAAAAGACAGTAATTTTGTATTCTTGTATAATATCAACAACTCCAAGAAGCAAGTATTGTTATCATTCCATTTCTAGAAGAAACTGAGGTCTCAAATGCTCACTCAACTTGTCCAAGTGCACACATTTCTGGGGCGGAGCTGGCATTGGAACCTAGGCAGTGTGACTCTGTAACCTCTAAGTGCTTTTAATAATTCCCTTAAATTGCAATTATAGTTAGGTACAGATGCTTTAAAAAAAAGTGATTAAGAAATAACTATCCAGAACAATCTGGTTTCTCTCAGCTCTGTCACTGGGCCTCTTCTATATCTGGTGAGTAAAGAGTGGTCTTTCCTCCCCATTTCCTCCCTTCCTACTCAGGATAGGAAGAAGTCTGAACATTTTATCTATTTAGAATTTCTAGTAATTCAAGTTGTGAATACACTTCACCATTAGTTTAATAGCTGTTTAGTGAGAGTTGTGCTAAACTCTGTGAGGAAACATTCAGAAACTTGTTTAGACATTAGATTCAAGATAATAATGGGTGGTGTGATAACAAAGTTCTCTTAGGAAGACAGAGCAAGTGGCATTATTTTAGATTTCCAATGTCGAGCTATTCACTGCACATGTCATTTAGAGCTATCTTATTTGGATCGGTGTTTAAAATTCGATATTGACCATCTGTATTTTTCTTGATAAGTGTGGAGTGATGCAAGAAAAATACAGATGGTCAATATCGAATTTTAATGTCAGAAATAGCTTATATTTGCAACTTTGTTTTTGGAAAAGAAAAAAAAGATGTAGAAAAGTTGGAGAATAATTCCAATAGTAGAGAACTTAAGAGAATTTTGGAATACATCCAGAAACATACTTTCTAACCATTGAAATAAAAAATTATAAAGTATGTATAGCAACATAAAAATCACAAACATGCATGTGCTACAGCTCATGAAAAATAAGACAAGAAAAATGAACTTGAAATTTGTATAGTATCTACTATGTGCATGTACTGTGCTACATTTATTTTCTCATATCTTTCTAACATGTAAAAGTGTTGGTGTTATTTCAATATTTCATAAATGAAAGAATTGGGGCACAGATATGTTAGGAGATGTCACCAGAGTCACAGTGGTCGAGCAAGAACTCAAATCCAGATCTCTTAAAGTCTAAATCTAATCATCTTTTCCCAGTTGGTTTATTCTGAACTGTTCAACCCTCACCCCGGCATTGTTTTGGTCAACTATAATTGTTTTTAGAGTAGAGAGTGAAGTCACATGAATTCAGTTGAAAAATGCATGCATTGTGAAAGTACTAAAGCATAAAAATAATTGTGAATTATTTTAGGCTGTATCAGAGAGTTGCCAGGAGAATTAACAGTTGACACCATCTGTAAAATGAAAACATAATCATAGCATAAACACTTTGTATTATCTGATATTTGAAATATGCCAAAATATTAGCTGCTCTATGTTAGCCAGAAGTTCTAGGGATGAGACAAGAGTAGAACAGCCCTTATTTGTAGATAGCAGCAAAATATTTTCTCTCTTGGGAAGGAATTTTGTTGTTGGTAACTAATGTCTGAAAATTTGGAGATGGAACTCCTGTATTAAGCTAGTGCTACATAACACACACACACACACACACACCACACACACACATTAACTTTGCCTTTTTACAAGATAACTATATTGCAGTTAACACACGTTATAGTAAAATCAATGTTTGAAAATTATCTTACTTTTAAATAAAAAACTTATAAAAGTTACTTTTTCAGTGCCATATTTTATGTATTTTAATGTGTTTTTGCTACATTTATAGTAAACATTCACCATTAGAAGTTTATTTTTAAAAAATGACTCAACAAGGACTTTGTCTTATTAAACTACTTGGTTAGATTTGGAAAGGACTTTAGTAGTTGCATTCGAAAAATTTTTTTCTGAGTGTTTACCCTGAAAACATCAAAAAAAATTATACTTTGTTTGTTTGCTTATTTTATTTATGTTTGCAGAAATGGCATGGAATATTGCTAAGATGGGGAACAAAAAGTGGATAGATATAGATTTGTCAACTTTTCCCACTTAATGTTTTATTTCTTGCTATTGAGTTAAAAAAAAGGTTTAGTTCTTTCAATTTGAAATTGTGTCACTTTTGAATTTTTTTCTCAGGAAAGTACAATCTGACTAGATTACTAGGTCTCATACGTAACCTATACTTTCTCATTAAAGAAGAAAACTATTTCTCTAGTTGCTTGCCCTATTTAAGGTACAAAGTACACAGCAGCTGTTTGAAAATGTTTTTTTTCCTTCTTAGTTATCTTTGTCTGTTAGTATAAATTGCTAAATTGCTTCCATAACATGCTTCCAGCCATAAGGGAATCATTTGAGTAAGTGGATGAAGATTTTTGTCTCCCATGAAAGAAAGCTTGTAATAGCCTTTTAATCATTTTCCTTCCCTCTCTGGTCCCAGTATCCGGCTGCTCTCATGAACCTGGGAGCCATTCTGCACCTCAATGGCCGACTCCAGAAGGCAGAGGCCAACTACCTGCGGGCGCTACAGCTCAAGCCGGATGATGTCATCACACAGTCCAACCTTCGCAAGCTCTGGAACATCATGGAAAAGCAAGGCTTAAAGACTTCCAAGACCTGACACAGGAAGACAGTACCTTGTCCTCCTCCAGATTTTAAAGTTGGCTTCATTAACAAACAGAACTTCCCAGCAGTGCTATGACAAGAGCTAGTTTGAACCTCACAACCAGGACTGAGGTCACCCAGGTCACTGCCACTTCTGGGAGTATCCACCTTGTTGTTGGCACAGCCCTTAACACCAAAAAAGGGAGGGGGGACATTGGAAACCTCCTGATATATGTAATTGTTACCGAAAGAACTAAACCGGAGCACTTAAAACAGGATCTTTTGGCATTCTTAAAGAGGCAATGGGATCTAAGTTTAAAATTTTGTTCATTTTTGAAAGCTAATTTAGAAATTATATTGTTCCTTAAACACTGTGAGAGGAAGTCAGAATACCCACTCAGCCACCGTAAACTATTAAGGTCAAGTGTTCACAGGGAGTGATCAAAGAGTAGTGTGAGTCCTAGTGAGCTGACCGGTTGTCCTGACGCTGCTGTCTTCCCTCTCTGGGACAGCCTGCTTATCTGAAACTTAGAAAACTTTTTTATTTTTTTTTAAATATTGTGTCAGGATCTGTCATAATCTACAGTGGTTTCCTGACTATGCACATAATGTTTTATGATTTGGATGTCAGTCTTCATTCTTTTGGGCATCATTTGTTTTTCATGTTCTGAAAAGGATATGCAGAGTAGAGCAAACCACATTTCATACTAGTGTGGTAGGAGGGGTTGGAGAGGGTTCATATGTGTTAGGCAGGCATTTTTTACTTTAATGTCAACAACATTTTCCCCAAAACTGCCTAGGAGAATTTATTGTATCCTTAGGCTTTTGAACTTGCCTTTTAAAATGGCTATTCCTGATTAATGCATATGCTTATATAAGGATTATATCAAAAGAGAACTTAAAAGTGTTCTAGTCCCAATACCTAATGAGCAGCTATTAGACAAAAGCGAAGGTACTTTGTGCTTTGCAGATGTTACCGGTTGAAAACTCATGTCTGCTCAAAGGAGTGTATAGTGATGGTTGCCAATGATTTTATGTTTTGGAAAAAGTTGCTATGAAATGCTAATCACTTTCTAATAGGTACCTAAGCAACAATGCAGATAAGTTTTAAGGAATTGTTTTAATCATATTTTTCGTATTTTGCTCTTCCCAAAAGACATAAAAAATGACTTCTTATTTTTAGCTGGAGTAGAGTGTAGCATTAGCCTGCGTGTTTCTAGGTCTTCTGCCAAGTGCTTTGCACAATTGAAAACCATTTTTCACTAGCGAATTTGGTATTTTGTTTCATTACTTATTAGTAACCACTTCAATGGTCATTTCACAAGTAAGACTTTAAAAAAAAAGTAGAGAACATTTATTGAACACTTTTAGACTTGCAGTCAAATCTTGTACTAAAAATTAACTTTGTAAAAATAACAGCCCACTATTAACTTCTTCATAAAGTAGCTGTACAATACTCTACATATTTATTTATTTATTATTCTATCATAGCAAAATAACAAACAAAACTTGACCCATTAAACCATATTTTTTGCAACTGAAAATTACACTCATACTCCATGATTATGTGGTCAGCATCCTCATTAAAGGAAAGATGATCATGCAAACACATCATGCTATGTTTCTTCTGTATGTTTTGTTTTTCTGCATATCAGAATAGAGTGGGATAAAGAATTTACAGTAGTGTTCCTATGATGTTAATGTTTTTGTAAGAAGGGCAAATGTAGTGAGAGTGATTTGCCGATGGCATTAATAAGAATATTATTTAGTTAACATTTCATTAAAGGGCCAAAAATTAAATTATATCAAAATCACTGTGTTCTCAGAATGATATTTAACATTTAACAACAACAAACCCATGGTCAAACCAAAAGTGTGGGTTGAAGTGTATTTTTCATCTTCTGCATTGGCAATTGCAAAAAAAAAATGAATAAGAAATTTAATATAAGGATATAGAGATGAATTCAGTGTCTAACATTTTAATTTATTTAAATAGTTATTGACCTATGATGACTTCCTAGTCTTAACACTTTATGTCTTTTTATTGTTATTCTTCCTTTCAAAACACTTGGTTCTTAATAGGTTCGCTGATTGCACAGTAGAGGCACTTCATGTTGACCCAGTTCCCAAGTAGCATTAATAATTGGGCCTGTGTCATAATATGCATGGATCTTTAATAACAAAATGTCCCTGACACCTTTCACTACAGGGCTGGGCTTATACCAACTAGGGGGGTGGGCTGGGGGGACTGTAGAACATGGTCAAAAATGTCTCCGCTCAGGGATTTATGGTGGATTACTGCAGACAGTGCTAAAAATATAGAGCACAAGACAAGTTTACTAAATTAAAATTTTATTTTTTGAGAAACTGTTATTTGTATAAATTATCAAGATTTGTAGGCTTTCCTTTTGTAGAAATAATTGTTTTATGTGCCAGAGAATTTCAATTTTGTTTTCAACAATAAAGCATTGATAACAAATATGTTGTATAAGCCGTTTTTAAATCTACAGCAACAACACTTACATTCTCTCAGATTTTAATAGAACGATGGGAAAGTTTTTAGAGGTAGAGATCAGAATCAAATAGAGACAGCAGCTAATGCATGAGCAACAATAATAATTACTCATCAGTCTTTAGTAGATGTAATAATAAGGGTCGCCAATACCATTAGATTTGCTGTTCAGAAAAGATGACATAGTTTTTTGTTTGTTTGTTTTGGTTTTGGGTTTGTTTTTTTTTTTTTGATGGACTGTAGAAAAGTGTTAGTAAATATCCAAGCAGGGCCAGTTCCCTGTTTTGTTGGGTGTTTGGTAAAAATGGCCATATTTAGAAGACCCTGATTTTTAGTTCTGGTCCTGGAGAAAAACACAGCTGTTTTCTTCTGCTGTGAGACAAGGGTGCAGCACATTCAGGGGTCAGTTGTAAGGAAATCTTGGGTACTAGACAAGGTGCAAACTAGCAGATAGAGAATGTCTTGTTCAAATTGTAATATTCTTGTTAAAATTGCTGTTATAAAATAGCATGACTATGTATTGCCTAATTTTGTAATTATAAGATAAAATTTAGCTATAAAACTTTTCTGCTAAACATACTCTGGATGTGTGAGGTTATGTTTCAGCATTACAGTTTAGGAAACCAGAACTCAGAGGTATGAAATAACTTGTTCTGGTCCCAAAACTAGCAACCAGGAAGCCTGTCCCCATCTTGTCCTATGCTTGTATGTCCTGTGTCACATAAGCACTCAGGCGCTAAACCTAAGCCTAGAGATGAGGTTTCTTATCTTCCTTGGCATTTCTCTAGCTATTGCATCTTCCACCAATCACATTCTCTACCTCTCTCACTATAGATGATCTGAAGATTGGAGGAGGTTGCTATGGTCTGAATGTTTATGTCCTCCCCCCAAAATCCGGATGTTGAAAACTTAATGCCTGTAAGTGATGGTATTAGGAAGTGGGGAAGAAGGGAAGTGATTAGGTCATGAGGGTGAAGACCTCGTGAATGGGATTAATGCCTTTATAAAAGGCCTCAGAGAACTCTTACTCCTTGCACCACATGAAGGTACAACAAGACGTCTGCAACCCAGAAGAAGGCCCTCACCTGACCATGCTGGCATCCTGATCTCAGACTTCCAATCTCCAGAACTGTAAGAAATAAATTCCTGTTGTCTATAAGCTACCCAATCTGTGGTATTTTATTACAGCAGCCTGAACAGACCAAGACAAAAGTAATACATGAAAAGCACATTAAAAATTTAGATTTCTGAAAGCCAAAATAAGTTCAGTGAGCATATAGCTGAACCCATTTACTTTCCACCTGAGGAACAAAAGGCCTCCAAATTAAATGATTTAACCAAGATCCCAAAACTTGTTAGTGGCAGTTACTCAATAGGCTATAGAAATGTCAGTTGGTAGGAGGTCTTGCTGTATGAAGTAATTGCATAATTGATTCCATTTTAAAATCAAAATATAGTTTTAACTTGCATCGAAGCACTAGACTCCAAACTAGTGAGGCAGGGACTAGGTCTTTCTTTTTTGGCACTTTCTCAAGTAGTACATTGTTGAGTAGGCAAACATAAAATACATGATAAATAAAAATTCTATGTATCATTTGCTCAAATCAACTTGCTATTTTTAAAAAAATCACTTTTTAAAAAGTTGAGATTTAGGGATTCGGTGACTCCATTTGATATTTTCACCTCAGTGATGACATAGTATACATTTTCACATAGTATACATTTCCCGTACAAAGAAAGGAAATGCATGTAAGTCTTGCTTAGTCTATTACAAGGAAAGAAACTGAGATTCTGTGGATAATTTAAGAATTATAATAATTCCGTTTCATTCATATGAACCTTTGGAATGTTATTTTTCACTTCATTTAATTTATTTTCAACACTAGAGAACTTACTTCCTACTATTTAAAACTCAACTGAGTTTAATGAAGGGGAATTGCTAGAAAACTTGGCTTAAACATTAAAACAGCCATATACTATAGAGAGAAAGCTGAAATGGCAGTACAATTGTGCTAATTGTTACACTTGGTTTTGCAGTAGAGAAAGAGATGCATGTATACCAGGACTTCGAGTTTTTGCTGTGTCTTTTTGGGTGGCCTTCCTTCAGGATGCAATCAGAGGCCTTTGGATTGGCTTTGATTCCATCTGCCACTTCACCATATACTGGCCTTTTGTTGTTGTTCCATGGAGATGAGATGTGTTCCCCACATCCCTCCTCCAGAGTACTTCTGAAATTTGAAGTTTTTGTTAACTTGAAATTTCTGTGAAGGTTTTTTTCTGAGTTTCCTAAAACATTCTCCTAACTTCTTACAACTGGCCCCTGATGTTATCGTGTTATTTGTCTACTTCAAAAGAGTGGCGAAAAGAGCTTTTGTTTAGCAAGAAAATCTTTGGCTCAAATGAGAAAGTTATGAATATGCAAAACAACTTGATGAGATTGAAGGGATTCAGAACAAGCCTCCAGAAGATGTGCTACTTTGGCATGTGGTTCATTTTAAGCTGAAAGTCAATCAAGACTCTGCGGGCTCAGGAAAAACTTCTGTCACTCCCTTAACTGGCTAGAAGGTTCTAAATTGGGGGTCTTGCCCATAATAAGAATTTTCACCAGAGATAACTTTTTATGACCTATCTATATGGCAGAGCAAACTTTTAATTAATGAATATCTGCTCTTATTGTCCTACAAATATCCCTCCTCCCTTTTGAAGCCACAAGGCACTTACCTCAATTCTTAGTATGCCATATATATCTCATTTTACCTTTCTGTCTCTGAACCGCTCATGCATGTGGGGTCTCTGACTCTGTCATGTATGTGGGGTTCCCATATGTATGTATGTAATTAAACTTCATTAATTGTCTAGTTAATTTGTCTCATGTATATTTAATTATTAGACAATCTGAAAGCATATAGAAGGGTAGAAGAAAATTTTTTCCTCCCTCATGAGGTCCTTGAAAAAATACCTATAGGAATCTAAGAAGTTAATATAATATTTAAAATGATATTTGGGAAATATTTCTGGAGCTTCCCAAAAGGAGAAAGTCAAAGTGGAAAAGGAAAAGATAGGCACTTGGGAAATTGACTGTTAATTGCCATTAATAATAATTCACTTTCTGTTGCAGAGGTGGAGGATTTGATTAGAATAATTTGAGACTGGTCCTTTTTAGTTGCCCAATAATCTGCCAAGATTGAGCCACTATGTTGTAGTGGAAAAATATGTGTGACAAGTAAAAGTGTGGACATTATAATCACAGGAGAGGCTAAAAATATCTTCAAACAATTTGAAATCTATACCAGAATTGGCTATCTATTCTAATCTGAAATATATTTAACTTTTTTTCCTACCTCCTTTGGATTTGACAGGAATATCACTCATCCAGACAAAGTTTCCAGCCATTCTCCAGTCAAATAGGGAGAATAGAGTTCTATATTTCCAGTAATAGCTTGAGACTTCTAGAAACACATTTTCTAATAATTTTCTATCATATATTTTTCTTTTTTATCCTAAAAGACTCAAAATAAAATAATTCCTCTGAGAACTTTCTCTTGGTAATATCGTTGAACAGCTAGAGACTATAATGAAAGATTAAAAAACACAGTATTGAGGGAGCAATCAAGTAATTTAATTGTTTCCAAAAATAATAAAAGAATCATAAAAGAATTAAAATGCTTACCTTTTCAGCTGGTTGCTCCTCTCATATAGCATAAAAGATTATTTGTTACCACAAAATCAGAACTGGGGAGGGAGAAAGGGGGTGAGTGGGCGTAAAGAAGTGATTACCTTTGATTTTAATGTGGGCCTTTTTTTCTAATCTCATTTAGTAACTAATGACTGTATTGACTCTAGTAAGAATTAGATTTTAATTCTGCAGACATAAGCTTATTAAATTACATAGAGCCAATTAATGATCTCAATAGGTTTTCATTTTAAAATTCTTTTTTTGTTATTTTAAATATGTCATTATACTTAATGTCTGGATATTTTATGTTTCCTTTGCAATAGGCTGCTTTTTCTCTACTGTTCCTTTGCCTGTACTTTATGATGATGACAATCTGAGAAATTTCACTGGAATTATGATGCTTCAAAGCATATTTTTAAAAATCTGTCTTATGCCATCAAATATTTAGATGTTACAAAATATTTCTATTAAAATTTAATTGAATAATTTTGTATTATGTAATATGGTAGAGTACGTCGATATTAAGGTTTTATTATATCCAATCGGGTTTAACCCACCTAGTTACTCTGTTGATAATATTTATAAAAAGTGAATATACCAGTAAAGACTATCTCTTTTTATGAAGTAAGTCAAGGAAATTTATTGGTTAATTTGTTTTTACTTATGCTTATAGAACTAATTATTATTTGTGCTTATATCTGTTCCAAAACTTTTTCTCTGTGAATGATGCTGAAGATGAATTAGTTGCTGCTGTTTCTCAAGTAACCACAAAGTGACCCTCATAGAAATCATAATCACAGCATCAGAGAACAAGAGGGAACATTGGATTTGCCCCCTCTGCACTTTAGAAATGGGGCAGTCAAATGACATAGCTAAGCTTACATGTTCACAGAGGATCCAATGTAGCAGATCCAATGTTGAAGTGCTAGCTGTAGGTTCCATGCTGCATGGTCCAATACAAGCCCAGAGTTGGTGAAAACATCTCTTCTTTGGAGTAGAAGGTAGACACAAAGGTTGCCAGGAAAGATTTGGTCGTGGATTCTTTATGGATTGCATACATGGAAGATATGACTACCTGAAATTCCTGTCTCACAAAATTTAATTTGGGTCTCTGGTTTTAAACCATAAACTCTTTATTTTAGAATAAATTTATGAATTATACCTTACCAAACACAGCTGGTCTAAGTAAACGTGGTATACAGAAGCATTAGGGTAGATTAAACCATTTCCAAAGATCCATTTCTGTCATGTGATGACTGCTTGGTTGTTGCTTCTGACCTGGCTATGACATGTTAATGGTCCAGTGTTCATCTGCCTACTGCAGCAGGTACAAGGTGGAAGATCCCAATAGACATGGCCAAATTGGATGTGCTCCTATGTGAAAAAAAATTGGCTAGCTTTTTTTTCCTTTATTTTACCTGAGGCTATTCTACGTAAAAGTTTTTCTGGAGCATACTAGCTAGATGAAAGCTTTTTATAGGCCAGAGAATAATTGTAAAATGTGAAATAGCATGTTATTTTCCTATTCCAATGTAACAATTGTAAATATATTTGTTACAACCTTTCACCAACCTTGTCCACCTCTCTCTAATATATATACACACACACTTATTATGTGGCTGAGAAGTCTACAACTAAACATGAATCTAAACACAGACGTCTATACATTTGATCCTCTGGAAAATGAAGTCATTATGAGGAATGAGGCGTAATTTAAAATGTTTCGATTAGTAAGGGAAATAAAGTGAGATCAAAGCTTTTGTTCTTAGGTGAGTGATTTAAATCCAGACAAGGCAAGAGTCAAAAGAAGATGAGGGCAGACATTTCTTAATATATTTTTATAAAAACTTTGGCTCATTTCTTTCACACTCACTGATATCTGTCACAATCAAACTGCCACTGTGATTCACTGAATCACTACTTTATATAGGTTACTTTCCTGTCCCAATTTTGGAAAAGAAACACCACTCAGATAAGGAGCTGATATGAGGAATATAGCTCTCCATTTTCAGGATAGGAGAAATTGCCAAATTGACCTTTAAATATCTTTGTTTAAATGCTATCATCCTGGAGATATTACCCTAATAATCAAACAGTACAGATTCTCTAATACAGGAAGCAGCACACTCAATAATTCTGTGCACTGATGAAAATGAGGTGACCACTGGAACACCCCAGTTACATCAGCTTTCTCCTTCGGCTCTAGCTCCTCAGGTGGCCTTGTATCCCATTACATGGCAACTACATTCAACTTGCTCCTTGGAATTTCAGGATAGTAGGAGCCCTCCCTCTGAATGAGCAGAGTTTTAATTATTTCATTCTTTCACACCTAAGAATTTGTTCCTGTTGTAATTATATTTCTTGCATGCAGAGCATTTTACAGTTTTCAAAAGGCTTTATAGTTTCTATATTTAGCTCTTTTAGACAATTCAGCAAATTAGTCAAGCGAAACATAAAATTACCTTCAAATCCTACTCCAGATGAGGATTCAGAAGCTCCTAGTAGCCATGTGACTCACCCAAGATCACATTCAGTACAAAAGCAGGTCTTTCTCCCTCCTAATCTCAGGATATATGGTCTAAACCTTAGGCAGGCAAGATGGGTATGGACACAACCAATACACTAGGGGAGTTCTACTTTTTAAAATTCTTTTAGTCTCTGAGGATCAGATATGATGGAAGAGCATTTCCATCTGAAAGACTCTCACTTAAAACTTGAAAGTGATTCCAATTGCATTTCTGCATGATAAGAAGTGAGGAAGAAAAAAAGGATTACTCAATTATAAGAATACATGGGCTTACAAAAATAATTTAGCTTTTGTCCAACTACCTTGTTATCTTTCTCTGTTGCTACTTTGGGTTTGGTATTAACTGCTTCTATTTAAAACGTGCCTATTGAAGCTTTCTCTTGCAATCCAGATGTCAGCTGTGTTCAGCCTGATGTTTGGCCTCCTCATCTTCTATGGGATGTTTGATGCTGTTGCCCAGTTGTTGTGACTACCCACCTCTCACTTCCTGGGGCTCTGAGCCCGCTTCTGCTGTTCTCTCTTGGCTTTTTCTTCTCTTTGCTCTGTGCTAGTCACCAGATACATAACACAGACTCTTTTCTGATTTCCCTACAAACCATTCACATTTGTATATATATAGACAGCTTTAAAGGTTTTAGGTGGCAGAGTGGATTTAATTGTATAACTGAAAATTGAATATTGAATATCCTTTTTCTTCACATTTCTCTAGCTACTACCCCACCCCACAAGTGAAATGTCTCATTGCTTACCTCTTCCACAGGCTTTATCCTCCTCAAGCAGTGCTCTCTTCTTGGCTCACCCCAGTGTCAAAACTCCTGTTACCTTCTTATGCAAAGGCCTCCAGGCCTGTCCTAGTATAAATAAAGCAGATTATCCAGGTGTTTTTCTAAAACAGGGTTTGAAAACTGGCAGTCTACAAGCTGAATTTAGCCACCTCGCATATTTTTAAAAACGTGAACAAATATTTAGGAATTTAGAGTTTTCCAAAACACAAAAAACAGAAACAAAAAAACTCACCGGGTTTCTGGCTTTTTGGAAATACAAAATATCTGGCAACCGGGGCAGTGGCTGCTTCATTTAGATAGGATTTCCCTCTTGTGTGTGTCACAGTCCTGCACAACTCCTACTTTGGTGTGGCATCTGGAGGCATTTGAGGACAATACTCACACATAATAAAGGCAGATCCTCCATTAACAGGTGACTCTGACATCTATTGTTAATATTTTTTTTCTCTACTACATGGTCTTATAAAAGGATATTGGAAATATTCAAAGATCATAATTACCTATAATTAAAAAAAATTTGAAAATTTCCATTATACCATTTCAAAAAGAATTGAGTTGTTTACACATTGTGGATATTATGAATAGTGTTGCTATAAACATTTGTGTACAAGTTTTTGTGTGAACACATTTTCAGTTCTTTTGGGTAGATACTTAAGAGTGGAATTGTAGAACCACAGGTAATTATACTTTTAATTTTTTGAGCAACTGCCAAACTGTCTTCCACAGTGGCTGTACCTTTTCATATTCCCATCAGCAAAGTATGAGAGCTCTAATTTCTCCATATCCCCTCCAATAGTTGATGTTTTCTGTTTATTATTATTATTTTTATTATTATTATTATTGTTGTCATCCTAGAAGGTGTGAAGTGGTATCTCATTGAGTTATTTGCCTTTCCCTAACATCATACTACTTGAAAAATTTTAATTGTAATATCAATAAAGTTTGCAAATGAATCAGGGGAATAAAACAATATTATAAAACATTTTTCTCTTTACTCTTAAGTAGTTTGATTGTTACTAACTAATTCAAAAAATGCCTGGCTCACAAAACTTAACTCTTTGCGGTGTTTGACTAATGAATTTTTGATTCATCATGTCAGAAAACAAGACTCCTCATTATGCACCATATTGCCTCAGAACAGAGTTATTTTTCAAACCCCTTATCTTGCAACCTTATCCCATTCAGCTATATTCATACAAATACTTTTAAATGCCTCCTACTGTGGAATTTAATTTTGATTAATGAAGGCCCAGTCTCAAACCTACAAGAGTGTGCTGGTAGGGGAACCAAAAAATGAGACAAACGTTTAAGAACATGCATATACTATTTCACCTTCTAACTTTAACTGGAGATAATAAATGAACATCAACAAAATAGTCCATATGCAGCAATTTTGCCCTTGAAGTTGGTACATTCATTAGGATTTTTTTCAATGATAATAAATGGTAACCTCTGAATTCATAAATACCTGATATATATAATTTGTAAGGTGATTAAAGTTAGTTTACTTAATCACTTTCTGAAGAGAAGTCTATGCCAAAATGCATTAAAAGTTTCATCCGTTTAGGAATTTCTTATCTGAAGGCCTGTTTGCCCTCTCTCTCTCCATAATTGTCTTCAATAGAGAACTTGATTAATGGGCTGTTTCACTTTTCAGGATAAAGCTAACATTTTCCTTTTCCCAGCAATGCTAGCAAATTGCTTGATTAATATCAAAAGGCTCTCATTCACACATAACCTTTGAATAAACAAGTTGTGATACTGTTGGCAACATGCTAAGAGGTATTCCTGTAAGTAGACTATGAAGGAAATTGCCTTTGTAATTAAATGTATAAAGAGAGAGACTGCCTTTTGCTTGCTGCAAATCTTTTTATTTTTCTTTCTCTTATAAGTGGAGAATGTATAATGAGATTGGGCAGAGCAGAATGCAGAATAGCTTTTTCTATGCTGGGATTCCGTTTGGATTTCCCTCACTACTGGAAGCCTAGGAAGAAAACTGAACATTCATGAAACATAAATGGAGTTTATAATTCATAATTTTAGGGCTGTCTAGCTTTCCCTTAAAGTATGGGTACAGGAAGTAACCAATCCCATGTTGATTGAAAAGGTAGATACCCCCCAAAAGACTTTCCTAATATTAATGACATTAAAACCAAAGTCTTGATACCAGCTGCTCTAATGGAGCATACAAAGCCCTTTATGACTTAGAAAGGATTCTAGATTAAAATGAAGGAAAGAGAAAGAACTAAAATAATACGCCTTGATCATATACCAGATACTTTTATATAAGCTCTATTTTATATTGAAAATTAAACCTACATTTATTACAGCATTGTTAGTTGTGTATCCAGTGTTTGCTTCTCCCTTGAAGACAACTATTAGAACTATTAGAACACCAACTTTATCATAGCTTTTGCCCAGATCCAGTTAATGGGTTGTCTTTGGTCCAAGCCAGAGGTCACCAAACTATGAGCTCATGGGCCAAATCGAGCTTACCATCTGTTTTTATATGGCCTGTGAGCTTGGATTGTTTTGTACGTTTTGAATGGTTGAAAAAAAAAATCAAAAGAATAATATTTCATAATATGTGAGAGTTATATCAAATTTCAGTGTCCATAATAAAGTGTTATTGGAATATAGCAACACTCAATTGTTTATGTATTGTCTATGGTGGCTTTCATGCTAGAACGGCAGGATCGGGTGATTACAACAGAGACCGTATGGCCTGCAAAGCCTAGAATATTTACTATCTGGCCCGTTACAGAAAAAGCTTGCCTACCCTGGGCTAAGCCAATCTTGATCTCCTGTCTTTTGCTTTTCTAGGCTCCAATCCAGCTGGCAGTGCCCATGTGACAATGAAATGCAAGCAGAGGTCTGCTGGGGGAATTCTGGAAAGGCTCTGCTTTCCTCATAAAAGGCTGGCATCTTAACTCCTCTTTAGGTCTTGAATATGAAAGCGAAACCTGAATGTGAGAGCAGCCATCTTGTTACCATGGGGTGATGAATATAAAAGTCAAAGCCAATAGCCTGGAGGAAAGGAAAGACGTGAGTCCCTGATAAAATTATTAAGCAGCTGAACGAAAGCCAGTACCTGCTTATTGCCAGACTTACTGATTTTTGAGAAAAAGTACCCTTGTTTGAAAGGCCATCCTCATTATGCATTCAATCACTTGAAGGTAAATGCCGTCCAATTGACATGCCCAGTTCTTTCTTCCTTTAGGCAGAGAGGCTATTTGGTCTCAATTATATATGAAGAATTATGAGGCTGGAAGACCCTTCTTGGTATTTGATCAGTATGCAATAACTAAGTAGGCTTTTAATATCTCCACAGGGGAAGCCAAACTTGGGTTTGCTCATTCTAACAAACTAGTGTCCCCAGCAGCATTATCTTGACATTTGGGGAAATGATTATGAGAACAGTCCATTTTACTTTATACCTACAAATAATTCACAGCAGGAGGTCTCTGCATTGTTGTTGATAGTGGTGCCTTTCACCAGAGTTAGGAGTTCCATCCTCTGTTCTTCCACAATGTTTAGTTTAGGATGTCATGCCACTCACTCTATTATGTCATATGTGTTATGTCAGTTTATATACTTGGCTCTAGAGGCCTTAAGGACAACACTATGTCTTATTCTTCACTATCACTCTAGCATCTAGCACAGTGCTCATACATTATTATAATGCAGAAATGAATGGAAGGAAAGTAGGCGGCAACACGTTGTCAGATAAAAGAAAAGAATGTGGAACACAACAAACATATTCTTTAATATTTCAGATATTTATTGAGAGCCAAATACATGCCTTTTTTCTGGGTGATGGGGATAAAATGATAAGTAAAACCAACATCATTTAAAAGCTAACACTTAATTGAGTACTTACTAAATGTCAGATACTGTTCTAAGTACTTTACAAGTATTGATTTATTCCATATTAACAATAATTCATTCCCATTTCACAAATGAAAAGCTTGAGACACAGGGTTTCAGTAACTTGCCCTCAATTACACAGTTAAAAATGATCAAGCTACAACTGAATTTATATCCAGTAGATCTAGTTCCAGGATATTACTTACTTATTACCATAATTTCAAGGTACTTCTCTGATATATTAGGTGCAGGGAATACAGTATGAAGAAAATCATCCTTCCATCATGAAATTCTAAAGCAGAATAACAAAATAATAAGGTAAACTTTGCATAATGGAGATCTAGGTCCACCTGCTGGTTTTAAGTCCTGCTATAGCATGTGCTGTATAACTTTGAGTATATTAATTAATCTCTCTGTGCCTCAGTTTATTAATAAATCGGGATCATAATAATATCTAACTCATAGGTTTGATGTATGGATCACATGAATTAATACACGTAAAGTACTTAAAACAGTGCCTGGCATTTTTAAAGTGTGAAACAGTGGTTAGATATTATTATTGTTTTTGTAGTTGATAGTTGTGTAATTATTACATTTTAATAATAATAACAATAGCTATTACTTCTATTTCTATACTCAGGGGATGTGTAGTAAGACCGTAAATGATCTCACGAATAATTGTATAATGCCAAGTAGTGGTTAAATGTTAAGCAGGTATATTAGAGTTCTCCAGAAAAACAGAACCAGAACCAATAGCATGCATTGGCTCATAAGAGAATCAGCTCACAAGATTATGGAGGCTAAGTTCCAAAATCTGCTGGAGACTCAGGAGAGCTGACGAATAGTTTCAGTCCAAGTTGGAGAACCAGGAGAGCCAAAGGTATTCCAGTCTGAGTCTGAGTCTAAAGGCAGAAGACCAATGTCCCAGATCAAAGACAGTCAGGTAGCAAGAGAAAATTCTCTGATATTCGGCCTTTTGCTCTATTTGGAACCTCAATGGGTTGCATGAGGCCTCCCCACATCTGGGAGGGCACTCTGTTTTACACAGTCTGCAATTCAAGTGTTAATCCCATCCAGAAACACTCTAACAGACACACCCAGAATAACGTTTAACCAAATGCTGGACATCTGTAGCCCAGCCAAACTGAAACATAAAATTAACATCACAAGGCTACTATTTGTCAAGTTGGCACCCATTCACATCTCCTTAAAACATACTTAATTCCCCAAAAAAAGATAAAAACAAGGTCATAATTCTGTCTAACATAACATAATTCTCAAATACTATGCTATGAAGTCAAAACATCTTATGTTACATGATTAGGGAATAATAGAAAAAAATGGTATTTGCTTAGTATACACACACACAAACATTCATAACAAAAAAAAAAGGAAGAATACTCATGATGATTATAGTCCTTATTTCTGTAACTGGTTACACGTTCATAGGTGGTATCTATACCTACCTTCTACTACCCATTCCATGTTTCCTTTGCCTCCAACAAGTACCTCAGCTGGTTGTGGTTCTTTACCCAGTAGAGGGACCCAAACCTTCACTCCTGAGGATTTTGAGCCATTAGTAGTCCTTCTGGATTAGGTGAAGTTTTCCATTGATCTTAATTACAGGGCATGGTAATACCGAGAGATACCCTAAGGCAGGGATCCCCAAACCCCAGGCCATGGACTAGTATAGTCTGTCACCTGTTAGGAACTGGGCAGGAGTTGTGAGCAATGGGCCAGCGAGCAAAGCTTCATCTGTATTTGCAGCCATGCCCCAGCGCTAGCATCACTGCCTCAGCTCTACCTCAGATCATCAAGCATTAGAGTCTCGTAGGAGCACCGGTCCCTGGTGCCAAAAGGGTTGGGTACCACTTCCCTAATGGATCTCCTGTAACCTAGACATACTCTTCCTTACCTCTGTTGTGGAATGGCTATTCAATTTTCCTTGACAGTCAGGATCAGTCATCCCAGGCAACACTGTAAATCTCTTCTTTGCCTGTTGATTTAGAGGCATGAGGAGTACAAAGTGTCTGGGTAGCAGTCTTAATTCTCAGTTCAGTGGAATGATTATTTTGCTGTATGACCACCTTTACCCTCTGACTTCCTGGATTTTTTTTTTTTTTTTACTGTTGTGTGTTGTGTTAATGTTTGCTGTGAAGAGATAATGTGATGGTGAAGAGACATGGACAAAATTATCACTGCCAAGGGAAAATATGTCTGATTACTGGGAAGAACAGTCTTGTCTTGTGCAGTACTCCATTGGTCAGAGAACAGGATTTAAGACCTAGGACTGGAATCGGGAGGGGACTGGATTCTGGAGGAGAAAGGAGAAGAAGGCTTCACCACAAGTCTTGGCAAAGCTGTAAGGACCCAAGCCCAGAGAGTCAGCCTTGCTGAGCCATCAATCCATGTACTAGAGATAGAATCAAAGGCCAGAGTAAAGAGCCCTGAATCAGAATCTGGATCGAGCCAAGCACTGAGTAAAAATGTGGGAGCAAATCAAAATGGATCATACAGTTGCTGTAACAGTGTCACTGGTTACTTCGAGTGGACCACAGCTTGGCTGCACTTCTCCAAGATACAAAGTTAAGAATCAGCAGTCTCTAAGTTTTTCCCTGTCATTTGACCTTAGAAAATTTATGAAGCTTTTCAAATCTTCAGTATGTTCTTCTGTTAAATGGATATAATGTGGACTTAAACAATATATGTCATACATTTAGTGAAACACTACATGACATTTGAAAATGTTCAATTATGGTAGCTGTTTAAAAATAAGATATTGAAACAAGTACTCTTTAGGACCTCATATAGTTCAAAAACTCATTCTTTGGATTGACTCATTTATCATGTGAAATTTTAATAACCATTGCTCTTTTATCAGTATTTGCTAGAAGAATTTATTTCTGTATCGCACAATCACACAACTGATTATATTCTTAACATAACCACTAGGGAGCTCAAGTAAAATAAATGCAAGCTGATAGCAAAACTGACTGTAAATGTTTGTAAATCCTGATAAAAGAATGAGCTGTGGATGAGAAGCTTTGCCTACTTTCAAATGAAATTAAGTTTGAGACAAAGGCTTAAACCAAAATACTACAGTATAAAGGAAAAGTACATAAGAGCTTTCTCTAGCTCTTCCTCCCATCATCTGTTTTGCAAAACACTATTGTAATTCTAGTAAAGAATTAATTGGAAAGCTACTTTGGATCACAAGAAATTATGACAAAAGGATAACTTTTCCAATGAATGCCACTGAAGTTTATAGGAAGAAAAAGAATGCTTTTTTTTTTTTTTTTTTTTTTTTTAAGGGAGATGCTGGTTTGGGGGTATGGGTGGGAGGTATCTGCTCAGTGAGATGCGATCTGCAACGAATGGTCTTGATAGCTTCTTGGATGCTGCCGGAAGACTAGAAAAAGAATTAAGGATGGAATAAGGACAGGATACACCATGTATTGAGGACCTAGTAAGTGATTGAAACTGTATCAGAAGCTTCACTTTGTTTTCTCACTTAACCTTTACAATACCCTGAAAGGTTCAGTTCTTTACAATTTACCAAGAGAGAACTGTGATTACAAGAATTACAAAGATTGAGTAACTGCCCAGGATTCAACTGCTGATAGATAAGCAGATAAATAATGATAAGAAAATGGATCTGTCTGACTATAAAACTTACACTATTTCTCCTCTGCCAAGTGCGAGAACATTTCTCATGGGAAATCATCTGCAAATCTATTTCAACTGGGCTTGGATGCTATTTATTAGCACCACATAAGCTGCCATCTTCATAACGGAACACAAGGCACTTAGCTGACCATGCACAGAGAGGATTGTACAGCTGTTTTTTTTGTTTTGTTTTGTTTTGTTTTGTTTTTATCTCATGAGTGGGGGTGTCAAGGTGGGAGCAGCAATAGTGAAAACAGCCTGAAGCAGGGTGCAAGGATGCCCGCAGATGGCATCTTATCACTACTTTTTCTCAACTACTCTGCAGAAAGGAAAGAGGTTGCTGACAATAACAAAGTTAAAAATATCTTGTATACAACCGATGTTTTTATCATTCATAGAGAACTTTCATATATATGGAATAAATATATATAACTTTATATATATGAGAGTATGCATATATATATTATTTCATTAATCTTCATGGCCATAATTACTGTTTACGAAAAGGATTCTAAAACAAAAGGATCTAAAGTGCTAGCAAGTGACGACACAAACCAAACCCAGGTCTTCTAACTACTTTCTAGTACAATCCCAGCACTCTCTAGAAGATGTCTGTCTCTTTTAATATAATTTTCCAGTTTCACAGGGGAATTGCAAAGCTTACTTCCTTTTTGAAATTAAGATCCTCTACTTCCTCAGAAGAAAGCTTCTATATACAAAACATAATGGCATAGTAATGAGCTTTCCTGACTAAATCAACCATCTATGTGTACCCTCAAATATTACTCTCCCTTTGCTTCCTGTGGAGTCCAAAGTAAAGCTCAACAGGAACAGTAGGAAGCTGGGAGAGGATAGAAATTGGAAGTTCAAAAAGGTTGAATAACATATAAGAATAAGCCCTTATGAATGATGAAATCTTGGTTTAGAAATACTACCTTTTTGGAAGAGACCTCAGGGTGGAGAGAAGTGACTCTGTTCCTTAGAGATAGATCTGGAAGTATGAGCAATCTCTCTCTTCAGTTTTTGTCTTTCAAAGTATGTGATCCTGCTAAAAACAGTTCTCAGCCAATTGAATATCCATTGAACACAAAACATAGATGGCATTCCAAGTAGGTAGGAGATTCTGAGAATAATTTCAGATGAAGCTTCTTCATTTGTGCTAATTGCATTTGATTAATATATCAGTTTCTTGAGAGTAGTGCAAGGTATCCATGGCAGATGGAATTAGCATGTACCAGCAGTTCAGTATAAAATAATTTCTATCTGCTTTGTATTTGCTGACAACAGATGAGAAACAGTGCTGTGCAAATGTAATAGAAAAATCCCTTTTGGGCTCCTGATGAATCATGTAGCGAAACATGAGATTTGGATACAATGATTTATTCATTTTTATTTCTTTATTGAAGAACATCAAGACCCCAAAAAATGGAAGACTAACCCAGTTCATCACAGATATTCAAAATCATAGAAATGGAGAAAAGAAAACATCTATGGCAATGATTTTGAACTAATAATGAAACAGAAACATTACTTGATCTCAAATTACTGCTTTTAAATCAACTTGGGAAATGACATAACCATATTTAATTCCTCTGAGAAGAATTGTTCAGTTCCAACCATCTGCTAAATTAAGCAGCAGTGATTATAATGAACAGTTACAACAGACCTGATACAAAAGGGGATAATAACTTTATGCATAAAATGAAGTCCTAGGAGGCTACTACATACTTAAAGATGAAGACCAAAATTAGGAGAACAGATTTTTCAGTGTCCTGGAACTCTAGGGGTAGCAAAGGTCAAAGTGCAATATTACATGTCCTTAAATTCTTTATTTCATTTTAGGAAAAATTACCACCAATCCTATCAAATTTCTAGTTTTCCAGATTTTTCTTGTACCATGTCTCATCAGACCACTAGTTCTCTTTTTCTTTTTCCATGTGGTAACCTAGATTTTGTTCCTTAATTCTTTATTGATTCTCTCTCTGCACAGGTGAAAGAATCTTTAGTATAACTTCTGACAAACAAGAAGAATCGTCAGATTAAATTAGCCGATCTAAGTACTACTAACCCTGAGAGATATAGTATTAATTAGTTCAGCAGTTTTCTTTTTTAGTCCTTGAAAGGGTGTTGAATATTTATGCAGTTTTCTGGCAGTGTCTGCAGATCTACACACATTTTTCCATGGAACTGGTTGCCTTAGATTTAGTATTGTTGAGATAAAATAATAGTAATAATAATAATGATAATGATAATGATGATTTCGTGGGGTTTTACTTTCCATGTGATGTTGCCTACGTCCATTTGGCAACCAGGGAACCTATTTCTATAGCACAAAGTCACATTATTAAATATTAGCACCAAAAAAAAAAATTGTCTTTACATGTAGCCCCAGGTTCACAGAAAATAAAATGGCTCAGATGTTCTTTTGCCTCCAAATACCAATAAAACTAATACTATAGTGGCACCGAAGCATATGAGAGAGAACTAATTTATGTTTCAGATTTTTGAAAGACATGGTTCTAATTATGTTGCTGCCCACTGACAGAATATGAAAGCCTGATAAAAGGGTGACCTTCCTTCCCTTCCTTATGCACACTCCTGCCTCTGTGAAAGATATTATTTATGAGTTTTCTCAACAGTCTCACTCATGAAACACCTTAAGTGCACTTTACAGTCTATGAAACAAAGAGTCCTGAAAATTGATTAAAAGCACTAATTACTGTAATTGTGTTTTGAGATGATTGGCAAGGTAGATCCTGGTAAAGTGCAAATTGTTTCTTCTACTCTAGCGACATACTCACATATTAATTTATTAGAATTAATTTACTAGAAGATTCCATAATGCAAATAATATTCAGTTTAGGAATTTTAGTGTGTTTAATAAGCACAGTGCTCCTAAATGGCCTGCCTTCCTTCTTATCATTAACTGTTCCTAGTGGAGTCAAAGTGAAGATTTAACAAGGCTTTCTTCTCTTTCTGGGATGAGTATATATCCTTAATGCCATTCTATAGAGACATTCGGATGATCTATTTTAAATAATATCGTACTTTGTGAGGCACAAGACCTATGAGAAAGTATCTGCCCATCTCCCATCAATCCATCCATCTATCCACCTGACCATCCATCCCTTCCCTAAACATTTATTCATTTAACAAATACTGTATTTCTTAATTGCTAACATGTTCTAGGCACAGAGTGAGCAAGAAAGGGAGTTTATTGCCTCACATGGGTTATATTCAAAACAGAAAAGACAGAATGTTGAAAAGAGTGATTGATCAGGTTCAGCAAAGGGAGAAAATTTTTATTTGGGTGTCTCTCCTAGTGATGTAATATCCTAGGCACATGGACTCTTACTTGGCCTTTCTTAAATGTTCCAGTAGAAACTGAAGCAGAAAGCTTCAGACCTGTAAGACCATGTGGACTGGTTCAGTGTATGTCTCTGTGCTAAGCAGGGAGGATGGATGATAGGAGAGGGGAAGTGCTTGGTGAAAATGCTGGCAGTGTGCCAAAGCACACAAATGACAATAATTTTTGCTGAGAGATATAATATTTCTCACATGACAAATGTTAAATTGAATAAAATTCTGCTTGTTTAAATGGCAGGTAGTTGAGATTGTTACTTTTACTTTCAAGGATGACATAGAGAAAAAAAAATACATACATACCATCTGGAGAAGATATTAGTAAGATACTGATCCTGGACCTCCTTTGTATTTCCTAGGAGCCACAGCCTTCTGGGATTTTTGCTTCTTCCATGGGGCATTGCCAAGAACTTCCGTAGGGTTCACAAAAGAATCCCATCTGGGGATTCTCTCCCTCCCTCTTCTCCCTCGTGGTTGCAAATGCTGCTCTGGAAGACAACAATAAATTTGCAAGTAAACAGGCATTTACAATCGATTTCAATGTTTACAGTTTAAAATTTATCTTTCTACCTCAGCTTTCCCAATAGTTGGTCCATGCTGAACTAGCACTTCAATTTTAAAGCAATATTTGCAATGTATTGAAGAAGTACCAGGTTATACCTGAGCAAATCTTCTGGAAATCAGTGCATTTGATGAATTATTTATTGGAACTCTTGGGGATATAACTGCTGCCTTGACAGTAGCTTTAGCTTTGAGTGAATCATGGGGCTAGGCTACTGGCCCCAAGTTGTGTCTTGAGTCGGGGGGAGTAGGAGAGGAAAGTAATATGTTTTATGACAGCACTACGGTAAGAGCAAGAGAAGTGAGAAATGGTAGACTTAAAGATCTGCCTGTTCAGACTGCATATGTTTTCATGATCTATGTGAGGTTTATATTCAAAAATGATATCCTGGCAGTCAAATAATTAACAAATAACTTTAAAAGTTAGTTAAAATATGGGAATTCAGCCAGTTCAGTGATTTAGGATCAGGTAGACAAAAATAACCATTTTAGTAAAATCAATTATTGAGGGAGAGATATTTGTAAATGTGTTTATTCAGCTTTACACATATACATAGCACAAATATGTATTTCTTTAGGATGTAGATAACTTGCATCAACTGCTAAGGGACAGACAAAATTGAAAACAGAAGTTTTTATTAGAAGCCATAGATTGTTTGCAACGCTTGACCTGTCTTTGTCTTAGATCTGCCTTTATGTAAAGATCTAACATACCTTACATTTCTGCATTTTAGATGAGACAAATATATACCTATGATTTCCATCTCTGCCACCTCACATGGAATTGTGAAAATATTTTACTTATTCAGTCTTCATTTTGTGATTTCAATTGTTTGCATGATAGGATAGCGACAAGAGTAACCATTCTTCATATCTGTGACTCTGCCCCTACCCACTCTGTGATAAATTGATACTTCTCACAATGGCTTATAATATAGATCTCCTAACTAAAACATGACATTCCATCATTCTGGTCACTTCTCTGATTGTCCCTGTGTTGTCTCCTGTCCCTCAAAACTCTAGCGTTTGGTCCAGAGCTGATTGTCCTCTTGTAGCTCACACTATTTTTGTCCAGTTCCTGTTCCATTCTGTACCAACTATGACAGTAAATGTGGAAAGTGACTTAACATCAACTCAAAGCACATGGCTACAAGGCCTTGCTCCTTTGTGATCTCGGCACATTACATATCTGTGGGAATGTGGCTCTCATTATTTTTGAAGTTTCATGCCTCTTGCCCTAGATCTCCATAGGACTGTTGGAGGTTGAGAGTGGAAATGGAGGATCCAGCCTACCCTACCTGGCATTATTCACAAATATTTCTTTGACACTTTCAATCTCCAGTGACTATTTATTGAACATTTATGTGCAAGGCATTCTGCTGGATGCTGGTAATAGAGTTTGGACAATGTAGAAACAGTTTCTGTTCTAAGGAATCTTAAAGTTTGATAACAGTAAAAGACACAAGTCAATCGATCAATTAATAAATTAGAGTTTAAAGATAAATTTGAAGAAATAAATATAAATGTAGGCATTGTTCCAAAATGAGAAGTAAATAGTGCTGTGGATAAGTACAATGAGGGAAAATTAGACAGCCTCAGAGTCAAGGAAGGATGCCTGAGGAAGTAACAACTAGGCTGAGAACTGAGAGATGAGTAGGAATTAAGTAAATGGCTGTGTGAGAAATTGGGGCAAAAGCAATGAGGCCTCAAGCAGAGGGAAAGTGTGTGAAGACCCTGCATTCCCAGAGAGCAAACCCCATTTGAGGAGGTCAGACAAGAATAGTAGGCTTTCTTCAATGAGGCTGGACAAACGAGATCAGAAGGGCCTTATAAGTCAGTGTAAAAGGTTCAGATTTTATTCTAAAATAATGAGAAGCCATTGAAGGCTTTATTAAAATATTTTAAATTATTAAATATTCTGAAATTATAAAATAACATAAAAATAATACTTAGACGCCTTTGTAATCATCATTGAACCTAGTAGTTAACATTTGCTTCACAGTTTTTGAAGAAATAAAGTGTGTCATTTCAGTTAAAATCTCAAACCCATGTCCCTTCTTCCTTCCTCCCTTCCTCCCTTTCTTTCCCGATAATCACTATCCTAAAGTTGCAATATAGCATTCCTGTGCAATGATGCATTATCTAGTGAATCTCAAAATGCACAATTCCCTTGACCTTGAATTTTTTTTTGTGTATCTACCTGAAAGAAAATCTCACACATACGAACAAGAGACATTTTCAAGGAAATTGTGGCATTGTTTATTGCAATGAAACAGTAGGACTAATATAATAGCACTGAGTGGAGGGATGAATAAAGAAATCCTGGTTTTATCATACAAGGGAACCCCATTCATCAATTGAGAAAAAAATACCTTGGAGCTTATGAATTGATGAGGATAACATTAAGAAATAATATGTTTAGTTGAAAAGGTTAGTTGCAAAGGAATATGTAGTACATATTTCATGTATAAAAAATTTAAAAACATAAATACAATATTATCTATTATTTACAGAAGCTAATATATGTCATAAAAATATGAAAACATTGAAGACTTCTAAGCAGGGAAATAAATATATAGTAGAAACTGCCTTTTAAAAGCTTAGTTTGGCTACAGTTTTGAGAATACAATCACAAGGGTAGACCAATTAGGAGGCTATTACAGTTTAGTAGTTGAAAAATGATTGGAACTTTGATTAGGGAGAAAAGTAGACAGATTCTAGAGCTATTTAGAAGGTAGAATTTTTAGGGCAGAGAGTTTGGCTGCGAGAGTGTGGGGGTGGAAAGGAGTCAAGGCATTCAAATTTCTGGCTTGAGTAACTTGGTGCTCTTGTTTACTGATGTGGAGAATAAAGATTATGTATCAGCTTTGGGAATGAGTGGAGATAAATCCAGTTTTTAAAACAATTAATTTAGGTTGCTTTTCCAACTAGAAAAGTAAGAATGCATGAGAAATGTGTCTGATGGTTAATAGAGAATTCTGAAATTGAAATAAAGTTTGAGAGTCATCAGCGTATACTGTGGGAAGTAATTAAATTTGTAAGAGTAGGTGAAATTGATTAGGTAGAATATACAGGAAGAAAAGATGTCCTAGGATTATGACCTGAGGAACACTAAAATGTAAAGCTATCGATGGAAGCTGAGAAAAAGAGGACATTGAAATAGAGAATAATAATAGTACTAATAATAATAAGAAGAAGAAGTGGGAAAGAGAATGCAAAGTCTTGGAAGCCAAGGAAAACAATTATTTCCAGAAAAAGGAAGTGGCTGTCAGTTTTGAATACTGGTGATGCTTCAAGCAAGAGGATGAATGAAAAGTATCTATTAGATTTTTTTCTTTGTAGAAGCCATTTTTTTTTTTTAATATAAAAGTGAACATTTTCAGAATGGTTTGGCTGAAAGCCATTTCATGTGGGTTGAGAAGTTAATAGAGGAGTGGAAATGGAGATAAACGATATATACAGATCTATTTTTAGTTATTTTTCTAGGAAGAAAAGGACAAAAACAGATAAGAGCTTGGGGACTAGAGAGCTAGGATGAAAGGAATAAATGTTTTTTTTTTTTTTATATTTGTTGCTTTAAGACGAGGCAAATTCAAACATGTTTAAGTGCTGCTGGGAAGAATTCAGTAAAGAAGAGGCTGAAGACATAGGAAAAAGAGAAGATAACCAATGGGCAAGTTTCTCCAATGAAGGTAAAATCAAAAGCATTCAATAATGACTTCTTGTTGAATCAATCGACAAATGAACAGGAAGTAGGATGTTATTTTCCCCAAACAGCAGTAAAAGGTAAAAGGATAGCTATGGATATCAGCAGGTTCCCTGATTTTGGTAGTAGGAAATTGAGAGTTTTCACATCTGATTACTTCTATCAGCTCTTTGAGGTGGGAGGTGAAACCGTGGGGAAAAAAGGAGGGGAAGGATTTAGAGGTTTTAGGAGAACAGAGGTTGCAGTAGCTGTGGAGGATGAAATGACTTCTGCATGGGAAACAACATAAGATTTCTGTTACTGTTTAGTTCCAAATTGAAGTTGGAGATTTTGAATTTACGGTGGTGCTAATCTCTTTGGACCACACTTGTGTATCTACACTCTTTTCCCTTTAGATTAATTCTTTCACAAGTCTCCTCATTTTTTCCTACAGACAGGCTACCCTGCCAGATGTGCCACACATGTCTGAATTTATAATCAATATGAATCATAGATCAGCTCCAGGGAGCCCATGCTTTTTCTTAAACTATGCCTGGCAGAGTTAGAAGAACCCTATATAATGGCAATACTCTAAAGCTTAGTTAGTTCCTAGTGTGTTATAAGCATTCATAGACTTCTAAATTTGTTATGTTTTAAAATCGTGAAGGAAGAATTGAGTATTTTAAAACTTATAAATGACAATGTGAGACCAAAGAGTTCCATTTTTCATGAACAATTTTTATAGTCTGTTACATAGGTTTCATCAACCCTGTGCTGGAAATAAGGGTCCTGTTGTGTGCTTCTTGAATGTGGCAATGTTTATGTTGCACAGATTTTTATTGTTGTTGTCATTAAGGTATAGTCTTAATATGGGAAAATGTAATAAGTATTTAAAAGTCTGAGAACACTGTGTAGTATTCTAGTATGGTTACTGTGGTCTGATTGAATCAGCAGCATATTGACACACATTTGCTTTCCCATATATTCAAAAGAACCAATGTTTTAGTTTTAAAAGTGACTTCATCTTCCATCATAAATGTCTGCACTCTAATGCATGGTGAGAGAATTTCTTGGAAACCAAAGAACATTTAGTCATTTGGTGTGTATGTGGGTGTTTTTCTCTTTAATTTATGAAGTCCTTTGAGTGAGTAAATTAAAAAGTGGTGTGTTAGTATTCCACATTTTGTTATTTTTTAGGAGAATTTATTTCATAAGCAAGTTTATAATTTAAACAGGGCTTGTGATCTTCTGTGAAACTTTTAGTTATATCGATGCCATGCAAACTAGATAAACTATTTTTTAGTGGATTTGGATCAGCAGGATATAGGGTACTGGAATGATCACCAGTTGTGGAATAAGAAAACTTCAGTTCTAGTTCTAATTCTGATTCTAACAACTATAATCTTGAGTAACCCTTTTTCTGGGCCCTAGTTTCCTGACCTGTGAAAAGAGTTTCGTTAGTTGATCATAAAATATTTTTCAGACCTTAATCTCAATTTTAGGAGTTGACTCAGTTGTTTGGCAGCATTAAAAAAGGCTAAATATTATTAAGGTTATTAATTCTTATATGGCACAATTTTAAATGTACATGCTGAAACCTGGGGTTTAAGTTCATAATATTCACTCATTTCTGTATACTTTTATTTAATAATGTGTATCAGAAATCAAGAAACAATAAACAAGAAATGTATGTCTTCAGGTGGTTTGTATTTTAGCAAAACAAAACAAAACAAAAAACCAGCTGATTTTTAGAACAAATATAAATAATACTGTAATGATGTAATGATGTCTACGTCTTAACTTTTATTAGCATATCCAGTTTCCTACATAAAATCTTCACTTGGCTGTCTTACAGCTCTTCAAACTTCACGTATCTCAGATTGAATAGTTGACTCTACTTCTCTCAAAACCTACTGCTCTTAATACTTATAAATAATACCACATTCACCTATTTGCTCAAGTAGAAATCTAGGAGTCTTGCCTGATTTCTGCCTCTTCTTCATTATCTCTACATCTAATCCATCAGCAAATTCTGATCAAGTTACATTCAGAACTTTGAATTCCCATGGCTACCACTGTAGTCCAAACCACCATCTTACCTTGCCTGGACTCCTGTATGAACCGTTTTACTGCTCTCTTTACTTTCGTTCTTAGCCCATTTCAACATATATCCCAAAAGAAGCCAAGAGCAATGTATAAATTCAATCATGGCGCATTCATTCTTGGAGCCTCCCTTGACTTCCTATTGTATCTGAAATGAAATCCAAGTACTGGCATGATCTGTCCTTCCCTACATCTCCAATCTCATCATGTCATTTTACCTCTTAGCTGTAAGGCTTCAGCTGCACTGAATCAACTCTCATTTTTCAGGTTTCAATTCAGGGATCCTTTTTCTCAGAGATCACTTCTCCTACCATCTAAACAGATTCATATCCTCATCTCTTTTTCTATTTCACTATCACCTTCTCTTTTTCCTTTACAGCACTTATCAAAACTTATAATTTGATCGCATTTTTATTACCTTATTTATTGTTTGAGTGTACACTAGAATAACATCATTAGGAAAAGAAATTTGTCACTTTTATTCACTTAGAAGCTGTCACAGTCCTTATTACATAGCTCATTAAATATTACTTGAAAAAAATCAGCCCAATTATTGTGACTTTTTTGATTTGCAACCTGAACATATTGAGGAGATGGAAATAAAAAGCATTCCTTGATAGTTCTTATCAATGATGTATCTACGACAGTTACCAATTATGCAAAGATTGGTGTGATTTAAATAATAATTCACAATTTGTAGTATTATCACATTCTTTGTTTTTTAAAGCCACACATCTATGAAGAACCACAAAAAGAAAAAATCTTAATTGGACAGCTAAATTCTAGTACTTATTTATATAGGAGGTTGTAGGAGATTTTTAATAAGTAATCTACTTAATGACTGTCTTACAATTTTTCATGACATTCAACTTTCACTCTTGTAATCTTAAAAAAGATAATCAAAAATAATAAGTTACTCTTTCTGATTAATTTCTCACTCTTAAGAGCCTGAGTACTAATGTGCTGGTTAATTGCCATCAATTTTGTTGTGAAAAAAAATTACTTTCTTTTCATCTTTCCTATTATGCTGTGATCTTATTTATTTTTATATAAGATTTAATATTACATCACAATGATCTTATGTTTTTAAATGGTAAAGAGAAAGGAGATATAAAAATAATAAAATATTTTTTATTTAGATAGCCATTTGGAATTAAGAAAAACATGGGTAATACAAAATAAATTATTTAAGAAATATAGCTATGAATAGTGTAGATCTTGTAATAAAAAGTATAGCATATTTTCCATAGTAAATATACAATAGGCTACTTAAACTCTATCAATACAGAGCTGTCTCTTTTTTTGTTATTCTCTCTTCCTGAAATATTTATAGTTCTATGAAGACCTCCTACATCACTAGCGATCTCAGCATATAGCATCATCTATTACATAATAGGTGCCTGATCAAAGTTTGTTGACCTGGAGTGAAATATTTCTCCAAGTTATTGTTAAATCCCATAGTGTTTATATTCTATGCCATATGAATTATCAAAACAGGTTCGAATTCTATTCTGTAATTATAAAAATAATATCACTAACACTTTTGGTTATTTACAGTTAGTTTTATTTAATTTTTGAATAGGTAATACATGTTCAAGCATAAATTTAAAAGTACAAAGGAATATACAGTGAAAAACAAGTTTGTCTCACTCTTCTCCTCCAGCTGTTCTGTTCCTTTCTCCAGGGATTTCTATTACTCACAGTTTCAGAGCTAGAAGTCTGAATCAAAAGTAGAAAATCTTTTTAAATATTTTAACATTATAGGGATTTGTATTCCTCATATAAATATTAAGGGGTAAGGAAAACATAATTTAAAAAAAATCTACTCACACTTTTAGGAAAAACAAACCCACTACTAATTGCTTGGCATACTCTATTTCTTTTAAGTATTTTATCAAGATATATTTTATTTTGTTAAGGTCATACTATAAGATAAAGCTTTGTTGTTTTTCCTTAATGTATCATAAATATTATCACAGCACTTTTAATAATTATAAACTGTTTTATCTTTAGTTATATCATAATTTGCTTACCGTTCGCCTATTATTAAATACCTGGATTGTTTATACTCTATGTTACTATAAACCACACTGTGTTCAATATCTTGTAAGTGTGTCTGTCTGAAAATATTTTTCATTGGGTAAAATTACCTGTCCTCATGATAAGGATATTTTTGGGATGTGCTGAAATAGCGTTCAAAAAATTCAACAATTCTAATAATAGCTAAATTTTCTATGAGCACTTCAGGCATATTTTCTTATTACTCCTTTTTGGTGTATTATTATTACTCATCCTTTAAAAGTCATGCATTAGAAAGACTGAATAATGTGGCATAGGTCACATAGCTAGATTTTTATGGAACCAGTTCTCAAGCACAGATTTTTCTGACTTTAAGCATATACCATCTGAATTAGTTTGCTTGGCTTCCACAACAAAATACTATAGAATGGGGGATTTAAACAACAGAAATTTATATTCTGGAGGCTAGAAGTCCAACATCAAGGTGCTGGTAGGATGGTTTCTTCTGAGGGCTTGCTCCTTGGTTTGCAGATGGCTGGGTTCTCACTATGTCCCCTCATGGTCTTACCTCTGTGCATGCATGTCTGTGTTGTAATCTCTTCTTAAAAGGACACACATTAGATTAGAGCCCACCCCAAATACCTCATTTTTCCTTAGTTACCTCCTTGAAAACTCTATCTCTAAATAGTTACATTCTGAGGTTCTGGGTGTTAGGACTTCAACATATGAATTTTGGAGGAACATGTTTCAGCACAGACAGAACACAATCATATAATAAATAACATTTTCCTAAAGGAATAACCTACATTACACTCAATTCTGAAATGTCATTTATTTTATAATGTAGAATAAAAGGTACTATTCTTTTTTCATTTAAAAAAATGTCATCTGTCTTTACTTTTTTCTGGAACTTCTAGAAAAAACAATTTAATATAAAACAACAGTTATAGCAAAAAGAGGTAAAAAAATTATTATTGGTAAATGATGACTATATAGCTAGAACTAACTATACCCGCCCTCAATTAACTGAACATCTCTTCAAGTTTTGAGGCATTCTTTATGTCATGGGTATAAAATAGATATTTGAAACCAGTAATTTTTCCATTACTAATTTAAAAACTATTGTTCCGATATTTTATTTCATCGCAAAATTTTTATTCTGAAATAAATTTATATCCTGTATAAAAGGGCATGCGTATAACTTCTGTATATAATTTACAGGATAACAAAAAGCAAAGACACATATAGTCTACATCAGCTTAAGAAGTGGAATAAGCACAGTTCCCTGAACACCCTGTGTGTTTTTCTGTTCCTCCAAATATAATGACCACTCTGATATATTTATCACTCTTTTACTTTTTAAAAAGTTTTCTTATATCTGTATGTATTTCCAAGTCATATATTTTTTATTTTCATTATTTTGAAACTTTATGTAAGTGGAATAAATCCGTGTATGCTCTTTTGTGGGCAATTTTTTATTTGGCATTTTTTTTTTCTTTTTGAGATTCATCTCTGATGTTTTATATACTTGTGGTTTTTTCATTTTTATTGCAGTCTAGTATTTCATTATATGAAAATATCAGTGTATTTGTCTATTTTCCTGTCTAAGGATGTTTAGGGTTGCTAGTATTTTTCAGTTATAAATAAAGTTTGTGTCTCTTGGGATACATGTTCAAGAGTGTTCTAGGGTGCTAGCTTTCAAAGTGTTTTGACTCCAACTCTCAGAATTGAATTTATTTTACATTGTAATGCAGTCTGTATAGGAACATTCACACATGTATATGTAACGATGACTAAAACGATACTTTTACAGAATAATAATAGATGCAAAATACATTGATATTTTCTATTCTATTCTAAAAAATACTGGTTGTGGACCAATAAATTGATTTTATGGTGCCAAAATATCCAATTTAAAAACAATAAAGAATAATATGAAATTTTATTCTGTATTAATAATGTAGGATTCTCCATATCATCCTCCAGAAGAAGGATGGCTTTAAAGTTCTACTAATACGATAGAACTTTCTTTAAATTCATTTTAATCATATCTATTTTTTTCTCAAAGTGCCTCTTGATCCAGTAGATGTTAGGTCATCATCCACTCCTCTCGTCTCTCTGTAATCAGTTTTTCCTGTTTTTTTTTTTTTTTTTTCTCCTTATTTCCAATGTTGCTTCACCAGTCACCTTGCCCTTTCGCAATCTTTCTCTTTGGGTGTCTTTAATCTTTTATTATGTAGAAACACTTAACCTTAGGATCAATTCACTTTGAAACATAAGGTTTTATATAATATAGTTTCCAAAATATAGATATTCACCTATTAACGGATCCTGAAATCAATGTAGTGGGTAAGACCACTCACTGTTTTTTCATTGAAATATAATAGATAAAAAAAATAACTAAGTTTTGTTTTACAAAGCTTTGCTAAAATCATGTATGTGTATGTCCTTGTGTATATGTATACTAGGTTGCAATAATATGTATTTCTTATTTTAGGTATGTAACAAATAATTTTTTTCCATCACATTTCCCTCAGTGTGCAGGGCGAGGAAAGGGGGCACTTCTTAATTGTCTTTACACTGGGTAAATGGTCTAACCTCTCCCCATCTGAAACTTCTGTGGATATTATTATATAGCACAGACTGACCTTGGGCTCAGGCAAATCCATTGGTATTAAAATTTCAGTGGGTCTGAGTATATAATAACTACCTGCTCTATCTAGCTTTTAACTCTACTATACCTTCAATAGGGATTAGAAAGAATATCTCAAAGTCACTTTCTGACAATGAAATTGGGAGGATTCCTATCTCCCAAAAGTCTAGCAATATTAGTTTACTCAAACTTTTCCTGTGCATCTTGTGGTCTGGTTCTAGGTGAACAGTGCCTGGGTGATCACGGTGATTTTGCTTGTGTCATACTTCTCTACATTTAATGCAGATTTCAGGACCTAGGTTGGCTCTGAGGAGCCCTTGGATAGAAACTGATCCTCCTTCCTGCAACCTCAGTGATCAAGAAGCCAACTCAGTTTGCCAAGGCAGGCCTACATTAGCTGGCTGTGCTGATATGTCACATGATTTTCTTATTCCTTTGGGGTAAACACTTTATAATTTTCTTTCTTTTCTTTCTGATTTGACTTCACTAATCTGTAAGAGCTATATAGGCCCCGGGGAATCCTAAACTTTTCAGTCATGTGCTTATACATCGTTCATTCTGACTTGTTCCAGTCATTTCCAATTCTTCAAACTGCACTCACATAACCTTCAAATCTTGCTACCAAAATCTTTTGATTCTGTATAAATATTTAAGGAAAATCTCTTTGTAACATTTACATATGCTTATAAATATAAGAATCCACACATCTCTCCATCTTTTCTTAAGCTCTTTTGAATGAAGTGCTTTGTACTTCTATAAACATACAGCTTTAGGGCATTACATTCTCATATAATTATAGTTGGGAAATCTTACAAACTCCTAGATGATCTCTGTTACTGGCCTATCTTTGAGGCTTGGTGTACCAACATTATACTCAGAGGCAAGTTCTAATCATGGCTCAAAAGACAACATCTCACATATCTCTGTATTTTCAGATTTCAGTGTTTTGGTGTGTGGCACACTAAATATAAACATGGTACATACCTAAATACTTTCCTGAGCCCCAATGTTTCTTGTCAGTCTGTGACAGATCATAACATCCCCAGCGATTTTGGTGATAAAGACAGCTAAATTTTTCTATAAAATAAAGGATAAGCAATACCAAAGGAAAAAGTTTTGAAATGGCAAAGAGGCTGGTAGATAGGTGGTTTCAAAACTTATTTGATAATATACCCTATAACCTCCAAAAGTTTCTCTCTCCAAGGGATCAGTTTTGAGCCAGTGAAGAATAGCAAGGCTCATATCTTGCTTAGACATTTATGCTTCATATGTAGTAGTATGCAGGGGCTTGCAACTAATGACTTAAGAAAGCTACTTGTGTGAAATTATTTCCAGCTCTGCCTTCAGTGACATCATGTCAGTGACAATATTAGTGTTGAAATCGACCATGGTGGAATATCTATTTACATCACAGAAATTGGCAAATATATGTACAAATCAATGCTTTTTTTTTGAAAGCCTTTGTTAAATATTTACTGGCACACAATTGCTTATACCTGATTTTTTTATTTTTATTTTTATCTTTCTTTCTCAAGAAATAGCTTAATTTAAGATACATCATGTCTGGAGAGATTGGATTAAACTGCAATTTCCAGTCTAGAATTTCACTTGAATTCTGTTGGATTATAGTTATGCACTGCACCATGGCATTTCAGCCAATGACAGACTGCATATACAAATTACTATGCCATATAGCCTAGGCGTGTTAGTAAGCTATACCATTTAGATTTGTGTAAGTACACTCTATGATGTTCACAGTATGTAAATGCCTACGGATGCAATTCTCAGAACATATCCCCATCATTAAGTAGCACATGACTGTATTTCATTAAAGTAAGATTTTATATCATTGTGTCCATCTGCCTTTTCAATAGGAACAGCCAGGCTTGAACATTACTTCAACTGTCTAACCTGTCAAACACTGAAAGAGTGATTGAGGGGGTTTTCCACAATCTTATTCTAAATTTGATGTGGTCTGTCATCACACCTTTTGTCAGTTCAATATTCACTGAGTTGCCCTTCATGGTCATCTTAGGGATACAATTTTGACTCAATTCTAAGTTGATAATTCAAACTGAGTTTTAGCTGGACTTGCATTTTATTACAAATATTCCAGAGGAGACCATCAAGGCTTAAACTGAATGTAACCGGACCATTTGGAAACCTCTGCCCTTGACTTGAGCTGCAGTGAGACCAATATGCACCCCCACAAACAACAAACAAACAAACAAACAAGAACCCTAAAGTAAATTTACACACATATTTATATACGTATACTTACTGAACTTGGAAAGCACTAACATTCCAAGATAACTAATGTAGACCTGTACCAAAAGTTTAAAAATTAGATCAATGTTCTCAAGTGAGGGTAATTTTGCCACCCAGGAGACATTTGGCAATGCCTAGAGACATTTTTGGTTGTTACAATTAAGAGAATAATTCTATTATCTTTAGTGGCTAGCATCTGCTTCTAAACATCATAGAATGTTTAAGAATGTCCCATAATAAAAAGTTATCCGGATCCAAAAGTCAATATGCTCAGGTTAAGATCTCCAGGATGGTGAACACACAATGTATATATATATATATATATATATATATATATATATATATATATATATATATATAATATATATATATGCCTTTCTGTTGAATTGCACACCTAAAACTAACTGGATTTCATTAACCAATGTTACCATAATTAAAAAAAAAAACAAAACAAAAAACCTTCTTTAAAATCTATTTTGAATACTCGTGCTCTCTGTCTTTGGCAGCTGTCACATATATTTCCACAACTCCAATCTTTAGACTACCTCACCCTTCCCTTCATGGGTCACACTTCCTTTTCTTATTTGGAACAATTTAGCAATGGTTTATTTCTCTTCTTATTTCCTGTCTCCTCCGCATTCCCCCAAATTATCTTTATTTGCCACTCTACTCATATGGCAAATGAACTTCCTTAAGATCTGTTCTTCTAATAGAGCATTAAGGAAAAGAGATAAGGAGCATTGTAAATAATAATCATGATTTTCACCTCTCATCTCATATATGTGGAAGAGTTAAGTTAATCTTAGAATGCATGAATAATATCTTTCTTAACTTTAAATTAGTCTTATTTTTTTTTTCTATTTAAGTTTGTCATGTTTTCTACTTTGTTCTTTATTTTGGTAATTAAAAGGTAGTAACTCAGCAGGTGAATCTTCCTAGCTGTCAGAATTCCTGCTAAAATACTAATTAGAACATCTTGACTCAAAATGGACTTGACAATTATAAAGTATTTTTTTTTAAAGAATTGCACAATGAAATGTACTTCTTTGGAAAGTTTATTTTGTATTCATTACTATATTTTGAAGTAGAATTACTAATTGTTATTCAACTATATTTCATTACAGTTAATTGGCTTCCAACATTTAAATATAATTTACTCCCACTACTTCAGAAGCTACTAACAGCAGCCCCTAAATCACAACCCTGATGGAACAACTTCATGTTCTTTCCTGATTACATTGTCTTTGCACTTCCAAATTTAACAAGGTGATTATATTCTTGAATTTTTGTACTTTGTGATTTTTTTTTTTTAGGAGTTATATGGTAATGCTAAAAAAAATCCTGCCTTTTAATTTGAATCTTAACTCTTCGTCCCTCCTGAGTGATATTTCCAAATTTTCCCATTCAAAAGGCAACAGGCCCAACAGGTCTCTGGGAAAATTCATGCAGAATTTTACAAGGATGTCTATACAGGACCACGTGAGTGAATATAGAAACATTTCAAAGATAAATTTGCTTCATCTTCGGCAACTTCATCTGCATTTCACAGAAATCAAATGTACCCCCAAATCATAGGAAACTCTAGAGAAATGTAAGTGAGCAGACATTGAGGAATGGAGCAGATATTGTCCTCCATTGATGAAAACGAGACAGTCAGATTAAGCCGTGGTTCTGTTACTGTGTAAACCACAGGCAAATCACTTTACTTTTTGGAACTTCTGTAAAGTGGAAATAATAGTGTCATGCAGGCACTGTGTGAATGATTAAGGGAGCTCATCATTCTCTTAATAAATATTTATTAAAAACCAACCATGTAATAGATACTACAGTAGATAAAACAGATATACTGGTGAGAAAGGATATCAAGGTCTTTGTTCTTTTGTAGCTTTTACTGTCTAATACTCTACTATTCAAAGAGTAGTGCATACTAGTGGCATGGGCATCCCCTAGGATCTTGTTAAAAATCTAGAATCTCAGGCCCTCCTCAGACCTACTGAATCAGAATCTGTATTTAACAAGATCCCCAGCTGATTTACATATACATTAAAGTCTGATTAGCATGAGTCTAGCACATGATATTATGAAACTAATTCTTAAGTTAGAAAAATGCTATGCAAATATTTTTTAAAGGTCAGTTACTTACGAAACTAAGAAAAGGAAGATACAAGTTCTATTTAAAATTTCAAAGTAATATATGCACATGTGCTTACTTAACTCAGTTTCTGTTAAGATTATAGGGAAAATAAATTGTAATTATTATTTATATGATTATTATACTTATTCATTTTAACATTAAAGTAGTTCAAGAAAAATATCAGGAAAATATATGAGATTTCCAGAGAAAACTATCTACTGAAACTCACATAAAAGAAGAGAGAAGAGAAGGAGCTACCTGGTTCGACTCAGTTTAACCATGGAATCATCCTTGGGTCATTCTTGGAAAACATTATCCCATAGTACTTGCTCTTTGTAGAATCACAAATGAAAACATGAGGGAAAAATCTTCTTTCCATTTGAGGAAGAAAGTACAGTTAAGACAGAGAATGAGAAACAGAGAAATGAGAAAGGAAATAATAGGGATGACTTGGAGCGAGAACTGAGTCTGAAAGAATAAGTTAGAAAGTATATACTGTGTCTCCTGTGGGTGCTTCAGATATCAAAAAAGAAGACTATAATGTATCTGAGGACTTGATATTCCTGAATAGTCAGAACAGCCACAAAACTATTGTCAGTAATTTAGCAGAGACAAAATCCATACCCACAACCTCATACTCAACCAAATTGCATGCAATTGCCTATGACAAGCCTTTGCTGGAATCCTCTTATCATGGCAAACATCCTCAATATTCTAAACAGTGTTATGAAGGAAGAAAAAAGAAAAAAGTTCTGAGCCTGGGGCACAAATTCTCTGTGGAAACAAAGAGGAAAATAAAATTGAACAGCTCTGCAAGAAACTGTTGTTCATGTGCAAAGATGGCTGTCAATTTTATAGACACTACACATATAAATTACACATTCTCAAGCATGGTTTCATAAAAAGGTAAATAAATAAATAGACAAAGGTGATTTTTCTCATTACAGAGCAGTCAGCATCAGTTTAGGGACTGAGAAGTTTCCAAAATTAACTATTCTATTATTGATTAATTCTAAGCCTGCTAGACGAATACAAGGACTGGAACATGGCCAAAGTATTGTGCCATCCATTTACGATTAAACACTTCCCAATTCTGCTACTCAGCCAGCACACTATTCTTTGGTGGAGTGCTTAATAACAGAAGACTGAATCTAGTCTGCCTGTCCTTGGAAGATATTTACAGTGTGACACCAATAGAGCTTCAATACATTTATTCACTAATATTAATTAGGCCATTTAATATGTGCCAGTCATGGTGAGGTAAACAAGTTTTTAATCAGCTTGAAGATATGAAATCTATGAAAGCAACTGAATGAATATCAATTCTAGGTGGAAACCTACCCCAGACCTATCTTAGGCACTATAAGCCTCTGTTATATCCCCATCAGTAATGATAATGCCTAAATGTTGCTAATCGGTGAGACCAGATAGTTGCAAGTTGATTGTGTGGCCAGAGAATTTTATATGTAACACTGACTTGGAGTGTGGTGGTGAGGGCAATTTCAAATAAAAAAGACAATATATGCTTCAATAATATTAATCTTCAAATATTGGGGTCAGCTGTAATGATAATCATTACTGTTAATCCAGAGTGATGCAAACTAGTTTATTCACTGACCCAGAAAAATATTAATTAACAAAATTAAAAAAAAAGCACACTATATTCCCTTTATCATATTGCTTGCCACATTTATTACAGGATAAAACCTCAGGTTTATTATTCATCTTCTCAGCTATAAGTTTGCTGAAAGGGATTGTGTTTATATTGGTCACCATTCTATTTGCTTCACATTTATTCATTCTAAACCTTTATCGAGAATATGTTATATGACATCAATGCCCTATCCACTAGAAAATGGAATAGTCAACAAGAAAATTATGGTCCCTGCCTTCTTGACTTCTACAGACTAGTGAGAAAGTTGGACATTAATCAAATGTGTCTACTTGAGATGAGGCTCCAACAATACAGAAATGGGTAGCTCAAATGTTAACCCATGTCAGTGTGGAGTTAGGGAAATATTTCTTTAAGGAAGTGATATTAAGTTGTAACTGAAAGAAAAAAAAATGGTAACTTGTTGATGTGGAAAAGGAAGAGATGTTCCAGGCAGAAAAAAAGCATATGCAAAGGCCAGAAGCCTTAAAAACGGGGCTCATCTTATTGGATCTTAGAGAATGAATATGGGGATAGTAGCCCTATAGAATAAAACTGGAGTTTCTCACTAGCAGTGAGCTTATGCAGAGCCTTAGGGGTCATTCAAGAATTTTTAAATTCATTATCAGGTCATAGTAAGGCATAATAGTGTTAAACAGGGGACTGATAAGATGTAATTTGCATTGATTAAAACATGAATTGAGCTGCTGTGTAAAGAATGGATTAGAGTGGACCAGACTGAATGAGTTAAGAGTGGTAAGAAGACTTGCAGTGATGAAAGTGAGAAGACAGTGAATTGAACTAGAGTGGTGAGAGTGAATGGAGATATTTGAGGTCACAGACAAGTGAGACATTTAGAAAGTAGAATTTGCAGGACATAGTCATTGCTGGAAGGAAGGATGAGAGAAAGAAGTTGTCAAGTCAGTGTCTTAAAAGTCTAGTTGAGTAACTAAAGAGGGTGGCTGTCAAGAACTACTTTTGACACACTTGTTTCCTGAAATAAGGCAGAACAGACAGTAAGTGTGATGTTGCTCAGTACAATATACATAGAAATGCTGGATACAATATAAGAAATATTTTTTTAAACAAATGAATGACCTAGTAAAGAAATTCTTCAGAGGCCATGAACAGAAGGAAAGAATCAATCCATTAGGTATAAACCAGTCTTTGAGATTTTGTTATTTGGATGGTGTTTACCAGTACCTCAGATGCTTAGAGCCTGGCTTTTATTTTTTTTCCTTCTTTCCTTCCTTCCTTCCTTCCTTCCTTCCTTCCTTCCTTCCTTCCTTCCTTCCATCCATCCATCCTTCTTTCTTCTTTCTTTCTTTTTTCATAATAAAAATTTTCAAGCATTCACAAAAGTTGAGAGAAATGTATCATGAACCCTATGAAGCTATCATCCAGGATGAACATTTAATTTAATTTATACCTCTGTCCACACTATTCTTCCTCCTTACATGTCTGGAAGCATATCCAAGACATTAATTGTTTCATCTGTAAACATTTTGATTTTTTATTCTAAAAGATAAGTATTCTTTTTAAAAACATAACCATAATACCATTACTACACCTGAAAAATGAACACTAAAATATTAAAAATGAATATTAATTCCTTAATATCAATAAATATCCAGTCAGTGTTCAAATTTCCTCAGTGGTCTGACTTTTTTGTTTTCTTTTTTAAAAACCATTATCCAAATAAGATCTGAATTACCATTGAATTACATATCTTTTATATTTTTTATAATCCATGGAAATTATTTCACCCCTTTTCTTTTATAATTTGTTTGTCAGAAACACCAGATTGTTAGTCTCATAGAGTTTCACATATTCTGAAATTTAAGTTTAGATTTAAAGTGCCACTATTCAAAGTTCAAGAGCCAAATCCTAGAGCAAAAAAAAAGCAGATGCTTAGCACAGAAAATGTTGTGAAAAGACAAGAAACTCAGAGTGACACCTGCAGTAAAGGAATTAAATAAATATTTCTCAGAAATAGTCAGAAGAGATAATTTCCCTGTCTTGTCTTGTTGTGGGTGAAGAAATTGGCAGAAGAAAAATAAACACTCTCCGAAGGGACATACTTAAAAACCAAAGAATTTCTACAGATAAATTTCCAAAGAATATAGGCTCACCGTCAAGAATCACCAGACATACAAGGGAGCAAATACCTAAATGAGTTATCAGAAAGAACAAACTGTTGAATTTGACTATCAAATCTCCTGATGTAGAAATTGTTACATACAGAATTTGAAGTATTTACTATCTTAAAAAGAAAGATACATTGAAACTATGAAGAAGAAAAAATTTATCCTTGCTATTAAACAGAACCACTATATATTTAAATTAAGTTTACATAGTGATTATTGTTTGGGGTTGTAAAAGAAAAATTTGAAACTATCAATTCTGATAGTCCGAGATAAGTCTGATTTCAAAAGGAACCAACTGGGACTATTTTGGACTAAAAGAAACTAATTTATATTGGAATAAAATGTGGAGACATAATAAATGGCAATTCGACATAGTAGAAGTGGTAAACAGGAGATAGATCTGAAGAAATTAGAGAAAAATGCAACTGAACATTCAATGGAGAGAGAAATTCCACCATACAACTAATTGAAGCTTTAGGAGGAAGAGAGGCAATGGAAGGAGCTGTAATTAAAGAGACAAATGGTGGAAAAATTTCCAAAAATGGTGAAAGACACCTAATCTTAAATTCAAAAGGCATAGTCCACCCATCTTCACACCAAATCTTAAATAGAATAAGCAAAAGAAACCCACACCTAGAACAAACATAATGAAAGTATAAAACAGCAAAGATAAAGAAGAGATCTTAAACACAGGGACACAGAGAAATATGTATAAGAGAACTACAATTAGACTGACAGGTAATTTCTCGATAACAGAGAAATTCTCAATAATGTAAAGAGTAAACCAGGCAAATTATCTTCAAAGTGTTAAAAGAAAATGGTCACTCTAGAAATCTATTACCAGTAATTTTTTTTTTCAAAAAGAAAGATGAAATATGGGTGTTTTCAAAGAGTGATAACCTTTATTTATAAGAAATTTCCTACTAAAGGAACATCATGAATAAGGAAACGAATCCCAGAAGGACCATTGACATGCAAAGAGAAATGGTGAACAAAGAAAATGGTAAAGTTTGTGAGAAAATCTACACAAACATTATACAAAATAACAATTACGATGCTTTATTGTAGGCATTCTCAACTAGAGAAACTTGTGACATGTGCACTGGGACATTTCTAAAAATGTTAAGAATGGCGTTCTGAGTAATACAATTTATATACTGACAAATTCTGTAAAAAAAAAAAAAAAGTAGGGGTAAAATAATAGAATGACTTGGGGAGTATTGCTATCAAAGGGAAGGGTGCCTTATGCTAGGAGAAAAAGAAAGTTCCCTCCAAAGAGAAGGTATGACCTCGGGTGGTCTAAAAACTCTGACTGTCAAAATCTAAAAACTGAGGACAGCACCCTGAGTGTGTATAGTGACATATAAATTGCAAATTTATATAATTTGAGTAATCAGTCAGTATTTCTCTTTCTCTAACGACTTAAATGCAATAGTGGATCACAGTGGATTAATGAAAAAGACATACTTGTCTAAATCACAGATGTGGAAAATGGAGCTGATATTTAAGAATCCTGCATTCCAGGGCGGAACAAATTTCTTCATCTTCAACTTTATTGATTATAAAAGATAAAATTGGAGTAGGTTATGTTTAAGATTTATTTCTAACTAAAATTATAGAATGAAATAAAGGCCAATTTGGAGCAATTTTTCAAAGAAGTTATCACCATGAATGAAATATGTATATGTAAGAAATTTTTAAACTAGCATCTGGCCACCTGACAATTGTTAAAACCATTAGTAAATAACAAATGTCTATTCACATATAAAACAAATTTTTCTTTAAAACAATGGAATCTTATTAAAATATTTTATATATTGAAATTAATGGTTCAGCTATATGGGTTTTCATATGCATAAAGGTCAAGTTTTTCTTATATGATTGTTCTATTAGATGGATTTTCATATTCATAATGAGGTAGTCATTTGATGCATCACATATTAATTTTCTGTTGAATAAAGATCTTCTCAAAGATAAAGCAAAGTGATTTAGATTTCCTTGGCCTGGGCAATAGTTTCTCAGACTCATAAACTCATGGTTTTCGTAGTGAATTGTGATAAGAGGGAAAAATGGAAGACAATCTGTTTTTGTTTGTAGCTTAATTGCATTGTCTGACTTTAGATATAAATTAAAGAACTGGGCTATTTTTTCATAATTTCTTCAGCCAGTTTATCTCATATAATCAACAAAAGGCAGCCTGGGTCAACTTTTAGTTTACTAACTATAAGAATAACGCAGCTTTCTTTGCTTTTTATCATCTTTAATATTTTAGTGAGATTAAATCTAACTTTTCAAATACACTGCCTCTATTGATTGTTAATGTATCATAGGTCGGTTAGAAAATGCACCAGAACATTGACAATACCTGTTTTCCTCTTTTCCTTCCTACATTGAACTAAGCAGTGAGAACATTTTCTCTATTGTCATTTTATTGTACTGAAATAAAAATATTTGATGTTAGATTTTGTGAGGGAATTTACTTGCAAAGAAAATATTCTATTAAATCTGATCTGAATGTGGCTTTAAATTAATAGGAGTTTCTCTGTGGTGAGAAACAGCTTCAAAACTGTAAATCAACACACTATATTTTATAATTTTAAATATCAAAATGATTTTTTCTTTCATTTAAACATGTACTTACTGTTTTTCTTGGCACTCCTGTCTGAAATCAATATATGCTTTGTTTAAATATAGAGGCTGAACAACATTTAAGAATGATTTCAATTATGGGAGTTAACATAAAATGAAAGACTATGTCTTGACTATGAGAAATTAACACCCCTTCATCTTTGGAAAATGAAAAATGATGAGCAAGTTGAAGGGTAATGTATGTATAAGAGGAAGGTGAAGAACTAATATATTAGCATATTAATTAAATAGAGTAGAGTAATATTTCATACAATCATTTGTTTTAATAAATGTACTCAAGCCCATCTTACCTGTCAGTGAGAGATGATGTGCATCCAGCTCTGAAATAGTGTGACACTAAATATTTTCAGTGTGTGTCACTGGATTTTTTTCCCTGTATGATGGTGTGGTGAAAATAAGATTCTTTGTCAAACTGGGTTAGAATTTTAAATATTATTTCCATCTCTTAAAAAAATAACCTACATTCACAAATAAAAGTCTCTGAAATTTTCTGCTGAAATGAAATCTGTTTCACTTTGCTTAATATTTCTCTGTCGCACTTACTTGAGGATCTCTTTTTATTATGAACTTTTTTAATGCAATACTGTTACCATTCTGTGAAAGTAGAGTTCTGAGAAACACACTTATGGGAAGATATGAGATGATAATAGAATGAATCTCTCATTTTTATTTATAATAAAATAATTATATAACAAGTAACAATAGCCGACATTTATTAAGCATTTAGGTGTCAGACACTGTACTAAGCTCTTTACATACATTAATAGTGTTCAAAGAACCACTATGAATTAAATATTTTGATTTTTCTCACTTTAAAAATGAGGAAACTAGACCTCAGAGTGGTAAAGTAATTTGCATAAAATCTAGACTTGAACCCAAGCAGTCCGAATCCAGAAGTCACATGTTTCAGCCCTGTGTCTTAACCCCTAACTTTCAAGCCCTCAGTTTACTTCTCTGTTAAAAAAGAGAGCTGAGTAGAACTATATCTCAGTCTCTTCTCTCCATGTGAAATTCCACATTTGCCAGAAGAATGCTGGGAAAATAACATTTCAGCTTAATAACTGATACCATTTATGTGTTGTTTTTATATATAAAATAACAAAAAATTATCTTTTATATGGAATTGCACTTAGGACCCAAAATAATTATTTGACTTTTTATGAGCCTTTCTTGTTTATTGATGTTAATCTAAGGCTGTTTTGTATTCATTTACATATTTGAATGAATATACACAGCATAATTTTCAGGTTAACTTTATCTACAGTTTTATTTTGGAAGAAATATTTCTGCCCGAGATACTTAAGCTGTCTTCCAGTTCTGAGATTCTGTCATTAATTAAGTTGATAATGGAATCTAGTCTGACTTTAGACTAACCATGAACAGATTAAGATAACTACAAAAGATATGTAGAAAATGTAACACTTACTATTAAAATTATCTTAGACGCAAATGTATAATTATAGCTATCTTTTCTTAAGCCTCTGTTAAGTACAAGGCATTATATTGGACTTATATGTTTTATAATAATTCTTTCAGATAAGTATCAATATTTATAATCAGAAATTTAGGCTCAAGAAAATCAAGTAAATTGCTCAAAGTCATAGAATTATTGAGTAACAAAGACAGGATTCAAACACAGAATTTTTTTATTCCAAATCTTAGATTCTCATGTCAAACCAAATGTTTCAAGATCATTAAAAACTACTGTAATCAAAAACATAGGGGCTTAAATCATAATTTATATATTTTTATATCTATGAAAACTTATTTTATATAGTCAGAATATTTTATTGTTATATGCTGGATTTAGTTATAAATATGGCATAATATTCTATAAAAGGATTTGCTTGCCTGGTGTTGTTCATCCTGGGCACCAAAAATCTGACAGCAGTAACCAGATAAAACCTCTCTCATAAAATATTTAAAGTAGAATTCATAACAAAAAATTTTATAGATAATGATTTAGCTTTAACTTAATAAAATAAATGAAATTTAGAAACACCTTATTAGAAGGTTTACCTAAAAATAAGAATATACCACAATTACAAATTATACATGAAATATGATTTTTTATAAACATCCTATTATGCTGTCCTGAGGAGATGAAGAGACACCTAGGTCACTGTGACTAAGAGAATGAAGGTCCACATCCTCATGACTTCACTCACTGTCTTTAAGCAGTGACATCCAGGTTTATAACTCTCATCAATTTTTGTGTTTATAAGGCTCCAAAAGAGTGTATCCAATTTAAAATAATTTATTTGACATTTCCCCTGGAATCCTTCATAGGATTGTTAAACTTGAAAAATTAAAAGATGGAAACATATTAATTTCTTCCCATATGCACTTACCTTCCCTCCAGGATTCCCTAATTTAGCACAGAAGGATCTATCCAATTGCTCAAGTCAGAAATTTGGCCATCATACCGGATTCTTCATTATTCCCAACTCTCCACAATAAAATAAATTCTTATGTTTTTTTATATCCTCTAAATAGCCTTCAAATCAGCCTATTTCTCTTAATCCCCATTCCCACCTCCTGAATCTAAAATGACATATCCCTTTCACGAATCACTTTAATGGCTTCCTTGCTAGGCTCACTACATCTACGCCAATTACCCATTTAATCCTTTCTTCACTCCGTAACTAGAGAGATCTTCTCAAAATATAAATTTTTATCCTGACCCTTCTGTACTTATAACTCTTCAATGTTTTTCCATTGCTCCAAAGACCATGTCTAAATTTTTAAACATGTCCTACAGTGTTCTATATCACATGATACCTACCTCATCTTGAAACACTCGCTATAGTCTTCTGCCTATTTTACTCCAGCCATATTGATCTCCTTTCAGCTTCAGCTATATGCCATATTTTTCTCTTCTCCAAGGTCATTGCTTAAGCTAGTTGGAATTAAAGTCTGTTGTGCGACAGAAAGCCCAATAACGCTGTCTTATATAAAAGAGTTTATTTCCGTCTTACATAAAAGTTGAAGTAGGTTTTCTAGGGATGTGTCAGCTAGGACCCATGATCATTCTATCTTGATCCACCATACTTGGCCTCAACCTCATGGTCCATCACCGACCTAGGAGCAGGATGAGAAAGAGGACAAAGCAGAAGAGGCAAATGGTCCGTGTACTCTATCTTTTAATGTTCCTGGGAGCTGCCATATATTCTTTCTGTATCAATACCATTTATTCAAAATTCAAATGGATGGCCACGCCTGGATGTAAAAAGGCTGGGAAAAGCAGTCTTTATTGTGGATACACGTGACCGGCTAAAAATTTGGGTTAAACAATTTATGTATTAATCATCTCTTTTTCCTCTTGATGTTGTGTCTGAATCTGTCTCCTGGACTATATACAATCATCCTACTACCTGAAAATAAAATGAAGATTGATGTGAAGAGACAACATAAGCATAAGACAGGGATGCACTGGTCCCTCTCTCTCTTGGCCACCCTGTATTGCCCACCCTCTTTGTCTGGTCATTCTTACTCACCTTTGGTTTCTCAGTCTGAAGCCACTTTCTTAAGGAGTCATTCTCCAACTCTCCTTTACCTTATACATTCTACATGCCTATCCACCACCTAATCATGGTTTTATTAGTGTTTTTTAATAGACTTTATTTTTAAGAGCAGCTTTAAGTTTACAGAAAAATTGAGTGGAGAGCACAGAATTCCCATATACCATCCCAACATATGCACAGCCTCCTGCACTATCAATATCTGGAAACAGAGTGGAATATATGTTACAATCTATGCACATATATTGACACATCATAATCACCCAAAGTCCATAGTTTACATTAGGGTTTACTCTTAGTGGTGTACATTCTATGCGTTTTGACAAATGTATATGACATGTATCCACCATAGTATACAGAAAAAATAGTTTCACTGGCCTAAAACTTTTCTGTGCTCTATTTATTGCTCACTCCCCTCTAACCCCTGGAACCACTGTATTCATAGTTCTGCCTTTTCCAGAATGTCATATAATTGAAATCATGCTGTATGTAGCCTTTTCAGGTTGACTTATTTCACATAGTAATATGCATGTAATATTCTTCCATGTCTTTTCATGGCTTGATAGTTCATTTTGTTTTAGCATTGAATAATATTTTATTGATTGGCTATACTGCAGTTCATTTCTCTATTCACCTTCTGAAGGACATCACGGTTGCTTCCAAGTTTTGGTTGTTATGAATAAAGCTGCTATAAACATCTGTGTGCAAATTTCTGTTTGGACACAGTTTTTAACTCATTTGGATGAATATCAAGGAGCACAATTGCTGAGTTGTGTGGTAAGATGTTTAGTTTTATAAGAAACTGCCAAACTGTCTTCTAAAGTGCCTGTATCATTTTGCATTTGGTGCCTGTTGCTCCACATCCTCAACAGTTTTTAGTGTTGTCAGTATTTTGGATTTTGGCCATTCTAATAAGTGTGTAGTGGTATCTCGTTTTTAATTTGAGTTTCCCTGATGACATATTATGTGGATGATCTTTTCAAATGCCTATTTGCCATTTGTATATTTTCTTTGGTGAGGTGTCTGCTATAAAGTCCTTGGCCTATTTTTTACACAGGATATTCATTTTCTTTTTGTTACATTGTAAGAAGTCTTTGTATATTTTGGAAAACCATCTTTTATCAAATATGTCTTTTGCAATTATTTTATCCTTGTCTTCTCATTCTTTTGACAATGTCCTTTGCAGAGCAGAAGAAAATTTTCATTTTAATGGTATCTAGGTTTTCAATTATTTCTTTCATGAATCATGCCCTTGGTGTTCTATCTAAAAGTTATTGCCATGCACAAGGTCATCTAGATTTTCTCCTACATTATCTTTGAGGAGTTTTATAGTTTTGTGTTTTATATTAGGTCTATAATCCATTTTGAGTTATTTTTTATAAAAGGTTTATGATCTATCTGGATTCATTTTTTTGCATGTGGATATTCAGTTGTTCCCACCTCATTGTTGAAAAGGCTATCTTTTCTCCATTGTATTGCCTTTGTTCCTCTGTGAAAGATAGTTAATGTGGGTCTATTTCTAGGATTTCTATGCTGCTCTTTTGATCTACTTATCTGTTCTTCCACCAATTCCATACTGTCTGGATGACCATAGATTTAAGTTTTGAAGTCAAGTAGTGTCAGTCCTCTGACTTCATTCTTCTCCTTTAATATGGTGTTGGCTAGTCTAGTCTTTTGCCTGTCCATAGAAACTTTAGAATCAGTTTGTCAATAGTCACAAAACAATGTGAATGGGATAATAGCTGGGATATTAACTGGGATTGTGTTGGGATTGTGTAGATTAAGTTGGAAAGAATTGACATCTTGACAATATTGAGTCTCCTTTCCATGGACATGAAAAATCTCTCCATTTATTTAGTTCTTCGATTTCTTTCATTAAAGCGTTCTAGTTTATCTCATATAGATCTTATACATATTTTGTTAGCTCTAATAGTATTTTTAAAAATTAATCATTCAATTACTTTCAAAATTAAAAAAAAATGTCTACCTTTTCAAATAGACTGTTAGCCACATGAGATTAAAGCCAATCATTGCATTATTTACTACTATATTTCTAGTGACACATAATAAACACCTAAATATTAAGAAATACTTATTAAATGAATGAAATAATGAATGCCATATGTGTTAAACTATCTCATATAATGAATACTAGAGTTATCTCCCTAACATCCATTCTACCCCAGATGAATAGACTAGCCATGTGACATTAAATTATCCCTTGCCAGTGACTTGTTCCTAAAAAGACATGGTCATTCCATGTCATAAAACGTTAGAAGTACTAGATAATTCTGGGGGAAAATGTTATTACTCCTAAAAGAGACACTAGAAGAGGTGTTTTTCTTATTCCTAGGCATATTTCTGGGTCTGGATTTGATATCTATGAGCCTCAGCATAAAGACAACATGGAGAATAAAAGTATAGAAACAATGAGAAAAAAATAAATCCTAAATTAATCCTTGAATAAAGTTATTATGCTCCTGAATCAACCAATCTAGAGTCTGTTTTTCTTCTGGATGTCATATTATGTGAGATAATCAATATGTTACTTGTTTAAGCTAATTTTAGTCTCTATGTTATGAGAAAAAGTTGAGCATTTTAAAATACTTTAGTTTGAAAGTTCCTATTTGAGAACTACATAAGCTAAAAACAAATATTCTCAATTGGATAGGAGCATAAAGATCCTGACACTCCCGTGTTAATCCTATCTGATATATCCACTTTTCTTTCACACCTACCTCCAAGAGCAATACACTATGTTCCTTAGTTCAGCCTTAGGTCATCTTTATACATATATCTTAATTGAATTCTACCAGGTAATTAAGTAGGTGACTTTGTTTATTCAAGTGTAATATATATATATATATATATATATATATATATATATATATATATATATATATGTATGTATATATTTTTTATATATATATATATATATATTTTTCTTTTTTAAAAAATCCAGGCTATAATACTCACCCCCTTGGATAATTAGAGTATGAAAATAATGGCTTCAAATTTAACCCTCATAAAAAGTATATACTTATAGTTTGTTTTAATATCTCCTCAAATAGACTTCTTCTTTTTTACTTTTAATTATCAAATTCTTCTACACACACCACCACCACCATACTATGTTTTTTTCTTTCTCAAATACTTTTAACAAGTATCTTTGTGCTATCTGAATAATTTTGAAATGACAGGAATTTGAACTGTTAAATGGATTAAAAGGTTAATTGCCTAATCTTAGTTTCTTTCTCGAAAAAAAGAGTATTTTGACCCAAACAAGCTTCCTGTCTGAAAGCTAGGATTCTTTTGAAATATACTTAAATGTCAGTTTATTTCTAAGGTTAACTGCTTTTATATAATAATTCTAGTGTTAGTTTCTTGGCAACTGATATTTGTCTGTCTTTTTTATGCTATTATGTTTGAAAAATTATGTCAACTTTTTTCTATTAACAATTATTTCAAGAAAATATTTTGGGAAATGTCATAATCATTTGACTAAACCTAGTATATTTCCTTCTTTTCAATATACTCAATGTCTAGAAATAACAAATATCTGAAAAGTTAGAAATATTTCAGAAAATATTCTATATTTTACTTTTATTAAATTCTTATGTACTGGGCAACAAGTGGCCCTTCAAAGGTGTTAGAGAAATACTTCATTTGTAATACCTTTCATAAGAAAAGTATTTGATATGTCCCAGTATAATTCCCTAAAGTGCTGGTGAAAAATTACAATATTCTCAGCATACCATTAACATTTAAGCGTCTCACATTCAGTAATGAGAATTTGAAATGTTTCATGTCTTTGATTTCCTCAATGTGCTATTGGTTTGAATTTTCAGGCTTTACTTACATGATAAAACAAAGTTAGCATTGATTTGATTAAGTTGGATTCCTTGAGTTTCATCCTAAATGATCATAACTGTCATTTCTATACATTTGATATCTTTGATTTGGATTCTAGGTTATTTAAAATATACTGTTTCTTAGTGATCTTAAAGCACTACACTGAAGACATGACATTTAAAAACTTAGTTGTTCTATTAATAAAATAAAAACTATAAATAAATAAAATAAAAATTTTGTCACTGATTTGCTCCTGTATATTTTTAGGAACTTATGAAAATAGAGGAAAAACCTGTGGTAAGGCTATCAGATTTAATATCCTCATATAATGAAATTGTTTTTTCTTTCACCAGTTAGGGAGACAAAGTCTTTAGTTAATGAATTAAAATTGTTCTTTTTCTTCCTAAAATCATCACCTTCATTTGGAAAAAGACCTAAGTCAGAGCTTAGACATTTCCACAAAGGAAAGATAGCAGAAAGAAAAGTACTAAGTGTGATTTTTAGGGACGAAAGAAGCAGAAAGAGAGCTCCTGAAGCATATACAGAGAAATAATAGAGAAAAGATAAATATTTTTAAAATCAGGGAATAAATAGTACAAAGAAAAATGCCTACATTCCTGATGCTGGAAGTTTGTTAGGCCAGGGTGAAATTCTTCTGCAGATGAGGCAGTGATTAAAGTGAAAGAGCAAATGAGTTGACTGAGTTCAGCTGGGTTCAATACCTCATGAGAACATTTATATGGCTTCTCTCTAAAGGCCAATAATCGAACATAACCTGGCTGACATGAAGCACTGAGCAAAACAGGTCAATACATCACAGCAAGTCTAGATAGAGAATTGCTTCATATCCTGTTTCCTCAGTCTCTTAAAAAATTGTGAAATTTGAAATATACATAAAAGAGTATATTAAGAGTGCAAAGCAATTATTCTCAAACCTAGCTATGCATTAGAAGCACTTGAAAAGCATATGAAAATATTGATACTCAAATACTTTTGTATAATTAGATTGGTGCCTGGACATTGGTTTTTGTTTATATTTTGTTTTAAGCTCTTTATATGAGTCTAATGTGCAGCCTGGATTGAGAGCCACTAGTAAAAGGAATGATGAGATTAATATTCATATACCCATCACAAGGTTAAGAAAGACGTAACCAGTTCCTTGGAAGCTTCTATGTTACTCTAATAGAATTACCACCACTCTTCTCTCCACTTCAAACATAAAAAAACATCCATAGCCTACATTTTGTATTAATCATTCCTTGCTTTCTTATAACGTATCTCTAAATATTTTGATTTCTAATTTTCTGGTCTTAGACCTTTTTATAAGTGGAGTCACACTGTGCTTTTCTACAATATAACATTTCACTGAATTATGTTTTTCAGATGAATCTATTTGATGTATATAGTTATTTGTTCATTCATTTTCATTGTTGAAAAATATTACGTTGTGTTAACATTAACCATTTTACTGTGATACCTTGCAGAACCTTCTGTAAACCAGGTATATATTTTTTTCCCCATGGTCAATTGATCATAAGGAAATCTTACAAGCCTGTATGTATGGGTTAAGGGAGAAAGGACAATGCAGGAGGATTAGGTGTCATAGGCATCAGAGCCATTTGTTCATTCAACTTACTAGGAGATTTGCTTTAGCCCGACATCTTTTATACCACTTCCACTAGGTTGTGACATGCTGCTCTGCATGCTCAAACTAAGACTTGGTAAATCGGTTAAAAAACAATTCATGACACATTTCTGGTCTCCTGATACTCTCTGATCAAATATTCAGTCTCGTCTAGGGCCCTGTAGCAAGAGGGAACTATTTTTTGATAAAAATAGTTATTTCCAGAAAAGGCTATGGTTTGCTTCTGTTTCTTGGGGGTTTGCAATATGATTCTCCTATTTGGGTTGGCCAAGAATCTGCACATGCCCTCCTTGACCTGAACAGTTTAAATAGCATCAGATTTGCTGAGTCATAAAATCCAATTGTTGGAAAGAATTTCACTGTGATCAGACCTGCTGCATCATCTTCACTTGCTCTAAGTCATACAACTTTCCAGCTTATAGTTGTCTAATGAATCAGACAGAGCAGAATTCTCAAATACGACATTTACCTGCAAAATCCAAAGCTACCTACTAAGCATTCTGACTTTTTTTCAGTGGGAAGTGCAGCTAGGTATAACAAGTTTTCTTTGAAGGTGACATCACAGCACTCTGGACCACTAAACCGCTAGAAACTTCACTAAGTTGATGGGCCTCAGAAATCTTATGGGGATTATCTCCTAAAGTACTTTCCACATCCTGCTCAAGAGATCCAGTTGACATGATGGCAGTAACAACATAGCGAATCAGTGTGGGATGAGAAAGTGAACGAGTTCTCTGTGGTCTGATTTTGGTAGAGTGTGAGAATTGAAATAACTTTGAGGCAATGCAGTGAAGAAGTACTAGGCCCATACCTGGGTTGAGCTCTGTTAGTGTCCTCACACCCACACTGCTGACCCCCTGGGCCACACTGGATATTTCAGGAATTCTCTTCTTACTTTTAGGTTTCTCCAGCACCCTGTACTGAGAAAGCTTAACAACAAGCTCTGTTACACAATGAAGACAGAGAACAATATGTTTAGAACCCACATGGGCATTCCTTTGCCTATTTTTGATGCTAAATGGATGAGGGCAGCAGCCAGGGCCCAAGAAAGGCTTGATGAACAGAGGCTCAAAATAAGTGTTTATGTCACTCCACCACATAAATGACCTAAACCAGAGGAGGTGCTAACCAAGGGTGAATCTGGAATGGTCAGTAGAGGAGAGACAGTGAGAATCAATATCTTTAAGAACAGCTGCAATAGTGAGGGCTACAATGTATCCACTAACTTTGTCTTTGCAAATTTATACAGGAAAAGAGATAAACCAGAATCCTGGAGGACCTTTCCCAGATGCATGAACTTATGTAAAGTGGGTGCATCTAAGCACACAAGTGGGTGTGGCTATAGCGGAGGCTGTGGTGAACCAGCCTAGGTGAACTCAGATGCCCCACTTGTTCCACCAGCTGCTAGGAATGTTAATTGCTGACACCTCACAGCTGAGTTCTACCCTGGCATGGCTGTTGGCCAAAGAGAGACGCTTTGCTCAGGTTGTTGCTTCCTTCTCAGAGGCAGCAAACGCTCAGCTCCCCTGCCTCGAGTTGGGACATTATTTAAGGGCCATCTCAGTTCTAGAGTTCATACAGAATTGACTAAGGACTCTCCTGCAATTGCATCTTGGTTCAACTTCTCCTTCTGTTCAATTATTCTTTACTCTCTAATAATGCTTTTCTAAGAGCTGTCACTAATAAACCTCATGAACGCAAATCTTTTCCTCAAAGTCTGTTCTCTGGTACTCAAAGACAATGTCCTGTATTGTCTTTATATTGTGTGCTTTCTCATTCTTTTTTGCTTTCCGCTTCAATTTTTTAAAACCTATTTTCTAGTTCACCTGTCTCAGCTATATTCAGTCAGCTGTTCCACTCCCTATTAATTTCTTCGCTTCAGATATTTTCTTATTTAATATATAGAGTGTTCATTCATTTGAGCCTCATTTACAGATTTTAATTTTCTTTAAAAACTTCTACTGTTTGATCTACTGTATCTCTTTTTCTCTATGTGTTTTTAACATATTAACCATAAACTTTGAAAGTCTTCATTTTCTGACTCCAGTATTTAGGCCATTGTTTCTCTCTTTTTCTCAGAAGTGTCATATTTTCTCCTCTCCACATGTCTAGTAATTTCTTAACGCACACTGGACATTGTATGTAGTACAACTCTAGGCTCTGCCCCAAATTATCTTCCTTTGTTGGCAAATAGAATGAGGATTGGAGCACCTGCATCCAATCAGTCATAATCAAGTTGGGGCTGGGTTTCAGTTTAGCAAACTCGGCCTTCTTTTTTGCTTTAACCCAGCTCATGTTTGCTGTGCTTCCTACTTCATTGCACAGATTTTTAATTCTAAGTCTGGTATATCTTTCTCCTCAGGTTTGAAATACTACCAAAAATTGCCCTTCAGACATCTCAGCCCAGCTCTTCAGTCTCCTACTTTCATCACTTCAAAATATGGCCGATTCCTTGAAGGTAAGACCAGCAGTATTTTTGAGTTAGGCCATTTACGTAAACCTTCTGGAGATTTCACTGCGTTCTGGAAGCTTTTGGCCTATTTCCCTGGATTTCTGTGTAGCAGCAGAACTCAGCAAATGTTCTGTGAGGAAGAGCAGTTGTACATTTGAAATCCTTCAGGTTTCCATTTTGTCACACCAGTCCTGCAGAGAATCTCTGAAAGTTTTGCGAGTTTCTCTTTTCCCTAGCCCAGGCTCTGACTGATAAGCCAGGTCCTCAGCAAGCTCCCAGAATCAGAAAATGCCTGCAGGGGAAAGATAAAAACCCTTGCTCACATAAAAGCATTTTTCTTCTCTCTGGAATTTAGTTTGTTGCTTCTGAAGTTCTCTGATGCTTTAAAAATATTATATTTATAATTTATCTGGCTTTGTCCAGCTTTGCAGCAAGAGTGTTTTTCTGTCCTGATCTATTCTAAAACAGAAGTTTCCTTATCATTAATTTTTAACTCCATCAATTATACATGTTAATATTATTATTGTTTGGTAAAGTCAAGCTTTCAATGATTTATTCATACGTTTATCATTTTTTAATCCTCAAAAGTTATTTTTACATTTTAGCATTTCTTCTCAGATTAATTTCTTTCTTCTTGAAGTACATTCTTTAGAAGTTCCTTAATAAGCATTTGTTGGTGGTAGTACTCTTAGTAAATGTTTGCTTAAAAATGTTTTTAATTCATCCCAGTTCTTGGAAAGTGATTTAATTGGATGTATACTGAAAGTTATTTTTATATCTGTACTTTGAAGATTTAATCCAACTCCTATCTTCCATTTTTGAGAAATATATTGTTAGTCTTAAAAAAGTGCTTCGTAGGTGTTCTTTCCTCTCTAATGGACTTTTAATAGTTTCTTTTTTCTTTTGGTGTTCTTCAGTTTCTCTAGATGGTCTGACTGTAGATTATTTATTTATTTATTTATTGTACTTGAGATGTATTCCATTTTCTAAATCTAGAATAGTATTCTCTTATCAATTCTGAAAATGTGTTATATCTGAATATTTCTTCTCCCTCTTTCTCTCTACCTCTCCTAAAAATCCAATGAAATTTTGTTATATTTTCTCACTATATTTTTTAAATCTTTTATTCTCTTGTCTCTATTTTGCATCTTCTTTTCTCTTTATTTCATTTGGGATAGTTTATTCTGATCCTCCCACCAGATTACAAGCATACCTCAGAGATATTGCAGGTCTAGTTCCAGATCACCATAATAAAGTGAGTGTCATAATAAGGTGAATAGTAATCTTTTTGCTGGTAGAGGGTCTGGCCTTCAGTTTGTAAGAACCACAACATTTGTGGAGTGTGAAAAGGCGAATCACAGTAAAACAAGGTATGCCTGTATAGTTGTGTGTTTAACGATATCCAGTCTTGTTAATTCCACTCAATTTTAAATTTTTAGAATTTCTGTTTGACTCTATTCCTAATTACCACTCTACTTTATAAACATTTTTTGAACACCTCTAATAAATTTGTTAAACTTTATATTTTCCATATTTTTTCTGTGTTGGATTCTAAATAATGTTTTTTTTCTTTTAATCTTTCAATTTATTTTCTCTTTAGAATTTAATTAGTGTCGAATCTGGAATTTCTAAATTCAATTATTTTTTTTTTCTAGAAATTAATTTGGTTCTTTCCAAAACTGCATAGTAAATTTATAAACCCTGTTAGTGCTTAATTATGATTTTTAAATAGTATTTTATTAACATAAGCATTTATATGTTCCCTGTGATATTTTTAATATTTGTAGCTTTTGCATTTCTGATTCTGTGTTTCATTGCTTCTTCCTTCTTGCTCATGGTAGCTTGCCTAGTTCTGTGTTTTGTGATTTTTATTTGTAATATAATATTGGAATTGTACCTTTGAAAAAGTTTGATCCTAGATTTAAAGGTTATTTCCTGAAGGAAATTTGCATTTCATATACAGTATACCTGAGGGCTCTAACATCTTGGGGCCTCTCTAAACTAATTTTTTGTTTGGACTTTTTTTCCAGCACACCTGTGAGTATTAAGTCCAGCATCATATCCTATTGAGGGCAGGTATTCTGTACTTTGTGTAGAGCAAAAAAATTTTTTTCTGGTCAATTATTATAATAATCAAGATTATTAGACTAAATGTAGTTAAAAATAAGCCCCAAATTTCAGTTGCTTCAAAAAAGAAAGGTTTATTTTTCTCATGCCATGTCTGGTGTAGAGTGGGCTGTCTTCCTCATTTTAAACTTTCCTGTGTGGAATACATTACCTCTAGCGAGCCGGGTATAGAAGTGGAGTACACATATCCACCTACATCCTACTGGCCAAATACTGTGATGTAGTCCCAAACTGCAAGGGTGGCTGGGAAATTTAGTCTTCCTCTGCACCCAAGAAGAAAAGGATTATGCTGAACCTGTATAATCTCTGTCACATCTACCAAGTTTGGAAGGCTGTCAGGTGTTCAGCTTTATGTAGAGGTCTCCATCTGACTTCTCAACTTGCAGGGGACTTAGGTTTTTAAAAATGCTCTCTTAAATCAGGTTTGTGGTCAGTTAAAATGAAACAGAATGTCAATTTTAGGCCTTTATGAATTTGTACTTTTTGTCAGTTCTTGCCTCTGAGAATTTCCTTATTTTTCTGAAAGCTCATCAATAAATTTTTAAGTTTTTTTTTTTTTTAGCATATTTTGTGCATTATTCTTAGGTATTCTGTAACAGGAGGGTTTCATAGGACAACTAATCTGACATAGTGCTTAAAATGGAAGTCATCTTCAGCCTTTTTCAGAGATTATTCTGATCCGAGCTGGTAGTCCTACACTGTGGTTTCTCATGTTAAAGAAGAAACTGGGTGTTTTCCTCATTTCAAAATGTCTGAATTATTAGCAGTACAAGATAGCTGCTCCTGTTTTCTAGTAGTACATGTCTCTCAATTTTATATTTTACATGAGAAAGCCAAGTTATTCCCAGACAAGTTTTTTGAATTAAATTTCCAAGGAGCTGCTATTATCCAGCTTTCTTTTAGACCAGTACTATATCACCTTTCTCATTGTTTTCCTTTCCTGATGTCCTTCAGGAATTTATAGAGACATTCAATCTGTGGGAGAAAAAAGAACTGATTTGATAACAAAATGAATTCATAACAACCACATTCTAATTTTCAAAGTAGATAATATAAATGCCATCAAATATTAATTTATAGTTAGGGTATTAGCTCTTATTTGTAAAAATAAGTAAATCTTCCTTGTCAATAAAACCGACAGAGGACTTAACGATGAATGATCCAGTCCAAAATTATTTATTGTTGTCTTATAGATCATAAACTGCTCTAAATGCAACATTTAATTGTAAAAAATATTGTGTATTTACTTCAGAAAAATTACTAATATGGAATAGTCAATTTTTTAAAAGTTCAATGAGTATTAACCAGGTCTATATATTCTCAGTGTCAAACAAATTTCTGTTGTAAAAAATGGATTAAAATTACTTTGGAAAAATTTTGCAAACCTTAAGAGGCAATATCTGATTAAACTCCATTTAATATTTTAAGTCTAAATAAGCTTTAATTCAGTGTCTTGATAAAGTCTTGTATTTTTGTAATAATATTTCTAAAAAAAATCTCAATATGGAAAAATTGCTTTAGCCACACAGTTTTCTGGTTCTTTACAGTGACTTCTGTAACTTCATTATATGTGCTTGCTATAGAGTTGAATCAGTACCATATAAGGAAGATCTAAAACTTTCAAACTGTTTCTCAAGTCATGACTTTCAGCTCTTCACATGAACAGGCTGATATTCTCTAATGGTCAAAAATGATTTTCAATATTGCTTCCTTAAATATGTTACTGTTAAAGTTACTGAAAAAAGATTTTATGAGCTTGATTTGTGCTTACCTATTATAGTCTCAAATTGTCAAATTAATGAAAAGTACACCAATAACATAGCCAATTTGATTATAGAAGATAATTATTGCTCTATAAATATTACCATTTTTGAAACTTTTTCCTCTTTTAGATTTGACAGATAATATTCCCTGTTTCACTCATTTCTTTCCATGACAATAAATATTGGCGCATAAGACACTATGGTTTATAAATAATACCTTTAAGCCCAATTGAAAGAGAGCATGTATTAGTGTTTTCCTTAAAAAAAATTTTTGCTCTGATCATTGTGCAGGCTTTCTCTCAAAGATGTTTTTACTTTATTCGCAATTCTCATGAGGTTTCCAAGCTTCATCATATAAATTATAGTAATTCCAAAGGGGAAAGAATATCTGACAAAGAATGAAAAATTGGCCATAACTATATAGAGTATAAGCACCAGCTGTACATTACAGACAGAAGAAGGTAGAGGATTTGAGGAAAGGATGACAACATAAGAATTGGAGAGGTCAGGAACAATCCAAGAAGGTATGACTTGAAATAGTCTATAATAATTACTCTTCTTTTATGCTGTAGGATAAGCCCTAAGCAGCTAAACATTTATGGTTAACTTTTTTTTTTCTTTTTTAGTAGGACTACTTTATTAGGTTAAGCTGCAAAGGAAACTGTTATTCAAACATCAAACACAAGAAGAACACATCCTATAAGTTAAGTAGGTAAATTTTTATATCTTAAGAGAAATCTTGGCAATGCATCTTATTGAGAATTTTTTTCACCAGAGAAATTACTACATATGTCAGATTTTACATATAATATTTGGATGTTCTTAGATAGCATTGATTCCTGGTTAAGAACTTCTGCTTAATATAATAGTTAATACCAGTAATACCAATTGAATCAAGTTTGAAAGTCTTAAGAGTGAAAAATAGACAATGAGAGTGAATGCAAGAGAGAATTCAGTGACTTGAGTAGCTTCTATCACCTTTTCTATTTTTCTGTAGCTTTGTGTATTTTTGTTATTCAAATTTGAAGTATCAAAAGCTATACCTCATTTGTTACATACACAGGATGAACTAAAGTATTCAGGGACCCTGGTAAATTAATGAGTTCACTGAAAAATATTAAGGCTGGTCTAAGGGGATAAGTCATCTAAAAGAGAGGAGCTGAGAGGAGGAGACTGGAGACGATTTTCAGAGAGCCAGAATAACCATTTTCTGCTGAGAGCTGTATATATTAGTCTGCTCAGGCTGACATTGATACCACAAACTAGGTGTCTTAGAAAACAAAAAATGTATTTTCTCACAGTTGTGGAAGCTAGAAGTTCAAGACCAAGTTTCTGGCTGATTTGGGTTTTGGTGAGGACTTTCCTCCTGATTTGTAGACATCCACCTTCCAGTTATATCCCAACATGGCCTTTTCTTGGTGCGTGCATGAAGAGCCCATCTCTGGTATTTCTTCTTATAAAGACAATTCTATTGAAGCAAGTCCCTACTCTTATGACTTCATTTAACCTTAATTACTTCCTTAGAGGCTCCATCTCCAAATATAGCCACAGTGAGTGTTAGGGCTTCAACATATGAATTAGGGCCGGAGGATGCAATTTATTTCATAACACTGTGTGTCTTATAGTAAGCATATAAGCCAATAAAGAGTAATCAAGTGTTATATAACAGCCAACTGTCAGTCAAGGTGACCTCACATAGGGATCATCGAGAACCTCCCATCATGGCCCAAGTATAAACAGACCTTCCCATTTCTGCACTGTTACAGCTCTGCTCAAAATCCACTCCTCCCTTGGGGCATACTATCTTATTGCTTCACCTCCCAAATTCCACAGGGCTGCAGCCTTCCTTAGCATGGCCTGTTCCCTTCTAAACTGTACTTCCAATTTTACTTTTTCTAAATCTTGCCACCTGTAATTCTTTGCTGCTTCAGTAGGGAAGAAACAAGGGACACATACAACACCACTATCCTCCTCTGCCATGCCACTGGGAGGACACCAGATTTCACATCACCCCAGCATTAACAGAACAATGAAAATGGCGTTCTTGACCTCTGACTATTTTCTGAAGTTTAGCAATGTAGGTTGATTTGATCAAGAGTCTTGTCATTTGGGCCCATTTTAAAGAAAAAAAAAAAGTCCTTTGCTATTGCAGTTAGCATAAATTCCAAGAGTGATTTATTAGAATTTAGTAAAAAATGTAGAAGAAGTGACATTACATACTGTATAAAAGAATCCCAATGCATGATTAAAACTAAAATTTGCCTTTGAATTATAAATATTAAATGGCCCATCTTAAATGGCCAAATTTACATGTGGAAAAGATGACTGGGAAGCCTGTCTTTTATTCCTTGGATTGATTATTGCACTGTTGGATGTCCAGGGGCAGGAATCAAGCAGGAGAAACAAGTTGCTATTTGCAAAGTGTTAAAACAAGAGCCAGATTGTTTCTTCTTCACTTACTGTGCACAGTGTGGGCTGGCACCACTTTGGTAGCTTAGAATTCTCAAATGCTGTCAGGAAAAACAAACCAAACTCTCCAGATAGAATAAAAGGGTGAAAAAACACGCAAGAGGAAGACCAAGAATTTATCTGCAGTTAACAAAAGAATAACATATTTGCTAACAGAGTGTTGGAAACTGCTCTGTGAGGAGGGAATGATCTCAGGAAATGACTTTCTTCCATTTTGCTCTTTGTTCCTGACTGTAGCATAAATGATGATTTCATTAGCAGTGAATTCTTTTAAGATGTAAGATTTCCTTTAAGACCCAAAAGTCTATATAACCTCCATTATGGTGTGGAGTTCATGTATAACTCAGATATTTATTGAAAGAAGTATCTTATGAAATTTTTTCAGTGAACACTGAGTAGATGAGAAGAGAAAGAAAAAATAAATTTTCTTTTGTTACACTAAACCATTTAAGCTATTTACCCTTAACTAGTATGCTGCAGGGCAAAATTTGTTGTGGTAAATATACCTTTTCACATTCCCTCTCTTCCCACTCTATCTCTCCTCCCTTCTCCTCCTCTCTTACCCCTGCCCCCCATAAGAAGTATTATTTGGAGCAGTGGTAACATTAATCACCAGTACTGTAGAGACAATTTCAGCATAGACAGATTTAAATTGTTAAAATATTCTGGTGCATGAATAGAAAAAGAAACTTTATAGAAAAATTGAGTCAATAAGCTAGTTTTACTGAAACTGTAAGTTACTTGAGTGTAATGACCAATGATCAATTTTATTTTTTTCTGTTGTTTAGTTTTCTGCATTTCTTTGTTTTCTTTTCTTACTAGTGTAGGTCAGATTTTATCATAATTTTCATAACATTTTTAGGAAGGTGGGTTGATGGTAAGAATTTATTTTTCTCAATTAAGAGTGCTCCAAACTGATTTTCACCTTTACAGGTTTAGCATGTCATGTGGTTTAACTTAAAAAGTAAAGATAATAAAAGGTTTGAAAACTTACAGAAATTTCTGCACAATAGGCTGTTTTGCTAACTAAAAAATCAGGAACTAGAAGGTACCACGTTAAAGAGTTTTAGCCACAGGATGACAAATCTGGACTGTAAGATAATCGCTTATAATTGTATACAATTTAGGAACTTAGAAAATTGTTCTTCTGAACTCATAAAAGGACAGAGGAAAAAAAGGGAAAATGAATGTGAATTAAAGTACTGGTTATCAATACAAGTTATAATGCCAATCCTGATTGTGTTACCATAAGTGTAAGATTCTAAGCTTAAGAATATAGTAAAAGTTATATAGCTAGATCTCTGTGCATAAATGCACATCCTTCAATCATTTTCAACTACAAAATCAACCAGGTATCAATAAAGGGAGCCAGATCAGAGATGGAAAATAATTCAAATTGTTTTACTATTTTAACATAAATGTATATTTCATTGTTTTAGCACAATTGTCTTGAAACTTGAGGTTATCAAATGTTTTTGTGTGTTCACACTCAACAGACTTTTTGAATAATGCTAGTAACTAGTAAGTAGATTCTCAAAAAATAGTTCTTAAAATAATGAGTGAATGAATGAATAAAGCCTTCTTAAACATCCTAAGATATACATAACACATATGCCTGATATGTATTACATTGCATATTATATATGTGTGTGTTTGCTAGTCTCTAGTTATTTGAAATGCCTTTATATGTCTATTGCTTTACTTATTTACGCTCCTGTCATTTACGACACAAATAAAATGTCACTTGTATTACCTATTCTCATAAGAATTTTAATCCTCATTCTGTTCTGTGTTTCCCTCTATCCATTCTTCCATTGCTAACTTTTTTGGTCAGTTCTTTCTATTGTTCCATGCATGTTTTACTTCTTCACAGAATGCTGACATCCTTTCTTTTCCATGACTTAATTTCCTTTGTCCATTGGGACACTAGGTCCATGAAGTCATTTCAATCAAATACTGCTCATTCTCTTACATGATCATGTTTTTTAGATTTACTATATTTTTAGATCAATTAGGTATTCAAATATTTTTTGAGTGATTGTAAAAAGATGATTATTTCTCCATCTCTGTAAAACCCATTAGAAATGATTCCAGGCTAATGGAGTTCAGCTATCTCTCCTACTGGTTAAAAATTGCTCTCTTCTAACTTCAGTTACTCTCCCATATTCATAAAGAACTTTGGCTACTTGCCAAATCTACTTGTCAGTGTATTTTTTTTTTTTCAATATTCTTGTTGTTGACCCAACCTGGGGCCTTAGGATCAGAGTTTGTTATTCCATTCTAAAACGTGTTAGCTATACTCTACTCATTACATGGTCAGAACATAGATTTTTGTATCAGATGGAACTCCGAAACGGAAATTCCACACTTCTCCAATCCCTTCCATCACTAAAACTTTGAACACCTCATCAGAGTTATACTTTTATCATCTTATTAAAAATACCTTTCTGTAGTACATTATAGCCATTCTACTAAAAATTTGCTATCTTTTTCCTTAGCGTACCCATTACTATGAAGAATTATTTGTTTGCTTAATAACTTTGTTTCTCTCTCTAGAATGAAAACTCTTGGAGGATGAAAGTTTTGTCTTGTTCACTAATAAATCTTCAAAGTTTACAACAATGCACATTGTAGAGCAGGCATTAGATAGTATCTGTTGAATTGATGAGTGAACAAATTCTGGTGGATCAGGGAGTTATTTTTTTTTTTCTTAAAAACCATTATATAACAGATTAACCATATCTTTTAATCATATATATAAGTATGCTTATAGGTATGAACTGTAATAAATTAGGCACATTGTCTTTTATGACTGAGTGACACTTTTGTAGTCCTGTCTGCTTATTGATCATCTTCAGTACAAAACTGCAAATATCAAGGAACAAAAAGAACACGCTTAAGGCTTTGTACCCAAGGTATGATTTGGGAAGGGTTATATATGTTATAAAATATCTTGGAACAAAGCCTAGATAAATATTATATGAAACTTCTTTTGCATTTCACCCAGAAACAAGAATATCTTCTAATACATTTTAGTTGGGGTCATCTAAATAGGTTGTGTTTTATTTCTTCCCCTTTGCATATTAGGATGTAATTCCACTTAAAAAAAAATAACTACATAATTCTCATTCTAAAACGAGAATTAAGCAATGACGTGATCTTTCAGTCAATGCTGGTGTTACTTATGTACAAAGTATGCAGAATGTAATTGAGAGCTCCGGAATGTTAGGGATAGCATTATATTAACTTATTGTTCCTTCAGAGGCAAATCACTGTGCCTGATATTTGGAAGGCAGTAGTGCCTGTAAAATAATCACATATTCACTCTTGAGATCTGGTTTTTAACGTGAATTTTTATTCATTTTCTCAAAATTAGTTTTTGCTTTCTTATTGTCTTTTGTTGTTGAAGTCACTTGTTCTATAATAAATTAATTATAATTAAATAACATATAGCTGTAAATTCATAGTTACATAGGAAGAGTAATTCTGAAACCAGAATTTTAGGGCTAAATAGGTCAGTGACCATCCAGTCCAATCATGTTTTTTTTACAGATGCACAAAAGTGTCCCAGAGATGTAAATTGACTTGCCTGGGGTTTTACAGCTTTTAAAGTTGAAATAAAATCTAGGTCACTCATTGCTGATAATTAGGCATTATAAAGTACATTCAGAGAGTAATATTATAAAACTATATTGTATGACATTCTCTGAGGCAGTGATTCTCAAAATTTTCTATGACATACCCTAATGAGCAATTTTGAGAATACTCTCAATAAATCTAAAGCTGTTTGTTAATAAATTACTAAAGTATTATATGTAATTTTCGTAATAAAAATTTAAAAGAATAATATAAAGGGTAATAACACTTTTAAATAATTTCATTTATTTTTAATAGTGCAAACATCTTTTTCTGCTTTTACCCAAAATTATTATTAAAATTTCAGAGAATGTAGTATATTTCAATATGCTTCATTATTTTTGAAAATCTTGTTTTAAGTATCATTTGATAAAGTGATTTAAAAGTTGGATTTTGAAATCAGTTTACTTTGATTTTTGGTCTTAATGGGTGTCACAGAAACAGTAGACTTAAATGGAAAAAATATAGGGTACAAAACTTTCAGTTAATAAGATGAATAAATTCTGGGGATCTAATATGCATGGACTATAGTTCCCTTTACTGTATTTTTTACTTAAATGTTGTTAAGAGTAGATTTTAAATGTTGTCATATACATACACAAAATGGTAATTATGTGAGGTGATGAGTTCTTGCAAAAAAATCTAGGTTTTGAACAAATGATGTAAATATATAAAACCTTTCATTTGGATGAAAATGTACAGATGTGCTTTTCTTTTTAAATGTTGGCACACAAATTTTTGTAGTAATTGCATGTAAAGAGATATTTCTAATTTTCCTCCAAAATGCTTTCTTCATAGCATGAAAGTCTTGTAGAAACCAATTACTTTCTCACTCATTGTTAAAGTCACAAACACTCTATAAAAATGTTCATTGTAAATGATACATAAATGCATATTTCAAAAGTTTTCAAAATATTTTCAACATTTTTGGCAACTGTTTGACAGAACTGATTAGATTATCATTGTTTTTCAACATGGCTGATGAGCTGTTAGTAGAGATTAGAAGAATTAGTTCTGTAATTCTCTATTGTTAATTTTTATCTCCTCCCTGTATCATCAGTCCATAATTTTTTTACAGAAATGTTCTATAGTTATTTGCCCATTTAATGAGGATTAGTTTAGTTAAAATTGGATAATCGTAATGAATAAATCACATTTATGTCTACTGAAATACAATACTCTATGCTGAAAGCAAATGAATAAGACCATTATGTCAAACTGTGTTGTGGAACTTCCACTCTTTTTGGGGGATAGCAATCCCACAGGACAGGAAATTATCTGAATTGTATATCTGGATATAGACTGAATGAGGACATCAATATGAAATCATATTAATAGTTAAATGCCAGTAAATATTGCTTTTTCTTATTCTTTTAGTTAAAAAAAAGGAGAGATTCTAAATTTTTTTGTTGTTGTTATTCTCATAGATCATTTTCCTACACAGGTAGGTACCTTCAGCCCTCTTTAGAGATAACTATCTTTTGTGGTGCTGCTCACTTGCTTTTCACAACCTTAAAACTGTAATCAAGACTGTAATTGTCTAATGAGACTTTACTCAAACTAGGTACCTATCTAAATATAACTAAAGGTGGTAATTTCTATCTTGATTTAGTCTAGAGTTCTCTTTGAGAGTTATTTAAATTTTGTTGATGCATTGTTTGCTTTGATTTGTGTAGGATACTATTTTCCTAAATTGGGATTTTATTACTATTTACAAAAGATAAAATTTCGACATGTGTAATTGTTCAAAGTTTAAGTTTCATTGACATTTATGATGCACTTTACATAATGTAGTCAGAAAAATAGCCAGGTCTACTTATTTTTTACTTAAGAGATTGCTTTCTTTGATTCTGATTATTTTGGAGCTATTCTGTGAATGTTCTATAAGCTGCTCAAGATTATGTGATCTGAAAGATGATTAGCTCAAATTGGATGAGATGCTGTCATGACACTCCCAGTATAGCTCTACTATGTACACATCTTGTGACTGCCATTTAGCATAATTTTTTAAATTAAATTTTAATACTTTAAAAAAATTGCAATATACATATTTTTCATCTATCATTATACAAAATTGAAAGACATTGTGTTAAACCTTTAATTAGAAGAGATCTTAAATGTGATGGTATAGATATAATTTGGGTATCTATTTCAGCTATATCATTGCATTAATATTCCAGATGGTAAATTTCTACCTTGTACAATATACACAAACTCAAAACAGATCAAAGACTTAAATCCAAATGCTAAAACTATAAAACTCTTTGAAAAAAACATGGGTCTAAACCTTTGTGATCTTGGATTAGGCAATGGTTTTTAAAAATAACAGCTAAAGCATAAGCAATTAAAGAAAAAATAGATAAATTGGCTTGCCTAACAATTAAAAACTTTTGTACTTCCAAGGACACCATCAAGAAAGTGAAAAGACAACCAACAGAGTGGGAGAAAATATTTCCAAATCATATATCTGATAAGTGTCTGGTATCTAGAACATATGAAGAACTTTTACTACTAAACAATAACATTTTTTTTCAAATGTGTAAAAGATACGAATAGTCATTCCCCCTCCCCCAAAGAAGTAACTGCTTTGTTGATCTAGTTAAGTTAATTCTTCCACAGTAAATGTTTTCTTCAAGGTGAGAAACAATTAGTGCTAACCATTTGCTTAAGCCACAGAGACTCTGCAAAAGGAATAGCCAGACAGTTTCAAAGGAATATCAAATGACTTTTGAATATATGTGTAGAATAAAAGCCAAGTTTAACCTGGGATATTCCCATAAAGTCTTATTTCTGAGCAAAAATTTGCCTTAGCTAGGACTTACGTACCTTCCTTCTCTCTGAAAATTACCTAAATTGTATGTAGAGGCAAAACAAAATATCAAGCTGGATAATTGGGTCCTCTCTATGAACCCGCCAATTATGTAAAAGGAAAGTAGAATTAATACCTATAGAATAAATCTCTCTAAACTAAATTTATTTCCTCTGACAACTGGTTAAAAGTGCCCTGGAGATCAAGTTGTACCCGATCAGGCATTTTGCTACTGAGATAATGGTTATATGGTTAGAACTGAAAAAAGATGTCTCTGGATATTTGAAGCATAGTAGTCAAGAAAAGGTCTAGAAAAAATAAGCAATTGAAGAAATGGATGGAGAAGACTGCCATTTGTGACAACATGGATGGATCTTGAGAATATTTTGCTAAGAGAAATAAATCAGATGGAAAAATCAAGAACCATATGATTTCACTCATATATGGATATAAAACTGAAAGCAGCAAACAAACAACAACAACAAAAAAAACAGGACAAAAACTCGTAGATACAGATGACAACAGTATGGTGGTTACCAGAGGAAAAGGGTAAATGGGGTCAAATATATAGTGATGAAAGGAAATTTGATTTTGGATGGTGAACACACAATACAACATACAGATGATGTATAATAGAATTGTACATTTGAAACCTGTATGATTTTATCAACCAATGTCATATCAATATGTCATATCAATAAACTAAAATTTAAAAGAAAAGAAATGGGGAAGAATACAAAGTGCTGAAAGAGAGATCAGAGAACTGGTAGTTTTTACTTAAGGCATTCAATGCATCTTACACAGAGATTGAGGAAATAGTACAGTATTATAGAAAAATTTTAAATGCTTGATGTTTTTATTACTGTGTTTATTTCTATAATCTGTGTATATATCTAATATACCATATGTCACATTGTATTGGTAATCACTTGCTTATCTATAGGTTTTCCCTAACAGACTATGAGGACCTTGACAGAGGATCATATTTATTTAACGAGCAGCAGGCCTGGGTCCTGAAATATCGTATTCAGCCAATTTATCAAATGATTTAATGAAAATTTATAAACTATGGTCTTTAAATTGGGGAACTACAATATTGATAGTGGCCATACTGTGATTTTTGTCATCTATTTAAAAGGACACTTTTATGTTGATTTTGCAGTTACCAAAACTGCATATAGAACCTCTCATGTTACATCCTTTTTGGAGGCTGAGGAAGTCACTCTACTTTTCTACAAGGTGGCAGAAGCTTATATAGTCTAGAGAATAGGATGACCAAAAAATATGTATTTCAGGATTAAAAAAATATGAAATGCATAAAATAAAGAGATTTAGAAACATCTCAGCAGGAGTAGGGTGAGGTCAGGCTCTAAGGGAGGAAAAAGTAAAACACAGATCTAATTTAGAAATAGCATAATGCTTCTTGACACATGTGAGAGTTAAAATGGGTCACCAACTGTCCTTACATTTCTGCTGAATTTTGCCTGACCGATATATCAGGGCAAATGGAGATGGAAAGAAACTTTATAAACAGTCTGAGAAAGACTGTCATTGACCTAGGTCACAGTGCTTCTTGCAGATCAAGAATAATAAACCAAAGGAGGATGGAGAAGAGAGCTAAACAAAAGGAAGAAAAAAGGCATTCCACTTGAAAAACTCAGTGAAAAAAGAAAGAAATGTAGGCGAGCAGAATAGCTGGGTCAAGAAAATGATTTTCTTATGTAGAACTGAGAAAATGCTTTCAAGTTTGAGACTCCCATAAATAGACCTACGCATTCAGTAAAAAGTGAGCAGGGAGATGAATATTCAAACTAAAACTACAGGTTATAAATTAAGATATAAAACTATCGTGAAAGTCAAGATAGAAAAAAAATGGATAAATTGTGGAATCATTTTTTTAGAAAAAGATGTTCATTAATGTAAGATTAAATATTCTTTTGTGGTAACTGAGACCTGCATCAATGGTTATCAAATTTATCAGCAATGAGTACTGCTTTCATATGTCCATTATTCCATTGACCTTATATTTTGAAAAACATTGCTGACTCAATTACATTTATTAATAAATCCATTTCTCATTAAATATTATAATAAAATACAATTGCCAATCAGAGCTTTAATGAGTGTGAAATAAGAAGGCACACAACACCATTTTATTAAGAATTCAACAGAAAACAAAGAAAATTTAAATTCTAGTTAGCTTGTGCATTGTGATCTTAGATAAACATCTTGTTAAGCTTTTAAAAGTTATTGAAAATAGATTAAAATATTCATTTCATTTTTGCAGGGGTTCTCAGTAGTGGCACTATTGCCATTTGTTGTTAGATAATTCTTTGTTGTGGAAGGCTGTCCTGTGCATTTAGGATATTAAACAGCATCCCTGACCTCTATCCCACTAGATGCTAATAGCAGTTGTCTAGTGCTGACGATCAAAAATAACTCTAGACATTGCCAAATGTTCCCTAGGGAGCAAAATTAGCCCTATTTGAGATTTGATACAGAGAACTCTGGGATCCTGATATGAGAAACAATTACCTAAATGAATCACACAGTTAGGGAAGTAAAATGTAGAATTAAATAATGGGTCAACAAGGAGGAATAGAAAAGTTTGCAGGATAGAATCATCCATCTTTTTTTCACAGAAAGCTAACATTGGGTGTAAGAAGTATTGCAAGGCAGAGCGATCATCTTTCTAGTCACTAAACAGGGATGCATTCTGCACTACATCAGGTAACATAAATTTAAAGTAAGACAACACACAGGAAAGGAAGGGAAATGCATCTTTGACATCCTCTAAATTGATCATTTAATTCAAAAAGAAATGATTATAAGAAAAAAGGAGACTATGAATTCATCAATTCTGACTTTTAATTCAGTGAGAAGTGCTGCCTATCACAGTTCTGCAAATGCAGAGAATTTACACTTTTCTGTCTTGTTAGGAACAAAACTTAAATTACCTGATGTGCTGTTAAAACATTCCCTTTACAGTAATGTGTATTGGGAGTTTTCTTTATATCACTTTCTGAATGTGGGGGTTAATTTTATTCAAATTTTTTCCTCTTACATGGTTTCATTATATGATAATGACTTAAAAGTGGTCATCAATGCCTAATTTTATTTTTTATTTTTGGTCAGTTTTTGGTAGATTTAAATATTGAGGCTTGGTCTAAGAAAAGTGATGAAATAAAATTGCATTTAAAATTTTTTAATAATATTTTAAGCTGAAAAGTTATTTCCTAGGGAGTGTGGTCCCATTGGGGTTTGAACATGAGGCAGCCCATCTATCACTAATGGAAGATCTGGCTTAAGCATTGTATTGCCTAGGACAGAATAACCAGAAGTGAGGTCTCTATGTGATTAAGTCACTAGTTTTTGAGTTGGACTGAGGGAACCTGGTTATTGTCTAAGAAGAAAGAACTCGAGTCTCTGATGCTATAATTTTCATATAGAGGAAAGAGGAAGAAGAGAAGACCATGGATGGTTCAGCTCCACTAAAGTCTTTTTTTGTGTAGTAAAGAGATAGAGTATTATGTTACTAGGTAAGTAGTTTACTACTAATGTTACCACTATTAACTATTATATTACCACCACTATTATTATTGCTAACACCAACAAGAATAGTAGCAGCTTTGATCAGTTAAGGAGCATCTGCTCTATGCCAATGCTTGACATTAAAAATGATTATTTCAAGTTCTTCCAACAACTTATAAACTACTACTATCTCTAATCTAGAGATGAAGAAGTCGAATTTTGGAGGAATTACTTTCCTCAGGTCAAATCATATTAAGCAGTGGAACCTGTATTGACCAAGTTTGATTACCTCCAAATCCCATGGTTTTTGTTTTTTTCTTTTTAATATATTTCACAGAATCCATAACAAAGGTCATATGATCAAAACAAGGAGGCCAGAAGAATACCAGAGAACTAGCCAATATTTCTACTTGCCATATGCCCTTTCTCCTAAGCTCATTCATTCTTGGTGATGAACTCATACATATAATTCAACTTTGTGGTGGTGGTTTTTTTTAGGTTTGAGAGACCAACTGCCTATTATCCATTGCTCAGTTCCTGTTTATCCTTAGAAACCAATATTACCGCACACATTACTTAGATTGGGACTTTGAACATGTTCTATTCGGTGCTAAAAATAAAATTTCAAGTCCCAATGGAAAGTGACAATCACCCTTAACTTCAGTAAGTGAAAATTTCTAATTTTAAATATAATCTTTGCCTCATTATAGCCTGATAAGAGAATAAGCATTTCTGAAGAGAATGAGAATCATAAGCATCCTTTTTCTAACAACTTTGTTCCTTTCTAAAGCAGGAAGATCATCAAAATGATAAATCTAAATGTACATGATTTTGGTGAAAATAACCAAAATAAAATCTTTTGAGATAATTAGCAGTAACTCTTTGTTCTTTTTGCTGCTTTGTATATTTATGCATAATTCTCCTCTGTCATTTTGGAAGCTAAGACCCATTAATATTAATTTTAAAATATTTAAGCTCACATTTTTATCTACCTTCATAATATTCAATATTTCTTATTGTGACCAATGTACAACCCTACATATATGTATACTTTTATACTCATTTTAGCTCATTTTTATCCATGATAAACATAAAAGGCATCATATAAAGGTGGCAAAGGAGATTATGCCTGTAAACTACTATTCAACAATGTATAGGAAATGGCTAGTGTCCCCAGCTAGGTGCTATATATAACAAAAGTGACTCAGTTACTGCCCTCATTGGACATAGATTGGAGGAGGTACATATATGTGCATTTATTTGGATTTGCTTTCCCCACCCCATCCGCTTCTCATGGTCTATTTGTGCTTCTGGGATATTCTGAAAAAGCAGAGGACTCAGTGCCAGACTAAACTGTATTAAGCCTAGCTAATTCTGAGCTTGCTCTGAAGCTCAGTTTTCCCATTTATAAAATGGGGTGATCATACCTTCTCCACAAGGCAGTTGTCAGATTACACGAAATACTGTATGTGAAGAGCTCAGCATAGTGTCTGACAACTTTTATTACCATCATCTTCGTTTTTTTGATAACATTTGCCTCTCTGCCATTGCATACTGTCTTCTGTTAGAATTCTTATCTATGAAGTCTTAGGGGATAAGTACCTATGGATTCCAGAATTACAGATTCTAGAACTGAGATCCAAGGATTTTAGATTAAGAAACTAAGAGGCTTGGCTCAAAGGCCAGAAACAGAGAGAGATATCTGGGAACTGAGAGTCTGTGGCATGCTGAGACATTTAAGTTCACCACTTTATGGAGGAATAGTTTTCCATCTATGTTTTAAAGAAATTAGTGGGTTGAAGTCAGCATTAAGCAAAAGTATAGCTAATGGGAAAAGAAGAAAAATGATTTATCACAAGAAAAGATGAAACAGCAATAACATTAGGTTACTAAACGTCTTGCCCTAGTTGAGCCAAGAATTATTTTACCCCAGGTAGTTTTCTGAAAGTTGTGGTAGAGATTAGAAAACCATATATATCTGGCACATAGTTTATGCTCAGTATACGTCAGCTGAATAAGCAAACCGACAACAACAACAGAATAAAAACTGTGCCCTTGATTAAATAAAATTGTGAAAAAAAACCTAGAAATAGTAATTTATGAGAAGTAGGAGAATCAGTTAATAGTTTTGAATTTTATTGATATGATTAGAAAGTTGTACTAATTTGGCTTCATTTAAACCTTTTAAAGATACATGTTGGTTTTCAGAGTTGTCAACCAAAGAGTAGATAAGCACATAGGCAGTAACTTTTCTATAGAAAAAGAATTTACCTAACTCAATCAATTAAAAATTATGAGGGCTATACTGTCCCAAATAACAGAATTCTAATCTACAGTGGCAGTGTAATATCTGAATGAACTAATAGGTTTTTGTTCTATTATTATACAATCCTTGTTGTCTGGCAACATTATCAGAAAAATGTGTTACCTTTCTAAAAGAAGCATTATCCATTGGCTTAGGAAGTTCTCTAAACATGATTCATTTATTCAAAGCTTTTTAAATATTATGTTGAGTTGTTATTCATTTTGTGATATATGAAAGTTTTTGTTAAATTTTTATTCGATTAAAAGTTATTTTCTTGTAAAAAGAAATGTAAAATTGTCAATGACTTCATGTGTCATCATCCCATGATAACATAGTACAATGAATTTCAGATAATTTTTAATTTTATTGGATAATGATTTAGAAAATAAAAAGTGTTTAAGTGAACATTAAAATTACAGACCAGTAGGGAACCTACAGAACATCTAGTCCAATCCTACACATCAGGAATTACAAAATTAAAGAACATGAAGAAGAAATATTAGACTCAAAGTGGTTCACCTTTATAGAAAACCACTGTTATTTCTGCTGAATCATGATGCTTTATCATTAGGGTTACTGCTCTTTCAGATAACCACATATTCTTACTCTTTGTGATTTTTTTTATTTAGTGTTTACTTTCTCCTAGTTAATTTATTGGTGTTTCTATGACTTATGAACATTCTTATATGGAATGTTTTAAAGAAGAAATTGAGAAGTAAAAAGTTATTTGGGAGAAGAGCCAATCAGTTGGTTGTTAGCAACATTGAACTATGCTTTATTCCACCCCTAGTAACCATTCCTTAGATTCTCCGCTGTTTTTTCCCTAAAATATACAACACCAATGCAATGACAAGATAACATTGTTTTTTGTGTGTGTTTATTCTTAAAATTTTCCCAATATTTCATCTATACTGAGGTTTTCCACTTTATTTAATAGCCATTTAATAGAAATATAAACACTTTCCTTTCCATTCATATGTATAGATATATCTGTATAATCTTTCTATATGCAGCCCCCTTTCGAGAAAAAACAGGACAAACATAGAAAGATTAAATGATTTATGTGTCTGATAACTAGAGATGTCACGCAATGGGAAAGTGAGTGATAAACATTAGTAGATCCTACCTCACTCAAATGAGATTGAACCTCTCTGCATGTTGTAGTGCTTGACAATTTTGTTCACAGTGATAATAGATGGAAACTCAGTTTATTTTGTTAGAAAAAGTCATTTCTCTAAGCAATGTAGTTTATGGTAAATTGTGGTAGAGCAATAAAAATAAAACAGAAACATTAAATAATTTCTTGTCTTTATCACAAACAATGAAATCCCATGACAATAATGTTTCTCTTGTTCCTTATCACTGTATCTAGAGAGGTCTTACTTTGGCATTTTTAAAATTGCTTATTTAAGATCCTGGAATGTGTTCTTTCTTAAAAAAAAAAAGTATGTAACAGTACCTACCATTTGAATATTCTTGGCTTCAGTTTCTTCATCTGTAAAATTGATGAGTTGATATTTAGATATTTCTAAGGTCATTTCCAGTTCTAAAAGTCAGATTCTATTACTTAATTATGCCACATGAAATAATTTCTTCCTGTTGAAATAGATGTATTTATATGTATGTGATTAGAAGTTCTATCTTCGTACCAATTTATTTATTCAAATTTTTTACAAGTGTACTATTTGCAAGACAATTTGCATGCACTGATATAAGTCAACAATAGGCAATCTGTGGTTCCCAGGTTAAATGTGGCCTGTTTCTTTTTTTTGTGAATAAAAACTTTAGAACTTGGTCACACCATTTGGAAGCTTATGTTTATAGCTGCTTTTACACTATAGTGGAGAGTCGACTAGTTAACTAAGAGCACATTGCCCACAAAACCTAAAATATTTGCTCTCTGGCTTTTACAGAAAAGTTTCAAAACAAAAATATATTTTTTATGTTTATACTCATTTTATTGAATCTGTTACAGAGTTTTATTGATCGCTCTATAATAAGGATTTCCGTTATTGGTATTCTTGGAGGAGTGTGTCTGCATATGTGCGTGTGTGTGTGTGTGATACTTCTGGCAGTAAATCACACCTTTATTTTGTTCATTTTTCAATCTGTTAAGACTAACAGATTTTAATTGATTTTATATTAAGTAAATGACTTGTAACTGGGCATTTCACTTAAAAGCCAGTAATGTATGAATAACAGTTCTGATGCTAATTAAAGAGACTGAAAAATCATTTAAATAAAACTTGTATTTAAGTCCATAAAAATATTGCCAATGGATAAAGAGCCATTTCTAAGTTCTGTGTAACTTTAGTAGGTTGCACTAGAATATTTCCTTTTAGTGAAAATCAGAAGAGAACATACAAGTTATCATTTGTCATAGATTGTTTTTAAATTGATATTTATAGCACTTCTGGTAGATTGAAAAGTCTTGTCTCATAAAATAGGATATATTTAGACAGCTCTTTCCTCTCTAAAACGGCCTTTTCACTTAGGGCTGTTGTCATTTTCTCCCTGCTTTTGGTCTTCCATATAGTGTGGTTGGGGAGAGGGAGAAGGGAAGATAGGGAAAAAAGAAAGAAAAGAAAGTTGTAGGATCCATAACAGTCTGAGGCACATGAAGAAAGGGCCCTGCCTTAGTTAACATTTAGGTCTGATAGTTGCTAAAGCTCCACATTACCTCTCATCTCCCCAGGAAATTAGATTTAATATGATTTTTATAGTTGACTCTGTTGTATGAGAGGATGATTAATGAATATGACATTTGCTCTGATTGTTGTGCTCTTTAAAAAGGTATTCTCCACGAAGAGCTCGCATTTTTAGGCTCTAGATGGAGATGAGATCCTTTGGGGGAAGAAATACAGTTGAACTTTCTTTCACTAACCATTTTTTCAAGAACAGATTCCTATCGTGGTACTTCTTGTCAGACTCCTCAGAAAAGATATTTTCTTCGAAATAGAGCACTTTTCAGTTTCTGAGCACTGAATTTCATGGCTTACTCTCTTTTATTTAAAGTCCATTGAAGATACTAACATTCTGCCTTAAATTGTTTGAAAAATTTCAGGAAACCTTTGTTGGAGAAGTTTTGAAGTCTTAAATTGTAGTTTAAACTGGTGATTCAGGATACAAATAGGTAAAAGCAGACAGGATTTATGTTCCACATTATCTTTTAGGTCACACAAGCAAGAGGACTAACCAATTGTTCTGATCTTTCAGGGATTCTGATATCTTTGTCCTTTGGAAGTGACATTCAGCCATTTTGTAAATCAACATCACACCTCAAAAACCTAATATGTGTTATGAAGTTATTGGAAACTAAGTGGGCCAGAAATAGTGCTAATCTAATTGCAGATACAGAAGGCAACATTGATTTTGTAACGGAGAACAAGGTGGTCTAGAAAAGGGGAAATTTATCTGAATTTCTTCCTTGGACAAGCAGATACCCTACTTGGTAGGCTGGGGGCTCGATTTATTTGTCAATTAATTATGAACTGAGTTCCTTATACATATCAGTCATTGTGTTTGTTCTCATGTAGATGAGTCAAAGTAAGCCTCAGTGGCCTGTAAGGGCTGGACAGACCCACAAACTAACTTTAGGACCCAGACTGTAACATCCATTGAGATCTGAAAGATAGATTTGAGGACAAAAATCTGAAAATGAAATTTGAGTCAGGGAGTACAAATGAGGCATATTCCAAAAAGGGAAGCCTGAGACAGAGTCTAGGTATCAGGTCACAAGACTATACCAGGGTATTGGGAAAACATAAGAGCCTTTACGTAGAATGATAGAATGAAGAGCTGAGACAGGCTGGACAGAGGGCTGTTCAGAGCACTGAGCTGCTAGGCAGAACTCATTTTATTAATACAGAATAATCCAGGGGAAGAGACTCTGAAATAAAGAATAGACTCAATTACAGAAAACTAAGATTTTTTTTTCTTTTTTTTCTTTTCTTTTTTTTCTTCTTCTTCTTTTTTTTTTTTTTTTTTTTTTTTTTACATAAGTCTTTGTTGTAGTATCTCAATTTAGAACCAAAGTTATTGCTGAGTAGTGAGCCCTTAGGGACAGTTTTAGGAGTAGATGTCATGGATTTGTAATTAGAACATAATGTGTTCTCATATTCATTATTGCTTCTAAGTACTTTAAGATCATTTTTGCCCACTCAGGTAAAATGTTTTTCTTGGGACTGCATTTAGACTATTGCTTAGTTAAGCCTTTCCCTATATGTTGTAAAAAGTCAACTTTTTTTTAATGCCGTAACTATCTGATCATAAATCTCAAGTTACTGGAGATAAAAATAAGCTTTTTAGAAACATTTATTTGTCATTTTAAAATAGGAGAAATTACAACTTTTTTTCTTCATTCTATGTATTGTTGATTACCAATAAGACCTTATCTCATTGGAATGAAAAATTAGATCAGCAAGACTTATGTATCAGAATAAATTTAAGAAGATCTTACTCTGAATGTTATGGATCTGCTGAGAGAATAAAGAGACTGAAACAGAAGATCTGTTTCCTTAAGAAGATTAATGCATTTTCTCAAATATATTTTAATATTTCTAGAGCCCAGATGAGTCTTTCTTTGATTAGAAAAGAATTTTGCCAGACACGACTAAAATTTCTTTCATCCCTTAAAGTTGTCATTTAATTGATTATATGTCTTGCAATTGAGGGTGTTTGGGAAATAAGAAAACATGGCTTTTAAGATTCTTCGACATTCTCATATTTCAGAGTTATCTGCCCTTTGGATCTATCTAATTTCAACCATAAGTCTGATAAGCTTTCTCTTCTACCCCTATAAAATAATTTACTTCTACTTATCTCTCTTTTTTTGGCTATTTAAAAAACACTTTGCTTGACAATTTTATCTCCATTCAATTTCCTTTCCAGTTTCTGACAGTAACCATGACCATTTTCTTAAGCTCTTCAAGCCATCCTTGAGCCTTCACTGTCAAAAATGACCTTTTTGTTTTGGTGGAATAAAATGAGCTTGCTTAAATTTTTTCCAGTATCCAACACAACACACATACCTTTACCAGTTCTTCTATTATTTCTGTCTACGAAATGGTATTTTTATCTACTTCCTCTCTTTTGTGGCTCTGCCCTGTTATACAACCTCTTTATTTAACAGCTTCCATTTTCTACATATTGATTTCTTCAGATTTTGATCAGAATGGACTCTCATAACACAAAATACAAAAAAAAAATTTCTCGTCCTATATTTGTTTACAAGTTTGCTTTTCTCCTATTTACCACCACCTCTTAAAAAAGATTAAATTCACTATCATTGATGCCCACCTCAGCTCCTTAGTCATTCTTCAAAGCTGAGAAGTCTGAATTGACCTTTTTGGTGAAATCGCTCTCAGTGGTCAACAGAACTGCTTTGATTACAACATATAATGATCTTTTCTCAAAATTTTTCCTTTCCGCATGTATGGAACTAATACGATAACCCCTTTTGAAAAACTGCTACTCCCATTTCTCATGTTAGTTTCTTCTCAGCATCCTCAACTGACTGTTTTAATCTATTTTTAATTGTTATCTTCCAGGTTTCCATGTCATTCTTTATCCTTTTTCTTTATAATTTTACTCACTTTAATATCTTAACTTAATCTCTCATGTGCTGATTGCTACAAAATATATATCTCTGTGCTTCCTGCATAACCTAAGTTGATTGATACCATATTGATAAGTTGAATGTGAGCTAAGAAGATAAGTCTTGGGTCATGCCCTTAGAGGAGAAGTCACCGTATCACCTGTTGTTGATTTGCCTGCTTTCCAAAGCTGTTGCAATCAGGACTAACCATTCCTAATTTATCTCTTGATTCCCAAATGAATAGTATAATGGAATTGAGCTTTTATTGAGATTTGCTGGATAAGTTAATTTTCCTCACAAATGTTTCTGATTCTCATTGAAGCAGCAGTCTTAAGAGTAGGACAATCTAAATAACGGTGTTCTTATATGATTGTTGTAAGAGACAAGAACTACAGATAAACACAGGCATGATTATCTTCTAGGATCTGTCATTAAATAGTTTGGTGCTGTCTTCTTTGATATATACTTGTGTTACTGAGGCTCAGCACAGAGTCTTGTCTCATTCTGTGAGATTGGCAAGTTCTCAAAATGAGAGGTAATAGAACTAGAATAGAAGTAGTAATGGCATCTCACATCGTTTCTTTGTGGAATATTGTTCCTTAATCCTCTTTATTTTTGGAATGTTTATAATAATGTTTCATGGAATGTTTACCTTCATCTTGAAGTCTGCAGTGATCATTCAACAAACATTTATGAACTGTGTGTTATTATATGAGTCAAAGAGCTCAGTATTGATGACAATGGTTATGACAGTTTCTGCTCCCAGGAACTCTGTCCACTGGAGAAGACATTTTGGTAAGCACATTAAAAACCATTAGTAAGTTTATGGGATATTTGTAGGGAAGACAGAAGTAATTTCTATTTTCTTGAAGGTCTACAGGATTTGTTTGTATTATTGTAGAAATACTTGCTTTACAATCCTTGCTTAGTTGTTTTTGTGTTTGTCTCGTTTATTGTATTAGTAGTAAATTCCTGAAGAGTATGCAACTGAGATTTTTTTCTTTAATCTCAGCTCAAGAGTCTCTTTCTGGTAAAACTTCCCTGACTTCAGCTGTCATATGCTTCATGTTCATAAAGCTTTATCACTATCTAGTTCTATAGATTATAAATTCTTTATAAAAATAATTACATTTCTTATATCTTAATTCTAAAATTTCTGGTGCTGTACTAGATCCCAACTATTCAAAATGTGATTCTTGGATTGTCCCAATTGACATCACCTCTGAACTTGTTAGAAATAGGATAATAGGGCCCATCATAGACCTAATGAATCACAAAATGCATTTTATCAATATCTTTAGATGAGTGTGTACACATAAAATGTAGATGACATTGTTCTAGGGGATATAGTGTATCATAATATAGGGTTTCAAATATAGTTGAAGGACTATCAATATCAGAATCATTACATTTGGGTTTGGTTGATGGTTTAGTGATTGTGATTGTGGTGTAGTGATGGTTGTTTGTGAGTTTGTCAAATTTGTGTTCCTCGGAATCTCACCTCGGAATCTACTAATCTACTGAATAAATAGCATTCATGCTTTTATATTTTTAACAAGTTCTCCAGGTAATTCTTATAGAAGTTTGAGAAGAGTCTGGGTGAATTATCCAACCTCTGGAACCAGATACCCTCAAGTTTCTTCTTTTGTAATGTAGGATAATGATAGTACCCATCAATTTGACATAGAGCTGGTAGAAGAATTACATGAGATAAGTGTATGCACACTGCTTAGCCTATCGCCTGGTGCTTAGTAATTATATGATAATGTTTGCTACTAATAGCTGCACCACACACTTGGTCTTCATTAAATGCATGTCTGCTTCATAGTTGCTGGCAATGGTAGCCACACAGTAAATCATTTTTTTCACTTTATTTTCTTCATATTGTCTCCTTTGCCCAAATTACATTTGATGACTTTTTTCTTTCCTTCTTTCTTCCCTGAGACTTTCCTTTGTATCCCTTACAATACCCTTCATAGTGTTTAACATAAAGAAGTTCTTCGTAAATTTAGTTACATGAAACATTTTCTGACCTTAGTAATAAGAAATATGAAAGAGCAGCAGGGCAAAGAAAGATAATACTGCAACCATGAGAGAAGTGTGAGTAAGATAATATGTAGAGAATAAAGAATCATAACTTCGTAGCCAGTTTGAAGGGGTAGCTACAATTCAACAGACCCTTAGAATCAGCCATATAAAATAGACTAAGCATTTTTACAGCTGTCTGGTTGTGGAGTGGTCTTAAAATCTTCCAACTTCGACGTGCCTCTAAATACATTTTTCCTAAATTATTTTCAAAGCTTATGTAGTTTATATCCTCCAACGTTCATATCATTAAATGGTTGTTTTTTTTAAAAAAATCAAGATTTCCAAATGGAAAGAAGGTGTGAGCACAGAGAAAGGAAAATCCAAGGTATGTTTTGATAGAGCTTGTAAAGCAATTTTATTAGAGCAGAAGGTCCAAATTAAAAGAGAGAATTGATTTAAAATATGTCAGTTTGCATTACTTTCTTATTTAAAACACTTTAAATAAGTCAATCTTGTATATGCAAGAAAATCTGAATTCTGCTCTACACCAAAAAGTCTTTTTGGATGGATTCTTGCCTATATCTCTGCCTCAGGTCTTAGCAAAACTCTCTAGTTCACTACTCCAGACAGATTTCTTTCTAGTTCTTGATCACACCATATGGAATGTACTCAGTAAATACTTGCTAAATTGACTGATATAGATGATAAATTAATGATAGATGGATAAATGGATAGTGTGTTAAATAAATAAAGAATACTTTGATTTACTTTTTTTTACTTGGTCTATGCCTACAGAGTTAAATTTGAATAAAATTAAAAACAAAAGTGTTTGCTAGTAAAATAGTAATATTCATAGAGCTGGATAGCTTTGTCTACGGAACTATGTCACTTCCCCTATAGATCAAGGTTTCTCATAATTTCTCATTCTATAAAATAAATCTACTTTATTTAGTTAATAAGAGTCCTTTCAAAAGAAACATTTGCTTGTACTCAGTATTCTGTGGTATTTTAGTGGAAACGCCAACTTAATTTTCAAAGTGACTAAGTCTATACCTAAGTGTATTTCTATTAAACATTTTTATTAATTGGAAAAAAAAAGAATAACTTCCCTCTTTTTTAAACTAAACTTGTAGATGGTTTGAATTCATAATTGAAAAGTTATTTTTAGTGTTCTTCATTATTTTTTTAAAATTAAAGACCTCTATATTGACAACCTCAAATATGTTTAAACATGGAGATATAAACTGCAAAAAAAGTTCTGGGTTTAGCCTTAAACGACTCCATAAATATGTTGAAAATATTTTTTCTTCTACAAACCAGTATTTTATAATAGTCAATTTTATTGACTGTCTTTTCTTCTTACCTTATAATTAATCCTTTGAGTATATGACCTGATTTGGGAACAAGGTAAGTGAAAATAATTTTTATGCTTGTTGGACCAGCGCTTTATAAAAGCAGATGATTTTTTAAACACAGTAGAGCATGTACTACTGAATTTTAAGCTAACTGTGGTGAGTCTCCAGAACTTTCTTTGCACCAAAGGCAGCTGGCCCATGGCAAGGGAGTTTTATCCACAGAAAACTACACCTACAAAAAATGTTTACATATCACTCAATTTTTTTTGTGTGCTGTTATCCTGTAGTTGGGCACCATAAATACAAATTAGTAAGACTCTGTAAACCAGATTTCTTACTTTGTGGTAACATTTAAGTGGTCTGTGGATAAATGTTTGAGTGTCCTGGAAACCTCTGAAATTGTATAACTAAATGTTGGTATAATTATAACATGCATTTTCTTGGAAGAAAGTCTGTAATTATTATCAGATTCTCCAATATCTCCAATATTTCTACAATTGTCTCTGCGTCAAATGTGGTTTACTTGACTACATTTCTCACTAGACTCTAATCACTACCAAATATGGAACTTACTCCCTACTGAAACCCTGGTACCAATCTCAGTACTTAATATGGAAAAGGCACTTAGAGTTGATGAATAAGTGAATAAATGATTGAGTGAATAAACAAATGGATTGTATCATCTGTTGCTAGCATCTAGCATTTTGTTATAATGGCATGGCCCTTCCATTCAACTTTTTCTTTGGCTTGAAAGAGAGATTATCTCCAGATTGTGTTTTTTATAAGTGTTTCATGACATAGTCCACTTAATATGGTGTTTATGCTCCTAAAATTTTTTATAACAGAGCTAAGAATAACTTTTGGTATATTGTATAATAAAATCTTAAGATAAAATACTTGAATTCTTGTTCACATGAGAATCAACAAAGCTGGTAAAGTTTTCCAAAGATATCTTCCCTCCAAAATTATTTTATATTTTTACCAGGTAATCCATCATTAAATTAATATTTGATTTGTTGTTTATGGTTAAGCTAGGATTACACATCGCCATTATTCAGACTTCTGGGATCTGGTCCCTCCCCCTCTACGAGACATTTATAAAACATATGAAAATGTATATATAATTACAGCAAATATTTCCAACATTCCTTATTTGATTGAATTTAATGAATTTAATGAAGACTTGATAAGGGATATTGGGAACTAATGAGCATTCTTGTGTTTATGTCTATATTGCAATGCAATAAATATTTGTAAAATATTTGATAAAAAACTTTTTCCAGTTCAACAAAAACTGTGAGTCTGATGAGAGAAGGGTATATGTGTGTGGGAGAAAGGATTGTGGTTTGGGGTAAATACTTTGGATCAGAACCAGGCTCATCTTTAGACTTGGAGACATTTTGGTTGTACATCAATTTCTTCATGGTGAATTGTTAACATTAGTTTTTCATTTGTCCCATTCCACTCAGCTAAAGAGATGAACCAGTTCCAATAGAATTTCCCATAGTGTACAGACAATAAATAGGGAATTGTGTGTACAGAATTTCTTAGCCTAACTACATAATAAGATTCATAAATCATATCTTAAGGCTAATCTACTATGTATCTTGGAAGTGAGGTACTTAGGGAGAACAAACCAGAAACACAGATATGCACCATTTACATAAAAAAGGAAGGAATCATGAGCTAAAGAATTAGATATTTTCTCTCAATCCATGTACTATTAGATGAGTGGAAAAACAGATTGAGGGTTAGGCACCAGGCTGTAGCCTCCTTTCTACTGTCCTCATTTGTATGATTTTTTATTAATGACTGTCTCTTCTCTTGACTATGAGTTCCATAAAGACAAATGCCTTGTCCTGCTAGTCCATCACTCCACCTCCCTCAACACATACACTATTCTATCTCCAGGACCTCTCAGAGTTAATGGTACTAATAGGAATATAATAAATATTTTATAAATAAATAATTGGATAGTCTCCAGAGATTATTAGACTTGCATACAGGGGCAGAAATTAAAAGCCAGAACAAATACAGTTCTATAACTTGTTAGAATTCTTTGGTACTTTGTTTTTCCATATCATACATTCATATACCAAACATCATAAGTGTGAAATTTATGCTTAAAAAACAAGCAGATTCTTGGGAGCAAGGGTAAGCTGTTAGTTTAATCACCAACTCACCCACTTATCAATAAACACAGAGATCTTGAAGACATGTGTTCTGTGTCTCAGTGCCTTATATGATCTAAATGTACAAAATGTTCCCTGATATAAAAGAACTTATTAACTAATCAGTGAATTAAGACTAATATATGAAAAAGTGATTAATGTTGTATATATATTTTCAGTGGCAAATAAATGGAAAGGACAAAAAAGATTAAAAAGGGAAGATAATTTTCAGTTGAAGTGATCAAGGAAGACTTTACAACAGTTCTAGTTGTTCATCTGTATCTTCAAGGGTTGCTAGAATTTAGATGGCTAAAGAGGGCAGGGGAGAAAGAATGTTTTTTGAAGTAAATGCTGTGGATAGCAGAAACACTGACAGAGGGAGCTCAGTAAATTTTAGAGGAATAACAAGAAAAGATGATACTTAAAGATGCTATAGAATTAAGGTTCTTTCTTATTGGTTTTATTTTGAAAGGCATAAACTTAATGGTCATAACAAATTGTTTTTCAAAGACCTTTAACTCTGGTCTAACTCTAAAATTCAAGGGATAAAAAGTCCAATCCTAAATAAATTTTGAAAGGAATGCCTGGATTCTTGTATGACTCGAATTTTGCGTGCATAAATTAAAAGCAAAAAAAAGCTTTTTTGCTTTTAATTAATTTTTTCTTGCTTCAAACTTTTTTCTCACTTCATCTCATTCCTCAGATTTTGGGCAATCTCAGCTATTTGAGAAAGCAGATAAAACGAATTTAGACTGAGGTGCGAATGACATATTCCTGAAACTCTCCTGAGGTGTTTCAAACAAAACAAAACAAAACAAAACAAAAACAAAACAAAACAAAAAAAACAAAACAAAACACTCCAGGAGGGGGATTAATGCCATTTGTTACTTTGGGAAAATGAAAGTTTACACAGTATACTGTAGGTTCGGGAAGGAAGACAATCTGTGTGCATCCACCTCTTTTAGATGTTTAGTTTCCTCAATGGAACCTCATATCAGTTTCTGTACAATCCACACATCATACCAACTCCATTCACTTGAAACCAACTGTGCTTTCTTCAGTGCAACATTTACAGGCACATATCCTTTACTCAGAGCCAGGCCTGGTAAAGTGTTTTTTTTTTTTTTTTTTTTTTTTTTTTTTTTTTTTTTTTTTTTTTTTTTTTTTTTTTTAAATAAATTGGGGTACAGTGTGTTAGAATGTGTTTGCTCACATCCCCATATAGACTGGATGCCTTAAACAACAGAAATTTATTTCCTCAAAGCTCTGTATGCTTGAATTCCAATACCAAAGTGCCAGCAGGGTTGGTTTCTCCTGAGGCTTTCTCCTTGGTTTTTAGTTGGGTGCCTTTCTCCCTATGTCCTCATGTGAACTTTTCTCTGTGTGTATGCATCTTGATGTCTCAATTTTCTCATAAGGACATCAGTCATATTAGATTAGGACTCAAACCTTATTACTGCTAACCTTCATTACCTCTTTAGAGGACTTACCTCTAAATATAGTCCCTTTAGGGATTAGAGTTTCAGCATATACATTTTAAGGAGACGCAATTCAGTCTATCAAAGATGGATACCTTTCACTAGGTAACTTCAAAAAGAAGAATCTTAAGGTTATGCTGTGTAGTAGCCTAAAGAGTACAGAGTGAAGGCCCAATGTATTTAAGTTTAATAAATATTTATTACTTGTTGGAGACCAATTACAAGGCTAAGCCTTAAACATTTCCTCTAACCTGTGTGCAAGCAACAACCAAGGCTCAACTACAACATGAGGGCACACAAAGTCTACACAAGGGACATACCTGGGAGACTGTGCCCCTATGCCCTACATACACCTACTATATAAAGCAACTCTGCCAAAACAGGGGGCTTAGCAGCTTGACTTAATACACAGAAACAAACATGAGGAGTCACCAAACTGAGACAAAGAAACATGTCCCAAATGAAAAAACAGAATTAAAAAAAAAAAAACTAAATTGAGGCAAGCAGATACAGAGTTCAAAAAACTGAGTTATAAGGATGCTTGATGAACATAGGGGAAGAGTAGATAAACTCTATGAGAACTTTACCAAAGAAATAGAAATCATAAAGTGGGTATAGACACCATAAAAATAACTGGTTAGAAATAATAACTACAATAACTTAAATGAAAAATATGCTAGAAGAAATCAACAGCAGATTAGATGAAGCAAAGGACTGAACCAGTGGTTTGGAAGACAAGGTAGCAGAAAACATCCAATCAGAATACCAAAACAAAACAAAACAAAACAAAACAAAAAACAAAAAAACACACATGAGAATAGTTTAAGGGATCTCTGGGATAATATCAAGCATAGCAACATTCACATAATAGAGGTACCAGAAAGTGAAGAGAGAGAACAAGGAATTGGGAACCTATTTGAAGAAAAAAGATGGAAAATTTCCCAAATATGATGAAAGAAATAGATATACAAGTCCAGGAAGCACAGAGAGTCTAAAACTCTCGATGAATCTAAAGAGACCCACACCAAAACATGTCATAATAAAAAATGTCAAAGTTTAAAGACAAAGAATCTTAAAAGCAGCAAGAGAAAGTTAACTACAAAGGCGCTCCCATAAGCCTGTTAGCTGATTTCTCAACAGAAACTTTGCAGGCCAAAAGGGATTGTCATGAAATATTCAAGGTGATGAAAAGCAAGGAGCTATGACCAAGATTACTCTACCCAGCTGAGCTATCATTTGAATTAAACGAGATATAGAGCTTCTCAGACAAGAAAATTTCAAAGTTATCACCATTAAAAACAGTTTTGCAGAAAATGTTAAAGGGACTTTTTAAAGAAGAAAAGATAAAAAATGTCAATAATAAAATGACAATAACTACATACCTATCAATAATTGCTTTATTTTACGTGGATTACATGTACGTGCTCCAATCAAAAGACATAGAGTGGTTGAATGGATAAGGAAATAAGACCCATACATATGCTGCCTACAATAGACTCACTTAGATTGAAAGAGACACACAGACTGAAAGTAAAAGGATGGAAAAAATATTTCATGAAAATGGAAATGAAATAAAAACCTGGGTAGCAATGCTTATAACAGACAAAATAGACTTTAAAACAAAGGCTATAACAAGAGCCAAAGAAGGACCCAGCAATTGTACTTCTGGGTATTTATCCAAAGAAAACTAAATTTGAAAAGACATATACATTTATATGTTCATTGAAGCATTATTTGCAATAGCCAAGATATGGAAGCAATTTCAGATTCATCAATAGATGAATAGATAAGAGGTGGTACATATATACAATGGAATATACTCACCATAAAAAAGAACGAAAGCTTACCATCTGCAACAACATGAATGGACCTAGAGGGTATTATGCTAAGTGAAATAAGTCAGACAAAGACAAATACCATATGATTTCACTCATATGTGGAATCTGAAAAACAAAACAAACCAGCTTATAGATACAGGAAATATTTTGATGGTTATTAGTTGGGAGGGGATGTTGGAGGAAGGTGAAAAGGGGGAGGGATTAAGACGTGCAAATTGCCAGTTATAAAAACAGTCACAGGGATGTAACGTACAACATAGGGAGTATAGTGGATAATATTGTAATAACTATGTATGGTGTTAGATGGATACTAAACTTCTGGGATGATTAGTTTGTAATTTATGTAAGTGTCTGAATATTATGTTGTATATCTGAAAATAATATTATATGTCAACTGTAACTGAAAAATAAAAAACATATTTAAAAAAATTCCAAGGCACTGAAGACACTCTCATACTCCTTGCTTTGTCAATCTAACGAATGAACCAGATATGCAAACACATAATTACAAGGTGTAAAAGTTAATTTTATGCATTAATTTGGCTGGGCCACAGTGCCCAAATATTTGGTCAAGCATGATTCTGAATGTTTCTGAGAAATTTTTTTTTTTTCCTGTGGAGGAGTTAACATTTAAATCAGTGAACCCTAGTAAAGCTGATTGCTCTCCATAGTATGAGTGAGTATCATTCATTTGGTTGAAGTTCTTAACAGAAGATGGACCTCCCCTGAACAAGAAGGAATTCTGCCAGCAGTCAGCCTTTGAACTTGAACTATAATACTGACTCTCATCTGGATCTCCAGCCTACCAAATCCACCTTGCAGATTTTGAATTCGCTGACTTCATAACTACATAAGCCAATTTTTAAAAATAAATTTCTTTCTCTCTTTCTGCATATATACATACCTATTATTTATCCTTCTCTGGAGATCCCTGACTGATGCACAAAGTAGACTGTAAAAAAGTGTACCTGTTCCTTCATTCACCTGTCCGCCCCGCTACAGGTTTCATCTGTTCAGACTGTGTCTTTTTTGAAACATAGGAGCAAATGCAAGAAGCTAGAAATGTTAGTTTAATTGAACTCCATTCAAACCACTGAACAGGATCAGCTAATGTGGCCTGATTTTCATACTATGTGGTTTGATTTTACAGTCAGCAATTCACAACTTCACACAAATTTGAATAACTATATTAAACTATTCTTTCTGATCTGATTGGGCTGATTGTAATTAAGAGAATTATATGAATAAGAGTCTGAAGGGGTTTGCACATGAACATTGTATGGCATACTGGAAGGGGGCGTGTATGTAACGTAGTGTAGAGCTGGGCCAAGGCCATGCACGAGGCTGTGTGTAACTGTATTTCTCAGAGTAGCATGAAACTCTGTATTTCCAGAGCACATTTTGATAACCCACTAATGTACAGTCTTTTCTAGTTAGCCTCCTAACCTTGCCTGAAGAGGATAATCAATAAGCATTATTAGCTGCTTAGTGACATCTGGAGACACTAAAATGCAAGGAAGAAGGTGACTTGCCATCTACCATGCTGAAGCCTTTGGTGAGGACACGCTGCACAAAGCTATCTCCCATGCGTTCCCCCACTGATGGGATCTGAAAAGTCCTTTTTTTGTTCTATAGGAAGTCTCATGATTTGTGGTGTATAAATAGAGAAAATAAAAGCTTCTCAATGGGTATATAAATGGATATTACATTTTTTATTTCTAAAAATGGAAAAGTCAACCAGTGAGGAACTGTTTAAAATAAAATAAAAAAGGGAACTTTGGTAATTCATATTATGATGATGTTTACTTTACCTCTCTGTTTGCATATAGTACCATAGGCTCCAGGAAATGATAAACCTTACCTAGAGAGTTTATAGGAGGCAAGATGAAAAAAAAACTATATTTTTACTCCTTTAAATGAAATATGTAATTATTACCCACCAAAAGGTTTTCTATCATCTCAAAAAAGCATGAAAAACATATTGCAATTTAGTATTTCAGCTTTTCACTACCTTCTCTAGAAAGATTGTCTTCAAGAAAACTTGGAAAAAAACTTTTCTCCTTGTATCTCAGAATCCTAGCTATAGAAACCATTCTTCCAAATCTTCATTTTGCTTATGAGAAAACAGAGATTCAAGAAGGTTAACATTTTTACTTTTATTTTATTATGTATATGTGTGTTTGTGTGACAAAGATAAGGCTGTTCATTTCCAGCACAATGAAAAGATTCTGAACACAAAAGTGCAATAATATTTGCTATCCTTTGTCCTACTTTCAGTCAAACTTTGTCTGCTACAAATCTGATAAATAAAAAGTAAGTGGTAGAGCCTAGTGTTAGAATTGACTACTGTTCCAACTGAACTGATGGTGCGATTGAATGAAAGCCAATGGTTGAAATGGGCATTCGAGAATATTAAGGCTGGTGTGTGCTTTTCGTTTATCATGTTCTTTCATTATTGAGAGAGTAAAAATGGCTCCCTAGTCCCCATCCCATCTTATGAAACTATTGTGCGTAGGATAAGAGCAAACATTTTGGTGTCAAACAAACCTAAGTTTAGATATTTCTCTTGCTTTTTTTCTATGTAACTTTGAGAAAGTGTATTAAATTTTGATTGAGGAAGTATATTAACTTTTGATAGCATAGTAACTACCTTACAGGGGATTGCAGAGATTAAATGGTGCAACGCCTAAAAAATTCTTCTAAGGATAGCTTCTGGTATATTGTTAATAATAATTATTATTATTGACTATTATTTATTTTTATTTTTCTCCTTTATCTCCTTTTCTATAATTTTTCAGCCTGTCACTGTCTTTTTTGTAAAACTTAAAATGTAGTCTAGAAGAGGGAACTATTATGGCCAATGCAAAGCCAGGGGATGGAGTAAGTATGTCTCAGGATAAAGAGAGGGGTCAAAATTTATGTTCTTGAATGAAAATGATCTCTACTTAAGGAAATGTAAGTAAAAATCTATTGTAATATATTCATAAAATAGACTCTACATATTATTGAAAAAAATTATTAAAGCTAAATATATCAATGAATATGTTTTCCAAACAATACTGAGTGGGGAAAAAGAGGTGTAAAAGTATACATTTATTATGATACAATTTATTTTAGGCTTAAAATATTAACAAAATACCAGCTCTTGTTTACAGATATACAGATGTAATAAAACTATTTTAAAATACATGAGGATGCCAAATGCCAAAAGTAAGTTAGTGGTTACCACCATTCTGAGCAGGAAGAGAATGGGTTGAGGAAAAAGACATAGTGACTTCAATTTTATTTACAATGTTTTAATTCCTAAGCTGAGTAGTGGGTATGTGAGAAAGCATATTTCCTTTGTACTTTCATGTGATTGAACTATTTTATAATAATTTTTTTGAAACATAAACCTAATTTTATTAAAAGAAAGTTAAATTCAAAATTACTTAGCTTAGCAATAAACAATATTTAAATAACTATCTTTATCATAGGTATTTGCAACTTTATTATTTATTTATTAAATAGGTACATTTTGTTTATTTTTATTTTTAAAGATTTTTATTAGCTGACATACAATATTGTATTAAGTACAGGTGTACATCATAGTCTTTCCATAGTTCTCCAGGTTAATTGTTCTATATTTTAGTTGCAAATTTATGTGGTCATGGGAGATGCAAGCACTGCCCTTACTTTCTTTGCTTTCTTGACTGGAGGCCACATAATAATTTTTTAAAGAACAAAACGAGGTAATTTAAGGACACACCTTAGAAAGGTAAGAGAGATAGGAAGAGAAACAAAGAAATGGCTCAACTATATAACTACCAAGACATTTACTCAGAAGAAATCAGGGGATTAGTGAAGATGTGAGCTTAGGGAAAGAATAAATATCTATTTCTCTTTTCCTGTTTTGAAAGCCACAGATTCTTACTTCTGCTTGTCCCTAAAGTACTCAGCAAAGTGTCGATTACAATGGCTAACATGATTTAGGAGGTTCCAAAAAACTATGTTCCTCAAAGCAATATCTACTGTCAGCAATTTGGTGACTATATATGGTATCTGCTCTCCATTCTTAGCTGTAAATGTGTCGGTGTGTACTCTGTGTACTCTGTCATAGTACTGCACAAAATGCTGAAGAACTCCTCTAATGGGGGTGAGCAGGGGTTGGGGATACCCTGTGTCTCATACAAGAGGTGTATATGTGTGTGTTGTGTGTGCATGAGACTGTGTACAAAGAAATTATTGCCTTAGAACTTTATTTTCTATCACAAAGACATGTATATAAAGAAATAAAGAAAAAAATTCCATAAACTTAAGGAAATTATTACATTCTCTTCTGTGCTAAAGATGTGTACAGCTAAATTTTATAAACTGGTTTCACAAAGAGTCTGTATACTCTGATTTCTTGTTCTATCCCTGTAAGCCTGTAGTTTCTGGAGAGCTAATTTTCAGTCTTCTTGTTCAAAAGAAAAGATAAAAACAGAAGAATAAAATCAAGGGAGACTATCTAAGAAACCGCAGATTTATCAAAACCATGTAGATCTGATTTTAGGTTTATTAACCCCTCAATAACCCTTTAAATTTGCTGTCATCCTAGCTTTTTATCTAACAAATGATCTTGCGGTATTAACATTTAGACCCAGTGTCTAAAAATCATGCTTTGAAATAAGGTATTTGATTTGGAAACTATCTCCTAAGCATTGCTCAAAAGAGATCTGTATGGCTGAGAGTCTATTACTGATGCCAGAAAACTATAAATCTGCAGATAGAGCAATTTACATTCACTGTGGCTGCTGCCATAGTGGTTGCTTCTTAAATTATTTATGCAAAGAAGCGAATTGTTCTGTGCTTTATCTGAAATTATGCCAATTGCATGCTCAACAAGGCTGAACTTTTCACTGAAAATTCAGCTTCTTTTTCAAGCTCATATCTTTTATCTTGTCACTAACTGTTACACTGAAGAAGATGAATTGTGATCACATAGCACAATGCTTTGCCCAGACTCTTGAGAGAATAATAACTAGAAGCTGTGATATCAAATTCCATAAGCAAAACCTAACAGGTTTATACTTTAGTTGGTAGGCTATTAATACTTCTTGAAGTAATACTGCTGAATAAACAAGTTTTGGACATTATTTTTGATCAGAAGAATATATTCTCAAAAAAAATTGGTGCGTAAAAGACTGTTATCCGAAATCTGTTTGCTATGAAACTAATGAACTTTACGTGCCAAAGAAAACTCAGATATATCAGAGTTGAGATTTGGTTTACTAAGGAAATTGAAAGGAACATAGCCCAAGTGGTTTATAAGAAACATAACATTTTAGAAGACCAAATTATTTTAGACATTAAACGCCAAGCCCAGAGCTACCAAGGAAAATTTGTATTTGCTAGGTATTGTGCTTGGAGTTTTTACATAAATTATCTCATTTATTGGTAGCACCACTCTGTGTGGTAGGCCTAATTGTCCAGACTCAGACAGGAGAAATGGTTCAGTTAAAGCCAATAACTAATTAATCACAGAGCTGAACTGGCTCTCTGAGGTTTTGGATTTTTTTGTTTATTTTATTTTATTTTATTTTTTGTACAAGAGGCTTCTGATACATAACGAGAATTTTTCATTTTTGAGATTTTCTGCAGTGCAAGAAAGAAGTTTGATGTCTTTTTTGTGCATATTTTAGTATCATTAATAGGATAGTAATTGTCCTTATCAGGTATTTTTCTTTGGCTACTCAAACTGGAAGTATGGTTGGCTCTTTACCATACTGCACGATCTCTTAACAATATAACTTTGCCTAAGCTCACATTAGAAAGCAAAATTCTCTGGAGAAAAAAATAAAGCAGAATTAGTCTTTTTAGGAATGATTAAGCAGGAGTAGATTTATTTATTTATTTATTTTCTCGTTCTCCTCTTTCGCCCGTACCAAACTTTTTATTTCAGTGACTTAGAGAACGACAAGTGTACTCTAAAGTAAAGCTACCTACCTTCATATTTCCATTTTCTGTTTTCCCCTTGAATATCGTAGGCCATTTTTGCTAAATTTATTCTTCTACGTTAAATTAAACAGTTATACCTTGAGTTCTTAACTGAAGTTGGCTTTTATTATTGTAGCTTTCTTAATCAGTAGAAAATATTATCCTTCAACAGGACTTTATAGATTTTTCACTTTTGCAAATTGAATATTTAATATCATTTAATATCATTTCCATTTCTAATTAGTTATTGCCATTAGGAATATAGTTGATAATGTATATATACTAGCATCTTTATTCTTTCTTTAAATATAGTAGTTTTCCTAGAGACTCATAGGAATATGGAAGAAGGTAGGGGTTTAATGAGGGAATTGACCTAGGCTTTGAGATAACATGAATGAGTGAGGATATCTCACTAAGGAGACTTTGGTCAAGAATGGTACACATTTGCAGGAAATAAAGGACATTGGGAACTAAGAAAATTGGAATAGGTTTGGACAACCAGAGTTCAGTTTTCATAGTATGTCAAATTTTATTTATTTGTTAAAGAGTTTATTGTTTAAAAAATGCTACATATTTCTTAAAGTGAAATGAAACAGAATGACAGCTAGAGAGTAAGAGATATAAAGTGAAGGTTTTTGGGGGGTAGACATTATTTTAGGCAGGAGAGAATTAATCTATGGAGAGATATGATTGAAAGTAGGGATGAGAGGAATAATTGAGGGAGTTAATGCTTGAATGGACAATTATAGGTGAATTTCTATAATTATGCTTTATGAGCATAAAATAATTTACATTAGATATATCACATGATATCATCCTCTTAGTTCAAAATTATTAATTATCTGACCTCAATTTTAAACTTTTACTTGCAGTTAGAAAATGCATCAGTCACATATGTATTGAAGTCTTACATTAGCTCATTGATTATCTCTTGACTTCTTCAAATTGATTGTAATGGTGTTTTTTATGAAAAAAAAAGTATGCAGGTAATTATTGCTCAGATACAGGATGCCAAATAATGTTTTGACCATTGTTTTTTTTTTTTAACAAGTTGTTTTAAAATCACACAGGATGTGTACCTTCAACTTTAGAACATCATCATCTTCACTTAGTTGGGGCTCATCATTTGCCAGGAAGTGTGCTATTGTATTCTATTTCATTTATGTATTCTATTTCATTTAAATTTAATAGTAATACCATGCGGAAGATAATATTACTATTCTTGTTTTATAGGGAAAACCAAAACACAGAAAAATTAAGTAACATGGCCAAGTACCTCATTTTAACTTCTAAAATGTACACTTAAAATGCAAAAATATGGTAAAATTAGGCAAACATTTGGAATTTTGAAGTAGATTGAAATATTGTTCACTAAATACAGGCATAGTGCATAAATAACTCCCCAGTTTGTGTTTTCTTGTAAAAAGCCTTTGATTTGTAATGATCAATTTCATAGCGTGTACATCTTTTCGTCAATGGAAAACTTATATTTACATATCTGAAAGTCAACACAACATTGAAATAGCAATATGTAGATATTAAGTAAGATGTGCCTATATTCTAATTTTTCTTTCTGTGGAGTTCCCCGTCTGTGATGTCTGCAATTTGTGGGAGAATTTTCTATCTTAGCCCTGTTGAACACTGAATTGGTCATGAGATTTTCAGCCAATGAAATGTGGATGGTAATGACTTGTATAGATTTCAAGCAGAAGCTTTAAGTGTCTATGTGATTTTCCATGTTTTGTTTCTCTCTGCCAAAGATCATAAGTATTCCAGATAAAGATCTGTGTCTTAGGAGAAGATAACATGCAGGTTCTCCTTAACAATTCTTGACAAATATATAGCTTGAGTGAAAATTAACCTTTCCTGTTATAACTCATACAGATTTTTAGTAACTTGTTATCTAACATTCTAGATGAATCCAATTAAATAAAGAGTTATACTTTGTTGATATTATTGTTTTGCATTCAAATTACTTTTTATTTCATTATTGAGAGCATGATTGAGATGACTCTAACTTAGGTAACCCAGTTCTGAGGACATTTGAGTTTTGCCTAGACCATAATAGGTTTTAAATATATTGTCAAGATAGTGAAATATCCTGAAGAGACTTATTTATAATTTTCATTTCTAGCGTTTTATACTTTTACTTTGCCAAAGAGATTTCAGATTGATCAACTTCATTTCCACATTTGTGTCTGGCATGAGATAAAAGTCATAGTTGATAAAGCTTTCTATAAAAATATATTTACACACCTTGTTTTGCTCTGTCTCAATAACAAATTTGTCCCATTTTATTTCCAGCAGCAAAAACTTTTGGTGAATGAATAAACTAGAATCAATATGTTTAGATATGTGCTTTAAATCATCTCTAGGCAATTAATAAATATTTGATCACCAGCTCTCTCACCATTGTTCAGAGGAATCATTATTAACTTTTTGAGTATATAAAATTCTGTTGCTATGTACTTTGGAGAAGATATCAAAGTTCCCCATTTGAGAAAGACTTTGATAGCAAATTTTTTTTCCAGTTGCAAATGTCTGCCCTTATAATTTTACTTGATGTTCAAATTTGAAACTATCTTGTTTACTCTGATTAATATGTATGAAGGGTTTATATTGATTGGCAATTCATATGTAACTACCCTTGACATACCAAAGTGTCCTGAAGGACACCCTGTCTTTTGGGGTGCATAACATAGACATCCCAAAATAATTTTGCGTATGCTAGAAAGATTACACTTTAGATCTCAGAACTCCAATGAGAGTAAAAAATCTGCCCAGGCTTTGTTATTGTAGTGTAGTAAATGAACAATAATTAATGCATAACTTTTCTTTAGTAATGATCTGTAGATAGAAATTTCAATTAATGTAGAAATAGGTAGAAGGGAGATGAAGGTACGTAGATAGATCGATCAGATGATGTTGTTTATTTCAAATGAATGTAATTGCTTGTTAACAATTTCCAGTTGGGACCATCAATTAGAGCTACTTAAAATACTTTTCTTGATTTTATACTTTTGGTTAGATAAGATGGTAATGAAAACTTATAATTGATAAATGGAGAGGCAGAAACAGGCTTTCAATATGAGGATCCTATCTTTACTAATTGATACCCTACTTTTTCATAATGCAAACTCTATGCTGTCTATTATTATTTTTACATATTCAATGTAAAAAACCCTTTTACCCTATAGGCAGTTCTTTTTATTTTGAACCATGAAATATTGCTAGAAGGATTAGTACTTATCTGGCTAAATAACCTCTGAAATGCAGACACTGAAACCTTGCCTTATGTTCCATAGTTAACTAAGAGCAGAGCTAGGACTGACTCAATTCAATGCTTTCTTTTCTGCTGTTAACCCATGCCCTTGTATAGGTTAAGAAATTGAAGAATAATGAATTATTGTTTGCATTCGGGTATACAAGGAAGGAGTATTTTGGAGGAAAGTAGAATATGTAGGGAACACAGTGAGGAAATTTATTGCTGTATTTGACTTTCAATGAGAAAAGGAACTTTGCAGAGAGATGTAAGAAATCTCAGATGCAGTCAAATATGACATGAGAAGGACAGAGGGACAGTGTCAGGAGGAACAAGGATGGTCTCTTGGCTGCCAAACCACTGTGACCCATTGAGCAAAAGTATGAATTGGCACACAAATACCTGTGTTTAGGGCTCCCTTTCTGAAAGTATTAGGTGAACACAGATTAGAAAAAAAGCAATTCATGCTAGATATATCATATTTGACCAGAAGGAGTAAAAGTCTAGGAAATTTTAAAAGTAACTCTAGACATTTAACACATATCATACTTATAAAACCAAAATACCAAATCATAGGAATCCTTGAATTTAGAACAATCTAGATGTCCAGTGGAGTGCTGTTTTTTTCCTTATCTGATCACTTGATTAAATGTCCCTATCTAGACAGTTATAAGTTGTTTGTTTCCTCACCTCTAATATTGAAATAAAAATATGCAGTTTATGTATTTCCAAGTGCACTTTGGGATTCAGGATGAACTAATGTCTGGGGTGGTTACCAAAAAGGTAAAGATACATGTAAGTTTTTAGTCAGCATTTTATAACTAACTGAATATGGAGTAATTTATTGCTTCCTTAAGAACAGTGGTTCTACCAATAATAGAAGGGACCACTGCAAGTTATTTATAGTTTATCTTGGTAAAGACAGTTTTTGTACACCGGGTGATATTTGGCAAACACTATCTCTGACGTATGCTATGATGTTTTTATTACATGTTTTACACAAATTTACAAACATTTAATAAAGTATTTCAATATGATGAGACAACAACCTGAAGTCTCAATTTAATAAAGAAACATTTCTCATTAATCTATAGACTCATTATATTCACTCCAAACAGAAGAGGTTTTAAATAGTGATTGATGTGAATTTAAGGGTGGAGTTGGAGATAACATTTATAGATAGTTTCTAGACTTATGGTGATGAAATTGCTGTTAGATGTGATTGTCACAGGTTCAAATGCTGCTTTAATGATTTGTTTCAATTTTTCTTTGATTATGAAGAATCTCACTCATTTTAGAATGTTTTGTATTTTATAACCCAGTGTATTAATACCAACTATAATATTAAATTAGATGATAGGGTAAGATCTTATAAACTTTTTATGATGCTCTTTTGAGTGTTCATGAAAGAAAAGAAATTTGATAGCAAGCTTACTATTGTTATGAAAAATGTAAATTCTTACAATTATATGGATAAAACAAACACTGCCACACTATTTTTTTTCTATTCTGTGAAATACTGATTCATATGAATATAATCTTATATATGTCCTGGCATAGCATTTTGAACAGGCATTTAAAAAATTAAAATCAGTATTTCTGAATAGAATAGAGAAAGTTGTCAACCATGCAAATTTACTTAATAAACCATAATATATATAATGGGTATGTATAATATGTTGAAGGTATCATTTTTATATGGACATTTCAAGTTATTTTTTATAATCAGAGCTACAAATAAAACGTGCATTATGTACATGCATTTCTCTCTCTACATATAACACAGATATACACAAATATAAAATATTGGAAAAGAATGATTTTTATCTTTCATTAACTCTTTATTCTTTTAAAATAATTCATTATTTTTTTTAAAAAAAAATAGGCATATATTATTCCCCAAGGTCTCTTTTTAATAACCAAGTAGTTCTAATTGTGTTTCTCAAACTTTTTTTAACATATTATTTATTTTTCCCCTTTCCCCCTCCCTGTTGCAGCCCCCCTCTGGTAACCACTAGTCCACTGTCCATGCCGATGAGTCTCTGTTTGCTTGTCCTGTTCATTTGTTGCTTTTATAGTTTAATATTCCACATATAAATGATATTATGTGATTTTCAACCTTTTCTGTCTGGCTTTATTTATCTTAGTATAATTATCTCGAGCTTCATCCATGTTGTCAAATGGCAGTATTTCATCTTTTCTTATGACTGAGTAATATTCCATTGTATATATGTACCACAGCTTCTTTAGCCAATCTTCTATCATAGGACACTTTGGTTGCACCCATATCCTGGCCACTGTGAATAATGCTGCTATGAACATGGGGTGCAAATATCTTTTCGGATATGAGTCGTCAAGTCCAGTGGAGGGATTGCTGGATCATATGGTGATCAATTCTTAATTTTTTGAGGAACCTCCATACTGTTTTTTCATAGTGGCTGTACCATTTGCAGTCTCACCAGCAGTATATGAGGTTTCCTGTTTCTCCACATCCTCTCCAACATTATTACTTTGTCCTTTTGATTATAGCCATTCTAACAGGTAGGAGATGGTATTTCATTATGGTTTGGATTTACACTTCCCTAATAGCTAGTGATGTGAGCATCTTTTCAAATATTTGTTGGTTATTTGTATGTCCACTAGGGAGAACTGTCTGTTTAGGTCCTCTGCCATTTTTTTTTTTTTTTTTTTTTTTGATAAGAATTGCTTTTTGGGGGGGGAGAAGGGATTATTGAGTCTTGTGAGTTCTTGGTGTATTTTTGGATATTAGCCCCTTATCAGAGGCATTGCTTGCATATATTTTCCATTTGGATGGTTGTTTCTTTACCTTGTTGATAGTTTCTTTTGCTAAGCAGAAGCTTTTAGTTTGATGTAGTCCCATTCATTTATTTTAGCTTTGACTTTCCTTGCCTTTGAGGTCAAATTCATAAATCCTCTTTAAGTTCAAAGTCCTGAGTTTAGTTCCTATGTTTCTTCTATGCATTTTATTGTTGCAGGTCTTTTATTCAGGTTTTTAATCTATTTTGAGTTAATTTGGTGTATTAGACAGCAGTTTAGTTTTATTCTTTTGCAGGTGTCCTTCCCAGTTTTCCCAGCACCATTTTTTGAAGAGACTTTCCTTTCTCCACTGTATTTTTTTTTTTTTTTGGCTTTTTTTTTTGGTCAAACTTATTTGCCATATAAACATGGGTTTTACTTCTGGACCTTGATTCTGTTCACTGGTCCGTGTGTCTGTTTAAGGCCAATACCATGATGCTTTGATTACTGTTTACTTTGCAGTATATATTTGAAGTGGGCTGAGCGATGTCTCCAGCCTCATTCTTTTTCTCAGGATGGCTTTGGCAATTTGGGGTCTTTTCGTGCTTCCATACAAATCTAATGATTTTTTTTGTTGTTGATCCATTTTTAAAAATGCTGATGGGATTTTGATGGGGATTGCATTAATGCTTTAGGCAATAAGGTCATTTTAACTATGTTGATTCTTCCAGTCCAAGAACACAGAATATCTTTCCATTTCTTGTATCTCCTTCAATTTCTTTTAATAGGGTCTTGTAGTTTTCGTCATATAGGTCCTTCACTGTTTTGTTAGATTTTATTCTTAGGTATTTTATTCTTTTATGGCAATTGCAAAATGAATTATTTTTTCCACTTCTTTTTTTGATGCTTCATTTTTAAAGTATAGGAACACTTTGGAATTTTGAACATTGATTTTGTATCCAGAGACTTTAGTGTATTTGCTTATTGTTTCTAATAGTGTTCTTGTGGATTCTAGGGTTTTCTATGTAGAGAATCATGTCATCCACAAAGAGTGACAGTTTGACTTCTTTGTTCCTATTCGGATGCCTTTTATATCTTTCTCTTGCCTCATTGCACTCGCCAGGACCTCCAATGTTATATTGAGTAAGAGTGGTGATAGTGGACAGTCTTGCCTTGTTCCTGATCTTAGAGGGAAGGTTTTTAGTTTTTCAACATTAAGTATAATGTTGGCTGAGGGTTTGTCATATATGGCTTTATTATGTTAAGATACTTTCCTTCTATACTGATTTTGTGAAGTATTTTGATCATAAAAGGATGCTATATCTTGTGGAAGACTTTTTCTTCATCTATCGATATGATCGTATATTCTTATTTCTTTAATCTCTTTATGTGATGTTATCACATTAATCGATTTACATATGTTGAATATCCTGTGCCTCTGGGGTGAAGCCCACTTGATTGTGGTGTATAATCTTTTTAATATGTTGCTGTATTTGGTTTGCTAGTATCTTAGGATTTTTGCATCTATCTTCATGAGAGATATTGGTCTGCAGTTTTCTTTTTGTGTGTTATCTTTACCAGGTTTTAGTATCAGGGTGATATTGGCCTCATAAATGGGTTGGAAAGTATTGTCTCCTCTTTGATTTTTTGAAAGGGTTGTGAAGAGAATAGGTATTAAACCTTCTTTGAATGTTTGGTAGACTTCACTGGTGAAGCCATCTGGTCCTGGACTTTTATTTTTTGGTAGGTTTTTGATGATTGTTTCAATTTCAATACTGCTGACGGTCTATTTAGATGTTCCAGTTCTTCTTGATTCAGTCTAGGGAGGTTATATTTTTTTGAAGTACTGGTCCATTTCTTCTAGGTTGTTAAATGTGGTGTTATATAGTTTTCCATAGTATTCTTGCATGATCCTTTGTATTTCTACAGAGTCTGTCATAATTTCCTCTTTCATTCCTGATTTTGTTTATATGTGTCTTTTCTCTTTTTCTTTAGTGAATCTAGCCAGAGGTTGTCAGTTTTATTAATCTTTCCAAAGAACTAGCTCTTTGTTTATTTATTTTTTCTATTGTGGGTTTTTTTTTTTTTGCTGTTGTTGTTTTCAATTTTATTTATTTCTGCTCTAATTTTATTTCTTTCTTTCTGCTTTACTTCAGGCCTCATTTGTTCTTCCTTTTCTAGTTTTTTAAGATGAAGCATTAGGTTGTTATTTGGGCTTGTTCTTGTTTTTTTTGGAGATAGGTCAATGACAATATGAACTTTCCTCTTATGATCGTTTTTGCCACGTCCCAAAAATTTTGATATGTTGTAATGTCATCATTGTTTCTATGCATCTCTTGATCTCTTTTTTTTCTTCTCTGACCTATTTCTTCAGTAGCATATTGTTTAATCTCCATGTATTTGTGGTTCTTTCCAATTTCTTTTTTACAGTTGATATCTAGTTTTAAATCATTATGATCAGAGATTATGGTTGGTATGATTTTGACCCTCTTATATTTGTTGAGGGCTATCTCTGTGTCCCAGTAAGTGATCAGTTCTTGAGAATGTTCCATATGTACTAGAGAAGAATGTATTAGCAGCTGTTTTGGGATGAAAGGCTCTGTAAATGTCAATTCTGTCCAGTTGGTCTAATGTATCATTTAAGGATGTTAATTTCTCTATTGAATTTCTGTTTGGATGATCTGTCCATATCTGACAGTGGGGTATTTAGATCCCCTATTATGATAGTGTTTGGTCTGTTTCTCCATAGTTCTGTTAGTAATTGCTTTATATATTTTGGGGCTCTCTTATTGGTAACATAGATATTAATAAGTGTTATATTTCTTCTTTGTGCATGATTCCCTTTATCATTATGAAGTATCCCTCATTGTCTTTTTTACTTTTTTTTATTTTGAAGTCTATTTTGTCCAATAATAGTATCACTACTCCTGCTTTTCTCTGAATTCTCTTTTGCTTGAAATATCATTTTCTACCCTTTCACCTTGAGTCTATATTTGTCTTTGGAGCTGAGATGTGTCTCCAGGAGGCAGCATATGGTTGAGTTTTGTTTTTTGATCCATTCTGCAACTCCATGCCTTTTTAATTGGAGAATTTAGGCCATTTTATTGGAGTGATTATTGAAATATAAGGTCTTCTTATAGCCATTTTATCTTTTGCTTTCTGGTGGCTCAGTGTTTTTATTGTTTCCTTGTCCTTGTGTTTCTGTTTTCTTTTTCGTTGACTTTTGTGGGTTTTCCCTCTGGTCCTTCTTGCTTTATGTTATATCTTCGGTTCTGAATCTTTGACATGTGGTTACCATTATGAATATGAAAAAGATAGTTGTATATATACAGTTGTCCCTTTTCTTCGCACAAACTTCTTATTTCAAGCTTATAATGCCCTGTTTCATAGTAAGGTTTACACTCTCTGTTTATTCAGCCTGCTAGTCACCTTACTCCTAATTATGGCTTTTTTTTTTTTGATCATTTTGTTAGGTGAGTTGACCCTTTCAGAATTCCTGTGTGCAAGCCTCATGGTGGAGAATTTCCCTCAAATTTTGAATGTTTGGAAAGGTCTTTATTTCTTATTCATTTAAAAGAGAGCTTAGTTGGATACATTATTCTTGAATGATAGTTCTTTTCATTTAATAGTTGAATATTTGATTCCACCCCTTCTGGCTTGTAAGGTTTGTGCTGAGAATTTCAACAATAATCTAATGGGTTTTCCTTTATAAGTTACTATCTTCTTTTCAGTGGCTACCCTGAAAATTCTGTCTTTGTCACTGATTTTTGATCATTTTAATACAATGTGTCTTGGTGAAGGCCTTTTTGGGTTGAAATAATTGGGTGTTCTGTTGACTTCTTGAATTCCAAATTCCAGCTCATTCCTTGGATTTGGGAATTTCTCATCCACTATTTGTCTGAAAATGCTCTCTAGTCCCTGCTCCTTTTCCGTCACCTTTGATAATGCCTATTCTTATGTTTCTTCTCCTTGATGGTATCATCTAGTTCTTGTATTTCTCATTATTTTTCATTCTTCGGTGTCTCTCTTCTTCCTTCTGATTGATTCTAGATTTCTGTCTTTATGTCACTGATCCTTTTCTTCATCTGGTCAACTCTATTTTCCAACCTTGTTATTTTATTTCAACTATTGCAGTGTGTTCTTTATCTCCAGAAGGTCTATTTGGTTCTTTTTGAGGGTTTCAATCTCTTTGCTAAAGAACTCATTCTGCTCATCTAATTGTTTTTTTTTTTTTCTTCAATTCCTGAAATTGTTTATATGATTTGTTTTGGATCTCATTGATTTTTTCAGAAGTACCATCCTGAATTTAAGTCACATATTACTATGTCTGTAAGCATATTTTCTGGATATTTTTCTCTTTCTGTCTGAGATGACTTTTCACCTTGGTTGTTCATAGTGCTTAATGGACTATTACTGTGCCTGGTGCATTAATGAAAGTGCGTTCTTTTTTTTTTTTTTTTTTTTTTTTTTTTGCTGTTGTTGTTGTTTGTTTTTGTTCTCTCCCCCCCCCAGGAAAAAAAAAAAAAGATTTATTATGTAATGGTCCCTAGCCTATTGCAAATAAGAGGTTTTTTTTGGTCTTTTTTTTTTTTTTTTTTTTTTTTTTGGTTTCCAGTAGGTAGTGTCTAAGCCTTTTGTATCTCTCTTTATATAAAGTCTTAATAATATCTTTTTTTTTGCCTTATAGATATTTAATCTTGCTCACTATCCTCAGGCTCAGTTCCTGTCATTGTTAGCGACAGTTTCTGTAGTGTTTGCTCAGATTCTCTGAGGCTCTGGGGTGATCAGTCTCAGAGGGTATTGGGGAAAGGGCCTTTTGGGTTAGGGTATGGGGGCTGTGGCTCAGTCTCAGGTTTACAATCACAGCTGGTAAAAATTAACTATTGTTTCTCTGCCGGCCCTGCATTTCTGCCATTTCTGTTTCTCTGCCTTCTCCCCTGATAACTGGCAACTGCCACCAGCCACATGGTGGAACTCATAGCACTCCTGGCAGGGCTGTTCAGGGAACTTTCACCTTCTCCCCTCCCGCCCCTGCTACAGGGAGCTCCGGCAGTGAGAGCCAGCTTCTTTATTTCTCTCCAGTCCACCATCCGACACTTGGGTTTTTTCTGACCTGTGGTAGCTCTTATGCACAGATTCCATGCTCAGATGTGCTGGTGTGCAGTTTGGTGGGTTTTTTTTTTTTTTTTTTTTTTTTTGAGTTTTAGATGTTCAGCTTATTGTTGTTTCAAGGAGAGAGATCTGGGGATGTCTCTCACTCCACCATGTTTAATCCAATCCATGGTTCTCCAAGAATTGTTGTTTTTAACATTCTTTTATTGAATGCTCTGTTCATCCATCCATGTTCTATTTATTCAAGAATCAATTACTCTGTTCTTTCAATATATAGTTATTAAGCATGAACTTTTGCTGTATAATTTCTAAATTTCACTTGTTTTAATTTTATTGGATCTTTAAATTAAAAAAAAAAAAAAACTTCCCATCTGTTGATGCCTGTATTATTTTCCAAATCATTATACATATACTTCTAATCTCCAGTGAGTTGTCATCAAGATAACATATTGAATCTTAGTGTATTTATTTCCTGCTGGTGCTGGCAAATCCAAGCACTTTATGGTCAGTGATTTGGGGGAATCAAACTTGATACAAAATTTGGGCATTTTTCTAGAGAGAAAACACTCTAGATACTATAGTATTTATCCACTATGTAACATGGTAGTTTCCTAATGAATACTACTACCAATAGTCATTTCACAATTTAATCTAGTGTTAATTTCTTTCATGGATAATACACATTTTTAAATTGTAAGCATATGTGCAGTAGTCCGCAAAGACAGTCCATGTATATTTCATTTTCCATTGTACTTCTTACAGATTTTGGTTTGAAATTTGATGACTTGTAATTCCCTAAGAATTTTTACTGACAATTTATTCTGCTATCAAGGTCATTCATTACAGTCCACTTTTTCCATCCACCTTTTTTTTTTTTTGTATGGTCCTGTTATATGTCATTTATTTTATAATTAATGTTTGTTGAATAGATTCTTCTTTCAGTAGGCACACTCTATTCTGAAAATAGTAGACAGGCTTATTGAGATGGCTGTGAAAATATCCATGAAAAATTCAGCTTTTAAACATTATCTCAGAATTTTTGCGAAAGGACCAAAAATATCATGGAATTTAAAGGTATGATTAATTGAAATTCTAGTAAGAGTCAGCAGAGGGTGTGTCATTCATCACACTGATTTGATATATGAGGATGTGAGACTTGAAGGTTAGGCAAGGTGAAGTGGAAATTTCATGGGAGACATGCTTTATTGTCTTCTGAAAGAAAATTGTCAAACTGTAATAGTCAAAATAAAGAAAGACTTTAAAGAGCCTATAGTCTATGATAGCAAATCCTGTCTTTGGTTTCTCTTAAATTCATTCATTCATTCATTCATTCATTCATTCTTCTTCTTCTTCTTCTTCTTATTATTATTATTAATTTTACTTAAATGATTCTGAATTTTATAGCAAGAAAAAACAGGAATAGAAAAAATTTTACCTAAGTACCTTAAAGTCATGGTACTTTGATAAAAGCATACCTGTACATATTTTTGAAATCAAACTACCATTCTATTTATCACATTAAAAGGAATATTGATGTGGTTCTGGGTGTCATAATGGTAGGTCAAGGAATAACAAAACTCTTTCTCTGCTTGTGTTTAAAAGCACTTGAGAAACAGACATAAGAGTTGTATCTGGAAATCATATTTGGAAAAATGTGGCTTGGCCTGTAGCAAAGAAGGCCTGTATTACTTTATGTGTGAATTTAATCTAACAACAAAGTCACAGGCATTACTAAAAAGCTACTGATCTGCCTGGGGACCTGCCTGTAAAATTTAGGGCAAGCAGAGGGAGAGGTTATATGCTTCTTATAGATAGCTGCCTCAGGTCACAAAGACAGGGGAGAGATGAAGGAGCACATTGGGCTCCTTCTTCCAAACTCATAAATCAGATGAGTGATTCCCTTCCCTGTAGTAGAGTAAGTAAAGGGTGAAGATAAAGGCCAAGAATTTTCCTGAAGTGAAATTCCTCTACATGGAAACCTTGAGGATAAAGTATGCATGTACCTTTTACTATTTTAAAGTCTAGGAGATTTGGAATGAATTCATACCCAGGAACTATTAAATTATGTGTTATATTGTGTTAGGTAGATCACAAGGAAGATTATTAATTTAATTTCTATTACAAGAGATCTAGAATTATCTTTTTTTGGTCAATATAAAAGGTACAGCAAAGTTTCAGAAGGTAGACTTTGTGAGCTGGTTTATTTTTGCTTTACTTTTTTGGGAGAATAAAATATTTGCTTTAATAATTCTTAATGGGAAGGGAAAATTTACCAAAAAAAAAAAAAATCCAAACATTTCAGGTGCAATCATTACACTAAATACTAGTCTCTCTAAGTCTTACCATTAGACTTGTTTTCCAAAACAATTGGACTGATCTTTCAAATGTGTGTTTGTTATGAGGACACCTATAAGATTAATGTTTGATGTCTTCCTTGCTTTGTTTATCATTAAATATGGAAAAAGACTCTGTCCTCAATTTATATTTTAGTAGGAAGAGCACATAATAAAACATGACTACATATATTAAGTAGTGATAAGTTTTGTGAGTAAAATGAAATAGTGAGAAGTATTATGAGGACTAGCAGATGTCACTGTGTTGGATTGAGAAGTCCTCTGTAGGTAGAGCTTTTGGGAAAAGACCTGAAAAATGCAAATATCTTTGTGGAATTGCATTTTGGGCTAAGGGAAGAGGACATGCAAAGGCACTGAGTGGGTGTTGAACATACTGTGTGTGCTCAAAAAGCAGCAAAAAGCCTGTGGGGCTGGTGTGGAATAAGAAAGAGGAAATGAAGAAGATAATTATGTTAGGTAGTGGTCAGGTCATTTAGAGCATCATAAGGACTTTGGACTTTATTCTAACTGCAGAAGAAGTTATTAAAAATTTTGAGCTAGAATATCTCGGTTTAAATTTAGAACTATCACTCTGACTGCTATAATGAGACTCAACTTTTGGAAAGTTTGGGGGGAAGCAGAGATAAAATTAATTCAAAATATTTAGTGTTTTTATATGCCTAATCTAGGAACCAAAAGTATATTAGTGAATAAAAAAGTAAAAAGTTTCTAATCTCATAAAGCTTCTGTAAAAATAAATATATGATCTATTAAGAGTCATTATGTGGAAAAATAACAGGGAATAGAGAGAAAAAGTGGTGATGAAGATGTATGGGCTATTTCATATAGAGTATCAAGGAGAATGTTTCCAATAAGGTAATATTCAAGCAATGATCAGAAGGAAATTGAGGCATTTTGGAGAAGAAGCCTTAAGAATAGGGAAACAGCAACTGCAAAAGCCCTGCTGGAGAATGCCTCTGAGATGAAGTTGGATTGGGGTGAACAAAAGGGAAGTGGTTGAACAAGGTCATAGGGAGAGTGAGGAGCGAGAGGTACAGCATCTGCTAGCCCATGGATTTTATGTTTAGTAACATGAGAAAGTAGTGGAGGCTTTGGAACAGAGGAATGTCATGACCTGACTCACATCTTAAAAGTAACGCTCTGGCTGCCATGTTTAGAATAAATGATAGAGGAGTAAAACTTGAAAACAAGAAGCAAGGATATTCTGGAAGATAGAGATTTATATCACTCTAACCCTCCCAAGAAGGGACTTACTGCCCAACTGTGAAAAGTGTGGTTAGCTGACAGCCTTCAGTTATAAGCTTCATCAAGGTTCTACCTCAGTTGTTAAATTAGATCATATTCTTTTTGGAGGAGCCCCAGCCAATAGTGAGCAAGGTGGGTGGTATAAGAGTCTAGCCATTTCCCCCCAGTGCTAGACCCCTTTAATGAGAGGACCATTGCTTCAGAGCATCCTATTGGGTTGGCAGAGATTTTGTCATATCTGCATTACTGTCCAACAACAACCTCTGCCCAATCTGTCTTCCTATTCCTTAACAGGTCTTACTCCCCAATGTACTATTTGTACTCCTAATTCCATCTCAGTGTCTTCTTCTTGAAGAACCCAACCTGTAACATATGAAAAAGAAAAAAAAAAAGAGAGAGAGAGAGAGATAAATGAAGAAGCTATTGTGTAATTCAGGCAAGAAATCCCAGTGCTTTTGACTAGGTTAGTGAGAGAGGTGATTTTGAGGAAAAGATTGTGGATATTACTTTGAAGGTGAAATGAACCGTAATTGTTAATGGGTTGAACGTGAGATGTGATAGAAAGATTGGAGTCAAGGTTGACTTCAGGTTTTGCCTGGAACAATTGGAAACATGGGGTTGCTTCTCTTTGTCAAAATGGAGAAAATGGCAAAAAGAGCAGGCAGGGAGGAGCTTAAGAAAAAAATGCAGTTCAAGTGTAGCATGTTAATTTTGTGATATCAAGTTGGATTTGAAAGTCTGGAATTTGGTTGAGTGGTCAGTGAGAGAGAAATGCATTGAGAAGTTTAGGAACAAATTTCTTGAGTATACAAGAAGAGATGTAAACTTAGTGCATAAATACAAAGTTGACCTTAGAAGCAGGGATAATTCATCCACTGTGAGGACAGAAAGCTAAATATTTGTGCAAATGCAGGTAAGTTTTAGCTTTGGTCCTAGAAGAATAAAGTTCTCCACTGTCGTTTTCTAGTGAAATGTGAAGCCAATCCTTCAGTTGAGAGAGAGAAAAGGGTAAAAATGATGGAGGACTGAGGAGATGTGAAATAGTAATTTTTTTCTTTGTGGAAGGGAGAGTAAAATTATTAGGAAAATATGAAAGGATTGCTTGCAGTGGTGAAAGCCTAGCTTCTACTTGATATTTGATATCAAAAATAAAGTGAGTCCAGTCAGCACATCCTTCATAGGAATTTTTTAAAGCCAGTTTAGGTACTTATGCATATGAATAAAATAGATGAAGAATTGTATTCAACCAAGTTTGAAGTTTTGCCAGATGAGTGCTCTGATAGGAGACAAGGATGAGGGACTTGAAGTTTAATGAATGAGACCTTGAAATATTTGTTGGTTAATTAAGTGAGGAAGTGAAGACATGAGGGAGTTGATAGAGAGAGGGTGTAAGTCACTGGACCAGAGGGCCTAGTCTTGGCAAATAATTGATGGAATGGGAGTATTAGAAGGAGTGAGCTGGACTTGAAGGTGGTAGCGCTTAAGTTTGGCAAAAAGCAGATAAACTCTACTATATACATTCAAAAGTTACTTCCAGAGTCATTAGAAACTGTTAATTTAATTCCTGTGAAATGTAGTTATTCAATACCAATGAATAAAAATTCTCCTGGAGTCAATTATTATAAACTTTAAATTTGGTTAAGTCATGGAAATGCTTCTCTGTGTGTTCAAAATATGGAGTGATTCCTTTACATAAATATTTAGTACTCACTATTGCTGTTGGTGCAATAGACAAAGCCATAGTTTTGCCTTTTTTGGTGTGTAAAATTTAAATATTTAAAAGTAACTAATATGATTATATGTAGTATTATTAAGCACTTAAAATACAAAGCCACTGTTCTAAGGCCTTAAATTAATTCATTTGTTTCTCTCAACAGTACTATTAGTACTATTATAACAATTTTGTAGATAAGAAAAGGGACACAGTAAGCCATAGAAAAATTTATTGGTTAGGACTCTGTTAGCAAGAGACAGACAGAACTCACTCATAAGATTTTGGCTCTTATAATAGGAGAGTCCATGTGTTGGTTGTTTAGCACAATTGAGTAAAGCTCTTCGAAGAGGTCATATAACCCTTAATTTCTTCTCTTTGCCTCTTTCTGTGTTGGATTGATTCTTAGTATGACTCCAACATTCCCACTTCCCAAACTTTTCCCATAGTGGCTTCTGGTAGTTTCAGTCTGATATCCTCATACTTGTTAACCTCGATGGAAAGAAACATTTTCCTTTCCAGTAGTTACTGCACAAGTCTTAGGATAGCCCAGCCTAAATGCTGTCCCTGAACTGATTGCTGAAACCAGTGGGATGAAATTCACTGGTTGGACAAACCTCCATCAAAAAATAGGTGGTATTGTTCCCACTGGAACTTCATGTACTAAAAGTTGAGGAGAGATTGCTTCTTAAAGGAAATTTGAGGTATTACTAAAAGGGAACTGGATGCAAAGCAGGACAAAAATGAAACTCTATTATTATTACTGAATACCTTCAAAAATCTCAAAAGTTTGTATATAGGTTCTAAGGTCATCTAAACCAGCCTGATGAAAGGTCATTGAGGGTTTGTTAAGACTATCAATACAGCAGTATTGATATTCTTATAGGTAGTTGATCAGTACTATTAAAGCTACATTATCAAAATTTTGACTTGTTCTTCCTGATACTTTTTAGTTGTCTCCCGAACATGTGCCGTTTGTAAGATTTTGTTGAGTTTGCTTTACTAAATTGTGTTTCCACATTTCTTTTATTTAACTGCAACTCGCATTTATATAACAATGCTACTGGAGTGAAAATTTTCAGTGGTGGTGTTTAGAATAAGTAAAAACTATAATTTAATACACAAAGAGGCTGTTCTCAAAGGTTAAATAATTCATTCCAAGATTCATATGTGCTGAAATGGAAATAGAAACACTGTTTTGACTTTATATTTTACTTGTTCTTCTCCATTTCTATTTTTCTCCAGGGAAATGTTGAAATTTGATTTACTAATATAAGCAATCAGGATGTCATTAGAGCTCTAAACTAGGATACAAAATACTTGGTTCTGTTTAAGTCAAGTCAAAGGTTTTAACTTACATGCATATCGAGAAACACTGTCTATAACTATCTCATCCCATATTTATGATTTGGGGAATTTTTTTTTATGGATAATTTCACACATATGCTTTCCTGGTTATATTCTAATGAACTCCTATTTATATATCACTCAGCTTCAAAAATTGTCAACACATGGCCATTTCTTCTATGACATGATTAAATTTATATTACATAAAGGTAACACTTTTTAAGTGATAGTAACACTGGTACAAATGTTTTTGAAATACAGTGAGGCTGGTGTCAGAAAAACATTAGGTAGCCATTGTGTTAATCCAGGTGGGCATCTGAATTTAAATAACTAAAAAAGCGTTTACATGATCTAGCTATGGTTGAATGAGCAGCTCTAAAATATTCTGACAAGGGAGATATTGATGTCATTTTATTATTTTTTCTTTTGTTTAAACATCACTGGTATGCTACTAAACTATCTTATTACTATTGCCTAACTCTCCTTGATAGTACTTAAAATCACAATTATATTTTTGTGATTTTTTTGATTAAAATTTATAACCAAATTAAAATTTGTTATAAAATTTTTGGATAAAAATATGAGTTTAATTTTTGTTTGACTTCCTGGTTTTTGAGAGAGGAAGCAGAATACATAGGAATGTGCCTGATATTAAACAGAAGTTTAATAAATTTGCTTTTTAAAATATATAAATATATTATACAAAAAGTAATTTAGATGCAATTCTTTAATTAAAAAAAATCTCACCTACTTTTAAAATTGCTTGAGCATATTTGTTGTAAGAACATAACAGAATATTTTATTTGTCATTTTATCTCGATAAAGCTAAAAAACGAGAGAGAATAGAATAGAATAAAATAGAATAAGCCTCTCCAGCACAAATTAAAGAGGATAAACAATCGAAAGGAAAGAAGTAGATAACTATGTGCCTTGGCTGGCGTAGTTATACTCTTGCTACAAGTCAAGGGACTGGGCTGGTTCTATGATTATATAATCCTGTAAGTAAAAGAAACTAATTGTATTAAATGCGGTATATATAATCAGTGTTCAGTGACTTAGGAGGTCAACTTACAACAGTACTTGGTTTAACACTTAGTAATCACAAAGAAGAAAAGATAAACATGTCTGATTTCTAAAATTTTTATTAGAGTCCATATTGGCATTTCAAAACACAAACAAACCATGAAAAGTGACTCTCCTTCCACTCAACTTTACCACTTGTAACAACATCAGGGAGGAAAAGAGAAATCCTGTGCTTTGATCATCAAAAATATAGTGTCTATATAAATTGTACTCTTACAGGATGACATTGTGGGAGTAGATACTTAGGACAAACATATTGGGATAGATAAAGTGCAACCTTATCTTTTCACCTTAGACATTTCATAATTTTCACTGTAAGAAAAGCTCTCCCTAACAATCCTCCCTTGCCTCTCCAACACTTGAAGAAATATTAAGAACTTCCAGTAACATGTTTGGTCACCAAACTGCCAGAAATTGGAGTACCCACTGTTTATATACAAATCTGATTGGTATTCTTTGGAGAGTATCCACGTCATTAGTTCTTGCATTATCTGAAAGCAGATTGAGCCCTGAAGTGAGGACTGCTCTTATTTTTCAAAAGCATAAACCTCTTAGAAGCTGTTCTTCTTTTTTTTTTTAATGAAATGAGTCACCAGAATGGAGAAGAATTTCTTATTCGTCTTATAACTAATATACACAGATAATTGATTCCTGATGTTGAAATACATCATATACTTTTGAGATCATGTTTTCTCCAAACTATAGGCAACAATTTATTTTAGACTTTAAAATATAATTTGTTATTGTCTCCTTTTCATTTTAAATTTTGTTAAGTTTCTGACACTATGCTCTTCTCGACCACTATGCTCTCTCTGAGTTGATTGTTTTGTGCTCTTTTTGGCATTCCAAGGAAGAGCAACTTCAGTGAATCATGGAAGAAATATTTTTACAGTAGCAATCCCATTCAGTACAAAATCCCTTTTTCCAATTCTAAGGAATTAGCAAAAATTTTAAATTTTCTATATTGTTAAAAACTTCTCAAAAGGTGTAAGAATGTGGTCACATGGCAATGTAATTTCTCACTTATATTTGCAAACATTAACAAAAGTGGCCATATGAATGACAGTCTTCCAGTTTGTTTTAAATATACTATTCTAAGTAGGAAATTGGAACTCTCTGGGAGAGACACAAGCATTTATTTACTTTCATTATTTAATTTGATACATGTTTATTACCAATAACACATATATGTTGTGTGTTAAGATGTTAAAACTTAAAGAATGGATTAAGACACATCCATAACTTTATATCATACACATACCAAAATTAAGTCTAGAATATTGTAATGACAACCAAGGATTTGTTTTTTAGTTTAAAATAGAATTTCCAATAAATGGAAGCCAAGTGACTTCGTGAAGCACTGTGTCAATAAAGTTTCTGCAATAATTTGAGAAAAATGGTGAGTGGTATATGTACACTGGACTCAAAAGGAACCTGTGACAGTACCATACTTAGCTTTTCAGCCCCTGTTTTATCACATTTCATTTCTGTATGTATTTTTTTTTTGAATAATTTTCTTATCTAAAATAGTGACTGACAATAAATATTTGTTAAGTGATTGAATAAAGCAGTAAATTACCATTGTCTACCATAAATACTCATTTTAAAAATTTTCATTAGTCAGCATTCATATTTTGGATAAATGGTCTCTTCTGCCTCAAATTAAAGGATCAAGTTGACAGGCAATCAATTAAACTCATGTATAAAACTTTCTACTTTAAAATTCAAAATTAGTGATGTAGTATTAGGAATATAACATGATCTATGTGCATTAAATGTTAATATCAACTGAATTTTAATGGTTATATAGTCTTATCCATACTTAATTTATGAGCTTGTTTTGGTTTTATAGTTATGTAAGAGTTAGCATAAATTATTTATAAGTAGCTGTAGTTGTTAAATGTTGTTTCCCTAGAAAGAATGAGAAAACTAACCTGTTTAAGCTCACTCTTGGAGGCTATTGCAGATTATTAAGGGCAAAGAGTGACATTTATTGTGAGTGCATAAATGGAGTAGCACAACCTTTAGGGGTGTGAGTGAGGATGGAGAAAACTAAATAAGCCATTTTAGTGTTTACATGATCTACCTCAGCTTCCTGAAAAACACAGGAAAATTCCTTTTTTATACTTTTTAGTTTTAAGAGGTTGCATATACTGAGAGTAGTAGAGGACATTTTTCTTTATTTGATTATGGTCAGAAATATAAATTTGGAAATGGAGATCAAGAGCCTTAAAAACAGCTTAAAGACAAAAATATTTCAAAAAAAATACACACACACACACACACACACACACACACACACACACACACACACAGTAATCCAAAGAGTATTTTAGAGCACCAAATATGAACCTGCCACAATTTTAGGTGCTTGGATACATCATTATAGACAAAAAAGCCCTGACCTTCTGGGTTAGTATCCCTTTCTACTTGAAGACAGAATAATGGGAAGAACACTAGAATGGTAATTTGAAATTGCCGTGCCCGCTCAGATGCTAACTAGCATTTTGACATTGGCAGACATTTTGTCTTAGCTTCCTCATCCTTAAAACATGATGAAATTGGATTTTTTATTTTGAAATAATTTCAAACTAATAAAAAAGTTCTAAGATCAATATAGAAAACTTCCATAAAATGGTTATTCATAAGTTTTCTCAACTGTTACAATAATGCCTTATTTTATAGTAAAAGGATCTAATCCAGGGTCACATGTTGAATGTAATTGTTATGTCTCTTCAGTTCTCTTATACCTGGAACTGTTCTTGAACCTTTCCTTGACTTATATGACCTCAAGAAATTGGAAGATTTTAGGCTTATTGTTTTGTAAGACCTGGCATTGTCTGGTGCTTCCTTTTGTTAGATTCAGGTTTTAAATACAACAGAATTGATACTATGCCCTTTTCACTACATTCCATCAGATGGCACTTTGAGTTTATCCCATCATGAGTAACTTTGATCACTTGAATAAAGTGATATTTTTAAGGTTTCTCCACTGTAACACTGTTCTTTTCTCTTTTATAATTAATATGTACTTTGTGAGGAGATCCTTTGACACTACATAAATATCCTGTTCTTTTGACTTTTACCCACTAATTTTGTTGATGTTTCTTGCCTGCATTAATTATTATGATTATGGCTGACAAATGGTAATTTTCAAATTCTGTCATTTTACTGTATGGAAAACTACTATTTATTTATTTCAGAGAAGACATAGATTTGTTCAGTGGGATATAATCTGTTACTCTCACTGAGTCTTCGGTAAGAAACTGTTTCTGATTTGACCACTGGGGATCCTTTTCAAGCTAGTTTGTCTCTGTCTGACATGGTCCCATCTTTATTTGTGTATATTTTTAATTTCTGGCATCACACATTCCAGCTTATTCTATAATTTTTCCCCCTGGTCCTAGAATTAGCTATTTAATTCAAAGAGCCCTGGTAGGTCTTAGTGATGTGTATGCTGGTTGCTATTGGGGTATCATTGTGTCCAGACATTTTCAGTGTCCAGAGTTAATGCATATATCTCTCTTTATCATCTAGGCTTCTGCCTTTTCAATTTATACTTCTTTCTCTTCCAATAAGAAAGCTGACTTTATTTATTTGTTCAGTTATCCAATTCTAGGGGGCTGCTATCTCACCTGGAGGCCTCCCTTGCCTCCATACCTGCCCGGTCTTTCTTTTTCCTTACTGGATCTGGCTAAAGGCTCGATGAATTATTAAGGAAGGAAAGAAAGAAGGAGAGAAGGAAGGAGACTATTAATTTTGAACATGGAAAATAGTGACTATATAGATTACTTTAAAATTAGGGTAAATGTATACTGTTTGATAATCTATCAGTGTAATATAGTGATACTGGATTAATAATGTGATATCTTAATAAAGTAAAATACAGAATATATTTTTAATTTCCATATATGTACTTTCAACTGACTGGTCCCTTAAAATCTAACATTCTTCTCTAATAGCAATAATAGTAACTTTGGACTCTACATTTGCTGTTTACACTGTTTTCAATCTTTGAAGGGGCAAAGAATGAATACGTGGATTTCTTAATTTAATTTGCCTAACTACCGAAGAACATGCTGTCCAAATTTTGGGGAAAAAAAGAGCATTTTAATTTAAAAAATATGAATAAATTAAAAATAAACTTTCTGAGGAGAAAAGAATCCAGAAACTTCCCATAATTTGTGAACCTTGAAAGAACTTAAAAATGGAAATGTCCTGACATTCTTATTTTGAAAGGTTGAACTTAAAAATAAAAGTGACCTGACAAACACAAACCTTGATTAGACATTCAACCATAATGTTAAAAAAAGAAAAAGAAAAGAAAAGAAAGATAGACAGACAGAAAGAAAAAAGGCTGAAAATTAATAAATCTGAAAAAGATAGAGCAATGCTGTGAGGCAGGCAATATTCTCCCAAGGAAAAAGTAATGAGTGGGGCTAAATGCATTTTGGTGGACATTTATATTAGCTAGTACTCTGGGGAGTTGGACTGACATATTTAGTGAGTGTTATGACTAATGAAAGAACCACAACTTGAAAAACCTGCTTCTTTGATTTTTATCAGCTATTATTCATTCTTGTAATCTGTCTAACACCTGGAGACACACAACTTTTAACTTCTAGGAGCATTTTGTTTTCAGTTTACACAGTCATTTCTAAAATTTCAAATTCCCATTCTTATTTTAAAAGAAGCTGGTTTTTAAATACATAATGAGATTCTTCTGTTGTTTTCCAGGATCTCTGCTCCTGAATTTCCCCTCTGTCATGATGAAGATGTATCACAGATTTGTTCCTACATTGGCTAGAGGGTATTAAATTTCCTGAGTAAGAAAATTATTCAGTCATCAAACAGCTGCTTTTCAAGCACTTACTATGTGCAGTGTCCCCATCTGACAATATTACCTCATAAAACATACTCGTCATGAAAATGATTAGAAAATACACAATAACTATAATATCCCAGAACTTTCCTTATTGATTTGGCTATTTTAATAAGGTTCTTAGTTATAAGCAACAAACTAATTCAGTTTAACTTAAATACAAGAGGAAGAATCATGGCAACAATCAGAAGTCTAGAAAAATGCAGGTGAGGAAATCAGCAGGAAACAAGTGTGGCTCAGCTGCGAGATACACAGCCAAGACCTGGATATGGATTATATGGGTAATGGGTAGTTTATACAGGTAAAACTGGATTATAGTGTGACTACAAGCATCTAAAGTAATCAGCAGTTCCAGTTTGCCTGGGACAATCATGGTTATAGCTTTCAAAGTCCCATGTATGGAAATCCTTAGTCCCAGGAAAACTAGGATGTTTGGTCACCCTTTCAGTAACATTTGGCTAAAATTCTATCTTTGTTCAAGAATGAGTTTTAAATATCAGCAAAAATCAAAGAAAAGTATGCTTCGTAGTCAATATGTAAAACCCTGAAAGTGGGGGGTAAAATTCTGTTAAAGCAGCAATTTAGCAGGTACTGTAACGCAACTTAATTAGTCACTGCAATAATTCTGTGTAGGAATAGCCACACTTAAATCTTATACAAAATCTCCCCACATACTTCATGATCCATATTAAGCTCTCCATTCACCTGACAATTTCAGTCTTTACTGGAATCTTCCTCCTTTAACTTACTATTGTTAACTCACAATATAAGAAATCGCACTGACTCTGATTTGTAAGCTGATGTCTTCTGACAAGTGTTTTGCTGAGTTCTACCTACATTATCTCATTTAATTCTCACAACTCTATGAGTTACTATATGGTGTCAGCATTTCGCAGATAAAGCAATTGACTATGAGAGGTTTAGCTTGTTTTGGGTCACATATCTAGTAAGCAGCAGAGCCAAAAATGGAATTAATATTTGTTTGATGTCAAAGTGTATGCTTTAACAGCTTCATCTAAATTGTCTCCCAGTAGTCACTGACATTTTTTCAACTGTATTATCTTTTCAGAGGGATGATAAAACTCTCGAGGGTAGGTATGTCTGCTGTAGCAGTTGCATATTAGATAAAGCAGTGGTTCTTAAGTCCAGGGAGCTTTTAAAAGTATTGGTACCTGACTGTATTTGTCTGATGTAGGAACTGGCTATTTAACATATTTTTAAAAACCTCACCAAGAAGTTTTGAATAAAACCTATGAATAGCCAGTCTTGAGTGGTATAGTGTATTAACTGTGTGTATTAACTGTGAGGCTATGTATGAACCATTGAGAACAAGGAGCTGATCCTAGAAAAGTTGAGGCATCAGGTAGATATCTGAATAAACTTGTGAGATTTAAGTTGATATTTAAGCTAAATCATTATATCAATAGACATTAAGGCTTAGATAAACTGCAGGCCAAAGTCACATGGACAGGCAAAAATCAAGCTTATCAATTTTCTCATATCACTGGAGGGATTTATAATTTTTTAAATGTCTCATTCATAGAAAAGTGTTGATAATTTGAAAATTTTAGGCTAAAATTACAGTTTAAACAAATATATGTATTATGAAAGATTTAAATATTGTCGATGAAACAGCATTTGATCACATCAATTTCTGAGGAATCATGATCTTTCTTTTTACATTAACACCAGCACTGTGTTGATTTCAACAGTTTTCACATTTTATCTCATTCATTCCCTTCATCATCCATTGTTTAAATAAAAATGCACAGAGCCATTGAAATGAAGCAACTTATTAGCAAACTACCATGTCGCTCCCTTAAATTAGATATTTTCCCTAAACGAAATTGCATTGTATATGATAGGTGTGAGCACAGTGCAAATGACATACATAATTATGTTTTCCAAAAATTCAATTCCAGTTTTGAACTCTTCCCAGGTGAAAGAAAAGTGACTACCAAGAAATAGACCAAGAAAGGATTCCAAATCTAGACAGCTGAGAACTGGGAGAGAAATCAAAATTCCAGGCAAATACACAGGTGATATATAGGCACTGGAATAGAAAGTAAGATCAATAGCCAGAAAGGTAGCAATAATAGCATGAAGACTTTTCATAACTGAACCCTTTTCCTAGGTCAGTAGCACTGTTGGAATGCTGTTAAGGCAGGAACTGACTCTTAGTTTAGCTAGTTTGATTGTCAAGTTGAGTACTTAAGTGTTGTGGCCTGAGAGGCAATAGGGGGGAAGTGATTTTTGACAGCATAATGGATGACCCCAAATCCTTTTTGATTGAATTATGTTATTGTTAAAGATAGGGCCTTTGTATTCTCTTGAAACAATTAACCATCTTACACTAAATTACCTCCATAAATGTTGATGCATAATGGCTCTTAGTCATAAAAAAAAAAAAAAAAGCACACATTGAATTTTTGAATGTTTTCTGGCTTTGAAATGACCACATTGAAATCTGAGTTTAAAATACTTTGTTGTATAGAACTATAAATATCCCTTTATAGGAAAAAATAAAAACTCAGTGTGAAAGCAGAATAGCAACAACAGGGTAATACAGTTGTTAAATTGGCCCCAAACACCATCACATATATTTAAACAAACAAACAAACAAAAAAGTTGACCAGGAAAACATATCTTTTGTGAATGTAGGCTAGACCATCTGTCAAAAAAGAATTGAAACCACATTTCCTTTAGAGGTGGCCATTGATCATTTGGTGAAGATTTCTCTAGACAAATTGCATAGACTATGTCATCTTCCACTATCTTATCTTACATATACAGACCTCAGACATTCTTCAAGGAAAGACAAGTTAGGGCTCAGAATTTGAGCAGGATTGCTAAAAATGTGGTTCTAGGAAAGGACCTCTATAGACAAAAGTGGGAAAAAAAGTAGTTAGAGAAAACAGACAAAGGTTGTGTACTACTAGATCTGGGCACCAGTAAATCAGCTTTAGTACTCAGGCTGAGGCCCAGAAGTAGCTCCAATTAAAAAAGAGAGAGAGAGAGAGAGAGAGAGAGAGAGAGAGAGAGAGAGAGAGAATTTAATTTATTTATTTAGTAGTTAAGGGAAAAAGAGAAAAAAATGTTAATAAATTAACTAGAAAATCAATGAAAACAGGTCTGATTTTTTTTTTTTTTTGGTGGGGAGCCCTAAAGATAAATATTACCAAATTAATAAAAATACCTTGAATCTTTTAATGGCCTTTTCAAATATAAATATGCATACTGGTAGTATATCAATAGCATTATTATCCTTGAACACATAGTAAAAAAAAAAATGTATATAAGCCTTCTGAGAAAATGTACTTTCCTGCTATTTTCTATAAGTTTGGAGCAATTGTTTGAAACAAATGACATGTCCTAGTACTTTCTACATTTTAAATCTTCTATATGGGTAATCTTAATATCTGCCTTAGTGTCTGTATAATATTCACACCTCATAAGTTTGCATACAAATAAAAAAAATGTTGTTTATGCTCATTATTGTTAATATATAATTGCTATTTAACTTTCCCCATGGATATATTTGTTATCTCCTCAAGAAGATGCAAATTCCTTGAAGGTGTGGTTTGTACCATCTGCTGTCATATATTCTCTATAACATTTAACACAGTGCTATGGATCTGGGTGATGTGCACACTTATTTGTTAATAATCTGTAATATGCAAGTGATTTTGAGTATTCAATAAATACAAAATTACTAATGTAATTATTGGTTAAGCCCATTAATTCACCTCATTTGCTATAGCCAATACCCCTCAGTAATTAGTAGACGAAGAGAATATGCCATTGTTTGGGAGCAGTGCACAAAGTTTTTTTTATTTCTCTAATAATAATCAAAGATAACATAAAGTACTTGACAAATGTTAGTTTTTATTTGTCCTGACTAGTTGTCTCAAAAATATTTGAAAAGCATTCAGTGCTATATCCCCCATTGGTGGACTTAACGACACAACACATATGAAGAAGAGCAACTTGTTACCTGAAAACAATATAACTTGCTAAACCCTGATTCTCATTGAGAGTGGACACAAGTATTTCTTTCATGGGTCTTTCGCCTGAACAATTTACATTAATCCATGTCTATGTGTACACAAGCAAACAGAGCTGTGTGTATTGAGTAAAGCAGAAGCTAAGGGTGGTGAGTGAGATGAGGTGAGAAGAGAGTGAAAGGGATCAGTTACGGCATCTTCCTATGATTCCTCTGTGTACCTCTCTGTGTTGTAACTGACAGGGTTTTTACTGCATTACAAATGTTTTTAATCGTTGCCATATTAAGAAGAATCTTAGAAATAAATGTTTCCTGATTGACTCTCAGTGATCAGTCTTACATGTATATATTCATCTCCATGCCTTGTTAAGTCACAATGTGTTAGCTTAGGAAAGAAGATACAGAAGATACATTTGAGGTCAAATACAATAGTAATTTAGCAACATTTGCCCGATTATAACTTTGACCTGTAGTGTCAGGTTTTAAATTATTCAAAGTCAAATGTTTTAACTCATGATTATTTTCACAAATCATGTAATATGGACTCTTTCTTTATTACATTCTATACAACTTTTAGCCATCTGCATACACACAAAGAACACAAGTTGTCAAAGTGTTTGTATTTTTCAGAGTATGAAAATCTGGACCATCACAGTCTCAAGCACTCTTGTCACTGACATTTTCTATTTAATTATCAAGTAGCTCTTTTTTCTTCATATTTAAGCATTTATAAAATGGGAAGCTGATATTTAAAGAGATTTAAAAATATTTTGATACACATCTACCTTTTTTACAACTATTTCAGCACAAACTTTAATTCTAAAAAAATAACTTGATAATTTCTATTATTCAAAATTTTATAATTAACTCTACATCTTGTGATTAATTGGTATATTTTTGGTTTGTGCTGATTATAAGATTACCTCTCTTTGTGAAATAAACTCAGAAATGGCTAATATTTCTCAAAATGCTTACTTTTCTCCCAAAGAACACATTTCTAATTACCTTTAAAAATTCTTTTTAGCTCATTAATTCCTATTCCTAAACTCCTACCTCTGGCTTTTAGATAAAATCTAACACATCTTTCTAACATACAATAATGTCAGAATATCATGTTTAATGTCTGTTTTAAGCTCAGATATATTTTATATAGAAATGGATTTTTAGCCCTTGGTGAGAATGACTTCCCTACTGTTCTAATCAAATCTGACTTCAAAGAATAGAATCTCCCTGATGATTAGTTAATATAGTTAAGATGAGTGAGTATCCGTCTGCAGGAAATGTAATATGAATTTAATTTACATTTTCATCCAACTACTTGAACTATATAGAGTGATTCCAAGATAATTTAAAAAGCCAAGGATATAAGTTTTCAAAATTAACCTAACTGAGGAGTATCACTTAACTTAGATATTTAAAAATAAAATAATTTCACTTAGATTTTAGAGCTCTCCTGAACATTGTTGTAAAGAAAGAGGTTTAGAAAAACAAAGTAGCGTTATTTTTATTTCCATTATAAAAAATGCCAAATCAAAATATATATTTACACAAGCAATCCAAACAGCATTTCACTGACTGAACGAAGATGAGACTGTCATGGCATTTCTCTTTGGGAGAAATCTTTTCCACTGCTCAGGCAAATGTATTACATTTTGAAAGGCTAGATCCTGAGGATAGAATAAAGCAATAAAACATGACTAGGGAGAGATTTTTTCTCATGCTGTTATTAACATCCATCAAAAAACCAGAGTCTTTCTTAATACTACTTTCAAACTGACTCCCATCAAATAAAATTACTTGTGACTTCATTCAGAGAAACAATCCTTTGGTTTCCCATCAATAAGTGGCAACATGTTTTTGTCAACTCAACCAACAAGTTAGTCTATTTTACATCTGTTATAAAATGCAGTTTTAGTCAGTGAAATCATTTATAGGTATAAGACAGGAGAAGAAAGCTCGAAGTAGACAGGGGCTAACTACATTTAATCCACCATGTATGTTGGGCCATCCCAGTGGAATCAGACGTTAAGTATTTCCCTCACTAAGCCTTCCTTCACCATTTCGAACAGAGCTATGAAGTATGTTTATTATGAACTTTTGAACTGTCTGAACTTATTCTCTCCACTGAAATATTGCCTTGAAAATGCTTGTGTCAACTAGTCATATGACAGCTAAAGCTGTTGTGCTCTGTATCATTCAGCTGGAAGATATTACTCTGAGAATTACATTTAATAGCATTAGCCTGGGTTCCCTGCAAATGGGTAAGCTACGTGGGGAATAATTAATATTGGCAGAGTCTTTATAACCCACTATAGCTAGTCTCTGTTGTACTCTACTGGAGTACATCCCAAGTACAAAGCGGCTTTGATTTAATTCATTGTCCATTCCAGATTTGTTTTTCTTTTACTAGCCTGCCCTCTATGTAAGACATCATATAAATAAAATTACTGTTTCTGGCTTGAATCATCACTAGACTTGAGTAAGTGATTGCATGAAAGGCTAATTTAAACAACAGGCAGGGCCACTGCCTTATATAGAAGACAGGAAGGAGCTCTACTCATGACCATCCTTGGCAGTAATGCTATGTCCAATTAGAATAAATCATATTCACATTATATGTAAAATATATCATACTAAGGTAAACTAAGAATTTCCTCTCACAGAGTCAAGAATAAAAGAAAGATTCAAAGGTCATTAGCCTGTCCTCTGGCTTTTGAGGACTACAATTAAAAAGTCCTCAAGAATTATCTGCCAAGTTCTTAAAATTATTCAGACAACTAGGCACCACAGTCTCCTTCTGTAAGTCATTACCAGGTCTGCCAGCCTTTATAGTTAGTAAGGTCTGCTTGCTATTTAACCCAGCCATGAAAATAGTCTCTGGCCAACTACAGAGGTCCAGAAAAAGATAGGCAGTGAGTCTAATTTTAAAAATGAGTTGAAAATAAAAGAATTTATTTATTTTTTCTTTCTACCTTCCACAAGTTTTCCTTTTGCTTTTCTTGGTAATCAGCTTTTTAAAAAGGCCTCAGCCTATTAAAGTAGTGAGACAGACTCTTATTACAATGTGGAACTTTGGTTGGACCTAACTCTGCCCCAAATCAAAATATATTCCCCAAAGAAGAACATATAGTGAAGTGCAGCCAGCCTGTAACATGAATTCCTGTCTAAGCTCCCAGATAGAACAAAATAATAATTTATATTTACTGAAAGCTTACTATATACATTAGGCATCGATTTAAGACCCTCTAACATATCAAATCCTCACAATATCTTATGGGATTATTCTTTCCATTTGGCAGGTGAGAGCATGAGGTTCTGAGGAGGTCAGTAACTTGCAAAAGTTACCCACCAGTCAGTACCAAAATGAGCTTCTGAACCCAGGCATTTTGGAGTCAAAGTCTATATTTAATGCCAAGTAAGTACCACTTGATAATTAAGAGTTAATACATTTCCAAACTTTGGGGGTGAAAAACTAAGATAAGCACAGAGTATACAGGAGAAGGTCATAGTAATATTAGGAATTCGTGAAAGAAAATAATTGCCTATGAATTTTTCATAGAGTAATGAGAGATCTTTTGACGTGATGAGAAGCTACTTATCATGTAGAGGCAGGAGAATTCTAAGTATTTCTGGCAAACTGTAGCTTGCCATTTATTTTAATTATCATGATTCCTGAGCTATATAATTGATAAAAATGGGCTATTTCCAAGGTAAGGTTTTAAACATGATGAAACTTTTCATGGTTTTGAAAAGGAATATCCCAACAGGGAGTGACTCATTCTTGAATTTAATAATCCCTCTACTCCCAAATCCATCAGTGGGTTACTTTACAGTATCTTCAAACATTTTTGTCTGTCTGTATCTCAAGTCAGCAGTCTTCTTCCTAATTTCCACAAAGTATTATTTCAAACCTTCTCTATTCTCTCAAACCCTTGATTCTGCATCTCCCCCTTCAATTTCAGCAGATGGTTGTATATCCTCTTTATATGACAACACAATTCCCTAAAATAGGAACTTTCTCTTCCCCACCACTGAAATGACAAACATGTGCATCTTCTCTGGTTTTCATTTCTCCCTTCTAAGACTAATCCCTCCACTTCCTTTTCTAGAAACTAGGTTCTTTGGTTTTCTCCCTCTTTTTCCTTTCTTCCTCTGTTCTTTCTTTTCTTTTTCTTTTCTTTTCTTTTTTTTTTGCATCAATCTGTAAATATAACTGTATCTTTTACTATAAAACTCAATAAGTAAACTAAGCAAAATACAATAACATTATTTCAGTCCCCTCCCTATTTCTCCCTTTGCATACAACTTTATTGAAAGAGTCATGGGTTTACTTCTTAGCTTGTTAACCTCCTAATTCATTTCTTTAACACTGATTTCAGTCCCCCAGTGTTCCACTAATATTTCTATTCTCAAAGTAACCACCTCCATTTTAGAAAACAGAGTGGGTGTTTCTTAGTCACCTTTTGGCATCATTTACCGCTGTCGATTATACTTTTTCTGGAAACACTTGATTCCCTGTGCTTCTGTGACACCCTACTAGCTTGGTCTTCTTTTTACATCTTTGCTCTTACCCAGTTCTTCCTCTCTTTAATAAAGTCATGTTTCATGCTCCATTTTCTTCCCTCTTGAGAGAGTATTCCCTGAAAAATTACATCTAGCCCTGTGACTATAATTCACAACTATATGCTAATGATTTTTAAATAAATAATTTCAACCATATATTTCTCATTAGCTTCAGATCTACTCAGCTGACTTCCTATAGACACTATATATAGTTATTATCATTCTTCAAATTTAACACACAGCAAAATAAACTTGTAGTATTTCTCTGTAGTTCTCTCCTCTTTCTGAGTTTTCTACTTCAGTAAATGGCAAATCCTTTACTCAGTTACCCAATTATAAACTTGGGTGTTGTTCTTGACTTATCTCTTCTTCATCCCTCACATCTATTCAATCTCAGTGTCCTGGTTATTTAATCACCCCCAAAACTCTCAAACCAGCATCTTTTCTTCACAGCCATTACCAGAGCTCAGGTTACTATCATCTCTCACCTGGATTCCTGCAACAGTGCCTCATTTGTTTCTCAAACTTTAAAGTTGTCTCACTCCATTTTCTGGATTGTATCTTTCCAAAAGATGTACCTGATCATATCATGCTTCTGCTTGATATTCTGTGGCAGAATGTTAAGTGGCAGCCCATTGTTCTCACACCAAAGTTCAAATGTATTAATGGAACTTACAAACCACTTCCTGATGGAGCCTCCACAGTTCTCCAGTTTTTCCAGACTGAAGTGATTTTATTTTCTTGAACACATCATATTTTTATGAATTCTGGGCTTTTAACCCACTGTTTTATTGATTTTAAACACTCATTTCTTTAACCTTCTTTGGCTTTCTTTTACAAATTCTTTAGGCCACTTTTTCCTTGTGAAACATGTCCTCAACTTTTAAATCTGGGTTAGTGTTGTCTCTGTGGGTTTTTAATAGCACTCAAGCCTTCCATCATCAGAGTTGTTGTTTTTTTTTTTTTTCCCCTCCACACTTTATTTATAGTTATGACATTATGCATTATAAGCCTAATGAAGCAAGAAAGCTATCTCGGTTCTTTGTTATAAATTCAGGGTCTAATACAGTTTTAGGCAATCTGTACTTAAATTGTTCAATATAAAATTGAATAAAAAAATTAACTTTGTCTTTGGACAATAATGTTTATTATGATTGGGTATGCCTTGCTATATTTGTTTTTTTTAAATTAATGATAATTTACAGTATGATATGTGGATTTGGACTGGAGTTATTTGAAACTCCACATTATATGCCATCACATTTCATATGATTCTGTGGTTCTAAAGTTTAAATCTCACCAAGGTTGAGATGGCAAATATGAGAAATCATTTAAATTTTTTAAAATTTATTTTTAATTATAGTTGACATACAATATATATTATTTTCAGATTTATAATAGAATGATACAATATTTATATATCTTATGGAGCAATCACCACAATAAAAATCTAGTAACCATCTGTCACCATACATTTAACTTTGGATATCTGGGCTGTCTGCAAAATGTGATTGGGTCCCTGGGATAAGGACTTTAAAGCAGTTCGGCTGCTATCCACTTACTTCTCTTTCTCAGGGAACATAAAGGAGTCAGGTGACCTTGTCTAATTGTTTTTCCTCTGGGTAAACAGACTAATGTTATTTTCTAGGAAGAGCTCTTATATTTGAAATACCTTTTGCAGGACATTCCTGGAAAATAATTACTTTTAGCTAATAGAACCCACAATCTAAAACGCATAGCTAGCTGGAGAAAGCCGTGCCAGCCATGCAGTTCTCTAGAGGTATAAAATGAAGATGTTTCAGAACTAATTGAAATACCCCTATTGTGCAGAACCCAAGAGCCTCATTTAGAGACTATATCTGTTCTAGGCCAAAATAATCACATCTGAGACAGGAACGAAGGACCTGAGGAACTGCTTTCAATGTCTTGAACCTCTTACTGCTTCTTCCGAGCCCTTTAATATAGTTTGTATAGGCAAAATCTCTAATGATTGTGAGCCTGATTTGACAGTCTGATCCTATGTGGTAGCTTGGACTCAATACTTCTTTATACTAATTTAACAGTTTTTAAATTGATATTTATAATAAAGTATATGATTTTTATGAAGGCAGCTGAATTCATGGTTCCTCTCTAAATTCCTTAAGCAGAGCACTTTAAAACATTTAAAATTTTCTCATTTGAGTATAAAATATTTGAAGAAAAACTCAAGCTCAGTCTTATGATCCATTAATGACCCTAACAATTTATTTTGTACATTTTAAGCAGATTTAAGTCTCATTAATATATTTTTATTTTTAAAAAAGCATATATATTATTCTTTCAGAGAACAGTGTTAAGGGCAAATATGGGTAACTACTGAACTGGATATTACAGGCAAATAATTTCATTAGATAGTTTAATCAAATATCTGTGAATAAAGGCTTCATCGCACAATGTACTGGGTCTATAGTATCAAAAAGCTAAGTATCCATTTATTACAAATGGACTGTGGCGACATGAACTGTTCTGGGAGTTCCTGGAAATATGGTTATTCTATCTACCTCTTAAGGGGAACAATTGATATTTACTGCCTCAGAGGCTCTGATGAGTAGATGGAGGAAAGGGTGGAAGAGGGGGAGCAGGAGCGAGTTATGAGAACAAGATGTATTGCCATATTTGTGGCAAAGGCAGATTGAACACAATGAGTCTCAGAAGATAACATATAAATCAGGATATACTGACATAATAATATGAGAGGGTCTTTTAATGGAACTGATTTCATAGTCTCGGTGAGTCATAAAAAGTCTATTTGAAAAATTACAACAATAATTAGACATCCGCCAAGTTTCCAGTGTCAACTGAAAACTTTCCTGAAACCTTTTTTTTAAAGACATTTTCTCAGCCAATCACAAAAGGTTTTTTTGTTTGTTTTTAAATTATTATTATTATTATTTTTTAAATCAGAGTATCCTGTGTGAACCTTTCAAACAAAAAAATATGAACACTCTGAGAAGGAAGGGGAAACGTAGTGCAGTTCCCTCTTGGAAGTCAGGAGAGATTTCGACTCTATTGAAATGCAGTTGTAATTTTAAAATAGCCAAATTGCTGTAAGTTCTTGTGGCAGTTTGTAAAACTTTGATTTGTGGCAATCAAATTGGAATTTGAACCTCACAGAAATAACTTCTAGGGAATTAGCAAGCCAGGGTGGAAGAAACATATTTACTCAATTCAACCCAACTCAAACAGTACAGTTTGAGACGTGTGAAAATTCCATTTTTGCCATCCCATCAGCAAAATTTTCATTCATTACTTTTTAGAAAATAAATAAATTTGACTTTTCTGAGTTATACTCATGCTCTGATCTCATGAATTAGAGTCCTGTGAAAGAAATTTTTTCCTACCCACTCACAAGCAAGTACCATTTTATTTTAGCAGCATGTTTTGATTTGTTCCTATGTGTTTGTACAATATATTCAGAGATGTTGGAAAAAAATGCTTTATAGTAGTTTTAGAAATTTCTGTGAGTTTGAGTTTTGTTTGTTTGTTTGTTTGTTTGTTTGTTTTTTACATCTAACCAAAATGCTGAAGAAGTAAGTGCATAAAACTAGTGTGTTTTGGACAAGTGAATCCTGAAGTGCTTCATGAATGCAGTCTAGCTGTTGAGTTCACACTTTTCTTTTTCTATGACTTTAGTCCAAAAGAGATATGAGCCATTTAATCCTCTCAGAATGAGATCCAAGCAGATAATTTAAATGAGTGAAGGGGGCCAGATCGCAGACAGAAGGGACAGCTCCAAGTACTACCTAGGGGTGCGATGGCTACTCAGCTCCAGCTGATGGTGGCGATGTAGGAGTGTAGATCTAGTTAGAGATAACCTCTTTTTTCAAAACTATACATAAATATATGAATTCACATATAGTTATATGTGAATTCTTCTCAATTTTAAATATTGGCCAGACAAATCATGAATGGAGACTATTATTATGGCCCAAGAGCTATCAGTAGGCATATCTAATATGGGAAGTCTATATTCTATGTCTCTACCAAGCTAAAAAAAAAAACCAAAAAACCCTGACATATACAAACCTAAACTAAGCTTCTTGAGGTAACAACTTCACTGAATTGCATTTAATGTATGTTTGGCTTTCATTAAGAATAGATACATAAAATAGCACTATGAAGAATATATCTGAATATACTACAAAACTTGTATGGTCTGTTAGTTGTAAAATGTGACTTGTATAAGGATTCATTAGGCAAATTCATTATAGAATTTAATACCTGTAAAAATGTTTTAAAAGTAATGAGCATTAAATAATACATAATCTCTTTTAAGAATGAATAAACAAAAAAGGAAGTGCACTCAAAATTCAGTCTCAAACATGGTAATTATATGAATTTATGAGAATGATCATTTGCATCTTCTCTGTGTATAGGAATTTGAATTTTCTGTTCTCTCTTTAAAGCTTTGTGTATATGAGGGTTGTGTAGTTATGCATGTGTGTGTGTTTGTGGGAGGTGGAATACAATTTTAAGTAGACAAAATAGTTTGGAATCTTTCTCTTTCTGTGTCTCTGAAATGTTGATACTTTATCAAAATCTGAAGATATCTAAATAAAAACAGAAATGGAGATAAAATTGGAATGTGGCCATATTAAGTAAAACCCTTTCTTTTCTTAACCTACAGTAATTTATTGAGATAGTAATGTAATGGATTAATAAATATTCTCTCTCTAGAAAAACTTACATTTTAACAGTATTTTTCTTCTAAAACTGGAAGGAATATGAAACAGAATTAGATACATGAAGTATTTGTAGATATATAAACACTGGCTTTACTCTTTTTACTCTGTGTTTTTACCTATATAGCTTCCCTCTTTAGATACAGCAGCATTTGTTTAGAAAAATTATTTATTGTTGAGGATAATTATATTGAATAATGTTAGCCAGAAAATAAAATTCCCAAGGAAATTTTGAAGATTTTAGATTGCATTTATTTTTAAATGAGATTTCTCTATTTAAATTTAACAAGTAAAACTTTTTTAAATCAGGGCATATGGTGGGGGGAATTTTGTGTACATTCCAGGTGGGCTGAAACTTTGTATCTAAGAACAGCTTCAAAATCTTTTTAATATTTTTATCTTTTGTACCCAAAGAGCAATAACAGGCATAGTGTATGTTTTCTATAAAGGCTTGTTGAATTATAGTAGAGAAACACTATATTTAAATAATTTTAAAAACATAATGACACCAGAAAAATATTTTATGTATTATTATGTACTGTTGAGCTAAGCACAAATAATTTTTATTGATAAACTTTATTTCACATTAGAAACAAAGTTTTCTTAATAGTTATTGAATGATAACTATATTTTGATCATAATCAAATTAAAATCATAATGAAATTAAAATCAATGTGTTAATTTTTTATATATAATATGGCCAATATAAGTTACTTACTGAGATGTTCATAACATATAATAAGAATGCTATAAATTGGTCGTAAAAATATTAATTGTACATTTCCAAATTTGAATTCTAATGTATACATTTAAAGTGCTTTTAATTTATGATACTCATTTTTGCACATGCTTCTGCTGGGATCACACTGTGGTCTAACTTTTCATTGACTCCAGAAGAAACATTTTCTTTCAATGATTCAGATAAAATGTTATTCCTAGTAACACTAATCTAGCACAGTAATATATGTCGTGTGTGTGTGTGTGTGTGTGTAATAGAAGTTTTATATTCTCTGTTTAAGGTTTTATCTCTGACCTGAATAAAAAAGGATTTAAAGATGGAGTTGCCAGCCTTTGTCTTCCTCTTCCCTAGATAATTCCTAATCTTCACAGTAAAAAAATATGTAGTTAGGGAAATGCTCAGTAGTCATAGTTTTCATCACTTAAAAAAATCACTATAAATTATATTTTTAGATTTCCAAATGGCTTCAAATTTGAGTATTCCTAGGGAATTGGTGGAATGCATCTTAATTTATACCAAATGCTACTTATAATTGAGATTAGTTGAGATGAAGACCCTCTTTCTACATAATAATTTGCATTGTTCTTTCATCAGCTTGTCTTGCTGCTGATCTCTTTGTACATCTTCACGTGTTATCTGAAGAATATTGTGCTTTTGGTTTTCTATTCAAGTCCATATTTCTCTGCCAACACTCATTTAGGCATCTGACACAGACAAACAACAATATAACTGTGTAGACTAATAGCTAATGAATAATTACTCATTCTATTCATTCAGTTGAAAGAACATTTCTGTGATAAAAATATGCTATGGTTGTTAGAATGCAATAACGTACTGCATAAGGAAAGGGAACAAAACATGTGGATTCATCATGATGTTTGGAAATTAATTATTGCCAGTTAAACTAAATTAAGAGCTTTCTAAAGAGTTTCAATTTATTCTTTATTTGGGGACCTGAGCTATACAGGTCTACTGCACATGTATAAAATGTTCACATTTCCATTTGGTGTAGTGAAAGAGTCAAATTATTCATTGAAGGTCTGCATTTTCATTTCAGCTTAGCTCTTATGTACATGCTATCTTTCAGAGCTTGGAGAAGTTACTTGACTCCACAAGCTTTTGCTTTCTTAGTTATTCCAGTCTTCCTCCATAGAATTGACAAGAGATTCAAATGAGATAATATATATCAATTTATTTTTTATTCTAAAAAATAGTATATAAATGTCAGGGCTCTTGCGCTGTTGTTAATTGTTATTATTTGGTTCTCTAAGCAATCTGTGAGATAATAAAAGCAGATTCATTCATTTATTCAACAAATAATTATTAATCACCTGCAGTGTTTTAGGTCCTGATCATTCAACAGTATTTTAATTAAACAGAAGCTCCTGCCTTTCTAGAGCTCCTATTCTAGTGCCAGAAGTAGATAATGTCTAGTTATCTCAACTGTAAGTGAAAACCGTTTTAGTCGCCTATACATGTAATGATGAGAATTAAACAGGTGTTATGTTAGTGATGGCTTAAGGGACAAATTCTTAATGTTCACTCTGAAGAGTATACATTAGTTGATATTTCAGTGATGAGTAGAAAGAACATATCAATAAAGGAAAGGCCCCAAGTGATAGAGGAATAGAAAGAAGGCATATGCAGCTGAACATAGTGAACTAGGGAGGGTATGGAAGGAAACATTAGATGTCACTTCCTCAGTGAAATCTTTGCATCCCAGCTCCTAGGCTTCTTGAGCATCCCTGCTACGCATCCCATTATAGCTCCTATTTCTTCTATAATATCACACTTACTTGTAATTACATGTTTAATTATGTTATTCTTATTAGACTCTGAGCTGGGAGAAAGCCAGGAATATTTTTTCTTGTTCATCATTAAACAGTTGGAATTAATGTGACAAGAAAAGTTTCTTTATTTTTGTACTTGACTTACTCAAATTTGTTGCAATGGGTGCAAAAAAATTATTTGATGAAATGGAAAAATTATGCCATCCGTTAATGAAGTGTTTTCAGGTCAGCTAGATTCATTGTCTTCAGAATACTTATTCCGGTATTGTTTCCACTATTCCTTACTACCTTCATTAGGAGGAAGTGATTCCTGTCTTAAAGTTCTAACAGATAGCTTCTGTTTTCTAATTTAATATAGGCTAGTGAGGATATACAATTTTGTGTTTGTGAAATGCTTGATATAAAGATGAGCACTTTTTCCACTTAGGGTGGCATTTGTGGAGAACTTTAGTGGAATGAAATAAGAGAGATTTGCAGAGATTGTGTAAATTAACATTTATCATTAAAATCGGGTGCTTTTATATATTCCATAAATCAATGTACACAGCATCCCTTAGTGACAGGTATGCCTATTTTTTAAAAAAAGAAATGAGTGTTTGAGTCACTCATTTGAAATAATAAAGCTATAAGGTGTCCATGTAAGTTTCAAATCTAGTTTTGCTGACTTTAGTAACACTGATGTTTTACCCCACTTGGCTATGCAGTCCTTTGCATTTGCTTAATAATATATGCTGCTATTGGACCATCATAAGCAGTCACATCTTTTGTCCTTTAAAAAAAAATTGCAAATGTGAAGATGTTGATTTATTCACTTCTACTCTCCTGCAGTTTTAATTTTTAAGATGTGTGTGTTTAGATGACTGGATCCAGAGAAATTGGAGGATTCCCAAGTGTAAAAAAAAAGTGGAAATTTACCCTATCATGTTATACTTACTAATCTCAAGTTCTCATTAAAGAAAATGAAAGAAAAATTTTGAATGGATGGAAATGAATAGTTGACTTCTCTACATCTTCAGACAAATAAATGGTGCTAAGATTTTGAAAGAAATGCAAAAGGTGATATACAACTGATTTGTTTTGTTTTCTGGTTCCTATAAGGCTATCATTTTAACATTAATCTTTTAATAATACACTATAAAATATAATTATTTTTATACTGTTAATTATTTTAATAACCACCTATTAATATTTTTTTGGTGTACATTGCAACAAATTTGAGTTAGTCAAGTACAAAAATAAAGATGTCACATTAATTTCAACTGTTTAATTACAAGTGGTCTTTACTTTTGCATCATCTTTGTTTATAGAAAATTATTTCCTATATAGTCAATTAGAAGAAAAATTGGTTTTAGAGCCTATTAAAATTTAGAAAACAAAGATATGAAATTCAGAGCTATGAAATATAATTAATATTATAACTCACTGTCATTAGGTTTTAGAAATTAAATAAGAAAAGACATATAGTAGCTAACATTAACAATATATATGAAATGTTTTTAATGAAACATTTAACTGTTGTCTTTCTTGATTATTAAAATTTTCAAAGTAGTTGTCATAAAATAATAACCAATTTGCTCTTTATAGTTTTTAGGAAACTAATTTATCTACAAGAATAATGTAACATTATATATAAACTATAGTAACAATTCAGAATTATTTAAATTTTTTGTATAACAAAATTACTATCAAATAATTGGTATTATGATACGATATGAAAAGATTTTCTAAAAAGTTCTGCTAAAAAGATTTTCAGCTAAAACCTCTGAATCACAAATAATGAGAAAGTAGGAAAGATGAAAGTCCTAACCATCTTGCATTTGAGACAGAGAAATTATAAAGTAAACATCAAAGAGATTGAAGCACATTTATCGAGTGGGAATTTTCCAATTCATATTGCTGATTATACTTCAAGAGACAACCACATAATATTTCTTCTAATTTAAATTATAATAACAGCTTGTAAGCTATCTTCTTGAGAATTTTGTTTAAGGTTAACTACTGGAGAGAAAAAAAAAGAATGACTGGAGAATTTTCATAACACCAAGAAAAATGTGTGCAGTATAAGTCAGCAAAGATCTTTAACTCTCTTTGCAGTTAAGTGCATGGCATTTTTTTTTCTATCATAAATCCTGGGTGTTCTAAATGGTATAATTTCTATCCAGTAAATACAGATTATTTTTTCTCATCTTATCTCAAGTAAGATGAAATAGATAGAGTCATTACTTGAACACAGAAAGTGAGTGGTCCAATTTATTGAGTTTAGCTGTCTCAGCCCTTGTTCTCAGATTTAACAGCTTTAGCCCTTGTTTTATTCTATCTCTCCTCTTGTCTTATGTCTCTGTCTTACCTGAAACAACAGTTTCAGGCCAGAGATATTTTCTCTACTGGTATTGGGTCGTCTGATCTTCACTGACTGGCAAATGCACATTTGAGGGGTAATTCTATGAGTCAAGTTGACTCAGCTAATAGATACCCAGAGAACTGGTAAAACATTATCTCTGGATGTGTCTGTGAGGGTGTCTCCAGAAGAGATTAGCATTTTAATCTGTAGAATAAGTTAAAAAGATTGCACTCCCTAAAATAGATGGGCATCACCCAATACATTGAGGGCCAGAATAGAACAAAAAGGTAGAAGAAGGCTTAGTTTTCCTCCCTTTGCTTGAGCTGCCACTCAACATTAGTGCTTTGGGTTTTCAGGACTTTGGACTTAAATTAGGGTTTACACTACTGGCTTTCCTGGATTTCAGGTTTTGGACTTGGGATGAATTATATCACTGGTTTTCCTGGTTCTCCAGACTGCATTCATTAGATCCTGGGACTTCTCACACTCCATTATTTTTGAACCAATTACCATAATAAATCTCCTAATATGTCCACATATCTACCTATATATAAATGTAACCTATTTCCATTTCTCTGGGAACACTGACTAACACAATACCCATATTCAGTCCTGGGCTCTTCACCAAGGAAGAAATGAAGCAGAGGAGCCTGATGTGTCATTGTGCAATGGCAATGGCATGCTGCCAAATGTTCAATAACTTGCTCTCTAAAAACCAAAGTCCTGCTTTGTAGGATTTGCCAGTTTTTGTGTTGTAAATACTCACACCATGGTTAACTCAGACACTAATGCATTATTGAGAAGAGCGATATAGTAGTCTTTCATTATATTGTATTTTTCATTCTAAGAATATAATAGATTTAAATAAATTCAAGACAGAAAATAGTATATATATATGTATATGTATATATGTGTGTGTACACACACACACACACACACACACACACATATATATATTTAATAATTGTTTTGTTAAAAACCAACTGGCATAATTCCTGAAAATGTAATAAGCCACTCTCATAAACTGTTACGAACGGGCTTCAGCACAAAACTAGGGGAGAAGCAAATGGTAGATATATCATCTGTGAGGTTGTAGCCTTAATCTTGATACAGAGTAATGAGAGAGAAACATAATGGTCACTAAAATATGAAAATGGAAGAAAGCTTAAGAGATAATATAAGAGAAAATCAAAATCACTTAATGAAATAGAAGACTCACAGAAAGTGGCACATTTTAAGAGATGGTAAAGTGTAATCAAGGCAAAGAAGAAATCTGGAATTGGGAGCAAAGTTAGAAAGTCTATATTGGTTTGGATCAAATTGCTGTTAAATTTCTAAGAGCTTTGGCAAAATGATAACATAAACTTGAAGATGATGGTTCAAGGAGTGAGTCCAGGCCAACCATTCAACCATATTGGGAGTCAAGGTTATGAGAGGGGAGTTAGTGAATATAGACCAGTCTTTCAGTGTAATGCATACATTTAAATGGAGGAGAGATGTGATTTTTTTTTTTTTTCAGAAAAAAAGGGAAGAAATCTATATAGGAAGTGATGTTAAAGCACTACTCTAGAAGAGTGGTACAATTAGCTGTATTGAATCTAATTTTTCTAGAAGAACTTGGGAGATAATAATCAGGGCTAAATGAACTCTTTCAAATGTGATGTATTATTTGAAATGTGATAAGTAATAGGAACTTCTTATTAAAAAGGAGAAGATTAACTAATCTTCCATGTTTTGGAACAAGGAAGCAGGCATACAAAGTGAAGGGTAGGGCCAGAGAAAGCAATCGAGTCACAGTGCTATTATATAAGCAAAGCCTGCTTGAATCAGAGGAAAGTCTATATTGGAGAAATGAAGTTTGTGCACAGTTACAATTCCTGTTACAGTAGGACAGTTTCATTCCTCTAATTCCAAAACTCCACCCTTTTTCAGCAAGAAGCAGCCAGAGCAGTCGTTGCCACTATTCCCTCAAGATTGAGGAATGATCAAAAGGGGAGAATTGTAACCGTGCAAATCTTCACTTCTTTAAAATGACTTTTTCTCTTCTCTTTCTCCTTCATTCAAACTGGCCTTGGGCTCACTGGCTTTTTTCCTTTCCTTATCCTTCTTCATAATGCATGTCCAGCGCCTTAATCATTAAGCCCTTAGGTCAGCATCAAACAGTTTTAAGGATAAAGCTTCAGGTCTGTTGATTATAGAAACAGAGTTTCAGTTGAACTGAAGATAACATCTTGCCGCTTCACATCTATGAGGCAGAAGGACTCTACCACTATCCCCTTGAAACCAGACAGAAACTCCATGACTGACATCAGGACCTGATGCAAAGATGCACTGTCTCCTACCCTAGCCTCAACCAATCAGTAGAGACCACAATCACAACTCCCTTAGTTGTTAATGAGTTTCTCTTATGTAACCTACCCCCTAGAGGCCATTGGGGAGCCAGGTCTTTGAGTGCTAGCTCACCTGTGTCTCCAGGCTTGGTGTCATTTCTTTAAATAAACCTCTACTTTCTTTGCTGCAGAAACAGAAACAAAAACAAACAAAAAAATACATGATTAATGCCCAGGGAAATTGGAAAATGTGGTCTAGTGAGCACAATTTTTTCCTCTTCTTTTTTCTTTGTACTTTAAAAATGTCTCTAGGCTCATCAGGTTAAAGTAGGCTCAATTAAATTTATTGGCTGTTAATTTATAATCTGTTCAGTATCACATTATTTCTTAAGAGAGTTCTGATATTTTAGCTGGTTTTGAGATTTAAGAGAAAACAAAACTCAGAGTTGCAGAGTCATTTATTGGCCAGCACTTCAAAACCAAAATGCTATCCTATCGTTAAGGAGCCCTGGAGGCCTGGTATGTTGTGAGGTTGTCTGGCTCCTTTCAAAGACCGATGTTCCACATCTTCTATGATTGAGCAAGAAAATGACACCAGGCATGTTGTAAATTTACAGGTCAAAAGAATCTCAGTGGTGTAAATTACATTACTTTGAAGTCTACATCTTTTGCTGATCCCTTTGGAAATCCAATTTTATTCAATAAAACCCATCATACAAATATTATTTTCAAGGAAAATATGACATAGCTTTAGAAAATAGAAGTGTCTGTAGGAGGCTATAACAAGAAAAAATTAACTTTATTCTTACTCTGTGTTAAGGGAATAAGTCTTTGTTGGGATCACTGAATAATCTATACCTAAATTAGTTTATCACTTTTGCCTACTGAATAGGGAGTTATGATACAGAGAAAGGGATTATACACAGGGATTCCATTAGAATGATGAATAGAATTGGTTATTTACAATTTATACCAAGAAATTACTGACTGAGAAATTTGTATAAACCCAGATTCTATCTTTTTCCTTTCTTTATACAATGATTTTTATTTAAAAGTGATTTGTTGCAGTTCTGTTTGATGCACATCTTTGTGGTGAGTGTGTTAAAAAGTAAGGACAGTTAGTTACATTTTAATTTCTCATGTGGAAAGGGAGAAGTAGAAGTGTTTAAAGGCTGTACTCTCAAAATTCCTTACTGGTCGTTCTTACAAGCTACAGGGAGAGACATAGAGGGGACATTGGGTAGGTTAGAGAATGCTAGGCAGGCTTCAAAGGCGTGTACCAATGATGCCAGCTTCCTGATGTCTGTGTCCATGTGTAATCCTCTCTACTTGACTGTAGGCTGGACCTAGTGACTTGCTTTTGATGAATAGAGTATGGCAAAAACCATGAGATGTTGCTTTAGAGACTGGGTTACAAAGATTCTGCCTTCTGTCCTATTTGTCTTTTCTTACTTTCTCCTTGTTTTCTCTGACCATTGTCAGATGTCTACATATGAGCTACTCTATGAAGAGGTTCATATGACAAGAAGCTATAGGTGAACTCTCAAAAATATATGAGTAAGCTTCAGAACAGTTCCTCTCCTAGTCAAGCCTTAAGATGACTGCAGACTTGATTAACACCTGTACCTATAGTCTATGTAAGTCCCTGAGCTAAAGGACCCACCTAAATTGTACCCAGATGCTTTACCCATGGACACTCGAAATAGTAAATTTTTTAAAGCCATTAAATTTTGGTGAATTTATCACATACAATAGAAAACTAATACTGAGATTATCTCTTCTTCATTCATCCCATACTTGCCCGAATAGGCACCCAGTAATTATACATTCAACCAAATTAAGTTCACATAAATAATTGTATCAGTCAGGGGCAAGGTGAGAAATATACAGCAACTCAAGGAATTTAACCAAGAACAATTTACAGAGGGGCTATAAATGGAAAGGTTATGGAAGAAAACAAAAGATGGTGAAACATTAAAATCAGACTTAGTGGGTAGCTGTCAACACCTGTAAGGTCCAGAGGAGTCAAAAGAGAAAACCGTGTTATTGGAATACAGAGAGGGACTTGAGCCTTGGAAAACTAGCCACCCTCCAAGATCTCTAGCTTTGTACTGAAGCTGCCTCTAGAGCAAAAGCAAGGCTGGAAGAGAGTTGGATAAGGTAATCAATACATTGACCTCTTTCTTCCTACTTTTTGATCTTCTCTCTCTGTATACCATTGGCCAAACGCACACAGAAGCCAGAGGGCAAGTAATTCTCGGGGATGCAGCCTTGGGGCAATCTCTCAGCACAGATGAAGACAAAGAGTGGGTTATGGATTCTATGGATATGAAGAAAAAATAACACAAATAATCCAAAGTTGGAGATTTGATGCAACCTAACAGTAAGGTGATGGTGGTGGTAATGAGGGGGTGAAATGTATTGGGGAAAAGTTGGGTGCTCCTTTTCAGCAAAATATCTGACCTCTTCATTCTGGGAACAAACTATACCAGTATTCTTATCTTCATTTACAGATTTTGTCAATGGAAACTAAGCAAAGTCAGACCATTTCTAAATCTGGCCTATAGAAACTTTGTATGTACTTTGTTTTACACTATTTTCTACTTGCTGTGCTGGGTGGTGCTTCTGCAAGAATATTTTGGAATTCAACTATTGAATATGATAGACTATTCCTGGAGTCAGGGGTCCCTAAACGACTATATGTAGCAGAGCTGACCATCAATCAGAAAACACTCAATATTGTTATGAAGACATAAAATATATGATTATTTTTTAAATATTTTTCTATTTTTCAATTACAATTGACATTCAATATTATATTAGTTTCAGGTGTATAACACAGTGATTAGAAAATTTATAAAACTTATGAAGTGTTCACCCTAATATATCTAGTAACCAACTGAGACCATACATAGTTATTACAATATTATTGGACTATATTCCCTATGCTATACTTTACATCCCATGACTATTTTGGAACTACCAATTTGTACTTTAATTCCTTCATCTTTGTCATCCAAACCCCGAACTCCCTCCCATCTGGCAACTATCAAAATGTTCTCTATATCTATGAGTTGTTTCTGTTTTGTTTGTTCATTTATTTATTTATTAGATTCCACATATAAGTAACATCATATGGTATTTGTCTTTCTCTGTCTGACCTATTTCACTTAGCAGAATACCCTCTTGGTCCATCCATGTTGTTGTAGATGGCAAGCTTTCATTTTTTCCATTGTACGTATATTCTACTTCTTTATCTATTCATCTATTGATGGACCCTTAGGTTACTTCCATATCTTGCTATTGTAAATAAAGCTGCAATGAATTGATATATATATATAATATATGTATATATGTCTTTTCAAATTGTGTTTTGGGTTTCTTTGGATAAATACCCAGAAGTGGAATTGTTGGGTCATTTTTTGTCTCTTGTTATATAGCCTTTATTTTAAAGTCTATTTTGTCTGATAGAAGTATTACTACCCAGGTTTTCATTTCCATTTCTATTTTCATAAGACATCTTTTTTCATTTATTTATTTTCTGTCTGTGCATGTCTTTCAACCTGAAGTGAGTCTTGTAGCCAGCATGTGTAGCCCTTGCTTTCTTATCCATTTAGCCACCTTATATCTTTTAATTGGAGCATTTAATCCATTTACATTTAAAGTGATTATTTCTAGGTATGTAGTTATTGTCATTTTATGATTCATATATTAGATTTTTTTTCTTTTTCTTCTTCTTAAAGAAGTCCCATTAACATTTCCTGTAATACTGGTTTGGTAGTGATGAACTCCTTTAGCTTTTTCTTGCCTGGGAACCTCTTTATCTGTCCTTTCATTCTGAATGATAGCTTTGCTGTGTAGAGTAATCTTGGTGAGGAACCAGAAGACCTGCATTTAGGCTGTAGTTCTGCCTTGATGTTAAAAGGTATGCAGAAATACTACAGAGGTACCACAAACATTAGATGGGGTGGCAAATTAAAGGTCCTTTTAACCACTTTTCCAGATGAGGTTTTGTATAGCATTCTGTTCGAAAGAATTAGAATTTACCCTAAACAAGAAAGAAATTAATAAAAATAGTGCTTTGTCATTTCTAAGAACCTTCAAATATGCCTCTTCTTATGAAAAGCTCACTAAAACTTTGTAGCTTTTATCAGTATAACAATGCTAATTAAGAAGGGCAAGAGGAGACATCGATTCCACATGATTGGGTCATTGCCTTTTGTTCCAGAGAAAAAGACAGATTTTTTTAACTCAGAAATGTGATGGAACTGTACACTAAATCAGCTATATAAATTATGAGTCATATCTCATTTCTCTACTTATTATGTGACAGTGTAAAAATCATATATTTTTTCTCTAGGTATTAAAAAAATAAAAAATGATGAATGCCATTTCATGAAGAGACATTCACTATTGTATCAATGTTTTCCTATGTCTTGAACAATAATTTATGGTTTATATTTGCTCCTCTTTGTGGAATAAGAACCTTCTCTTCGTACATTAAGCAAGCTCTCTATTGGTTAGAGCAACTGTGCATTTTCTTGATATACTATGAACTCTGTTCATTTCAAGAGGATGGTGATTGATATATGAGGCAAAGCCTCGTCAGATAATACTGTCTAAAGGACAAAACTGAAATTGCTATTTCAAAACCTGCAGCTGAGTACAGATTTCCAATTATAATTCTCTCTGGACTAAGGCATAGGCTTTAGTTTGTTCAGAGTACAGGTAGGTAATCAGATGTGAGAAGCTCTGTGTTTATTGCACTGATTCAGACTTCTTTTTCCTCCAAATTCATTTGATGTGCAGTGCCCGAACCTAATAAGCCATGCCTCATTTACCCTCTTTTCTAGTAGGAGGTTCTGCTTGAGTTGAAGCTGATTTAATGTACAATATTTAGAAGCCCTGTTGAAATTGTACATGAGGGATCTGTTTGCAGGAATACTGAAAGAAGCTCCCAGGGAAGTATCTCATGCTTAAGAAAGACAGAGTCTAGGAGCCCACGCTTGCTCAGGGTGCAGAGAAGAACCAATACTGAGTATAGTGTCAGCTGCAACTGTTGCAATCTCAAATCTCAGAAATTCATTTTCGACTATATTTCTTTATCTTTCAGTTAGACTTAGTTGTGTGCTAGAGCTGATTTGTACCAGCACATGAAAACTAATTGTTAAATTTTCAGGATTTTTTTTTTTTTTAAAGAGCTTGTTGCTAAACAATTAGCAGCCTGAAATTAGCCAGGATGGAAGATTTTACATCACAGAATTTTGTGAACATATTAAATACTCCTCTTCTCCTCCCCTAGCAGGTTGTTGAACCTTTACTGGAAAACCACTGGCTAGACTTGACTCATCCTAACTGGCCTTTCGCATCCATATTTGAATTCCCCCTACCCCACCACAACTTGATTTATGACCACTGCAATGGCCGGGGTGATTTTTTTTAAACTAGTTTATTCATTCCACTGTTTAAAAGTATCCAATGACTTTAAATTATACTTTTTGCAGCAGCATTGCACTGTGTCAACCAGGTCAGAACTTTGTCTCCCAGAATTTCTTTTCCTAAATGGCTGTGGGCTAGCATTCGCCACAAAAGATTTTTTTTTTTTTTTTTTTTTTTTTTTTTTTTTTTTATTTGCAAGGTGGAATTGAAGCATCAGCCATGTTTAAGCTTGGAAGGTCAATGTAAAGACAGACATTGTTGCCACAGCCTGCTCGGCTCGTCCTCATGGATTCCAGCTCTTCCTTTCCACCCATACTTTATGCCCATCTTTTCTTCTCAGCTGCCTGTTCCAATGATCTCAAGCTTAGAACCAGACAAAGAAGTAACAGCTAGACAAACTGTTTTACCATCTCCCACAATTACATTAAGATCTCTTTTTCTATATCATTTCCACTGGTTCTTCATCTCTGATTAAACCCTAATAGCTGCGATTTAGAATGAAAACCAAACTTGTCACTCTGGCTTATAAACTCTATTTCAACATGCCTCTGCATTTGTCTCTGACCTGATGCGCCACTCTTTCCTTTGCCTACTACTGTTGCCACATGCCTTCTTTCTGTTCTTAGAACGTATAGTGATTCTTACCTCATTAGGGCTTTTTGTTAGCTTCTCCCTCTGATGATCTGGCTGATCGCTTCTTTACTTGAGCTTTCAGTTCAAATATCATCTTCCAAGAGAGGTTTTACCTTATCAGTCAACCTTAGTCTAAGTTGAAGCTACTGTAATTTTTTGCAAAGCCCTGGTCACTCTCTGATATTTTTCTTTCATTTATTTGACTGTTATCTTTCTTCTTCAAGACAAATCTAAAAACCTTGGAAACACAAATCTTTCTAGCCTGGCCAATAGGGGATGCTCAGTAAATATTTGTTCAATGAATGTTAATAACTTCTGCATTGTTGTTTTACATATTACATGGAAAACAGAGTGAAGGTGATTTTTGGTGATGGCAATTCTTTTTGGGAAAGCACATTTCCTGGTAAAACTGGCTTGATAACAGCTCAGGGCAAAGGGAGTGAAGAGAGAGATTAGTGAGTGGGGTTGAGATTCCTACCTGTGTCCTGTTAAAGATTAACTCATTAAAATGGATTTAAGATCATCCCCCCCCAACCCCATAACTTGAAGGTGAGCTTATTTTTATAGCCATGTTAACTAAGAACAAAACAAAATTTAGAGATTTTAGAGCCTAGAATCAGAAGGAATCCGAGGAACCTAAACCTCTGGATATTAAAAATTATCTGTAACCATTTATAGAATAAAAAAGGTATAGCATTGAAAAGATTGAGGCAATCGTATTTAACTCTCTTTGGCAGAAGATACCAAATAACATCTATACCTCAGAAGTCAGGGAGGAACTTTAGCTTAATAATTAATAGTCTTGTCTTACAATCAAAATTTAGATTTATATTTTCTCTACCACTTACTGATCCTGTGACCTGAACTATGAAGTTATTTATACTCTCTATGCCTTTGTTTCCCCATCTGGACTTTAGAGCTAATAATAGTACCTACCTCATAGATTTATTGTAATAATTAAATAAATTAAAATGGTTAAAGCATTGAGAATAGTGTCTAACACATAATAGTCATTTTGTTAATAGTTATTTTAATCTAGATTAACATGCATGTCTTTTTCTGCAATTAGAATACATGTTCTTGAATTTCAATATTATGTATTATGTCTGTGTTTTCCGTACTTTACCTAGTTCTCTTTCTATAATAGCCAGGCAAATATTTATTAAATTACCTGTTTTAAATAAACTTTATTGGCATTCATATACAATCACCGTATCATAGTTTGTAATTAGTTATTATGTCAACAAATTGCTTTCACTTAAAGTGAAACAGCTTTCCTACATACTGGTTCCTTACATCTTAATTTCTTTGTTCTGACTATGTAACCACAGTTACCTTCTGGAAATAATCTGTGTCTTGCAGGAGCACACAGACAATGACTGTTAGACACAGGCTTTTTGCTTCCCTGACTCAAATAATGACCACTTGACATTAGAGGTACAACCACACATTCATGTATTCCCCAGTAACTCCTTAAAAGCATCAGGGGTCTTCCTGCTCTGCTCTAAATACATGGAAAATTTTAAGAAAACCAAAACATAAAAAAAAAAAAGCTATTAAACTGTTCAATTAAATCCAGTTGCTTTTTATGTGAGCTTTTAAGTTAAATAATCAAGAAGAATTTCTGTAAGTTCCGAAGGAACTAAAAAATCTGGTTTATTCATTTAGAAAATTAAAAATTATATATTGTTATTCAATTGTTTCATGCAGTATAAATTATGATATGTGAAATGAAAATATTATAAAGAATAAATCATAAGTAAAAGCTAATTATAATATGCTTGATCAGATTTTTCTATATATGTGTAGGGTAACTCATCACACTATTTCTATATACTATTTTCTATATAAATGTTTATAGTTAATTAATGTAGTATTATTGAAAAAATTATTCATTTAAATAGAAACTTTTAATTCCTCCATTTTCCTCCCGAATATAAAAGAGTTGCATGCTCATTGTGAAAATTTTAGAAACTAAATATTTCTAAAAATTTTGGAAAAATTTTGGCAATCTCATCATCTATTAGCTGCTATTCATATTTTATTTACCTCATATATATAATATATACTAATGTATAAATTAAAAGTAAGAGCATTCTGTATATTTTATATTGTTTCTTGTTTTTGTCATTTAACATACTAAGGTGAGGATGTGAATATATATGTAGCAGGAATAAATGTGAGTGATACATATGCACATTCTTCTGTTACAAATTTTTAAAAACATCATTAATAACTACATTCACCTCAGATGCTGCTTCAGTTAATGGTTAAGCTTTTGGAACTTGGCTTTTGGAGTCCAGTACATCTGGATTCATATTGTGGTTTCACAATTTACTAGCTGCATTATCTTGGACAAGTTATCTAATTCCTGGAGATACTAATGGTTCTTTTTTATCGAATGTTATTTTCTCTCTAAGTGCTTCACATGTGTTAAATCAATTTTCCTCCTTTGATAAATGAAGACTCTGAGGCATGGAGAGGTTAATAATTGCTGGAGGATATAGATTTATAAAATGGTGAAACCAGGATCCCACTTCAGGCAGATGGCCTCCACAGCTTGGGTTCTTGACAACTGTATTACACTTTCAGAATGAGTACTGGGATTTTAAATGAGATAATACACAGGGTAAACACACAATAGATAGTGTTTAATCAGTAGTTTGCTTTTTTTTCTTTTTAAATTTTGATTGTGGTAAAATATGCATAAAATTTACTATTTTAAGTGTACAACTTAGTGGTTTAGTACATTTATATAGTTGTGTAATTATCACTACCATCCATCTCCAGAATGCTTTTCCTCTTTCAAAACTTAATCTCTGTACCTTTTAACAATAACACCCCATTCCCCTCTCTCTCCAGCCCTATTATATTTTCCATCTCTATGGATTTCTCTACTTTAGGTACCTTATATAAGAATCATACAGTATTTGTTTTCTTATAACTGGCTTATTTCATTTAGCATAGTGTCCTCAAGATTCATCCACAATGAAGCATGTGTCAGAAGTTCTTCCTGTTTAAGGCTGAATGATATTCCGTTTATGCATATTCTATCTTTTAGTAAATCCATTTATCTATTGATGAACACTGGGTTATTCCTCCTCTTGGATATCATGAATAACACTACTATGAATATGAGTGTACAAATATCTCTTTGAGACCCTGAAATTACTAGATCAAATGGTATTTTGTTTTTCATTTTTTGAGGAACTGCCATGCTATTTTTCATAGTGGCTGTATGTAGCATTTTACATTCTTATCAACAATGCACAAGCATTATTATTTCTTTATATCCTCAACAACAGTTATGATTTTTTGATTTTTTTTTTCTTTTAATAGTAGCTATCCTAATGGGGATGATGTGGTGTCTCATTGTGGTCTCAATTTACATTTTTATTGATTAGTGATGTTGAACATCTTTTCATGTGCTCATTGGCCATCTATATCTTTTTTTTTGAGAAATATCTTTTCAAGTTTTTTCCCATTTTTAAATTTTGCCCATTTTTTAGTGGGGTAAGCCAATTAAAATCACTGGCAGACAATATAGCATTTATAAATTTATATTAGTTGCCTATAATTTATAAAGAGTTGCAAAATAACTTCATGACAATGCATGGGTCTAGAATATGATAATCCAGAATACTACACTACAGAGGATAGTTTTTCACTGCAACGCAAGGTCGTGACACCGTCTTCTCTTGGCATAAAATATCATTTAAAAATCTGTTAAGTTAATAGAAAAAATATATGATATAATTACTGACTTAATTTGCATTTATTTGATGACTGCTATGAGAGAGATAAAGGTTTTGAAAGAAAGAAACTTGAAATAATTAAATTCTAAATCTGTTGTATACTCTTGTATCTATCTCACTTTCTAGAAGGTAATAACAGACATATATAAAAGCGTTATCTTGAATGATACTAAATACTTGTTCATAGTTAAGTGGCTGATGATTTTTAAAGGTAAAAGTAAATATAAGTTGTAAATATCAATATCCATGTGTAACCAGAATTTAAAAAAAACAATACAGTGGCAATTTGATTATCCTCAGAATTTTTTCTTGGTAATTAGGACCCGTTTCCCTTTCAGATTCTACTTTATCCTGAAGAATTAGGCAAAGAATATTAAATGTTTAATTAAAGGAAAATTTTGTAAACTCATTATTAAGGAATGGCTGTAATACAAGCCATTTTTGTTACTGTATACTCCTATTATATATTCTAAGTTTGTTAAAAGAAAAGTTCTTCCCCTGGAATTTTAATCTTTCCTCTGCTATTTTTAAGTTGTGTGACCTTCGATTAAGTCATTGGACCTTTCTCTTTATTAATACAAATGGTTGCCATATCTCTATGCAGGCCTATTTGAGACTCACATACAAAAATGCTTCTTTAAAAAGATATGAAAAAATTTTAATGTAATATTTTTTCACTTCTTTTTACTAACCTCTTTTTTTTTTTACATGCAAAAGCTTTTGCTGCCCTCCTCTTCCCAATGTCATTCCAACAGTAATGAGGGAATGATGACTTTCTCTTCTAGCCTTTAGAGAAAACTAAAGAGCCAACAAAGAATTAAGTTCCTGACTTTTGATCACTTAAGAAAAGCTCTAGAAAAGGCCTTACCCTGAGAGCCATGGTATTCAATTGTATGTAGATGTCACTATCTGCTGGGAGAAGATACATTTGTTTGCCTAGCTTCAATTCTTAAATCTTTGCTTTAAACTTCAAGCACTAAATCCTAGAGAACCCAGAGTTCAGAATACACTCAGAAAGCTATAAAATGGCAAATATTTTGAGGATATAAAAGCTCCCTTTTCCCCATGAATCAATCAGATAGAAAATACTGGGGTTTAAGAAAAGACCTACTGTCCCATTTCCTATGTTAAATTTAGGAAAGGAGTAGGATGACAGAAAGTTCATTGAAAACAACAGCAACTAGGGGAGTCATCTTCTTTAGAACCAGAACTATTGCTTGACTAACCTTGGTGTAATCTGGTCATAAGGAATTCTTGTTGAAAAGCAGCCAGCATATCTGAGAGCAGCATCCCAGAGGCCCATTGCTACCAGTAGGAAGGGTCCATGAATGGCTCTGAGGGCTGGATGCCTTGAAGAGGCCTCACAATGTACTCATTCCTGTAGGTTATGGGCTATAATGAACCTAAATATTTTTAGCTGAAACAGGTGACTTACTCCAACAATAGGATTACAAAGGACAATATAGTGAAGGCCAGAAAGTACAGAAAATCATGTTGGGTTAAATGTAGGAATATTACATATATAAATGGACAATAGCCAGACCTTATATAAAAATAGAACTCTGACTTCCAATCTCTTCAGTAACCAGTCTATTAGGTAGATAGTTAGACATGAACGATGAGGGAATGAAGGAGAACTCAGAGATCTCCCTTAGGATCTCCCCAAAACACTCATTTTACATTTAAAAATTACCATTACATCCTGGAATACAAGTAAGTAAAAACCACAAAACTAAACTGCTGATTTAGTTTGTGCAGTTAGTATGTATACTGACTTTCCTTAACTTTAGCCTCATTTTAATATTGTACATATACCCAGAACTTCACGAACCTAATATTAACATACTGAATTCTGGGTAACATCATGCACAAGAGACAAAGAATTATATAACAGCTAAGTGTCAATCAATTGACCTCACATGCTAATAATCTAGCACTACCCCTGTATCCACCCATTAAGGGCCAATAAAATGTAGACTTTCTGAATTCTGTGGAGCCATGGTCATCACTGGCATAGCCTGTTTCTCTCTTAAAGTGTACTTGAATAAATTTTACTTTTCCTGAATTTTGCTGATCTGTAATTTACTACATTGGTGGAAAGAACCGAGTTCTCTCAGCGCCCTCCAACAGTGACAAGTCCAAGGAGCCAAACCACAACCTCTGTAGCGATCTGTCCCAGAAGGTTAAGATTTGGGTTAATAACTGCCAGCTTCCCTAGATTTTGCATGTACTACCCACCTGCCTATTTTAACTTAGGAAGAAGCCACATATGTTCCCTTAATCAATCACATAGGATGTCCAATTCTAGTTAGCCCATCTTCGGCTTCCTCATGACAACAATATCCAATCTGCAGACCTGAAGCCTTCCCTTTTCTCCACTAGAAAGCTTTCTAGTCACCTGCCTTTGTGTGTCTGTCAAATGTATTGATGGCTGACACCCTTGTTATAGGAAGTCTGTAAATGCTCATTCCTCTCCCGATGCATGAAGTTATATATTGTCTTATTTCAAAGCTAGATGCCACTTAGGGAAAAGGTAAGAAGCATCAGCAGTGGGAGAACCCTAAAAAGAATAAAAATTAATTTAGAAAAACTATTTTACACAAAATTATACAGGTTTTTTTTTTTAACATTTGTAAGTTTAAATTTTGTAAAACTAGGCTGAAATGGGATATTATTAACTAAGGTAAATTTATATTGAAAATAAATTTTATATATATTTGGAATGTTTCAACAGTATAACATAAATGACTCACATGATAGAATATTAATTATATTGGACATTACTACCTTTGTCATTTATTTATATTAACCAATGAAGATATAACATCCATTCTTCATTCATTCATTTATCAACATTTTTTTGAGATTTTACCCTCTCCTACATACCATAGATGCAAAGAAGAATAACATAGACACCAGATGGACTAGCAGCCCTAGCTGGGACACTGCCTAGTAGGGTCTCTACACACATGTGACCTCTGACACATAAATGTCAGAGATTGCTTACTCCAGACCTCATAGCTATTAGAATAGGTGGAGAGGTCCTTCCAAGGGGACCACTACAACTCTGCTCTTAAATCTCAGGTTCCAATATTTAAAACTTTTAGAAAACTAACACTTTTCTCATAAGGTATCTCAGTAGTTTCTGGTTCGACAGGATATCTGAAAGTTCTGGTTACAACTATTTCATTGAAATAACTCAGCACTTAAGTTGTCAGTCAGTGTAACTCACAATCTTTTGACAGTGAATGTAAGATGAAAAGCTATTTAAGAAGTTATATTATTTCCTGAACCTACTGTATTTAATCAAAGATAGCAGTCTAAAATAATTAAAAAACACATGTAATTTACATAAAAGCTGCCAAAGCAGATGTTTTTTAATGTGCAATTTATTTCCTATGGAGCAATGAGAAATTTAAATTTAAGATTTGGAGTATTATACTCCTTCTTACCCTAACTCAAGCTTGCTTCACCAGGTGCTGTGGATTGCCTTTCTCTTAAAACACTTAGTTTCTCCTTGGTGGGCTCCCTGTTTTTTCTCTGTGATGTTATTCTTTAGAATGGAAAATTATGGAGAGATAGGAGGAGTCAGATATCAATATAAATATCATATCCTATAGTGATTGAACAATAGTGATTAAAATAATATAAAATCCTGGATGTTTAAATGTGTTTCACCTGTTTGAGCACCTAACATAAGCAGATACTGTACCAAATTCTGAGAGAATATAAGTATGAATGACCCAGTCCCCATTCTCAAGAAATTTATTGAGATATATATCTTTAATTTTTTTGAAAGTTCTGCACATAGTTCATTAGATATCTTTAGGTATTTGATGACTTTGATGCTATTATAAAAAGGTATCATTTAAAATTTATTTTCTATTTATTTATTGTTGGTATATAGAAATATGATTGATTATTGAGCATATATGTCATGTATTTTTTTTTTTCCTATTTAGAGGCATTACCTATCAGATTAAGAACAATCTATTCTCTTCCTAAGTTTGGAACAGTCTAGATATTTTAAGCAAAAAAAAATTATAATAATATGCTTACAAAATACTGTGCTTAAGTAATACTGTGTTTACGAAATTGTTGAAAGTGCTAGAGGAGCTGAATTCAGAGGGCTAACGCTGGAGCTGTTGATTTTAAGAACACATCGCAATGTCTCTAATACAGGGAGCAGGAAGCTGATACTGCACCATCACAACCACATCTTAATACTCATGTCTCCACTGCTTTACTTTCCAGGAGATCCTACAGCCAGATGATGATTTTTTGCCTTGCTTCTGCCTTTGAAATGTGTCCTGAGTGCTTTTAATTGGCAGAAGCAAATTTACATTTAGATCCCAAGCTGGAAGTAGAGGTGAGAATGCCAGATGGTATAGTATAGAAGACATATGGAGGGAGGTGGAAAATGTGCTAGGTAAACAATGGACAATATCCAGCACAGTCTATTCCTTCGACTTCACAACACTATCCATTTATACCCTTTATCTGTTCTAAATCGTCTGAACAGAAAAAGCAATAATTATGCTCCTAACACAGTGCAGCTTTCCCTTGTACAAAAGAAGATACTTTAATCCTTTCCTAGAGCACATCAGCCACTGTACATGTCTCTGGGTAAGTAATTTTCATTATCCTTATAGTTTATTTATTGTTTTAACATGATATCGCTAACAAAAGATTATTACCAACTCTAATAAAAGGTATAAATTGTAAAGTTAACTATCATTACTATAACTAATGCAATGAATATGTATAAAAATAACATTTTCATGTGAATGAAGTTATAGATATTTATTTCTATTCTCATTTTTAGAACTGGTCATGAGGTTGTAGTTGGGTCCTATAACTTCCCTCTCCAAGATTCATTCTGGGTACCACTATCATTACCTAATATCTTAGATAATTTTGGTTATTTTTCTGTCATAGGGACACATGTCTGTATTCCTCAGGAATCTGAGATCTTTTTGATTGCTGTAGTTTCCTGCTAACTTTTAGCACTGTTCATGGCAAATTTAGAAGGTGTCTGAACTAAATTGCTCTCCCTTCACTCCTCATTTGTGTCAGTAATATTATGTTTGTATGATATCCAGAATCAAATCCACAGGCACTACAGTCATCATCATGTTTTGGTTGTTGGTTTGTTGGTATGTGGATACAAACATGACCAGGCGGCAGTTTCAAATTCTAGTTCCATGGAAAAATTGCTGCATCCCTAGGAAATAGTCAGATTTCTAAAAATCTCAAAATTAACCAGCCCAGAGTCCTTTTGGAAAGGAAATAAAATTATTTGCTGCCCTTATTGGGTGCAATAGTGAGAGGTAGTGCTATTTACTAAGAAGTAGTATTTCTACTTCTTAATTCCCAGTGCCATGTATTCTTGCTATGTCAATAACTATCATAATTGGCAACTAGTTCAGATCTAATAGCAGCATGTGGAAAGGCGTTTAACCACACAAACTGTTATCTCCCTGTTGCTGTAGCTGATTCCTTTTCTTCTTTTCCAAGCCTGGAATATGTCAACTTAACCATTATATTTAGGGTACTTCCTCATCTTTACAGCCAAGGAGCATGAGATTATTGACGTAGCTGATCAGTAAGATGATAATGGTCCTTGAACACTAAATTATGACGAAGTTCAAGAAAGTAAATCTACTACTGAGATAAGATAGTAGAAGTGACCTGTGATCTTTACCAGGTGAAAGATAAGTCATTCTGATAATCTATGTTTATTGAGGTAGGATAAAAGATGGGATTTTTTGTTTTGTTTGTTTGGTTTGGTTTGGTTTGGTTATATAGCTGCATACCACCCTCCAAGGACTGTTTTGAGTAAAGATGCTTTACCTGGAATAGTAGTAGCTGAAACCGTGGTCACCAAATGGTTAAGTTTGTAAAAAGTGATTGTGAAAATTGATCATAATCCTCAAAGATCCATCCATCCTATAACAAGTCAGACAAGTGGGTTAAATACAGATATGTTGAAAATCATCTGCACCTTTGAAGCCATTAATAGTGGCACTATATTTGATTTCATTGAGGATTCTATACTTTGTAAAAATATGTATTATTTTTAGAAAGGGGTACTTCTGTGGGCTTACAAATGGCTCTTCTGATTTTCTGATCACAATGACTCATAGTCCATGGATCAGAGTCAATAGGTAAACATTTCGATTGCTGAGCAAGTTTACTCCAACCATGCACTTAGGTATTGGGGAAAGTCATGGGGTGGTTTTCAGAATCACTTCACCTATTATGAAGAGGAATTAGTTTCAAAACTGCATTAATCACTTGACTCACAAAAATTTCTAGTCTGACCAGTTAATGCCACATTATTTATGATAGAGTTACCAAACTCTTCCTCTGCATAGTTGGAAACACCTTCATTCAAGGGCAATGCGCAATGCACCGAAACAAGATTAGGCTAAATAGCTATGATTCTTCATTGTGTGAAATCAAGTGAGGTTTCAGATTCCTAATCCTAAATTGTCTCTCTGTTCAGATCATACAGATCCCTCAACATTTCTTTTTCTTTACGCACGACTCATTTATTTAAGTCTTAGGAATTCTGTTCTAGTTTCCTATTATTACATAACAGTTTGCCACAAACTTAGCCATTTAAAACAACACGCATCTATCATCTTACAATTTCCAGGGTTTAGGAGTCCTCTGACAGGTTAGGGTGTGTTCTCTAGTATACAGCATACCATCACATGAAGCGTGTGTGTGTGTGTGTGTGTGTATGTTGGGAATGACTTCTCATAACCTTAGCCATATAACGTATAATTACTAAAGACACATCCATTACCTTTGTCTTATTCTATTGATTGGAAACAAGTCACAGGGCCCACCCACACTTAAGGGGAAGAGATTTCACAAATACATGAACAGCAGGAGATAGGGATCATTGGGGTCAGCTTAGGCCATGTTTGACACTGACCTTTTGTTCAATTAGCCATCACCAAAGACCAAAGCAGATCATATCTATTTTGTGATTTCTCTATGGAGATAGAGATGGACCTCCTCCCAATTAATAGGTAGGATGTTGAGTCTGATGACACTTTACACACTAAGAGAATTTGAGAGAAATTTTATTTTTCACACAAGGAACTCCTGGTAAGAGCAGGGCAGGTACAAGAAGGTTCAGGTTGGCCAGGGCTTGTGTGGTTTGAACTTCCTCTGGCAGCAAAGAAGCGAGCACCCAGCTTTCTTATGAGCATGCTCAGATATCCAGTAGGAGAGAAAGAGTAGGTAGGTGACTGCTGTCAGCTTTCAAACATAAGAAATGTAGTAATACTTTTTATTATAGTACCATATAACAGTAGCTACCTTTCCTTGTCTCTTAATAGAATCTTTGCCTGGCTTCTGTGGGTAGAGCTGCTGTGGTTATGATTCTGGGATTCCCTTATGCCCATCGAAATCAGGGAGTGCATTTCAATGGCAGCACTTCTAGAGAAGGTCTGCTCTATAGAAGACAGCAACTGCAGTTTTCAAGCATGCTGGTGTTTTTCTCCTCAATGCACTTCTCTATGCTTTGACGAAGAAATGTTCTAAGCCATCTAGAGGATGAATGAGTATGTCTTTTATGGTAAATCCATATCGACAAGTCTATCATTCTAAGTTTTTGAATTTTTTCTTCTATGTTTTACCAAACAAGTTCTAGAACCTCAGTTATTAAGCCTAGGCCTTGACTGAGTTCAAATTTCATGTAACCATATTAGAACTTTGCTCAATTGCTCTAACACATTCAATCTAGAATTCCTGATAAGTAACTATACAGATAACATTGGACTGATCTAAATTTGCATTCTTCATTTCCTGGACAAGAGTCCTTTGAATCTATTTCCATATATTTTATCCAAACTCCTATGGATGAATATTAATAAAATAATGTAGCTCTTTTGGTTTATAAGTTTTAGGATAAAATTTGACTCTAGGAGGCAAACACTCTAAGTATAACATAGTAAATGTAATAATACATTAAATAGCAATGTGTACAGACTTACAGTGATAATATATAACAGAAAAAGAGTGGGGACATTGAATTGGATAAAATCCAATGCATGAAACTTTTCTTTTGCTAAAGTACTTACTGATTTTCTGAGAAGAGGTATAGATATCTAGTTTTTTCATATATATATCAGACAATAGGACCTGCTTTGCCCTGACCATTTTGTAAAACCTTGGAAACTAAGTGAAAAGAGCAGAGCTATAGATGTAAGAAAACCTATATTTTAGCCTTTCTTGGTCACTATATGTCTGCTTAATTTTGGATAGGTCGCTTAACCTCAATTTGCTTCATTTTTTAAATTTATAAATTGAAGAACATGAATGCATGGATTCTGAAGTACACGCCCACTTACAATTACAGAATCTTAAAGCAGTAATAAAATTATTCATGATACTTTTTGATTTTCATCTATAGGAAGTCCTTTTCAGTTAAACATTTTAATAATAATAGGTAAAGAAGGACAGAAACATCTGACATTTTGATATATTTTTTAATATATATAAGGGACAGGAAAACCTTTTCACATTGGGGGATAATTCAATTACAGAAAACTGAGGGTAAGTAAAAACCTAAATTATGTTTTCTCAAGCCTTTACTGGCTTAATATTTGACATGTTTATACTCCCATACAATTTAATCCATATGCTGGAATCAAATATTTAAAATCAGTAAAATGATTTGTAAGAACTGTTTGAAGTCCTAAAGCTCTTTGAATTCTCTTTAATCAGCTATTTTTTCCCCTTATATACCAAAAGGGTATATTTTTGTAAAAATTAAATGAACATAAACATATTTTCAGTCTCTTTGCTTAGGAAATAAAACTCTGCAGTGATTCTACTTTCTTATAAATTCTTTTGTTTTCTTTGTTTGCTTAAAGAATAGGCATTTCTTTTTATGAACTGCTCAATAGAACTAGTGGTAAACAAAACAAAACAAAACAAACAAAACAAAACAGTACTTTTCCCTGATTAATCTAAAATGTGTCTTAAACTTGTTAAGGAATTTAGAGATTGGTAAAGATAACAGACTCCTACTAAGATAAGGAATGTAAGATCTAAAAAAAATACATGAAATTCCAGTTTACTCAGCTAGTTAGTGGAAAAGTTAAAACTAAAAAGTTTAACCATGGTTTTGTAAACACTGCCTATTATGGACAAATAATCTCCTGGCTATTAAAATATTCTGTTTCTCTCTACAACCTACTTTTCATGTTTCATCGAAAATTAGAGATTTCAACACAGAGACTTTCTTATTGTTAAGTTTATTTGTGTTTTAAAATAAGTGCTATATTAATGTTTAATAGTTGCCTTTACATTTTTTACATTAGATTAAGTCATGTAGTCCCAAATTTTAAAGAACAAATCCAGTTTCTTTAGTAACCTTCTTCCAATTACTTAAACTTTGCAATGTCTATATTATGACAACATGGCAGAAATATGTTTACTATGCCTATATACAAATATAAATATTTCATACTATATATAAATACCATAATACTATATAATATATATAAATATCCTATACTATATTATATATACTATTATTATAATATACTATATATGAATACTATACACTATATATATATGAATATTCTGTACTACATATAAATACTATATATTTATTATATTACTATGAAATCCTGGATTCTTACTACCAAAGTTGTTATGTAGTATGATCTAAGGGAAAAGAAACACCATTACAGGCCTCCTGAGTTTTGGCAAAGCTTAATCTCTTCTGCAAAGCACACCTGTGAAAAGGAAAGGCATGCTAAGAAGAATGTTTGTTTCCAACTCCTTCCATATTTGTAAAACACCCATCTTAAGAGCTAGAATTTATTCAGGAAAAGAAATGGCTCTAGTCAGTTTTATAAGTAGAGACAGAAGAATAGACTAAAGAAATGAGCTTAACCTCCAGTGCAGCAGGTTGGAGGGACTATTCTTGCCATCTTTTCTTAGAGTCACTCTATACTCAGTTACCACTCATAATACACTTTCTTGTAGTATCTTTGTAAATGAGCAAATTGGATCCAAGAGGCACACAATGGTTTTCCCTTGGTACAATATTTTTAATAAACAAGCCATCTGATATGGAAATACACATTTTAAGAGATAAGATTTCCAATTTTATTAGGAGTCAGAATTGGATGATCCAGAGAAAACATTACTCTGGAGATTTTTCTTTGAAACTCTTTTCTGATTGAATGAAAGAAGGTATCAGCACAGGCCAAATGTTAATTTGTTAGCATTAAGGCCAAGAACACAACATGAGTAGTCATATTTTCCATTTATCTTTGAGACTGAATTTGGGCAAAAAAGAGTATTTGTAGTAGTGAGGCATCCAGTTGGGGATATACTCCCACCCAAGTACACCACACCACTATTTTATTAGGTCCATTGTGTAATTTTTCAAAAGTGAGATTGTTTGAGTCAAAGAACCTAAATTATAATTTCAAAGTGTAGTCCAAAGTATTGTTAGAATGCAGATTCCTGGGCTACATGGCAGAGCTATTTAATAAGAATCTGTGGAATTTAATCCTGAAAACTGTATACATAAGAACTGTTGGTTTTATTGTACTTCATAAAATTTTGGAACACTTGCCTAGAGGTGTGCTCTGGTATGTTTTTAAAAAGAGCTTTTCAAAAGTACTCTTTCTTTAAGAAATTATCACTTTCTTGGTTTATATTTTTTGTGACTATGTTGCATTCTCCCTTATTGTGATCATCTTGACATCAGGGAAAATTGATTCTAACTTCTTACTTTATATGGTCAATAATGATAATGCTATCAAACATAATTATGAATACTCTATGTAAAATTTTTGCCTGAAACGTTTTTCTTTCTTTTTTTTTTTCTGGAGTTTTTGTCTATTAAGAGCTACAGATGAAGTTAAAGGTCAAGTATGACAATTTGAGAAACCAATAGTTTTTTTGAAAATACTGTTTCAAATAAAAATAAATATAGTGACATAATCATTATGAGAAATGGTTTATAGAATAGCACTTTTTTTCCTTTGCTATGTTTAGAACCAGTTCATTTTTAAGTAGGTCTTTATTTTTTTTCTTTTAAATAATATAGACAAACTCCACAAATTTAAAACTTCTACTAAATATAGAAGTAGCATAGCTCTCTGAATGAACATCTGTTGAAGAAAAGTAAGGTAAATTTTAGAAAAGAAACATATTTGAATTTTGGCAAATTAATGTGAATTTCTAATACTCTCAAGCTTAACTACAGATAGCTTAGATTTTTCTGAGATTACACTTTGCTTTTATCTGTAGATATGTATAAGGACTTCCTTTGAACAAAGAAGCTCAGAAAAGAAGGGGAGGCAAGCAGAAACAAAGATACAAACTCTATGGCTTGAATATAAAATATTGAAGTATTGTTGAGAAGGCATTTGATTTCCGAAGTAAATCTTGCAATTTTTGGTTTTTCATTCTTCATAACAAATGTGATAGCAAAAACAGTCTTTTATTATCATCATTGATTGGTTCTGGGGCCAAAAGAAATAGAATGACCTGGCCATTGTCCATTGTCTTTCAAACTAGGTTACTTTCAATCACCTGAGGTACATGTTAAAAATACAGATTTCAGGCTCTGATTCACCTATTTCATGATGGAACTTTAGGGAATCTGGATTTTTTTAAAAAGTTGTCATTCCTATGATCAGGCAACTTTAGAAATATTGTTTTAGTCTATTTTCTTCTTTGTCAAAATTGTCCTTTTTAAAAAAAATGTATAATTACACTTCATAAATCACTAATTCTTATAATTCTCATTTTGGCTTTCTATGTCTCAAGTTATTGGGTTAGTTTGCTGTGAACGAAAATTAGGAGATCTGGTTCTATTCCTGCTTCCTACCCTTAATATGATTTAAGCAAATTATGTGATTGTCTTTTTTTTTTTTTTTTTATTCTTCAAACATTTCTTTATTGTCTTTTATGTGCTGGACATTTTCAGGAAAGGGATCAGGGCAGATGATCTTCTAGGTCCTTTTAACTTCAATGATTATACTTATAAAACTTACTTTTTTCTATCCTTAGAGTCAGTTCTTCAAATATAATGGACTTCACCTTTACTTTTACATTAGCAGGTATGCCGTAACACACTCTTGGCTTTTGACCTGCACTTATTTCCATGATTCTTACATCTAAACAGTAATCTTGAGTGGAAGTTCTCTTATATGTAGGTTATCTTTTGGACTGTAAACCTTTGTATATTGTTAGCTATAAACAGTGGTTTTAAGAAATCAGTATTTTGGTAAAGTTTTCTTTAGAAACTAGCAGGATCCACAGGTATAATCCAGTTTTAGTCAGTGACAGAATAAAGAGTAGAGCCTGGATTCATGGAATTTTATAGCTCAGACTTTGTTGTACAGCATTTTCATCAATTAAAAGCAACTTTGTCTCAAGATTTAGCATCTTGGAAGTGACAATAAAGGAATAATTAACATATCGCATCATCAGAAGTATGCTTCATAAGAAGAAATCTTTAGTGTGTTTACTAGCAAGAAAATAAAATGTATTTTGATTCTCAGACTTGATTTTTATTTTACATCTTCCCAATTCAACATTCCATAGACTTTTTTGAATAACTCTTTGTGCCAAATATGCTGAGGATATAAGAGAGTAAAATACAGATGCTCCACCAATCCCCCCAATCCTAGATCCCCATTCTTAAAAAGCTTACATTCTAGTGTAGAAATCAGGTAATAAATTAAAAACTAAGGAAACTATATAGTGCATTAGAAGGTATAGAGTATATTAGAGAGAATTAAACAGAAGAGGAGGATAGGGAAGGATTAAGGTCGTTAATTGAGGCGCTAGTAGCATTGGATGGTCTCACTGAGAAAATCTCTTCAGCATAAAGTCCTGAGGTGAGACTATACTTGACAAGTTCTTGGAACTTCTAGGTTTGTAGTGGGACTGGAGTAGGGAAAGCAAAGGGAGTGTATAGAGCACCGGATCAGAGAACTAATGGTATCAGATCATGTAGGATGTTGTAGGTCATTGTAAGGATTTTAGCATTTACTCTGAGGGACATGGAAACCTGCTGGAGGGGTTTATGCAGCTCTGACTAAAGCTTGCTAGTCAATTAACAAGATTGCTAGGGCTATTGTATTACTAGGTCTTCTCGTGTTGCTTTTCCCCAGTCTCTTTCCTGCATGACCCTATTGTGCCTTTGGGTAAAATGTGAAGCTGACTAATGATAAAATTTTACAGGATAGCTTCAGCCATATCATAATGATGAAATTATGCAATAGTGGTGAAACTGATAACATTAATAAGTCAGAGATTTTCTCAGTGTAAATAATCACTAATACATTATTCATATATATATACATATTTTATATATTTGAATTAATTTTTATTATAGTATATCTATTAGTTAGCCATTAATAAAGATGTGTATTTTTGTACTTATATTTTGTTTGCATTTGGTTGCATTTGTGATTAGAAAATGAGAAGATAATTCAAGAAATAAAAACATTTTAATATTTTTGTGATTACATTCAGTTTTACATGTTTTAAAATGTTAAAACAGATGTTAATAATGATAGATAATTTAATCAGATTGACAGATAATTTTCAATCTTAAATGGCAGCAGAAATTTAAAAAGATATTTCATTGTGTCCACGCAATTAAACTAAGAATAAAAAATTAACATTCATTTAAAATAGAAGTTTTTCTTTTATTTAAACAAGTGTTATAACTGCAACTTTATTAATGTCTTAGTAAGCATTTGCAAAGGCATATTACATTTAACACAAGCTACTGGATGTATTTTAAAATCTGTAGAGCAATAAACTTAATATATTTTCCAACATGAAAAGCAAAATTTTATTTCTATATAAAATTTAATAAAAAGGATTTTTTGATTATACAGAATGAAATCATTTCATTACGAGGTTTCTTTCATTTTTACTAGAAAAAATCTTATGTAGGTTTTAATAATGACTCATTTAATTAGGAAAAATATATTCTTCGTGAAACCATGTCTTTATTTATGAACCATTGTATCTACTAAAACACATAATAAGGCATATGATACTAGTTTTAAATTAAAGCAAACATCCTGCTAAACTTAGAAAATTTATAGGTTTAATTTCTATTGTTTAGTTTTACAGAATAATAGCTTTTCTTTCATCTTTTTCCCCCCTTTTGACATTAACTCCTCTTGTTTTTAGCATAAACTTTTTCATCCATTTGTATACTAGATATAGAGGATATAACTTAGTAGATTTACTCAGTAAGGTAAGCTGATTAAACTATGTATACACAGAAATACTCATTTTCTGGCAATACATCTGGTTGCACAAATATTGTCTGATTCTACCATATGTTGTTTTAAATGCAAAGCACATTTCCTGTCTGATATTTCCTAATCTACTACAACAAAGTCAAATGCTTCCAATTTTTATAGACTTCAGAGAATGTTGTTCAGAAACACCCAGTCATTTATTTTTACATTATTTTGCAGTACAGCAAGATTACCTCACCATTGTTAACAGATGTTTTCATCTCCACAACAGTTTGCTGTTATTTCGTCAAACACAAAGATACAAAGAAATGCAATAAGAAATGTATATTCTTTTCCCTCATAACATTTATCACAATCAATACAATATTGCAGCAATGTTAATACTGCTGTGGTCCTTCGAGGCTGGACGTGTTTGTGTAGTGTAGCAGCGGTGCTATAAGATGGTGCCAGGACATATTCATGGAAACACTTAACGATAATTCTGCGTCAGTAGAGGCAGTAATGCTATAAACAGGGCAAAGGAAATACCAGGATTGCAACAGATGCAATTGATTATATGCCTTGGGGAATATTCCACTCATTTATTTTAAGTCCAGTTCATGTAAATCAAAAGACTGTGATGTTGTCAGTAAGACATATCACAGACATCATAATATGCTATGACAGTGCTCCTGCTTTACTGACATAGCAGATCATGCCTTTGGACACGAGAAGCTGTCTGAAGCATAGCTCTTGCACTGTCAAGTGTAGAAAACAATCTGACTTAAGCATCTGAATCACTACAAAATGTGATATGGCTTGTTCCAAAAATAAAGGTGATAGGACTGCCTTAGGTAAAGTTACATTATTATATTCTAACTTGATCTTAAATCTCTCACTAAGGAAACAGTAATACTTATAGTTGTCAATCTACACTAGAGTAGTCAATTTAAGGCACCAAAATAGACAACTATGGAAAATAACTCCAAAGTCAGGATTTCAAATGACATGTTCTCTGCAGAGATGCTTTCAGTAGAGGAGAGAAATTGCTTCATAAAGACCAAGTGTCTTTTCCTTATTTTTTTTTTTCCCATTATAAAGTGGGTATTCTCAGAGTTAAAATCTTCTTTTTCACTGTCAGAGTTACAGTCTTGTGACAGACTAGGAAAGCTATGCAGCAATTTTCTAATAAGATGCAGGAATAGCACAAAGATTAGGAAAAACAATTTGCATTTCCTTTCATCTCTTACTGATTGAAAGCTCCAGCGTACCAGCATAGATTCACCTTTAAAGTATGGGAATGGTCAAGTGGTTCTTTGAATGCTGGAACTTAAAGGGAATTGCTAAGAATTTTAATAGCTGTCAGAATTGGATGTCTTATAATTAATGTTAATGTATGGCCTCACTCCTATGAAATTGCACATTACATGCACATTAATTATGATTAGCATTCCTTCAATGAATAACAAAGAAAATTATAATGATGTTACTTATTATACAATACTGTCACACAGTCTTTTGTAAAGAATGGGCTTAACTTCCTCAACAGATAATAAGGGGATGCTAAATTCCAGTATTATGACTCTTTTCACTAGATAATTCATAAAATAAGCAAGCGTGAATGATTTCACTTCAACTCTGCTGCTTAAAAAAAAAAATCACAGTATGAAAAGTTAACTTGTGACTTTGAAAAGAAACCTATCATCTCTTAAAAGTGGAAAATAGAATGCAATCATATTTTATTATTACCCTTATACTACCTTTGATCTGAAGACACAACGTAAACTTTCATTCAGTCTTGTAACTTGAGAACCTTGGAGGTAAAAGTTTGGAATTTTTTGTGTGTTACTAATATGCTTATTTCTGCTTATATGCAACCATATTGATGTTTATATTTACATTTTTATCAGTTATGAATCATTGTCTATAAATTCAGACAGTCGAGAAATGTCATACACACATATACACATTTGGTTAGATCAGACTTGCAGCTTATTGGAAATAAAATTGCAGTCATTTGATTATTGGGAGTAGCCCTCCTCTTGGTGTTGTACAAAAACTGAAGACAACCCTCTAGACTTAGTTTATCAGTGTATCCGCTGATGCACTCCTTGTTGAAGCTTGGGAGTTAATCATCTCTGTTGCTTTTATCCTAAATGTGGGCATGAGAATCTTTTCCGAGTCCATAATTCCATGTGGTGGGTTGAATCTCCCCAAATGCAGCCCTCAGCTGAAATCCTGCCACATAGAGGGGTGCTCCCAGGAACAGGAAATGGGTTCCTGTTATTTTCTGGATCCATGACTTCTATCATGCTTAGTTGTGAGGACTCTTAGTATTGCCTCTATTCGTTTTGCTTTGTCCCTACCTCTATCAAAAATATTCTGCCTCTTTATCCTATCATTATTCTCTCATTCTTGAAATCAGGTTTTCAAAACACAAATGCTAAGAAGGGAATCTGCAGTCAATTAATGTTTTGAGACCAGCAACCATAGAGATAAAGGGGCAGCAAGATTTGGATAACTTATGGGAATGTGGGGATGGAAAAATACAGTGAGAACAGAACATTAATTAATAGCTCAATAAATTACCTTCCCTCTTTGCTTGAACATTCCACCGGAATTCTTAATGTATTGGTACCCTTAGTTCATTTTGGAATTATACATTCAAAAGAAGAAATGGAACACACACAAAGGGGAAAATGTATATTAGTCCAATCACTTCCAATCCAGAGATTCTGTGTCTGATTCATAGAGTAACCTCAGCAGGCAAGTGAACCACACAGGAGGTTAGTTTTTGCTGTTCAAGTATGCACATATTTCTAAATGAGCTGTACCTTTCAACCATCCTGATTTTTATCACCAAGTTTATGCCTATTGAACGACATATTATGAAATTGGTAATAGTAGTCCACCATCCAACTTCTATCGTATTCAGACATCTGTTAAAAAATTCTTCCTTTGAGAGAAATTCGGTTTCACGGAGTATTTGAAGCTTAGTTGCCAGTTTGATCTGACTTTACTTATACTGTCATTTACCACTGTGGCATAATGTTCACAATACATTTTCACTCCTTAATATAAGAATATTCAAAGCACAAGATTGAGAGTAGACATAGGGGACTGGAATAAATGATGGCCTGAGGGTTCTGTCATTCAGTAGACTTGTGATGGCAGTGATGATAATAGCTAACACTTTCATGGTGCTTACTAAATCCCAGGATACTTCTAAGGATTTTATAGAAATTAACTATTTTAGTCCTTCCAACTCAGCGAGGCTGCTGTTTTAATTAACCCTAATTTATAGCTAAGAGAACTGAGGCAGAGATATTTGGTGATTGTCCAAGTTCACATATCTTATAGAAAGCTGATTGAGATCTAAACCTAGTAGTTTGAGCCCAGAATTTCTCCTCTTAACCAACCTATTTAACACCATAATTTCTTAGGATGGAAGGAGCACTCTCTATCCTCTCATCTACCCTCAGTGCAACTAATAGAATATGTATATATACACTTCTATTACTAGCAAGGACAAAAGGTTTATTATATGTTATTGGTCTCTTTTAATATCTTCTCTGAATGTCTATTTTCCTTGGCATAGGAGGTAAACATATTTTTCTTATCGTTTTCCAATTTCCATAGTAAGAATAAGCAAACTTTGGCTTTCCCATATGTTACAGATATTTTTTACTTGTTTGTTGTTTGTCTTTATTTTGCTTAACATGATTGTAAAATAAAAGTTTAAAAATATAGTTTAAATACATCAAGATTTGCCTTTGTATCTCTTCCCTTATTTTCATGTTGAGAATAGCTACACTTATGTTAATTTTGAAGAAATAATCAATTTAATATCTTCTATAGTTATTTTTGGTTTTATCTTTTAATTTTTCACAGTGTAATTGATCTGGAATTTATTTTGTCAAAAAACTAATACTGTACTAATTGACATCTGAATAATATTGAATTTTCTCATCAGTTTATCAATGCTTTTGTTACTCACTGTTTTCATAGTTTTTCTCATTTTTATGTCTAAAATTATTTTTCAGTTTTATCTCAAGATATTATGTATCTTAGATGCTTTTGTGAAAAGATATATTGGTTTTCCAACTTTTTATTTATTCCAGTTTATAAGCAAGATATGAATTACATGTATACATATGTTATATATTACATACATATTTGTGTATTTTTTGTGTGTGCATGTGTGTGTGTGTGTGTGTGTGTGTGTATTTAGTCAGTTTATTGAAATCCCCAATTAAATAGTTGTTGGTTGCCCAAAGGCTGTAGATGGTCATAACAATCTAAAAACAGATTTTTATCTTCTTTCTTTTTGATTATTATATGTCATTATTTTGCTTTATAGCATATGTAGAACTTCTAGAATATTGAATAGTGCTAAAAATAGGTATTTTTTTGTTCTGCATTTTAATTGTTCACTCTTAAGCAGAATATCGGCTGCTGTTTAGATAATTTACTCAAAATGTTTTTAAGCATCTAACTTCAACCAGGTATCTTGGAGATTCTAGAGAAAGAGGCAGAGAATAAACAAGCTAAATAAGTAGATTTATTAAGTTAGTCAATGATAAATGTTAAGAATGAAAAAAGATACTTAGGCAATGGAATGAAGTGTTTGGGTGGGTTGATTTTAAATAGGATAGCCAGGATAGAACTCAGTGAAATCACAGTTTTTGATTAAAGACCTTAAGAATGTGAATGAGCAAGTCATGCTTATATCTGGGCAAAGATTAACCTGGAAGAGGAAACAGCAAACATAAAGGCCCAGAGAAAGCAGTTTGTCTGGCATAATTGAAGAACCATGTGACCTTCAAAGATTTCAAAGTTAATGAGGCACCAGAGCATGCAGTTTGTAATGTCATACTAAGCACTTTGGTTTTTATTCTGAGTGAAGCAGGAAGTTGTTAAGAAACGGTTCTTGAAAGAACTTGGGTTAAGAGATTTTTTTTTTCTGTTAAATTAGAAAGCAATATTGAATCAACTTTAACATGCAAGATTTTCTTAAGAAAATTTGCACAAAAGCCTTAAGCATTTTTTATATCTAAAACAAAATAAAAGCAAAAATGGAAGTGAACTTTAAGTGAGTTCTTTTAAGTAAAGATCTTTACCACAACAAAGGGCATCACACTTTGGGAAAAACAACAGTATCCGCACTTGCTTTAAAGATTATTAAGAGATTTAAATGAAATAACATGTTTTAAATATTCAACCAACTTTGATAAATAAGTAGTAAATACCCAAACATAATGACATTATTATTAAAGTTATTTAAATGTTATTATATAGCAAGAGCATTGCCATAAAAGTGTATACACCATTTGTAAGAAACATACATTTGACTTATAAAATGAAATTAAACTTTCTTAATCAAGGCAAGCACATTATACCTTTACATTTTCAGTAATGTAGTTTTAGGATATTTTTTCATTGGTTACATTAAACTCACGGCTTGGCTCTGCTTGGGGGTAAATCCCAGGTACTTTAAAAATGTGTATATTTTATTTTTAGAGCAATTTTAGGTTTACAGTAAAACTGAGAAAAAGGTACAGAGACTTCTACACCACCTGTCCCCACACATGCATAGGGTCCCCCATTACTAACAGCACTCACCAGAATGATAGATTTGTTATAATTGATGAATCTACATTGACACATTGTTATCACTCAAAGCCTATAGTTTACTTTTCGATTCACTCAGTGTTGCACATTTTATGGGTTTGAACGAATGTGTAATGACACATTTCCATCATTATGATATCGTGCAGAGTAGTTTCATTGCCCTAAAAGTTCTGTGCTCCACCTATTCATCCTTTCCTCCCCACAACCTCTGGCAACCATTGATTGATCTTTTTACTGTCACCACACTGTTTTCCTTTTCCAGAATGTCACAGAGTTGAAATCAGACAGTATGTAACCTTTTCAGATAGGTTTCTTTCACTTAGTAATATGCACTTAAGATTCTTCCATGTCTCTTTATGGCTTGATAACATTTCTTTTTAGCCTTGAATAATATTTCATTATATATATAATATAGTTTATTTAGCCATTCACTATTGAGGGGCATGGTTGGTTTCAGTTTTGTCAGTAATGAATAAGCGCTATAAACATCTGTGTGCAGGTTTTTGTAAAGATATTAGTTCTCAACACCTCTGGGTAAATACCAAGAAGCTCTATTGCTAAACTGTATGGTAAGAGTATTTTTAGTTTTGCAAGAAACTGCCAAACCGTTTCCAAAATGTCTGTACCATTTGTGTTCTCACAGCAATGGATAACAGCATCTGTTGCTCCATATCCTCTCAAGCATTTGGTTTGTCAATGTCTTAGATTTTGGCGATTCTAATAGGTGTGTAGTGATATCTTATTATTATTTTAACTTGCATTTTCCTGATGACATCTGATGCTTATTTACCATCTGTCTACCTTCTTTAGTGAGGTGTCTCTAAAGGTCTTTGACCCATTCTTTAATTGGTTCTTTTTCCTTATTATTGAGTTTTAGAGTTTTTTTTTTTTTTTAGTTAGTAGCCCTTTATCAGATTTTTTATATAAATTTATTTATTTTAATTGGTTTCAAGTATACAGTACGTTGGTTAGATATTGGCTCATAAAAAGATCCCCCCAGCTGCTCCCTCCCTCCCCAGCCCTCCACTGAGCCAATGTATTAATGCTAATTGCATTCCCTATGCTGTGCTCCCCATCCCATAACCATTTATCAACTACTAATTTGTACTTCTTTAATTCTTGACCCTGTTCTCCAACACCCCTCCCCTCTGTCACCAAATTATCCACTATATTTGTGAGTATGTTTTTGATTAGTTTGTTCTTTTTGTTCCTTAGATTCCACATATAAGTGAAATCATATGGTATTTATCTTTTTCTATGACTTATTTCACTTGGCATAATAACATCTAGGTCCATCCATGTCATTGCAAATGGTGGGATTTAATTTTTTTAAATCGCTGAGTAATATTCCATCATATATATGAACCATAGTTTCTTTATCCAATCGTCTGTTGATGGGCATTTGGTTGCTTCCATATCTTGGCTATTGTAAATTGTGCTGACATGAATATTGGGTGCATAGATCTTTACAAATTATTGTTTCAGTTTTCTTTGGATAAATGCCCAAAAGTGCATTGCTAGGTAAAAAGGCATATCCATTTTTAATTTTTTGAGAAACCTCCAGACTGTTTTCCATAGTGGCTGTACCAATCTGCAATCCCACCAACAATGTATGAGAGTTCCTTTTTCTCTGTATCCTTGCCAACACTTGTTGGTTTTTGATTTACTGATGATAGCCATTTTGACAAGTGCGAGGTGATATCTCATTGTGGTTTTAATTTGTATTTCTCTAATGATTAGTGACCTCGAGCATCTTTTCATGTGTCTATTAGCCATCTGTATTTCCTCTTTGGAGAAGTCTCTATTCAGGTCTTCTGCCCATTTTTAAATTGGATTGTTTGTTTTTTGTTGTTGAATTGTATGAGTTCTTTATATATTTTGGATATTAACCCCTTATCAGATGTATCATTAGCGAATATTTTCTGCCATTCATTTGGTTGTCTTTTTGTTTTGTTGATGGTTCCCTTTGCTGTACAAAAACTTTTTAATTTCTGTAGTTCCATTTGTTTAGTTTTCTTTTGTTTCTCTTGTCCAGGGAGATATATTTGAAAAGATTTTACTGTTAGCAATAGCAGAGAGTTTACTGCCTATGTTTTCTTCTAGAATTTTTATGGTTTTGGGTCATACATTTAAGTCTTTAATCCATTTTGAGTCTATACTTGCATATGATATAAGAAGGTGATCCAGCTGCTTCTCCCACCTTCCCCATGTATCTGTCCAATTTTCCCAACACCATATATTAAAGAGACTGTCTTTATCCCATTGCATATTCTTACCTCCTTTGTCATATATTAAGTGAGCACATAGGCGTGGATTTATTTCTGGGCTCTCTATTCTGTTCTGTTGATCAATGTATCTCTTTTTATGCCAGTACCATGCTGTTTTGATTACTGTAGAATTACAGTATAATTTGAGATCAGGTAGTGTGATACTTCCACTTTATTCTTTCTCAAGATTGCTGTGTCTATTCGGGCTTTTATAGTTCCATAAAGTTTTAGGATTTTTTTGTTATAGCTCTCTGAAAAATGCCATTGGTATTTTGATAGGGATTGTATTGAAACTATAGATTGCTCTGGATAGTATGGCTATTTTAACAATGTTGATTCTTCCTACCCATAAGCAAGGTATATGCTTCCATTTATTTCTATCTTCTTCAATTTCTTTTTTTAATAACATAATTTTCTGAGAACAGGTCTTTTACCTTCTCAGCTAATTTGATTCCCAAATACTTTATAATTCTCAGAAATGCAGCTCACAGTGCTGGTTACCTGCTGAGAATGCTTGGCCCTGAATCAGAGCGGGGCTCCCCAGCCATCCATCAACAAAAGCCACTGGGCAATCTTCAGATTGGGTGGGGCAGGCTGATCCCCTTGTGCCAGCACTTCCTAATGGCTCTGTGGGAGGGATCTGTACAGTCAAGCTGAAGCAGTCTATAGATTGCCCTGCATAGGGGCTAGACTAAGGCACCCTTCCAGCCCTTGTTCTCGTGCCAGGTAATGCAGACTTCCTCAGAATGAATCCCATGTAAGCCTCTACCCACCGCCAGTGTCCTGGGTGAGCTTCCACAGGTCAGAAAGCCTGTGCCCGAGTCCTTCAAAGGGGCATCTAGGGTTTAGTCTCCTTCCACGTCACCCAGATGGCTAGAATCCCCTCTGGTTTCTACCATCAGAGTTATTGGAATCTCTTCTTTGCTGGGCTGGGACAGTGAGCAGAGGAGCCCCAGATGAGACCAGGACTCCTTTCTCCTTCAAGGCAGCCTCTGTAGCCTTGGTCTACTGGTGATCCTCCACCACTCCTGGGTGCGAGTCCAGCCCCATTTGTGACTTTGCCCCTCCCACCAGCTTCCTTGTGGCTTCTTTATATCAGACGTGCTTGTTACCATCAGCTTCAGGAGATTCTCCACTTTGACTATTTTATAATTTGTTTGTAATTTCAATGCAGGCCTGGGAGGTGACAAACCCTGCTTTTACCTAGTCCACCATCTTCCTCTCACCTCAGATACGTTTTTTTACAAACATTTTCTCTTTCTTTGTGGCCTACCCTTTTATTCTTGAGAGTGTCCTTTGCAAAGCAGAAATTTTTAATTATAACGAAGTCTGGCTTATTAATTCTTTTTTTCATAGATCATGCCTTTGGTGTGGTATCTAAAAAGCCATTAAACCCAGTGTTATCTGGGTTTTCTCTTATGTTAATTTTAGAAGTTTTATAATTTTGCATTTTACATTTAGGTCTATGATTCATTTTGAGCTAATTTTTGTGAAGGATATAAAGTCTGCATCTACGTGCTTTTTTTTTTTTTTTGCATGTACATATCTAGTTGTCCCGTGCCATTTATTTGAAAAGGCTATCTGTTCTTCATTGTATTACCTCTGCTCCTTTGTCAAAGAATAGCTGACAATATTTATGGGGGTCTATTTCTGGGTTCTCTATTCTGTTCCACTGATCTATTTGTCTATTCTTTGCCAATACCATAGTGTCTTGATTACTGTAGCTTTATAACAAGACTTGAGTCAAATAGTGCCAGAACTCCAACTTTGTTCTTTTTATTTAATATTGTGTTAGCTATTCTGGGTAATGCTAGGTACTTTTAAATATTAAAACATGGGCACAGATCTAGTCTTTAGCACTAAAAAATATGCATGATATATCAGGAATACACTACCTTATTGATTTTGAAATTTGCCATTACTTTGTAATACATGGGTCTGAAAGAGAATATAGCAAGCTTTTCCATTTTGAATATAAGTAATAATGCTAAATTTCCCATGTCTCCTGGAGATGGTAAAAGAATGGTAACAACAACAATAATAAAAGGTATGTGTGTGTGGTATATGTGTGAATGTGTAAAGTCACTGGGCATTAAACTATTGCTGCATTTGTTGGATGCTCACACAATGCATGAGGTACATTACAACTTAACAAAAAAGCATTTCAAGACGAGTTGGAATAAATGAGAACCAGTAGACTAACTTCTAGAATGTCATATTAGCATTTTTTAAATATAATGTTCTAGCTAGTTGGTACCTAAGTTGACTTGGGTCAATGGTTTGAAAAGGTGATTGCTTACTTTCTGAAAATCTACCCTTGACCTTATTTTATTCTAAACTGTTTAGTCTTTTAGGCACTCTGATTTGAATCACGTACTTTCTTCAAACAAATGAAGAGAAATTTTTGTTTGTTTGTTTGTTTGTTTGTTTTTGCCTTTATGGGACATAAAATACAGTAAGAGATACCGACATTATCTGCTCTCTATTATAGAAAGGCTTTTGCTGAAAGCCAGTTTAATCTGAAAGTGACAAGAGGATTTTATCTCTTGGTCTCTTATCTCATACCAGATAAGAAATATCTTTACTTATATAGGTGTCCAACAGTATCTTGCAGTGTACCCACAAAAGAAAAAGATCTGAGATAAACAACTTTCTCTTGCTATGAACCTAAAAAGATAAAGAAATGTTATATTTCCAGTTATAAAAATCTAAAAAGAAAACAAATGAAATACCGGAAACAAGATAACATTTAGTAAAATTATATTTATAAATAGTTTCAAGCATTTCGTATATCGAGTTTGTTCTTATTAATTCAAGATGATCTGCCTCATATATGAAAGCCAGGTTCTTGTATCTATGGGGGGCACAAAAATTAATACTTTCCCTCTCACTTTCTAAGTTTTTCTAGATGAGCTAATGATCAAAGTAACAGATTTATAAGAGAAAATCAAAAATTTAATACGTGGCCTGGGGAATTCACATAAGCATGAAAATCCCCAAAACACTGATGCAATATTGGCTATATAAGACATTTTTGGACAAAGGAAGAAGCGGGAAGGAGTATTAGATTTCAGAAGTGAGAATGGGCAATTTACAGGCGGTTGAAGAAGAACTAGAACACTCCTGGCAGGAACGTTCTGGCTAGGCAATTCAAAAACAATGAGACACAAGGAGTGTCTAGCTAACAGGCACTTACCTGATGCTATCTTATTTACCGTACTGTTGCTCTATTTGCTTTTCAAATAGTTTGAGATTATTTTCCACAAAACAACTTTATTGTTGACTTAAAATTGTGTATAAATAGATGAATAACTTTTAAATAACTTCTTTAGAAAATTTTTAAATGTTGCCTCTCTTACTCAACCAATAAATCAATCACAGAAGAATTAAACTCACTGGAGACAGACTAATATTCAGAATTTAGAATAAAAAATTGTTTTGCCAAGTCAAAACTTAAGTGTATCAACACTTCAAACCAGCTCACAAAGAAGTTATAACTTGTTATTACCAATTATTTAAGACACAGAATGATGTTGCCACTAGGGGGCACTGAGAGAGCTCAGTTCTTTCCACCAGTAAAGAACTACAGACCAGTGAAGTTTAGAGAAAGTAAAATTTATTAAAGTATGTTTCAAGAGAGAAACGGGCTATGCTAGGGTCGACTGCAGCCCCACTGATTTCGAAAAGTATACTTTGCATTATGGCCATGATGGGTGGTTATGGGGGTGGTTAGATAATTGACGTGTGAGGTCATATTGATTGACATTCTGTTGTTAACATAACCTGTTTACTGAGCATGCGATTACCCAGAATTCAGCCTGTTATAATTACATTCATAAACTTCTGGACATCTGTATGATATTATAATGCTGGTATGATTAGGCTAGGCGAAGGAAGGTCAGTACAAGTACTAACTGCGCATGCGCTCGTGACCGGACTAAATTAGTGGTTGTTTTTGCAGTTTTTCCTCCTATTCCAGGATGTAAAGGTAATTTTCTTTTTCTTTTCTTTTTTTTTTTTTTTTAGATGAGGCAACCCTTGTTTGACCTCACAGATTGCAAGGACCTTGTCAGCTTACAATTCCTTATTTTTTTATTTTTTACTCCTACAGCACCAGGTCTTCCTAGGTGATCTCCCATCCAAGTACTGACCAGGCCTGACCCTGCTTAGCTTCTGAGATCAGACAGGATCAGGCTTGTCCAGGGTGGCATGGACGTAGACTATAAAGGTAATTTTCAACTATTAAGTGGGTGTTTCAGGGAGGTCCTAAGGGGGTCTCTGGATTGGGCCTTCATTTCTCATTGCTCATGTCTACCTATCTGCCTAACAATAACGATTTCCCACAGGTTCACCCTTAGAAATTCACAACCTCTCAAATATCCTTTGAATTTTTACAATAAAGGAATAACTTTATAAATGCCATCTTGAATTTAAAATAGACAATGTTAACATCTAAAGAACTTTTAATATCAAAAATGTGTATACATTTTAATAATTTTCAAAAAATCAGGAATTCTACTTTCCCTTATAAAGCACACTTTTCTTAAAGATCTCTAAAAGAGACCTTTATTTGAACATTGTGCCCAGTTTAATCATATATTTCATGAAATAAAAAGCAGTCTAGATAACGTTTAACATGATTGGAGGGGTGGGAAAATTGTTTTTAGGCTAATAATCCAGAGAAATTGGCATTCTTCTGGAGAGAGAAATCAAATTGGGTCAATCAATAACTCTCTTTAAATATGAAAAAGCTATTTATGATATTCTCTTGCTCACCTGTTCTTCATCTTCCCAGCTGTAGGCTAAAGAAAGAAATGGGCTCTATTTGTTGTTAAGGTAGAATTCACACATAGAGAAAATGTTCAGTAAGATATATCAAATACTGATGTAGGTTACCAAGGACTGTTAAATTGTTGTGAATTCTTAATCCCAAAGGAAATCACTAAAATTTGATAGACAGCTCTGTGATTTGACTGATTTAGATAGTGGTGCTTGGTACTGAAACCCTAGAAGAGGTGAAAATTGTAGTATTTTTATGATTCAGTGACTTTAGTGAAGCAGACAGAGCATATTCATACTTTCTTCTTAAATTAAGCATAGAGACAGATAATTTTTTAAAAAAAATTTATTGATTATAAACTGTCATCCAACATCTATTTTTAAAAACTGTATTTTTTTTCCAATGAGCTCCTATACCATACTGCACAAACATTACTTGAAGTATTTAGCATGTTACATTGGGTTATATGTTTCTTTCTTTCTTTTCTTTTTTACTAGATAGTAATTTTTTTGATAATTGAGACCATACTGAAAATTATTTGCATTCCTAGAACTAGAACCTAGCACAATACTGGACATGATACCTACAATTAAGGTGTGGAAGATGAATGAGAGAGGAAGAAACCAAACAGGAAAAAAGAAATTCAGTCTCTGGCTCATGTCTCAGAAAGCCAATCCTATAATTTTGGCTTATAGTCTAATGGTGGCAGAAGTGTACTACCACCAGGGAATTCATTCATTCACATTCATTCAATCATCTTGCACACTATTAGGAGCTTTCTTTTCTTTTCTTTTTCCCCAGCGCCATGACCTTTGTAGTCTTGGCAGAGAAGATGATGACTATCGAAAAAGTATCTCACCCAATATGTATTTGTTGATTGAACAATAAAAATCTTAGCTAGGTTAAAGTGTATTGCTGCTAAAATGCAGCATTCTCTGACAAATTTTCTCTCATATCCTTGGTTTTAGTTTTAGGATATGTTTTTCTTTCTCTTGAGAGACCTAATTTCAAGTTAATCTAATGAATATATTCCAATTTAACTGAAAAATTTCTGCACTTTCAATATTTCTCTGCTCTAAAATTTACATAGATTTCCTATTGGTGAGACTCAAAAAAACCCCACTTCCTTTATTTTAAAAATAGCTATCATTCTTCATGGCCCCACAAGTATATATATATTTTTTATATTACATATATTATGTATATATTTTTATATTACTCTAAATTTAATTTAGTTCATCAAAGATGAGGAAACTGAATTACCAAACATTTAAAGAATTTTCACAATGTTATACAAGAAGTTATGAGAAGAACTAGGAATTTAAACCTAATTTGGAGTTCTCATCCTTTTGGGCTCTCCCATTAAGATGTATGTACTCATGTGGGATATTTTTCATTCATGTTTGCTGTGTCACAGAGTTAATTTTTGTTTTAATTCACAATATTGAGATGACCAAGCAGAGGACATATGTATTAGTTCTTGTCGTAATGTATTATAATTGTTCATTTACCTAATTGTATATTGAGTAAAAAAGATTGAGTTCTTCAAGTACAAGTTGCGCCTTCTTATCTTTGTATTCCCAGAATCTTGGGCACATCGTGATATGTAAAAAATACCTAAAAAAAAAAAAAAAAGTTAAATAATTGAATAAGATTTTCCTTACCAAAGCTTCTTTTTCCCCTTACTGAGCCCTCTACCCAAAAACTCAGAGAGTTTTTTTAAAGTGAGAGTATACCTACAGAAGATACTTTTGGTTACAACCTTACTTTCTTTTTAGATCTTCAGTTTTGTTTAGGTGTCAGGATGCTCTGTATTTCAGGAGAGTATGAGACAGAGAGAATTAGTCGAGGTAATTTGATGTCCTTGTCAGTGCTTGAGTAGGAGTGTGCACGTGATACAATGCAAAATAAGAGAAAGTCTGATAAGAGTTTACTGAAAGAGTTTTTCTTGCCTTTAAAAAGCAAAGCAAGAAAAGTATTTGTGTTCTGCTGTTGCATGTTTCAGTGTGAGGATTTGATGGTTGGAGCTGCTTCAACCATTTATTTCAAAGACAAAAACCAACATAATGAGAATGGCAGAGCAGAAAAGATGGAAGAACTTGACTACTTTGTAATTTTCTAATAGACTTTGAAATTTCCTAATCCTTGTATTGGGAGAGACGATCTAATCAGAACAATTACCTTATATGCCATTTGTTCATCTCAATTTTCTATGAATTTTTCTATATAATCAAACATGGGTAGCTGTGATAAAGAAGATTCCTCTCCCTAACTGGAAAAGAGCCAGGGATTTCTGTAGCAATTAGGAAAAAGTCAGAAGACCTCCACTTTAAGGAATTTCAGCTGTTCCATGCAGGTCTAAAACACATTTTGAAAAAACTACTCTCCCACCTATGCTAGGCCAGGATAGTAACACAGAATTGCTGGTTTGCTAGCAAAGCTTAACAACTGATTTCTCTAAAATAAAACAAAAAAGTATATATTTATGCATACATAAATCTTTTATAAGTTTAACAAATATAAAAGATGTGTAGCACACACTTTAGAAACAATAATAAAGTATACAATTATCTTTATTGTAAGTTTCATAAAGATATTGATTCTCACATAACGTTGTTTGGTTTTACCAAATTTGTATATCCATAGATAAGTTACAGTTGCAACTGATCAATGATTTTATTTTCAATATGAATAAAGGTTGATATTTTCATTTATATTTAAGAATAAGACAAAATAAAACTGCAAAGACATATGTTGCAGTTTCACTCAATGATATCACCAACTTCTTTGCTAAATTGGATAGTTTTCAAATACCGGAAGAATATTTCCTCAGAATTTTGTGCTATTCACAATGTAACAGGTATAGCCATGATATATTTTGTTTGCCCTATTAACATCTTCTCCATCACTTAAGTGTAAATAATAAATAAAACAATCAAGATTTGATTTGTAGTGTTCGCCAATTACTGTGGTGTAAATATTCATGCAATGGCTGACTTTAAGCTATCGATATGATGTCAAAGAACAGAAAATTGGAAAGAGATAAGCAGTGGCACACTATAATATATTTTTCCCATATAGAACTAAGAGGTAAATAATATCAAAAACAAAGGTAGTTGTAAGATATACTAAAATAATTAAGAAGTAATGAGGTTTAAGTATTTAATACATGTAAAATTTACTTAATAGTATATTTAAATAATTTATTTTTTTATTAATAAGTGTGTTTAACACTCAGTTTGCAAAATTCCTGAACATTTAATAATCAGTTTTCACAAGCTGGTATGGGCCAGCTCAAGTACAGTGCTGTGCCATATGCCTTCTCACAGAAATACATGATTCATTTTCCTGGTTCAATTCAGCTTGATTGAGTAACAAATTGTTTAGAACCTCCTGTTTTATATGTGTTTGTTTTTAGGTAAACAATTCTTTTGGCAGATTGTTTTTTCCACCTCGAGTTAATACCAGTATTGACCTGAAACAGTGTTTAAGGACCAAAATCTAATTATTTTAAGTTGCTCATGATCGGCATATCTCGAAATTTACCTAATATTTTGAATATTATGACTTCTATTATGAGTAACATATGAACTCCCCTTCAAGTTCAATGAAAACCTGATAATTGGGCATTTGAGGTTTAAAATATGGCAAATTAGTTTTGTACGATATTGGAATAAACATAAATCTTACTTAAATTATGCTATTGTAATCCTGTAAATTCATATAATTTTACAATATTTGTTTACAGATCAATTCATACTGATTAATATGTGAGAGTCCTTGCAGGGCATTTGGTTCTGTCCAAAACATCCATGGGGATATTTGGTCCACACCAAAATATCCTTGATCCCTGCCATTAGCAGCTAGGCTACCAAGATAAGAACAGTTGATATTTGCAATACAGCCACAACACAATTATTGTGCCAATCAATAAAACATGATCATAGTTTGCATGTATTAATACTGTAAATCAAAAATATAAATAAACATTATGGACTATTTGAACCCAGGGACAATTTACAAACATGAGCATTTTGAACAGAAATAAATATCCACTAATCATGAGGGTAATTGCTTTCTGTTTGGTTCAGATATATTTAATGCTTCAAAATTAATACAGCTTTGACTTTAGATTTATTTGAATCATGCAGGAAACAAAATTTGAGGCATGAAATTGATAGTAGCAGATTTACAATACTGTCTTGTAATTTGTCTTCTTTTTATCAGGGGGAAAGGGTCCGTCTGCCTGTGTGGGACTAAGTCCAATGAGATATGTACAGATTTGCATCAAAGAAAGTAAAGGTTGATTTTAGAGAGCTGCAAGTCCCAGAGACATGGGTGAGCTACCACTCAAAGACATGACACCCCAGGTATCTTGAGGGGTAAGATTATATAGGAGAAAAATCATTAGTCATGGAAACTAAAGAAGTTGAGGTAGTGGGTGCTACTGATTGTACAGGGTTAGGGTAATTGATCATGTCGAGTTCTGGAACCATCCATGGTGTGTTATCCTTTCTGGTCCCATGATGGATGACACTGTTCTGCCTCAATGGGTCTTTGGCTGAAACACACCTGAAGCCAAGATATTATCCAGTTTAACCAAAACTTTTTGTTCTCTTGATTGATAGATCTGAGACTTTATTCTTAAAAGATTTGACACTGGCTAGAACTTTATGTCCTAAGGCTTAATGATTAAGGGAGTAGGTATATAAAGTTGGAAGAATAAGGGCGGAAAAAGTAAGTGAGTCACAATGCTATTATACTAAGCAAAGTCTGCTTAAATTGAAGAAAAAACTATCTTAAAGAAACAAAATCTGTGTGTGGTTACATTCTTCCAATTTACGTTCAGATATAATATCTCATTATATTCTCATTCTGTGTAGATTTCCTGATATCTATAAAACATTCCTTCTTGGGGATGTTTTCTGAAAGTCTTAATTGTGTGCACCATTTCATTTGTTTTGTTTTCACATAAATCAATGGAAGGAAAAGAAATGGCAGAAATAATCTTTCTTTAAATTTCATATTAAATAAATGATGATTTATTTGGGGGCCTGAACAATTCACTAGTATAGAAGAAAGGATACATAAATTTGGCAGTAGATAAAAGAATACCGAATTCTGCTTCAAGCTCTTGAGAAACACATGAAAATTAAATAGAGTGTCATTGGAATTGATCCGTCTCTTATCTCAGTCTTGTCAGGAAACAGAGAAATAAATTTTTTTTTTTTTTTTTTTTTTTTTTGCACAGCTCGAGACTGGGAGTGAAACTTTGCCCACACTGGCTTGCCGATTTGAGTTTACAGATACATTACAGCTGAATACCTGAGCAACTACCTATATGGATTGTTAAATAGAAGAAAACATACTTTTGCCATACTCTTACAAATTCATTCCAATTGTTACAGACATAATACTGTTAATCTTGGACAATTTGATGCAAGTTTCTGAGCAATCCAAGAACAATCTTGTCTATTATATAATTATTCACATAATTGAGAAAAATGAGGCTATATGCTGACCTCTGTATTTAAATCCAACCTTTGTATCCAGTACTTAAATCCAATCAAGTATTTGCAAAGACTTGAGAAATTATTTTTAATTTAAATTTTATATATGTTTCACTACTTATTGTCTTATAAATATATATTATAGATCTTTTTCCTAAGAATTTTTCTGCTTCTACTATCTCTTTACTAAAATCATTATGAAATAGTTATGATATTTTCTTAGTAATAATTTATTAATGTCTCAATTTGAGAAACTTTTAAATATAAACTCTAAGATCCAAAAGTTCTAATTTCAAGTATTTCTACTAATTATTATAAGACTGAAGGGTAGTGCTTCATAGATATGATTTTTTAAAAAAAGTATATTAGTGATTTTAAAGCCCTCCCCCCCCCCCAAATAATTCTTATAGAATATGTCTTGATTGAAAGAATACACATTCTGGACCTATTTTCACTTGTCAAGCCTATGATATATGATGTGCACAAAATTTTTGATAATTTTCATGGCATTTAAAAAATTTTTGTTTGCCAATATTGATTATTTGCCACGTAACGAAACAGTAGAATCTGGTGCACTACAGAATCGTGTATACATCCAGCAGAAAGATGAAAGATGAATTTTAGGAATAAATTTTGGAAAGTTTTCTTTTCTTACTAATGCAAAATCAGCCAAAAGCAGATCTGATGGCTTAGAGAAACACTTTAAGATATTAGGTTGCAGAAACTGCCAAACTGCTTTTCTTCTTTTCCTCTCATTAAAAAGCCAGATTATATAATGACCAGATTTTATTTAACTCCTTGGTTTACAGACATTAATTAAATCTACTCAAGTGTACCACAGATTTCTAGAGAATATCTGCATTCAAATATGTACACATTACCTTTATACATAATTAAAACAGGTGTTAATCCAAACCTAAAGATGAAGATACCGTCCCTATAAAATAATTTTGCCTTTTATTTCAATCAGCTTGTGTTAGTACGACTCTTTGGGGTTACTTGGAAGAAATCCATTCTCAGTTTACCTAAACACTTTTTAAGCCCTGAAGTTACAGAGATTAATGGTAAGGATCAATCTTCATACAAGGAGGAACATGCTCTTCACTTTAAGTCAACTTCATGGGAATACCATTATACAGTCTGATTGGGATACAGAATAGGGACTTCTTTCAGGATCTAAATTGACACACTGAATTAATCCAAGGGCTGCTACTTAAGCTGTTATGCCCTATAGAGAGTATTGTAGCCTATGTGACCTCTTCCCCCAACACTTGGGGTTCTGCAAATCATTGCCCGGTATCATGGATAGTTCTAGTACAGATTATTATTCTGTCTCTTCAAAACAGCAGCTGTCAATTCTACTCTACAACACAGCCACAGTGATTAAAAGTATACCCATGGATTCTGTGATGGTTAATTTTATATGGCGATTTGACAGAGCTAAAGAATGTTCATGTAGCTGGTAAAACATTATTTTTGGATGTGTTGGTAGAGTGTTTCTGAAAGAGATTAGTATTTGAATCAGTTGAAAAAGTAAAGAAGATCTTCCCTCACCAATGTGGGCAGACATCTTTGATGCCTTTGAGGGGCTGGATGGAACAAAAAGGTAAAGAAAGCTCAAATTCTCTCTTGCTTTTAGCTGGAATATCTATCTTCTTTTTCTCTTGGGCATTCGAGCTCCTGGTTCTTGGGCCTTCAGACTATGGGACTTTTACCAGCATCCCTCTGGGCCTTTGGAATTGGACTGAATTGTACCACCAGTTTTCCTTTTTCTCCTGCTGGCAAACAGAAGATCATGGAACTTCTTGGCCTCTAAACTATCATCAACCGATTCTTGTACTAACTCTCCCCTCATGTCTCTGCATATCTTATTGGTTTTGTTTGTCTGGAGAACACTGACTAATAGAGTTTTAGACTGCCTGGTTTCACATTTTAAATATTTATTTATATTTTTGTAATTGCTATGTATTTATATAGTGATTACTATGTACCAGGCAATATTTTAGTTGCAATTGCCAATATTAGCTCATTTGGTCCTCATAATAACAGAGCGAGTATTCAAATCTAGGCAGTCTGTCTCAGAGCCCATGTCCTCAATCTATTCTCAGCTCTAAGATATTGGGCAGGTACCACAATTACTGTAAAATGCAAATAAAAATGGTATCTCTTTCTCTTTTTTTTTTTTTTTTTTGAATAATGAATGAGTTACTACCTTTTGAGCACTTAGAGCAGCCTCGTACTTAGTGATAAATGTCTTCATTCCTACTTCCAACAGTTTTACTCTTCTACCTTTCCTCTATTCCTGCATCAGAATGGTGACTTGACTCCTTTCTAGCCATTATCAACAATCTTCTATTCTTTTTTCTTTGTATAATTTTTTTTTTTTTGTCTTTTCTAAAACGTACTGTCTCTCTCTCTCTCTCTCTAAGTCATACATTCAAAATTCCTGAGAAAGAATCTCATTGATCTATTGATCAATATAAATCTATGTAAATTTGGTAGCTTTTGAGTCACCTACGCAGATTGCTAACTCTTTAGTCTGTTGTCTAGCATCGGCCAATGATCTGTGGTGAGGGTGGCAGAGTCGTGACAAACTTTATGAAAAATGCATAATATATTCTACTGTTCTTAAGTATGAAGATATGTTGTGTGCTACATTTTTTAACTTTGCCAAACTTACACTCCTTTCATTAAAAATAAGCTTTATTCATTAATTTAACTAATTGTATAGCTTGCTTGTGATCTGGCCAAAACATGCTCAGCCAAGTAACACTCTGATCTACCTTAACATGTAATATTCATTGTTACAAATTACTTTGGCCTATTTAAAGAAACCAGATTAGTATTATTTTAAATTAGATTCTTTCTTTCTTTCTTTTCTTTCTTTCTTTCTTTCTTTCTTTCTTTCTTTCTTTCTTTCTTTCTTTTTTTCTTTCTTCCTTCCTTCCTTCCTTCCTTCCTTCCTTCCTTTTCCTTCCTTTCTTTTTTTTGAATTGAGTAATTTTATTTATTATTTGTATTAACAGGATATATGGAAGGTAACTTTTTCATACTATCAAATATTATTTACTATTTTATGCATTGGTTTTGTTACCTAAAATAATGTATAAATTTACAAGTAGAGCAGTCATCTCTGAGGCAAAACTATGATTTAGAATTGGAAGTGGGTGATAAAATGGTAGAATGAATGATTCTGAGGCTTGTATTTGGATATTTTGATTTGACTTGGAGAAAGGAAACTGGAAAAGATGAGCTCCTGAAGACAGAGAAGGAGGAAGATTTGGTTTTTGTGGCACAACTCTGAGGCCTGGGTATGAGACTTATTAAAACAGAGCTGACAGGGAGAAGCTAAAGATTCTAATTTTTATAAGAGATTCTCTGAGGCAGGTACACAAACTGTATGGCCTTAGTAGAGCAATGATGAAAGATGACACAAAGCTTTTAAAAATTGGGCATTCTCCCCAGATTTGTAGACTGTGGGATAGTCTTGGCCTAGTATAGATGAACATGTACTCAGTTCCATTTTTCTCACCTCTTTCTTTGGAACCCTTGAGAAGAAATGGGAGACTTGAATAGATATCAGAGTTGTTCCAGAATAGATGGAAGGAGCTTATGGGAGTCATTATCCTCAAGGAGTAGACATTAATAAGATATTTATATAGTATATTCAAGGTGCTCAAACATATGTCTGGAATGAATGAAAAACTGAGTCAAAAATAGAGTGTCAATGAACACATTTGAGATAGCCCTAAGGATGATGAGTGTGCTAACATAAGAATGAGACTAGAGATGTAAGACTAGACAGGTAGTAGAAATGTATAATTGGGATTTGAGTTACTATTTTTTGTGTCATTTTGAATTCAAGGAGTGGTTAGCCATGAGAAAATAGTACTTGCTTATTGATTTAAAATAGGATATTTCTCAATCCACTGAAAAAATGGGTATTTATGTAGAAATATAAGCTTAGAGACGGCATAAATATAAACAGTTAAATTAATTCTGAGGCTGGAGAATATGTGAGGCAATTATGTATTTTTACCTATACTATATATCCCTGTCTAATTTTCTTCCCTAATTATTAGATGGATTTAAAAATCATATAATCAATTTTAAAGCTTCATATCAATAATGTTTGTTTATAAAACAGCTAGAATAAAATTTTGCATATTTAATATTTATTAAATATATAAATATCTCATTAAAAAGTTTAAATATAAGCTTTTTATATTATAAAGATTATGATCTCAACTCTGGTTTGTACATATGGACATTGATCCCTTGTGGTATAGGAAAAAAAAAAAAGACAATATTTGATGAGTACCTCTATTTCTGGTATACCTCAAGCTTCACTCTCCTTTTTTCATTTAATCAGTTAAGTGGTACAAGACTTACCCTCATTCTCCCTGTAACAATGACTCTTAGGGTTTTAAGTTAATGTAAATTAAAGCAGAGTCCAGCTGGGTGGAGGAAACTTATGATAATGTTAATGATGATATTGATGATGATGATGATGACAACGACGATGATAATGACGATGATAATAATTTGGCCACATTTTCTATAGAAGTTAAGTAAAGTCTCATTTAATAAATTACCATGATTTTTTCAGTCTCCTCTCAATTTTTCCTCCTCCCATAGTAACCACTAGATTTAAAAGAAAGGGTGAGGATAGAGTAGAAGGAAATGTCTCAGGAATTTGTTGTTTCAAGCTTTACCTTGTATTTCAATAAGTTTCAGATCCTTTCTTTACCAATGGTTTTATTGTTTTATTTTCAAAGCATAATATCACATCTATGCCATACCTCTGTAATACAAGACATATAGGGAAGAACATTCTCAACCTCTTCCAAAAAGACCTGATTGGCTTATTCCTTCAATATGTAGGCAAGTCAGATCATAGCTTGGAGATAAAGTATCGGTAGAGGGGGCTTTAAAAAAATTACACTATCCTATTCACATCTCAGATCAATTAAAATCAGAATCTCTGGAGGTAGGACCTAAGCATTAGCAGTTTTAAAAGTCCCTGTGATTCCAAAGTGCAGCAAATGAGAGGCCCACTCAACTATGGAAACATGCTGGCCTGAGTAGTCCTTGAAGGTTCCACTTTGCTTCTTGGTTTATCTATTGTTTTATAGCCAACCAACTCTGCTTCTGACTCAGGCTGACTATTTAAATATGTTAATAAAACTTCCTGACTTGGAAGCTATTTAGAATTCTTAAGATCACTTTATAGATTCCTTTCCTCATATATTGAGTTGATTTATAGACTTATTCTAAGAAGAATACCTTGTTTTCTTTGGAGATTGTTGTTGAGTAGGTAGTGGGTGATGTGTTTATGTCATTAATTTGTAGAAAAATGTAGAAAGATAATCATAACTAAAGTATAATGCCACAGGCATTATTTCCAAGTAACTAATGTTAAAATGATATCTAGAACTTATTAGGCTCTTACTAAATTTTAATTTCTTTACTTTCTAGCAGTAGAATTGGCTGAATATATTTTAGGAAGGAAGAAAATTGCCTTACATTTGTCTAATAGAACTCTTTACAATACTATAAATGTACTTGACATTTGTAGTTTCATAAACTAGGAGGATTTTCTAGAACTTTCAAAAATCAACTGGTTTGTGTCAACAGGGCATAATATTAGGATTTGATTATTTCTCATCTCTTTACCACACCATTTTTACCAAACATAGAACTATGGAAATAGCTCTGCTACTTGAATGAGTGGCTATGTAGGTATTATTTCTCTTCACAGAAACAAAAAACAAAAAACAAAACTGATCTGTTTTCTCACTAATGAAGGCTCCATACCCTTTCTTTGTTCTTATAGCTTTTAGGATTTAGTTTTCTTTTAATTCTTTTAGATAACATAGTCTAATAAATAATTTATTAAAAAATTGGGGAATTAGGTGGAAAAGGATACAATATTGTATTATTTGAAAATTCTTTGAAATTTATGGGAACTCCCCCACACAGTTATACAATTTGAAAGTTATTTAAACTTTTATTCAATTTCCAAATCTTTCTACACAGGGGGCATTTTAATTTTCTATTTAGTAGACTTTACAGCTTATCTTCAAACAAAGTTGGCTTTGAAGCACTTAATGCCCTGCTTCAGAAGTATCCTTTTATATGTGTTGACTTTGATGTTTAATTATTACAAAGCAAATCATAATACAATTAAATTGTGTTGATGTTTTTTGAATTGTTTATGTTACTTTCATTGAAGTTCATTTGAGTTCAAATATCATATGTCAATATTTAATTATAATATATGCTTTTGATGACACTGTTACAGAAGGTATGTTTTTGATTTAATTGCAAAAAGTTCAGGGTGTTCTTTAGTGCCTTTTAAAATTCTTAATTTGAATAGTTCAAATATATGAGAAATTTAAGAGTTATACCATGTAGGATAATTTTAAAGTTGCAAGTTATCAGACAATTCATTTAAACCTACATTAAATAGTATTTCATTTAAATGAAAAATTCAGATCTATGCTAGCTTCAAGCAAAATTTCTTTTGGTCAGTTTGTCTTTCTTGATTCAAATTCATTGTACCATTGTCTCTGTGGCTCCAACATGGCTGTCAGCTGCTCTTGGGGCTGCATGATTTCTTAAGCATGTTCTTCACCTCTCTGTGCAATGACTTAAAATTCACTCTGAATGTCCAGGTTAGGTCGCATGTCTAATCTAAGTCAATCACATTCATCTAGATAGGAAATACACTGAGCATGTAAGAGAATGAAATGCTTAGCTTCTCTGACTCTATTTTGTTCAAGCCTGCTTTGTTCTCATGACCTTCAGGTTAATAGCTTCTACTTAGTCTCATACATGGGCATGCAAATCATTAGAGAAATTCTCTTGCAGCTTGAGTTTTACAAAAACAGCTTCTTACCAGAAAGAGCCTGATACAAAATACAATGTACAAAAACAATGATTGTTTATCAAAGATTTGCAGGAACCTCATGACTGGATTCACATTAACTAGAGTCAACAGACTAAGAACAAAGAATTTTCACAATCTTCCATGGATCCTTGCTGGTGCCCAGATGATTATGGCCTTCAGTCACATCTTGCCCCTCCCATTTCCCCCTTCCCTTGACATAAAAGAAACTTGAGTTCTGTACTTTCTTAAGATGGTTCCTTAGGACACTATTCCACAATCTTCTTGGCTTGCTGGCTTTTTGAATAAAGTCGATTTCCTTGCCCTAACACTTTGTCACTAGACTTATTGGCTGTCGTGTGGCCAGGTGTACAAGCTTAGACTCAGTTATAATCAGTTTTGACAAAGTCATGAGCTGTATCTCTCTGTTCCAATGATGGAATTGTCAGGGAAGAAAAATCATCTTCTACCCTTCAAATTCTTCTGGCTGAAATAATAATCAAATTCACACAAAACAAGTTAGCAGGAGAAACACAAATTAAAGTTTAATAACATGAACACTTCCTGTGTACATGGGAGAGATCTAGAAACACTGAGTAACTTGCCAAAATGGTAGAAGCCATCACCTCAAATACTATTTCCAGTTAAAGGAGAAAGGTGATGTTGGGGGCGGAGAGCATAGAAAACAAGAGTAAGACTGTTATGCAAATTTAAGCCCAAAGCTTTCTCCATTAGCAGTAAAGGCAGACTCGGTTCAGTGAGAGAAATACAGCTACAGATGGAGATTTCCCTTACAAATGTAAATGTCCTTTTACAAAGGATAACCACTTGGTTTTCAGACTATCTCCCATGTCTGCCATTGCTTAAAATTTATCAGCCTAAAATAATCAGTATCCAAAAGTGGCATATTTTAAGGTTGCAGCCTGTACTCTTTCTCAGAATCAGCTTCCATGGAATCTTATTGCACCCTGTATAATTATACACCCTATGGCTGTATAATTAAATATCTTAAAAATCGGCTTGAAACAACATTTACGATTCCACAGTTTCTATAGGTCAGGAATATGGGTGTGTCCTAGCTGAGTCTTCTGTTTCAGGGCCTCTCACAAGCTGCAATCAAGGTGTTAGTTGGTGTCATAATCACCTCAAAGTTCAAATGGGAAAACATCTGATTCCAAGCTCACCTTCATTGTTATTGGCAGAAGTCAGTTCCTTAAGAATTATTGGATTGAAGGACTTGGATCTTTGCTAGCTAATAGCTGAAGGCCTCTTTTGGTGCCTCATCATATGAGCCTCTGCAACATGGCAGCTTGTTTCCTTAAAGCTGCAAGTCAAAAAGATAATATGGCAAAATGCCAGCAACATGGAGGTCATATTTTTACAATCTAAACACAGAAGTGTCACTACATCAATTTTGTCATATTCTGTATATTAGAAGAAAGTCAATAGGTCCAGCACATATGAAAAGGGACCAGGTTACACAGGACATGAATATCAAGAGGCAGGGATAGTTGGGATCATATCAGAAGCTGCCTACCATACTTCCTAAATTCACTTTGCCAGCCTAGATTTTCACCCTTTTACATATGATTGACAAATAATTTTGAAGTTATGTCTACTCATAGACTTGGTTTATGCTTACTTGGGTCAAAATATTAGCTTTGTGATCCTATTTACAGGAAAAATATTACTTTCCTTTCTATCAGGCATTGCATAGATTAAACAGAGATCAACTGCAGTAAAAAAAAGCAGTAATCAAATTACTGAGGGCAGTAGGCTTAGAAAGTGGTTTTTATTTAATTCAGTAGTTATAAGTTTTAAATTATAACTATAGGTGCTTAAAAGGCCTTTGAAATGATTGCAGGCAAATATCCTAAAACTTAGACATGTTTTTTAAATCAATGTAGGGCATCCAAATTACAGCAAAATAAATGATTGGTCTATGAAAAACTTTGACATCTATCAGTTATGTCTGAGCTCATGCCAATTCCAGCAATATAGATAAGAAAATATTTCTTCTTTGGTGTCTACTTTCTTACCAATAGTTGAAGTTTAAAGTCATTGTATCCATTACAGAAGTGAAAATACTTGAATCCTATAAACTTCCCAATACGTATCAAAGGAAATATTTTAATGGTTTCATACATGCAGATAATAACTAAATCTATAATGTCAATCATAGTTGCCTGATTCCACATTCTCTGACTTTTTTTCTGGGACTGATTTTAAATGATGATATTGAGATATGTGAACTACTCAAATTAAAAAAAACAAAACAACTTAGTACATGGGAGAGTTCAGGCCCACTCTGTTGGAAGCTTAGAAATGGCCCCTTAGTGATATGGCTGCATGAATGAAGCTGTTGACCTGAAAACTGTCAGCTCTAATGCTAGCTTTAGCTCTGATTTCTACTGTAACTTGGGTAAACCATACAGCCTCTATGCATGTGTGTGTGTAGATAGATAGATAGATAGATAGATAGATAGATAGATAGATAGATAGATATCGATATCTATGTCTATATCTATATATATTTTTAATTTATAAATGTAAGATTTTAAAGCATCCATCTTCTCATCATGGCTTATGAAAGTCTTCTGAATCAAATATGAGTGTTCGAAATTAGTTATTATCCTATTTCCTTTAATGTGTCACTGAGATTTGTGTGTTTCTTTATTTTTATTAAGTTTATTGTGGTAACATTGATTAATGCAATTATATAATTTTCAGATATACATTTTTGACATCTATATATTCTATTGTATGATTACCACCCAAAGTCCAGTGTCCTTCTGTTACCATATACTTGATCCCCTTTTACCACTTGGCACTGAAATTTAAAAGGATTTTTTCCTCCATTTATTTCTATACCTGAATCTGATACAGTTAAATTAAAATTTTATACAGATGAAAATTTTCAACATTTTACTTGCTTGTTACTTTCAGCAATATTTACTAAACATTAATTATTTGTCAGTGTTTTTCAAATATCTTATATTGGCTTTATAGGCTAGTGAAGAAGAAAAAATGCATAAAAATAAAGTCAATTCAAAGTAGTGAGTTTTAGTTTTATGAGAAGGTTAGACATAAGGAGCCATAGGAGAGAGATTTTTCATGACTACGGTGATGAAGGGAGGCTTCCAAATGGAAGCCACGTTTGATGGTGACTTGAAAGATAGATAGGAGATTATGGGTCAGAATTTCAGAGGAAAAACAGGAACAAAATATGAATGGCAGAAATGTATAAGCAGTGTACACAGCCAAACAGTTCCATTTGACTTGACTTGGACAGAAGGTGCATACAATAAAGTGCTAAAGTTTGAAGTTACTAAGTGGGTTTGGAGTCAGGCTCTGGAGAGCCTTGAAGTCCAGACAGGGATTTTTATGTTATTTTTTTTTGTTAGTTGAGGGGGATTAGGGGTACTGAGTGACAAGCTTGAAAGGGGGAGGCAGAGTTAAGAGGCTGGTTAGTAGTTCAGAAGTGGCTGCTACACAAAGTATGGTTTTCCTTAAAAGCAACTGCTTAGTTAAAAAAAAAAAAATAGAATGCCTAGTCCTGAAAATAACTTCCAGCCTTAAATAGCTGACAACACTTGAAACTATTCTTTTATTAAATTTGTGTCTAGTAGGTCATTTTCAGCTTTCAAACTAGATTTTTTTCTTTTTGAGAAAACTCAATTTTCTGAAAGAAAATTTTTTGGTTGTTTCCTATGTCTTCCTTGTTCCTGCCACACTTTGTTGTTGTTGTTGTTGCTCAAATAAGAGCTCTTGTTCTTTCAGCCAAAGATTTTCTTTTTTCTTTTTTTCCCATTAGTCAATGAATTCATAATCTGTTTGCAACATAATGTCTATTTCCATGGAAATGGAAGTAATAGAGCATATTTAGCTCTATGGACTTGGTCTAGCTAAAAATATTTGTAAGAGCTTGAAATGAATATGAGACTGTATAAGGCCATGGGTATTGGCTTTGCTTTGGTGTTGATGTATTCATTAAAAATGTCAGCTTTCTCTGAAAGTCAGAAAGCAATTAAAATGACACAGAAGGGGATAACCTTGCAGAGGTGGCTTCTCTATCATGTGAACTATGTTGATTAGTTTGTTACAAAGGGTGCTTAGGAGATTTTGTGTGTTACTAACCATAACCAAATGAAAATATCCTTCAAGGTCTCTGTTTCGGAAGCATGACTTTAACTGCAGTTAAAAAAGAAGCAAGCATACTAGCATGGTAAAGCTATAGCATTCCTTTAAAAACCGTTGCTTTTAAGTTCTTGTTTAAGCAAATGTAACATTTATAGAGAGACGTGGTTCCTTGTAGACCAAGAATAACATTCTTTAACATGTAGGCTAGTTTGGAGGTAAAACTAGGCCCTCAGAACTAATTTTTGGTACTATAAGGTATTTACATAGTATACAAATTTTAGACAATAGGATTTTGATACTTTGTATTTGTAATTTATATACTTGTTCTTAATATCTTTGGGAATTCTTAATTTTTTTTTCTAGCATTATGAGTATAATTAACATAACATTGTATAGCTTAAGGTGAGGTATAATTGACAGTAATATTATGTAAGTTTAAATATATTCGATACACATTTATTGAGAAATGATTTCCACTGTGGAGGTAGTTAACACCACCATCAGCTCATGTAATTAACTTTTTTTTTCTTGGTGAGAATATTAAAGATCTACTGTCTTAGATTTTCAAGTATACAATACAGTATATTAAATATAGTCACCATGCTATACATTAGAGACCCAAAACATTTATCTTATGACTGGAAATTTGTGCTCTTTGACTTCCATCTCCTCATTTTCCCCAGCTTTCTGCTCCTGGCTACCTTCAGTCGACTCTCCATTTCTATGAGTTTGGCTTTTTGGATTTCACATATAGGTGATGTAAAGAATTTGTTTGTCTCTGTCTGACTTATTTAACTTAGCATCATCTCCCAAGGTCCATTCATATTGTCTCAAATGCAGGATTTATTTTTTCTCATGGCTGAATAATTTTAATATCTGTGTGGTGTGTGTGTGTTATAATATATATCTTCTTTATCTACTCATTTGTAGAGAACACTTAGGTTGTTTCCATGTCTTGGCTATTGTGAATAATGCTACAGTGAGCATGAGCATGGGTGGGCAACAATCTCTTCAAGATCCTGATTTCAATTCTTTTGGATACTCAGAAGTGTAATTATGTGATTATATGGTAGTGTTAGTTTTAATTTTTCAGAAACTCCCGTACTGTTTGCCATAGTGGCTGCACACCAATTTATGTCCACCACAGTGCACAGGTGTTCTCTTTCTCCATGTCTTCATTAAAACTTTCTATTATCTTTTTGATAATAGTCATCTTAACAGATACAAAGTGATGTCGCATAGTGGTTTTGATTTGTATTTCCTTCATGATTAGTAATGTTGAGCATCTTTCCATGTACCTGTTGGCCATTTGTATGTCTTCTTTGGAAATATGCCTATTTAGTTCTTTGCCTATTTTTTTTTGTAGTTACTTTACTTCTTTTATTGTGTAATTATTATAGGAGTAGCAGCTAATGCTCATCTGTTTTCCAGAAGTAATTCTTATATGTGACTCACTAATAATTTACAATTCAGTTCCATGTAACTGTCCAATGAATATCACTACTCTTAGAATCATTGATTAAGTATGCCGTAAATCATGAGATGAGTCAATTAGGAAAATCTAGCTGTATTCTTAAAAATATTTAACAGGTAAAATCACTTCACTCAAATGCGAGTAAAAGTTAAGTCTTAATTGAGGACTAATATATGACTATTAAAGAGCCTGCACCAGGATAACAACACCTTTCTAAGAAATGGCTTCAGTTAATTAGAAGAATTTTTCCTAATATGTAACTATCAATTTTGAGGGGTCATTTTTCTTTTCTAATGAAATTACTTCAATCCTAGGAGGAAGCTCATAGGGTTTGGATTACTTGTGTAGTTTCTTATCTTTTCTCTTAATTTCTCTGAAGTGACTTTTTTCCCTCTAACTTCTTATCTTTATGTTGTTTGGTCTCACATATTGCATCTTCTTTCTGTTGGATCTTTAGCTCTTCCCACTAATGACAGTCAATGATTCTTGCCAATTCTTCATCTTCCTTGGTAAAGAAATATGGATACGGAAACATGAGGAGTTCTGATATAGAAAGATGTTCTCAGTCTTGAAGTGGCCTCTTCTGTGTGTCTCTAATTGTAGTTTAGTTGTAATTTTGATGTGGTCATGACAAGAGGTAAGCAAAGTGTTTACCTACTCTGCCATCTTGACCGGAATCCCTCGGCCCATTCTTTAAATTGGGTTTGTTTATTTGCTTTTGGATTGCAAGAGTTATTTATATAATTTGATATTAACCTCTTATCAAATATCTAGCTTGCAAATATTTTCTTCTATTTTATAGGTCGCATATCATTTTGTTGATCATTTATTTTGCTGTCTAAAAGCCTTTTAATTTGTTGTAGTCCCACGTATTACTTTTTGATTTTTGTTGTTTATTCTTTTGGTGTCATATCCAAAAAATTCTTGTCAAGATCAATGTCAAGAAGTTTTCTCTCATGTTTACTTCTAGAAATTTCAGGTTTTATATTTGTTTTTAATAATTAATCTTTGTATACAGTGTAAGATAGAGATCCAATTTCATTCTTCTGCATGTTTATCTGTCCCAACACCATTTATTAAAGATACTGTCCTTTTTCCATTGAGTACTCTTGGCTTCTTTTTCAAATATAAATAGACCATATATGAGAAAATTTCTTTCTCAGTCATTAATTTTGTTACAGTTGTCTGTGTGTCTAGTTTTATGCCAGTATATACTGTTTTGATTGCTTTATAATATAGTTTGAAATTAGGAAGTGTGATGTCTTCAACTTTTTTCTTCTCTGATTTAGGTATTTAGGATCTTTTGTAGTTTTATACAAATTTTAGAATTGTTTTTTTCTATTGAAAAAAAAATGACCTTGGCATTTTGGCAGGAATTGCTTTGAATTAATAGATGGTTTGGATAGTATAGATATTTTACAATATTAATTTTTCTGGTGCATGAAATTGGGATATCATTCTATATATTTGTATCTTTTATTTCTTCCACCAAAATCTTACAGTTTTCAGGTTACAGATTTTTCACCTCATTTATTAAATGTATTCCTAAGTATTTTTATTGTTTTGATGTTATTGTGAATTGACTGTTTTCTTTAGCTTTTTTTTTTTTTTTTAATATTTCCTTGTTAGCTCATAGAAATACAACTGATTTCTATATGTTGATTTTGTATCCTGCAGCTTCACTGAATTCATTGATTAGTTCTAAGGGTTTTTTGGTGGAGTCTTTAGGATTTTCTATGTATAAGACAATATCATCTGTAAACAGACAAGTTTGCTTTTTCCTTTTTGTTCAATTTGGATGCATTTATTTATTTTTCTTGCCTTATTGCTCTGGCTAGGATATCCAGTCCTATGTTAAATAATCGTAATAAGCATGGTCATTCTTGTCTTATTTATGACCTTAGAGGGAAAATTTTCAACATTTCATCATTTAGTACAACCTTAGCTGTGGGCTTGTAAGGTACATCCTTTTAATACTTAATTTGTTGAGAGTTATTATCACGAAAGGATGTTATATTTTCTCAAATAGTTTTTCTGCATCTTGATTTACCTTTGATTCTTCTTTAACCTATTGGTTGTTTGAGAGTTTTCTGTTTGAATCACACATATTTGTGATTTTTTATTTTTTTTCTCTTGTTATTTTTTCTAGTTTCATACCATTGCATTCAGTAAATGTAGTTGGTATGATTTTAATCTTCTTAAATTTGCTAAGAATTATTTTGTGACATATCACATAATTTATACTGGAAAATGTTCCATGTGCTCTTAGAAGAATGTGTATTCTGCTGCTGTTAGATGGAATATCTGTATATGTCTGTTAGGTTCATTGATATAAGTATAGTTTAAATCTAATGTTTCTTTATTGATTTTCCACCTGGATGACTTAGTAATTGTTGAAGGTGGGGTATGTGTGTCCTTTACTATTATTGTATTGTTTTTTTTCTCCCTTCAAATATGTTAGTGTTTGTTTAATATATTTAGGTTCTCTGATGTTTAGTGCATATATACTTGTTGTAGTCTCTAGGTGAATGACCCCTTTATCATTAAATAATGACCTTTTACCGGTCTCTTGTTACAGTTATTAGCTTAAAGTATAGCTCGCTCTTCTTCCTTTTGGTTTCCACTTGCATGAAAGATGTTTTTCATCTCTTCAGTTTGAGCCTATGTGTATTTAAAACTGAAGTGAATCTCTCAGAGGCTGCATATAGTTGATTCCTTTTAGAACATTTGAATCTACCATTCCTTTTATGCCTCTTGATGGGAGTATTTAATCTATTTACATTTAGAGTATCTTAATAGGGATTAATTTACTAATGCCATCTCATTAATTGTTTCTGGCTGTTTTGTACTTCCTTTTTTCCTTTCTTCCTCTCTTGCTGCCTTCCTTTGTGAACTGATGATATTCCATAGTGATATGCTTTGCTTCCCTTCTCTTATCTTTTGTGTATCTATTGTAGGTTTTTGCCTTATGGTTGCATAATGCTTACATAGGACATATTACCGTTGTAAGTCTATTTTACACTGTTAATAATATAACTTTGATTGCATATGCAAGTCAACCCTTTTTCTATCCCCACTTTTATGTTTTCTATGTCACAATTTACTTCTTTTTCTATTGTGTATTTATTAAATTATTGCAGCTATAGTTATTTTAAAGGACTTCCAACCTTATAAAGAATTTTTGTCCTTTAGCCTTTCTACTAGAGTTATGTGTTTAATACACCACTATTTTATAGTATGAGTATTCTGAATTTCACTATATATTTACTTTTACCTTTTTGTCATATGTTTTTATGTTACTCATTAGTATTCTTTAATTTTAGCTTGAAAAACTTCTGTAGATATTTCTTACAAAGCAGGTTTAATGGTGAACCCCATTAGCTTTTCTTTTCTGAATCAGTAGGATCTGTGTCCCTTTAATGCCCTCCAATATTCCTAACTATCACTCTCCTATCCTCTTCCTGTCCCCCAATTATACAACTCACGACTCAGTACTCTGGATGAGGCAAGAGGGAAATGGGTCTCTTTGTCAGTGTGCTGCACAGCTGGGGAATGCAGTTAGCCACACATACTTTCACTTTCCCCTGAAAGAGAAATCATTGGCTGAGAAGTTCTCTCTTGCTGCTGAGCAGTACCACTTTGAAAGAGGAATGATGCAGGTGAAGTTAACCTGTTTCTCTTGCTCTCTCTGATGTGACCTAATTTTTGATTGTTTTTTTCCAACAGTGTTCTGGAACTCCTCTGCTGGAAAGCTATACTTCCGCAAAGGCTCTATAGTTTGGGAATCAGCTCTTTGGAGAAACTGTATTTTAGTTTAATCCAAAGGGCTGATTTTCTAGTACTTTCTTAAATAAATCAAAATGCTTTCATGCCTCTTGCCTCTCCAGATTTATCTCCTACTATGCTTTGTCATTTCTGAGATACAACAGAATCATTTACTACCTCCTACAGCTCTACTCTTATCTTTCTTGCTATTCTGTTAGATACTGTTAAGCAGTTCTTGCTATTCCCTGGATTTATCTTAAATACTGTCTTCTTTATGAATGATTTTCTTATTCAGTCAAAATTTATCTCTCTTCTTTAAAACCTTATTATCACATTATGGATTATAGTATTTAACATATGTTATACTATAATTGTTTTTGGAATCCTTTTAGTTTTTAATTTTTATTTACTAAGCTAACATATATGCTCTTTCTTAAAAATTCGAATAACACAATAATAAAAGCTGTAAATCTACCTTGAGTATTCATCTCGTCTCTATTTCCACTCCACAGTGTAATATTGTTAAAACTTTGTTGTTTATCTTTAGGTTCCATATTTGTTAGTCATAAGGTTGCTATGAGGATTAATTGAGATAATCAATAAAAAACATAACAGTACCTGGCATAAAGTGATTGCTAAATGTTTTGTTATTATAATGATTACTATTAGTTTTATAAATTATTTTGCTTATGTTATTGGTTACATCTTTTCAGATCATTCTCTATGTATTTATAAATCTTTTTTATCTCATGAACATCTTTACGTGTATGTACACAGTATTTCTTTTTGAAAAATGTAAAAATATGAACAGCTGTACATCATAAACAAATTCCCATGTCAAATTTGGAGGTGTACAGTTTTAATTATTTGCTGTAAAAAATTTTGCATTGAATTTACTTTTATATTTTTCTTTGTGTTTAAATATTTCTGAAGGATAGGTTCCTAGTTATGAAATTGTTATGTCAAAACTTGTAAATATTTTAAATTTTAATAGGTACTGTGAAAAATTCCCCTATTGGAGCCTATTTCTCCATACCTCCATTAGACTTGGATAATTTATTTTTATTATTTTTGACCACTGGATGGAAAAATGATATCCCATTATTGTTTCAATTTATAATTCTCTATTCACTGATAATTCTGCCTTTAAATATATATATATATATATATATATATATTTTCTATATTTCTTTTTCTTTTAATTGTCTCTGTTTAATTTGCCAAATTTTAAATAGTATTGCTGTTCCTTACTTACATCTGGAGTATTCTCTCATGTTATCTATTACAGATATGCATTAGCACCATCTTGTTAAGTTTCATAAGAAAATTGGCTTAGGATTTTGATTATAAATAGGCAAACTTACTAAATATAATTGAAAGCAATTAACTTTTTTATAATATTGAGTTAGATTATCCACTAAGAGATTCAGGGATTCTCTCTATTACTCATCTGTTTCTATCTCAACACTTAACACAGTGCCATGAATATTGTTGGTATTCTTGTTTGTTTGAATTATATTAAATGATATATATCCTGGCTCCTGTGTGGTGCGTGCGTGTGTGTGTGTGTGTGTGTGTGTGTGTATTTCTAATTTGGAAAATTCAGTTATTGAACTCCTTTTGTGGGAAAGGAAAAAGGATGAGAGAATATTAAATTGAAATGTTGAAGTCAGTGCTTCTTTAGGGTTCACATATTTCACTCAAAAATAGGTTTGGGGAAAGAGATAAATTGAAAAGTATGAGTGTAAGAAAACATTATTGGCATAAACACTTTAGCTGTGGCATTATTTTAAATAAAAATATCCTGTTCTTTGGCTTCTACCTTATTTTTATAATAGTGAGAACCAGTGACTCAATGTACTTGAGTACTACAAAAATGTAATTGTTCAGAAATCCCATTTCTCTTTTCTATTATATATGTGTGTAACAAACTTATAATTAAATAGAATAAAAGTGATAAAGCTCTGAATATAAAATTATTTTAACTAAATGTGTCCTATTAGGAAAGCACGAATATTATTTTAGTGACATATATACACTTTGAAGTCTCCTCTCTTTGAGTTTTGTTGACTACTTGGGGAAGCAATTAGAATGGTAATAATTAGCTGTTTTGCATCTTTCTTTGTAGAAGGTGAGAGATCTTATCTCAAGATATGGCATAAATAACTTTGAATTGACAACAGGAAGGATTTCCTACCACTGAAAGGATAACTCTCATAAGGGGGTTTGTGAGTATTTCTGCTTTTTTCAACAAAGCTTGCAAATATACTATTTGAGGGCATGAGCTTTCCCTGAATAATTGTTATCGGGACCCCCCATAAAAGCAATTAAAATTAGAGTAGAAGGAGAAATTCTTTTCATATATACCTTTCAATTTGGGTAATTTGGTAATTGGCTCTTCTTTTTTGAGAGTCACCACTTTTAATAAAAGCTTGGAATAGTTACAGGATGGGAAAATTCACAAAATACATTAATAAGCTGCATCATACTAACCTAGAGTCTGGAATGATTTTAAATATTTCCTTTGATATGATTCCCAAATTCTATATAAAAGTAAAGTAACAATGCAGAAATAAAAAACATGGTATGGGGTTTCTAGAACTTTATAACTAGACAGACTTTGAAACTGAGTGAAATGAGTAAAAGATCAAAGCTTTAATGACTTCAGTCTTTCTCTTAATTTTTTTTCTTTCAGAAATGTTGGTGTTCAGGGAAACTAGAACAATCTACACTTCGAAACAAAGTTGTATTTAGGCAAGTATATAGTATTGGACATCTTATAGTGATGATTCATAGGTACTATGAGATAGAATTTCATTTCTTTTCATTTTAATTTTTATTAAATTTTTCAAAGTAGTTTAGAAACAGCTAAGTCTGTCCTGGAAAAAAACAAATAAGAAAACTGAAATGTAGCAATTCTGAATATAATAATAGTAAAATATAACTAAATAAAAGGGTATAAAAGAATATTCTTCAGCTGAAAATGCTAAATATTCCAGAAAGCACAGCAACATGTTATGATAGAACAAAATTTATCAAATATCTTTCTTTCCTTGGGTATACATTTTTTTTTTTCATTTTTACATAGCAGAATGTGTATCTAGAAGCAGTTCTGGCAAATGAGTAATCCCAGGGAAAGAGAAATAAAAAAATTCAAATTGATTTGGCTTTATAAAATATTCTTGATTTGAATTTTTTATAATTTATCTTCCTATACGCCTTTTTAGGGGGTCATTACTAACAAGATTGCATTGTTTAGACATGTGCAAACTAAAGTACTTAATTATCCATGGAGTGATTAAATGATAATCCTTGACTGGGCCTCCTCTCTCTTGAAAGCCAGTGTCTCAAGTCTTCAGCTGAAATCAATTATTTCTGTTACTTTAATTCTGTTATTTCTGTTATAGCTTCTGTCTATACCAGTGGCTCTCAAATTTGAGTATGCGTCAGAATCACCTGGAGAGCTTGTTAAAATACAGACATTGAGTTCTACCAGAGTAACTAATTTAGTAGATAAGGGGTAGAGCCCAGTGATTGGGTATTCAACCATTCCCAGGTGATGCTGATAGAGTAGCTTGAGTACCACTGGTTTATATACCTCGCTTGTCTTCCAGTATCTGCTCTCTCCTTTCTTCAAATCTGAAGCTGCTTGCTTCTGAATCTGATGTTTTGGATTTTCTTCATGTTTTCCTCTTCATAAGTGAGGAAAATCTAAGAAGGAGGTGTACATTAATCCAGTCCTTAGGAAATCAACTTCAAATCCACACTTCTGAATTTTGCTGAAATTGTGCTCCAGTTCTGAAGGTAACTAAATTTTTTTAAATCCCTTTTGAGTGTAGCCACTTTATTTGTTTATAATCTTCTTAGTGTCTTTTATTTTGTTCTAAGTAATAGTCTAATATATTGCCTGAGACCATTCTCTTCTTTTTCTAAACGGTTTTGTAAGTTTTACTCAGATAAATATTCCAAAACACTGCTCTGCCTACATTACTCTTTTCTGAGTGATTATGTGAAATAACAAATGCAAATATTTCAAAACTTTTAATATATCATTTAAGTTGATATTATGTTTCAGATTCTGAAATTGCTCCCAATGCCTAGAAATACTCTCAGCTATTGACCTATAAGCTGAGAAGGTGGTTCCCCCCTTCCCCTAATGTGTCCATTCCTTTACTATATCTCTTAGGTCTCATTGTTGTTCAGATTCTCTCCACCACCCTTGCATTGATACTAAGGAATTTAGATTATTTACTTGTTCATAGCAGAACTAAGGTTTGAAAATGTGGATGAAAAACAACCTCCATATCCCGAATATAAAACTAAGTCTCCCTCTATTTTGTCCTTTACCTGTCAAAATCTCTCCTATTCTCTAAAGAGGCTGGGATTGTTTTCTCCACCAAGCACGCTTCTAAATCATTGTACGTCATCTTTGTGTTGCATGAAGTTCACTCTGGAATTTCATTCCATTATTAACCTAAGTTTTATCCTTTCTTTAACCTATTGCAAAATACTCTACTTATAGAGTCTGTGGAGTTTTTCCTGGCCCTCCCCAAACTCCTAAAATGTCTCCCTCCACAGCTTTGCTGTGGTATTCTCCTGCAACCCCTTTGAACATAGTATCTTAAATATTTTTTTTTCTGTTCTTTGCACCCAATAGATTGAAACTTTGCACCTTTACAATTTAGAGCTTCTGTGACTGCTGTTGAAGTTGTTGTGCCTTTACAAATAATTTTTGGTAATGATTTAAAATATATTCTAAGAAAATAAAACAACAATGACTCAGACTCCTGTTGAAACACAGATTTAGAACCATTTTGGCTTTTGTATTTAAAGTTAGTTCTCAGTCAGTGCTGTAGTTATTTTGAAATGTAAGACTAAAATAGAATTAGCCTGTGCTCTTAACCTCTTGTATTTTATTGTCTTAAGAGAATGAGTTTGTTTTAATGTCATTTGACTAATATCCAGATACCAAGCTGGAGAGATCTGACACAGGCTTGATGTTTTACCACAAACTCCCTTATGAATTTCTCAGGCTAATATTATAGGAGTTACAACTTATGCATATTTCCTTTGAAATTTCTTGGAATACAATGAAGAGTTTTATTTGAGATGTGCTTATGGTTTCTTTTTATCACTTCTGATCCAGGAACTGCTCATTATTTAATGGTTGTGTATCATTTTTAGTGTTTCCATTCTTAAATATTTGTATATCATTATAACACTAAAAGACTTAATACATATTTAGTTAATTTAAGCTAATGAGTAAATTTTAAGATCTTAATGAATCTGCTTTTTCTTTTCAATTATGCACCTATTTTTTTCCAATTTAGGGTTAACTTCTATTTTCACTAGTGTTTTTACTATAAAATATTTTTTTTGCTAGTTGTAAGAATTAGGTGCTTGCATAAATGTAGATTATTATCTTACTACCCTTAACTAATTAAAATGAAAAAACAAGAAGAAAATTTGGCAATGTTTGAATAGAGTTTGAGGAAGGTGTCCATATTGGCAAATAGTTTAACTGGTTTGACTGATTAACTAGTCAAATTAGTTGATCTAAGAAAGCAAATTACAGGAGTTCATTTGAGTTGTTTTTCCTGGTAGTAAAACCCAACTGCAGAACTACAAAGTACAAAGCTCATTTGCTAGCACATTCAGGAATATGTGAAAGCTGTGGCAGAATGACTACATTTAGGGATTTCATTTAGTATGTCAAGGGAAGTAAGAAAATCAATAGTTGTCTGTCTCTGTCTCTCAAGAGCTCTTGCTCTCTCAAAAATATTCAATGTTATATGTTGAAACACTGCAACTTTGGAACAAACCAGCATAGTCTGAATTACTGGGCTGATTTTCATTCTTTCTGAATCTAGAGCATTCTGAGGGAATGTGTGTCCCTGTGTCATTGTTAACCATAGGTCTTAGTCTCATAAGGGGAATAAGAAAATGACATTTACCTTACAACCCAGATTTTAGAGCCCTCTCTTCTCTTAACATCAGCTATAAGTGGGGGGAATACCTCCCCAGTAATATCTTCCAAACATTGCATTTCCTTGGGTATAAGGAGAAATACTTAAAGGTTTCATGATAATTTCATTGTTTCAGATGTTTTTAGATATTTAAGTAGACTATCATATGTCACCGTTATTTCTGCCTATCCCATTCATTATGACTGATTTCTTAGCAAGATTTGCTAGGCGCTCTATAAAAGAAATGTCCAACACATGAACAGTGGTTCATGGCCTTGTCCTTTATGCAGTGTCTTTTAGATAGACTTGACGTTTTCAAACTCAGCTTACTAGATTCACCGACACTGGTAAGGTGGTATTTGTTCAAGTTCATTTAGCCCATTTCCCAAAAATCCTTTCTTAGTATTTCCCTACTTCCTACACAAGCTGTCCTGGTGTTTTCTATGTTGCTGCCATATTTCCTAGCATGAAATATAGGAAAAGGAAAAACTAGAGGGAAACTTCAGAAAAATATAGGGAAGGAGAAAAACAGTTATAGGGCTATGAGACTTTATTTTTGTTTTTTTATGAATCCTTATTTCTTTAATAATAGGATTTGGCAAATATAATATTTTAAGTTATTTTCAGATTATGAAGTTCTGTGATTCTGTGACCTCATATATTGCAAAAGATGTTATGAATATTAAAAACTTAGTTTTGACAACAATACAAATGATTTTTATCTTATTGTATAAATGCATTTCAATTATGTTAACCGTAAAGTCAATGCATCTAATATATTGCTATGATTTATTCCTAATTATATATTATATGCATTTATAACCTATAAGGATAAACACACAATATTCACAAAACACTTGTTTATTCTTACAAATGGGTTTTTTAAAAGAGATGGAAAAGTATTAATCTATTAATACAGAAGATGGTTTCTAAGGAATAGTTTTAAAAACTTATAAGAAAAAAAAAAGAATAAATTGACTCTTTGACCTGGCATAATGTTTGGCTGAATAGCTTAATCATGGGAATGCTATTTCTGAACTTTCAGGTCTACAGAGATCTATGTAAATTTGATTTCTTGCTTGGGCCCATAATTCTTTATCTCCTTTCTTTTCCCCTCCACATTAGCCCGATTGGGCTGTTATAAAAAAAAAAAAAAATACCGTAGACTGACTTAAGCAGCAAACTTATCTTTTCACCATTTTGGAGGCTATAAAGCCAAGACAGATGTTCTGGCTTATTTGGTTTCTGGTAAAGGCTCTCTTCCTGGCTTATAAAAAGCCAACTTTCTCTGTGTCCTTACATGGTCCTTCCTTGGAACTTACACGTGGAGATAGAGAAAGAGCAAGAGATATAATTGTCTCTTATAAGGACACTAATCCTATTGAATCAGGGCTTCACTCACATGACTCAATTTAACCTTAATTACTTACTTAGAGGCACCATCTCTAAATATAGCCTCACTGGAGGGTTAGAGCTTTAGATGGCTCATTCAATACTCTTAACATTCTTAGAAGAAGACTAGCATCACTTTCTTATAGAATCTCTTTTCCTTTTCCACTCCCACTTTTCTTGTGGTTGTAGAGAGAGCTTCTTTATGGTTACAGTAGGAAGAATGATGATCACTTCCTCCCGGCAAGATGTCTGGGCTTTAAATCCCAAGAACCTGTGACTATGTTATACTACATGGCAATTTACTACATGAAGTTAAGTTGCAAATGACATTAAGGTTGTTCAGATGATTTTTAAATTAAATAAATTATCTGGCTAGGAACAATGTAATTACAAAATCCCTTTAAAGTGGATAAGGGAGGCAGAAGAGATGGTAAAGTCAAAGATGTGAAGATGCTCCCCTGTTGGCTTTAAAGGTAGCAGAAAAGGCCACAGAAGTGTAGGTGACCTCCAGAAGCTTGAAAAGGCAAGGAAATTGATTGTCTCTAGAAGGAGCTCAGGCCTGTCTAGACCTTAATTTTAGTCCAGTGAGACCCATTTGAGACTTCGGAACATTAGATCTGTAAGATAATAAGCTTTGTGTTTTAAGCCAATAAGTTTGTTGTAATTTTTTACAGAAGCAATAGGAAATGAATACAGTGGGAAACCCAGCAGGCCAGTAGATATGGTTGCTAAGTGATCAGGTCCCTTGATTACTATGAACCTGGATGGGAGCAGCTTTTTAATATCTAAATTCTAAACACAGAACTTCCCAGAAACATCTCTCCCTTGAGAGCCATATTTCATCATAGAAGTTAACCAGTGTTTTTAAGTCTTTCCTGGTTCTTGACTATCCCTGATGGCCAGTAGACTCTACATCTACTTTCAGCTTCCTAAAAGCTCCTTGTTTCTTTTGTATAATACATGACTTACAAATAATTATTGCTTTAAGTGAGAATTTCTCATGCATGATTCTGGGACCATTCCTATGAGAATAACTTGGGTTCTCCCCCTAAAACTTACTGAACCGGTATGTCTGGAGTTGGGACTTTGGAGTAAAATATTTAATGAGTATTTAAAGTGATTTTAACATACACTAACATTTGAGATCAATTGCTCTAACTTATCACAATGTGTATATGAATAGTTTTCAGATATTTTAAATGCTAAAATATGTTTAATAAAAATTCTACATGAATACAAAAAGTATTTACTTCTGACTTCCAAATTATTGTAAACTGTAACCACATCTATCTGAAAAACTTTTTCCAAGCTTATATCTTTACACAGTTACACATTACCTGCCCAGTGGCAGATTCCCTTTTCGGCATTCTCAGGAAAACCAACAAATTTCATATTTCCCTTGAGGTTCATTGCACTTTCACTGTTTCCTTATATCATGTCTTTCCTATTCGTTTCTCCTTGAAGTACAGGCCTTGACATAGAATGTCAGTCTCAATCATTTTCTTTTCAACATTTCTTTATGGTTAGAATACCCAGTTCATTAGTTCAAGGGATCCCAACTATGACCTACTACCTGTTTTTTTTTAATAAAATATTTTTAAAACAGTACATTCATTCCTTTTTGTATTGCCTTTGGCTGCTTATTGTCATAACCAAAGATTGAATAATTGGGACAGGTACTTTATGGCCCACAAAGCCCGCAATATTTACTATCTGGCCCTTTACAGAAAAATTTGTCAAACCCTGCCTTAGGCCACTATCAATTCATCTTTTCTAAATTTATTTTCTGTCTAATTATTTTGCATCAATCTGCGATGTGTTTTATTTTCTTGGATATAAGGGATGGTTTGAAAATCAACAATTGTAAAGTTGTTCAGCAATATAAACTTTGAATTAAAACAAAGAATTTTTGGCTTTGCTGGTTTCTAGCTGTGTGACATTTAAATTCTCTGAGCATCAGTTCTCTCATGACTCATGAATTAATACTATAAATTGTTTAACACATTCCCTTTGTGCATGGATGGTTTACCTTGTGACTTTGTTAAATTATCATTTGTTAAGTAAAGCCTTGGAGTGCTGGATGGTGAGCATCAGTTTAACAAAAATCACAAGGGAATTGAAATAGAGAAATATTCATTACTCACAAGTCCTGAAGGAGGTGCACAGCATCCCTTGAGGAGCCACATGCTTGAGGTCAAGGCAGAGTGCAGGCAGAGTGAGGCAGGACTTGGGGCATATGCCTTTATTAGGGTCTGTGGGTGGTGTGCTTTGGGGTTTCTGGGCTAAGGCTGGATTGGTCAGTTCAAACCGAAAGTAATGGGGTTTTATAAGCTTTTTGGGGGATATTATCTAAGGGCCAAACCAAGGGGAGTTCCTGGAAGGTAGCAGAAACTGTATAATTGCAAGAGCCCATGGAGGAGTCATATCAGGAACTTGGTTACTTGTAGCTCTGTTGGCTGTTATCTATGGCATGTAGTCTAGGGAGAAGCTAGTGTCAGTTTGAGGCTACCTCAGGTCACTTGACCTCACAAAATAGAGCTGAGGCAGCAATATTGTAGTTAAGCCACAAAATTTACTGTCATTTTTAATAATTGTGTCAAAGTAAAAATAAAGTTCATATATATGTGATAAAGCTATTTTAAAATAATAGGTTACTTTATATTTACCTTAGTATTTATGTATATGCTGTATATTTCCTGTGTTACAGAAAATATATACATAGTTTAGGCCCTGCTGTCAATTTTACTACATGCTGCAAACTTATATAAGTTAATAACTCCTCTAAACCTTATTTTCCTAATTCATAGTAGAGATATTTTAGCATTAACATAACAGGATTTTATGCTGTTTATATGAAGATTGGATAGTGCTTAGAATAGTACCAAATAATTAGTAGTTATAAGTGATAAATAATTATTGGCCCTAAAAGATGACATGGGGCCAAGTGTGGCTTTTGCAAAGGTAGCAAGAGGAGATGTTTTACATCGGACAAGTAATTAAATTGAGCAAGTAAATAACTATATTGAGTCAACTTTCTAAAAGCTGGAGGAGATATAATACAATCACGGGTATGAGGAAGACTTGAAGGAACCCTTAGATGTTAGATGATAATTTGAGGCACCAGAGTGAACTCAGTTATGTACACATGTTATATATGTAATATTATATATATATATTTAATACATAAGCTTCCTAGTCCTGAGAGGGCCTAGAAACAACGATGCCCCAGGAACAATGAGTGCCCAGAGAGCCTAGAACTTGCTTTCTAAATATTATCCTCCATTAAAGGAGACAACTGATTCCAGGATGAAGACAGAGAAGATTCAAGATGTACCTTAAACATTTTGTGTGAATAAAATAAGACAGTTCTTTAAAAATATTTTTTCCAAAGGACAAAATAACCAGTTTGCAGGGAATCCCAATAGACAGATAGGGGTTACTTGAGCATCAAAATGATAATAATGGGTTACCAACTTTCTAATAAAATCTATTAAAGTATGTTAATATGCATTAATAAGTAAGCAAGTGAGTACATGGCAAAGAAATAGAAAGCTATTTATCACAGTAGAGGTCCATTGAACTTTAGAAATGGAGAATCATCATTTGACAGCCATTAGATGAAGATGATTCAGCCGAGAATTGTTCACAGATGGTAAAGCTGGTAGGTAGAGTTTGAAGAATGCGCTATCACTATAATCTTAGAATAGCTCCCTACAAAATACTAATCACAGAAAGCTTTAAGGTGGAGGAAGTTGTTAGATACCAAGACCAGGTATCAAGATCATCAAAATTGACATCACTTGTTTTGGGGCAGGTTGACATTGTGTGTCTCCTGGTGTGAGGCACCACTAAGAGCTCAGCTTCATTTCTGGTTTTCCTGCCAATAATGCATGATCTGAGTCTGGCCATGAGGACTCTTTAGATGGGCCTATGTAAAAACCATCCTATAGCTTGTAAACCCTATTCTCTTAAACTAGAAGAGCATGAAAGACAGAAAAAGACTCAAGAATTATCCTACATTAAAGAGTAATTAAATGTAAGCATCCTGGGATTTTGGAGTAGAAAGAAAAATGAGATATTGTGAAGTGTTTTAATTATCCATTTCTGGGCAAAATGGTATTTCATAACTTAGTGACAGAAAAAAAAATAGCCATTGCATTTTATCTCATGACTTTTTAGGTCAGAAATTTGGGCCAGGTTTACCGGAACAATTCTGTGCTATGTGGTATTGAACATTGGCATGTGGGCAGGTATGGAGGGCCCTTTATCACTTTTAAAGAGACCTGGCAGGAATGGTTAGAAGGCTGGGCTCATCTGGACTGTAAAAGAGAGTGCTTACCTGTGGCCACACTAGCATAGTGGTGTCAGGGAATCAGATTTCTTATATGATAGCTTAGAGCTCCATGTATTGTATTCATAAGCAATAATTAATGTCAGCCAGATTCAAGGGAAGAGGAATTAGATACCACTTCTCAATGGGAGAAAAAGTTATCATGGCTATCTTTGATCTACCAAATTTGGAATGGCATCTGAGAAGTTGGTGGTGGTATATCAATGTTGAATACCTGATTTGGAGGGTTACATGGTAGATACATAGGTATATGTTCTAGTTTTAGAGAAATGCACACTAGAGTTTTTGGAATATTTAGGGATAATGGGGCACCACATCTGTAGCTTGTTCTCAAAAGGTTTGGAAATGAACTAAGATATATATAAGTGTATATTTATATACATATTCATATACACATTTTATATTTGTGTGTGTGTGTGTGTGTGTGTGTGTGTGTGTGTATGTATATGTATGGAGAGGGTGAGAGAGGCACTGTGGGGCAAATGTAGTAAAATGTTAACAACTGGGTTTTCTGGTTGAAGGGAATTTGGGAGCTTTGGCTACTTTTCTATATGTTTGAAATTGTTTCATAATATAAAACATTTAAATTTAAAAGAAAAGGAAAACTGGAAGTCTGAAGTAAGGAAGCTGAAATGGACATAAAAAGGGATGAACTGATGATAAATGAGACTGACGGCCAAATAGACGTTCGATTGAGAGAGTGGGTTTCTTGGAACACTCATAAGCACAGAAGTTCCATTGGCTGCTCATTTACAGAGAGAAGCAAACAAACAAAGCTTGCCAATAATGCTGTAGCTCTAAGATTCTGTTTTTTCCTTCAATGATTATCTTGGAAAACAAATAATCAGCCAAGTTTAATTGTACAAAGCATTGGACTATTTAAAGAGAGTCAGATTTACTCAAATGGGTAATGAATTCCTTAGTTCAGACCAAAATCTGTGGCTCTTCTTAATTTGGTGGAAAAATTCTTCTACAAAAGCATATTCCAAATGTATAAATAGACTAAGTGTGAGTAATATGGTTTATTTTGTGCAAAGTACATACTTTTATAAGAAGAAATTCTTCCATAATAAAGCATATCTTATTGAAATTAAAATAAAGTATATTTTAGTATTAAACCAACCTTATTTATTCTATCAATTGCTGTACAGAATGAGCATGTTGTAGACTCCATATGAGCTACTCGGATGTCAAAAGAAAAAGGTATGAAGCAATGAGTTTTCAAGCGAGGAATCTGAGTCCAGGTTATAAAGAAGCTCAAATGAATGAATAAATAAAACCATTCTTAAGTGAAAGTAAATAACCCAATCATTTTCAGTATCTTTGCTGAGGATATAATACTGACATTTCTCTCTGTGGGAGGTGCTGACATTTTACTGAAACTTTATTAGAAGAACACTCCTGCTGTGGATAGGAAATGTGATTTCATCAAAAATGAGACCTTAAGTCAAATATGTTATAAGGGAAGTTCTTATGAGCTTTATTAACCTGTAGTTATTTTAACTGACTAAATTCTTAAGAATACAGACACATAATTTATTTTGTAGGTTAAAAAAATGGGTATAATTGTGGCAGGAATTAATTATTTAGATTACTTTCCATGAGTCAGGGTAGTTATAGAAAATGACAAAAAAAAAAAAAAAAAAACACGGTGATTTTTTTTTCCCCCTAACTTGGAGCCATAGTATGGATCATCTCAGGGGCTTCATTAAGTCCTTAACCTATATCCGACAGCAATAGTACATCTGACTAGTTATATTACATGTTTCTCTAGTGTGTGTGCCCATTTGTGTCTATAGTGGGGGCAACAAATGTGGACTTGTACTTGGGATAGAAGTGAACTGAAGATGAGGAAAGGTGATTTTAACTGGGAATTGGAAAGCTTCAGAGAGTTCAGCTCTAAATTAATTTTATTTTGCATATATATGTATGTCTATATATGTTTTTGTTACAATCATAAGATTCATGATATTGATTCTTAAGGTAAGAAATCTATCTTAGTCTTTTGTATCTTAAATGCTTCCTATGTAACTATTATCAACTTAGAATATTCTGCATGAGTTTTCCATTGCTGTCTACTACTAAGTTCCCCCAAATCTGGAAACTTAAAACAGCAAACATTTATTACCTCACAGTGTCTGGGGTCCAGAATCTATGCACAGCTTAGCTGTGTCTTTCTGGCTCAGAGCCTCTCACATGGTTGCAGTCAAAGGGTAGGCTGGGGCTGCAGACATCTCAGTAGGGGAGGCTCCAAGCTCAGTCACATGGTTGTTGGCTGGTCTCAGGTTAAGCTATTGGTAGAAGATGTCAGTTGTTTACCATGAAAGCAGCCACATAGGGCCACTCACAACACGACTTGTTCCCTCAGAGTGAAGTCTCTGTATGAGAGAGAAAGAGACAGACTAAAGTCAATATGTTTTTGTAATCTAATCTTGGAAATGACAATCACTTCTGTAATATTACTTGTTAGAAGTAAGTCACTAGGTTTAGTACACACTCAAAAAAATGTCATTACACAAGGGCACAAATGCCAGGAGATGAGTATCATTGAGAGACATTTCGGAAGCCTACCACAATGTTGTTACAAGTTTCTTGGTCACTCCCATACCAAGAACTTCTCCCTGTGCACTCTTCTACTAGGCTCTAGCCTACTGCCAAATTAAGCCATTGCCCTTTTTGTTTCTCTTCTCTCCCCTCTTTTTTCAGCTTTCTCCTATTCACAAAATTTATGGTTTAAATTGGTCATCACCAAACTGGGAATTCCATAGAGGAACACGGGCAATTTCTAGATCTTTAATTTCCTATGTTCTCTTTCCTAAAATCACTCTGCCTGGGTTTACAATGGCACTTTTATTTACAAAAGATGAGCCCCAATCTTGTGACCATTCTTTTTGTCAATCCGCAATCTTGCTGTGGGACAATGCTCCTGTGTATAAAAACCTCTGGGACACAAAGAGGAGGTATCCTTTAATGGTTAATCAAGTTATCCTAAAGATTGAATACTTCTCAATTTTTCCTTTTTTTTTGGTGTGTGGGTATATATGTGTGTGCGTGTATATAACATATGTATATATACATATATAGTTTGAGTAAATCATAATTTTTGCAAATTAGATATTTTGATCTCAAGATATTCAGAATTCACATATGTGGTGTATATGGTCTTGGATATAACGAACACTCTTTTAAAAATAATTCGTCTCTTTATTCTCATTTCCCTCCCTATCCCCATTAAAGTTTTTTTTTCTCTTTTTGAATGGAAGAGTCCTTGAGAGAAAAAATTACTAACTGCTAAAAGTGGCATTTTCAAGTACTTAAACATAACCATTTATTCACAGCTATTCCAGACCCTCATCTCTGAAATGTGTAATTATCTAGAAATAAAAACAGTCGCAAAAACCCAAAGCAGAATAGATTACTGATGCTAATTTTTAAAAACACTAAAGTATTTTCTGGGGCTACAAAAATGACCCAGGTATGTTGGATAAATCCCAAAGATAAAACTTGTATGTTATTTCTTCAAGACTTATTGTGTATTATTTTTAAAAAGATAGCACATATTACTACTATCAAATCATGAAATATGTTTCAATCACAATCAAACTTTATCTACCTTCCATAAAATGCTTAATCTATTAAGCTTTCTTTTAACAAATGCCTTAGCTCCTAGACTCAATATTTGGAGCACATTATTCTTTTTTTCTTTGATCGAAAACATAGAAAGCTAGAACATCCAGACAGTAAAATAGGAAACAGCAACTTAATCAACACAGATGCATTGGACCTAATATACATATACAGAACATTTCATTTAACAGCAGCAAAATATACATTCTTAAATGTATGTGAAACTTTCTCTAGGATAGATCATGTTAGGTCATAAAACCTAACCTAAATGTCCATAGAAAGATTAATGAATAAACAAAATGTGGAATATCTATACAATGTAATATCATTCAGCCTTAAAAAGGAAGAAATTCTGGCACACTCTACAACATTAATGAATCTTGAGGACATTACCCTAAGTGAAATAAATCACAGAGACAAATACTGCATGATTCCATTATATGAGAATGCAAAATAGCTAAATTCGTAAAATCAGAGTGGAATGATAATTACCAGGGTCTGGGTGGAGACAGGAGTTGAGGAATTATTAATCAAGGTTACAGTATCAGTTAAGCACAATGAATAAACTCTAAAGATCTGCATACAGCATCATAATGACATTGTAGTCAACAATAGTACATTGTAAACCAGCAATCCTCAACCTTTCTGGCACCAGGGATCTGTGCTCCTAAGAGAATCTAATGCCTGATGATCTGACTTATGAAGTTACTTTTTGTAATTGAGGAAAAAAAATAAAATTAAAAATAAATTTTTACTGATTCTCATAATACCTATATAGTTACTTTTACTGGTACTTTATTTCTTCTGGTGGATTTAAAGTACCATTAGATGTCTTTTTGTTTCAGCCTGAGTGTCTCTCTTTAGTATTTTTTGTAGGACGCATTTGCTAGTAATAAGCTCTGTTTTTATTTAGGTGGGAATGTCTTCATTTTTGCTTCATTATAGAATAGGAGTTTAGCTAAATATAGAATTCTTGGTAGACAGTCTTTTTCTTTTTCCCAAAACAATATAGATGTTATCCCATTGTCTTCTTGATTGAATGGTTTCTGATGAGCTATTACTTTTCTTGAGAATTATTTTTGTGATAAGTCATTATTCTCGTTGCTTTCAAAATTCTTTCAAAAGAATTCTTTCAAAATTGCTTTCAAAATTTTTTGTCAATTTGCCTACAATGTGCCTAAGTGTGAATCTTTCATTTTATTCTATTGCATTTATTGAATAAATAGACTAATCTATCTCACCAAATTTGTTAAGTCTTTGGGCATTGTTTTTTCAAAAATTTTTTTTTGCCTTTTTTGTCTTCTCTTTTTAGAACTCATTAAGTATATGTTGGTAAGCTTGATGGTATCCCACAGGCCACTACATCTTTGCATGTTTTCATTATTCTTTGATGTTGCTGCGCAGACTGAAAAAAAAAAAAAAAAACTATGCTAACCTTTCTTCAAATTCAAAGATTCTTTTTCTCCCTGTTCAAATCTTGTTGAACCTCTCCAGTAAACTTTTCATTTTAGTTACAGTACTTTCACCTCCAGAATTTCTATTTGGTCTTTTTTATAACTATATTACTATATATTGATATTGATATTCTTTATTTTGATGAGATGTCATGGTCATACTTTAATTTTTTAGGCATGCTTTTCTTTAATTTTTAAAACATAGCTATGATAGGTAATAATCTTTGTCCAATATCTGTGCTTCCCTCTGGGACATTTTCTATTGTCTGCTCCCTTCCCCCTCAAAAATATGTCACATTTTATTTTTTGTTGGCATATCTCGTAATTTTTGGTTTTCATATGAAATTTCTCACTCTCTAGTGTTTGCTACTGTTTTTTTTTTTTTTTTTTCTTACTGCTTATTGTTTAGCAACTTTTCTGGACTAATTCTGTGGCTTCTATATTTCCTGTTTTCTATGAATACTGAGTTTTCTGCTAGCTTTTTATTTGTTTTTAAGTTCTTGTTTTTGTTTTAAGGCTTCTTTCTAGAATTCACACTAGGGCGAGGATAATTTAGTAGTGGTCTGACAATGCCAGGATACTTCCTTATATGCTTCATATATGTTTTTTCATTCTTCGCTAAAGTGATTTATGCAAGAAGGTTCACCTCAAAATTCACACATTTTACAAAACACCTTACAGAAACAGCCAGAATAGTGTTTGACCACATATTTGGATACCGTGGCTTAAACAAGTTGACACATATAAATTATCACACTATGTATGTAGTTATCCTAGACTTCCAAAAAAGATTTATTGAGCATTTACCTCAGTTATGACACTATATTCAGCATTAGAAGAAACTCAAGATATATGAGATTATTATTTCTGGGAAGAGTTTCCGGTGTCTTGTTTCTTGCTACATTCTTAGTACCTAAAACAGTTCTTTGTAAAGTAAAAAGCATTCTCATAAACATTTGTTTAATGAATGAAAAATTAAGAAAATTAGCTAGATATTCCCAGGAGTATAGAAGTAGCTGTAAAAGAAACTGAGATATATTAAATGTCAAAATAAAATGTCAATCATAACTAAGGAAAGGCAAAGTATTAAATCAGTTACAGTTCCAGAGATCAGTAATATTTGAAATACTCTAATATTTAAATCAGGTGAAGAAGAGAAGGGGGAAATATTAAGTGTTGTGTGCTTAAGAAAGCAGATACAAGGATATTCACTATAGCATTATTGATAAAAATTTTGAAATGACTAAATTTCCATTAAGAGAATGGATAGACTATAATATATTCTGTGGATTATGACATAAAAGTGAAAGAGGTAGTGTGATAGATCAAACATTGTAATTTCATTTTTTATAACTCTTTATGACATTACTATGTACTTCCTATGGATGCACACATTGATTTAAATGCATAGATGTATACATAGTAATGTATAAGAAATAAAATTGACAATGATGTGAAGGGATGTTAGTTTTTTCTGTAACACTTTGATTTTTATGAGAAAATTGCATTAATACATTATATAGTTAGAATAATTATACAGAAGGAAAACTGGTAACTGGAACATTAAGCAAAATAATATTAATCTAGTATGAAACTTGTAAAAAAAATCTATGAATTTTAAAACTCTTAGGCATTATTGGAGATAGTCTATTGTCACTTGGTATTAAACTTTTTTTTTTTAAAAGAAGGCCATGTTAAAGGACAATTACAAAATTAAAGTTAAAGAAATAAAAGCAAATATCAAATAGAAATAATTTGAAGGAAAGAAATAGTAAATTATTGGCAAATGCAATTGTGAATTTCTGAATTCTAATTGGGCAGAGTAATTGGTTAGTTTAATTAGTTTTCATGTGGGTTGGAAAAAGAAATAATATTTTAGAGTATTCATGCTGAAAAAAAACTACAGATGCCCTTTTTGGCACATGTAATTGACAAATCATACACAAAACGTTTTAATTAGGAGAGTAAAAACAAACATTTGTTCTATTGTCTGCCAGGCTTTGACCTAGAAAGAACTGCTATGATTCATGAAACAGTTCGACTCTCTTGGAAACATGCTAAATGCAATGTTTTAAATATATAGAGCATTATTCTTCAACACAATTTAGAGCAGTATATTCAAAGTTACTATATAAGAAAACACATGGAGTATAATTTAATTTCCTAGAAAAGCATTAGGCATTTATTACATGAGATATAGATTATATAGATTAATAAAATAGAATACCATAGTTCCCCTCATTTTTCTGTTTTTAATAGTGTTATACTCTTGTGGAATAAGCAGGAAACTGGAGATAACAGGGGATAAAATTAAATATGATCATGAAATACCAGAATCTTAAAGATGATCCAAATATACATTTCTACTCCTTTGTTCTCTCTTTCCTTTCTATTCCATCTTCTTGGACACTTTGAGTTTATCGACATTATATACTTGAATAGCTCTGATCTTAGAGAATTTATTCTCAGTATTGATAGTTCTGTCTTTGAAATCTGGTTTTGAATAATCTATGTTGTCATGAATATTTTATTAATTTTCTCATGCCTTGGTTTTTACTGTGGAAATTTCGGTGATTTTACTTTTCTTTCTTGCAATATCTCTTTATAAGATTTGTGTGAATAACATGTTAAGTGATGATATATGGATGTAATTTTAAGTCACTAATGACATTTTAAATGTAAATAATTCTCTAGCACTAGATGTGTTTTATCCAGTGTAAAGTTATGGAACCAATAAATTGGTAGAAAACTATGATAAAGGGTAAGAATGCAGAAGCATAAATAAATATGACCTTCTAGTGGGAAGTGAACCTGGTTTTTGTAAAGGGGAATCATGCTTGACTATTGTAGATCTTTGAGTGGGTAACTAAAATAATGGATTAGTGAGGGCTGGGGAATATGTTATTTAGACTTCATTTAGATTTTGGCAAAGTTCCTCGTGAATTTGAGGTGGGGACAGGGAGGAGTTGTTTAGTCATGGATAGGGAATTGACTTAGTGACAGAAAAAAGATGAACAGGCACTTTCCTTTAAGATCAGAATAAATAGTAGAGTCCTCCTCAGATGCTGCTGGGCCCAGATTTATTTAACCTAATCTAGGAAAAGGGCAATATCACAAAAGCTACTCACCTCCATATGTCCTGGAGCTCCTCTACATAACAAAATGTCATTTTAAAAGGTGTGTCAGCTGCAGAAAGAGTTCACTCAGTGTGGTGTGTCTAGAAAAGTTTCATATGGTTTTATAGATGAACAAGTTTAAAAAAAATCTAAACTCTATAAATTTACAAGAGAACAGGCCACAAACCAGCTTCATGATTTAGAAATAGGATTTAAACTCCTCTTGTAAAAACAAAGACATGATTCTGTAGTCAGTGTGGTTAATATGACTGTGAACATCATCAGAAAGTGTGATAGAATAAAACAGAAGAAGTATCTGCATTCATCTTTAATAAACTTATTTTCTCCTAAAATATTTTGGGAGTTTTCATTTCCCTTGCTTAAAAGAAGCAATCATAGAGCATAAGACTAATGATCAATAATAGGGATGAGAGAAGATAAATGAGACTAGAACAAATATTGATAGAAATCAACAATGGTCATCAACTTTATATATAAGTATGAACTTAAATATTGGACACCTGAAATTTTCTTTTAAGATTCAAAAAAAATGTTTAGGAAGAAATTAAAGGAAATTGTGTTTTTATATTGATAAGTAAATTGATGAAACTCATTATTGTAATCAGCATAGGTAAAAATAGTGTATTGAGAAACTGTTTTATCCAAACTGATTGTGGGACAGGGAGCTCAGGGCATTGTAAATTTTATCATTTATGATTTGATTAATATTACAAAGGAAAATCGTGCCTTTTACTAAACTTCCTGTGGTGCAGTTGTTAGATACATCTGAACAACTTTTTTGAAAATCACATGGAAGATACTAAGTGAAAAGGGGCAAAAAAGACTCTATATTAAAACGGGGTTTGCAATAGACTCCAAGTGAAAGCGTTATTCCACATGTTATTACCTGCATATAACATCAGACTTCCACAGTAAGAGAATGGTTAGTTTCATGTAAAATTTTGAAAAATGCTACGATTTTAAAGCTTCTGCTGATTGTTGTTACAGAGGTTCTAGTAAGGATTCCATTTGCTATTACAGATGGGCACCACAGCCACTCTAAGTATATAGCTTAAAAGAAGGTCTTTTCAAAGTGGTGTACTAGGTTGAATAGTGCCCCCCACCACCAAATTCAGATTCTTTCCAGAATTTTATAATGTGACCTTATTTAAAATATGGTTATTTTAGATGTAAGTAGTTAAGATGAGGCCACACTGGAGTAGGATGGGCACTTTATCTAATATGACGTGTCCTTATAAAAAGAGGGGAAGAGACACAGAGACAAATACACAGAGAAAAAGAACACCATGAGACAACAAAGGCAGCGATCAGAGTAATGAATCTACAAACCCAGGAACACCAAGAATTGGCAATAACCACCTGAATCTAGGAAGAGGTAAGGAAAGATTCTCTCCTATGAACCTCCAAAGAGTGCAAAGCCCTGCGAACTTGGTTTCAGACTTTTAGCCTTCAAAACTTTAAAAGAATACATTCTGTTGTTTTAAGCTACCCAGTTTGTGATAATTTATTACAGCAACCCTAGGGAACTAATATGGTGGGTAATGGTGGAGTCTAACTTCCTTCTCCATAACATTGTAGTGATAGTGCCATTATTGCCTGTGTTTTCCTCTTTAATACAGCTCTTGTCTCATAGGCCTCTAGAAACTAAAATTAAGTGCTTTCTTTTAATAGATATAGTGTGTGTGTGTGTGTGTGTGTATGAAAGAGGAGAGAAGATATAACAAGAAGAATAGAATCTACTGGATAAAGGTAAGTGAACAAAACAAAACAAAAAAATATTAGGGTATTTTCTTTGGACCAAAGCAACTACAGTGTCAAGCCTACCATTTTTCCATTTCATGACTGTCATGGTTTTGTGGCAGTAGAGGAAAATGTGTTCGTGTAGACTCATCCCTTGGTAGTATAAGCACCATTATGGAGGATTATGTTAAGTCTATGAATCCATATTGAGGCCAGTAAACAAAGAAAGACACTGGGTAAATGTCAATTATGATTCCCACATATACTAGTGGAATATAATTTTAAGAAGGGGAAAGCTGATATACGAGTTAAAAATGAATTAATATTTTATATAAATATAAATACATGCTCTTCAAATTTATTTGTATTCTTCAAATATTTCAGTGTCTACTGTATGCCAGGTAATGTTCTAGTCTCAAGGGATGTAGTGTGAACAACACAGACAAAACAGCTTTCTTTAGCGACTTAAGTGATAGTGCTGTTGAAATAGCTCATTAAAATTTGCCAAAATGGAAATTTTATAAGTGTATTTTTAAGAGGGGTCTTTAGGGAGGTTACAGAAAAAGATTATAAAAATAATTGCTTCATATTTCAACCAGGACTTCTTGATTGACATAAGTCCAAAAATTGTTAGATGCTAAAGATAGAAAACAAATTTAATTACGAATTTATTCACTAGTAGAAGGACCAATAGACCAATATATGTACACAACTAAACGCATTGTAGTGGTTTATGTGCTATGATAGAAACATAATCTGGGTTTAATGGGACACAAAAGCAAATGATTGACTCTACAGACTGGGCTTGAATTTCATGTCATATTTCAAAGAAGGGTTGACACCTGAACTGAAAATAGGATAGAGAAAAGGAAGCAGAGCTAAATTGAAGCATAGAAGAGTGAAGCATAAGTATTACATTAGTCTCTTACTTTGACATCTACATTGTTGCCTTTCCACCTTTGTGCTAACAAACCTCCATACTCTAACCAGGGCAAAGTTTTCTAAATGCAAATATGATTATTTGGATGGCTTATCATAGCCTTGGGATAAAGCCCCAATACCTTATAATGCTTACACAGCACTATGAAATTATATGAAGTGTACAGTTTAAAGTATTTCTGTATCTATGTTGTCTCTTTAATTACTCTCAAACCTTGAGTAAAGTCTTTACTTGGCCTTTGTGTGAAGAAATGGTAATTCATGAAATATAACTATGAACATATAAAAAAAATTCTTACAGTTTTCCCTGAAATACCTCAATAACGGAGCAGAAAATTTACTTTAATTGTCCAGATAATTACTTCAGTTTTCCATTTTGTTATGAAAACTTTTATACACAGCATCAATGAAAAATATTGATGTCAATTTTTCTATTTGGTTGATTTTCATTTCCTAAATTAGAGTGGCCACTATCTGTTCTTCATTATTATCTTTCAGAAAAGGCATTAAAATTTTTTTTTGGCTTGACACTATTCTATAGTTATGGCTTTTGTTTTAAATCATCTAAGGCAGTCGATGTGATTATTGCATACTTCTTGGTAGGTTCTCTTAAACACAAGATTTACTTTCTTAAGGCAATTTTCTGGTATGCTTTTACAAGATCAATAACTTTTCTGTATATTTTTGCATACATTTTGATATTTTTCTTGCTGTTTAGGTTTAGTCCATGCTTGGAAACTTTTGACCTCTGACTCTGTTACCATTGTGGAAAGAATTATTCAAATCCCTCAACTACCAGGGCAGACAATCCAAGAAAATGAAAACATATACAAGCTGTAAGAAAAATAAATTCCCAATCAACGTTTCTTTTTGCCACAGTTACTAAAATGTCTGAGAGGGTGTATTTATGTGAACTCTACTGAAGAAAAATATTTCACAAAGAAATATGTCTTTATGAGAAACTTTTTGTGTGCGTTGACTTGATTCAAATCCATTCAAAATTGGAAAGGATCTTATATTTTAAAATCAGTGTTTAAGTATACATATAGTTTAGTAAATACTAAAGAGAAAACATATTCTAAATGTTATAAATGTGGGCATATGCTTTCGTTACTTTTTACAGAGAAAATTTAGACTTTAGATATGCAAGCACAATTCCTTTTGAGGTTTCATCCATGCATCTCAGGATAGAATATCTCATTAAATTTGTATTTATAAACCAAGGATCGAAATTATATGACATGATTTTGATATAAACCAAGCTATTCTTACATCTCCCTTTGGTGAGATACACGTTTGTTTTATCTTCCTTGTTCACTACATTTTTTAAAAATATGTGTGTTAAGTACCTTTTTTGGTAGAAAGTACCAACACTTTATGTTTTTAGGCTTTAAATTACTGAAAAGTAGTCAGTGTTGAATTTCATTTTGTGCCAGAAACTAGCATAGCAAAGTTGGGTTTTATAATTTCTGAAAGGAAAACATAATTTGTCCTCAGTATCCTCTTTTTTCTCTATATCCCCTTTTAGTTAGTACACTATAACTTGAAAATATTTACCTTTCTTTCATTAATATGCTTTTAAACATGCATGTAATGAATATTATTTTTATTTTAAAATACAGAGGAGTCACAAAGTTTTGCATAAAATTTAGAGTTCAAATTGATTTCTTCTATGTTAAATCTTTTGTATAACAAATTACTACAAATGTGGTGGATTAACACAACATAAATTTATTATCTCACAGTTTCTGTGGGTCAGAAGCCCAAGCATGATTTAGCTGATTCTCACCTGAAGGTTCTACTAAGAAAGAATCAGCCTCCAACTCCTTAAAGTTTGTTGCAAAATTTATCTCCTGACTATGGGATTCATGTTAGCTTGCTCTTTCAAAGCCAATGGGAGAGAGGGATAGTGCCTGAGACTCTAGAGCTAGTTGACCAGCAAAACTGAATCTCATATAATGTAGTCATGGAAGTGATTTTCCATCATCCTTTGCATATAATGTAACATAATCATGGAAGTAATATCACATTTGCCATATCTATTGGCTAGAAGCAAGTAATAGTCAATGTAATAAACACCAGGGATAAACTCATGAGGACTACCTTAAAGTCTGTCCACCATACTACATCAATTATATTGACTACATTAAGAAAAAAATATTTTGGCTTGCTATATTGACATCTTATTTTCTGTTTCAATTTGCATCATAGTCACAATTATATGATATATAAATCAGTTAATTTCTAAGCAAAGAGAGAAATAGTTAATGGTATTAGGTCATATTCTCCCTACAGCAGAAGATTGATTTCACATTGAATGGGGCTAGAAAGAAAAAAATAATATTTCCATATTTTGCTGCTTCTATGTTCTTTCTAAAAAATAATCTTTACTGTAAATGTAAGTACATGTTCATGATAAAATATTATAATAGTACAGATGAGTATAAAGCAAAATACCATTAAATGAGAAATCATGAAAGTAATCACAATTCACTATTTTAGCAATTTTCTATACATATACAAGTATATGTAAATGTATGTAAACATAGAATATTTTCCAGCTTTATTGAAATATAATAGTTGTTCATAATTACCTTGTAAAACTCAATGAGTTTTTTTTTTTCAATTACAGTTGGCATACATTATTACATTAGTTTCAGTTGAACAGCATACTGATTAGAGATCTATATTAGAGAACTCACAAAGTGATCACCCCAGTAAATCTAGTACCCCTCTTCTCCCTTATATATTAATTACAACATTGTTAACTATTTTCCTTATGCTACACTGTATATCTTTATATCTATTTTGTAACTATCCATTTGTACTTCTTAATCCCTTTGCCCTTTTATACCGTCCTCCAACCCCTTCCCATCAAGTAGCCCTCAAAATATTCTCTATGAGTTTATTTCCATTTTTGTTGTTATTGTTTATTTTGGTCTTTAGTTTCCACATGTGTTTGAATCATGTGATATTTGTCCTTTTTTATCTGACTTATTCAGAGCAATACCCTCTAGGTCCATCAAGGCAATATCTTTTTCCATCCCCTTCCTTTTATTCTGTGTATATCTTTTAATCTGAAATGAGTCTCTTGTAGGCACAGTATGTAAAAGTCTTGTTTTCTTATCCATTCAGCCACTCTATCTTTTGGTTGGAACACTTAATTCTTTTCCATTTGAGACTCTTGTTGATAGGAATGTAGTTGTGACCATTCTTTATTCATGTTTTTGATACATGATTTTTCTTCTTAAAGAAGTCCCTCCAACATTTCCTGTAATACTGGCTTGGTGTTGATAAATTCCTTTAGCTTATTTTTGTATGGAAAACTCTTTATCTGTCCTTCAACTCTAAATGATAGCTTTGCTGGATAAAGTATTCTTGATCGTAGGTCCTGGGTTTTCATCACATTGAATATTTTGTGCCAAGCCTTTCTGTCCTGCCTCATTTCATTCGAGAAATCAGCTGTCAGTCTTATGGGTGCTCCCTTGTAGGTAACTTTTACTCTTGCTGATTTTAAGATTCTCTTTGTATTTAACTCTTAGCGTTTTAATTAAGTGTCTTGGTGGGGCCTCTTTGGGTTCATTTTCTTTGAGACTCTCTGCGCTTCCTGGGTTGTATGTCTATTTCCTTCACTGGGTTGGGAAGTTTTCCATCACTGTTTCTTCAAATAGCTCTTTAACTTCTTGTTTTCCTTCAGATACCCCCTATAACATGGATATTATTACATTTAATTTTTTAGGCTCCTTAAATTATTTTTTATAGTCTTGGCTTCTTCTTTCTTGCCATTCTGATTGAGTGTCGTTGGCTTCCCCATCCTCTATATCAGTGATTTGATCCTCCTCTTTATCCACTCTGTTGATTCCCTCTAATATCCTCTTCATCTCAGGTAATGTGTTCTTTATTTCTGACTGGTTCCCTTTATAATTTCCATTTCCATTTTTATGTTCTTTATCTCTTTGTTGAAGTTCTCACTGAATTCATCTACATTTCCCATAAGTTCACTGAGCATCTTTATAACCAGTGTTTTGAACTCTGTATCTATTAAATTGGTTGACTCCAGTATTATAGGATCTCTGTTCTATTCTCTCATAGTTTCTGCTTTGTTGTCTTTCCTTTTTGGCTGCCCTTCTGTGTCTGTTTCTATATACTAAGCAAAGCTCCTAAGTCTCCTGGTCTTATTAGCGTGGCTTTGTGTAGTTCAGTTGCAGGTCAAGTTTAGCCCCAGCCTGTACCCCTCCAGGGCTACCTGTTAAGATTCAGCAAGCAGTCCACAGATTTTGTACTTATAGTTGCCTCAAGAGGCCATGCCAGAAACCATGGTTAGCTGCCACAGCTGTTAGTCTTGGAGTTGGCTCAGCAAGGAACACCACAAAGATACAATTGGATGTGGCTTGGGTGGGGCTGCATGGTGGGGGAAGTGGAGTTTCAGGGACTCCTCTAGGAGGAGTGACCTCTGTTATTCAGTTCGATGATGTCTCAGCTATGGTGGCGCTGAGTCTGCACACTGGGAGTGGAGAGGGCTCACGAGAGGAACAATGGATACTGCCACTACTTCTGCCCAGGAAAGAGCCTTGCCTCCAGCCCTTGCTCTGACAACTCAGTGTCTCCTTGTAAGTCCCTGGTGACCTGAAAGCACCCTACCTGGTGCTGGTGTTTGGAGCAAGCGCATCCATCACCATGAAAGTCTGCTTGCAACAACGGCCCCTTTAGTAGGCATCTGCATCTGCCACCTATTGCTGCTGTAGCCTCTTTCCCACTCAGCTACTTGGGACCAGGCAGCCTCATGGTTTTGTCCTCTCCTACTTTCTACTATTTCAGGGTCATTTCTTATTTCTCTCCCTAGTTGTAGTACTTCTGTTCATCTAGATCCCAGGCAACTTTACTTGCTATTTGCTCCATTTTTTCTTTCACAACTTTGATTTGGTTGCAAGAAGGATAAACAAAGCTTGTATCATCTATGCCATTTTTTTCCCAATCCAAATTTTAAAATTTTTAAAAATGGCACTGATTTTGTTTCTAGAACTTTCTAACATCTTGGATGTTGTCTATCTATAGGTGTATCTTATTTTCTTTAACAGCTGTTTAGTATTCTTTTTAAGTATGTGTCATAATTGTCAAACAGGAATTCTCTGAGAGAATTTTGTGTGTGTGTGTGTGTGTGCTAAAATACCATATTTTCTATTAGGCTTCCTTTAGTTGTAAAAAAAAAAAATCATAATCCAATTAAAGCTGCCTTAAACAGAAAAGGAAATTTACCATCACAGCTCAAAAATAATCAGGAGTACAATTGACTTTGAGTGTGATTGGCTCCATAGCCTCAGTTAACGTTGCTTGCAACTGGTTTCTCCATCGTTTGGCTAACCTTTCTTCTAGGTCAATTCCTCAATAGGCTGGTCTCTTATTTCAAGATAGCAGAACAGCTGTCAGCAGCTCCAGACTTATTACCTTGTCCCAGGAAACCAGCAGAAAAGAGAAACCTTCTCTTTCCTTAAAAGTGATAGAAACAAATTGCTACATCTGATTGGTTTATGAGTCTTTGTCTTGATCAATTCTGGGATTATGGAAAGTGGTATTTTGATTGTTCAAGTTTGGTCACATGCTAAGAGCATGTGATGTCAGCACTACTGAAAGTACAAGAGTGAGAGATGGCAGATGGAAGAGAAAAAAAAAATCGCTTACTATTTCCTTGTGGATATATCTTTGTAAACTTGTATACTTTATTTGCTATTTGATAGATAAATTAGAAGTATAAATGCTGAGTCAAAGTATATATGCATTTTTACTTTTCCTGGGTATTTCCCAATTTCCCTCTATAATGCGTATCTCAGAAAGTAATGCACACTTATGTCCATTACGGGGTTCATCAAACTTGGCAATCTTTTACAATCAAATATGGGAAAAATGGGATCCCATCGTTACTTCAATAGGTATTTCTTTAATAATGACTATAAGTGAGCATTTTTTTTCTGTTTATGTTTGTCACATGTGTCCTTTACTGTGATCTCCCTTCATATATGGTTTTATAATTATGCCAAAGCAACATACTGGAAGTACTGAAAAAATAAATATGTGTCAATTTTATTTAACTTGAATATAATTTTACTCATACAGGGTGAGACTTATGGCTGGGTAACCAGGTGAGGTCAAGAGGGGCTATAGAGCAGGAAACAAGTTATATCCAGGCTACCTATTTTTTTTTTTTTTCGTGTGACATCTAACTCATTATATAATTACTTTATCAAATAAAGATAACTAGAGATTAGAATGGAGAGATATGACATTATAGTCTGAGAAGCCCTTCTGAGTCACTAAGAGGCTTGATGTTGGTTTTTCAGGACATGGCATGTGATGAGTGTAGCCAATGTTTTCAGGCAGCCCAGAGGAAGATAGGTCATGCATGGACATAAAGCTAAGATTTCAGTCCTTTTGAAGACTGGAAACCCTGAGACCTATCTCTGGATAGGAGATGGTCAAAGACGAACTTCAAAGTGAATATAGAAAGAATAAAACAACAACAACAAAATAAACTGTGATCTAAAGCCTAAAACATTGTTTTGCAAAGCTCAAGTATGCAGAGGTCAAGAGACAGTGCTGTAATTTCAACAGTAACAACAACAATAACAGAACTTTTGTCTGATAAGTTTTGCAGGCCTTTAAACTTTTATATTGGTGTCTCTAAAAGATCAGAAGTTGTCTAAAAGCCTACAATGAAAGACCTTGGTGCTATGGAAAATGAGAAAGCCTCATGTTAAAAGATAAGCGTTTTTTTGAAGAAAAAGTAGAGAATATTGAGAAAATTATGTGTAAATGGATCTGGTGACTCAAGGCTAAAATTTTTCATATCTAGTAAGAGTACATATAGGATTATAAACAAGAGGATAGTTTCATAATAAATTATAACTATATGTATATTTATATTATCAGTGAATGATTAAAACATATGGTCAAAGCAATAAATTACATATTTTTTCTATAGTCAAAGGAAAAACAACAACCAGATGTATCTTTAAGTAGGAGCTTTAAAATCTATTCAGAAATAATTTCTTGATGCAATAACTAACTGCACATCTGTGTATTGGATGCTGGGTTTGTCACTGAGTCTACAATGATATAAAAAGAAAACCCATATACATATACTCTGCTTAATAGAGTTATTAGTCTTCTAGGGACACTGACTATAAACTAAACCAAAATCAAGCAAACCAATACATGAGTAGTTGTAAGTGGTAAAGCACTACAAATAAAATTATTAACATTTACTGAGCATTGATAAGAGTAGTGCCAGAATCAATTCTCTGTGTTGATTCACTAATTAATTTAATCTTCTCAACAATCTATGGGGTCAGTACTATCATTATTTGTGCTTCTAAAATGAAGAAAAGGAGGCAAAAAAAAAAAGGTCAAATGTGTTGTCTAGTATTCTATGATAGGAAAAGGTAAAGCTGGGATAGAGCTTGTACTCTTAATGTTCGAGATATGGCCTGGGAAAATAATAGACACAGTGGTTAGAGAAAGGTCTCATTGATGAGGTGACTTTTGTTTATTTTTTATTATTTTATATTAGTTTCAAGTATGCAATATAATGGTTAGACATTTATGTGATTTATGAAGTGAGCCCTCTGATTACTCTAGCACCCATCCCATCTGGCACTACACATAGCCATTACAGTAACATAAACTGTATTCTTTATGTTGTGACATTTAAATTAAGACTTAAAGGATAAGTCAGAGCCAACTATGTTTAGAACCCACTAGAGAACAACAGCGTTTCAGGTAGCATGAAAAACATGTACTGTTTCCTTAAGTTGGAGAGAAAACTGGTATGTTACAGGAGGTGAAATGATGCTAATAGTAATTAAGAGGATATATAAGAATTGAGAGAAAACCAATAGTCATACTCTGCAAGGATTTATAGGCCAACATTGGAAGATTTGACTTGAAATACAATGAGGAAATGTTAAAGAATTTTATGGAGAGTCCTGACATGGCCTTATTCATATTTAATTGGCTGCTGAGAAATCTATTTTAGTAGCCCAGGAAAGAATTTCCACAAAGGTGGTGCGAGATAAGATGAAGAAAAGTAGACATTGAAGATACATTTTTTGAGGCAGCAATCATGGGATATGCTGATAGATTGAATTTGGGTGGTGAAGAAAAGGAAGGAATTTAAGATTACTCTCTGTTTTCTAGTATTATCACCTATGTGGTATCATTTTCTTTAATATAGGTGTGCGAATGTACCCTGTATACTTAGAAAAGACAGGGATAGAACAATTTGTAGAAGGCCAGGGAATAAAAGTTTTGTTGAGACATTTAATTTGAGATCCAAGTGAAACATTCATTTAATTATACCATATGGGAAATTGGATATGAGTGCCTAGAATCCAAGAATTTTGAGTAAGAGATACAGTTTTAAGGTTGTCAGCATAGAAATAGTATTTAAAACTATGGGAACCTGTACAATATCTAGATAGGGCTCAATATAACACATAGAGAACTATGCAATGAGAAATGATAGAGGAAAAAATAACCAGTAAAGAAGAGCGAGAAAAAAATTGAGAAAATGTATCACAGAAAATAAAAGGGTATTTCAGGGAGTAGGAATTGGTCATTATGGATATACAGTTTTAAGACATCAGTGAAACTGAGAACACAATAGTCCACATATGTTCTTATGCCTGAGCAACAACTATCTTATATGGACACTTTCAGTTCATAAATTACAAACAAACAGCAGCAAATTTGGTCATGTTCATGACTTCATATGATCCTATTTGTTTGATATTCATTTGGTTGTTATCTGATATATTTGATTTCTCTTATAGTTCACTGTAATATTTCTCTCAAAAAAATCAAGCAGACAAAAACTATAAAACACTTTTATTAATATAAGCTAATGCTATCAAAATATCTGTCATTAAATAATGCATCCAAGAGAAATATTTGCAACTCTTTGAGACTGAGGAATTAGCTTTGAGATTTAGGATTCACATTAAAGAATGATACTGATGGAATCAAACAAAATGGGGCCAGTACTTTCTGAGCTAATTGTTTAGAACTAGATTTGTGCTCCAGCTGCTATAAATTGGAAGACAGATGATGTGAGAATTTGTAATTTGTAATTTAAAACTTCATGAACCATGAAACTTCTGGGAGACTTTGGTCAGTCAGTTGATTTATAAGAAATGATGAGACCACCATAATCCATAAACTGTCTATTTTCCCACCACCATAGCAATGAAATAGAGGATAAAAAAATGTAAATTGCTCATTTATGGTTTTTTTTATTTTGCATTTCTAAATTACTTCTAAGCTTGCTGAGTTGGATTTCTACAACATCTTTAATTATGATGAAGTCTTGGCTTAAAAAAAGGAAACTTGTTTAGTTAGAACTTCATAATTGGCAATGAAACATTTAATCAAAGCGCCAGCTCTCAAATTTGTTATATGTTGTTTTTTATTTGGACTATGGGAACAACATCATGGAGACTTGCAGAATTTGAAATTGAAACCTTAAAATGTTAGTATGCAATTTTGTAAAATAATTCCAAACAAAACCAAGCATTATGTATAACTTGTAAAATTGTAAAACATTAACAAATTCTGAATGTATTTGGATAATACAAGAAATTGTGATATATAAATCATAAAATATCAGAGCAGCGATGGATATAGGTCCTGATCTCCTTTAAAGGGGGAGACAATGCGATTTGTGATGCAAAATCAGCCATTTCTGAAGCATCAACTATTATGCTAAGAGCTTTCAAGTTTGTAAAGCAAAGGGAATCTATAAGGGGAATTCTTTTGGAAAACTGAGTTGACTAGCACGTGGCACTGTGACTTTAAAACATTCTTAATTCTGAATTTTTTTTCTCATAGTAGTCTCAAAAATATTGAGAAATCAGTATTTCAGACAGTGTTCTCACAGCTAATATTATAACTGATTTTTTTATTCATTTTCAATAAATTATCGTACATTAAAAAAATAAGTTCTGAGAAGAAACGATTCTAATGAGAAGTCCTGTTGTTTCAATAGGTGCTGTAGTAAAATTAAAGGAAGAACTGCTTCAGATTTCTTGTTTAAAATTTGCCCTCCAAAGATTTACCAAAACTAAGATTTCAAATGTTGTAGGTAAAAATTACACTTTGATCTTTTCTTGTTCAAGCTTGAGATTAAAGACGCTATAAATTCTTTATAATCCATTTAGCAGCATGGTTTTCCTCAGACTAAAATGATTTATGTGATTTTTAAGATGATTTATCTGATTTTTAAAACTTTAATCTTGCTCCAAGGACAGTTATGTTAATGTCCCAATGACTTGGTCTTTGCTACAGATGATTAAGGTACAATTTAAGGTTCAAAGTAACTTGAGGTATTTTCATTCTCTTCCTCTCTCCCTTCATCTTTCTTTCTCCCTCCTTCATTCTCTTTCTCCTTTCTTTGTGTTTTAAACAGACAACAGGATCCATAGCTGTCTTCAGAATTCACTTAGGAGGAAATGACTTTAGTTTTTTTTCTAATTACATACTGATAATGAAGGCTAATTAGATATTTTTTAAAAAAATAAATTAAGTATTAAGACCCTTTAATTGCATTAGGACTAGCAAAATTGGCATATGTTAATTTTTGTTTTAAAAAAAGGGTCATGGATTTGTTTTCTTTCTCTAAAAGAATTAGTCTCTTTGGGTCCTGGTATTTCTTAAATATTCTTTAGTGAGTGCTCTCATAAGGTGGTGATACGAGAGACCTTTCGTAAGAGGTGATGTCTTTGGTTTGTATTAATCAAGGTAGAGAACTCTAGGTAGATCATCATATCTTCCTTCTGAAAGGACTATAGTTCAAAGCTAAGAGCTGTTCAGGAAGTAATTCAATTGTAAAGGTAAATCCAAATACAGTCAAGAATAACAGTTTTTCAAGTTTATACCTAATAAGCATTTGTAATTTTAGTTTTTTGAGAAAATCCAGTTTTAATATTTTAAAATTATTAAAATTTTACATGTTATTATACATGTTAAATATTTATTTTAAGAGTTAATGGTTATTTTTAATCCCACTTGTCTCTCATATGAAATTTCACTGTGACTTTATAGGTAGTGGTAAGTCTTGAGAGTTTAATTTCTTTACTTCATACTGAATTTTTAATTTTTTTGATTTGTTATACTATCTTAATGGTTCAGCAGTATTTCCTGAATTTATTTATTCATCTTTTCATTAATGTGATCTTTTATATAATGAGAATATAAACTGTCTTGTCTCTTGCTTGGTCTTTAGAATTATCATAAAGATTATATAGCAGGTCTTATATATACGATGTATATATATAGTATATATACAATATATACATAATATATATACACACAACATATATATATATATATATATACATATAAAACAATGTTATGAATCACAAACTTATACCATAATTTTATCTTAAAAAATTGATGGCTTATAAAATATTATTTTGCGTAGTATCCTTATATAGAAAAGATAGAAAATGACTCAGTTATTTAGAATTCAAAGCCAATAATTAAGAATCATTTAAAGCATGCCTGATCTTGAAAAAATCATGAATGTTGAACATGGTAAATTACATTATCTTGGATATAAAAAGCTTCTGAAGTATATGAATTTGATAGTTTTGAGTTCATTTCTTTTAATCTAAAATGATATTAATGTATATTGTCATAAAAATATTTTAAAGAGATATTGGCAGTTCTATTGCTTAATAATTTGCATCAATATTTTGGTAAAATGCAATCATACATTAGATATCCTGCTAATACTGACTTTCTTAATGGATTCTGAGATGGCTACCTAGATAAAATAAATAATATGTTTATATCTAAAACAGTGATGATTTTTGACTAACTTGAGTAGAAAACACAATGAATGAAAAATCCCACAAATAATAATACAACTATTAAATAATGCAAAACCTGGTCTTTTTAAAAGAACCACACCAAAACAAACTACTTGTTCACTTGATTAATCAAATATGAAAGAAGTGAGAAATCTTAGGAATAAGAAGAAAAACATCTAATATAGAAAAGATAAAAATAATTAGAAGACGTGACTACATGCAAATCTATTTTGTAACCTAAAGAGAATGATTAACCAGAAAAGTAAAACAAAAACAAACGAACAAAAAAAGCCAAAGTTTACCAAGAAGTTGTAGAATACTTCAGTAAATAAATTAACCAGGAAGATAATGGGAAGTGAATTCAAGATCAACCAACACAATGACTAAGTAACTTCACTGCTGAGTTTTACCTAACTTTAAATGACAGAGAGATCCATATTTGCATACACACCATGTTTTTTTTTGTTGTTTTTTTATGTTGATCTAGTGTATTTATTCCAACAAAAGAAAAACATGGAGTAATAAATTCTTTGGAGAGGTTCTATGATAGGAAAAGGGAGAGAAAAAAATATAAACAACACAAAAGATCAAGGTAATTTCAGATGGTGATAAAACCAGTACTAAACAAAGTGAGGAAAAGGTAACAAAACATTTAAAAGTAACATGGCTTTTGATGGCATGATTTTATTTAAAGTGTTTGTGTATGTGAAAACACACATTTATAAACAAGTGAAAGAGAAAATACAAAAGGGAGAAAGAAAGGAGAAAACAAAAAAAAACATAAGCGTAACAGTACCTCTTTTCCCGGGATATGGCTCACACAAGATTTTTGTTTGTTTATTTATAGTGGAGCTAGAGAATAGTAAAGGATCTCATTTTATAAAGTGATCTCCAGGTATAAAAAGTTGGTATTCACATATACTTGAACAAGTCACATCTTCTTTTGAACAGGGGACCCTTACCTATACAAAAATGTTCTGGAGGTGATCTAAATTCTCTCCCTTTTCTGACATTCTCTGATCTTTACTCCTGTCTCATGCTTTACCACAGTTGGACAGTGAGTAGGAGAATGTATGAGTGGTGCATGTTGCTTTTACTCTTAACTTTGTAGCTTTAGTGACACAGGCCTTTTAAAACTTGGATCTCTTTAAATCTTCACTGATAATGATAATCTGAGAAAAGGTCAATGTACATTTAAAAACTAAAATAATGTCTCGAAGAGACCAACCATCAGAATATTTTAAATTGTAGCGTGTCTGTAAAACAGAGTTGTTTATAGATTATAACTTGTGAAAGGCAGGCAGATGCACTTGTACATAAAGATAAAATGTATTTTATGTTTGAAGAAAGGAAAATATATCACTGACACTTGGGAAACTCTGGAAGAGAAAAATCTCTAAATGGCCTAAAAATTGTGAATTACATGAATATTTTGTTAATGCATTTTATTTGAGCATTTTATTTTAGAGACTATATTGATGATAAAATAAACATAAGGAAAGAGAACTAAATGAATTAAAAAACAAATAACTTACAAATTATTTTTTAAAAATTATTATTAGAGATTTATATGAAATGAATGGTGGTTCGATTCTGTCCCCTGAGAACTAACAGTGTTATAATTTAGACACAATGGACTTTTCTCACTATTTTGTGCCTTTTTTCTTTCACAATTGATCATGTACTTGGTTGAGGTTTTAATGTTTTATCAGTAATAATAGTACTTTCATTTCCTTATTTCTGTGAAGTTTGATATAATTTTATATCTTAATAATGTAGTTTATATCTTAATAGCTAAGAGATTTCGATGTTCATTACATGGCAGACATTGATCTAAGAACTTGACCTGTTTTCATTCATTTAATTCTTACAACAACTGTATGAGTTACTGGACCATCTAACAGATGAGACTGAAGCACAGAAGAGTGAAGTAACTTGCTAGTAAATTACAGAGCTGGAATTAATAGCCAGAGCCAAAGTTTAATCTTACACTGGTTCTTGTCAAAATTATTTCAAAATTCTATGAACTATTAAACACACATAAGTTTCTCAAAAAAAAAAAAAAAGGCCACAGCACTTACATTCAGATGTTGATTGGTAGACATAATTATCATTTAATGACTTAAGATGTTTATCATCTGACTTATGAGTCAGAATTCTGGTTTTTTTTTTTTTTTTTTTTTCCCCAAAGGAAGGCATTTGCGTATGTAATGTTGAAATGTGTGAGTCTGGACAAGAGACATGATTCAAATATACAAGAAAGTCAAGGATTTCTTATACAACACATTTTAGAACTCCGTTAGAATGAGAAAAAGTTCAAAAGTTTTCATATCAACAGATTAAATTTAGATCTCTATTTTAAATACTTGAATACAACTTTTTTAACAAGGCCATTTTTAAGTTGGGTTGCTGAATAAAGTAAAACACATATTTCAATTAGATCTTTTTTTTTTCCCTTTTTAAGTTTAAATATCTCATTCTATCACCGATACATCATCTCATAGATAAATTCTAGGACATCACAAGAAACCATGATAATTATTATTATCACAGTCATTTTACTTTTATAGAGCACATTTTCTCTTAAAGGGTGTGTGTCTGCATATATGTGTGATGCATGGAAAAATGCAGAGAGTACATAAAGGAAAAAATAGTTATGTCTTTCAAAAATGTCTTCATACTTTATAAGACAAGGAGACAAGATTAATACAATGGCAGAATTCCCATTAAGTACAGAAATACCATTTAAGGAAAGTCCTTGGGATACTCACGATATGGTAGCTATGGGGATAGTTGATTTGGAGTCTAGGTGAAATTACCCATTATAACTTTTTCTTTTCTTTAACTGTGATTTTATATTTAATGAATAATGTTGTGCCCAAACAGACTGATTTGGTGAAAGTCAGTTTGATCTGAGCATTTGTATGCTTTATAGTTTTAAAATTCGATTATGATTTTTAAGTACCTATAATGACAAACTTTAGAAGTGTGAGGCAAATGATCTGACCTCCTTCTCTGCCACTCCTTTCAACTCACCTAGTACCTTTCTTTCCATTGGCTATTTTTTTTTTCTCCCAAGCTAGTTGTCATAACACTTGAAACTGGTTCCCATTCTCATAGGTACATTCTTTGACTGTAACTCCTACTGGAAAACTCTAATCTTACCTCCTTAGAGAGACCTCTCTGACCAGCAATCAAAGATAGAGTGACCTTCTGCCCACTCAGCCATTTGGAATCTATCACAAGACCCTGTTTTCTCTCTTTCTGTAGTCACCTTGATTTTCCATGTATTAACTTGCTTATTGCTTGTCTCCCAGTACCAATGTGTAGGCGCCTTCATGGTGCAGGACCCTGACCTATGCTGCTTAGGACTGTATCTCCAGCAATGAAAATTGTGAAGACAAAATAAATATTCATGAAATGAATAAACAAATTGGAAAGATATATGTTAATAAGGAGAATGACTATAAATTTTGAAATATATGCATAGAAAGTAATATATATAAAGGCAAACACAAATTGTATGTATGATCTATATCATGTTTATACCATGACTTGCTTCAAAATGTTTTCAGAACTATTCAAAAGTAAGTAATAGTTAGGTCATGCACATTTGTCATGTTTTCTAAATTAGAGAAGCCTGGAGTAGTAATATTTAATATCTGTCTGTGGTAAGCAGAATAACTTCCTGCAAATGTCCAAGCCTTAATCACTGGAACCTATGAATATATTACATTTCATGTCAGAAGGGATTTTGCCAAAGTGATTAAGGTTATGGACTTTAAAATAGGGAGATTATTCTGGATTGCTTGGGTGAGCCCAACTTAATCACATGAACTTTAAGAAGATAATTTTCTCTGGCTGAGTCAGAGATGTGGAAGAGAAGGCAGGAAAGATGCTGTAGAGAGGAAGGCAGAGAAATGCTAAGAGAGAACGATTGATGTACTGTCACTGTTGGTTCTGAGACACAGGAGGCCAACTGCAAAGACCAGAGAGGCTTCTAGGAGGTAAAGACACAACCCATAGATGAAAGTCAGCAAGAACACAGGACTTTTTTTTTTTTTTTTTACAAGTGTAAGAAACTGAATTCTGCCAACAACCTAAATGACCCTCGAAGTGCCTCTAAGAATCCACCTCTAGCAAGGAACACAGCCCTGCCAACATCTTGATTTGGTTCTCATGAAGCCTGAACTAGAGAAACAAGCTGAATCACACTGCCCAGATTTCTGACTCATGGAAATTGTGAGATAATATAGATGATGTTTAGGCTTCTAAGTTTGTGATAATTTGTTATGGCAACAGAAAACTAATATAATGTCTAATATAATAATAAGAATGACACAACATGGACATTTTACTGTTAGGAACCTTGCTCAGGATTTTATGAGCACTTAATTTTTATAATAATTCATGAAGTAGCATACTTGACCCATTTTGAGAAGTCTGTTTAACCCAGTCCTCTTACCTTTGAGAACTGACCCTCTTTATACAAACATAGGAATGGCCTTTGGCAATGATGTTAGTAATTTGTGATTCCTTTGCTTTAGCTTCAAGTGGGCCACTTGGTCCAAGTGGAAAACTCTTGGACTAAGATGAGTCAAATAGATTCTATCCTTTTGATTTGGAATTACAATGGAGATATGTTACTTTCTTGAACAGGGGATATGTAAAATGAGAAATTGTGGAGTAGTATTTACATGAAAAAGATAGAATAATGAAGATGCACAGAGAAAAATAGTTGCCAGATATTATTGGGCCAGAGGTAAGAGATGTAAAAAGTGTCTTCACAGGTTTCAGATGGCTTTCTTGTTGGTCTCTCTTGTCTCTTGAGGCCCAGCTGTATTCCTGGAGCACTACTTCATTACGGTAAATTTCTCCATTTAGCTTAGACTAACTTGAGTAGAGTTTTGCTACTCCTACCTTAGCAAATGTTAATTAATGCAATAGTATTATATTTTCATTTAAAGGGATGTTGTACTCATTAGGGTATGATAAACTGATGTAATAAACAGGCTGGTTGAAGTTCAAAGATTATGCTCTCAAGCAAAAATCAAAGAAATGGCCTTAGCAGGAGACTTATTTACTCATGGTGGTTCACAAAATCAACCTTTTTTCAGTTTGTTTTTCCACCATCTCTTAAATCTTTGTTGTCATCTGAATCCAGTCTGTATTTTAAAAAGAAGAATGGAGGAAGAATATTGGCTTCTTAAAATCTTTATACCCAAAGTAGCAACTGTTGCTTTTCTGTTCATGTTCCATTGTCAAGAACTAGCAGATGGTTACAATTAACTGCAAGAAAGGTTGGAAGATATAGTCTAGCCAGGAACCTAGGAGAAGTAAAAGTAGTTATGATGATCAGCTAACAGCCTCTGCCAACAGATGTTCAATATCATGCAGCTGATATTGGCAGAGGTAGGGATTAAAACAAATCTCTGACTCAGGAAATCTGTATCTTAACCACTTTACTACATTTTTGTTTTAGCAGATGGCTTCCATATGTTTAATTAGTTGATTTAAAATTTCACTAAACCTGTTAGCTCACATGTTCTACCTATGTTGATTTACTTTTAATTTAGATAATATCAGAGAAAAGAAAGTCAGTACTCAGTATATTCAGAGAGGATCAGTGACAAATTACATAATAACAGCTGAGACCTCAGTTATGTTATTCACTACAAACTCAGAAATATAACCACCTGCTGGACTAATGACAAAAAAATGGAACCACTATACCCTCTTTACTTCTGATTGTTTAATAATAACATGAAGTCATTTGTTTCAATTTAGTAGTATGAAACAATTAAATGGTAGTAGGTAATCAAATTAAATTGAAGTTAATTGTCCTAAAAATAGTAAAAGACAATACATTTGAACATTCTTGATTTTATTGTGTTATTTTTCAGTGTTCTTTAGTGATATATTGGTGGCAAAATTGGGATCAGAATCTGGCACTAATGGTGCTTGGGTTGAAAATATAGTGAGAATAGGCATGGCAATGTGGGTGATTTGGGGTGGGGTGGGGTGGATGTCATGATCTACAAGTCATCTGCATTTATAGTTCAGGTAAAATAATTGTCAGAAAGGTCCAAGATGAAAAATGGAGTAGGAAGAAAAGAATCATGGGTAATCTAGATTGGTGTGTTGGGGCTGGTTCCACCTGCTCATGCCAGTCAATAGTACATGTCTCTTTCAACTCTGCATTCAGTGATAACACACTGGAATCTTGAAACTGGCCATGATAGAAGTATTTGCAGAAATTAGTATAGACTCCAAATCATGAGGTTTCCATAACCCCAAGAGATGATTGTTAAACATTTACTTGCTGTGTTAGTCATGGTTCTCCAGAAAAACAAAAATAATATGATTTATTTTATCTATATATGTATAGATAGATATAGGTATAAAATATATATATCTCATATATATGCATATATAATTTATTATGAGAAATTGGCTCATGTAATTAGGGAGGCTGAGAAGTCCCACAATCTGCTTTCTGCAAGCTGGAGGGGTCTGGGAAATCTGTGGTATAATTTAGGTCAAACTCAAAAGAATTAGGAGTGTCAATATGTAAGAACAGGAGAAGATGGATGTCCAGGTTAAGCAGATAGTAAATTTACTCTTCATCCATCTTTTTGTTTTGTTCAGGCCCTCCATGGATTGGATGATGTCCATCCAAACTGGTGAGGGTGATCTTTACTCACTTGACCGATTCAAATGCTAATCTCTTCCGGAAACACCCTTACAGACACATCCAGAAATAATGTTTTACCAGCTATCTGGGCATCCCTTAGCCCAGCCAATTTTTTATTTTTTTATTTTTTATTTTTTTAGTTATAAAGCTGATCAAGAAATGAGAAGAGGCAGTAGTGAAGGCAAGTCAAGAGAGTGTAAAAAAACATATTTTCTAGAAGGTCACATGGATATGACACTGGCCAAGATCCAAACTTATTAGTTAATGCCAGTGAGAACATATCAAAACAGACATAAATTTCAGTGATAGTGTTACATGCCTTCAGATACCTAGGTGTCTGCTTGAGGTATAACACCTTGATCATTTATCATGAACCCAGACAATGAAACAGTATGGTGACAGGAAGAAAACCGTAGTCTCAGATATCATTATTAGTTTTTTGAAAAATATGAACATTTAGACTTTGACTTTATTTTATTTTTTTAATTTTTAATTTTTTTTAATTTCTAATTTTTAAATTTATTTTATTTTGTTTAAATTTAATTTTTAAATTTATTTTAAATTTTCTCTTCTCCCACCATCTTTCTAGGAGGAGGATATTCTTCTGGATGTAAGGAGATTCAATTGACTTCTCTCTCTCTCTCTTTCTTCCTCTACTTCTCTCCATTTTTTTACTCCCTTCCTCTCCTTTTCTGCTCTTTACCTCCTTCCCCATCTCTCTTCCTCCTCATTCTCCTTTCTTTCTCTTTCCACTAAGATTCTAGAAGCTATCTATATATAGGTAATGGTATCATTTAACTGCAATTTTCTTAATGGATAATCACAGAATTCAGTAGGTATATATTGCCACACTTATATGTCCAGACTTAGAAGTAAGAGGTGTAGACACTTATGATCGCAATGAATTTCAACATCATTTTAAAAATGCTAGCTCAATACTGTCAGCAGCATCCAATAACTGGATACCTTACCCCCCCCCCCCACACACACACACTCTGTGTACTAGTATAAAAGAGGCAGAACAGATAGGCTAGTCATTTTCTCCCATTTCTCTTTCATCAAGTATGGTACTTAGAGTATTCTCTATATCAAAGCTTAAAAATTGATTTGGGAGCCACTTCAATATGTTCAGAGTGGAATAAATAATTTATGGAAGAAACTCCAAACTGGAAAAAAATGGCTTCTCTTTTCATGGAGAAATACAAGATAGAGTTGAATGAACTTGGGAAATTTTGGAGAACTCTAGGGATATTTCATTGTCTGAAACCAAGAAAATGAAGAAGCATATTGAAAATTTGCAGTTTAGCAGTAGGATCTAGAAATCATATAGCCTATGTATTATATATATCCTCTATTGATGGTGAGATAGGAAAAAGTATTAGGCAAAATCCGAGTTGCATTGAAGTGAATGAACACACCATACTCTGAAATTAAGCTACCTTGAACTCTACTTTGGAATCAGTAACCAATGCTGGACTTAAGTGATTTTTAGCAGATACTCAATAGCTAGTGTGGACAAGCAAGCAAAATCCCTCCAATACTACCAATAAAATGGTCTCATGCAAATTATTAATATTCTTAATTTTATTAATTTCATTGGGAGATATGAATTTCTTTCATAAGGAGCCAAATTATGTTTTCCAGTAAGAATTTTTTATTGCATTTGTCAATGTTTAAAATCTAATTTGCACTATCTTTTGTTTTCTATGAGAGACTTTTTCTCTCCAATATATTTTATAAAATACTGATTTTCTGCTCTTCACTTAACCAAAGAAACAATTTCACTCTGTTGATTCCATTCTCTGTCACAGGGAGGCAAAGGGAAACTAATTTTTGCTCTTTTTTTTTTTTTTTTTTTTTTTTTGCCCCAAAGCGAAAAACAAGTCTTCTATGGAGACAGAATGGTACATTTCCAAAGGCACCACTTTAAATGTCCCTAGGTCGGTAGTAGCTGGGAAATGTTACCGTTTAAGTACATCTAGCTTGACGTTGGGTGTTCTACCCTAAGAAGACTAAGTAAAATCAAAGTTTTAATCAAAATTCTAATAGCCATCTACCTACCAAGGATTCAGAATAAAATGCCCTAGGACCAAGGTAGGGAGCCTAAGTGAATGAAGCTTGAAAGAAATAACAGCGTGACTATGGTAGATGGCAACTTATACTCAGAGAAAGATGTTGAGTATCCACAGTAGAATTGGCCAGTGTGACCTTCTTAGTGGGAAAAGTAAAAAGGTGTTTTCCTAGGGGAAAATGTGCCTAACATTGCCAGATGTTCACATTTTCAAAACAAAGCAAGCAACCAACCAGAAGTCTGTATTTTTATGTGAAATCTGTATTTTATGTGAAATAGTTGTAGGGGAACTAAATGTAATAATTAGTGACTGATTAAAGAAACACATGGTCCCACAACTGTTTGAACCAAGCAAAATCATCCGGGATTAATTTCTAGTTGGCTGTTAGTATGTTTATGACTAGTAGGCAGGATTAATTGTTGAAACAGGTTTTACTTCCTCTATGAAGCATTTATTAACCATCACGTCATATTTTTAAAATCTGCTTTGTTAAATTTGTTTTCTTATAGTTAATTTGGCTTTGTTTACCTCCTGTGTTTTAATAGATTTATTGAAGTATAATTGATAGACAACAAACTACACATATTTTAGTAATCTAATTTGATAAATTTTGACATGTATACAACTACGAAACCATCACCATAATCAAGATAACTAATATATTTATCACCCCTGAAAGTTTCTTTATTCATCTTTGTGAGCCCTGTCCTCTGGAAACTGCTGATCTGCTTTGCTTATTGTCCTTATAATAATCTTCATTATCCTTTCAATATCTATAGTATCTGTTGTGATACCACATCTCTCATTTCTGATATTGGTAAATTGTGTCTTTTCACTTTGTTTCCTGATCAGTCTAGTGAGAGGTTTATTAATTTTACTGATATTTTAAAAGAACTAGTTTCTAATTGCATTAATTTTTTCTTCTATTTTTCTATTTTCTGTTTCATTAATACTCATTATTTCCTTTCTGCTGATTTGGGGTTCAATTTGATATTCTAATATTTTGAGGTAGAAACTAAGGTAACTGATTTTAAATTTTCTGCTTTTTTAATATAGGCACTTAGTGCTAAACATTTACCACTGCATAGTACTTTAGCAACATCCCCAGATTTTTGATGTTTTATTTTTATTCAGCTCAAAATACCTTTAATTTTTCTTTTTATTTCTTTGACACATAGGTTATTTAGAAATGTTTTATTTATTCCAAAAATTTGGAGGCTTTCCAGATGACTTTCTGTTAAATATTTCAAATTCAATTCCACTGTATTCAGAGTTTTATAGTTCATTTTATAATAATGAACTCTTACATTTTAGAGACTTCTTTTATAGGCTACATTATAGTCTATAGTGTTAAATGTTCTCTGTGCACTTGAAAATAATGTGTATACTGCTATTTGTGGGTAAAACATTCTCCAAATGTCAGTGAGGCCCAGTTTGTTGATAATGCAATTCATATCTATTTTCTTACAGATTTTTGTCTACTTGTTCTATTTATTGAGAGAGGGGTAATAAAGTCTCTATGTATAATTCAGGATTTGCTTTTTTTCTACTTGCAGTTCTACATTTTACTTCATGTAATTCAAAGCTCTGTTACTGGATCGATAACTATTTAGTATTGTATTATTCTGATGAACTAATTCCATTATCATTATGAAGTGACTTTATCTCTTCTGATATTCTTATCTCTAACCTACTTGACTGATATTAACATTGAGTCTACTTACTTGGATTATTATCCTGTTATATCTTTACCTGTTCTTATACCTTTATATGTGTTTTTATATATAAAGAGGATTTCTTATGGTTAGGTCTTTCTCTGTTAGACAGTCTGATAATTTCTGCCTTTTATATAATGATGTTTAGATTACTCACTTAAATGTGATATGGTTGGGTTTTTTATTTTTCATTTTATAACACTTTTCAGTTAACCAAATAAATTTAAAATATTTTAAGTTTAAAATATAACCCACATTAAAATCATAAATAAGGCATATCTTATATTTGTCTTCATAATAAAATCCCAAATCCAATATTATACAGCTGCAACACATGTAATTAGAAAGTTAAATTTGATCTGATATACTAGATCTGCAACTAAATTCCATAGGTTTTATAGTTGTAAGAGAAGATTAAGAAAATCAAGTTGCCGGAGCATATTTTAAAAATCTTCAATTACTTAAGTATCAGGTTATTTTATTTAATTTTGAATAAAATTGTATATTTAAGTGTACAACATAATTATGTATATACACACATTAACATATATCTCACATAGTTATAATTTTTTGTGTGTGATAAATTACTTGAAATCTCTCTCAGCAGATTTCCAATATTCAGCTCAGTATTATTAACTGTAGTCATCAGCTGTATGTTCAATATCCAGCCTTATTCATCCTGTATAACTGCTACTTTGTACCCTTTGACCAGTATATCTCCATTTCCCCTACCTCACTATTCCCTGTAACCACCATTCTACTTCCTGCTTCTATGCATTCAATTTTTTAGTTTTCACATAAAGTGAGAACATGTGTGTGTATGTTTTTTTCTTTCTTTCTGCCTTATTTCACTTCAGATAATGCCTTCCGGTTTCATCCATGTTGATGCAAATAATACCTCCTATTTTAAGGATGAATAATGTTTCTGCGTGTGTGTGTCTCACAATTTATTTTTATCCACTCATCTATTAACAGATGCTTAGGTTGCTCTATATCTTGGCTATTGTGAATAATAATACAATGAACATGGGACTATAGATACTTCTTTGAGATATTGATTTAATTTCTTTTGGGTATTCCCAAAGGAGAGATTGCTGGGTCATATGGTAGTTCTATTTTTTAGTTTGTTGAGGAAAATTTAAACTTTTTTATAGTAACTGTACCAATTTATGTTCCTACCAACAGTGCACAAGGGTTCGCTTTTCTCCACATTCTTCCCAACACTTGCTGTTTTTTTTGTTTTGTTTTTTTTTTGTTTGTTTTTTTTTAATTTAATAGCCATTCTGGCAGGCATGAAGTGATCCATCTTATTGTGGTTTTGATTTACATTTCCCTGATGACTGAGGACATTGAACTTTTTCATATACCTGTTGGCTATTTGTATGTCTTTGGAGAAATGTCTATTCTTTTTTACAGTTGTTTAATTTTGTTGCTATTAAATTCTATGTGTTCTTTATATATTTTGGAATTCGATTAGTTTTCCTCCTATTTGGTTGCCTTTTTCACTCTATTTTACTTTGTTGATTGTTCCTTTTGCTGGCAGAAGTTCTTTTTCAGTGTAGTCCACTTGTTTATTTTTGTTTTTTGTTCTTTCATGTCATCTAAAATATCATTTTCAAGTGAATGTCCAAAAGCTTTTCCCTATTTTATTCTAGGAGATTTAGGGCTTTAGGTCTAATATGTAAGTATTTCGAGTTGACTTTTGTGCATGGCATAAGATAAGGATCCACTTTTACTGTTTTGCATGTGGTTATCCAGTTTTCCCAGCACCATTTACTGAGTAGACTGTTATTTCCACATCATATATTCTTGCACCCTTGTTGGAAATTAGATACCAAATATGCTTGAGTTTATTTCTTGGTTTTCTATCCTGCTCCGTAAGTCTATGGGTCTGTTTTTTATGCCAGTGCTGAGTCATGGCATCCAAGAAAAAACAAAAAAAACAAAACAAAACAAAACAAAAAACCTGTCACCTTTAGGACTGATTTGAACTTCGGTGTCACCAAAAATCTTGAGGGCACGGGGTTAGGGGATAACAGTGCAGAAGTGTAGTTAGCATTTTCCCTCAGTTCTTCCTTATTGATGCAGTGAAGAATCACAGTCAGTCAGTGAGATTTAGACAAGATTTATTAAGTATATTTTAGAAAGACAAAGCACACCCCGAGAGGCACATGGTTTTAGTGAGGAGCTGTAACAGAGTGCTGTAACAACAACAACACAACAAAGACACAAAACCCAGAAGTGGGAATATCTGCATTATATTTGGTCCATGATGGGTAGTTCCAAAGGCATTCCTAGGTGATTGGCAAGTGAGGTCATTTTGACTGCTATATAACTCTTTGCCTAGTGCACATGTGTTGTGCATACCCAAAATTCACTATTATTGGGGTGTTCTATTCCTTTGCTCCCTCTGTCACTCATGTATGACTAGCTACCTAACAATTTGTTGTATGTTGATTCGTATCCTGCAACTGTACTGAATTTGTTTATTCTAACATTTTTTTGTGTGTGTGAAGTTTTTGGAGTTTTTTTCTATATAGGATCATGTTGTCTGCAAACAAATAACTGTATTTCTCCATTTCTGATTTGGATGCTTTTTACTTCTTTTCCTATCTGATTGCTTGTTAGAACTTTCAGTACTATGTTGAAAACAATGACGAGTAGGTATCCTTGCATTGTCCTGGCTCTTAGAGGAAAAGCTCAGTTTTTCCCCATTGATTATATTAACTGTGAGCTTTTCATAAGTGACCTTTATCATATTAAATAAGTTTCCTCCTCTATTTTTTTATTTTTATTTTTTTTAATGTGAATGAATGTTGAACTTTGTTAGATGCTTTTTCATGCATCTATTGAAATTGATTATGTGGTTTATCTTTTGCTCTGTTAATGTGGTATATCATTAATTTATTTGCATATGTTAAATCAACCTCTTGTCTTAGGGATAAATACCATTTGGTCATGGAGTATAATATTTTTGATGTGTTGTTAAATTTGGTTTGCTAATACTTCATTGAAGATTTTTGTATCTAGGTTCATCAGAGATAATTGGCCTGTAGCTTTATTTTTTTGTGTTTTTGTCTGGCCTTGGTATCAGGATGATGTTGGCCTTATAAAACGAGTTTGGAAGTACTCTCACTGTTTTCAAGTTTTTTCTTTGTCTTGTTTTTAGAAGTTTGATTATGATGTGTCTAAATGTGGATTTCTTTTTGTTATCTTGTTTGGGGTTTGCTCAGCTTCTTGAATCCATCTGCTTATATCTTTTTTTTAAATTTGCAAAGTTTTGTCATTTATTTGAATACTTTTCCAATCCTACCCTCTTTTCTCTTTATGTTATTTTGATAACATGGAAATTAGATCTCATTATAGTCCCACAGATCCCTGAGGTTCTGTGTTTATACATATTTGTATTCTATTTTCTCTTTGATATTTATATTAATATCTATTTTACCTTCACTATCACTGATTCTTCACTCTATCCTCTCAATTCTATTATTGATTCCATCGATTGAGTTTATTTGTTATTGTATTTTCAGTTCTACAGTTACTTTTTTGTTTTCTACTTATTTTTTTCTGATATTTTTAATTATTGAAAATCTTTTTTTATGTTTGCATTTGCTCATTGAATCATTTTTATGATAGCTGCCTTAAATCTTTGTCAGATAATTATAAATTATCTGTCATATTGTTCTTTTGATTTGTCTTTTTTTCATTCAAGTTGATATTTTTTGGTTCTTTATATGACAAGTAATTTTTTGGATTTTTTTCATGTTATGAATATCTGGATCTTGTTTAAACCTTCCATTTTAGCTGGCTTCCTCTGAGCTAACTTCAGCAGGCAAGAGGGTCAGCAGGCAAGAAGGTGGGAATAAAAGTGAAGAAGTTTCCCATAACAGCCTCTGTTGACACAAAAGAGAATGCTTGCTCAATTATTTCTGGGTGAGAATAGTTCTCACTCCACTGGGCCTCCACTGGAATCACCCTGGCTGGAGAAACAGGAAATTTCTTATTACTGTCCCCTGGTGTTTTCATTGATACCATATGGAAGAGGGCTTATTACCATCTAAAAGGGATAAAAGTCCTGGTTTTTGCTGGGGCTTCTCTGATACCACCCTAGTGGTGGCTGGAATTGGGGCTGGGGGCTGGGGCTTGTGCCGAGATGTCTCATTGTCCTGGTAGGTTGGAAGTCTAGACTCTGCCCTCAACCCTTCCAGGCATCAATGGATATGGGACTTTTTTTAAACATTTTTTTTTTTCTGTGCTGTTTGGCTGACGTAAAACAGGTTTTGTCTAAACTTTTCTGTCTTACTAGGCTGCCCCTTTCCCTGTATTATCATCAGAGCATGGAGACTTTCCTTGCAGCTGTGTGTGTGTGTACACGGAAGAATCTATGTTACATGCTGCCCAATGTCTTTAAAATCACACTTTTTATATTTTGTCTGTTTTTCATGAAGTTCTAGGTAGGAAGTAAAGCCAGTCCTTGATATTCCAAATTGACTACCAGAGTAAGTCCTATCTTATTTTTCAGAATAATAACTTTCTACATAAATACACACACACACACACACACACACACACACACACACTACATATACATACATACACACACACTTTTCTTTGAGTCACTGGCTTCTGTAGCATCACATTTGTGATCTTCTAAAGCAAAATGAAAACTCAGGGAACTCACCCACCATTCTGCCTTCCCTCTACCTTTCAAAGTCTTTTTATATTTGTTTATATATAATATTTAGAGTTTGTAGTTAAACTTTGAAAAGGAAGAAGAAAAAGTACTTCTATTCCATCTTCCTGGAAGCAAGAGTCCATTTTTTCTTTTACGTAAATTTACACAATGAAAAATATCATGTATTTACCAACATAGTTAATGTTTCTAGTGCTCTTCAATATATTGTTTAAGTATAGACATTTCTCTTGTTGGGTTGCTGGTATATTTTATATTCTTAAATTACTATTGAGCTTTGTTTTGGAGACATAGTTTAGTTACTTGAAAAACTGCTCAGTACCTTTAGGTCTTGCTTCTAAGATTTATTAAGTAGAAACTAGGCAATGTTAGTCTATGGCTAATCGTATATTCCTCACTACTGTGCCAAAGATCTGAGTATTCTCCCCAATGGCTTATAAATTAGAGGTCATTCTGGCTGAGGGACGTGTACTGTTCTTGTTCCTGTGTGTACTGTTTCCTTTAATCCTTTTGAGTGGTATTTCCTGGCTCCGGTTACCTCCTCCACACCACACACACACACATATATATATATATATATATATATATATACTATATATATATATATATATATATATATACGAAGAGAAACTCTGCTCAATATTTGAGGGGGAACCTCTGCAGATCTTGATGTTCTTATTCTGTCCAACTATCTCCTTACCAAGCACTCTACCCTGTGAATCTAGCACTTTCGTCTATCTGGCTCTCAGCTCCATTTCCTCGGTTCACTGAGATTATTGGTTCCACCTGGATTATCTTCTCTGTGGTCTGAAAAGTCTCTGAAGATAGTAGGCAGTGGCCATCCTGAGGCTTACTTGCTTTTCATCTCTCATAGATCAATTGTCCTTTGCTGCTTGACAATGTCTTTTAAACAACTGTTTCTATATTTTGCTTATTTTTCAGGTGGCTTTAAGGCAGAGGGTAAATACAGTTCCCAGTCCTTCATTAGAAGCAGAATCACACTTTATTTTTTAAAATAATTTTCTATATAAAGGCTCTTCTCAACTGACTCTTTACAATTCTGTAGGGAGTGATTATTTCTAAATAAACTGTCTTGTATATTGTCTATAATATCAGTATATATTTGTTTTGAACATAAATATTAGGGAAATTTATTTTTAAACACTTGAGTAAGAATATTTAAATAATGCTATTCATGATGTTTCTTATTTTGTTCTTTGATTGTTTAATCTTCCCCAGTTAAGCTGTTTACTATTATTTGGAATGCTAATATGTTGAGAATTTATTACACTCAAAAGTATCAAAATATAATGCAAAATTTTGTCTATAAAACAGAAACTATACTGATTGATCTTCTGGACAATTAATATCTGTCATCATTTTATATCTTTGAGAATTCACCATTTCAAGTTTATTTTTTACTTTAGTTATTTTTTTTAATGCCAGTTTATTATTTATTTCATACTATATCAAATAATTATTTTTTACATTTTTAAAATTTTTTCTCTCCCCCTTCTCTGCTCCCTTCTGGTAACCCAAGTCCACTTGTCCATATCTCTCTGTTCATCTTGGCCGGTTCATTTGTTTGCTTTTAGTTTATATCCCACATATATGGATATCATGTGATTTTCCACCTTTTTTGTCTGGATTATTTTGCTTAGTATGATTATTTCAAGGTCCATCCATGTTGTTGCAAATGGCACTATTTCATCCGTTATGGCTGAGTAATATTCCATTGAATAGTGTACCACAGCTTCTTTAGCCAATCATCTATCGTAGGACACTCTTGGTTGCTTCCATGTCCTGGCTACTGTGAATAATGCTGCTATGAACATCGGTGTGCAAACTCTTTTTGGATATAGGTTTTCAAGTCTTTGGGGTAATACCCAGTAGAGGGTTGCTGGATCATATAGGTTCAATTCTTAGATTTTTTGAGGACCTCCATACCGCATTCAATAGTGGCTATACCAATTTGCAGTCCCATTCAGCAGTGTACGAGGGTTCCTATCTTCTCCACATCCTTCCAGGATTTGTTATTACTTGTCCTGTTGTTTATTACAGTCATTTTCAACAGGTTGAGATGGTATCTTATTGCGGTTTTGGTTTACATTTCCTAATAGCTAGCATCTTTTCATTATATTTTTGGCCATTTGTATGTCCTCAGTTAGCTCCATCTGTCAATTTTTTGACTGGATTGTTTTTTTTGTTGTGTTGTTATTTGAGTCATATGAGTTCTATATGTATATTTTGGATATTAGGTCCTTATCTGAGGTGTTTCTTTGCAAATATATTTCCCATTAGATGATTGTCTCTTTACGTGTTGATGGTTTCATTTGCTGAGTAGAAAGCTTTTTAGTTTGATGTAGTCCCATTTATTTATTTTTGCTCTTACTTCCCTCGCATTTGGGTCAAATTCAAAAAAAAAAAAAAAAAAAAACACCTCTTTAAATCCAAGGTCTTGAGTTTAGTTCTATATTTTTTTTATTACATTTTATTGATTCAGTCTTATGGTCAGGTCTTAATCCATTTTGGTGTGTGGTGATAGACAATAGTTAGTTTTCACTTCTTTTGCAGGTTCCTTCCAATTTTCCCAGCACCATTTATTGAAGAGGCTTTCCTTTCTCCACTGTATGTTTTTGGCATTTTTGTCAAAAAATATTTGCCATATTAAATATGGGATTATTTCTGGACTCTTGATTCTATTTCACCTGTCATTGTCTATTTTTCTGCCAATACCATGCCATTTTTATTACTGTCACTTTGTAGTATAATTTGAGTCAGGCAGAGTGATGCTTCCGGCCTTGTTCTTTTTTCTCAAAATGGCTTTGGCAATGCGAATCTTTTGTGCTTCCATTCAAGTCTGATGATTTTTTGGTCTGTTTCTTTAAAAAATGCCAATGGGATTGCATTAAATCTGTATAATGCTTTAGGTAATATGTCATTTTAACTATGTTGATTCTTCCAATACAACAAAAACATGGGATATCTTTCCATTTCTTTGTATCTTTCTTTGATTCTTTTAAAAGGGTCTTATATTTTCACTATATAGGTCCTTCACATGTGTCGTTAGATTTATTCTTAAGTGCTTTTTTTTTTAATATTATTGCAATTGCAAAAGGAATTATTTTTTCCTCTTCTTTTTCTGAATTTCATTATTAGAGTACAGGAACCCTATGGATTCTGAATGTTGATTTTATATCCAGAGACTTGACTTTATTTGCTTATTGTTTCTAGTAGTGTTTCTTGTGGAGTCTTTAGGTTTTCTATCTAGAGAATCATGTCATCCACAAAGAGTGACAGTTTGCCTTCTTTGTTTCCTATTTGGATGCCTTTTATATCTTGCTTTTGTCTGAGTATACTCGCTAGGACCTCCAACGTTATATGAATAAGAGCAGCAATAGTGTACAGCCTTCCTTATTTCTGATTTTGGAGGGGAGGTTTTTTAGTTTCACACTTAAATATAATGTTGGCTGAGGGTTTGTCATATATGTCATTATTATGATAAGGTACTTTCCTTTTATACCAATTTATGTTAAGTGTTTTGATCACAAATGGGCACATATCTTGTTGAAGGCTTTTTCTGCATATATTGATGTATCATTTAATTCTTATTTTTTAATTTGTTTTGTGGTGTATCACATTAATTTGCATATGTTGAACCTATCTGTGCCCCTGGGATGAAGCCCACTCGATCATGGTGTATAATCTTTTTAATATGTGCTGTCTTTGGTTCTAGTATCTTATTTAGGATTTTTGCATCTGTGTTCATGAGAGATATTAGTCTGTAGTTTTCCTTTTTTTTGTGTTATCTTTACTGGTATCAGGGTAATATTGGCCTCATAAAATGAGTTGGGAAGTATTGCTCTCCTTTGATTTTTTGGAAGGTTTGAGGAGAATAGGTATTAAATCTTCTTTGAATGTTTGGTAGAATTCACTGGTGAAGCCATCTGGTCCTGGAGTTTTACTTTTTTGGGGATTGTTTCAATTTCCATACTGCTGATCAGTCTATTTAGATTTTCCAGTCTTCTTGATTCAGTCTAGGAAGGTTGTATTTTTCTAAGTACTGTCCATTTCTTCTAGGTTATTAAAATTGGTGTTATATAGTTTTTGATAGTATTCTTGATGATCCTTTGTTTTCTGCAGTGTCTGTCTGTTATAATTTCTCTTTCATCCTTGATTTATTTGTTTGTCCTTTCTCTTTTTCTTTATTTGTCTAGCCAGGGGTTTGTCAATTTTATTAACCTTTCAAAGAACCAGCTCTTGTGCATTTATTTTTTCTAATGGTTTTTTTTTTTTCCAATTTATTTATTTATGCTCTAATTTTGATGATTTATTTCCTTCTGCTGACTTTAGGCTTCATTTGTTCTTCCTTTTCTAGTTTTTAAGATGAAATGTTAGGTTGTTTATTTGGGCTCATTCTTGTTTTTGGAGATAGGCCTGTAATGATATGAACTTTCCTCTTATGACGCTTTTGCCATGTCCCAAAAGTTTTGATATGTTGTACTATCATTATCATTCATTTCTATTATCTCTTGATCTCTTTTTATTTTTTCTCTGACCCAGTTATTCTTCAGCAGTATGTTGTTTAATCTACATTTATTTGTGGTTCTTCTGCTTTCTTTTTATAGTTGATTCTAGTTTCAAAGCATTATGATCAGAGAATATGGTTGGTATGATTTCAATCTCTTATGTTTGTTGAGGCTATCTCTGTTTCTAGAGAAGAAGGTATAAGCAGCTGTTTTGGGATGGGAGGCTCTGGTAAATGTCAATTATGTCCAGTTGGTCTAATGTATCATTTAAGGATGTTACTTCCTTGTTGATTTTCTGTTTGGATGATCTATCCATATCTGACATGCGGTATTTAGGTCCCCTACTATGGTAGTTATTTTGGTCTGTTCTCCCTTTAAGTTCTGTTAGTAATTGCTTTATATTTTTCAGGGGCCCCTGATTTTGAGCATAGATATTAATCAAGTATTTTTTTTTTGGTGTAATGATTCCCCTTTTATCATTTATGAAATGTCCCTTAATGTCCTTTCCTTACTTTTTTGATTTCAAAGTCTATTTCAATCTGATATTTAGTACTGCTACTTCCACTTTTCCCTGAATGCTATTTGTTTGAAACATCATTTTCTGCTCTTTCGCTTTGAGTCTATATTTATCTTTGGAGCTGAGATGCGTCTCCTGGAGGCAGCGTATTCTTGGGTTTTGTTTTTTTGATCCAGTCTGTGACTCGTGCCTTTTTATTGGTGAAATTCAGTCCATTTACATTTAGGGTGATTATTGAAATATGAGGTCTTCTTATAGCCATTTTATGTTTTGCTTTCTCGTAGCTCAGTGTTTCTATTACTTGCTTGTCCTTGTATTTCTGTTTTCCTTTAATTTTGGTTGGCTTTTGTGGTTTTCCCTCTGGTCCTTGTTGTTTTATTTTATGTACTTTGGTTCTAAATCTTTGGCCTGTGGTTACTGTTACAAATATGAAAAAGGATAGTTGTTTTATATACAGATAATCCCCTTTTCTTCTCTGTGTGCCTTAATCTCCATTCCCCTTTGAATCTCCCTTTTCAGTCAATTTTTGTCTCATTTTGTCCTATGTATGCTGAACATTCATTACTATTTTGCTATAGCAAATATCTTCTTATTTTAAATTTATAATGGCCTTGTTCATAGTAAGGGTTGAATTCTTTCTGCTTTTAAACAGTCTGCTAGTCACCTTACTCATAATTCTGAATTTTTTTTCTCATTTTGTTTTAGTGAGCTGACTTCTTTCAGTATTTCATGTAATGCAAGCCTCATAGTGGATAATTTCCTCAATTTTTGTATGTCTGGAAAGGTCTTTAAATTCTCCTTCATATCTAAAGGAGAGCTTAGCTGGATTTAATTATTCCAGGCTACTAGTTACTTTCATTTAATAGTTTGAATATTCATTCCATTCCTTTCTGGCTTGTAAAGTTTGCTGAGAAGTCAGAGGATAATCTAATGGATTTTCCTTTATAGGTTACCATCTTCTTTTCCCTGGTTTGCCCTGAGAATTCTGTTTTTTGTCATTAATTTTTGATAATTTTAATCCAATTGTTCCTTGGTAAAAGCCTTTTTTGGGTTGAGATAATTGGGTGTTTTATTGACTTCTTGAATTCCAAGCTCCAGCTCATTCCTTAGATTTGGGAAAATTCTCATCAATTATTGTCTGAAAATGCTTTCTAATCCCTGCTCCTTTTCCTCCCCTTCGAGATTCATGATTCCTGTTTCCTCTCCTGATGTATCAGCTAGTTCTTGCATTTCTCTTTCATTATTGTTTCATTTTTCGGTTTCTCTCTTCTTCTGATTTATTTCTAGATTTCTGTCTTCAATATCACTGGTCCTTTCCTCCATTTGGTCACTCTATTTCCCAAGCTTGCTATTTTGTTTTCAACTTTTGTAGTGTGTTCTCATCTCCAGAAAGTCTATTCAGTCTTTTTGAGGGTTTCAATCTCCTTGCTAAAGATTCATTCTACTCAACTAGTTGTTTTTCAACTCCTGAAATTGTTGATATGATTTGTTTCGAAACTCACTGAGTTTTTTCAGAAGTACCATCCTGAATTCTCTGTCATTTAAGTCACATATTTCAATGTCTAAGCTTATTTTCTAGAGATTTTTTCTGAGATGCCTTGTCACCTTGGTTGTTCATGGTGTTTAATGGACTATTTGTCCCATTGGGCATAATGGAAGTGTAGTCTGCTTCCCCACCCTCCCGCCCCCCCACCCCAAAGATTTATTATAAAATGGTTTCTAGCCTGTTGTAAATAAAATGTTTTTTCTTCGGTTTCCAGTAGGTGGCATCTAAGCCTCTTGGATCTCTGTGTTATAATAAAGTGTTTAATAATGTCTTTTTTTCCTTATAATGTTTATTCACTGTTTGCTACCCTCAGTCCTCAGTTCCTGTCGGTATTAGTGACAGTTTTGGTAGTGTTTGCTCAGGTAGGCCCTGCGGCTCTTCGGTGGTCCATCTCGTTAGAGGTAAGGGAGGGAGAAGCCTTTGTTTTGGGGGTTGAAGGCCGCAGCTCCGCTTCAGTTTTGCAACTGTGGTTGGTAAAATTCAACTGTTGTTCTCTGCCATCCCCACTTTTCTGCTGTCCCTGTTTTCTCTGCCTTCTGCCCTGATGATTGGGCACTGCTGCTGGCCACGTGGAGCTCACAGCACTCTCAGGCAGGGCTGTTCAGGGAACTTGCGCTCCTTCTCCCTTTTCCCTCCTCCTACAGGGAGGTCTGGCTGTGAAAAGCAGCTCCTTTGCTTCTCCCAGTCCACCGCCTAACACTCAGGGTTCTGACCTGTGGTAACTCTTATGCGCAGATCCCATGCTCAGATGTGCCAGTGTGCAGTTTGTGTTTTTTTGTTGAGTTTTAGGTGTTCAGCTTATTGTTGTTTCAAGGGGAGAGATCTGGGAATGTCTCTCATGCTGGCCATATTTAATCCAATGTCTATTTCTTACTTTCAATATGAAAAAATAATAATATGGCCTTATTTAAAATTTTAACATTCATTAATTAGGATTTAAGTTTGAGATCTATTTCTATTATATTTATAGATATAATTATTTCTGTTTTTCTTATTTCTTTCTCTCCTTCCCCTCTTCCTTTCCTTCTGTTTCCCTACCCCCATTCCTTGTGTTTAGGGTTTGTTCCAATGCTAATATTCTGTAATTCTCAAAATCTGTGAAACCTGTTTACAAAATAAGTTTTTCATCATAACTCTGAAAAAGAACTTAAATTGATTCACTTCCAGAAAATTAGTACTGTAAAAATACATTTTCCTCCAAAAATTAAGCTAGTTTTAATTTGTAACATAAATCAGCATATATATTTTAATTATTTCACAGTTTAAAACAGTTTTATGACACATTCTTACCATATTCTTAATAAGATGAGTAGTTACTAAAATAGCCTTTTATGGGTGATAAAAACTAAAGACTCAAGGAAGTTCAGGCAATTGGCTCCAACTCAAGAAGCTCATCCTTAACTTCCTGCTAAATAATACTGCTTCTGTTATAGGCAGTTTTAAATAAAAACAAAAATAAAGCAAAAATGCATCTGGCCTTTACTTGAAAATAATAAATAAATGAGGGAGGGATGAACAGAATTAATGAATTGATTGAGAGAAAAGACAAGAAACGGAAGGAGTACAGGAAAATCACATTAAACTTTCCTCCTGACTTGAAGAGAATTTCTGAAGGAGACATATGTGTATGAGAGAGGGAGTCACAGGGGGAAGCTATTCATTGGTTGACATTCTGTGCTATATTTAAACTTGAGCACTTTTGGTAGTTGATGAGAGTGATTAATATTTATTCTGGTGCAATAGGTATAAATTTATTTTTTTCAGTTAACTGAAGATATATAGTCACCATTGGTAACAGCAGGAAAGGGTTGTTCTAATAAATTAAAAGTAGATTTTGTCACTATGGGGCTTCTTTCATAATATTACAAAGGAGATCAACTATCGTAGGGCATTTAGCTACAAACAATGTTGAGAATTCAAGAATGGAGTTTCTTTCTCTCTCTCTTTCTCTCTCCCTTACTCCCTCCCTTCTTCCCCCTATCCCCTCTTCTCTTCCTTTCTCCTCCTTTTCCCCTTTTTTTGTTTCCCCCAATAAATAAACAGTTTATGGAGCACTTACCATTGGAAAGTTACTGGAAAAGACATGGTTGCTATAGTATGATCCAATCATCAGAATCATAGAGTGCTCAAGAATTTTTAAAAATTATAAGGGCATTAGACATATGAGAAACTGATCAAGATTATTTTAGTAGTTCATAAAAAAACAAGAAAGATCTATATATGTTTTGGCTCCTGACTTTTTGTTTGACTTTCTATGGCAAATGCATTAATTGGAAAATCTTCAGATTTTGCCTTTCATTTTTCACATTATATACAATCATTTTTAGGGGAAAAGATCTACTCTTATGAATGTTATAAGGGTTAATGAGTTAGTTAATGAGGAAGCGTCAAAAGAATTAATAGCAAAGCCAATATTGTACTATGACACTAGAACAACAGGTAATTAATCAATGCTATAACCATTATATTTCCTTCTCTTAGAAGTTAACAAATAGATTAGAAATAAGTCATGTTCAGATATACAGTAATCTAGTGTCCTCTAGCCCTATATCATTGTTCATAAGGAATCCTTCACTCTAATTTCAATGTTTCATGTTTTTAAATTGAGTTTATTTAAAAACCATACCACTGTAGCATTTTTTTTCAAAATGAGCAGAATGAAGGCAATTTTCTTACATATTTAAAAAATTCACAATTGTTGATATTAGACCAAGTTAAATAGATAACCACTTTAACATTCTATTTTATTTTATGGATATAGACATATTTAAAGGTAATCTATTTCAAACTTGAATCAGGTTTGCAAAAAAGAATGAAAAATGAGATTATTCAAAGTAGACAGCTATTCTAAAAATGTTAACCTTAAGCCTCTTTTTTTTCTTAATAGGTAACTGATTAGCCAGATAATTATATCAATTTTTAATTTAATTTAGAACTATTTATAAAAAAGCCTCAGTGTCAATCTAGTCAATCTATTTATTTCCCTTAAAAACTAGAATACATTGAACAATGTATTAATTCAATAGTCAAGAATCAAAGGCACCATTATACTAACTGCATGCTGCTGAGAGTCACCTGGACCACACGGTACAGGATGGCCTGAATCATGTCTGTTAGTTGGCTCTACCTGTAGCTGGGAATATTGGTTCTCCTCCAAAAGGTCTTTTATCCTCCAGTATGCTAGATGTTGTTTCTTTACAGCATGGTGGTTTCAGAATTTCAAAAGGGCAAAAACAAAAGCTACACGTGTCTCTTAAGACCTAGACTTGAAGTCATAGAATGTCGCTTCTGCTGTTCGTATTGGGCAACGCAAGTCACAAGGCCAGCAAAAACTTCAAATTGAATAATAGATTATATCTCTTGATTGAAGAAACTACAAAAAATTTGAGACCGTATTTAATCTACAAATTAAAAATTTCTAAATGGTAAAGGTGGATAGACATAATTCACAAATTAAGCCCTTTCCGGTTCTCAGAAAATGTTAAGGGTCTCAGGGGTACTGGGACCAAAAAGTTAGAAAATATATATTCTAAATCAAATGACACAAGGTACCCAGATGCCACCTTTAGTTAAATCTGTATTCATTGCTGGACTAAGATATTTCTGCGTGGGTGTGGAACTGACACCTCTTTTTATGAGATGTGTAGGCATTTCTTGGAAAGAAATTTGTTCCAAAGAGAAAATGAGGTAGAACAAGTTTGGCTATATAACACAATATCAGGGTTGTTGGAGTAGGAAAGATTTTGCATAGCACATAGTATTTTTCCATTCAGATTTCTCACAGCTCAGTAGCTCATAGACTCATAGAAACCTGAGTTGTGGAGTCCAATGTAGATGTTAAAATCAGCACTGACACAGAACATTTACTGAACATTTTTAGCTTTAGTTTAAATTTCTAAGTAATAAATATTAAAATAAGATAATTTAGCATAGGGCCTAGAACATTGTGAGTGCTAAATTAGTGGTATCTGTTATTAAGCATCACATAGGAGCTTCTCTCAGAGTATAACTCAATAGATATTCTCTACTTCTTTTGTAAATCATATATCTGAAAACAGATAGTGCCTGATAGCAGCCGTGACTAAGGGTAATTGGTATCCAGTGGACCTAGCTTTGGTAATCACTGATCTTGAAGGCACACGGAGGAAATAATAGTACCAAGAACAAGTTAACAGTGCCTGTGAGAACAGCACAATCTGAAAGATTTATAGTGTAGTCAGCCAGAGAAATTCTGGGTAGAAACTTCCTGAATTTGTTTGAAAGATGACCTCAGCTATCTCTTGGGGATTCACTATAATTTCACATTTAGAGTAAGCTTGAGGAAACTAGTGATTATACCTTGGCATACAGTGTTAGCAAATAATAGACTATTACTGGTGATGAATCCCCATATCAGTTCTTGGACTTGTGTGGCTTGGCTGACGTTTAAATGATTGGTACATGGTTGGTCATTATGCACATACAAAAAAAAAAAAACACTTCTCAATTAAACTTTAGGAAAGAGTTATCTTACAGGTGGAAGGTAAATTGAAGAAATAGAGTATCAAACAAAGTCTGAAATATAGACCTATGTTTTATAAAATTTGAAAACTTCATACTCGTGTACTTGAGATGCACAGAGACCTTCATTTCAGTAATGTTGAACTGTAGAAAGTTTTACTTGTTTCATTGACTTTAAGGTAAAGATTATTTACCTTCACTCAATGCAGCTAATTTAGAAAAACAAATATTGCCACAGAGTATTTATTTCAAATATAATTGTTTCTCCTAGGTGACAGTCTATGGAGAGAAACTGTAAAAGTCAATTACTTCTAAAAGTACCATTCTAAAAGTAAACTTCAGTAGAATAAATGCATATCAGTACTAAAAGATAATTTTTTGTGTGATTCACTTCTTGTTCTTGAGTTATCCTTTTGTATTATTTATATACTATAAATGTATTTATGCCTTTATATGCTCATAGTCTATAGATGCATATACTAATATGATCCAGAATGCCAAAATAATTAGTGGTATTATTATTAACAAAAATAAAATTAGCCCATAAGCATACTGTTTTGAAAAATATTTAAGCAGAGTTTAGCAGGATTCTTTCAAAGTGAATAAAAATTGTGACCATTTAAATTTGAACAACAGCAACAAGTTGTAAGTCTTAATTTTTATGTCAGGGTAAGACCTTACCACTTAAAGATATTTTGTTTCAGAACAATTTTTCCAGGAAAAAAATATGATTCCAATTTTAAAGGTAAAAAAGGAGACTCAAAGATATGAAATCACTTGCTTAAGTTGCATGTGTGTGAGCTTTTGTAATAACCCTATATTTTAATTTTTTTATAGATAATTAGTTTTACTTAACACTCATAGTTAATGTAAATAATGCTGGACATAGCTTTTGTAATGGTACATCTCATCTCAGTCTCTATTTTTTTTAGGCCTTGAGTTTTACTGTATTTTTCAAAGACAGTCTATTGACATTATGTTTTTTCTTCTTTGAAAGAAAAGCTTCTGAGTGGTTTTAATTGGTGGTTTATGCAATTTTCTTTCTCTTTTGAATTTTTTCCTAGTTAAACCCCAATTTTTTTTTGAATTACAAAATCAAAGTTTAAAAAACAACACTTTGTAATCTTATCATTTCACTATAGCATTGATAAGTGTAAGAATATATTACACCTTGGCATCATATGGCACATATCTTTCATTACATAGTTTTTTACTTGATTTGAACCTTTGTATGAGTCATATAATTACTTCATCTCCAGTTTTACTATTTTAAAAGTGAGTATCGTGATTAGCTAAGACCCTTAGCGGAATTTAGAAAAATACATTTTTAAAAAATTGAGAATTCTGACATACACATCATGTTCTACAAATACTTTTACTACTATTGATAGAGGTTGATAAATAAACCTGTGATTAGAAGCAACTGTGATAGTAGTGTTATTTGATTTAGTTTATTAAAAATTACTAGGTAAATCATATGTCACAAAAATTTTTATATAACATTATGTTGTTCTGTTCTCCAATATCTTAATATTTGAGTTATTTTAACAGTATGTAAAAGTGCTATGTGTAGATGCCTTTTCTTTTTTCTTGTAATAAATTTTATAATTTCAGAGATATCACAGCCTATCTCTCTCAAAATCTCATTAAGTCATACATTCACTCATTTGACCCCTAATGCTTTCATTTCTTTATTTAAGCAGTAGTTATTTAGATTTTTTATGCATCAACTACTAAACTGGGCTCTGAATCAAATATCAATATGTTAGATTTTACATCTGAATAAAAGACTCTTTTTTTGTTGTTTTTTGGTTTTTTTCCTGCATAATCTCAGATAAATTTAAAGCACAGTTATTATGGAATTTACATTTTTTCTAAACTTATTAACATTTGCATGAAAATTATCTCATGTAAAATTCATTTTCTTTGTACCTTAGGACAACAGAAAACCCTTTTGTTGCCTTAAAAATATAAATATCTTAAATTGTTTGAGCATGCTAACATTTTGTGAAACCTATAGTTAGGCAAAAATCTTATAGAAAGATAAGACTTTAGTGAATTTAAAAATGGAATCTATAAATTATCATTTTTCTTGTCAATAAATATTTGAAACATAGCCCTTTTACATATGATAAGTACAAAAATTCTACATAAAAATACGTGGAAAATTGTACTTAACAGTACTTCATTCCATAGGGTTACTTAATGTCAGTCTAATATATGTTGAAGTTAACCAGTAATTTTGAGGGTCCAGATAAAATTATGGTCACATTGACTTGGTTGGTACCAGATGTCTAGGTATTCAAAGGGTCCTAATTCAGAAAAAATGATAATGAAGTGATTTTTAGCACATGCACATCAGAGACTATTCTAGGTTAATGTTGTTAAAGCTCACTCTTTATGGATGACCAAAAGCTTTGGGAAATCATGTCAGCAGCAAAATGAAGCAATTTACTTAGATTATGATAAATCAACATTTTAACAATTGTTCTTGATTTTTATAGCAGACTATAATAATAGTTTTCTAAATAGAGTAATTTACTTGTCTAAATGGCAACATCTTTTCAAACCAGCATAGGATTATAGCTTCCTGGAGTATTAGGTTTCAAAGTTCAACATTTATATCAATATAACAATTGAACTGAATCTGTTTGACAAGTTGAAAAGAATGATGGCTTTAGGGAATGTCAGATTTGTTTTTGGAGTGGGAATACCCTTGTGATTTTCTCTGCCTTAGAGGGCTTTAGTGAACCAAAATAAAAATCATAAGACCTGAAATAGGCAGCACATTTACTAAAATAAAAACAATAAATACTTTGATGCATGTTGAGAAAAAGCTATTGATATCTTTTTCATATTAAGCTGAAAATAAAAAACTGGAAACGTATGTTTTCTTTTTTTTTAATCCACATTTTGCCTACAACTATTTTTATCTATACATGTTATTTATATTTCCTTTCTTAAAAAAATATCTTAGTGAATATTTTACCTTAAAATATAATAGTCAAATGTTTAAATGGTCAAAACATTGTTTTAAATAAGTATTCTCTGACAATTATGTGTAAGCATAGTGTTATGTTTTGTAGGGATATATAGGTCTTTAAACTTGGATCTTGCCTTAATGAGAACTTTATTTCTTGGTAAATTAACCAACATCATTTCACTCTCTGAAAATATGCTGATTTATGTCTGAGGTATACTAATTGTCCATTCTTGAATATCCATGCACTTTTGCTTTCACTAATTGAGTTGTATGCTTGTTCAAAATCAGTTATGTGTGTTCCCAAATCAGTTGTATTTGTTTTAGTAATATGGTAATTTAATTTAGAATTACATTGTATTTTAGGTCCCCAAGATTGCTCCCAAGTCAGGTAATTTGCTAGAAGTGCTCAGTATATATTTCTAATCATAGTTAAGACTTATTATAGGGAAAAAGATACAAAGCAAAATCAGCAAACGGAAACAGTATAGGGCACAAACTTAGAAGGAGATCAGGCACAAATTTCCAAGAATCCTCCTCAAGTAGAATCACACAGGATACACCTAATCCTCTAACAATTAGTTGTGACAACATGTGTAAGGTGTTAGTCTTCCATGGAAATTCACATGAAAATAGGAGTCCAGGATTTTTGAGCATCAGTCACAAAGGCATCCTGTGCTTATCAGATACTAAAATTCCAAACTCTCAGAAGGAGAGCAGGTGTTCATTATAAACTATGTGTTTACACGAACAGTTTAGGGCAGGCATCCCCAACCCCTGTGCTGTGTTCTGGTATAGGTGTATGTCCTGTTAGGAACCACAAAGCAGGAGGTGAGTGGCTGGCAGGCAGGTGAGTGTGCAATCGAAGCTTCATCTGTATTTGCAGACACTCCCCAGAGCTAGCATCACTGCCTCAGCTCCACCTCAGATCAGACATTAGATTTCCCTATGAGCAGTGGCCCCTGATGCTTAAAAGGTTGGGGACTGCTGTTTTAGGACACAGTTATACACTTTTACCACTTAGAGACAACTGTATATCAGTGCAGGAAATCGTTCACCTGTCAAGTTCCCTAACATGAGCCAAGAGCCAATGTAAGTAAGACTTTCGAAGGATAATAGTCTCAGACCTGGTATGTTAAGTCTTTTCTGCACATACATACACCAATGAAATATGGAATATGGGTGAAGAAAAAGATCAAGAGAAAAATTGTTTCTATTAAAACTAAGTATAAACGTTTTGTAGAAACTTAAAGGCAATTTAAAAAATAATTGCAGTTGAATTCGATATACATTAGACCATTATCTATTCAACTTTCATGTTCAGTAGAATCATTTGGAGATTTTGGTAAAATGTGGATTCTTATTGAATTAATTTTGGCATAGATTCTGAGACATGGTTTTCTAATGAGTTCCAAGGTGTAATGATGCTGGTCTGTGAACTATACTTTTAGCAACAAGATTCTAGAGGAGACTAGAAAAAAACAATCAAGGGTGTTTCCTTGAGGTTTATATACAGTTTTTTGAAAAATTGCTGCTCAATATTACAGAACTAAAGTTGAGATCAATTGGCGAAGCAGAATGAGCTTGGTTTAGGAAGAAACCATTATGCAGAACTCTAATAAATAAACCTATATTCAAAGAAAATATCTTGGCCCTACTTTAAAATATTTATAAACATACAATTATGTATCTTAATATAAAATATTTATAATGTGAATATCTTAATGTTAATAATTACTATTTTTATAGACCTTTTCAATTATTTGACTGATTCCTAGACAATTTGTTGAATGGCAGGGCATCAAGGGAATAGCATATAAATAAAACTCATGTGAGAACAAAAGAATATAGACAGTGAGGATGAAGAAATTACTCTAATCAAAAATGTTCCTTTGTAAAGGAGGTGGCATTTGAAGCTTAGAGACTTTGAAAGGTAAGTAGATTTTGATAAGCAGTGATAGAAGTAATGGGAAATAATAACAATCTTTTCCTAGAGAATTAGAGTTTATGGAAGAATATAGTTGAGATAAGTCTGGGAAGGTGGATTGGTTCCAGATTGTAGGGCTTTGACGGACAGAATAAAACCGTGCATTAATAACAGAAATAATGGACTCACTATCTTTGTATACCTCCTGTTTAAAACCCTCCAATGGCTTTCCCTAACACTTTGGATAAAATCCCAAATCTTTATGAGGTTACTAATGTATGCCCTACCTGACTTGGATAAAGGCTACTTCTCTGATAGCATGCTGGTCTTCTTTATATTCTTGAATATGTCAAACATAATACCACTGTAACTGTGTGTGTGTGTGTGTGTGTGTGTGTGTGTGTGTGTGCGCGCGTGTGTGTGTCTGCTGTTCCTTCTATCTGGTAGACTATTTCCCCAAATATTCTCTTGGCTTTCTCTTTCCCTGTTTAATATTTACTTTGCTCAGATGTCATCTGGTCGAAGAAGTCATCGTGAATATTCCCTACGTAAAATAGTACCTACCCCCACAGTCTACCCCTTTACTCTACTTTAGCTTTTCTACATAGTACTTATAGTAACCTAGTATTATTTTTATATTTATTTGTGTATTTTTTTTTCTGTAACTACTACTCAAATGTAAGTTGAGTACACTGCAGTAGCTCTAGAGCCTATAATAGGGAATGAAATATAAAAGGACCTCAATACATATTAGATGAATGAATAGGTATCATAATTTATTATGCATTGATTTTTTTCTTATATCACAACTGATTTAATGTGATATGATAAAAATTCTTAAGAAACAGATGGTTTTAGTGATTTAAGTTTTTCCCCAGACTAGCACAATTCTTGATGCATAATAGGTATTCAATAAATATTTGCTGAATAAATAGGTATTGTAATTTATTATACATTGAATTTTTAATTCCCACATATACCTAATTTTATGCAATAAAATGTGGCCATGTGTTGACAAGAGTTGCATATATCTCCAATGAAATTCTCAGGTTTCAAAGGTCATTGACTTGTTTCTCAAAATATTGAATATTAGAAAATGTGGTCCAGAAAGAGGTAAGGGCACTAGCTGTACTTAAAAATAAGAAGGTAGAATCCGAGAATAAAGAAGGATGTTACATTGAAGGGGCCAAAGTTTTAGTCTTCCAGTGTGTAGAGCAAATATGTGTGTTGTGTGTTTATGTGCATGCATGGTATGGCTATATACTTAGAATATTTGTAGCTCAGTTTTCATTAACCTGTACTTTATGTCAGGTTAAACATGAACATATGTACCCTTGGTCAGCTTTTGGGTTTCCTAGGTATTGGGTGTAGGTACCATTGTGAAAGACCATAATTGCTACTGAAAGGAAAAACTCCAGTTTGAAGAGAGAAAATAAAAATGTAAAACTCCTGCAGTTCTTGCATCTGTGAGTGGTAGCACAGGGCTAATGTTCTTTTCTCTGGTCTTTAGCTTTCAAGCAGGATGGTCATTGGAGAAGTTCTCTTAGATATGGAGACAAATGCCCTCATGCCCTCCTACCCTAATTCTGGGATCGATTATGTTATCTGCTTTGGCTATTAGAATGAGGTAGAAGCAAAACTGTGTAATTCCAAGCTAAAGTCTCAAGAGGACTTAGACATTTTCACTTATTCTTGCACACCTGCCATTGTCATAAGAGGACATGCCGGGTACCATCCAATAGTCTCAGGAGAAAGAGTGACACATGGAGCAGAGCCAACTCAAAGACGCATGAGTGAATAGCAGTGATAAGCCGATTTTATTATAGATCTGCTGAATACCATACATATGAGAAATACATGTTTATTTTAAGCCATTAAGGTCTGGGGTATTCCGTTATGCAGTAAAAGCCAGTTGATACAGGCAGCATACTACTAAATATCTTATTTGTGTTGAAATCTCTTACTTTCTTTATACTTATGGTATTGCTATCTTTCTATTTCTTCAATTATTTACACAATTTCTTCTCAAGTTCTATTTTTCACTTGTAACTTTAAATTTAGGTATTTTCTGCATTTCATGCCTTAATTTTGTCTTCTGTTTCTTTCCTACAGTGTTTTATAAGAATACTAACAGGAATATCGTAATAAAGTGTTCCATTATTAAAAAAAATAAATTTCTAAATAAAACCAAAATTAAATAATATTTTTAATGATATTCCAAATGATTTTAATATGCTGTTATGGTTCGAATTATGTCACCTGAATATTGTCAGCGTCCGAACACCAAGGACCTGAGAGCATGACCTTATTTGGAAATAGGTTCATTGCAAATGTAATTAATTAAATTGAATAAGGTCATCCTGGAGTAGAAAGGGTTCCTAATTCAATGACTGCTGTTTCTATGAAAGGGCAAATTTGGACACTGACACACACATAGAGATGGCATTATGTGAGTATTAGAGGTGTACTGCCTTGACAAGCCAGGAACTCTCAGAAGGTAGGAGAGAGGCCTGGAACGTAACTTTTCCTACAACTTCAGAGCGATCATGGCCTTGCCAATACCTTAGTTGCAGACTTTTGTCCTTCAGAACTGTGTGACAATACTTTTTATTGTTCTAAGAAACACAGCTTGTGGTACTATATTCCAGCGTTCTAGCAAAGTAACATATTTGCTAACTTGCCTATTAACCTTTAGGAAAGAATTATAGAACTTCCAAGCTTACATCATTGTGCTGCTCTCCTACCACATGTTCTCTTATTAGTGTCTTCAGTAGAATTGTTAAGCAAAATTCTGAGCTCAGAAAGATGAACTAAAATCATAGATCTTTTTTCCAAGTCATTCTATCAAATATTTGCTTGTGGTGTGTTTAATTCCTTGTGATAATTCTTGGGTGATATTTGACAAAATCCATGATTCTAAATTCAAGATTAAAAAGTTGTTGAATGAAACATTCTTACAAAAATTTTTCACTTCTAAGTATGTGTTTCTTCCGCCTTTTATAAAAAACATAGCATCATTCATATTTAACACTTCTAAGATATAAATCACAAAATCCAAAATCTTTCACATAATTTTTTTTCCTACAGCACTCTCGGAAAAAGAAATCATCTTTTATTGAAGCAAAATTTTCCCACCATCATTTCCCATTGATGCCTTGGTGCCTGTAGCCTATTAGGAAAGAGAAAATAAATATGACTCCTGGCTTTTTCCATAAAGGGAGCAGTTTATTAGCTTTACTACTGCTTGGCTGAAAAGGAAAATTAGAGAACAAGTGGAATAAAGTCCCCTGCCATGCATTTCATATAAAATTTCTTTTCTATTGTCAACCATGAAGCCTACACTGATATATCATCCAGAATTTATGTTGTCTTTTGTGTTTACTAAGATCCATCGTAGGTTTGACCAACAATTGACAATCATTTTGATTATTGAACAGAAATTGTTTGCATAACTAATATATATTCTTTTTGTGCAAGCAGTGTTTGAAGATGATAAATTACAATTCTTGATATTTAATTGTTCATGATAATGCGATTCTTAAGGCCTTAGCAGCTTCTTACATATTATCATTGTCTGTAGTTCCACTACAGAGCATGTGTCCAATAATATCTTTCAAAGCTTGTTTTAATATCTTGATTATTATTTTGAACATTTCACATGTGTTATTTTCAAAGAAGAATGTCTGGAGGCAAGTTGAGAGAATTTTTGAAGTATTTAAAGTGAGTTGGTAGATGGTCTTGTGGAAAGATAAATAGGTTCCAAAATGAGAATATACGGGCTCCAGTCCTGAAACTATAGTAGACTTTGAACATCTCAATCTCCCTCTGAGGCTTTAGTTGTTTTTTTTTGTTGTTGTTGTTTGTTTGTTTGTTTTGTTTTTTACTGTAAAAAGGAGAGGATGGAATAAGATAATTTCCAGCTGGAGTTACAGCTTGAGACTATAATTAAATCTGAGGCATGTTTGAATATACTAGTGAAGAGGGTCATACAAGCCTATCAAGAATACATCTCATGAATCAACATAATTAAAATGACCTTATTACCTAAAGCATTATACAAATTTAATGCATTCCCATCAAAATCTCATAGCAATTTTTAAAGAAATAGAACAAAAATCATAAGATTTGTATGGAAACACAAAAGACCCTGAATTGCAAAAGCCATCCTACGAAAAAAGAACGAGGCTGAAGGTATTCCTCTGCCTGACTTCAAATTACACTAAAAAGTGATAGTAATCAAAACAGCATGGTATTGACAGCAAAACAGACACACGGACCAGTGGAACAGAATTGAGAGTCCAGAAGTAAACCCATATTATGTGGGCAAATAATTTTCAACACATAAAAAGCACGAAAACATACAGTGGAGAAAGGAACGCCTCTTCAAGAAATGGTGCTGGGAAAATTGGAAGAGCACCTGCAAAAGAAATGAAACTAGACTGTTGTCTATCACCACACACATAAATTAACTCAAAATGGATTAAAGGCCTGAATATAAGACCTGAAAGAATAAAATGCATAGAAGAAAACATAAGAACTAAACTCAAGGACCTTGGACTTGAAGAAGATTTAATGAATTTGACCTCAAAGACAAGGGAAGTTAAAGCAAAAATAAATGAATAGTTCCTCTGCTCAGCAAAGGAACTCATCAACAAGGTAAAAAGACAACTATCTGAATGGGAAAATATATTTGCAAACAACGCCTCTGATAAGGGCCTAAAATCCAAAATATATAAAGAATTCATATGACTCAAAACAACAAAAAAACAAATGGTTCAATCAAAAATGGGCAGAGGACCTGAACAGACACTTCTCCCTAGAGGACATACAAATGGCTTACGACATGAAAAGATGCTCAATATTGCTAGCTATTAGGGAAATGAAATCAAAACCACAATGAGATACCATCTCACACCTATTAGAATAGCTATAATCAACAAGACAAGTAATAACAAATGGTGGAGAGGATGCAGAGGAAAAGGAACCCTCAAACACTGCTGGTGGGACTGCAAATTGTTTTGGCCACTATGGAAAACAATACGGAATTTCCTCAAAATATAAGAATTGATCTATCATATGATCCATCAATCCCACTACTGGGTATTTTCCCAAAGACTTGAAAACCATATCCGAAAAGATATTTTCACACCCATGTTCAGAGCAGCATTATTCACAGTGGCCAGGACATGGAAGCAATCAAAGTGTCTCCTATGATAGATGATTGGCTAAAGAAGCTATGGTACATATATACAATGAAATTACTCAGCCATAAGAAGAGATGAAATACTGCCTTTTGCGACAACATGCATGGACCTTGAGATAATTATGATAAGCAAAATAAGCCAGACTGAAAAAGTAGAAAATCACATGATATCACTTATATGTGATATATATGGGAATATAAACCTAAAAGCCACAAATGAACAGGACAAACAGACTCATGGACATGGACAATGTACTAGTGGTTACCAGAGGGTCGGAGGTGGAGGACGAGGGGAGAGGTAGATGAGGTAAAGGTGGTCAGGATATAAGTGGGGGAGAGGGAGAGTGAAGTGGATAAAGGGATCGAATATATGGTAGCGTAAGGAAACCGGACTTTGGGTGGTAAACACACAATAGAATATTATAATGTACACTTGAAAATTATATAATTATATTAACCAATGTTACCCCAATAAACTTAATTTAAGTACATAAATAAATACAAAGAATGCATCTCATGAATGCATCATCTGATTAAAAGGGATAAGGCAGGGTTTTTATGGAGAATGTTAGAATACAGGCTCTCAGGGGAAAGAGATTTGATGGACAGTGTGCTCTCTACTTAGCTCAGTTGAATGAACTGCTTTTTAATTAGCCATGAGAGGTGCAGCAAACAAAACTTAAAAGTGATGTTCTCAGAGGGCGTTGCAATATTTCCTTTATCCTAAGAAGCCATTCTTCATCACACCCACTATCAATAACAAGTTATCACAAAAAGCAACATAAAAGGGTAAACTACATTAAATTTACATATCAATGTAGCATTCATCTCATTTCAGAAGCCTTAAAATATGAAGGAAACTTGGGACTCAAATTGAAAGAAATAAAGCGTTTGAGATATGGAGTAAAGCCTGTGCTTTTATCACTATCTAAAATCATAAATTTGTCAAGTATCATCTCGCACTTAAATTTGCTATAACAGGTATCTTTGCTATTTTGTTCATTGTTGTTTTTACTATGTTGTTCATTATTTGAAGCCCAGTGCCTTGAACAGTGCATACAAAAGGCTTTCAACACGTATTTCTTAATTGAATAAATGAATTAATGATGACCATATTTGGAGATAACACAGTACTTATTTTTACATGGAAGAAAGTATAACACCTAAACAGTATTGACTAAAGGAAACACAGTGCTGCTTTGGCAACTCAAGTCATAGCTTTGGAAAATCATTACCAAAGCAAGACTGTCATTGTGAATGGTACCCACAGTATACTCGTGTGCGGTTTCCACCTCAAATAGTTTTATAGAGAAAGCAAGAGCAACTCTGTTTATGAGCCCATATAAGTCACCACTATATATAACCACACACCACAGTAGGAAACCGAAATTCTTACAATATGCAAGTAAGTAGAGCAAGCCAGTGACATTGAGTTATGACTGTGAATGTGATCTCTCTGGGAGAACTCTGGGTTAAAATTCGATCATTTCATTTATTCAACAAACATTTATTGAATGTTTATAAAATAACTTGCTAAGTACTGAGAAAGCAAAATGAACAAGAAATAATTTTTATTCATTCTACCCTATCTGCCCCTGTCAAAACTCACAATTTTATTGAAGGGAAAACAAATTAATTTGAAAATACTGTTTAAAATAAATATAAATATGTTACAGTGTTTAATGGAACCATAGAAAGATGAAGGCTTTATTTTCATATCTTTTGGAACAAAAGGCAAAAAAAAACTGTCCATCTTGTTTCTCCAAGAATATGTACACTGTGTTACTTTACAAAGTTATCTTCAGTCCATTATCTACAAGAAAACTAGTGAAGCTGACGACCTCCAGGGAAAGCAAAGTATTGACATTACATGTAAATGAAGTTTTTTTTTTTTTCCTGAAAAGAGGAATACATTGACATGATCATAAAAAGAATCTGCAACTGCAGAGGCAAACTCTCTTCAGTAGGGGACCTGTGAGCCAAAGCTTCTGTCGAATCATCTGGAGCACAGAGGAGCATATTGAAATTATATCTGAAGGATTCCATAGGTGTGCAGTTACTGAGAACCAACCTGATATGTATAAATAAAAGAAAAATTTGAAAGGACAAGGTGCATGCAAGTGTTAATCATTCCACTAATAATTACCTCATCTTGATAAAAGAAATTGGATACTTGCTTCAGGGAACTACTAAATTTAAAAACAAAACAAAACAAAATACACTTTATTCCTGTTTCTAAATGTGGTAGGAATGGCAATGCTCTGTATTCTTTCCCTAGCTGAGAGAATTTAAAGGTTGTTCTAGGTTCTAAAAGCATTTATTTCCATCTGCACTGAGTAAAGGAAACAGGTGTCAAAACAAATAAATCAGATTAGGTTAAATGTTGAGCAATGAAAATGTGATGAATGAAGGATGACATGATTGAGTGAACTCTGGAAATGTCTACATGATGAATGCTTGTTATAGAAAGCCATTGAATGGTACACAATCACTTATAGTAAGTATCCTTACCTGGGCAAACCTGAAACCAGCCAATAGTTATATTGGCAAAGAGCAAAACAAAGAGAATTATCCACTGTTTTCTAAGTGCCACCTACTCCTATCGTTGTATTTCTCCTACATATTAGAATATAATGTTAAATAGATTTCTTTAGAAAAGTTTGGATTTCAAATAGTATAATCACTCATTTTACTCTCAAAAGTGGGAATGAGGATTGGGTAGGGAACGGAAACTACTGCTCTGTAACACACATTTGTTAAAGTGGCAACCTTTGGGCACATATGTTAAACTGTGACCTCTTAGGGCTGGCATGATCTGTTTATTCAGTCATAAATGTAACACAGTTACATTGTGACGTTGTGTTCACTTTGAGTCTTGTGGAACTCCCATGAATGGTGTGCCCACCAGAACTCTATGCTCACGGAGTATTGGAGATGTTAAATGCTAATAGGATGATAAGGAACAGTGATAGACATATTTTGTATGTCCATCTGCTAACATATAGTCCCATTGTCCCATCAGTCTTCATTAGCAAAACATAAGTTCAAAACTAAAATTATTAGTGATTTGAAGAAGGCAACAACAGAGCTCAAACCAAGCTGGGGCCCTTCAGACCATGGGACTCTATTGCCCAGGTCACACACTATAAAGCTGGCCCTGTGGTTGTGTATATTGTTTTTACTTAGGGAAAATGAGAGGTTCTGCATATGTCTTGTACCAGAATCAGCCACACCTATCTTAATTGTCATTTTTAACATATGTAATCTTAGCGTTGTATTATGTGCATCTTTAAGGAGAGAGGCGACTTATATCTGTTGTTCCCCAAATCATATAATAATATCAAACCTATACCATTAATGCCAGTACATAAATAACTCAAATAGTTAAGATATTAACACCAGAATAATGGTCAAAGGAGACCACAGTGCACATGAGAAATGTACCAGCATATGCCGAAGTTTCCCAACAGATAAACTCAAGAACACAGAGGTGAAAAGGATCTATTCAATTCTGGACTATTTGAATATAGCCAGCTTTCCTACATATGAGACAGGGATTTTATATTCATCCAGATTTCTCTCCTGTTGAACTGCTTTTTCTGCTATTTGTTAGTCACGTTCTCCTGGTTCTTCTCTATCACAGTGTTTTATTTGGCTCTTGTTATTTGTGTCCATCTTTCCTTGTTTTATAATCATGATGACCTTTGCCAGTTATTTCAGCCCTATGCACTGAGGCTTTATATTTTCTCTTTTCACGTTTTAGCTGATTCTCAAGAGATTAATGGTGAGAATACGATTGAAAGGTGTCCATGGCAGAGAGGTTGAAATAATAAAGCGTTTAGGATAACAGAAATAAGTAGAAGGATCAGGGATCATGATGAGGATAATGATCAGATTCTGTACCATTGAGGAATTGGTAAAGCGGAAAGACAAAAGTTGTGCTCAAAAGGGGAAAACCAGTTTGAGATCACAGATATTAATAATGAAAATGAGATGAAGATGACAGTGTGGGTGGGTTGACTGACCTAGACTGAAGGGTTGAAGGCGAGTAGGACAAACAACTTTTTATTTTTTGATTATTAGAGCATGGAGAATGCTTGTCAGAGGTTTTAATAATCACTGCAGGGTTTTTCAAATCTTAAAATGTTTTTCTTCAAGCATTCAAAAGGTAATTTTGTGCTTAAAAGCTACCCCATTAACGAAGCTATTATCTTACCTTTTCAATGCCCTAATCACCCATAAATTGAATTAAAAGCACTGGTTGCCAGATTTTCTTTTTGATTAATCATAATTACCCAGCAAATAGTTTTCAAAAAATTATTAGGTTGCAAAAATAATATTCGTTTGGTACAGGTTGCCTCAATCTCATCCACATTTATCATTCAGTTGTATCCCCTTTTGACCCCTTTTTGGAATTAGAGCAACTCTGTATAATTAGACTAAGAGAGCAAGAACATCTTGCAGTGTTCACTGTACCCTGTCTTTGTGACATCATAATAGTGGTTAGGAAGTATAAAAATTTAATCCATCTTCTGTTTAAACTTTAGTATTTTAAAGAACCATTTTTATTGATCTAATCAGTTCTTTAATTATGGTTTACCCTAGAAATTTTCTGTAAAGAAAAATTAGAAAATAAATATTATAATGAAATAGTTATTCTTTCTGGGTTGGGCTGGTGCTATTTTATTGGTAACATATTTGTTTCTTTTGGGGACACATCTTTTTACACTGAAGGATCAAGTCAGGAGAAGTGCTTGCCAGACACCTTTGAAAAGTTAACATATAATTTTCTTCTAGTGAGTCCCATGGGAAATGCATATTTTTATAAGATATATTCATTATATATTGAATACAAAAATGTCACTTCGAAAAGTAGCACTATTTGTGTCACTAAAAATTTTACTATTTGGGCATATTCGAGAAGTAACACTAAGGCTGTTTTCTAATTTTTAAACTTACTTGTTAGCACTTTAAAATTAGATAAAGCATGTTTACTAAGTGAATTATTTCAACTTTGCAAAAACCCTAAAATGTAGATATTGTTTTCAATCTAGGTGAATAAACTCCTTAGAGTGGTGAAATAACTTCACTTAAAATAGTTTAAAACAGGCTTTAAAAAGTTTATTTCATTAAAAGAATTGTGGAAGAGGAATCCGGGACTATATATATAAGTTTAGGAATTGGTAGAGAATACAGATGACATAAAATTATGAGACAAGAGGAGTCTAAAAATTCACTTGGAGTGATTCCAAAATTTAGAATTTGACAAGATAAGGAGAATCTAGCCGATTTACCCGTTAACATGGGAAACTGTAGTGTGGCAGGCAGGAACATCACAGTTCCCTGTAGACTTTCTTTACTGTTATAAATAGATCACAGTCATATTCTGGAGTGACATTTTACCACAGATAAGCATGAGGGAGCAGCACTACCTGGTATACTAAGTCATCTATATCTGCAGTACCCTTCTTCCTGGACCTCTCCTGGGTGACATGAAGCACAGGAGCCTTTATATGCAAACACTGTTCTCTGTCCGTGCCAGATCAACATGTATAAATTTAGCTAGTTCTAAGTTGAAGTAAAACACTTTGACCAGAGGGTTTTTCCAAATTCTTATAATACTCTATATTTTGGGATATACATTTTTCTTGTCATTTTCTAGCACACAGGATATGGATAAGCAAAATGTCTGAAAAAGATGGCCTTTTCGCTTTATACGAAGCTGCCAGTGAGATTTTTGTCTCACTACTTCAGCCAAGATCTGAATTCTTTATCATAAAAGCTTACGTTGCCTTGAATTAATGCCCCAGGCCCTAAAGATGACATGGACAAGAAGTTCTCTGTCTAGATGTGTGATTTTATGTACATTGGGACCAACTTCATGGAAAAGTAATTTCCAAACTGGAGATTATATGGGATATTAAGGTCAATGGATGGTGGTGTGGGAAGCAGTGGTATCACATTGTGCTTTAGGTCTTGTTTTGTCCACAATTTGCCAAGCAGGGTAAGGAATGGGGGATAGAAGAGAAAAATAAGTAGTCAAAATAATACAAATTGGTAGTCCCTGATAAGTTTAGATCAGTGCCCCACCCCTAACCTCCTCCTCACATGAAGAATTTAACTGAGGGCAGTTGGTGGTTGAGAAGCTCAAAATAGATAAATATGGAATGAATTACTGATATTATTCTATACTATAATTTATTATACTATAATGAATTTTTGATGAATTATTACTAATGGCTTATTAGAAAATGATAATTGTTTCACGTTGGAGCTTCTCCAGAATTAATATTTTATTTAGCCTCAGATGTCTGCATGATCTTAGAGTCCTCAAGTCCACACTTTACGCATATTGAGGTGGAAGAAGATCTAGAGCAGGCTAGTCAAGGTCTGCTCGGAGAGTGTCTGTGGAAATGTTTCATCTCAGATACCTATGATCCTTAAGTGTAATGAGATGAGTTTGCTCATTTTAGCTCCCTAAATTAAAGGTATGAGAATTCCTCCCCATCATCTTGCTATTTTACAGGAGCAACTTTGAGGATTACAATTTCTTTAGAGGCATTGTAGAAAGGCTTAAAAATGACATAAAGGAACAAAAAGTTTCCTACCACGTCACAGCATTTCCCCTGTTGGACAGGCGTAGAAAGATCTGTGAGGAAGGGGCTTGATTTCCTTCCTCCACGACACCAAGAGACTACTTGACCTCAATATAGCTGGTGGCAGAATCTCACTCAAGTAAAGCTAAATTTGTCATCTGAGAACTTTGATGCAGTGTGGTGTCTAGCACTCAAGCATTGTTTTGTACATTGGAGATTCTTTGGGTCATATTTGGGTCAGATATTCAAATGCTTCATATTTAGGCTCAAACTCTTTTTCTCCATTATAAGCATGTGTGCGTGCGTGTGCACAGAGCACACACACATACACACACACCCACACACACTCATGCTATTCTGGAAAACACCTCTGAGATTCCTTCTCATTGCTCCCACATATTTGTAACTTTATCTAGTAACCATCCTGCCTTTCCTCCTACCTCTAATATTTCCTAAGTTCCCTTTTATCCTTCTACATGGACTCACAGCCTCAATTTCTCCTTTTATATAGGTCTTAGTGAATCAGGAAGTCCAGAGTCCAACTTGTTAGCAACCAAAAACAAGTTTTTTTTCTTTTCCCTTGAAGGCAAGGAGGCAAATCTTCAAATGTTTATAAATATTCACTAGAAGTGTGGCAAAATATTTTCATGTTATTCTAAGACAAGTTATCTTTTTCTTCAAGAGTTTAATCATCCTAGGCAGTCAAACAGAACAGAAAAACACAGAGCTAAATTCTATTTTCTGATCAGTCTGAATATTCATACCTTGCTCTATTTTAATGTCATCTATCTAGAATAGGAGATTCTAGGTGCTGTGATGGATGACTGAGTATTGATTAAGTCAAATGCAACTTGAGGTATCCAAACATATTCAAGATCATCTAAAAAAAAATCATTCACCCATTCAGGTCATATAAAAAGGAAGAGAAGAAAAGAGAAAGAGATTAAAAAAAAAAAAAGGAGGGGTAGAGAGCAAGAGTGAGGAAAGAGGAGGAGGAGGAATTGAGAAGGAAGGGTGGGAGAATGAAGGGAATAGTAAGGAAAGGACACAAATTCAACATAATCACTTGTACTCCAAGAAGCCAGTGGTAAGAAATCAAAGGGAGCACTTTCAGTATATAGGTTGAGATTGTGGTATCTTTGGCAACAGAGAAACTCTTTTTCTTTGCTAGGCTTTCTTCTTTATAATGAGTATCAAAGCTTCTATGTGGGAAGGTGTGGTGAATCCCTAATGAAAGGTAGTGATAGAGGTTAAATGCATTAGGTCAGAGAGTAACCTTGCTCAGAAGGAACGAGAGACTCTGCTTACCAGAAAGGTAGTTTTTTAGGCTTCTCCATCTGAAAACATTTTAGGATAGATAGGCTATCAGCCTGTGAGTTCATGTACTGGGTGTCACATTCAAGTAAGCTTGGCAGGGGGAAAGGGACAGTTGTACTTAGAGCAGAAACCAGTTGTACAAAAAAGGAATGCTCTTTTGTTTCATTTTTGTTTATGAGGAGTATAGAACATGGGTCAGCAACCAAGAAAAGTAGAACTCTAGGAAATATGGAGTTAGAGACATTAGGACATGAAGATCAACAGGCTCAGTGACAGAACATGAATAAGAAAATATAATGTTGAGGAAGGATGGATAATCAAAGTAATAATACCAGCTCACGCAATGAATGCTTACTATATTCAGGTTCCATGCTTTATTGTTAGTGAGGAAGATAGTATGGTCCCTATTGTACAGAGAAGAGAACTGAGGCTGAGAGCAGGTATTTACCTCAAAATTAAATAGCTGTTGTTAGAGCTGGGCCAGATGATTTTGTAATTCCAAACCCGTGATCTGAACAGCTGCTCTCAACTTCCCAAGCCAGGAAAATAATGATACCATTAACAGAAACAGGAAAACGAAGAACTACTGTTTGTGGGAGGGTAGAAGGATAAATGAGGTGGAGATTGACTGTTTTTGCTGTCACTATAGTGATGCATACACATTTTATAGGTCGTTACTGCCTTCTTATCACCAATAAGATACTTCGAGTATGTATTTGCAAGTATTCTTTATGCATACAAAATAGCCAGTGATCCTTCCAGAAAGCTTAAACATAAAACCAAAAAAATTCTTCAACTAAAACTGTCAATTCTTATTTATTTCTCTAAACATAAATTAGTGATTTGCCACAGCTGACTCTGTAGAAAATCACTATGAAGAAATGTTTCTTCTTCAGTGTGATTTAATATTTGTTACTTTTCATAACACATTGGGGAAATATGTTTTTCCACATGGAATATTTTTATTTTTCTTCTTTGATGCTTATTTTTATAGTAGATTGTTTTGCTCTAAACTTAAACCATTGTTATTTTCTTCAATTTTTCTTTTAAATAAACAGCATTTTTCAAGTCCAAAATTAACTTCTCATGCCTCAGGGTACCTTTTAAAAATATGCTTTCTTTGAGATATTTTCAGTGGATACTTCTTTGGCTGTCTAGTTCTTTATTTATTTCTGACTGTCAGAAAATGGACAGGAGAACTGTACTAAATATAGTCATATGTTTAGTAGACTTAAAAAAATGAAAATAACAACAGCATGTGGAAAAGTTGAGTGGTGATTAGGATAATAGCCTGGGTGAACTACTGTGAGATAAAGGTCCATCTTTCCTTAGCAGAGTTTCTGTGATACCACATAAAATGAAAAACAAAATATTTCTTTTGAACTTTTGCTTTGAAATATAACAGAGCCACCTGATTTAAAATAATGCCAAAAATGACTTGAAATCATTCATTTAGTACTATGTATACATTTTATTTTTGTTGGTACCATAGTTATGTTTTGATTGGCATTTTAAGAGCATAGTGAATCCGTTTCAGTGACCACATTTCTTATTGGGCTCAAAAAATAATGAGCAATCTTTTCCCCTCCCTCACTGCCCATTAGGACTACACATCACTCCTTGAAGCTTCCTCCTATTTTATGCTTCCTATTATTTTGTGACATGTCATATTATTAATTTTTCAATGCTTCCTGAGAGCAGTGAATATTTATATCTCATTCACTATTGTTTACCTACCTTGGCTAGAACAAGGTCTGAAATGTAGGTAGGTATTCAGAATATGTGTAGAATGAAATAATAAATGAGAGACATTATTTGAGAAGATTACATACATAAACCCAGTGGCTCTGAGTGCAAGTAAATATAAGATGAAAATCCTCTAAGTCATTCAAGCTGTGAGCTTGAAATATATGGTTATACTTCTCATAGAAGTTTATAGCTTAACAGGAAATGAAGTTTCCACTCTGAATTACCTTGTGTTTATTTTATAATACAAAGCTTACTCAATCTTCTAAAAGGCATATTTTAAAAAATTTGACTCATGGCCAATATTTTATGATAATTTCGTATTGAAGGTAGTTTATATTTAAATCTGCAATTTCTAATTGCAAAAATTTCTACCTCTAATCTTAATTTTTGTTTTCTAAAATAATTTTAATGTTGCATTTCTGGGAGTTACTATTCCATTTATGGAAATTATACTGTATGTCCTTCTGATATTTTCTGCACAGGAGAATATAATTAGGGAAAATATAAATTTTATCTATACATTCACATAATTAGTCCTCAATAGGTTTATTATAATTTATTTTATTTCTTATCTAATATCTATAAACCAGTATGCTTAATAAGCACAACTCGATGTAATCAGACATCATCTAATAAATTGTTTCTGCCTTCCTCCATTCCTGTAAACTTTTTCCAGTGTGCTAATCTTCTCTTCCTTTTTTCTTTTAAATTAAGTTTATCGCAGTAACATTGGTTAATACAATTATATAATCTTCAGGTGTACATTATAATTTGATATCTGTATATTCTACTGTGTGTTTACCACCCAAAGTCCAGTTTCTTTCAGTTACCATATATTTGACTCCCTTTACCCCTTTTCCCCCATCCCCTACTCTCTGGTAACCACTAGTCCATAGTCCATGTCCATGAGTCTGTTTGTCCTGTTCATTTGTTGCTTTTAGTTTTATATCCCAAATATAAGTAATATGTGACTTTCAACTTTTTCTGTCTGGCTTATTTCACTTAGCATGATTATCTCGAGGTCCATCCAGGTTGCTGCAAATGGCAGTATTTCACCTCTTCTAATGGCTGAGTAATATTTCATTGTATATATGTACCATAGTTTCTTTAGTCAATCATGTCCTGGCCACTGTGAATAGTGCTGCTATGAACACTTGGTGTGCAAATATCTTTTTGATATGGGTTTTCAAGACTTTGGGATAAATATGTTAGAAAGATGGCTAGATCATATGGTAGGTCAATTCTTAGCTTTTTTGAGGAAACCCGTATTGTTTTCCAGAGTGGCTGAACCAATTTACAGTCCCACCAGCAGTGTATGAGGGTTCATTTTTCTCTGCATCCTCTCCGCATTTGTTATTACTTGTCCTGTTGATTATAGCTATTCTAACAGGTGTGAGATGGTATCTCATTGTGGTTTTGATTTCATTTCCCTAATAGCTAGCAATGTTGAGCATCTTTTAAATGTTTGTAGGTCATTTGTATGTCCTCGGGAGAAATGTCTGTTCAGGTCCTCTGCCCATTTTTTTGATTGGATTGTTTTTTTTGTTGTTGTTGTCGTTGTTGTTGTTATTGAGTCATATGAGTTCTTTGTATATTTTAGATATTAGGCCTTTATCAGAGGTGTTGCTTGCAATATATTTTCCCATTAAGATGGTTATCTCTTTACCTGTTGATGATTCTTCTCTTTCTTTTGTTGAAAACTTTATTTAATCTGTGAGTTTTCTGCTCAGACTTTAGTCTTTCTGAATTGCATATAATCTCAATTCAGAAATTAGAATATTTGATATCGGTAATTGGAAGTTGCATTTGCATATATTAAATCTTCTTTTCTTTCTACTATAATCCTACCTCTGTTTCAGACTGGAAATGAACAGGATAAAGAGGAGAGGGATAGACAGTGAGATTGGCTTCTCCTTCTCTTCTCTTGTAACAATTGCTTTGTTGACCTCAACAAGGAGAAGGAAGGTTTGGCAGAGGTTAGCACAAAATAGACCTTCATTTGGTGTGATCTGGCAATGAGCTCCGTCATGCACTATGGCCTGGAAGATGATGTACACTTTTGGACTCTTCCTAGGTTTGCTTCTGGTCCTGCCCTTCTGGGCAGCAGACATCCTTATTGAGAGAGGACCATTGGCTTTTTCACTGGCTCAGCATCTGCTGCTATAACTCTGGCCTCTATCTCTTAGGTGTTTCCTTGCCTGCTCTCTCTCTCATCCTGGTGTGGGATTCACTGGTCTTCAGGAAATACTTCTTTGGATTATGTAGCCTACCAACTTCTGAAATGCAAGCTAATCATTCAACAGTAACAGTCTTCTGATTTAAGGAAAGACAATGACTGTCTTTCATAGGCAGGAGCCAGTCTCATTTTGGTTCAGATTTCTCAGGCTTGAACCAAGTACCAGCCCTCTGTATCTAACGATTTCAGCAAACGTATTTCAAAAACAGTTTTCCTAGTTGTGTGTGCGCTGGGGGAGGGGGATGGAGGATTTGAAGGCCCTGTCCCCTCTAGGAGTTGAAAGTAGGATTTCTTAAGACTGCACATAAATTTTTTTCAGCAGCCCTCCCTTCTCTTTTCTTTGATCTCTATTAATACATTTGATCTGGATCAGGGGCCTAAGGATCATGGAACAGGTTTTCTTGCATACCTATTCTAAATTTCCTTTGGATGGGAGGTATGGGTAGTCTGATTCAGAAATCACAAATTGCCATTTTTTTTTATAGTCCGTGTTCCAAATGTTCTATCATATCCTAAATATATCTTAATTTACTCCATTTTAACCTGAAAAATTTATGTAAAGTAAAATTATATATAGTTTTTGAAAATGAATAATCAGTAACATTTACCATAAGGGAGAGGTGTTCATAAAGTTCCCATGCAGTGCAAAATCAAAACTAAATCATTGTCATTAAATTCAAGCAAGAGAATATAGATAAAAATCTGAGCCTGAGGTTTGATATTTTTTTGTTGTTGTTAAAAAGGGATATTAACAAGCCATAGAAAGTGTTGAAGACATACTAGAATCAAACCAAGAACTTTTCTTAACATAATCAAAAGCTTTGAAAGAGGATAATTTTATCATTATGCCATTCAATGTTACTGTAGACAATATCTGTGTGCCACCTGAAATCACTTTGTGCGCCACCAACGTTTATGTGCCTCATATTCTGAAGAACACTGCACTGCATCTCACCTAGCATGACCACTTTTAGAGTTATAGTGAATTTCAGATAATACACGTGAAAGCGCTTCAACAACATTAGCAATCATTGCCACTACGTGTTGGACCTGTGCTAAGCTATTTACATATATTATTTTGTTGTATAATATTTATAACTTTAAAATGTAGGTATTAGTTTATATATTTTACTGCTAAAAAACTAAAGCTTGCCAAGATTAATTTACTAGAGGTTAATAATTAGTAAATGGTAGTGCTGGGAATTGAACCCTGGCTTGGTTTATTCCAGAAAGTACGCATGTGAATACAATGCCATGTATATAAGTCACTTTTAGTATTACATGAAAACTAATAAGAAAAAATTGTGCTTATTCCATTTTATGTTTTTGGTCATTTCTACATTAGGAGAGCTATACGGATTTCTATAATCCATTCTAATTGTGTTATATAATTTATGCCATCATGTTTCCTTTACATGATTTTGTATGTAGATATTGTGTATATGTGATACACCATGGAGGAGCACACAGAGAAAAGTATTCAAATCATGAGGATGCACAGGTGGATAGATTTTTTTACTAACTTAACGTATCAGGATCAAGAAACAGGCCACCAGGAGCACCCTAGGAACTTCCTCCTGGTCCATGCCTGTCCCTACCTTCCCTAGAGTATGAGAATATGTTGATTTCTATCAGAGTTAGATTGACCTGTTTTCAGTGTGATAACAGAACTATGCACAGGGTCATAAATTAGGTACTTTTATAACTGGATTCTTCTCCTCAACAATATAACAAGTAAGATTCATCTATATTATTACATGTAGTGTTTATCCATTTTACTGTTAAGAGACATTTGGGTGATTTCCAGTGTTTGCCTACTACCAAGAAAATTTTCTGCATGTTCTTGAACGTTATATTTTGGAATCTATGAATGCATTTATGTTTTTGGCAAATATCCAGAAATGATATTGTTGAGTCACAGGAGATGCATGTATACAGTTTAGGGGAAAAACTGTTTTACTTTGTTTTCTTCTGCCAACCAACATTGATTCATCCTTTGGAATTACAGCCTAAATTCCTTATGGGAAAAGATCCTCTGTTAGTATGAAGTAGTTTTAATGCAATAAATCAAGTTTGTTTGTTTGTTTGTTTTACTCCAAAAGTAGAAGTGGTCTTTGGAGCTTATCTTTACTAGAACTTTACTGGAATCTTCTGTACAGGAAAAATAGCGAGCCCTGTGATCTAAGCATATTCAGTCAGTCTCTTTTTTAGGAGGATTTGAAACTTGAGCAGAGTAATGCAAAATAGAACAAATTCTTGACATTTTATCCTAGTAGCAGCAACACTGACTTGAAGAGTCTGGTAAGATGCATAGTTACCTGTTTCTTGTCAGTTTGAAGTCTGAGTGTTTGCCTTACCCCAATCCTGCGAGCTCCTATTTTCTCCTTCTAATACATTCCTTTTTTTGTTTAAATATTCATGTTGGTTTCTGTTGCTTGCAACCAAAGTAGCCTGTGTTATATGTGAGCTCACATACTACAACTTTTCTCTTACTATGCTATAATAATGTTCCATTTTACTATATTCTGTCGTGTGATGGGATGCAAAAAACCTGGGCAGCTACATATAGGTGAGGATGTCCATAAAAAGTATGTATTTATAATTTCTGGACAGAGTGAAAATACTTCCTAGAAATGAAGCCTAGGAGAAAATAATCAAGATCACACCTCTCTTCCTGAGCCACATGGGAGTGGTGGTACTCGGAGAGAGGTAATACGGTGGTACAGGAAATTTTATCATTTATAGTTGATATTACTGACTAAATCATAATTATATTTTATTTCTCAATGTTATTTTACATTTCATATTAAGTACGTTAAATAGTAGTATTCATAATATCACTTTTTATCAGGCATGTTTGAGGGGAAGTTGTCAATAAAAGTCATTTGCCATGAAATTAACAGTTTGAGAAAGAATTCTTATCAGGTGTATTGGAATGTATTTCACCTTTTCCAATTAAATCTTCTGAAGGAGTTAACACTGTATTTTACTTTTAATCCTTGCCTGTCTGCCAAAATTTAGAGTTGGCTTTTTATTTCCATTTCGCATGTACACAAACAAGTGTATAAGACTCTAATGTCCCTTTACATTTACTTGTAAGCTTTAGCTTTTTTAAGTATGCATTTATAGAGTTCAATAAAGTTTGCTTCAACTCATCTGTTGCATCTCAGGTATCAGTCCTATACTACAGGGAACTTCATACCACATGTTACAGGATTGTGTGAATAGAGATGATGGCTGCTTGAGACTCCCTAGCCTTGGTTGTTTCTTGGCTGACTTACCATGATAGCACGGTCAGCATTTCCTGCCCAGCTTTTCTCAATGCTATCTCAGCTTACAAAGAAAAAGTTTGGTTGAAAAAATCCAGGGATAATTTTTAGAAGAGTTGCATCCTAGGGCTGTTGATATTTGTCCATGCAAGACAAGTCAGAGTTGAGCTACAGGAGGCAACATATACAATGGCTGAAAATGTAGATTCTGAAGGGAGAAACTGCTGGAGGACAAATGCTGATATCATTTACTAATTTTATTACCTCTCAGCCTTTTGACTAAGATCAAGTGCATTTACTAATTTTGTGTTTTTAAGCAAGTGACTTAACCCATTAAAATTCAGTTTCTGATCAGTAAAATGGGGACTAGAATAGTGTCTGTCCTGCTGTTATAATTAAGTAGATAATATCTATAAAGCACCTAGTCTAAATTACATTGGATAGTAACCATTAACATAGTCCCCTCTATTCTCTAGTCTTGAGATGCTTCAAAGAATCTGAGCTCCTGATTACAAAATGTGGACCCTCAAAAATCAGACATGATCTCCCTGGTGTACACTTTCAAGGACCTCTGGACCTGTTTTTTAATGCACATTTCACAATGCTTATATTTACAATATTGTGAGAGTTGTTTGTTTTGATATGTTTCTCTGACTGAGATTTAAACTTCATTAGGCAAGAATTATGCTTCCTTTGATAATGAATGTATTTTCAATACCTAGGTATAAAGTGCCAAATAAATATTAGCAGAATAAATGGATGGATTAAAAATAGTCATCCAGGGAGACTATAGAGATACTAAAGTCCATTAAAACTGAAGATTAATTTACTTACACATCAGACTCTAATTTCATTTCTATTGTCTATAACTGGTCCTCAAATACAGAAGTGATTGAATAAATAATAGTCAAATAATATGAAACTGCCAATATTCAGCTATTTTTGACCTATAAAAAAGGCAATTTCATATAGCTTAAAATGATATTTGTTAAACAGATTAATAATATTTCAATCCTAGAGTAATTACCAATTGTGGCTTTAATTTAAATAAATATGTATATTTTGTCTTACTTGTGTATCACAAATGATCGAGAGCTATACGACACACATTAAAGAGCTCCATCCAATATTTATAACGCCCAAATTTCAAAAACACTTAAAACCTGGTTTTAAAGTAAGCTATTTAAGAACTCTTTGGATACTTACAAAATCTTAATTTTGTCATTTGTAGATTATCAAAGCCAAATTTAGCCTCCATAAGATAGTCTTCTTAATGGGTATTACTTTTTTTTTTTTTTTTTTTTTTTTCATTTCAAGCTATAATATTTGGGAACAGGTAATTTAGCTCATGGAGGTTTGTATAGAAACACCTTGACAGTATATTCTTTTATTCTTTTTAAACTTAGGATTTATTGAAGATAAAGAGATTTATTGACAATAACAACCCATTAAGGAATGAGAAATATACACATTTTCTCCTCTGGCATAATGATAAACAACTGTGTATTTGCAGATTGAGTTTCTGTTATCAACTTCTAGTTTCTTCTCACCTGAAAAAATACTTATAATTATTAACGTTGGAAATGAGGGACTGGTTTCTCTTTTGGTGTGATAGAGATTTTCTAAATTCTGCTTTTCTTCTGAGTCTTGTAATTATAATTTTCTGAACTGGGATATCTGCTTTAACTCTTGCCCATTATCAATAATGATCATATTTAGATTTTTAATAAATCATTCTTATGTTTTTGGTGAAAGCACATTTGTAAAAAAGGAGACATTATTTGTTATTTTAAGTCCCTTCTATTAATATGCATGTCATGAAGACTAGGATCTTATTTTTAGAATGTTTAATTTAATATGTACTTATTTTTAATTAATTGGAATTGCTGTGCCTTCTTGGGTGTGTGCTCTCTGTTAACATGAGTATAGGTCTGGGTTATTTTTTTCATTAACAAACAACCTTATTTCCTTATATCATGGTCATGGTGACTGAGAAGAAAAACTGGTTTTGCTGGAATTCAGAAACAGGTTCTCTGATTCTAAATCTTAAGTTTTATTTTTTTCGGAATTCCAAAGACCATTAAGAACAGCCAAGTACAATGTGAAATAGATGTCAGGAAAAGAGTTTTTATTAAATGCTAAGTGAAGTGCCTAGTTTGTTTTTTGATAATCATATGTTTGGAAGATAACTAGTGAACATCTTAGTATTTTTGGAAGAACTATGTTACAGCTATGTCATCAATGAAAACCTAGTCTATTTTAAACATATCTCTGGGCAAATGGCTCCACAGTTTCACTTAAAGTCACTGATTTTTACCTGTGCTTATTGTCAGAATATTTCACTATATGACTAAGCATCTTGTTCAATCTGCAATATCCTTTGGAAACTATTATTCGTGATTCTCTGATGTATTATTAAATCTTCCAATGGTCAAACTTGTTATTCTAGACCTTTCCTCTGAGTCCTCCCTAACCCTTGTTTGTTTTTCTCAGATAAATCAGAAAGCTTCGCTGCCCTTCTGTACTGCTCTTCTAGTATAAAGGCACCTCAGTAACTCATTAGCTTTAAAGGCAGAATCATAAATTAGCTTTAAAGGTTTATATTTATTTAGCATGTTAATCGGCAAGACCTTCAGGACTTCAGTTTTATTTTGGGAGACTTACAGCACAGTGTTCTCTCTAATTATTTGTTTGAATATTGTATTTATCATCTATTCAGCTTCATTTATGTTGTCTCTCTGTAGCTCATTTGTTAATCCAGTTAAAGTACAAAATACTTGCATTTTCCATACAATAATTTAGCACTATGAAGGCATTAAGTTTAGTGGAAAATATATGGCTAATTATTTCTTATTCTTTACTGTTAAAGTTTATATTAACTTCTTTTGGCTTTTAAATTTATAAATATGCAAACAAATTTAAAATTTAGTGATGGATGGGCATCAGTGGACAGTGTATACATTAAAGTGAATATGCTAAGATAAAGTATTTAATTTTTTTTAAGTAATATAGTCACATACATGAAAAAAACAATTGAGCATATTTATTCCTCCTTTGTTACCTTGTTCTAACTGAATGTTTCAAATCAATCCACTAACAGAGTTGTTAAACTTTAAGAGTAGCAATAGAAATGTATTTTGAAGATTGCATTTTTAATTTAGTAAATAATCTATAACTTATAATTCAAATCAAGCAGTATAAAACAATGTAATAGTTCCTACTAGTTAGTTCCTAGAGAGTAATTGCCCTTTCATAAAATATTTTTTAAAAAACAATTGAAACCCATTTTAATAGAAAAATCCTCTTGATTTAACCATGTAAAGTATTCACTGTATTCAGTAAAGACCATTTGTTTTAGAAACAGGTACAGTAATAAAATATATGTAGAACAGAAAAATCTTCTGAGAAATCAAAATAAATTAGATGAAGAAAACAAATAAATTAATATAGATGTTGACATGAGTTTAAATTTAGTAATTTCATCTCTGACTAAATCCCCCAAAGAACATAATATGAAATTATGCTAAGTATGCCACGGTAAGCTATCAGAATGAATATGCAAACTTATAATGAAACAGAAATGGGTCAAATTCAGACAACAGCAACCAGAAATATGATTTACAAAGTTTGTGGCAAAGAGATAAAGATGCTAGATTTAAAATATATGAAGATCCCGCAAATGGCAGGAAGTATTGTTTGACTATCACGTAATCAGTTAGAAAATGAGGAAAGTTGTCAAGTCCTGGAGGGTCCTTGATTAAAGAAAGGTGGGCAGATCTCTGAAGTCTAGGAAGATAAGCAGAATTCAGAATCTGAGCATCAAACATTTGGACCTAGTATTATGACCAAGTAGGGCTGGCACATACTAATCCTAGACATCACTGTGTGTGTATGTTAATCTTTGCTTACCATATATGTTTACAAAATAAAAGAAGAATCAGTGTCCCTGGAAATATTTTAGTTTTAAGTCAGGGACAAAATAGAACTTTCTGAAATTTATATGTAATAATAATCTCTGACTTTTTTTTTTTATTATTATTTTTAGTGCAAATTGGGGACCAGATAATATATGCAAGTACTTTCCACACATTACTTCTCTTAATTCTTAATTTATATTATGGGTTTTATTTCCATTATACAAATAAAGAAGCAGAGGCACAGAGTGGTTAAATCATTTGTTTAAGATTATATAACCAGTAATGACTGAAATCTGAATTGGAATTCAGACAATTTGATTCTTAAACTAAGATATACTTCTAGAACAAGGTCAGGTGAGATCCTCTGGTAAACATAATGAGATTTGAATGGAATTAATTTTTGAATATCCTACTAAAATAGTGTAGACTAATATAACTATCTACAATTCCTATATTTGAAATTCATAGTTAATAACAAATACTAAAGAACATTCTACTTAACTCAAGCCACCATGGATGCCTATTAATAACATATGAGAATAGGTAATAGCATCTACAATAGGATGAGAGGTTTGCATTGTTGAATTTTGTCTTGGATTTATCTAAATTTATGATCATTCATTAAACACACAAGTATTTTGTTCTCACTGCATGCTAGGTATTGTGGTAGCAAGCATGTCCTCAATGGAATTTATACTCTATTGGTGGAGATGGTCAATAAATAAGCAAATAAATAAATATATACACTATTCTATTTCTTAGAGATAAGTACTATGAAGAAAAATGAAACAGATTAAATGTACACAATGAAAGGCAAGGGTTATTTTAAAATTTTTTTCCACATAAGGAAACATTTATTTGAGGTTTAACATGAAATCATGCAAATAAAATTTGTATAAACACAAATCCACATTGAGTCATAATACAAATAACAAAAGACAAAGTGAAAACAAAGAAAATTAATTGGCAGCTATATACAGCTGGACAGTTTTATTTATACACTAGGAAGTCTTTTAAAAAATAATCATCATAGATCTACAGAAGACCAATCTTGAATGTTGTCCTGCAAGATGAGTTACTTTGGCAATCTCCTGTTTTCTCCAGTGTCCTTCTTTAGGTTGGCTGATTGTTTTGGTGATGGCCATCTCTCTATACACCTTGCCATAAATGTTCTGTCAGCCACTGTAATCTCCATAGCCCTGTCCATATCCATAGTTTTCGTAGTTATGCCCAGTATAATCATAGCCGCCACATCCACTATAGTTCTGATCACAACCATAGGCACTGTTATAATTTCCATAGCCTTTATCACAATAAATACTGGATTTTTGGTACCAGTTTTGTCCCTGACCTTGGCCTCTAACTTGTCCACCTGCTGCAGCACCTCTTCTTCCTTTTTGTTGCTGCCATTACTGCCTATACACCTCTTTGCATTGTGCAACTTTGATTTCACACTTCCCAGAACCGATTTGATATCTGCTTTCTAACAATTTATTTACTGGCTCTTCTTCCTTTTTTTTTTTTTTTTTTTTGTATCCATGGGAAGTTCAATATTTTTAATCTCCAAAATATTTTTTAATTTGTTTTTTGGAAGTATCTGGGCCCAATCCATCCAGATAAAGCTTAGGCCCCATTGGAGTCTGTCAGTTGACCACCCAGTTTCTTTAGTTTCAAAACTTTATCAACACTAACAACATCTTTAAAAAGCACAAATCTAAATCCTCTTCATCTTCTGATGACTAAATCTTTTTGAACTGTGCAGTCTAAATTGTTATGCTGCTGATTCTTGCTCTCATTGATTGTGGACCCCTTTATGAATTCCTCTATGTTGCTGTGCTCATTCATGTTTTCTGAGATGGAAGAATTGTTGGCTGGGGGTGCTGGAGGGAGCAGTCTGAGTCCCAGAGAAGGAGTGTTGTGTGAAGATGGTTTTAAAATGGCAGCGGAAGGGCAAGGGGAGGGTTATTTTAGAAAGGGTGTTCAAAAAAGGATTCTCTGGGGTGATAAGTTTGAAAAAAAAAAAAAAGACCTGAATGAAGTGAATGAACAAGGCTTTTCAATATATGGAGGAAATGAAAACAATAAGTATAAATACACTGAGTTCAGAAGACAATGGGAGAAGCATTAGGAGATGAGGCTCAACATACAGGTAGGAGTGAGAGCCCAGAGGACATACTAGACCATGTTGTAAGGTTCCCGTGGTGAACCAGATGTAAAGCCATTGTTTTTTTGTTTTGTTTTGTTTTGTTTTGTTTTAATGCCTACAGCATCTGTTCTTCCTAGGGGGTCTCCCATCCAAATACTAATCAGGCCGGATCCTGCTTAGCTTCCGAGATCAGACAGGATTGGGCATGTTCAGGGTAGCATGGCTTTAGACCCATTGGGGATTTTTGACATAAGACGTGTTATAATCAGAGTGAAAAAAAATTAAAATCACTTCAACTGCAATGGAGGTAAGACCTTAGACTAAGATCCTAGCAGTGGAGGTAGTCAAGTTCAGGTATATTCTAAAGGCAGAGCATTATGTAATTGCTCCTAATTTAGGATTTGGTTTTTGGATGTAGAAAAAAAGAATACTCCAAAGTTTTTTGGCCTGAGCAATTGGATAAATTGTGGTGCCAGGTGGTGGCGGAAATAATTATGTTTCTATTTTAGAAACATTAAGTGTGAGATTCTATTAAAGATCCAAGTGAAGGCAGAGATTTGGCAGTCAGATGGACAGTCAAGAAGTAGTGAGAATGTTCTGGAACAAGATACAACTATAGGAGCTATCAAATTATATAGATGATTTCCAAAGCTCTAAGACTGGCTGGCATTACCAAGAAGTGAGAGTAGATAGAGAACTCAGGGAGGCAAAGATTTATTCAGGCTCATTCCGGTACTTAATAGAAGGAAGAAAAAAATGCAGAAGACAAGTCCGAAAAGAAAGCAAGAAAGTAAAATAGAAACTGGGAATATGTAGTAGTGTCTTGAAACTGAAGAGAATAAAATGTTTCAAGAAGGAAGGGATGTCTATGTAAAATCTGCTAAGAAGTTGAGTAAAATTAGGATTAAATATAGACCATATAACCATGGAATTTATCAACATGAAAATGTTCATTATTCTTGAATAATCAATTTCAGTGGAATGGTTGTGATCAAAGCCCTAAGAGATCAAGTGGAGGCAGTAAATGTAAATAAACCCTCTGAGAAATTATGCCAAACTTCAAACAAAGACATTGGACTGTGACTAGATGGATAAATAAAAGAGTTTTATTTTTTTTTAAGTGAGAGTTACTATAGAACATTTGTGTGCAAATAGAAATCTAATAATCAAGTGGGGGGAATGAAGTTTGTGTTTGAAAGAGAGGATTGAACAAAGTCCTTGAGATAGGAAGATGAAATGCATATAAATGAATGGGTTGACCTTACATAGATGTAGGGATTTTTCATTCATTGTAACAGGGAGGAAATTCAGGACATATAAGTACACATGAAGGCATGATGGCAGATGAGGTGGGAAGAGAAGAAAGTTCTATTTTGATAGTTTCTGTTGTCTCAATGAACTAAGAATGTGGGCATTAGCCACAAGTGAGGAGGCAAGGTGGGTGCTGGAAATTAAAAGAGATCCAAGATGGTGTGAAATAATCTTAGGATTGGCACTGAATTCACTGGGGATATGAATTAGAATCAGAGCACTGCTGAAGTCCCAATTGAGGTAAATTTTCCCAAATGTAAAATGAGACTAGCCAGCATGGCTGTGTATGCTTTCTGCATTCATGTTGAGTGTAGTAGATGCAGTCATAGTTGTTCAATTAGGATTTTTTGTTTGTTTTTTAACTAAACCAGGTAATAGAGCATATACAAGGGAGTTCCAGTTTTATTCAAAGAATAGATTTGTGGACCAGGAATCTTAACTGGATAAAGAGAAAGTAAGAAAATGAAGGGCTGATTGATTGCCAGTGATAGATCAATAGATTAGTGGCCTGAAGGAGTTGAAGAGTTATTGGAGGGGGATAAATGATTAGAGTCAGTGAGCTGGTAAGATAGAAATTGGTGTTCAGAAGTGTGAACCTGTCTGAAGTGTCAGACCTTTGAAATAAAAAGAGGGTATTATAAGTTAACTGCTACAAGTTATCGAAGTCATCAACAGATAGATCTGCCACTTCAGCTGCCTGTACTGAGGGGCAATGTTCTTCTTTCCCATATTAGTAATTTAAACATATAGATGAGGAATGCACATGTTATGTGATTTGATGAGTAAAGGAAACATTGAACCTTGGTTTTGAGATAGCATTTTTTTATATACTCACAAAATAAAAAGGGTAAAATTTATACTCTTGTGTAAATGGTTTTTCATTGAGATACTCTGCATTGATGTACATTTTTTTTAAAATCTAGCCCAATTCTCAATATTAGCCTAATTTAGCCTAATTCTCAATCTAGCCTAATTCTCAATATTATTTGAGGTATTAAAGTTTGGGAGAATTAATAAGCAGCAAAATTGTCTTTATGTATAGGATCCCATGAAACATTACTATACATCTGAAGTCAATATAGTAAGAAATGATTTAACATATTTCTATAATTTTGAGGCAATTATTTAGTCAATATATTATCAGTGCAAATGATGTTTGGAATTCATTTTATTCAATTTTGGTGATCTGCATAAATCATTCATTGGCTTTTTATAGTTTTTATGCATTTGTAAACTCAAAGAGCAGTACATCTAAAAAATTCTATGTTGTAACTCTTGATTTTTGTTACAAAATACATTCTTAGTATATGGAAATACGAAGTCATTAATAAAATATTAAGAACTTATGGTAGTTTAATGAAAATGATATGGTGTTATCCTTTATTTTACCCATGCGTGTATATGCATGTGAGCATATAAATTATTCTTTTGCAGAAACTAAATGTCAGATTGATTAAACTTAGTTATTTTGGAAAAAGATTCTGTATACTTTTCCTCTTGATACTAAACAAAATACCTTAATTTTATTTCAGAGGCTTAAAAAAACAAACATTTAAAGTGAATGCACGTTTATTATTTCCTAAAGGGCATGTATTTTTATCAAAATAATTTTAAATATTTGGGAATCATAACAAGTTCTTTGCACTAGCTTGTTCTTATGATTTAAAGCATATTTCAATACAAATAACATATCAGATGTTTGTATATGATTGTTTTCCATATAATCATATAGTTAGATATAGTTTATCAAGTAAGTAAATCTTAACATTGCCAAGTAGTATTTTTTATTTCAGTGACCTGTAAGATGGGTTCTAGAATATATACATACACGCATATATGTGTATGTCTATACATGCATGTATTTATATATATATGTATATGTATATATGCACATATATATGCAAATTTGATGTATACACCTGCACACAGTCACACACATATATAATCTTTTATTTTTGACATTATCAATTGTAGTCTCACTCACATGAAAATTTAAACTCCCAGTAGAAAATCTGGGGAATTTGGTGGAAAAGTGTTAGTATAGAAGCCTAGGTTCTCCTTTTATGAGGGTTTTGGCATCCTTTGTGATTCTAATTTAGTTATTTATGATTGCTGCTTTTTTGTGTTTCTTAATAGTAAGAGATTATGTATTTGAATCTCAGAATGTTAGAGATTGAAGGATGAGATTCTTTGAATCTTTCTATTTTCAAGAGGAGGAAGCTGTAGTCCAGATAGAGACTTGCTGAAGAGATACAACGTAAGTGGCAAAGGGCAAATTCTGAACTCAAATTCAAATTTTCTGACTTTGAATCTTATGCCCTTTTCATGTTAGGCTGGAGCAGTCCTAGAAGGGTTGGAAGGGTATTAAGAGCCTGATCCACAGGAAATTCATCTGGGGGAGGAAAACAAGACCTTTATGACATGCTGCTAAGGGGGAAAAAAAAAAGCAAAATAAAAATGCAGTGTTATTTCAAGTTTGGCGGGAAAAGAGTGAATGAAATATGGATAACTTTAAAAGAACATCATATAAGGCTGCTAGTACATCAATCCACAATGTTTATTTTGAGCAGTTGGTGACATTTAGAAAGAAATGAGGGTTCCAGCCATTTTCAGTAGGTGGTCAGTTTGACATTTCTGTATAATGCCTCTCTAGGCTAATAAAACTTTTCCATTCCTGCTGGTTCCATTTTCATTTTATTCTTTCTGTTCATTTAAAGTAACAATTCAGTAAATCACAATATATAGGCAAATGCTGGAAGTCAAGTGTTTACATATACTAAAATCTTTTAAGCCTGGACTTTTTGCATAACAGATGGGAGAAGTGTGAATAATTTCATTGGAATTCAGTAGCCTTATTTTTTTGAAAAAAAAAAATCTTTAGTGACATTTAAATATTCAGCTTATGTCTAATAAAACAAATCATATTTTTAAATAAGCCTCACAATTATTATCAAAATAGATTCATGTGGCTTAGCAACTAGCAAAATAACAAGGACATCTGTTACTGGGAAACTAAGTTAAACCAAAATAAATTGAACCATAGTGAATGTTGTTATAATTTAGTAGTTAACTGATATTTTAAACTTTAAATTTATACAATCTAACATCAGCTGGATCTTTGTAATGATGTCCTGTTTACAACATATCATGTCACCCACAGATCTGTTTTAAAGATTCTTCAAATTTCTCAACCACTAAAACAAAGACCCACCAGTCTACTCTGCACCATCTTGTTGAAAATTATCTAGTCTCATATAAGTGAATATTTTTGATATCCAGTTATTTCCCTCACTTTTCTTATTTTCTTCTCTGTATCTTATTTTTTTTTTATTCTCTCCCCACCCCCCACCACCTCTAAAGAAGTGTTTCTGCTTTCTCATATGTGACTTGGCATATATCTTTTGCTCTGATTACATTGACCCTCCTAAGACCTTTTTTTATATCAATTGTCTGCTTGTTAAAAAATAATTGAAACAGACCTCAACACTGCCCCTGTTTGCGGGTGTTAGGGGCTCTGGATCTGGTTCTGCATACCTCATCCAAGATCAGGGGCTTATAGAGCTTTGTCCTTCCCTCTACCTTTAAGAGTCTTTCTGATGATCTAGGACCTTATCCAATCATTAGAGCATCTAAGTATCTCAGGACATTTAAAGAAGAGATTGTCCAATGGGAGTCGTCATGAAGGAAATTTACTCTGTGGAAGATTGGCAAGTATCACACAGGTATCTGCAGGAACTACCTTCACCTTACCATTTGCAGTGTGAAGGACTACATACATAGCCCCTCAGTAGAGGCAATGCCTTCCTCCTACTGGTGCTGGTATGGATAGGTCTTGCTCTTGGAAGAAGTGGTGGAATATTACTGATGTTTCCATTTCCTAACAAGAATAGTCCACTTAGGGTTGAAAGGCCCTTCCTTATCTGCCTTATGGGTTCTCCTGATTTTTCAGGCACAACTAACATGATCAAAGAATAACTGTTAAGTATTACTCTTCATCTACCTCTTAAAACTATGTCTATGAATAAACTTATCTGTGTTCCTTCAGGGCTTTCAGTTTTGATCATTGATCCCTCTCCTGTTTTTCATTCTTGACAACCTCTGTTCTTGCAAATTAAAAGTTTTTGCTAGTACAGGGCTATCAATGAAATGAACTTCACAAGGTAGGTTTAGAAGGCAAAACTGTTTATTAACTCCTCTCTTTCCTTCTCATCCCAGCATTGGTCATCTTAATTCCCTCCAGGTACCTGCAGCTGAGTGGAGAAGGTCATGCACAAGTATTTGTGCACAAGAAAAGCAAAGCAAATTAAACTCCCTCTCTCTCTCCCTCTCTCTCTTTCTATATATATGTACATATATATGTACATATATATTCCTCTATTCTTTTTATTGAAATCTGTATCTTTTCATGCTCTAAACTTTTCTTCTGAAATGTTCCAACAACAATAACAATGATGACAAATAATGAAAAGTTTTTGAACTTCTTAACCAATAAAGACATCACCTATTTCTCTTTTCTATTTTGAACGTATTTATTTTGTCTAAATGTCTTGAAAAGTTTATTGACTTGAATCTTCAGTGCTCTTATATTCTCCATGATTTAGAAAACTCATTTTATTTACTATGGGTATTTTAAATATATATCAGTTTAAATATCACTAACATGCTACTTTGTGAGACTTTTCTCTGAATTTTTCTACTGCCATTCCTGCAAGAAAACATCCTCATTCATACTGAAATATTCTTTATGCAAAGAGGTATTTCTCCCTCTAGTGAAGATTAATTTCTACACTTGTTTTCTGGCTCCCATTACCAATACCCATTTTTTCTTCCTTTTTAAGATATTCCTGTATCAACTCAACACTTTTTTTCCTACATATTCAAACTCTCTTAACCTCTAATGTCTTAGTAGCTTTGCCTCCTTTTCTGTGTTTGACCCCAAAATAGTCTTCCCCAAATGTTTCTACCTCTTGTGTTATCTCTCTTTTTAGTCTGTCTAATGGTTTACATTTACTTTCAAGGCTTTAATGACCATATACTTAGTTGGTCATTGCCAAATCTAAAGTAACAATACTTTAGAAGTATTATATTATTTTAACATTACTTTAGTAATAGTACTAAAGTCATTCAAATGTTAAGAGATTGAAAAGAAAGCAAAAATAAAATCTACATATTGCCAAATTTTATTTTTCTCCCTTAGTGCAAAACAATTTGTTAACTGAGGCATTCTGTAACATAATATTTTTATTTTGCATTCATATATTTCTAGTTTGAAAACAAAACATATATTAACTTTCTATTTCAGTCTGACCTATCCTAGTAATATGTTGTATAAAAATGCTTTTTGAGTTTTTCTTGAACACAGCATGGAATTTGTTCTTGACTTTTGCTCACTATGAATGAGATAGACCTTTCTAAATTATTAAAGTATAAGTGATTTCTCCAAGGTACCATTTTAGATTTGGGGCTATTTTTGACCCTTTTCCATTTAATGTTAAATACCTTGTTAGAGTCTAGGAATGTTCTTACTTGTGGAATTGTCTTAAGGAATCTAAACATTTTTGATTTGGGCATTGGAATATGAAGCATGAGCTTCATATCTTTACTCAGGTAGGATAAATAAATTTTAGCCTTGCTACTACTGAATAAATTTCATCTTTTCCAATCCATGAGTAAAAGATCTATTTCTGATTTCCAAAATGTTATCTAGGGCCTGAATTTATTATAATTTCAGCAAAATCAAAACTGCTGAGATACTCTTTTAATTAGGTGAAAATACTAAAATTAACATAGGTAAACAGATGTAAACTGACACAGCTTAATCATAGTGGAATTTGTAAGCCTCAAGTCTTACATATGTAGTAACATGGATAGAAATGCAATATGAGAAGATGAGAGAATATGACATAATGGTTGACATTGAAAAGGCTACCAACTTGCCCAAAGTCACATTAAAATTTTTCATTTAGTTCTTTTAAAAATAATGATATTTGACAACTATTTCAAGAAGAAATAATTAATGAGCAATATGATATAAATATAGTATTATAGAATATCTTTAGGCTAGACTCAATTTGCTTAATTTTCTCTAAGGAAAGAAAAGTTACTCAAATTTATATCTGTAAAGGTGTTAGGAGGTGATGTCATAAGTTTAGCACACAAAACAATAATTTTATCAGTAGAATTTTACATTGTACTATATGCTCTTCAAAATAGGAGTAAGAATCAAAATGTTTCAGAGTTCGTGTCTTTGTCTTCCTAGCAATATTTACTTAGTTTAAAAAAATCTATAGTGTTTTTTAACCTTGTTTTCTTTTATGTATTATTCCCCAAAGGGGAGGGGACTAAACCATACATACAAGCAAATTATAAAACTATATTTGATTTTTGGAGAAGTAGGGAGGTAAAATCAAAACAATGAAATAAGCAATGGCTTCACATGAAAACTTTCTGGTCCTCTTAAAAACAACAGGACATTTGACAGGACTTGAATGGCAGGAAGTTTGAGACAAAACTGGTAAATTGAGAGTTTAAATGTTTGAAAGTTCCTGTTTTAAACTATAGCAATTTTTCAAAATAAAAACATTCAGAATTCTTTGGATTTTAAATGTAAAATCAGGCTGTGTCATATCCTAGAAATAAATGATTTAAATTGATGGAGAAATCAGGATTTCAAATTTTAGTAATAATAGGCAACGATGCATTCTGATTCCTACAGACTAAGTGAAGAATCTATTGTTGACACCAGGGGGTGCTCAAAATTAAACCACAATGTTTGGTGCCTGGGTACCACCTCAGTATCTGCAGATCAGAGATGCTTGCATATCTATGGGGTTATGTTTCAGGAAAGGGTTTCTAGAAGATCACACCCTTAGTTAAATCATAGGTTCTGAATTAGGAACAGCATTTTACACATAAAAATTTCTCAGGAAAGACTATTTCCCAGTATAAATAGGTAATAAAAAGTTTCTCATGGGGCCAATATGGTATATATGTATAAAATCATTTAGAATTTAGACAAGATATGAAAACATAGTTTACTTTTTGTTCAGTCTAATATCATTCAGCAACTGACAAGTGGGCTTATTATGTTTTAGATGAACTACTAGGTGTTACAGGTGCTAAAGTATTGTGTAGGCCATAAAAAGTTGTTGTTGTGGGTTTTTTTTTTTTAATATAAGAAAAAATGGACAAGGACAATATATCTACAGGAGGAACACAAAGTCAAGCCATTTTTGTTCAAAATTTTTTCACTCCTGAAACAATGCTTATCACATAATAGTACTCATTATATATTTGTTAGATGAATGGATATGGTAATTATAAGAGGATAAAAGTGTTCCAAGTGTTCAAAGAGTGGTAGTCATGTATGGTATTTGTGGACCGCTTTGTGAGTTACGTTCTTGGTTATTGCTCACGGCTATGTTCGGTGGCAGTAGACATAAAACCCTGTGATGCATTGTAAGCAGGATGTGAGGCATTACATTTCTTTTTCCCTCCATTTATTTGTTTATTCATCACTCATTAGTTTACTGAACATCTCCAATATGACAGGACTAAAATAAAAGATAAAATCTGCTACTAATGAGGTCATGGATTGGAGGATACAGGCAAATAAATAAGCAATTAAAATAGGCTATGATAAATGCTGTTATATTTATTTTGCTTGGTATTTCTTTCAGTTGTTTTATTTTCACTTGTCAGGCTCACCTTAAAGTTTCCCTTTATGTGTTGTGTGAGCTGCCTTAATAGTATATGGCAGACTCCCATATGACCTCATAGACTTACCTGTCTTTCATTTTAAGCAAGGAATTTTCCACAGTCTTCATCAACTCCCACACTCGCTGTTCTTATTTGACAGTTCCTCAAACTAAAGTAAAGACTTATGTATTTTCAACTTCAGGAATAACCTAAGAGGCTGAACTGCAAAGAGATCCCTAACATGCCCTGTAGTCAAACTATTGTTTGTTTGTTTGTATGTATGTATGTATGTATGTATGTATGTATGTATGTATGTATGTATGTATGTATTTTTTTATGGTGACATTGGTTAACAAAATCCAGTAAGTTTTAAGTGTACAATTCAACAGTAAGGCCTACATGTGTTCCATTGTGTGTTTAGAACACATCTACATTGGCCATTTACTCTGTGTGTGAATGAAGGTCATTGACCTCTGTGGGAGTCACTTTCCACATTTGAGAGATGGTGATGATAATAATATTTATACAATAAAGTTCATTAGAGCTTAAATACATTAAAATTTATAAAATTCTTAGAGTGGCATTTACATATCAGCTACTTATCCAAGTGTTCTAACCTGATTACTACCTTCAACTGAAAATATGGAGATTCTGTTGATAGTAATGCCTAATCTTCAGAGGTGGATTTGCCATGGATGACGTAAAGCTTATTCTTCAGGATTCCTGGCTTGGCCAGGTCCCTTAAGAGTCATATATTTTGGGTAAAATTTTTGAAATTGGTGTAATAACTGCAATCAGTTGAGACTGCTGTCTTTCCTGTATGACTTTCCCCTCCATCACATTTTCCCTAGGATAATGTTTTTAGATTTGCTTCAGGTGTTATCCAGTTAAGGAAGAGTTGAATTGGGGACATATGTAATTTGTTTTTAAATAGGAAGTAACTGGTTCATAGCACCTTTGGTGTACAGCTAAATAATTGCTAACTATTACCAGTTATGAATAGCTTTCAGGAATATCTACTGCCCATGATGCAAATATCCCAGGGCATTTGGATAGGGCTAGATATTTTAATAAAAAGTAAACTCATTCTATGGCTCTGAGCACCAAAAATATGTTTGCGGTGGTGGAGAGATAATTTGAAATGTGTAAAGCCAGAAGCTATTTTGCAGAAAATCCTGTAATATAGAACCTATAAAATTGTATGGGAGAATTTGTGTCTTATCAATATTGTGTTAAAACTATCAATAATAATGATATATTAAAACATATTTTAATTATATTTCTATTCCTTATAGAAAATACTATTACAAAATAATTTTCATGTTAATAGACAAAAGAGAATTCAGCCAAAATATAGAAAATAGTTTAGTGTATTAAGCCATAATAAAATAATTTTTATTTTCTAGATTTTGTGACATTGATATTTGCCAGCTTTTTAAATTTTGTAGTTCTTTGTAATTTTTTAAATGTTCTAAACAATAAGAGATGTATTTAATTTTGAATATGTAATTTTTTTTTAATTTTGTTTTTGAGTATAGTCCTCCAAAGTTTTAAACATTAGTCCTCACAAAAACTGAATCCAACCTGGTTAACATGTAATGGGTGATTTTATGTGCTGGGTAAATATATATATATTTTTTTTAGTGTTACTGAGATATAATTGACATACAGTATAAGTTTAAGGTGTACCACCTAATGACTTGATTTACAGATATTGTAAAATGATTACCACAATAAATTTAGTTAACATCTATCATGTCATGTTAGCACACACTTAAATATTTTTTCCTTGTAATGAAAACTTTTAGGATCTATTTTCTTTTAAATATAGCATATAGTGGTGTTACCTAACATCATTAAGTTGTACATTACATACCTGTGATTATTTATCTAATAGCTTGTATCTTTTGACCACCTTCATCCAATTTCTGCATCTATGTATCCCTCACCTCTGGTGACCACAAGTTGATCTCTTTTTCTATGAGTTTATTTTTTAAGACTCCACATGTAAGTGAGATCATCCAGTATTCATCTTTTTCTCTTTGATTTCTTTCACTTAGCATAATGCCCTTACTGTCCATCCATGCTTTTCAAATGTCAGCATTCCCATCTTTTTTTTTATGATTAAATAATGTTGCATTGTGTATGTGTGTATATCACAAATTATATATCCATTCATCTCTTGATGGACATTTTAGGTTGCTTCCATGTCTTGGGTTATGGAAATAATAATGCAGTCAACATGAAGGTGAAGATATCTCTTCCATATAGTGTCTCAATACAGACAATTTTTATCTCCTGAATTCCTTCTCCCTCCCTGATAACCAGCCTTCAACCCATCTTTTTCTCTCTCCTCCAGCGTAACTGTAGATTGTAAATCTCTATGAAACATTGTTTTTTTTCTGTTTTATACTGTCTCTTCAAAGTATCAGCTACTCGAGAAATTATAACTTAATCCCTTTAATTTAAATCTCTAATCCTTGTCTTAAGCACTACACAAGAATTCATTTATTCCTTAGTTCACTGGTTCTAAACCTCCACGTATGCTAAGGAGCTATAAATTTTAATGTTCAGACAATATTCCAGACCAATTAAATCAGAATTTCTAGTAGTTTTCAAGGCATAATATTTTAAGGGTAAATTCAATGTGTAGGCAAGTTTGTGAACCAATGTCTTGATTGAAGAATAGTTTTGATTTGGGATAAAAATAGAGAATGTTTTCTGACAGAGAGGAAAGCACTCAGGAGAAAAAAAAAATGTACATAGTACATAATGTAGGGATTTCCTAAAATAGAACTCTACTTCTTAATAGCTAGTGAAGTGAGTAAGGGAAGAAATGTGGATTCTGGCCCTGTCACTTTACTAGTTGTGTGAGCTCAGAGGCATTGTTAAATTATGTACAATCTCAATATTCTTATTTATAAGATGGATATAATATATACCCTATGGTTTGTTGTGAAGATAGAGAAAATAAATGTACAATAACTGTTGATTAAAATTAAAATGTATTATTACTATTGCTTTTAATTACAAAGGCTCATAGTACTAAGCAGTTGATTCAAGACAGTTATAACTCTTAATTGTATATTTTTGTATACTACTTTCTAATGGTAAAATTCTCTGGGCTCTCAGGGTTGGTCACATCTGTCTCATTCACTGCTATAATCACAGCCTCTAACAAATAGCCTGATAGAGACTATAACTTTAAAAATATGACTAAATGGATGAGTAAATGAATGTGTAATATAGCTTCATTTCATTGGTCTAAAACAGAAGCATGACATCAGGTAATATTTTTCTTTTGCGCTCTCCTATGATCTTTTTCTCTTTATAAACAAAAATTTAATGACAACAGTTTATTGTGTGTCAGGCACTGTTCTAAGCACTTTACAAAATTAGTATTTACAATCTTATGATTTAGGTAGTATCACTGTTTCCATTTTACAGAGAGTTTAAGTCCTTTTGTCTGAATGCAGCTAGAAAGCTGTTGAGTTGGGGTTTGAATTTAGGTAAAAAGACATGAGAACAAATTCTAATTATTGACCTTCCTGTTGCAGTCATCACTTCACCCGTGTAAAAGCAGCCATTGTTATGGACTTTTTGAAGTCCTTGAACCAATTGCTAATCTCTTTTCTAAAAAGTTCCAAACAACTTTTATCCTCTAGGCGATCTTGGGAACTAGTCATAACTCTCAGGAGTGGGGCGAGGAAACGACATTGCGTAAAGAGATATAATCATCATATTTACTTTGCTTGGAAAAACAATTTTTACTTTGCAAAAATTATGTTATTAATTTTTATTTGGCTCTGACAAAAACACCTGGACCAAAATCAATACAGCTATTATTTGTGTTATGTTCAGATATTCTGCTGGAAGCAATAATAAATTTAGATTTTTCTTCTTTAGTATTATGACATAGCTCATTAGAGAGTTAGCAGTCATATTTAAGAGTCCTTACATTACAACATTAGGTTTTACTTATTAAAAAATGCTCATTATTTATAAGGTATTCACTGAATAAGAGTTCGCCTAGTTTGATTTTCTCCTAAAAAGTGGTAATAGGAAGGTATATGCCATGGATTACACAATTTCATTTCCTTTAAAACTCTTTAGAAGATAAAAATCAGGTCAAGATAAAACTCTGTACAACACAGAACTCAAGAAAACACCAGATGTATTTCTTACATTTATAATGAGAAAGAGCTCTTCCAGGCTGAAGTTATTTTTAGACGGTTGAGTAAAAGGGTAGGTTGTCTTTTAAATTGTAGGTATTCTTTTTCCACTATTATATTTTTAATAATTTAAAATGAGTTATGTCTTCTATCTCAGCTTTCTTAGTTTTGGATTGCATGGATATAGGCAAATAAAAAGATTATAGAAATTGAAAGATCATTTTCATGTATCTCAGAAGAACGCAATTAGAATTCCAGGTAATATTAAGGAAATGGTTGCTCATTCCTAATATAAATATGTTTGTCCAAGATGGATGGTAGACAACGTGGGTGATGAGCCACTAGCCTATGTAAAATTTTAAGAAATAAAATCACAAATTTGTTTCTTCCAACAGCAGACATTTCACTGCTGTTAATATTGAAATAAACATTTCCCTTGGAAACATCTGTCAGAGTGACATGTCTATATTAAAATGAATATTGAGGATATTAGAATATGCCAATTAAAATTATTTAATGAAAAAAAGCTATTAACAAATTTGGAGTTAAATTTCAACTATAAATTCCAGTCAACAATGTTTACTGTAGAATGTGTATTGTATCACATTATACGCAGTCACTTTTTAAATGATATTTAATTTGAAATACTAAATGTATCTACTTAGAGATTCTATTTGTGTGCCTTGCCAAAAAATATGGCTAGTCTCTTATTTTGCATAGTTTCATTCAATTCAACAAAGAATTAAAACAATACCTATGAATAAAGTACAGGAGAGGTATTTAACACTGTGGAAAGTGATTTAAAATGAATAGTCCTTTTATACAGGTATAAAATGGGGCTACATTGTCACAGAGGCAAAAAGTAGAATACATCAATTTAACTTACAAAAACAAAGATGTTTTCTTAAAAGTGGAATTAAATGATGGATAAAACTAAAGAAGAGAAAACTTGGATCTCTTCAATCAGTTCAGTGTGTTGATTTTATTCCTCCTATTGAAGAAATACTTAACATTAATGCAATTCATATTTATACAGATTAATTTAATACTAATATACTTGAAAAAATTACATCTCCTCTTGTTACATAAGTACCACAGCTTCTTAAGATGCAGTGTTAAACTTTGGCTTTTTCATGTGCACCCACTTTTTCAAAATACTCATCTATCATCAAGTTATTGTGGTCACTTCTATGCTGCTGCCCAGGTTCATATCACAATTCCTCACCTCTTAGCCAAACAAAGTGTAACAGAGATTTGTGTGTTCACCTTTTACTTCTTGGCACACAAATATACTATATTTCCCAGCATCCTTACAGTTTTACACAATAAACAGTAATTATAAATGTGGACAAGGGTGATTAGTGTGTGTCACTTCAAGGCCCAGCTTCCAACAATCTTCCACACAGAAGTCTTGACTCTTCTGATCTTTATTCACCAAATAAAGAGAGATATTGGACTAGGTCTGAGCAACAAGATGAAAAAACCTGCCCCCTGAATAATCAGAAATGCTTGCCAACAAAAATGTCTTCATGGAAGCAAAGAGTTCACTTATTATATGAAGCTAGTAAGATTTTCAGATTTGTTATTACAGCAGCTAGCATTATTAACTTTATTTCAAGCACACCAGTAAAACACTTACAAATGATCACCCGCATCTTCATCTGCATAATGCAATGTCATTTTAAATTCCAAAATCTCAAAACCAACTCTGAATATCCTTTCCAATCAGTTTCCCTGTGCAACATTTCTGTTTTTCTGTTAATAGCATCATCATTCTAGAAGCAGTTGTCAAAAAAGAAAATATGATGCAATCTAATTTGGGATTTTGGTGATTGAGAACAGGCATTTTGAAGTCTTACCGTAGGAGAAGTAACTTTACTATAGATGTTTGATACATTCAATTGTTGTATTTGAGTAGATATGATTTGGCAGCAAAATTTGATTGCATATTGTAATATTTATACTACAATATATTCCTTTAGAACTTGGAAAGGCACTAAGGCTATATAACGAGCTATTCTATGCTCCAGCATAATGTAATTTGAAATCTTTCAGAGTATTGTATTAATTCATGTTCATCAGAATTCATTAGAATAATTTATTAGTTTCATCATGAAAAGTATCCAATACTCATTTTCTGAGTTCATGGCAGATTAATCATATGGATACCATTGGGTAGTAAGATGTAAGAGAAGCCTCCAATCACATGTGAGTCATGCCATCTCTGCAAATGTAGACGATGTATGTAATTCTTTTTTCTTCCTTTCTCACTTGAAAGTAATCAAAGGAATAACTCTAGACAAGCTTATTGCAAAGGACTGGTAAGTTTCTACCACTGTGGCAGGGCTGGCAGCTAGGCTACAGTTGCTAGAATGCCAAATCCCAGACGTGGCATGATTAAATCCAGCGTCTAATCATTTTGCTATAGTAAATTCACAAAGCAGTCTGATTACAGCATGCCCCTGTCTTCATGGTGGTACACGTGTTATACATTTGCTATGAAATTACTAGTGTGAATTTGTAACCAAATCATATTGTTTACAAAGAATATATTATTTTTACAATTAAGAAAAAACTGATTTGCACGTTTCGCTAGTTCTGTTTTAAAAGCTAATATTAATTGTACCTCTCACTATTTTACTATTAGTTTTTTTTTTGGCATTCTTATTTAGCTGTAATTTTATTTTTTCTGGGTTTTTCATTATGCTGAAAAAATTTATATATACATATACATATATACATAGATATATAGGTATAGATATATAAAACCTAAGATAGATAGATACACACACACACACACACACACACACACACACACACACACACACATAACCTAAGGTACAAAAGTCAGTTGTTTAAAGTTCTAATGTTCAAATAACATTTGGCAAATATTTATTGATTTTTCTCAAATACAAACATTAGATGTGTTTAATATATACATATTAACAAGTTTACAAAAATAGGTTTTGTGTCTTTAGGCTATAATAATAAATGAAATATTTAGAGTTACAACTTATTTTAATATATTGGCCAAGAAGATATGCAGGAATATTTGAAGAAAATATATTAAATCAGTTTGTTTCTGTATACCACATTAATGGGCAACAGAACACATTTATTAAACTCTCTTGGTAATATGCAATACATTAAATAAATCATTAAAGTTTGGCTGTGAACCTAGTTATTATAGTGCTTTTTGTTAGTGTATTTCCTATAAATATTCTCTTCTAGCCCTTTTCTACATAAGGAAACATCTAAAATTTAACATATTTCTTATTTGAGGTTTTTGTCTTTGTATTAAAACATCAACTCTGATTGATAGGAAATCTCTGTAAATTTTTGTTGTTCAATGACCAGGTGGATCCTGAAGAGAAACATTTAGGGTCCTATTGAACTAGTAATCTATCAAAGTAGCCAGACACACATTTGTGAATAGAGTCTGTTTCAAGTTGTCAATAAATATTACTGAATGCTTATCCTAAATCTTGGCATTTAGTTTCTAGGTGTACATTCCATGTCACACCAAGGAAGTTCAGTGTCTTCTTTCTTACCTACAAACACTTTGAACACTTTTCCTTCTCTCTATGGATTGTGTTGTCTTCAGAACTTTTCTCTTTTAAGAGTCATGAATTCCTCCTGATTTTTCTCACCAGTCTTGCCTATCCCCTCAGTACAAATATGATATATATGGCACTTTACTCAACAAATTTATTTAGATGGGCACATTTAACATGCCCAAACTGACTTAATATCCTGCTTCAAGCCTGCTGCTGCCAATGACCCCTTTCTCACTAAGGCACTATCAAGTACTCATTTTTTTCAGCCCCCGAATCTAGAAGTCATCTGCGTCTAATCATTTTGCTATAGTAAATTCACAAAGTTGTCTCACACTTCACATCAGTGCACCCATAAATTCTGTTAGCTGCACCTTTAAAATACTTCCATAATCTGACCATGACTTTTATCACATATGACCACTCTAATCCAAATTACCATGACTCTTGTTTTGACCTCTACTATTAGACTTCTCAATGGTCTAACCTTTTTCTACCCTTACCCTACCTATAGTCTCTTCACACAGCAGCTGAGATATGTCAATCTTCCTACTGAAAAAAATTTCCAGTGAGTTCACATATCATTTAGGAAAAAATCTGATGTCCTGGAGATGTTCTCAAGTCCTACATCATTTGGCTTCTACTTTTATCTCTTACCCTCCTCTCCTTTTGCTAATTCTGCTGCAGCCACACTTGACTTCTTGCTGTTCTTTGAAAAGTTCAAGTTCAGTCCACCACAAGGTTTTTGCATTTTCCTGTTCTCTCTGCCAGAATATATTATTCCCAAATTGAAGATGCCTTCCCAAACTTCATTTTTTTTAAGTGTTGCTTTTTTCTGCTCATCCCATCATCCAGTCTCATTTATTACCTAATTTCTTACAAAACTTTTCTTAATAGCTCTTAACACTACCTACAATTTTACAGTATTTACTTTTTATTGTCTGTCTTCCCTATGAAAGTGTTCAGAGCATGTCATCCCAAAATATGCCACTTTGGCATATTGATTACTTTAATTTTAAGGCACTTAAGAAACAGCAGGTAAAAGAATGGTACTCTGACCCTTATTTTCCCTTCCAAAAAGTAAGAGCTAAAACTCCCATTTGAAAGGTGCCCTCCCTGTACTGAGGAAGAAAGATATTCTTATCACCAGAGGGAAGTCGAGGCTGAGAAATCTGTACAAATTTTGTTACACGAACCCTCATCTTTCTGGTCACTTCTCCACAATTTACTGCCCCTATCCCAAACCCCTCTGTCTTGTCAATTCTTCACAAATGTATTGTTTCTTGTCTAAAAGATATAAAAGTTTTGTGGTTTTGGTCACTTCTTCAATCTTTATTCTCCTGTGAAGGCTCTCATATACATGCAAAAAAAAAAAAAATCAACAAAACTTGTATGCTTTCTCCTGTTCAGTCTACCTTATGTCAACTTAACTTTTAGTCCCAGCCACAGACCAAAATGGGTAAAGGATTTTCCTTCTCTTACATCTACCAGAATTTAACTCTGTGAACAGGGTCTCTGTCTTACTGACTATTGTATCCTCATTGTCTGAAAAAATTTCAATAAATGTTTGCTAAGTAAATAAATGACCAAATCATAAATTAAAATTGACATCTTTTTTTACCATAATTCATTAATAATGATCATTTTACTTATTCCAATTAAAATACAATTTCTCCTACCTCTATGAGCCCCTTGAATAAGCAACAGGAAAGGAACCCCTTTTCTTGGCTTACAGTTGTATCACTCCAGTCTCTGCCTGTGTCATCACATGGCATTCTCCCAGGGTCACCTATTTTTCATGTTGTTTCTGTGTCTTCTATTGCTATTATTATGAAAGTGAACTTTAAAAGAAAACAACGTGAGTAAAATATTTCAAGTGGAGGAACTAACTGAATCAGTACACAGCTCACAGCTCTAGCCTTTCCACTTTTTAATTAACCCTTGCTGATCTGCTTCTAGCTCATCCCTCTGACTTTACTAACTACCTTTCTCACAGGGTCAGTTACTTTGCTGAGAATCATCTATAATAGCAATTCTTAAACTTTAGTATGCATCAGAATAAATCACCTGCAGAGCTTATTTTAAAAAAATGGCAGAACCCCAACCCCAGAGCTTTTCATTTAGTAGGTCTGGAGTGTGGCTAGAAAATTTGCATTTCTAACTAGTCCTCAAGTATTACAGATTCTGCTAGTCTGGGGACCACATTTTGAGAACTATGTATCTTAGAATGTCTGGATGATGTCTATCTTCCTTTGTTATGACTTCTTACAGATGGACCCGAGGAAACTGAGGTGGAAGTTTTCTACAGAATAGGATAAGCAATGGGTTTAAGGCCCTGCTAGCTATGTATACTAGCTGTGGAAGTGAGCAGTTGTCAGAGAAAGTGTACTGAAGAGTTTTTGAAGCGATATTTCAAACTTAAAATTTGACAAAATGATAAAGAAGGGAAACTAATAAAAGAGAGAGAGATAGAGACAAAGATAAAGATAGAGAATAGAGAGGATAAAAAGGAGGAAGAAAGGAGGAAGAAGGGAGAAGGGACTTGGAACAATTGAGATGCTGACATCTGTAGAGATTCAGAAAGTATAGGGAATGCCAGAAATGCCTGAGGAACCAGCTGAAGCTGATTTGGAGAATCTGGTGTTTGCAGTAAATTTTCCTATGGTATTTATGGATTCAGATTTAGAGAGAATTATATGGGGCTGTGAGAGAGGCAATAAAGAAACTAACACAAAGCAGAGAGCTTCCATCTCCATCATGTTTAGAGACTTTCATGTAACAGGCAGATCTCTTCCACTAAAATCTATATTAGCTTTCTAGGGGTGTATTAACAAAGTGCAATGAAATTGGTGGCTAAAACAGAATAAATTTATTCTATTACAGTCCTGGAGGCTAAAAGTCCAAAATCAAGGTGGGTACAAGGCCATGCTTTGGCCTTTTTCTAGTTTCTAGGGGTTGCCTAAAATCCTTCGCATTTCTTGGCTTACAGTTGTATCGCTCCAGTCTCTGCCTGTGTCATCACATGGCATTCTCCCAGGGTCACCTATTTTTCATGTTGTTTCTGTGTCTTCTATTGCTATTATTATGAAAGTGAACTTTAAAAGAAAAACAACGTGAGTAAAATATTTCAAGTGGAGGGACTAACTGAATCATTACTTTTGGCTGTGATGCTCCAAAAAGTTGTTCTTTGCAAACCATCATCTGTACTCGTTAAATCCTCATGTTGTCTCACCTGTCTACTCTATATTTGCCCTTTCATTAAGCTGAAATTGAGAGTTTTTTTTTTTTTTTCCAATTCTCTATCTCAAACTTTCTTTTAGTCATGAATAAAGTCTACCAAAACTAATGAACTTTGATAGGAACATGCAAACTCCTCACATCTCAGGAATTAATGATAATAACCAAAAGTTTACATATATTTAATGTTTATCACATATATTTAAGTTTGTTCCAGTGTTTTATACATTAACAAACTGATTTAATATGTATTTTTGAAATAATGCACCCTCCCACCCTGCTTTATCATTCTAATCCCAGTGAAAGATGAGATACCTATACTGAAGGATGATATAGTCAATAATGGAATGGGCAAAATACAATTCTGCATCTGATAGGTGTTTTGTTTGCATTCTTCAAACAACACTGAGTGGGTGATTGTCTACTCTTTCTTTATTGCCCGCCTTATTTATCACTTTTATCTGTATCTGCCTTATATAATCTGATTCATGTGAAAATTTGAAATAAGAAGAATTAACAATATAATTTTTATTTTGCTAGAATATGACAATATCCCAAATTTTGAATGTGTATGTATATGTCTCTGTGTTTGTGTAAAGGCACATCTGTCTGTAGAAATTCCTGAGTTTAATGAAATTATTTATATTGGGTAAAAAGTGATTTTTAATATTAGACTTTTATCATTATGGCAATAAAATCAGTTATAGTATAAGCCATTTTCAATAACTCCTGGTTTCTATCAACTGTTATTGATTTTTTTTTATTTGATGAAAATATTTTAAATTTTGCAGAAGTTTATCCAACCAGAGCCATTTGAGTGTCATAGCCTGCCTCTTTTTATAGCTATATATTTTGTAACAGGTTTATGAGAGAGTCTGATCTTTGTTGGGTACACACTTGAAAAGGATTTTGTTTCTTTAATAAACATCCTAAACTGTGCAATGCCAAATCTTCCTTCCTGCAGGTAGCAGAGCTCTTAATGACTTCTTGGGTAGATTTTATAACTTATTTCTGCTTTGTTATTAAAAAGTCTAGTCTAGTTTATAACTCAATTTCATATCCTTCCTCATTACAATACAGGCCTGATTTGGGGCCAAGGACTGGAGTAAAAAGGAAGTGACTTTCTCTCTCTTCTCCTTTTTATCACATGGAGTCAAATGGAAGGTTTTGTATGTCTCTCTGAGACATCAACCTCATCATCTTTCTTACCCTTTTATTTCTGTAGCTGCTATAGGAAGAGATATAGAGAAAAAGGACAAGAATCCGTTTATTGAGTTTTCAAGAACAATGCTTTGTTTCTCTTACTGTAAACTGCTTTATTCTCCTGGATCATGCTCATAGACTACCAAAGTCCTTTATGACAGAAGTTTAACTACTTGCTTTCTAATGAAGCACTTGGATAAGTTCCTTGGAGGTACTATCTGGAATACACCCACTGTAAATTTTGCTCATTTATTATTTATATTCAGTTAACACTAACATAGTTCTTACTTTGTGCTAAGTCCTGTTCTACATGCTTTATAAATGTAATAATCTGAAAATCATATAAATTAGGTACTTTTATAAGTTAGATGGGGAAACTGAAGCACAGTGAAACTGAACAACTTGTGTGGGATCTCATTGCTAGTAATTGGTTGACCTGGTATTTGAACCCACATAGTGGGCTCCAGTATCTTTGCTCTTTACTATGTTTGTCTGCCTACATGTGGTTGTCTCTTGCTTGAGACGATTGAACAGGAAGTTGGTAGTAATTGTCTGGAGCCAAAAGTTTTCTAGACTAAAGATATGATTTTATAGTTTTGGAGTCATCAGTATATATATTTTTTTGTTTTTGAATTCCGAGTGTGGATGAGATCTCTCAAAGGGAGGATCCAACTGGGGAAAATGATAATATTTAAGAAGCACAGAAAGATTTTAGAGATGAAGACTTTAAAGAACCAGAGAAGTCAGAAAATATAGTGTCTACAACACATAGAGACATGGACATACCCAGAAAGCCAATTACTTGTCGCCCATTCCAACCTCACTCTCCAACTATTTCTCATTCATTCAGAGAAGAGGCTAAACACTTACCTGGGGGCATGTTGGAAAAAGACTGTAACCTCAGTTTGCATAACTCTCAGCAAAACAAAAGACTTAGAGTTAACAAAACCTAACTCCTTAAAACATTGTCATTAGAGAGGGAATCAAAGGCAGTTTCCCTTAAGTTTGAGCAGTTTAATCAATAATGTATCTAGAAGAAGTCTTGGAAATTCATTTTTCTTCTTATCACATATTCAGTGATATTTTAGTGTTCTTTATATATTGGCGTACTGAACGAGCAACTGTCTGCCTGGCCTGAGACTGCATTGAACCCTGAAGTCACTGGAGCCAAAGATTTGAGCTGTTTCAAATGGAAATGAACAGCTGCAAAATGTTCAAATATGTCCAGTGGATAAAGAATTGGGAAATTAGATTCTGTAATTAGAAGGCCATTCTGGTTTTGCAAGAGGAAATTGAGGTCATTCATTTCCCAGCTGCACCTCATGCCATTGTTAAAATTTGATATTTCAATATTTAATTCATTTTGAATTTTTTCTTATGATGTGAAATACAGTTTCAAATTCATTTTTGTTTTGATGGTTACCCAGGTTTTCTAAAACCTTTTATAGAATGAGCTATTTTTTCCTTCCTGAGAGCTAAACATTTTTGTATATTAAAGTATCATAAATATATGTATATATTTCTGGCTTTTTCTAATTTGATAGTCTATTAATATGCTATCTTATTTTACTTATGGGAACTTTATAGTATATTTCAATATTAGGAGGCTAAGGCTACTCATTACACTTATTTTAAAGAATTTTCCTGGCTATCATGTTTGTTTCCTATACAGTATTTAGATTAACTTATTTAATTAAAAAAAAAACCTTTTAATTGATACCACATTACATTATAAATCGAGTCTTCTTCCTTCATTAGTGTTTTAAAGTTTCTAGTCAAAGTCCTTATTTATTTCTAGTTAAGTGTATTTCTAGGCACTGTAAATATTTTTTGTTCTCTTGTAAATGGAGTCTCCATTATAATTTATTTTACTAAATCTTTTATCAGTTAATTGAATTGCTTATATTTTTATGTATTTTGACCAGTGAAAATCTTCAATATGGTTCAAACTATTTTATTTGAAAACTATTTATTTATGCATATTAATTTATATGCTGATTATTTCTTATAAAATAATTTTAATTTTTTTTCTCTCTTATTCCCTATACTGTACTCTACACCCCTGTGATTGTGTACTTCTTCATCCCTCACCTGTTAGAGATAACATATTGCTCTTATAACTCTGAATTCTGTCTGTAGATATTTTATAATGGATCATCATTATGATTCATAAATAATATTGATATATAGTATTTTTATGCAGTATTTAACATTTTTTGGTACCTGTTGTGCTTTGAAAAATATAATTGTTATTTTTAAATTATGACCTAAAGTAGTTTAAATATCTTTGAAATGACCTATTTGTTAAGGATTTTTATGAATTTCCTATGTAAAACCAAGGCCTTGCATTTTTGACAGGAAGTCTTATTTTAACAACATAATTTATTATGTGAAAATTGACATGTTTGAGATATTATTCCAAATGCAGTGTTTCCATTTTTTAGAAAAAAAATTATTTTATTCAGGTTTTCAAATCTATTTTATTATTGAGCTTTTATAATGTTCTTAATTTTCTAATTTTTTTTGTATTTTATTCCAGATTTTAAATTTTTTTTGTATTTATTTATCCTTTTTTTATGAGTAGGGTGGTTAGTAGTTTGTTGACTACATGATTATTTTGAGAACTAGCTTTCAATTTTATTGGTTATACTTTTTTCAGGTTTATAGTTTCTTTATCATTAATAATTTCTGTTTTTCTTTGGCTTAGTTTGTGATTTTTCTAACTTATTAAATCTAGTAGTTTTAATTCTTTTAATTGACATAAAATTTATAGCTATGGATTATTTTCATATGGCTTTAGCTATATTCTATAGGTTTCAATATAGTACATCTTATTTAAATATTTTCTAGATTTTGTAACATTGATTTGATTCTCTTTAGTGAAAAATTATTTATGAAAAGTTTCATTAATTTATTTTTGGTGGGGTATTTTGGTTTTTGATTTTTATGTTAAAGATTTCTAGTTTTATTTCTCTTCATTAATAGCTTTCAGATAATATCTTTACAATATTTATATTTTGAGATTATTGAAGCTCTTTTAATAGTGAAGATTCTGATGTCTATTTTATGAACATGTAGGTGGTAATTTTTCACATGTAGAGTTAGATTTCAATGACACCTATCACATTCACAAGGTTTGTTAGATCTGTCTTTACTTTGATTATTATTTCATATTATTTATCCACTTATCTAGACTAAAGAAATGAATTAAATTTTCCACACTAGTAATTTTTAAAAATATTTTCTTCTATAGTTTTGCTTTATAATATTGACTTTGTTATTCTTAGTAAATATTCTAAACTATTAAAACTTTATTGCTAACAGTCATCTTGAGCATCATAAATAACTTTCTAATCTCTTTTAATAATTTTATGCTATGAATTTAGCTTCCCACCTCCACTAAATTTAATGAGGAATAATTGGCAAATATAATTGTATATATTTAAAGTATACAATGTGATGATTTGATGCACATATACATTCTGGAACAATTACTAAGATTAAGATAATTGCCTATGGCCATACCACCCTGAACCAGCCTGATCCTGTCTGATCACAGAAGTAAGCAGGAATGGGCCTGGTTAGTACTTGTATGGGAGACCACCTAGGAAGACCAGGTGCTGTAGGCGTAAAAAGTAAAAATAAAAAATAAGGGATTGTAAACTGACAAGGTCTTGCAATCTGTGAAGTCAACCAAGGGTTGTCTCACCTAAAAAAAAAAAAAAAAAAAAAGGTAACACATCCATCCCCTTATAATAGTTAACTCTTTCATCTGTGTGTATGAGTGTGTGTTTGTGTGCGTGAATGAATGCTTAAGAAGTTCTGCTTAGATCCACAGAACTTACCTTTTATATTTGAAAGTTTGTATCCTTTGACCTTGATCTCCCCATTTCTCCCTCCCCCCTCCCCGGTAACCACCATTCTATTTCTGTTTTCATGATAATATATATATTAAGATTCCACATATAAGTGATACCATAAAGTATGTGTCTGCCTTAGTTGACTTACCATGTTGTCACAAATGTCAAGATATCTTTTTTTTCTTGCTGAATAATATTTCTGTGTGTGTGTGTGTGTGTGTGTGTGTGTGTGTGTGTACCTCACAACTTCTTTATTCATTTTCCCATTGAAGTACATTAAGGTTGTTTCCAGATCTTGGGTATTGTGAATAATACTGCAATAAACATGGGAATGCAGACATTTCTTTGGAATACTGATTTCCTTTGAATGTATTCACAGGAGTGGATTGTTGGATCATATGGTTGTTCTATTCTTAATTTTTTGAGGAACCTTCATAATTTTTTTATAACAATTATATCTATTATTATTCCCCCCTACAGTGTATAAGGATTCCTTTTTCTTCATATCTTTGGCAACATTTGTTATCTCTCATCTTTTTTAATAAAAGCCATCCTAACAGGTATGAAGTCATATCTAACTGTGGTTTTGACTTACATTTTCTGATATTATTGATGCTGAGCACCTTTTCATGTAACTGTCGGCCCTTTAAATAGTCTTTGGAACAATATCTATTTGGGTCTTTTGACCGTTTTTAAACTGGATTATCTGCTTTTTTGCTACTGAGATGTGTGAGTTCTTCATGTAATTTACATAGTAACCCCTATTGGATATATGATTATAAATATTGTCTCCTATTTTGTAGGTTGTTTCTTTATTTTGTTTATGGTTTGCTGTGTTGAAGCTCCTTAGTTTGATGTTCTCCCACTTATTTATTTTAGCTTATTTTTGCCTGTGCTTTTGATAGCCTATCCAAGAAATTATTGGCAAGACCAATATTAAAGCTCTTTCTTCCTAAGATTTCTTCTAAAAGTATTGTGGTTTTAGGTAGTACATTTAACTATTTAATGCATTTTTAGTTAATTGTTGCCAGTGGTATAAGATAGAAATCCAGTTTCATTCTTTTGCATATGGATGTTGAGGGTTTCCCAATACTATTTATTGAATAGACAATTCTTTATCTATTGTGTGTTCTTGGAACCCCTGTCAAAAATTAGGTGACTCTATATATGTAGGTTTATTTCTGGGCTCTCTATTCTCTTCCACTTGATTATGTGCTGCTTTTATGCCAGTACCATACTGTTTTGATCACTATGCTTTATAATATATTTTGTAATTTCTCCAGTTTTGTTCTTTCTCATGCTTGCTTTAGATATTCAGGGTCTTCTATGATTCTATACAAATTCTAGAAGTGTTTTTCCATTTCTGTGTAAAGTGTAATTAGAATTTAGATAGGGATTACAATGAATCTGTAAATCACTTTGGGTAGTATAGACATTTTAACAATATTAATTATTCTAATCCAAGAATATGAGATATTGATCCATTTATTTGTATCTTCAATTTTTTTAATCAAATTTTTATAGTTTTACTATACAGGTTTTTCACCTCCTTGGTTAAATTTATTCCCAAGTATTTTTATTATTTCGATGCTATTGTGAATAAGATAGCTTTTTAAATTTTTTAGATGGTTCATTGTTAGTGTATAGAAATGCAACTGATATTTATAGGTTGATTTTGCGTCGTGCAACTTTACTGAATTTATTTATTAGTTCTTAATAGTTTTTTGATGTCTTCAGGGATCTAAATATAAGATCATGTCATCTATTAACAGATAATTTTACTTCTTCCTTTCTGATTTGGGTGCCTTTTATTTCATTTCTTTGCCTAATTTCAGGGATTGACCAGTATTATGTTTAATAGAAGGGCTGGGAGTGGATATTTTTGTTTTACTCATCTCAGAGGAAAGGCTTTCACCATTGAATATGGTGTTAACTACGCAGTTGTCATATATAGCCATTATGTTGTGATACATTCTTTCCATATTTAATTTATTGAGAGTTTTTATCATGAAAGGATATAGAATTTTGTCAAGTTACTTTTCTGTGTTTATTGAGATTATCATATAATTTTTATGTTTAATTCCATTAATGTAGTGTGGTATATTAGGTGATTTGTGTGTATTGAACTATGTTTGTGTCCCAAAGTTATTTCCTACATGATCATTCTGTAAGATCCTTTTAATGTCTCTTGAATTCAATTTACTAGTATCTTGGAGGGCTTTTTGCATCTGTGTTCATCAGGGATATTGGCCTATAATGTTCTTTCCTCATAGTGTCTTATGTGGCTTTGGCATCAGGATAATGCTGGCCTGGTAAATTAGTTTGGAAGTGTCCCTTTCTCTTTTATTTCTTGGAAGATTTTGAAATAAACTGGTATTATTTTTTCTTAAAATGTTTCGTGTAATTCACCAGTGAAGGTTGTTGGGTCCTGAACTTTTGTTCTTTGGGAGATTTTTAATTACTGATTCAAACTCCTTACTAATAATTGGTCGGTTCCAAACTTTTTCTTTTCCTTCATGATTCAGTTTTGATAGGTTGTATGTTTTTAGAAATTCATCCATTTCTTCTAGGTTTATGTATAATTGTCCATAGTAATCTCTTATGATCCTTTGTATTTTTGTGGTATTCATTATAACATCTCCTCTTTCATTTCTATTTATTGTAGTCCTCTTTTTTTCCCCCTTGGTGAGTCTAGATAAAGCTTTATCTATTTTGTTTATCTTTTTTTTTTTAAAAAAAGCTCTTAATTTCATTGATCTTTTCTACTGTCTTTAGTCTCTATTTTCTTTATTACTTTGATCTTTCTTGCCTTCTACTAGCTGTGGGCTTCTTTTGTTCTTTTCTAGTTCTTCGAAGTATAATATTAGGTTGTTTATTTAAGATCTTTCTTGTTTTTTACTATAAACTATTATTGCTATGAGTTTTCCCTCTTAGAACTGTTTTTGCTGTATCCCATAAATTTTGGTATGCTATTTTTACATTTTCATTTGTCTCAAAACATTTTTTGATTTCTCTTTTGATGTCTTCTTTGATTCATTGGTTGTTCATTAGAATATTTAATTAATATTCACATATTTGTAAATTTTCCAGTTTTCTTCTTGTAATTATTTCTCATTTCATGTCATTGTAGTTGGAAAAGATGCTTGATATAATTTTAATCTTAAATTATCAAGATTTGTTTTGAGGCCTAACATACAATCTATCCTGGAAAATTTCTATGTGTGCAAAAAGGATGTATATTCTGTTGCTTTTGGATGGAATGTTTTATATTTGTTAGGTTTCATCTGATCTAACATGCAGTATAAATCAAATGTTTCTTTATTGATTTTCTGTCTGGATGATCTATTCATTGATGAAATTTGGGTGTTAAAGTCCCCCACTATTATTGTATTGACCTCTATTTCTCTCTCTAAGTCTGTTAATATTTGCTTTTTATATTTAGGTGCTCCTATGTGGTTGCATAAATATTTACAAATGTTATATCCTTTTGTTGTATTGATCCCTTTATCATTAATGACACTCTGTTTCTTATTAGAGTCTTTGTCTTTAAGTGTATTTGATATAAGTATGGCTATCCTAGTTTTCTTTTGGTTTCTATTTGCATGGATTTTTTTTTTTTTTTTTTTGAGAATTTAGTGCACTTATGTTTAAAGCAATTATTGTTAGTTATTAACTTACTGGCATATTATTATTTATGTTCTATCTTATAATTACTTTCTTTCTTTTCTTTTTCTCCCATTATCTTCCTTTATGACTGATAATTTTCTGCAGTGGTATGCTTAGATTTCTCTGTCTTTTGTATATCTACTATAGGTTTTTGGTTTGTGGTTACCAGAGGCTTACATAAACATTCTTAGAATTATAATAACCTATTTTGAGCTGATAACAACTTATGTTTGAACACATTCTAAAGGTACATTTTAATCTCTCTGTTCACATTTATATTTGTGTTGTATAACTCCTGACTTGTATTTTGTTTTTCATTTTTGTAATTCAAGTGCCTGACTTAAGCTTTGATTGCTGAGGCATCCATTTCAAAGAGGCATCTATCTACTTCAAAGATGGCAATCTTCAATAAACACTATGCCAGCCACAAGAATAAATAAAAATCCAGGTTACCTCCACCCACTAAGGCTCCTGTGTTTTAGAGATCTCGGTTAATTTCAATAACTGACAACTTAAGCTACTTATTTTTCTTCCTTGATTTAAATTCCTGCTTTTATAAACTCACCAAAAAAGAGTGAGCCTACAGAACCCTAAACCCCTGTTCTCAACTCTAGTAAAGCAAACCCTCAGGTCCATGCTTGCATCTTCTCTCTCTCCCTCTCACCCTTCTCCCTCCCCACCTTTCCCCTCTTTTTACTTCTCCTTCTCCCCACATCTTTGTTGTATGGCCCAGGTGTGTTGTGTAATATCCAAGTCTGTGAATAATATACCTTTATTTTTTCAAAGTTTCCTGATGGTATTTGTTGAAGGGCATCTTGTAATCATAATAAGAACCATGATAGCCAGTCCAACAACAACACTGATTTTTGATAGGCTGAGACCAACATAAAAAGTTTTTGATATCACAATATATATATTTTATATGTGTATCCATTAATAACGTTGCATTTATTGGATTATTACTACTTTTGTCTTAACTTTCTTATAGATTTATAAGTAACCCACCACCACCACATCATTAAATAATTCTGAATTAAAAAAAAATATTTACTTTGCTAGTGAGATTTATATTTTCATATGTTTTCCTTACTGATCAGTGCCCTTTCGTGTCAGCTTAAAGAAACCTCTAGCATTTCTTGTAAGGCCACTCTAGTGGTGATAAATCCCTCTAGCTTTTGCTTGTCTTGAAATTTTTTTTCTCTTCAATTCTGGAGGATAGCTTTTCCTGGTAGAGTATTCTGGCTTGGCAGCTCTTTGTCTATATCAGGCTACTCTCTTTTGACCTGCAAACTTCTGCTGAAAAATCTGCTGATAGTCTTATGGGTGTTCCCTTGTATTCAATAAATTGTTTTTCTATTGCTGCTTTTAGATTCTCTCCTTGTCTTTAACATTTGTCAATAAAAATTATAGTGTGTCTTGGTGTAGGGATTCTGGAGTCATCTTTTTCAAAATGTTTAAAGCTTTCTAGATCTGGATGTCTGTTTTCTTCCCGAGGTTAGAAAAGTTTTCAGCAGTTATTTCTACAAATAAGTATTTGGTTCCTTCTCTCTTCTCTTTCTCAGATCCCTATAATATGGATATCTACTTGATGCTTTTCTTTAAATCCTTTAAGCTGTCTTAACTCTTTTTCTTTTTCTTTTTGCTCCTCTGATTGGATGAATTTCAATTTCCTGTCTTTGAATTCACTGATTCTTCAACTTCTTGTAGTCTACTGTTAAACTCCTTTGTTGAATGTTTCAGGTCAGCCATTATATTTGAACTCTGTGATTTTGGGGGGGGGGGTTTCTTATGTTTTCTATTTCTTCATTAAAATTCTCGTTTTTTTTTTTTTTTTCATGTATTGTACTCCTGATCTCAGTGAGCATTTTATAACCATTTTTTTAAAATTTCTTTATCAGGTAAATCACTTATCTCCATTTCATTAATGTCTTTTACTGGGTTTTATCTTTTTCATTTGGGCATAATCCTCTCTCTACTCTCTTTGACTCTTTGTGCATTAGATTAGTTACCTCTCCCTGTCTTAAGTGAGTTCCACTGTATCAGAGAGGAACTTTATCCTTGAACCTTGCCCTAGCTCTTGATTGTCTCTCAAAACATTGTTCAAGTAGCTTTCTTTTTTCTTAGTGGTTCCCATAGTTGAGGGTATGCAAAGATCTTCCAGTGTTCTAAAAGGGGAGGATCTCAGCCAGCTCCTACATAAAGGCTGATTGGAAGCTCTAGCCTCAGGCAACATCATTTAAAGTATTTAAATATGCCTTTTTCAGGGGATGACTGGGAGATTAGTTTTTTTTTTTGTCTTCCACTGCACTGAGTCCTGGGGGAAAGCTAGTTAAGAATCATTTCTTTGTTTGCTACTGTCCCATGGAACCGATAAACACAGACCTATTGGCCATCAGAGCCAGGCAGTCAAGGGCTGTGTCCTCTGGGCAGCAGCCATAAAAAATGGCACCAGATGTGTGCATAAACTTCTTTCACAGGGACACCAGTAACCTGGGGTGGGGCAGAAGGAGAACATGAAGATGGCACCTGCTGGCTTCCCTAGTCTCTGGGGAGGATTGCATGTTAAATTAGAATTCTGCCTCTGAGGATGTCGTTTTTAAGACCTATATAAATAGTCCTCTTTGAGGGAAACGTCTGGGTGTTGTAGTCTGCTGTTTTTGCTGTGATCTGGAAGAATAGCCAGTTAACTATTTTTCTATTTGTTAAAGTCCTGTGGAACTTGTGAATGTATTCCTATTGGCCACCAGAGCTGAGCAATCAAGGGATATATCCCGTGGCAGCAGCCACAAGAGCCAAAGCATCAGACATATGCACAAGCTCCTATCTGGGAAATATGAGTGACCTGAGAGTGGCAGAAGAAGAGAGTAGAGCAGTGTTGGTGACCTCTTGCTTCTCCTATATCTAGAGAATGTTGCAAATGGCCTCTAGATATGTGTTAAAAGCCTACCCCTCAGACTGGAGCTTTTAAGATAAATAGGCTTTTCCAAGGAAAATACTGGGTGTTTCAGTGGGCTGCCTTATACTGATCTTTGGGAGAAAAAGCCATCGTGAGTCCTTGCAAGCTCATTAAGAACTGCTCAGAGCTTTATGATCTCATGGACAGAAGCCCCATTGGCTTACAGAGCTAAATGTTTTGGGGGCCCATCTCTCAGGTGGAAGTCTTAAAAGTTGGGAATCACAGGTTAGGGATCCAAAACCTTTCGCTAATTTTAGGGAGAAGGAGTTGTGGTGGACATTTACTGGAAAATATCGTGTTCCTTGATGGTGTATTATATCCTTGCTTATTCTTGCTTTTAAGGTTTTGCATTGATTATGTGCATTTGAAGGAGAGTCCCTCTTTCAGCCTTCTATGACTGGCTTCAGTGGGGAAAGACTTTCACTTGAAAATGGTTCTGAGCATGCAGCTCGTGGAACAGCTCTCTGCCTTCTGGAAGGGCACAGTGATGAAGTCTCTGTGCTGCAACCTCAGCCAAGGTCAACATCAGCAAAGACTGTGGGTGTTGTGAGGTTGGAGGCCTGTAGATGGCACTCGTGACTAGGGCTATTGGGGTCTTTGGAGGTGAAGGCTCCTGGTATGCTTCTGTTCTCCTTTTTTGCCCATGAGAGGAAGTTCTAGCTGAGAGGACCCCTCTTGTTGCCAGATCTGGCACACTGGCACTCAGTGAAATTGGGGTCCTAAGATCAGGCACACACAGCTACCAAGGCATCTTGGTCCATGAGTACAGAGGCACTACTGCCAGCATCTAAGGTACAGGGGTGCTCAGGTTTTCTGTGGAACTGGGGTCTGGATCCCAGCGGCTTACTCCTGTGACTTGAGCCCTGGGATGATGGGCCACAGCAGTGACTTAGACTCGGTGTGCCCAAGATGGTGGGTCAAAGTCCCAACTCTGGCCCTTGTAGGCAGTTGCAGAACATCATCAACTTAGCCCAGATGTTGGCAGGGCAAAGCCATGACTTAGACACCTTGCAGCTGGTGCACATAGTGGTAGCAGTGCAGCCCAGTGATGGTAATTTGAAGCCTCAACTTTGGACCTGGGGTTAGGGCACAAAATATCAGGAGTGCAGCCCTGTAATTCCATATCAAAGTTATAACTTAGAATGCTGGAACTGGGCACATAGCTGCAGCAGTGCAGCCTGCTGGGGGTGGGTCAAAGCCCTGACTTAGGATTTAAGGGTGGGTACAGAGCAAAGGAAGCTCTGTCCGATAATGGCTGGTCAAAACCACAATTTGGGACCTGATGGCTGGGTGCAGAACAGTGGCAGCTCCAGTCTTGTAGATGGTAATGCTATGACATTTCAGTACAGAAAAGCAGGGCACAGCAGTGACTGGGGGATGTGGAGGCAGGTGTCACCACAGTCATGGGGAGGAGACATACTAGCCGAGACTCCAGGCAGCTCCATCAGTAGGTTTAGCATTGGTGAAGACTGTGGGGTTCCTCAGTAGCAAAGTCTGCAAATGTCCATGGTGATGAGGCTTGCTTGGGCTCTCCTTTTCCCCATGGGGTGAATGCATTCTGTGCATTTCTGTGTGGCTATCCTTGGGCTTTGCAAAGTTATTGATATTGCTTCATTTTAGTCCAGAGCTTTCCCAGTACTATTTTCTATGGTTTGCGGTAGTTTATTTGTTATTGTTTTTGTGGGAAATGTGAATTTGTGTACCTCCTCACAATCCATCTTGCTCAAATTTGACTTTCTGATAACTCCCTGACCATTTTTGTTTTAAATAATATGACATATTACATTTCTTTTTTTAAATCTCTGAATTATTTAAAGTTTTCTTTTTACAGGTTTGGACTTTGCTTTTTCTTTTTATCTCCAAGATGAAATCTTAATCTTTTTCTCCCTCCCTCCCCTACTTCTTTTCTCTGATTTTAAATAGTTCAGTTGAGCTCATTTATATTTTTAAGACAAATATATTTGTGTTTTGTCATACTCTTTTCCAAAATGTACTTTAAGGTTTTCTTTTTCTTTTATTTTTAATTTCAAAGGCTGTTTTTTTTTATCTTTGTCAATTCTAGAATTTCCACTTGATTCTTTATGAAATATGCCTGATCGTTTTTATTTTTAATTTTTTAATGTCACCACATATTTTTTTCCCTTTTACCCCATCTATCTTCTTCTTCTCCCACCCCATTGCTTTCTGGCAACCATTGGTCTATTGTTCATGTCTAGGAGTTTCTGTTTCTTTTTCCTGTTTATTTGTTGCTTTTAGGTTTATATCCCACATATAAGTGGTATCATGTGGTTTACAATTTTTTCTGTCTGACTTATTTTGCTGTCTTATTTATCTGGCTTATTTAGCATGATTATATCGAGGCTTGATCTTTTTTTTTTAAATACTGTCTTTCCAATCTTTTAAAACAATTTTATTTAATTTATTTCAATAAAAACAGTTTGACAACCCTTGCCACCTCTTGCAACCACAGTGTGTTCTGTATCTATGAGTTTTTTGATTTTTCTTTTTAGATTCAACACATAAGAGATCAGTGTCTGTAAGATTTTTATAAAAATGATTAAGATATTTTTTCTTCAAGGTTAGAAAAAAGATTGCTTAGAAAAAAGATAGCTAAAAGAAAGACATGCACTCATTTATCCAGTGAATTTTATGGATTATATACTATGTGTCCTGTGTGCTTCACTGAACAAATGTGGAAGAATTCTTGTTCTATGAAAGAGCTCATTTTTTTTCTCAGAAGGACTAGATTAGCATTAGAGCAACCAAATAAGTAAACTATATACTTGGCTATAGATAATGTTGGGCACGGAACAATAATATAGTACGATAAAAGCATGAAACTTGAGTGAGCCTGTGGTTTCAATTTTAAACAGGGGGGTCCAGGAAGACCTGGATGATACTTGAACAATGATTCGAGTGACATTAGGGGATAAGCTGTATGGCTATAAGAGAAAGGGTATCCTAGGCAGAAAGAATCTAGTAGAGCCAATTACTCTTCTAATAAGTGATGAAAGAGGATAAAATGGATGAAAATATAGATGGAATTTTGAAGTAGACTGTGTTCATGCATAATTTTATTAGAGAATAGGATATAAACACATCAAATGAAGATAGCTGAAGATATATGGGAACGTTTTGTATCAGTCTCAGCCTATAAAGAGTGACGCTATCAGTTAGGAATGCCTGGGGGCGCACACCTATGCCTGTACTACTTGTGAGGAGCCCCACAGACATTTCCGCCACCTGAGCCAATGGTGTGGCTGGATGGGCCCTTGTGGTTCTTATGATTTTAAGATGCACCTCAGCAACAACCATCAGGGAACTTTGAAATGACAAGTTTATTACTCACAAGTCCTGGAGGGTACATGGCATTCCCAGGGCCACACAAGGCAGTCGGTCATGAGTGGGAGGGAGAGAGCAAGTGCATAAGCATGAGCATGGACCTGGAGTTTTGCCTTTACAGGGGTCAAGGGTGAGGTGCCACAAATTTTGCAAGTCTACTGTTTTTTTGGTGAATTTAATACATAAGAATGGGAACCACACAACAGGAAGGGAAAAGCAAGTAGTTGGTCAAATGATCCATTATCTAGGTCACCTAGAACTTTCTTAAAGGGAGAACTTCATGGGCAGAGCCGTCTGGCTTTCTATCCAGATGTGTAGCTGGTAGTGTTTATTCACCTTTCAAATGAATGCCTTGATGATCAAATGCTTAATGTTAGACACTTGCAATCAAAAAAGCTAATTGTCAGGCACATACGATATAGGAATTGACAAACGGTGGAAGAATCATTGTGGAAAGGAAAATGTACAAACTAGGAATAAGTAAAAATTATGCCCAGAAATGATTTGGGTTTAGAGGAAAATGGACGTTATTCATTTTCAGTAGAGTCAGTACAATCAGGCAATTTTCTGTGACAGGCTCTTTGGACTAGATGCGAATGATAAGGGGGACTGACATTTGATCATTCCATACTACATGCTAGCCCTTTGTAGGCTGCTTTATAACACTAGGGCACAAATGATTAAGTTTATAAGTGAGGTAACTTAGAGTCAAACAGGATAAATTATCTGATGTCAAAATAGTAAATCCAAGCCATGAAAACTTAATATTGCTTAGGGAAACAGAAACACTCTGGTTGACTTTAAGTGATATTTTTAAGGTAAAAATGCCAAAGAGCCATGTTGATGAAAAATGATAATTTATAAAAGCTAGGCACAGAGGCTGGTCTGCCACCAGGTGATGAACTGGGAAAGAGGGTAGGCGAGAAGCTGAAAATCATGATGAAGGGAGAACAAGGCAAGTTACTTCTTCACACAACAGAAGATTTAACTCGTTTTATCATTAGGGTTTCAACTTTTAATGGTTAATGACAATATATACTTTGTGAAATGAATTAAAATATTTAGAAACATTTCATTTATTGTTTTGGTATGGTATGAAAAAATTCACAGTTGTCAGTTGTATTTACGTATAATTATTATTTTTTCTATTCTTTATTAACATATTTTCTCACTAAGGTACAAGTTTTTAATGTGAAAATCCAAGATACTCTGTGAATTTTTTCAAGTCTTATTACACTTGCAGATGGAAATGTTTTCAAAATTATTTATGTCAAAGATTATCTCTGTGCTTTCTCATATATTACTATGTTGTAAATTCCATTATGGATATCTTGCAGTGGTTAGAAAGCATTATTGAATGGACATTTTTTAAAGTAATGTTGACTGTAAGTGATATGTTTGGATAGAATTTAATACTGTCGGAGTTTAGTGTTTTCCAGTGGGAACGAGATAATATTCTAATTATTCACTCTCTTGTTGAAAGCAATTTTGATTGAGATCACAAATCACTTGGTCTGCAATATTAATGACTTATCATTGAATTTTTATATCATTATCAATAACCACACCTACCATTTTGTAGTACAGTGGTGGTTCAGTTTTCACAGCTAGGTTTAACATTTTTTTTTGTAGATGTAGTGGCATATTTTACAGAGATGCTTCAATAACTAGCCATAATGAAAGTTAATACTAATATGAATTATCTGTGATTTGTAATAAAGTAGATTGGACCCATTTCTATTCCTGATTGAATGAATGAATTTGACTTGGACCTTTAACAGGAAAGTCGCAACAACAGTCAGCTTCAAATCAAAGCTTTTAAAAAATGGACTATTTTAGAAAGAAAAGGAACTAGGCAGTGATCTAGAGGGAGACATTTAAATTCAAATGGACCATTTGCTTAAAACCAAGGATTACACTATTCTATATTGTTGATAAGCTAGCATGTATAAAGTATGTACTTTTAAATTGTGAAAACACCTCAATACAGCCAACTTTTTATCTATTTTTCAAATTATTTGAATACTTACTTATTATATCAGGCATTATTAGCTGCTGTTACGAGCTGAATTGTGTTCCCCCCAAAAAAGATATGTTGAAGTCCGAACCCATAGTACCTGTGGAATGTGATCTTATTTGGAAATAGGATATTTGCAGATACTGTTAAGATGAAGTCACTAGGGTGGGGTAATTCAAAATGACTGGTGTCCTTTGGATGCAGACATAGAGAAGGGAATGGCCATGTGAAGGCAGAAACAGTGGTGGGGGAGCAAAAATATTTTTTCTTCTACCTAAATTCTAGCTGGCCTAATAATAGAATTGACATGAGACAGATTAACAGGGAAAAATAACCAAATTTATTATGTATGTATAACAATATGGGGCCCAGGGACAAATCTGGCAGTTGAGGCTTATATGACATCTGGAGCTAAGAGGAGAGGATGTTGTGGTTTTGGACTTCAAAGGCTAAGAAGGCAATTCACATGGAGAATGAAAAGCAAATGTTTAATAAACAAATTTGTTGGGACATCTTTAACAATGGGACACAGATTGGACTTTGATCAAATGGTCCTTACTAGGTTCCTCCCTACCATACCTAATTCATATTAAATTATAGTTGTGTACAATGAAGCTCTCTTCCGGTCTAAATTCTTATAGATAGGGAGAGGGAAGGCCAAAATTCAAGTCTTTTTTTTTTTTTTTAATAATCTGAAAATATCAATATCCCAAAGAGGTATATTTTAAGGTAGCCAACTCTGTGTTTCCTCACAGTCAAGGAGAAAGCTGTGTGACAACAGAGGCAGAGAATGGAGTAAAAAGTAGTTACAAGCCCAGGAATGCTAAAATTTGATCAGCTGCTACTAGAAGCTAGGAAAAGGCAAGGAAAATTTTATCTTAATGGCTTTCTGAGGAAGCCCTACTCACACCTTGATTTTGGACTTTTTGTCTCAAGAATTGTGAGAGATAAATATCTGTTGTTTTAAGCAACTCAGTTTGTGGCAGTTTGTCATAGCAGCCCCAGGAAACTAATACAGAATTATGTATTCTTCAGACTCTGGAAAAAGCTATATAGTTTGATCTGTTTATAAAGTAAACTATTGCAGTATCTCATTCAGATATAATCATGTGTTAAGTATATAAATATAAATATATATATGTACATATATATATACACATATATATATACACATACACACACAAACACACACTAAGGCAAGACACTTTACTAACCACTAGGAATAAATAAGGGACTTAGACACAGTAAATGTATTCAGGGAACTGAAAATATTACTAAGGAAAATATTAAAATATAAAAAAATATACCAAAAAATTTTCAATACACATGAAAATTTTTCTAGTTTATGACTGTGGTACAGAAACGCTACAGGGATTTCTAGTGAAAAAGAAATCATTTTGACTGGAAATACTTCACAGGAGAGGCAGCACTTGAGATGAGCTTAGAATACAGTAGTTCCCTCGTATCTGCCAGGGAAACATTCCAAGATCTCCGCTGGATGCAGAAACCGCAGATAGTACCTAATTCTAATCAACTTCTTAAACTCTACAGGAAATGTGGCAGCAGCTTCTTCATTAGCAGACACTGCCTCTCCAGTGATTAGTATTTTTCGGTCCAAAACAATTTCTAAATCTGTGTGACCATTCCTATTTGCAGTAAATGGCTCAGTGTTACTCATTTCAGGGGATCTTTTGCTAAAGCTTTGTATAGACTAAATATTTGTCACATACTACAGCTCTAACTTTTGCAGTTTTAGGTGTGACAACAAAACTAGCATGAATTTCTTTTCTTCATAATTTCACGGAGAGAAGATTTATTCTTACCATAGATCTTAGCAACCTTAGTATATGATTTTTTTTTTTTTTTAAGTTGAGAACTCTCACCTTTTCGCTTTAAGGAGCACTTTATGATTTCTCTTTGCCATATCTCAATTGTCAACATCACTACTCTTGCCCTTTGGGGCCATCATTAAGTAAAATAAGGGTGACTTGAACACAGCAGTGCAATGCTGTGGCAGTTGATCTGATAACCAGGAGGCCTACGAAGGGCTGAATGGGCAGGGAGTGTGTATATATACAGAGTGGAGACAGAGGACAAAGGGATGATTCACACACTGGGTAGGAGTGAGCTGGACAGGTGAAATTTTATTATGTTCCTCCGAATGGCAAACAATTTCTAACCATGAATTACTTATTTCTAGAATATCCCATTTAATGATGTTGGACCATGGCTGATTGAACTCCTGAAAAGCAAAACTCAGATAAAGAGGGACAGTTGTAGTCTGGATCTGGCTATGCAAAGTTGGAAGGAAAAACTTGAAGAGGGAACCATGTTGACAGAACCACAAAGGCAGAAAGCACAGGTGAGTGGGGTATTAAACACCCATGTTCTCAAGTCTATGCTAAATTTCTTTGACAGTAGCCAGTGTACTGTGCAAAGTTATGACATCAAAACCAAGTTTTCCTATTTTTTTCTTATGGTCTCAGCCTGTCACGCAGCAGGGAAGGATTTCTATAAACTGTATCATCAGGACAGAGATAATAAGAGTAAAACAGAAGGGAAAACAAAACAAGGAATCCAATTCTTCACTTCTGAATGTCTATAACCTATTATAGAGATATTTTGAAAAGAATGGACTTCCAATTGCAAGAAACTTGTGCTTGAGAAAGAAAAGTATATTTATTTCCCTTTCAATGCTAGAAGCTTCAATTAAATATGAAGAACCAGAGCTTGTTGGAATTTGAGCCAGGAATTGATATCTTAGAGTATAAAGTGACATTTAGACTGATTATCATATAGGAAGAGACAACACAAAGGAATGTGACCAGATCTTAGAAACAATGGTTTCTGGGAAGTGCCCATCCCTTGTTTTTTGGACCAAGTCCCAAAGAGTGGAAATGAAGTAAACCTCTAGATATGAGGAGAAAAGACTAATTGCTTGGCTTCCCACAGTATAATAAAGAAAGTGGCAGGCCTTATGGGAAGGTCCACTGTCCAAAATGGCACCCAGGGTTAAAGTAACAGTGACTGAAGGAAATTCCTTAAATAGTTATGAGGTCAACCATACAAAGTCATGAACTCTATAAGTATTGTGAGAAGATAACCAGTATTCTTGAGCACTCAATCCCCACCAAGGGTTCTGAATTGTTGGGAAAAAAACAAGGTATCAGAAGAGGACTTATGGTAGGGATAAAGGGATGCAGATTGTATAGTTTTGACAATTAAAATCTGGCATGGGGCCATGAAAGTAATGTGGGCCAGATAGATGGTGAACTATATTTCTGTGCAGACCAGAGAAGCCAGAAAGTGTCATGTGGACTAGATGACTCTCTTCCAATGCTAGGATGATATATAACTTCACTCTAGGATTTAGATGACTCCGAGAAAAATCAAGAGGGGGAACCATGCCTGTGTATGTTTGTGTGTGCTTGGTTGATGGTAGTGGTGTGTGAGAGGTAGAATTCTAAGAGACTCACTTTTAAAACAGAAGTAATTAAATTGCTATGAATTCAGAGTTTAGCATTTTTGAGATCTATGAAATTGGAATCTCAAGAACAGTAGTGGCAGTTGTAAACAAATTTATATTCTACAAACCTGAATTTGTGGTATCTACTATGAAAGAGGTTGTCATGGAGGGTCCAATAAGTAATAATTTGCCCAAGATCCTGTATTTAATTCATCCAGGATGACTGCTAATAGAGTTATAGTTGTGAAATACCATATTTATTCCACGTTTAAGCTAAATACTTTAATATTAATCTATACTCTTCAGGCAACTTTATGTTTATTAGATGAAATAACTTAAGCTCATTAATAGTTAATAATTTGTGTGTCATAATATAGTCAGAGTTGATACCAAATCCTGTGTTAGTCTAAGAACTGAGTCCACCATATCCTGTTGCTTTCTAGTCAGACATGGTCCACATTGTCCAAGCTAAATTATTTATATAAATATGGCTGCAGTTAGAGTTGTGTCTCCTCTACACTGTTTTTCAGTTGCTGTGATGCATATATTCTTTCTCTTTTTTTTTGATCTCAGGCATTTTTTTTTTTTTTTTTTGCCTATATAGCATTTAATCTAAAACATTATGCTCAAGGACAACGGAAAGGTGTGGTAATTTTCTGCTTATGGAAGCCCCACTCTATTTTCAGCAGCCAAAAGCATAGAATTTCTCCTTAACAGAAGTAAAAAATCTGTGCCAGTCTATGACATTTTATTGAAGCAGCTTGGTTCACACATACATTCCAGTACCCAAATTTAAAGAACACATTGTTCATCCCTGAAAAAAATCTGTAAAATGAACAGATAATAAATCCATTTTGCTGCTGTGGTCTTGCTTACTACTGATGTCTAAATTTAGCTAATTCTAAAAAATGACCAAAAGATTTTCATGATTCTGTCAACCACAGGTGATTTTGAGTTAGAAACAATGCTTAATATTGATAATTGTAATTAGCTCAATCAGTATTCATTAGTATTAATTACAAAGATAGCTAAAATATCACATTCCTTAAACTATGTTTTCTATCGACTCTTATCCTTTTACTATAATTATATGTGTCCATAGAATATTTAGAATGTTTTCCAATTCAATCAATGCTTGAGTATAATAAGATACTGTTGCTTTTTCTTGGGAGAAAAATATAAAAAATTATTAATGCTTTCTTTACTAAGATATAGTTTTAGAGATTGATATTTTGAAAAATGGAGTTAGGATTTCTCATATTATACTTATTACTTATGATAAAATATGGATAATTTTATATTTTATAGCACAATTATTTATATTATTGATATCCATGCTTTTAAACAGCTCCTGTTACTGCTTGGTAAAGAATTCATTTTACATGAAGAAAATTCTAAAATTATGTAATTACTTTTTTTCTATTAAAGAATGTAACATATTTGGTGGTAATTATGGAAAATAATTTGAATAAATCACCTCAAAAAAGCTAGGTCTAGCTTGCTCTGCTAACCATAGCCGAAGCATTGATTTGAATGCTCTTTTTAAAACTTAATAGTGGGATACCTTTTTAAAGATTTATATAGTTTTAGAGCATAACTTTAGAAAAATTCTCAAGTTTTTAAACCCCTGCAGTTATTTTTTTAAACATGCATTTTACTTTTAAAGGTGAATATTAAAATCTAACCTTTTAGTATTAGTGCTTAAATAAGTATGCGTCAAACTGAGAGAAAAGAAATTAATGGATATCCCTATGTCTAGAAATATATACAAACTCAACTCAAACTCTCTGTTCCCTGTCCTTCACAACTGTTTGATCTTTATTTCCAGGGCTGGACTTCTGCCAGATATTGTTGCTGGGTAAATGGCCAGAGCAGCAGCATCTAAGGGAACAGGGTGAGTTAAATTTGGGAAAACAAGGTCAGGACTAGGGCATTAATATCTAACATCAGATCTGAAAGGTGGGTTTAAGGAAATCAATAGTACTTGAAGCAATTTTAAGATTTAACAGCTCAAAGAAAATGTAAGGGGAAACATCAGGACTTGACTGTGAACAAGGTAAAGAGGTTAAAACCATTCTCAATGGATTCTGATTTTGAGACGAGGGTCCATGTCAACAAAATTATAAGTAGGTTTGGAATAGAAAAAAAAAATAATTGGAGAAAAAAATCTTGAATAAGTAATAATTTTTTTTAATGTTACTATTTGGTTTTGCGGATCATACTTGTTTTCTCAAATAATTAAAACTTTAGAACTGCATTTTTCTAGAATAACAACAACAAAAAGGTTGCAAAGGAGAAACAGAAGTATCTACTATGTTTTACATAGGTAAGTTATTATTACTAGGCCTACTTATTCTGTTCTCAACCATTTGAAGCTACTGAGTCAGAAAATTAGTTCGGTCATGAAACAGTTTGTTTGGAGAAAGCAAAACCTTCTAAGATGGGCACTTATAAATGATTTTTGCAATTTGTAAAACAAACGTGTAATTCTAAGATTCTAAGAATTGACCTAATGTGCAGGATGGCAGATTATTACAGAATTTGATTAACTGGAAATTTGAGACTACACTGAACTAATAGGCCCAATTTAGATTATTTAAAATAAGTGAGCATACCTAACCAATGTATTCTTTATTGCATTTATTTTTTATTCACTAAGCATGCTAACATTTTAGTGACCACAATATGCACAATATTTTTGGCTATTCATATTTTCTTAATAGACATGAATATTTTGTGTAAACACAGCTAGAAAATACAATCTCTATTAAAAGTTGAAACTAATTTTTTTATTGAATATATTAATGCTTTATTTGCTGTTAGTCAAAATAAATATTCAATTAAGATATTCAAATTTCCACAAACTAATTTATATCTCTTCAAGGATTGTTCAGTACTGGTATTTACAGTTCATTTTTTCAGCACATAGTAAGTAATGAGACATAAGCACACAGTCATGCTAGAAAGATACTTTTTCTTCATTTATTAATAAACAGATTTTTCTCAGTACCCCAACTAATCATTGTTTTTTTATTGGTGCTTTCAGATCTCAGATGCAATATGGTGAAATTTGCACTTTAGCTCCATTTATTACCTAATATACATTGAGCACCAATAGGCATTGGAACAGTTTGGATACACTGATGCTATAAAATCAAATAACAAAAGATCTTTATAATATGCTCAAGTGGTGGGTTATCACTATTACTCTATTAATGGTTAATAGCTGCCATTCTACCTTCATATCAACAGCCAACATTTACTGTGTCAAATGCTTTACATGTATCAACATAGAGAAAATCCATACCAAGCAGGTTCAAAAAAGTCTTTACAGTGGAGGTTTAGTTTTGATGAAGGGATAGGATAAAGAACTATCTGAGTAGTGGGAAATGCTGTGGGATAGCATGGTGAATAAAGCCTGTATCTAAAGACAGTAAAATGTTCTGTGGGGTTGATTGTATGTGTTCATGTGGGAAATGGCAGAAAATAGAGCTAGGATTTTAGGGCAAGCATCAGGATGTGATGGCATTGGACATTGAACGATGATGTAAAAGATTTGAACTTTATTCTGGAAGCTAGGGAGAACTACTGAACTCTTTTAAGCAATGCAACAATATGATCACACTTGCCTGTTAGAAAGTTCATTCTGGCAACAGTCTGAAAGATGAGTTGAAGAGAGTTTACTTAGAAGGCAATCAAAGTAAAACGGGCAAAGGTTGATGAAAACACAAACAGAAGTATCGATGTGAAGGAAAAGGAGACAAAGAGAAAGGTTGTCTATCATTTAATAAGCTCTTTCTGTGTGCTAGGTATTTTACTCTGCACTTTACATATGTAATCTCTCTAATTCCCAAACAGTTACATGAGAGAGATTTCATTAGCAATGTTATAATGCAGTAATAAGGGCTTAGAGAGGTTAAGTAGCTTACTCAAGGTTTATAGCTAGTCAGTGATAGATTTGGGATTCAAATACATGGCTTATTTTCCTTCTAGTCTATGATGCTGCTTGCTATGAAAGTCTTTAAGGACAAAATTTTGTAGATTTCAAAGCAAACTGATAGTATAATAGTAAATTGGAAGTATAAATCTAGATTAATGCTTACGTTTCTGGTATGAGTGTGAATTTTGGTATCATTTCACCAACATGTAGAACAAGACAATAGTAATATAATTTTCTCAAAATATATGTTTATAATTGCTGCCTTTATTTATCATCTCTAACTCTCATGTGGCATCAGGTGCCTCATCTCTACCAAAACAGATCCTGGTAGGGTCAGTAGTTATCTTCCTGTCTCTAAATCCAAAGAATGATTTCTACACTTTTCTAGTCTGCTTCTCAGTAATCTTCAGCACTTTTTCTACTCTCTTGCATTGAGGTATTCTCATCATTTGAATTTTTTTCAATGATGTCTTTTGTTTTTCTTTCTACCCCTCTATATCCTTGTCAAGCTCATCACAGTAGTCCATTAAATATAGAAATTGCTTAAGCTTAGTGTTAGAACCTCTCCTTTCTCATCTCTGATGTTTTCATCACTGTTATAACTTCAAATATTAGTAACCATACAAAGATAACAGACTCACGTACCCAGGACTCTTCTCTGATATCCATTCCTGAAAATTTCAAATGTGCCTCAAATATAGGCTATCTAAAAAATAAGCTCATTTTCTTATTTCTAGCTTTTTTTTTTTTCTCTCCAGCTTTCCTAATCTCTGTGAATGTCACTGAAAATTTTATAAAGGGACTTATTGGTCATCTTGGACACAGCATTCTTCTTGACCTTCCACATCTAAACCATTGTCAATCATATTTCTCAGCTCATTTATTTTTGAGCATGTGTCTGGCAAGCACAACATCCCTGATATACCTATTGCTATCATGGGATTCTTAATAGCCTACAAACTGACCTCCTTAGCCTTCTCCAAACTTTCCTTTAACCCATTCTTCGTTGCAGAGTAATATACCAAATACATTTCTGATATGTTCCCCTTATGTTTAATGACCTTTAATGATACAGATTGCTTTTAGGAAAGAGGGAAGAATTCTTTCCATGGCCTTCAGGACCCTGCATCATGCAACCTCTACTCTTGCTTCTTGTACCAATCTTCCCTGACTTTCTCTCCAGTGCCACCAGCCTTCTTGTAGTCTTCCATACTCATCATTTGCATTTATTGTTCCTTTTTGTTGGAACACTCTTTTCTCCTCTCAAGTATTTTCTACTTATGCTACGGCTTTAAGTTCACATATCACTTTCTCTAGGAAATTTTCTCTGACCTCCTTATATCAAATTCCTCTATTTAGGACCTTAGAATGCCTTAAGGGAAGGTCAAAAAGAGTTCTTGATTTGTTGAAATGTTGTTCTTCAATTGATATATTTAATATAAAATGCCAGTGGATTAGATTTACAGATGATAGTTGCATTTATAGATTACATCTTCTTGAACACATTGTTTTAAAGCTTAAAAATATGATGGTTTTCTGCAGTCTGCCTGCTCTTTTTGAATGGAATTCTGTGCTAGATTTACCAATGTAAAGGTATGTGTGTTTATATAATAGTGTATACATATTTATGGTTAAGGTAATGCGTTCAGATTTAATTGTATCATTTTACAGGTTAAATCAGTGGTAAAAATATGAGAAATAATGCAGGGGTAGTAGATATGAGTGGCAAGGTAGTTTGGGGAGGATGTATTCATGTACAAGGGACTTGGAAAAGATGAACTAGGGCAATTGGAGTAGAAATAGGCATAAAAATACAAATCATTTTAAGCCTGTTGGACTAGAAGTATAATTTATTCCAAGTATATTTAGGCTTGATTTGGTGGAAGGCATTCCTAGGCAATGGTTCTTTGATATCTTGCCTTGTGACTTTGAATTGCCTACCTAGCTTCAAAGGAATGGCCTAAACTTGCTCTCATTCTCTTTTTATTAATTTAAATTTTTCCTATGGTTTTTATAAGCAAAAATGCTTTACTTTGTCCTGCCAAAAATTTCAGAAACAATAAACACAAGTAGACATCTCTCTCAAAACTCAGACAGAAACAAAATAAACTCCTAGTAGTTGAGAACCTTTTTCCATCCAGGATGAGAGGGTTTTTTTTCTTTGTATTCTTTTAAGGAATATAAAAGGGAGGATAAAAGACAAGTATGTGGAACTTCCAACACCACACAGAAAGAGGTTAAAAAACAAATACCACAGAAATATTTCATTCAAACTTGAATTCAGTTTTTATAATCATCTTATCTAAATGGTATGAATAGTTTTCAGAAGACCCTTTGTTTGCTTCCCAATTAAAACCACAATATAGCCCATACTCAGATGACAATGGTGGACTCTTCATCCCTATCAGATAAACTTTGCAAGCCTCTGACTGCTGCCCCAGCTGGGTTTCCTTAAAACTATGGAAAGTGTAACACTTAAGTTAAGATGGATCATGTAAGGTATACAAGAAGCCAAAGTGAAGCATAATATGTCTTGATGGGAAAGTTTAAGATGCCACAAATAGACAATCTCCCAGTTTTCTTTTTAAAGGTTAGTATGTAATTTGTTTAAATATTTTTAATAAAAAAGTAAGATGTAAATGTAAACATGGCTGTGGTAAATCACAAACACTTTCTTAATTTAAGACTCCTTCCTGAGATATCCAACTGAATGCCATCTCTTCCTCTGAAAAAGCACAGATTCACATTGATTAAAGAGGGATATGGCATGGTGAAAAAGCATGGGTTGGGATCAGATAGATATGGTTCTCATATAGTTACTTAACATCTAGGCCTGTTTCTTTGTCTATTAAATTGGGACAGAAATCCTATACTTTATGCTATGAAAATAGAGACTACACATTGTAAAGCAAATGGCTGTTGCTACAGAAGGTGATCATCATAAGTATGTGTTCTCCCTTTGCTAACTGGGTTGGAATTCTATTGATAATGGTTGACTGTTACCTTATTTATCTTGGTATTCTTAAGACATGATATGGTTTATAAATTTTTTGTGTTCAACAATCTTTAAATTTGTCTCTATTAAGACACTTATTTTTTCCATCTTGCATTGAAGATATTTTTATATGATATATACATACCCTTGAGTTTTTATGAGAAGAAAAGTTATGCCTTAATTGTCTTTATGTGTCCTCATGCTTAGCATATTATCTTGGTCATCCTGGGTATGTGATGAATATTTGTTCAACCTCTCTTCAAATAGTTCCACTTCTTATTTTAAATGGAAAAATTGGGAGTGGAGCTGTATGATGAGAAACAGTTGACAAGTTTTCATCATGTAAGCAGGATGACAAAAATAGTATGCTAAGCGTGAGGACACAATTAAGGCATAAGTCTTATTCCTTTCTCTTTCTTGTATCCAAGATCCAATCCAAATTCAATCTGCATTAATCTTCTTTCTTACAGAGTTTCTCACATCTGTTTCTCTCCTTTACCAAGCGCTTATTGCCCAATAAGAATTTTGTAATTATTTTTAATACATTTTAACTTTTCACTTTTTCCATTATGCTGTTTTAAATTCCACTCACAATCAATATTTACTTGCTTTACTTGATTAAATATATCTAGTTCCCTAAGACATTGCATAGAAGATAAACAGTGGAGGAGAACTTAAATATGCAGAATTTCAAAAACTACAGATAAAAGAGCAGTTTTTATAAGTGGAAGGCAGTTCATGTGCAAATAAAATAGTGTAATCAAGAAGACAATAAGCTACTGTTTTCAGAGCTATTTCAACATACATTTTCATACACTCCACACAAATATGCTGCTGGACTCGCTTCCTATTTATTTGAATTACATGTCACTGTTCTCTCCAAGAATCTCATGGTCTCCTCCCTCTCATATTCTTCAGAAGGTCTGCATCTTTTGATAAGCCCTGGAGCAGACTTATTTCTTAGGAACACTATGAATTGCCTACCATTAACTCTTCATATTCTTTCCCTTAATAACAGTAATGTACTGGTTTGTATTAGCAATGTGCTGAGATCAAAATACTTGCTTTCCTGAATCTCTTTCAGTTAGGTATAGTCATATGACTATTTTGGTCAATAAAGTGTATCTTAGGGTTTTTTTTTTTTTAATGCTTTTCTTATATTGACACAGCCTCTTTCTACTTTGTTCTTTCTGTCTAGAATGTGAATGAGAAAGGGGGCAGTGCTGTCTTCTAAACATGAAGCAGCATGTGTGAACATGAAAGCCAACACAGTAGTAGACTCAGAGTAGAAATACAAAAACAAGCTAAGTCCTTGAAAGAAGTGTTAAACAGTGGCAAAAACTGGAGTAATCACACGGATTTTTAGTGATATGAGAAAAATAAGCCTTTTGAAATGCTACTGTATATTGGTATTATGTTATGTGTTGCTAACCACATTCTTAATATTTTCTCGGTTCCATTCCCATTCTGTATGTTTTCTGCAGATTACATAAATCCCATATGCTGATAACTCATAAATCTATATTTCCACCTGGTCTCATCTCCTGAGATCCCAAATGATACATTCAAAACTGTACTGAATACATTTTACTGTATTTACTCCAGCATTTGAAAGTCAATGGCTTTATTCACAAATTTATTATATTTTCCCCAAATTTGTTTATTTTTCCTTATTATGGAAAGCATAGGCATTGCCACTTAATCGCTAAATAATGAAATCTAAAAGTCAATCAAAATTCCTTTCTTCTACTTGGCCAAGTCTTACAGCTCTCAAATTTAACCCCTATCAGTATCCTGACTTGTCCAGGCTCTTATCTACATTTGGTCCGTGGTCGTATTCTTTTAATTTTCATTACTGTGTCTCCCAGTCCCCCAAACTTCCATTCCTTATTTATATAATGGAAAATGACCATTGTAATATTGAAATCTGATTGCTAAGCTAGCTTAGAATTTGCTCTATAGACTTTAGAATAATGCTCAAACTCTCTAGCTGGCATATAAGCCTTAAATGATCTGGCTTCTTCCTGCCTATATTAATGAATTTCTTGCAAATCTTCTCTTCAATTTTGCATTTAATTCACAGGTCATGCCAAATTACTTACAGTGCCTCATATGCACACTGTGGTTGTATGCTTTCACACCTCAAACATGTCACTTTCTTTCCATGGAGGATTTATTTCTCTATGTTGTCTACTTCATGGAATTCTGATAATTTAGGATTTTGAAACATAAATTTGTTCAACTTCCTCTAGTACGATTTCAAGAAAAATTGATTCTTTGCAACTTTGTTTTAACAATTTGTTACATGTATTGTTCTTTTATAGCTTTTAGGGTAAAAAGGTTTATCATATATATTGATGTCATATGAAGAGCTCCTCACCCAATCAATACTCATGGCCTCTTGCCCCACCCTTTATTTCTTTGCATAAAGGAGTGACTTTCTTAGTTGTTGACCAACAAGCATAAGTAATATTTTTCAATTCAGTGGAGCTAATCTGTGTAAAAACTATAAGAATTGTGTATTTCATCTGACTTTCCTTTCCACCTCACGTTAATGTAAGCCAACACTCTGGGTATGTATGGGTATGTATGTTTGCTCTGCAGAGCCAAAACTTCCCGTGGCTGTTTTAAAATTGATTGGAGTTGCAAGAAGAGCCAGATAACTCATATGAGGCACTTTTCATGTTCTCTAACAACTTAATAGTACAAACAAAGCATTTTTATTGTATTTCTCTTGTTTAGTTCTGAAAAAGAATATTTAGTTTTAACATTTGGTACATTCGCCACTACATTTGAGAAATAGATAAGGAACCAAATTTGTAAATCAAATAGCATTTGGAAATGAATGCTATGATTGGAGCTACAAGAGGTGAATTTAGATGAATGGATATGTATGTGATGTGTGTGTGATATATATATATGTATGTATGTATGTGTGGTAAAGATAGGTTGATTTGAGATCTTATGTTTTTTAATGTAAGCATTTACAGCTATAAAATCCTTCCTTAGCAACACTTTTGCTGTGGTATGTTTTATTCTTGTTTCCATTTGTCTTTAAATATTTGCTAATTTTCCTTGTGAGTTCTTTAATCCTTGATGGTATAAAGTGTGTATTTTCCATGATTTTGTGAATTTTCCAGTTTTCCTTTAGTTGTTCATTTCTAACTTCATTCCATACAAAGAGGATAGTTTGTATGATATCTTTTAAAAAATCTATTGAGGCTTAAATATCAATATTTATATTTTTATTTTAAACCTTTTAAATCTATTGAGGCCTATTCTTAAAAATGTTTAATGGGTATTTGTGAAAGTCTATTCTGTGTTGTAGGAGAGTGTTCTGTATATGTCTGTCAGATATAGTTGGTTTTATTGTATTGTCATCTATTTCTTTACTCACAATAATGAACATAACACGGTAGGGTATGAATCTTCAGCTATGTTAAAAACAGCTTTTTCTCCTTTCAAATCTGTCAATTTTGCTTCATCTTTCTAGATGGTCTGTTATTAGGTACATAAATGTTTATACATTCTTGCGCTATTAAGTCATTTTTACTATATTATGTTCTTTGTTTTTTAACTTTTTTTAAATTTAAAATTTATTTTGTCTTAATATAACCATTCCTGCTCACATTTTGTTACTATGTGCATGGGATATCTTTTTTCCGTCCTTTCACTTTCAACCTATTTGTGGTGTCAGTAGACCTCAGGTAGATGGCACATAGCTGGATCATGTGTTTTTACTTATTCTGACAATCTGTTTGGAGAATTTAATCCATATATGCATATATATAGATAGATATATATATCTATATATATGTGTGTGTGTGTATACACACACACACATATATATATAACGTTTTCTCTGTGTCTTAGAGGATTTTTTGGTCCCTCATTTCTTGCATTACTCTTTTGTGTTTAGTGTTTTGTTTTATTGAAATGATCAAATTTTTTTCATACCTTTTCTGTGTATTCATTCCATAGCTATTTTCTTTGTGGTTTCCATGGAGATTACAATTAATATCCTGAATGTTTAACATTCTGTATTTATATCAGTTTAACATCAACACCATATAAAAACTCTAGAACTGGTTCAGAGCCCAACTGGGATAACAGATAAACCTACGAGAGAACCAATAATTCCTATGGTCTTCACACTTTGCTAGACCTCGGTATTGATCATATATTCAGGATGACAAACAGGTAACATTCATAAGACTTCAATACTGAAACTAGAATTTTACTTTCCTGACTAAAGATATTTTTTCTAAGATTAAATATTTGAGAGGTTGTGAAATCTGAGGCTATCTAGTTCAAAGAAGCAAATTTAAATCTGAATGTGGAGGAAGTAGGTTTGTGAGGTTTTCCTAGTCTAATAAGTCTGATTAAGAATCATAAAATTGTGCAATAGACAAATGGATATAGATTGAATTATGTCATACCCATCACTTGTTTATCCACAATTATTAAATCCCTGAGAAATCCTATTTCAGATGTATATCACATAAGAAATAGATGTCTGGACCCAGTATTTAGGTAGTTGGTTAGCTCCTTATAGGTGGACTCCTAAGAGGCCCTCCAGTGAACCATAAACAGTATAGTATATCCTAAGAATCAACAATTGAAGTGGATAGAAAGAAAAAGGGACTGAAATACCTTGTTTCTGCACGATATATTGACTCAATCTGTCTCTATAAACACCAAATGGTACTTTAGAGCTTTATGGTCAATTTTAGGTGGGGTGAGCATATGTCCCAGTTTGGGACTGTCTTGTCTTACTCATTTCTGTATGACTATTAATACAGCCATGCTTCACTCTTAGAAGTATAACTCTTTTCTAAGTTATATGGTTATCACTCAGTTATAGGGAAACTTAAAGCAAAATCAAATCCAATTGCTTTCATAGTAGCTAGAGATTAAAATAGGAAAATCCTTGGGGAAAAAACAGATTTGACAAATAAATTTTGGTCTATACTCCTGGAAAACATGGCAGTAAAAAAAACTACCATACATTTTGAGACAATGTAAACATTAGATGCAATTGTTATTATCCATGTTTTCTGGTGCATGTCAGGACATTTTAATAAATGTATGAAGGAGGCCAGAAAGGATAAAACAAATGATAGGATTATTATAGTGTCTACATCAGAGGATAAATGTCAAGAAATAAAGAGACTTCTGGACTTAAAGGTATATGTTCAAAAGCAAGTGGAGAAGAGGCAAGTAATATTTGAAAATTAACTCTCTCGGAGAGAAAACGATAGATCAGGATAAGGCCAAGTTAATTAAATTACTACTTAGGTCAGTGGTGAAATACCTATCATTTGTACTTTAAGACTAAGCTACTTTCTCTGTTTATTAGTAATAAAATTAATATTTTGGCCTATTTCTGCATCTCTGAGCTAGTACTGTTTAGGAGGGGGAAATGTACATGATGATTATACTCTCTCAAATTTCAACATTAGCTTGTATTATTTTATATCTTGATCTCTAGAATATTTGTCATTGTAGTCACATTACCTAGTAGAGGTCCTGTAACACAGTAATAATATTTATTGAAGCAATGCAATTATTTTAGTACATTAAATTTATTTTAATCCTTATAATAGTTTTGTAAGCAAAATTTTAACAAGATGGCCAAAGCTCGAGGTTAAATGGCAGAATCAAACTAATGCCTGTTTCCAAATTTTATCTTTTTTTTCTTATTCCAGCCTTCCTCTCCACACAAAGAGGTAGCAAGGTAATCATTTTGTCAAATAACCTGGTAATGACAGTAATTGGAGATAGACAAGTTGAGGAACATTTTGGAAAGTCTTAAATGTTAGATGAAGAATTCTGAAATTAAGTTGGAATGCACTGAAAGCCACTGACAAAAATTTAAGGAGAATCATATGATTATAGTTGTAAAGAAAAATAGTAAATTGGAAGAAGGTAGATGATTGAAATTTAGAGACTATTTGGGAGGCTGATGCACTGTTCTTGTGTATAGGGTTATAGTAGCCTGAACTAAGTTTATGATAATAGAAACAAAAAAAATGGAGTTTTAGGATATTTAAGAAATGTTTAAAATATTGTCTGTATTATTAATATTAGTTTAGATTTGCATTTTGTATTTGCTACTAAGAAGTTCATTTAGGTAATTTTACAGTCCCAGATTATTCATAAAACACTCAACAGGTGCAAGAAAGTGATCTGTTACTCACTATAAATCTGTGAGCAGAACAATGGAGTAATGTTATTTTTCAAAAGCAAACTCAATGCTCCCACATCTAAAGTGGTGCCAAGGTTATAGTTTAATAGCAGTTTAAAAATTCAGTTAACATCAACCATTAACCATCTTTCTCCTTCAGGCACCACTTGGATTTTGCTATTCCTCTGCTGGAAAACCTTTCACCATCCCTTTTATCTTCCAGAACCCATAAGTAGCTCTCCATAATCTGGTCCCAGCCAACCTTTTTATCTCTATCAGTGCTACTCCCCTATATCAAATCCATGTAATTAAAAAAAAAAAAGTAAAAGATCAGCATATCTTATTCGATATCCAACTTATATCATACCATCTTTTGTCTTTGCTTATAGGATTCCCATTTTTATTCCCAGCTCTAAAGTGAATCTGTTCAGGTTTAAATCTATGTGACCTTGGGCAGGTTCTATGTGCCTTAGTTTCTTTCTTTCTTTCTTTCTTTTTTTTTTAGTGGTAAGGGTTAAAGAGGTAATATATGGTGGGACTTAGTAGGCACTCAAGTATTAGCTAATATAGTGTTATTTTGACTAGTAGGTCTGATCTACTTCAAAACAAATATTTCTTGAAGTACAGAAGTTACAGATTTTTCCTTCGAAGTTTTGAAATTGATTTAACTAAGATATTATTTGTGTCATATCTTTGAATGGGAGATATTTGGAATAAGAGAAAAATCAAATTCATTTAGTTTTTGAGCAACTAAAGATATTAGATTTTTTACCCGTAAGCAACCAGTCAGTGTGTCTGAAAACTTCATTCTAATAACAATTTAAACTCTGAAGAAGAGATTCCTAACTCTTTATTTCTGTTCTCCAAGGAAGCATAAAAGCACATCATAGCTGGCATAAATTTAATCCTGCTGACTTGACAATTTTACATCTAAAATGAAATTCAACAGCACACTCTAATTCTTAATAAACACTCTAAAGTTATTCTATGAGCATTTTCTTAGGTGAGTATAGTAACTAAACAAATAAATAAAGGGTTTTTTTAAATTATCATGCTAAAGAATAATCTATTGAAAGGCAAACTTTTCATTTTAAGTCAAAAGGCTTGCTGTTTTATGATGTTGATTTTGAAATGTTCACATCCTTATAAATATCAAATCTTTTTTAATCCTTTCTGATATGTCCTAATTTGTACTTTTTTTGTTGATTTTCCTTTATACAAAATTACATTAAAGAAATTGATTGCTGGGCAATCATTCATAATAGACCTGTATTTGAGTCAATAAATTATCTGTACATAAACAGAGATGAATGTTTTTAGTCTGAGAGTTAGATGGCAGAAAACTGCATGTGTTTCAATTGTGGGAAAAACAGATAGTTGTGTTATTTGGTGTATTAGAAGAATGTTTTTAAAATAATGAATACTGTTTTTAAATAGCCCAATATTCATTTATAGTAAACATTTTGAAAATCTAGATGCTGAATGAGATTCTCCCATTTCAGAGACTGACAAGTCTTGGCACACCCTCAACTACTGGGAGACACTCAAAATAAAATTGGCCTCTTGGATAAGCACAAAGGTTTAAGTGACAACTAAGAGCTAGGGCAAGGTTGAATAATAAGTTTCATATCCTATATGAGCCCATCCTTTTAAGATTGGGAGAGACAGCTGTTTTATATAATATATAGAAAGTACAGAGAGTCCAAAAATGAAGAAAGAAATATGGTCCAAATGAAAGAACAGATAAAACTTTAGAAAAAGACCTTAATGAAATAAAGGGACATACCTGATAAGGTTCAAAATTAATTGTCATAAAAATATTTACTGAGTTCTGCAGAAAAATGGGTGAACACAGTGAGAATTTAAACAGAAAATATAATAAAATACCAAGTAGAGATCACAGAACTGAAGAATACAATAGAGGGATAAACAATAGACTGGATAAAGCAAAATAAATAATCAAAGAACTCATAGACATGGCAGTGGAACTCACCCAAACAGAGCAGCAAAAAAAAAAAAGAGTAAAGATAGTTTAAGGGACTTATGAGACAACATCGAATAAAAGAATGTTTGCATTATAGGGGTACCAGATGGAGGAGAGAGAGAAAAGTGGCAGAAAACTAAAGAAATAATGACAACTGTCCTCAACTTGGAAAAGAAAATAGAAATCCAGGAAGCCCAAAGAGTTACAAGTGAGATGAACCCAAAAAGACACATTATAATTAAAGGCTAGGAGAAAATCTTAAAATAGCATGATAAATAGAACTTATCACAAGGGACCCCAAAAGACCACCAGCAGGTTTTAAAGCAGAAACTTTGTAGGCTAGAAGTAAATGACACAGTATATTTACAGTGCTGTAAGAAAAAAGGCATTGAACAAAATTGAAAGAAACAAATAAATGGAAAGGTATTTCTGACTCATGAATAACTTTGTTAAAATGTCCGTACTACACAAAGCAATCTACAGACTCAGTATAACTTATTAAAGTTCCAATGGCATGTCACAGAAGTAGAATATAATAATTCTTATTTATAGTTAAATATTAATTATCACTCTACAATGTGTTATCTACTTTTCTGTGTATGTTTTGCTTAACAATATGTAAAAAATGTCATTTTTAATTTGTTAAACCAAAAGTTTGAGAAGTTTCCATAATAATTTAATTTTAAATTGCCTTTATTCTTTGTGTATTTTTAGCAATAAAATAAACTATATATAATTTTTATCTGGATTTGTTTTACATGAAGTCAGTATTTTTGTTCTCTCATTTCTGTAAAAACATCATATATGCACACCTATTAGGTACATTTTTAGAAACTTTTGAAGTATAACATAATTTATTCAATATATTGCATTATGGCATTCCATATTTTTTTAAAAAAATAAATATTGTTTATAAGAATTTTGATAGTCTTCAGTTTGAAGCTATATTATGAGATACATGGAGATGTAACACTATTATATCCTTCTGAGAGAAAAAACCCTTTATCATTATAACATCCTTCTACGTCAGAAAAATATACCACTTCTAGTAAGACAGCAGCTGTGATTAAGAAAATTTACAGAAGTCCTCTGTAATGTAAAGTTATGAAGGTAACTCCCGATGATTTCTGTCTTCTGGTATTCATGTTCTTTATACTTTCTTCCATTTACTTGTCTAATAGAATATGGCAAAGGTATTTGGATGTCACTACTGCAATTAGGTTACATGTGAACACCATCTTACTAGCCAGTGTGCTACAGAGTCCCTCTATTGGCTTGAGAAACAAATTGCCTTGGAGTCAAGGCCATGTTAGAGAATTCCATGTGGCAAGCAATCATTGGTAACCTCTAAGTGTAAAAGCATTCTCCAGTAAGAAACTGAAACCTCAGTCATACAAACATAGGAAATAAATTCTGCCAACAACCAGCAGCAATTTAGATATTTCCACAGTTTGACACTCTGATGAAATCTCAGTTCCAACCTACATGTAGATTGCAGCCTTCTGGAGCCCTGAAGCAGGAGACCAGGTAAACTATGCCAAGATTTCTAACTTACAAAAAATGTGGATGAAAATGTGTGTGTGCGTGTGTGTTTTAGTTACTATGTTTGTAGTAATTTGTTCTGCAGCATAGATATCTAACATTCACCATTAGCACCATAGTCTATTAATTTTACAGGGTTTATACTGGAAAATTAAAAAGGATAAACACAGGGATAAGCACCCATGCATACTTTAATTTTACCACTCTATGTTGCATTACACCTGGAATATGTATTACTTCTTACTTACTATTTGGCAAGGAGAATGTAACATTTTAGGGCTGTTCACTTTGATTTTTGCTTACATAATAGCTCTTAATCTACCATTCAGGAAATTATTGAAACAGTTCCACCAGCTGCTTAGTATACCTTTGCAACAGAGCACTCAGAGAAATAGACTAACCGAGCACAGGAACTAATAAATGAATTGAACCTTAGTGTGAAGGACTTGGTTTTCATCAATGCCCTAAACTCTAATAGAGAGCCATGTTGCATTTGGATTATGCTTATATGTCAAGGGAAAAGAACAAGAGAAATGAAAGAAAAAAAAGGAACTAAAAAAAGCGAAAAAAAAAAAAACAACAGGAAACAAGTAACAAAATGGCAGTAGGTAATTACCTGTAAGTGGACTAATCCTCCAATAAAGATATGGAGTCACTTAATGGATAAAAAAACCCAAGACCCATCTACATGTTGCCAGAATAGACTCTTTTAGTGGTAAAGGTTCACATAGACTGAAAGTGAAGGAATGGAAAAAAGGGATTTTCTGTAAATGGAAATCAAAAGAAATCTGGAGTAGATGCACTGCTATCAGAAAATAGACATATATACATTCCTAAATACGGTTATCAGGATCAACAAAGCAAGCACCGAAAATATATAAAGCGAATATGAACTAACCAAAGGGAGAAATAAGTAATACTACAATAATAGTAAAAAACTTTGATATCTCACTTTAAATAGATCATCCAGAAAAATCCAATAAGGAAAAATCAGGCTTATATGACAACATTAAACTGAGGTAGACATAAATAGACAAATACAGGAATTGTTCTATCTAAAAGCAATAGAATACACATTCTTCTCCGGTGCATGGGACATTCGCAAGGACAGTCATATGTTAGGCCCACAAATCTTAATAAATTTAAGATTTAAATTTTAACAAGTATCTTTTCTGACCCCAATGGTCTGAAACTAGAAATTATAAGAATAAAACTGGAAAATTCACAAATATATGGACATTAAACAATATACTACTGAACAACAAATAGGTCAATGGAGAAAGACAGAAAAATTAAAAAAAAAAAAAACCTCGAAAGAAATAAAAATAGAAATACATACTAAAATTTATGGGATTAAGTAAAAACAGTTCTAAGAGGGAAGTTTATAGCAATAAAAGCCTACCAAGAGAAATAAGATGTTAAATAAACATCTTAAATTTATACTTCAAGAAACTAGAAAAATCAACATCATGGCAGAGAGACCCCTTGCTTTCTTCCCAAAAAAGTTAAATAATTTGGACAACTATAATTCATCAAAGGATTCCCTGCCTAACACACACACATGTCTGAGAAGTCCATGCATTGAGACATCTGAAAGTGGGTGCATCAGATGAGCAGGGAGACCTGGTGGAGGAAGGACAGAGTTGAGAGGCGCAGATGCAGTTCAGCACTTGCTGCAGCAGTAGAGGGATCAGCTTGCAGCCCAGTGCTTGCTCTACAGCCTAGAAAAGGCTGGGTGGGCAGAGGCAGCATTCCAGCCTAAGTGGCTAGTACATATTGTGGCTGAGTACAGTGACAAGGACAGAGATGCAGTATAGAGATGTGGCAACCGTGATCTGGCAACTGCCACTACCAGGGAAAAAACAAAGCCCAAGACAGGAATCTGCCTCCCCTCACCATCTTGTAAACCTGTCCAGCTTCAGCTGATGAAGAAGCAGTAGAGGAGTTGGGTAGTTGCTCTCACTCAGCCGCCTGGAGGGGCAGAAGTAACTCACATTCCAGTCTAAGTGGCTATACACAAAATGGCTAAACCTAGTTACAAGGGCAGATATATACAGAGGTGTGGCAGCTGCAATCTACCAGCAACCATTAGGAGGGAAAAAAACACAAAGCTGCAGACTTGCAAACCTACCTCCCTGTCTACCCCTCCCCCACCAGTAGTGATGAAAACCAGTAGAGGCTCATGGGACACCTCAGATACTAGTGTAGCTGGCAGCCTTTTGCTACATGGAAGCAGTACCAGGAATTCCTAGGGTTGGAGCCCCATTGCCTGCTACATTATACTACAGGGGTAGTACCCTGAGAATAAGTTGACCTAATCACAGAAGGGATGCCCAAAGTACCTAAAAATAGAGTTCAATACCTGAAATGCCCAGGCAGTGAAATAATCCATCAAGTACCATGGATAATCAAGGTGACTGAAAAGTCTCTTGAAAACACACTCAAAAACATGAAAGACTGTGATTTAAATAACACCGATTTAAAATTGCAGTTTTGGAAAAAAAAAAAAAAGATACAAAAAAATTCAGAAAGGCAGTTAAATGAGCTCAGAAATAAAATCAACAAACAAAAAGAGTACATTACAAAGGACACTGAAACTATAAGAACTAAACAAAATTTCTAGAACTGAAAAACTTTATAAATGAGATATAAAATCAATTAGAGAATAAAAAATCCAGACCTGAGACATATAACATAAATCAAAAAGAAAGAGAGAGAAAAACCATAAAACACCACCAAATTAATATAACAGACAGAAAAACAAAGGCAAAGAAATGATGGAGACACGAGCTACCAGAAAACAAAAAAGAAAAATGGTTGTAGAAAAACCTCATATTTCAATAATCACCCTAAATATTAATGGGCTGGACTCACCAATAAAAAAGGAACAGAGTAGCAGATTGGATCAAAAAATAAAAATCATATACTACTTTCAAAAGGACACCATCTCAGCTGCAAGGACAAATGTTGACGCAAAGTGAGGGGGTGAAAAACGATTACCCCAAGCATCAGAGAAAACAGGCATGGCCATACTTACATCCAATGAAGTAGACTTCAAGATAAAAAAAAAAAAAGAGAGGAGAGAAGACAATGAATGGATACTTCATAATGATAAACGGGGACCATACATCTAGAAGACATACACTTATTAATATATGTGCTCCCAATCAGGGAGCACCAAATATATATACAGCAACTACTAACAGAACGAAAGGGAGAAAGGGACAAAAAACCAAATTATAGTAGGGGATCTAAATACCCTGCTCTCAGCTATGGATAGGTCATCAAACAGAAAATCAATAAGGAATATCACCTTAAATGATGCATCAGACCAATTAGACACAATTGGACACGTACGGAGCTTTTCACCCCATCAGATCATATATAATTCTCTAGTGTACATGGAACATTCTCAAGGTTAGAACATATGTTGGACACAAAACTATCCTCAACAAACATAAGACTGAAATCATACTAAGCATATTTTTCTGAACATAATGCTTTAAAATTAAAGATCAACTGCAAAAAGAGAAAAAATGACAATAAGTGGAGATTAAATAGCTGCTACTAAAGAACAACTGCGTCATAGAAGAAATAAAGAGAGAATCAAGAAGATACATAGAAGCAAATGAAGAATGGAAATACAACATATCCAAAATCTTTTTGGATACAGGAAAAGTGGTAATAAGAGGAAAGTTCATATCATTGTTCATGAAACAAGAAAAAATCTCAGATAAACAACATAATATTACATCTTAAAAAAACTAGAAAAAGAAAAATGAAGCCTATATTCCAGTAAGAAGGAAGGAAATAAATTAGTTCAAGTAAAGGAAGAAAATAAAAATTAGTTCCACAATAAATGAAACTGAAAATAAAAGGACAATAGAAAAAATTAATGCAACAAAGAGCTGGATCTTTGGGGGTCGGGGGGGAGGATCCATAAAATTGACAAACCCCTGTTAGACTCGCTAAGGTTAAAAGAGGACACAATAAAACTCAGAAATGAAGGAGGAGATGTTATGACAGATACCACCAAAATACAAAGGTTCATACTAGAATACTATAAAAATGTGACACCAAATTTAATAACCTTGAAGAAATGAACAAATTCTCAGAAAGATACAATCTCCTAGACTGAATCACAAAGACTGGAAATCTAAATAGACTGATCAACAGTATGGAAATTGAAACGATCATGAAAATCCCACCAAAAGTAAAAGTCTGGGATCAGATGGCTTCACCAGTGAATTCTACCGAAACATTCAAATATTTAATACCTGTTCTCAAACTTTTCCAAAAAAATTGAAGAAGAGGAAATACTTCTTGGTTCTTTTTACGAAGCCAACATTACTCTGATACCAAAACCTAGTAAAAGATAACACACAAAAAGAAAGCTATAGACCAATAACTCACATAAACAGAGATGAAAAATCCTAAAATAAAATACTAGCAAATCAAATACAATAAGATATTAAAAAAATTATACACCATTATCATGTGAGTTTCATCTCAGGGGCACAGGGATGGTTTAACATATGCAAATTGATTAATGTGATATACCGCATACACAAAATAAAGCAGAAAAATCATATGATCATATGGATAGATGCAGAAAATGCCTTTGACAAGATACAGCATCCGTTATATGAAAACACTTAATAAAATAGGTATAGAAAGAAAGTACCTCAATTAAAGGCTACGATGAACCCTCAGCTAATGTCATACTTAGTGGAGAAAAATTTCACTAAGCCTTCACCCTAAGATCAGGGATAAGACAAAGCTGTCTGCTATCACCACTTTTATTTGATATAGTGTGGAAGTCCTAGCATCAGCCAAAACAAATGAATAAAATACATCAAATTGGGGATGAAGTCAAATTGTCCTTTTTGCAGATGACATGATTCTCTGTATAGAAAGTCCTAAAGATTCCATAAAAAAAAAAAAAAAAAAAAAAAAAAAAAAAAAAAAAAACTATTGGAAACAATAAACACACAGTAAAACGTCAGGATACAAAATCAATGTTCAAAATCCATAACTTCCTATACTCTAATAATGAAGTTTTAGAAAAATAGATGAAAAAAACAATTTTTTGCAATTACAAAAAAAGAATACCTATGAATAAACTTAACAAAGCACGTGAAGGACCTATACACTGAAAACTATAAGACATTAAAATAAATTGAAGAAACAAAGAAATAGATATTCCATGTTCATGGATTGGAAGACTCAACATAAATTAAATGACTTTATTATCAAAAGCAATATATAAATTTAATAAAATCTTCATCAAAAATCCCAATGGTAGTTTTTAAAGAAATAGACAAAAAAATCATCAGATTTGTATGGAAACACAAAAGACCCTGAAAATCAAAGCAATACTGGACGTATCATACTACCTGACTTTAAGTTGTACTACAACATGAACAATACTTAAAACATTGTATTGGCAGAAAAAACAGATACACAGACCAATGGAACAGAATTGAGAGGCTAGAAATCAAGCTTCATATACATGAGAACATAATTTTTGACAAAGCAGTCAAAAATATACAGGTAAAAGGGGTCAGATATATGGTGACAAAAGGAAAAGTTTAAGAACCATATGTTTCACTTATATGTTGGCTATAAAACAAAGCAAGTGAACAAGACATACAAAACAAAAAACTTATAGGCACAGACAACAATTTAGAGGTTACCAGAAGGGAAGGCAGTAGGAGAGGAAGTATATAAAGGTAAAAAAGGGTCAGATATATGATGACAAAAGGAAATTTAACTTTGGGTGGCGAACAACAATGCAATGTATATATGACATATTAATTTTACAGTTAAAACTTATATAATTTTATTGATCAATGTCACTACAGTAACTTTAATAAATAATATATAACTTTTCTAGACTGAATCACAAAAATCTAAAAGTTATAATGTACACCACAGAGGTCTATATAAAAATACTATGAAATGTGATATACCACTATATGGATAATCTAGAAGAAATGGACAAACTCTCAGAAATAGATATCCTTCTGATTGAAACCATGAAGAATGAAAACCATAAACAAACTGATCAAGAGCAAATCATCAGATTTGTATGGAACCACAAAAAACATAATAGCCAAAGTAATCCTGAGAAGGAAGAACAAAGTCAAAAGTCCACAGCCTCTGACTTCAAATTATACTACAAAGCTATAATAATCAAAACAATATGGTGTTGGGCAAAAAAAAAAAATAGACACACAGCCCAATGAAAGAAATTGAGAGCTAGAAATAAACCCATACATATTGGGCAATTTTTTTTGATGAAAGCCAGAAATACACAATAGAGATAGGAAATTCATTTCAAAAAGAGTGTTGGGATGATTGAAAATCCACATGCAAAAGAATAAAAGCAAACTGCTGACATCATATAAAAAAATTAACTCAAAATGGTTAAGACTTGATTATAAAATCTGAAACACTGAAATACCTGGAAAAAAACATAGGTATTAAATTAGGGCTTTGGTCTCAGAGGGGCTTCTATAAACTTGACTCCTAAGGCAAAGGAAGCAAAGCAAAAATAAATGAATGCTACTAATTAAACTAAAAAAGTTTCTACAAAGGAAAAAAAACATTAACAAAAAAAAAAAGGCAACCAACTAAATAGTAGAAGATATCTGCAAATAATATCTCCAATGAAAGCTAACATTCAAAATATAAAAAGAATTTCTTTGACAACAACAACAACAGAAAGCAAGCAATCCAATTAAATAAGCAAAGAACTTGAACACATTTCTCAAGATATACAGATGACCAACAGATAGATGTAAAGATGCTCAACTTTACTAGCTATAAGGCAAATGTAAATCAAAAACACAATGATATACCACCTTGCACCTGTTAGAATGGTGACTCTCCATAAGATAAAAAGTAAGTGTTTGAAAGGATGTAGAGAAGAGGAACCCACATTTACAGCTGATAGAAATGTAAACTGGTACAGCCTCTATAAATAACAATATGGAAGTTTTTCAAAAAATTAAGAGTAATATCCACCATATGACCCAGCAATCCCTCTTCTGTGTCTCTATCTTAAAATTTTAAAAACATCTATTTGTAAAAGATATGTACAACACTATTTCATTGCATTTAGCCAAGACATGAAAATAACCTATGTCTCCTTCAATAGATGATCGGTTAAAGAAGATATGGTACAGATTATACACTATGATTAAGTGGGTTTCATCCCAGAGAAAACAGAGATGGTTTAAACATATGCAAATTGATCAGTGTGATATATCACATAAATTAAAAATAAGAATCATATGATCATTTCAATATATGCAAAAAACCCTTCAACAAGATACAGCATTCATTTATGATAAAAACACTTAACAAATTGGTATAGAAGGAAAGTACCTTAACATAATAAAGGCCATTTCTGACAAAGCCTCAGCAAACATTATACTTAATGGTGAAAAACTAAAAACATTCCCTCTAAGATCAGGAGCAAGGCAAAGCTGTCCACTTTCGCCACTGTTATTCAATAGAACATTGGAAGTCCTAGCAAGTGTAATAAGGCAAGAGAAAGATATATAAGATATCCAAATAGGAAACGAAGAAGTCAAACTGTCACTATTTTGTGGATGACATGATTCTCTATATAAAAAAAATCCTAAAGACTTCACATGAACACTCCTAGAAACAATAAGCAAATACAGGAAAGTCTCTGGAAACAAAACAAGGCTCAAAAACCACAGCGATCCTATATGCTAATAATGAAGTGTCAGAAAAAGAAGTGGAACAAATAATTCCTTTTGCAGTGGCAACAAAAAGAATACAATGCCTAGGAATAAATCTAACGAAACATGTGAAGGACCTATATAATGAAAACTACAAGTCTCTAGTAAAAGAAATCGAAGAAGTTACAAAGAAATGGAAAGATATTCGTGTTTCTGGACTGGAAGAATCAACATAGTTAAAATGACCTTATGGCCTAGAGCATTATACAGATTCAATGCAATCCCCATCAACATCTCATCAGCATTTTTTAAAGAACTGCAGCAAAAAATCATCGGATTTATATGGGAGCACAAAAGATCCAGAATTGCCAAAGCCATTCTGAAGACGAATAACGAGGCTGGAGGCATCACTCTGCCTGACTTCAAATTACACTACAAAGTGACAGGAATGAAAACATGGTATTGGCAGCAAAACAGACACACGGACCAGTGGAACAGAATCGAGAGTCCAGAAGTAAACCCATATTTTATATGGGCAAATAATTTTCAACAAAAAAGCCAAACATACAGTGGAGAAAGGAAAGCCTCTTCAATAAATGGTGCTGGGAAAACTGGAAGCCACCTGCAAAAGAATGAAACTAGACTGTTGTCTATCACCACACACAAAATTAACTCAAAATGGATTAAGGACCTGAATATAAGACCTGAAACAATAAAATGCATAGAAGAAAACATAGGAACTAAACTCAAGGACCTTGGACTTAAAAGGATTTTATGAATTTGACCTCAAAGGCAAGGGAAGTAAAAGCTAAAATAAATGAATGGGACTATCAAACTAAAAGCTTCTGCTCAGCAAAAGAACATCAACAAGGTAAAGAGACAACCATCCGAATGGGAAAATATATTTGCAAGCAACAACCTCGATAAGGGCCTAATATCCAAAATATACAAAGAACTCATACGACTAATAACAACAAAAACACATGATCCAATCAAAAAATGGCAGGGACCTGAACAGCACTTCTCCTAGAGGCATACAAATGGCCAACAAAATTTGAAAAGATGCTCAACATTGCTAGCTATTAGGGAAATGCAAATCAAAACCACAATGAGATACCACCTCACATCTGTTAGAATAGCTATATCAACAGGACAAGTAATAACAAATGTTGAGAGGATGCAGAGAAAAAGGAACCCTCATACACTGCTAGTGGGACTGCAAATTGGTACAGCCACTATGGAAAACAGATGGAGGTTCCTCAAAACACTAAGAATTGATCTACCATATGATCCAGCAATCCCGCCACTGGGTACTTACCCCAAAAGACTTGAAAACCCGTATCTGAAAAGACATTTGCACACCGACGTTCATAGCAGTGTTATTCATGGTAGCCAGGACATGGAAGCAACCAAAGTGTCATATGATAGATGATTGGCTAAAGAAGTGTGGTACATATATACAATGGAATATTACTCAGCCATAAGAAGAGATGGAATACTGCCATTTGCGACAACATGGATGGACCTCGAGACAATCATGCTAAGTGAAATAAGCCAGACAGAAAAAGTTGAAAATCACATGATATCACTTATATGTGGGATCTAAACCTAGAAGCAACAAATGAATGGGACAAACAGAGACTCAAGGACATGGACAATGGACTAGTGGTTACCAGAGGGTAGAGGATGGGTAAGGAGGGAAGTAGACATGGTAAAGGGGGACAAATACAGGGGATTGGGGGAGGGTAAAGTGGGTAAAGGGATCAAATATAAGGTAGCTGAAGGAAACTGGACTCTGGGTGGTAATCATACAATAGACTATATAGATATACATTTATAAGTACACCTGAAACATATAATGTATTAACCAATGTTACTTCAATAAACTTTAAAAAAAATAAAAAGAAGAAAAAATATGTGGTACATACATACAATAGACTACTACTCAGCTATGAAAACAATGAATAACGCCATTTGTGACAACATGGATAAGTCTTGAGATATTATGCTGAAGTGAAATAGACAGAAAAAGACAAGAATCATATGGTTTTATTTCTATGTGAGATATAAAACATAAAGGGACAAATGAACAACAAAAACCCTCATAGATACAGACAACAATATGGTGATTACTGAGAGAACAGAAGGAAAGGGAGGATAAAGAGGGTAAAAAGGGGTCAAATATATGATGATGGAAGGAGACTAGACTTTGGATGGTGAGCACATGATGTAATGTACAGATGATGTATTATGAAACTGTTAACCTGACAGATGTCATTAACCAATATTACACCAATAAATTTAAAAAAATGGTGAGAAAAGAGCAATTTTAGAAGGAAATAAGATTAGAGTGTAAATAAATATAGGCTAAAAAGACAATAAAAAAGTTTAATGAAACTAAAAGTTTGTTATTGAAAAAGTAACAAAATAATAATAAAGCAAACTCTAATAGATTCACCAAGAAAGAAAGTAGAGATGGCTCAAATAAAATCAGAAATTGGAGACATGACGATCAATACCACAGATTTACAAAAGATCATCGGAAACCATTCTGAACAATATGCATCAACGAATTAGATACTTAGAAGATATGAATATATTCCAAAGAAATATATACTCTACTAAAACTGAATCATGAAAAAACAGAATATCTGAATAGATTAGAGTAAAGAGATTGATTCAATAATAAAAAAACCTAACAAACAGAAGTCTAAGCCAGATTTTATCAAACTTTAAAAAGTAATTAATACCAATTCTTCTCAATCTCTTCTAAAAATTAGAAGAGGAAGGAATACTTCCAAATTCATTTTTCAAGGCCATACCAAAAACCAGACATAGATACCACAAGAATAAAAAAGAATTACAGGCCAATATCTCTAATTAACATAAATGTAAAAATTCTTAACAAATTAGCAAATCAAATTTATTAGAAACAACAATACATTAAAAGTATTCTACACCATGATCAAGTAGTAGTATTACAGGGATGCAAGAATGGTTCAACATCTGCAAATCATTGTGATACACAAGAATAACAAAATGAAAGATAGAAATTTAATGATCTCAATAGGTGCAAAAAACCATTTGATAAAATTGAAAATTCAGTAGTGATCAAAACTTTGAATGAAGTGAGTATAGAGGGAACATACCTAAACATAATACATGCCATAGATCACAAGCCCACAAGCCAGCATCATACTCAATAATGAAAAGCTTAAAGCTTCTCTTCCAAGACCAGTAAGAAGACAAGATACCCACTCTCACTACTTTTATTCAATGTATTTATTGAAAGTCCTAGACAGAGTAGTTAGTCAAGGAAAAAAGGCATCCAAATTGGGAAAAAAAAATAAAAACTAACACTATTTGCAGATGACATGATAGTATATGTAGAAAAACTTAGACTTCCCCCCAAAACTGTTAGAACTAATCAATGAAGTTAGTAAAGATGAAAGATATAAAATGAATATGCAAAAATCTGTTGCATTTCTATACACTAATAACCTATCATGAAGATAATAAAATAATCCACTTACAATTGCATCAAAAAGAATAAAATATAAAGGAATAAATTTAACCGAGGTGAAAGACTTGTACAACTATAAGACGCTGATGAAAAAAATTGAAGACGACACAAATTGAGAAGTTTTTCTGTACTCATGGATTGGAAGAATCGATATTATTAAAATATCTGTACTACTTAAAGCAATCTACATTCAAAGTAGTCCCTATCAAAATCCCAATGATACAAAACAAACATCAAATTTGTATACAGCCACAAAAGACTCCAAGTAGCCATGCCAATTTTGAAAAAGAATAATACTGGAGGCATCTTGCTTCTTGAGTTCAAATTACATTACAAAGTATAGTTATTAAAATAGTATGGTATTGGCATAAAAACAGACACATAGATCAATGAAACAGACTAGTGAGCCCAGAAATAAACCCAGACATATAATGTTAATTAATTTATGACAAAGGAGCCAAGCATATAATCGGAAAAGGTCAATCTTCTCAATAAATGGTTTTAGAAAAAACTGGTAAGCCACTACAAAAGAATGAATCCAGACTAATACCTTAGACCATACATGAAAATTAACTGTGAATGGATTAAGGACTTAAATATAAGTACTAGAAGAAAATATAGGCCTTAAACTCCTTGACATCTGTCTTGGCAATGATTTTTTGGATCTCACTCCAAAAGCAAAGACAATATTGAAATAAATGAAACTACATCAAATTAAAAAGCTTCTGCACCATGAAGGAAACCATTACCAAAATGAAAAGGCAGCCTACCAAATTGAAGAACATATTTGTAAATCATATATCTGATAAGTGTTAATATCTAAAATATATAAAGAACTTATACAACTCAATAGCAAAGACAAACAAACAAACCAAACCCCTTAACAATCCAATTAAAAATGGGAAGGAGATCTGAATAAACATTTTTCTAAAAGAAAATGTACAGATAGCCAACAGGTGCATAAAAAGATGCTCAAGATCACTAATCCTCAGAAAATGTAGATCAAAACCACAATGATATATTACCTCACACCTGTTAGAATGGCTATTTTCAGAAAGACAAGAAATAAGTGGAGAAAGGGGAATGCTTGTACACTTCGGAAATGTAAATTGATATAGCCACTATGGAAAACAGTATGGAAATTCCTCAGTAAATTAAAAATAAAACTACCATATAATACAGCAATTCCACTTCTGAATATTTATCCAAAGAAAATAAAAATGCCAACTTAAAAAAGATATATGCACTGCCATGGTCACTGCAACATTATTTACAATAGGTAAGATATGGAAACAATTTAAGTGTCCATCAATAAATATATGGATAAAGATGTGGTATATATACACAATAAATGCTATTCATCCACACAAAAAAATAAAATCTTGTCATTTATGATGAAATGGATGGATCTTGAGGGCATTATGCTAAGTACCATATGTCAAAGAAAGAAAAGTATTCTATGATCTTCCTTATATGTGGAATCTTTAAAAAAAAAGAAAAGAAAAAGATAAGGATAAAACTCAAGATCATAGATACAGAGAATAGATTGGTGGTTGACAGAGACAGGGTGAGGCTTGAATGAAATGAGTAAAGAGGTCCAAAAGTACAAACTTCTAGTTATAAAATAAAGAAGTCATGGGGATATAATATAAAGTATGGTGATTACAGTTTAAAAAAATACTGTATTGCATATTTGAAAGTTGGTCAGAGTAGAACTTAAAAGTCATCGCAAGAAAAAAAATAATATAACTGTATGGTATGAGATGTTAACTAGAGTTATTACGTCAATCACATTGCCATATATACAAATATTGAATCATTATGCTGCATAGCTGGAACTAATATAATGTTTTATGAAATTACACATCAATAACAACAAATTAAATTAAATTTAAAATAATAAAGCTGTTTATTAAATTTTGGTAGTATCAAATTGGGCAACTAGGGAGAATTTACACTGTAGAAATCAACAAACAGTATGAATCAAGACTTTCCCAAGTTTTCTTTGGGGAAATGCTAAAATAATCAGTACTGTATATTTAGACTTGCAGGGTCCTTCCTCAAGAAGACCCAGTCACCCATTTAATTTACTGGCTCTTTGAATGAGAATTGCTAATTATAAATACTAGAGAAGGGTTTCATTATTTTTCACTGCTCCTCATTCTCGATGTTTTTGGAAATTTTTATTTTGACTTTTTTTCAGGAAAAAAGACATTTAAAGATATGTAAAAGTCTCAATCAAAAGATCTAGAAAAAATTATATCTATGATACCATACTTACACTTGTATATACAAATGTGTGTATAAATTTGTTAAAACACACAAATTTATGTATGTTACAAATATTTAATACATGTAGATATATAAAATATACATAGTTAGAAAATATCCCAATGTTAAGTAGTTAATTCTCAGTGTGGGTAAGAATATACATGATTTTTACATTCATCATTTTACTTTCTTGCATTGTCCATATTTTCTACAATAAACATGTACGGCTTTCATTAATAGGGAAAAAGTGTTTTTAAAGAGTTTTTAAAAACCTAAAATATTTCAGTTGTTTTGTTTTTGTTTTTTTTACAGTTTGGATGCATCTTTATTAAAATTAATACATAATTGATAATTACATAATTGATGCAGTGTATGCACATTATGTACCTTGAATTTTGCTCAATATTTTATTATAATGGGATAAAATTTGTGTGTATTTTGATATTTTGTTCTATACAGTAGGGCTTCCCAACATTACATATTCAAAAATATTTATAGCTTTATAATCTTTCAATATCCATCAGTTCACAATATTCGTATTTTTAATTTTTTTAATCAAAGAAATTATTTAATTTTTTCCCCTCATTGACCTCGCCCCTCTCCACTCCCCGTCTTCTGGTAACCACTATCTATTGTCCATGTCCTTGAGTCTCTGTTTGTTTGTCCCATTCATTTGTTGCTTCTAGGTTAGTCCCACATATAAGTGATATCATGATTTTCAACTTTTCTGTCTGGCTTATTTCACTTAGCATGATTATCTCGAGGTCCATCCATGTTGTCGCAAATGGCAGTATTTCATCTCTTCTTATGGCTGAGTAATATTCCATTGTATATATGTACCACACTTCTTTAGCCATCATCTATCGTAGGACACTTTGGTTGCTTCCATGTCCTGGCCATGAATAACGCTGCTATGAACTTCGGTGTGCAAAATCTTTTCAGATATGGTTTTCAAGTTTTGGGGTAAATACCCAGTGGAGGGTTGCTGGATCATATGGTAGATCAATTCTTAGTGTTTTGAGGAACCTCCATCTGTTTTCCATAGTGGCTGTACCAATTTGCAGTCCCACAGCAGTGTATGAGGGTTCCTTTTTCTCTGCATCCTCTCCAACATTTGTTATTACTTGTCCTGTTGATTACAGTTACCTAAGAGTGTGAGTGGTATCTCATTGTGGTTTTGATTTGCATTTCCCTAATAGCTAGCAATGTTGAGCATTTTTCAAATATTTGTTGGCCATTTGTATGCCTCTAGGAGAAGTGTCTGTTCAGGTCCTCTGCCATTTTTTGATTGGATCAGTGTTTTTGTTGTTATTGAGTCGTATGAGTTCTTTGTATATTTTGATATTAGGCCCTTATCGGAGGTGTTGCTTGCAAATATATTTTCCCATTGGATGGTTGTCTCTTTACCTTGTTGATGGTTTCTTTTGCTGAGCAGAAGCTTTTAGTTTGATAGTCATTCCATTCATTTTTTTGCTTTACTTCCTTGCCTTTGAGGTCAAATTCATAAAATCCTTTTAAGTCCAAGGTCCTTGAGTTTAGTTCCTATGTTTTCTTCTATGTTTTTTGTTTCAGGTCTTATATTCAGGTCCTTAATCCATTTTGAGTTAATTTTGTGTGTGGTGATAGACAACAGTCTAGTTTCATTCTTTTGCAGGTGGCTTTCCATTTTCCCAGCACCATTTATTGAAGAGCTTTCCTTTCTCCACTGTATGTTTTGGCTTTTGTTGAAAATTATTTGCCATATAAATATGGGATTTACTTTTGGACTCTCGATTCTGTCCACTGGTCCGTGTGTCTGTTTTGCTGCCAATAATACCATGCGTTTTCATTTCCTGTCGCTTTGTAGTGTAATTATGAAGTCAGGCAGAGTGATGCCTCCAGCCTGTTTATTTGTCTCAGAATGGCTTTGGCAATTCTGGATCTTTTGTTGCTCCCATATAAATCTGATGATTTTTTGCTGCATTCTTTAAAAAATGCTGATGAGATTGACGGGGATTGCATTGAATCTGTATAATGCTTTAGGGTAATGGTCATTTTAACTATGTTGATTCTTCCATCCGAGAAACACAGAATATCTTTCCATTTCTTTGTACTTCTTCGATTTCTTTTAATAGGACTTTTAGTTTTTTCTATATAGGTCCTCACATGTTTCGTTAGATTTATTCCTAGGTATTTATTCTTTTGTTGCAATTGCAAAAGGAATTATTTTTTCCACTTCTTTTTCTGACACTTCATTATTAGCATATAGGAACGCTATGGTTTTTGAATTGATTTGTTTCCAGAGACTTTCTGTATTTGCTTATTGTTTCTAGAGTGTTCTTGTGAGTCTTTAGGTTTTTATATAGAGAATCATGTCATCCAAATAGTGACAGTTTGACTTCTTCGTTTCCTATTTGGATATCTTATATATCTTTCTCTTGCCTGATTACACTTGCTAGGACTTCCAATGTTTATTGAATAACAGTGGCAAAGTGGACAGCTTGCCTTGTTCCTGATCTTAGAGGGAATGTTTTTAGTTTTTCACCATTAAGTATAATGTTGGCTGAGGCTTTGTCAAATATGGCCTTTATTATGTTAAGGTACTTTCCTTCTATACCAATTTTGTTAAGTGTTTTTATCATAATGGATGCTGTATCTTGTGAAGGCTTTTTTGCATCTATTGAAATGATCATAATTATTTTAATTTGTTGATGTGGTGTATCACATTTGATTTGCGATATTGTGCTAACCCTTTGTCCCTGAGATGAAGCCCACTAGATTGGTGTATAATTTTTTTAATATGTTGCTGTCCTTGGTTCACTAGTATCTTATTTAGGAATTTTTGCATCTGTGTTTATGAGAGATATTGGTCTTATTTTTTTTGTGCTATCTTTACCAGGTTTTGGTATCAGGTAATATTGGCCTCATAAAATGAGCTGGAAAGTATTGCTCCTCTTCGATTTTTGGAAGAGTTTGAGGAGAATAGGTATTTAAATCTTCTTTGAATGTTTGGTAGAATTCACTGGTGAAGCATCTGTTCCTGGACTTTTACTTTTTGGTAGTTTTTGATCATTATTTTCAATTCCATACTGCTGATCAGTCTATTTAGTTTTCCAGTTCTTCTTCTTGATTCAGTCTAGGAAGGTTGTATTTTTCTAGTACTGGTCCATTTCTTCTAGTTATTAATTTATATTATATACTTTTTCATAGTATTCTTGTATGATTCTTTATATTTCTGCAGTGTCTGTCATAACTTTCCCTCTTTTCAGGTCTGATTTTTATTTGTGCCTTTTTCTTTAGTGAATCTAGCCAGGGGGTTATTTAATTTTATTAACCTTCTCAAAGAATCAGCTCTTTGTTGCATTTAGTTTTTCTATCATTTTTTGTTTTTCAATTTCATTTATTTATGCTCTATTTTGATGATTTCTTTCGTTCTGCTGACATTAGGCCTCATTTGTTCTTCCTTTCTAGTTTTTTAAGATAAAGCATTAGGTTGTTTATTGGCTTGTTCTTGTTTTTGTAGGTAGGCTGGTAATGATTTGAACTTTCCTCTTATGAACACGCTTTAGCCATGTCCCAAAAGTTTTGAATTGTTGCACTATCATTATCATTTGTTTCTATGTATCTCTTGATCTCTCTTTTTATTTCTTCCTTGACCCGGTTCTTTAGTAGCATGTTGTTTAATCTCCATTTATTTGTGTTCTTCCTGGATTTCTTTTTACAATTTACCTCTAATTTTAAAGCATTATGATCAGAGAACAAGTTTGGTATAATTTCAACCTTCTTATATTGTTGAGGCATTTTGCGTCCCAGTCAATTTCTGAGAATGTTCCATGTGCACTGGAGAAGAATGTATAAGCAGCTATTTGGGGATGAAGGCTTGTAAATGCCAATTATGTCCAGTTGGTCTACTGTATCATTTAAGGAACGTTATTTCCTTATGGATTTTCTGTTTGGAATCATCTGTCCATTATTTGACAGTGGGGTATTTAGGTATCCATCATGATAGTGTTTCAGTCTGTTTCTCCCTTTAGTTCAGTAATTGCTTTTACATATTTCGGGGCATAGATATTGATTAGTGTTACGTCTTCTTGGTATGATTCTCTTTATCATCATGAACTGTCCCTCTGTATCTTTCTTTTACCTTTTTTTCGAAGTCTACTTCACCTAATATTAGTATCACTACTCTGCTTTTCTCTGATGCTATTTGCTTGAAATATCATTTTTTCCACCCTTTCACCTTGAGTCTATATTTGTCTTGGAACTGAGATGAGTCTCCTAGAGTCAACATATGATTGGGTTTTGTTAGTTGTGATCCATTCTGCAACTCTGTGCCTTTTATTGGTGAGTTCAGTCCATTTATATTTAGGATGATTGTTGAAATACGAGGTCTTCTCATAGTCATGTTTATCTTTTGTATTTCCGGTAGCTCGATGTTTCCATTGCTTCCTTGTTCTTGTATTTGTTTTCATTTTGGTTGGTTTGTGGGTTTTCTCTCTGGTCCTTCTTATTTTATGTTATATACTTTGGCTCTGAATCTTCGGTATGTGGTTACCATTCTCTGTCATTTAAGTTGCATATTTCTAACAACTGTAGGCTTATTTTCTAGATTTTTCTCTTTTATATATATGTCTTCTCTTTTCTTTCTGTTCATTGCCTTATTTCCATTCTGCTTTGTGAATCTTTGAATCATCTTCTTTCCATTGTTGTCTCAATTTCTCCCTAAGTATGCTGAATATTCATTACTATCTTGCTAAAACAAATCTCTTATTTTTAAGCTTATAATGCCCTTTTCCTAGTAAAAGGCTGCACCCTCTGCTTCTATTAGCTCTGCTAGTCACCTCACTCCTAATTGTTTTGTTGTAGTTGTTTTGTTTTAGATGAGCTGACCCCTTTCAGTATTTCCTGTATTGTAGCCTAATAATGGAAATTCCCTCAATTTTTGTATGTCTGGAAAGGTCTTTATTCCTCTTTCATATCTAAAGGATATGCTGGATACATTATTCTAGGCTGGTAGTTCTTTCATTTAATAGTTTGAATATTTAATTCCACTACTTTTCTGTCTTGTAAAGTTTGTGCTGAGAAGTCTAATGATAATCTAATGGGTTTTTCCTCTATAAGTTACACATTTTTTTCTGACTGCCCTGAGAATTGTCTTTGCCATTGAGTTTTGATAATTTTAATACAATAACATCTTGGTGAAGTCCTTTTTTGGGTTGAGATAATTGGGTGTTTCTATTGACTTTTTGAATTCCAAGCTCCAGCTCATTTCTTATATTTGAGATTTCTCAACTATTTGTCTGAAAATGCTTTCTAATCCCTGGCTCCTTTTCCTTCCCTTTGAGATTGCCCATGATTGTTATGTTTCCTCTCCTGATGGTGTATTTCTCTTTCATTATTTCTTTGGTTTCTCTTTTCTTCCTTCTAATTTATTTCTAGATTTCTATCTTTAATATCACTGATCCTTTCCTCCATTTTGGTCGACTCTATTTCATTTTTCCACTCTTGCAGTGTGTTCCTTATCTCTAGAAGGTCTATTTGGTTCTTTGAGGGTTTCAATATCCTTGATGCAGAACTCATTCTACTTATCTATTTTTTCAATTCCTGAAATAGTTGATATGTTTTGTTTCAGATCTCACTGAGTTTTTTTCAGAAGTACCGTTCTGAATTCTTCGTCATTTAAGTTGCATATTTCTATGTCTGTAGGCTTATTTTCTGGATATTTTTCTCTTTCTTTCTGAGATGCCTTGTCACCCTGGTTGTTCATGGTATTTAATAGACTATTTCTCTGCCTGGGCATTATGGAAATGTATTCTGATTTTTTTTTTTTCCTCCCCAGAAAGAAAATTTATAGTTGGTCCCTAGCCTGTTGTAATAAGGTGTTTTTTCTTTTGGTTTCCAGTAGGTGGCATATAAGCCTCTTGGATCTCTGCTTTAAATAAAGTCTTAATAATATCTTTTTTTCTTATAGATGTTTTTATCTCATTCTCTACCCTCAGTCTCAGTTCCTGTCACTGTTAGCGACAGTTTCAGTCACGTTTGCTCAGATTCCTCTGTGGCTCTGCGGTGTTCGTCTCGAAGGGTATGGAGGGAGGGGCCTCTGGGTTGGAGGCTGGGGGCTGTGGTTCAGCCTCCATTTTGCAACCACAGTCGGTAAAAATCAACTGTTGTTTCTCTGCTGTACCGCTTTTCTGCTTTTTGCTCTGATGACTTGGCACTGCTGCTGGCTGTGTGGGGCTCACAGGTTTCCCAGGCAAGGCTGTTCAGGGAACTCGCACTCCTCCTCCCTTCTCCCTCCTCCTACTTGTAGCTTAGTGGGCTGCGAGAGGCAGTTTCTTTGTTGCTCCAAGTCCACTGCCGACACCTGAGGTTCTAAACTGTGATAGGTTTATGTGCAGATCCCATGCTCAGACATGCTGGTGTACAGTTTGGGTGGTTTTTGTTGATTTTAGATGTTCAGCTTACGATATTTCAAGGGGAGAAATCTGTGGATGTCTCTCACTCTTCCATATTTCTGATGTCACTTATTTTTGATACTTTTAAGTTTAGAGAAAGTTGCAAGGGTAATGTTAGGCTCCTCTATTACCCTTGTTCACCAGCTGTTTATATTTTTGCCCTCACTGCTCTTTGTCTTCTCTCCCTTCATGTATGTGTGTGTGAACATTTTTTCCCCCGAATTATATGAGAGTAAGTTGGAGATAACATGCCCCCTTTAAACTTAAATACTTTAATGTTTATTTCTTGAGAACAATGACATTTTTTCAGTGACCATAGCACCACATCAAAATAAAAATTGACAGGAATATAATCCTGTTATTAACCCAGAGTCTGTATTTAGATTTTATCAATGATCTCATTAATGTTTGCATTAGCTGTTATATTTTCCAGTCTAGGATCTAATCCAAGAACACACATTGCATTCAGTTATCCTGTTATCTTAATTTCCATTATCTGAGAGTTTACTGCAGGCTTTTGTCTTTCTTGAACTTGGCTTTTGTGAGAGTAGAGGCAATTATTTTGTGGAATTTCCCTCAATTTGATTTTTTTTTGATATTTCCTCAATATTAGACTTACATTATACATTTTTGGGCATGAATACTACAGAAGTAGAATCTTTATCATAATGTTTATGAGGAGAAGCATGATAACTACCCCAATTTCAGTAATGATAAGTTGACTACCATAGTTGTTATTGGTGTCTAATTGCTTATAGATCTCAACAGACTGGGGGAGGGGCCCTAGTTATGGTATTTCCTTTTTATGTTCATGTTGAGACTGAAACTTGTCCCCAATTTTTGCTCTAGAAACAATGAAGAAAGGTGAGGTGACAATGGCAAGCATCATCATTGAAGGTGCCTGCCTTATTTGGATTTTCATATGATTTTCAGTTTTGATTCAGATAAGTTTCTCTCTTTTCTTGCAAGAGGCAAAGAAAAAAAGCTATGGTTGATCCAAAATATAAAGAAGTTTAAAACTGACTATTTTTCTTTCTGGAGTAAGGGCTCTAAAGATATTTTTCTATGAGTATTTAGATTCAGAATTTCACAAAATTAGAAATTAAAGAAATGATCCTAAAATTGTCTTATTTCACAGAAAAGCATACTAACAGAAAGTTATTAATCTATAGTCTTGGAATGAATAGTAGAGTCCAAAGTAGAACAATTCACTTGCTTAGTGTCATTCGTTTACTTTAGCATATTTTCTCTTATAGCTGTCACTGTATACTACATAGTGGATGATACATGGCTGTTTCATAGAAATGTTACTTATATTATTGACATGACAAACATAACCTTTTCTGCTTCATAATATTAAATATTTGATTGTAAAGCCACATGTCATAATAATTATGGGTAGAATTTGATGTCTACATGGCAGACACTAATCTGATTGCAAAAGGAAAATGCAGTTGGCAGGTGGGTTGTTGGTTCACAGCTATATAGATATAAATATTATGAATGGGGTTGAAATTTTATTTTGGAGTCATTTGGTCTCCTATATGCTTGCTGTTTTCCATTTGCACTCATTTTAATGTCATCAGGTAATTTTCTGCCTCCTATGCAGCAAAATTGATGGCAATATATTTGTAGTGAATCTCAGAAGCCAATTTTATTTTTTACACCCACATATTCTCTTTCCACCGTTACTCTATAAATCTTTGTTTTTCTTGTTTATCTAGAGTTCTCTGACACCACACTTCAGTGACTTTTTTAGTTTTCTCCTTACTTGGCAATACTATTTTAGTGGCTCTCCAAGGACCATGAGAGTACCTGGGAATTTTAACTGGCTATGGAGCAGCACAAACTTGGCTTTATACTCTTCTGAATTAAGATTTTTAGCAGTAAAAGTTAATTGGCTCAGAAATATCAGGTCTGGGGTGTTGTATATTTTTAAAATAAAGCTGACACACAGACGCACACACACACACACACTCACACATGCACACACAGAGATAGAACGTGTTTAAATATTTTTGATTTGATTTACTGTTTTATATTTAATATAAGTTAGATGTTGCGAAAAATTTCTAGTTCCAAGAATAACAATTTTGTTATCCACATACAAGAGTGCAGAGTGATATTTGAGTTAGGGTCTGTGTATATAATAAGTTCAAGCTTGTAAAGATTCTGTATTTTACCTGCGCTATGTAAGAATATAAAAACTTCATCCATACTTTGAATGTTAGACATGTAAGCTAATGTCACAGAATAATAAATAGGATATTTATTATTCACTATTAATAATTAGTAGGGCCCCAGCTGAAAATAGAGAACTTCTAAATACAGCAAAAAACAATCAAAGACATAAATATTTTTCAGGGTTTGTTAAAAGGCTGTACAGTGAACTCTGCTATGTTCAGCCATCAACCAAACACCCTTTCTTCCTCCATTCTGACCATTCCAAAAGTACAGATCATATTTCTATGCTTACTTCAAATTCTGTTGCCATGGGAATTGCCTAAGATGGAAAAAAATAAATAAATTATGAGCATTTTGTGTATATGTGTGTAAATTGGAAACTCTTTTACCATGAAATCCTTCAATTTATATGCCTTAAAAAACAAAAACATTATCTTTCATATCTGTTGCATAATTACCAAAATCAAGATATTTAACATTGGTACATTATCTAATTCATAGTCCATATTAAAATTTTCATCACTGTACAATAAAAATATTCAGTTTGTCTTCATTCCTTAATATACATATCTTTCCTTTTTACATGTGTGCATGTGAATGTAAGTAACTATATTTTGGAATATTTCTCAACATGGATTCATCTGATGTTACTCAAGTTTAGTATCAGCTATTAAATTTTGGCAGGGATATCACAAAAGGGATATGGTGTTCTGCTCAAGGTGTCATGTAAGTGCATGATGTCAGTTTATCACAACTTAGATGATATGAATTCGAGTTATGCTATCTACAAAGTTTACTGTAAAATCGGTATATTTTCCTTCAAAATTATTAAATAATTTTGGGAAGAGGCTTTGAAAACTATATATCATGTTTCTTATCACATTTATGTTCTCAATAATTTTAGCATTCACAGATGATTTTCCAGTTTCATCATTTCTTCTTTAAATTATTGACATTCTACTGCAAGCAACAACCTTTCCTCCTCCCTCCTGACTACCCTTTCTCTCTCCATGGCTTCATGAATTCTTATTTTATTCAGTGGGCATTATTTTTATTATTAATTTTGATGTTCAAAATATCCTAACTGGCCAGTTTGAGCATCTTCAGTCTGAGATCTATAATTTCTATGTGTTCCCATCATTCTTTGAAGTTTTTTTTTTTTTTCATTTATGGCATAACAAAATGTTCTAAGATTCACTTTTCCTGTACTTAAAATCTGCCTTTTTTTTTCAAGACCCCTGTTTCCTTTCAGTGAAGAATGGCTTTTGAAACCAAAATCTGGGCTCTGAATATGCTGTTACAAGTATATCATTGCTTTCATGCTTCTCAGTGGATAAGGCCAGGGGATGTTCTTCAACGATGTTCTCCCTGGATCCTCTTATTTTTAATACATTTATTTATTTGCTAAATCTATATGATACACAGAAATTAGTTTGAAAAGTGATAATCCATGCCACTGTGAGAAATAAACTTGATAATTAAATTTGTATGTAGTTTTTTTTTTTTTTTTTTTAGGTAGACTTGACATTTAGTAAATATTTAAATTTTAAGTATAGTTTTTCTTCTTGATTCTTGACAAATGTAATACACCTATGTAACTCATACTTTTATCAAGACAGAATATTTTCATGCCTCAGAAATTTCCTCCATTCCCTTTTCCAGTCAAGGAGATAAGTCAGAAATGAGATTAGAATTTTATAAACGAGTGACTAAAAAATTATGAGATTTTTTTTCCAAGATACAAGTTAAGAGAAAAGTGTTTTTGTTTGTTCATGTTGACAGCACATGATTCAAATAAATGATTAGAAAATATAAAAGTATTTTATGTACTATATTACTGAGAAATATACCATTATACCAGGTTTGACTGTGGTAACTTCAATTCTCTTTTTACAGATAGGACTACTGAAGCTGAGAGAGATTCCAGACTTATCTCAGTTTACAAAGTCACTTTATACAATGGGATTAAAAGTTATGGATTTCCATATTCGACAGTTTTGAAAACTATTTTCACATTTTACTTAAACAGAAGTCTAGTTCAACTCTAGTTTAAAAAATACAAAAAGTATGCAGGTCATCAGTTCAACTCATGACAGTCTAACAAGTTCTAACTCTATCTTGTTTAACTACATAACATTGGACACATAGAAAAAGATCAAAACTTGCAAGACAAAAAGCAAGACTGACATGTAACTTAATGAGAAAATCTGGAAGGAACTGATATAAAATTATGAAGCAAGCTGACCCTAATAACAATAAAACCTGCTTATACTTCAACACAAGATGAACCTTGGGTTTGCTTCATAAATGAATATGATAGGTGTTGCTAACTTATCACCAGTTCTTCACTGCCTTTCTACAACAGAATTAATTCATGCACTTTCCTATTCAACTCTGCAGTACATAGCTTACACTAGAATAGGTAAAGTGTATTTTCCTTCCCATTTATTTTGAATTTGGCCAAGTAACTTGCTATGGCCAATGGAATGTGGATATGTGTGGCAGTGCAGCACTTCCAAGACAAGATTTTAATAAGTACACTGTTTCCACCTGTTCCTCTTGTACTCCTTCCAGTCCCTATGAGGATATGGCTCAGGTATGAGGAGGGTGGAAAACAAATGGAACAGATATGAAACAGAACCACCAAGCTGACTGAAACATCCAAGGATCAAGCCACTGAGATATTAAGACACCAAGATACTGAGGTTCTTTCTTTCATAGTGAAAACAGATTAATGCACAGAAATTGCCTGTAAATAATGGACAAGATTGGGAAGCAATTTCTGACTTAGGGACACACACACACACACACACACACCGCACACACACACAATAAATAAATAAATAAACAAATATATATATATATATTTAACCAGTTTGATGAAGATGTGAGTACTATGATTGCTGCATACAGGCAGATACTTCAAATTAAAATGAACAATCAATCAGAAAATCCCCAGAAACTATTTGGTTTGAATTGGTGGTTGTTAAGTGGTAGATTGAACCATTGGTTAGTTCAAGATATTCTATGAACTATAGGCACCAGGGGAATATGACTTAGTTAAGTCCTGCCACATGAAGACTTTGTTTATTTGAGTTTGGTAGGAATAGTAGTTTGTCATATTATAACTGTGTATAAGAGCAAAAAATATTAACACAGGAGAAAAATGCCACCTGAGTAGAGACAAAATTGATGAACTCTTGTTAAAGATGAAGAATTGGACTGAGGTAGGGATGTCAATTTGCATTTCAGCTGTAGATATGAAAAAAAAGACCACCACACATAGTGAGAGAGATTAAAATTTAAAATATCTTCATTCTTTCAGTTGGCAACATGTTTTCATTTTTTCAGACTGATGATGAGTATGGAGAAACACTGTTTTCTTGACTTAGTGTATAAGGAGAAAAGTAACACAAAACAACCAGAACATCCATTAACAAAAAGTGCTATGGTATGAGGAAAGTTGTCGGAAAAAGCATTCAGTAAACTAAGAAGGAATCCTCTGACTGTAATCTACTGCTAAATACAAAAGAAAATTTCTATGAAACCATTTGATAAACTCAGTAACATATAAGAATATAAAAAAAGGAGAAATTTATAAGAAGGATTATGAAAGAAATAACACTACAGAATTTGAAAAGGCCAACAATTATATATAATATATATATTGGATGTTTTTGATGGTTATACTTTTAACTGTATGACTCTAGAAATAGTAATAGCACTTTAAAGCCCTTTCATCTAATGATAAATCAATTTTGATGAACTTTTTAGTGAATAAAAATACTTCTAATTATTCCTTTAGATTATATTCCAGATATTATTTTGGCCATAGGGTCTTAATTTTATGGTGTTATGTGACTTGAAAGGTTTATTCATGTTCCTCATATGACCTCCTTCTCAGGTATTGACAAATTGATCTCTACAATGGTTCTAATTGACACTCCCATAAAAAATGCAATTTGGCAGGCTTTAGCTAGCACTGAATTTTCAGTTGTTTAAATTTTTGAGAATTTGATAGAATTATAATAATTTAGGAACCTTTTATGGAACTCCTAGGAAAGAAACTGTTTTAACACTGTGGAGCTGGGAGGTATATAGTCTATAGCGGACAGGAACCACTGGGGAGGTAAAATGAATACAAAGAGAATGTTTGGAGAAAAATTCTAAATTCTGAAGATGTTACCTGAATTCTAGTATTTCATATTACTTCAAAGTAGTAGCCCAGATTATTTTATTTAATTTATATGTCAGTGCTTTTTTTTTTTTTTTTTTTTTGCTTACGACAGTTTAATTGGATTTGTGACTTAAAACAGAAATGGGTATCCTGATTAACATAAGTAAATGGTTATTATTTGTATACACTCAATTTAAATATTTTTTCTGTAATTTCAATTTATGATAATAGCATTGTCAATTACACTAAATACATTCCCATTTGCAATCTGAGCTTTTCAGAGTTTTGATCTCAGATTTCTATTTAAAAACTCTGATAAACTTGAAGTTGTTTTCCATTTTCAACATTAGAAGCTACTCCAATGTGCACATACTAGTATTTTAAAAAATATATTTTGTTGCTTTGTTTTTTGTAAAACTGCATTTATGCATGGCTGCCTAGTAATAAAGTACATGTGAATTTTACTTTGTTATTTCTGCTTTTTACATGGAGAAAATATAAACTTAGTCTCTGAAGAGAACAGAAATAAATGTTCTGCTTCCTTAAGCAGCAAGTTTATTTTGTCATTTCCAATAAATTCTTTTTTTTTTTTTTGCTGTAAATAATTCTATCATTCATTTTAGAAAATGATGTAGTCTATCTGAACAGGATTTACTTTTGTTTGTTAAAAAGACACTGTCAACTTAAATCCAGATACATCATATTCGTGAGATGCTGTGCTTTTATTTAGCTATTTCCATTTTTTATAGAGAGAATTATTGTGTTATGTGATGTTTCGGATCTCACCAACTCATTTTGACCTCAGATACATTTGCACATTTCAGTTATTTTTACTTATACTCTATATTTACATTTAAAAAAATCTGTTTAAATGCAATGTCAATATATAAATATAAATGTGTTTCCACTCAAGATACTTAGAATCTTTGCCTAAATGATCTATAAAAAGAACTAATAAAGTTTTCCTGCATATCTGAGATCGTCTTCTCTTAAATATACACCTTTTTAGAGCTCAGCTCAATAGATAAAGAGTCCTTATGTAATTGCTATCATGTTTCATTTTACTTTCTTATAGATTAGGAGTTAGAAAATCTTTTTTTTTTTTTTTTCTGTAAAGGACCAAATAGTGAATCTGATAAGCATTGTTCGTGATAGAGTCTGTCATATGACCTTTTCTTCTGCTATAAAAGAAGCCAGACAATGTGTAATACATGTTTGTTGCTGTGTACCAATAAATCTTCATTTATAAAAACAGTGGTCATGATTTGGCCTGTAGTTTTCTAATCCTTAATGAGCTGTAGTTTTCTAATCCCTGTAGTAGATAGCTAATTTTCTCATTAGCAATGAATTTAGTAGCCATGTTATGCTAGAAGATGATTCTATGATTTAATAATTATAGTATCTGTAGCCTTCGCATGTCTATAATCATAATTATTGCTCTTGAAGCAGGCAGGATTGTGAGACAATTTTTGCAAAAAAAATAGAGTATTCAACTTATCGATATAAAAATATAGCTCACTTTGATCTCTAGAAGGCTTGAAATTTTCATAAAATTGAGTTCCGAAAGTTCTGAAGAAACCATTTTTTCTGGATGTAAGGAGGGACATGGAAGAGTAGTTATAGGGGAACAGCTAAAATCACTGCAAAGTTGAGAATTGGGACTTCTATAGATATATTTTTTTTGTCTTTACCTTTTCAAACTGTTATTCATGAGAAGCAGGCTGAAGGTAAAAAGGTACAAAACAGAAAGAAACTTGCAATCAGCTTCTCAGTTGCTTATCCAAGTCAGCTGATCAGAGAGATATAATATTAAGCCATCAAATAGAAGTGGCCAGACTGGGTGTCTTTGTCTAGTTCCTGATCTCAGAGGAAGAGCTTTAACTTTTCATTTTGAAAATGACATTAACTGATAGCTTACTATATTTAGCCTTTATTATGTTGAAGTACATAATATATGTTAAATATAATAATAAAATATTATTCAACCTATATAAAAGAAAGGAATTTAGCACAACATGGATGGATCTGGAGGATATTATTCTAAGTGAAATAATCAGACACAGGAATACAAATACTGTGTTATCTAACTTATATATAGAATCTAAAATGGTCACATTCATAGAAACAGAGAATAGAATGTCAGCTGCCATGGTCTGGGGAGTAAAACAGGAAGGTGATGGTCAAAAGGTAGAAAGTTCAGTTATGCAAGATGAATATGTTATGGAGATCTACTATACAGCATTGTGTCTATACCTAACGATACTGTATTGTATATTTAAAATTTTCTAAGAGGATAGATCTTAAGTATTTTTATTACATAGAAACAATATTGATAATAACAGCTAGGGTAGGAGAAGTTTTTGGCAGGCAATAGATATGTTTATGACCTTGATGGTAATGAAAGTTTCATGGGTGCATACTTATATCCCAACTCACTGAATTGCATACATTAAATGTACACAGGTTTTTTTATATGTCATTCAAGCCTCCATAAAGGGGTTTTTAAAAAGCCCTCCATTTGTTTTTGAGTAATTAGCATAAGGATTCAACAGGGGTATCTTTCTATATACTAACAGGAAAAGAGTCATAAATAACAGGCCACTGGAAATAAATACAAGGAAGTTGTTCTAAGAAAAGAAGATATTTTAGAAAAAAAAATACCATATATGTTTAAAATTATTGAAAAAAGAATATCCCTTGATTCCATATAATATTGTGCAGAGCAGAGTTATAAAATAATGGAATGACATCAACAGTGAAAACAGGGAGCAGTGCTCATTAAACTGTAGATTACAACATTGTCATTGCCAAAATGAAATACACATTAGAAGCAAAGAGTGAGGGATATATACAAAGTCAATTATGAAAGACTTGAAGGGAAAAATTATCACAGTAGAAAATTTAAAAGATCATCAGAAAAACTAGATTAAATAAGAATACCTTGGGGAGAATACAAAGAAGGTATGACATAACATAATCATTTTTCTGAAAAATAGCAAAAACAGAACAGTAATAATATTTAAAAATAAAGGAATAGTTGTCATAAGTGAAAGAGGGCATTTAATTGTTATCTAAAAGGGCAGAACTTAGTAAATATATAAATTGATAAAGAAAAAAAAGCAAAGCTTATCTTGGTGAAGTTACTAAAATTCAAGCACAAAGAAAGATTCTTATAAACATTACCTATGAAAAAGGGCTCAGCTATAGGAAGAAAAAAAATATTTTGGCCACAGCCTTCCACATAAGCAATGAAAAGTGCCAGAAAATTATTAAAATAGCTGCTAAAAAGTAGTTCCAAAGGGAAGTCTGAGTTCCTTAGGGGCCAAAATTTCAGGTGGCTTATAAGGTGAAAACTAATTTTACAAAAATACTAAAATTTCATTTGTTCTTTTATCTTTTTTTTCTGTGAATGTGTAATGGAGGTTTTTAGAGACTATATGATGTGCAATATATAAGAGATTGAGGAAGCAGATATAAGAGGCCATTCATTTCTATTAAACTGAATATTCAAGAGATTTGCAAGAATGTCAAATGATGTAGTTGAAAAAAAGATGCTTAATATGATTTCAATCTCCTTAAATTTATTAAGACTTGTTTTGTGGTCTAATATATATCTGTCTTGGACAATGTTCCATGTGGTCTAAGAAGGTTTTTTTCTTTAAAGTTAATATCTTGAGCTAGACTTTTCAATTTCTAAACTCCAATTGCTTCATTTGTAAAGTAAGCAGTGTGCTGTGATTTTATAATTCCTAGCACTACCACCTTTGTAGCTGTACATGGAGTCCCTCTCTTGGCGATTACCAGAATTTCCCTTTCCTTTTGTGCCTGATTCTCTAGGAGCTCATCAAATTAATGTATTTCTCTTCTAGTTGCATTTGCATTTCAGTTTGGAGCTGTAGAGATTTATACTTGGTAACCCTCCTCCACACACTATAATCCAGATATATGAAAAGAGTAGTTAAAAAATTAGAGGACATATTCTTGATTTTTTATTAATTTTGTAGTACTCACTGTATGGTATAGATTCTGCTAGATACTGGGAAATAAACAAGGAGATAGCAGAAGGATAACATAGAAGAAAAAGTCACCTAACATAGGTTAAGATAAATGTTCTTAGAATCATATACAGAAGTTAAGTGAAACATATCACTAGGGGTTTTTTGAGGTTCCTCAAAGGACTGAACCACTAAAGGACATTAACAATAATAATATTTTCTAAACAATAATAATATTTTATCCCAAGGAAGGGAAATATTAAAATTCTTTTTTTCAACATGTAGATTCTCTGAACAAAGCTTGTATACATATGTCTAATATTCCAACCAAATACTCATAGCCTGGTGATTCATTCAATAAGCACATGTACTACCCAAAGAGTATTAGAAAAGTAGAGCAAAATATGATCTTCAGTTTCAGATCTCAATTATCTCTTATTTTTCAAAGTCAACTTACTTTTAGGCTAACATTTCTTAATAATGTGCCTAAAATTTCTTCAACTTGAATTTTGTCTTGCCTGCTTTATTAGAATTTACTCGAAGGTAATATTTTCTAAACTCCCATATACTACTTTATTTTTAAATATCTCCCTCCTTTTATTTATTTTCTCATCCTAATTTAAAGATAGAATAGCAGGGTTCAAATTCCAGATTTGTCCGTTGTATGCTAGGGAAACATGGGCAAAATGCTTAATTATGCTGAATGCCCATTACTTTATAAATTATAGACACTGTATGTAAATTTCACACAATGTACAGTCATAGTAGACAAAAATAGTGACTAGATCATTTATAGGTATGTAACAAGAAACTTGTCTGCTTTCTCACTCCAATGCAAAATAGAGAATACTCTGCTTTCACATAACTCACTCAGTCATTGGTAATCTCATGTCGTAGTGAGGAAACTCCTGCCAGGTTTTCATTCTTCCAAATTGAAAGATATGTGAAAGAATAAGCATTCTGAGTCTGTCTAATCATGGTTCTTTTATCAATCTATCCGTCTGTCTGTCTATCTCTATCTATCTACCTACCTACCTATACCTACCTATCTGTATATCATCAATCTATCTATTTTATATTACACCTGCAGCTCAACTTTTGAAATTAAAAGTCCACAAAATTTATTGCCATTAATTAACTGATTTTACCTTTTAAAAAAAGTCTGTTAAGATCCTAGTGATCTCATGTGTATCAGGCATGACTTGAAGAGGCGAGAAGGATATTGGATAAACTTTCACGATATCATCTTCCTCAAAAGATCACTTGCTCTCTTGAAACTTTGTTAACCTAGATGTCTACTATTCTCTTCCTGGATTAAACACAAGTTTGATTTAATTTTAGGCTTCATAGATAATTTTGACATCTTCTCACTCCCAGAAGAAAAGCAAACTATGAAGTTTATGAGTAACACACACTAACATTTAGTAGTTTAAATACCTATTTGATTTGTGGAACTTTTTCATTTATACAGGAACCATACAGCCCAGCAAGCAAAAGTAAAAACTGTTTTCGGTATCACATGGATATGAACCAGGTAAGATGAAAATAAAACCAGCAGAGGATTTGTTAATTAATAGTACTCAAGATGGTGTATGCCTCATTGGCTTGAAATGAGATCAGGAGATTTTCCCTGAGATATGATCAAGTGACTTTCTGAATAAGGATAAAGTATTATTTTTCTATCAGCTCCATTTTATAATTCTAGTAAAGGCTATCAAGTTTTACTCATGATATTTTTAAACCTATTTAATAGTCCCAATACTATTCTATGTTAATTCCATAGTTTACTAGGAATTGAAGTTGGGCTCAGAGGAGTGTAATTTCCAAGGGCAATATTTCATGGTACTTCATAAATTATTTTATTCTTTGGCCTCACTTTATTGGCCCTTTTAATATACTGGCTATGTTCTACTACAAGGCTCACAGTAGTACCTAAGTCTTCTCACAAACACCTGTATTTGTATTTACTATGCTCTAATTCAAGGTGCCTAAAGCATTTTAAATGTGCTGGTGGTTCAAAATGACAATGTGAACATTTCAAAGGTATTTGAAAAGGCAATTAATGTTACTGTAGTGGAGAATGACAATCAGAAATAGATAATATATCATTTAAAAACTATTTTAGACCAGGACCACAGTGACTTATCACATTTCCAAATCCACAAAGCTCTAAATCCAAAGGACTTTCTTTTTTTTTCTTTAAAACTTTTCTTTATAGCTTGATGCCAAAACTTATTTAGCAGCTAGATCTAACACAAATGGAAGTGAGACTATTTATAATCTTTATTTATCCCACTAGTGTGAGTATTCATGTTTTGCTATAGACATATTAATGTGGTTAGGGAGTATTGTACTCATCTTTGCTGAGCAGTATATAGTAAGTGACATACATGTCATAAATTAAAAAAAATAGTGTAGGACAAATACACAAAGAATACACATATGTATTAGCTTGTTAGGGCTGTCATAATAAACACCACAGACTGAGTGGCTTAAATGACAGAAATTTGTTTTCTCACTGTACTGGAGGCTGAAAGTCCAAGATCAAGGTGACGGGAGGTTTTATTTCTTCTGAGACCTCTCTCCTTGGCTTTTTGATGGCTGCCTTATCACTGTACCCTCATACAATCTTTCTTCTGTGCACTTTTGTGCTTCTGTCTGTATGACCCAATCGCTCTTCCCATTACGACATCAGTCAGACTGGGATAGGGCCCATCTTAAAGGCCTCATTTGAACTTAATTACCTCTTTAATGGCCTTATCTCCAAAAACATTCACATTCTGAGGTACTAGAGATTAGGGCTTCAACATATACATTACGAGGAGACACAATTAAGCCCATAAGAACATGTACAGTTTGGTAAAATTTTCACATACCACTGTCAGTACCACAGAAGCCCCTCTTGTGTTTCTTCTAGTCACTACCCCTACACAAGGAAGGGAAATCTATGCTGATTTCCATGTACATAGATTAAATATTTTCTCTTGTATTTTATATGAATGTAATCATATGTGCTCTTTTGTGTTTAGCTTCTTTCAATTAACTTCACCCATAATGGCTTACATAGTTGTAGACAATTTCATTCAAATTGTATAATAATCAATTGCGCTGATAAATCAGTTTGATTATATCACTACTAATGGGCATTTGGACAGTTTCCAATTTTGAGCTATTACAAATAACACTGCTATGAAATTTCTTTTACATCTCTTTGAATGATCATTGTCAAAGAGTGGAATTGCCAACTGGTATGCTTACATTCGGCTTCAGTAAATCTGCCATACTATATTTCAAAGCTGCCAGACCAATTGGATCCACCATTTGAACTAGAACTTGTCATATATGTGATGTCTGTTTCACAAAAAAAAAAAATACTGTATTTAGAATATTGGAAATCAAGCATGGTATAGGGAAAGCATCGGAGAGGAAATAGGAGTTTCCAGAATGTTTATTGATGATGTTAATATGTAACACATACATCAGAAAAGAATGCAAAGTACTAGTGTGCTAACACTAAGAAGTCGAGGATAAAATGAACGTACTATAGTTCATAACCACTTTCCTTAACTGAAAAGAACAATAGATATTGGTTTTAAATGACCAGAGGTCCAAAATGAAAATAAGAACTTCCTGACTCAAGGAGTTTTGATTAGACCATGTAACTGATTACCAAAAAAAAGTTTTTGAGGCACTTTTTATTCCATAAACAAATGATTTTTTAAAAAAAATTTATAAATGTAATTGATAAAAGTTTGTGATGATCTCTTAGAAACTCAAATACCTTACTTACTACCACTCTTTCATCTTTGAAAGTGGTCATGGCAATCAGTGTGCTTGTCACTTCCCAGCTTGCTCTCAATACATTCCCTGAAGTTCCCCTGACCTAATTTACATTCATGGGCACTGAATTCTTCAAATTAATTTCCAAAGATCATTTAGCAATCGGATTCTAGTTGGGTTTAGCCATAGAAGAAACACAATAAGGAGTTTGGAGAATTTGAGAAAGAGAAATAACCAGCACTTTCCATTTCTACTTCATTTTTCTAGCTTTCCTCCGGCAGCCTCCACCATATTTCCGATTTCTATTGGTTAGAACTGACCTTGGTCTCGCATCTCCTCCTCTGGTTTTCCAGATCTAAAGATGAATCGAGGTCCCTTGCTGTTAGCAATTTTTGTTTGCCTCTCTACCCCTTGTCTAGCTTTCCAGCATTTTTCATCTCTTTGTAATTAATTCAGTCTATTAAACTGCCAGAATGGAGTTTTGCTAATTAAACCCTAACGCAGTTTTAGCACCCGGAGTGGTTCCACAAAAGAAACTTTCAACATGGGATTCTGGGATAGGATTGCTCTCCTCTTGGAGCTTGATCACATAACAGCTTTTTTGTTGCTGTTGTTAAAGAAAAATGTGATCTAGTAATATATGGCATACAGATGCGTCAGGATTATTCATACTATTATATATTTTCAGTGGTTTGAGATGAAATGTCAATTTAGAGAAAAGCTTAGAGGTGTCAAGTATTTGCTGGCTGCTTCTTACAATTGTGAAGAGCTTTTTTTAAAAAAGACAAGGATAGGCTCAGACTTTTAAATTTTCATCTCTAGAAATCAGAGTATAAGATTTCCTTTGTGACTTTTTTTTTTTTTTGGAAGCTCGATTGCACAACATAACCATGTTTTTGTGTGTGTGTTAGGATTTGGGTATTGCCTTGAAAAGAGTGGAACCCTAAGATTGAAATAAGAAAAAATGAAAATATAGATGAATCTAGAAGAGTAGAACCTTCAAATTCTATTGAACCTTGCTCACTATGGAAGTATACTTCCTCCACTGTCTGATGATATACCAGCCTTCCTTTTCTTAAATCTTTGTAATAAGTTCTTTTGAGATATTTGTTTGTAAGAAAATATCTATAGTAGCTTTATTTTATCACTTTCATTGCCTCAAGACTGGCAATTCTAGAATTTTGGAAGAAATGTTGATAAATATATGACTCTTACCCCTTTTCTTGGATTAGATATCAAAATGTACTTGTTTGGTTCAGATTTGTGTATTGATAAATGCAAATGGTAATGAGATTTTAATCTTAGGCTTGCAGAAAGTATATGCAAAAAAAAGTTTCAGTTATTTTCTTGCTTGACACAATTGTTAATCTAAGAATGTGGATTTTAAAAAGCTAATTGAGTAGTTTTTTAAAACTTGTCTTATTGATATTTTGTAAAAAAACTGAGATTTTTAAGTTACATTCTTTCTAAAAGTTGCAATCATTTTCATTACATTATCATATTTATTATATTAACTTTAATTATAATTTATAACAAGGAGATTGGGATACAGAGGTTAAAGTTTTTATAACAGTACACATGATCAATGATTTAAAGGTCTCGTTTTTCCATACTGTTTCACTTTTTATACTCTGTCAGATTCTGTTTCTGATGTCCATAAGATGATAAAAATACATATGATTCAACTATTAATCCTGTTCTAATGGAATCTAATTACTCCTCTAAGATTCATGAGATAGGGATTATATAGGTGTTTATCCGTTGTTTTATTCAGCATACTCTCTTTTATAAATTGGCTCTTTTGGTGGTCATTACTTGTTTTCTGAATGTTTTCTGTCTCTAAATGTGGACAAAAGGAAGCGCAGCCCTCTGCTAACTATATAGCATGGTTTTAAGCCCCTGAAGATTATAGAGCTGTTACCTAGCATTATTAATGTTTTTAAATCAGATTTCAGAGGCTGGGTATTGAAAAAGAATAATGGTCTATTATCTAGTAGTTTGTAATCCTGTTGAGCCATGACATATTTTCTTAAAGTAAAATTTTATGCCAGATAATAACACTTGAAATTGGGCTATTTTAGTGAAGGGGCTGAAAGGGGTTGGTTGCTCAGGATACACTGATCTGCGTGCCCCCAAAAGCTGAAGTGTCCTGGGGCATTTCTGTGGCTCCGCCAAGACACAGTTGAGCACAGTTAAAAACTGAGCTGGAAATCAGGAGACTTTAGTTTAATTGCAAGTAATAATTGCTGATACTTTTTCCATTCTTAATCTTTTAAATGTATCTCCAAAAGTCTATTTTCTTACACAAGGGATATACATACTGCAGAATCATTCCTAAATTCTACCTCATATTGGTTCTAGAGTAAGATTTGGAATAAGGGAGAAAATATTTGATTTCACTTTACATTTGTGTGGGTATATATGCATTAAGAAATTCTGTAGGACAGTATACATATATGTAATGAACTGGTACCTTTATGGCTTCTGATCAAATGCATTTTCTGAATCAATAAATGCTATAAGAATATAAATGTATTATTTTAATCAGGATAATGCATTTAAAGAAAACAAATTTAAGCACTTTTTAAGGCGATGAGCTTTAGTTCCTATCCAGGAAAGGGAAACTCAATAATGTGTTTTTTTTTTTTTTTTTTTTTTCTCTCCTAATGTGCAAAAGAAGACTAAAAAGGCTGGGCAGCATGAGGAAGGGTAGGAAACTAACACAAAACATAAGCTTATCCTACTGTGAAATTATTTTGAGACCCCATCTGCAATGTTCTCTCAAGTGATTGCTAGTGAAACGAAAGATATAATGTAGTAGAAAAAAGCTCAGGAAGATGTAATTTAAATGGCCACGATGATGGAATGCCTCCATGAAAACCAGAAGATGAGGTTTCTTTTAGTCTGTGAAAATGAATGTGAAGAGAAATAATAATTAAAATGAATAAACTGGTCTCTGCGACCTATTCTAGCTCAAAGAATCTTGAAGAAAATGACTAAAGAATAACAGAAGCTAACTTTTTCTGAATGCAATTTGCCATATTCTGCTCTGAGGGCTTTATGCATATTTTTTTAATCCTCAAAATAATGATATGCAGCACATATATTATTTTCCCTACTTCACAGATGAGGAAACTGAAGGTGAGACCTAGCTAACATACACAACACCTTGTTAAAGATCTGGGCATCTGAATTCTTATGGTATAGATATAATGGAACAGTTTTTCAAATCGTAATATATGTAACATTTTCCTAGATTGTCTATTAAAAATGTGGTCTGACCCAGGAATTTACTGTGGCTAGGGTAAATCCCAAAATATGTATTTTAAAAATCACCGGAAGTACTAACGTGTGTATCCATGATCCATACTTGGAGAAATACCAAGTTGGCTGAAAATACTTTCTGGAAATCCATTCAATAGATGTAGGAGCTAGTTCAAATTATTTAAACTCTATAAAACCTCATTTTCCTAATCCACAAAAGATATTTAATAATTGGAATGCTAATATCATTAATTTTAAAAAGCATTCAACAAATTACCCATTTAAAGTGCTGATCATGGAGTAATTAATACATATTTGTTTTTATTTTTAAGCAAAGTCAGCTATGGCTGTAAAACAGTTATTCTACTGGGTAATATTGTTGCTGCTTCTTACATATGTAACCTTTGAAGTAACATAAACATTCTAGCTTTTCCATATTTTAAATTTATTACGTGTCCTTATTCTCTATTTGAGTAGTTTTCCTGTATTTTTGTTTTGTTGTTGTTTGTTTAATTTACCCTTTTTTCCCCCCTTGGTAAAACTCCCCTTGACTGTTTCAATATGGAATAATCACTAACAAGATACCCATTTTGGAATTCCTGCTATATGCCAGGCACTATGTTAGTTCATCTCCAGGTCTTTAATCCTATAAGGTAAGTATTACTACCTAATCTTCATAGGAAAGATAAATAGTGTGCTTAAAGAGAGGTAGGAAATCGGGAGCCAGAAACACTGAAGTCTATCTATGAAGCTGAAGTTCTATTTGCCATACTACTCTCTTTGACTCAGTACTTTATCTTTTCTAAAAATAATTGTGGTTTACAATTTTCTCATGATATTGCTCAACAATCTTTATGTGTGTTTGTCAGTTTTAAGATCTGTTGCATTTTATGAATAACTACAAAGAAACCTGTAATTCACATACATATTTTTTAATCCTCGAAATTACTGTAAAAGTTTAGGTGCATTTATTACTCAAAGCCCCAAATCAAAAAGTTAGTAGTTGAGGATATAGTGACTTGAACCCAGGTATATCTTATGTCAAAGTCTACTCTTTTTTTCAAATTTATTCAGTCATTCAGTCATTTGTTGAATAATTATTTGAGTCCTTACTAGGATCCAGTCATTACAAATAGCTTAGAACACACTCGTACAAAGCAGAAAGTTCCCCGTCCTTACAGTCTAACATTCTTTGAAATGCAGTCTCTCATTTCCTTTACTTCATTGTGAGCTCCTTGAGGGCAGCAGCCAAGGGATAGACCAACAGAGCCACTTGCAAGATCTCTTGAATAGAGCTCCTTGAAGCACACAGATTGACTGAATGATCTTGTAATTAACTCAAAGAATAAGAACACACTGTTTATAAGGCCAAGTTAGTAATTAGTTTTACTCTGTCCAGGGCTTTAGAAGAAGCTCTTCCAGACTCCAATGCAAAGCAGAATGCTGTAGCACTTCCATAATGGCTTATGCTACTAAGGAAAGTACTATATCCCATGGCACTGCAATTAGTTTGTTTATTAATCTTTTTTTTTTTTTTTATTTCTTATTAAGCTTTAAGGTCTTTGAAGGCTAGGTTCATTTTTTTTTTTAAAATTTCTGTCATAGTAATATATTCTGGCAAATAGAAATAAATAAATTTCTGTTAAAATAGGCAGGGTGTGTGTTGTGTAATCTTAGTAACTTCATAAATGTGTGGCATTCTCAAAAAGAAGATATATACAAGTGTGTGTGTGTGTGTGCATGTGTATGAATAAATATAAATTAAATAACCATACAACTGGAATAACCCCTTCCAAGACATGAGTCATCAGAGGGCTTAAGCTTAAATTTCAACTCTGCTATGTACTGCTTGAATCTAAAATCTAACTTCTCTAAGCCTAAATTGCATTATCTATAAGCTTATATGAGATTAGGTACTTATAGATCATTTTAAGACTAAAATGAGACACCATATCTGTAATTATAGATATGTCACTTTATGGGAAAGTAACAAGACGTAAAAATACTTAGTTTGGATTATCAATATACTCTTAGATGAAAGTAGTATACTGCAGTGATTTAGAAACTAAGCTCTCATATTTAAAAAGACAGAAATTAAACTCTAGCTCTACCAATTTATAGAAGTGTGGTCTTTGACATATTTCTTAATATCTTTAAGCTTCAGTTTCCATAATTGCAAAAAAGGAAAAAAAAATTTATTAGTTGTATTTCACCACCATATAATGAGACTATGAGAGTCCAATGAGGAAATGTATATAAAGTTATTAAGATAATGCTTTGAATCTAGGAAGCCACAAAGAGTTTAATATCTTATTCATTCTTATAAAAGTATATAATTAAACATTATTAAACCTGTTCAGACACCATGCTAAAGGAACATGAAGGAAATCCTAAAAAATTTCTCCCATACTTCTTCGTTTTCTTCTTTGTGTGAATACCAAAGACTATAAAGTCTTCCATTTCAAATCCATAAGATATGTGATTATTATATGGCTATTGCTCCAGAGGAACAGGATTTACCTTTCCATTAAATTTAAATGTTATCAGACTCTTAATCACTAACCAAGCTTAAATTAATAATTTTTTTTGCATCATTAAAATTATAGAAAACAAAAATAAACATTGCTTTGCTATTTACTCATATTTAATTTGTGCAAAAATGAGATCAAGTCTTTGAATACAATGCTTTTTCACTCCTAAATATGCCAGGCCATAAAAAATTTGCATTTGGTTTCTCTTATTTATACATCTTGAATATATTTCACATATAATTTTTTAATGTTTTCTTATGATCTATTTTCTCACCAACCTCCACATGCCTGATGGAAGATGTAGAAAAGCTACTCCATATGCTTTGTATAAAATATATTGAATGGAGAAAATTGGGCACAAAATTGTCTACTTAGAAAAAAAATGAGAACAATTACATGACTTTTCCATCTGTAGAGACAAATTATATTTAATTGGTTCTTTCGAGTTTAAATTTCCAAATTAAAAATTCAACGATAAAAATTTATTAAACAATTACATAATTGGTCTTTTATTATTGGTTTATAAAGATAAGCATATGTCCTTGAGACATACTTTCTAAGGTAACTTTTAACGCAGTTATGCCAGATTAAGAATAATGCAAAAAGCAGGAGCAAGATTTTATCTAAAACATTAGTCTACAATTTATGGACTAATTAGCTACCAGAAGAAATTCAAAGCAGCTCAAAATAAAATGAATATATTCATATACGTACTGCGCGCTAACCGATTGTACAACTGGAGCTCCAGGAATATATTCGGTGTTTTAATAAGCATATATTAATGAAGCAAACTATACACCAAATAATTTTGCTAATAGAATTCATATTATTTAGGATTGAATTTAGAACCTAATCTTTCTATAAAGTTTTTTTAAAAATTAAAGATTGAAGTATTTCCATTATGTAGCTTTAGTATTGTTCAAGAACGTGGGAGGCTATGCTCTAGGCCTAGTAATATATTTCATGAATGTATCTTAGTTGATATTTCTCATAACCCAAGATAAGGTATTATTAACCTTTTACAGATGAGTAAACTGAGGTGGAAAGCAATTAAATAAACCACCAAAGTTTATAAAAAAATAAATGACCAAAGTTAGGATTTAAATTCTGATCTAATTCAAATGCCAACCTCTTTCCTACTACTTAATGTCTATGATCTCTCCTGGAATACATTATTTGCAAGTCACTGAGTCCTCTAAGGAATGTCACACATAAAGTTTAATAATAAAAAAATAAATATAATAATTATGGTCTTTAATGGAATGTATTTTATATTCTCAAATATAACCAAAGATCTTCATCTAGGCAAACTTATTACAAGATTGACCTAAGAAATTTCTAGAAAATAAATTATTTCTGTGTTATTTATGGTCTATAGTAATCCTTACTCTAGAGAAATGAAACAATTAGTATTCCCCAGTTTCCTTACTAAAATCATGTTGATGAAATAATATTATATGAACAAAATTCTCTGTCACCTGGATATTTTTCTCTTTATATTTTGCTGAGTGAAATTATAAATAATTTAAATACTCAGATATTATAATAACATTCACATTAAATCACTGTTTGTAATGTCTGCAATGATGGTAACTTGGACTAGGATGGTTACAATTGAAAAGTGAAGGGATAAAAGAAATATGGAAGACACATTTGATGACACATAGTAAAGGGAATGAATACAGGGAATGAGGAAGTTCTCAACGATTAGTTCTCACTGACTTATGAAACTGGAGGCAGAGTGGGGACAATCAGAAAACTGAAAGAGAACGAAGTATGAGGAGACTTTAAATAATTGATAATGCCAAGTAAAGTGTGACTACCCATGTGTGCTGAGAGGAAAAATTGGGGCTGGAATATAAAAACACTCCATAGCTTGAGAAGTTCATGAGGAATATGTGCATAGGGCTAAGAAAGCTAATTTAAGTGATGAGAAAGGAGAGTTAATGCTAAACCTTTAAGGAACTCCAACATTTAATGACCACATACAGAGAATGATCCTAGAAAGTAGATGCTTAAACGATATCAGAGATATGAGAGGAAAACAGACATAGTTCCACCAACATAGGTGACAAGGAACCCAAAATGGGAGAGAACATTCATTAAGTTAAATGCTGCTAAAAATAAAATAAATTGATAATTTATAAAAGAAAAACTGCTATATTTGTTTGTTTCCAACTTAACCTATTAACATATATATTTTTTACCATTATTTTAATGAAAAAGTGTTCTGTTGAACAATTAATTGACAAATTCTATCAACTCTTCAGCTTCTAAGCATCAAAAATTGAATTTGATGAAAAATATATAATGGAGAATTAAGGACACAGGGCATTAAGGCTTAATAATTTCAAAACAAATACTTTATGTAGTACCAGATTTGTCTTTGAAAAATATTTGTAAATTCATATAGACAGCTTTAGTAAAATATTATCTCTTGAAAACTAAAAATAGGTATTAGGTAGATTAAAATAATTTAAATTTGAGTATTTAAAATAATTTTCAAAGGTTAAAAATTACATTGAAGAATCAGTTTAATCTTTGAAGTTCTTTTTCAGTATATTTTTATCTGTTACTTTCATCTCATCTTTTGAAGTTAAGTACAGTTTAAATGCAAGGTCTTTGCTAGAAAGTATCTCAAACACATCAAGAGGAAAAATAGTTACCTTTAAGATACACACACACACACACACACACACATAAAACTGAAATCTATGTAAATCAAGTTTTATCAGAATAAAATCTTAAAACTTATTGTCCTACTAAAGACTGCTTCAATGTGAGGCAAAAAAATTTCACAGAAAATTTTTATGTGGATTTCTAAGTGTATGAATACTTGTGTATGTACACACACACATACATTTTAGAGTTTCCACATATGGATTGGGTGAATGATTATGTGAAATATTTACCATACTATTGTAAATGAAAATTAAAATTAAAATCTGTTTCTTTTTGTTGGTATTTTTAGGTTTAAATAAAACCTCTTTCCCTCTTGAGTTGGACATGAATTGCAATATGAGACACAAGAGACAAAGATATTGAGATAAAAATCACAGCTTTATGATAGATGGTAAGCTGTTTAGAAAATTTGCTTTAAATCTGCAGCACAACGGGCCTGCTAATTCTTCAAACTAAAATTAAGCTTACTTAAAGATATAAAAATTCAAAGCATTTGCATGCAAGCTTCAGACCAAAGGCACAAAAATTTGTGATTTTTGAGGCTGGCACTAAAATAGGAAGGGAAATGGAGATAAATTGAATGTATGTAGTTCATTCTACAAATTTTAGCAAATAATTCAATCTTTTCTCTATGGAGATGAGCATGTGGGTAGTGGGGGAAAAGGCTACGTATTGCACTAAGTCAGAAAGTCCCTTCAGTGGAAACCTAAGTGGAAGAGAAAGGTGATTCCCCCATTCAATACTATGCATTGATTAAATGCTCTTAAATTTATTGTGTGTGTGTGTAAACATGTCAGATACACAATAGCAAATTCTCATTCCATTAATCTCTTGTTTTATATATTTGTTAACTATGAAATTCTTTCTAGAAAAAAAGAATTTAGACTAGTAACAAGACAAATGAGCAAGAACTTTGATACAATGGACTTAAATTTCAATAAGTTCATATAGACAATGAGAAAAACTAACAGAAATACGTTTGCAAGATGCTCAACTATTATATAAGACTATAGAAAGAATAGATTTGCAAAGACTTATTTTTTAGCTTACCATCTCACTTTTAAGAAAAATGTGTATGTGTGTGTGTGTGTGTGTGTGCATGTGTGTGTGTATACACACACACACACACATATATATATATAAATAACCTCCATCATTTTATATTTGCTAACTTCAATGTTAACGTTGCTCTAATATAATCTATAAATTGCATCCCAATCAAAAGTATCAAACATCTAGTAAATTCCTCTAAAGCAAAGGCATTATTATTGGCCAAATTAATATTTTCCATCCTAACTGGTTTTTAGTCTTTACTACAACATATGCTATAAAGAGAAGACACTGAGAGTTCTAGCCTCTTCTTTACACATTTGCCCTCTTCTTTCACTGCCTAATATATAACATCTCAAAATGTATACCAGGAACAGCATATTGATGCTTTATGGAAAGCAACTATGGGCCAGTTTCAGTTCAATCTGAAATTATAACATTTTGAATATAAAATATCAAAATTTTAATTTCTAACTCCAATTATCAAAACTTAGACAAAAAGGGTAGAAACACGTGAAAGGCAGAAATGCTAGCAGAAACTCAAGGCAGTCTCAACAATGAAATGGCCATCTGAGGATTCTAACTTCCTCTCCAACCTGTCCTTAAAGATCGCTCCTTTACTCACATAGTCACTGACACAGTCCTTTCCACACTGTCACTCATCGTCCAATGAGGTTTTTTTTTTTTTTTTTTTGTTGTTTGTTTTTGTTTTTCTTTTTATGGCAACAGAAAAATGACACTGAACACAAAACAGAAATTTGGCAATCTCCCAGATCCCTTCCTTGCATGCCACCTCTCAATGTATCAAGTACAAGGACCAACCTAAAAGCCAGTGGAATTATAAAACAGCCTGGCTGACCTTAATTTTCCTACCTATGAATATGTTCATTGGTTGTGGAGGTTCACAGAAAAGAGTATACACTTCATGAAAAAGGATATGTGTCTTGTGGACATATAGGGATGCTAAAATAATATTTGTGACATACAGAGAAAATAAGACACTGGTATGAAATCGGGATGCAATATAGGAGGTAAAAATAGAAGACAGAGCTAGATATGGCAGTTAGAGGGAAAAAATTTTTAAAAAAACTGAGAATTTCTTTTTTTTTTTCAGTTGTTTGAATGTTCAAATATACCTTATTTATCTAGAGAATAATCAGAGTTTGTTCTCTTGGAATGAAGCCTCTAGTTTTTGGCCTAATTTTCTATGAAATCTTTGTCTGGAAAATTAGCTGATTGGGGCTTGGAAGAGATGTACATTATTAGTCTTTTCAAAAGCAGACTAACATGCAGGAAATTTGGGACAAAGCATTTACCCTATACTTCCCCACTGTCCTACTCAGTCCTTGTTTGGCCACATGAAGACTAGAAGTGTTTTTCTTAAGTATAGGGTCTCAAACTTTTAGTACAGGAGCCGCTGCCTCAATCTGCTGCTATATATATATATATAAATATATTTCGAAAGGACTATGAGCCTTTTGAAATATATATATATATATATATTATCTATGTATGTAAATATATATGTATGTAAATATATTTTGAAAGGCTCATAGTCCTAATCACCTAACATATAAATACATACATACATACATACATACATAAAATGTACTGAGAACTCTCCCAGCTTTCTTGAAACTCTTTCCACGAGATAGATTTGCTCAAGTTCATACCCTGAATGAATAGAATACGATGTCATATCAGCAGCTATTGGCTCAGTTCATCTAAAGTTAATTTGCTAATTTCCCTCATGGTAGAAAAAACATAATTTGCCTAAATTTTAGCAAGATGTTTGCTATTGCTAGAATAAATTAATACACACCGCATATGAGCCTGTTTACTGTTCTGTCATCAAACATTTACTCATTCATTCAAAAGTATTTGTTCAATGCCAAGCACACTACTAGGTACTGAGAAAGCAACTGTGAACTTGATTGACATTACCCCTCCCCCCCCAATAGAACTTCTCTGGAGGAGGGAGATTCAAAATTCTTAAACAATATAATAATTCAAAATTCTACTAAATTCTATGAAAGAAAAAAAGGAAGCTAAAAATAGAAGATAATATAACTACTAAAGATGTACTTTATTTAGAGTAGTCCCAACTATTTTCTTGGGAGGTAAAATTTAATCTGAGAAATGAAAGAATGAAGTTACTGGCTAAGAGCGGAGCTGGGAAAAGAAAATTTTAATATGTACCCTGATGCAATCATGGGAAAGTAGCATGTCTCCTAAGAGCCAAGAATTACACATAGAGAAGTTTTAGATGGATTTTTGACTAAAAGAGCCAGGCAAGGTTTTTGTACTGCACACCATTTACACTGGAAGTTTTTAGATGTCTCAGACATTTCCCAACTACTCTTAAGCTAAAACCTATTCCCATGAAGCCTTGTTTCCAGCTAGGAATTCAACCTCCATTGCTAAGGAACTAGATACCAATGACCTAACACTCTGGGGCACTTCTGTTTTAAAGTAGATACAAGAAGACCATAAATCCACTATGATGCACAGGAGTGAAGCTCTAATGGATCACCTGGCAGAAGGTCATGCCCACCCACTGTTACATACATTTTTTCCCATTCAGGTCCATTTAAAATTGAGACACACTGAAGGAAGTAGAGAACTCCTGATTATTTATATAAATAAGTAAATTTTGTCCTCGTTTGAGTAAATTACACACATACCCACATACACAGTTATAAATATTCTGCTGTGACCAGGTCATATTCTTAAAATCATTTCCTTTCTCCTTTAGTCAAATCAAGCTATTTTTTACAATTATTAGTCATTAAATCTGAGAAAAAGTTTTTATTTTCTAAAATAATTATCTATGCTATTTTCCTAGAATAAAACAATTATATGCCTATGCTGTTTTATGGCTATTAATTTGAGTAGAGTTAAACCTTGTATAGCTCTGTCAATCCTTGATCACTGCTGAATTATCAAACAATTTACATTAACCCCCTGAATAGTTTGACACACTGCCCCATAATCACTTAATTTGTATCAATCTAACATGCTTATGATTCAATAAGTAAACAGTTTTTAAGGTATGTGCATACTCAGTAGCATTTTGATTCAATGAAATGTTTTAAAATGTTTTTTTCAAACATCTGGGGTTTGGCATAACATAAAATGCTTTGGCCAAACACTCTTCCTCCAAATTTTTAAACCCAGTGCATTTCAAGGGAAATTTAATTCATATGTTTCCAGTATATTTACACTAGTTTATTTAAATGGTGTTTTGTAAGAGCTCAGTGAGGTCCAAGAAGTCAATAACCAGTTTATAAAGTGTTTTAAATTTTCTATACATTGAACCAGGTGAATAAATTTTGTTAAAAGTAATAAAAATTCATTTACTTAAAATGTAATGTTCTATAACACTCATATTCAAACTGTATAAAAGTTACATGTTATTCCCAAATAGGTCTCAATAATATGTCATTAGCTGCCACCCAAGTATCCTGTTTAGGGCTGAGCTAAAACAGAGTCTAAGGAGCTGGTTGAGATCAATCTGTGGTGTGAAACATCTGGCCTCTGGCTTGATGATTAAGCTATAGCTAGATATAGGAAACTTCTCACTCTTCTGGAAATAGCTGGCTCTACTAACCATGACCTAGTCTTCCCATTTACTAACTGTGACTTTGGACAAGCTACACATAATTTCCCCCAAGCCACTCACACTTTCTTTTAGCTTAAAAAAAAAAAAAAGTGATAATATAGAACTAATTTCAAGGGTTTAGAGTAAGAAATAAGTTAAAGAATAAGGGTAAAGTTACAAGTCTCTCTAAACTGGTACTGCCTACGGTAAGTGCTCAATAATAATAATGACAGTAATGTGCATTTTACTTAAGATTACCTACAAGAACTACTTCAGTTAACCTGCCTGTAGTTAGATGCCCTTTAAAAAATATTTAAATGATTCTGGCTTACATGGAAAAAGGAAGAGGGCGACAGAAAATTAGCTAGAATCAAAGCAAATGAGAACTTTCTAGCTGTCTGTATAGTGTTGGTTAGTGAAAGGAACGCTCTACTGGGAAAGAGAACAAGAGTTCCCATTTTCTGCCCTGCTATTAACTGTATGATTGCAGGTAAGTTACATGACGATGCTGGCTTCTGGCTTCAGCTGCAAAATTATGTAGCTAGACTAGATGACCTCAGGTTCCTCTCAAGCTTCAAACAGAATGGTCCTATTGTTTACCTTAGCGTTAAAATAGTCTCAAAATCTAGCATAAAAGTTAACTAATGATAATTATTTTATCTAAATATATTGGGTCAGGGACCCTAAAACTTGCTTAAACTTTAAAAGTATGCCTAAATATGCACCATATATGAACCTACTCATCTGCCTGCCTTCAAACATTTACTCATTCATTCTGAAGTATTACTTAATACCAAGTGCAATGCTACGGACAGATGAGGAAACTGCACACTTGAAAAACATTATTCCTCTTCACTTTCTAAAAAGCATTGGGATAGAAAGTTAAAAAGAAGTGCATTTAAACTGATCCATATAGGCAACTATGCTTACATTTTTAAAAGTTGGAAATGGAGGAAGATAAACAAAAATATAATTCTAAGAATCTGATAAGGAACAATGTGGAGAAAGCTACATCATATTAAATCTATTTTATGTTTTCTAAATTTTAATTCAGAAAAAAAAACTTTAAAAGGAGTCAATATATTTTTGTTATTCTTAATAGCATAAGCATTTTCAAATCATGCTGTTATCCTCCCTTTACTATTTTCTGTCATGTTATCATTTTTCATTACTTTCCTCAGACATAGTTTGGTCATTTTGCAATCGGAGAAACAGAGCATTTTCTGAGTTAGTTTAATATCAAATAGAAAGTTCAGGCCACGGTCAAAATAAGACCCCTGAAGCCTTTTTGGTATATTGACCACTGCCCACAATCCATATCATAGCTAATCATTATTATTCAAATTAAGAATGTAAATGCAAAGCAAATCTTATATGGAAAGAAAATGAATTGTCAAAAGTCTGAGAGCAATAAGTGAAGGTTTAAAATTGTGACTAAATCAACTCTCTCTTAATCCAGAAACATTTCCATTACCATCTCCAACATCTGTCTTTTAGGGTATTTTTCTCACATGATTGCCAAGATAAATTTAAGAGGAACATACATTCTCAGCTAGATTGAGCAGGCATGTAATTATTTTAGACTTTAGATTGAAGCACAAATGTTATTGTTCTCTTTACAAACACCTTCCTATATTCCCCTCCTTGAACTTTCTCCTCCGGTTAATAAAATAATCATAACATAAGGCAAAGAGTATGGCTTTTGCCTCTGTTTCACTTCTATGAAAATAAATTATCTCACTGTTGCCACCATAAACTTTATCCATACTTATATATCAGTTAAATAACTTTTCTTTTTCCTTTTTCTAGATATTAAGAGACATAAATGTTTCAGAAATGAATCTGCCTTCCAGATGCTAACATTCTTGTTGAATGAAGACTATTATCATATATGATGCCCTGAAAGGAGGACTTTTTGCCATACATGCAATCAGGACTTGCAGCAAAGAGAGATTCCTCTGGATTTGCGGAAATCAGAATTACTTTTGGAAGTCCCCAATAAATGCCACATGTGGACCCACAAACCTCCCTTGTGCCTAATGTCATAACCTAGATTTTGCCTGGATCTTCTTTATCCTTCTTTGGTCTCACTTATTCATATTTGCTGCCTGAAATGCTTGCTAAAGAAATGTCCTCATCATCAGGGTCCATCAGAAGAATTCTGATATCTAGGCTATGGTTTTTGAGATCAATGGCACCCAAATTTCTGTTCTTCCAGTTACCAAAACAGTGCTGGCTTGCATGCAAAATTAGAGGGAGAAAATTTCTCCTACGTCCATGTCATTATGGGCCTCAAGCTTCTCTGGACCCAGATCTAAAAAGTTTTGAATGTTCTATTAGCTCTGCTTCTAAACATACCTAATGCCCACATCCTCTGTTTCAAAAAACAGTTTAAGGAAACTGGTGGTGGGTAAGTATTATACAAATGTGTCCTCTTCTCTCCATATCAGACCCCACCCCCACCCCACCACAACACTCCTCTCTTTAAAATCCAAAATTTAAAAATTCCCCCCCCTCCGACAACACTCCTCTCTTTAAAATCCAAAATTTAAAAATTCCACAAATATGAATGGACTGAAAAGCAAGGGAAGGCAGGGAGGAAGCTGTTGCTGACATCATTGATGATCTCCCAAAAGTCAAAAGATGCTTTTCTTTACAGAATTAAAGATTGAGATTTAAATAAATTGACTTCCTGAAAATCATATCACCTAAGGGTAAAACAACACTTAAATCCAAGTACATTTATGATTATTACCTTCCTCTATTAGAACAAATTTTTACAAAATGATGAAAAATGAGTGCTAATCCAGTAATGCCTGATAGATTTATCCAGGATTCAAATCAACATTCTGAAGCAAACATGACTCATTGGAAACATCAAAGACAGAAAATTGATCAGATCCAGTCTTTTGTTACATTGCTAGGAGTTTATTATTTTGAATTCATTAATTTTTCAATTAATGTGGATTTTATTATTTTAGAACAATTTTTGTTTCAGAAAATAATTTACATCAACTGCCATTGGATGCATATGCAGAAATTTTAAATATTTTAAAAATAAATTAATTGGTTTAGGATGTTTTCTCTCTATGAATCTATTTCATTGGCTATAAAATAATTATTTTAGATGATCTCTAAGAACTCATATTTACTACCTAATTATTCTATAAAATCTATATTTAAATAATATATACAAGTATATTTTCATATATAAAAGCATATATAATGAATATGTTACTGATTTCTTGTAAAATTTCTACAAAGCACATTTTTTAAAAAAAATTGCTGCTACCAGAGAAATAAGAATATTTTGGAGAAAAAATATATACTCTAAATTTTTCAGAACATTATAATTCTGAATATAGAATCTACTCATTTTTTTTACCAGTATACAATTTTAGAATTCTGACAATAAATTTGAGCTCTAAATGAGATGAAAAAAGAAACTTGCATCAATTCTTTTAATATTATAATCAATAAAATGGAATTGAATGGAGCAGTATAATTCATTTTTTTTACCAAATACCTATGAATGTTAAAAAAAAGTTGCCTTTTGATAAATCCATTGATTTTTTTGTACATTATGGAAACATTAACTTTTGTTGTATTGTGAAACATCTTTAAAATATGCACAGAAAAAAAATCATGGCACACACATGATCTCTTCAATGGGTAGTCAAAGTTTAAAGTTTTGCTTCAAGCACTATACTTCTTTTAAGCTTATGTTATCGAAGAACAACATGTTACATATTGTATTAAAAGCAGAACAAAGAAAAACTTAACTCATGATGGGTTATTACTTTGTTTTTATATTTAAGAATTTTAAATGTACCCGTGCTGAGATTTCTCACTTAGTTTTCTTTAAATTTTATCATTACTATTCTTTCTCCCTACTTCTCTTACATTTCACACATGAAAAAGGTTAATACAATGTATCATGTCACACTTTTATATGTTAGCTGCTTTTGTATGATTCTGCTTTTGATGGCTTCATTCAAGTATCTCCAAAAAACAGCTTAAAATACGTGGTTTTGAAGAGATCTTGGTGAGAAATTCTAGGCTGTCAGTGGACTTCTGCCCAGAAATAGAAATCATTGTGACTCATTTCAGAAAGTAATTTCCACTACCTCACAGGTATCTAGTTATGAAAGATAATCTGGATGCTGTGGTTTAACTCATTTTCAAAGAGACACTTTTTATTAACTGTGAAAGTTTTTATTCCTCAATTTTTTAATCGAAGTATCTTTAAAGTACAAATTAAATTAAATTCAATAGCCACTTACTGACTCTATAATATGCCAGAGAAAATATTGTGAACATCTAGTCAAAAGAAATATAAACTTTAAACCCCAAGCACTCAGAATCGAGCATAAGCAGAAATGGAAATGACTAACGATTTTCTTACCCTGCCCATGGCTTCCTTTTCTTCCATAGACAATAAAGTACAATTTTATAGCCACTCTCTTGTTAACATTATACATCCTGGTCTTCTTGCCTTTGTGACTCATAATACCCTATACTTTCTAATTTAGATGACCTTATATCTTTTGCTCCAAAATCTGAGCTTTGCATCAATCTTAGAGATTAAAGACACCTCAGTAGGTAATTACTCAGTAAGTAATTCTCTAATATTTGCTAATACCACACACCTCTCAAGCCTCAAATTTAAGTATCACTAGCAAATTGGCATTCATCTTTTTAAAAAAAATCATTTTAAACAAATTTTGTGTTTCTATATAAAAGTTTTCTCATCTCCACACATTCTGTATGCTGCCTCACCTTTTTACAACTGGTTACCTTCTATATCACTAAAACAATCATGGCTGCCCAACTGAACTCAAATTGTCTCCTCTATAACCATACCTACGTCTGTACCTGCCTTCATTCACCGCATTTTCTCTAACCTTGAGAGAGTAGGTGGATCTTCTCTTTTTTAAAGATGTTAATTCCACCTTTATTTTTTGTGACCTACTCTCCCAATTTTCAATTTTCTTTTTCAATAATAGCTTGAGTTAAGAAGAGAATTCAGTTCGGGTCATGATAAGTGTTCAAAAGTAAATGTTCAAAAATATTGCTAAATAGATAGCTGATTTATGTGTTTGGAACTAACTATGGAATGTCAAAATGTGGTATGCTTCATAAAATTGCATATCTGAAGAGTGGGTCAAATTTCTGTTCAAAATTATACAGTGAATTAACATTTAACCAGAAATAGTCTGTTCCAGATACATAGCAATGATTAATAAAATATAAAAATGTAAAGCCCATATAAGGGCAAGGAAAATAAATTTATTGTTTTCTCACTAAACTTAAAAAAAACTGCAAATGCAAAATAAAGTATGGCCACTGCTATAGCCCTGCCGGGTTCAAGTTTTAGAAGCAAGCAGTGGCTCCCAGAAATTTGAACCATTCTATAGGGTAACAGGATTTAGAAAGCTCCTGGTCAGACAGGACACACAATCTAGGCTGAATCATTAAAACTGGGTTTGAATACACTCCTGCTCCAACAAAGAAAGCAAAAAAGCAACCTTCAGTAACTAAACTAGGTCTTAATCAGCAAAGACATCAGCAATTAAGCCAAAGTGCCCACTGTCTGAAAGACTAGGTCTGCAAAGTCCTTAATATTTGGATATCATGATGTAATTGATTAGAAATTTTTAAAAATGTATATTAAAAGTATACCTAGAAGGAAACTCATTAAACTTGAAAGGGTAAAGCATACATTACTATTGGGTTAAAAAGAAAATTAAAACTATAATTCCAAAATATTTTAAGACTAGAAATTTTTAATTTAAGAATTTTCAGGATTTGAGGGAAAAGGCTTTTAATGGTACATACCTATCGGCTCCAACCTACAAGCAATAATTATGTGTTCTACACAAAAGAATAAAGAAAACCTTTAAAATTAGAAGAAATAGTAAAGATCGAATTAAAAAAAACCTGGAAATTAAGCAACTAGAAATGAAAAAATAACACCAAAATTTGCTTATCTGGGAAAAAAATAAAACTAAGAGACAAACTCATAGCCACCCCCCCAAAGCTTATAAATTACTAGGAAAAAGAGAAATAAGTTAAAAGATAGCACTAGGAATGAAAAGGAGGGTATAACTACAGATTAAGTAGATATTAAACAATTATAAGTGAAATATAAATTGTTTCTAGATAAAATATATAATTTTCTAAATAACCTAAGTTGATTCAAAATGATACAGTAAATTAAAATAAAACAATAAATATTAAAGTAACTAAATCATTGAAAATGTATGGTATGACTCCTACTCCCTAAAATAGACCATCAATTTTATAAGAGAGTTTTCTGTACCATCAAGGAGAACATCCATCTGTTACAAACATTTTTTTATCCAGAGAATAGAAAAAGAAAATTGCTCCAACTAATATAATGAGTAAACTTTGCTGACAGTGGAAAAGAACAAATCAAAGAGGAAAAAATATTCATAGAGCAATCCCACTTGTGAAACAATATAGAAAAAAAATCTAAGTAAATTGCTAAGCAATTTAACCTAGGGACAATTAATTAAAAAAAAAAAGATCATAGTCAAATAATGTTAATGGCAAGCAACATTAAAAAATTAAATACCAAAAATTAGAATATAGCAAATAAAGCACAAACATCCTCAAATGCCCAAAGTCCATTTGACAAAATCAAATCCATATTTATAATTAAAAAAATGATCCTTGCAACATGAACATAAGATAGTGTCTATAATCTGGTAAATTTATTGTTCCCAAACATAGGGTGGTAATCCCACTTAATTGTAAAATTTTAGAAGTCAGCTATTTATAAATTCAGGAGAAAGCACCACTTTCACTCAACTCTATAATAGACATTCTAGTCAAGTTGATAAAAAAATAAAAAAAATTATAACAATTGGAAAGGAAAAAAGACTATATTTGGAATAATGTAAATATACATAAAACAATAAAATCTACTGAAAAATATTATGAGAATTTTAGTTCAGCAAGATTGTGGAATATAGGAACAGGAAAAAAATACCCTGTAACACAGTAAACAAATTGAACAATTTATAACAGAAATCAAAACAAACGTGTATATGTGCGTGCTCAGGTACACATAAACACGTACAATCATATTCAAACACAATATTGAAAATAAAAACAATGGCTTGAAAAAATGTAGAGGAATTATACTATGTTCATGGATAGAACAATTACATATTGGAAAGTAACTTCTCTACAGATTATTCTCTAATACTATATAATCCCATAAAATTCCAGTAGTATTCTTTATATTTAAAATTTCTCTTTAAAAATATTATTAATGCAGTGGTAATTAAGGAAGTATAACATAGTTTTAAAGAACTGACACATAGAACCATGGATCAAATTGAAGATACAGAAGAATGATGAAAAAAGAGGAGGGAAGAGGAAGAAAGGTCAAAGGAAGCTGAGGAAGAGAGACACGGATTTTCATAACAATGAGAAAATGGTGGACTTCTTTAATAATATCGGTAGAATAATTATGGATACATATAAGACAAATTAAATTCTTATTTCACATTACACAAATGTAAGTCAAAAGTTAATGAAAGGTTTATGGTTAAATATAAAAGTTTAAACATCATGAGAAAAATTACAAAAGATTATTTTACTTTAGGATAGGTGAGTTTTAAACAAAACTTAAAAAGCAGGGACCATATTACAAATGACTAACAAATGAACATAAATTAAATAAATATGCATGACAAAACAGAAACCTAAGTATCTAAAAAGTCAAAATTGAGGCAGATTTTTAAGATTAATATTTAAAACAAAGAACTCTCTCAAATAAAGAAGTCTATAAACTATACAACAAAATACCCAAATGACTGATGATTAAATAAGCAGTTCATAGAGAGGGAATCTAAAATTCCAATAGATTGCATGATGCTCAACTTCACTTTTAACCAGAGAAATGCAAATTCAAAAAATTTAGTATTATTAAATAATTGATTTTCTAAAATTTAAAGGTCTCTATAAAAATGTTTAGAATATGGACAACATGGACTCTAGTAAACTGCTGCTGGAGACATTATTGATAATTTTTAAAACAATAATTTAGCAATAATGAGTAAATTTTTAATGTTCTATATACCCTTTGACTTAAATTTACTTGAGGTATAATATGTTAGTAACATAGTTGTACCATGAGACATACACAAAAATGCTTATCAAAGCATTTTTCATGGCGAAGATAAAACAAATCAAGCAAAATTATTTTCTAAATAAAAATTTTAAAAAGTTTAACAATGTGTCAATAAAACAATTGTCACTATTTACACAATGGGCTACTATCCAGGAGCTAAAATGAATGAAACTAGAATTATGCATATTAACATGGAAATATGTTTTAAGATAAAAAGTAATTTATAGAATGCTTTAAATATAACATATTTCTATAAAGGTAAAAATTTTCACATCTGTAATATTCTTGCTTAAATATGTACTCATCTAATGTGTACATGGGCATAAAAAGTGAAAGATTAATTTCAAGATAGTGATTAACTCTGGGAAATAAGGGATGACAATGAAGTAAGTGGTAAAGAATTAAACATATGGTTTCAACTCTCTCTGGAATGCTTGATTTATTAAAAATTAATGCCTATAGCAGATAAGAAAACATAGGTAGTTTTGCTAAAATTTGCTAGATGTTATGTTGTTGGTTTTTATGTTATTGTCTTTAATTTTGTTAAAAATATTCCACAATTAAAAAATAAAAACAATTACTAAAGTGTCCTCGAGGTAGACTTTTTTGTTTGCAAGTGTTTACTCTCCCCTTGCCACATATACTACACAGGAAGAATATTTTTCCTTTCTCAACGATGAGTCACTTGATTATAAGTGGAATATGGACAGAAGTGACAAAGTGCCAGTTTTGAATAAAGGCTGTGAGAAGCATGACAAGTGTCTATCCCCCTTTTGTACTTTTATACGTTCCCATGGAAACATCATATTGCAGATGGTGGTGCTACATCATGCTAGTCTTGGAATGAGAGGACACACTAGAGTAAGCCTACTCTGACATTGAACTTGGATAAGAATCAGCATCACCCACAGGCACGGACATAAATGTGAGTGAGAAATAAATTCACAGTTACATAAGCCATTGAAAGTCAGAGGTTATTTGTTACAGAGTCTTTTTGCAGCAAAAGCTGTCAAATAGAGTTCAATATTATTATAGTATAGAATATTAATGTGAAACATCATAAAATTGCATATTAGAATACAGAACTGACTTATATATTCAATACCAGAGATGTGTTTATAAATATACCAAATGACCTTGATTCAAGCTGTTCACGTTCACTACCTTCAACCCAATATACATGACACATGTACCTTGCAAACTTCTACAATTAATAATCAGCAAAAAAGAATCCTTTGAGGAAGAATAGAATGGGACTTACATATTGTAAAACTAAACTACACAATTTAAAATATAAAACCACCAAAAATAGAATATAATTTTGATTTTAGTTACTATAAGACCTTTCTCATTTTGGAAACATTTTTGAGGTTACTTTTCATCAAATACCACCCATATTCTATCACATAATTTTATTTGTATAGAAAGTAGTCTCTGAAGTATAGGAATTTCTAAAATAAGTGATTATGGGAAATTTCTAAGCTATGAAGCAAGAGTGTCAACATACAGATTTTGCTTGTTTACTCTAGAACAAAAGAAGAGACTGCCTCAGAAATTGTGTTCTCCCTAGTGGAGCTAAGAGCAGTGAAAAAGCAAGGCTTTCACTCAATCATTAAGTCACACAATTACAAACCTGGACCTCTACCAATTCACTCTATTTCCAGATACCGACAATGAGAAAACTTGTCACCTTGTCTTTGGTAATCATGAGACTTCTATATAGAATAGTCATCTCTCTGAAAACAATTAAAATGCTAATTAAAATATTTTAAGAAATTATTTCAAGAGCTCCAAATAATGTATTAAGGATTAAACTCTTTGTACAGAATTACCCAGAGAAGCAAGTAGAGCCCAGAAGTCTACTTGTCTGCTTTTTCTCCAGTGACATTCACCAATCATGACGATTTGTACTGATGCTTTTTTAAACTTTAAGTCATAGAAACAGAACCCAAAACCTCAAACTTCCTTGATGAGAAGTCTGATAGAAGACCATCTACATCCCTTCATAAAGAAAGCTAGAATTCAAAAAGGTACCCTCAATATTATGGTGAATCAAGAATAAACCCAGCTCCACTCCCTCATTTCCAAGAAACTTTAGGAAAATTTGGTGAGAGCCAATAGAGTTGGGAGGCTGTAGAGATGGAAGGGAGAGAAAGGGAGAGAGAGGATTAATTTATATCTACTAGATGACTAATGGACCATGAGAGATACCCACCTGAATAAGATATTTTATCCCTGCCCTATATGTATGTATGTGTGTGAGTATGTATGTGTGTGTATATTTATTATATGCATTCGTATGAAAGCTTAAAGTGAATATTTTATATTGGATAATATTTTCTTGTGTTAAATTTCATAATAAATACAAGTAATTAAAAAAATGTACTTCTGGTCAGTCACCCATTATTTTGCTAAAGATAGTGGGCTGAATATAGTACCACTGATTATAGATCTTAGATCTTCCTTTCCCTCACTCTCACCACAGCTTTAACGAGTTGTGGTAAAAATCATCCTTTTGAAGTTGAAACCACATTAAAGCCTTCTTGGCCCAAACTGACATCACCTAATTAGTCCAAAAATATGAAGCTACGCTTTTAATTGCCTCTAGTATCTCGACAGAAGCAACGAAAGGTCTTCACTTGAAGTTAACTTTGTCCTAGTTACAGATAATTCCCAACATTTCCCAAGCAAAAAATGAGACAAAAAGATACCAGTCAAAATAAACTGAGCATAAAATAAAATAAGCCAGCCTGCTCAAGAACCATTTAAATAACAGAATGCAGAAACTGACCCACATGAGTTGAGTTGAAATTTTCAAGTCTGGATTATAAATTAATGATGGTAATATAGCATTTAAATAAATAAAAGACAAGGTTGACAATATCTGGAGCAAATGAGATATTACAAAAATAATTATTCAAATATGGAAAAAAGTACAAATAGAAGTTTCCAAAATATGAATAGAAGCAAAATTAAAAAAAACACACACACACAAAACTCAGTATATTACATTAGACACAGATGAAAACAATAGTGAATAAGAAAATAAGTCAGAACAAATTAGCCAATATGTAGAGAGACAAAGACATAAACAATGAAACCAAATAAAACACATTTAATAAGAGCTCCAGTAGGAGAGTAGAGAGAAAATAGGGCAGATGCATATTAAAGATATAAAAACTGAGAATACTCTAAAATTGATGAAAGACATCAAGTTAAAATAATTCAATGTAGGATTAACACAAGAGACTGGCATACCTAGACACATCATAGTGAATTGCAGAAAATGAACTGCAAACAGAACAAAAAAGCAGAAAAAAGGAGAAAAAGATATCCTCCAATGTAAGGATAGTTTGATGAACAGCTTTTTCTCAAAAACAATAATAAAATCCACAATGCTATTGATAACTAAATGATAACTTTAATAGACTGAAAGGAAATAAATAACCTTAACACTTATATCAAGAAAACTTTTTCCCCAAAAAATTAAGGCAAAATAAGGACACTTTCAGATAAAATTAGAACTTATCACAGGTGAAATTGCACTGTAGGCTGGAAGATATGCACTATGCAAAAAGAAAGAGGTCCCAGATGAAGAAACTGAAATGAATGAAAGAAAAAAAAGTAAAGGAAGTGATAAACATGTGGGTAAATTTAAACACTGAAGCATAATATTTAATGGGGTTAAATGTGTAGAGATAAAATTTAAAAAAAAAACAGAAATATCAAGAGAAAGGTAAATTAAAGGATTCTGTGAGTCTTATATTGTCTTGGAAGCAATGCTACTGATTAAATTTAGAGTTTAATATTAAAAGTGTGTATAATTTTCATGGCAACCCCTATAGCATTAGAAAAATGCATATTTTACAACTAGTTTCTCTGGTGAAAGAATAACAATTTCAGACTGAATTTAAAAATTAATGTATAGAGAAAATGAAAGGATAGAAAGAGATGAGTCAAGAAATTTCTTATTAAAAGAATTGGGGTTATTATATGATTTACTAAAAAAATAGAAGGTAAGGAAAAGCATTAGCAAGGATGAATTTTATTTCATAATAAATAAAATTCGAATTGTGAAAAGGACATTGCAGTGTGAAATTTCAATGTACCCTAATAACAGTTATGAGCATCAGTATTAATAAATCTTACACAAATAATATTGAACAAAATAAATCATAGAGATAAACCTAAACTATGATTCTATTTTTATAAAATAAGAAAACAGGCAACAGTAAATGACATTGTTTACACACACACATATGGAAAAAAGAAAAAAGAAAAATGAGGAACACAAAATTCAGGGTGGTGATTTTTCTAAAAGAAAAGGAATGGAGAGCAGTAAAAGGAGAACATCTAAAGTATAGCACAAGGAATATAGTTAATAATATTATAACTATGTATGGTGTTGGATAGGTACTAGATTAGGGTGATCATATTGTAAGTTATATAAATGTCTAATCTTTGTGCTGTACATCCAAACTAATATAATATTGTATGTCAACTCTAATTGAAAACTAAAAAAACGTATTTAAAAATTTTTTAAAAATAAGTGGGGCATCTCAGGGAGTTCTAAGTGGATGGCGATATTCTCATTATTAAACTGAGTGGTGGTAACATTGAAACTTGCTTTAATATTTTTCTTTAAAGTATGCATTTAGATTTGTTCTTCTATGTATTATATATTTTACAATTTAAAAAAAAATGTGAAATTTAAGACCCTAAAAGAATAAATGGTTAAGGTAACACAGCTAGTACTAATAACTATAATACCTGGCTTTTACTATGTTATTTTTTCTTTTACAATATGACTTATTTAACCACCTTAATAACATCTCTTATAATCTATAGTTGTCATTGGCCTCTTTGTACAAAGATATATGATATGGTTATATATACATCACAGAATTCTTGGAAAATGCATGTGTATAACATTTTTATTTTATCAACTCATTTAGTTATTCACATGTGCATTCCTGAGTACCCACACTTCTCTAGTATTATATCTTGATTTGTAATTGTCTTTAACAACTATGATTTTGTCTGACCTCAATCTCTTTCCCTTCCTTCCATTTGCAAAATTTGTCTTCACTATGGGCATATCATTCCATGTGTTTTAGATCAAGTTAACTCTTCTTGCTCCTGTCACAGAGATGAGCAGATAACCTAGAACCTGGACCGGGTCACTGAGAGTAACACCACCCCACCTATAGCAACAGTGGCCATTTGGGGTGGGTGTGTGGTTGGACACAGGCCAGTGAAAGTCCTCCAATGTGTTATATTTTAATTATTGTTGGAAATGACACTTTCTCTTCACTTAGAATTATGGGTGTAAAGACTATATAAGCCTGGAGGGACCAGTGGCCTTTGCCACCTCACAGCCAGAACTAGCCAGAGATCATGGCCAACAGGAAGCACAAAGGCATCAGAAAATAGAGAACAACAAAAATCTGTTGATATTATTTTGTATCTCTGAAACAAATGTGAGCCAATAACTTTACATCATTTATCCGTATTTAAGGAAATTTAAGTTGGTTTCTGTCACCTGTGACCCAAAGCCACTGACTATCTCAAGCCTAAAATCTTAGATCCAGGAATGAAACTAAAAGGTCTAGAAGATCAAGGCTACCAAATGGGTTATGAAGGCTGGGTAAATAGCTATCACCCTCTTATTTCCTTGTTCAAAGCCCTCAATACTTTACATTGTCTCCACAAAAAAAAAAAAAAAAAAAAAAAAAAAAAGATATTACTGTTTTACAAAAGGAATTTCTAAGTTTTCTTCTGGCTTAGCCAAATGCTACAAGCAATAGAACACTTGACATTGACTGATGTGAAGGGTCTAGTCCCCATCAGAAGGGGCAGCTGCTAGTTGGTTATAGCAGACTTGTCATTCAAGCATGTAGGCTGAGTGTGGATATATTTTCAGGTTTTTCAATAGAAGATGGATTTTTTTTTTTAATTTTGGAGAAATTTCCCAATTTTTAAATAGGGGAATTAATTCAAGTTTGTTTTAAACACAGTGTATGCCAAACAAAACACATCTGCAGGCAAGATACATCTGGGGAGCCAGCAGTTTGGAACATTTCCCTTATTTAAGGAATTGCCTCAGTATAACATTTTAGACAGTTCTCGAAGTTCTCCTTCTCTCCTTTTCTCCTCTGACTCTTTCTGACTCTCTCCCTCTCTCCCACTCATGTCAAATCATTGCTTCTACATTCTTCATACTCTTTTTGACAATGTCTACTTGGTAGTTAAAAAAAAAAATTCTGTAGCAAAGTGAAATAGAAAAAGTGGTAAATAAGTTTTCTCATTATGGAAAAGATACATTTATGGCTTATATCAGTCAATGACTATTAATTGCTAGTTTTTTTTTTTGATAAAAAAAGTAGATGAAGAGTAATAGGAAGTATTTTTAAACAATAGTAAAACATTGTAAAATATAGAAATAGCATCCTATTAGAATTTATCTAGGTAAAAAGTTATAATTTTTTCATGTGGTCAGCATATTTTGAATACACATACATGCACACTTACACTCACAAACACACAAATACACACACACACACTCACCCACCCACCCTTGGCTTTTGAAATAACAATACATTGAATTAGAATTAAGAGAGCTTTTAGTCCACAAAGGAAATTGCTTTATTGCAGAAGATAAATGAAGCTTCCAACAATGTATGGATATTTTGATATTTTATAAGATACTTTGGCCTTCTTAATATCATTATACAAAAAGGAAGATTAGGGTAGAGTTTAGAAATAATTTTTTCAGGAGAATGTCTGAACTCATTTGAAGAACATCAGTAATGGATAAAAGGGAATGCATGAGCCTGTTACTCAAAGAAAGTTTTACAAAAAGCACATACCTTTTTCTCAATGCATAGATACAAAATTATAATTGAGTACACATAAATTCATTTAATATTATCCATTAAGGGTGAAGGCAATGGACATTATCATTATAGCATTTATAAATTGTCTTGAATTGTTAGCCATTTCTATCAGCAACAAAATTTGAGTCTATTATGATTAGGAGTGACCAAATAAACCAAGAAGCTATGTTTCATGGAATCTGAAACACTGTTCAGAATACAACCAATGAGTAAAGTCACAGTAATCTCTAAGGTGTATATCTTAGTGATGGTACTAAGATGGTACCTCTATACCTATGGTAAAGAACTTCATCAGTCAGCTATTGTTATGGTACAAACCACCCCAAAACTAGGTAGCTTAAAATGATATCTATGCCTTATTGTTTATAAGTCTACACCATGGCTCACAGTTCTTCTGGTCTTATCTGGGCTTCCTCATGCATCTGCAGTTAGCTGTGAGATAAGCAAATGTGCTAATTTTGTCTGGAACCAATCACAAATTAAAAGTCAGTGTACCATTCATTGAATGTGGCAAATCAGCTGCCATCTGGTCTCTCATCCTCCAGTAGACTAGCCTAAGCTTAGCTCTGTAGTAAAGATGGAAGAGTAAGAGGGAGAACAAAAGTGAGCAAAAACTCTTGAGTCTTAGGCTCTGAACTGGCACACTGTCACTTCTGTCACATTCTGCTGGCCCAAACAAGTCACAGCCCAAATTCAGGAACTAGGGAAATAAACTCAGCTTGTAATGGGCAGAACTATAGTCCAAAATGAGTGAATAAAGGCAAGGTTGGAAAATTTGTACCATTGCTGTAGTCAATCGGCCAAAGTAACCAGCAGACATAATAAACATAGAAGGTCTTTGAATTTTGTTTAAAAGAGAAAATATAATTTACCAGCACTTTACATAGTGCCTCTCTCTTTCTCCCTTTCTCTCTTCCCACACTCAATATTGATGCCTTTTATTACGGCTCCAAAATCAAGTGAAGACAACTTTAGCTAAAAATTATTTTTAATGTAACATTAAAGAGAAAGTGGAGTAGCAGTGGATCATTTGAAAATGTGCTTCTTATGTGCTAAGGCCGCAAAGATGAAACTTTGCCTGTGGTGGACAGCATCTGATAGCAAAGAGTTGTTCATGACATGGCCTTGGGAGGTCTAAAATTTCTTCAGAAATCCAAGTCTGCACCATAACCAGACACTTCAAACACAGGAAATGATGTGTCTTTTTTAAAGCATATGGCTTTTTATTAGACGGCAGTACCTCATAAATGTACAGGGAAGTATCAGATTTCAGAGATGCAGATTCCACATAAAACTATGTCTAATTAGACAATTTTAATGTTTAATTTTGGACGACTCTAAATTTTAACTTGTATTTCACTGACTATCTTATCTGTGAATAATTGCATCAAATATCTTCCTAATATTTCAGAGTATCATTTATTTACTAAGTATATATGCAAAAGTTAGATTTTTTACATTGATTGTTCTAAAATTTACTTAAAACTCATCTGAGGGAATGTCATCATCACATATCCATTATCCATGTTCTCAAACCGTGGTACTATTTTTATTTCCCCTAATCTACCCCACTAATTCCCACTTCCCTCAGTGTCCTGTATAATTAATATTTCTTTAATTTTGCTCCAGTTCATCTTCTCGCACTTCCAATATCACAGCTCTCAACACAATCATGTATTTTTTTTTGCCAAAAATATTTTCCCCAAATTTATATTTAAAACCTTCCAATTTACCTGCCTTTTTTCATTCACATAATTTTTCTAAAACATAGATCTGAACTGGTTACTACACTATTTTGACTGTTTCCAAGACTCTTTGAAATCATTGGGAAAACATTGTTATTAAGACATCAAAGCTTCCACAACATATTTTTAGTCTACCTCTTCGTTCCATTTTCTCCCCTTGATCTCTATTCTTCATCTGGTTCAAATCCTTAGAGACCTGTTAAATTTATATCCAGCATTCCTTATGCTACTAATAGCATGAGATTTTTCTGATTAATTCTGATTTATCCTCCTGATTTTATCTTGAGTCACTTCATCAGAGAACCACTCCCTGACTCATTCAGTCTGCATTAAGATTCTTCTTTGCCTTGTATGCCTCCCATAACACTTATTATCCTACATGGCTATCCCAGTCACTGATAGACCAAACATCTGAGGAAAAGTTTCTTGTGTTTGGGGTGTGTGGTGGAATGGTGGTGGGTGGCTTTAATAAATATTTACAAAATGGTTGTAATTTCACCAACAGAAGCCAGAGACAGAATCCAAGATTCCCTTTATTCCACATTTTACTCTCAAAAACTGAATCATAAATAAATACCTCAATTAAATGTTATCCTAAGAATCCAATTTCCAAAATGTAGAAACTCAAAATAATGGATGACTCTAAGGGAATACAATGTAATTCTGAATTTAATAAAGTGACAGAGAATCAAAGAATTGGAGGAAACCCAAATTTATCTAGTAAAATCCCATCGACTGCAATAATGTCCTTAGTAATGTCTACATTTCTATTCTGAGTGTGTTTAGTTGTATTTTATGAAGAACGCTCAGAGAGCTGTTCAATATGTCTGTCTTTACTAGAAAATTATTCTTATACCTTTTAAGTAATAAGTAGTTTTTTCAAACCTCCTCAAAGTTGACATTTCTTTCTTAACTTTTTATAACAAAACAAAAACCAAATTGTTCTGAGCAAATTATGCTATTTAACATATTGCAAAATGTCTTCAGAATGGATTTTATTAATATAAAAGGCATAATTTGCCATTTGAATGTGATAAAATGAAACCATGAAAGAAATAAAGTAGCCTTTTGTTATATATTCAATTATAACAACTTATCTGTTTACTGAATCATAGCTTTACTGAACTGAATCATAACTTTAATCCATATAACATTACAATAATTCCCAAAGTAATTCAATTATAGACTAAGGCCAAATAATATCCACTCAATTTCTAATCATTGTAGAATGCTATAAACACAGATGGTACTGAAATAAAAAAAATAGTAGTACTTATAAAATAATAATTTTTATCATTAAAATAATTTCCACCTATTGTCTTAGGAAATATTTCAGAAGAAGTCAACCTTTTGTAATTTAAACAGTAATTATGAGCTTGGAATTATTATTTTATTATTTCCAAGTGCAGATTTTGTAATTCTTGACAATTTTTTTGAAATTATTTACCTTAAACAGTTCACATACTTTTTAAATACTTTTCTTTCTCCCATCTCTCACCTATATGCCCAGCTTCCCATAGAATATTATGTTCTGTCTTCTAACAGCCTTATGTACCCCCATTTTCTTAAGATGGACAAATGCTACAATGAGGAATTTGTGCATTCTCCAAATAAAAGTAGATGTCAAGAGGCAGAATGACTCATGGTCCCCAAAGAACTTCATATGATGCATTTTTGTTGGAGGTTTTGCAGTAGAGAATGCATAGTAAACACAGGTCATACAAAAAGCAAGATAATATTCATGAGTAGCACCAGGGGTCATAGCATATGTGGAGACACAAGAGCGTCAGATGTGAAGTACAGGCACTTCTATATAATCTTTGAACACAGTAAGTGTTGGAATTATTTCCTGTAGTGTATATCTATAAAGACAATCTCACTAAAGACATGCTTGGTTTATGGCCCTAGCTTCAGGTGGTACATTTGCTGGTAGCAAATTCTACCTAAAATGTACTTACACTGCAAGGAAATGTATAAATTCAAATATTAAAAAGACATGACAGTTGATGGAGCTCTAGCCAGGGCCTGTTGGTACATTTTCCTCTTCTCAGTCTTCCTTTTGGTCTATACTTCACTTTGTGTATTGTCATTTTATCAGGTTTGTAAAGAGATGACCTGGGACTTCCAGACTTAACATCTTTATTTCTTAGTGTCAATATGAAGAATATGTGCATATATACATACATATATATGCACATATTATATATATATATATATATATATATATTATATATATTTTTTTTTTTTTTTTTACCTCTCCTTTTTAGAAGCATATAAACCTTTTCCTAGAGGTCGCTAGCAGATTTCTTAGTTCTCATTAGTCAGTGTTGTACCATATGCATAACCTATTGGATCATATGCTGATAAATGCCAATAAAATAGTCATGCTAGTATAGGTTTTGATTAATCATTGGGAATTAAATGCGATTAGGAAATAAAGCAAGAAAACACTAGTAACATATATTTAGTAATCTTATGAGGTAATTTAGGAGAATAAACTTCAAAATGAAAGTTTACTTTTGTTGCTTAGCATTGAATTTATATCATGAAGGTCTATATCTTTAAGTGATTAAGAGAATGGGCATTGCAAAAGAACTGCATTTTTTCTTCAAAATCTGCAAGTAGCCAATCCATTACCATATATTGAGAAAAAAAGTTTTTTTCATCAATATCTGAGATTTATCTTTTCGATATTTTCAAAAGCAATGATACTTCAGGGTAAATACAGAGTTCTCGTTGTAATGATCTGAGATTACTAAATGAGGGATGAGTACCTCTAAAATTATGGGTACATTCATTTAATATTCTTGTTCATTACATTAAGTAGGCGTGACCTCAGTGTCATGAAGGTGAGAGAGGAAAACAAGATCACTATGTAGTCTGGATACTCTTCCTCAGTAACATCAGCACCCTCAGATCATTTTGGACTGTTTCACTTTTTAAATTTAAAATTGTCTGTTTGTAAGCTCACATATTTAATTGCATAATGAGTTCTTGATTTTATTTCATTTATCCTACTAGCAGAGAAGACTATCTTTAATCCGACCTGCTTTTCTGAGGCTTGCTATCTTTACTCCTGGAAGCTGGAATTGTTTTCTTGGTCACTGAAAACTTTTCTAATATAATTCTGTGGGCCACACCATGACCACAGCATTGCCACCCATGACTCTTACACATATACGTCCTCAGTGGTGCCAGAAACACTGACTCTAATATACTATATTTATCTCAAACAGTATCTGTGTTATATTCTTTTTCATATCTACCATGACCGTTGTTAAATTGTCCCCTAATAGAAGAGTTCAATGAATAACTGTAAAAAGTACAGAAGAAAGAGAATTGCTGAAAAATTTCCCCAATATTTTATCTGTTAGTATTTGGAGTCTAACAGAGCCAGAGTTATATCCTAAATTCCCATTTACAATTTATGTGACTAAAAAGAAGTTAATCTCTTCAAGTATCAGTTCCAGAACCACAAAGTTGGCCTAATAGTACCTAAAAATTGATACATAGCAATAGAATTATTTGCCAATAAAATTAGGTAATAAAATAAATTTGAAATGTGCTTGACATATAGGACACACGCAATATAACATAGCTCTTGTTATGCAAATTCTAAGTAGTAAAATATTGATAAAATGTCTTTGAAAATAATTCTATTAAAATATGTGCAACTCTTCTTTATAAAATATTATGTTTCTCAGCCATAGAAATATATAATTCTAAGCAGTCTTTCTAAATTGATAGTGTACAGGGTATCTTATCCTTTATACCTGCTCTCAACTATTTTAAACTTTGCTCCCTGTTCTGTGAGGCAGATTTGTAATAACCACATTAAGAAGTTTTTATGTCTTGGTGTTTCAGGTTGGATTTGGCTAATAGGAAACCCTAATAAGAGAACAAAGGAAGGGAGAACAAAGTAGCAGGTTATTTTCTCCTGTATCTTTCTCTGACGGAAGACTTGAGCTGGCTATTTACTTTGACTGAAGGTCCATGTTAACTCTGTAATTTCCTTTTGGTTTCTATAACTACCCCCCATCCTTTTCTTCATTGTGACTAGGAATGCTGAGAGGTTTGATCCTACTAAACCCAGCACTATCTATCATGGTTCTACTACATGTAAAAGTTCCTTTGTAAACAAACCATCCTCGAATTTTCTTATCTTGTATGTACCAACAACTATCACCCATTCAGGCCCTGATTTGTAGAGTAAATGGTACATGAATGGACCCCAGGAAACAAACACTTAAAATGGTATTCCGAGATTGGATTGGTTAAAGAGTAAATACCTATTAAGATAAATTCATTGCTAGTGGAGGGTGGTGGAGAAAAGGGCAATGGGTAATCTATGTCAAGCAGCGGCATTGGATCCAAATTATTACCTAGTTGGCAAGGATTGAAATGCAGGTAAAAGAAAAAGGGTTGGGACAACAAGTCCCTGTTGGCACTAACAATAGTTGTTATAAAGGCTATGGAGTCAGTTGGCTGTTTCCTATGTCTCTAGAGAGTTTTCATAGGGAAAAAGAGAACTAAAATGTACAATCTTAAAATAAGAACATATGTGTAGAAACGTAGAGCTTGCATGCAACTTTTGAAGGAGCACACTATTTCTAGTAATAGAAAAGCGAGTAAAGCTAAAGATGAAGTTTAGCTTGGATGTAGGGGTGGCAGATTTGAGTGCTGATTGTGTAACCATGCCAGGACGAGACACTACTAGGAGAGTAACAGACTTTGAGATACAAGATAGAAATGTTTGGCCTACAAGAAGAACCTGACACTTTTGAACTTCCAAATTCCATTTAGATCTTCCTGGATGAGGCACCTCTTCCCTTCCTCAGAAACCAGCTTTCCTTTGCATAAAAGTCATTCCACATTTTACCCTAAGAATTTCACCTCATAAACTAATACCAGTTCTCCTCAGCATACCGTCTTTCCAGAACATTGCCTCCAGGGTTGTATATAGACTTAGAATCCTATTCAGTTCAAAATCATGTTGAGCCTACCCAGAAAAAAAAATAGATTTTATATCAAAATTATGATTGCATCTAAACATCTGTATCTGCAGTGAACTGGGGAGTATTGTGAAGTACAATCTGAAAGTGTTAGACTTCATGAGAGAAGAGATACATGACTTGAGCATGTCTCATGATCACACATCATTCATAACTCGATAAGGCTGAATTCATTAACAGGAGTGTATTCACCAAGGATCTGGGTTTCAATGTGTTATCTTTAGCACCTGTGATTGCTGTTACTCTTGATAGTCAATTAGAGTACTGATCAAAGCCTAGATGCAACAATTGCTTACAATCAATGAGGTTGAAATGCAACAACTTCAAAAGCATGGGATGGAGAAAAGAGTTTATAAGCTATTAAATAGTAGCCTTTTAGATCAACCTGCTCCTCTAATCTTAAAAAGGTCCATAAAACACTTCCTTCCTCAAAGTATTAAGATATGCCTTGGGTTGGGAGTGGGAGTACCGTAATACTTGAAAAGCTCTTTGCCAGTTATAACGTGCAAGCTATGAGATCAATGGCAAATGCTTAAATGGATTGAGTTTCCTTATCACATAAAGGGTGATCCCAGAAGGGTAGAGATCAGGTGGCATCATTGAGCCTTCAGAGAAAAGGTGGTTTATGTGCACTGCAAGCCACAGAGAGAAATGATAATCCAGCAGTTCCCACAAACTTTACTGCACATTAGAATTACCTAGAAAATGCCAAAACAATTGATTCCCAGATCACACTACATACAAATTAAATTACAATATATGCAGTGGGAGCCAGCAATCAGTATTTTTAAAAGATTTTCCAGGTGATTACAGCGTGAAACAGTTTGGAAAACAATGGGTTAATCAGGTGTTTTTTTTTTTTTTTTGGCCCCAGAGATCTGTGGCCTGGGCCTAGTGATCAGTTTCCTCAGAATGTAAAAGTCAACAGATAGGCAGTCTACTGAGATACTTTTTGATATGAATTAAGAGAAACATCCTGAGCCTTCTGGGCTGAAACCTACTAAATTACCATTATCATACTGAAAATTTAAAATTGTAAAAGAGAAAGAGGCTTAACAAGGCTCAAGAAATAAAAGACCAAACAATGAAAAGGTATAGTTCTGAAATTAGCAATAGAGTTTTAAATTCTATGTTTAAAGTGGTTAAATTGTCACAGTTATTAAGGAGAAGTTACTGGTTTACTCTGCACATGTTTCAAGTCCAATTGTCCTTCATTACAACAGCTATAGTTTTTATTTATTTAAGAACATTATGCCATATTCAGAAATGCAAGTACCTACTGACTCTTATATTTTACAATAAAGGATATTATCTAAATGTCAAAAAACTTAATATCCAACTGCTACAATAGAGTTAAGAAACTGGAGAGGTCATAGGAAACCAGAAAGAGTCCAGAAAACTTCCTGAGGTTATGAAACACAGAGTAAAGCTCCATATCAAGAGTATGAGCTCTTCTGTTTATCCCTCTTCTAACCATCACGCTCTGTATTTTGCCTTCCATTTATCCTGGACATGACAGCTGTATCAAAAAATTGAGCGAACGTCACCTGGGCCCCAGATTTTTTAAAAAATATATTCCCCAAAAAGTGGGCTGATAAGGTTTTCTCTTGGCTAATTTCTCTGTTTTAAAATGTATCATTTCCCTTTAAAAACTAAAACTTTCTAATTTATACAGCAGGTTTCCTCTTTCTTTCTTTAAACCATCACTCTTTTAGGCTGAGTGAAGTATCTACTAATTTCATTATTCTCCTTAATCTGCAGTCCTGACTCCAATCTCCCCTGTGTTGCCTGCAATCACCTTCTTGAAATCACCCAAGAACTCTAATTCAATACTCTTTCTAGTTCTTATTTTCATTTTTATAATTTAATACTGTTGACCAAATTCAGCAGCTTTTGTTTTTTTCTCACCCTGGTGATTTTCCTCCTCTTGTCTTCTTAACTGTGGACATTCCCTTGACATAGTTCTCAAACGTCTGTTATTCATGTCTATACTTTTATCCTTAGAGAGCTTATTCTTGCTCAGGGCCCAAGGTTTCAGGACTTTTGTATAGTTAAATTCGCTTGTTGCTTGTTCAGAACTGTGACACAGAATCTCATACTCCAGATAGCCACCACAGTACTGAGTTGGGGACTTAAGCATAGCTTCAAATTTCCTGTTCAAAACAATGTAATGTAATATTTGTTTTTCCTCTCTGATCAGAGTGACTCCAGTTATGTGACTTTGTTGTTCAAAATGTTTCTGTTAATCTGTCCTTTTTTTCCATTTTCTATGCCATCCCTTTCATCTCTTGCTGGATTAATACAGTAACCTTTTTACAAGGTCTGCTTGTCTTCAATCTCTCCCACAACATATGGCCACTTGATTAAACTTTCAAAAATGATTTTATTAAAGTATGCCTCTGTATAGAAACATGCCCTCAGGATAAAATTTAAACTCTAAAGTGTGGCTTTTAAAATCCTTATCTAACTCTCCCTACCTATCCTCCATCCTCCCAACCAGCCTCAGTTAATTATTATTGCATACAAGTTTTCTAGTCATTTTATTCTCATTTTGGGTTTAGTATCATTGTTTAGTTTGAAGACTACTTTTTTTGATAATTGCTCCATATACCACTATATAACTGCTGGCTATCCAATAATTTAATTACATTTTCTTGAGATTAAAAAAATAAATTATAATGCAGTCATAAAATTGACATCTATGAAGATAAATTATTTAGCAAAATAGGAAAATGCTCATAATTTGTTAATAATTTTTAAATTATAAAATATAAGTTATATATACACATATATAGATATATTACATTATGATATATTAATATACATTTATGTACCTAAATATTTGTAGAGCTTTCCTTTTAATACTGGGGTGATTAATTTCATTCTTTGTTTTTCTGTAATTTCAGAGTTTTCAGCAAAAAAATACTAGTTATTCATATAATGATAAAATAGGTATTGGATTAATAGAAACATTAAAATGTACATGTCACAGTTCTTTAGTTATACCGAAATATTTTATCTTATATACATTTCTTTGAGAGTTTTTATAATTTCATCTTTATTATCCATATTATTTTATTATTCTCTCTTTGTATATTATTAATGACTACTAACTTTATGGTTTCCATCCTGAAATTTGGTCCTAGTGTTATAATCAAAATCTGGCTTTGGAATAGGCATATGTGGAACAACTGAAAAGGTTTTCTGCCTTCTGCTATAAATAGTTTTCTGCAAGTAATTTCTGGATCTCTATTATTAGCCCTTCAATTGATCATTAAATATCTAGTTACGAAAAGAAGGAATCAAAAATGGATTTTTTTTTTCCTTTGATACTTGGAATGAAAAAGCCTGTTCTTACAACTTCATTAGATCTTTAAAAATCTAAATTTTTTTTACACAAAGAGTAACTGGATAAATAGGACTGAAGGACTGCAGATTTAATCAAACAAGCAACTTTTCATTTCCACTGTGCCAGTGTTATGTGACTTAGCTCCAAAGGAGGCAGCAAGGAAAAGACAAATGGCAACTCTGAATACAATAAACGAAAAGACAATTGTTGACTGCATACTATATATTCAGCTACAAATACTTTCCCCCTACTTACTCTAAGGAAAGCATTTTTCATCTACTTAGCTTCCTTATATCTTTATATCTATTTAGTTTCCTTAACAACATTGTTGAATCAATTTACAGTGCCAGTGTCATTCTGGGTAGTGGTATTTTCCAAAGCATATTATTGATAAATGCAACATCTATATTTCTCTTTTTTTTGTCATACTGAGAGCCATATTTTAAAGTATCTAGATGTCTCAAAGCTACCTCACCTTTAGTAAAAACTAAACTCATTACTTTCCCTTAAAAATTTATGCCTTTTCCTGTTTTCCTCCTCCAAAAATGATGCCAGAACTGTTTACTTCCCCAGCTTAAAGCTTCAAACTCATCCTCAAACATCTTTCTCATTTTCCCGAGGCAGTCAATCAAGGTCTATCTATTTTGTATGATAAATATCTTTCAAATATTTTTTTTCTTTGACTGATGCTATTGTTTCATGTCTGTCTTTCATGAACTCCCAACTAGTATGGCACCTCAAGGGTCCCTTTCTACCCCCAAGGCTCTTTTATCCAGTCACTAAAATTATCTTCATGAAAAAATAAAGACATATTAAAAGTTAATTATCTCTTGCTTAATATATTTCATCATCCTCCAATAATTATTAGAAATCAAATTCCTGGACATGACATTCAAACTCTCTACAATCTCATTCTCCAAATTGGATTTCTCATTTCCTACCTTTTCCTACTATGCAAGTCAATGCTCTCAAGAACACCAACCTGAACCCCCAGGCAAAAACTAGCACTGATTTTGACTTGCATAAGTCATCTTGAATATCCTAGCCCTAGTTAAGCCACTAGATGAAAATAGTCCAGATAGTACTATGTGAAAAAAAAAAAAAAATTCCAGCAAAGCCCAGTCAACTTCAGAGAATTGTGACACATAATAAATGTAAGTTATCTTAAGTGACATACTAATAAATAACAGTTAATAAGAATCCAAAAAGGTTTTATTAAGTATTTATGAATTATACATTTATTTATAATGTTCAATCAAGTAGGCTCCTAATTCATGAGTATTCACCTCATTCAAAATTCCACCTCTAACGATCTGTCTACGTCTTCCACCTCAAAAGATCTGTTATTTTACATTTAGAACAAAGAGAATATTGTCTTTACTCTTTGCCTAGGAATATTGAAACACAGAATTTTAACTTATATCATGCAATACAACTTATTTGTTTTACTGAAGCATAATTTTTAAGTATTCTCTGTCAAATATTATTCTTATCATTTTTATTTAAAAAGAAAAAAGACAAACAGCAATGTAAGAAAACATAAAAACAGCATATTTAACACTGAGTTCAAGCAATATGCTTTCTACGTGAGAATTCAGACAAATGAGCAAATAATTACGGTACAGTGTTAATGCTGTAGAGCTATATGGGGATTGACATAGGAGTAAAGAAGGCAAATACTTAAGTCCTAAAGGAGGGATAGTCAGGAGAATAATTTCCTATGAGAAGGAAACTACCTCATTCTGACGGACAAGGAAGAGGTGGCCAGGATAGAAAAAAGCATAGGTAATACTTCCTGATAGAGGGATTAATAAGAAACTTAAGGATATAATCTTTGAAATATTTTAGTATAATCAAATATATGCATGGCAGACATTTGGCCATATCAAGGGACATAAATGCCTAAATGTAGATAGGAAGCAGGATAACAAAATATGCATATCTTCCAGAGTTTCAACTGCATCCTTATTAATGCTAATTATTGGTGTTATCAGATTTATATTATACAAAGATATCTGGAAACAGTTTGGAAAATTGGTATAAGAGTAGTAGAGGTGAAGTTGGTATAATAAGCAAATAATGCAGTAAAACAGATTAAAATGCATGCACATGCACACAGACACACACACACCCACCTAGTGACATCAGGCATGGGCATGGTGATAAAGGAGCAGGGGCATGGCAGTTGTTTTATTTTTGAGGTAGAATTTAAATGACTGCTGACTGGAATTGTGTGAAAAGTCAATAATGACTCCTAAGTTCCTTCCAGGCATGATGGTGGACTGCAATGCCCATTCCCAGAAACTGAATTTAGGAATAACCATGATATAGCGGGAAATGATGAGTTTGAAGTACATATGGAACATTTGGTACATATTTTAAATAGAATACATAAGATTTCTACTATAACTATTGATTTCTTTACATTTTTTACATTTCATTATCATCAATCAAGATAGATATAGTATTTACTCTGTATTAGACGAAGTGCTCCGTTTGTTAAAATCAATTTATACACTTATTTCTGCCCTATAGAAATTGGGTTCCTCACTCTTGTCCCCATCAACATTTAAGATTATTGGAAGGTTTTGATACCTGTAGATATTGTGCTTTGCTTTTCCTTTCAGGGTGATTTATTGGTAAAACGAAATACAACCGATTGCATAAATTACATGAATCTTTTAAATACATGCAGCTAAGGTATATATTTGAGTTAGTTTATGTATGTTAGGCGGCAGGGAGAAGGAACACACCTGTCTCTTACAAATAGAAAACATCTATCCAGAAGTCTGCCTTGTTATAGACTAAATTATTTTCTCTTTTCCCCCCAATTCATATTTCGAAGTCCTTACCCCCATCCCTTAGAATATTACTGTATTTGGAGATTGGGTCCTAAAAGAGATAATTAAGATTAAATGAGGTCAGATGGATGTGGCTTAATTCAATATGACTCGGTGTCTTTATAAAAAGATTAAGAGATACCAGGGAAGCCCAAAGAAAAGGCTATATGAAGACAGAGAAGGCACCTGTCTGGACACTGAGGAGAGTGGCCTCAGGAGAAAATCTGCCCACAGCTTGGTCTTGGACTGCAGCCTCCAGGACTGTGAAAAAATTATATGTATGTTGTTGGAGCCCCCCAGTCTGTGGTATTTTGTTATAAAAGCCCTAGCAAATTAATACACCCTCTTCCCCCCAAAAATAAATTAATAAATTTGTTTGTCCTCAATTTCAGTATATTCATTATTTTTACTAGTAAGCTATAGTACTCTAGTCAAAGCCAGTATCCATGCATTCTGTGTTCTCTCTGCACCACCCCTCCACCCCCTTTCACCCCCGTAATGAGTACACATTTCTTATTCCTTAAAGAAGTCTGGTCATACTTTTTTATTCTACCGTTCAGAAACAAACAAACAAAACCCTCAAGTCAGTCTTTTTGATTCATTTGTTTTCATTTTAAAACAGTATGAATTAGAAACTTCTTGTTTAGGCCTTTTACCTGAATGATATTCGCTGATATCAGTGTATATCGGGGAAAAGCTGCACTTGGAATATTGAGTACTGGGAAATTACTTGGTGATTTATTAAAATATTATCTTATTTCCTTTGTCTGTCACTGTCTCAGAGAAATTTGAAAAAAGAGGAAGAAAAAGAAGGATCTGGATTTCAATATCTTACTTCTACCCCACAAAATAAATATGTTTCCTATTGATGCTATCTGCTAAAGAATAAAGAAGGCCTACTGTAAAAACACAGCATTTATTTTTCATGCTCATGATCAAAAAAACTTCAGGGCTAGATAGAATTGGGATTATCTTTAAAACATAATTATCAAATATTTAAAATTGAATTTTATTAAAACAGCAAAATGATCTTTTGTTTGTTTGTTTGTTATGTCCAACTACCTGACTGCTTAAGTCACTTACTGGAAAATTTTATTGTCACATTAAAGATAATACTTTTTAAAACTAAGAGTCATAAATTGTTATGTAGAATGGTCTTTAAAAGTAGGATTTAAAATCAGAACTAATTAAACTGGAATTCCATAGATCAAAAACTTATTTGTGTTATTTTGTTATTTACTAAACATATTGTATTTATGTGATTAGAGAAGTAAACCTGCATAATTGCATTTAATAATAAACTGTAGATGTTAAGGTTAGCAACAAGGAACATGACATTATTAAGTTCTAGAGCTCCTAAATTTAGAATATTATTGTTACAATTTTAATGAACCTCTGTGGAAAAAATCCACATACCAAAATAACTTTAATATAGAGTAACTAAAATATAGTAGTTAAACTACTTCTACCAAATATAACGAACTTTGCTAAAGCAAATAAACAAAGGTATATTTAATGTTAAATATTCCATTTGAGAACGATGATTAATTTTTTTAGGTAAGATCATTTTTATTTCAATTTTTTTTTAACTAAAAATGATTTACATGGACTTCTAGTGAAAGATAGTGGGTTCTACACATTTATTAAATCCCTTCCCTTGCTAAAACCCTGATAGCAGTAAAGAACTTTTAAAAACTTATTAACACATAAGGAGTGATGGGACATGAGATATAATGGCAAACACACACACACACACACACACAAGCAAACAAGCAAATTAGAAATGAATCAACATAGAAGTAGCCAAGAAAAAGTTAAATGGCACTGTACAATACACACTAGATTGACTAAATTCAGTTTTGGTGAGGGTGTGGAAAAATTGGAATGATATACTGCTGGTAAAAGTGTATGTTTATGCACGTGTTCTGAAAAATTGTTTAATCCAGTCACTAATTCTAAATTTATATATCCCATGGCCCAAAAATCTTACTATTTGTATTCTCGATACAAACGTGCACCTATGTAATCCAAGATATTTACAAGAATATTTATATTTTTATAATTATCCCCACCGTGAAATAACCAAACCCTCCATCAATAGGATAAATTGTGGTGTGTTTTTATATACTATTACACATAATGAAAATGAACAAACCACTACATTGTACAATTCAGATAAAATTTTGGCTAAAAGCAGCTACTCGAAAGATACTTACTATTTAATAATATTTATATAAAGTTTAAAAACAGACAAAATTCATGATTTTAGAAGCTAAAATAGTGATTGCTTTTAAGTGAGAGTAGAGATTAACGATTGGGCATGAGAGAAATTCTGCATTGCTGCTTATATTTTATTTCTTCATGGGTGAAGACATAAGTGTATTAAATTTTTGATAATATATGAAGATGTACAGTTTTAGCATTGCATAAGATTTTTCCATAACTTTTCTGAAAAATTCTGAATATTTGATTGAATAATTAAATTGAAATATATATTTATGTTTTGTTTTTGTTTTTTACTGTAGAAAAAAAAACTTTATTAAAAGGGAAAGTACACTTCCAGATGTGGAAGTGGGTCTGAGCAAGAGAAGCATGGCTCAAAAGGCCTGCTAACAAAGCCTTTGGTGTTTTTATCCCTATTTGCTGTGGGGTGGTTACTTAGATGGATGGGCCTCCTTGATTGACAACTAAGATTGACAGGATTCAGTGATTCATCATTTGCTTTCTGTGCATGTTTGTTCCCAAATTGTCTGTTATATTAATGAACTTCTTGGCATATGCATAATATTATAATTATGGTATAATGAGGCTCAATAGAGTTGAAGGTCGTTGGGGGTCTTCAATTGAGCAGTTCCGAGTGACTGGCTTAAATTGGTACCTAATCTCTGTTTACTTATTTCTTTGTATGAGTTAAAAAAAAAAATGCCTCCTGGCTTGCTTACTGGGGGGCAGATTAGGGTGGATCCCTTCTAGGATAGGATGATCTCAGTGTCTTTGCAGACAGATTCAAAACTTCCTAAATTTTCTGCCTGTTTTCTAGGAGCCATGAACTCCCTTCTTATTAGTATGGATATTGAGGGATGGGAGGTCTCTTCTTCCATATCTGCTTTCTGCTGAGAAGGGCCATAGTCTCTGCCTATTGGGGTTTTGTGGAGCTCTTTCCCTTTCTGCCTCAGTCAGGATGGGGTCTTGGGTTTCCTGCTGAAGTGCCACTTCAGTCCCTCGACAAGGAAAAGAAGATACAAATGATTATTTAAATCATGTCAGTTAATTTCTATTATTGATTTGCCCATGAAGCAAGTAAAGATAAACAGGCTTGGTTAATATATATATATAATTTTAGTTTATTGGGGTAACATTGGTTAATACAGTTATATAATTTTCAAGTGTACAGTTCCTCAGGTGAAAACAAAACTATAGCATTTGATTAAGGAGAGAATGTGAAATTAGTAAATGGAAATAGTAAGCATTCTTTCAAGAAGTTTTATTATGAAAGAGGATTTGAAAAACAGGTCAAGGAAAGAAGTTCTAGAGTATGACCATAAGCTGATGTAAATACACATGAAAGGATAAATCTATAAAACAAGGGAGAGGTCACAGTTGTAGGAATTAGAGATGTGAGAGGAGAGGCGAACCAGAGCCTCCATGGATATACCTCCATGGCAACAGATGGGTAGGGGTAGACAAGGAGTATGAGTTTAGATGCTAGTATGACAGTAGATTCAGTACAATGAAGATAAGAGAATTAGTTCTACCTGCTTTATCTTTGAGTTAAAAGGAGAGTAAAAGAAGCATGAGGAGAGAAGAGAGGGTTTGAAATGATCATTTTAGAAAGAAGAAAATGCATATGTAGTAGTAATGCTCAGTAACATGGTTTTATCATTCCCTCATAAATTCAAACAATGATAAACAATTTTAAAGATTTAAAAGAACAAAAAGCATTGTCCTTGTTATAAAATATTCAGAATTATTCAATTCCTAATATTAGTATCTGCTTAAGAAAAGCTAGAAAGACCCTTCGAGCTACTCCTTAAATTAAAATAAGCAAAACCTGAAAGAAAATCAGGTTGCACTATTATCTAAGTATAAAATCATTTTCTTGAGATAAAAAGAACATTTGTCACTAAAATTAAATAGAATTGGCATCACTTCAGTTGGATATACAATATATTTAATTATCTAATATCTTAGGTCAGATATTAGAGAGATTTTAAAGGTTATGGTTAGGAAAGAAAGGATGAATATCATATCCATAATAAGTTTACTATCAAGTAGAGCAGACATACTTGGAAAGAAATAATAGGACTCTTGTAAAGAATATGATACAACAGTTACAATGCACAGTGCATAGTGATGGCAGTTGTAAAAAAGTAATTAACTTTTGCTTGGAATAGCTACATATTTCAAAGGCTTAATAAGACTTAGAATCCTTGTATTCAGATAGCTTGTATTCTAATAGTGGAGAAAGATAACGGACAAATTATAACATCTACGGTAAGTATTATCATATTATAAAGAAGTTATTAACTGACATATGAAGTTGAAAATGCAAAGGAACCATTGTGAGATTTACTAGGAAATAAAAATCAATGGCAATGTGCAAGGAAAAGGAAGTGAAAGAAAATAAGATTAAAGACAAGTAGAGCGAAGTCTTTTGAATGTTTTTTGAAAAATGGACTTTATTCGGAAGCCACTGTGAAACCACTGAAGGGTATCAAGCATGGGAGTGACTTAGAATGTTATTTTTAAATAATTGCATGGACAAATGGTATAGTGTTTGAATGACAGTATAGAGAAACTAAAATGAAAATAACCTCATAGGTAGAACAGAGAGAAAAAGGAAAAAGGCAGGGGAAAAGACAGGAAAAAAAAAAAGAATCAGATGGGAAAAGCAAGAAAACATTTTTTGAGTGAAATAGGGTGAATTCAAGAGATAATATAGTACAGCATAATTATTTAATCATAGATCCTACAGCCTAACTCCCTGCCTCCTAATCCCATTTTGTCTACTCACTTCTATGTGACCTTGGGTAATATATATATATTTTTTTGCCTAGAATTATTTGTAAAATGAGGATAATAGAATATAACTCATATGGTTATTATTAGCATCGAACTAATTAATGTGTTTAGCTTTGAACAGTACCTGGCACATAAGTGATCAACAAATATTAGGAAAAAAAATCAAAAGCAGAACATGGCAGTGTGAGAAATATAAAGATAGACGCAGAAGACTGAGTTGAAGATGACCTCGAATTTCTTGTTCAGTTAATTGGACTGATAATAGTAGCACCAATTTAGAGAGGAATTGAAAGGGGAGGCTTGCTCGAAAGATAATAAATTCAACATTTAACATGTTGATTTGAAGTACCTGAGGGATGTCTTATTAAGTTTGCTCATTAGGCAATCAATTTTTAATCAGGAGTTCAATAAGAAGAACCATATCAAAGATAAATATTTGTGAATCACTTCTGTATAGGAGCAGGTGAAGTTGTTCACTGCTATGCGTTTATCTAGAGAAACTGCATAGATTTACTAAAGATAAGGTGTCTCTTTAATACATACAGAATTGAACAAAAAAGAGAAAACTGAGAAGGCACAGTTAAATTTGAAGAAGATATCAAAGAAACATATAACGATATTAAGTGAATATTTTTAGGAATAAGAATGTTCAATATACCAAATTCTATCATAGAAAATAAGACAATATAAAATATTGTCACTTCTTTCTGAATAACCACTAGCAGCATCACTAACATTTATACTTTCCCCAGTGTTCTGTTAAAGGCAATCTAGGCTTTTTCGGTCATATTCCTCAAAGTTAGAGTCAATTAATTGTCCAAGCCAAAAGTCACTTCCACATTTTTAGGTATTTGTTACAGCAGCTCCCTCTTTCTGAAACTAAGATTTATATTATTTAATATTGCTGCCATAACAATACCTCACAAATATATTCACTTAAAATAACACAAATTTATTATATTACAGTTCTGGAGGTCAGAAGTACAAAATGGTTTTCACTGAATGAAAAATCAAAGTGTTTATAGGGTTACATTTCCTTCTCGAGGCTGTAGAGATTTTTTCTTTCTTTAACCAGTTTTTAGAGATTGCCTGCATTCCTTGACTTGTGGCCTCCCTCCATCTACAAAACCAACAAAGGCTAGTCAAGTTTTCTCATGATACCATCTCTCTGGTTCTTATCCTTTTCTTTTCTTCCCCTTTGAAGATACTTGAGATTACATTGGTTCTACCCAGATAATCAAGGTAATCTCTATTTTCAGGTCAGTTGATTAGCAATCTTAATTCCATCTGCAACTTTAACTTCCTCCTATGTAACATAACATACTAACAACTTCTAAGGGTTAATACGTCTCATTGTTCTACCTACCACAATATCATTTATGTCCTAATTGAATGTACTTCTTAGAAGGTGATAGAGACATAAACCAGATTACATTGTGTTGAGGAATGGATAGATGTCCAGGAAAGAAAGACAATTTCATTTATAAAAAACATGGTAAATAGGAAATAAACAAAACCATGCAAATGAGAGAAACAGTTAAAACAGTAACGTCTTTCTGTTGTTTGTTAAGTGATACTTCAACATAGGGTGGTTAGGTAGTGGTCTGTGGAAATCTCATAAATATAAATGGCATCCAAAATGTTGAGGCTGATTTTTTTTTTTTTGAAAATCATAGCAAGATTCAATATATGCAGCAGATAGCATATAAGCAAACTTCTTTATTTTAATCAGGTTTCATTGCTTATGTGGATCAGAAGTGAAAGCAGTAAAAATATAACATCTGATACACACTGAACATGAGAAATTAATATAGCACAGCACTTAAGAGAATTATCTCTGAAATGAGATTATTTTCAAAGTGATATCACACCACACTCCCTAGAAAGAATGCTGTGTGAAAGTGTCAGTGCAGATGCGGATCCATCGGAACTTTCTAAGGGTAGAATAAATCTATGCAACCATATCTGAAAACAAGTTAGTACTCTGTCAAACAATTTGAAAAATCAATTTGCTGAACAAATGTAGAACCTATGAACAATTCCACTCCTAGTTATATAATTAACAAAAAGTATATATCAACCAAACACAAGTGATCGTTTTATTCATTTCTTTTATAATAAATAGTCCAGTCTGGAAGCTATCAAAATGCACATTAGAAGGATAAATCATTTTACATTCATACCATGGATTATACAAAATTATCACTACATACAATTAACATGAATACATTTCACAAATATAATATTGAGTGGAAGTATCCAGATTCAAAATGTTTTATAATTTCATTTATATAAGGCCCTAAAACAAACCAAACAATAACAAAGTCTAGATAGTGTTAAACCATGATAGAGTGCAAACAGCTCGTTCTACTTATTAATATGGGTAATAATTGCACTAGTATATCCACTTTGTGAAATTTCATCAAAGTATATATTTATGATTTGTGTACTTTAAATGTTTGCTACAAATAAAAAAGTGACATGAAATAGTATAATAGGTAAATTTAGAAGTAGGGAGGAGTAAGAGATGTTTGTGCCAGTTAGATGTAAAAATACTCAGAGTATTTGGTAATGTAGATGAGTGCAAATAGCCATTTATTAAAAAAAAAAAAATCCCAGATTCAAGATGAAAAAGAATTGGCAATATTCAAAGAAAATTTTCAAAATCAATCTGTAGCTGATTGCTCATATACTTTATTGAAATTGGAGACTATAAATGAGAAAACCAATTTGCTTGAAAAATAAATGTTATTTTAGTCTACGAACTAGTAAAATTTCAAAATGGTCATTAGGATTCCAAAGAAGTTTTGATGCAACTAAATATAAGTTGTCATGTGCACAGATGTTACTACAGTTTACCCTATATTAACTATAATTTTAGCTTGCATTCTTTCTCCTCTTCAAGCAAAGGCTATGATCCCAAATGAAATGCCAGATGGCTAAAAAGTTGTATGTCACACTCAGGAAACCAAACCCAAAAATGTTAATGGCTGTGTTCAATAGCCCATTGTTATATTTGGCTTAGATTATTTAAATATTAAGTGGGATATAGGCTCAGACAAGAATTATTTAAAAATCATCTGAGTTTTTATATAATTTCTATATACTCAATCTTTTTTTTCCTAATTCCCCAAGTTTTCCTTTTAATTTACTGTGATGGCCATATAACCAGTAATTTCATCCCTTTTCCCAGTCATAAATGCTGAAGTATTTATTGCTTTAAACTCTGGATCGTTTCATAATATCTTCTTTTGACTTCAAGTGACTTCAAGTATTTGGTTTTAAGTGTATTTTGTTAAGAAATTTGGCAACTGAAGAATACCAAAATTTTTTCTGGAATTGCTATGTAAAGTCAGTTTTTAGCTCTGCCAAATAAAAATGATAGATTAATTTAGAAATTTAAATAAGTATCTAATTCAAAATAATAAATCACTTCCTAGAAGGAGGGAACTGACCATTTATAGACGCTGATGACTGAGAACATATACAAATGTAATATATTTGATATAGAACTAGAGTACCTATTTTTACCAAAAAGCCATACCAAACAACATTTTCTTCTGTAAAGTCAAAATACAGAAATTCAGTCACAAATGTTTTGCTTATAAAAAGTTCTTTCCTTCTTTTTTTTGGTAAAATAAACGGGAAAAATAATAAAACTGGTACTGACCAAAGATAAGTTCATTATTTAGGAAACTATGGTTTCCATAGATGGAAAACATTTCATTTGGGAAAGAACATGATCAGAAAATGTGGGTCCTAATCCTTAGGTCATCATTAAGTCTGTGGCCCTGAACATGACAGCTAAAATTTTGGGTCTTCTATTGTCTCCTCTGGTAGGTATTTGCATTTGTTGTTAATAATCCCATGATCCTATTTGTCTCTAACATTTCATAAATTGATACAAAAATTCGGGAAAGTATGCTTCCATATATTGTTTTTAAACTCATCCTTTATGGTATCATGCACTATAAGTAACCAGATCTCTGGTTTGAGTGTTTTAGCATCAGATATCATCTTTCAAATGAAATCTTAGAACAGAACAAAAAAACAAACAGGTAAAAATTGAGCAACTCCTATTAACGGTGTTCTGGAGCTGTAGTTCTCTTAAGCTATGTTTGACCTTTCTCTTTTGACTCCTAAATAGAGCATTCTAGAATCTCTAAGTTCTTTGGAACACAGTTTAAAAATTGCTACACTAGACAACTCTTAACAATGAATGTTTTGGACTCTACGATTTTTGTATGGAAACTGACAATATGACTACTTATTTTCCACTTTACAATTTCTAGAGAAATAATATATGCCTTTCTTATCCTTTATTTATCACCAACCACAATAATTAGCCACCAGATATTAAGTAAAGTAAGCCTCTAATAATGTCATAAATGAGATGTCTAAATTAGATTTCAATCTAATTTCAACTATAACAAATCACATTTTTAAATGTGATATTATTTTCACTTCATCAAATATGTAATATCATAGACTACTAGAATTATGTTATGTATTATCAATGCAGAGAAAATAAAATTTAACATCAATTTTTAATGTAAATACATATGAGTAAACAAAGATTTTGTTACTAATTTAGCATAAAACACTCATTTCTGTCTTAAGATGATCCTTTACACCAACTTCCCTGATTAACCATCATTGAGTAATTCCTAGTGAGAATACAATCTGGTATATTTAGAAAAATGATAAGGCAATAAAAACAGAAATCAAGCAATACAATAGGTTCTGGAATATATGATCTCATTTTGTATATATGATCCATGCTTAATTTTGAATGTAAAATCGATTATACATAGAGAAAGATATAAATGGATTGACTAAAATGCACTAAACAAAATTTCAAAAATAATGTGGCAGGACGTTTATAATTTTGTACATTCTGTATCCAATAATATTTTTATGTAAAATTAAAATGTAATTGGGTTATATTCAAAGATGAAAAAGGCATATAAAATATGGAGATGCAATACATAAAACTAATATCAGAGTTATAGAGTTTAAGACAAAGCAATAATTATAAAGGCACAAAATAAAGTCTAAATTTCTACAGTGAAAAAAATATTTATTGAGCACCTATTACGCAGCAGAATATGAAAATTTTAAGGTCAGAAATTATTTTTTTTTTCTGTAAAATTATATGCCTCTCTCCCAGCTTCTGGTGGTTTGCTCTCAATCTTTGCATTTCCTGGCTTCTGCTCTATCATCCCAATCTCTACTTCATCTGCACATGGTGTTTTCCTGTGTCTGTGTCTGTGTCTGGGTCCAAATTTCCTCCTTTTTATAAGGATACTAGTTGTTCTGGATTAGGGACTCATCCTATTCCTGTATCACTCCATCTTAACTAATTACATCTGCAATGACCCTGTTTGCAGATAAGGTCATGTTCTAAGGTACTAAGGATTAAGATTTTAACATATGAATTTTGTGGGAAATGGGGACACAATTAAATCCATTGAACTGGTAGGACCAGATGTAGCAATGATAGAATTATGAGATATGATAGCAAAAGAAATTAATGAGTATTAGGAAGAAAACAATATTTTCTAAGACATTTATTTTTCTGGTAGTAGTCTTCCCACTTGCAATTGCAAATCACAAGGATTAATGCACTTGGAGAGAATACAGTGTAGTGAGTTGGTCATCAAAAAAGACTAAAAATAGGACTCAGAGAGAAGTGAACACTAGAAAGATGTTCAGCACAATGGGAGGGCAAGTGTAACCATCATCTATTGCAGCCAGTGGAAAGGAGCAGGACAATGCAACTATATGGCTTCACACCTGAAATTCACACCTGAAGAATGTGAGCAGTGAAGTCACTACCTCTTGGCCATGGGACTACAGTGGAACTCTACAGAAGGCACGGAACTTGAGACTTATTGTTTGGGGAAGTAAATTGTCAAGGAAAATTTAAACTTGAGCACAGATATCTAACCACCCCACAAATGAAACCAGAGGAAACTTTTAATAAGATATTCAATAAACAAAGATTTGCAATGATTAAGTGAAGGCAATTCAAATGAATGAGAGACTCTTTCAGGACAAGGGCTGAAATTGCTGTACTTTGATATCTGGACTCTGAGAAAATATAATCTGAGTACACCATGGAAGCCTGGAAAAGTGAAAGTGCAGAAAAATAGTATAATCAGAACTGAGATTTAATAGCTAGAAAAAGATATAAACTCATTTGTGTCAATTTATAATGCGCTCATAGAAAGACCCATATAATTTAATAGTTGAAATTGTATATTTAGTTCAGCTTGCATTAACTGGTTATACTCATATCTTTTACATTTCTGAGTCATTTACTATCCATTAGTGTTACCATCCAATACTGGGAGTTGATTATGTGTCAGGTTACTATAATAACTGCTGAAATACAAAGATGAATAAGAGAGTTTATGCCCTCCCTTCCAATATTCTCAATAGAGGGAGAGAGAGATTGAGCTATGAGTGGCTAAGACTGGGGAATAAACACAAGGTTTAGAAAACCTAGGAAATAATAGTTTAAAGAGATCTCATTTACTTTCCCTCTCCAAGAAACATGTAAATTTTTCAAGCTAAAGAAAATAGAAAAGACATCCTCAGCTGCTGGAAACCAAACATCTAACAGATGATCTTGCATGTGCCTGCTGATGAGATTGATAGAAAACGAAGACAGTTGTGTGGGTAGATCCTGTTGCTAAGTGTAACAGTTTATGGATCACTTAAGTTGCTTAAATAAGTGTTCAAAAGTCATCTAGCGCCAATTAGAAATAGCAATTTACAAAGCATGTGGAATTTACATGTGGTACATCTTTACCAGATGTGTGCACGATTTCATTTTCATCACTTACATAGCAAATATTTCTTTGGACAAATTCATCAAGCAAATATTTGAATTCAGTAATTCTCTAAATAAGCCAAAAACCTGTACTCCTGCAGACTATAGGAGAGAAGGTGGAACACCGCCAATTTGATAAACTTAATGTGCTATGACATATTCCTTAAAATACTATACTTTATAATAAAATTTTAACAGTAGCTATTTCCATCCTATTATCACCAGATGAAAGTATCTGGGAAGGCTATTAAAGGTAATGCAGTTGTAAGAGCTTCTAGGCCCTAAATATTCAAATGGCTTATTGGACTGATTTTAAGCCTATAAACATTCTTATTTCTGCATTCATCTATAAAGTGGGAAGGATAATAATAAAATACAACACGAAAGTGTTACTGTGAAAATTAACTGCAATAACACAAAGCTTTTAGAACAGTGCTTGGCAAAAAGAAAGCCTATAGAAGTATTAACTTTTATTATTATTATTCTTTAAATTACTTAGTAATGACACTCTATTATAAAAGGCAAAGATCAAAGGCTTTAGACATTGAAATTTTACTTTTGATTCAGCTAACTCATGTTTCCAAATTAATTTCACTTTGGTCACCTGTCACAGTCTGGGTATATAAAAATGGATATTTAAATGTTTAAAAATCAGTAGCAAGTATATCATTATATCACAGAGATTCACAACCCAAACTAAAAAAAAAATAAAGATCTTTTCATATATATTAAATAAATATTGTTGATTAAGTAAAAGGCAAATATAGCCATAAATCTTAACCTAATGGTGGGTCATCGACTTCCTTAAGAAATATTTTTAAGCTATTGGTGTGCATTGATTTCCTCATCTGTGACAAAGAAAAATAAAACTTACTTATAGAAACATCCTACAGTTAAAATAAATACAAATTTGTTTATATATCAAGTATGTATTCAGAATTAAGGAGGTGAGTTGACTTAGTACATTGATAAGAATATGAGTATGGTTCTATTGGCAAAAATCTTTGGTTTAAATTTGTCTTTGCCTTTTGTTAGTCTTTTAACTTTATCGAATTATTTAACTTCTCTGAAATCAAGTTTTTGCCACAAGAAAGAAAAATAACAGAACATTTTTTTATGGTGGGTATTATAGGGGTTAAGATATGAACTTCAAATTAATTGTCAATAAGTAAATATCACCTTTATTTATTGTTATTGAAAGGTTAAAAGAATGACAGTAATAATGACTACTTTATGGAGCTTATAAAAACATTATAAGAGAGGTGTGACTTTTTTCCTCATGAGTGAAATAATTAAAACTACATAGTTTAGACAAAGTGCACAAAAGATTAAACAGGATTCAGAGATTCAAAATTTTTCTAAGCATTAGAATCATAAAATACACATTGAACACACACATGCACATATACACTTCAAATATGCTATTTTTGTTCTTAACAAAATTTTCAAATATTTTGGCTTCAGTTAAGTTTGAAAAGGGAGAAAAGAGATGAATATCATGGAAATAAAACAATTATCTCCATGGGAAATTTTTCTGTAGACTGAAGTTAATATTTGGTGATTAGCAAAACCTGAGTTATTTTATTATTGTAGTTCTTCCATATCTTTGTTTCACATTTCATCTAAAATATATGACAGAATTTCTTTCTCTCCCAAATATGAATGGTAATACATTTTAAAATACTTTGATTCCAAAGGAAATTCAAACAAACCAAAAGATTTAAAAAAGCAACACACACAGTTTTATACTCAAGATACCCAGGTATGACTGCTTATCACAACTAGTATGATTTTTGTCTGAAAATTCAGAAGAAATCAAATTTTATTGCACAAGTACTATTACAATATGGTTATTTTCTTCCACCACCTATCTTTTGAAATTTCAGATGTTTCTGAAATTTTCTTAAAATTTCTAGTGCATCAAGGACATTGAGTAGTTTAGGGCTGTTGGGTGCTAGTTTGGTTTTGCTTTGCCTTTCTTGGGCACAGGGAAATATCATGGCAGAGCCTCTGTGATTACTTTAACTTAATGAACACCATCTGGAGAAAGAGAAACCTGAACATTTGCATACATCTGGGCACAAATAACATGTTGCTACAAAACTGATTAATAATTTAGGAGGCCACAATTAGCTGTATTTACATCTTGGTGCAGGTGGAAAAGTAGAAAATGAATATTTATGAGCCCTCTTTTGCCTTAATTTGAAAAGGCTGTTAACCAGTGTTATAACTTGTGTGAGCAATATTTCTGAAAAGCTCATGTAAAAATGGATGCTTCTTTCATTCTCCATGGTAGAGAGTACATGAGCACACTAGATGATTTATTAAAAATGCTTTAAATCTTGTTTTTATTTATGTACATTTTTGATGAACACTTTTTATTGTGAAAGGGGTCATGTTTCCTATTAAAATTTATACAGCCCTACCTGAGACTTTCAATCCTATGTAAGCTTTCAGAAATAAAATTGTATGCTTTCTGTAATTCTATCCAAGTCTAAACAAAATAAGACTACTTTAAATTCATTTACACCAGAGTAATCAGTAGAAAATTTTTGACTACATGCATCTGTCAAAATAGAGTAATGATAAGATTCTTTTCAAAATACTATAGGTGGAATTTTAAAGGACAACTTAAAACACTGTCATTCACTAACACTTTTTCTAATGAGGACAATTGGAATCAAAACATTTTTTTCACATTACCAACTATAAAGTTTCAAAAGTATATTTTCCCTTTCTCTCCCTCTCCCTCTCTCCCCTGTGATGGATTTCATTTCTCTTGGGAATCTAAGCGCTGATGATATTTTAGTCTGTTTAGCTTTTTACTTGTTAGGACAGAGTGATGACTTTCAATCTCCTTACATGAGGAATCTGAAACCAGAAGTCCCTGTTCACTCTTTCAACTACTTATTTCATTTTAAAAACAAACATAAGTTAGCTTAATGCAAGCTCAAGAAACACACACACACACACACACACACACACACACACACACAAGCTATATAAGAAAGGAAAACCACTCTTTGTTAAGTAATGGTTTCAATCCCTAGATTTTTTCAAGGAAGAATTAACTACCTGTCAATGATCACACAAAAGAGATTCCCAATATGTGGGACAAGGGAAGAAATGACATTAACTATAATGACCAAATAATTTACCATTCAAATTGGGAAAAGTGAAAGAGTCAACGGGAGCATACTAATGTAATTATGGGCAATAGTTATAAAACTGGACCACCATAGGCAAAAAAAGACCATATGGTCACCTAAACTCTTAAATTCCTTTTAATCTTATGACTTAGAGATTAAGACATGGCAATACATAACATTATCTTCATCAAGTTTTAATTAGCTTTTATGGAGACTAGATTTAGCATGAATTCTTTCTCTAGTAGGACAAGTCATGGCTCTGGCAGCAAAAACTTAAGTACAAAGATCAAGTCAGATGGACCAAATCTAAAAAACAACTCTGGACCTCTTTGATATCATCAAATTGACACTAGAAAATAAATTAGAAATATATCAATATTGAAAAATTAAAGTAGGATCTAGCTCCAAATGACATATCATGAAATTGCAAAGCATATTCAGAATTAAATGATAAAGTTAGAATAGTTATCTAATTACACACACAAAATCAAATCTGTATTTCTTAGTATATATACAGTAGACACTAAAGGAACTAAAAAAATAGGAAAAAATCTAGGAATCAGAAGGTCCTTACTGCTTAAAACATTACTCTGTGCTGTCAGCTAAAATGAGAACTACAGGCTGCCCAGTTTCTTCTTGATTAACTGGCCTCGGGGAGTAATCCTGCTTATTGTTCTCAACACTTGATAAGAAGGTATAGGCTTACAAAAAAGAGATTCCTTTAGTTCAGTCCCAGAGCTGTACTGCATTTAAGGGAACACCCCAAAGCAATCCAAACTCTTATAGAAGATGCTCTAAAATACCTAAGAGAAGAACAGAGGTAGAAATGGAAAGATCAAAAAGAAATGTCAGAAAAAAGAATCTGTTATACAGCAACCTTTTTCATTTTAACCATAAAAAGGCATGATTAAAAAATAAGACTTTTTGTTTCTAGTTTAGTCGTGAGTAGCAGGCAAGAGAGAGATTTAAGCTTATTCTTAGATGCTCCATATTTAAACGATTTCAAAATCTTCTGCTTGAGAAATGTTTCTCTAAAAAATGTGGCAATAAATGTGATAAGTACCAATAAAAAGTATAAAATAGTTTAAACAGTAATTTTTTTTAGAAAAAATTATAGGATCTCAAATATTTAACATTTATTACAAGCATTTGTGACAAACTGCAGTGATAATGTTACAAAGTTATGTTGTGACATTCTTTATAATAAACTCGGCCTCAACTGGTTACTTAACTTTTAAAAGGCTGGTATTGACCAAGTAATCCAATATTTTCTTCTATTTATTTTTATGAGCAAAGGAGAATTCTGTACCCCCATTTTTTACTCCAGAAATCCTAGTTGTTTTTCATCAACTCACAAATTTAATTTTATATCTGTGACATTTCTCCTGGCTGCTTGATTTCCTTGCATCCTTATCTGAAGCTGAGAATATTAAGTTTTTGCTGATAAGGCCAACTGCAAACTCCCACTGTGTCTTTTCCTAGGCAATGGTTACAGAATTCACCAAAGACAATCCTCTACCTCCATAGTAACTAATAGCACTGTCATGACATTACTCTTCTCAGTGCTTTCACTAACCTTCCAATGCCAGTAATGTGTTATCTTTTGGAGATGGTAGAACTACTAATCAATATTTCTGTTTAGGCTAAGAGAAAAATTACATTAAATTGTCAGGTGCACATCTGAATCTCTTCAGCTGTATTTTCACTTCCTACTTCAAGCAATCTCAGACACACAGATTTTTCCCCCACTATTTTACAGTGTCAAATATTGGTCTTGACAGGATGGTAAGTAGGGTTGTGCAAGTATAATAGAGGTGACTATTTGCACCCAGATGGGCAGTCTCTTCATGTAGAGTAACACTGTCCACTGAGTATACTGGCGCCTCTGTTCATTTCTTCAGTAATCCATCCCACACACATTTATTATGCAGCAGCATAATAAAAATAAAAATGTGTAACAGGCATTAGACCAGGTTTTAGAGGAAAGCCAAGCATCAAACAATATGTACTGCCCTTGTGATCATTACAGTTTAGTGGGGTACAGGGTATTAATTAAATGTTATATAAATAATTATGTAATAATGTATCTGAATAAAACATTAAAAAATGCTTGGATGAGTTAAAAAATTAGTTCCCTGAGGAGGTGATTTTTAAAGTGGAGGGTAAGTTGAGACTCACCAAATAAGAGGAAAATGTAGAGAAGCCTAGCAAAGATTCCAAGTTAGGAAGTAGCCAGTGATATGGTGAACATGCCAAAGGGCGGGGTTGTGACTTGTAGGTTTAGCTTGTCATCAATGTGCCCCGTTACCTCTATTATGTTTTACAAATTATGACAGGGTTTTAAGGAGAAAAGTTTTTATGTTTTAGTACCTTTAATTGCACTTTTTTTTTCTGATTTTTTAAAGAAGCGGCCCACATTTTCATTTTCACTTCTCTGTTCACTTTACGCAGACAGCCCTGGCTCCAAAAGCTATATAGGGAATGAATTAGATGAATATTTATATAGAGTCAGAAAGAATATCTAAACTACAATGTTGGATTTTTCCATAAGAAAATTGGACTCTAATTTTCACTGACTTGAGCTTCTATCTTCCAGAGAACATGCACATTAACAAGGCTTTTAGTAAGGGTCTTTCTAGTTCCAGAACACTTTGAGTATATATGCATCCAATTTTTTTAATTGGTGCGGTCCTTGATGTACATAACAATTCCCTAATGTCCTCAACATTTCTCAAAAATATTTCAATATAACAATTCTTAAAATACCTTTTATAAAATAGGTTATATATGTTATTTGAGTTGAAGACAACTGAATTGAATTTTAAGAAGAGAAAGCAGATTTCAAGAGATTATGGAGGGAATTTATAATGTGGAAATAGATAACACATACATAAAATCCAGGTGGTGAATTTTATAAACATATGAAGCGGCCAGAGAGATGAGGGTGAAAACTAAAAGATGATATTGCTTTAATTTATGACTATATTTGCAAAATTTAAATATTTCAAGGTGAATACTTTAATATCAGATCTATTGAACAGATATCTTTCTGTGGATCTCATCATTTTCCATTAAATGAGTAAAGAAAAATGTTTCTTAGATCCAGAAGCAGAATATGTTGGCATCTTTTGTAAATTGTTTGATGTCTTTTACAAATTGCTTCTGAATTTTTAAGCTAAAGTCCAATAAAAATACTTTAAACATGCATTTGTTTTACTCTAATTTTCTCAAATTCTATAAATGTTGGGAGTTATCTGAAGGATGCATTATTTTTCCAACAAACATGTTTCAAAATAAAAATTGCTTCTTATATTATGAACCACAAAGTCCAGCATATGTAGAATGTATTATCAATTAATGTTCATAGAAAATGTTATTTTTCTATTCTTATTTCACAAGCCAAGGTATAGTCTCCATCTGCTTTCATTTCTCTTTAGAGCAACAGAACAAGGTGAGATGACTATTTTGTGACTGGATTTTAAACAATTACATCAAGGATATGCTAGTATGTGGGGATAAAATGTCTCAGAAGGGGAATAAAATAAGAAAAATATATCACATGTTTTCTGGGTTTTTTGTTGTTGTTGTTGTTGTTGCTGTTGTTGTTTATTCAGTAATTATTCAGTGTCTGCATTGCTATTTTTGGGATAGGCATTTATGAAATAAGCACAAATGACATTGATCTGGCCCTCAAGACTTCCTGTCTCGTTAGATTATGTAGCAGTTTTTGAACAGTAGCACACCTCGTACAGAGCACACATCTCTCAGATGGCTGTTAATCTATCCCAACAACCATTTCTCCCTATAAAAGGGAAAAATGGTATAATATCAAAGGAATTTACAATTGAGAAGTAATTGTAATAAAATGCATTTATTTAAAACCTGATTCAACTAAGTAATCAAAAAATGAAAGAACATTCACTAACTTAACTTTTCAAAATATAAATATCAGAATTTTAAATAATGGAAATATAAATAAAGAAGAATCACTTTTAATCCACTTTCCTGATTCACTAGAGCAACTAACCCTCTTCAGGCTGAGACACACTGATATACCTTCAGTGCCTTGAACTGGTCTTTGGATGTGGCTCTCCAACCTGGCCATACAATTCTGCTGCCTCCAGTTGATTTGAATGTGACCAGTGGACTTTTGTGCATGTTTCCCTGTTTTATATTAGATAAACTTCTTATTTTAATTATATAATGCAATCAAATGCTATTTAAGCTGAAAAGAAAAATATGTTATTTCTACAGTAACTAAGTTTAATGTGTTGGAAAAGTTTAGTAACGATGACCTAACTTAAAAATTGCTATCTAATTAGGGTGAGGTAACAGTAAAGTTTGAGGGAAAAAAAATAAAATATTTAAATAATTCCACATGCACTCATTTTAGCACATAGACTAAAATTGAAACAATGCAGAATTACACGCAAATTTGTGAATTGTTCCATTTTAAAAATAGTAAAATAATTCTGCATGTAAGTTGTTCTGTATGGTTTAAGTTCCTGGGTCCACTATGAAAAAATCAAAATAGAGTGTTGTGGGTGTAGTTTACATGATAAAGAACACAGAATATTTAAATCAACAGACTAATTTTTTAAAAAGTCTTTACCTTTTGTGAAACAATAAAGTGTGACATGTTTATATTTTAAGATAAAATAAAATATTTGAATAATCATGAATCGTTATCTCTAATCTTTTCTAAATAAATTATTTATTTGTTCTAATAGCATCAGAGAAAGGGTATGTTAGTAGAAATGATTTAGTTTTAGACGTATACACATGAGAAAATATTAGAGGAGGCACACATGCTACATTTTAAAAGTTGTCTTGTCTAAAACACATATCATATCTAAATCTCCAAAACTGTGACTTAAAATTGAATGCCTATTATTGTTTGCGCAAAGGCAGGAAGACATTGAAACAAACTTAAGACGACATTGAAAGAAACTTAAAATATTTTTCAAAAGATGTTCCCAGATTGTTATTGTAGGGAATGTAAAAACTGATAGACTGTCGAATACCTCTTATCTATAAAAGCATCTAGTGCTATTGAAGTTAAACAATAAAATAGATTAACTAGCATTGAATAGCCACAATTTTATATTTAAAAAGTATAACTCAAGTACAAACTAGTGTCAGCCTCATAATTTACATGATAGTTGGCTATACAGATTTAAACTACCTACCGTAAAGTAGGACACTCTGTCTTTCCTAAGAGCCAGACAATTCTTCCTATGCTTATGCATAGCCTAATCAATTTAACACCAAAATTCCTACTCAACTGATTTCTCATCTTCTATAACTTTTCCCTTTAGTTTGTTCCCCATAAACCTAGATATGAAATAAGACAAGTAGTTCTCACATTTTAGCTTGCATTAGAATCACCTGGAGTTCTCTTTAAAACATACCACTGAACTCTACTCAGATTTTCTGATTCAGTGGGTCTGCATTGGAGTAAAATTTGCATTTCTAACAGGTACCAGGTGAGGTTGATGATGTTGCTATTTCAAGCACACATTGTTGAGAATTACTGAAATATAAGCCTTTTTCTTTGATTTTCCCCAAATCGCTCATATAAAGAATTTGCTTGGCATACTCCATTAAAGATTGAGACAAAAAGAGTTTATATTGCAACAGAATAAATAATTTAACACTGAGTATTACATTTCTGGACTCTAACAGATCCTTTGACCACATTGCAATGAATTTCTCACTAGCCCATATTCTCCATGGGCTCCAGCTTCCCCTCACTGTACCTTGGTGACCTTTTCTTTTTCCCTGTCTTTCTTCCTACTCAGCTTGTTCAATACCAAAATTCTTAGTAACTTGATAAAGAGCACTTAACATTGTTCAGCAATCTCTTTACAAATTGTCATTGCAGGGACCCAGACTCCCCATCCAAAATGGACTTTCAAGGGATTTAGGGAAATGGGAAGAAAATCTTGAAAAAATAATACCCACTATTTTAATAACATCTTTCACTTTTCTTTACATATAGTTGATGAGACCAGGTTTGTTCACTTTCATTGAAATACTACTCTTGTAATTAATGGCTGAGACAGTAGTAAATTAGTAGCTGGCTCTTTCCTTGTGAATGCAGGATACTAGGAAATAACCAAATCTCAGAGACAATGAAGGAGAGAAATGCATTTTTTTTTTTGCCAGTTATCACAGTGGTGGCACAAGCAGAGAGCACACTTGATTCAACTGTGTCACTATGGGATTCATTAGTGCCAACGTAATCAAAAAAAAAAAAGGCATAGAAATAAAAACATACAAAGTCAGTGCTGCATATGAAGAAGCCAAGGGAAGAATAACCTACAAAATAAGATGAACAACTTGCCACTAAGCTGGAGGCTGGGTAGTAAAGGTTACACTTACACACACACACACGTATATTGGAAGAGTCATATTCTCTCACTGATTACATTACACTTGAAGGAAACAAAAAAGGTCACACTTGGAAATTGACAGAAATGAATCATAATTCCATCTCCCAAGTAAAATATTTTTATCCTGATTTAGTTAATGAATGGGTAAATGCATTTAGATGCTGATTCCAATTATGTTGACAGCAATCATTTCATTTCCTACAGAAAAGTATTCAAATAACTCTAGATAGAATGTTAAAATGTTTTAAATCATGTTACAAATTTCAGGTCCAGTGCCCCTTACCTGTTTCCACCATGGTTCATCAGGGGAAGAAGAAACTGGACTGTAGCAGAGGAGGTCCAAGGGCAAAACCAAATGCAGCAGGAAGTGTGACACTCCTTTGAGATTCCGTAATCTTTCCTAAATTTTGATAGTAATTTGGTATTCTGCTACCTAATATAGTTATATTTTACTTAATATCAATTTAACCCAGAAAAGATAGACAAGTTTGATCTTACCTTGTTGTCAGTCTTGAAATTGAGTTGCATCCAAAAGTATATCTTCCTGTCAGTCAATGTAATGAAAAAGCAATTCAAGTACTTACTGATGTCTCCCTCAGAGAGCGCCAATTGGACATCCTAGTCATGTTACATAAATACACTTGCTGAATTTAGTTCGCTCTCTCTATATAGTTGCTCCCAGAATCCTCTGCTTTCTCCAGATGTAGAAATTCACTGAAGTTAATTAGCCAAGACCATTCAGCTGGTTTGTGGCTTGTTTGTGAGAGATTCAATGAGAGACGAGATCAAGCAATGTCCCAGGTGTTCTCTCCTTTCAAATAATCTGCTTCTTTGCATCATTGATTACAGGGACAATAACATTTTTGAGACTGAAATGGTATCTTATGTATTATTTGTATTTCTTTGCAAGTGCCATGTTTAGATTTGGATTAAAAAATTCTCAATATTAATTTAGATTGTCCCACATACCAGGTGCATAATTTTAGATAAATCTCTAAACTTCCTGTTTGCTCTTATATGAAGATGGAACTAATTTAACAGGACTCTCAAATTAGTAAATAAGTATGAAAGTGTAAGGTAAGATACTAAACTAATATGTTATTATTTCTACAAAAATAGCAATTCAAGTATGGAAGTAAACTTCCAATATATTTTCTAAAGTATAGCAGTGTTTAATGGAATTTTCAGAGTAGTTTTTATATAAAACAGAAAAGAAAAAATTGCAACATAAAAAATGAAAGAGACAAATGATTGTATTTAAGTATTGTTGCCTATTCCAACCTGAAAAAAAGTGAAGCATTTCACCATCTGCAATATTATGTAATTAAAAAAAATAACCCTTGAGTCCATGGCTATGCTACTGAACAAGCCTGATCCCATCTGATCTCCGAGGCTAAGCAGGCTCGAGCCTGGTTATACTTAGTGAGGAGTCCACCTAGGAAGACCAGGTGCTATAGGTATAAAAAATAAAAAAAAATAAGGGATTGTAAACTGACAAGTTCCTTGCAATCTGTGAAGTCAACCAAGGGTTGTCTCGCTTAATAAATAAATGAAAAGTGGAGTCAGGATATACAACTTAAGTGAAAATGACCAAGAAATCGTACATATTACTTCTGTTTATATTTCATTGGTAAGAACGTTGTTACACAGACACACCTGATTGCAAACAAGACTGGGAAATATACCCAGCTCAAACCCAGGAAGGCTAGGGAGTATGTGAGGAAAGGAAGGGAGGGTAGAGACCGCTACTAAAAGAAAAAAGGTGAGAATGGATTTCGATGGACAGTTTAACAGTAACTACTACAAGTGGGAGTATACCAGGTGAAATAAACTAGTTCCAGCTTTAGTGGAAATAAAAGCCCTTAAATAAATTCAATGGATTCTTTAAAGAATTTCTGAAGGAGGTTACTCGCCTAAAGAAGATTATAGTATTTTCGGTTTGGCATTCCAGAGATTAATTAATAGCCCATTTTATTTTTAAAGAAAGCAACTTAATTTAAGAAAAGACAGGGTAAACTTCTTTGTTTTTTCCTTGGTGGAAAGGTCATGTTTTTGTGTATGGGTATGTGTTTGAGAGGTAACAGGAGAAAATAGTGATACTACTGTATACTATTTTCCATTTTATTTATGACATAGTACAATTCCTGTGTCTACTAGTAGAGAAATAAAAACTTATTTCATTATTGATAATTAGAAGTCTGCATGGTAGCAGAATTTTAAAGACCCTCTTTTTTGTTATTTACTATGTTTAAATATGTGCTAGGAGACTTGGGTTAAACCTAGCATTGTCATAGATCTAGTTGCTTCACATGAAACAGCCTAATCACCTTTATTTTTTCTTAAATGAATATCTGCTCAAGTTATTTTTATTCTCTCCACTGTGACTTGTTTCTTCAATGTTCTTAGCACTTACCTTTCATTCTTGTTCCTCTGAAAAGGTTAAAATGTAAAAAATACAATAAAGAGACTGTTTCCATTATGTTTTACTGAAGTAACGTAAACTGATATTTACAGGTACACTGACCTCTCTTTCACCGAGAAAACAAAGAATCTTGTTAATAGAATAAGTGCCTGAAACATACAGCCTTTTCTAAAGGGTACCTGGTTATAAGAATGGGTCATGAATATCTGATTATGCGATTTCTTCTGAGATAGTCATTGGACATTTATATCAAGATAATAAACACTTAACTAAACTTTTATGGCTTTGTGCAACTGCAGGATATATCAGCTCCTTCTATGTGAAACTGAATTTCCAAATTTAAGAAGTGTGATGACTGAATAATCTCATGTCTGATTGCGACTGTAAAACAACTCTTCTAAACCTAGAATTTTTTCTTTAAAATATCAAATTTTACAATTTTCTGTAAAAACAAAAACAAAGGTAGTTTGTCTGTTAAGATAGTTTAATCTTTAAAATTCTATTGTTCCAAATATAAGAATTATATGGTTTAAAGAGCCTTTAAACAACTATTGTTTCTAATATAAAATTCAAAGGTAATCATAGTCTACATTAAAAAGAACTAAACAGGAGAAATACTACAATGCAATTCTGAAGTAACCAAGGGAAACATTTTATGGTAGTGCATAAGAAAGTTATGGCATCAATATTTCTGTGCAATGAATGATATGTTTTTGTATATAACTCATACACATCTTAGAATGTATTCCTAAATCAGAAGGCACTGGGAGATACTCTTCCATTTTTGTTGCAACACACATGAAAGTGAAGAAAGAGGAAGAAGAAGATAAAGTAGGAAGCAGGGACAGAACAGAAGGAGGAAAATAAGGAAAACAAAGTATCAAACTAAAGAGAATTGAGGATATAGATTAGAGAAATAACGAAAGCTCCAGAGTCACAGAAAGAGTAAAAAAACACAAAAGAAACAAACAAATGAACAAAATGCTGAGCTCTGCCTGAGTTTAGAATTAATTTGAATTACTGCCTTGGGAAGGTAGTCTCCTTATAGGAATAGCTATGGTATCATATTAGGCATCTATTAAACACAGTAAATTGCTACCTAATCCAAATAATACAAGCAATGTTTAAAATCATTAATATTTAGTGAGCATTTTCTATATTCTAGTCTCTGTGGTCAGTGATTTAAGAGTATTACTTGTTTAGTTACCATAAAGCCATAAGAGGTAAGAAACTCGATGATGAAGCAAGATTCAGTAAAAGAAGAAGCCTGACTAGGGTTCTCTAAGTGATGATTAAGCTGAAACCTGGAGGTTGAGCAGAATTTACAGAATAAAAATGGTTGAGCAGTCTTTGCAGAGAGAAATAATACTGTACATGCAAAGGTCATGTAGTGACAGAGAACATACTTTCTATTTATATATATATTTATTCTCTATGCTGTACGTTGCATCCCCGTGACCATTTTGTAACTACCAATTTATACCTCTTAATCCCTTTACCTTTTTACCCAGCCCCCTGACCCCTTCCTACTACTAGCAAGCACCAGTCCTCTGTATCTATGAGTCTATTTCTGTTTTGTTCATTTATTTTGTTTTGTTTTGTTTTTGTTTTTTTTAAGGTTCCACATATAAGTGAAATCATATGGCATTTGTTTTTCTCTGTCTGACTTATTCCATCTTGCACAATACCCTCTAGGTTCGTTTACACTGTCCCAATTGGTAAGATTTCATTCTTTTTTATGGTTGAGTAAAATTCCATTTATATATGTACTATATATTTTTTTATCCATCTATCAATGGACACTTAAGTTGCCTTCTATCTTGGCTATTGTAAATAGTACTACAGAGAATGTATGGATATATATCTTTTCAAATTAGTGTTATGAGTTCTTTTGGATAAATATACAGAAGCAGAATTGCCAGGTCATAAGGCAGTTCTATTTTTAATTTTTTGAGGCACCTCCAAACTGTTTTTCATAGTGGGAAGCAGGACTTCTTCAAGGAACTAAAAGAAAGCTTTTTGCCTGAAGCAAATTTATTTAAGGAAGGGATAATTGTGGGAATAGAAGAACATTGTTAGGGGCTGTAGAAACTTCAACAGCCTTTGTTCTTAAAATCTTGTCATGCTATAGTAATTAATAATTTTTTTTGTTATAGTTTATTGTTTGTGCCCTTTTTCATGCCATAAGAAAAATAAAACATAAAAATAAATCTTTCATAAAAAATATTCTTTTATAGGTTTATAGACTTCTTAAGATCTTGATGGTTATTTTTCAGATCCTGCCTATTAAAACATGATTATTGCAGTTCTAGCTAATTCATAGGCTTTCCTTCCATACTGGGATCCTTGCTCCTAATTATTGAGCCTGTCTTTTTTATTTGACTACCTTGTATAACTGAGCTTTACTACTTTTTCCTGCTAATAAATCTCTGGTCCATGAAATCATTAGCATTAATATGTCTGGCATTTACATTTAATATTCATAAAATAGCACTTATCTAGAAAACAAGGGTATTTCACCACATAAAATTACACTTAGGGAGAACAAATTATTCAGCCACAGTGGACTTTGAAGTTAAGTGATGTATTAGAAGATAATAATATTAAATGGGAAACATGGCATGGGGAATGTAAGAGTATGAGAAAGGCGATAAGACTATAGAAGAATAAGGAAGTAACAAATACGATAAAACCAATATCAGCAAAGGAGAGGACCTCAATGATCTGTGACATAGCAAAGACTGAAACTAATATCAAAGGATCAGATAAGCCAGTTATCACCTCTGCACACAATTACATAATCTAAAGATATATCTTAATTCAACCAGTTCAATTAGGTTTACAGGTCCTCAATAACATGAACTCAAAGTGAGTTACAAGAAGCACGGAGAAAAATGAAGAACAATAATAGCATAAATAAAATGATAAACAGAAATTATTATATTTATTGGTATTTGGGCATGGTTAGAGATCACAACAGATGCAAAATGACCAATTTTTAGAGCAAAAGCTGTATGTTCTGCAAGTACTGTGATAAAGAGAAATATAATCCATTATTAAATGCTGTGCTTAAAATGATGATAATGATTATAATTATCATTGATGATGACAACACCATCAAAGGAGAGAATGGGGGAGGATATCACTTGAAATTGATATTGGGTATGTTCTACCTAGGTAGGGATAGTATTTTCTAATTTCAGGTAGATTAAAACATAGAGACAGTTGCTTTGATGATTATTTATCAATTGGGAATACGGAATTTGAAAGTGTTGCCACAGCCACTCCTACCACCAAATCACCATTTCTCACTACAGACAATCTGCACTATCCAGTAAGGTATCTGATACAATACAAACTATGATATTTATACAGAGTCAGCTGCAGATCATGTTAAAATACATATCTTATTTATCACACGCTGGGGAAGGCTGAGATATGTATCTTTGACAAACTCCCCAATGATGCTCATGCTGCCGATCAATGCACTACATTTGGAATAGGGAAGAGATAATGCATAATCCAATTTCTAGGACTGCATCCAAAGACGTCCATGGTTCTGTTGTAAACCCTGGGTGGAAAACAGATAGATATGAATAGGCATTTGACCAGTATCATTCTGTCTCGAGGGTCAGAGCACCAAAGAGAACACAGGATCAAGTAGACTGATAGCAGTACTGCTGCCTCTTGATTTACTTGCTTCCATGAGAAAACAAAGGGACTGGTACCAGATCAAAGCTCAGATGTCACTGAGGTTCTTTATGCACTTTTAGTACTTAGTAATATCCAGAACCAGGTGAAATTACAAGTTACTTTCTGGTCTATCCTGCAGGAGACAAGCATCTAATCTTATTTATTCTTCAAGTTCAACTCAGGCTACATCATTGAGGCCTAGACTACTCTTTTCCCTTCTCACGACTTATAGCATGTATTATCTGTTTCACATATTTAGGCATCAAATGCTACAAAGTCTTTTATTATCTTTTTCTTACTTCCATCATCTCTTCTTCACAGGTTGTTTGCAAGCTCAATGAAAAACAAGTCATAGCCTTCTCTTATTTGACCCTATACCAGCCATTATGCTCATAGGACCTCCCATTAGATTAGGACTCTGGTAACCAAATCTTTTGGTGTAATCCTTTTAAAAAACATATTTAACAGTCTTTTGTGGAACAAAAATGGTTATTGTTTTTCCCATTTGAACTTAAAAGCCCATAAAGAGAGACATTTTGGAAAAGGATATTTTCATAACAATGGTTTCTTATTCAGAAAGGATTAGACTCATTTGCCATTTATTTCAACTTATGTAAATTTTGATTTAGACTATCTCCATCTTTTCAAATGTGAACCAAATATATTTAGCTGATACGTTATTTAAAATAATTGATAAATGTTCTAGTGAAGCTTTTTAAATGTAGACTTCTTTTATATAACAATATTGAATAAGTAATATAATGTTATAATTTAACTGCAAAAGATAACCATATTTCCTGTATGTTATTTAAAAGATATTATAGATTTAATTTCTATATCTACTTTATTCAAGGAAATAATTTTAAATTATATTTTATTAACACATTGAATAAATTGTCAAGAAGGCTTAGCTGAAGTGTCTACCACTTATATATAACTATGTTTACAACGTGTTTTCATTCAAATCATTGTAAGACTCTAAACAAAGAAAAAATTGGTTATTGGTCAATTTGTTAAACAATTGTCAGTCCTGCATTACTATAAAAAATTTGAAGCAATCATTTTCAAGCAAGTATTCCATTTTATACATTCATGCAATTCCTAAATAGGTACTGAAAATAGCTAACATCATTATACTTAGGATAAAAAGAGACTTTTCAGCTTTATTGTTTACCTCTTTAATAGCTTTTACATTACTGTAAGGTACTTGAGTATATACTGGACTGCAGAGTGTAATAGTTCCTGGTTTACATCTCAGGTGGGTTAAATAGGTCTTCAGACATCATTTAGCACCACATTTTCAGGCCATCATAAGTTTTAAACTTACTTCCATGCTGACAGTTTAATGTTCAAAGTAAGGAGTTAACTTACTTTTAACTTCTAAATCCTGGGACTGCTGTCTAAGAGCTATAAAATTGACATTTCAGCATGATTTTTTTTCACAGTGTGTCCTTTAAACACACGCATGTTACAATGTCTAAAACAGCTGTTCATGTTTACATTAAAAGTCTTTCAAAATATTTTTTTCTTTAGGATGCCATTTGTGTAGAAAAGAAAATAAGCAAATCAACTGTTCCCCCCCCTTTCCATTCTTGTTTCCTTCTCTTTCTCCTTTCTTCCTTTCTTTTCTCCCTTTCTGATTTTCCATCCATTTTTCTTTTTTCTTTCTTCGCTTCTCTTATGTTTTTTTTTTCTCTTTCTAAACTACCTTGAAATAACTTTAGAGATTATTAAAGTCCAGTGAGGAATGGCAGCAGTTTAAATCTGCACTTTGCCTTTAATTCTTGTCAGGGTTTCACAGGCATATATCAGAACTGAAATGGCTACTATATATCATGCTTAACCAACTAGAGGTCAAAGAACTAAATCATTGTATTCATGAAAGTAAAATATTGTGCTTTCCAATTGCCTTCACTTTGGGAGGCTCTCATTTCCAATTACCAAGTGACCTTCAAATCTAATATTGATTGCTTTACAATAAAATTTATTACAGTTGTGACATTACAATATAAAATAAGAAATGACACAGTAAAATGGCTGTGAAGATGATAGTAAGATTTTTTAGACTCAAATAATTTTATATTCAATTTTCTACTTGGTTTTCTTTTTCTGAATCTTCATATTGCTTTTGCCAATAAACTGTTTATACACTGTTTAAATGTGATCATACCACTGTTTAAATGTAAACTTCTTGAAGTCATTAATATAGGATATCTAAGGATTTACATTTTTCATGAAAATATTAATACATTAATATTTATATTTTATTAATGTGAGGAGAGGGGAGCCCTTATGAATTCAAGTTTAGACAATGAAATATTACATCAATGTTCCATAGCACTACCTTGGAACTTCCATATAATAATTCCAGTTGTCGGTAAGAGGCAAAAATAAATAATTTTCACGTGCCTGCTATTTGCTAGAAAGATAAAAATGAATAATTGGCTCTTTACTATAGGAAAGAACTTACTCAGGTTCCTCTCAAGTGCCTTACTGTTTACTCTGTGGGATGATCCAGGTTTTGTTAAACAGAAACACATTCCAGAGAAACTAGGTAACTACTAAAATCACATAGGTAGAAAGAGGCAGTTCTGAAAGCAGGACTGGACTGCCTGCTTTCCATTGTTGTTTGTATGACTAATAAGGGGCCAAAAATTGTCTAACTTTTGTCTGCTGCTTTTATTCCAGGTGAGAACACTGAGGTCAAAGTGATACCAAGACTAAAAAGCTCAAAAAAAAAAAAATCTTTTAGTGATCTTTTCACTAATCCTTTTCCCCACATCACATTTACTATGAGCTCATCATTTACTCAATGAAAACAATTGGCCATGCTAAGGTCAGATCTATTCTGAAGACTCTATGCCAGAACTTAAGGAAATCACTTTTCATAGAAAATTCCCAGAGCTATTCTGAAAAGCATATTGTAAGATAAAATGGTTTTTCTGTGAATGTTTTAGCTATGTAAATTACATTTATGCAATTAGGCCTAGGAGTAAGTGGATAATGGAGAAAGCTGTACAAATAGTCTAAAGTATTAGAAACAAAAATATTTTCTACTTATTTTTGTATGCATTTTTGGAATTATCTTTTATCAGAATTACTGTAGTTTTGGTTTAAAATGGTCAATATAAAGATATATACACATTGTTAGAAAAAAATATCACATCAAACATAATTTATAGAGTAAATATTAAAGTTTCTCTTTACCTTTCAAACCAGTTCTATTCTAGTTAACCACTGTTGGCAATTTTGTAAACTTTCAAAATATCTGCTTTGTATTTAGGTCAATATATAAATATTTTAGTATTATATTGATAAAAATTAATACACAAATTCAATAAAAAGGTTAAAAAGAATTGCAAAAAAAGTGTCCAAGCAAGAAATCTATAAAGTACAAAATAAGATAGTAGACTGAAATACAAATATAGCAATAATTAGATTAAATGTGAACAGCCCAAGTTCTTTATTGTTAAAGAAAAGTATTGTCAGACTCTGTTAAAAAAGAAACCCAATGATATGCTCTTTAGAAGAGGCATACTTCATATAAAGAGCACAGAAAACTTGAGCATCGCAATATTCACGCAAAATTAAAAGATGGATAGAGGATATATTTTAGTAAATATTGTAAGGCAATTTAGAATTTAAGGCCCCCAAAAATAAGGGGGGAAAGAAGAAAGAGAGAGAGACAGAGAGACAGAGAGTAAGACAGACAGAGAGAAAGAGACAGAGAGCGAGAGCGAGAGCGAGAGCGAGAAAGTCCCAGCAAGTCTTCTCGTAAGTAAACCCCCCGACAGAAATGTGTACATATGGGCACCAACAGCAGTGTTACAATGTTCGTGACAGCATTATTCATGATAGCTTAAAACTAGGAACAACTTAAACATTCATCAACAGGAAAAATATAATAATGAACAAAGAAGCCAGACACACAAAAAAATCCATGTATATAAAATTAAAAAAAAAAAAAAGCAAAAACAGCAAAACCAGTCAATGATATGATGATGATTACCTTTCAGAAGACTGTGGGTATTTAACCGTTTAGGGCATCTGAGAGTGGCTTTTGATCCTGACAATGCTCTGTTACCAAATCTAGGTAAGAGTTACAGGGGTGTGTGTGTTCTTTAGTGATAACTCATCAAGCTATGTATTCGTTCTTCTGTATGTGTGTTATATTTTAGTTTTATTAAAGCAATTCTAAATTAAAAACAATTAAAGAGAAACATGTTATGATGACGAAATGTTTAGCCCTCCAGAAAGATAAAGTTAAATTTGCCTTTAAATAAACAAAAACTTAGATGGATATAAGGAGATATAGACAAATGACAATCAAATAATAATCTGGATCAGTAAGAGATGAAAGAAAATGTCATAATAGCAGAAAGAAAAAACTTTAGTAATGCTGTAGAAGGTTTGATTAACTTGATTAAAACAAGGCCTAAGAAACATTTAGAATCCCACCCCCAATAACTGAAAAATTTCATTTTCCCAAACACACATAAAACATACTTATTAAAAATGATCATATGCTGAGCCATAAAATAAGTTATAACAAATTTCAAAAGATTGTGAAGTACACAAAATGTTTATGAACTACAATGTGAGTTAGAAATGTACAATAAAATATAACTATGAGCATCACTTATGTTTGAAATGTTCGCATCTAAGCAATCCATAAGTCAAAGAAGAAAGCATAATGAAAATTAGTAAATATTTTGCATGAAATTTTAATGAAAATGCTACCTGTATCTTGTGGGTTGCATCTAATACTATTTCGCAGGAAAATAACTTTAAAATTAACATTGGAAGAGAATGAGGCTGATGCATAAGCTAATTGATCATCTGAAAAAGTTTGAAAGCAAGCATAAAATAAACATGTAGAAGGAGGGAAATAAAAACCTAATTGTGGAAATTAATAAAATAAAAATAATAAAATAGAGAAAACAAAATGAAAAATATCACTTCTTTAAAAAATATCAATTTGCCATAATTCTGGCAAATTTAACTATGAAAAATAAATGTCAAGAACAAAAATGTGATCATAATTACAGATGTACAGGCATTAAAGAGCTAATTAAATAATAAAATGTCCTTGCTCTTTTATGTGCCAAGATTTGTTTTAAAATTAGAGTAAGAGAATGTGATATTAATACAGGGATTAAAAAATAAACAATTTAATAGAGAAAGAAATAGTTTTACCCATTTCTCAATTTGAGACATGACTGAGAGCCTGCAAAGAGAGAACAAAAGGCAGCATTTTCTATTAATTATGTTGATTTAACAGAATAATATGTAGCTATTAAAAATAATGAAAAGAATACTTTCTACTAATATGAAAGACTTCTGAGATATACTAATAGAAAAAAACCCAAAGATGCAAAACAGTAGGTATAGCATGCTATTTTGTGTAAAAGTAGCTGTAGAGAAGAATCTATATTTATATTTGATTCGATAAGCATTAAATCTATATAGAAAAATATACAAGATACTAATATCCATGGTTACTTACTGGGGCAGGAGGTAAAAGGTAGATAGTTCAAAAATGAATACATTAAGTATTTTAAATTGACACTCTCATAAGAGGTTATCCATATCGGAGTGGTGGAAGCAAAACTAGACCCTAACTCTCAAAACTCAATTCTAGGAAGACTACAGGCCAAAATGGGAAAAGCAAAATAATAAAGCTTATAGAAATAACAGGAGAATATTTTAATTATCTTTGTTTAAGAAAAATTTCTTAAATAGAAACCAAAACATCAAAGAAATGTTGATGAATTAGACATCAAAGTTAATACATTATATTCATCCTAAAATAATATATTGAAGACTAAGCCATAGAGCAAACCATGATATCTGCATTATATATTTTGATCAAAAATTAATATTCAAAATTATAAATGTTTTTGTTTTATGATTAAAAATAAAAAAGTTAAATAAAAATCAGGATAATACATATTAAAACACTTAACAAAAGGAAAATTTTATAATAGCAAATAAGCATATGTAAATATATTCAACTTTTCATGTAATGAGACAAAAAATCAATTTTCATGAAAATGACAAGTATGAGAAATTGGGAAAAAAATCTAAAGTTTGATAATATCGAATGCTGACAAGGATACAGGAGCATTAGAAATGTTCATGAATAAAATTCAGACATTCACATTCTTAATAGTTGAGGATTTCCTATTAAATTTGAAAGTGTATAATTTCTACAACCATTTTCACCTCAATGTGTTTGAAAAAAAAATGCAAAACCACATCGGAAGATAGTTTTACAATTTGTGTGACTACCAACAGAGAAATCATACTATGACATTCAAAAGAATATATACTTGAAAGCAAGCACTCCAAATATATTTATGAGTAAAAATAAAAATCATATTTTAGTAGGGATATATTGGATTGTATTAATGTGAAACTCATTAAAGTTCTTAATATTTTTATCTGTGCGTGTGATGCACATAAATGCTCTGCTATATCTCAATGTGTGCAAACTGAAGTATAATATGGTTATGATCAGGAGAATACAGAAGTAGACTGTGATTATGCATGATAACCCAAAGGTTTAGCTTTATTTGTAATGTTTTTACAAATTTTAGGGAAGAATATTTTCCCAAGTTACTTATGCATTTAAAAAGTAATTTCAAATAAAAGTTAATAAAAAATGAAACAGTTCTGAGAAACACTGATTTTAACTGCCTAATATATGACAACATACTTAAGGTTTTATTGGGTCATTTATACTTTTTATTCTAATTCACACTTAAAAATTGAAACTAAATCACAAAATTAGATCTTACCAAAAAATAATTAAATTTAGAAGACTTGCGAATTGCTGATTCCACTAAATGAAACTACTTTAACTATTGAACTTCTGAAGGAATTTTCAGGAATAATAAAGAATACCAATTCAGGCATTTTTAATGTCTCATTTTTTTTATTAAAAAAAGAGATTTTAATGAGTTCTGCATTCCTTTGAATGTTTGAGAAAAAATCTTGTTTAATGTTAACCAGGTATATGAGAAGTAATTGGAGGAAAAAAAATTGAGATTAGTAACACAATGTAGAGATAGATTGAAAGAAGTTTGAGATTATCAAATAAAAATGAAGATCAATTGATCTATTAAATTCAATTGACTATGTGGAGTGTATTACAAAGAAATCACCATCTCTTTCAAAAACTATTTTCTTAGTGTTTATAGTCCCCCTTATATTTAAAAATAACGTATTGAATGCCATTATATCATAGTCTCTGTTGGTTTTTTTTTTCAAGAAAAATTTTAAAAATGCCATACTGTGAATGATTCCTCTCAAAGAATAAATACTTAAGAAAAAATCTAAACTTTGCTTCTCTAACTAATATTCATGGATTTGAAAGAACCGGATTCTTTAATTTCCATCAGTGTTTCAGAGAGAAGAAAGAGAGAAACACATTCATTATTTAACAAGTAAGTCACATTTTTAAAAGTTTCTCTTGCTTGCATAAAGTCCTTGTAAGCAAAAACTTTTGTTTTCCCATAGAAAAAAACATAATGATGTGCCCAAAGTTTCTTAAATATTGGATAATGGAAATTAAAGATAGAATCTCTCTGTCTTTCTCTACCTTTCTTCTATCCTTCTTGTCTTCATTAAAATGATAAAAATGTCAGAGGAGAGAAAGAGCGATTAGGGGGATCGTTTTTTAAACTATATAAAGGTCTAACCAATGTACTGTATACTTGAAACTAATAATAACATTTAAAAATGTTTCATTTTTGATTATTTAGAGGAGAAACTGAAAGTGATATACACACATACAAATACATTAACTAAGTTTAAAGTTAGTGATCTGCCTTAATTACATCTTGGAGAAAATTTGTTAGAATTTATCTTTTTTTAATCTAAACAGATTATAGATTTAAATTTATTTGAAGAGATAAGGGGGGATATTAAGAGTGGAACACAGATGTCTTTTGAAGGTTAAAATATATTTATTGAGAAAAAAATTTGTACTCCAAACTTAGGGTAAAGATAAACTATTTAATACAGAAAGCAAATTTGGAAATCTGGATAAATTGAGGGTTAACCACCATTTTTAAGTTAATATTTAATCCAAAATTCTCATGCCAGTTAAAAATAATTTACTCATTTCATGTTATATAGACCATGGAATTTCCCACTTATATCTTAACTTCACTTGTCAACCATTGCTCTCCTATTGGGAAATATGCCCAGATGTCTTGGTTAAGTCTTTTGGCAGACTTATTCCATATATGCGATATAACATGTAACAATTACTTAACTTATTTTTAAAATAAGGCAATTTAGTTCAGAATACTGACCAAATTTAGCTAATATTTTGTAATAATCATGCATTAAAACAAAGCTGTAATCTAATTAATAATAATAATAATAATAATAATAATAATAATAAAAACCTTATAGACAGATCCAAATTCAAGTCTGTTTTCTACTTACTGGTTTTTTGATCCTAGAAAATTGATTCAAACTTTCCCATTTCTTGTTATCTCTATTAAGAGAAATTGAAATGTACAGTGTAGTGTTGCAAGTTGAATGAGACAACATTTGAATGAAGTGATCAGTCTATGACTTGTCTGTAGGAGAATTTCTACTAATTTGCTCCTTGTATTCTTTCCTCTTTCTATTTCCTTAAGAATTAAAAAAATATATTTAATGCTATACATTTTTATAGTTCAAAATTCAAAAAACAAAAGGCAAAGGCAAATCCATCCTCCTTGGTAAGAACTGATGCAACCAGCCTGCCATGTAACTCCCAGAGACTTTTTATGCATATACAGGCAGTCCCCAAATATGTTCTTTTTTTTTCTTTTTGTACACAAAAATATTTGTGGTAAACTATACATGCATTTCTGCACTTTATTTTTAGCTATATAGATACATTAGAGATAGTTTTATGATTAATAACTAAAGAGTATCCACATTCTTATGACAGCAGAGAAAGGGACGTCTTCTTATGTGCAGTTGTCAAGTCAATATTTCAAGTTACTGCCTACTGAGGCTGTACCTGGTAGTGGTGAAGATCATATGGATCAGGGTTTGAACCCCAACTTTGACACTTAACTGTACGAAACCTGAGTTCATCTGTACTGAAAGGGGTATGATATCACACTCATCTTGTGAGTTGTCACCATGATTAAATAAAGTGATGCATGTCAAGGTCTTAATCTTAGCTCTGTACCTGGCATAAAGTAGGTGTTCAAGAAATAGGGTGGCTATAACACATGTTAACTGTAAAAATAATTACTATGACTCAGTGCTGTGCCAAAGCATGAAGATTGCTGGTACGTCTAAGCAAATGCCAGTTTCAATAGGATAGCTGTCCAGACTACTCCCTTCTTATCGATTGGTAAGCAGTGATCATTCTACCAGATCCTCAAGCATGTATTTTGGAAACATTTCCTAAATAACCAATATTTTTTTTTTCATTTAAGCATTCTAAATTGTTTCTTGAAGTCATAAAAGCAAAAGGAGAGACAGTTCCTACACACTTTCCCTTCATTAAAGTGAATTTAAAATTACTATGATGTTCAAAAAGTAAATGAACCTCTGAAACGCATTCTGCAGTAGGAAGTTTCTAATTCAAGGTGTGTAATCTGGATCACCTACAACTTTTCCTTTAATTGAATTTTAAACATTTTTTCTCCCTTGGAGTCTAACTATGCTTAGATTGAAATAAACAGTATAGAAAGTGGATGATTTCAGTTAGGTAGATTTAAAATCTTGATAAATTATAAAGAAACACTTATATTTCAATTTTAAATTTTAAAAGGATTTAACAACATTCTATTTAATATTCAGAGAAAAAATTGTGATTCATACAATCTTTATAAATTTATTAAAGATTCTTTTGTAAGATAGCCTATTTTGATGATAACTTGAAATAGATTTTTTTTTTGAAAATGGTATTTGTTAATGACATATGGCAATAAAATAATTACAAAGAATTTGGGGTTCCATGATGTAAAGCACTCTTTTCCACTTCAGACTAGTGTTTTTTGGCAAAAGAAAAAATGATTTTGGAATAATTGTGAATTGTATTTTCAAATTCCAACCCTATTAAGACGTTATTATTAAATAAGTTCAATGAGATGTGATGTTAATGTTATTTATTAGACAAAAATCTATCTTTTCTAGCAGTTTGTGTTTTAGGATGTTCCAGCAGACACAAAAATGTACATTGTTGTATCATTTAAAGGATGATGATACATTAATTTCCTAAAGATTGAGGCTATCTTGTTAATATAACAAGGCACAGAAAAAGTGTTGACCATATCCATATCCAAAACAGATAACCTCTCTAATGAATTTGATTATTATGTCTTAAATACTTTATATGTTTAAGAGAGAGAGAGAGAGAGAGAGAGAGAGAGAGAGAGAGAGAGAGCGCGCATATGCGCTGTTATTAAACATCTTTAATTTACTTTTTTAATTAAAAACAATTTTTTAGTCTAAGCTTGGCTAAAAGAGGTCAAAGATACTTTTTTTTTTTTTTTTTTTGATACAGAGTTAAGCCATCATATTAGACTGTTTTGGCAATTGATTAAAGAGCTTCGTTGAATGTCTTTTCTCTTTCCCCTAAAAGTCTTGGCTTGGCGATGTAACATCATGCTTACTGAACAGATTTTGGACCTAGACTTCCTGGGTTCAAAATCATTCTGTTACCTCCTGTATGACTTTAAGCCAATTATTTAAAATCTTAAGTCTCTGTTTTCTTCTCTGCTAAACAAGAATTGTGATGATAGCAATAGTACCTACCTCCATAGCATTATGATGATAATTAAATGAAGGAAGTTCATAAAGCCTAAAGGGAAGGCAACATTTTACCTCTATTCTCTTAGGGCTTTTCCGATGGGCCTGAGAATTAAACCGACATAAGGTAGATTAACAGGAGAAAAGGGTACAAATTTTATGTGGCACAGGGCCTTCATAAGGAAATGAAGACCCAATGAAGTGGCAAAATCTAACTTCTTACATGCTAGATTAAACAAAGAGAACCAGTTGTGGAAAAGTAGCTAAAATAAACAAGGAGGCTAAAGGACAATAAAAATTATTTTAACATGTCTATTTGTACAGAATTCTATCGACTTTGACTTCCCATCAAATAATTCCTCTTTTCTCTTGATACAAAAAGCACATCTTTCAAATGGGAGTTTTTAATCTCCTATATTCAGGAAGAAGATGGGAAATTAGAGTGTCCTTCCTGTGTCTGCTGTTGTAATAGTGCCTTTAGTTAAAAGCAATCTTTCTTCCACAGTGGCATATTTTGGAGTGGCATATTCTGCCACATTTCAGCACTTAAAACAGCAGCTCTATGTTTCTATTTTTTACTTCAGTTATAACATTGGGATAATAAAATAAGGCTCCATATTAGAAAACTTGCAAGTAGGTCTTAAATCACATTCTTTTGGAAGACTTCAATAATAGTAATAATAATGAAAATAACAAACATAAGAACAACCAAAATAGTATATTTTTTACCTGTGAGACACTGTGTGAGATGTTACCCACACATCATTTTTTAAACTTTATGTCTACCTTAAGTGATCATTTTTATTACTCCTATTTTAGAGAGTGAGAAAGGAAAACTTAACATCCAAGTAGTCACACAGATAGAAAATACCACAGTGAAAATAAGGGTCCAAGATTACTGTTTTTAAGGTTCATACTTAACTAAGATAAGGGTTTCCCAAATAGCAACCATCATCATACTTTTTTGCCATTTTGTTATATAAGAAAAATGAACTAGTACTAAATATTTAATATAGAAGAGTATAAATCCAGGGATTGGTTACCTACATAAAGGAAAACCTGAGAAGGAAAAGAAGATGTCAAGAGTCTATTCAGAGATTAGCAATAGCAGTAAGCCAATGGGGAGGGGAAAGAGAAAACCATGCTACCAAATCCAGGACCATTGAGTGTGATCTGAAGAAAATTATAATCAAGGCAGGTCTTATCTGTGGGATCCAAGAAGGAAACACAGCCAACATCAGAGATATTACCTGAGACAAAGAAAATGGAAAAAAAATTCTCTGTTGTAGCCCCCTTCAACCTCCTACCAAGAGCTCTCATGAGCCGAAGCTAGCCAGAGTCCCACTGATGTGGAAACCTGAGACCCAGTGGTATAGGGGGTTAGCCCATTGTAACACAAGAATAACATGGAATAGACAACAATAAACCTGATGGCAATCAAGCCTAAAATCAACTTATTCTGTTGTTCACTTACTGTCTTCCAATTGACTAACAATTTTAATCAAATAAAGATTTGTAGTAAGGAAACCTCCTATCATTACCTGAATAGGAATTAGGCATTCATAAATAGAAATAGCCATAAACTTAAATAAAATGTAAAAAGAAACTAATTTTAGCTTTGAAGTCAAATAGAGCCAGCTTCAAGTCTATTCTCTATCACTTACTGGTTAGTGGACCTTGGAGAATTCAACTAAAAACTACCTGAGGCCTGCAAGCATTAAAGGCACTAATAGCACTAAAGTGAAATTTGATCCATTATATATCAGAGAATTGTAGAAGTAAAGTTCAAAAAAGATGAACTTTTCCAATATATGTGTGTCAGTATCATTTACTGCTATCTGCGGATAGCCCCAAATCATCATGTGAACCACTGTTCAGAAATACAAGGGAATTGTGCCTCTAACAATATAAGTAAATATGTTGTCACTTTTAGATTTGTTAATATAGAATATTCTTATGCTCCAAAACAAATATAAATTCAGTAACTCCAAATAGCTAATGATATATACAAAATGTCTAATTATGTGTTTTATCTATATAATGTGTTATTCCTAAATTATTGCATTTTACTTTAAGAGTTCATTAAAATAATTATTCATATTTACAGGCAAAATGTTATTAGAATATACTTAATAATTCTAGTAAAAGAAAAAAACCTGAGGGGATTCCAGCCATCTAGGTCAGTAGGAGACTGAAACTCTAGACGGCCTTGGAAGAAGAACCTGCACAAAAGGGCTTTTTTTCTGACCTGCAGACACTCACCAGGGATACCGCGGTGTGCCACAGGCCTGCGTGGGATTCATACTGAGAAGGTCTGCATTCTCTGGTGCAAGAAGGAGTGCTGGAAGGGCAGCCTACTAGTCTAGTCTGTACCCCCCCCCCCCACCGAACAATCTACAGACCACACCACTTCACTGTGCAGACCCCTCCCACAGACACACAGGGCCATTAGAAGGAAGTGCTGGCCTGAGGAGATCAGCCTGCCTTACCCAAACTGCAGATTACCCAGGACTTTTGTTGCTAGATGGCTACCTGAACTGATCCAGGTCTAAGCATTCCCAGCTGGTAGCCAGCACTGTAAGCATGCATTTCAGAGATAGTTTCAGTCAGATCACTGCTGCTAACACGAACTTAGGCAGATCTTGGGGCTCTGTGGGCCAGTCCCAGACAATAGCTGGTCTCCTGTGATCTGAGACTTCTGTGGGAGTGTGCAAACTGTTAATGAAGTTGCAGCCAGACTGAGGCTGTGTTGATCTGATTGCCATTGTCTCTCTGAGACCCCACTCTACCCTATCCACAAATTGTCCAAGCCACCCATGGACAGCGAACTGCCACAGCCCTGTTCTTCCCTCCCCTGAACTCCAAATCCACACAGGCAACAAACTTTGGCTAGCACAGGGAGGGCACTGCATAGATATCAGTGGCAGGCAGGCTTCTGCCTGCAAGAATTGCAATATTGTCTCCAGAGAGCACAGGGGTCTGTGGGACCACCCCAGATAACAGCTTATCCCATGTGATCTGTGACTACTGTGGGAATGTGAAGACACAGAAATTGCAGAAAATTGAGGCTATTGACCTGATGGCCCTTGACTCCCTGAGCTCCTGCCCCATCCAAAGTGCCCACCGCACATTGATAGACACCTGCCTCTGCCCTGGGGTGGTGCATTTAGGTCCAAGGTGGGCAGCGGCTGACCTTGCTACGAGTGGACACTTGTATAGGGAGCCACAGACAGCACTGGCATGTAATCTGACCCTGCAGTGGCAGGGGAAATTTACTCAATAGACTCAGGAAACTCCCGGGATCCCTGTATCACCCAGCATGCATATCACCCAGAGGCTCTTCCAGTTTTAGAGACTTATGGGCAACTGACTGGCAGTGTCAGACCTGAGGAGCACTAGTCCCTCTGCTAAATTGCCCTAGGTCAGGGGCAGGGGTTAACTGGACTGTTGCCTACAGTGTTGTCTCTTCCATGTACCTATAGATCCAGCACAGCAACAAACATGTGGAGATTGCTTTATAGTTCCCACCAGGTAGACCTGAGCAATGGAAAGCAGTGGCTGACCTTGGCCCCACCCGAGGGCTCACAAAACCAATGCATCTGGAGGCTGACACCAGACCACAGCAGAGTAACTCCTGACTAGTTCTAGTAGTGATACACACAAAGGGTGGTTGCAACAAATACACAAAGGGTGGTTGCAGATCCCACTCAGTGGGGTAAGCCCCCATACAACAACTCTTACTCTGTGGGTACAGCCAATATCCACAATTAGTTAGTTGGAGCATCAATCCCATCCACTGAGGTATTAACAACAATAAAGGCTTGGCAACAACAGAAGATCACACACAATCCACATAAAGATCATATCCAGAGTCTCCAGCATAGGTGATCAGGGAAAGTGTGCCACTGGGCCACACAAGACACCTTTCAAGTTAGGCCATCTGGCCAAGGCAGAGAGATGGAACAAATATTCCTGACACACAGAAATGAATACAGAGAGTCTAATAAAATGAGAAAACAAAGAAACATGCCACAAATGAAACAATAGGAGAAAACTCCAGAAAATAAGCTAAATGAAATGAGGCAAGTAGCCTACCAGAGACACAGTTCAAAATAATGGTTATGAGGATGCTCAATGAACTTAGATGGATGAGCATAATGAGAGCCTCAATAGAGAAATAGTATGCATAAAAAAGGACATAAACCATAAAAAAGAACCAGACAGAAATAAAGACTACAATAACTGAAAAGAATTACACTAGAAGGATTCAACAAAACATTGGATAAAAGCAGAATGTAAAACAATCGAATTGGAAGACAAGGTAGCAAAATACACCCAATCAGAACAACACAAAGGAAAAAGATTAAAAAAAAAAAATGAGAATAGCTTAAAAGACCTCTGAGGCAACGTGCAGTGTCACATATATCCAGATCATAGGAGTACCTCAAGGAGAAGAGAGGGAGCAAGAAATTTGAGAATCTATTTGAAGAAATAATGACAGAAAAAATTTCCCTAATCTGGTAGAGAAATTAGACATACAAGTTCAAGAAGCAAAAATTGTTCCAAACAAGAGGAATTCAAACAGATTTACATCAAGACACATCATAATTAAAATGCCAAAGGTCAAAAACAAAGAGAGAATCTTAGAAGCAGCAAGTGAAAGGCAGCTAATTACTTATAAGGGTACACGCATAAGAATGTCTGCCAATTTTTCAATGGAAACTTTGCAGATCAGAAAGGATTGGCAAGAAATATTCAAAGTTATGAAAAACAAGTATCTATCATGAATATTCTACCAGCAAGGCTTTAGATTAAAAAGGAAGGCTAGATAAAGACCTTCCCAGACAGGAAAAAACTTAAAGAATTCATCAACAACAACCCAGCATTAAAAGAAATGTTAAAGGAACTTGTGTAGAAAGAGAAGGGGTAAAAAATAAAATAGAAATAACAAATACAAATGATAAAATGGCAATAACTATGTACCTCTCAGTGATCGCTTTAAATGTAAATGGATTAAAAGCTCCAATCAAAAGATATGGGGTAGGTGAAAGGATAAGAGAATAAAACCATGCATATGCTGTCTATAAAAGACCTACTTTAGATCAAATGACGTTCATAGACTGAAAGTAAAGGGATGGGAAAAGATATTTCACACAAATGGAAATATGAAAAACACCAGTGTAGTGATACTTAGATCAGAAAAAATAGACTTTAAATTAAGACTATAATAAGAGACAAAGAAGAGTGTTACATAATGATAAAGGGACAGATAAATCAAGAAGACATAATCCTAGTAAACACATATGCACCCAACATAGAAGCAACTACATACATAAAGCAATTATTGACTGACATAAACGGAGAGATCAACAGTAATACATACACAGTAGGAAAATTTAACACCCCATTAACACCAAAGGACAGATCTTACAGGCAAAGAATCAGTAAGGAAACAATGGGCCCAAAAGACACAATAGACCAGATGGATTTAATAGATATTTTCAGAGCATTTTACTCCAAAGCAGCAAAATATATACATTCTTCTGAAGTGCACATGGAACAGTTTCCAGGATAGACCACATATTAGGACACAAAACTAGTCTCAATAAATTTAAGAAGACTAAAATCATATCAACCATTTTCTCTGATCACAATGGTATGAAACTAGAAATCAATGATAAGAAAAAAAAATGGAAAATGCACAAACACACGAGGCTATTAACATGCTTCTAAACAATAAATGGGTTATCAATGAGATATAGGAAGAAATTGAAAGATACCTAGAGACAAATGAAAATGAAAACACAATGACTCAAAATCTATGGGACACGATGAAAGCAGTACTAAGAGGGAAATTCAAAGCAATACAGCCCTTCCTCAAGAAACAACAAAAAAAAAGGTCAAATCAAGAATCTAAATTACACTTAAAAGAACTGGAAAAACAACAGCAAACAAAGCCCAAAATGAATAGAAGGAAGAAAATAATAAAGTTCAGAGCCAAATAAATAAATAGTCTAGAAAAAATAATACAAAAGATTAATGAAACCAAGAGCTGATTCCTTGAAAGGATAAACAAAATTGATAAACCCTTAGCTAGACTCATCAAGGAAAAAAGAGAAAGGACTAAAATAAATAAAATCAGAATTGAAAAGTAGAAATAATTACAAACTAAATAGAAATACAAAGGATCATAAGAAAATACTGTGAGCAATGATATGACAACAAATTAGACAATCCAGAAGTGGACACATTCATAGAAACATACAATCTCCTAAACGAGTCAAGAAGAAACAGAAAATCTGAACTGATTGATTACCACCAATGAAATAGAATCAGGAATCCAAAGCCTCCCAAAAAACAAAGCCCTGGACCAGATGGCTTCATAGGTAAATTTTACCAAACATTCAAAGAAGAATTATCACCTATCCTTCTCAAAATATTCTAAAAAATTCAAGAAGAGGGAAGGCTCCCTAACTCCTTTTATGAGATCACCATTACCTTGATTCCAAAAGACATTACAAAAAAAATAAACTATAGGCTGATATCTCTTATGAACATTGGTGCAAAAATCCTCAAAAAGATATTAGCAAACAAAATTCAGCAAATCATTAAAATATCATGCACCATGATCAAGTTCGATTTATTCCTGGAAGGCAAGGTTGGTACAATATCTGTAAATCGATTAATGTGATACACAACATTAACAAATCAAAAGATAAAACCATATGATTGTATCAATAAATGCAGAAAAATGTTCAACAAAATCCAGCATCCATTTATGATAAAGACTCTCAGCAAAGTGGAAATAGAGGGAACATACCTCAACATAATAAAGGCCATATATGACAGACCTACAGCTAACATCATACTCAATAGGGAAAGGCTAAAAGCTTTTCCCTTAAGGTCAGGGACAAGACGATCATGCCCACTTTCATCACTCTTCAACATTGTATTAGAAGTCTTAGCCATAGCAGTAAGACAAGAAAGAGAAATAAAAGCTGTCTGAATTGGAAAAAAAGAAGTAAAATTCTTATCATTTGCTGATGATATGATAATATATAGAGAGTACCTTAAAGATTCCACCAAAAAGCTGTTAGAACTGATCAATGAATTCAGTAAAGTAGTAGGTTACAAAACAAATATTCAGAAATCAGTGGCATTTTTAAACACAAATGATGAACTTTTGGAAAGAGAAATTAAGAAAACAATCCCATTTACAATTGTATTGAAAACTATAAAATACCAAAGAATCAAATTAACCAAGGAGATAAAAGTCCTGTTCTCAGAAAATTATGTCATTGAAAAGAGAAATTGAAGTAGACACCAATAAATAGAAGCATGTACCATGTTTATAGGTAGGAGAAATCAACATCATTAAAATAATTATATTACCCAAAGCTATCTATAGGTTCAATGTAATCCCTATCTAAATTCCAAGGGCATTTTTCAGAGAGCTGGAATGAATAAATCTGAAATTTAATGGCATCATAAAAGACCCCAAATAGTCATGGCAATCTTGAGAAAGAAAAACAAAGTTGGAGGTATCACACTACCTGATACTGAAAGACTGGAATGATTCCAGTTTTCTGAATGATCCCAGATGAATTGGACGAAAAGTTCCCCAAAGGCCAGTGGTCAAGAACAATGCCTTACCACCTGGCCAAACCAGCTAAGTCAGCTAATTGGTGGGCCCTTAAGGCACCCCTACCCTTATTTCCTCCTGCACATATTCTGATTACTGCACCCGACACCTTCTGCACTCAGCCCTACCTTCTGCACTCGGCCCTTTCTGCGCACGGCCCCTTCTATACGCAGCCCCAACTGCACACGACCCCCTTTTGCACGCAGACCTAACAACCTACCACCCAATCCCTTTAAAGGTCAGCCTAACCCCCCAATCAGGTAACGCCAAGGCATCTCCCCAAGGCTTGTGGTTTTACCCTTTAAATTAGGTCCCAACCCCTCAGTAGGGGCTCCTCTCAACCACTGCTGCATCAGTGAACAAGTGGAGTCCAAACTCGAGTTTGTCAATAAACTCCCTCTTGCGCTTGCATCGGTGTCAGTTTCCTTTTTGGCTCATGGAGTTCCAAACCAGGGCATTACAATACCAAACTATACTACAAGGCTACAGTAATCATAGTATTGGCATAAAAACAGATACATTGATCAATGGTACAGAATAGAGATCCCCGAAATCAATCCACATCTATACACTCACTTAATACATGACAAAGGAGGTAAGAATATACAATGGGTAAAGACAGTCTCTTCAATAAATGGTGTTGGAAAAATTGGACAATACATGCAAAAAAGAAGTTGAACCACCTTCTTACACCATATACAAGAATAGACTCAAAATTGATTAAAGACTTAAATATAAGACCCCAAACCATAAAACTTCTAGAAAAAATGTAGGCAGTAAACTCTCTGATATTGCTAATAATAATTTCTTTTTGGATATATCTCCCTAGGCAAGGGAAACAAAGAAAAAAATGGGAATATATAAACTAAAAAGTTTTGACAGCAAAGGAAACCATTAACAAAACAAAAAAGACGACCGACTGATTGGGAGAAGATATTTGCTGATAAGAGGTTAATATCCAAAAATATATAAAGAACTCATACAACTCAACAACACAAACAAACAATTCAATTAAAAAATGGGCAAAAGACCTTAACAGATACTTCTCCAAAGAAGAAATACAGATGGCTAATAAACATATGAAAAGATGCTCAAGGTTGCTAACTATGAGAGAAATGCAAATTAAAACCACAATGAGATGTCACCTCATGCTTGTCAGAGTGGCTATCATCAATAAATCAAAAAAACAACAAGTGTTTGTGAGGACACGGAGAAAAGGGAACCTTCATACATTGGTGGGATTGCAAATTGGTACAGCTGCTATAGAAAACAGTATGAAGGGTTCTCAAAAAATTAAAAATGGATATGCCTTTTGACTCAGCAATTGCACTTCTAGGTATTTAACCAAAGAAAAGCAAAACAATAATTTGTAAAGATCTATGCACTCAAATATTCATGGCAGCACAATTTACAATAGCCAAGACATGGAAAGCCTAAATGCCCATCAACAGACGACTGTATAAAGAAATTATGGTTCATATATACAATGGAGTATTACTTAGCCATTAACACAATGAAATCTTACCATTTGCAGTGACAATGATGAATCTAGAGTTTATTATGCTGAGTGAAGTAAGTTAGACAAAAAAAAAATCATATATTTCACTTATATGTGGAATCTAAGGAACAAAAAATCCAAACTAATCAAAAACTTACAAATACGGAGGATAATTTGGTGATGAACAGAAAGGAAGGGGTGTTGCAGGTGTGGGTGAATCAGGTGAAGGCTAAAGAAGTACAAATTAGTAGCTGATAGACAGTTATGGGGATGGGGAGCACAGCATACGGAATGCAGTTAGCATCTATATATTGCCTAGGTAGAAAACCAAAGGAGAGAAGGAGCAATTAGGGAAGTAATTTTATAAATTATATAAATGTCTAACCAAACATACAGCATATATGAAACTAATAAAAAGAAATCAAGATCATCTACTGTTTAATATTTAAGGACCTTTTTTAAACCTTCCAGGAAAGGAACTTTGTTTGGGTTCTTTATTACAATATTTTAATATGGCACTTTTTCAATGACTTACTTTAAATAATTTGCACAAATAATTCCACAAATCTTTCGCACCTCAGTCTGAAAGAGGGTTATTATACTCCTTACAACATTTATGAGTACTATTTGTTTTTGTCTCTATGTTTTTTCACTACTTTAAACAAGCTAAGAGAACAATACACTGAAGTTGCTCCTGTGTAATGATATGAAACGTGAGGATTTTATAAAACTAATCTTTATGAATTTTATTCAAGGAATTCTTAAATATTTAAAATTTGTAACCTTGTTTAACCAGAAAAATATATTTTTCAAAATTTGTCTTTGTGCTGTCTAAACAAAGTGTAAAAATATACCTAGTGTAATCAAAGAGCCCCACTAAACATATATTAAGTTGATGTTTGGATAAAATACTCTGAGAATTAAATCCATTCCCTAAATTTCTATAAAATAATTATTTATTTATATTATATGTAATTAATATTATATGCTATGTAATGTATCATAGATAATAATTTTCAAAATTATCTTTAAATGCTCTTTACTTGGCTCTAAAAACTTACTGCTTGAGGCTGACTTCATGATTTCATGCTATTCCGCCATGGACCCTAGGTAACTATTGTACTGATCCCCTCAATATCTGTCCATTCATATCTACCTTCCCTTTCTGGACTGCAACAGCTTTCTTACTTATTCTAACTCAAAATATGCCATGTATTTGTTGAATAAAATATTTAGAATGATTATATTAAGAAGATAGAACAACAAATACTATAAGGAATAGAGAGTGACATTACTTATGTTATTGAGATCGATTCACCAAGAAGGTGTGAATTGATCTCAATAACATAAAAGTGTTAGTCTCTAACAAGTCTTCAAAATTCTTAAGGTTAAAACTGGTAGCCTAAAAGAAGAAATAGTCCTACAATTATAGTTGGAGACTTCAACATGCCTCTCCAAGAAATTACTAGAAGAAATAGATGGAAAATAATAAGGCTATATAATACTGAAACATTATCAGCTTGGCATTGATATTTATAGAACACCCACCTAAGAAAAGCAAAATACATATTCAATCCAAATACACTAAAATAGACTACTTATAAGACAGGCCATATCTGTACTATAAAAATAAGTCTGACAAAGTTAAAATAACTAAAATTATGCAAATATTTGTCTCTCATCAACATTGAATTAAAGTGTAAATCAGTAACAGAACGATATCTTGTGGAAACTAAACAACATGTTTCTGCATAACCCATAATTCAAATACAAAATTAAGGTTATTTTTAGAAAATATTTTGAATTGAGTAAAAGTAAAAACAATATATAAAAAATATGCAGAATTTTGGTTTTGGGGCTGCTCAATTCCAATGTATATGCCTGGGGAGGAGAGATTCCCCCCACACCAATAAGTAATCCTTGGATACCAGCAAGGTGTCTGAGAATTCAACTCAATTTTGACACTACTGACCTAAAGATAGCATCAGACCCTACAAGTTAAGATCTCAGTTCTACAAGTCTGCTCCCAGTCCACACACACAATTCAGACACCAATCTCAAATCCAGGTTATCACCTGTATTGACAAACTGGCTATAGATTAGAAGTGTTAAAAAACGAAATTCAACCAAGTAAATTTGGAGATGTAATAAATCTTATTAAGCTATTCATAAATCATGCAACATCCTTCTAGCAACTAGAAGGGTGCTCTAGGGGTTGTACAAAATGGAAGGTTTTTACAAGAAGGATAGGGCTATTAACAAAATTAAAATTAAAAAAAAATCTTTTTTTTTTTTTTTTTCGGGAAAGAGAATGGGAAAGGTTTTTATTAAGCAGATTGCTTCTTCTTTCTATGTAGGATGGAGAGAGCCCAAGTGACAAATTACCTTACTGGTACTTGACCCGAAAATTCCAGACAAGTTGATTAAAATTATGTTTCTAGGAGGAGTTAAAACTGTAATGAGATCAGGTATTAAATCTACGTTTCCTACCATTGGCTTTTAGTATGAGTGACACTATTTGGGCCTGTGGTTTTCTCTTTAATAGAATCACCCCTTTCTTAGTTTGATTAATTTGTTAGAGGGGTTTACAGAAGTCAGAAAAAATTTTACTGACTAGATCACTTTTATTAAAGGATGTAATTAGGAACAGACAGATAGAAGAGATGTATGGGGCATAAGGTGAGGTATGAGGAAAGGGTGCAGAACTTCCATGATCTCTCCGAGAATCCCATTGACCCCCAATCTCCAGGAGTTCACCAACTCAAAAGCTCTCTTAACCCTGTCTTTTTTGGGATTTATTATTCAGGTATTATTGATTAAATCACTGGCCATTGAAGATTGATTCAATCTCCAGCCCCTCTCATTTTCTTGAAGTTCTGGAGGGTGGGACTGAAAGTTTCTACCGTGTAATCATATGGCTATCTCCCCTGGCAACCAGCCCCCATTATTAGGTGGAGCCCAAGAATCACTTTGTTAACATAACAAGAGACTCCTTTGTTGCTATACCTATTTAGAAAATTCCAAGTATTCTGGGAACTCTGTGCCAGAAATGGTAATAAACACCAAATGTATTTTTTATTATAAATCATAATATTACAGCAAGGCACAAAGAAAGCAATACTTAGAGTAAAATCAATGAGTTTGAGAAGGGGATGGCAATAGTGAAAAGAATAGATGATATAAAAGCTTATAATAAAAATATCAACAATTAACTGAAAACGGATTATAGCCCTAAATGTAAAGCCAAAAATATCTGGAAGAAACACAAAGAATATCTTTACGATCTTGGAATAAACAAAGACTTCTTAGATAAGAGACAAATCATAAAATCTTGCAAAATTTTGTGTACATATAATTGGATATCATGGAAATATAAAAACATCTAAAGTATTGTTCAAAAATATGAATACAATTCTTAAACTAAGAGAAAATTTTACAAAATAAGTATATAGTAGAGGCCTCACTTCCACAACACATAAAGAAACCTCAAAACTCAATAATGAGAAAACGAATGATTCAATTTTTAGAGGGGCAAATTCTTTGAACAGACAATTCATCAAAGAAGACATAAGGATTGCAAATAAGCTTGGAGAATAAATGGAAAGAAGTTCGACATCGTTAATCATTAGATAAATGAAAATTAAAACCATAGTGTGAAAGTACTACATACTCATTAAAATGGCTGAAAGTAAAGTGAAATAAATGAAATAAAATAAACTGAAAGAACTAAACTGAAATAAATGAAATAAAATAAAAAGTAAGAAAAAACTGAAAATACTACAGGCTGACAAACATGTGGATTAAGTATGGGGACTTCATACACTGTTGCTGAGGATGCAAATTTGTACAATTACACTTCAAAAATCATTTGTCAGTTTGTTATAAATTTAACATAAACTTCAAATAAGACCAGCAATTCCACTCTTAGTTACTTACCCAAGAGAAAGAAAAACATATGTCTACAGAAAGTCTTGATTAATATGTTTGTAGCAACTTTGTTTATAATTTCTCTCAGCTGGAAACAATCAAAAAGTCCATCATCTGGCTAATGAATAAAACATTTTGGTATATTTATACAAGGAAATTTTACTCAGGAAACATAGATATGAACTATAGAATGTGTAACAATACCAATGATTTATAAAAACATTATTATAAGTGAAAAAAACTGGGCATAAAAGGTAATGTACTGTGTGATTTCATTTATATTAAATGTTCAGAATAGGCATATCTATAGAGTCACAAAATAAGTTATTAGTTACCAGAGACTTTGGTGTAAAGAGATGACTAAATACAAAGGGTAATAAGGAAACTTTTTCGGAAGATACGATTACTCCATATTTTTATTATAGTGGTGATCTCACAACTTTATGCATTTATAAAAACTCATAGATCTGTGCACATAAAAAGGGTGAATTTGACTGTATGTAAATTATATCAAGATAAACCTGATTTGTAAAAATAGTAAAAATACTATAGAATATCATTTGGCAGGTTTAATATCTAAATGTTAGAATTCTTCAATAAGAGCTTAAAATATGAAAGGGAGGAAATTATCAAAGAAAAAAATATATACTTCCACAACTAGAGATCTAATCTCCCGACTAAAAAGAACCACATGTGCATATGCATGTGCATGTGCATGTGTATACACATAGACACAAATACAAACACAAGATCCACACCAATGCATTGATCATGAAAACTCAGACCAAGAAGTATAGAGATGAAAATCACAAAACCCTTCATTTGGGGAAAAATAAGACCATAAACAGAATGTCGGAAATCAGAAAAGCATCAGTCAGCAACAAAGGTGGAACCTAGTAGATAACAGAGTTCTGCCTTCAGAATTTTAAGGAAAATTATTTTGACTTAGATTTACCCTTTACCAAGTGTAATGATGAAATAGGCATTTTTAAACGTGCATGTTATCACTAATTTACTATATACAAATTTTGTCTTAAGAGGCTACTAGAAGATATGTTCCACTATTACTAAATGGTGGACTAAATGAAGAAAGTGAACATAAAGTCCAGGAATCAGGAAATATAATATCAAAATGGTGAAGGAAATTTCCAGTACAACGAAAGCTTTATTAGTCCACTATTTAGATTCTTTCACCATATTTTCTACCACTTCAGCTAAATAAATTATTGAATTTAAAGATCCCAACCATGTTTGTACTTTTTATTGTCTAAAAATGTTTTATAAGGAAGAGTTAATTTGATTTTAAATTAAACTTTATATTTTATTTCTCCTATCATCAGTATACATTTCTTCAATATATGTGTTTAATTTTACATTTATTAGTGTTTAAACTCTTTAAAACAATTTAATAATGTCTAATTAGAAAACTAGAAGTTCATCTAAATACTTTTTTCTTTAAAATGATTATAAAGTCAATAAACAGTATATTTAACTGATGAGAAATACTCTGTTTTTTTGAAGATTAGTTGCTTTAGACAATATTTAAAACAATCTAATTCGTCAATGACTTGTCAGCTTCTAATATGTGATGACAGCCTGTCAACTGACAAGACTGTAAGAAGCATTTTCATTACTAAGTTGACGTTATAACTTGATGAATCCTGTATTTCAATAACAGTCATTTTTTGCCTTTCAGACAGCATGTTCTGTTTGGAATTCAATACAAGATACATTATGATAAAGGTCACTGGTTTAAAAACTCTATGCCCTTTCTGGCCTTTTCACTTTTAAATGAAAAGCACAAAACAATTTTTCACATTGAGAGTCTTATATTTTTAGGATATTTTTATTAGTTGGCTCACATAATTGTAAATATTTAAAATCTATGCAAAATTAATATCTACTATCCAGATCAGATATTACAGAAATATTTACTTTGAGATACATCATCAAAGTAATACCAAATTAAAAAATTAATAAATAAAGGCAATTTTCTATACTGAGAGAGATAGCTTAACATTTTTTTTAACTCAAGATTTATTTTAACAAATAAAATAAAGGCTTGATTCCAAATCATGTTAAACATCATTTCATATATAAAATTATGATGTCACCCAGAATGGAATGTCAAGTATCCATAACTGATTTTAAATTATACTATATTTTTTGAGCCCCTAATTTTCACAGAATCCATTTGAATTGTCATATTCAATGCTCACACCTCGATTTTGATGGACTAGTTTGCGGCCAAAATTGTTGTGATGGAAGCTACCAATAATCTCATCTTTATTAATATTATGTAAGGTTGTACTTGTTAGTTTCTTTGTCAGAGAATGAAGGGCAAATATGAAAAGTCTAGGGAGATGGCCTTTAAGTGAGCCTGGAAACTCGCAATGAAAATTTTGACTCTCTAAAGCTGTGAAGATGAGGGCAATTATATGTAATGCTGAAATAACTGCTGAGAAAATATCTGGGGAATGAGAATTCTATATTGCTTCCATATTTTATGTAAGCATCATCTAAGAGCGAAATCCTCAAGAAGCAGCCAGTACATAATGATAGAAATACATACAGAACAATGTTTATTCATGCATATGTATTTGAATGATGAGGCAAGGTGTTTTTATGAATAGTTTTATTTTTAAGGGCATAGGCTTAGGACACAGAAAGACTTGAGATTAAAAATCTGCTACTTATTAGCTGTATAAATTTAGACAAATAATTTTTATGCCTGAGCTGCTGTTTCTTCATCTGTGTATAACCGTATTTCCCTAGTAATTATCCTCGGGACATGAACATGTTATATACTACAAAACACCTAGCCCTTTTCAGAATATTCTCCGTCCTTTTTGGAGGCATAGGAATGTTTCAAGTGTGCTTATGAAGAGAATTTGACGGTCCTAGCCCTCTAGTGGTCTCATGATTTGATATTATTGCACGTAACATAACTTTGGCAAGATTCTTGCTGGCACCCTTATAGCAGTGGTCCCCAACATTTTTGGCTCCAGGGAACAGTGCTCTTATGAGAATCTAATGACTGATGATGAAGTGGAGCTGAGGAGGTGATGCTAGCACTGGGGAGCAGCAAATACAGATGAAGGTTTACTCGCATGCCTGCTGCTCACCTCCTGCTGTTTGGCCCAGTTCCTAACAGGCCATGGACCAATACCGGAACACTGACTGGGTATTAGGAACCCCTGTCTTACAAGACCACTGTCCTTGTCCTCTCCTATTTCTATCTGTTTTTTCTCCTCTTCTCTACAGACCTCCATCCTTATGGAAAATCAGTTCAGGTGAACTGAAATCCAGTGGCATCAATTAACTCCAGTCTTCTGGGCATTCAATAAAGCCAGATCCTAAGTCCCAATTAAGGCCTAGTCAGTATTCGCACTACTAGTTACAAAACTGAAATAAGAATTCATATTGTGCAGGCTTGTGTAAAGATTACTAAGATAAGTTATGTACAGATAATACATTTCTTTTGTCTTTAAACACAATCACAGTACTCACATGTATTAACATATTTAAAACCTATACACTTGCAGGCTATGCAAAATTACTATTTTTCCCATTTCACAGATGAAGCACCTGAAACTTAGAGAAATTTATCTGAATGGAAACAGCCAGTAAATAATTGAAATGAATTTGAAAACTTATCTGCTGTCATCTATAGCTGAATCAATATAGCATTTTCATTAATTCTCTTTCTCTCTCTCTCCTCTCTTTCATTCTCTGCAATATCTACTCAACTGTCTAATTTAATATCTCTAACAATGCAAATGGTATGCAATTTTTAAAAATATTACCAAGAAGCTAAGAACCTCCAAAACAAAATAATCAAATATAATGCTTGAGAATAACAATTTTTGTCAAGATTATTTTAAAAATAAATTATAAGAAAATTTATATTTGTAATACTGCACTGGAAGAATATTTAAAGAAAAAGTATAAATGTCTATCAATGGGGATGTTTAAATACATTGTGGTAGATACAAACTAAAATAAAAATAATGGTAGTTATTAACATATCAGAGAATAAGTTCTCAACACATGGTTTGAATGTCTTTAAATGTCTCTAAGATCCCTTCAGGGATTTGCAATGTTAAAATTATTTTCATAATAATAATGAATGTTACTTGTAATTTCTATTGTGTTGACATGTGCACTGATGGTGCTAAAGTGATGGAATATGTTATCTGCTGTGTAACAAACCATCCCCCAAATTAGTGGCTTAATACTATAATTTTGTTTCTTACAATTTGGTGAGTCAGGAATTTAGGAGTAGTTTGGCTGAGTGATTCTGACTACTTTGTCATGAAACTGGTCAGATGTTGGTCTGGGCTAAGTACTATGAAGGCTTGATTAAGACTGGAAGATCGTCTTTTTAAAAATGTCTCATTCATCTCTGATTAAAAAGATGGTGCTGGCTATTGGTAGGAAACCACAGGTTCTCCCCACTTGGACCTTTCCATGAGGCTGTTTGATTTTCCTCACTACATGGATGCTAGCATCTGAAATTATTAGCTAGAATGCCAATGCCAGAAAAGGTAGGTTTGAGTGATATTCAGTCACATATTTCTGACCCACTGTCTTTCACTTTCAAGGGCTCATGTGATTAGTTTGGGATATCCGGATAATCCAGGATAAAGTTGACTCTTAAGGTTCTTAAAATTACTCAAATCTGCAGGATCTCTTTGGGCATGTAAAGTAACATATTTATAGGTCCCAGAAATTAGGACAAGAATATTTTGGGAGGCTATTATTCTACCTACCACAGAGATCCAGATAATTTTATAGAAGTCTATGAAACTTTCGAGAAATAAAATGTTAAAAGAAGTACAAGAAGCCATGCAATTATCTAACTCATCCTAAAAGACTAACATAAATCCATAACTAAAATCAGAGAGTAGAAAAGACACACAAAAATGTTAAGTAACTTCTATCTCTCAAGTACTGTTATTATATTATTAGTAAATCAAATCAAGTAATAAACTAAGGAAATAATAAACCCTCACCATATCAAATTTATTGTGGTAATATGAAGATATTTCAACAGAAAGTCTATAAATTATTTTATCAATTCATCTATCTTATGAATAACGCAAAGGAGAAATATATATGCATGTTTATGTGGGCATATAAATATGTGTATATATATATATTTATCTAAATAAAAACAGGATAAGAATGTACTGAAAGTCTATTTGAATCGTGACTAAACAAAAAACATTTTAGCAAACTAGAAATAGAAATGTACTTTTAAAAATCTATTGTACAACAATGTACATAAAGTTAACAATACTATACTGTACATTTAAAACTTTATTAAGAGGTAGATTTTATGTATTTCTTACCAAAATAAAAAAAAATCTATTTATTAGAAAACTATTTGCAAAATTTATGCTTAGTAATGCAACATTAGAGATATTCAGTTAAAATGAGAAATAAGACAAGTATCAATAGTGTCACATATATTTATATCACAGTGAAGTTTATGGCTGATGTAAGATAGGAAAATAAGAGATCAAGATTAGAAATTAAAAGATAAATATGTCATTGGATGTAGATAATGTTTTTTAAACCAGAAAATACAAAAGTTTAATATAAATTATTAATATTTTTAAAAGATTTCAACTAGGTGGTCAGAAGTAAAGGTCCATTAAGCCCATACCAATAACTTTCTAAAACCACTAACAATGGTGTCTGAAAATATAACAAGAAAAAAAATTATTCCCATAGGAAATAGACATCCATTTGCACATAAAAAATAAATCTAGAATAATTTAATATCTTTATAATTTTCTGACATGAAACAAACAAATCTGAATATATAGAAAGAAACACCATTTTCATGGATGAGAAAACGGCATTAAAAATGACAATTTCCTTCTAATTCATGGATAACTCAATCGCAATTAAAAATTCAAGAATCCAAATTTAAATGCACATAAAGTTAAATTTTCTTTTTCGCTACAGTTCTACAATTTATTTCTCTGAAATTTATGATAACTCTCGTGCCCTTCTTAGAGCTTTCCATATGATACTAATGGTGAATGTGTGACTTTTTCCAGAAGCGACGAGAGAAGGTGATAGCTACATGAACACACAGAAGTGCATACAAAAAGTTTTATGGTGTTATTTCAGTGTTCAGGATAAAGAGATAAAGAGAAGACGACCATGGAGACATAAAAATATTGAAAGTTTATGATTGTTCTAGATATGTTCTTTAAAAAACATTTCATGCTTAGCCTGTGGATTAAGAACCATTTCTTTTATTTGTTTTTTTACTTTATTTTATTTATTTTTGTTTTATTTATTTGTTTTGTTTTATTTGTTTCTTTTTTTTGTTCTAGAAAAATAAAGCTTATTTTAAAAGAGCTAAGAAGAATGAAGGCAAATATTTATACAAATCCATTCCAGGGAGAGAGTGAGGTGAATGCAAAGTGGGTGTTTAATTTAAACAGATTCTACACGTTTCATTGGAACTCTGGTGAATTTCAACTTCTTAGGCAGCATATATGAATTCGGTTTGGAAATTGCTTCATTAAACTCTGAGAATTCCAACAGAGAGAGAGAGCAAGCGTTTGTGACAAAGGTGACTATAACGGCCTGGAATGGGGTTGCGGGGAAGCAGCAGCATAGACTCTGCCACAGAGACTGCTGCACGGAGCATCTGAGCTCGAGGGTAAGTTGCACTCATGGCATGTATCACACCACTGTTTTCACTGAATGCTGAGAAGTGATATAGGTAGAAAAATCACATAAAACATAACTTTAAGCAAGGTGGGCGGGAAGGCAGTGTTCGCAGTTAGGACACTTGACTCTATCTCCGCCTCTAAATGCCCCCGATTAGCTGTGCGCTCTTGGACAAGTCTCCAATCCTCGCTTATCGTAGCTGAGAAATGGGTGTATGTGGGGTGCTACCCTTCCCTTATACATGAGAAACCTGAGGCTCAGAGAAGTTAAGCAAATTATAGAAAGTCACATGCCACATACCTTGTTTTTTGTTTTCTGATTCCAAAGAACATGTTCTAATATAGAGAACTATGAGAATTAATTTCACACCTTATTTGTATAAAGAAATTACATTATTTCAAAACATAAATAAATATTGCAGGAGAACACAAAAGCAAAAATGGGAGATACGTATTAAAGCACTCACCACAAAGAATATATGCGGTTTAAACATTCTCATGCTAATTTACCAATGTTCCCATTATGGGGAGACTTCACTTGAAGCATTAGAAGAAAGTTTGTGAACAGACTGTGGTAAAAGTAAACATATCACTACAAAGTGTGTGATGGTGCAGGACTTAGATTTCTGTTTGTTTAAGTGAAACAAATATTTGATGTACACATAGACTAGAGCATTATATATATTTTAACTAATAAATCTTAGGAAAACATTAATATTCAAAATTCTTTAAATTACGTATATGTCATTATAGAAAACACGAAGTTTAATTTCTTTATACCATCAAAATCTAAGGAAAAGTAAGTCCTGATGGAGACTTAGTTTGGAAGTTTATGTTTCCTGAAAGAAATTCGGGTAGGCGAGGGCCTACAGAAAATGGCTACAGCTGTTACATCTGGGGTTATTAAAATGATCATGATTGAAAAGAGATATTATTGGGAGTTAAGAGTGAGTAATCTCTGTTATCAAAAAAAATAAGAATCAGATATTTCAAAAAGAAAATGCTTCATGTTAGAAAATGTGATTATAGCTCTTTCATTAAAAAAATTTCAGAACTGAAAATTAATCAAAAACATATAATACATGTCTGATAACAGAAAGCAATATACAATTGCTAAAAAGAGCTGAATTAAGTTAATAGTTCAAATATGGAAATTCTATGAAGTACAGGTAGATATATATTGTCCTATAATTTATCAATGTAGCTTGTTAACTAGATATTTTACATATGTATAAGGATCATCATGATATACATGTGATACTGAGCAGCGTCAGACTCTGCTTTATAAATCAAAAAATATATATGATCATTTAAAATATTTTAATTATTTAAATGTGCTTAATTGCCATTTAAGTGTATATTGCATGAATTTTTTATTTGTTAAATAATCACATTACTCTTGGAAACTAGCAAGTCAACCATGACTTTTACATATGAGTTATATTTTGTGAACTAATTTTTGTATATAAATAGTTCTATGCACTTTATTTTTTCTAAATGACTTTTTGTGACACAGAAGTAATTTTTTGAATTGTTTTTGATTTTATATTATTTTTGCGATGTAAATGAATGCTTGCATTTCTAAATGATAATAACATTTTCATTTCTGTACTATTTCTATAGCAACTCTGGAAACTATTTTTAAGACTATGGGCTGTGTCAAATTTCCTGAGTTAACTTTCCAGCTGCACCAATTTTGAAACTTGTGACATTGAATAAGTGACTAACTTCTCTAAGCCTTGTTTTTTTTTTTCATCTTTGAAATGGAAGACATAGTAATATTTAACTCACAATAGATACCTAACCCATTTAAGAAAAAAATGAGGATTTCACAATGTCTGAAACACGGATAATGTTAACATGATTAAACTTTATTTTTCAGTATATATTTTTACCTTTACTAAAATATAAGATACAAATAATACTCCTGTCAAATTTTATTTTTATTTACTAAGAACTATTGTGAACAATTTTAATTTTTAATATAATGCTAAGGATTTTATAGTTATAAATCGAATAACTAAAGTAAGAAATTATATTTTGACTAAATATCACAATTGGAAGACAAAATACTCTGTTTGCAGATTTATTTCGATCATAAGTGGAATGCACACTAAACTTTATCTTTGCTTACCCATACAATAGCAAAGGAAATATTCATTTCCCTGTGATTATGTTTGTTTGTTTAGCCTTGTGGGAAGATACTTAAATTTTAACACATTTTATTCACAGCATACTTTTATGGACTCATATCTTATATAATTGAGTCGGCCATGTTCAAATTATTAACTGCCTGATTTTTAAAACCAAATATTTGTTTCTTCCTTTACAGTTTTTTCTTTTTTTTTTAGGCGAGGCAAACCTTGGTTCACCTCACAGATTTTGAGGACCTTGTCAGTTTACAATCTCTTTTTTTATATATTTTTTTATTTTTTACACCTACAGCACCTGGTCTTCCTAGGTGGTCTCCCATCCAAGTACTAACCAGTTCCGATTCTCTTTAGCTTCCGAGATCAGATAGGATCGGGCTTGTTTAGGATAGCATGGTCATAGACTCCTTTACAATTTTTTAACAGACTTTAATTTTTTTTAGCAGTTTTAGGTTCACAGAAAAACTGAGCAGAGAGTATAGTTTCCAGATAGTCCCATTCCTCCATCCTCAAGTTTCTCTTATTATTGATATTTTGCATTGTTATAATATATTTATTGAAATTGATGAGCCAATATTGATACATATTATTCACTAAAGTTCATAGTTTACCTTAAGATTCACTCTGTTATACATTTGGATTTTGACAAATATGTGATAACATGTACCCACCATTATAGTATCATACAAAATAGTGTTACTGCCTGAAAATCCTCTGGGTTCTACCTTTTCTACCTATTCTACATATTCATCCCCATCTCCCTTTTTCTACCCTCTGACTACCACTGATCTTTTTAATATGTCCATAGTTTTGCCTTTTCTAGAATGTTACATAATTGCAGTTATAGATTATATAGCCATTAGATTGTCTCCTTTCAATTAGCAATATGCATTTAAGTTTCCTCCATGTCTTTCTGTGGCGTGATAGCTCATTCTTTTTTATCGCCAAATAATATTCTTTGTGTCAATGTACCACAGTTTGTTGTTTGTTTTTCCATTCTGCTATTAAAGGACATACTGTTTGCTTCCAAGTTTTAGCAACTGTGAATGAAACTGCTATAAACATTCATGTGCAGATTTTTTTTGTGTGTGGACATAATTTTTCATCTCTTTTGGGTAAATATGAGGTACTACAGTATAATTTCTAGATCATATGGTGAGAGAATGTTTAGTTTTGTAAGAAATTGCTGATATGTCTTTCAAAGTCAATGTGCAATTTTCAAGCAGCAATGATGAGACAACTTACACTTTCTTGTCTTTTTGGGGGGGAGAGAAAAAGGGGTTATTTCTCTGATTTCCAATATATTTGTTTAGATTTCAAATTCTAAAGAACAATAATTTTTAAAAGGTAATGAAATAATTTGTTGAAGACTTTTTTTTTTTTTTTTAGAGAGTAGTCACTAAAAAAAACGCCAAAATAAGGAGACAACTCTATTGGTGTCTGCTTAAGTGGTAATCAGAGAGATAAATATTTTTCCTAGGTAAAAATATATAAACTATCAATGAAACTGCTCAAGATAAGTGATAATTAATGTAACTTGATCATAAATACTTTGTTCTTTCTTGTATGAATTCTTCTCCACCTGTGCACCATTTTAATGGTTAAAATGAGATAAATGGCTTTTTAATTTAATTTATAATTTTTTTTAATCAAGGGAATTATTTTTATTTAATTTTAAAACTGACTGAAATTAGTGCTGAGTAAATGCAATTTTTGTATACACATAGCTTTATTAACTAAAGAGTAAGAAAATTAAATATTTATGCTCTCCAGTCATTCAACTACTATAACTACTTACATAATTTCTACTCAAGTGAAAAAGAAGAGTCAGTTATATCACGTTGTACATTTTGACATAGCTTCAGAAGTAAGTGAAAAATTATTATTTTTTAGTAAATGTAATAAATTATTGATGTAGTTCATTTTCTGATACCATTTATTATTTTTAAAAATAATGGTTATAATAAAGTGACCTTTGGCTAGTGGATTTTTATCATGTCCCTTTTTTATGAATTCTAAAATGCTTTCCTTTTATTTCTTGTGAGTTATCCATAAATGTTCTAAGTTATGGTAACTGAATAATTGTGTCTCCCTTGAGACACACTGTTTGAGGAATAAGAAGCCATCAAAATTTGGGCTATGGAATCAGATATCTTGGATTCAAATATTGGCTCCATAATAAACCTGAAGAAAATCATTTCCAAAGCCTCCCTAAGCTCCATTTTCTCAACAGTAAAATGTGAACACTTCCCTCAGTTTTCTTGTGGCCATAGATCATCATGGAGCACTTATTTTGCAAAGTGACATAATAAAGGGTATATAAATGCTGACTGCTATTACTATAATTATGTCACAGTGTCTGTCACATAGCACATATTTGATGAATGGATGAAAGAACATATGGAAAGAGAAACAGACATTTTTGCAAAAAAAAAAAATCTTTGTTATATTTGAAAGAAAACATTCTACTAAAAGAGTTTCTTTGATCTTATATTTTCCAATGGAAATGAATAGACAGAACTGGTAGTTTTCATCTGATGGAAATACCCTTGCCACGACTTCAGCAATTTTCCTCTAAAAACCATCACTACATATACTATTTTTAGTGAGTTAGTGAGTTCCCTATGCATGTTTTCTGGTACTTCCTTCACACATTGGAACATTTGACTCAACCCAGACAAACTCTGCCCACATAAAATATCAAAGTAACTGTACTAAAAGTGCATTTTAGTTTTTTGAATTGGGCATGTAAAATATACTCTCATATCCCACATAAAGTTTTGAAAACGTTGACTATCTTCTTTGATGGCAAGAAACCTTCTGTCACTCACCCACCCCGCATCTTGAACCTCATTTGGAGCTGTGGAAAATAAGCTCCAATAGTGCCATCCCAAATTTCCTATGCTTTGAGGGCCCTGGCAAAAGAGATTTAGCCTTTTGTTCATGTGATAATACTTCATGATTTCATTGAAGTTACCTCATAAAATATAATGATAAACAGAAGGGTTACCCTTTTTTCTAGTTGGAAAATGCTTTATATAAAGAAGTATAATTTCCCTTGTGGTTTGGAATACCATATGGCTTTTTCCCAGTTGCTTTAGACTTTTTTTTTTTAAGACAATAAAGATTAGATTTATCCTTTAAGGTTTAAGAGACCCCAAAACTATCACAGCTTTCATCATCAGGTCACAACACATAGCTAATATAATATATACCCATGCTGAGGAAAGCCAAGATAAAATGGCAATGTTAACAGGTTCTAAGAGCTGTCATGAGCATTAAATCAGGGTGTGGGTTGTTTACATCAGGTTATTTTTTTCCCTTAAATAGATTTTTTAACTGTGATAGATTGAGCTATATATACAACATTTGTAAGTACACAGTTTTTGGCTGTATTTTCAAAAGTCACAGAATGCGACATCAAAGCCACCCCAGTTTGACTATCAACATAAGTGGAACATGCTGGCTTTTCTGTTGCATCTTACGTTCAAAAGAAATATTTCTCCAGCTGATTTTAAAACAAGGTTTGGTAGGAGCATCCCACACCCTTAAAAGGCCAGAGTGTTTAAATAAACCGTTTTTTTTTTTTAAACATCTGTTTTCATTCGTGACCACACGCTCTTTACCTTAACCACATTCATCTATTTACAAAGTTCATCGAATTCTTACCATTAAAACCTAAGTTAGAAAAGCCAGGAGACCTTCAAATATTCACTGTCAAAGTAACATGATGGTGGGAGAGAGGCTAATTTGCAAAACGTCTAATTTTTGCCATACTCTACTATATATCTTACCCTTCTGTGTTATTAGACTTATTTCTATGCTTTCTCACAAATTTCTGCATACTCATCTACATTTAATATAAAACCATGGTGTTCTCTTAGATTCTAATGTTCACACCATGTTTGTCTTAGTTACCTCCTTTATTGTTTTGACTCCTAATTAATTAAAAATTTAAAAAGCCACTTAAGAGATATCTCTTTGTTTCATTGTCAAATCTCTGACTTTTATTGAAAATACTTAAGTTGTGCCTCACTCTTTTTTTTTTTTTTTTGGCATATTAGTGCTAACCTAAAATAAAAAGGAGTTTCATAATGAAAGGTGAGCAAGCATTTATTTGATATTAAAGAATAGTTATTTGGGAATCATTAATTCAAGCAGAAGCCCAAATAATGTTCCGATTAGGAGACAAAGGCAATGGGAATTTATGAGAAAGGGAATGGGCGTAATTACTTGAATGGAAGGCATTTCTATTGGTGCAGATACTATAATATAATGATGTTAATTCTAAACACTAGTTTAAAATTTTCAGTCCTATAGTTATCAGTCCAGTAGTCATAAAAACTGCTATCTTGTTACTTTTGCAAATAGGTCCTTAGGAAACAAATTTACTTAGGCTCAGCCAAAAGTTATTTTGCCTTGATTTAACATCCACATTTTTGAAACATAAAATGTGCAAGGTAGTTCCTCTGGCATGGCAGCTTGGTTCCTTTTAAGTGGTTTTGTTTATGTTGTTGTTTACATAAATATTCTTTATACTGCATTATTCTGACATCACTTATCACTTATTTTCTTAAACCAAACCATTTGAAAAGAAATATCATCTAGAATAGCCAGAAGGTTAAATGCACATATATAAAGTGAACATACATGTGTATGTATATATGTATATGTCTTTCACCCAGTATCTAACAGTTATTTGCCCAAATTTCATTCTAATTTATGACTTCCATTAATTCCTATTTGGATGTTAAGTCAACAAAAAAAATTAGATTTGCTCTCCCATATTTAAATATTTAATATTAGAGAAGGAGAGTATATAAACAACACTGGCTTAATAATAGAATCCATGGTAGGAAATCAATAAATGGTTAAGATTAATCATTTACATGTATATGTAAGTATACATGAACTCCATAAAAACTTACTTTGACCAAGGATTATATAAACCCAAAGAAAACTGATTAATATGAAACAGAATAATAGGAAAAAAATTGTAAGAATTATTAAATTTATTTTCTGTACTTCAGATAAGAACCACTCTGAGACATAATAAATGAAAATATTTATGCTTTTTGTTTTAAATCCTTAACTTTATCATCTCAATATTTACTAGTTCATCCATTTACAGAATTCATTAAGTATTTCTATATAGCAAACAATGAATTATGTTTCTTATAAGAAAAGTACTCAGAAAAGTCCTGAGGATTAGCCCAGATTTGTAGAGGATCATTCATTTTCTTTCTGAGTCTTGATTTATTATACATTAAAGAGGGTAATGTATTATATGACTTTAAAGTAATTCTTATATTTCGTTCCTACAATATGGTGACTTTTAGTTTTCTATTCAGGACACCATTTTCTATGCAGTAAATCCCAGACTACGTACCTTGGAACCTGGAGGAGCATAAAGGTTCTAAAAAAAAAAAAAAAAAAAAAAAAAAAAAAATTCTGAAGATACCTAAAGTAATAGAGGGAAAAGCCAAGGGAAAATTTCACTCACTTTTTTTTTCTTTTTCATTTATTAGGCCAGAAGTCCAATTTCCTTTCAGAGTAGACATGTTCCTTAAGACACTAGACAAAGGTTCTGTGGCATTAGAGAATAAACATTAGCCCAGAATACATGTCTTTTGGCTTCTAGTCCTAGTTCTGGCTGTGTAATTCCCCTGAAATCTTTTAACTATTGAGGAATCATATTTCCTCATTTTCAAAAAGAAGAGATTAGATGAGATGAACTAAATAGTTCATTTTTTTTTCTGTCAAAGTGGTTGAATGCATTTTTTAAGGGACATTGTAGACTTTATGCATTCAAAAAATCTTTACTCTGCAGAAAAAAAAAAGTGAATATTATCTTTTAGAAGTTGAGGAACACATTTGGCAAGATTAATACAGTTTGAAAATTAAATTTAGATATTAAAAATGAAGAGGGCTTCCTTGACCACTGTAGCTAAAACCTTTTGGTTTCTTTATTTTAAAATTGTTTCTTGTTTCTTTATTCTGCTTAAATGTAGGTCCCTGAAAGGCAAAGTTGGAATCTTCTTTATTCTTACATTGAATCCACAAGAAATACTTGGCATATAATAGAAGTTTGGCATTTTTTGAACAAATAAGTGAAAATTAAAAAAGAGATTCCTTATCATCTATTGTTAAAAACTATTAGAAAAAAAAAGAATATTTATGTGATAAAGATGGATAGAAGGATTATTATAGTTTATTAACATGAGAGAAACTTTTGTGAAAGGTAAATATGTTTCATTTCTATCATTAATCACACATTTGGCATGTCAAAATTTTATATAATTCAATTCATTTTAATTAAGTAACTACCACATTCCCAGCAAGAAAATGGGGCTTAAGAACCAAGAATGGATACCAATTCTGGCTTTTTCATTCACTGTTACCTGACCCTGGATAAGTATCTCATTGTTCTGAGTTGCAATTTTCTCAACTATATCATGTGGTAATGATATCTATTTTCCAGTGTGGTACCAAGTGTTTAAATAATGTATACAACATGCTCAAAATAGACCTTAGCTCTGAGTAGGTACTTGGTTTACTTTTGCAAGTAGTGTTACTGTTTGTATTCAGTGTATTTAATAGGTCTCCTATGGAATGAACTAGGTCCAAAGTGTTAAAATTGCTGATATATTTCTATTTCAATAAGAAGTAACTTTTTGTCTCCCACATTCTTTATTGTGCTTTTAAAATACATACATACATATATATATGCATATATATAATATATATGTATGTATTATATATATGCATACATATATGTATGTATGTATGTATTTTATTTTATTTGTTTTATTTATCTTGGTTCACAGATGCCTTGGAAATTCTGATGAAAGCTATGTGTCTTTTTTCAATATATGTGCATGTATAAGCAAGCATAATCATGTGCACAAAATTTTGTTAAATATTTCAGAACATTGGCTCTTTAAAATCTTTTTAGTTTATGTTTTCAACATATAAAAGTTAAATTAGTAATACTGGAAATTTCACAGAGACTGTCAAGAAAAACTCTTCTATTTAAAAAAAGGTACTTAAAAATACATCTGTAGGATATGCTGCTAATATTATATTTTCTTTTATCTTAGTGATGATGTGATAAGGAAAAAAAGGCAAGAGATTAGAGATAATCTCTCAAATTCAGTGAGAAATTATAGTTCATCAAACAACATCCCAAGGATTCACTGAATATTCATTACATATGGATGGGATGGGTCAATTGAAAAATTAAACCTTATATATTGCTGACATTTAGCACGTTTGTTTCCAAGCATTGAGGTTAATTTCTGAGTTTGTATTTCTTCAACAGAACAAGTTTTGTTACACCAATTTGCTATACCTTTATAAGCCCATGGTCTATTCTGACAAACAAATAAACAAAAAATAAGGCATCATTGAATACAAATCAAATTTTAAAGTAACTAAATATTTAAATAAACATTAAAGCACTGGTAGTTTTTATAACATTATTTGAAATTCAGTTGGCTCTCCAAATTTCTATTCTTCTCCCAAGGCTTATTTTCCTCCTGCCTTGCCCTCATCAACTCCAAACCCTGTATATATGCTTAAATTATTTTTACACTTCTGATTCAGAGGGTAGCAAAAATAGAGAACTAAAGCAGTTATTCAGATTATTTTAAATGAAACATTTGTCTCAGTTATTGTGGTACCTACTGTCCTTCTCTGCCCAGCACTACACCTACCTCCCTTCTTTTAGTAAAGAATCTGGTCCCTGACCCCGGGGACAAGCATGTGACCAAAGTTGGGAGGCTCATAATCCATAAATTAGCTTCAAGATATTTGTCCAGGGATTGGCATAATCATCCAAAAAAAGATCATTAGAATCACTTGTCTGCATTTTTAACTGGCTTTGATGTAACCGTACATTGGGTTTGGGTGTATTGTGTTCACGCAAGTGAAAGGAGTTGAAGATACCTTTTTTGTTTTGTTTTGTTTTGTTTTGTTTTTATGATCGTAATGATATATGGATATAACCCTAGAGCATATGTTCCCTTCACATGGAGAGAATGAAGTTACATATAGTGAAAAGCAAAGATGAGGGACAGTAGAGTCCATCCTAAAAAGTGTAGTTTCAGTATACCAGAAATGTCCTAATGCTTACAGTTCTTCCTTCGGTTCTATGAAGTATGCCTGTGTCCTTCTGATAAATTTTTGTTTTGTTTAAATAATAAAATAAGGGAAATGCCAAATATCTGGAGATGGAGAGGAATAATTCTTCCTGTAGTTTTATTTCTCCCTTTGTTTCCATGTGCCCACAGACAAACTCTAATTGTTAAAGACATGTATCCATACTATTTCAAAAATTGCAAATTTTTTTTTTTTTACTAAAATATTGTGCACGAAAAAGGGAGTTCTGTTTATTTCTCAAATATTCAAATTGTAAGTATTACAATAGATCATCTTCATTTAGACTTAGGCCAGATTCCCTGAACAGATTCTGTGATGGAGAGGGGTTGAATGCAGGGGGTATTTGGGAGTGCTCTCAGGAGCAACACCTGTGAGGAAGGATGATCAGCCAGAAGGAGAACCTGAATTGTAATGCAGTTACAGCAACACTTTCAGCCCAACACACAGGGATCTCTGGAATAGAGAATGCATTGGAATTTTTCTCAGCAGAGCAAAAGGCCAAGCACTGTACTCTATTATGGGCCAGAGGTTGCTCTTGGAAAGAGAGTTGTATCTTGGGCAAAGTAATTTTTTTGTGTGTTGTTTGTTTTGCTTTGTTTTGTTTTGTTTTGTTGCCAAGAGCAATTTCCAGAAAGATTCAGCTATGAATTGTAAGAAGGCAATATTTCCACTCACTGAGGCAACAAGTACCTTTTTTTTTTGAAAGTGGAAAAAGAAGTACACAGCAGCATTACATTATCTTAGTAACCTCTCAGAACAGATATTGTTGTTAATTGTATTTTCCTAGTTAGAATAAGAATGTGAACAGTCATAAGAAGGTGAAGCAATAACAATAATTTAGAGTTACCTGTGTGTAGAGATCATATATATATATAGCAAAGCTGATGATAGAAGTTTGCCATGGTAAAGCTTTAACAGTAATATGCTTATTTTCCAATCCGGTATTTATAATGTAACATACCAAAAATATTATTTAAATTTTTTTCTTGAATATCTTGCCCTGAAACAATTTAAAAAAAATATATGACCTCATAGAAAACTATGACTGACTAACTCCACTCAATTTCTTCAGCATTGTTCTTATTAAATTTTTATCCAATTACTTTACACATGTGTTAGTCTATAAATACTACTAAATATATTTTGTGATTATACTTTGCCTGTCAGCTAAAAATAAAAGTTTATTTGTATACGCTGTGTCTTCATTTTTGTATTGTATACACCCAACATTAATCATTTATTCAATTTTCATGTTGACTCATGGATTTTATTTTGACTTTTACATTGTTCTGTTTTACTGTGATCCATCATCTGTCTACTTTGTGTGTGTGCGTGTGTGTGTGTGGCTCAAAGCAAGAAATATTTATATCCCTAGAAGTCCAAACTCAAGGGAATGCCAGGCCATGCTTCCTCTGAAACCTATGGAGGAGAATTCTTGTTTCTTCTTAGCTTCTAGTGGTTTGTTAGTACACTTTTTTACTTTTCTTTTTTTTTTTTAGTAGTAGTAAGAGACACTGCATGCTTGAAAACATCAGATAATTTTAAAATACATTTTAATCAAACTTGGTAAAATGACAAGTGACTCAATTCCATGGCTCAATTTATAAATAATAATTATAAATAATAAACACATGTTGATAGAACAACCTCAAGTTAATCAGGATGAATTTTTTGATGCCATATCTGATTTAGCCATAGGCCTTTTTTAGCTGACCATAATTGAGTAACTTGTGCTTCAAATTAAATCAGTAGCACCTCTATTGCTAGCTCATTTATGTTTGTTCACCAAATAAAATCAGTCCTAATCATTAATAAATATCAGTATTGACATAAAAATAAATAATCTGAAGTGTTTTAGATAGCCTATACCAATTAATGTTACTTTGTCTCTAAACCATCAAATTATTCAATAATGTTTAAGGAATGATTTGATTCAGTCCTGAGGAACTCAGATAATGTGCCTTCTATTTTGTTACAAGTAGTACAAAAGTTACTGTTTTTCAGTAACATTTATTACCAGACTGGTACACACTTTTCTCAGAGATTTCCCCCAAATTATACTTTGTCTGCATTTAATAGTACTCCAGTGGCTTAAAAGCTTACATAATATGAAGTCTTCCTGGAAATGAGAAATAAACTAGTTAAAATTAAAGGTATTTCTTAAAAAGATAATTTCTTTTTCTTTTTTTTTTTTTTTGCTTCATGTCTACATCTTAGTTCTTTAGAAAGTAATGGGTAGAGATGAATTTTTCTGATATAAATATGAAAGTGTGAAAGCCTGATCGATCAATTGTTTTTGATTTTCTTTTCTTGTTTCAAATTAAAAATAAAATATATTGGTAGGATGGATCTATATCTACCCTACCTCTACCTCTATCTCTATACCTATCTCTACTTCTACTTCTACCTCTATCTTTATCTCTCTTTAGCTAACTATCTCTATCTTTACAAGCAATTAAATGTATATAAAATATTTTACTTTCTTGTTCTGCGAATTAGTCAATTTTTTTACCTATAGATAAATGTTACTCCAACGAATCAACTGACTTATTAAATGTTCATTAAGGTTTCACTGTGTGCATTGTCCTGCCAATACACTGTTCGTGAATAACAAAGTATAGGCTGATAACCTGCCTTTAAAGACATTATGAATCTATTGGAAAGACAAGCTACGTATATTGAAAAATGTAAATAATTTTAATGAACAATATGTGAAAAACAGAAAATTAATGATACAAGCTTTGAGTTCTGTGTTAGTTTTCTGAACTTCCATAACTAAATACCACAGACTGTGGCTTAAATAACAAATTCATTTCTCACAGTCTGGAGGCTGAAGTTCAAGATCAAGGCATGGCCTAGTTAATGTCTGGTGTGGGCCCATTTCCTAGTTAGTGATAGTTGAAGAATATGAACTTATATCCTTTTCATTTGTGGAATACTGACAAACACAATCATGTAGAGATTGTGCAGATAAAGAAGGTAGCAGTGCTGTCAATGTGCATTTCTTGGATATGATAAGCCGTCAATATAATGGTATATTAAGAATAGGCGACACGATTATACCAGTCAAAATTTTGCATCAGTGCCCTCTGTCCCAAGGAGACAATTTGGGAGGTAGGAACTTGGGTTTACTTTTCACTCTGTTGGCAAACTTAGTCAACATCTTCATACTTCAGTTTCCTCATACATAATATATATATGGATAGGTTATCTATCTATCTAGCTATCTATCTATATACATTTTTTTTTTTTTTTTGCTAAAGAATAAGTGATTCGACATTTATTTGTAGTCACACAATGGTGGTTGGTTAATCAGAGCCTGCTCTCAAAGACAGCAATCACTCTGGATTGTAGAAGAGGAAGGACCACTAAGACACCAGATAAACATTTAATTCTTTCTGGTGAGGCAATGCTATTCAAATATTGGGTAGCACAAAGTGAGTGAGTACTTGTTTTTCTTTTCTTTGTTTTTTAAGAGCAAACAACATATGATTTAAATATAATACAAGATTGATTCTTGAGATAGTTGCCCGCTCTCCTTAGCTCTAGGTAATTTTTTGTTGTTATTGTTGGAAAAGGTAAAGAATCAAAGTACTAATTACATTCTGGAGTGACACCAATTCTTAGTATAAAAAGGAATGGCAGTCAAATAGGATCAGGTCTGTATAACATTTATGTAGTTAATTTAATTTATATGACTACATTTGCTAAACATCATATCTACATAGGATTTTTTCATAGTGTGGTTTAGGCTTTCACATTATTATTTGAAATCTCAGATTAATGAATTTATCAGATATTTTAAACCAAAATTAACTAAATTTAATAAGAACAAATGAAGAATTTTTTTTTGCTTTGTCTGGAAATTTCAATTAAGTTCCAAAGCTGATATTAATAGTCACCAAATAGCTCCACAGAGTGGCAAAAAACTGCCAAATTCTTCATTTGGGTTTACTAAAGATAACCTATCCAGGCCCTCACACATCACCCTACATTCAGCCTACAGAAATAAGCGATTAGACAAGGCAGTGTCCAATACAAAGCAACCGAAGAGTGTTGCATTGTACGGGTGTTTATAAATGCACTGGGGGCAACAAAGTTTAAAGGCCATAGTTCACCTGTTATCCAGGGCTGAATACATTGTTAGGACACTACAGAGAGTTTGGTGTCAGCTTCAGAAGAATACGGACTGATAAACTGGAGACAGCTACAGCAGAACAAAGGCAGACACTGGGATAACTTCTGAGAAATGGGAAAGGCACTGAAATGATGATGCTTAGAGATGGGAGCAGAGTCAGAATTAGAAGATAGCAATGGCAATGCCATTTATGGCTCCATAAAGAGCTGCCATGATGTAAAATAGGAACGTGTAGTTCTTCCCATAAGGAAAGTTCCTAAGTAGTTCCTTGATTTTTCTCTAGGTACCATGGGTTGCAATTTTATTTTTATTTAATCTCACCTAAAAATTGTTTAAATGGAATCTCACATCCAACAATAATAGGCAAAATTGTTTGAGATTAATGTTCATGATGAGAATAATTCAATAAATTGGACAAGAAATGTTTTTATGTCTTTGTAAGTGTCAGGAAATAACCAACTCAGTGTAAATGCCAGGCTAAGAAAAAATGAGAACATGAGAGAGGTTTACACCAACCTTGTGACCACTTTCTTCCTTTAAGCAATTGCTGATTCCAGAAGTAAAACTGGTAGCAGAAAACATAATAAACCACGTAGAATTCTGAGGTCTCACAGGTCCAGGAAGAAAAGTCAAAAGTCTGAGAAGGAGAAAGGCCTCTGGTAAAAACTTCAGGCTTCTGGTGGGAACCTCAAAGGAATGAAGGTGGACCAGAAATAAACTAGTTGTCAGAAGGAATACAGCATATAACCATCTCAGTCCATTTTTGGACTGAGTATAATTTACCTCCAGAAGTGTTTCAAGCCATAAACAAAAATCAATCTTCTCTTAGGGAAAATAATATTTGATTAGACTTGCCAGTTGAGTTATACATTTTATAGGTCATCCTCTCTTTGTGTGTGTGTGTGTGGGTGTGGGTGTGTGTGTGTGTGTGTGTGTGTGTGTGTGTGTGTGTTTGATTCCATTTCATTGACTGCTGCTTTTATTTTTATTGTTATTTTTCTTGCCCTATTTTTAATTCACTGGGATCACTGAAATTTTGTCTTTCTTATTCTCTCATATATGCATGTAAGGCTGAAACTTTCCCTTAAATCATATTTTAAGCATACATTTTCTGAGTGAAAGTTAAGAATTCACTATTTTCATGTGTATTTATTTTAAATATCTAATAAATTATCTTTATTAATTATACAAATCTAAGTCTTTACAATCTTATTTATTCGATATCTATTTGATCTAGTCAAGTGTTGAGAAGAGTATATTAAAATTTCCTCCAAAATTACTCTATAACTCTTGATTTCTCTTTTGTATGTCATACAGTTTTTCTTTTACATATTTTTCTGTGAAATCACTCTTGCAAAACTTTTTTGGAAGCTATATTGCTATTGTTAATTTTACATGTGGTCATGAAAAAGTGACCTTATTTGCTTCATCAAATATTTTGTACTTTGTCGACAAGATTGTTTTGAAACTAATATCATGACTGCTATTTTCTAATATTAATGCATCTGCTTGGAATATTGGTCAAGATTCCGGCATATACAAGTCCAAAAGCAAGTCTTACTAGTTTAAAGATAAAAGAAAGTTTGTTGGCCCGAAGAACTAGTGTAACACACAGAACTGAGGAAGCCACAGGAAAAATGTGACCTTGATGAATAACTAAGTTTCAACTTAGCCAGTATTTCCTTATATCCAATTTTAATCACTCCTTAAACCTTCTTGGCTTATTTCTCCTAATTTTAGTAGGTGTTCATCACATGACAAGTAACTTAACACACCCGAAATAACATTCCTCCAGCATGGACCCCAGAGGCAAAGCCTCAAAATCTAGGCTAATATTGAAAAGGAAGTGCATTTTGGGGTCTGCATTGCATTAAATATACCTCCCTTCCTCTCCATCCCCATATCTGAGCATTTAGGATTGAGGTGGAGTGAAGAAGATGGGAAAGTTTGCTCAGCAGTTAAAGATAATAAGTACAATAATTCATAACATTTAAGATGCATTTCATTATACTTGCCTTCAACTCTGATTCTTTGGTTTTAGGTGTGTTTCTTAAGGAGCACATATACATAGTTTTGTTTATATAATCCAAGTGGAAATTTTTTTTTCTCCTTTAAGAGATGACTTTATCTCAATACTTAAATCTATATTTCTCAATTTATCAATTTCAGATATAAACCAATCTTTTTTGCTGCCAACTATAAAAGATGAAGATATTATTAAACTATTATTGTTTCCCTTTCATTCTCACATTTGTTTATTTTTAAATTGATTTTCTTACTCCACTATAACATAAATGCACAACTGTATTTCCAGTTTCTGGAATATTTCCTGGAACAGAATAAATGTTCAATATATATGTTGCAGGAAAAGAATATGTCAAGAAGAATATACATCATATTGATAATAATCATTTCCTTTGGGAACAAGGGAGAAGCCTGGCAGGTAGAGTAGTTAACAAAAAGGATTTTAGTTTGCCTGTAAATTTAATTTTTATAGTGTGACTAATTAACATGACTAAAAAATTATGTCACATCACATCTTTTTATAAAAACATAAACTGCAAAAAATTACATTACATTGTGCCCTTATTGTGGATGTATAGAAATGTGAAATTCTCCTGATATTCATACATTTGTGAGTGTTCTGTTTCTCTGTCTGAATGTTTACAGTATTTTGTTTCTGTTTTAATGTTCAGTAATGTCACGAGTATATTACATTGTTTGTGGTTACATTGTTATCTTTTTTCTGATAAACTGTTAGTTCTGTCAATCTACTAGAATACTATCTTTCTCTAATTGCAAGGAAATGCTCTTCCATCGTGTGCTTTATAGCTATTTCTTTTTCATATTTTATTTTGAATTATGTATTAAAAGTATATGTCATCATCTGCCTTTTGTATATTATGTTTTCTACTTTTCAACTTTGAGTTATTTTGACTTTTACACTAAATTTTGACAGCTTTTTGATTCTTTTCCATTTTTATCCAAGTTTATCCTTCATGACTAAATTTATTTTCATGTTGTGATTCTACATTTTCTCCTTCTATATTTTTTATTTCTGGAATAATTTTAAAGTTTTCTTTATTATATTTAATTTGTACCACCAGTTATCATTCCCTGTACATTATATATATTATGTTCTGTTTTTAAAAGTCTGCAATTTTAAATGTCTTTCTCATTCTGTTTATTCTTTCTGTGTGTGTTTTTTTAAATGTCATTTAATTATAATGTCCATTTTGGGTTTATTTTTGAGTTTCATTTATCTTTTTTAATGTGGTTGGTTATATACAGATATGTCATTTTCTCTGGAATAATTTGGATGTGTAAGAGGGGTCTTACAGAAATACTCTTAGTTTTACCCTTAGAACTTGAGCAGAATGTTGAGAACAGTTATCTGATCCCTCAGCTTTGGGATTGGTGAAAAGACAGTGGTCAGTCTTAAAGAGAAAGAACAATGGTAAAAGAAATATAATATTTGATACTTCAATATTCCCATAAAATCTGTGGAATCCTCTGCCATTAACTCTTCTAGTTCTATTTGAGAATCTTCTTGGATTTCAACTATTGCCCCAATTTTAGAATAATACCACACTAACTTGGTAAGAAATTCAATTCAAAGAAAACAAGTGGCATTACTGCATGGTCCTTCTTCGTCCTAGTATATCATGATTATTTGTCATTCTGATGACCTAGATTTGATCTTCTAGCTTTTGCAGTGCCTCTCAATCATAACCTAAGTCATTGGCTAATCAAGTTAAAGAAAATTCAGTGGTACTTTTGTACTTTTTAAATTATACATCTAAAGGTGCATCCTGCTCAAAATAAGAGGTGAATGCTATCTTCTTTTAGGCACAAATTTTGTTTTTTTGCATTTATTATATATGGTTTTGTTGTCATTTATATACTATCTTTTAAAAATGCAAAACTACTTTCATTTATTTGAAAAAAAAGGGATTTAAACACCATGATATTTCTACAAAACCAAATATTTGTACTATTCTTAGAATTTGCAATTTTAATAGATTTATTTTTATTTTTTCTTTAAATTTTTCTTAAACGTGGTGACCTTCAAACTAAAGACATTTATTACATTAGAAGAGCCTTTTATCCCTATTTTCATTTAGATCATTGTTTCTGTTAGATTTCCCTCCTTTACTCCTTTATGAAAAAAAAAATAAGGAAGTAAAACTAAGAAAATTTTATATGAGTTCTGGTTCCTACTTCTTGTCTTACTATCTTTTTCATTTTTTATGTTTTCCACACCTAATAACTTTGTCCTTTGTTTAAATATGTAGGTAAATTTCTCAAATTTGTTTTCCAAATCATTAATTACCTTTTGGACATTGCTGGTTCTCTGCTATTTGGCTTTCGATTATCTTTTTTCTCTTTTTTTCTTTTTTCTTTTTGAATGTTTTTTAAAATTAGTATTATTTTTTAAAATTTTTGTTATGGTGACATTGGTTAACAAAATCCAGTAAGTTTCAGGTGTACAATTCCACAGTAAGGCGTATATATATTGCTTTGTGTATTTACCATCCAAAGTTAGATTTCTTTCTGTCACCACATATTTGACCCTTTTAACCCTCTCTACCTCTTGCCTCCCCCACAATACTCTGGTAACCACTAGTCTACTGTCCAAGTCCATGAGTCTGTTTGTTTGTCCTGTTTGTCTGTTGCTTTTAGGTTTATATCCCACATTTAAGTGATCTCACATAATTTTCAACTTTTTCTGTCTGGCTTATTTTGCTAGTGGGAAAATAATTTGCAAGCAAAGTCTCGGATAAGGGCCTAATATCCAAAATATACAAAGGACTCAATGATTCAATAACAACAACAACAACAACAACAACAACACACACACACACACACACACAACACACACACACACACACACAATCCAATTAAAAAATGAGCAGAGTACCTGAACAGCCATTTCTCCCAGGAAGACATATAAATGGCCTACAAACATGAAAAGATGCTCAACGTTGCTAGCTATTAGGGAAATGCAAATCAAAACCATACTTAAATACCATCTTAGACTTGTTAGAATAGCTGTTATCAACAGGATAAATAATAAGAAGTGTTCGAGAAGATGCAGAAAAAGGAACCCTCATACACCGCTGGTGGAACTTGAATTGGTATGGCCACTGTGGAAAACAGTGTGGACATTCCTCAAAAAACTAAGAATTGATCTACTATATGATCCAGCAATCCCTCTACTGGGTATTTACCCCAAAGAATGAAAACTCATATCCAGAAAGATATTTCCACACCAATGTTCATAGCAGCGTTATTCACAGTGGTCAGGACATGGAAGCAACCAAAGTATCCTACGATAGATGATTGGTTAAAGAAGCTGTGGTACATATGTACAATGGAATATTAGTCATAAGAAGAGATGAAATGCTACTATTTGCAACAACCTGGATGGACCTCAAGATAATCATGCTAAGTGAAATAAGTCAATTATCTTTTAATTTAGAGAATATGTGAGGCTGTTTTCTTAGACATGTTTACAGGGTTGGTCCTTGGTTCTTTGGGAAATTGGCCTTTGGACACTTTCCTCAATAGGAAAGATCATTTTGCCCATCTGTGGCACTAAACACTTGCTTTCCTTTCTGGGAGTCTAAAATTACAATAGTTATGATAGGTTTTATGCCTATGTAACCATCCCCTAATAAAAATTATAATATTGAACAAGATTGCCTGGGTAGAAGCATTGCATATGTGTTACTGCATTTCACTGCTGTAAGGGAGAGGGTGCTCTGTGAGGCCCTGTAGGAAGTTCTGGGGAAGTCCCACATATGAATTTATCTAGACTTAGCCTGATGTGTCTTTTTTCCTTTGCTGGTTCGACTATGTATCCTTGCTATGTCACTGCAGTAAATTTTATCCATTAAGTATTATTATATAGTGAGTCCTATGAGTCTTTCAAACAAAGCACTAAACCTGTGGCTGGTCACAGGACCTCTGTCATAATTCTCACTCTCTAACAATTTTTATTTATCTTGTTCTTTCTTCATTGTATCACCTTAAATCTTTTCAAGAATAATAACTAGTATTTGCTAAAATATTTGATCATTTCCTAAATGTATTTTAGAGAAAAGCTATCTTCATAGTAATGATTTATTGTTGTTATTATTTTGTGTGTGTGTGGAGGGTATCCTTATGCTATTGTTCTCTGCCTGTTCATCTTAAGAAAGGGAGATAGATGTAGGTCTAATGAGTCTTAAGCCTGTAAAAAATGGCAAAGAAAAAATGCTATCACAATTGAAAAAATTTAAAATACATGGTTAATCAATCACTATGCCAGTTCTGAGACTAAACCTCAAGGGTCTAGTGCTCTTCAATGTTTTCTTGGACTCTTGCCTCTACTATGAGCAAACTCAGGCTATCTTTCTCGAGATGATCATCTAAACCTTTGCTCTCACTGTCTGCAGAGGCATGAAGAAGGTCAAACATTGTTTGATAATCCAGCCCAGACCAGCAGAACCACACAACCAACATGTAGACTCATGGATATTATTGAGAATCATTTTTCTTTTTTTTTATTTTTTTTTCTGTGTTTTTTTTCCTCTCTTTTTTATTCACTGTGCTTTCCTTTTTATTGTTCCTCATTTGTGTTTTTAATTTTTTTGCTTTACTATTTATTTAACTTATATTTTAATATTATTTATGTTATTTATTTTGATTTTTAAATTTTTTTTAAAGTCACTATGTTGGGTAGCATATTATAACAGTAACTCACTGATACAGTCAGGAAGGGTATCAAAAACATCACTGTATCTAGAAGACTGATTAACAATTTTATAAATTATATATCAAAGAAAATAGCCAGGGGCATGTTTTAACTTTGAGGTATTTAAAAAGAATTGAAGAACAATTGTCAATGTATCATGATAGGATACATCTCCAAAGAATCTATGGTATAAACAATCTCATATACCACCAGTCCTCATCTGTTCTTTGTAATGATGATTGAGTTTATCTTGTTAGTCCCAATAATACAAAGTCTGAATTAAACAACATGTACAGATATGTTGGTGGTAAGTTTGGTTGAAATATTTGGACTTTAGGTATAAATGTTAAATTCCTAAGCACATAATTAAGTCCATGGGAATTAGAACAGGTGACACTATTCTTTTTGCAAGCCTTAGGATTATCATGTTTCTTAGTATGGGATAACAATATGATAACATTGGAACTCTAATGTTTATACTTTTTTTTATGTTATTAGCTTTACTGCAAGGCACTTTTTGCAAGAAAGAGGATAATAATGGGAAGTGGGGATATCTGAGGATAAATTCTAATTCTTCCACAATCAATCTATCTGTAGGACCTGACATGTCCCATTGCTTACTCCGAGCCTCAATTTTTCAAATCCTAAGCTTTACAATTTGGGATGGTTTTGTGTGCAAGTAAGTAATAAAAATTTCAACCCTAATTGGCTTTAAAATGAGAAATTTTATTGTTTTACATAATGTGAAATCCAGAGGGATGGAAGATTTCAGACTCTGACTCTACTTCCTATGATTCTATTGACTCTGCTTTCCTCTGTATATTGTCATTGTCCTCACATGGGTGATAAAATAACTGTAGCTGTTTTGAGTCTCACTTTAATGTATAAAAAAAAGTTCCAGAAGAGAAAGAGAGAATGTTCCAATCTCAGCATTCCAATCACGTATTTTTAACCTTGTTAGATTATTCTGGCCACATGCCATTACTAAACCTGTGACTTGGCTAAGGCAATGCAATGACTGATTGGCTGAAGCCATGCGAGGCTCACCCCTAGGGGCGACTTCTCCTGAGTCAAATGAATCGTGCATGAGAAGAGTAAAATCCAGGTAAAATCAAGGTTCTGTTAGGATGGAGGAAAGGCAAATGGGAACTTGGTTAGTGAGCCAAGGTGCCTTCTATATGGTTTATATAATTAGCACTCCATTTTTCTTTAATGCGTCTGTAATTGACGACACTGTGAAGCATTGGAATATATCTTCACATTTTGAAGAATGAGTGAATTTTTAAAGGATTTCTTAATCAATGAAGAACATAATACTTTAGTTGCACTACTGTTATTGGTCTCATGTAGGATAAGGAAAGTAGTCGCTCTTTCAAACTCTGACCAACTTTCACATGGAACTTTTCCATTTCTCCTCTTCCATATAATGACTTTGAAGAATAAGTTTAAAGGCAACATATAAAAAAAGGAATAAAAAGTATGAAAAGTAATGGAGAAAACTCCTTGTAATGGGTAGCATATGTTTAAAGTGGGAATCAATTTTAAAAGTAACAGAATGATGATAATAATTCTATTATCCTATTCTCCAGTCACCCTATATAAAATAATATTTGATGTACACACAATTTTATTCATTTTACAGATGTTAAATTTGATACACAGTAAAGTTAAGTTTCCCATTGACCATAATTCTGGGAAATGTCACAGGTATGTGATACACCATCCTCATTCTGCTATTCCTCACATCAACACTGTTAGCAGTCAGCAGTCATGTAATGGTATGTACAGAGCTATAGGGAAGATAGAGTAATCAGAGGGATTGTTTTATAAACTATATAAATGTCTAACCAATGTACTGTATACTTGAAACTAATAATAAAATAAAATGCTAAAAAACTAATACAAAGTTCATGTAAAAAGTTATCATTTTTATTTGAATGAATATAATTTCAAGAACTTTCCTTTTTTAGGCAATTATAACATTTCTGTATTATAAGAAAAGTTTGTAGAATCTTCAAAAGATGCTGTTGAAGGTAAAATGGTGAACAAAGTACATAATATTGATTTTAAAAGTAAAAATAACTGCTTGATGCAATGCAAATGTGTTCATTAGGCCATTTCAATTGTTAGTTTTGAAATCAATTTTCCTAAATATTTAGTATTTAGAAAAATTTACCTCAGTCTCTGTTATGTTGGGAGTTGAAAATTTGTCAATATTTTTATCAGATAAAAATACATTTCACTTTCTATTTCATGGAATGTGTGTGTATATTTGTGTATGATGCAGTCATTATGTCACCATAATACCAACAATAATATCAAACATAATATCAATGCTTTTTCATTATCATAGCAATGTATCTAGATAATAAAACCAGAAGGAGATTGATCTTTCAAGATTAATGTTTAAAATTCTCCTAGGCATTCTTTCTAATATTAACTATAATAAGATCTTCTAATTATAAATTTAGCATATGATAAAGAAAGCTAATAAGTGGAAAAAATGGAGAGTAATTAAAACTAATAACATATACATCAACCTATTAAAGCAATGATCCTGATAAAGTGCAATGTACTTATACTCACCTCTACCTTTTCTCTTTGAATAAAGTACTAGGATTTCAAATGCACCCTTATAAAACTGTATGCATGACATTGAATCCTATATTTGGCAACACTCAATAACAGTGTGGTATGAAATTATTTGATTTAAATTCTTTAGATTCTGAGACATCAAAAGATCTTTATAAGTATATTGCTTCATTAATTCCAATTCTTTATTAAATAGCACATTTTGTGAATTCAAATTCCTTAAATTCAATGTATCTACTACTTCAAATTCAATGTATCTTAAAACAAGATCATTCTTTTCACTATGAAAGTAGTAACTCTTTAACAAGTTATTTCTTTCAGTCACAAGTCTCTTAATGTTTCTTTTCCATAAGTTTTTAAATCTTTGTATAACATCCTTTATAATATCCTTCATATCCATCCTTTCCTTTCAATCATCTCTTCTAACATTTCAATCAAGCTTTACGACTTTGATAAAAACTATTTCTTTGCCTCTCTAGCTGTTGATATATATTCCCACCTCTTTTTAATATTCTACTTTACACTAATAACATGTGCCTCATTCATTCGTTTATTCATTCAACAAACATATTTGATAGCTATAAACAAAAAATAAAATATGATAGCTTATATGAGACCTGACAGCTAGGGAAACCTTTACAAAAGAAATAATATTGAAGTTGAGATTTGAAGAATGAATAGGAAATAAGTACAAGAATAATAAAATTAGAAAAGACCCAGAGACTGAAAGAGACTTGAAATAATTGAGTAACTGAAAGAAGGTCAGTGAAGCACACACAGCGAAAGAGAGAGTGACATGCGACGAGTCTGCAGAGGAAGTGAGAATTTTGCTTCAGATTTCCGCATTGCTGTCCAGATAAAGGCCAAGTTTCTTAAACTGGCATGAAAGAATGTTTTATGATTCACCTTCTGGCTCTTTCTACTTGAACTAAGATAACAAACAAGGCAGAGATATAAAACAAATAAGAGGGTCTAACAGACGTGGGTTTGAATTGTAATTTCAATACTTGTTGAGTAATTTGGGGCAAGTTAATTTACCTCTTTGATAACTAGCAAGTTACTTCACTATCTGGTCCTTAACTATAAAATGGAATTAATAATATCTTGTAAAAGAGCTGTGAATATGAAATGATTTAGCATATTTAAGGTGTCTCACTTCTATTATTATTAAAAAGATAATATGTAAAATTAACAGTGCTTTTGAGATAATAAAGCTTAATAGAAATAATATTGTTATTTTTACTCTATTTTTATTCAACATCAGAGCTCCAGAAAACAATTCTTAAATTAATTTCTGCTATTATAGTTGGAATGAATCACAAAGAACTTGGTACTGACATTAGACTCTAGTTCTGATCTTGGAAATTTACCTGAAAAAATCTGAGCTTTCATCAAGAGCCCTTAAGCCCATATTTTAGCAGCTTTTGAAGCATTATTAATTGCCTTTCCTCATTTCCACAATGATAGATTACTCTTTTTGGTGGTCTTTTTTTTTTTTTTTTTTTAAACTTTAACAATGCTAGTGCTTTGGCTACTTCTATTTAGTGTAGTACTAACTACTGCAACAGATAAAACTCCAAATTTTAGTGGCATAACAAAGTAAATGGTCCTTTCTCACTCATAACAGTACAATGTGGGTTGTCCAGGCAGATCAGAAATTTTCCAAGTAGAGATTCAAGGATCCTGTATTATTCTATTTTCTGGGTCTGTCATCTTCAACACATAATTCCCAAGCTTCTTCTGGGGTTCCAACAAACTGAAAAAGAGTAAGGAAGCTTTCAAATAATAGTTTATTGGAAAGGCTTTGGAAGTGGCACTTCTGCCTAATTTTCATGGTTGAAAAGAAGTGAGACAAATTTACACTGTGTACAGATGGGCACCCAGACAACTTTTACACAATATACAAATGATTTCTCTCATTATTGTTTCTGCTTATGTTACATCCGTTTTCTTAAGATTCTGATGAGTACCTGTTCTTACCTATATACTTTGAATTCTAAGGAATGATTTACTCTCATCACTTTCATATGTCATCTGCCGTCAGTTTGTTTGTATTTCTTCAGATACATAGCTTGTTCCATACCATTCAGGTCTCCAAAACCATTACTGTACCTTCTCAGTGAGGCTCTACAGATTTTCTGAACTAAACTAATAACTACTTCTCATCCCTATTGCTCTTTATCCCTTTACTCAATTTAATTTTGAATTATAGTGTTTTTCACTAAATGAATTGTATCTTTTAATTATCTGTACAGTAATTCATTTTTTATTGCTTGTCTATCTCATTATAATGTGTACAGCATGAACATATAATTTGTTGATCTTTTGATTTACGACTATCTCTAGACTCTAGAGTAGTGAGATAAAACATTTTTTAAATAAGCTCCACAGATATGATTAAAAAATTTTAAACTATTAAAGATAAAGCCATAAAATCAAGACTGTTAACAGAATACTTTATATAGTTATGATTTTACTCAATTTTAAATCTTAGAGTTTTAAAAAATAATTAATTTTGTGATACATAACAATATACCATAGAATAGTGTTGCTGATAGAATCTGAGGAATCACTAATATTCTCCATTTAGGTGCAGCCATATTTTGAATACTATTGATAAATAGAAATCACAATAATCTTCCAAGAAAATTCCTTAAGCAACTTCAGGAAACAGGTGAAGACAGTAATGATTCTTACTTTCCAAAAAAATATTTTTAAAAACCTTGTCATTTTTACCTTCATATTATACTCTTCAGCCATAGAAATATAAAGTAGGCACACATATTTGAAAAATAGATACTTATCCTTTTCACCTTATAATATATGTTTGAATCTTATAAAACTTTTCTTCTGGTATCACATTAGTGGGTTAGATAATTCTGTTGGTATTCACTGCCCCTTTAAAATTCAGCAATATCTTTATATGCACTCGTCTTCAGAAAAAAAATTATTTTAAAATGTGAGAAAACAAGATGGGTTTAATTTGTGGTCTGTAACTTACTACATGTGTGAACTTGTACAAATGATACCATAATATCTCCTGGTCACCATTTTTTTCTCTTTAAAATATAAAATAAGGCAGTACTCAATTTAGCAATTTATTTGGGGAGTGGATAAAATATAATATAAGAAAAACATGATATGATGCTCCTTTGCATTCCCCTAATTTACTACCCCCTCTTAATATTATTTTGCTTTGTATGTCTTTGAAAGGCACTATGGCATTTTTTTTAAATGTGACATAAAATGCAAAATAGAATAGCAGCTTTAAGAATAGATTTTTTTTCCTATGGTGCTTCAAAATTGCAAAGTCATTACTACATCAATATTTTCTTAAAAAACTTTTTATTTTTTCATTATATTAGTTGCCCATTTTAACAATGCAAGTGAGACTTTTCACAAGGCCTGCTTTTTAAAACTATTAATTTTTAGAGAAAGAAATGAGATAAGGCTTTAATTTGCTTCCTACAGGGCAGGTGAAATTGGTTCACTTTATTTCTTAATTCATTATTAACACCTTTTGTCACAAAGAAGCATTATTTTCATGCAAATCCCAAGATGTTGAAAATGTTTGGTTGAATTTGCTCTAGTTTTCTTAAGAAATCATAATTTTAGCCCTTTCTTTAAGATATTACTTTTCTGGAACTGGTATAGTATCAACCATGGCCTAAATTTTAAAGTCTAAAAAAGAGAACGACAAATATCTCCTTTTGAGATTAACAGCCACATTTTCTCTTCAACTGCATGAACGTGCACTTCACCTAGTAGTTTTAGCAGTTAAGCTAATGTGTAGCAATAAATTTTTAAACAATAAAGATGACATCGAATCTTGAATGTGTTCCACCTACACATACACAAACGGAATGCAATATATAGGTTATGTTTTGAATTGGGATAAACATAGAGGAACTATCTTGTGATTTGTGTCTCAGTGTGTGCTAAAGAGTGAATATCAGATAAAAGCGTGCTTAGACATTTGAATGGAATGTTAACAGTCCCAGAAGAAGACAGTTATGAATGTCTGAGGCAATTTTTCCTGTGCTATAGTACCCAGGGGGCTAAAGTTAAAGGGACCATAAAGGCAGGAGTTTACTTACCTTTGTTTTTTTTTTAACTCCTTATTTGAGTCATATGCATGAATTGACTCTTAACATTGATAAGAACTAGTCAATAGCTATACTTATTATGAAAAGAATCCCTTGATAATCTAGCTTGACTAATCTTACCAATTTCTAAAAGTATTATAACAACCAGTTGCTCTTTCTATATATTTGCTCCAGCACAGAGTACAAAGCATTTAGATGGAGGGTACACAGATGTCTAAGACATTGGAAAAGGTGGCATTAGAATAGAGACCAGACATAGTCACAGACAATTATGATATAAACTATAAAGTGACACAAAAAGGAAAAAAATAATAATAATACTTTGTAAGTTTAGAAGGGCCATCAATTTTGTGCTGAGAGTAGATGGAATGAATCTGTGGAGTTAAATGATAAATGAGCTGGATTGGGAGACATAGACAGGATTGATTGGCAGAGATGGAAAGGAGTGTGGAGAAGGGAAATATAGGGCATGTTTTTTTAACAAAAAGTTCAGAAAATCATCTGTTTTATACACACTCTGTTTTGAAGGTCTGTCTGAAAGCCAAATGTATAAAAGTGAAACATAGACTTCCATATTATAAAAATGCTGGAATCCTAAGCTATATGTGTGTGTGTGTGTGTGTGTGTGTGTGTATACACACACATATATATATATGTATACACACACACATATACACACATATATGAAATGAGTTTACCCTGCTAAAGCATCAAAGGCATTAGTCACATTAGTCAGCATCCCCACTGGCTGATTTCATAGGAGCTTCTTTCTATTAACCACCCCAGGAGGGAGAAAATCTCCCCTACCTATTGGATAGATAGGATATATTATTTGAACATCCTGATGATCCCTTTGCTTTAGTGAGGCTGTTCCTCATTCCTTCTTCCTCTCTGCCCCTAGAAATGGGATATGCTTTCCTTCACGAAGCCAGAGCCCAGTTTGGGTACTACTGGAATATGCAAGAAGGACAGAAGATTATGGATGTTATATAGAATAAGGAAGAGAAAACGGAAGAGGAAGGAGAAAGAAGAATATGGGAAATGATAGATCACTTCAGATTCTGATCTAATCATTCTCATCATTTCAAGGCAAAATACTCTTCCCTTTAATATTCAATAATTGCAAGTAAATTTGTTTGTGTTGCCATAGTGTTGCTTCTTTATTTCCTCTAGTGTAAAGGTCATAAACTGGCTGGGTTCTGGAAGAATGTGGCTTGTAGATAAGTTTTGATTGGCATGAACCATTTACATAGAGATAGATAGATGATAGATTAAATGATAAATGATAGATAGATATATAGATAGATGATAGATATAAAGAGATGCAGAGATATAGAGGCACAGAGACACAGAGATGCATAGATGCTGAGACACAGAGGTATTAACTTAGATAGAGGCTGAACTCCAATAGGCTTTTGTTGTCAACACTCCCGATTATATTATACTGTTTTACTGCATTTCGTTTTGTTACTTTTCTTACCATTGGAAACACTTGTGTTTGGGACCACTGATCTAAACTGTTTGATATTAGGCCAAAAATTTCTGAGTTTCTAGCATCAAACCAGTTTGCTGACTTGAATTTCTGGACCACTATATGCAATTCCTTCAAGGTAGAATTTTTTGTTTTGTTTTGTTTTGTTTTGTTTTGTTTTGTTTTGCTTTAATTTTCTTTAGTAAAGAAATTCTCACATAGAAGCTGAATATATAAGCTACATAATTATACTTCTATTTAGTCAGGACATCAGAGGGGGTGTTGGCAGAAGAAAATCTTATTGTGTTATTAAAATTATTTTACAGATCCAGTTTAAAAAATTCTTCAGAATTACAAAAAAAAAAAATGCTCATGCACATCATCTTTGCATGTTGCATTCCCTCTACATTTAAGGTTAGCTTAGTACCTTCAATTTTTCTATATTCATTAATGTACTGCATATTTTGAGCAATAGATTTAATATTGATTGTACTTTTGGGTTTTAGTGCTGGTTCTAAAAAATATGAATCAATGTCTTCCACTCCATTTTCCCTTCTAGTGTGATTTGACTATATGCACTTTAGCGTAAACAGCCGTAGGCTGGTTATAAATCATTTTACCTATCTTCCCACTGACAGTCTGCAAGTAGGTTGGTAGATTTCCCCAAGGGAAAAGAAAGCAGGGCAACTATCGGTCATGATAAGCATTCCAACTGAAAGTGCTTACAGCTGGAATGTGCTTGCCTTTTAAGGAACAGAAAGAAATGTCCACAGAGACCTATTTTAAAAGATGCAATTCAATTTTAAATGTATTCGTCCATTTCTATTTAGGGAATTTATATTAAATTATCATTTAAAGTCAACATAGATACCTTATTAATGGCATTGAGATCATCAGCATTTGAGTGTTTAAAGATCAGGTCAAGAATGTCTAAGCAAAGAGGCAGCGGATATAATTATAGTAGTATGCAAAAATGATTATGCAAGCCTGTCACAGCTCACATACTATATATATATATATATTACTAATCCTTTATGAAAGCAAGTTATAATACTGATAAAAACCTATTCTATAAATTACAAATTGTTAAAAAAACATTATGCTAACCAAATGTGCCATTCTTCAGATATAATATACCTTAAAGTTGCACAGACTTTAATTCTTTACTTTCACATCACTATGACAAGTACTCTGATAGTTTTAAAGGTGAAGTGTACTTAGTCATCCATACCTGGTCACACATTTTTAAATATTAGGGATGAAAGCTCTCCTTGAATAACATTTCTATTGGAGCAGCCAATGAGGCAAGAAAAGATCAAATCGGTGACCTTGATCTCAATATAACCATGCTCTGAGTAATCTAGTAAGGGTGAAGCTTATAGTAAACTGATTTTGACTACCTGAATTCAAATTATTGCTCTGACACTATTTTAGGTAAGCTTGAGAAAACTTTTTATTCTTTAAATATTAGTTTTCTTTTTTTTAAAATGAAGATAAAATTCATTCCTATCTAAGTGTGTGGCTGTGCAGATTATACATAGAAAATAAAGCACTTCATAATTTGCACTTAATAAATGTTCTACCATCATGAATTACCATGTTTTATTTGTAGAGAATTAAAGTCAGAATGAAGCTGGTCCTTTATATTTTGTTTAGTTTAATTCAGATAGGATGTATTTTGGTCTCTTATTTAACGAGGGCTTTTGACTGTCAAAGGCTATCATGTGAATGTTTAGTATCAAAGTTCCCCAGACTGTTGTCTTTCTCAAAGGCAGATGGTAAATCTGTCATCAGCAGCATTCGGAACAACAACAACCCAGATGCTTTTAAACGCTGCATGTAAAGCTGCTCCTACCACGAAGTGTACCATTGGGCAAGATGCCAAAGAAGGTCCCCAAGGCAATTAGCTACTTCAGTATTCAACTCTGGCTGTCTAGGAAGTCAAATGAATGCAGCTTGCTTGGCTATACACCATTTAATGCAAAGAGCATGCTCCTTGTTTAATCAAGCCAGTCTTCTATATTTCATCCTAACTACATTCTAACAAGAGATTTGTGTGACCTTTACTGTTCATAGAAGAAAATTTTATGTTACTTTACAGATATAGTATACTTTGTCAATAAAGTAAATCTATTAGGTGTAATGAACATTTATCTGTAATTATTTTGCACATGCATATTTATCTCTAATGTTTCATAATAAAATGTATATTTATTGGTCACTCAGTGTAATTTGAATTATGATGGCTACAGCGAGCATGGGAGACATACTCATAAGTGTTGGGTAAAGTTACCAGGCTCTTATTAAATATGACTGGAACAATCTATAAAAATAATAAAGGGAGTAGAAAACAAGTTTCTTATATTTGAAGGCAGAGTTCATTTTTCCTTAAGCAATCAATAAAACTACCCTCATACTGAAGAGCGGGAGAAATTCTGAAAGCTTTAGGAGCACATAACATTGGTTTTAATTACTGGCTATATGATCTCTCTAGAGTACTCTTTTCTCCTCTATGAAAAGAGATGAAGATCGGGAAACCATGGAGGGTAACAGCAGATTATACACTTGAATATACTATAGACATTAGATATTGTTCACTACCATAAGCATGACAATATTATTTTAAAATAATAAAATCATAAAAGGAAACAATATCCTCCAGAATATTTAATAACAGTATTTAATGCATGATCTGTCTTATACTGTATGTGTGCTATTATATATCTAGTGGAGATCTCACAGAAAATGAAGAAAATAAGCCTGGACAGACATACCAAATTATGGTTAATTTTTTCTTTATTTTACCTATTTTCTTATCTGTATTTTTATCCATATATTTTCCATAATGAAAATATATTACTTGGATTATTACTTAAGGAACATGACCTAAAGTAATTACATTCTGAGTCTCAATTTTATTTTTCTAAATATTTTTCATTTCATCCTGATCACATTACCCTGAAAACTATTTTTTTTAAATAAACTTCTAATTTACATTGCAAGCTGAATTTTTTTTCTGCTTATGATTGTGACACCAAAAATTGATTCTGGCAATGTTTAGGATTAGTTCTTGCCATGCCACAAAGAGGAAACAGCCCAAGACTTAGCTATAGAAATAAATATTGCCTTCTACTATCTGTGGAATTACTTCACAAACTTTACTGTACATGACTCCTGCAATATCTTAAAATATCTCTGAGATTTTGATTTGGTAGATTTAAGGTAGATTCCAGTCTCAACATTTTTTGAAAAGCTCCCTGGTGTGTCTGGTAAAGGGTCTCTTACTAAATCTTTGTTCTATAAGAATTGACGCTTCAAGTGGTGTGGTATGCGAGTGAATATGATGCTGCCATTGCACATCTAAGCATCAATAGATCTTTGTTCAAACAGAAAACAGAGGTATCTGAAGAAAGAGACATGGAAAGGATAGTTTTCAAGAACAGATTCTGGTTATATCAGAATAATATTGGTTAATTTTCAGTAATGAACAACCCAACATGTCATTAATTTAACATGATAATTTTTTCTCATTTATGGTACAGGCACAATGTAGACCATCATTAAGGCTATTCTTGTAGTTTTTCAAAGACTCAGACTGATGGACGTTTCCATAATCCCTAAGCAGTGGCAAGAGAACATGACAAATCAGAAACTGGCATGCAACATTTCCGTCAGGAAAGATATTATCACTTCTACTTACATTTTATGTCAGAGGAAATCACATGGCGATGCTAAAGTCAAATGGGGGAGAAAATTCAATTGGATTTTGTGTCCACAAGGAAGATGGCTGGAATGATGAACATTTTAATAACTACCTCACATGCCACACTCAAGCAGTTACAACACAGTATAGGGAATATAAATTCCATATGGAGTATTTTAAAGCTTGGGAATTAAATCCTTACTAGCACTCTGAATTTGGACAAGTCACTTAACCTCCATAACCCTCAGCTTCCTCACCCTGTTGAATTCCCCAGATCTACTGTCAGAAATCAATGCAAAAATGTATATAAAGTTTGTTGCAGTGTCTGGCATGTAGTCTCATGATTATTAGTCTTATTCATAATTATGAGTTATAATAAATGTACCAATATATTCATATCTAAAGTAAGCTAGCATAAAAAATAGAAGATATTTCTAAACAGTTATGCTGCATGTATTTATTTAGCTCTCACTATTCATAAGGTGCTGATTAGGAAAAACAAAAGATATAGAAATGGATAAAATATGGTCTCTGATATGAAGAATCTTAAAATCTGCTTATGGAGTCAGAAAATTAGTCAAAAAAACACTAAACAGTCTGGAGATGATAGAATGGAAGAGCTATGGAGGAGATGAAATCAGACTTGAGAAAACAGTGTCTTTTTTGGGGGAAAATGTGTCATTTCTATTAGTACTATGCAGAAAAAAAAAAAGAACTTAAGTTGAAAATGTACCAAGTAGAGACAAGTGGAGAAACCTCAGATACAGGTTTTATGGAGATGCTCCTTAGGAAAATAAATGTAGGTAAATAGATGATTGATAAGAGACAGATACAGATGTGGGGAGATGGATATAAGTTGAGCCTACAGACTCTCTTATTTGAGAGAATAGTTAGCTTAATTACCAGAGTGCCATGGAAAGAATTATACTCACAATTTGCCTAGAATTAAGGTAAGACTCACCCACAGAATCAGGTAAGACTCTGTATTTCTATATGAAACTTAGTTTGAGTATGAGTGGATAACTGTTTTTAATCCCATTGTCCTCACTTGGCTAATAGAATAATTCTGTTTTCTAAATTTAATTTGCATGCTGAGTTGTATTTTTCTGAGGTCAGACCACATTCCTCAAATCACAATTCCTTCTTTTGCACTCCCATCACTTGGTTTGGGGAAAAAATTCATACAGAGGGATGGAAGTTGCAGAACACTGCCTTAGGGATCCAGGCATATGACAGTTTCTACAAAGGTCAGGCATGGTTATTTGCCACAGGGAGAAACAAGGTCATTCCATGCACCATTATCAGGATCGTGGTGCATAGATTGTGAGCACACAACTTCATGCTTCCCTGATTTAACTAGTCATCCTTGTCATCTAAGTGCTTTGTATTTAGGCATTGCTGAATTCTGGGAAGTCCTTTAAATACACAGAACTATTAAGATATACTATCTCTTTTATTAAAATGAAAGATTGAGATCATTCAAAATTCTACTTATAAGTGTCTGCCAGCCAGGGAGCTGTTTAACTTGATGTATAGCTTAAATGGGTTCAGACACCATCGGACATGAGATTGAGGCCTCAAGCTCTCTAATACAAAAAGAAATCTCCCCTATTCAGTAGGTAAGGTATTAAATATAAAACTTTTAATTTTAATTATGGCACTTGAGCTCCTGATTGAACCCTTTCTACTGCTGCCTGGGAGGCATGCCAACCTTGCCTGTAGTATAAACCAATCAATTATATTTCATTTTGATGCTTTTTATTTCTTGATTTCAGGGGTTCATTAATAAGCCCTTCACATTACAATCTAGGATATTCAAAGAGTGAACAATGAAAAAATAAGACACTGAAAATTTTTATTTAAAAGATGAAATAACACGGAGAACAGAAATTGCAAAAATGTGGTACACAAGACCTAATTGAAATAAGCCTTTATAACTAAAATACACCATTTTCTCACATTTAATTTTTCTCTAAACCTAAAAATACTCTAAAATAAAATTTATTAATTCAAAAATCATGCAATCATCAATTGCCTGTAATGCATACCAGGAGTGTCAGATCTATAAAGTTAATTCAAATTAAAAAAAAATGGCTACTATGACTTCCATATTGCAGAATTACTTATGCATACACATTTACAAATGTTAAAACTGTATCAGAAAAAAATTTGAAGCACATAGTGAGGTGAACTGGAAAAACGTTAACAAAATGTTTCCTTTATCATTATGTTTTTTAAGTAATTTGAAGATTTCTAATGCACTAGAAAAGTTTTAAGTTCAATTATCTTCTCCCAAAACTCAGATTTTTACTTTTTTTTTTTAATGCTTTTTTTAAAACGTATTTTCAAAAATATTTTTTATACCTTCCTTTTGAAAGTTCTGTGGGGAAAAAAGTTGAAAATGACATGTTGTGCATGAGTATATAATCTAGAAGTTTAGGTTAAAAATGAAAATCTATGACTAAACATGAATCTGTATGTGGCAGATTAAGTGGTGAAGTGTCTTGACAGTGGAATTCATAAGCACTGTACAAGTACAAGCTCTTAACAGGGCTGCTTCTCTCAGTACTGAGCCTCAGGACATCATTGCTTTAGCTCAAATTCCAGATAACTTTTACTGAAATGATCAATATACAAGGATAATTGTGAAAGAGAGAAAAACCGAATTTTGCAAGCCACACTGTTTAATTGTAAAGAGTCAGTACTGCCAAGAAGTAAGAAATCCCAAGAGACTTAAACTATGTTCATCGTTTAAGATGGAGGATTTGGACATATGGCAATCAAATTCCTGATCAAAATGTTTGGAGGCACATTTATGCCAAAAACACTCTTTGGAGCGTCCTCTATTTAGACACTCATATGCCTCCAGAACATGTTGGCCAATAAAGCATATTTCCATTTATGTCCTGCCAAGTCTTACTCATTAGCTAAAAATTCTTATTTTGCAGTTTTATAAAAAGGATTTGCAGTACCATGTTTCAAAGTTAAGATTTTTACAATTTATTTTATTTTATTTTTTTAGCTTTCAATGTTACCCAAAGTACTACAATTAGTTTTTAAACATTAACTTCATCCTTGTCCTTCACTAAATTTTTTTTATTACAGATGCTAATAAATTTTAAAAGATAGTTATTCAGAATGTTCTCTGGCATTGTTCACTCTCTGCTCATAGGCAATGATATAATCAAAAATTAGGAAGAAAGAAATAATATAAGGATATGAAACAAATGGATCTGAGTTATCTACATATAGGCAAACCATAATAGGAGCCAAATGTGTTTGAAAAAATATAAATTACTTAGTAAATTTATTTACACTAGTTTTTATCTTATCCTATTTTAATCCCAGTTTTTGAAGCGTTAAATATAGAAATAAATTTAAGTCCTTCAGTATTTCCCTTGTAAAGTAAATGTTTAATCCAACAGTAGACCCTATTTAAAAATTCTAGAGTGTAACGTACTTCCAAGCTGAATTTACCCAGGCTTGTATTCTCTAGTTTATATATAAATATATGTTTAGGAGTGAACATAAAACTGGGAACCGACAAGGGTAAAGATTCCTTGAAATGGCAAATTTCATTGTTTCTGTTACACTTTAGAAATGGACATTGTTAAAGAAATAGAACCATATTATTTTCTATTGCTGTGCAACCACAAACCTAATGACTTAAAAAAAGTTACCCTAAACATAGTGAATTAAAACGACATTAATTTATTATCTCATATTTTCTGTGGATTAGTAGTTCAGGCATGTTGTAACTTGGTTCTCTTTTTAGGGCCACACAAGGCTGAAGATCAAGGTGTCAGTCTACCTGCATCCTCATTTGAAACTCAAGGTCCATTTTCAAGTTCATTGGTTGCTGGCAGAATTTAGTTCCTTGGGGTTGTAGGAGTGGGATTTCTGCCTTCTTGCTGAATGTCAACTAGGGGCCATTCTAAGGTCTAGAGGCCCCTGCTGCATGGCCTTCTTTACAATAGGCAGTTTGCTCCTTGAAGGCCATCAGGAGAATCTCACTTTGGATCTCTCTGATAATTCTATGGGCTGAGCTGAGTAAGTCATGCTACCCAGGAGAATCTCCCTTTTGATTAGTGACCTTAGTTACAGCTGAAAAATCCATTCTGCCACATAATTTAACATAATCACCAGAGTAATGTCTCATCACATGAATAAACCCTGTATAAAGTCAAGAAAAAGTGATTACACATGGGGCCAGAAAACTTGGGTCATCTTAAAATTCTGCCTACCACAGAAACCAAAAAAAATCTGTATGATAATATGATAAAACTTCATCAATATAGAAGCAAAAAATACATGAACTGAAGACAATTTTAGACAAAAAAAAAAAGGAACTCTTTTGTGTTTATGAAAACAAATTAGTCCCCTTGATTTTTTTCTTCTCATATAAATACAGAATTTAGAAAGACATAGTAAAACTTAGCATTTTAGCAATCTCATTTTCTTTTAGGGAGACTGATGGTAAAGCCTATAAGGTGATAAAAATCAGTTATTTTGTATAACAACTAAAGAGAGAGAATATTAGAAATCCAAAACCATCTTATCTTCTGACTCTGCCTTTTTTTTTTTCTTGGCCGTAGAGATAAATAATTTTGAACTTCTCCTTGTGTTTAATTAGTTACTAATATATGTCCCTTTCTGAGATTTCCTCTTGGCTCAAGATATATAGGTATATTATTTAACAAATATATTTGTTTCGGAACTTGACCTTTAATTTACCTTAACTGTCTTTGGAGTCTCAATGCAGCAGTTATGGTCCATACTCTTAATTACTTCTAGATATAGATAAAATAGAATATCAGTATCCAGAATCAGGAATAGGTTATCCTCAGTTTACCAGTGTCATATAGCAGAACTGTCAGATAACCACTGTAACTGAAATTAAATGTTTTTCTTGTCATTAAATGGGTTGGATAGCATGTTTTATCTTTTATAAGATTGTGCTTGGAAATATTATACACTGATTATATCACAACATAAAGAGAAGCAGCCATAAGTAAATTAATTATTATTATTAAGATTTATAAGCTATTATATATTTTTAATTTCAATGCTTGTGTAAAATTATTAACAGCTGAAAAGGCTCATAAGGAGTAATAAACTCAAAGAGAAAAGATGCAGGAAAAAAATCAAGTAAGCATTATCAAAAAAGGTGAGCAAAGTAAACGTAATAAGAAAGATGAAAGTTTTACAGAGTTATATCTGTAGCTCAAGAGAATCAAATGACACATTTTCCACAAGAGTTAATTCTCTAACTATGTAAAATAAAAGTAATGTTTGTGAAACTTCTGGAATTTTTTAACAAAACACACTATTTGAGAACCAAAATTGAGTTTTGACTCAGTTCATGTTCTTCATGGATATGGTGAGTTTACAGTTTTTTAAAATTAAAGCAGCTATAGCATGCCTATTCTAGAATATGGAAATCACATCATAAGCATAAACTTTGATGAGTTTTTCATACAGACACCATCAATGAACTATAATGGGCATATGACTGGAACCAAGTTACATGCAAGGATAAGATAATATCTAATCCTAAATTCAAATTTATGCCAATCCAAACTTTAGGAAATACAATTTTCTTCATTATATGTACTAACTGGCTTATTATATATTAAAATAGTAACTACAAAAATAAAAATGAGAATACCCACAAGCTATGTATGATACTATATGATTTTTATAGTTCTTTTACATTCAGTGACCCTTTGACATCAGTTCTAGAAATAAATATTAATATTGTCATTCTAGAATGGGAGAAAAAGCACATGCAGTTGGGACAAATACCTTAGGATCTGTATACTTGCTTTTCTTTTTTCTTCACAAAACTGTCCTCCATCCTTCTTTTCCCAAAATTTGCATTTTTATTCCTGTATATTTCATTTTACATGTCACTTTTGAGAGGTTTTTTCTGACCAACCAAAGTAAATTAGTTTTCCTGGCTTGTTTTCTCTAATCATAGACTGTACTTTTCCTTCAAATACCATGTTAGGGATTTGGCCTTTGCTTCTGTTTTTTAATCAGCAGATAAAGATGGTCCTCAATTTGTCAATGAGTAGATAGAATACCAGAGAACAAAATGATACACTAAAAGTCAAAGCTAGTAAATAGCAAAGTTGGGACTTAAATTCTAGTATACAGACTAAAAATCTTTATTTTTTAGTATCTTCAATAAACTCCTTTGAACAGCGGTTCTAAATTGGGTGCGGTTTTTCTCTCCAGAGACAATTTGGCAATGTCTAAAGACTCTTTTTTTTTTCCATACACTGAGTGTGTGCATGTCGGGGTGGGGGCACCTACTGGCATCTAGTGAATAGAGTACAAGGATGCCGCCAAACATCCTACAATGCACAGGACAGCCTCACAACAAAATATTATTCAGCCCCAAATGTCAATCATATTACTGTTAAGAAACCCGATCTTAGATATTTAAAGGAATAAAAGCAATACTTAATTATGTCATTATGTATTTTATAAGCAATACTTAATTATGTCATTATGCCATTATATAAAAATAACACTCAAATCCTTTCTATTACTTTCCATGGAGTAATTTACCCTCATGGTTCAATGTGCATTAATATCAACAAAATAAATCACAAAGGTAAATAGAATTCTGTGAAACTAAATTCACAGTTTGATTTGACAAATATCTATTGGGTATCCACCGTGTGTCTAAAACTACGGAAGGCACTCATGCATTTTGTAATGCTTTCCTAAAATATCATTCTGAGTGTCTCTAGCATTCTGCAATATAATTTAAACTCACAGATGAGATCTTTGGGAAGTGTATGTTAATTTTAAGATCGATTTCTGATTTTGCAATATGGATGACTTGAAAATAAAATTTGCCATACAGATGACTTGAAAATGAAAATTGAAATTGTATTTTATTTTTTAAAACATTTTTTAAAATTTTTAAAATTTTTTATTTTATTTTTGTTTAGTGAGGACCCTTGATTGACCTCACAGATTGCAAGGACCTTGTTAATTTACAATCCCTTATTTTTTACTTTTTACAACTACAGCACCTGGTCTTCCTAGGTGGTCTACCAACCAAGTACTAACCAGGCCCGACCCTGCTTAGTTCCAAGATCAAACGGGATTTCATGTTCAGGATGGCATGGCTATAGACAAATTATATTTTAAAAGCAATCTATGCTATAAACTATCATGGAAATATCACATACATTTCAAGCCCATGAAGTAGTCCCATAAACAATTGTGGTTTTTCCCCTATCATTTATGACTGAGAATAGGTGACCAATTTATGTAGGAAATGGATGAAAAGTTTCACCCAAGACAAACAGAAGGTTGGTTGGTATAGGACACATCTGTGCTTACTTTGAAAGGTGTAGTGGCTTATATGCAACCAAATCTGCAGACTGCAGATGCGAGAACAGATATTCAGCCCTGCAGGCACTGTCAGAGTGGCTCAGTCATTAAAGAAAGGTTCAGGACCACCGGAGTCAGCAGGAGAAGGGCTAGCATGAGCAGACTCCCTCGCCTAGCATTGTTCACTAAACAAAAATACAATCCCTTTTGCTTTTAGCAAGGAAAAGACTAATTTGTACATTTGCCTTTTGCCATGCGTCTCTGTTACAGGTTTCCTCTTAACCTGTCAAAATAAGCCATCAGAGTTACAAACAAATTAAATAAATTTAGTTAAATAAATAAAATAAGTTAAAAAGGTTATTTAAGATAATGGCAATGTAAAAATATATATACATTCAATGAACACGAGTGATTCTCCTACTGGCTTAAGCCAGATCCATTTGTACATATATCTACTGAAAGCTATTACCAAACACTTCAATCTAATTGTTTTTCATTAGAGAAATGATAACTTCATGGTATTCTTTATTCTGCAATTTTTTATTTGTTGTCTATCTCTCTTAACTCTACCTCTAATGGCACCTTGATTGGATTCAAACTCATGTGATATAAGTTTGATCACATTCAGGAATTATCATACTTATGCTTCAAACAATCTAAACTGGATTCTTTAATGTTGTCTTACATAACACAAAAAGCATGAACTTGTATTAATCCTATAAAATGTATTGATCATGCACTGTATCCACAGAAGTTTGGAAAACCATGCCATTTTCTGGAATTTAAGCTGCTGCGTCATTTCATCAATCACTTGTTTATAAAAAAGGAAAACTAAAAAATAAGTTTAAAATGTGGGGGGGGGGAAGCATGGAGCTTGTTCATCTTGTTCTAAATGGTATGTTTTGAATTTAAGAGAGTACACAAGAACCTGAAAGGTGAAATATGTGTATTTTTTGTACCAATATATGTGCCGGGATTGTGTGAAATCTGTATTAATCTGCTAGGGTTTCTATAACAAAGCACCAGAGATGGGTGACTTTAACAACAGAATTAATTTTCTCACAGTTCTGGAAGCTAAAAGTCCTAGATCAAGATGTCAGCAAGCCTGATTGTTTCTGAAGGCTCTCATCTTGGCTTGCAAATGGCTGTCTTCTTCCTGTGTTACACACACACACACACACACACACACACACACACACACACACACACAATACAAGCCATATTAGATAAGGTCCTACCCTAATGACTGCTTTAACTTAACCATCTCTTTCAAGGATTTATTTAAAAATAGCTAAATTTCAAGTACTGCTGATTGAGGCTTCAATATATAAATTTGGGAGAACATAATTCGTATAATAGCGAAATCTATCACAAAGTGATTGCACTATTTTTTGCAGTATGCAGCTATTATTCATGTGGCTGTTAAGTACACATCATTTCACTACTATATGTAGGTATTTAAAGTTTTGTAGATTAAACTTAGTAATACACACCATACTAAGTTATTGCTTTTATGTTTCATAATAAATAATAGCCATTGGTTTCATAGGTTTCAAGACAATAATACTGCATACGAATTAAGCTTAAAGCGTACGAGGTAAGGTTTAAAAATCAAACTTCTAAGACTATATGCTCAAATTAACTGGAAGATTCTGTTTATTAATTTGAGATTTATATCATATAGGCATATGTATATATGTTATGTGCAAACATGAAATCATTAAATGTAATTCCTCAATTAATGAAAATAATTTATAAGTAAATATGCTGTGTATCCAGTTAAATATGTAAAATATTTGAAGCAATGCATAAGAGGAAAGTGCTTTTTTCACCCAAGTAACAAGTAAAATAGTTTTCTATAGAAAATAAAAATGTGGGGCATATATTATAAAAGACTATGTTCACAATTTTAGATAATTTTTTATTTTATATAATTATAGAAATTTTAAACAATTAAAATATCTTCTTTTATAAAACAAATTGTACTATCTCAACAAGACAACTGTATATTTTACAGAAAGATTATAATTTCTATGTCTAAGTGTCTTAAAATTTAAAATTAAAATTAAACACAACATGATTTTTCATTTTAATTCTGGTAAACATTTTTTAAAATCTACTGCTGAGATGAGATAAGAGTAAGCATTTATGGTTATTAACAGAAATAGTTAGAAAAATGACTAGTGATATCTTACAAAATTAGTAATAAAACCATGCTCTCTATATGAAGCATTTGTAACTATAGTTCTCAGAATAAAGATGAAACAATGCAATATGTTTTACATATTACTCACTAAAAAACAAAATTTAATTGTGGAGTAAATGGAAATGATACACATACCATTTAACAGTTTACAAGTACCTTCTTAACAGAAAGCACTCATTGTAATATAGATCACTCATTCAAATTTTAGGAGTATCCTAAAGCCCTAAAGATTTTCAATTGAATTTGTTAGTGTGGTCTAGGTTTAGGTTTTTTTTTTTTAATTAGGATTTTGCAAAGATTAAAAATAAAATTATTTGAGGAATTTTATGAGCTAAATTGTTTCCTTTGAAATTCTTATGTTGGAGTTCTAATCACCAGTACTTTAGAATATGACAGTATTTGAACGTATGGGTAAGCCATAATCCAGTATGACTAGTATTCTAAAGAAGAATAGATACAGACACAGGCAGAGTGAAGAGAGATAGGAGGGCACAGGGAGCAGTCATCCACAAGCTGAGAAGAGAGGCCTCAGAAGGTACCAAATCTGCCAACATTTCAACCCCAAACTTCTAGCCTCCAGAACTGTGAGAAAATAAATTTGTATTGTTTAGGCCACTGAGTCTGTGGTATTTTTTTATGGGTGCCCTAGTAGACTAAAACAAAGACCTATGAACCTACACCACAAAAGTGAAAATATACAGTAGATCCCCCTTAAGTAAATGGGGTATATGTTCCAAGATCCTCACTGGATGCCTGAATCTGCAGATGGCACAGAAGCTTATATATAGTATGTTTTTAGCTATACATACAAACCTAAGAAAAAGTTTAGTTTATAAATTAGGCATGGTAAGAGATTAACAACAACAACTAATAATAAAATATATTAATTATTAAATATACTATAATAAAAGTTATTGTGAATGTGGTCTCTCTCAAAATGTCTTATTTACTATACTCATCTTTTCACTTAAAGGAAGCACTATATGACTTCTTTTTTGCATACTCGATTATTAGTGGCATCACTACTCTTGCACTTTGGGACTATTATTAAGTAAAAGGGTAACTTGAACACAAGCACTGTGATTTGTGGCAGTGGGTCTGTTAACCAAGAGGGCTACTAAGTGACTAATGGGCAGGGAGCAACATGCATGGATACGCTGGACAAAGGGGGGAACAATGTCCTGAGTGAGACGAAGCAGGATGACACGAGACTTCATTATGCTACTCAGAATGGCATGCAATCTAAAACTTATCAATAGTTTATTTCTGGAATGTTCTATTTATTATTTTCCTATCATGGGAGATAATGGAAACCACAGGTAATTGAAAGGTTGGAAAGTGAAATCACAGTTACTGGGAGACTGCTATAAATAAATATATAACTAAAATATGTGTGATTATTCATAAATGAGGTAAAATATAGTGCACAATGTTGTTCTGATGTTAAATTCTAATTCTATTTTTCCAAAAAGTAGAGAAAATTTTTATCTATGAAACATGTCCACGTCTTGTTTTGTTTACACTCAGATTTTCTTTTTTGTAATCTATATCGATATCATGCATAGACCCATGTCTGCACTGTTTACATCCCACTCTACCACACATCAAAATGATTCTTTAAAAAGAATACATAAAATATGAATGCATTTATATCAAATTCCAGAAAATGCAGATTAATCTATTAGTGATAGAAAACAGATTGATGATTGGCTGTGTCTAGGAGAACAGGAAGGGGTAGAAAGAAAAATTATAACATGGCTTCTAAAACCAATTGCAAAATATTCTGTTTCAACATCATTTTAGTCCTTTAGTTCTGGTTTTCAAATACAGCCTTACTTAACTGTTTATCTATAACTTATTCATGTGTCTTATAATAATTAAAATATAAGCTCTTCATTTTTAATAGTTCTGAAAATGTGTGGTGCATCTGCTTATTAATACACACACACACACACACACACACACACACGAGTTTTCTATTTTGGGGGGAAATAGAGTTTTATAGTACCTGACCTTGTTTTGACAGGACAAAAATATTTGCAGGTTGAGAAAATCTGCCAAGTTTGGCTAGTTCTTCAAAAGTAATGTTATTGTGCAGAAGTCCGAGTTTTTTGAATTTTTTGTACCTAATATTCAAACACCTCCGAATGAAATTCATAGGATTTGTGTTCAATTATCTTAAGATATTTTCATTGTCATTGTAGAATTATTATATATTAATTCTGTAAAGTGAAATTTGAAATTTCCATTTTGCATTTCTCTGTAAGACCTTCTGAGATATTGTGACTTTGTGTAGTTTAACTGGAAATTTTGGAAATTAAAGAACTCATGATTTTTTCAAATATGCTTTTTAAGAAATTTTTTCTTCCTATATCAGTATAATAATAACCTTAAATAATGTTCCAGTGCCCATTTCAAGAATCTGCTTAAGATCACTAACATATGTAGACAACGAAAAATTCAAAAGTTCACCCATACATCTTTAAATTATTTATCTTCAAATAATCATAACTGACATGATGTTATGCCCTTGAATAACAGATTTTTTGCTCTTTATTTGTATACTTTGTGCTTTCAGTTCCTGAAGAGGAACAGAATTTATTTTTAACAAAGGCTTCCAACTTCATACCTCACATGGTGGCTTCATAAATTTTCAAAATCTAATAAGAAATATTCCACTAAAACTGCATTGATTTTGAAATTAACAATGTAAAAATAAACATTTTTACTACAATACTTTTTTATTTTATTCATCTCTAAGAGAAAGACTTAAAACTCAGTTTTCTTGGTATCCTCAACAAAATGTTGTTTTTGCTATCTGACTGTTAAAACTAGACAAGTCACCTTCTAGGCAGAAGGTCATTCTAATTGTAATTTTGTGAACTTGTTTTAAAACATCAAACCAACTTTATGAGTGAAATTGTCATTAGAATAATGCCATATAAATATATCTTTTTATCAAAACACAGAGATTAGTGATTTAAAATATTTTTCCTTTGCTTCTCATAGACAGAGTCCTACTCACCTGATCTGAGATTAGCATCATTTTTTTCTCTTTTTGGCTAAACAAGATCTAAGTCACAGTATTTTAAAAGATTCTCTTAAAAATATTTTACCAAAAGGGTGGTCCTACTAAGGGCGATCCTTTAGTGCTATAATTTGCAGAGATGAGTTTCTAAGGTGAGTGAATCAAACTTTACAACACAGAGAAATGGCTTTGTGACCATTAACAGGTGACTCAAAACACTCCAAGCCTCAGTCTCCTTATTTTCAAATTGTAGGTGGCATTAACTAGCTTATAGGCTGGTGTGACGAGGTGAGTTGATACATGAAAGCACCCAACAGGGCTTGAGACATATTATTGTTAAATCTTGAAATAGTGTGGGCACACAGATAATGAAGTATCAGAGGCAGGGGAAATAAATACAAATTGTTACTGTTCACAAGTACAAACTCTTGACATTGTGAGAGCAACATAATACTGGAACAAAGTAGAGAAATCCTGAGTGACGGTGACATGTGAGAAAGCAGATGAGAATGAGTAATGAAATAATGGAGACAAAGGTCAGTGGGGCTCACCCAAAAGACACATTTTATCCTAGTATAAATTTGTTTAACCACAAACAAAAGTTTCTGTAAATATCGTTTTAAAGCTTTTCTTGATAGTCTGAACATCATATTAGAATGCATTTAAATTTCACTGCTCAGTGGAAGCAACAAAGAAATATTGAAATCTCAATAATAATGCTATATCGTAGAGAACACTACATTAGAAACCATCCACGTGGTTTGATTTAATGTCACTCTTTCTAGTGCTAAGTGTCAAGGTGTGGCATCTAAGTGATAAATTCAGCTTTAACATGTATTAACCTGACTGTCAGCCTTTGTAGACTGAAGTTTTAATAACTCAAGCACCAAGAAAAGACATTCAGTATAAGCGAGTAATGAGTAACAGTCAATAGTTATTACTAGGAGAAATAAGCTATAATTAAAACTGTAGCTGTTAGGGCAAAGGGGACTCATTGCTGTCATGGAAGCATGGTTTTATTAATTCATGTCTTTCAACAGATAAAATCAACTAACTGCAATTGTCAACATAGGAATGTAGAATTTAACATTGGTTAATGTTTTTTGCATTATATTAGCATACAGTATAAACTATTTTATATAATACCTCAAAGCTAATAATTGATTTTGAGATGTAAAGTTGAGTCAATTTCCTAATGTTCATGTATCAATAATAGCCTACTAAAATAATAGCCTACTACCATGCTACATACATTTATATTATGAATACAGAATAATATTAAATAGCTAAGCTGAAGCATTAGCAAACCATGAATGAACCAAAAAAGAATTATAAGCTAAGATAAAGTACTCACCACTACTGTCTGAGATAGAATGAAAAAAAAACGTCTATCATATCTGCTATGCTAGGAAAATTTGAACATCAAATATCTCATTGGCCTGGTAAGTAGTTTTGTGCTTAGTATGTGACCTAAGCCAATTATTTATTTGGAACACATGGAGGTTGCATGTATATGATAATTGCTATACTGATTTTTTTTTTTTTAGGATTATGTCTTCTATTGTAAAATAAAATACTGCGGTTTATTCTCTTTTATTTCTCTCTAATATTGTAAGTCCCCAAATTCCAAAATATCCTGTAGATCACTGGTTCTCAGTGCCTGTTGGGTGATATTGGCAATGTCTGGAGACATTATTTGATTGTTACAACTCTGTGGGACTGGCATTTCCTATGTAAAGACCAGGAATGCTGCTGAATATGCTACAATACAAGACTGCCTTAAATAATTATTTGGCTTCAAATAGCAATAGTATCAAGCTTGAGAAACCCTGTTGCAGAATAAACAAGTAAAAATAAAATGAAACATCATACACAACAAAAGACATCTCTCTCTATATATATATGTATGTGTGTGTGTATATATATATATATGCATATATATGTATATATACACACATACATACATACACACACAAACACACACACACACACACACATATATATATAGGCATGGAGAATAGAATGAATAGAATGAATAGATTAATATTTATATTAAATAATAATTATGTTGCCTCATCTCATATGGATGGCAATGAGTTCACTACTTCCTTTTTATCAAGGTTTAAAAATGAACTTCACCATCAAAAAGAATGAATAGAAATGAGGAAATGAAAAATGGCCATGACACTGTTACACATGGAAATTGTGGCATCAAAAGAATCTGTGATATTCTCTGATAAGTATATGAAACGAAAACTTTTTCAAGTTTCATTTGGGTTTTATTTTCTCTGCATTTACAAATTGACATTTTGATATTGCCAAAGCCTCACAAATCTGGTAAAGTTAGTTTGGTTTTTAATTTCATCCTCTGCAGAATCTATAACTTCAAAATCGAAACTTTTTTTTTTTAATCAGGAGCAGTTCTTAAAGGTTTTCCCATACTTATACAATGTTTAGACTTAGTAGTTGATGTAAATGATTACATTTTCCTCTCAACCACACTGACATTTATTTAGCATTGGCTTCAGTTTTTTGAATTTATATAATCATATATGTTAACAACTCACAAAATTATAAAACCTCTTATACAAATCTCAAAGCAGGATACATTAAACATAAATATTATTTTTAGAATCATACCATCATTGCAAATATGCTCAAGTGAGGAACTGGCTGGGAATTTGCTTTTATGTATTTTGAGAATCTCAAGACATATTTTTAGAAACTAGGGAAAGCTAGGGAAAAATTGTTGCCAGACACATTAACAGCAGGAAAAAAAAAGAGACAATATTACTACTTTGAAAAATTGCCATTGAAAGTCACATATATACAAGTTCAAATTTGGTACTTACCTTTAAAAATATTCTCAGTTCAAAAATGTTACAAATCAATTCTTCCTTGCCTCTAAATGTAAGTGTAAGCATTTTTCTACCATCTGCCTATATGTTATTATAGTGGTTTCATGTGCTTTTACATATGTTCACCAAATCTAAACCTTAATATATCAGAGAGACATAATTGCCTTCATAATATTTTAGATCCATTGAGGAAAACATTGCCTAAAGACGTTATATTCTCCCATCTGTGAATAATAATATAAACTTTGTTAAAATGAGATTGAGAAATTAATCCCCAACACTAACTAGCATAAGCAAAAAAAAATAAAATAAAATAAAATAACACTTTTAAATGAAATAACATTAAATAAAAAGCAAAGGAAGACTAGTCCACAGATAGATAAAATGCTTTGACTCTGGCTAAACAATGAACTTAGTTCTACAGAGAAATGCAAAAAAAAAAAAAAAAAAAAAAAAAAAAAAAAAAAAAAAAAAAGAAGAAAGAAAAAATCATGTGTAATTTTAGACAGTGTCCAAGTGCTGCTTACGAATCAGTATCTTCTCTAAAAATAAGATGAGGCTAAAATATCTTAGAGATTAAATGGTTAGGGGCTAGCTCTTTGCTAGTGTGCTAGTGAATAATGCCATAAAGCATGCACTTAGCATGGCTATCTAATTTCAAGGATTATCATATTTCACTGAGATTAATGGAATGATATCCAGAGGCAATTTCATGATATAAAGTAAGACTTGAAGGAATGAGCAATTAATTGCTAATAGAGAAAAATTAATCAAGATGTGTCTAATTTTATTGACAGAACCCTAATGCTATGGCTCTAGTAAAGTTTTGTGAGTTGTTAACAAATGATAATGCGCACATAGGAAACTACAGCCAATGCTAAATTGATGTCAAACACTACTGTTACATTGCCAGAGGACTCTTGCAATTTCTTTTGCTGGACTCAAAAATCTGTGCTAGCTTTTAACACCCTTATTGACTTGAATAGCTCTAAGAATATTGTGGCTTGACCCATACTATTGCAGAAGTAGATAGCTTTAGCTGATTTTTCAGTTTTTAAGCTCAAAAAAAAAATTGTTCACTGGAGGAGCTGTCAATAGAATGTTCAAAAAGGCAATGCTTCAAACTTTATTTTCCTTCAAAGGTACTCAGTGACTTGTTTCTCTTTTAAGTCATGTAGAAACTTCTGTTAAACTGCCTCAATTTTTATCTCACTTTTAAAGAAATTGAAACAGACTGATTTAAAATGGGGCTGGGCCAATGCTTAGACAATATTCAGGAAAAAAAATTCCTGCTGCCCGAAACTTTGTATATGTCAGAAAAATTCTACAAAACTTTCATGTACTTTTCAGAGGGAATGGACAGAATTTTTTATGAAGATGAATATTATCATCTTGGAAAAAATGACTAATTGCTTTCTAAGCATTACTTGACCAGCTGATTGATGTATTCAAAGTCTAGATAAGTCTGTTGTTCTAAAACCCTGTTTCTTGGCTCATATTAATTAACATAGTTGCTTCTTTCAAAGGTTTGATCTTCTCCTGAGATGTTTATCACTTATAATACACATCAATCATATAATCAATGTCACTGCCCACATTTTACACTCAACCAAATATGGAAGAGTGATATCTCTCACTCCATTCCATTTGGATCATCAACACATTTATACGTTATTTACTTCAAATTATCTCTTTTCTTTCCTCTGTTAGTTCTCCTGTGGCAGATGGTACTTGTAAGTGTAACAGTTTGCTATTGGCACAACACGCTTCCTTCTAATGAACAGATGTATCTTTTGGGTTTCAGTCTCATAGGTCTAAGTGTTATTATTCCCCTTTTTCCTAAATGCTAGCTAAGAGGTCAAAATCACAGAATTAACCAAAGAATGATCACTGACTATTATCTATTATGCTATGGAGAAGGGGGTGGGGGAGAGGTCCATGAATTGAAATACTTATAAATATTCAGATAGCTGAGCTGAGATTTTTGTTGATCTGTTGACATATGTCTAGAAATGTTTTCAATTCTTAGTTTATCACTATCCACCCATGGAAGTTGCCCACCCAATATTTAAAAAAATTGTCCTGCTTAGGCTGTAAAGATATACAATGTAAAATGAAAAAGATAAGGCTCATATTACTAAAAGAATTTTAAAGTCTATTTAGAAATTTTTGAAGAACAGACATAGAAATATACTTATGATTTTTAATACACTTCAAAGTTTGAGTACCGAAACAAGAAAAGCTCAACAACTTTCCAATCTACATCAAATTATTATAAAGAATACCAAGATTTTGAGGTAACACAGTATCTCAAAAGAAAGAATAAGGGGGCATGTGTTCCATCTCTAAGGAACTCTCAAACATCCAATTATACTATTCTTATTAGGGTGATAAAGACATAAAACAAAGAAACAAAGTCTGCATATATAATCTACACACAAATGTTAACAAATGTTCAATAACCAGAAAATTTTTTCAGAAAATATGAGCACAATATAAACCATATGGTAAAATGTAATTTAATTGTGCAGATACTCAAAGAAACTTACTAAAGATGATCTGACATTTACTATACACACATAAATTAGGGTTTTTTAAAATAAGGTAATTTCATGAGGAAGAAGATTAAACAATAAAAATGAGCAAAAATGGTGCAGAAAAACACCTATCATAAAGTAGCATGAATTAGTAGACTTTCATTAGTAGAACAAAAAATGAATTTGAAACACTTTCATCCTGAAACAATAGAAACCTATATCGTTATGACTTAAATTTGAGAATATGGAATCCATATTAACAAATAACAGCAAATAAACATTAATGTATATTCAGTTTAAATTAATCAATATATTGCTATGACATGATATGATAACTAAAAATGGTTTAAGAGTGGTATAGATCTATGTTTAATAATATGGGGTATGCGTTTCAAATATGTGGAACAAGTTTAATTTTCTTAAACAGTTTGTTTTTTAAAATTAATTGTTCCTGATAAGTTATGATAAAGCAGTACAAACATCTCCTAATAAAAATCACAGGAAAGGGGGTCAAATATAGAGAGGTAGAGGGAGGCCGAAGTGGGTAAAGGAATCAAATATATGGTAGCCAAAGGAAACTAGACTTTGGGTGGTAATCACACAGATAGAATAATAGATGTCAAATCATAATATACACCTGAAAATTATATAATTGTATTAACCAATGTTACCCCAATAAACTTAATTTACAAAATTAAAAAAAATTAAAAAATTAAAAATTTCAAAAAAAATTTTAAATCACAGGTAATTACCCTAGTAATTAATGAGGCATTTAGTCAAACAGATATTCTATGTAAAGTCATCTGATAAAAAGTAACTTAAAGTTTTTAAAAATCTACTGAAAATGATATGGTGCATTTCATTGGCTTCACTGTTTGTGCTGTCAATTTAAAATCATATTCATTATGTATTCAAGCATTTCTATTTCACAGTTTTCTAGTTAACAAATGTCATATATATTATAGTTTGTTTTTCCCAGAGCAAAATTGAAATCAACTCATGTGTCATTGATGCGCAAAAAAGCAGATATTTTAGGAATGTAACTGCAAAAAAGGTTGAACATAATTGTAATATTCACTGGTTTAAAATAGATAACTCAATATATTTAATGGCAAAGCATACTTAAGAAATAAAAAGAGTATAGAATTGCATTAAAAGGAAAGCAATAGTCACTTTCTTGACTCACTCATCTATGTAATATTTTAACTTCTCATGGGTAACTATTGTTAACCATATCTTATGTATACTTTAGAAATTTTCTATTCACAGGAAAAGATTCCTGAACTCATGGAATTCCTATTCTAGAACATTTGAGAAGATAATCAATAAGGAGAAAAAAAAAAATTAATTAGTGCATTAGAAATGAAAAGAAAATAAACGAGAAAAATAAAGAATAAGTAATGGTGAAGGGCAAAGTAAATACTATGGTAACAAAATAATCATAATTCTTACAACATGATATCTTTCGTGGATCACTCTGAAGTAAGTTCTCAATCACAAAGTTCACGAAATGTGGGAAGGTCTTTCAGTCAAGGTCAAACATAGTTGTTATTCCAGTCATAAAGAAACCCTAGATTTTGTCTGAAGATTTGAGATAAAATACCCACGAATAGAAACTGCAGGATTAAACCAGACTGACTAATAAAAGATGACATTTGTGGAATGCTCATTATGCAACATGTACAAAGTTCTGTGAATTATTAAAAAAAAATACTTAAAAACAATCTTGACCTAGGCAAACGTTATGTTCATTTAGCAGGTAAGTAAAAGGACACCAAGAGAGTAAATAAATTACTGAAGTCAGAAATCTAGTATGTGAAAGAAAACATTTTCTGAGCCATAAAACCTGAGGCCAATTTTTAACTACTACTACTTCTCATTTGGTGAGTATATATCTTCATATCTCAGAATCTCTAAAACTCAAGTTAAGAAAAATAATAATTTAGGTCCACATCCAATAATATTATGCTGAAGGAGATGTGATATATGTGTTCTAGCAGAAGTGTAGACGTAAAATTTGTAGGGCTTATTGTCTTGAACCTTCTTTCTATAATGTGGCAATGGCAGTGGGAAATTACTTGAGCAGTAATAGAACCAGCTTGTAGTGGGGAGGAAGTGGTAAAGGGTTCTTTCTCTCTCAGAATTTCATTGTCTTTTTTCCTTTTTATCTTTTCTTCCTCCCTCCCTCCCTCCTTCCTTCCTCCCTCCCTTCCTTCCTTCCTTCCTTCCTTCCTTCCTTCCTTCCTCTCCTTCCTTCCTTCCTTCCTTCCTTCCCCTTCCTTCCTTCCTTCCTTCTTTCCTTCCTTCCTGCTTCTCTTTCTTTTTGGAAATTGCTAAAGGTGAAAATAGATGCCTTCTTTTGAATTGAATAGCTTGTGTCTCTGACTATGTAGTTCTATACATTGCATATGCTGAGGCGAGCTGTCTGTTTTGTTTTGTTTTTTTTGTTTTTGTTTTCACCCTGGTGTTTTCTGGTAACTTATTGAGTACAATGATACTTCAAAATTTATATACCTCACGAGTTTGGCTTAGCAGGCAAACTGAAAATATATGTTCAAAGTTTTCTGCATAGGAAAAAAAAAATCAATGATTTGTATCAAACACAAAAAGTGTTTGTGGAGAATATGATCTCCCTATGATGTATTTGTTTTCCCTAGGTTAGAATGTAAGAAAGCTCCCCTTATAATTTTCAGGTTGAAATTTGTACTCAAAAGATTCATGATATATCCAAGATATTTAGGCTAACATCTTAATAGAGACATATCTCATTTTTGTCTAAATAAAAACTTCCATCATGAAAAAAATCTATCATCTCCAGATAGAATTCTCAAAATAGGATTATTAGTGTATGAAAATATTTAATAAAAAAGGAAATGCTCCAGGAGTCAAACTGTGTCCACCACCCACCCTTCCAGGCACTGGAGCACTACGGCAGAATGATAGAATGGAAGGATTAATTTCTGAACAAAACATTTTTCAAAGTATATTATTAGCTATTACAAGTTATTTTCTTATAATCAGTGAATGATGGAGTCTAACATTTCTAAATTAGACTAGCTCATTTTTTATTGTTTTAACTGTAATGGTTCTAAAATTTTTTTAGAAATTTAATTTCTGCTAAATTAACTGATTTTCTGAATATTTTCATAAAGATACATAGACACGTAAGAAAAATTATATCAGATTGTATAAGAGAGGACAAGGGATGTTGTTACTCTTTCCAACCATATCTGAATTTTAAAATTTGAGTACATATTTACTGTGTAATGTGCCCCCCCCCATTAAAAGTAAAAGGCTTTTTGAATGGAAAACACAAATTTGATCTGAATTTCTATTTCATTATATGAAAAGATTATCATTTTCTTGGGTGCTAAGAATTCCTTAACAAGCAGAGTATATTAAAATGTTTGTTACTATTAGCAACATCTCTGATTCTACTGGCTGAGAAAGCACCTTGCAATGACGAGACATGCTGTTCATGTTCTTGGCCCTCTGTGAGTAGAACATAGCCTTGACAAGTGTTTCTATAAATATGGCTGAGTTGTGCTTCATCACACTGGTGTCTTTTAAAAACTTACATTATATAAAAAGAATTTAATCTGGGTGTGGATTTTCTTTTTTCATTTAAGCATCAAAATCTCAAACCCACCTCTCTGCCCCTCCATCATTCCAGCTCACTCTCTCTAGTACTCAAATTTAAACAATCTTTCAACTCTATTGAGAACTAAAATCTATTAATCCTAACACTTTTCACCACTTTTAAGGAACATTTTCTTCCTTCCAAAATAAATCGTATGCATTTATTGTATGCAATAAAACTTCCCACAGTCATCTTTAACTCCAATGAACCTCTTAGTTGTAAACAGGGTTCAGTTCCAATAACTGTTTTGGACTGGCTCATTCTGGACCAGCTGGAGGTAGCTGGAGACTATTACTTAAAAATACTGACTTTCTTACTCACTTATATCAGCAGACTCTTCCTGTTTATATATTCATACTCCATCTCTTAGATGTACTATCTTACCTCTATTTTTTACGCTACACTACAAACAACCAAATACCTTCTGGGAGGCTCTTCCCCTAGAAATAACCAGTACACATTAAAAATATATGTTGATGACTGAATCTAATGTGACAATTTTATGTTTGGATTTTTGATTATCTTTCATATGGAAAATACAAAAAGAAAAAAAAGATGTTCTTTTTTTTAGTGTCCTTTAAATGTTTCTTCCTTCTTTTATTTAAATTTACAAATGATCTTCTTAGGATTAAAAGTCTGGTTAATCTTTCCTTATTTGTTTTGTTTGGTCATTACATTTGTTATTCAGTCGAGTTTGTCATTATTTTCAATCTTCTAACATGTCTTATAGTGAAATAAAATAAGATATTATTTTATTTGCTTTAGTGTCTTAATTGAGAGCCAAAACTTTATTTCAGCTAGCATTTTTAGGCATGTGATACTCATCAAAGATCATAGGAATATTAACACACAGCCAGGCTGAAAAAAAATTAATATTTATTTCTCTTATCTTTACAAAATAATGTTGTTTGAGAATAGTTTATTCTAAAATGCAACAATTTATTGGAAATAAAATTTAAAATAAATTCCAGAAAAGAAAAAATGCTTAATTGTCATCTGACTCACCTATCGAATAAAGACAAATATGATATCTTGGAAGTGGGTGCTAAGTTTTTGAGACAATTTATTTTATTATTTCCATTCAGTGACAAGTAAGAATAATTCTGATAAAAGGTAGGGGGTTATAATTTATTTTTAATTGCTATGTCTTCGACTGTATTAATCTCTATGCTTTTAGATCACTTTTTAAAATACTGCTTATGACCCACAGACCAAATTATCTACAATAATATTGAAACAATGAGAGTGCTTTGCCGACCAATAGTTCTCATTTTGTTTTCCTAGTTTTCTTCAGGATTAAAACACTATCTACATGTAAATTACAAAATATTCCCCAGTAAAATAATGCTATTATTTAGGTGTAGGAAAAATTTTAACTTTTTGCTTTATATACTATAAACGTGCCACCAAGTTTGAGAAGGTCTCTATAATCTTCCATTTATAGATGAAGTTTGTTTTACGAGAATTGCTATATTTCATATATTGTATGTCTTATTTGTATTCATGTTTTTCTCTAAACGCAAATTGATAAAAACTACTTTTACATTATACTATTTTATTTGTGAAAGTCATATTTATCAGATACTGGAAATTTGTTATTAAATTCAAGAGACCACTATAATAAATTATATAATCAAATATTTCTTTATATGTACCATGCAAAAATACTTCACAACCTTGTACTATGTTTTAAAGTAAATGTAACAACTTTAAGAAGAAATTGAATTAAATACAATATATCAAAACTGTATGGAAGTGATAGGAAAGTGAGAGTAAAACTAAATTATTATTTATGTCATTTTTACTTAAACATTGAAAGGTATTAGTTATAGGCATGACTACCATACGAGAGGGGAAACTAAATCTTAGAGTAGAACTCAGAGTCACCTAATGTAATTTTTCAAACTTTTAATGAAAATTGATGAAATGCTATCTTATATCAAATATGGACAGACAAAGCCATAGTTGAATTTGTTAAAGCTTTTCAGTTCAGCTCTGAGTTTAACAAATATTAATTTAACACCCTCTTTCTGATGTAGGAACACCAATTACAATATTCTGTTTTTTAATTAAGTTTATTGGGGTAACATTGGTTAATACGATTATATAATTTTCAGGTGTACATTATGATTTGACATTGTATATTCTATTGTGTTGTTTACTGCCCAAAGTCCACTTTCCTTCAGTTACCAATTTTGATCCCCTTTACCCACTAACCCACCCCAAAACTCCCTATATTTGATCCCTTTTACTCCATCTACTTCTCTCCTCCACCCCACCCCCTCCCCCAATGGTAAATATTTCTCCATTGTCCATGTCTCTGAGTCTATGTGTGCCCTGCTTATTTGTTGCTTTTAGGTTAATATCCCACATATAAGTGATATCAAGTTATTTTGAACTTTTTCTATCTGGCTTATTTCACTTAGCATGATCCATCTCAAGATCCATCCATCACAAATGACAGTATTTTATCTCTTCTAATGGCTGAGTCATATACATTGTGTATATGTGCCACAGCTTTTTTAGCCAATCATCTATTTTAGGACACTTCTGTGCTTCCATGTCCTGGCCACTGTGAATAATGCTGCTATAAACATTGGTGTGCAAATATTCTTTTTGGATATGGGTTTTGAAAGCCTTTGGGGTAAATATCCAGTAGTGGGATAGCTGTCATATGGTAGATCAATTCTTAGCTCTTGAGAACCTCCATACTGTTTTTCATAGTGGCTGTACCAATTGCAGTCCACCAGCAGTGTATGAAGGTTCCTTTTTTTTTTTTTTTGCATCCTCTCCAAAATTTGTTATTACTTACTATTGATTATAGTTATTCTAACAGGTGTGAGATGGTATCTCATTGTTATTTTGATTTGCATTTACCTAATAGCTACGATGTTGAGCATCTTTTCATATGTTTGTAGGCCATTTGTATGTCCTCTATGGAGAAGTGTCTGTTCAGTCTCTACTCATTTTTTGATCTGAATCGATTGTTTTTTGTTATTGAGTTGTATGAGTTCTTTGTGTATTTTGGATATTAGGTCCTTATTGAAAGCATTGCTTGCAAATATATTTTCCCATTTGGATGGTTGTCTATACCTTGTTGATGTTTTCTTTTGCTGAGCAGAAACTTTTAGTTTGATGTAGTTCCTATTTATTATTTTAACTTTTACTTTCCTTGCCTTTGAGTTTAAATTCATAAAATTCTCTTTAAGCCCAAGGTCCTTGAGTTTTGTCCCTATGTTTTCTTCTATGCATTTTATTATTTCAGGTCTTATATTCAGGTCCTTAATCCATTTTGAGTTAATTTTTGTGTATGGTGATAAACAACAGTTTAGTTTCATTCTTTTGAAGGTGGCCTTCCAGTTTTCCCAGCATCATTTATTGAAGAAGCTTTCCTTTCTCCATTGTATGTTTTTAGCTTTTTTGTCCAAAATTATTTGCCCATATAAATATGGGTTTACTTCTGGACTCTATCTATTCTGTTACACTGGTCGTGTCTGTTTTGCTGCCAATACCACGCCATTTTGATTACTGTCACTTTTAGTATAATTTAAAGTCAGGCAGAGTGATGCCTCCAGCCTCATACTTTTTTCTCAGGATGGCTTTGGCAATGCAGGTCTTTTGACTTCTATACAAATCTGATTTAAAAAAAAAAAAATTCTTTAAAAAATGCCAGTGAGATTTTGATGAGGATTGCATTAAATCTGTATAATGCTTTAGGTAATATGCGTCATTTCAACTATATTGGTTCTTCCAATCAAGAACTGAGATATCTTTCCATTTCTTTTGTTCTTCCGATTTCTTTTAATAGGGTCTTGTAGTCATTAGATAGGTTCTTCATATTTTTCATTAAATTTATTCCTAGGTTATTTTATTCTTTTTATTGCAATTGTAAAAATATTATTTTTTCCACTTTCTTTTCTAATACTTCATTAATAAGAGTATAGGAACGCAATGGATTTTTGAACATTGATTTGTATCCAGAGACTTCATGTATTTGCTTATTGTTTCTAGTAGTGTTCTTGTGGAGTCTTTAACGCTTTTTTTATATATAAGAGAATCATGTCATCTGCAAATAGTGACAGTTTGACTTTGTTTCTTATTTGGATGCCTTTTATCTTTCTCCTTGTTTTGATTGCACTTGCTAGGACCTCCAATGTTATATTGAACACCGGTAATAGTGGACAGCCTTGCTTTGTTCGGGAAGCGTTTTATTTCACTGTTAAGTATGATGTTGGCCAAGGGTTTGTCATATATGGCCTTTATTATGTTAAGGTACTTTCCTTTATACCAATTTTGTGTGTTTTTTTTTAATCATAAATGAATGCTGTATATTGTCGAAGGCTTTTTCTGCATCTATTGATATGAGCATATGATTCTTAATTTTTAATTTATGTGGTGTATCGCATTATCTATTTGTATTTGATGAACCATCCCTGAGCTGCTGAGATGAAGCCCACTTGATCGTAGTGTTTAATATTTTTAATATTTTGCTGTATTCAGTTCACTAGTATCTTATTAGGATTTTTGCATCTGTGTTCATGGGAGATATTGGTCTGTAGTTTTCTTTTTTGTGTGTTATCTTTACCAGGTTTGGGTATCGGAGTAATATTGACCTCATAAAATGAGTTGGGAAGTATTGCCTCCTTTGTTTATTTAGAAGCATTTAAGGAGAATAGGTATTAAATCTCTTGAGTATTTGGTAGAATTCACTGGTGAAGCCATCTGATCATGGACTTTTACTTTTGGGTAGGTTTTTGGTGATTGTTTCAATTTGCATACTGCTAATCAGTCTATTTAGATTTTCTGGTTCTTCTTGATTCAGTCTAAGAATATTCTATTTTTCTAAGATATTGCGTTCATTTCTTCTAGGTTATTAAATTGGTGTTATTACTTTTTCATATTATTCTTGCATGACTTTGTATTTCTGAAGTGTCTGTCATAATTTTCCTCTTTCATCCCTGATTTTGTGTATTTGTGTCTTTCTCTTTTTCTTTAATGAGTTTAGCCAGGGTTTTGTCAATTTTATTAACCTTCTCCAAGAACCAGTTCTTTCTTGCATTTATTTTTTCTACTGTTATTTTTGTTTGTTTGTTTTCAATTTCTTTCTAATTTGATTATTTCTTTCCCTTCTGCAATTATTTCTTTCCTTCTGCAGAATTTAGCCTCATTTGCCCTTCCTTATCTAGTTTTTTAAGATGAAGCATTAGATTGTTTATTTGAGCTTGTTCTTGTTTTTGTAGGTAGGCTTGTTATGATATGAACTTTACTCTTATGACTACTTTTGCCATGTCCCAAATGTTATATGTAGTTACTATGATTATCATTTGTTTTTATGTGTCTCTTGATCTCTCTTTTTTAATTTCTTCTCTGATCCAGTTATTCTTCAGTAGTATGTTGTTTAATTTATTGTTCAGTAGCATGTATTTGTGGTTCTTCCTGATTTCTTTTTGTCATTGATCTCTAATTTCAAAGTGTTACGATCAGAAATATGGTTGTATGATTTCAACCCTTTGTATTTCTTGAGGCTATCTCTGTGTCCCAGTATATGATCGATTCTTGAGAATGCGCCATGTGCACTACAGAGAATGTATAAGCAGTTTTGGGATGGAAAGCTCTGTAAATGTCAACTACGTCCAGTTGGTCTAATATGTCATTTAAGGATGTTATTTTCTTATTGATTTTGTGTTTGGATGATCTGCCCATATCCGACAGTGAGATATTTAGGTTCTACTATGGTAGTGTTTGGTCTGTTTCTCCCTTTAGTTCTGTTAGTAATTATTTTACATATTTCGCGGACTCCCTGATTGGAGCATAGATATTAACCAGTGTTATGTTTTCTTAGTATATGATTCTCTTTATTATTATAAAGTGTCCCTCTGTATCTTTCTTTACCTTTTTTATTTTTGAAGTCTATTTCATCCAATATTAGTACTGCTACTCCCACTTTTGTCTGAATGCCATTGCTTGAAAATATCATTTTCCACCTTTTCACTTTGAGTCTATATTTGTCTTTGCAACTGAGATGTGTCTCCTGGAGGCAGCATATGTTGGGTTTGTTTTATAATCCAATCTGCAACTCTGTGCCTTTTTATTGGTGAGTTCAGTCCACTTTACATTTAGGGTGATTATTGAAATATGAGTCTTCTTATAGCCATTTTATCTTTTGCTTTCTGTAGCTCAGTGTTCCCATTGCTTCCTTGTCCTCCTGTGTTTCTGTTTTCTTTATTTTGGTTGGCTTTTGTGAGTCTTGCCTCTGGTTTTCTTGTTTTATTCTATATACTTCAGTTCTGATTCTATGATGTGTGGTTACCATTACAAATATGAAAAAAGTTATATATATAAAAAAATTAAAAAAGTTGTGTGTGTATACGCATACATACATACATACATACATACATACATACACACACACACTGTTATCCATTTTCTGTTGTGTGCCTTCTCTCCTTTCCCCTTTGTGATTTTGGATCTTTGAATCCTCCCTTTTCAGTGATTTATTATCTCAATTTGTATCTATGTATGCTGAATGTTCATTACTATCTTCTATAGCAATTCTCTTTATTATTTAAGCTTATAATGTCCTGTTCTTGTAAGGGTTGCTCTCCTCCGCTTCTATTTGCCTTTATTTAGTCACTTTACTCCTAATTATGTATTTTTTGTTGTTATTTTGTTTTAGTGAGCTGACCCTTTCAGAAATTTCTGTAGTGCAGAACTTGTAGTGGAGATTTCTCAATTTTTGTATGTGTGAAAGGTCTTCATTTCCCTTCATATCTAAAGTAGAGCTTAGCTGGATACATTATTCTAGGCTGATAGTTCCTTTCACCTTAATAATTTAAATATTTGATTCCCTTCCTTGGCTTGTAAGGTCTACACTGAGAAGTACAATGATAATTAATGGGTTTCCTTTATACATTACTGTTTTCTTCTCCCTGGATCTCCTGAGAATTCTATCTCTGTCAAATGATTTTTGATAACTTTAATACAACGTGCCTTGGTTAAGGCCTTTTTGGGTGAAAATTCAGTGTTCTGTGATTTCTTGAATTCCAAGTTGTAGCTCTTTCCTTAGATTGGGAAATTCTCGTCCAGTATTTTGTCTCGAAAATACTTTCTAGTCCCTGCTCTTTTTCCTCACCTTCAGTAATGTCCATTATTCTTATGTTTCCTTTCCTGATTTATCAGCTAGTTCTTGTATTTCTCTTTCATTATTTTTCATTCTTTGTTTTCTCTCTTCTTCCTTCTGATTGTTTCTAGATTTCTCTTTGATATCACTGATCCTTCCTCCATTTTTGGACTCTATTTCCTAACGTTGCTGTTAATTTTTCAACTCTTGTAGTGTGTGTTTTTATCTCCAGATTTCTATTTGGTTCTTGAGGAGTTCAATCTCCTTGCTACTGCTCATCTAGCTGTTTTGCAATTCTGAAATCTTTAATATGACTCAGTACTCACTAAGTTTTTTCAGAAGTATCATCCTGAATCTCTGTCACTTAAATTGTATATTCTATGCCTGTAAGCTCATTTTCTGGAGATGTTTTCTTTCTTCTGAGCTGCCTTGTCACCTTGCTTGTTCAAGTGCTTACTGGACTAATTCTCTGCCTGGGGATTAATGGAACAGTTATTTTGTTGTTTTCCAAAAGAAGATTTATTAAACAAAGTGTCTCTTTAGGCAGCTCAAAAGAAGGTGCTCTCTTGGTTTCCAGTAGGTGGTGTCTAAGCCTCTTGTTCCCTGATTTATATATAGCCTAATTCTTTTATTTTCTTGTAGATTTTAATCACACATGCTACTCTCATCAGTCCCTGTCCAGTGTTAGCAAAATTTGGTAGTGTTTCTCAGATTCACGTTGTGGCTATTGGCTATCATTCGTCGGAGGTATGTAGAGAGGGGCCCTCTGGATTAGGCGTTGAGGGCTGTGGCTCAGCCTTGGTTTTGGAAACTGGGGCCCAGTAAAAATCCAACTATTGTTTTTCTCTGTCCTCCCACTTCTCTGCTTTCTGCCCTGTAACTGGGCCCTGCTGCCAGCTGTGCAGAATAGTCTTGCACTTCAGGCATGCTGATCAGGGAAGTCGCCCACACCTTCTCCCCTCCCCCTCCTCCTGCAAGGAGCTCCAGTGGCTGCGAGAGCCAGCTTTTTTATTTATTCCAGTACACTGCCCGAGCACCAGGATTCTAACCTCTGTAGCTCTTATGTGCAGATCCCAAGTTCAGACATGCTGTATGCAGTTTGAGGTCGTTTTTGTCAGATTTAGATGTTCAGCTTCTTGTTGCTTCAAGGGGAGAGATCTGAGGACGTCTCTCACTCTGCCCTCGTTTTCTACAATATACTGATAATTGGCTATTGCTTTGACTTACCCTGATAGAGACACTTTTTTCCCATCATTTTCCTTACTAATTACCCTTCATTGGATCCTATTACAGTTGACTGCAACACCACACATATTTCAATTGGTTAACTGAATTAAAATGGATTGTTTCCCATTATGTTGGAGACTCTGGTCACCATTAAACAACCTGAATAATTTAAGCGTACATTAACTTTGTAGCAGCCACCAAATAATTTATAATAAGCTACGTGGGCACACCAAATAATATTCTTAAATCCTAATAGTTGTAAGAATGTTAAATAAAAGTAAGTGTTCCCATCTTCCTTAACCTTTCCCTTATTACCCTCTTCCCTCTGCTTGATTTCATAGACTTCTATAGAGATAGACATGATATAAATTTATATGTAGTTAGAAATGTTGTAAATAGTCTTTGGAGTATCTTCCAGAATCATGGTTTATGCTCTTCTGGAATCACTCTGACACTAAAGAATGGGGTCTCAGTGCCCATGACTACTGCTTCACCACATTTTTTTATACATATTTAATGATCAGTGGGTAAAAACTTGACTTAGACTTCTTCACTAATACTTTTTAAACAGAATTTATGAAAAAGTTTGGCCACTCTCTCGTGTATGTGCCACGTAAAAGGGAATTGTTGGCAGCCATGATATAAACTAATATTGACATGTGATCTGCAATAGGAAATAACAAAATCGATAGGCAGCCAAAAGGAAATAAAAAGGAGAGAAAAGGAATGAGAAAGAGAGAGAGAATACTAAATATCTGGTTATACCTGTTCATAACTCCTAAATAGCTTCATGCCTAGCCTTTGGCATGAAGGCTTTGTTATTACACAAGAAAATCATATATGCTTTCAGTAAATTCCCTTTTTTGATTTAAAGAAGTTCAAATCAGACTTCTGACAGTTAGAATCAAATGAGAAATGTCTAATATTATGTATATATGTATATTTCTTTTTATACAATAATATTCATATTATACAAATTGTTCATTTTTTTTCAAATTTAACAATATTTCAAAGACTTTATCTATATAGGTGATTTTTTTTTTTTGCATTTACTTTCAGTAATCTTACATCACATTAGTACTATGACACTTTGAACCTGCCCCTCCTGTCTGTCATTTTCCTTTTCCCCTTATTTCTGTCACCCAGAGTTAGTTGTTACAATGTTCTGAATAAAAGAAATGGAATGTATACTGAGGTTTACTATTATTTTGTTATCTATCATTTAGGGTGGGTCCTGTTATATTACTGAAATCACAAAGTGTAGACAGCTTTCTGTCTGTGATTTATGTAGGTGGTAACTCATATACAGTACAGGGCAAAAAATAGTGATTTAAAAGTAAGAAAATATAAAGAACAAGAATAATAGCAGCTACCACTGATCAATTGTTCACTATACCAGGAGTATATGTTCTTAACATGCATTAGCATATTTTAATCTTCACTCAAACCTTCTAAGTTAGATTTACTTTTCTTATTTTATAGTTAGAAAATAAGCTCTGAAGAGATTACTTTCCTCGTCGAGGATCTGAGAGATTATGAAAGAAATAGAGCTCAAACCAATGTTTTTCTGACTACAAATGTATTTTGAGAGAATGCACAGAGAATTAAAATATGAAGCATCAGGCATCTCTGAAATAAATTAGAGTTGATAATTTATGATACAACTTTTGGAATAAATCCAAGTTAGAGTGATGAAAGAAAATTTAATTATAAAGAAGTAAAAATCAGACTGCCCAAAAGTAAGTTTGCATCTTACCACTGGCATGGATTTCAGAACTCCATGGGGAGTTTTTTAATACTGTTTTATAAAATTGCAAAGCATGATGATAGGGATGTCTGAATTCTAAAAAAAAAAAAAAAAAAAAAAAAAAAAAACCTTTAAAATTAAAATAGCACCTAAAAGAATGTTGAGATTGGAGACAGTGCACTGTGAAAATAAGGGATAACATAATAAAGCTAGTTATTTTACATCTTCCTGATTTATTATATCGCTGCTTGACAAAATAAGTCATGATATAACGTAAAAAAGGCCTGAATGTGAACGATATAGTAAATTGAGAGATAGACTATAGGAAAGTCTTTTTTTTTGTAAAGAATTGCCCACTCTATCTCCCCATCCACCCTCCCTCTCCATTTCTTGTGTATATTTCTCTCATACATACACACAGATGACATCACTAAAAACTGTTTTATGAGTACTCCCTGGAATTAAATACTAGTTTACAAAGGCTACAGAAAAAATATCTAAATGAGGCACTTTTTTGTTTGTAATTGTAGTAGTACCTAAAGTAGAAAATAAAGTCAACATGATAGCTTTGGATTTTAAATTAAATTATTTGTAGCACCACTTTCAGAAACTTGAAATTAACATTTCTGCTTTTGTAAGGTCACTAGAACATTGAATTCCAGAATGATAATAGCAAATAATAGTCAATAATTATCAAGTACTTACTATGTACCAATTATAAAATCAGTATATAAATGAACACATTCAATCCTCAAAACAATACCATGAATAGGCTGCTATAATTATCTCCAATTTACAGGTAAAAAATTGAGACACAAAGTTTTATAATGTTTACTAACCACAGAGTCAGGATTTGAACTCACAGTCTATCTGAGAGTGTACAACCTTTATCACAATGCTATTTTTGCTATAGTGAAAAAAATTAACATTCATTTTACAATAAACAAAAGCCAAAAAAAAACCCTACAAATATTCAGCAAATAAAATATAATTAAAAAGAAATAAAATTTTATATGTGTTCATATTCTCCACTGACATCAAAGAATAACTGCCAGATATTTAATGTGGAGATATCAAAAGAGGATTTACAGATTAAACTAGACTCCCCAGTTTAGAAGTATATTGCATCATTGCAAATTGGTACATAAAATACATTTTTAAGATTTCTTCAACAATAATGAGATTGGCAGGACCAAGCTGAAAATATATGTAGAGTATAGAGCACTGTGAATAACCTCTTTTAGAGCTAATTATTATTCTACTGTAGTTGCTAGACAAAGCAGACTGGAGAAGGAATTTCTCAAGTAGTATTTTTTTTTCTTCTCCTAATCAGTTTCCTTATTGGGAGGATTGAGTTGTGCACATAATTCTGCTTTTCAGCTACAGAAAAGAGGTAATCTATGCAGTGAAAATCATATACTGAAATACAAAGAATACAGCCTGTGAACTACATATATGGCTGTCATGATAACTAGACATCTCACCAAATTGATTGTTATCCCTAAGCAAGAGATACAACCAAACCCCAGTGGCATTTTCCCATCTCTCAGATAACAGGTTAAAATTTCCACCTGGAAGAGGAGGCTTAGGACTCAACAAAAATTAAACTAACACACACACACTCACACACACATCTCACAAAATTCTTGTCTCTCTTCTAACAATCTTTATGATACTGTCATTACTGAATTTTACTGTAAAAAAAAATCCTGAATCTATCCAACTAGAAATATAAGCTCATATGAAAAGGACAAAAAAGTAAAGATGAGTTTGGACTGACTTTACTGACAAAAGAAAATAAAACAATATTTTCATTGTTTGTAGTGAAAAAAAGCAAAGAGTCAAGAATTATAAATGTAGCCAATTGCCATCTGCATTCTAAAATGTAATAGCAGAAGCTAAGAAGTGATGCAAGTCACTTTAATTCATATTTCATGACCAAAGTTAATCATATAGCTACAAAAGGGAAGCATACAACTTCCAAAAGGGAAGCAAGAAGAGTCTCCTCCTCTCCCTCTCCTTTTCTTTCCCTTCCTCCCCATCTCTCAACTTCTTCCCTCTCTGTCTTTTAAACACTGTTTACTGACTACAATTGTGCTATCAGATATGCCATAAATAAAAATACTTCCTTGTATTATAAAATGAAGGAAAAATCTATCTTATGGTTATCAGATTCTTTATCATGTTGACTTAAGATATTTTCTAATATGACCCTGTTATGTTACATACATTCAAGAGGTATTCTGTACTTATTACGTATGCCTCAATATGTTAGCTAGTGAAACTAAATCATTAATGATTATGCTAAGCTTTCTTTCTTTTTCTTTCATTACATTGGGTGTGGTCCAAATAAACCATTCTGAAACACTTTTGCTATGAGGTGATTTAAAAACATTTTTCAGTAGGGAAAAAGCCCCAAACATCTCCCACAACTGATTATTTATTTGTAAGATAATATTATTGTTTTTAGCAAAAAATTATCTGTGATTATAACTGTGATTCATAACTTTTAACTATAGAACTAATTTTATAAAAGTTTCCCATATTCATTTTTCATCATTAGTATACATAATCTCATTAACACAGTTCCTTCCTCTATAAATTGGGGGTAATAATAAACTTGTATTTGTTGTGGAAGTTAACTGAGCTAATGTATAAAGAGCATTTATCAAACTATTGCTTTGGAATCAAACAAAGAATATTCCTCTATTAACCTTGACCTTATGTGTTAAGCGAAATATATATAATATATAACAACTATAATATATAAACTGAAAGCTCATGCATAATATATAGAAGATAAAGAATTAGTTCAGAAAAGAGTCAACATTTCAAAAAATTTTCCTTACTTTTAAAGAAATAAAGAAAATACAGATTCCAAGTGTTGAGAAAGAGGGGACATGATTGAGAGAGAAGAGTTTCAAAAAAGAGAGGAACAAAGAGAGATAACAAAGAAAAGACCAAAAATGAATATGAAAAAGTAAACTGACAGAGATTTGGAAATAAATAAACAATAATAAAGGTATTTAGAAATGAAAACTATAATAGAAACAATAAAATATAAAATAGACACAATAAAAATTAGTCAAATGTATGTATTACAGGCTTAAAGAAATTGCATGAAACAATATGAAAAAGAAAATAGCAGTAAATGGGATTAAAGCAATGATGATAGAGGATTAAGGAAAATGCCCATAAACATAATTGATATTCTTAGTAGAAAATAGTAAATTAACTAAAAAAGTATTCTGATATAAAAGGAGAAAACATTCCTGAAACAAAGGTATATACCAGAAGCAGATTTTGAGGTAAAGAATGTATGAAAAGAATAATGAATTTTTCCAAGATAAAACCAGTAGGGGAGCGAAGAAATGGGAACAAGAATGGAAGGAAGCCAAACAGTGGTATGATATCTAGTAAAATACCAGAACAGGGAAACATGAACACAATCCCAGGGCAGCTCTAGAGAAGGTATATCTCATATCTGAGAGTTATCCCAGTTGGAGGCAAGGGAATTATAGTTTATATACTTGCATGCCGCAGTCATTGTTTAATAGCTACTCCAGGCCAGGTGGGGATATAAATTCTCAAGACTTCTAGTTTTTCAGGAACAGCCAAAATGAGTCTAGTAATCTGAGAATAGCTCTCTAACAGAGACACTCAGGTTCTCTCATTGTCGAGAGCACACTCGGGTTGGTTTGCCTGAAAATGATAAATGTAATTGAAATGATATAGATGGAACACAGCATCTGCTACAACCTGCATTTCTAGATTGAAATGATAAACCAAGTTCTAAGAAATCTTGATATGGATGATCAACATGATATATCCTCTTACTATTTTTTTATTCCACTTCAAACACAAAGAAAAAGTTTATGATCTTCACATACGAAAAAAACCAACACTCATTAGTGAAAACAAGACAAAAATCAAACTAAAGTCAAAATTTTTTTGCATAGGATTCATTAGTCAATACTAGAAGATATTTTTTCATGTCTATAAAAGTTTGAGACAGAAGATATGATTGAAAAATTTTATTCCTGCCAAGTTATTATCAATTTCAAATATAGATTAATAAAACATTGTTTGAAATTCAGTCAACTCTAGATGTACCAAAATAATAATAATAACACCTCAGTTTTAGAAGGACAATAAGCATAAAAGACATTTAAATATAAAACTAGACATTTCTGGAAATTTTGTATATAGGGCAGAATATAAACATCTTAAATCTTGACAATATAAAAATAGTAAGTGAGACTATCTAGAAAAAGATGGTTGAAAAGACAAGACAAAAGTATGTAAGTGTGTTAACTTCCTTATGTTTCATTGAGGGATCAACAAAAACTGTCTAAAACTAGAAAGTCAAAAATAGAGATTTATGTGTATTTTTAAATAGAAATATATCTAAGCTATATTATTCAGTGAAAATGCCAACTACAGAATAGTGTGAAAAAAAAGATTAATGCAAATTTCTTGAAGGTTCAAAGAACTTGTGAACAGTAGCTATGATTTAACAATGGAGTGGGAGGGAGAGGCATTTATTATTTTATCTCCTGTACTAATAGATTTTAACATATTCATGTGTTATTTTAAAAAGGAAAAAACAGATATAATTTTTAAAGGTAATCTACATTATTATGTTATGACAGCACCATACATAAAAATACTAGAGTATTTTGTAGATTTTCTTACAAAAACAGTGCTACTAATAATATTATTACTTGGAGTTTGGGGGGATCTTTTTTTTTTTTGGTGATCTAATTTTTTTCTGAATATTATTTAAAATCTCTGAAAGAAATCGATTTTGATTACCCAGAGGATTCTATTTATCAAAGATTATTTAATTCTTTCCTAAAACAGTTATTTCTGAATCTCCAAGTTGAAAGAATATTATATGTATCACATAGCATATTTCAGCACCCCCAGGCTCTCTAAAGAATCATACTGAACACTAGATTTAAGGAGTCTCTCTACATAGACATTAGAATATTGTATAGCTTAAGTGAGAAAATTGGCAGATATTTTACATATCTGTAATAGTTTTATCAACAAACTTCATGTTTACACATAGAAATTATACCTTCAGTAAAAATGTAGATTTTTTTTTTTTTTTTTAAGAATGAACTTCTGTCAAAAATTTCTGCTGGATAAAAGCAATTTTAGTATTAAAATTTCATTATATATGATTGTACAAAATATAAGTAAACTCAAATTAATTACAATAAGTTAGTCTGTACTAAATATTAGACCACATTAGGTTTAGCTTAAAAAGTAAGTTTATAATTTACTCACATGCTGTTTAGGATTGCTTCAGGAAGCAAGAGAGACTGAGGCGTATAAATGAGATGCTATGTTTACTCGGTTATTCAGAAATTGAAGCTGAAGAACTTTTGATCTTTATTACCTTTCATGCCACCTTAGGCATTGCAGTCTTGGTGAACTGGAAGAGGAAGAAGTAACAGTTGGAGGTTTTGTTAGAAAAGCCTGAAGGTGGCTATCACTTTACCTCAATATTTCACAAGCTGGAACTCAGTGACATAGAGATCCAACTGGATTGAAAGGTGAAGACAGCTAGATTACCTAAAAACACCCATACGTTTCTACAGATTCGCCAATCAAGGGGTGGGTTTTTCCCCCCTACACCTTGAATCTAGTCCTGCCCAAATGACTTGTTTTAACCAAAAGAATATAACTTAAGTGACTTGTGTGCATATTGAATCTAGGACTCAAAAGACTTGCAGCTTCTGCTTTCTCCCTTCTGGATTATTGCCACGACTGGAAATCGATCTAAAGTAAATTAAGAGACCACGTGGAGGAAAACCTGCAAAGCGCAACATACTAGCGAAGCCGTTTTAGACCATCCAGCCGCAGTAGGTCTGTCAGTTAGTTAGGCATCTTAGTAAGGAAGAGCAACCCAAACCATGAAAATTTCTCAGCTGAATCCCATTCAAATTGCTAACTGGCAGAATTAGAAACCAAAAGAAAACAAATGATTGTTTATTTGAACCACTAATTTGTGGGTGGATCGATAGCATGGGCTGATTCAGTGCCCATAAAGAAAAGTAACCAGGTTGTAGGAAACGGCTAGCAACTCTGTGACGTTCATTGTAGGAGAAAGATCTAAAATTGTCTAGAATTTCACTATTTTCCAAGTTTAGTGTAAAAATTAGCAGTTTCTTATGATTTTCAGGTTCTGTAAAATACCTAGAGGAAGTAATATTAAAGGAGGATTATGATGCTTCTTAACCTAGAATATTCACAAATCTATACCCTGTAATGTAAAGAATAGTAGAAGCTGATACATACACCACTTTTAATTGCAAAAAAAAAAAAAAAATCTATTTTTCTGCCTTACCTTTTTCTAATTTATTAAGAATTAGAGGCAACCCATACAATACCCAGATTTAACTCTAGTAGGTTTTAAAGACTTAATGTTTTTAATTAAAGGGAATATACTCTAAATATGTACACTTGGCGAAATAGATCCAATTTCAAATTCACAAAACAAGGAAAATCTAACCAAGAAGGAATACAGATAAAAGAAAGATAGTGGAATGTAAAGGAAAAGAAAGTTGAGAACAGTATGGATACCCTAATATTTCTAAATCTTTACCAACTATCCATGGAAATATATTCCAACCCAAACATCATATATACAAATGTATGGTTAAGGACTATTTGCCAGAATGTTTGAATTCAGGAAAATAAAGATAGAGGCTCTTAGATAAGAAAAAAAAAACACTTTTTTGGATTGTTTCTATGTAATGTATGACTCATATTCATATATTTGTTTTGAGCTATACAATAAACAGAATGACTATCTTACAATAAAATTTCCAATTGATCTGTGACATAAACTCAATTTTTGACAATTAAAATTCAGTTTTTTTCTTACCTAATAAGCTAATACACAGTTTCTAGGCCAAAAATAATATGCATTTCTGGAGTTAAATTGTAAATATTTAAAATAACTCTCGAGAAATTTATAAATTCAAGTAAGATAAAATTTCCTTGTTTCAGAAAATAATTAGGTTTTGTAAATGATTCATGTTGTAAAAGATAAAATCCATAGTATTCTGTTAGCTAACTTGTTTTCATATGGAACTGTCCAATTTTTTTTGATCTTCCCTAATAAATGTTTCAGCAAACATAAATTATGATTTCATAGGAGAAAGTTTATTATTAAATGTATGCCCTAGGTTTACTTTGAAAAACTTACATTGACAGGGATGTATCAAGGTTGGCGTTACCAATAAAAACTATCATTCAAGGCTATGGAAATGGATTTGCTTAATGAAGCATTTTCATAAAGGTATATTTTATGACATATGAGAAGTAATAAAGAAGTGAGTGTCCTTTGTGTAAGTACATTTTGGAATCACGGAAGCAATCAAAGATAAATTGTTTTCTTTTCACAGTGATTCCTATTCAGAGATTTCAATATGTTAATGTTTTATGTGACTTTTGAAAGGGTTTGAGTTATATACAGCAATTCTAAATATTTATCATCATAACTATTCTCAAATAACATCTCACTGAATTAGTATTTAACAGAAAATACTTTGGCAAATGGTGGCTTAATAATTTTCAAAAATTCATTGTAGTGAATTTTTAATTTAAAGATGCCCATTGAGCATTAAGACTTTAGAATTATAAAGACTGTTAAAGAAAGATGAAGCAGCCAGTGCCAATATCAAAGCATTAGCTTTGCCTGGCTTGTTTGAAGGACACCAAGGAGTCTGATATGGCTGGAGCAAAGTGACAAGAAGCAAGAGTCATGAGAGATGAGGACAGGGTCTTTCTATTTCTTTTTGGTAACAGATTTGTTGAGACACAATTCACATATCATACAATTCAGGCACTTCAAGTGGTCAGTAATTGTTTTAGCATATTTAGAGAGCTGTGCAACCATCATTAAAATAAATGTTAGAGCATTTTTATCAACCTTCCCCCCCTCAAAAAAAAAAAAAAAGTCTATACACTTTTAGCTATCACTTTCCAGTCTTTTCAACATCCCAGCATTAAGCATTCCTTAATCTACTTTCTGCCTCTAAATTTTGAGGCTCGGGTATTTTAGAGTTACTGTAAAGACTTTGAATTTTATTTTGAGTAAGATAAACAATTTGAGGGTTTTGAGCAGATAATTGACATGATTGATATATGACTTAACAGAAACACTACATACGCTGTGGTGATAATAAATTGATAGGACACCATGAAAATAATACATTGAGCAACAACAATGATTTTGCTTTGGAATAGGGTAAAACTGATGGAGGTGAGAATTTGATATTATGGTGGTTAATGTGTCAATTGGAAGGGGCGGAGGGATCCCCAAATAACTGGTAAACCATTATTTCTGGCTGTGTTTGTGAGATGTTTCTGGAAGAGATGGACATCAAAATTAGTAGACTGAGTAAAGAAGGTCTACTTCATCACTATCATCCAGTCTGTTGAGAGACTGTATAGAGTAAGAAAGATGGAGGAAGGGAAAATTGACTCTCTTTGCTTGAGCAGGGGCACCTTGTCTTTGGACATCTGTGCTCCTAGTTATCAGACTTTGGGCCTAGACTAAATCACAGCACCAGTTTTCCTCGTTTTCCAGCTTGCAGAAGTTACAACTGACAGATCCTTAGATTTCTTGGCCAATTCTTATAATAAATCTCTCTCTTCCTCTCTCTCCGATTTAGAAAAAAATATGTATTTCATTTTGTTATAGGAATATTCATTACAATGGAAAATTTTATTTTCACTGAGCAATGCTTATAGTATTAGAGTTAAAATACACTCATTTTCATGGAAATCTTGAATATTTAAAGTACTTTTAAAACATTTCATCAACTGTACTTCAAAAGAAGAGTGAAATATGCATACGTATATGCACACACATTTGTAGAAGAAAGCAGTACAACTAACTTATTTGTTGTACTCTAGTTTTTCATTGTCATTTAATATTGTCTTTTGAAAATTTGGAATATTTTGTTATATTGTAATTTTTTAAATCAGAGAATTTTAGTAATGTGATCAACATTTCATTTTCATTTTGCTCCTCTAATATATCCTGCTGAGGTCAAAATATTAAAGTTTTTCGTCTGCCCCTCCAGATCTACCTTTCACCTTTTCCCACTCTGTTCTCTAACCGGAATGTTGATATTTATAAATTACATCACTGTAATTTGCTCCCTCCTGCCTTTAATTTGAGTTGTGTCATGACAGAGACTCATGGACATGGATAGTGGATTAGTGGTTATCAGAGGGAAGGCAGGGAGGGAGCGATTAACAGGGGTAAAGGGTGTCAAATATTTGGTGACGGAAGGAAATTTAGCTTTAGGTGGTGAACACAGAATGCCACATACATATGACATATTATTGAATTATATAGTTGAAGCATATTTGATTTTATTAAGCAATGTCACCCTAATAATTTTAATTTAAAAAATTGAGTTGAGAAACACTGATCTTGACACCTGGGAGGGAGGAGAGAGGTCAGATATTTTTACTGATTCCTTGAGGTCACCAGGACTGGCTTTCCTAAAAGGGAAGAACACCACTAACTCTAAGTGAGGTCAGCTGTATATGGATTCCTTCCTTCCAGTTTCCAGTAATGTCTCTTTCCCCTTGTCCTTTGGGCTTAGGAGTGATGACAATCCATTGCTGCTAACTCTGTGTCTCTGCACTATCTCTTTTACTTCCTCGATACTCTATTTATACCAACTTAATTAATCCCTTATTCATGAACTCTCTTCTATCGAAATGTAAGAATGTCATCTGTTTTCAATTGGTTTTCTTAAAGACTGAAAAAAGCAAAGCAACTAAATTCAGCTAAGATGTAATTTAGAATCTATATGCTTTTCTGTAATGTTTTGGACCTAGCAGATATTATTAAGGTTGGTTCCTCCAGAAAATTGTGGAATTAGAGATATTATTTTTGATTCTATGAATCACTTCATCTAAAATGTTATAAAGTAGTAATTATGATATAGTTTATAAATTGCAAACATGGGTGCAGTTACAAAGGCAATATACTTTTGTAAGAAATCTATTATTCTCCTGTATTTTGCAGACGAGTATGAAACAACAGATGTTGAAATTATTAAGGACATTCTGACAATGTCAAATGTTGGCCTTTTATTTGGTTTGGCCAGAGACCATGAGCTCAGATTTTATCTGAACCCTGTCTGAACTAACTTAAGCAAAACTTACAGGCTTTGGTTCACAGAGTTTGAGTTGAACTTTTATTTTTATTTTTTTTCTGTGAGTTCATTTTACCATCCATGAGTTTTACTTAGAAGTTTGGGTTTGCTCTCAAAATTATTTTCAAAATTTATTTCTAGAACCTTATAAATTTTAAGCATTTAGTAATAGTAGACAAACTAAACAATCAGAGAGAATAGATTAACCCACATGAAAATATACAACACGGATTCTGTATATTACTATCGGCATATGAAAAATAGTTCACATATGAATATAAATACAAATGTTTCTTCATAAAAGTACATGCAAATTCCAGTATTTTCAGAGAACCAAATGAACAATTTACTCTGGTCATTTGATCTCAAAATGTGTCCTTGATTAACTCAAATATTAGTCTTTAAAAGAGAATATAGATTTTTGCCTTCAAATTTTTAAAAATTTTATTATGAACTTTTCAATTTATTTTCTAATCATCAAGTTGATTATCTCTTCTTTTACTCATAAATTATGTGAGCATAGCAGGATCATCTAGGAATATTTCAATTCTAATGTGACTTTTTAAACACACTGTTAGATTATTATTATTTTTGTATTGGTCAATGTTTATTTTGTTTACCTATAGATTAGTAAGCTATTTATTTGTTAGTCATTCATTTTTGTATCTCAGTCCTTTCTTAGTAATTGCCCAGAGTCCAAGTCTAGTACATAAGTGTGCTCTCTCTCTGGGGAAGGCACCTTTCTGATATACCCACTAACGTTTTTCCTTATGCATCTGATTTTGTGAGTGAGTCTGCCTGAATCTCAACTCTTCCGCTTACCACTCCCTCAGGTGCCAGGCTTTGGCCCTCTCCTAGGTTTATCTGGTTAATCAAAAGCACATTTTAATGCTTCAGAACTGGACAGATACATCCAGGCCGATCGCTGTTTCCAAAGTTTTCTTACTCCTACAGATTTGAACTTTGTTGTCATTTTGATCTCAGCAAATTATCCCTTGTTTACCTCCACAAGTGGAGCAGAAACTACACTTAAAATTATACTTTAAAACTAAAGAAGATTTTTTAAAACTCTGATGTTTTAAAATGATATTTTAAAAACATAACTATATTTAAAACCACATTTTATCCCATGCTTATAGCTGTGTTTAAGTTTTTTCTCTAAATGTCTGGCTCACTATAATCCTGGAAATGCAAGTCTAAATATATATGCTTCCAGAATATATTAAATACATATTTTCTGAAATCTATATTTTTGTCCATATATTCTTCTTTGAAATAAATTACAAACAATTTGTTGATGAATGCATCTCAAATATATATTTTAATTCACATTACAGATATAATATATGGTATGTGTCTATTTATACAAAATGTTTTTAAAGTAGATAGTTAAAAGAAAAAAATTAATTTAGCCGATTAACCATTTCACAAATTGACTATTTAGTATATTGGCCATCTGGAGCAATAAATTGGTTTTCCATGAATTGGCTGTTGTAGAATTGGCTGGCTGTGCAATGGATTGAGTATATGAATTGGAGTTCTGTTAGTGTTACTTTGTCAAATGGGCTATATCTAACTGATGCATCTCTTCAGAGATGAATCTTTTTTTTCACCTGCAGGGTGCAGGTGGAGAAGAAAGAGAGTTTTTTGTTGTTGTTATTTTGTTTTTGCTGTAGGGGCTAATGGAAGAGATCTGAGGTTTTTAAATGCTCTTTATATGTTTTCAATCTGTTTCAGTTTTAGTACCATTTTTTCTCTATTCTCCAGAGATATTTGCTACCATCAGTTATTTATCTTTCCTGGGGTTGTGGGTTTAAATCTTCTTGCTTCTAAGTAATATTGTGCTGCTATAATCACTTAGGTAGGTTCCAGCTTCCTATGCTAAGTAACCTGTCACTATTCCATTTCTATTTATTTTTTTATTTTTAATTTTGTTGTCAGCTGTTCTCTGCTATTACCTGTTCTACTATATTTTTTAATGTGGATTATTATTTTTAGAATTCCTTCACTGCTGTTATAATGGAGTTATGAGAGGATTAGAATTAAGTGCTTATTTAATCCTATAGGTTTAACTGATGTCTTTCTCTGCTAGATAACTAACTTTAAAGCATGTAATAAATAATGCAATGATAAAACTCTTTGTACCAACCAACATCTTTTGTGCATAATAACAATTTTTAAAAGACGTTGACATTCTAAGTGTTACTTAAGCACTTTGATTAAATGTTTTTAAAAATGTATTTGTATACTTAGACTACGTTTTATTTTCATAAATATATTTTATTTCATAAGAATAATAACTAGTTTCAAATGGGTTCAACCTCTTGAAAATTTACAAAATGTGCTGTACATCTTAAATACTTAAAGTGCTTGTTAATTTTCTAGGAATACAATCTTTTATTAGATTCTCAAAGAATTCACTAATAGCAACAAAAAAAAGTTGATATATTGCATAAGTAGTACTAGGATTAAAATTCTCAAGTTCTTTCTCTTTTATCTACTAAAACTTGGATCTATTTCATGACCACTTACTTGCTTAAAAATATTCCAAGTTTTAATAACAACCTGAATAACATGTGTTTAAATTTTCATGGGTTTCACTAGAATAAATGACTGTCAAGATGCTATGTTCTCAACTACTATCTATTGTAATCTATTTTAGGATAAATATTTCATAGATGATAGGCCAGATTAATAATAATATAATTATTGCACATTGTAAAAAAATCATTGGAATTATTATTTGTATCAAGAACTTAATTTATATAGTTTGTCATTAAAAATATTTATCTTTTCTCATAATAGTGCGAAGTATTTTAAAATGTACCTCCATCCAAAACTGCCCATTATCAAATTGAGATAAACATAGGGGTTGCTATTTTCAAGATTTTTAGATAACTTACTGGTTGTAATTCTTCATGTTTATTTCTCTTCATATTTGTTTATTTATTTCTCTTCATATTTTTATTTACCTTAAGATATATTTCTTTTCAATTAGTTAAGTATGTGATTAAATTTTTTATAAAGCTGCTTCCCATGTATAGAAGATAGAATATATTCTTCATTTATTCATATAACTTAGTGATTTTACTTTATTACTATGATAAAACAACCAACAGATTTAGTTATGGGGTAAACAACATTCTTTTGAGAATATATCATAAATCTAGAGAGTGAAATTAATAACAATAATATATTTATAAAGCTTTTTCACAGAATAAGAAGCTTTTGATTAAAAAAATAAGTCTATAATAACTTTTAGATAATACTACTTAATTATGTCATAGTTTACATAGAACAAAATGTTCCAGGTTGATAAATCCAATTTATTTACTTTAGTTTTTCAATGCAGTATTTAAGTAGGTATTACATAAAATTTGAACAAGATGATTTTCATAGCTTTACATTTAATAAAATATTGTTGAAAAAGATATAACTATTTCATATTGTAATAAAGGCAAATTGGTATATTCCTTTCATTTGTCATTCTACTATCATTTTTAATTGTATAGTAGTGACATCTTTCAGTTTATTTTTCCTTATTATTTGATAAAAAAGTGAAATGTGCTCCTTCAATTAAAATAATACAAAAAGTAAAGAGAAAGAAAATCCCTCAATTGTCATAATTTAAAATTCAGAGAAAATTACTATAAACATTTAGCATATTTTCTCCCATTTTTTTTCTGTATTTATTTTACACAATCGAGAATATACTATATATGTTTGTTTGTTTGTTTAGGCAAGGCAACTTTTGGTTGACCTCATATATTCCAAAGACCTTGTCAGTTTACAATCCCTTATATTTTAGTTTTTAGTTTTTATGCCTATAGCACCTGGTCTTCCTAGGTGGTCTCCCGTACAAGTACTAACCAGGCCTGACCCTGCTTAGCTTTCAATATCAGACAAGATTGGGCTTGTTCAGGGTGGCATGCCTTAGACTACAAATAATTTTATGTTCTACTTTTTTGTTGCTTTCCTCTTTTTTTCTTTTCACTTAATATATTATATACATCTTCCCATGAAAATACTATCTACTTAAAATCTTTTTTGTTTAGTTCTTTTTTTATATATGGGATATAGTTAGTATATTCTATCTGATGGATATAATAATTTGTTTAACCAAATTTCTTTTATATTTTTTGCTAATATAAATTAAGATATAGTGAATATATTTCATATAAATGGCTTTCACATACTGACAGCTCACTCTTCTTACAGTTACCCCTTGATGCTAGTGCACATATTCCCATTGTGTAGATAAAACTGAGGCTTGCCAAAATCCTACAATTTTGTAATTGATAGATCTGAGATTAAAATCTAAAATAAAATATTAACAGTCCATTCTTAGTGTTTGTGAAAAAAATTTTGCTGAACATTCAGATTAATTTCTTTTGACATATTCCCAATCTAATTACTATTTATAAACATTCTTACTATTTCATAATTATTGTAATGGTTTATCTTTCTACTATGTGAGTGTAAGCATGGCTTTGAGTATTCTCACTACTAGGGAGAATGTTCATTTAATTTAAAAATTGGTGAACATTTGTTATTTCAGCTAGTGACGCTTTCATTTTCTCTTCTTGTATTAATAGGTTATATAGTTTCTTTTAGATAACTAAGTATACTGTAACTGTCTTCACTGCTCTGTGACTAATAAGCAAGGTATCTTATTTTCTCTCAGGTGAGGCTCGTGACTAAAGGAGGAAAAAGTAGAGACTCTGCTCTGAATTTTGAATTTAGAACAGAAAAGGCAAACACTGAAAAATATAGGAGTTATTCAAATTGGCAGGGGCATCTGAATTGACTGCCATTTTTTTTCTGCTACTTAATTGCAGAGCTTTCCTAGACTTGTTTTTCCTTAGACTTGATTGTTAATTTTTTATTTGGTTCTTTTTGTTAACCTATATTTGTTCAATGAATTTATGTTTTGCTTAAGTTGGTTATGAGTTACTATAGCACATGTTAAAGTTGTAACTAATTTTTTAAAATTCAATTTATTTATTAAATGATCCTTCTGCAACAAAATCATCTTTACCAGTGATTTGTGCTGTCACCTTTATAAACATTAAATCCTTATATTTAATATGATATATCTTTTCATTGATTTCTTTGTATTTTCCTCTTTGAACATGACAATGATATATTTAGTGAGATTATATAATCTATTTTAATGTATTATAGAAATGTTTATCCAGACAATTCTTTATTATCTTATTTTACAAGAAATCATTTTATTTCTATTTTATGTATATTTCTCCATGTAGTGCAATACAAAAGTTATTCTTTGAATTTTTAAAAAACTCTATATTTAGACTCCCTGCTTTTAAAAATTAATTTCTTAGCTATTCTTTTAATGGCTTTTAGGACTACTTTATAATTTTAATAAGAATTATATTTACATTTATACAGAGATTTATAATGAACTTTTATGTTTATAGTATTTATCAAAAAGATTTTATTAAAAAGATTTCTTCAAAAAGGTCCTACATATGGTTCTATGCTTTCTTATGTTTACTGCTATTGGTATTTTGTGTGTGTGGCTATTTCAATCAAGCATTCATCATATAAAAACTAAGATTACTTATGATGTGGAAAAAAACCACAACTCACTCAAAACATACATATATGTGCATATACATAAATATATAATTATATATATAACCTAGGCTACTTTGTTCCCAGTAGGAAGTAATATCTATCTATCTTTCTATCTATCTGTCTATCTATTTTATCTATCTGTCTATCTATCTACCTATCTATCATCTATCTATCATCTATCTATCTACCTATCATCTATCATCTGTCACCTACAGTGGTGAAAAATATTTAAAAGCAATAGAGCACTAATGGTTAGTCTACCCAGATAACTACTCACAGATCAGAGCGCTCATTAGCCCATCTGCCAGAGCTGCCTCACCTGATATAATGCTTTCCTTAGGTACAATTCTTACCTAATGTGTGATCAATGGGGGCAGATCACAAGCCCTATTTCTCTGTCAACATTTTGCCATTGCAGCTTCAGAGATTCCAGAGGTGTTAGGTAAACTCTTACTTTCCTAATTTGTTTACATGTAGTGTTCCTAAGAGCACTCCTCTCTACATACTCCAAAGAAAAATATCTATCTGAGTCTCTTTCCAGGGGAACCTGATTAAACATTTAGTCACTGATATACTAAGCCCAATGTGAACTTTTGGCTCAGGATCTTTCCAAGATGAGAAGACCAATAGAAAAACTCCTTCATCTTAAGCTTCTACCTAATGGCCTGTATGTACAAAGCAAGCCTGAAAACAAGATAAAAGTTATCTTCCCAGACCCTAGAACATGCACACATGCACACACAGAAATACAAGATGTTACCCTAATGCTAAAGAAAGCCAAGGTTGGAGAGAATAGCTATCCCTATGATATGGTAAACCTAAATAAATAAAATAAGCTTTTTCAGGTCAGGGACCACGTTTTTGATATACTTATATCCTTAACACACTGTAGGAGAGCATTAATTATTTTCCACATGAACGCTTAGAAAACAAATATATTGTGTATCAAGGCCTGAAACCACACAAATATATTTAAGGTAGCAAAGTGCATGTCCAATTGGTCCAAAGGATTACAATGGCTAAGTGATGGTATGACTTTTCTTGTTAGCATAATAGAAATCTAATTTCTTCAAACTATTGCTCAAAGCTTCCATGTTCAATATCCAAAGTTAATGTTACAACATGAACACTGTAAATTTTCTTGTTTGAGAAATAATTTGTAGAAATTTGAATGGCAGACTAAAGTTGGCCTGGTTAAATTAACATAACATCTGGTCATTATACTAACTTTGTGCTATACTCTAGATGAGGAGCAGAAGGTAAAATCGTTTTTCAAAGGGAAAATAAAAGTAATAGCTCTCTTTCCTTGAAAAGCACTAAAAATTGTCACCCTAAAAATGTACATGGAAACACGTCTCAATAAATAATTGAAACAAACATCTAAAAAACAAAAAGACTTATTAAAGTCATTGAAAAGTGTGAGTGCATACTCCGTGTGTGTCTGCGTGCATGTGTATTGTAAAATTTCATTTTCCCATTGCATGAATACAAACTAAATTCAATTCCTTAGGGAGAAACTGCAGAAACTGTATCATTGTTCAGGAAGCAGGAACTGGCTTTTGATAAAAGGCTTCCCTTTCTCTTCCACAATGCATCTGGGACCTTCACAGTTGATTACTGTAATATTTATATAATATAGCTTTGACGTACAATTGAGAACTATAACACATTTAATAGTGGAAAAAGTTGGCTAGCATCAGATATTTTTAATGAATTGGAAGACAGCCTATTTTGTTTCGTCTGAAATCAAGAAAGAGTGCCAGGTTGGTCACTAAACACTAGTCAGTTTCTTTTTAAAAGAATGTTTAGGATTTTTTAGTTTTTGGAAGTTGTTTCCAAAAATCCTTCATCATTATGCTATAAAACACAAGTGAAAATGGTGCTTTCTTACAGACCCCATTAACTGGAGCATTAGATTGATGGCCTTGGTCTTATGAACAGAAAGATAATTTCATTGTGTCTTTTAGATCACTATTTTTCTTTCTATGATTATGGAAAGATAGTTATTACACTGATTAAAAATAATGGGAATTCGTTTCTTTTTGCCATGCCTCAATTTATTTATAATAAACACTATTTTATTTCGAATAAACACTATTCAGATGGGTATTTAAATAAGAAAATTAAAAAGGAAAAAAATCCACAAAACTAAAAACCTATTTAATACCTAGAGCTATAAACTAGGTTAGTAAAAACTTAAGTACTGTACCATCTCCAAACTTCTATTTATTGCTCTTTGTTTTCATAACTTGTACATGTTCATTATAAAAATACATAAGAATCATTTATGAAAATAAAAGTATATATTAAAATCCAACTTCTCATACATCATATTGATATCGTGCACCTGCAGATATAATGTATTAAGAAGGGCATACAAATATGTATAAATTCTTATCAAATATGTATAAATTCGATCAATTCATGAGAAAACATCAAACAATCCAAATTGAGAGATGTTCTCCATAAATGACTGGCCAGAACTTCTTTAAAAATGTGAATGTCTTGAAAGATAAGAAAAGACTGAGAACTGTCACAAATGTAGGAGACTCAGGAGAGGTGAAGACTGAATGCAATGTATAACTCTGATTGGTCCTGGAAAAGAGAAAGAACATTAGTGAAAAAAATAAATAAAAAAAAAATAAAAAAATAAAAGGAAAAAAAACTACTTGAATACAAATAAAGTCTGTGGTTTAGTTAATTGTATTTTTCTGATGATTTAGTTCCATATTCACGCGTATCTTTGTAGATTATTTGTGCTATTTTTATAATAGACAACTTTTTAAAGCCATTTATTTCTATTTGCTTTCTTAGCCTAATTTATTCTCAGTCAAAGAATCTAAAGTGTGATTGTTTTACAGCAGTAACATATATTTGTTCAAGTTGTATGCACCCTAACTTTAAAAATACCTTATGGAAATCTTTTCAAGTCAATAGCATAGATATAAGTAATTATTCTTATAGGGAAATAATTCATGTTGCTCAATAATTTACCAGTAATTTTTCAACCTGTCCCCTAATTTTTGTTTTCAATGAGTTATTCTACAACAAAATACATTTTACAAATACATTGTGCATATTGAGATATGTACATTTTTGAGTTACATGCTCATGAATAGAAGTATTGGAACAAAGAAGATATTTCTTTTAACTATAATTGACTAAAATTAATATTGCTGTTATTTCACTTGAGATAATGATTGAAATGTTTATGAATAATACATGAAAGTTTATCTTTCCACTTATTAACTGCCAGGCATAAGTGATAATATGTATTGACATTTCTTGTATATAGGTAATAAGTGAACTTTCATTCTTTAATATCATCTTAAATCAGTTGTTCTCAACTTATAATGAGATTAAACATCATCTGGTATACTTATAGATTACTGAAAATTGCTTTTTAAAAAATTATTTGTACATTTTTCTATTGGGATATTTATTTTATAGTTTTCAATGTGCAGTTGCCTTTGAATTACATAGGTATTAATACATTATCTGCCAATTGTACTGGACACTTTCCTTATTTATTTATTTTCTGTTCATTTACTATTTTTTACTACATAATTTTTAAATTTGTCTATGTATTTAAATTAGAATATTCTTTCTTTTTATAACACCTATGATTTTGGTCTTAATTAAAATTACTTTCCCAAGTCCTAGGCACTACATATATGTTCTTAATTTTTTAATGTATTTTATAGGTTGTTTTTTTTTTTTTTAGCATTTAAACATTTAATGTAACAATGACTGATTTGATGATGCACTGTTATTTTTTGTTTGTTTTTGTCATTATCGGTTGCCTTTGTCTCCCTGACTTACTTCCAACTACTCAAAAGGTGTTTCCTCTACTTCCCAAATAAATCACTTCCATTCAAACTTTTTCTTGGAGTTTATTTTTAGAGGAGCCCAGACTAAGATAGATTTTTAAAAATATATTTTTGATTAATGTTTTTCAAATATTTTAATTTGTAAATATATAATTTGTCAGATATTATAAGTCATCAATCATCATGATTAAAAAGAAAATGTACTATTTGCATTTAAAAATCAGTCTAATAACAAAGGACTGAGTATTTGATGAAATCAATCATTTCAGCTCGAGCAATAATATATATCTCTTACTGGACTTGTGAGTAACAATCGAGGTGTATTACCACAATACTCAACTAACAATAGCTGACTAATATGCAAATTTATTAATCGATATGTTTATTGAAAATATATACTTCAGCTACTTAATAAAGATATATCTTAGCCCAGATAGTAAAATTACCTCTCTTAACTGCTGTATTTATGTTAGCATTTGCACATATTTTTATAAACTACCTCAAATACCTTGTCAAATAAGATGGGAGTGAGTGGTAATTTTTTTTAATTGTTTAATTTGTTTTTTTAATCAAACAATGAAGGACTGTCAAATTTTCCTTCTAAACACCTTCTCTTAGTGCATTTCTTCTTTCTCTCTTTCCCACCAACACCATCCTACTTCAAAAGGCCATTACTTCCTGCTTGGATTAATACAAATTGTCTTCTGGCTGGTCTTTTAACCTCTAGTCTCAACAATCTCAATTTTATCCATACTAATCCATTTCTTTGAAAATGCAAATCTGAATTTGTTGTGTCATTATCTGCTTAATAATTATTAATGACTTCTCCTTCTCTTAAGTTAAAATGCAAACGACATTACATTTTTAAAAATGTTTAATCCTTCTGTTAAATTGTTTAAAACAATTTAATTATTCTGTTGCATCTCTTATTACTCTTTCCCTCTGTTTTTAGCACTCTTGAATATTTTTCAGTTCTCAAAATATACCATTCACTATCTTTTTTATGTCTATTTCCTCTGTCTTGATCTCCCTCATCCTTTTTTATGTATTTATAACAAGAGTCAGTCTCTTTATATCTCAGGATAGATGTCAGTTTTTCAATCAAGGGGAGAAGAGAGTCTTTGAGTTAATATCTGAGTCAATCAAAGATATTATTTATTATTATATTCCCAACACAGGTATTAATATGTATTCTGTGGTAAATGCTCAAATAATTATCACTGTATGAAGATCACTATGTTGACCTTTTACTCATAGTTTATTAATTCATTAAGAATCTATCAAAACTTATTATGGTTGGGGCTCTGTGCTAACTTTATCAGTATAAACTATGTATGAGACTGTCCTGGACTTCAAACAACTAAAGTCAAGTGGGAATAGTAAGACTGTTTTCTAATGTAGTATGTTCACCTCTTTTGCATACTGAGACGTTTGTAAAGCATGATTTGTTATGTGAGGTCTTGATAATCACATGACAGTTCTGAATTCTATTTAGGTGATTCTGAGCTGAATAAAAGAGTTAAATCTTTGAAGAAACCAATATTATATTTTCCATTTTATCACCAAGACATTTATTTAAATAAAAACAATAGAACAAATGAATCAAAAAGCCATTGAATCAGAACTGAGACTTGCCACTATTTATTTCTTAATTAAATTTTTACAGATCACTGTATTTAGAGTAGCAAATATAATTTATGGTTAATTATGAAAATTATTTTCTGAGATTCATGTGTCATCTGCACAATATATTGGCAGATCATCGAATATGAAATCCCAGGAAGAAAAGTCCATGAATGCTAACAATTTAGAAGCTGAGGAGTTATTCTTGTGCTAAATTGACATTCCTAACTTGCCTAAACTAGCATTTACTGAATTCTTTCTTTCGTTTCCTTTAAAAGTAGCATGATAGCTTATATTTTAGGAAATAGATATTTTAACTATACTAACTTTTGTGAAATTTTTAGTATATAATAGAATTAGAACAATATTAAATCAATATTTTGAGGTTACCAACTTTCAAGTAACTAAATTCAAATTAAAATGAAATCTGCCTTAATTGAAATTGTATTATTTCTAATTTTAATAAAGAAATAAGAAACAATCAATATAACTTAAGTCATTCCTAACATTTGCATGAGTGTTTTTCTTGTAAAAAAAAATAAATATTATAGATAATTACTAGTGTTAATTTTTAAATTTGTTTAATATAATTCCACAGGTGCAAAAATGATAAATAAACTTCTACATAATATTTATCCATAGTCACCTATTATTTAAATTTAGCTTCTCTTTGACCATCCTTTTTTGTGAAATATATCAAATTCCAGCACTGAGGAGATACTATGTGTTTCTTTGGAGTTAATAAGTAACTTATAAAGCTATATTTTAAGACTATATAAAAATCTTGCTCTCACCAAACTTTCATTAATTACTTTTAGTGTTTAACGGTAATTATCTAACCACATTAGTCCTCGTATATTTAGTAGCTGACAATTCTGTTCTAAGAAAGTACTTTCCAATTTCTTCCGTGCATTTATGTATCTTTGGCTAGTGAGAGCCCCTTCAAGCTGACTCATTAATATCCTTTTTCTCTCTTTCTTTCTTTATATAGACATAGAGATTGAGATAGCATAGAGATAGAGGTAAAGGTAATTTTACCCAGACTACTCAAAACACTCCACAAGTTGAAATAATTGAAAGGACTCCCAAGACTCTCCATAGTATATTTATATAATGTTTTAATAAATGCAAAATATATGTAATATGAGAAAGTACAGGCAAGTATGGGGTTCCCAAAAAACTTTTATTGGTATCTCCCTAGAGTCATTACTTAGTCACAAAGGTAGAACTTTGTGTCTAGATAATCAATTATCAAGACTTGTGTGAGAAATCTTTGTTTCAGGAGAACTTAGATATTTTAAGTTAGGGTTTTTTTTGATGCCCTACTGATAGAGTCACCTGAATTATCTAAAAAATACAGACCCCAGTTAAATTTAAATTTCAGAAAATTAGTTTTTTAAAAATATAAGTTATTACCAAATAATTCATGGGTATCCTGTATTTTATCTGGTAACTCTACCCACTGGTCATGTAGCCAAGTCAATCAACAAACCAGTTAAAACAAGTTGTAAGCCATCATTTGACACACCTTTAAATAATGTAAGCAAATTCATATGGGTATTACCAGTATAATTTCAAATTTAAACAACATATTATTTATTACTTGGAGCCCATTTCAGCCTTGTCTTGACCAAAAGTCAGTACCAGACTCCCAAATGTTCCCATAGATAACAATGGTGTTATTCTAGTCAATCGTAAAAGATAAATGCATACTATTTAGAATTCTGAAAATTTAGTAACACATTTTTAAATAGTCCATGGGTCAAAAGGAAATTAAAAGAAACATTAGGAAGTATTTTAAGGTGAATGCATTTTAAAATACAAATATTTTTCTAATATTTATTGATTGTTCTTTATTTATTGAGTTATAATATACCTAGAGTTTAAATTACTCATATTACTAGCTTCTAAGGTAGAAGCTTAGATAATTGATTTTAATCCTTTTTTTTTTTTTCTTTCATCCAAACACTAACCAAGCCAGACCCTGCTTTGCTTCTGAGATCAGACACGATTGGGCATGTTCTGGATGATATGGACATAGACAATCTTTTTTTTTCTCTCTCTCTCTCTAATATAAGCATTTAAAGCCATAAATTTTTCCTCTACATACTTTAGCACTATTTTAGAAATGTCAATATATTGTTTTCATTTTCACATCTTAGAGTATTTTTTGACTTTCCTTGAATTTTTAAAAATAAAACTTTGGGTTATTTAGAAATGTATTTATGTGACACCCAAGTATTTATTTTTTTAGGTGCAGTATTGTTATTGATTTCTAATTTAATTTTACTGTGTTTATAAAACATATACTAAGAGATTTTAGACTTCTCGTATGACCTAGCATATATTATATCTTTGTGAACATTCTATATATAGTCCTTAAAAAGATTTTGTATTCTGTTTTCTTAGGTTCTAGAAATGTCATTTAGGTTAAAACAGTTAATAGTTCTATAAACTTACTGTATTTTTTCTTCTTTTTTGGTTATTCTTTAATTATCAAGAGAGGGATATTAAAATCTGCAATTATGATAGCTTTGTCTATTCCTTTCTTTAATTTGTAAGTTTTTGCTTCAAGCGTTTGAAGCTCTGTTACTAGATACATATACTTTTCTTTCACAGCTTTTTGATGAATTAAGTCTTTTATCATCATGAAATGCCCCTCTTTATCTCTGGTAATAGTTTTCATCTCAAAGTCTTCTATCTGGTATTGATACGGCACCCTGTTTGTAACATAAAACTTTCCCCACGATTTTACTTTAAAACTATATGCTCCTTTGTATTTAAATCGGGTCTCATAGATAATTGTGTTAATTCAGGTTCTTCAAAGACATTGAACCAATAGGATCTATCATCTATCTATCTGTCATCATCTATCTATCATGTATCTATCATCTATCTATCAAGAGCTCAGTAAATTGACAATGAAGAATTGGTTCAAACAACTACAGAAGCTGAGAATGCACTACCATCTACAAGCTAGAGACTGAGGAAAGCTGGTGGCATACCTCTTGTCCCAGTCCAAAGGCCTGAAAAACAAAAGCACTGATTGTATAAATCCTAGTCCAAGGGCAGGAGGAAACTGACTGACCTAGCTCAACAGTCAGTCAGAGAGAGAATTTTCACTTCTTCTACCTTTTTGATTCTATTCAAGTCCTCAATGGAGTGGAAGATGCCCATTCACATTGAGGAAGGTAATGGGGTTTACTCTGTCTGTTATTTCAAATGTCTCCTCTTCCAGAAACACCCTTACAGACACAGCCAGAAATAAGGTTTAATCTGATATCTAGTATCATGGCCCAGTCAAGTCGACCCATAAAAGTAACCATTATAACAACATTTAGTTGAGTCTTACCTTTTTAGTAGTCTCATATTTCAGACTTTTAATTGGAATATTTACTCTATATGCATTTAATGTCAAAATTAATAGTGTTGGATTTAGCCTATTAGATTGTTTTATAAATGTATTCTCCTTACAACATTTTTGTATTTGTTCTTTTTTGGGATAATAATTACTTTTTAACATGTATATTAAAATTTTAGCCATGACTGTATAAATTATATTTACAGAGCTTCTTCTATGAATTATAGTGTGTATCTATTTTTCCTTCATATTCTCTTTGTAGTTAGTATTGTACTATTGAGACTAACATATTAAAAACTTTCTGTAATATATTTCCATTTATTTTGTGTCTTGTCTTTCTGCTGCCTTCAAAATTCTATATACATTATTCAAAAGTCAATGTATGTAATATATACTATGTAGGTTTGCTTTGACTAGTCATATGTCTTTTATATTACTTAAAATGGTAATTAAATTACCACTCTATTGTTTGTTTTTTTTCTATAGATAAAAATTAACTTTATTGTTATTTCAGCCTTCATTCTGAAGAATATTGTTTAATATTTAAGCATAGTTCTGATGGCATTGATTCTCTCAATTATTGTATATTTAAGAATGTCTTTACTTTGTCTTTATTATTGGTTGATAATTTTGCTCAATATAGTATTCTAAGTGAACACTTTTTACTTTTCTTCTAGACATTTAAAAATCACATTTATTGTCTTCCAGATCCTATTGTTTTTGAAGAGAAGTAATTCTTAGCCTATATTTTGTTTCTATCTATGTAATGTGACATTTTTTTTAAAAGACTTCTCTTTATTTATTTTTTAATGTTTACAGTTTGCCTAATGCTTTTATGGTGGACTCATGAATTTACCAGAATGTGTAAAAACAATTGTTTCTATAAATTAAAATTACTGCATATATTTTTGACTAAAAAATTCAAAACAACTGAGAGACAACTCAGATATTATATTTTATCAAGTATCTAGACCATATTTAGTATGCTTTTTGGGGGGAGTAAATTTAATTTTTAAACATCTCATCTGCTAAATTATACAATGTTAATTGTCTCTCCTCAAGTTAAAAATATAAACCAATGGCTTACTTTTATATAAAACTACCAGTTTAAAATAAGATTTTTTTCTTCAGTTTTATCTATTTAGTATCTGTGTGTGCTCTAAAGTGATAATGGAATAGAGCATTACAAATTTTAAACTAGAAATTCACTTGTTCTTTCCCCCAACATTTCCCACTTTGTCAAGGGTATTTACTCAATAGTGAATATATTTCTACATATGTGTGCTTTTTCATATAAAGTAATATGTTTCAATAATATTTATGGAGAATAACATAATTTAAAATTGTTCTAATAGCAATAAAGTATCAACAGATTTAATAAAACCTTTTAAATTATGTAATATTTTAACATTACATAAACATCAATTTTATTTTAGAAAACCAGCTTTTCTTTGGTTCTGTTCCAAATAAACCAATTAAATTCACAGGTTTAATTATCTGTGCAATAAAAAAGAAAATAATAATCCCAAACACAGACAATGAAACAAATTATTTGACTTGGTTTCGAAAATATCAGTTTATATCTTTTTCTCATTAAATTTACCTTCCTCAATTGATCACATATCAGTTAATTTATCTTTAATTTTGTGTTCCTTAAGCAGATAGTAAGTAGTGGAACCATCATGGTGTATGAGTGCTCATTGAGTAGGTATGTGTTCTTGTATGTATATGTGTGGGCAGGAGAAGTGAAGGGGAATTTTTAAATCATAATCAGGCAGTTTTTCCTTATTCACAGATATTTATTGAGTATTCTTTGTTCTTAACTGTAGTCTTCTTTCTAGCTCTAGGAAAACAAAATGGGAAAAAATTATCTCCCCATGGAGCTTTATTCTAGTGGGAGGAGGAAAATAATACTTAATTAAGTAGACATTTACTACAATATGTTCTGTTTCTGCTAGTTTCTCAGGAGCTCATGGAAAGGCACCATGCAGTGCACTGAGGAGGTGATACAGCCCAAATTGCGGATGTTTTATAAGGGACTCAACCAATTGGTTCCATGCCACAAAAAGCTGGAAGCTGGAACCAGCTGCCTTTGCCATAGTAAACTGCCTTAGCTAGGTTGATGCTAGAAGAATCAGCAAGCAAACAAGAAACAAGTATTCTCTCCTCTCTTACCTTCAAGCCTCTTTTTAGTTCTCCTCTTTGTGAAGATCTGGAGAAGCCAGGTGGCAAAGAAGAAATACAATTGTTGGAGGCTCAATATCGGCATTACTGAGCAGATTATGGAAGGATGGAAATAGCATCAAAACAGTAACTTTATAAGTGCTCAATGAAGTTATAGTGGCAAAATGAAAAATATACTAATATAGCTAAATTCAGTGTGCCATGAATGCTCAATTACCCATTCCCTTTTTGGGAGGTTTAGTGTGGCCATGCATACTCCCCTAGAAGTACTTATTTTCATTTCTTCTGAATGTTTCTGCATTTTTTGTGTGTCCATTATTTGGAGTTCTGAGTCACCTTTGTACCTACCACCATCAAACTGCCTTGAATTTTTATGGAAAAACACTTTATTCAGAGTTATTTATTTGTTACAATTTAAAATATCTTTTAAAATACTTCTGGGATTTTGCTATCAATAATTATAATTTTTAGTAGTGTTTTAGTTAGAATGTTGCATTGATTTTTAGTATCTACTAACATTATTTTTTTCTATAAGAATTATAATTTTATTTACATCAAAAATTCTTAAATATATATTTAATTTGTGTTAAAATAGAAACAAATGTTACTCAGATGTCAATGTTAAGATTAAAATAAAGGCAGATGAGAGATATATGTATGAAGTGCTAGTGAAAAGGATGTTACTTTACGATGGCTAGTCAGGGAAAGCTTTAGCCTTAGATTATCGTTTGCGAATAAACTTGATGGATGTGAGGAAGTACGTGGATATATGAGGAAATCACACTGGGAAAAACTAATACAAAGTCGCCAGAAACATGAGTTCTTTTCCTGTTTGACAAATAGCAAGGCTTCATCAGAGGGAGAAATTGAGAATAATAAGTTATGAGATCAGTGAGTCCATAAGGGGATTCAAGCAGTAATTCTGGAGTTTACTTAGAGTGAAATGAGAAACAACACTATATTTGAGTAAGTTAACTTAGATTATATTTTAAAACAATCACTGTGGCTGCTTGATTGAGAACCTAAACCAGCAAGGTTGGAACCTCTAGCATTACCTCCAAGCAGGGTTGAGAGGACTTTGGACTAGGGTGTAGCTGTGGATACAGTGACTTGTGACTGGATGAGATATGTAAGGCATCTCCTGTCCAATCTATTCCTGAAAATACAGCATTTTGCAGGAAGATAATAAGTTCTCATTTCTCACTATTTGAAATTTAAAAAGTTACAATGGGTCACATAATATCAAAACCATCAACAAATTTCCTAGCCATATTGTAGTCTAATACAATATTGTAGACAAACTAGAGATATCAATATATAAAAACTATCAAAATAACATAAGATGCATAGCATACTGCTTCCTGATCAACAATTAATGCTTTCAACAAATCGAGTCATAAAAATAATAAAACAGAATAAAGTGAGAAAATATAGACAATTAGAAATCAGAAAGATTATATACAGAAGACATAAAATAATTATAGAACATGCTAAGAAAATCTCACAGAAATATTTTTCAGAAACACTTGGAAAATAAGAAAATGGAATCCGATTGATGAATATGTTTTTAAGACATTTAAAAAGCTGTAGTAATTAAAAGAACATAACTCTAAAATCAAATCTGACCAATAAAAATGTGGAATCAAATAGATAATAACTGAGCAAATAAAACTCAGCAATTTATCCTGAGGTGATAATTAAAAATGAATATGTCTATTAATGTTAAAATTATTTAAATGATGATAAATAAATGTAATGCAAAATCCACTCAAGGGCATGTCAGAGTTTAATAAAATATCTTGAAGCACTTAATAAATTAATCTGCAGGTTTTATGTATGCTTTTAAAGTGTACTTAATGCCAGAAATATTAAGACACAATAGAGAAAAACAATGGTATATTTTTTATATTTAGAGTACTTATTGTGCTAAGAAGTTTATTCACACACATGCACACACACACACATATATCTCAGACAGTTTCTGAGGTACGATGGTTTGGCTTACTTTTTTAATTATTTTTTTAACTGACGGTGGTGTAAAAGTGTTACTCATTCAGTAGAAACCACACTTTGAATTTTGAATTTTGAGCTTTCTCTGGGCTAGCGATATATAGTACAATACTCTCTTGTGATGCTTGGCAGCTGCAGAGAGATAATTTTGACCAAATGCAGGCTAATCTAAGTGCTTTAAGCATGTTTAAGGTAGGCTAAGCTATAATATTGAGTAGTAGGTCAAGTGTATTAAATGCATTTTCGACTTACAAAATTTCCAACTTACAATAGGTGTATCAGGACATAACACCTTCATAAGTCAAGAAGCATCTATAATATATTTTATTCTCACAATTTCACAAGCAAGAAAACAGTCTTTGCAATGTTAAATACCTTGTACAATGAGGCTTAACAGCCCCTACAATGCAGCCGTATCTAACACAATGCGATGGATGTCTTAAGTCCTATATGTTCTATCAATCTTCTTCCCCACAACCCCAGTGCCACCAAAGACAATACAAAGCTTTTTCCCTCTATCATTTTAGTCCCATAATATAATATTTGTACTGAAAAAAATACTTGAGAAAATATATTAAATTATTAATTATATATCCAGCTTGTGGATATAACAAATCAAACAATCTCTTTTGTTTGATTTTCTTTTTTTATTCTCTAGAAGAAAGATAAAGTGAAAATTTCAAAAGCTTCCACCAGCAAATAACTAATAGTCAAGAAAAAGTTTGCTAAACAATAAGTTGGAGTAATAGAGGTAGTAACTGCTTTTATGATGTGAGTGTTTACAGATGAACTTATCTGTTATATTAAAAATGTTTCCAACTATCTGCCAACTATCAAGGAAAAATGGAGAGTCTGCTGGTGACGAGCAGATGTACTCGCTTTCTAGGCACATGGCTGAGGTAAAGGTTTTTAAATAAGTTAAACCTCATTGTAGACAAACTAGAGATATCAATATATAAGTGGATGTTTTGGTAAGGTAAATAGCTAATTTTTTAAATTAAATTTACTGGGGTGACATTGGTTAATAAAATTATATAGGTTTCACGTGTACAATTCAATAATACATCATATGTATATTGCATCGTGTATTCACCACCTGAAGTAAAATTTCTTTCCGTCACCTTATATATGTCCCCCTATATCCCTATCTACCTGTCGCTGCCCTTTTCCTCTGAGAATCACTGAACTATTGTCTGTGTCCTTGAGTTTGTTTTTCTTGTTCATTTGTTGCTTTCAGTTTTATATCCCACATGAATGAAATCATATGGTTCTCAACTTTTTCTGTCTGACTTTTTTTGCCTAGCATGATAATCTCAAGACCCATCCACATCATCACAAAGGGTAGTTTTCTATAGTTGAGTAATATTCCATTGTATATATGTACCAATCACCTATCTAATCACCTATCCAATCATCTATCAGAGGGCATTTTGTTGCTTCTGTGTCTTGGCCACTCTGAATAATTCGGCAATGAACATTGGGTTGTCTATGTATTTACAGATAAATGTTTTCTAATTTTCAGGGCACTTTATCTGTTTTGGGACTGTGGCACTTTGGATGCCGTGGTGTCCAAGCCAATATACAAGGGACACCAAGTCCCATGAACTTAAAATGTTTTCAGTATAGCAGATTGACTCGGGAACTCCTATCTTTAAATCCTTTTGCTATGCTATTTTTACCTAATGTTTTCTCAACTGGGATGTAACATAATGTAACACAGATTCTTATGCTGGTTTCCAGCTTTAGTGTGTCAATAAATGTTACTGTTTTTCTTTCCCTTTTATTTATTTATTTATCTATCTATCTATTTATTTATTTTTTAAGTGCTGTTTTTTGTTGTTTTGTTTTTAAAGTGCAAAAAGAAATATGTCTATTCAATAAAAAAACAACTTTTCATTAAGTCCTAGTGAAACAGCAAGGTTGAAAGCTCTAGCATTACTTCCGGGCAGGATTGAAAGGACCTTGGACTAGAGTGTAGCCCATTTTAAAAAACAGGAACATGTACAATAGGAAGCTGCATAGAAACAAATCACCAATTGAATAATTATTTGAATATTTTTTCAACGGCAAAATACTTCAGAGTCTTTCATAAATGTTTCATTCCAGGTAACATTTGAACTTAAAATGTTGTGTGTATGATATCCATTAGGGAAGAATAAGTTTTCATTTTCCTAGGTTTTATTCATGGGGCTCTTAAATCTCTAGAGTCATTCAACTGAGGCCACAGTTAAGGCCAATTGTAATCTTATTTTAGGAAAAGAAAAATACGATTTTATTACATAGGTGATAATAGATATAAATTACATGTATTTTAGTAGGATCTGAAAGCACTGGGCACTTATTAACAATAGAAATGTTTCTAAGTGCATTTTTGAAGCAATTTACATGGCCCAGGAGACCTCTGCATACGGCAACAAATAAAGAAAATCAGAGTACTGAGTTTCTATTAGATGTGAATCTCAAAAGCACTCTGATTCAGAAAGAAAAGTAAAGGAGAAAAAAAAAAAACTGTGGTAACTTAAAGCATGTTGCATTCTCTAAAATTTATTCACAAGCTTCAAGAGATTTTCCTATGCTGATGATGAATATATGTTACAAATAAAAGAAGGAAAATTATGTTTTAAACAATAGTAAAAATTTATGTATATAAAAATCATGAGTACTCACATATGTCAATAAGGCACTGTAACTTTTCCAAAGTAAAATAATTTTAATCAATAAGAGTAAATATGTATTTTTTCACAATTATTAAGTTCAGGTATGAGAAGAAAGAAAAATCCTTAAACTCCACCATTGGTATTTTGTATTAACTCTTTGGCTATAAAGTTAAGATTAATGTTTCTTTAAGTTCCGATTCTTTACACACACACACACACACACACACACACACACACATGCACACACACATATAAATATGTGTGTGTGAGTGTATATGTGTGTGTGTGTGTGTGTGTGTGTGTGTGTGTATCGAGAGAGAGAGAAAGAGAGACAGTGCTGCCATATGCATGTGCCTTAAAATGCTTAACTTGGCTTCATGTGTTCATTTAAACTGCTAATAGTTTTTCCTGCTGTGAGTTCTGAAATTGTAAGTGTCCTTTCATGGCAAGAAACATTTCATATATCTCATATATCTCATCATTGGTGTAAACCCATTCTTTGTGGAAAGTTTGCATGCCTTATGGATTCTCTTACTTCTTTCTCTTATACATCACACACACAAATATACACAGCATCTATAGGTTTCTCCAACAGATAATATCAGATTCAATTTTTGCTTTACTATGATGGTTTTATATGCTACTTTTATTTCATATGCAGGGTTGTTTTTAATATTCCAATTTCTCATGAATTGGTGACAAAGGAAACATTCTTGCTCACTTATTAGTTGGTCTTTATATTCTCTGAAATCCCCAAAGTAGTCATTTTGTGGAATGAATATTGTGATTCCTTATCACAGTGTTTTACTGAATATATTCCATATGTCAGTTACTTCTGTCCTTTTCTTTCTTTATTACTATTCATTCATTGAATATCTATTTAGTAGGTTTCTTTGCTAGACAAGGAGCTTAAAAATTAACAAACCAACATATTATAAGAAACTCAAAATGATAACAGAAAAATCACTGTTTACAGGGCAGAAAATCATCTTACATATGTGTAATGGTGGGGAGTGAAGGAAATGTGATTCTAGGCAGATGGCCCAGCATGAGCTGGAGCCACATTCAGGAAACATATGTAGGTTAGTGTGGCAGAAGTGTAGGGTGCAACTTGTTTTGACAAATTTTGAATAGCATCTTATACTCTCTATCTCCCAAAGGAAGCTGACTCTAAAAATGTACTCCTTATACACGTACTTTACAGACATATTGTACAGTCTAGTGTAGAGAGTCCAAAGAACAGCCTGTATCTATGATAAAAGCGTTTCCAAATTATGTGACTAATGAGGTGAACACCTTGCTAAATTAATGGTTCTCTTCCCCTTAAATTTCAGCTATTTTTCATAGTGACTTTATCAGCAATATACCTAAGATTCAGCTCATTGATTGCATAAAAGCATTTAGTAGAATTCACAAAATAAATTTGAAATTGTTTAAAATTCCCACAAAATCAATTACTATCAACTGAAATCCATTCGTCTGTCAGTGGATCTCCTCGCTAGAAGCATTTCAGAAGAAAATAGTTTCCAGTGAGATCTAAGTGGCTTGTCTCATGTACATAAGCAGGGGAGCCAGGGCTTGAGGTTATGGGTAAGACATCGGTTATAATTGATGTTGGTCTTTATACAGCATATATGTCAAGTTCTCTCCAGGGATCTCAATGTCTACTGTATTTTGTTTTTAGTTAGAATTATAAGCTGATCTGAATAGGGGTTGGGCTTTCCACATCATCACTTGTCTTGAAGCTTAGGCCTTCACTAAGAGAAGCCCACAAATAGCGTGTTATACTATACAGAGAAAAGAACAGTGATTTAAAATTCTGGAAGATTGAAGTATGCAATCTAAAAAAAAAAATATATATATATATATATATTTATATATTATATATTTATATTATATCATATATATGTAATATATATGATATAATATATAATATAATATATAATATTATATCTATATCTATATCTACACTATATCTATATATTACTCGTTTTTGATCATGGAGAATCATGTATAGAAAAAGAAGTATCTTTAGCTGAGTATATTTTCGGATTTCTTTTTCTGAATGTAACTGCATTTAAAAACAGTCCTGTGAGTCCTTTGAAGGCAATGAGTTACATTTTAGCAATCTTTGTATATTCGATACCTAGAGTAGAACCTGGCACATGAAAGGAATTCAGAAAGTTTTGAGTAGTTGAGCAAATCCAAGTTTTTCTTTTTTCTTTCCTTCAGCATCTTCCTATAGTCTTAATTTCTGAAGGAGTATTAAAAATTCTAAAACCTAATCAACATTCCCTGTTTTTTTGGTGGGGGAGGGGCGCGGAAACCATCAAAGTGCTAAGGTTTGAATTGTGGTAGGTTGAAGGTCAGTTCAGGACAGGATTAGTGGCTTCACCCTGAAGAAAGTCAAAATGATCAGAAACTTTCTTATTCAGTGCAATGCAGCTAAGTATAGCAATTATAAGTTTGCTGTTGGAGTGCCAGTGGGTTCAGAGATTCACATATAAGCTTTATTCATGTGTTTGGTATGAAATTAATGAGAGTAGTAATAAGATCCCAGGGACTAAACCAGAAGCTAAAATAGGGGATTTACCTAGACCTAGAGGAAACTATTTTAACAACAATATAACTGTGGTAATAAAATTTATATCACACATTTTTGTAAGAAAGTCTGAAAACAAATCGTTTGTTTGAAATAATTTTGTAAATTATGTAAATAAGAATACTGCATGTTCTGTTTTTAACTCATATTTCTAGGGTAGCTAATTTTCTCTCTCTCTCTCTCTCTTTTTTTAATAAGAGATCCACTCATTGATTTTAATGTGATTGCAACCCTGCTTCTCTCATTGACAAAATATTCTTTGTGAATGTTGATAGTTTAAACTGTTGTAGCCACCAGCCCCCGAAAGACACATGGACCACCAGAACTCAGTGAGTTATAGGGAACACACTCTTTATTCGGCCAGCTGGGTCTGCCAGGGGTACACAGACCCCAAATTAAGCAGCCCTGAAATGTAGAGGTACAGGGTTTTTAAGCCCCAAATCCCATTCTTCATTCTGTCTAAACACAAAGGTCTATTTTTCTTCTATTCATTACCTGTCGACCCACAGGTCGGGTGTGCAAGTGGGGGTACAGAAGCAGAAAGCTTATTATTAGAATGTTATGTTCCTATGGGTGACAGCGTATGTTCCCATGGACATAGCCAAGCAGTAATTTTCCAACCAGCATAAAACCACAATATTGTTGTGCTTATTCTTTGATAGTCTACAACCTTTCTATGAATTTTGTATTCTTTCTCACAGAGATGATACACTAGTTTAAATAATGGTAGAATTTGAAAATTAAAAACAATTTAATATAAGAAATTCTATACTTTCATTTTTGCATTTTTTAGCATAGTGTAGATTAGAAAATAAAAATGTTAAAACCACAAAGGATTATAATGCTGAAATAAGAGATAGCTCTATCAGATAATTTGTAACTTTCTTGTTATCCACAGCTTTTTGTGAATTTTTTCTTTTATTTACGTTCTATTGAAGTATAATATAAGATGCAAGTGTACAAATTACAAATGTACATATCAATCTTCAAAAAGTGAACTCCCTTATTGTTCCTAATCCACTCCTCTCCAAGGTTAGACCTATAAGATTTAGGTTTCAAAAGGCATGGAGGATGAAAAAGAAGGCCCTAAGTCTACAATTTGATTAGCGCAGGGTGGGGAGTTGAAACAGTGACCTTACTTAAAGATTGCTGCTTAATGAAATGATAAACTTCACCACCCTCATAACAACAAAATCCAATTCACAAAGAAAACTTATGTGTCTTAGATTTGTATTGGAAATGAGATTTCCTTGAAAATTTGAAATTGTAAGTATCCCTTATGAGGGTTCAGAGCAGGTATCTCTGCTACCTAAATTTCCAAAATAAACTATAGCCAAGAAAGTTTTCTGAAAAGTTATTAGGTAGTATGTATCCTACAGCAAATAGTAATTTTCAAACATGATTTTACCAATATATATCTTGTCTCACTTCGTCATCTAACAAAGGCCCCTCCTCTTTAATCTGAGTATATATCTTGAACGTCATGTCATAGAGTATGACAGAAATGAAGATGTGACTCCTGAAGAGAGGTTGTAAAAGGAATTACAGATTCCACCTAGCTCTCTGTCTCTTAGGATAAATGCCGTTGGAATGCTATGTTGCAATATAAGACATAGGGTATCTTGAAACTTTTAGGCTAAGGCAAACACACATATATAGAGAGAGAAAGCTAACCGAGGACCCCCAACTCTTCCAGCCCCTACCTTTTCGAGTCTTTTCATGCAAACACCATACATGTGAGTGAGTGAGGGAGGGAGAGAGGGAGCCTTCAGATGAGTCCAGCTATTGAGCTTCCCAGACAGCTGGCCAAAGTAATACATGAACTTCTGCATTAATATAATATCAAACGAGATATCATGGTATTGTCATGGCTCCTCAGATTCATAAAGCCAACACATCCTAAGCAAAACCAATTATACAGAAACTTTATTGCAGCAAAATAAAAAAATAAAATTCTTAATAGCATATGAGAAAAAAAAGTATTATTTACAAAAGACCATCAGTTTGACTAGTAGTTGACTTTATGAGGGAACTACAAATACAGTAGGCAACATAATATGAAAAACAAACAAGCACTACAAAAATCTGGGTTATGTGATTCAAATAGACATAAATCATAATAGGCAAAATTCGTAATGTATTATTTATTTAAATGATTAATATAAGAATCAATGATAAACTAAATTTAAATGAGAAGGAAAGTGATAACGATAAGGACATTCAAATGTTACATAATGTTCTATTATTATTTTGCTGCTTGATGAATTTACAAGTATTTATAGTATTTTTTTATTATATGTTATTCTGTTTCGTGTATGAAATATTTCATAATAGAAAGTTTAAGAAATAATTTTCTTAGACGATTCTCTAAGTGACTCTAACTATGAGAATGCATTTCACCCTCAGAATACATAATAGTTATAGTATAACTTTCTAATTAGATGTCTAGCTTGAAGGTGGAAAAAAAGTGTAACTGTTAATATAGTCATGGCAACTTAAATTACAGAAAACAACTTGCATCTTGAATATGTCATCTATGACTATTATTCTATGATACGACTTATCATTTCTACAAAAGGGAAGACTTAATTAATTGAAACATAAAATTCTTCTAGATAAAAAAATAAATCTCAATTTTATTGGGATAGTTATATAAAAAATATTGCATGACTAGAATTTTAATTTAAAGTAATAACCTTATTTTTGTATTTAATGTTAATATTATATAAAATTTCTTTACTCTGTTTGCTCAAGCAATTTTCTCTGTGATTTTAGTGGACATTTTTCATTGTTCTTGCCTTATCTTAATGATTCCAAAATTTAAAAGGGGTTATGACATATTCAATAAATTTGTTCATATCTTAAAATATTCAAATAATGAAAAATATGCCTACGTAAAACACAGACATTTTAGTCTTTGATTCTTTTTATAGTTTATACTGTTTTATGACCTTCTCTCAATAAAAACCATAAAATTAAAATGACCATGCAAGGTTTATGAAATGCCTCTGACCCAGCATGGTGAAGCTAATGGCAGCAAAATTGTTTCCTGAATCTGCGAAAATACCTGGAGAGAACCATTTTACAATACATAGGCAGACGGGAAGTCTGGAAAATCCATTTTTTTGGTTAGCCCCTCATCTGGCAGCTACACATAGAAAGAAAAGTGTCAGTGCCCACAGTTATATTTTACATATGCAAAATATACGTCAAAGAACACCTTAGCTATCATACCTTGCACAGAAACTAATGAGAAAGCCCTTGATAAAAATTAAAGTATACTTATTACTGATTTCATAAACATTGATAATTACTAGAACAGTACTTATATTCTATCTTATTGAATTTCTTTTTTAATAGAGACAAAAATAAGTGATAAAAACATTGAATCATTGAATTAAATTCCTCTCTCTATTAGTTCTCTTCTAAAAATAAGAATGACACCATCTGAGTTTAGTGGATTGAAATCTATGCTTAAATTATATTAACCTAGCTTTTTCTCTAAGCATTCTAATAAATTTAGATCTCTGCTATATATATTTTTATATAAAGGGTTTGAAACTTACACATATTACTCAATATATAAAAGTAAACAACACTGTGACCATAGAATTGAGAAAAGGAGGCAGTACAATATAACAATGAATTAGTGCAGTCACTGCTTTTGAGTTATCTCTACAAAATGGCTTTCAAATATTATATTATTATTATCTTGGTCATTATCAAGGAAATTCTGCCTAACAATGGCTTAAACAAATGAGAAATTTTATTTTTATCATATAAAGAAGAGATGGTGATGGTAATAGTTGCAGCAGCTCAATTATCTTACAGCCTCTGTATCTAAAATTCTCATTGCCTCTCTGCAAGATCCTAGGATAACCATGTTCCTTCAGTAAAATAACCTTAAATAGCAAGAAGCAGGGGAAGAGTGGTTCAAGCAATAACAGTCCCTCTTATAAGGAAGCAAACATTTTTTCACAAGCGCCCCTTGCAAATTTTATGCACATCTTATCCAGAACTGTGTCATATAACTCTCTCTAAGGGCAATGAGGCTAAGACAGTGAGACTTAACAATTCTATCCTCTATGAATGGTAGGGAGAGGCAGAACATCTTTGGGTATGGAAATTGATTAGCCAACCATTAGGGTCCACCAAAATCATCAAAAGATATATGTATTATTTAGTATAAGTTTGTTTAATGCCAAATATTGTTCTAGGTTCTAGTTCAATAACATATATACATATGTAATGCCCTGGTTTGGAACTCCACGAGCCAAGAAGGAAACTGACACCGATGCAAGCGCAAGAGGGAGTTTATTGACAAACTCCAGTTTGGACCCCACTCGTTCACTGACGCAGCAGTGGTTGAGAGGAGCCCCGACCAAGGGGCTGGGACCTAATTTAAAGGGTAAAACCGCAAGCCTTGGGGAGATGCCTTGGCGTTACCTGATTGGGGGGTTAGGTTGACCTTTAAAAAGATTGGGTGGTAGGTTGTTGGGTCCACGTGCAAAAGGGGGTCGTGTGCAGTTGGGACTGCGTATAGAGGGGGCTGTGCGCGGAAAGGGCCGAGTGCAGAAGGTAAGGCCGAGCGCAGAAGATGCCTGGTGCAGTAATCAGAATATGTGCAGGAGGAAATAAGGGTGGGGGTGCCTTAAGGGCCCACTGATTAGCTGACTTGGCTGGTTTGGCCAGGTGGTAAGGCATTGTTCTTGACCACTGGCCTTTGGGGAACTTTTCGTACAATTCATCTTGGGATCACTCAGAAAAACGGAATCATTCCAGTCTTTCACATACATTAAATAATTTAATTGATAGTTATAAAAATATATTATTACAAATGCAAGATAATTAAAAATACTTTAGAAAAGATACACCACTTCAAAAAAAAGATTGTAATAGAAGTTTGCTATGTACATTTTTTTAAATGTACTTTCAGAAACTGCACCTGGGAATTCTGGAAAATCTTATAAAAACAGATATTGAAGTTTGAATAGTACTATACAAAGAAACAGAAACAAATATTTATAGAAAATATGTAAATCTAAAAATGTTTTTATGAGAACATGAAGAGACAAATGTATCCATAATGCATATGACAGAGGGCTTAACAATGTACCACCAAGCATTATAACGTTTATAACTTTTTTGGTCAATTTTTGCTACTTCTTTTAAATTCATTTTTCTTACTAAAGCAATATAATATACTTAGGGTAATAATAATATTGGGCTGTGGAAAAGAGAAAACTAAAAGGCATAATTTAATTGTAAAATTACTTATATGATCCTGAAAGATATAAATTATTTGAACATTATCATATTGTAATAGCAAAATGATTTATTTGGTAAATTAAAAAATATTTATAATTAAGTTTAGGACATTAATTTTGCAGCTTTGATCTCATCAAAAATAATATAAAGTATTTGAGGCAAATGTATTTTTTTAATCTGAAAAAAGCAACTTTTGGAAATTTCAAAAATGGAAAAAAGTGCCATAAATGTTTTTTAGTAAGTTTTTAAAATATGTATTTTGAATGCCATGACAATATATAATAAATGTAGCATTTTATTCTAATTTTATCTCCCAGACATATCTATGGGAGAGAAAAAAAAAACAGACTATTTTCTTGGCTAGATATATATTTATTTCAAAAAGGAGCTCTTAATTGCTAAAATATTTGGGTCAAACTATCTTCTCTATTCTGCTGAACCATCACTGATATCAGGTGGAGAAACAAATATGACTGGGTTTTATTTAACCTCTATAATTTGCAACCCTTACCTTTGTCTACTCTTGAAATAAAATTGTGCACTTTGACTATCAAATGTAACTTTTCATTCACCCTTTACACCTTCAGTGGTCTCTTATTCTTTCAAAAATAAGTACATTCCTACATTAAAGACTATTATATAACGAATAATAAGCATTAAAAATAAAAGTAAAAATAGAAGTGAAATTAATTTTAATGATATATTTTATTTAATCCAATATGTATAGTCTGTTCAATATGTACTTAGTATGCAGATATTAATGAGATATTTTATTTTAGATTTTGTACTAAGTTTTCAAAACGCAGCTTTTATAGCATATCTCAGTTCACACTAGCTGCATTTAAAGGGCTCAATAGCCAAATTTGGTTAGTGGCTACTGTATTGGGCAGTCTAGCTCCAGAGTATCTGGGATGTTGTTATTCTGTTTAAGATTAACTAGAGCAGTATGTTTACCTTAACTACCAAGCTATGTATATATATATATATATACACATATATATGCATATACATATACATGTTTTACATAATTGAAGTTCATAACAAAGCTACATGTCTAAATAAAATACTAAACTACCTGTACTTGGAGATAAATCAAGCATGTACCTTAAGCCAAAACATAGACAACATGTAAGGATATATTTAGATAATCATCACAAATCTGCTTTTAATTTTGAAATATCTAAAACATAACAATTGAACATTAGAAAACTAACAGAAAAATTTTGAAACAATAGTAGAACTTTATAGAAACAATAAAAATAAGTATATAATATATATTGTGTTTATTAGCATGGATAATATATCAATGAAATATTTCTAAGCAAAATGAGTCATAAGATATTATGCTTATTACAAATTCATTTTGATAAAACAAAAATTATTTGTCATCATTTGCACATATATGTGTAGTAAAAAAGACTGAAAGGCTAAAATTAAAATTCTTTAACATGTAATGTACAGATAGATGTCTGATTTATAAAAAATTTGTATCTTTTGCCATATGTTTATCTATATTTTCTAAAAGGTACTATCTTTTCTCCATAATAAGAAACAACACAATAGAGGATAGCAGTAATGAATAGATAATTTGAAAAGCTTTCTACTATAAACACCTGGGTATGCAAGATAAATTTTATTAAACTTTCTAGTACATGCATATAACTGAGGTCATTTAAAGGAAAGCATAATTCCTCATTTTTTTACAGAGAAGAAAGAGTTCAAGACAAGTGTAGTAAACATCTGATGCTGAGCCTGGTATTGTAGATTTTCTAAGTTGTTGGGTATGTGAAGATGGATGGGGAGCTTTTTCATAACCTAAAGAATTAGGTTTTACTATCTATACAGGAAATGGAACTCTGTATTGGGATTCTGAATGATCAATATTTGAAAACAACACCTCTACTATAAAATTAATCCTCAGTGAAATAAATTGTCTAAAATATCCACCCACAAACACAAGAAAATGACAAACACCTATTTATGTCCCCTTCCCCTTAGGCTCCACTTGAGATGTCTTCTAAGAATGTGTAACTACATGCATATTTTCCAATAGGTGTGGTTTCAGTATACATTGCAACTTGACATGGGGAAAAATCTAGTTAACAAATAAATATAAAATTACATTCTAAACTAATTGCATTTGTATAGCAAGACAAAATATAAACCCAGGATAAATTAGCATTACAAATATTTAGCTCAAAGCCTGTTAGGGTTACTATTGCTATATAACAAATTCTCACAAAGCCTCCAGTTTAAAATAACCTTTGTATATATTCATGAGTTCTGTGGGTTTAGAATTCACAAAGAGCATAGTAGAAGTGTTTTATTTGTTGATTCACCTCTGGGGCATATGCTTGTGAAGACTTGATGGAGGGTTGACTCCAGGGCTGGTGGCTGAAATCAATCAGAGGATTTTCACATGTCTGTGACTTGACTTTGACTGTTGGGTAGGAACTCAATGAAGGTTCACAGGAGCACCGACATGTAGCCTTTCCATGTGATGTGAGCTTCTCCAATGAATGGAGGCCCCAAGTAGCCAAAAGAAAATATCCCAGCAAACAAGTTAAGAATCAATCTTGGCTTTCATGAAATAGCTTTATGACATGTTTTTACTATGTTCCACTTGTTAAATGTGAATTGTTTATATCAGCAGAGATTCAAAGGAAGAAGACAGAGTAAGTATCTTCAAGAAGACGAGTGTTAAAGGAGTTGTAGGTATGTTTTAAAACCACCACAGTATGTATTTGGGCTGCAAATTATTTATATTCCTCTCATTTGCAAAATAAGTGGTCTTATTCCAAGACCCCTCAAAAATTTTATTGCATTATAGCATTAGGCTCAGTGTCAAAGCTGAGGATCTCATAATCTAAATCAGATCCGGGTCAGATGAACTTCTTAAGATAGTTATTCTTCATATACAGACCTGTGAAGCAAAGAAACCAGTTTTCTTCTCCCTCTGCCCGAACCCCTCTCACCAATATATGCAACATTTATTATGAGAAAGGCATTGAATAACTGCTATTAATATACCCACTTAAAAATATAACTAATTATGAACTAAAATGGAAATTACAAAGCTCATTAGGAAGTAATCTAACATGATCAAATGTAATGAATATCAATGAAAAGTGCATTTAGAATGCCAAGAATTTATGTGTTATGATAGACAGCTAAAATAATATTTTAAATGATTAATACAATATAAATTAAAATCTTAAAAAAATAAGATACCATGAGGCAGCAGATATAGTTTAAAATATATAATTTTAGAAATAAAAATATTATTAAAATATAAAATGCATGGCATAGTTAAAGTAACAATTTAGATAAAAATCAATACAGAATTAGTTAAATGAAATAAAAAACTGAGAATGCAGATCAGTGTAAAATTTTTTTTAAAAGATATGAGGTTTAAGAAACGTGGATAAAATTATATGGTGTAACATATTCTGAAGGAGTCCCCTTGAGAAAAGAAAAGAAGCAATACATAATATGAAAATGTAAAAATATTCTGAAGCTATCTTAATCTTTAGATTCTAGAAATATAATCAGTATCAGGTGAGAATAAATAACAATAAATCTATACTTAAAAATATTCTGAAGGAAACTTCAGAGTCAGAGAGGTCTTATAATTAGCCTGGGGGATAAAAACCTACAAAAGAAAATAAGCTTGGCATTAAACTTGACAACAGCAACACATCAGAAGATAATATGGTATATTCATAGTTCTCAGAGAAAATTAGTCTAGAATTCCAACCCCAAATAAACTACCATTAAAAGTAGGCATGAAATAGGCATTTTCTAGAGAAACAATGATGAGAGTTCACCACTCACAGATAGACATTTAAAGGACAAAATCTCATTTAAGGATGAGCATCAAAAGGAAAGAATCTCCACAAACTAGGAAGAAGTAGAATACTGGATGTAATTGTTATCAAAGAATCTATTAAACATATAGATGAAGCTAATTAAGGCTTACTAAATTTTAGAAATATAAAAAAATTGGACTAAAAAATTGGGTAAGACAAGAAGCAGTGGATAATTGGAGGTAATAGATAATAAACATTTTTTGTGCATATATACACATGAAAAATTGTAACAACAAACTTTAAGCCATGTTGAATAAATTATGCTTGTATAATTGCTAGAAGATCATGAAGGTAAGAGAAAGAAGATAAAAGGGGAAAGACCCCTGTTTCAGAAATGTAGAAGGCAAGAATTTGAAAATTCTCTCGTGATAAAAAGCTTAGAATGTTAGACAGAATACAGTAAACATCACTGCAAATGTATACAAATTCTCAGGATCATAAGTGCAACACCTCAGGTCAAAAAACAAAGAGTAAATAAAATACCAGAAAGTAAGCAGAAAATGCAAACAGATGTAGCAGCTGTGCTTGGTGGCATGTCTCTACATTAGCAACCAAAGGTTTGGCTGGTAATAGTCCAAGAAGCTAAGTCTAAGCTGAAAACTCAGTCATACAGTGATTACTGATGCTTCAGCTGTGCTTAGTGACGTTGGTAATCAAAGAACTTGGTGATAATGGTCATGGAGATACAGGATCAAGGTAGTATGTGGAAATTTGAGAAACACATTCTGTCATCAAGCTTAGATTTTTCAAAGGGTGTCTATTCTCTGTGTAAATGTGGACCAAAAAGAACATCAATGAAAAAATGCCCACCTTCAATAGGAAATGAAAAGAAATATTGTCTGTTTGTTTTAACTGTGATAAGGCAGAAAACAAACATACTTCCCCTGATGTTTGTGACCACATACTTTCATTCACCTGAATTTTGCATTAATATTTATACTACTTTATATGTGAGGTCTAGAAACTCAGACAACACAGAATTTCTGAGATAAAGTCTCACCAAATATGAACTTTTAACCTAAAATAACAAAATACAAGAGAAGCAAGCTACCATGATGTCAGGAGCAGAGAGAAACAAATAGCATGATTAATCTAGCAAGAACTGCAGAATAGGAATTTTTGGTGCAGACTATATGGTATACTGGTTAGTTGCTCTCCTAACTTTTTTATCTTCCTCTTAGATTCAGAGATGGAGTATTTACACGGTGGTAGGCTATGGTCATATACCATGTTCTGGACTGTACAATGTGTTTAAAACTTATGCATGTCACTTCTAGACCTAGTTGATATAAACTTCCAATGCGCAATTTTCCATTTTCTTTTTTCACAACCTTGTAGAATAGAGACAGCAGTATGGGTTTGGAAGAGGGGAACTCAAGATGTTAAAGGAGATTGTATACTCAAATAGGCATAAGGAAGACCACTCAGCCCAAACACAGCTGACTAATGTGCTTATTCACATTTGCAAGAAATATGTAGCACAGAGATTGGTTATGTGTTTGCAGCAAGAGCTAGCAGTAAACAAATTAATAAACTACAAAATGTGCATAAGTAATTAATAAATAATAGAAGAAATTAAAAATAGGAAAAATAAAATGTTCTCATAAGGACCAGTTGGATTTGGAAAGTAACAAAGTGAATGCTATGAAGTAAATATTTAAGCTTTAGAATTAAATATGACATTTAAAAAATTTAAGTTCAGATTAATTGAATTTAAGGAAGAGGTAGTAAACTACAAGAATTATCCAGAATATAAATTATGTGGAATACATCATAAGTAGATAAAGTGATTGGAAAATGATAAATTAAGAGGCATGGAGAAAGGTCAAAATGCATACAGTTCTTAAAAAGAGAGAGGAAAAGAAAGAGAGGCATAATTTGATGACATAAGAATGGGAATATTTCCCATCTGATGAGCAATATATCTGAAACAGGTAATAAGAAATCTATACTTAAACACCTATGAAACTGAAGATCAGAAACTTAAAAGATGATTTTAAATTAAAATTAATTCCGGAAGAGACATTACGTAGAAGTTATATTAATAGCAGATTTCAGTTGTAACAATGTCAATAAGCATGTCAAAATACCCTCACTGTACTGAACAATATTATATGTCAAAATGGCTAACTTAATATTCAAACTGAGAGTAATTATCTTATTATATTTTTTTATTTTATTTTTTTACAGACCAAAGATATTTACCATCAATAAATTTTCATCAAAAGAAATTCCAAGAAAACCACATACTTCAGTTCTTTCTAAAGAACTGAAAGAATCAATTAAGTAAGAAAAAAATATTAATTTGTAACACAAATACATTATGTGTAAAGCACTGAAATAGTACTTGAGGAAACAAACAGAAGTGGATAAAGAGACAAACTCCTAGCCTCAGAGATCTTAGCCTCTAGAGGGAACTAACAAAAACATTTAAATAAATATGTAGTGCTAGATGCTATGGTAAAAATTAAAGCAGAGGATAGAAACAGAATGTTCAAAAGGAGCTTACATTTTTAAAAAAAGCGTAGTGAAACATGTTAAGTATATTTTTCCTCCTTTTTTTGCGGGCTACAAGCAATGGTTTTCTTTACCCATACAACATTATAACATCTAACGTGTGGAGGTTTTCCACATCAACCAATTCTCCAATTGTCTGTGGACACCAATTGGTTGTCCTACAATTTAATTCATTCTGACACTAACTGCCAGGGTGAATGCAAACCACATAGATTATGAGCTCATTCTTATAAGACACTCTTGATTTCAGAAGTCAATAGCAAGTACAGGTTGTCACCCCTGCTTCTGATGGACCAGAATGCTTCCATGACATAATTTGTTAGAATAGCTCATGAAACTCAGGAACACATTTATTTCATTTACTAGATTATTATAGAGGATATGACAGGATACAGATAAACAGCAGATAAAGAGATATCTAGGACAAGCTATAGAGAAGGGGCATGGAACTTCCATGCTCTCTCCAGGCACTCTACCCTCCCAGCAACAGATATGTTCACCAATCCAGACTCTCTGTATCCTGTTGGTTAGGGTTTTTATGGAGGCTTTATTACATAGGAATAATTAATTAAATTATTAGCTATTGTAATTAAATCAACCTCCAGCCCTCTAATCATATGGTTGGTTCTTCTGGTTGCCAACCAGTTCCCATCCTCTAAGAATCACCTAACTGGTATGAGCTTCTGGTTGAAAGATGCTTATTATAAATAACAAAATAACAAGCCTATCATTAAGGAAATTCCAAAGGCTCTAGTATCTCCGTACCAGGAACCAGATATGAAAACTAAATATATACTTATTATATCATATCACAATATTACACTGGCCAATACATGTTTAAAAAAGGACCCAAAGTTTAGCTCAACTTCCTCCCAATAGATGTTTATTTAATTTATAGTCCAAATGTGGTATATTTAAGCATTTGACTGGGCGCTATTGGTGATTATGTTGATAACACAGGTGAAAATAAAGACTGCCCTAAGTCGGATAAAGAGCCACCATACATACATGTGAACAAAATTTTAGCAATCACTTAATCTATGTCCTTTTCTTCCTGGAAAATTGAGCTTAGCCCAAATATTATATCTTATCATACGTAAATCTAATTCTAGATGTTCAAGACTGGAATGTATGTATATATTTGTACTATTTTATGTAGTCTTAACATAAATAATGTTTAAAATAAGAGATATATGAAGAAAGAAGAATTTGTTTATAACTAAGAAATACTTAGAGTAAAATTAAGAAGATAAATAAAATGATCTAGCTAAATTGAAATGCAATTTTAAATAAGATAAAAATAGAGAGCTAACTAAGATTATACAAATATTAATAGAATTAAGGCCACAATGAAGTGAATCCTATTAGGTAAATTATAATCTAAGGTAACTAGCAGAAAAAAAAAATTAGAAAGCAACAAAATAAGCGAATCAAAAGAAAATAGGCATAAGAGTTCATAAGAAGGTTCTTGAATGACTCAGCAAACTTAGGAAGTAGCTTCTGTTGGGGTTTTGGCTTGTTCTTCTTTATGTCTTCATCTCTACATACCTACCACTCACCTCTTCAATTGCCATTTGTATGGATCCTTTCTGCCTTTTCTCCTATGTAGGTATTTTTTTTTTCATCTATCTTTTCACCCACTTATTAAAAAAGACTCAAATTTAGGACACAAACAATAAGCTAAGAAATATTTGGAGTGAGAGTCTTTTTCTCCTAAGGAATGTATAAGGTGTCCATTTAATTTTTCTCCACTCATTTCTCTTTAATTATAAGGTGATTTTTCCAGATCAGGTATTAACCGTCCTTCTGAATTAGCCTTTTCTAATGAAAAAGTATTTTTATTATGAGATGCAAATCTCAGTCAATTAGGGAAAATAAGTACACAAAAACTATTAAAATCACCTGGAAGTCTTTTAAAACTAGTTGCTGGGTGGCAACTGGTTTCTGCTTCAATAGCTCTGGGCTGGGCCCCAGGAATCTGCATTTCTAACAAGTACTCAGGTGATGATGACATTGTTGTACCAGGAACCACAACTGTGGATGACTACACTACACTGCGAAATAATGATTTGTTTCACCATGAACCACAGCAATCCATTATTTCTGTCTGCCTTTATTGGAATATTTTACCCATAGAATCTATAAAATCTGAATATCATATTGGGAATGTTGTTAATTCCAAAGAGGCAGTGTTGCACAAAAGATGAGTTCATTTATAACTGTTATCTCTTCGAACGGCAGCCAGTTACTCAATCTCCCTAAATTTTGATTTTCTTCTCAATAAGGGAAGAAAGAGAAAACATTTTAATTATTAGTGTTTGTACATGTAGTGAGGTTTAACAAGAGATTCCACATAAAGTGTTTGATATAATGGCAGAGAGTACACACTCATCACTCAGAGCAAAAGAAAGAAAATAAAAAGGAAAAGGAGAGCATTAGGAGCAAAAGCATTTAATGTGTCACGTATAAAATTGCAAAGTGAAACATATTAACTTTTCAAAACACATTAAGCAACACTATTATATTTCTTATCCAATTCTTCATTCTAAAAGTAAATGACAGTATTAAAAATCTAAAAGTTTTTTTCAGTAAAAGTAAATTCATTGATTACCATTTTTTAACACTTACGAATACATTATATATATTACTTAAGACTAAATAATGGGTAAATATATCCTTATATACTAAGATAAAAATATAAATTGTAGATATGAGAATAATTATGAGAACCTTTTCTTTAGCACATGTATTAAATACATATGATGTGTAGTAATAATTTATTTCTTGTTTTTTTTCCCCAATTTTGAGATTTCAATCTAAGATTATTAAGAATGGAAGATTTTGCTAGCTGTTAAAAAGTAAAAAAGAAAGAAAGAAAAATCCCCAATTATAATAGAAAGAATTAAACAAATTCATTTACATTATAACTATCTTTACGAACAAATGAAAGATTATTAATGACAATCTCCATGCTGTTCTTTAAGCATGTATTTCTTGCATTGAAAAGGAGAGCGATAATAATTTTATCTCAAATCCATTTTCCTAAAAAAAATGATATGTATTATGTCACATTTACTTAACACTGCTTCTAAATTCTTTTACATCCACATTTGTGGAGTGCTCAAAACTTTTCTTCTGATAACATAGAAAAGAAGAAGAATTAATATTAACTGTTTTTCTCAATCTTTCCTGAATGAAGTGAATAGAGTTGTGTTCTCTGTCCATGCAGTTAAAACAATTTACTCACAGTAGGATAGGAGGAAAGAAAAAAGGGAACACAACACAGCCATTAATTCAAAGAATCCTTAGAAAACATGTGTATAATAGTGATTAATGAGAATATACTGACTAGGGACACGCCTAAACTCTGTTGATATACAAAATAAATAGCCTGATCTACTGTACTATGAATTCCTGCCAGTTCTCAGTGTGGGTTAGAGCTCTGTTTTGACTATTAAACAGCAAATAGTAACATCTGGAAATGTGAAGGTCAAAGGTCATTTTACTCATAAAACTGCAGCAGCATAATTCATAATAATCTGTATCTGACCTTGGCATGAACTGTGGACTGCTGCTGATATTGTTGTATAAATAAATTAAAAACCCATTCTTTTGTTCTGTTGTGATTTTATTTTGATGACTATGTTACTGAAACAGCTAGTGTAGAATTCAAAAATTCCAAATGCTGCATCCTTATGTTTAAATTGAAAAGTATCTATTTTTGCTGAAATTTATTCCATCTTACATATGTTATAATAACATTTGGCAGACAAGATTTATTAAAGTAAAAACATTTCCATATCCAAAACTTATATGTTATTTTCCACTTCTTGTGTTGATAATTGAATGTATTATATTTACATTTCAAAGTATGCATTACTTTAAACAATATTTAAAACAGCTCCTGAATTTCCTTTTTTTGTCTCACTATTTCTTTTATGTTTCATAACATACTTGTTATGGACAGAATGTCTGTGTGCCTCCAAATCCCCAGTGTGGCTATATTTGGAGATGGGGCCTCTAAGGAAGTAATTAAGGTTAAATAAGGTCATAAGGGAGAAGCTCTGATTTGATAGGATTATGTCCTTATAAGAGGAGAAACCAGAGATCTTGCTCTCTCTCTCTCCATGTGCATGAAGAGTTCATGTGTGCATGCAGAGAGGTGGCAACCACCTACAATCAAAAAAGACCTCAACAAATATCTGACCATAATGGTGCCCTAATCTTTGACTTCCAGCTTTCAGAATTCTGAGAAAAACATTTTCATTTTTTAAGCCACCTAGTCTGTGGTATTTTGTTCTGGCATTCTGAACTGACTAGTGCAATATTTTGTTTAGGGCTTTTCAGAAGATAATATGTGCAGGTTACTCTTCCAAAAAACTATTTTCATTGAGGCTAAGGCATGGGGTTGAAGTGTATGATGCTCACTAATATTGAATAATATTGAAAGAGAAAGGAGCATTTTCAAAGAAAGCTGATTAGGGTGTTTTGAATGTTCATGACTATATTTGTAGATTTTAGAATTAACCAGTAATTATAAAAACATCTTAACTTTTAGGTGGTCAGTTTCCAAACACTATATGTAATGGAATAAAATGATATCTTGTAGAAGGCAGCAAATAAAAAATATCTAAGACTGTAGTATATAGGAATATTTTTGTATGTAATTGGGGCAGAGAAATTTTATTCTCCTGCCCCTTTCTCCTCCCCCATCTCTTTTTGGATAAAATGTGCTCAGGTCTGTCACAACTCAGATTGCTGCAGAAATTTTAAAAGCCTCTGGCTGTACTTCTGTTGTACCATTGACCACAAAATTCAATCTGAAAAAATTTTAGCAGAAGTTGTGAGTTCATTTAGAAAAGCAGAACTCCCAGAGACAGATCTCCCATAAGTATGTTAATTAAATGTCATCGGCAAATTAATATTCTACTTCTGCTCCTAGCTCCTTTCTCATTTCTAGTACTCATTAGTCTTTGTTATATCAAGTTACTGTTCGACTACTTGTAACTTACTGAAAGGGGGGTCTCTGGTTAAGTTAACTGACTTTGAAATCATAGTTTATCTCAATTTAGTTGTTTCTTATGAGAGAGAAGAAAGTTTAAGTGTTCAATGATGGATGGTCATCTCTATATCAGCGTGTAATTGATTTGTTACTAGACTGGGTGGATAATGGTTGGTTGCAATAGGATTGCTGAAGAGATTGTCATCCTAGCTTGTAAACTAAAGACAATGATTGTTCCTAGTGAAGTGAAGACATTGTTCCTAGGGTAAAGAAGTAAAACAGAATCATTAAATTGTAGTTTGTCACGGAAAAATTATTAATTTCTTTAAATATCTTTCCATCATAGTAAATATTTTTCGCATATTTAAAAAATACCTTAGTGAATTTTTTTTTGTATTGAATTTTTATTATTGAAAAAAAAGTCTATGAGATGACCTATGATTACTTGTAGATTTTGTTTAATAAGTACCAGGTGCTTGTCAGTTAACATTTGTCAGTTTTCTACCATTATCTGTGAACAAATGTTCCTAGTTAAACAAAGTAGGAGAACCGGGGACTATGAAAGGTGAGCCTATAGCTGGATCACAGTTGGCTTCATTTGATATGTTAAAGCTGATGACTGGTTTCTTTAAATAACATATTAAAGCCAAAGGTTTGAGGAAAAAAATAAGTTTTTTACCTTAGAGGCATTAGCAGATTAATTTAAAAGACTACTTCTATATAACAAAATTTTAAAAAATGCATAAAGTCTGGTTTGACAAAACAAAATAAAAAAAATTGTAATACAATTACATTTAGGTTAGTATATTTTTGGTAATAAATGTATATTTCATATCACTTAGCTTCTTATGTGTTATTATATGGAAATGTTCTTAAAAACTACATGTTACCTGATTGGAGTGCTAAAACTTCAGATCAAACATCTAAGGAAAAAGAGAAAAATATATATACAGTATAAGCAGAACTACAATAAATAACTCCTAGTAATTTTTTTAAAAATTGAATTTGTGTTAGAATTTTAGAACTTGATGAATAACAGAGGGTATGTGTATGTATCTGTGTTGTGATAGCAGATTTCCAATATCCAATGAAGAAAGACTAAGAAGCTAAGAAAATTGGTGAGAATTTATTAGCGTGGACAAGTGTTCAGTTATAGAATCATTGCATGGAGTTTTAGATTTTTCTATAGCATCTAAATCAATTTGAAAAAGAGGCTTACCACCCAGATATTATTTTTTTTTCTTTTTACAACTTTATGCTATTGCTTTTTTTCTTTTTTACCTTTAGACTACCTTTCTGTGCTCCATTTCATGAATTAATTACTGAATCTTATTTTCACTCCAATACTTAAGAAGTGTATTGAAGTTTATTATCATTAGGTTAGACTTCGTAAAATAAATAATTCTGCTGTCCCATTTTTAATTATTATTTTCAATTTCTGACCAATGAATACAATTCAAATGCTTGCTTGATGTCTCTATCCAGTCTACCACTAAAGTTCACAAAACCACACTTATCTTCTTTTAAAACTTTCACTTTCTTTATATAGTCAATTGTGCTTCACAAATAGAATTTTAATATTACTATAAGTGTAATGGAAGTGATTCTCATTTAAAATGACAAAAAGGTTTTGACTTTCATGTGGAGAATAGATTGGAGGGGAACAGAATGTAATGTTGTAGCAACTGAGGAATGAGGTAAGTTGCTACCAGCAAAGATAGAAAGAAGGGAGACACTTAAGATAATTTTGGAATTAGAATAAACAATGCTTCTAGTAGTAGAACTGAAATTTGCAGAGGAAAGAGATTAAAGTTTAATTATATCATCTAGATTATTGGTGTGGGCAACTGGGAGAAACAGATAACATTTATTGAGATGGAGAAAAATGAGGGAGAAACAGTTTGAGACATTATTTTTCCTCCAGCATTAATGGACAAGCATGAGTTTTGGCAGGTGTGCGATTTTTGCAGTGCGTCTGGGTCTTCTGTGAAGTTTCTTGTGATTCTTGCAATGGTCTAATACCTTGGGAGGAAGCAGCCAACTGGGGGGCTAACACTGACTTTTCGTACCTTTGTAGATTCACTACTCAATGATTTTATAAGCATCTAATTACCTATTTGAAACTTATTATTTCTGTAATGGCTTCTGTTTCACTGACACAACCTTGACTAATTCTTTACCTCAGTTCTTTAAAGTAGAAGTGCACATAAATATTCTAAAAAAATATGTCAAAGTTTCGACCATGTTATCTCTTGAATAGGGATGGTGAATGGTGATTCTTGATGACACTATTGCCAAATATTTTATTTTCTGAAATTTATAAATTTGTAAGCAGTAATGATTCAATAATCAGAAAAAAATACGTATATATATATATATGTTGGGAGGCCTGATTTAGATGATGATAATAATATAGCAATTAAATTAATTAACTAATATTTGTAGCTATTGTACATAACCAAGTAAAACAGAGTACTTATGCTTATTAAGCCACTACTAGATATCAAGCAGTGACATAGAAGTAGAATGACAAAGAACAGTAAAAGGTATAGAGAGTGGATAAATTTTGAGCAAATGCCTTAATGAACTGAAATATTACATTGTGTATTATATCCAGGCAATAACCGGCTGGCCAAAATAAAGTGGCAGGTGCAGAGGTCATGAGGTGGAAATTTGTTTGACTTACTCAAGACACATCAAGAAAATGAAGATAAACTGCCATGAACATGCAGTGAGGAAGCATTGGTGTGTATAAATAGTTGTGGTAATAGATGCGGAGTAATATGATTTAACTCACATTTTCAAAGTATTCTCTGACTAATGAGTGGAGGATTCTGAGAAGGAGGTGAATGCAGGAGTGAAATCAGTAAACTTCTCAGGACAACTTTGCATTCAGTTCAGTTTAAAGCTGTTAGAAGCTTGAACTAAGGTTTTGAAGTAGAAATGATGAAAAATAAGTGAAGTTTGAGACATCTTTTGCGAGTAGATCCAAAAAGATTAGTTCTGGGGAAAAGAGAAGAGGAAGTGATGGCAATTTGATTTTGAGTCTGAATAACAAACAAGTTCTATAATTGAATGTTGCTATATTATAGTTCTGGAAGTGTTTACATGTGTCATCACATATTTTTACAACAACATTATGAAAAACATTCTATGTTATCAACTTTTTTTGGGGGGGATAAGAAACTGAGATATAGATTTAAAAAAAAATTAGTACAAGATCACACAACTAATAAGTAATGGAGAAGAAAGTTCTCCCAAAGAGAAAGTTGTTTAAAAATGGTAAAAAAGAATATAACATTTTGCTATAATCTATTGATTATGCATAATAGTTTTGATATCTTATTTGCTAATGCATTGTTTAAAAACAAGTAACATGAAGTATCCATGAAGAAAATTATTACAGATATACTGATATAATCGATCAAAGGGAAATATTAATTGATTGACCTGTTCCACACAATCAGCTACAGACATCTCTGCCAAACGTGCATTAACTGTGGCAATCCAGAAATTTTGTAAATAAAAATGTGATGAGGAAATTTTATCAAGAAAGGATTATTGATTTATTGTTGAAAAAATTACCTGCAAAAATGTAGAGGTTTTAAGGACTGTGAACACATACAATAAGATAATGGTTATTGAGGACTTACTGTTTGCTAGCTACTATTCTAAGCGCTACATGTATACTGATTCATTTAACACTCATAATAATACCAAGAATTACATTACTATTATAGGTCATTATAATTATTTTTATTTTACAAATGAGAAAACCAAGTTTCAGAGAGATTATATTTGTCTAAGATCACACAACTAGAAAGTGGTAGAGTTCAATCTGAAGACATTATTTGGCTTTAGGGTCCATACTCTTAAGCTCTGTATAATACTTATATCTTGATTACTTGGTGCCTATCAAAGTGAAAAGTAGTTTTTATTATTATAGAATTGATAATTTTGTCACAATAACTATAATAATATTTTAGCAATTATAATAGAATATCAATGAGTATATCTGATTTTGACCTGGAATTTCTAAAGGCATATATGGGAAATTGTCCTGTGGCATGATAACATTTCTTTACATAATTCAGGAAATGATTGGATCCTGTTAATGTGGAAGGAAGCACAAGCATGGGAGATATAAAGTACATCAGTAGAGTGCCTTATTTTGTTTAAAAACTAACAAAAAAATAGTCGAACAATAATTTTTTAGAGTTACTTTGTGCATTTGCACATATAATTGTAATTTGCATTGTTTTCCTCTTTACTTCCAGTTTCTGAAGAATCTAGTCTATAGATTGTGAATAAACTTAAAGTTTTCCTTGACATTTCTTGTTTCATTTTTTTCATGCTTATGGAAATTATGAGAAACTTATGTTATTTGACCTTAAGATTATATAACTCATTATTGTATTTTTGACTATTCTTGTTTTTAAGATGATGTGCTTATTTTCTGTCACAGAACTCATACACATTGAGGTCAAAATATAATGCACAAAATGTCAAAGCTATGAAAATAAATAGTCTGTGATCTCCCAAGTTCAAGAGCAGATATTCATATATATTTTAAAACATAGAGAAAATAAGCTTAAATATTATAGCACAATATCATATAATGATTACATACTTTTTTAAGTTGGTTAATGAAATTGAGAAAAATAAATGGGCTGTCATAAAGGTTAAGATAGTCCATGGCAATCTACTTTTCATTTGATATATTTCCTAGTTAAATTTGTGTTTCAAAAAACAGTTTATATTTTTAAGTAAAGAAAAATACAAAGAACTGCATAAAATGACCATTTAATAATAATAATATTGTGAACATTAACAAAAAATTTTCAGTTCTAAAATATGTGCAAACACTGTTTTAGGTTTTATTTTGTTCAATTTTCACAACAAATCCATTGGGTGATTGCTATTGTTATTTACACAGAGAGACAGAGTAACTTGTTCAGAGTGCAGAAACTGAAGTAATAGAAACTGATCATGGTATCCAATCTCTTAAAAAATAAAAGACATCCATCTAAAAATAGAAATTTATTTTGTTTTTCTCTATTTCTTCCAACAATTAAAATTAATAATTATATCTAATAGTTTCCAAGAGTTAGTCATGTGCTAAGCACATGAGTCATCACAATTAATCCTCTACACAAACAGAAGGAGGTACTGTTGTGACCGAATAACCAGACTCAACCTGAGTGCTTTGATATTAGAGGCAGTTTATTAGCCGGCGGCTGTCCTTCCAAAGGAGCAGCCTCGACCCATTTCAGGTCCACAGTTTTATACCCAAAAATCCATTAATCACTATATCCCAATCACAATGTATCTATACATCATTTATTCATTACCTGTCATCAAATGGTGGTCTGATATGATGCGTAGGCAGAGGCACAGAAGCAGAAAGCGGAACGTTAAAAGGTCAGATTCCCATACCATGTTTCCCATAAATTCCTCCTACTCTTTCTTGTGGGAACAGAGTTAAACAACAGCCTACCAATGTCATCGCCAGGTATTCAATCAGAAAATGTGGCTGCTGTGGCAGTTGGCATAGAGGCTTCTAGTCTTAACCTCTTCTTTCATCTTTCTAGGGGCACATCATCACAGTACTATTATTATTCCTAATTTCCAAATGAGGAAACTGAGGCTTAGAGAATTATGAAACCAACAACAAAATTCAGAATACCGTCACAGCTCATATATAAATCCATAAAATCTTATCATTATGCCCATGTTAAAACACTTCTCTTGCTTCCCAATAATTATTCAGATGCAGATATTTTTATAATGGTTTAATTATAGTATTATATATTTCATAGCATCTAGTATTTTATGATTCCAGTTTTATATTTAGTCTAGTATTATAAATGTTTCCTTTATGGATATACATCATGCAGTCATTTTATGATTTCATTATAATTCTTAGAGTTGATACTCCATAATTTTCTTAATTTTTTTCATAGACATTGATGTAGATAATTGGATAGAGGATATAAAAATGCCCTTTTGCAGTTTTGTTTTCATTTAAATGTATTTCTTTACCATATTTAACTTTCCCCAAAATATTTGAGAACACTGAGCCATATGTTTCTACCCTTAGGCACTTATGACTTATGACTCTGCTTTCCTAATTGATTTCGTCCTTTTTATCAGCTCCTTCTTCCACCTGTAATATGTGATGACCAAATCTCTTTTCCTACCTCTGATCTTTCTCCTAAAAACCAGAACCAGGTATTGCTAAATGCTACCTAGATATTTTCATCTCATTGTTTCACAGGCACCATGAGTCAAGATTTTCAAACTGATATTTATTTTCTACAGTGTGTGTATATACATATACATATACATATACATATACATATACATATACATACATATATATATATATAGGCATTGTCTCAAGATTAACATTTTTATTTACCCAAAAAGTGAGCATAATATTTTTAGTTATCCCTGAGTTTTCCCTTATCTCACATGTAATTACCTAAAATAAATGTGGCATTTTTCTCTGGCATATTTTTAAACTAGATTTTCTTTCCTCAAAGCTGATTGCTTTGGCTTAGTTCATACTCTTACTCTATTTATTGCCATAGCCTCCTAACAAGTCTTTGTCTCCAATCTGTCTCTCCCAAATGCTGCCAATTATCTTTCTAAAGGATACATCATGTGATGTCATATATTTTCTTAAAAATGTCGAGGATCTCCATTTGTTTTATAGATAAAATCCTGTATTTTATGATATAAGAAAGAATAATTATTTCTTTTTTCTGAGGAAAAAAGCACTTTTATGAGGTGCATTTGATCATGAAAGACAACCCAGATGGGATTACACAAACAAACAAAAATATTTCCCTGGTCTGATAGTAATTTGGGTATTTAAATTTTGATTATCACCTCAGAAGCTGTGTTAATAAAGTTTGGGATCCTGGAACTGGAGAAAAAGAAAATAATTAAGAGAAGATAGAGTTAAGTTGCCAGAGACAAGGGCCTAATTAAAGAAGTAACATTTGTAGAAAGAAAAGAACAAGGAGAAATATCCAGTGGTGGAGCTAGCCAATGTTACCTTATCTGATTCTTTTTACAATTTCTATGCTATAGATTAGCACTTGTTAATTTATAAAACATTTAATGAATAGCAGGAATTTTTCTAGGTACTTGTAATAAGGTAGCCAACAAAATTGGTAAAAAGTGTTACCCTCAGGGGGCTTACATTGTAACAGACTGCATAAACAAAGAAAATATACAGCTTCTAAGATGTATCTTCAAATGGCTCACTTTCTATGCTTATTTTTGGCATTTCAAAGAAATGTGTATATTTTTTGATTTCTCAGAACAAGTTGCTTGTATATGAATAATTGAGCACAGTCATTAGCTTTTGTTAACATACATCTATGAATTCTCTCACACACAAACTATATACATACATACAACATACACAGAGAGATACTTGAAAAGGATATTATTTCCCACATAAATACATACATTATATTTTCCTGTTTGATGGATGTCTGAATTCAAAAATATCTGGGTGAGAATAGGAGTTAAGGGAGAACAGCTTGGTTGAGAAAGAAAAATGCAAGTTTTGAAGTGGCAGACTAATTTTAGTTCCTGTGTGTGGCACTGGACGAGTTACTTAGGTGTTCTAATTCAACAGTTCTCAAATTTTTTGGTTGCAAAACTCTTTTATAATATTAAAAATTGTCAAGAGCCTCAAAGAGTTTTCTTTCACATGGAATGCATATGTTGATAGTTTTCATATTAGAATTAAAACTGATAAACATTTAACATTATATGTTAATTCATTTTAAATGACAATAATTCACTCAGACATATAGTTATCAAATCATTGTGGATATTCTTTGATACTAAACCTTAATTGAGTATGTATAGTTTCTGAATAGTTAGTTGCAATGTGGAATCTGAAATCATGTTGAGGAAATTTCTTACTCTGTTATATTAAAAATCATTGTTCTATATTACACTTTGAATAGATTTTTATTGATGTATAATTTTGGAAAATGTTAGTTTGCTGAACTCTGAACATCTTCTAAATTATTTTAGATTTCATTATAATTTCAAAATCATATTAATACCACTATTAATATTAGAGATGTCTGTAAGTATTGAGAAAATGTCAAGTTAATGATTACAGAAAAAAGTTTTATAAATGTCTAATTTTCCTCTGACATCCTTCACCAACATCCTCAGTTTTTGATCTTTTTCATCCTGTTCTATTTTTCAGATCCCGTGGACTCCAGAGGATCTCCTGTGCTTTCTTTCAAAAAACTCTATATTTAATTATTTTTATTTTTAAAGCATTTCATGTAATTTATTGGTGGATTATGATGTTCTAGAAACCAGAACTCTTTCAATCAGTTTTCTGACTTCAAAAAAGGAAAAATACCCTTAGCTGTAGTTTGCACCCTATCTTTTTCTTTATATATTTAAATCTCATTTTATTTTTTTACACATCATTTTCATGGATTTTTAAGAGGCAAATTTCTCTAAGTATTGTTGAATATATCTAAGTGAATTACCAGCCCCTGTCACATTGCTTATGTATCATTCTAGTTCACTGTCAGAAAGATGTTTAGCATTAGAGTTAAACTTTTATTATAATTACACAAATATATTGAACATTGTGTTTATAAAATGTGATATAAAATAATTATACAGAATGTGGATGAAATGGTAGAAATAAGTGAAATAAACATCCTAGGATACTTTATTTTGTCTTAAGTAAAGTTAGTGTATAGTACATACTATTTTGATAGCATATAGTAATGAATACATTTTTACTTTTTTTACATTATAATGTTTATCCTCACTTGTATATCTGCCTGTAATAGTCATGACAGTTTAATCTTTCGTACTGTGTCTCTAGACAAAGTTAGAAGTCTACAGGATAATTTGTGAATTTTGAAAACAACAATTAAAAGATTAAGAGGAAACTATTGTAAGTAATAGGCTGATAATCTAATAACCTTACATATAAACACATAAATTATCTGTTTAATTTCTGCTTCTGATAATACTCTAAGTGTAAAGACAAAATGTAGAATGCATGATGAGTTAAGATTGCTTTCCATTCACATATCAGGTAAAACCAAGGAAAACTGGGAATCCAGGAAGAATAAGATGAGAATACTGACAGTGAGCAGATGTTCAAATCTGTTGAGAAAGTCATTGTTTCCATTTTCAGTTCTTTATGGTCTGGAGTCTCAGGAAATGCCTCCAGATTTCCTGAGTGTACTGAAAGAAATTTTGAATACAGAGATTTGTTTTATAAAACAGTTCACCATGTAATTTTTATAGTTGTCAGTTTGTCAATAGCTCAGATAGAAAGTTTCATTCAATTGAAAATGGCACAAAGATCATTTCATTTGGGTATTTTTTACGTTTAGTTATGTTTCTATTGTTGTACCTATTCGATGTAATCCCGGAACAGTGAAAAGGAGGACAATTTGTTTTTGTCTCCATTGACATAAAATCTGATCTCTTCTGAGATATGGTACTGATTAAGAGAGGTTTGGAATACATTACAAAGTAATATTTTGAATATATCTTCTTAAGAGCTTTAAGAACATGGTAGAAAACTATTTTTCTTTGTATATCAGACATGAGAATGAATAAAACCTAAAGTCTTATACATAAATTTTTCTGTACACAGAAATTTGTGGGCAGGAGCCTTAGTCTGTTATTCTGAGGAGAAGGTACAGCATACAACTTTCATCAGAGTCTCAAAAGAAGAAGAAAACCTCACAAAAAGCAACAGACCCTCAATGAACACAAAATCTTTCCAATCTTGTAATCATATAACTATGCTTATATATTCAGGTTAACAAAACATAAGTAAACCAGTAAATAGGAAGAAACAGACTGTCTACATGGGAATTGTCAAAAAGTAAATATTTAGAAATAAAGACATGTTTCCTTATAGCATTTGACATCATGGCAGATTTTTATAATTTAGAGAGGAATGTTATTTACTTGATTTACTGCAAAAGAAACATATAGAAGTGTATACTTGTCATTAACAACTCCCTGGCATATATTTCAAATCTTTACAAAAAAGCTATTAATTTTCCTTGGTGACTGATGGTGGTCTAACGTTAGGATGCTCTGACAAAAAGAAGACACTAACAGAACTAAAGACAGGGCTCTTTTGTTTTTCTTTTGTATTCTTTGAGAAACTATGTTCTATTGTGCAGAAACCACTTTCTCTTTAACAAAGAAAGAAAAGGGTCATTTAAATAACTCATTTTATTAAATGTGATTTATTTCACATTCTTCACATTGACCTAAACAGCAGTTTTATGAGCTTCAGGAAGTAAAACACTATACAGTTAAGCCCAGGTAGTTAAAATCCACACTTTAAGACTTTTGTATATGTCAATCATGTTTATGAGATGGGAGGAAAACACTATTACTCTCCTCTTAAATTTGTTCATGTTTATTAAATGTATTTAACTTATATCTCATATAACTCTATTAGCTTGACTTACCTTACAGTATACATTTTTCAAATCCTAATTTAGTGTTCTTTCAAGGATACAGTATTCTTATATCATCATATCCTGGGTTCTGAGACAAGGAAACTGAACAGTAATGATAAGAAGAGCTGTAAAGTTTATTTTCCACATCATTGATTTACCTCATCCCCGAAATGCAAGCAAGTCCTTAGAATTCAATAATCCAGTCTCCTTGTACTTCTTCAGATCTGATATATTGCATCTGTGATATTGACTAACTATCCTGTGTTTAATTAACTTTATAGAAACTGCAACAGGCAGAAAGTTACCATCTGATTTACCAACTTTGTTAGAATTGCTTTAATGTCTAAAGTAAGTGTGCTAATGAAGTTTGATGAGATAGTACCATGCTCCAGTAAATCTAACTTGTCCTTAGATAATGTTTTACCAGTGTCATTTATAAGTCCCTCAACTATACTTTAAAGTAAATAAAGAATCACAAATAAAATTAAGAAAATTCTATGCTGAATGACTACTTGGCAAAAAATAATAAACCATGCCAATTAATCAAATAAAATATCTCCTTCAGATTAATTTTATATGCAGCACTATATACACCCTCATGATACTTAGCATGTCAAAAATAATTACTAATAACTGATAAAGATACCACGTTAGGTGTTTCAAGGATACAAAGATAAGTAATATGGTTCTCAGCCTCAAGATTATCTACTAAATTTACAACTCTGTATGAATAACATGACGTAGAGAATAATAAAACCAATAATTGAACTGAAACCATTGATCGAAGGACTCAAGAGATAGAGAGATACTGTATCAATAAATAATTATAAAATTTTATTTTAATGATGTTGGAGAATGATTTAAGTAGTGTAGCATCTATCCATACTTTTTGACCTTATAGAGCACATTTTATAAGATGTAGTACCTGCCTGTCTCTCTGAATTCATTTTCTACTACTTTCCCCACATTATATTTCAGTAAAATATATCTTCTTTATGATACTTAAACAGACCAATTTAATTCCCATGTCAGGGCCTTTACAACTTCTATAACCTCTGCTCAAAATGTTTTCCACCCTGACCTCCATCACTAGTTTTAGCTTGGCTGGCTCCTTTTCATCATTAATGCCTTCATTCAAATAATATCTCTTTAACCAAGATGAGCTGATCACTGTGTCTCAATTATTCTTTATGTCTATCCTGTGCCCAAGTTTATATTACTCTCCTATATTACCTTTTTTAAAATTTTTATTATCCATTACCCTCTTTCATGACTTCATATCACCTTTTACTAACTAAAATTATAGTATACTTTATCATATTTATTCATTCACTTTTTGTTTACTGTATCTTCATTAATGAGAGTGTAATGAAATCCATGATGACACAGTCATGTCTATCTTCTTCACTGTTTTAACCACAATGCTTAAAACATTGCTTAGAATATAGTATATGCTCAACAGCATTAATAAATTTTAATTAGATATGGTTAGGGAGTTTACTTAACAGAAGAAAGTTTTATTTGATACTTTCAACATATTAAACTTAAATATATTGTTCTAGTATTTCTTTTATTTAAATATTCCTGAGACTTTTCTTTTCTTTTCTTTTTTATCTTTTTTTTTTTCCAATGCAGAATCTCAGTCCCATTTCCTTCACCATTTAAACTCCCAGTGAGATTTTGAAGAAGAAAATCTTTCATAGCAAAGTGAAAAATAGCAAGTAGTTGACTTAGGCAAGGTCAGAAGGTCTATATAGCAGAGCAATGAAAGATAAGACTGAAAAAGAGAGAGAAGATAAGGTGGGTTAAATTCTTTTAGGATAGCATATTAAAATTTTACAGGAGTAAAAAAGTTAAGTAGAACTAAGAAAAATATATTTTAGATAAAAGAAGCTTGTGAGCCTGAAACTGAAGTAGAAGAATATATGCATTGCCATTAACTCAACTGATCTCTAACATCGTAGCTGCTCACCTTTCATGCCCAGTATAATGGCTATACCCGTTCTTACCAACCTCCACTGTGAAACATTTTTTTAAATTTCCTTTGAATATATTAATTTTTCTTTTCATCTCCTTTGGTACTTATTTTGTATTTCTTAATTGGATTTCTATTTTACAGCACAATTTATTTTATTTGTTTAATTTTCAAAAAGTCTTTTCCTCTTTAGAACCATAATATTTAAGTTGACATAGACTTCTCCTATTTATTATTTTATTTTTGATGGTGCCTAGGATTAATCTTTACATCCTATAGTTAGACAAAAGCTTCTTCAGCCTCACCCCCACACATACAATCTCCACCATTCTCTTCTCTAATCTCACCACAGTCTTTTGCCCATGATTACAGAATTATGTCCTTTATATTTTTACTCTAGGATAAAGTTGCTTGATATATTAGTTTGTTTTTAAAGTTTATGTTGTAGTTCCTAGTTTAATTTTTTCTCCTTCCATATGCAAATTATTTTAAATCAATTTTTTCATAAACATATTTCTGCTCAAGAAATTTTTTTTCCCTTAGGAATTGTTCTTTTTTCTTTCTTACTTTCTTTCTTTCTTTTCTTTCTTTCTTTCTTTCTTTCTTTCTTTCTTTCTTTCTTCTTTTTTTTTTTTTTTAACTTCAACTGGGAAATCAGTCTAAGAATCCCACCAGGGCAACCTGATCCTCATTGAGATTTAATCTTTGTTTATATATTTTGGAGATACTTTACTAACCTTGACTCAAACACCTATTATTTCTTGGTCTTCACACTGGTACTTCATAGTTAATAGCCAGTATGTGTTAGAATGATATTGGCATCTTAACATTATTTTCCATCTAGACCACATCAGAAATTATTTTTTTTGAAAAATTCAATCAGCACAGTAGTTTCATTTTAATGACATATAATATGAGACAAGGCTGTAACTTGAAAAATGAAAGAAAAGAAAGAAAGAAAGAAAGAAAGAAAGAAAGAAAGAAAGAAAAGAAAGAGAAAAGAAAGAAAGAAAGAAAGAAAGAAAGAAAGAAGAAAAGAAAGAAAGAAAAGAAGAAAAGAAAGAAAGAAAGAAAAGAAAGAAAGAAAGAAAGAAAGAAGAAGAAAGAAAGAAAAGAAAGAAAGAAGAGAAAGAAAGAAAGAAAGAAGAAGAAAAAGAAAAGAAGAAAAGAAAAGAAGAAAGAAAGAAAGAAAGAAGAAAGAAAGAGAAAGAAGAAAAGAAAGAAAGAAAGAAAGAAAGAAAGAAAGAAAGAAAGAAGAAGAAAGAAGAAGAAAGAAAAAAGAAAGAAGAAAGGAAGGAAGGAAGGAAGGAAGGAAGGAAGGAAGGAAGGAAGGAAGGAAGGAAGAAAGAAAGAAAGAAAGAAAGAAAGAAAGAAAGAAAGAAAGAAAGAAAGAAGAAAAAGAAGAAAATAAAGGAAGGAAAGGAAGGAAGGAAGGAAGGAAGGAGAAGGAAGGAAAGAAGGAAAGCTTCAGTAGACTTAAAAGCTGATGAAAAGTAAAGGGCTCTGTCTACGGGTTTTTGTTTGTCTTGTTTGTTGCTTTCAGTTTTATATCCCACATATAAGTAAAATAAGATGGTTCTTAACTTTTCTGCATGACTTATTTTGCTTAGCATGATAATCTCAAAATTTATCCATGTTTTCACAAATGACAATATTTCATCTTTTCTTATTGCTGGATAATATTCTATTGCTTATATGCACCACATCTTTTTTTATCTAATCATTTATCGAAGGACACTTTGGTTGTTTTGATGTCTTGGCCATAATGAATAAAAACAACAATTTAGTGGTTGCCAGATGGAAATAGGAGAAGGGGAGAGGTAAATAAGGGTAAAAGGGGTCAAATATATAGTGATGGAAGGAGACTTGGGTGATGAATATACAATACAGATGCTGTATTGCCAAATTACACACTTGAAACTATAGAATTTTATTAACAGATGTCACTCTGATATATTTAATAAAAATAAATAAATAAATAAGTAAAAAAATAAAGAATAAATAATAAATGACATTAAACATAGAAAAATTTATAGACTAAAATATAAAGATAGAAAAAATTAATGAGCTTTGGGTTTTATAAAGGCTTAACACATGTATAGAATAGGGATTGAAACCAATTGGTTTTGAAATGGTTAGAAAACATTTTATAAAATATGATGCATCATTTGCATAGATTTTAAACTTAAATTTTCTGTTGAACAAAACAAAAATGTAATTAGCCCTAGTTTTTGTACTACTACATACAAGTTCTTGAAAAATGAAACAAAAGAACAACTCTCTTTGTTATCTTCAGTACCAGAAAATGTTTTAGAAATCATGCAAAATAAATAGAAAATTGAAAAATGAATTTTGGAAATTTGCTTTTTGCATGATGGAGTGAAGATGTTAACAAATTATTAACAAAAAGCAATGATAAAGTTGTACAGAACAGTCTAATCAACCATTTTGACACTCTGGAATTGACCGATGACATTGAACAAGGAAAAAAGTGTCCATTCATGAAAACTACTGATCTTGAATTAAGAATAGTTTGAAGTGCATGTGTTCTTGCCTGAATCTGCTTCTGTTTCCCCAGCTCTGTTGTCATGCCAGTTTAAGCAGGCTGTGAAAACCAGACACTGCTGAAATGGTTTCACTTAATTTACCAACAATTCTACTTTTAGGAATCCAACAAGACAAAGAGACAAAGACTTCCATGTGAATGTTCATAACAATATTATTAATAATACTTAAAACTGGGAAAATTCAATTATCCCTAACAAATGAATATGTAAACAAACGTGATAAATATATATAAAAAGTACTATTCACCAATGAAAATTAAAGAAATACTAACATATGCTACAACACGGAAATATCTCAAAAACATTATGCTAAGAGAAATAAGGCACACACAAAAAAAGGTTATCTATAGTTTTGTTCAATTTACACAGAATGTCCAGAAAAAAGGAAATTTATAGAAACAGAAAGAAACTTAGCTAGTATTTGGGCCTGGGTAGGGATTGCCTGCAAATGAGATTGAGAGAAATTTGGGGAGTGATGAAAAAGTTCTAAAACTGGGTTGTGGTCATGGTTATACATCTCTATAAATTAAAAATCATTGAATTATATACTTGCAATTGATGAATGTTATGGTATATACATTATATCTCAATAAAGATGTATAAAAATGAAGATTATATTAAAATAATCAATATCTGAATTAAAAAATAAGACCACATTATAAAGCAACTGGAGTAGTAAAAAATATCTTCAAATTTTCCTTTAGTAATTAAAAACATGGTAATATTGGGAATATGTTCAGTAAAGAACAACAGGAAACTATCCAATTATGCAAAAAAAAATCAATATCTAATTATTCCTCATAGTAAAAGAAACATAGCTTATTCAGAGGATCTTTATTTTATGTCCTTTCTAAAGCTGAAAAATGTTTAATTACCTGGATTTACTTAATCACAATAATGTAAAGAATAAAGATATTAGAAAAAATAATTCAAATTATGGTATGAACTCTTTGCTAGTTATAAAATTGTAATTATAAAATTTGGGGATTCACCCACATTTGCTCACTTTGAAACATAATGCTCAACAAGGATAATTGAAGATTGTGATGTATATTTTAAATCTACCAAATATACAAACATTTATTTGTTAGTATGGTGATAATATTGAGTGTGGTTTAAGATAAATTATTTTTGGCCAAAGAGTCAGAGACTACAAATACATTCAGACTTTGAAGAGCCTCTCTAGAACTCTGATTTTAATGTTCTTTGGAATAAAAATTTGATGAGTTATTATGGTTTAGCAATCATTGAGTTTAATAAGAATAGATTGAATGTAGTTAAAAACACATAGTAACTATGTTACTATGTATTGCAGATCTCCAAAGAAGAGATACAGTATACAGTATTTCTATAATTTAATTTATAATAAATTTTGCTGATTATTAATAGTAATAAGAATAAAGAAAAAAAAATGTTTTCTTAAAGCCTCATGTGTAAGACATGAGGCATTTATTTATTGCTCTAAATCAAAATCTTTTTTCTGAAACCTCTTGTACCATTTTAATGAAAATTCTATCTTAGTTATTATTGGAGTTGTATTCTTTCCTCCTCAAATAATCTTGTAAGGACCTTAGGTTATATGAAAGATTGGGGGGAGGTCTTTACTTATAAGGATAATCATCTTTATTCTTGATCCTTCTATGAGCTGCAGCTATGTGACAAGTGAGGTCCAGAGACGGTGCTCCACTTTAACCAGATTCAGAAATATTTCCTTTAGTGGCTAGCTCTTCTCAAGCTAGATTACCCCATATAAACCATCCTTGTAAGAATTTTTCATGAAACTAATGAAGCCCCAGCTTCAAGGTCCCCACTTGCATGCACCTCTTAAAGGCCTTGGGATGGGCTCTAGCAATTTGTTCTCTGTTCATAGTTTTTTTTTCTTTTTTTAAATTTGCAAATAGTTTTAAAATGTAATTGGTAGACACCTGTCTCTAGCTTCCTGGCTTTCCCTACATCACATGTTCTCTTGTGTTAGATGGCTTTAGAGTAAAACAAGTTGACTACAGGATATGATTAAATTTGGTTGAAAGCATTTATTTTTGTGGTCTGTAGTCACATCTGTATTAAGTTATTTAAAACTGCTGTAGAAATTATATTATTATTCACTGTGCTCACTCATCTTGTATCACTGGGACATGAAATTATCATAAACTTTAAGTCAAGTGCAGCTCATATCCTTTTTATCATTAAAGAAAAGTCTTCTACCACAGTACATCATGATGTTGACTATTTTCATATTTTGCAATACTTTATATTTTCTTTTGGAATGTTGCTCTCATGTGACATATTTTGAACACAGAGCAGCTTGGGTTTTTCATTTAAGTGCTGCAGACGCTCATTATAAAGCTGTTCAAGAATCATAAAGTGAGTACAAACTCATGAAAATTCGAAAGTATATTTTTGCAGAATCACATAAGAAACCCATTCACAAATGAGAGGCAAAATATTAATTTAAAAAGTAAATAAAGCTTAATACTTCATAATTTAAATGACATTTGAAATAAATTTAAAAAAAAAACATATAAGAAGTTGCTGATACCTGGTTTGAATGTAAGAAGTTGTAGTAGATGGGTAGCATGAAGGTTCCAATATTTTGTGCCACTCTGTTTCTGCGCCCCTTGCAATGCGACTTGAAGAGTCTGCCAAGTCAGCCCTTTAAAAATGGACCAGACTTGTGGGTTTCTTAGAGCAGTAGAATGGGAAGTGTGCCAATGTGCCAGTTCTGACCCTAGTTCTCAAGAGGTACTGTGTGCTTCTAGAATCTACATGACCTCCATTATGGTCATGAGAACATGCCAGGGTAGCTGGTTGGAGAATAAGAAAACGTGTGGAGTAGATATTCATCATTCACTTTTGAGAACATACCAGAGCAGCTACCACCTCACTGACTACCCAGCTGAATGCAAACACCTGAGTAAGCCTAGCAGTGATCAGCAGAACCCATCTCAGACCAGCATGAACAACCAGCTAATGCAGAGACTATTTAAAAAAATAAAATGTTTTTTTTCTATTCAAACTAAGTTTTGTAGTGGGTCTAGCATGTTATTATGGCAATAAATGCCTGACATAGAGGGTGCATTCTTTTTTCTCAATTTTATTAATGAAAGAACTAAGAAAATCTAGATAAGAATTGATGGAATGTAAGAAATATAATAAAATAAGCAATAAAATTAATAGAAATATTCTGATACAACGGGCTCTATGGTGTCCCTTCTCACTCCCCAAATTTGTTTATTTCCTAATTCCTGGAACTTGAAAGTTACCTTATTTGGAAGAAAGATATTTGCAGGTATAATTAAGTTAAAATTTTTGAGATGAAATGATCATCCTGTATGAGCCATATAGGCCCTAAATCCAGTGGCAAGTATTCTAAGAGACACAAATAAGACAGACATGAAGGAGAGAGGTAGAGTGAAATGACGTGGCTACAAGCTAAAGAGATTGGCAACCACCAGAAGCTAAAGAAGATGGAATGGATTCTCCTTTACAGGAGTGCCTCCCACAAAACTTGATTTTAAACTTCTTGCCTCTAGAACTGTGAGAGAATAAATATGTATTATTTTAAGTCTCCAAGTTTGTGGCAATTTCTTATAATAGTCTTAGGAAATTAATACAGATACCAAGAAGTGATTTGTAATAAAAATATATTAGATCGCATGGTAATAATAATTAAGAGAAATTTATTTCAAAATTGAAGTCAAATGTAAAGTCATAGGTTGTTTGGTAACCCAATTACTGTTAAGGAGCAAATCACATGAACACATTAAAAATGTAAATTCTTACTGATTTGACCTGAAATACTGACATAGATTATTAAAATGTATAAAATGCTACTGTGACACAGATATCTATGATAAACAGGTTAATGCTATCAAATTAATGAGCACTTAGAATTAGTCATTATCAAAATGAACTTAAAATATATGAATATATTATATCTTATAAGAGGTTTCCCAAATTGATAATAATTCTAAAAAATATACATAATATTATCAATATTATCAATAACAAGTTTAAAGAACATTTTTACTACCAATGACAAATAATAAATTTTTATAATCCTGGAGAAAGACTAACTTTCTATTCTTTATATAGAAAATCATATTTCAGAATAGTTTTTATATGAAAAGAATATGTACATGTCATAGAATATACATCCAAAAATGAAGACCAAAAATACAAAGATATAGCAGGAGAGTTAAAAAAATGCTATTTTATTATTTGAATATTTATCATGGTATTTGTCAGCTATTTAAAATTTATAATTTGTTGTATTTGTTTTTCTTATTTAAATAACATACACTTTAGTACTGTATTTGTAATTTTCCATTTTTTAAAGAGTTTCTCCTCGTAACTTGTATAAGCTTTAATTACAAAATCTCCATCTGTCCTTGTCCTTAATGACATTCTTAAGTCTCTGATGCTTTCTGTACCAGTAACTCAAAATAATTAGTTTATGATTTGCTGAGTCCTTGTCTCTACCACTGAAGAGACTTCTCTCTCCCTTCCTAAGGTCTGAGGTTTTCCCTCTATTTCTCATGATCCAGAATCATTGGCTAGTATGGCAGTCCTATTTGGGACAGTCCAACAAATTGCTATTCTGAGCATAACCTTGGAAAGACAAAATCCCTTTACCTTTCCACTTGGTATAAAGAAACACTAATTCTTTCTCATTCAAAGCTGTTTTCCTCCATACGAGGAAAAAGAGAAATTGATTTCTCTCTTTCTTCTATTATGTCTTGTATTGTTGAGGAAAATTAGATCATGCTAAAAATGTCACTGAGATATGCTCTAACACAAGGCATTGAAATAATCAAATTTAATAACAACATAGCTTGAATGTCAGGAAATTTCCCTAGACTACCTTTCCATCATCACATCCCATTCCTTATAACCTTAGGAACCTTTGATTGGAGTCCTTGGATGTAGGAAATGTTTATTTTGATAGTAGTAATGATAATTCTTTTATTTTGAATCCATGCCATTTAGAATTGGTAAGATTTCAATCCCAAATTTATTTTCCTGCCTCTGTAAGAAACACACACACACACACACACACACACACACACACACACACACAAAATAAATAAATACATTTTGCCCTGACAGAAATTAAAATTAACTGCAGTCCATGGTGTTCATCTGCATACATTTGTCCCTAGGCCTTCACCAGCTGTTACAATTTCTGCCTCTTGGTTCATGCTTGACATTGTAGTTGACATGTAGGTCTCTTTTCATTGTCACAGAGGCTTTGTTCTTCCTGTCACTGCTGATCTTCCACTTCAGTCCTCATGTTGTTGCTGAGAGTGCTTCACAGAAGTGACAAAAGTCCTTCCACTTACATGACTGCTGCTTTCTTATTGTCTTACAGCTTTGTATGTCAAGAAACTCATTTTCTCTCCGTCAGGGGATATGTGAATGTCGCCATACAACATGAACTAGAAAATACTCTTCTCTGTGTTCCATTAATCATTGGAACAACATAGATCCCTGTTCCCATCTCACGTAAGTTTCCTCTTTCTTTATCTACAGGCATCATCTAATATGGTGGAAGCAGTCTTTCTCTAGTCCTAACATTTATTTTAAAGATTTTGACTCAAATTCTAACCTTATATCTTTATGTGTATTTTTTTCTTCTTACAGAAAGCTTATCAGTATACATGGACCATGAAGAATCATGATGGCCCACCCATAGATACTGGTGAAAACTGTAGAATAAATATTTTACTGGGACCAAAAAAATAAATCATACCTTTTTGTAGGTAGTATTTGTACTTTTGTAATACTTATATCTTCACAGAAAGCATCATTTTGTTATATATAACATTTATGTTTATATTAAATATATAGATACAATATGAATCAATTATAAATAAATCATGTATATATGTATACATGTATATGTATTTATATATTTACATATGTATGTGCATACATTACTAAGTAGAATATACCACAAGATTGTCTCAATAATATGTCTTACCTCAGTTAAGCCTCCCACTAATTGAAAAATGAAATTTTACCACCTGGCAATAATAGATTATTGACATTTTGAAAATTCCATAGTTGATTGCTCTAAATCACTGTGAAATACATTGTATCAAAATTACATGATTGAACTAAAAATGTTTAAAAGAAATCATTCTTATAAAAATAAAAATTTAGAGATTAGTTTTTAAATAAATAAAAATAGCATTTATTTTAGATTTTTACAGACTAAAGGTATATTAATTGAAGAAAATTGAGGACATATGGAAAAACACAAAGAATACATTATCAGTATTATAGAGAGAACCATTGCTAATGTTCTCTTCCATATAGATTATAACTACACCCATAAATATGCACATTACTGGAATCATATTTGACCTACTTATTTACTTATTTACCATAACAACATTTTTCTCATTTTAATTGCTTTTAACTTTTCCCCAGCTTATTCTTTCAAGTCACAATTTAAAAAAAAATAATGGTATGGAATTTTAATTAATAAAACAAGAAGTTACCTTTTGGATATATATACAAAATGGAAAAAGGCCAAAGTCATAACTAATTGAAATAATACTTCCATGAGATATTATATTTCTTAATGTCTTTTTCCTTATGGATTAATTGTTTAATAAACCTATAACTGGGGATTCTAACTCTAAACTCAAATCACACAGATTATAAGGAGCAAAATTTCATATAAGCAAATCCTCAACAAACTGTTCTCCAAAGTGGCTGCACGAATTTTGCATTCCCACCAGCAATATGAGATTTCCTGTAGCTCCATAACCTTGCCAGCATTTGGGGTGTCAGTATTCCTGGATTTTGCACATTCTAATAGATGTGAAGTGGTACGTCATTATTGAACTCAGCAATTTGACATTTATAGTTCAGGTTCCTATCCAGCACTGATTCCCATAGTGGTTGATGCTTGTGGGTTCAGTCAAATGACACCATAACCATAACACATTTTTTACATTTTTCACTTTTTAGAATATATTTTTAATGACTATCCTTAGATTGTATTGCAATTAGCAAACTGTAAACTAAGCCTGAACTTGTGTAAAATGGAGAAAGAGGTTTATAAATTGATGGAGAAGAGACTCCAAAAGGACTGAAAACAGAAAAAGTGAGGCCAGGGTTGGGCAAGTGAAAAGCTTGAAAGTCCTCATTCTGTCCTAAGAAGTAAAATTCTGAACAAACTGAAAAATCAACGCTTTTTAGATCCATAAGAGAAGTGAGGTCATGAGCAAACCACTGTCCCACAAATTGGAGGCTAATACAGAGAATCAGAGCTTACCAAAGCATAAACCCATGTGCAGATTTCTTCCTTTGACCTTTTTGGTGAACTGACCTGCTTTGTGGAATTATTTTGGGGAAATTTAAAAAGTGACCTGTGTCAATATTGAGGGGGCTTGATCCTATTAATATTGTTCCTTAGTCTAAACCTGAATTTTTGACTATGAGAAAATAATTGAGGAAAATTAACTTCTAGAAAGAGAACAAATTATCAGTATAAATAGTTCTCACTGAAGCAGAACAACTCAGGAAATAAGCTAGAACTTTGAAAATATTATAAGTAGTATCCTCAGTGAGATGTAGGAAGGTGATGTATTCATAAAACAAGAATATTCAGCTACAAAGGAAAGAACAATTACACTTTAAAATTAACCAAAAAGGCTTGGACATTTACAGGAAAATTTGCCAATAGGACTTGTATGCAGGACATAATGTTAATTTAGATTTGAAGGGATGAGTTATAAAAGGGCCTCTGAAATGAAATCAGAAATATAACTCGGAACTAGCACAACAAAGGATGAAGGAAAGAATGACACATATTTGAGGAAACTGTATCCTGAACATGAAAAAGTATGCCCTATCTGAAAAAACAAAAAAACAAAAACAAAAAAAAACAAAACACGTACAAAAAGTCAGTTTGTTAAGTGCAAGCAATGATATCAGATGAATTCAAAGAGCAGTTCTGGGGTTAGACTTTAAGGTCTTGGAGTTTATGTGAAAAAGCTTGAACCTTCTTACAGAAGTAATGGCATACTACTAAAGGGATTTAAGCAAAGGATCTAACCTTTTCTTTTTTAAAACCACATGGTATGCATTGTGGAAAATAGACATGAGGGGAGGAGGGCAGGTCTGGAATGGTGGGGGGCACTAATTAGGAAGCTGTTTTTTAGCCAATTTAAAAAATAAATAATAATTTGGACTAGAGTGGTAGCAGTGGATATAAAAATGGATTCCAACTGCATTTTAAAAGTAGAGTTGGTGTTATTTGTTATGACTTGGTTGTGGAGGAAAGAAAGTATCAATAAAAACATAATAGAAAGTTTAGAAAGATATATTAATTAGAAAAATTATTTAATTTTATTATAAAGATGACAATTCAGATCCATGGTGATATATAAATTAACTTCCCTCTAGCTTGAAACAATTGACTCACCATTTGAAAAATAAATTATATACCTGTCTGACATCATTCATAAATCTCAGACTGAGTCAATATTGAAGGTCTAAAATTAAAAACTACAGGAAAATACGGAAGAATATTTCATACCATTGGAGGAAAACTCTTTACGTGACATAAACCCAGAAGCCACATAGGAAAACTTGGGCAGAATGACCATGGACAAACTGAAAACATTTGTATAGCAATAAACACTAATTAAAGTTGAATGAAAAACTACGAACTAGAAAATAATATCTCATATGTGGAAGACAAAGAATCTCTTTTCCTAACATATGAGCTGAATCTAATCAATTATATAAAGATCAAAATGGTAGAAAAATAGGACACTTGATAATTGTATATCTGTTGTACTTGGTGTTATATTAGTCATATACCGTATTTCATTTATTCCTCACAAAACATCAATGCCATAGAAACTATTTTGAATCGTCACTCTATAGATGAGGAAACTGAGGCCCAGTTGGTTAAGAGATTTGCCCAGAATTGCACAACCATTATATTTTAGATTTTATGTTTGCACATAAATTCTGGTATAAAATTTAATGCTATGCTTCTTCTATGCTTTACTCTGCTCTGATATACTATATTATAATATACTATATTGTAACATCTTTGCCTGGCCTAGCCTAGCCTGTCTTATCCTATATCATATTCAACTCTATCATACTGTACTAAACTTACCATAGTATACTATTCCATACCAAACTACCTAGCTTCAATATGGTAAAAAGCGAAGAAATTTTATTTTAGAACATAGTACATTATAATGTCTCCACTCCCTGCTGGAAAGCAGTATATTTCCTATTTCTACTATTCCTCTGTGCTTAAGTATATGCATATGTGAGTGGCGCATAGACACACAGACACATAGACACACAAATAAATATTGCCTAATATTTGTCAGCAGCCCTATTGAGATTACTTAATGACTAATAGCTTTTCATACAATTATGCTGTGTATTATTTATCATAATTGCATATTTTCAACATGAATTCACTGTTCTATATTAGAACAATAAATGGTATGCACTTGGTCTGAAGGCAGCCAGTCTAAGAAAATAATTATTTTATATTAATATATAATATTGACTTGAACTAATAATATTAATATACTCCTTAATAATAATCACTTTGCTTTCTATATGTGACATTCCTCACTTTAAAATTATTACTTTACAGGTTTAATGATAGGGTTAAAATCATCACTTATATACCACACTGCTACATAAGCATCAAAACATTACTAATTATTTTATGATCAAAGAGCACAGTTTTTAGTACCTGAATGTATGTACTCTAGAGTTTATCACTATACTATTGAAATACTTAACGTACAAACTCTACAAAGACATCACTTTACATTTAAATATTATTTAGAGGAAATAGGCATAAACTAAATTATACTTTAGGTTCAAAAAATAAACATAAACTACATTATGTTTCAGGTTCAACAAAAATAGAAATTTATGTGGAATCTTATAGTCTTGCTTTTGCATTTCCTTTTCATAAAGAGAGACTCTAGTTGGGTGACTAAGCTGTCAAGTGTGGTAAGACTGATCACTGCACTAGGTAATTTATTAGGTTCCTATTAGCACAGTCTACTACTTATCCAACCAAAACATTTGATTTGAGAGAAGTAATGGATGCAAATATGGTACTTATGAGTTTATTAAAGGTAAGCTTTTTTTTTTTTTAATTTAGAGAAATAGGATTAGTTTGATAGCTTTAGGCTGGCCTATGGAAAGAATTGGGAGATAACTGTTCATAAATGTTTCCTAAGCTTATATATTAGGGGTTAAATGAGCATCCTAAAGATTTTGGTTTATAATTCTCACCAAGAATTTAATGTTTATGATGAAAACATCAGTATTCTTTTGAAGTAGAGTCCCTCCTGTTTCATGGCATCAATTTTTGGCATAAGGCCAACAAATTACAGTTTGAATATAAATTATTTTCAAATGCTAAAATGGAATGTCAATGTTGATAGTGTTTTTTATTTTTTTAATGATGGTCTAGCAAACATTACCACATTACAATGTTCATAATAAAATACTAGAAAACTGTGATATTATTCTAACCTGTGAAATGAGAGATGGGAGAAATCAGTCTTTACGAAATATCATTTGATGTCCTCCAGTGGCTGAGTGAGGAATATAATTCCACGGCAGAGTATCCTATTTAGTTTTCTTAATGGCATGCTGTTTTCTTGTATCTGACATAGTTCTGATGGATAGAATTTTGAAAAGGCTAAATTCTTCACAATAATATCTGAGTGGTTGCTTGAAGATTTCAAACACTGTGAACATATGCATGTAAAGTGCAGAGCATGTCATTGAGCTGAGTATACAGTAGACTATCAAAGACAATTAAAGATGTTCTTTCATCACAAATGAGAATAATTCATGTAGCTATATTGAAGGCTAAAATTTTGATAAGTTTGATTTAATTTGGAAAATTATTCTTTTTATAGATGAGGCACTATGTAATTTAATGCATGTTAACATAAGCCAGACCATGGTTTCTAGACAGCTAATATTATTATTTTTTTCTTTTGTTGAACTCACTTGTTTATAAGTAAGGGAGCTAACATTTTCCTTTCTCAGATTCCCACTAAAAAAAGTTTGTTTGTTTGTTAAATATATATCTGGGTTGTCTTATATAATCAGTTTGTCAAGCTATCTCCTTTACCTCAATCAATTCTGTCCTCTCTAGAGGAAAAATAAATGACAGCAAATACAACTCTCAAGACTTTCTTTATTTAAATTGTTAACAGGCATTTATTGATTGTGCACTGCATTTAAAGCATTTTTTAGCAATCGTATTCTTATTTAGAGTGCTGAATATTTGAATCAGCATAAATTGAGGGCAATTACTCCCAATTATTAAGAAAGTCATTTTTTTTAACATATTGGAGTGTGTTAGGAAAACTTGAGCTAAAAAAAGAAATACATATATTTAGAAGAATGATCCTTAAGTTTTAAAATTTTATTTCATAGAAAGCTAAAAATATAATACAAAGAATGTACCACTTTAGCAGTAAGGGAAAAAAGTTATGAAATGATTTCATGGAAATAGTACCAATCTTAAGATATAATTCAGTGTTAAAATATCTTATATTACTGTCTTGGGTATGTTTTTATTTCTAAAATAAGCCTTTTGATTATTACAAAACAAAATTCAAATTTCTTCACAAATTATTCAAGATCAATTAATAACTGTCTTACCTCTAGGCATTTTCTTTGGACATGTCATTTAATCTAGACAAATTGGACTATCTGCTATTTCATAGTGAAGGTCCATAGATTCACTGCACTATTTCTTGGGTAATATTCTCCTCTTTAAGAGGAAAGCTTTTTCTCTAACCTCTTTCATTAAAATTTAATAAATTCTTTAGCACTCAGATTATATATCGTATCTTCTGTAATACCTTCTTAAATTCCTCCTATTAGAAATAATCTCTCCTTTTTGAAATCCAATAGCACTTGTTAATATATATATAATATATAATATAATAATATATAATATATATTAATATATAATATATAATAGCACTTGTGTATGTGTGTGTATGTGTGTGTATATATATATATATATATATGCCAGGCATGGCCTATTTGGGCAGGAATAAATGTTTTGACAGACTCAAGATGCTGTTAGAAAAAAAGCTATATAGAACAAGGCTAAAGATAATGCCAAAGCTGACCATACCACCTAGTTAATAGTCTATTAGAAGAATTCTCAACAAGCAGTAGAAATAGACACTACTTGTGACTTCTCAATTTAGATGCAACTAAAACCAAAAATATACATGCAAAACTGACCTTATTAAGTTTTTTTTTTTAGCTCAATAGCAATATTTACTTATTATTTGCCTCAGAATTCTTTATTCACCTATGAGAATGCTCTTGTCCATATGGATATTTTTGTATGTGATCATGCATGCTTTTTGAATTCAGGTCTCACTAATTATTCCCATGACTCTTTTACTCTCCATGAACTTCTCCAAAAGTAGAAAGGTGAGCACTGTAGATCCTTTGGTGACTTTTGGAAAATGAAAAAAAATTTTTTTTTCTTTGGTCCAACCCTGAGAGAACTGCAAGTTTTAATGGGGGACAGGGGTGGGGAACTGCCAGGAAACTCTCTGAACAATTGTGAATTTGAATTTTGAGCACTGTAGAAAAATCACACTTATATAGTTAAAGATCACTGAAACAAAAATAAAGGAAAAACCAACTAAACAAACCTAAATTTCATAATCAAAAGACACAGATATTTTAATGTGCTCTCCCCCCAAAATTAATCAATATTTGGTCTATCGTATTTTTTTGTTGTTAAATTCAAGCAATGTGTATTCATTATAATTCCATAAATTACAAATTTTGATTCTTATTCCCTTTGCTTTGCTTGATAAGATGCCAAGTAAAGAATAACAGCAGAAGAAATACATATATTATTTGTATACTATTAAATTCAAAGTTTGAAGTACATGACTTTAGTCCTATATTTCAGTTATCAAAACATTCCCTCCTGTCCCATTTGTAGAATTAGTGAAAGCAGTAAATAAAACAACAATGATAGTGCTATGTTTACCAAACAAGCACCTCATTTGTCAAAGAATACATGCCTAAAGAAAACTCTGGGCAAAGAATGAAAACATAATAAGATAACTAAAGAATCTTATTTACTCAAGCATTTAAATAAATTAATTATTTTAATCTTCCTGCAAATGGGTAATTTTCATAAATGAATCTCTGATAATATATAAAACCCACAAAACATACCTTAGAAAAACTATGCACTTAAGAATGCAAAATTGTACTTGATAACTTGTTGTATGGCCTTTAAATCAGCCTCTAAATAAATTAAATTTAATTGCTCTAAAGATTGAATTTTAATTAAAAATCATGCAAATTTCATGGCTTATATTGCTCAATCTGCAAGGAGACCTAAAAACCTCTTATTTATTTAATTAACAAACTTCATTCTGGGGACATTTGGTTTTCCTGTTTATCCAATTTTTATTTTTAGTTCTGCTAAATACATTTGTAACTGGCACTAAGTAATTTTGGTTTAATAAGTAACACATTTAACTGTTATGTATATATAATATATTTAAACATGTAACAGCAGGAATTAAAAATTTATTGTTCAACTTCTCTCTTCTCTATCTAATGCTAGTGAGAACAATTTGAATAATAATGCTATAATCAAATTAAATAATAATTGAAATATGAAATTTAACCCATATCAACAGACTGTTTAGAGGAAATAATCCTAGATGCCATACTGGTGATGATTTAAACTTTTAGACATTGATTATAATGAATACATGAGTAATGTGTTACCACTCAAAGTTGTTTAGCAATGAATAGATATTTTATTGAAATTATTTTAATGAAATTCCTTATTTATGCTTTTACATTCAGCTAGCTGATGAGAATGTGTTTGTTTTCTATCATTAATGCAATGAGGTCTGTTTCATATTTTCAACCTTATCAATCACACTCAGAGAAAAAAGTAATTTAAACATCCTGGGAGAAATTCTATATGTAAATATAACCATAACATCACCATAGGTGATGTTATTAAGATGTCTGATGCTCTCAAAGGAGATAGATAAAACAGTTGAGTTTCAAAGATAAAGAGAATGGACAAGAGATTTTAAGGACAAAATACTTGAAGTAGAACAGTGACTACAAATCACACTAAAGGGCAATTTTCAACTTATTTATTTTTTTCATATTTTGTGCTTTGCTAATTATGAAAAATAATTTGAGGCAGGTTGCATTTAAAGATAGATGGTACAGTTTAAAAGGGAAATACCCAATAGAATAGCCTCCTCATTTCTATGGGGGGTATGTTCCAAGACCTCTGAAACTGTGGATAGTATCAAACTGTATATATACTATATTTTTTCCTATATATACATATGATAAATTTTAATTATAATTAGGCACACAATAACTAATAAAATAGAACCATTATAACAATATGCTACAATAAAAGTTATGTGAATGTGGTCTGTCTGTCTCTCTCTCAAAATGTTTCATTGTGCTGTACTCACCTTCTTGTGATGTAAGATGATACAGTGCTGATGTGATGACATGAAGTGAGGTGACTGATGTAGGCTGTGTGACACAGTGTTACTGTAAGAGTTACTTGAACACAAGCAATGTGATACAAAGACAGTTAGTCCGATAACCAAAATACCTACTAAGTAATAGTTGGGTTGCATATTGCAGGTGAGATAGAGCAGGAAAGTGTGAAATTTGATTATGCTACTCAGAGCGGCATGCAGAAAAAAAAAAAATAATGATGTTTATTTCTGGAATTTTCAGTTTAATGTTTTGGACCATGGTTAACCCTGGGTAACCGAAACCTCAGAAAGCAAAACCACAGATGAGAGGGACCATGGGATATTAAAACAAGAAACTTAGATAAGTTATCCCAAAATATTTGCACTCTACTTAAAAGATCTTTATAAACTCAAACTTTTAGATGGAAAGAAATCCTAAATTTAATGCCTCCACTACTTTACTACATGTTCATTTCTCTATTTACTATAATCTGTCCTTGCTCTACTACATTGCATCTATCCTTTCTAGGCTTACCAACTGTTTCCTTGCTGATAAATCCAAGAGCGTTCTTCAGTATTTACATACTTGACTTTCATTTAGCTTTCTCTTTTCCTAGAAATGAGCATTCTTTTGCTTTTCAAAATATGCTGTTTCCTTGCTAGTTTTTTTTTTTTTTTTTTTTTTTTTTATAATAGCACACTACATTGGTCAAGGAGAACATGTTTACATTTTTCCTGCTCTAGAATTCAGGCATATAATTTTTTCCATAAAGGGCATTGAAGAATTATACTAATACAGATCTATAAACGTGCAGTCTAGCTTGTTTAATAATAAAACTACATACAAAGTTATTAAAAATTTATACTATTGACAAAGTATATTGTGTACCTGTTCTGTAGTGAGATTGGCTGAGAAGCTGAGGTATGATAGATTCAACTCAGAGACATAGAAAGAAAAAAAATTATCTACTTAAGAAAGTTAGTCCATGCACAGTTGCAAGGATGCTATGCTTGTACCTAGTTGAGAAAATTCTAAATTTCATATTTTGCCAAGTAGCTTGAGAAACAAGTATGCGATGGTGTGAGGTGGATAGTTGCATCACGTTAAGTTATTCTCAGTAGGCCCAAGCATACTTAGCTATCTAACCACATGTAATAACATGACGGCAGAAACCTTAAATTAGCAGAGAGACAGTTTGAATATATTTTTTTCTCACTACTTTATTTAAAAATCTCTAGACAGCTCTCCTGCTTGACTTGGAAAAAAACATGTTTATGTCCTTGATTTCTCCAAGTCCCAGCCAAACACAATGTAGAGGATAATAAACAGGCTTTTGCATTTTCAAGGAATAGGTGACTTTTACTATCAGGGGAATATGAAGCTTTTTCTGCAAAGAGATAATGATTTAATACTTCTGCCCTTTCCTTGGGTTTGAGGAGTTGAAAAACAAAATAACTGAATGCCTGAGGGTGATCTCTAGGATTATAAAAGGCCACAGTGGACCTCTGAATCTACTCTGACATAGTACTCCTGGAGTGAAATTTAGGAATCTCAGAGGCAATAATTGTGTGGATGATTTATTTAAATCTGAATAGTATTAAAACACCAATTGAAAGATGGAAACTAGTAGAGTGTATAAAACAACAATATCCAAATATACATTGTTTATATGAAACTGACTTTAAACATAAAGACATAGATAGATTACAAGAGAAGGAGAAATGTACACCATGCTAACACTTATGAGAAGGAATAGAGAATAGCTATAAAAGCTATCAGAACAAAGGAAACTATTAGAGCTAAACAGGGCCATTCTCTTATAGTTTGGTTATATCAACCTCAACAGTCATAAATCATGTTACTAGTGTATTCCTTAAATATAATGTGATGAAATGTCATTGTAATTCTGTGATTTTCCTTCCAAAACACATAGCCTCAGTCTAATCATGAAATAAACATCAAACAAATGTAGAGGGGCTCTATAACATATATGACCAGTACTCCCCCAAATTATCAAGATTATCAAAATCAAAAAAAAAAAAAAAAAGGTTGATAACCTGTCGCAGTCAAGAGGAACCTAAGAAGACAGAAGTATAAAATATAATGTGGCACTTTAATAGGGTTCCTAGAACATTAAAAGGGAATTTGGTAAAAGCTAAGAAAATTTGAATGAAAAATGGACTTTAATTTAATAATAATTGATCAAAATTGGTTCATTAATGCCACGAATGTACCATATTAATGTTAGATGTCCAAAATAGTTAAAAATGGCATATGGAAAGCACTCTATAGTAGCTGCTTAATTTTTCTGTAAATCTAAAACTATTTTAAAATATAAAGTCTGTTAGTAAAAAGAAAATTAAAAGTCAATAATAATAATAAAAAAATATGTCCTTAGAATGTGCTCATTTGGTTATGTGTTAGGGTGATCCTGACTTATTCATTGCTCATGATTCAGTTAACAGGAATATCTGAGAATAAAATCAACATTCTTATATAACAATTGTGGCCTAATCTTTAAAACTCAACAGAAAACAAGAGAAAGCTACCTACATTTTGAACATGGGCCATTTGAAAAAAACCTAATGAAAACATTTTCTTACTGCAAAGAAAATTAAATATTCAAATTGTTGTCAAGAGAAGTTGTGGAATCTCCTCTTTTTCAGATGTATATTTATAAATACAATTATTTTAGGTATAATCTAATCAGACGATAGATTGATGGATGAGATGACTTCTTAGATTTGCCTCTTCTGATAAATTTAATATTACAGTAGCAACTTGCCATCCTAAGGAAAATAATTGAACATTGGAAAATGATGAATAGAAGGAAGGGATGACATAGATGAAATGAAGTCTTACACTGTACTTGAAGCTATTAACATGATGAAAAGCCTGCCTTTTTGTATGACAGATATTAGTGTCCGTTTCACAATGTCATAAGCCCATTCATCTAATGATTTATTTGCTCAATAAATATTAAGTAGCTATAATTAATATACATTGACAGTTGATAGATGCTAGTAAATTTTTAATAAAATGCTTTTCTTATGCGGGATAATATTTGAAATTAAAAAATACAATTAGGGTTTCTGGCTTAAAAAATTACAATTTCTTTAAGATTATAATTTATTCAAAAAATTTTGTCTTGGTGAGTTAAAATATAAACAAAGGAAAGACAAATCTATATTGTGGAATGCTTTACTTACAAACAGATACTCTCAATTTCAATTAATTCTGTAAATGGCTAAACAACACTGTGTTTTGCAGTTAGTTTTTTTTTTTTTTGCAGTTCATAATCACTTTTTCTTTGAGTCTCCTTTCCCTTTTTATATAATATAACCCCTTTTCTCAAGACTACCATCTAAAACCAAGCCACATTTTAACTAAAATCTTAGAAATTGAGTCTACTAGATATGGATAATCTTAACCTCTTGACCATACCACTCATCCTTACATGTTATCTGGGACTTGATTTAAATAGCTTCTATTCTATTGTTAATGTGCTGAAACCTCTTTCTGTTAATCAATAAGGAAATAAGTGCTTGCTCTGTGCCAAGCATTATGAGGAGCATTGTTTAAAGCCATGCTACCACTACACAGTCTTGATGACCTCTTCCCATAGCCTTCTTAAGAATTAATTATTCCTTTCATTTTCTGGTTATTTATCCACATCAGCTTGTACATAACCTATTTATTGGTTATTGTCCTTTATTTAAAATAACAAAAAAATAATCATGTTATCTCTAAACTATTAGATTCTTTTTGTCTCATCAATTTTCATAAATTTAAAATTGTCTATTTAATTACTAACACTTCTCAAAGTAAAATAACTCCCACTATAACACACACACACACAAACGCACACACACACACATGCGAGCACACACACACTCTCTCTCACCAAAGAAACTGCTCTATAAGAAAACACCAATTAACTATTTGATGCCAAAATAAGTAGAAATATATTTCTTTAAGATTTTCTACTAGACTTCTATACTACTCTCATAACTACAACAGATAGTGCCTTGTGGATTCTATCTCTACTCTCAAGTAAAGAGATGATATTCTCTCACAGTTCTCTGTCCTAGCTTACTCTCTCTTTCACTGTAAGATTTCTGGGTTTTGTTCTGCTTAAAAATATGTTTCACTATAATTACTTCTTTGAAATTATTCAAGCCTTCAAAATCTTGACCTCTCAACTGAGCTTCGCATTTTATGCCATACATTCTTATAGCAGTGAAAGAGAAATAATTGACAATTAATACTGATAATTTTATGTATGGAATATTATAATTTCTATCTTAATAATCAGTCCCTACTTTCATTTCTATATTTAAGACCACTGTTATCTATATTTTGAGATATTGCAATAATTTTATATTTGTTGACCTTGTCTTTAATATGGTACCCTTTCAATTATTCTTTACCTAACTTCTAGATGATTCCATATAAAAGCAATTTGTCCTATTCTAAATTTTTATAAAAGATTTCAATGATTCAACTTTGCTTCCAGAAAAGCATATATATAATCTTTATGACAGAATTCAAGGGCTTTTAAGAACTAGTCTCTACTTATTTCTTCATTTTCATATCCTAAAACTATATATATGTAGTTTTATATAATAGTTTTATATATATATATACATATATATATATATATATGCACACACACATATACATATATATTTTATATATGTGTATATATATTATATATACACATATATATATTATATATATTTATAAACTATGCCAAGTAATGATTTTTCATGTAAGCATCCATTTGATTAGATTGATTTTTATGTCCCCTCCCCCAAGCTGATGAACTTTGCTTATATTTTAAGACTGAATTCACGCATCATGTCCTATTAGAATTAGTCCTTGAATTTGAATTTCTAGTTTGAGTTGAGTAGCTGTCTGAGTTCTCCTGGACAAATGTACATATCTATTTCTTCCTTCCTCTGACTTTTAGAAATAATCTGTTTAGGGTTGTTTATTTTCTACTAGAAAAGAATTTCCTTGAAGTCGAATCTTTTTGCATAGCACAGTACAGGGCATGTAAAAGATATTAAATTATAAACTTGTGACCTAGGCTTCCAAGATGATGGAATAGATATGCTTTTTCTAAGCATCTTACTATGTACAACTAAAAACTTGGATCATCACATATTAAACAACCATAAGAAGATTCTAAAAGGTGGAGAGGGGAAGGACAATGGGATAATGACCCAAGAAATGACTTAGTGGTGACTACCCTGGGTTTTCTGTTTTCCTCATATAGCTCAGTCTTGAGGCTGAATAAGTTGGCAATCCCAAAACACCAATGATCACAGACAAAATATTAAAAGCACCACGATGAAAATTTGTAAACCAGTTTTCTCTAGCCAAAGAACCAGGAAAGGAGTTTAGCAAGACAGAAAACTTTTAGACAATAACTGCTCTATTCCAACCAAACAACACAAAAGTTTTCTCACCCTCAACTTTGTCAGAAAAGACCAAATTGAGAAGCTGGTTATCCACCTTGTACAGGTTGTAATAAAGTGGCCCAATCCACCACTCTCTGAACCATAGTGTCAGAGAAGGACCACTGGAGAACAGGGATTTTTACCCCACTCTACAGTAATATGCCCCATCCTCTCTACAGTATAAGTAGAGATGATGAGGAGCCTGAACTTTCATTCCAATTAATTCTCATTAAAATCCCAGCAAGATTTTTGTAGTTATAGACAGGATTTTTCTACATTTTGTATGTAAAGGAAAAAAAAAAGTTTTGAAAAACAACTTAAAAAGAAAAATAATGTGGGGTGAATCACTGTACCTGATTTTAGAGCTTAGGATATAGTTATAGTAACCAAGGTTGTGTGTTATTGGTAGAGGGATATATGTAGAGATCATGGAGCACAATAGAGAACGAAGAAACTGCTCCACAGAAGTATGGCCAGGTGATTTTTTACAAAGATGCAAATGTAATTCAATGAAGGAAACGTATAGCCTTTTAAGTAAATGGTGTTGGAACAATTGGAAATCTATAAGCAAAAAATTGAACCTCTCCCTAAACCTTTTACAAAGATCAAGTCAAAATGGATCACAGACCAAAAGTAAAAGGTAAAACTTTAAAACTTTTAGAAGAAAAGAGAAGAAATTCTTCAAGAGCAAGGATTAGACAAAGAGTTCTTAGCCTTGACACAAAGGGAATGATCCATAAAAGAAAGAAAGATATATATAAACTTGGACTTTATCAAAATTAAATTTTTTGTTCAGGAAAAGCCCCTATTAAGAAGATGCAAATACAGGCTACATACTGGAGGAAAATATTCGCAAAGTACATATATGATAAAAGAATCAAATCTAGAATACACAAAGAATTCTTGCAACTCACCAGTTAAATATAGACAATCCAATTAAAAAGTAGACAAAAGACATGAAAAGATAATTTCACTGTAGAAGGCATAAAAATAATATAATATACACTTGAAAAGGTATTCAACATAACTAGCCTAGGGAAATACAAATTATAACTGTGATGAGACAGTACCAAATGAAGATACAGAGAAATTGGATCACTCATATACTGCTGGTATGAATGTAATATGTTAACATCGCTCCTGATAATAATTTGTCATTTCCTTTTTAAAAACTAAAAACTAAGCATATATTTACTAAGTGACCTAGAATTTGTACTTCTGAACATTATCTCAGAGAAGTGACCACTTCTATTCACACAAATAAACTCTAAATATAAATATTCATCACAACAAATACCCAAAACCTGGAAACAACTAGAATATTCCTTTATAGGTGAATGGTTAAACAAACTATAGTACCATGAAATCCTGTTCAGTAATTAAAAGGACTGAACTACTGATAAACACAACTACTTGGATGTGTCTTCAGGGCATTATGCTGAATTAAAAAAAAAAAAAAACTAAAATGTTACATGCCACCTGATTCATTTTACATAAGATTTTTGGAGCAACAAATCATAGAGCTGGAAAACAATTTAGTGATTGCCATGGGTTTGGGATGCTGCGGATAGGGCGACAGGTGTGACTATAAAGCGAAACATGAAGGAGAGAGCTTTGTGGTGTTGAACTAGTTCTGTGTCCTGATCGAACTGGTAATTACGCAAATTTGCACATGGGCCAACATGGCTTCAAACAGTACCCAAGCTTAGTACCAGTGCCAGATTTTGGGGTTTGATTCTGAACTATAATTATGTATGAGGTAACCAGTGGGGCAAACTGGGTGAAAGATCCTTGGGTTTCTCTGTATTACTTTTGTGCAGCAGATTCTTGAATAATGCCGTTTCTTTCAACTTGGTTTTGTTTTAACATTGATGAGATGCCATAGAAATTTCATTAAAGTTTGTAACAATGAGTCTATAGTGAAATTGGTTTTGTTACATGCTATTTTGCTTAAAGTCACAGAGCCTATCCAGGACTTGAAGTGAGGATGCCTTGTAACTTCCTGTGGATATAGGAGTCATGTAAGCACCTGACACTTAGTTGTGTTTTTTTGTTTGTTTGATTGATTTTTTTTTTTGTAATTCAAGAGCTCAACATCAAACTTTTCAAAGATTATTATCAAGAATAAATATCACCAGCTACAGGACTATATAAAGAAGATATATGCCCCACCCCCGAAGTTTTCTTTGTTTAAGAGATCTCTGGTTGACTTAGAATACTGACAATAAGACCACTTTTTTTTGCTTCCTCCTTTAATTCCCATTCTCACGTTTACATGCACCAATAGTGAGAAAGCCTGCAAAATCCCAGGCTTCCACCCTCCACTCCAGTGAATTCAGAACCTCAGGCCCATGTGTGTGCTCTCTACCAAAAACAAGGCTGTGTGTTTTCTGGCCTGCTATGAATTCTTCATACAGCAGTCCACAGAATTTTTGGCACTAGAGACCAGTGCTCCTATGAGAATCTAACACTTGATGATTTGAGATGGAGTTGAGGTGGTGATGCTAGTGCCGGAGAGAAACTGTCAATAGAGATGAAGCTTTGCTGGTGGCTTCTTACCTCCTGCTATGTGGCCCTGTTCTTAACAGACCACGAATTGGTACAGGTCTGTGTCCTAAAGGTTGGGGACTACTGCTCCAGGACGTTGTTTTTTTGTTTGTTTTGTTTTGTTTTTTTTGTTTTTCCAAAAATCTCTGTTGATGTGTTTCGCAGTTACAATAGGAAGCACACAAGGGCCAATCCAGCCACAACAATACAACATTGATTCTGAAAGGGGAAAGGTATGTGAGGAATAATCTCAGGACCAAGAGAGTGTTCCCAGGCATTCCTAGTTGATTATATCATTATCAATAGACTGAGATAAGCACCAAACACTAAGATGATTTCAAAATAAAATGCTAAAACTAATTAAACACTTGAAATATTAAAGAGAAAGAAACAAACACTGTATGATCTCACTTGGAGAATCTAAAAGAAGCTGAGAGCTCATAGGAACTGAGAGAAGTTTTGGGAGTGGGTATGTAAAGGTGGTCAAAAAATACACACTTCCCGCTATAAGTTCTGGGGATCTGATGTACAACATGGCAACTATAGTTAACAATACTGTATTGTATACTTGAAACTTGCTGAAAGAGTAAATCTTAGAAGCACTCACCACATACATACACAATGGTAATATTGGTCATGTATACATATATCAAATCATCAAGTTGTACACTTTAAATGACAATGTTTTTTTGTCAGTGATATCTCAATAACACTAGGGGGAAAAGCTTCTTGAAATGAGAGAAAATTGTGAGTAAATAAGGCTATTAATGAAATGATGTTAAGTCAAACGAAATGCCTCAAGGCTGTTTTCATGTATATCTTACTTATTATAAAGATGTATAGAATTTAATGAAGAATTTGGCGGAAAGAGATTATGCACAAAGACTCAAGAATGAGATGGGGAAAACAAAAGCAAAGCTAGATATTGAGATGTCTCACAGATGCTGAATTACAGAGAGGGAACATCTTGGAAGAGGCTGTGTGTGTGTGTGTGTGTGTGTACACAACCCTGAGCTGTCTACTCATTGCAAGCTGCTTTTGAGACACGGGCCATCTGAGCAGATGCCTGGCACTAGGCTATGAGGATAAACCATCACTGGAATATATTTAAAATATGAAGCCAACTAATAGAGTTTCTCATAGGCACATATTATCATAACTGGCAGAAAGTAAGTTCTTTTGGCTCTAATTAAAGTAGCAATTTAAAGCTTGATGAGGACCAATATATCTTTGAGTATTTATCAGGGTTTTCATGTTGCATGTTATAACTAATAAGGCCTGATTGTAGCATGAGCTTGGCAGTCACAGCCAGCTGAAATTCTGAAATTAAATTTAAAATGCATGGCATAATATTATTTGTGGTTAATGCATGACTTATTTTATAAAATATAGATTTTATATAAATTTATATTCCTCAAATATATTGCCAAGTTCAGAAAGCTAAAATTGAAAAAGATAAGTAACTACCCAAGAATACAAAATATTTTGTCACATTTAAAATCTGAAAAATGTGTTTCAAACATATTTAATCCTAGTATATACCAGCTCTGAATGATGTTCTATAATTTTCTGCAGATTAAATAAAAAGCAGTCATATACTAATTGAAAATGTTACTATTTTTATTTGTTTCTCTCACAAGGTATCAAGAAGGAAAGAATTCATAAGTAACAGCACTTTAAAAATTTTTAAAGGGTGCTCTTGTTAATAAATGTTAAGGAACTTGGTGTCCATTCTTTCATGCTTTTACCAAATTCTTCTTGTTTACACATAAATATGTATATGCATGCACATATATATATAGATTTTGAGTAGTTGTTTTATATAAATATAACCATGCTTTATAAATGAATCTATAGCTTAAAAATGTATCAACAACTTAATATATAATAGATATGCTTACAAGTTAATTGATATAAATCTTTTTTTATTCGTTTCCACCTATATTCACAAAGTATATTTATAAACACAAAACATGTACATATGTACACATAATTATCCTCTTAGCTTGTGAAAAGCAATATTACTTTCTAGAAAATACATTCTTTTTTTTTTTTTTTTTTTTTTTCCTAAAAGCATTTTGACACCAGAATTTCCTATCAGAGGATGTTATGTAGAGCATGTTTTACTTCACAAGCCTTAAACAAGTGATAAGATAAAAGAGGTACGGCATCTTCTTAAACGCTTCAACCTCTATGCAGTAGGCTATTTGACTCTTCAAAGCACTCTCATATTTAGTCTTCAAGATGCCATAAAGCTGTTTTTTTCTTCTGAGCTACATCTGTTTTTAAGTGTAGTTAAAGTGCAAGATATCAATGGACTTTCAAAAGGTTCAAAATTGGTCAGAAAAAAATAATATAATACTGGAGCTTAATAGATATTAAAATTGAATAAGTATATAAAAGAGAAAATATTGTCATAGGCTGAAATTAAGCAAATAAATAATCTCAACAAAACCCAGGATCTGGTGTAGGATTAGATTGTTAGGAGGGAATAATATGTTACAAACATTCCATCTGTACATAAAAGGAAAGAGGAGAATCATGAAATGAAAATCCCGGATTTCTTGGAGGTTTTTTGTTGTTTTCTCCTTTTTCTTTTTCTTTAAAGATTAATATGAATATAGATTAACTTGTGGAGAAAATAACTGGTATCTTGTTACTCTACAAATTAGAAACATAGGTGTGTAAGTGTGAGGAACAGAAACAGGATGATACCATTAACAAGATGAAAATGTGGAGTTAAATGCTATACTTCCAGAAGTACAGCGTAGCAAATACATGCCACTTTATCACTACGAAACTACATGGAATCATAGGTACAGAGAGGCTTCCCAAGAGAAAGTCAGGATGATTTTAGTAAAATCATTCTACCCATGGTAGTATAATGAAACAAAACAAAACAAACAAATAAACAAAAAAAGTCTTTATCACTAAAATGTAAGCCACGTGAAGGCAGATTGTGGTGTGTGGGTGTATGTTTTTTCACCTATAAATTCCAGTGCCTAGAATATACTGGTGCCTAGTAAGCACTGAAATATACTTATTTAATGAATGAAGTGTTATTTTTTTAGTTTGTTTATTTAATTTATTGCCTCTTATTTTTTTCTGTTGTCCTCTCGCAGCTGAGCCCCAGTAGATTTGACTTTCGTTTTTCTTTGTTCTTTAAAGTATCTAAAGTACTTCTTTCAGAAGTATTTGTTTAGCTACCCAGAATAAATACAACATTTTCAGGGCTCATTTGCAATTATACGTGACATGCGGCTAAATTTCACCAATAAGTTGTAAGTGAATCTGCAGCAGCCTTATAAATACTTTCTTAAGGAGTTGAGATTAACAGTCCAAGTCCAGTGACCTCTATACTTCATTTCTGTGACAGAGAAACTCTCTTGTTTGAGACATTTTTCAAAATTTAATTTTCTGAGACTTTCAGATGAACCTGCTGAATCTAATTCTAACAAATGCACCATCCCTTCTCCAGTTCTGCATCTTAGTAAGTGCTTATGATCAATGCTACCTACCTAGGTATAACAGACACATAAAAGTTGAAAGATAATTTCAAAAAGAGTTAAGATATTATGTCATATTCCCTTTTTGTAATATAGTATTCATTTTAGGCATTAGCATGTTTATTATTTCTATTAATAGATAAATATTTTGTTTCCATTCCTAATACATGTGACTCAAAAGTATAAACATATTGGTTAGAAGTATACCAAGGGATATTCTCATAATGTGCTTATATATTTTTGTCTGACATGTACATTATTATTCTTAGTTAAGGTGTATTTGACAATAAACTATCCCTATCATAAGATGTAAAATAATTGCATTTTGAGGTGAGGAAGGATTTGAAGCATGCCAGGAAATACTGCTTCTGTTTAGAGAATATATTAAAACAAAACTGCTGATTTACAAGAAAATATGTTGACATGTGACTTGAAAACTAGATCAGAATAAACAGTACAGGATTTTCCTAAACCTAGATTTATAAAACTTGATCAGGCAATGGATTCTTGTATCCATTTGTAAGGTAAGCACTTTTAGTCTGCAAATTGCAATATGACTGATAGACACATAAAAAAAAAACAGTTGCTTGGGCTTCAGAGATCCCCGGATGCTGATACTAGGAAACTTAAGAGTTTGTGCTCACAGAGGTAGTTCACAGGTAGCCACAATAAGATGACACAAAATTATTTATATATTTTTATGTTACAATTATTATATCCTGTAGTTATCAGGGTGCTTTGATAATAAAAAGTATGTTATAGACCAAGTAATGCAGAATGTTTTAATAACACTTAGCTGGTGCCAAAGTACCTTAAATCAACTTATCCTGAATTGAATACCAAAACTAAGTCATGGAATTTAGCTTCTTATATGTGTGATGAGCTGTTTATAAAATATTAGTTTATAATTAGTTCATTATGAATAGTATAAATTTGGTGATAAAAGATGGCATTAAATTTTAGACATATTTTTCTGGGTCAGGAATGTCAATATTAATATTAGCTCAATCTAATTAAAGATAGATAAGTAATAAATCATAAGCACAATGTTTGTTTTTTATTATAGTGGGAAAAAACTCTCTTTTCTGTTAGAGACTCTGAAAGAACTAGTTATATATCGAAATTGGTATTTTATGTATGTTCACTAAAGATTATATTTTTGAATATAGAATCATTATGCTGTACATACATATGTATGTATGTCAGTTATAGCTTAAAATATTTAAAAAATGATATTTCAATTAGTTTTTCTAAGATTTTTGAATATTTAAAAACATTTCTGTTGTATTTATATCAATTAATAATAAACATAAATTAATGGAATGTCCAAGAAATTGATTCATGTACAGACTAGAGCCTGATTAAATATCAAGAAAGTTTACGAAGCTCAGATGGATATGAGGTTATCTTTTGCATGTGTGTGTGTGTCCTTGTGTGCATTAAGACATGTGTTTTTCTCATAGCACCACTCATTGTTCTATGAAAAGAATGCTATTGGGTCAACTGATGCCTCAGCGAGAGTAGTGACACAAGTATAAACTACTGGCTATAGTAAAAGTATAAAGTTACATATCCTACTTGAGCTTTTGTTTATTTTTTAAAGGCCATATTTAACCAATGTTCATTTTGTTAATTTCTATCATATAACATAAATAGACAAGTGGTTTTTAAAATATAACCATATAGATAATGTTAAATATGCAAGCCTAACAGGTACACAGGATACTGTAAGCCAACTTTTTATTACTATATCTGAATATGGTGTGTGCTTTGGGCTATGTTTTTATGCAGACCTCCTGGAAATGCACATCTGAATAAACTCACATCTAATTTTAAACTTCTATCATCTCAATCACAAATAAAAATCTAAGTCTTCTGTGGGAAGTATTAAAAAGTAAAGCAGTGTATGCAGTTCACCTCCAAATTACCATTACTCCAACAAGAGTATTGATAGGTTGAATTTTTTGCCTTGGAACACATAAATAATGCTATTTATGGTGGCTTGGTTTCAGTCCAGTCTTCAAATCCACTTAACCCAAAATGTAATTTAAAAATTGATTCTAATCTCCATATGTAAGTACATATTTTATGGGAAAATAAATCAATATGTCTTTCTCACTGGAGCACCAATGTCAGACTAGTTAGTATTTTACTTGTTCAGATTTTTAACTTTTGAAAAGGATTTACAAATCCTCTGCTTGTATGGCAGATTAGTTTTCAGCAAATACTCACTATTTAATTCCAGCCCCTACCACATCCATGGTAGAGTATGCTTTTATACATCTTCCTTTGAGCTTAGCCATGTGACTTACTTTGGTCAGTGGATGTAGTCCATAGAGAGCTTTAAATGTGATTGTGCTATTGGCCTTGCTGTCTTGTTTGCCATTGTCATAGGAGACCACATCTTAAGCAGCCCCTGGCCCTTCATCCTGTTCTCAGAACAAAACATGTGGAGCAAAGTCATGTGGGAGTCAGAAATACATTACCATTTCCCACTGGTATTTTGTGGCAGTTTGTTATGAAGAATCACGTGAAAGAATAATTAAACATACAACCACCTACAAGTCCATGGAGGGTGTCTCAAGGAGACTAAAAGGCTGAAAAAAAATGTTACAAGATCAGTGGGAAAGTTAGGCTAGAAGTACATAATTTTGCATACAAAGAGGATGACACTCTACATTTTGTCACTTAAATTAGTCCTAACTTAAAAACAACAGCAACAAACAAACAAACAAAAACAGCAATATGTTAAGAACTGAGGCAAGAATTGTGTTTTGGAAAATACCTTTCATTCACCGTTGTTAAAACTGTTTTTACTGCAAATGACCTAAGGGAAGATGAGTCATGGTAGAAAATTAATGATGGGCATTTAAAAACTTTGACCAATGATAATAAGATCAATAAAAACATAACATTGGGAACATAATTTGGCAAAATAAAGAGAGACTCCAAAAACAACAAAAGTGTTAAAAAGCAATTTAACAGTCAAAGGATAAAAGAAAATATTGGTGATATGAGTAGAATTAGGTATCAAGAGCAAAGATAACTAGGGAAATATTCTAAAACTACATAGGAAAAAACTATTAATAGTGCTCAGAAAGCAAGGGAAACATTACGACTGAGTGTTATGTCAGGTGACCCTGTGAAAGATCTGTAGCTTGATGAGTAAACTTAAGAAAGCTTCACATTATCAGAGGTGAATATCCTTAGTAACTAATAAAATGTTTATTTTTTAATACTAAGGATACAGTCAGGGGGAAAGTAATTGGAGGTATTTTTAATATCATATAATAAATGCTCAGAGAAACAAGGCATCTAGGTCTTGGACTGCTTGTTTCTGTCATATTATTTCTCTCAGAATGGTTTGCTCCAAAAGACATTCTGACTACTGGGACAGGACTGGCATAATGTTTTTCATAAGCAAGATACCCATTTCCTTGATAACTAGGGAGGCAACAGCAATCAATAATAAGCACCAACATGTAGTACTTTATTCAGATGTTATACTACTGAAAGCCAAAACATAGAAAACAGAACATCCCTGAGATACATAAGGGAAAAGGTGATTGCCTACATTTTTATTAATTTTGACATGATGCATCATAAATATCCCCAGGTAACTGTCTAAATCTTTGTTTTTGCCAGGAGATAACACATGGATTTTTTATTTATCAGACAATATCTTCTCTAAAGAATTATACTAAAAGAACAAATTTCATTCCAATATTGCTTTTTTCTTTTACAACAAACAAAAATCTGCTTCAAGACTTAGACTTTCTTTCAAATAAAAATTCACACCTCAGAAATTCTTTAGCTCTTCCTCAAATTTATACTTTAAACTAAGATTGAGGAAATAAGAAAAAAATCTTAACCTACATAGGTGAATATATAGAATGTTGCAAAATGTTAAAATTTTTTACATGGAATAAAATTTATGGTGAATAGTTATAAGAAATGCTCATGTTATAGCTTTTCTAAAAGTTATGTTAACATAAAAGATATGTTAGTAGTGTCAAGCAACTTATATTTGTTATCAACCTAGATATAGAACTTAAATATTTATTTCAGTGATGAGGGTGAGATAAACATAGGGATAAATACTGAAGATTTTTAGTTATATATCTTAATTGGTCAAATGTCATTGTACTTCCCTAATTATTTTCTTACCTTTATGTGAAAAGTCCAGAAATTTTAGCCTTCATAATCTATTGAGATTTTGTCTTCATTGTTGTGTTTTTCCTTTATATATATGACCCTTTTAAAAACTTCGATGAGGTACAACTGTAATAAAATTAACTAAGCATATTTAAAATATATAAGTTGATAAGTTTTGACATATGTATACAGTAATGAACCCATCACCACAATTTAGGTAATGAACATATATAAACTCTCTTAAATGTATTTGCTTCATTTTTTAATCCAATTTCTCTCCCAGGCAAATACTGCTTTGTTTCTTATCATTGTAGATTAGTTTGTATTTTCTCAAATTTTATATTAATAGAATAATATTTTACAAATCCTTTTGTCTGACTTTTTGCTCAGCATAGTTATTTTGAGAAAAGTATGTTGAATGTGTAAGTTCTTCTTTGTATTGCTAAATATTGTTTCATATATGGATAGATTTGTATATAGATTTACATTCAATGGCTACTCAGGTTGTTTCTGACTTTTGGTTACCACAAATAATGCTGCTATGAACATTCTTGGATGAGACGTTGTATATGTGCTTTCATTTCTCTTGAGTCAAATCACTGAATCATATAAGAGCTGTATGTTTAATTTCTTAAAAATTGTCTATCTGTTTTCCAAAGTGGTTGTACCATTTGCTATCTCTACTGGAAATGTTTGAGAAAATTGGTGTGACCTTGGGTTAGGCAAAGATTTGTTAGATGCAACACCAAAAGCATGACCCATTAAAAAAGTGATAATTGAACGTAATCATAATTTTAAAATGATGTTCTTTGAAAAACAAAGATAAGAGAATGAAAGTAATAAGCCAGACAAAATATTTTAAAATGTCAAGGATTTGTATGTAGAGCATGTAATGAATTCTTAAAATTTAATAGTAAGAAAACAAACAAAAATGTTTAAAAATAGACAAATTATTAAGCAGACACTTTACCAAATGATATATGTATAACTGTACATACATAAAATATATTCATTATTAGTTATTATGGAATTACAGATTAAAACCACAATGAGATATCACTATACACATATTAAAATGGTTATATATAAAATGACTATATACAAAAAAAAGAAAGAAACAACCTTAGAATACCAAATGGACCAATTGGAACTCATACATTGCTTGAGGAAATGAAAAATGGTACAATCACTGTGTAGCATTATAGTTTCTTATGAAATGAAAGGTGCATTTACTGTATAATACAATTATCTCATACCTAGATATTAACTCTACAAACTTGATATAAATTGATGTTTAACATAAATCTGTATGTGAATCTTTATAATAGTTTTGTTATAATTGCTTCAAACCTGAAAACAACCCAGATGTTCTTTCAATAGTGTTTAGATAAAGAAACTGTGCTATCTCCTCACAATGTACTATTAAGCAAAAGAAAACAACAAACTTGATTTACAAAACAACATGTCTAAATTGCAAATGTGTTAAGTAAAATAAAATAAGGCAGATTCTAAAGACTATGTATTGGATGATTCCATTTACATGACATTCTGGAACAGGTGAAGTTATGGAACAAAAAGACCATTGATAGGGATTAGAAGAGGGTTTAGGGTCTCATATTGAGTATCATAAGTGAATATATCTGAGGCTGAAATGACTTCCTCAGCTTAATTGTGGTGGTGGTTACATTTATCATTTGTCAACACTCATAGAACAATGTATCCAAAAAAGTGAATTTTCCCATTGTAAATTTAAAAATATATTTTAAAAATCTGTTATTTACTCAGCACGTTTTAATAGAATGTGATAAAATTTATTATTTTTTAATTTTGCATTTTATCTTTATTAAAAATGTATCTTTCTTAAAGTTTTAAGTAAATTTTAATTTTTTTTTATTCTCCACATTTAACTCTTTAATTGACAGGTGTTTTTTTTTAAATATAGGAAACATAACCCATTCAAAGATATAATACAAACTTAGAATATGTGGTAGAATTTTCTTCTACTTTATTAAATGCTTTAATTACTTCACAGCTTACTCTTTAGTATTCTTATTAAATGATAGCTTTTCTTGTTGTTATTTATATCATTTTACATTATAGTTTTTTAATGGTTATTGCTGTTTTATAAAAAAATACAACTACATGCCCACACACATTGGCTCATATATTGGCAGTGTTGCGATACTCTCTTCAGAATCTTAATAGCTAATTTGGAGATGCTTTCTATCTATTAAACTCTTTACTTGTACAGCACCCCACCCCCCTCCACTCCATCACATTTTCACTTTCTGTAGTTACAGTTCCTGATGGTCAATAGCATATTAAAAATATTAATGGAGAATTCCAGAAATGAACAATTAACAAATATTAAACTGTGCGCCCTCTAAATAGCATGACGAAATCTTGAATTATCTACTGTCCCTCCTGGGGAATCATCCCTTTTTCCAGCATAGATGCTGTACACACTGCCCACAAGTTATTTAGTATCTTTCTGGTCAGATTGACTGAGCTGGTATTTGGTATCGCAGTGCTTGTGTTCAAGTAACCCTATTTTACCTAATGTCCCTGAAAGGGCAAGAGTAGTTATGCTGACAATTTGGACATGTGAAAGAGAAGCTGTAAAGTTATAACTTCAAGTGAAAAGGTGAGTACAGTATAATAAGATATTTTAAGAGAGAGACCACATTCACATAAATTTTATTAGAGTGTATTTTTATAATTGCTCTAGTTTATTATTGTTGTTGTTAATTATTTAGTGTGCCTAAATCTAAAGTAAACTTTATTATAGGTGTGTGTGTGTGTGTGTGTGTGTGTGTGTGTATAATATAGTATATAGTATCGGGTTCAGGTACTATCCACAGGGGCCTTGGAACATATATATCCCCCACGCATGTGGGGGACTACTGTATTGTCATCTTTAGTGTAAATCTGCAAAATAAATCTTATTTCCTCCTGTTCACAGGTGAGGATATGGATCCCCACTGAAATTAAATAACATAAAAAAACAACAACAACAACAAAACCTGTTCTGTAAAGAATGCTGCTCAGACAGAAGCTAGGACCATCCGTTTCAAAGTTTTTCTTTTTTTTTTTTTTCTGATGATAATGTTATTATTTCTATTACCCATTACTTATTTCAGGTGCTTTTGAGTTTATATATTTGCTGAATTATAAGCATGTTAATTTTGTAGTTTTTAGCTTTCTTGAAATATAATTGACATATAACATTGTATTAACTTAAGATGTACAACATGTTGGTTTGATACCGGCATACATTGCAACATGAAGGGTACAAACCTCCAGTTAGAAGATAAATAAATTCTGGGGATCTAATGATTATAATTAACAATACTATATTATATACTTGAAAACTGCTAAGAGAGTAAATTTTAAAAATTCTCGCCACAAAAAAAATATATATATGTATGTATGGTAATTATGTGATTTGGTGGAGGTATTAAGTAATTTTGTATTTTATTAAACAAATATTTTTCTCTTTCCTGCTATGTTACATTATTAGACCATTCCAAACTATATTAATAACGGTGCAAACAAAATTTTTACCTATTACACACACCAATGGATTATGTCACTCCATTATTTGCCACAGATAAAGACTTTTCTCATCTATTACAATAAAATCTAACCTCCTTACTTTGGAGTCTTAGGCCTTGCATAAACTGCACTACATTGATACAATGTACTACAACTGAGTATAGGGAGGACAAAGTGTTGGCTCATGTAACATGTCTGAATTGTATATGTTTTGTTCTAAATGAAAAGAGCCAGATCTGGCTCACATATACCTGTTCTCTCATCTCTCACATCCTTCCCATTGGTCTGCTGTGGCGAATACCATTGGTCTCTTTTAAGTTCCTTATACATAACATGTCCATTCATGCACTGGACTTTAGCACAGTTTCTGCATCCTCAACAATGCTATCGATTGTTTTTTGAAAGCCTGGTTTCTTCTCTCTTTTCCAGTCTTGGTTTACCGTTATATCCATAAAGAAGTTTTCTCTGACATCACCAGCCCAGATCTTGCACCACATTACCCTCTATTATTATAATCTATCTACATCCTATTAGTTAGTTCTCTTCTACCATATTTTAGCAATAAAGATTAAAAAATACAACTATAGATTTAATATGGTCACATACATTCTAAAATCAATATTGTATATTAAGATTATTTTCTTCTAACATAAGGGATGATTTAATCCTTCTTTTGAATGCTGGGTCCCTTGAAAAATATCAATTACACAATCAAGCAATGCCTAGATGAATTTCAGATATAAAAAATAAGTTCATTAAGCTCTGAAATTATAGAATACTGTATATACTATTTATTTTAAAAATATATATATATAAGCCTCTAACATAAGACTTTAATGAGTTTTGTAAAGAAAATCATATAAAGCAGTAATTCTCAAACATTGGCATGCATAAGAATCACAATCCAAAATACTGAATATTGAGTTTAACTCCAAAAGATTCCAATTAAGAATGTTTGGTGTGGGACCTAAATATTTACCTTTGTAAGAAGTACCCAGTTAATACTGCAGGTCTATGGACCACACATTGAGTATTGCTGCAATATAGAGGAAATACTAGGTGGAGGTGGGGATGGAAATACTGCATGCTGACTTCAGGTAGGCTGGGGAGAAAGCCCCTAATTGGCAACCCAGGAGGCAATAGAGTCCGAGAAATAAGATTAATTTTTTATAACATTTTTATTTATAAAAATTTTTTAAATGAATGAATTACCATTTGTAAAAATCAATTATTTGAGATACGGTCAAGGAATTATAGTATACTTGACTGTAAAATATGTAACAAAATACTTCCTGAAATATTAGATTTAATCAATTTACAATACATTTCAAAGACTTATATAATCATTAACATCTGTCTTCATATGTGCAATGCTCTAAAATCCCTATCGAAATTTAATTTGAATTCAATGTTTGCACAAATCTGGTTTAAATAATTTTTCTGTGGATGAGGGAGAGCTACTTTTCCATCTTTGTATATGTCATTATTTAAAAGCTTTACCTCTATCACCTGAAAAGTAGAATGGAAAAAGCTTGAAATTAAAGTAGAAATACATAACCTCTACTATTCCCACAGGGATTTTGTGAAGGTTAATAAGATTTTCACTTGCTGCATGTTTGATGTCTTTTGATGCGAGAAACTATATAAACATCAAATATTATTCTAGGCAAAGGGTTCATTAATGCTTTATTTTCCATTAATATTGGCCAAAACCAAATTGGCACTGAGTGTAATTCTACAGAATGTTTGGCAACCCTTGTTTTCTGTCAAAGCCATGTCAGTATACAGATGGATTCCATTTTCACAGGAACCCAAATAAAGTGATATTCAAGATTAAAATTTGGGAAGAAATAACTATTAATGTGTGAAATGCCTTAAGGAATTTATGCAGTAATGCAAAACTGTGATAAAGTGCAATAAAAACTAACCAAATTATAAAACTACTCAGGAAAATAGACCTGGTTAGATATGTTATTATGATGGCCATCGGCAATCTCATGTAGTCACATCATACTAACAGCAAGGCAAATATTTTTAAGTCACAGATTTTGTATTTTTTAGAATGTATCAGGCTAGAAATAACTCCCAATGTTTATACAGAAAATTACATTTCCCTTGGGAAAGGTGGTGTTTATTATTGTTAAAGTATATTGTAAAACTTTAATGATAGATTATGAATAATTGTGTGTGTGTGTGTGTGTGTGTGTGTGTGTCGCACGGGTGAAAGTATTGAGTCATGAAAGAGAACCTGTGAAAGTGGACTAACTTGCAATGCGAGGCACGGATCGCTTGCTCTTTACAGGACTGAGAGTTAGCTAATCTTCTGTGATTAAAAATTGATCGGATAGTAATGGATTTATTCATATCTAAAATAAAAACTTAACTGAAAAGTCCATGCAAAGAGATGCAAACTGTCCTTACTTCATTCTTTCAATGACTATTAATGGCAAAACATGTAAGTGGTACAATTTTAGCCACTTAGACATTGCACTCCTATAGAACTTACAGGAGCTTAGCTTATGCTCTATTAGGGAGACGTATAACTTAAAAATATATAACATATATTACATATAATATATAACTTAATACATAATATAGAATACAATATATGCTTTACACTATATGTATTATTTATTGTCATGGTTGTAGTTTTATAGAAAATGAGAAGTTTAGATAATAAAGATTGCAAAAATGCCATTTTAAGAGAGTGATCAAAACAGCTGTCTCTGAGAGAGTGCTATTTGAGGAGAGGCCTGAAAGTAGGTGGCAACCTACAGAAAAAGATTTTCAGTCTAAAAAGTAGAGTAGAGCAGTGTGAACACGCTCGCTATTTTCAAGGAGTGACAATGAGTCAGGATGGGTGGAGGAGTTGGTGGAAGAAAACGATGGCTTGAGCCACATTGTGGAGGTGTGGAGCAGATCATGGGTACGTAAAGTCTAGATTTTAATAAGTAATTTTGCTGGAATATAGACACATGCTCTTGAGCCTCCTGAGGTCCTAATGGGACCCTGATGAATAGTAATTCAGAATAATAGTTAAATACATCTTACCTAGAGGGAATAATAACTACTATATTCTAGGAAGTTTCTCTCAAATTTTATTCTTGCTATGAAACATGTTTGTCACATCTTTGCACAGTTTTAAAAGTCATGATAAAATGAGCACATGTATTCCTATTCAGCTTTCTATAAAGCCCCACATTCACCCTTTTAGAAGGCTTTTGTGACTTTTCTAATAATTTTTGTGTCCGATGCTGTTATAAGTCGATGCTGTTAAAGTTGAATTGTTATTTGACCCAGTAATCTGCAGATCCAGAAGAATTGAAAAGATACGAACACGTACTTGTCAAAAAATGTTTATACCAGCACTACTCATAACAGTCAAAAGATGGAAACAACCCAAATGGTCAGCAATAGATGGATGGATAAGTAAAATTGGTGTATCCATTCAATAAAATATGATTCAGTCGTTAAAAGGAATAAAGTACTGACATATGCTGCAACTGTGGATGAACACTGAAACCTATGTGAAAATAATCAGATGCAAGAAGGTCAGATATTATATAAATCCATGTATAGGAAACAGCCAGAGTAGGCAAATCCACAGAGAAAGCATGTTCTGTTGGAGAGGTTTTGGGGAAACAGGTGTTCTCATGCACTGCCGATAGGAATGCAAAAAAATACAGTCTTCACTGAAAAGAAGTTGGCAATAGCTAGCAAAATTATGTGTGCATGTACCCTATGACTCAGCACCCCACTTTTAAGAAAATATTCCTTAAATGTGGTAAAAAGACCAAATGATGTATGCACAAGGCTTTTTAATGGAACTCTTTGTAATAGCAAAAGAGGAGAAAAAGGATAAATGGCTATCAGTAGAGACTGGTTGAATAAACCAGGGCTCATCCACACAGTGGAGGGCTCTGAGTCTGTAAAAAGAAATAAGATACATATATTGCTGCAGAGAAATCACTGGGGTGGGTTGTTTCATGAAAAAAGCAAGGTAAACATCCAGAACAGGCAAATCTATGGAGGTATAAGTAGATTAGTGGTTGCCCGTGGGTAGGAGGAGAAGGAATGAGAGGTGGGAAGTTAAGGTTTTTTTGGTGGTAATGAACATGTTCTGAAATTTAGTGGTGATGATCACACAATTCTGAAAATACATTAAATTGTATATTTAACTGATGAATTTTTATGGTATTGGAATTATATTTCAATTTTTATTATTTAAAAAAGGAATAAGTGGTAATTTGGCATGTCAACCCTAAAATCTACCAGATTGTGTATTTTCTGTCACCTAGCTATAGTAAATTCATAGTCCAGAGGCAATGGTTCAGATTAATGGAGATTTTCAGAAAATATTGCTATTTCAACATTTTTATTTACTTTTAGTTTATTTATTTATTTATTATTTATTTATTTATTTATTATTTTTAAGAAAATATTGCTATTTAGAGAGACCTCCCAAATGAGGGTGAGGTGGGGGAGGAAGTGATTTTAAGTCTAAGGTAAATTAATGCAAAATTCAGGGAAATAATATTTGAGATAAAGCAAGAGAGCTTCCTCATCTAGAATGACAAGAACCAAACTATTGGAAACAATGTGAAATGGGCCTAGAAAGTAATTTTAGAGTTTTTACTTATCTGATGAAAAGACATTTTAAACTGGCTCATAAAAGGATAGGAAAGCAAATGGAAAAATAGTAGCCAAAAGTATAAGTAGCTGCTCTAGTATCTAATCTTGCCAGGATTTGTTATAGTGGATTTATAAGAAAAAGTCTAGAGGATTTCCATAAGAGAACATTAAAAATAAAATTAGAGGAGTCTAAGAAAGAGGTAGACTTCTTGGGCATCCTCTCTTTGTTTATTCACATCTGATTCATTATTCTTAGCTGGAAATTCCTGTGGTTTAAGTTGTGTACTTTTCGTAATCAGCAAGTTGGAGGAAATCAGAAAACTGAGGTGAAAAACAAGGCCACAGAATGACGTAACAGAAAGGAGCAAGCCAAATTTGTTGGCACTGCAACATGTCAAATGACAATATAAGTAGACAAAAAGTAGTTGATTATAAATTAGCCAAACCAGAATAATTTTGAAGTGATTTAAAAGCAATTAAAGAGTCACATCATCACATTAAAATCATTTTAATATTTGACTTATCTGTCACCTGTCAAAACAAGCTTTGAAAAATAATTTTCATATAAAATATTGTGTAGTGAATTCAAGAACATTCAATCCTTGATTATATTTTTCTGAGTGAAGGACACATGAATAAAACAACTCCTGCAGATAACTTGATTGGTCTTTTTTATAGTATATACTTATACTGATGATTGAATATCTGTGGAGTTAATTTTATGATTAAAATTTAGTTATACGTTTTAATATTACAGAAGATGAATAATGAAAGTACAGAGAAATGACTCACCTTTGGCAAATTAGATTTTTTGATTTAAGAGATTCATATCAGGGATTTTCTAAAGTGTTTTTAAAAGACACTCATACTAACAGGGTGACTTGATATAGAAAAAATGATCAGTATTTTTTTTTTCTTCTTCTCTTGACCAATATCCAGTTCAGTCCACTTAAAACTAAGGGAGAAGCTTGTCTGAATGATGAACATTTTATATAAAACTTTATGATTGCTAATCATAGGAAACATGAATTTTCTCATTTCCTCACTTTATTCCCTCCTCAAAACATTTTGAATGTTTTCCAAGTTTCATTTAATATACTTAAATCCAAGATGTAATAGATTATTTTGTTTCCATGTTGATTTTAATTCTAAAATGTGGATTTAGGATTAGATTCTACTACTAGTTAAGTTTCTTTTGGCATGTTATCTTCTTTATATATGTTGTCCAAATGGAACAAAAATGTTCTCTAACAATTCACAGGAGAAAAAATATTTTTGATGGTTTGTTCAACTTAAAAAAATGTGTTCTGATTTTTACTACTGTATGGAGACAATCTAAAATCTATATTTTAAATCTGAGAAAAGAAATCTCACATGCCAGAGACCAGGAGATTTACTTATTTAATTTGTGTTAGTTGAAAATTATAATCTGTAGGTCATGACATGGAGATTGTTTTTTATAAACAAAATGTTGTTCTATTATTATTGCTTTATTGTTGCCATTTATTGCAGTTTAAGAACATTGTCTTAGAAATTTGCCTTTTCAGGTAAATGTTGTCCCCTTCGTAGGTTTCACTATGTCAAGCCATGAACTTCTTAATGTTTCTATTTTATTTGATAAACAATAATTTAATTAATATTTTTAGAGAGCTCTCACACAAATGAGCAACAACAATTTATATCTGAAACCTTAAACATAAATATGTCTCAATTAATACAGTAATAATTATTTTATCTTCTTTTAATGAGAAATGTGTTATTCATTAACTTTGTTATTCTTTAGCATTGATTTTCAATTCTAAATTAAGTGTGTTAAGAAAAAAATACATTCCTACTAGGGCTTCAAGTGCTAACAATTCTGCTTTTTATTTTCTAAATATCTGTTGTATATCTACTATGTGCAGTCACTATTCTAATCTCTGGAAATGAGTGATAAGCTAAAGGGAAGTTGCTTTAGTCCCTCTGATGATTACAGATTCTTTTATATACTAAACTACAGAAACACATAATTTCCAGTAAGGGAGAATATAAGATGCTGTAAAATTTTAAAAGAGGAACAGATGCATCATAAATGTAATGTCATGCATAAATGCCCTGAATAAGTAGTTTTAGTTGACACCAAAAGAAGAGTAGGGGTTAAGAGGTGCATTTCCTACATTCCAAGAATGTGGAAATTTCCAAGAGAAAGTGGGAGGATAATGGCTGCAAATGCTAGAAGAAAGTCAGTATTATCCTCATTTTGAGCGAAGGCTTAGAGTGACTTATTATCTGAGAGTGTCTTTCAGGGACTTTATCAATATCACTGCTAACCGGATGAAAGTATGTAAATTCGAACCTGGTCTGTCTAACGCTAAATCTCCTGATAGCATAAAAAATCCAAAATCTTAATCAAAATATGGAAAATTTGTAATGATCTGGCACTAGCCTTTTTTTTTTTATTTATTCTAATTTTCCATTTTTTCACATCATATAACCTGCATTCCAGACAAATGCTGTGGTAACATGTTAGAAGTCACAAACCAAAACTTATTCATCTTTCTGTCACCATCAGGACCTCGAAAAATGTTTTGTTCTAGTAGGAATTTGATAAATATTTATTGAATTTTTATTAAAATTTTCATTGCCATGAAAGTGTGGTTTTAACCGTAAAAAATAAAATGGATAGTGCTTCTCAAATAGAAAAGCACAAGTTTTTGTTTTGTTTTAATTGTCATTTATTTTGAGAATAAAGACCAACTTAGTCAAAATAGTATGATAAATAAATATTTTGTGACAACTGTTGCATAATAAAGAGTGATTAGTTTTTAGGAAAGATTTAATTAATCACAGCAAAAGAAGTATAGTTTAAAATATGTAAAGTTATTTGAAATATTTTAAGTTCTTGTTTTCATAAACACTTAAAATTTATGTCATTTTGCACTGTTTTACACAGTTTATAAGAAGGCTTAAATGTTAAATATTTTGGAATATGGTGGACTATGGGTAAATAAAACAATAATTACTTTTTTTTAATCTCAGAAATAACTCATTATTGTCTGAAATTCTGTCATTTGCTTTGTATGGTCAATTTATAATGAAGAATTGTCATTTATAATGAGGAATTAGTAAACTGATAAGTTCACTTTTCAATATACTTAGATAATTATATTACTAAAAATAGATTTTCTAATTATAAAATGCAATCGAGACATTGAAATACAGTCTTTAGTAATGTTTCTAATAAAATTCTAAACCCAGATGGTTGATATTTCAATCATTATGAGATGACTTAAATTCTTGGGATTTTGTGAATTTACTTATTTTTTTCTCTGTGTTTGCACCCGGGTGCATTCATGCTTTCTAAACAATTATCCAACTCTAAGCCTAGTCCATTTAGGCACAACTTTGACTTCACCTTGATGGGGAAATTGTTTTTATTCCTCCTCTGCTGGTTAGAGGGGTAGGGTGAAGGTTCCTCAGTGATGGTATGCTCAGTACATTCAGTGAATTCCTTACTTAAACCCCATAACAGTCTTTTTAGGAATAAATTCCTCTTGTTAAATGGTCACTTAGCAGCAAGAAGTACGAGGCTGTTTTTCTCAGATACTTTGTGGGTCTGTGTAGCTGGATCTTCTAAGTTAGCCATGGTGCTCTGTTGCTGGTAATGGAGGTAGATTCACAAGTTGCATTTTTAGCTTATATTTTCTAAATATGTGAACTTGGAAAATTTTATGTAGCCTTCTTGAGCTTCAGTTTTATTGTCCATAATTGTGGATAATACTAGCACTTATCTGTTGACGTTATTGAGGGTAAATAATGTAAGTAGAAAAACCACATTGCCCAGTGCCTGCCATTTCATCACTTTTACTGTTATTATTCTTAATGGCAGAAACACCAAAAGCAGTAAACAAATCAGAGATAGATGATTTTTTTTTTGCAGTCTGTGTTTAAGTGTGTTGCCTCTAATCTAGTCTTCTGTTTAACTAGAATAAATTTAGCATCTCTAAGAATTTTTGTACAGACTTACACTAACAATGTGTATAATGTTCCCAGCATGGTATCTGACATATTGTGAGGTCTTAACATATATTTATTTCTTACTGTTTTCGAGTGAATTACCTTACTACAATTTTAATATATGGGGAATGGAACCATTTGGAGATGCAGGGACCACCAGCTGAGTTTTAAAATATTTATGAGTTTTTAAATCTATATGGAGCACTCTTTGGGTAACAGTGTTTGGATTGGAAGAGATATTCTAAGGTGCCAAGTTGTGAGTGTACAATTTATGTGGCTTTTCAAATTAATATGTTATAAAGAAACTTGGCTACTAACATGGCAATTCTGTTTTTAAAAGTTTAATAGCATTACATAATGAAATCAAAACCTATGTTTTTAGTGTCTAATAATGCAAATTTCACAACCTTTCGAAGTACAGATTTTTCAATTAATTTTAGCCAGAGAAAATACCTTAAAATATAGACTTAAGAAACTCTTTAAATATACTAAACAATTATATACTAAACTAGCCTCAATGAATCTATAAACGTAGTTATATTAAAATGCTCTAATATTGAATAAATATGAAATTAATATTTTTTTTGTCTTTGGGGAAAGGTCCTATTAATTACCAAGAGAGATCTTTGAAAACATTGTATATAAGTAAGCATTGATTGTAACAGCCACACCAAAATCAATTTTGATGATCAATTGTAAGAATTTGGTGATTAAAGTCAAACATTATACAGTTTTATAGATTTTTAAATCATATTTATACAAAGTGATTAAACTCTTGTTATCATTTTAAGATCTTATTCAGCAAAAGTTTACATTTTAGTATTTTAATTTTACTCAGATTTCTATTCCGCTGAATCATATCCAAAGATCTGAATCATTCCTAAACTTTCTAGGAAATAATCTAAGTGTGCAGAATATAAATGCCCTATATCTAAACAGTGGAATTCCAAAATATATTTTTCTTTTTTAATTGAATTCAAGTATATATGATCACTTGCTTATATGTATTTTTTTAACCTTAGAATTTGCATATGTATTCTTCAAAATACTATAAGTTACTTTACATATTATTTATATAGAATATCAATCAACATATATAGTTTTAGGGCAATTTACATAATTTTTGACTATATGGCCACATATATTCACTTTAGAACCTCTTACAAGTAAAATAAGGCACTTCTGGATTTAAATTCAACATTTGTGTAAACCAACATAATTTTTATCAGCATTTTACTCAGTGTTCTATATAAAAAAAAAAAAAGTTTATAAACTTTTTAGTGCTCCAAAAAAAGTAACCATTATATTTTTAACTACGTGATTTTTCTCTGCTATTTTATAGTTTTGGTTGCAAGGTTGCCATATCAGAGGTCTTTCTAGCATCTCTAAATTAATAGCAAGCTGATTTATTTAACATTACAACCTTCTTATTGATAGAGTTAACTAATTATTCTTTGTCTGTTAAACCAAACACCATAGAAGCAGCTAAAATAAATATTCATAAACACTCTAAAATAAAATATTAAAATTTGAATGAGATTTAAAGAAAGAATATTCCCATCACAGTTCAAAATACTTCTGTTGAGGATAAATAATCAATTCAGTCATTGAATACAAAAGAGTACTTTACCAGCAATGCCCATAGAAACTTCCATTTGGTGAGAAAATGAGGCAAAAACCCTGGTAAATAGTTAACATATGGTATGAAAAATGTAAGTATGTGCAAAAGAGAAAAATAAGTTTAGTTTTGGAAAGAGGTTAGGGAGTTGCATAAAAGGAAGTACTGGGATTTGCAAAATTAAATAGTGTAGTCAGGAAAGATTAACTGAGAAAGTGACATTAAAGATCTGAATGTAGAGAGGAAGTAAGTCTTGTTAGGTATATGAGGGAAGAACATTTTAGGTAGAGGAAATAGAATTACAAGTAGCCTGAGGCATAGAACAGCTAGGAGGTCAAAGTGAGCACAGAGAGAGTAGTATTAAGTATTAAAAAGCAGACAACACACTCAAAATGGAGTTGCTTATGCTAAGTCTGAGGTCACCAACCACACCAGTTCTTAGCCCTTGGTTAGTCTGTGGTTCTAGTCAAGGACTTAGTGGGTCAACTTGAGCTGGCAGACGGTTCACCTAGAACCCAAATCTCTAGCCCTTGATTAATTCACAGTTCTGATATATTACATTCTGTTGATTCAATTCATAGTTTCATTTTGGGAACTGCTGGTTTTGTTAGTGCCACACCTAAGGCCTTCTCTTGGTCAATCTGTAGTACCATTTTGTTGGTTACTGCTAGTGTCCACAGTTCTGTTCTTTGGTTACTGTTGGTTTCCACATTATGCACATGAAGTAACTGACTGAATGCTAGATCTATTGTATAAGAATTTGAAAAGCTAAGGCCATAGAATTGGTGAGCATGGGTCGACCATTTAAAAGCTGTTAGCGCACTTACCACCTAACTCCTACAACCATGCTGGGACATGTTGCTCATGGTATAGGTTAGATTAACACTAGATCACCTGCCAAACTCAAGAAAATTTCTGTGCAACAAGGTGCACTGTCAAACATCACAAAATTCCCAACCTAGCAGCATGCTCTCCTGTGTTAAATTAGTTCGAGATAACCAAAGCTTAGCTAATTAAATGGAATCTCAAATTTCACAGAATTGCACATGCCACTTTCTGGCACATCTGCTTATTTTATGTCTAAAACTGTGGCTCCAGAAGCTGTAGATAAGTACAAAATTGGCAAAATCTTACTAAGGGAACCTAGAATTACAGTGGTCATTATAGGAAATGTTCCAATTAGACAAGATTTTTCATTTAAGAAGTGCACTTGAAAGCAAACAGAATGGGTATTTTAATTGGTATGCAGACTCCTCATAAAGCTTCAAGATCTCAAAATAGCTTCATTGAAAGATTCATTGCAAAAGGCTAATTAAAAAATTGAAGACATAAGAAGTACCTAAAACAAAATAGTGTAAGACTGATGAGACTCTTGCCATTCACCTCTATCCTTTTCTCAGTACTCAGTCTTCTAACCCTTTATCTGAATTCGCTTTCCACACTGAAGAAATTACAAGACTGTTACAAAAGTCCATCAGGGTAGTGGAGCAATAGCACCAAGGACATAAACCTAAAACAAAACCTAGGCCTCCACTGTTGCATTCTCCTCAGGGTCCAGCATCAAAACTCTAGACCAGAAATTGATATCTTATTTGCAATCAATATTAGAAAAAAGATTATCCTCAGCATAGCAAAGGAAACTGTCAACAGAATGAAAAGAAAAACTACTGAATGGAAGAAAATATTTGCAAATCACATGTTTTATAAAAGGCTAATAACCAAAATATATAAAAAGTGCTTACAAACCAGTAACAAAAACAACAACAAAAACCTCAAGACTAAACATTTGATTTTAAAATGGACAGAAAATTTGAATAGATACTTTGCCAAAGAAGATATACGGATGACCAACAGGAACATGAAAAGATGCTCAACATTATTAATCATCAGGAAAATGCTAATTATATAAACAACATAGAGATACCATCTCAGACTTGTTAGAATGGCTATTATTCAAAAACAATCAAACAAACCAAAAAAAAAAAAAAACCAAAAACAAAACAAGAAATAACAAGTATTGGCAGGATGTAGAGAAAAAGAAACTCTTATACTGTTGGTGGAAGTGAACATTGGTGCACTCATTATGGAAAACAGTATGGAGTTTTTTCAAAAAATTAAAAATAGAACTACCATATAACCAGCAATTATACTTCTGGGTATTTATTTTTTAAAAAAAAATGAAAATGAAAATTTGAAAAGAGATACACACACCCATTTTATTAAGCATATTTTCAATAGCTCAGATATGTAAGCAACCTAACTATTCTCAATGGATAAATGGATATAGAAATTGTATTACATTTAAAAATGTTATGCAGCCATTAGAAAAATGAAATATTGTATCAATATTGCCTTTTGTGACAACACGGATGAACTTCAAGGACATTATGCTAACTTTCCTAAGTGAAACAGTCAAAGAAAGGCAAATACCTCATGATCTCTCTTAAATGTAGAATCTAACAAAAAAGACAAGATCATAAATACAGAAAACAGATTGGTGGTTGCCAAAGCTGAGGAGGGTTGCAGGGGTGGGGAGTGGGAGAGAAGGGTCAAAAGTAAAAAGAAAAAAATGCACTTGACGAAAAACAAACATAATCACAATATTGATTTCACATATACATATATCTCTTTATGTGTATGCTAATGTATGTGACATAGGTATATTACATATAATATATAAAAACACTGATGCATATCTATTATAAAAAATAAGTATAAAGTGCAGGTGTACTGAGTTTCCCCTATTTATCTAGACTGCATATTCTTAAATAAGCCAGAAAGCATGGCTGCTATTTTTATTTTTGAGGCAGATTTGTAGGGTAATTGTTCAGCACTGAGCAGAGAAGCGTGAGTAAAGAAAGTTGTTAGTGAGTGAGATAAAGATGTTTAACTTTAAAGGAAAAATTCTGAATTAAAAAAAAAATGAGTAAAATTTGAACTGAAAATGGAAGCAGAGGTGTAAAAAATATATAATTAAAGATTCATAGAATGGACCTTTCACTAAAACGGCAATAGTTGTATTACCTACCATTGGGCAATCTAAAATCCATCATGCCCTGGTGGTACTGAGGGGGTCCCCGGTTCTTTCCTCTGACGCAGTAAAGAATTACAGGTGAATGAGATTTAGGAAAAGTAAGATTTACTAAAAGTACATTTGAAGAAAAAAAATGGGCTACACCAAGGAAGGCTGCAGCCTTGTAGAAGTGAAGAGATCTAAGGCCATGGTAAGAAGTTACAAAAGTGGTGCTAGATGATTGGCATGTGAGGTCATTTTGATTGACATTTGGCTATTATATTAACCCTTTGCCAGCTGCACATGTGATTACCCAGAATTCAGTCTCTTAAAATGAGATTCATGAACTTCCTAACATATATATGATATTATATTGATGTTATATAATGAGGCTAAGGTTACGAAAAGGTTAGGGTAGTACTAACTGTACAGAAGTTTGTGGCAGGAAGAAACCAGCAGCTATTTTATGTTTTTTTATTCACTCTTTTGTGCCATAAGATGATTTTTTTAGGTAGGTCCTAAGAGAGGTCTTTGGGAGAGGCCTTCATTCCCTACTCACTCATGCCTACCTACCTAACATTTGTAACATCCATATTCTGAAAAAATTGATCATGTATAGAATAAAAGTGCTATGCCAACAGATATAATGTGTTTCTGTAATGATATAGGACTTAGATTATAGATTTTCTTTTTTTTCAAAACTGGCCCCATGAATTTACTTGAGATTTCACATCGCTGATTCCAGATTATTGTCAAGCATCATGAGATCAATAAATACTCCAAAGACTTTGAAAGTCAGACTGAACTCAGACATTTTTATATTATACAAGTGACCTAAGTGTACAACTATTGCAAAAAGAAAATTTCCCTGTCTCATGGCCAGTGGGGCTGTTATGTCTCAGTGGGCCTGAGGCTGAAACACATCTAAAGCTAAAATGTTATTCTTAGCCTAAAAGCCACCTGAAACCCATTGTCTTCTTGATTATAGACCTGAGGCTCAGGTAATCTTATGCCCCAAAGCTAGTTTAACATTATGTCCTAAGGGCATACAGAGGGTAAGGCAATGAGAGGATGGGAAAGGAAGCAAGCAAGTCTCAATGCCATTATCTGGGGAAACCAGCTGAATCAGAGGAAAAAGTGTGTGTGTGTGTGTGTGTGTGTGTGTGTGTGTGTGTGTGTGTGTGTTAAAGAAATGAAGTTTGTGTGCATTTACACTACCAGTTAGTCCTTAAACAGAGAAGAGGAAACTAAAATTAAAATTAATGAAAAACCTAGCTAAATTCTGGTAGCTACTGAGCTACATCTTCAAATTTCAACCCCACCAACTCTGAAGCCTGAAGATGGGATCCTGGGAAAGCTGGCAGAAGCCAGATATGAGTGACAATTTTTACCAGAGTCAGCTTTACCAGATTTCTGTGGTGCCAGGTTGAGAGAAGAAAATAAAAGTTTATATTGCCTTTCCTTTCCAAATGCAGACTTTTGTGAATTTTGTTTTGAGATACTGTTATGGGTGGACAATTTTCCAGTAAGCCAGTATTAAATATTTACTTCTGATTCTGTTAACCAGGGTGTGGTCATCTGATCAAGGAGATGCTATTAACCAGGGTAATCTGATCAAGGATATGCTAACGGCCAACTGTTAACCAGGGCGTGATGATCTGCTCAGGGATGTGCTGGTGGCTATATAAACTGCCTCTTCTGGGAGCTTGAGGCTGATCTCTTCTAACCATGCGTGGTAGAGAGTCAGTCGCTGGCTGGCTAATAAAGGCTCACAATTCATCTCAATTGGCTCTGTGGTTCTTAGATTTGAGCGAATCACAACAATACCCATTATTTGTTGATTTTTCTCCCCAGGGACAGCTGTTGCTTTTCTGTTTATCTTGTCGTGTGGTAACCATCAGGTTATAGATCCCCAAGATGTGCTCGACGGATATATCGATCGTACCCTATTAGGCACTAGAGATGACTGAACAGAAATGTAGTTTGTATACCATTTGTGTCATTTGGTTATCTTTTGGAGTAGCTCTGGATTTTGAGAGGATATTATCTTTTGTACTCTTTTTGGGGATGCCCCTTATATCCAAGTGATTGTTCAGTACTACTGTTAGGTAGTTAGTACTCATGAGCAACCAGAGCCAAGGCCCAGTTTTGTAACCATAGAAACAAGATTGATGGACTAACCCAGAAGCTGCACCTAGGACTGTTAAGGGTGGAAAATCTTCCAGTAAACCAGCATTAAGGATTTACTCTGATTTTGTTAACCAGGGTGTGGTAATCTGCTCAAAGATATGCTAATGACCAACTTCTGTTAACCCAGTTGTGGTAATCTGCTCAAAGATATGCTAACGGACAACTTCTGATTCTGTAATCTGTTTACTTGTTAACCAGGGTGTGGTTCTAGGTTTTATAAACTGCCTCTTTTGGGAGTTTGGGGCTGATCTCCCTGACCCTACTTGGTAGGCAGTCACTCGCCGGCTAATAAAGGCTCACAATTCATCTCAATTGGCTCCGTAGGTCTTAGATTTGATCGAACCACAACAGGACCTCCCAGAAAAAAACTCATTTTTCAAATAACAATACCTCTACATCCTGGAGTACAAGAAAATAAATGACCATAACATTGCAACCAATTTAGGCCAGCCACTGACTGTGCAGTAAGGAGTACCTTGACCTTTTTACCTCAGCCTCATTATACCATCATTATAATGTCACAGATATGCCTAGAAGTTCACGAATCTAATTATAACAGACTGAATTTGGGGAAGGTACATGTGCAGTGGACAATAGGTTATATAACAGCCAACTGTCAATCAAAATGACCTCGCACATCAATCAGCTTGCACCTCCCTTGTAACTGCCCATCACAGCCCAGTTTTTAGACAGGTTTACCCAACTCTAAATATAAGATATTTAAAACAATTTTTTAAAAGTAGTTCTGTGGTTAAAAATTAGCCAAATTGAAAACTGATATTCAGCACCTAATAGGAAATTCTTTTTAGGCCTTCTCCACTAAGCTAATAAAACTATGTATCCAGAGGGAAAGAGAAACTGCAAAAGCAAGCAGCTCATTGAAGATATTCTCCCTGATATAAAGAAGCAAATTTAAGATAATGTAGCTAGATGAGTATGTTGACCCCTTGATATCATTACAAATAAGTCTTTACAAGAATAGGCGTGCAGTTCTAGAAGCAATTAAAAGCTATCTATTCTTTTTATCAGTCTCCAAATTTCCCCAGATTACCATGAAAGGCTTATACATACTGTAAAAATCTAGATTTAGGGAACAAAAATCCTTCTAGGTGGAATTTACATTCTTTCTCTTGGTCTTTTGAGATGTCTTGGTCTTTTGAGATGTAAATGTTCTATCTGGATTTTCTCTAGGACCAAAGTAATTCTTACCAGAAAGAAAAAAAGAAAAAGAAAAAAGAAAAGGCTATTTGAAAACTAGGCCTATGAAATCTTTTTCACAAATATATAAAAAAGCTTTAGCCATCTGGACAGGTAAATTTAACTTATTCCATCTGCCAGAATATGATTTGGATCCAACTATTATTTTATAAATAGTAAGTTTTGAACTACTGTGCCTGTCTCATGGCTACAATTTAAAAATGAAAGTTGTAAAGCCTCTATGCGTCTTTTTGTATGTTGTAGATGTGTTTTTTTTTTCCTACTTCCAGATGGTATTGCCAAAATTAATTTATAAAGAGCTCTATTTAATTGGCTTAGAGACAAACAAGCATTCATATAAATCAGGTGTACTCACAGAAATATAGAAATTAACCCAAACATTTTATAAGTTCACATAATCTAGACTAACATTTGGTAAATAAAAGCTAGTATAAGTGTGCTGGTTTGATTAAAACAGGCATGTCTTTAGTTACGAACATTAAATATAATACTTTTATTCTACAGAGATTTGCTAAAAGTCAAGCAAGCTCATGTTATCTCTGTTACAAAATTTGTCAGTGAAAATGAGAATTTAAGATGATGGTTAGCCATTTAATATCTCATAAAATTTTCAAGAGTCATCTAAACATAATTATCAGAACAAGTAAGTTAAGTAGTTGTGATTAAGATAAAAATTTATAATTGAACTTTTAAACAATAATTATGCTTTACATATGTAAAATAATTAAAATCATGTCAAAAATCTTTTGGTAACTTAAAACCTTAAAACTATGCTAAGTTAAATGATGGGTATTCATTGAATATCTAGATCATTTCCAAACAAGGTAAAATACTGAAACTTTAATTATTAAGCACAGATTTATCTACGTGGGCTTCCTTTTACAGAGGAACTAAAAGTATTGGGTCCATTAGTAAATATGTTTGTGTCACACTGAATTTACTATGAGAAATAATATACTTTTAGAAATTATAAAATGTATTTATAAATTTGTTTTTAGCCATGGAATTCTAGTGTCACAGATAATCCACAATTGCTCACTTCTCAGTTTTCACTAGAAATAAAGTATTCTAAGTGTTGCTGCTAGGGGGTACTGAAGAGCTCAGTTCTTTCCGCCAACTCAGAAGAGAATTAAGATCAGTGAAGTTTAGGGAAAGTAAGATTTAGCAAAGTATGTTTCAAGAGAGAAACAGGCTATTCTGGAGACAGATGCAGATCCACCAAATTCGAGAAGTGTACCTTATATTATGGCCGTGATAGGTGGTTACAGAGGCCATGTTAGACAACTGGCAGGTGAGATCATATTGATCGACATCCTGCTGTTAAATAACCTTTTCTTACTGCTCATGTGGTTACCCAGAATTCAGACTGTTATATTAGATTCATGAACTTCTGGGCAGCTGTATGATATTACAATGCTGGTATGATTAGGCTAGGTCAAGGAAGGTCAGTACAAGTACTAACTGCACACGTGCTTGTAACTGGACAAAACTAGTGGTTGTTTTTGCAGTTTTTACTTCCTCATATTCACGATGTAAAGGTAATTTTTAACTTTTAAGTTGGTGTTTCAAGGAGGTCCAAAGGGTGGTCTCTTGGTGGGGCCTTCATTTTCTGTTGCTCATATCTATCTGACTAGCATTGAGATTAAAAATTCTAACCTGCATATGTAATTAAAACTACTTAGAAATAATAATGGTGAAAGTAAACAACTATGTATGAAAAGTAAGTAAGAAAAATAAAATGACTGGTTGCTCCAGAATGAGAAGAGAGGAAAAAAGAAAAAAAAAAATGCATATAAATATAAAAACTTTGTAGAAAGTTTGTGCAGAAGGAATTTTCAGAAAGGAATTTTATGTGCGTTCAAGCTGGTTAAAATTGGAATAAATTTATTTAAGTTTTTAAAAGAATGAATTTCCAAGTTACAGCTATCTTCGCCGAAAACCTACTACTTCCTAAGGGCTTGCTCTGTCTTTTATTTATCTTATCTTTTAACCTCCCAAATTCCACAAGGCTGCACTCTTCCTTAGCGTGGCCCATCTCCTTCTAAAATGTACTTTCAATAAGTCTTTTCCTAAAAAAAAAAAAAAAAAAAAAAAAAATGTGTTTTCATATCAAAAGTAAACTGATACAAAATTAAAATTTAGTTTTCTCTGTTAAAAGGGCAAAGTTTTCTTGTTGTATTGTTTTCTCTTGATAAGAGATTGCAAACATTTTATTTATTTGTTTATTTAATTTTTTTTAGCCTTTTGAGTAATCTATCTGGAAAGGAAAGATTTTGTGGCTTACCAAATAATTTTCTGTGCTTATTGTCTCTAAGTTTTTCAACCTGACTACCTTAAAAAACAAAATTATCTCTTGCAGAGATGGAGAAGAACCATGTATAATGGGAGCAGAATGATTAAGAGGTCAGTTTTCACTATGTTGATTTGGTAAGCCTATTAGACCTCCACATGGAAATGTCAAGTAATTAAGTTGGTTAAATTAATTAGATAAAGAAAGATCTGTGGGCCCAAGATATCAATCTAGGAGATATCATAACATTTAAAGCTATTTTCAACTTCACCAAAGATTTCATAGAAATTAGAATATAAAAGAAATAACCAGGGAGATAAATTTTGGGAGCTCCAACTTTTAGGTTTGAGGGAGTATACAAAAGATCAAAGCCTAAGAAATGTAGAAAGAAAACCATGAGACCACTAATTGATTACAGGATCCTGGTTGAAGACTGGAGGTGGGAATAATGATCAACTCTGACTAATTGGGGTAGATGGAATGGGAATAGAGAAGTGATTTTTAATCTCAACCTTTAGTTTAGAATAGTCGAATTCAAAGGAATCTTGTGTTATTCAACAAAATAAAATAATTTTGTAAATTAGAAAGTAGGGACAATAATAGTTCATTGTATGTTTCAATGCTGACCAGATAATTACAGTACATAGGAAACATGTCCAAAAATAGCAAATAAATAATTCTAAAACTACTAATATGGAAATAAAATTTTCTGGTGCTTGGAGAACGAGGATACTATCCCTGCCCCTTTAAATATAACTCTCAGAAATATCCACTTTTTGATAAATTTGTGTTACTCTTTCATCATTTTATGCTAATTACTTCATATGTTTTTCATGTTATTGATGTTTTTCTTTTGGTATTTTTCCTGCATGAGTTTTGACATTTGCTTTTAAACTTATAAGTTTAGAAATTGGTGGCATATTGAAATTTTTCCCTTTGCCTTCTTAATTAAATGTAAAGTTCACCAGACTCTTTTCAGTCATATGATCTCTTTTATTTCTCCTTTAATTTTACTGAGACTCTTATTTTGATAGATATACTGACATGATATAATAGAATTTTAGCCAATTGACATTTAAATCTTAGACTAGTAGGCATTTTCCTTAATCTTCCAATCTTTCACATTTTTGTGAAAATGTGACTCCACATTCTTCACATGTGACTAGTTTTGACCAACAAGTTGTTAAAGTAAGTGCCTCACTTCCAGGCAAAGCATTTAACTGCAAATACAGTTGCCTAGAGCTTTTCTTACTCTTGCACATCAGTGGAAATTTGAAAAGGTGATTTGCTTCCTCAATCTGTGTTCCTGAGAAACTGATGCGCAAAGCACACTCTCCTCATCCTGCTGACCTGTAATAGAAGTGTAGTAAAAAATAAAATACATTTTTTTTGTTTTAAACCCTTTAGCTTGAGTTTAATTAATTAATTAATCAGCATAGCATAACACAACTAATTCTGACTGAAACAGTCTTCCAAGAAGTCTGCTTCCAAAATTCTTCAAAAGATATACAATCCATGGTCAACTGACAGGCCATAGTAGGGTTGGTATTTGTCACTTAAAGGAATGGTTAAGTCTGTTTTCAAATTTCTATTGTAAAATATTGACTTATTGTAAGAATACTTAAAATTTTTAGAAATATGCAATTAATAAATTTTAAGTAAAACATCTGTGGTAACTCAATATATAGTTAAGACTTTAGTAATTATTTTAATCTTTTGTATTTTTATTTCTACATCATTAAGATACTTTAGTTCTAATGAAATGCTCATATAGCTCATCTTTTTTGAGTATTGATTACCTTCCAAACAATGTTCAAGAGCTTAATGTGTATTAATTCATTAAATATTTCCAACAACCTATGAGGTAGTTACTATCTCTATTTAATGGCTGAAAAAAAAAAAAAGAGGCAAAGAAAAAATAACTTGTCCAAGATTGAGGTAGGAGTTACATTAGGGCCCCTCCCTAGAGCGCTAAAATGAAAAACAGCCTTGAATAATAGCTTTGAAACTTTCTGCTAACATGGAAAATAAAGGGGATAGAGAAAGTCCTCAATGTAGGCATGCATAGAAGGGCAGCTGATGTGACCTATATTTCAGCTTTGCTTCGTTATACGATCATTATAATAAATTAGCATTGCAGATACGGCTGTACCCATCATACACCTGACTCCATGACAGTTCTGAAAAGCCTCAAACACGACAAGAAAAGGGTGTTTCCCTTAATCTGGAAAAACAAACACAAACAAACAAGCAAACAAACAAGCAAAACACCTTTCCGCAAAGGGACCAATCTAAGTTATGAATGTACCACTTCTTAGTTAGATTAGTGGATAAAATCCCCAAACCCACAACAGGACGATTGAGTAGCTCTTTCTTGAGCCTGCCTACTCTCCCAACTGAGAGTGTACTTTCCCTTGCACTTCTCTCCTTCTGAGAGTGAGTGTACTTTCTTCAAGACTGACTGTTCTTGGCAGCCTACTCTCCCTTCCAAGGGTGTACTTTTGCTTTCAATAAAATTAGCTTGCATGCAATTGCCGAGAACAGAGGTCTAAAAATTCTAGGACTCCCCAGAACTAGTAATAAGACCACTCAATTAGGAGTTCATGAGAGATATTATATGGGAATAGTTTATAAGAGACCCCAGAAAGTCTAATAGGACCTGCCTTCCTAACTCCTAGACTAAATTCCTAGGTGATTGCTTCACTTTAGATATTTTGTAATGTACTTGACAGCTGGTCAATATTAGACATTAAAATTCTTTCTAATATTTTACATAAATAATTTTGAGATAAATATTGAACAAACTTTCCTCCTCGTAGTTCCAAATAGTCTCACGACTCAAGTATCTAAAAGTGTCCATTGTAGTTTAAAAAACAAAAATATTTTTTGGCATCTTGAATAAAAATTTTCTAAATTTCTGTATTACTTTAGAGAACTGCCAAGGGTATATGGAAGAGTGCCCATTGAATGTACATGGATGTTAATCTTGCCCATATTCATGGGTGAATATAGAATAACATGGGTTTAGGCTCCCTCAACTTTGAGAACCAGAAGTACATGAATGACGACGTTGGATTACACTATTTCCTTATTCTACCAACTTCATGGCTTTCCCCAAATCTACTTTCTATACACCTAACTATAAAATATTTACATTCTGGATTCACCTTGACTTAATCAAATGTAAAGTAATACTGTCCAATATTAGAAAGTAAGCAAAATAACTGAAAAATTCTGCGCAACATTGTATCACAACAAAGAGAATGTCACACTGTTCAATTATAATTAAGAGCACACAACAAACTCATGATATGGTAGATAAGTGCAAAAGTATGAAGAAAATCTTTACTATATTAAAGTAACAAAGGAGAAGAAATGAACCCAATCCAGGAATGATTAACAGAATTACTATGCTTCTTTTGTTAAGCACTATTTTTTTTTCTAGGCTTTAAAAGGATTTGACTTACTTCTTGTGGTTATAGAATGTACAAAATCCATTGCCAATGACACTCATTATTATTCATAGTGAACCCGGTGTGTTGGCAATGAAGTGAAACATGTTTAAATGTAAAGAGTAATGCTAGAGAATCTTCTGTACCCTTTTCATTTGCATTATAAGTAGATTCTGAGAGGTAATCAGAGGTTTACTAAGAAATATTCTAGATTTTTTTCTCTGCTTTTTCCTATTGTGCTGACCCATTTCTTATGACTGCTATTAGTCACTCATTAATTCTGAAACACTGGACAAAGAGCAAAACCATAATTAAAAGACCTTAAGTTTGTTTTATAGCTTTTATTTCTAAGAGAATATATCCCAGTCTATGTCTATAATAAATTTTGTCTATCTAACTGTGATATCGTTAAATTTTCTGATTTTAGATTATTTAAAAAAATTGTAGTAGTAGTAACTGTTAACTGTTTTCTTTATGGAAAGGTTATTATGAGGTTGTGAGCTTTTAAGAAGTTAATGTAGAAATGTATAAACCATAACAGTTATGTAAGAGAGAAAAAATCTGAAGTACTGTAAGAAATCCAATAGTTAATACATTATTAAATCTCTTCTCCATACTGTATCTGCTGTATAACTATATTTTAAAAGTCTTACTCATATCATGGTCTAAATGGCTTTTTATGATCTCTCAGACCACTTTGCTTTTGTTCATCTCTGTGACCTCAGGAGTCACCTAGTGAAAGTACCCAGTAAATAGTTCAAGGTATTCATAATTGAATCCAATGTTATATTCAGTCCTCAGTTATAATAATTATCTGACTTAGTTATCTAACACCTCTCATCTATTTTTGTTTCTGTGTCTTTCCTAACTCATTTATAACTGTAAACAAAAATAAAATATTAACTCACTTTTAGTAAACCTCTAGACTGCTCTTGGAGATGAAACCAAATGGTATTATGCCACCACATAGAAGATATTACTCTCATTTTTTAATATCTCTAGCATAGAGTATGTCTTTTGGAATTTGTTATTAACTGTCATATTAAATTATGTATTCAGATATATCTCCTCTTCAATTCAATTGTAAGTTCTTCAATGTCTGGATTGTATTTTATACATGATTTCCTTTGTAGCACCTATAATACCATATAAATAATATATGATACATATTTAATAATTATTTATATATATTTATTATATTTAAATATTATATCTGAACTCTATGGTATCAACAATTCTCATCTCTCTCTCTCTTTTTTTTTACAGTGCTTCAAAAGCTACCTTTATTACAAGGGAGTATATAATGTATACTTTTAAATTAAATATTATGTAAGAAAATGCCTCTTCTTGATTGGAAGAGCCATATATAATTTTTCTCTTGCAGCAATAATAGAGAATTATAGAAAGCATTTTTTGGAACCCCAAAATTAGTAAAAATGCAAAGGTTTAATAAATGCAGGTTTAATAAATCGTAGACATTCAATCTGATATTAAGGTAATTCTACCATCTACTAATTTGAGAAATGAATCAGGGTGGAAATAGAGGAATCAGCAAGATAATTAAGATTATTATCATGGGGTTTACATAAAATTTTGATGAGTTTTGGGATATCAACTTTTTTTTGAATTTTGTTAAAATTAAAAGGGATCACTGGGTCCTTAACAATGGAAGAAGAAATAGATATCTGTTGGTTGGAATAAAAGGTATCATTATATGAATTAATCCCATAAATAAATAGTGATAGAAATAAACATCTTTTTTTTCTAAATGTTATTCTCATAGTATTTCAATGTAGGTAGCATACTCTTTACTTCTATTATAAAATATAAAATTCAATATATAACTGAATGATTTTACTACATTTAGAAATTGTTTGGGCCCAGATTTGAGCCTTCATATCTAAATCAACTCTAACTACCTAGGAATATACCAGCTGGTGATCATAAATGTTAAAACTCATCTGGCAGTAGAGGGAATTAGGACCCATAACTGCAGTGCACGTCTACTAACTCTCAGGCAATTTAGTATTAGCAATTAGTACTATTTCTGCCATGTGCTGGAAGGCATTGTCGTTTTACATAATGACAATTTCCTTTTGATGTTTTTATAAGACAAATTTCAGAAACAAAACAAAGTACTGTTTTACTGTGCAGGAAGTAAAATTTAGATTTTGCTATCTACTCAGGAGTGGGTACAGAGCATTAGAACTTGTTTTTCTTATTGACTCTGATATTCATTCAAATTCTGTCTTTGTGGGAAGTCCAAAATAGTAAGATTTGTAAGTCTCTATGTATGTCTTTAAGGCCCCAAATGAAACAAGAATAGAAACTTTCCCTCATTAATTATAAAGTGGTATATTTCTAACTTAAAACAATAATCATACACTACAATAGTTGATTCAATGGAATAGAAACTTTGGTTTCTAGTTAGATTCCATTAGCTCAATGTAGAAATATGGTTAGAATTGAACTCAGTTGTTTTCCAATTTCGCAAATGTCCTTGCTTAAAATTTTAGTGCAATTTTCCTACCAATTCTCCTTATATGATTTGAGGATAAAAATAAAGTAAAACTTAATATTTCTGCTAAGTATTGTGCTATTACTACTTTAGGTACACATATCAGTCTAAATATTAAGTATAAAAAAACAAATTGCAGGTCTCTGTGATATACTAATTGTCAAACAAATAATGAGATCCTGAATTTTATCAGAATTTTATCAAGATAACAAAGTACTAATGCACACATATACTTGGACCCCCAAATTTTGTCTGTTTCTCCAAAAATCAAATTGAGAACTTGTTCACATGAACTTATAAATTGAACTATGTTCTTATAAAAATCCAGCATAAAAATTAGGCATCTGGGTACCTGGAATTCAAGCTGACTTTAAACATGAAAATCAATACCTAATTGCTTTTAAAAGTGAATAGGAAATGAGCCTTGACTGAGTTTTATGTGCCCAAGAACCTTCTGCAGGTTGGCTGTTGAATTATCCAGCTACTTGGTGTGAAACTGGATATATTTAAGATAAATTTCAAATAAGGTCATTGAAATAATATAACCTAGGTCTTCAGTTTGATGTGTTTATTTGGCAATTTTTATAAAGGAAAACAAATTATCTTCTACATTATTCATGATAGTTAATGTAAATTATTTATGTTTCTGACCGTACATCTAAATAATAGCAAATAAATTGGAAAGAATAAGATTAATTTAAATTAATGGTGGACATGTATTTTTATTTATTTATTTAATTTTTAATATTCACTATGTGAGGTTTCAAACTCGACTGAATTTTAAGGGAGTTTTAATCAGATGAATGAATTGGGCTATACAAGATAATTCAAAAGAATATTCTTTTTACTTTTAAAGAATTATCTGCATTTATCTATATAAAGGGAGCCTGTGAGAACAAGTTTTCTTGTTGTTGTAGTTATTTATTTTTTACCACTATTTTAAGAACACAAAGTTTAAAGATGTAGACCAGTAGCTTAATGAAAAAACAAGTAGAAATAGTAAATTATTTTCCTGACCACTCACTATGTTTATAACATGCGATAATAAAGAACCCCTTCTCTTCATTATTTATAAGACTGAGGCTTCCTTCTATTGCTCTCAAGTGTGAGAGAAAATAATTCCTAAGTTTATTGCAAATATTCTGACATGGAAGCATCTTTCTTCTTTTACTCGGGAGAGCAGGAACTCTGAGTGATAATGTCTCATGTCAAGGGTCAAGCTCTGAAGTCAAGGTTTAGAAAAGTTTCCATAAGCCAGGGAGAAGGTTTAATATGAGGAAGTAAATAATCAGCAAAACTATTACCTGAACTACTAAATAAAAATAAATAAGTCATGAAAGCTGAACTTTAAGATATTCACCCAATGCCACGGATAAATTGAAAATAAAATAGATGTAAGTACAGAGACTTCATCTATCTTACTCTCTGCAAGTGAAAGACAAATTAGAGGCAGGTTGGCCAGAGCTCTTTGCTTTGATTATCTTAAAGAGTCTGGATTCACCAGGTACACCCTGACGAGTCTATTAGGAAACAAATTCAATGATACTTTCAATGTTTTTTTTTTTTTCAATTATAATATAAATAATAATGACAGCAGTGGGTTTCTTTAGAACAAAGAGGCAATCTTTCCTGTTTTGGTCCCTCTTCTCAATTACTGTCAGTGAAACCTAGTTATTTATGTGTATTGTAAAAATAATTAAATGTATTTTCTTAGATATTCGCCTTTATAATTATTTTGTATATATTCATACTAAAATATATTTTATCTAGGTAGATCCAGAAATATCTTTTAGATAACTATTATTGGTAGCACTTGGTCACAGGCTATGATTGTGGGGAAAGTTTAAATAGACTGGGGAAAAAATGCCAGACAGGAATTAAATTTAAAAACCTACATTAAAAATGACAGTGCAAATCCAGAGACAAAAATCCTTATATAGATTCCAGAGTGAAGAAAAGTAGATGAAGTTAAAAATCAGAAAACACTTAGTATTTAAGATCAAGGAAATAATAATCAGAAGACAGAATAGTATAACTGAATGAATGTAGGCATAAGCTGTAAAGCTAGAGTTAAAAACAAAGCTCAACTTCTTACTAGCTAGAGGTATAAACCTCCATTTGATCCCTAAAAAGGGGATTTATAATGTATAATTTACTGGTTTGACAAATATTAAATGTAATTATATATATGTATGTATACATACATACATATGTGTGTGTGTGTGTACATACACACACACACACATATATAAAGTATATAACAAAATATCTTAGTAATTGGAGCAATTATCTGGCAAGCAGTCACTAAGACAGGGAGTAGAGAAAAACTGAGCCAGTAGTCAGGAAAGAAGAAATTTTCCCAAATAAGTGAGATGTATAATTCAGTATTCAGACAAGCAGTTTGATTAGTAACAAAAACAGATTTTTTTTTGATATATTTTTTTTTTTTTCTTTATTCTATAACTATAGACAACTGTTAATTTCAGTATTTCTGCAATACTCTGTAGTACTCAGTACTTTGCTTAAAATATAGTGGATGATCAATAAATGGGTTGAATGAATAAATGCATAGAGCAGATAATAGGCTGGAATGAAGCCCTAGGCTTTAATTGAGGTCCTTAGTTCCAGTTCTAGGTAAGTCACTAGATAGCTATAACATCTTGAGCAGGTGATTTAACCCCTGAACTCAGTATGATCATTTGGGTAAAACAATCTTTCAAACACAGCAGGTTTGATTTTTCCAAGTTATACAATATTTTTTCTAATTTTAACTTTTTTTTTTCTTAACTCTGTACATATTCCCCCAAATAAGTGGCAATACTGGCAGTGAAAACTCATGACACCTTAGATGTGCTATTCAAATAAAATAAAATTACTACTGAATATATAAAACATAATTTAAAAAATAACCAAAGTAAAAGCAAAAGATGGGGAATCTTAAAGCAATATACATGGTATTAATGTTTCATCTACCATGCAATGCCCCTTCAAAATGGGAACAAGAGAATGGATAAGGTAGTCTTTGGGAGAGAATATCTTTCTGTTTAAAAAAATAATAACAACATTAATCATCAGTATCTGTTTAATCTGCCACTGGCTGAAAACAAATGATAATCTATCTGGCAATACATATATTTTTCAAGTTCCAAAACACTCTTTAATGAAAAGATTTGGTGTGGGGAGGTTGAGAGAGGCTGCCCGGCCTGCCTGGCATCCAGTGAGGGTGTGCCTCATTGGCGGTTGCTACTCACGTAGTGGTGATGCATCGGGTCATCTCCTTCCTCATCCTCGTTGTCCTGGACCACAAGTTTCCGGATTGCCTCCGCTTGCACATGGCCACCTCCTCCCCAGTGGAGTTGATGAGCTCCATTATCTGGCAATATTTTAAACTTTGCATATTTTATGTTGGTTATAAAAGCATTAGAAAACAGGACTTTAAAAACATCAAGCTATTATTATAGCATCATATAACCTGATTTTTTCTTTTGTTACTCATTTACTCAGCAAATATTTATTGAGCACCTATTATGTTCTAAGCCATATTTTAGAAGCTAGTTAGAATGAGACAGACCTGGACTCCAGAGCCTTTGCTTTAGTAAGTGATACAAACAGGCAAACATTAAACACATAAGTAAATACTAACAAATTCCAAATAATGATGAATATAATTCCCCCAAATTAAAATAAAATGACATACTTGAGAATAGCTGGTTACTCAGATTTACTTACTATGTAAAGAATAGTTGACAGAATAAGAGGCCGAATAAAAGCAGAGTTAGCTACTAAAGGCCTTTGCAGTGTTCAGTTGCAGAAGGGTAGTGGTTTTGAACTAGTTGTAGGTTAGTAAAAATGGAGAAAATACAAATATATATTTGTATCAGGTCCTCATACATATTCAATGTGGACCTGAAAAAAGAAGAAAACATGGATAAACCCTAGATATTCTGGTTGAGCTTCTGGGTCTGTAAGTTTTAATTACAGAGCTGGGAAAGACAGAAGAAAATTTGAAGGAGAAAAATAAGGTTTTTCTTGGGGAAGGAGCATTAAAGTTTGATAATCCTCTTATATAATCAATGGCGAGGTCAAGGAGACAGTTGGAATTCTAAAGAAAACTCAGAACAGATATTTTAGAATAGCCTCTATACCTTAACAGGTCTGCTTATATTGACTCTCGAGGCTTTGTACTACTCCTCTTGGTTTTGGCTTTCACAACCTGAAACTTCCTTGATTTTACTTTTTAAAACTATGAATTCCAAAGACTTTTCCACCACTTTTATTGGCACTGTATCATTAACCTCAGGAAATGTACAGAACCTTTCCAATACTTAGAATACAGTATAAAAAATGGTTTCATGCACGAATTAAACAATAGAGCATTTGTGCTTAAATCATGGGGCTCTCTCCACTCTGGAATTTTGGTTCTTTATCTGTAAATAGTAAAACTTGGTAGTGTTTTCAATTTTTAAAAAATCTTGGAAACTCTTGTTGAAAAAAGAAAAACTGTCCCAAATGGAACCCCAAGTAATAGAAGTAGAGCAGAGGTGTTCTGTTTAAAGGAGACCTGAGAGTTTAACCTTTCGGGTCAACACTCTGTGCCCCTCTTTGATATGAAGAACTGTCCATTTAGGGCTCTGCTTATATGCCAAAGAATTAGATTGTATCTAAGGCCTCCCTAAGACTAACTTATGATCTTATTAAGTAATTGTCTCAGGATGAAAATATATCTTGTGGAATCTGCTGGGACCGAATTAGTCTTAGACTGTTGCAAATTCCAGAATCTGCAGGTGGTAACCTACACATGTGGGAGCACCTGGATAGGTAGAGGTTAGAGATAGAGACAGAATTTGACAGTTAGAAATGTTCTGTGTAGTGCAGAACAGTTTCTCTGTGATTTGAAACACATCGTATACAATGCACATAATCCACAGACTGGAAAAACTACACATTGATTTAGATTTTATGGTGTGACATTGTGCATCTCTTATTTATAATCACAGTGAAGGTGTTAATCTGCACTAGTATTTTCTAAATAACTGAGAAATTAACCACTGATACTTTTTACCATTCAAACTGTTTTCAATTATGCAAAATGAAGTTTAATGAATAAATACATTATATCTCCAAATTATTAAAGAGTACACATAGAATATATTTTAGCAGCATTTCCTTTATGAATCACAAGTCATCATCATGAGCAGTAACGTTTATGTTGTTCTGTAGTTGAAAAAGAAACTCGAGATGTTAATGAGGTTTCAGAGGACAAATTATTTTAGAATATCATTGTTTTATCAAGTGTAACAATATCACCTCAAATAAACTTGAATTGTTTATCTCTGCTTTCATTAAAAATGCTATTAGACATAATTCAGATGTATCTACTATTTATTAATCCTGTCTTCAATACTTTGCAGAAGTAAAGACTATCATTTCAAAGACTGTTTTAATCTAAGTAGTGATTTTCTTTTCTATCAATTCTTTTTATAAAATTTATTGAGCACCTACTCAATGCCAAAGAATTGTTCTAGGAACTTGGGATATATCAGTGAATAAAACAGATATTTTTTCCTAGCAGTAAATGGGGGTGGGGAAGAGGTAAAAATACCTAAAAATGAGTAAAATATTGAGCATATTAGAACTTGTGTTGTTTTAAAAGAGAAAAAAAGTAACATCATAATGGGAATTGGGAGTATGGAGTATAAAGGGTGATGGCGGGTTCCAATACAAGAATGCCCTTATTAATAAGGTGACTTGGAGCAAATATTTAAAGGAAGTGAAGTAATCAGTCATGCAGAAATTGAGAGATGAGCCTTCCAAGCAGCAGAGGCATTAGCAAATGCTCCGCTTTGGGAGCATTCCTGGAACAGCACTGAGACCAGTGTGACTGGAATGAATAGTGTTGAGGGAAATAACAGAAAATGAGGTGAGAGAGACAGAGGACAGATTATGCAAAACATCATAAACTATTGTCAGAGTCTGGGTTTTCACTCAACTTGCTATTCTATTAGTTTGCTATAAACTCTAAACAGCATCACCCCCCCCCACCGGGGTACCTCTAGTGCCATAAGTCTTGACAAATTCATATGACTCAAGTGGCAGAGTTACTTTGACCTGCTACAGAACTCTTTCATGCTATGAAACACTCTCAAAGATAACAGCTTTTCTTGTCACTCAGTGAATGGTTGGAGAAGTATTGCCAAGTATGAATAGACTGCTTTCAGGACCCAAAGAAGCCTATCTAGTGTTGTGTGTCCTCCTTAAGTGCTAGCAGATTGAGATGCAATGATATATTCTTTAGGGTGGAGGTCATGTCCCAGCATCCTGAAGATCACTAAATTCCCTAATACTTACTGATGTAGCAGTCTCTTGAATCTTAATAATATTTATCTCTCTTCCTTTGGAGTACATGTGTTTTACCAAGGCTTCTAATTTATTTGTCATTCCTTGCTCATTAGGCCTGATCAACATTCTAGCATTGATAAAATGGAGACAGGAACAATGCAATATTCTACAGAATGTCTAGATGGTTTAGATCTCTTTGGTCTATATTATAACAGAGGGCAGAAAGGTTAACATAGCCTGAGATAAGACAAGACTGCAAATTGTAAATGTGTACTATATTTTACATCCTATGTGATTGTGAACAGCTTCTGATTCTCTGTGAGAGGTAAAAAAAAAAAAAAAAAAAAAGAAAGTATTTGTTAGATCAATGGCCCCACACTATGTACCTGAGTCTTTGTTCTTTTTTTTTTTTTTTTTTTTTTTTTTTTTGCAAAGATTTGATATCTGCCATGGTAGCTTCAATCAGGGTTACTATTGGTTAAACTTGTAGTACTCCACTGGTGTTTGCCATTATTCATCTTCTCTTCATAGGAGGAAGGCTGGTAAAAAAAAAAAAAAAAGATAAAGAAAGAAAGAAATATGATATTTCTATTGACTTTTTATTAGGTCAGCTTCATTCAAAATGCCAATTACTCATTTTTTCTTTATTTTATATTACTTGTTGACTACCCATCTATCTTGCTCTATGATCTATGAACTGTCTTCATGGTTCTTTGAAGTCAGGTCTTTCTGCTGCCTTCGAATTTTTTACTCTATTTCATTACAGTGCCTGTCTTACTTTGAAGGCCAGGGATTATCACTTGGTCTCATCAGACCAAGATCCTATCATGCCATGGCTATCAGTGAGCCCAGTTTAGTAACAATATCTCCCCCAGAGATGCCATTATCTATAAGAGAGAGACTTATTCTTTGGAAAATAGCATATTCTAGGGCCTTCCAGAGAATATAATTGCTAAAACTGCCTGGTGTTACGTAGTATCTATGCTGTAACATGCATACTTCTCTACAGCATTTGATTTTTTTCTCTACCATCTGCCACAGCTATTCTGGCATTTTTAACCCCATTTAAGGTGGGCCACTTTCAGCAGCCTTTCAGCTTCCAAGTCCCAACCTAGCAGTAGCATATTATTTTCATTTTTTCTGGGGTCCTTGCCACAGAATGAAATACTGAATTATGGAAGAGTGCTCCAATATCGATAAATTCCTTTGTCCGACTTTATGTCCCTTTATCCTAGATCCATCATTTTGAAAATCCATTTCTATAAATACTTAGCTAGTTTCTGCTTGCTGTGCATGTTGGCTAAAAGCTCCACTTTTATACTCCTCTGGGTATATGACCCCCTTACCATGGAGTCTCAGTGCTCCCTGGGACATGGTATAGCACAACCATATTTCTTGGCTTAGTGACCAAGAAGGAAGATAGGGGTGTTTCCTTGGGGTTGCATGTGCTGCCTTGCAAGGAAGAGACCTCTGCATCATCTTTAGCCAAGATCTGGGAAATGGGTGACAGCTGCATATTTTCAACTGCATCAAGCCAGATGTATACATCCTAAGTCTTAGCTTCCCTTCCTCACCAGTTAGGGTTAGGATTGAGAACTAAACCTTCTATGGAATTCTGCTATTCTTATAGTTAGATCCTATGCCTTATCTTCAGCTTTTTCTGTCCTTTAGCTCCAGGAAAAGAGGATTTCTTTATGTACTGCCAAGAAAGCTTTTTAGTTTTAACTCTTATCTTTATTACTCATTAATTACCCTTAGCCCTTCATTGTTTTCCTCAATGCATTCACTGTCCTGCATAATTAGTATTCTTTCTACCTTCTCAAATGTTTGATGTATTGTATACAAGACTATATTCTCTTTCACTAAGATTCTTCTACATCTATGAAATGTATAACAATGGCACCACTAGAGTTTGCCTGAGACTGTCACCAGTGACAACATTTTCATGCCAGTCGGCCATTTGGTGACTCTGCCCCAAATCCCATTTTAAAGTTTGCTTTTTAGGACTACATTTAAGATTAACTTTCTTTAGTCAGAATCTTTAGTAAACAGAATCTGAATGGATATTTCACCCAGATGGTTGATTGTGGGAGACAAACTACTGTAAGGAATAAGGGGACCAGAAAGAGCAGATAGAAGTTGAAACATGGTTCGGTTACAACACACAGGTCTTAGCTGATGCTACTAAGAACTCTGGAGTCACAGAGCTGTTCAAAGTTCAGGCAAGAGGATTGGACTTTTTACACCTACATTGAATATTCATTGAATGTAAGCTATTTCTGGATATGGGGCATAATCTTGGCAGCTCCCATCCATTTGGATCAGGAAATTCCAGGAGAAGGACTCAGCTGTGATCTCTTACCAGCCAACACTCCTGGCATCTCGGAGAATGATTGCCTCTGTGGATGAGGGATCTTGGCAGCAAGTATCCACAACAGTAGAGATATGGAAAGTTGTGGATAGGGTGGATTTGGGACAAGACAGAATTTAGTTTTAGGTGTATCCAGTAAAATTATCTATTTGATATTCAAATGAAGATTTGATTAGGCAGTTTGGTATAAATCTAGGATTTGGTAGAGAAGTCAGACTAAAAATAAAGAGTATTTTCTATGCGTGTGTTTCTAAAAGCTGCAGGGCTGATATTAATGACTTGGTCAACTCTCAAACTGTATACTATTGTGCACCTGTTATTTATTTAACGTTAGTCTCTCACATTAGAATGCAAATTTCATGAGTTTTTGGCCCACTATCGTTTTCCTCGTATCCAGCACATAATAAAAGCTCAATATAATTTCATTGAATCCCTGCCTATCCGACTGTCTTTACTTCTACTCAGAAATTTAATTTATTAAAATATATAATGATGCAATGTTTTGATTTGCCTTTTAAACATTATCATTGCATAGAGAGGGTTTGCTTTTTAAAAACTACTTTAGAATTCAGAACTTTTACAGAAATATTAAGGTTTTAGCTTATAGTTATCCAAGAATTTAATATAGTTCAATATATTTTTAAGCCACTGTTGATACAATTTAGTACTTTCTGCACTTTAAACTTAAAAAAATATATAGGACATTTATATAAGCATGTTAAGCATGTTTTTAAAAAGTTGCAATATTCTTGCTAACTAGAAAAGACTATCAACGTGCTCTAGTGATTCTGGGAAGATGATATAACACTTTAATTAGTTTTAGTAACCATTTTTTGTCAAATATGAGCAAAACTTTTTCATCTGTAACTTACTTGTTTTTGGAGAAAAGGGACTATCAACTTTCATGACTTGACACATTAAATCAATTACTCTGAGCTAGAATATCTTACTATTCTTTCTAAAAATTAAATATTATAATTTTAAGTTAAATTTAAAGACATAGCATTATTTTTTAAGAAACGTAATAAAAGGAAGTTGGGCATTCCTATTATTGGTCTCTGCAAAAATTTTATTTTTCCTTTATTAAGTACCCTTCTAAATTACAGCTCATCCTTTGAGCTCAATGACTTGATTAAGAAGAGAAATCATAAAAAAAACAAAATCTGTATGCATTATCAAAGTGCTAATTATTAGTGTAAACACTTGATATAAAATCAGTGGGGTGTGATTGTTTACTAGGTTACGATAATATTGTAGATATGATGATAATTAAAAAGGTATCAAATATATGGTGACAAAGATTTGACTTTGGGTGATGAACACAATGTGAATACAGATTATTTATTATTGAATTTTACATTTGAAATCTGTATAATTTTATTAACCAATATCACCTCAAATTTAATTTAAAAAAGAACAAAACCTTAATACTGAATCATTTAAAATGTTACTCTAGCATGAAAAATCACATATAATACTTTAAATACAGAGCAAAGTTATACATCATATAAAAACAGATATATTAAAGAGATATATGAAAGGTAAAGGGTTTTTCTGTTTGAAATCATCCTGACAGGTGGTAAAGAAATTGCATAATTTTAAAAAAATATTATTACTCTAATTTGTGAAGATTTTGTTTTACTTCTTGTGGACTAAATTTGAAGGGATGATATATTTAGATACAGGTGGGCATATGTCTTTAATGAATTAGAAATGGCTGGATTTCTTACATTGACATATTATCATTAATTAACAACACTACCTCATTATCAGGTATTTACAGAATATTGCTGGGACAATTATACAACAATCTCTGTTTTACAAATTTTTTTTTACAAAGATTATGTTAAAAAGTAGCATACAAAAAAGGGAAGCAGACAAAACCTTCTTTTCATAAGCTAGACACACTCTATAAACAACTATACATTAGGTAAAAAGTACATTTAATTTCAACAAGCATTTTTTGAGTTTCTACATTTGACATTTTACTAGTTTCTGGATGAATGGAACCTGACATGTGATTTTCAGAAGGCATCCAGAGGGGGAGACAGATTCTAAATAAATAGCCATTGAACCATAAGTATAAGTAGGTTGTGAGACAATCTATAATGTAAATACAAAGTGTTGTGTGAATTTATAAGATTTGTATTATATATGGACATCATTAATAACTTCTTAGAGAAAGATAGTGATTTGAGCTAGTTTCAAAGGACAGGAAAAAATTAGCTGGGAAACAAGAGAATTCTAGTTTAAAGGACTTCTATAAAGGTGAAAATTGTGAAAAAACCATAATTATGTTTATAAATCATTTATAGCCTGTCACTTTAACTATTAGAAAAATATTCTGATCATACCAAGTCCACTGGTTCTCTGCTTCATATAGACATATTTTGAAGCAATTCAATGATATCATAGTTTCCACTGAACCTGCTTGCTACATATTTCTAGATCATTGTTTGTTAACTTCTTTCTATAACTAGGTCACCTCTAGGGAAATTCAGCAAGTACTGCATCAGTACATCAGCAGAGATCTTTACACCAGAATCATCCAACAAATATTATCTATTCTGTGATAGATTTTTGTCTGTCTTTATAATCCCAGACCTAGGACCCTGGTCTACCATGTAACAAGGGCTACCCTTGGAGATGGACCTTAAATGTATCTCCACTCTTTGTGACTTGATCTAGCCAAAGGTATGTTATTTCAGCTTGTGAATTGGCCCATCTAAATGTATGTGATTATTCTCTGCCACCCCACCACGTTGAAGAGAGAATCAGAATCTGTTTTAGTCTTACAGAGCATATAGAGATCTTTGAGAAAAGAAGAGTGTTAAGTTTTATCCAGCTATGTTTTCATTTCAGTGAAGTTAAAGTCAAAAAGTGTTACTCCTGCTTCTTTAGCAGTCTAATTTTTTCAGTGTCCACCACTCAGGAAGATTACCTTTGTAGAAGACAATGGATTCAGTTTTGAGTGGCATAGAAGTTAGGCACTCATTGAATGTTCATTATAAATGCTAGTACTAATAATAGCTACCACAAACCAAATGCTACTTTTATACCAGGGCTGGAACTATGCTCTTTACATAAATTTATTATCTATATAATAAATACCTTATGCAGATAAATAAGGAAATTAAAGCTTAGAGAAGACATCAAAGAAAAAAAAAATAAACATGTTCCATATATTTGAAAGTAATCCATATAGATTATAGTTTATTTTGCATAAATAAATATAATTGCTAAGGGAGTGTATACAGTGAAAAAAGAAGGCTGATTATTAAGCCTGACTAAACCCTTCTGCTTGTGTAGGGATGAGATGCCAAAAATTGGCAACTAAGAGTGATATTTCAAGTAGCTTGATAGAGTAGAAGGTGTCTTTTCTTAAACAGAAAAAATATTTATAAAATGCCCAAAGAAAAAACTTTATACAAAGGTATGATCCAGAAATATTATGTCCAGATGAATATAAGAGCAGTGAGATGAATGTAAATGGGGATCAAGATGGCTCATTTCAACTACTTATGTTAAGGTAAGTAAGTGATTAAGGCCATTTCATGGTACAGAAACATGGTTAAAAAAAAAACTGAGAATTTTCTTATTTTTTATGAGTAGACACCAAAAAGAAAACAACCCCAAAGCATGACTGATAGTGGAAATTCATAAATATATGCAGAAGAGTGCTATATCTGTCAGTGTCTTGAGAAAAAACCAATAGCATACCTTAACTAGGTAACTTGAGACTAGTCTAATAAGGTGCTATGGAAACTACAAAAGATACTAACCTAGGATTCGTAATAGCTGTTAATGTCTCCAACTCTAAAGAGGAGATTGTTTTTAGAATTCAGAGTGGAAGAACTATGTAAAGAGAACCAACATATAAAAACTATAACATTTATTCTACAAATGCTGCCAACTTTGGGAACCTCCCTGGAAGAGAAAAAATAGAATTCATAATTGAACTTTCTTTCCTTGACCTTCTATTATTGGTTTTTACTGGCCCAACCTAAAAATAAACTGCATGTTAAGAGAGTTCACTGATGAAGATCAAATATGTAAGCCTACTGAGACATAACAACAGAGTGGAAAATAGTGAGTACTCATAGAGGTTTGTAAAATTGCACATATAGTCTGGTGTTTAGTAGTAATCTGTCCTCTTAAGAATTTTCCCCAAGCTAACACACTCAAAATGTACATTTATAATATAAGAAAAGTAAAAATATGAGTTCTGAGAGCAATTTACAAGAACACCAATGTTTAAAAGACAAGCAAAATATCTTTACTTTTCTTGTTGTCTCCATAGGATGCTTTACAGCCATTTCTTTCTGGCTCCTCTTTTATCCCTTGCTTTTTTGTAGCCCCTAGGGACAAGTTATGGATATTTAAAGACAGATGGCATTATTAATTGCATCATTTACTTCAATATATTTATATACAATAAAAACCAAAAAGAGGATTTTTTGTGTGTGTGAATAACTGGTCACACATAATATTAAAAAGAATTTAAAATAGAAAAGATGGATGGAAGAAACATTTCAAAAGAATAGAGGCATTCATACTCATAAAAATTAGAAGAATTTAAATTATTATTTCATGAAATGCGGTGGTAAATAGATAATATCCTGAGAGAAAAAAACATTAGAATAATCTACTTTAGGATGCAAAATAATATAATACATTTTTCTAAACTGAGGTAAAGCAATAGTGAAATAAAACAAGAAAGAATTTGGACAAGAGTGATGAGAGTTTCTAAAGGAGATGCATTGGGGACAGGAAAAAGGAGGGAATGCCAGCTTTTCATTAAACAAATGAGCATTTTTTTTCCTTCAATACCAAAAGATTTAATGATAGATTAGAAAAAACATTGAAGTGAAGACAATCATAATTTCATCATAATTTATACTTGAGATGTCAGTAATGTAAGAAAGGTGTGGTATGTACATAAATATGAGCTCCACGCAAGAGAATTTTAAGTGGTTTTTGTCACAAGAAACAGATTTACTAAAAATATTTTAAATATGAGAAAAATCATGGAGCAACACATAAGCCGAAGTCATGACTCATGCAAAACATAAAAAGTCAATCAGGTTTGGGGAGAGCCAGAAAAGGTAGCAGGTCCGGAACTCATCAGGAACAAAAAACTAAGATTACTCAGAATTCAAGGCTGAGGACTGTGGATATGCATTTTAGTGCTGTGTCATAAACATACTTCAGCTATTCTCTTTGTATCTATCTTCTTTGCCCAGTATAAACTGGATGCTTATTTTTACATTATCAGTTGAAAATATTCTGACCAGCTTTGTTAGAAAACATTGTCCAGATTGGCAAATACTTTGCATTAAATTACTGAAAACATAGCTTGTTTGTCCTTGATCAAGGGCTCATTGTGATTTAATTAGTTGTCTAGAGCATCTGGAGTCATGGAATATTGCTGCCTATAGCTACTTTCAACAGGACATGTGCGTGTAGCTAATTTTATAGAAGTGGGTGGTAGGCTTCGGTGCCGATATAACTACCATGAAGTATTAATACTAATATTGCAGATGAGCCAAATTCTCAAAGCCAAAGCCATTTAAATGATATATATGTGGACCAAATAGTTATCTTTTCTGCAAAAAAGAATAATATTGGGTACCATAACCTTGTTTGCTGAAAATTTAAGATCCTAAGTAAATATGTAACCTCAACGATCTGTGTTTAATACTCTCTCCTCAACCCTTAACATGCAATGAGTCCTGTGAGAAATGAGGGCCAGAATAGATGAACCTTCTGAATTACCATTTAAAAAAATGCTTTATTTTACTGATATTTATTAAGAGGTTTCTACTGAATGCTGTGGCTTAGGCATTGGGTATATTATTATAAACAGAAAGGTAGTAGCTTCCTTAGTATTCTTGTATTCTCTATTTCCAGACACAGAGAAACACTGCGTAATCTCACTTATATGTGGAATCTAAAATAGTCACAGTCATAGAAGCAGTGCATAGAATGGTGGTTGCAAAGGTTAGGGAGTGTGAGAAATAGAGAGAGATTGGTCAAGGGATGAAAAGTTTATTTATGCAAGATGAAGTTTTGGAGATCTAATGTATAGCAATGTAACTATAATTAACAATACTATATTGTGTACTTAAAATTTTCTAAGAGGGTAGATTTTAAATGTTCTCACACACATACATACATAAAATAACTATGTGAGGTAATAAATAAGCTATGTTAACTAGCTTGAATGTGATCAATTCACAATGTATACACATATCAAAATATTAAATGTCAAGTTGTATACCTTCATTGCATACAATTTATATTTGTCAATTCTATTCTAATAAAGCTGAAAAAAAATAACCAAGGGAGAAGTGCATAGAGTTAGAGTTCATGCAAGGTACCAAATATAGAGTTTCCATTGTTCTCTCCTTATTCAATCATGGATGCTTACTTTCCTGTTATTGATGTATGATAAAACACAGAGTATTGTTAACCAGGAAAGTTCACCCAAGCCTGGTGCCAGAGTTTTTATTGGGCTTGATCACATTCTGCCCATCTATAGCCCTCCCAGAAGTCTGGCTGATACATTTAGTTTCCAGTTTGTCTGGAGGAAGAATTGACACTGCCTGACACAAAGTTCCCATTATAAATCATGAGGTTAGACTGCACCATAGCCACAGCTCCCACACAAACAAAGATGTTCCTAACAGATGTGACATTCGAAGGGGCTAGGCATTACCTCTCAGTAGTAGAGGACAAAGACCAGAGTTTTATTTTAAATACACAAACAATACAGGAATAAACTACTGGTATATGTTACACTTTGGTTGTATCTAAAGCATTTTACTGAGTAAGACTATCCAGAGAGAAAAGAGTAGATACTCTATGTTTTCAATAAATAAAGTTCAAAAACAGAGAAAACTAAATTATTTTGATAGAACTCAGAAGAGGAGTTATTCACGGGACTTGAATTTGACTAAAAGGCACAGGGACAGTTTCAGGATGATATAAATTATCCATATTTTGCCAAAAGAGCAGTTGTCATACAGGAGTAACATATACTTATATCTACACAGGTGTGTAATACATACATGTATCTATTTATCAACAGTTGAATTGTACGCTTATGGTCCCTACGGAGATTTTTTTCAATTAAAAAGTAAGTTGGATATATAAGATTATTACTAAGTTTGTATGATGTGACTAGATTGAATATGGGAGAACATGTTTAAATGGTCTGATTTTCCTGAAATCATCTTGAGTAAGTGTGTTAAATTAGTCTGATGTTTCTGGGTCATATTAAAATGTAGAATAATGAAAAATAGCCAGAAGCTCGATCTGACTAATTTTCATCACTTTTATATACACATGGTCTCTTTCCTTCCCTAGAAGTTTAGTGAGGCAAAAGTAATAGTCACATTTCTCAACCATTCCACTCCAAAGCATAACTAAATTGGTTTATTAGTATGACATATGCATACTGATTTGAAAAAAAAAAAAATTCTCACAGGGAAAACTGACTTGTGCAACAAAATTCTAATTCTTTTATTAATATAAGTTATAAGAATAATTCTGAGATTATGATAATTATAAAGAATACCAAAGACAATGTTATCTTCAGAATAGTTTTGATATAATGAAAAACACAAACGGTCATATATTTATTTGCATATTTAAATTGCCTTAATATATGCTGGTCTGCATATATTTTGTTTAATTAGATTGAAATTCCACATTTTAAGAAAAAATTTATAATCAAAATCTTTTCTCTTCTGCTCGTTTAATTGGGGAATAGGGAATATTTAATTTTTATTACTGACATAACTTTTCTTTGGATCAATAGGAATAAATTCAGAGATACTGCAATACTCTGAATAGAATAATTATGGTAATATCTTCCGATTTTTTTGTGTGTGAAAGTGATCATTCTATCAATCACCTAGTATGTATATATTTATCAAAAATATAAAGACTTAATTCATGAACTACTTCTACATTAAATATATACTTATTTTGAAAAGTAGCAAACAATTGGTTTTGCTAAATTTGTGATAAATATTGTAAATCAGAAGTTTAGTTGAGTGTAGAAAATTGGCAAATGTCATGTAAATATTAAAATGTCAAGTTACTGCTAAGTATTGCCAAGTATATAAAAAATCTTTTTCTATTTATGATAATCTAGAAGCAGAAAGACCAATATAGAGTGCCCAATGAAAGGAATAAAATCCACTATATAAAATTTTATATTAATACTGGATATAACATCAAAACTATCAAAATAAAAGGAGATGTTTAAAATAGAGTAAACATATTGGTCATGCCTGAACCTTTGAGAAAAGTTCTTACCTCAATTTAAAATGATCAGGTTTAACTTTTCTATGAGTTTTTATTTGTATACCTGAATATCTCAGCTATGGGTAATCGCCAGCTTATGAATATTTATAGAACATTTCCTAGTTTTTCATGCTAGATAAACTCTGAAGAATTTCATGGACAGAAAGTTTGATTTTGCATGAGTCCCAGTTGTATATTTCCTAAAAGTGAAGAGATTTTAAATTTAAATCACAACATTGCTTGGGTCTAAAAGTGAACTTGGATTATATGCCATCAAAAAAGGATTGCTCAAGGTGTGGAGGTATGTTCTTATATCATTATATTTTTTATGAAACACTTTAAATTTTTTCTCTGTGAATCTTAATAATATATATTTTCCCATCTGATGACATTTTTATTAGTAAACACTTTGGGGCATGAAGGGAAAGATCATAATTGTCAACCAGGCAAGTGTGGTTGGAACAGAGTTTTTAAAATTCATCCTTAGATATACCTAAAAACATACCAGGCTTTCATGTAGGCAGAAAGACATGGTTAGAGATTTATTATTACTTTTCCTAGGATATGTACCTAAACCAAGTTTCTGTATATACATTAAGTCCTATTTCTGTTCACAAAACATTACATTTTTAATATTTTTCCTTAATTTAAAATTACAGTGAGTTTTTATGTGAGTATTATAATTTACTTAAAATTGAGTAAAGAATACAAAAATATATCATTTTTTTTTTTGATAGGTGCTATCTTAGGCAACTATTTTAAATAGAATGGCTAAATACACTTAGATTGATGACATGACAAATACATGGCGGTAAACCTTGTTTCCTTGTTGGAATTCTGTAGTGAGCATGTAGATTGATGTTGGAACATGGATAATTCACTCCTGTTATTTGACAGGAAGACAGGGTGTGTGGATAGATACAAGAATGAGAGTCTGTTGAAGTTTAACTTTGATTGCTTTTCTTTCTTTCTTTCTTTCTTTCTTTCTTTCTTTCTTTCTTTCTTTCTTTCTTTCTTTCTTTCTTTCTTTCTTTCTTTCTTTCTTTCTTTCTTTTTTTTTTTTTTTTCCCTCATGAAAGCCAGAGGAAGGTCAACAATTAAGCACTTATGTTAAAAAGGAGTATTGGGGATTTAGGCAAGAGGAGATTAGTTACTTCTGATGTGGGGGAGTGAGAAACTATGAGTGCTGGTCATTATTAAGGATCCACTTAAATTTGTTGGATGGCAGGACTTTAAAGAGTGACTGACTAGTCAAAGTCAGATCAGTCAAAGCTATTGTGTCTGCTCCAACCGGTGCAGGTACACAAGAGGTCAGTATAACTAGAGTATAATATCAACAGAATAACTGGAGTGAGAGAAACACTAGCAGAAAAAGGTACAGGCTAAATACTGCAAAAGCTGATTATGGAATATAAATTAGGTAAGAAGAGGAGAAGCAAAAGAGGTAAAATGATTAGACAAAGTAAGACTATTCAGTTCATCCATGTGCATGTTATACACCACGTTGTATATATAAATTGTGATTAGAAAGTGAATTGTGAAAATAAATCTTCAAAAACAATTGTCTTGGATTAAGATATTTGTTTAAGATCTGCTGTCTTTTGCACAGGTGTTGGTAATCTGGCTTTTAATGAAAAATATATAAATAAATTGAAGTTAGGTCTATTTCTTGACTAGGAAACAGGAAGTCCCCAGTTTCAGATTAGTGTGGAGGTGATAGATAACGTTTTTACAGTATAGAGTCACTGAATAAATTCATTCAATAGAATGAATCATTGAATAACTCTACCTTATATTCTCCATAATAGACAATTCAGCTTATCACTGATATGAAATTTATTTACTTTTTAATATAAATTTCTTAAAGCATCACATTAAATATTTTGTCAGCTGCATATAGAAGTTTATATACTGTTGTTTAGCAAGCTAATTCATTCTAACAAAAAAAAAATAAACTAAATACGATCAAAGAGAAATTTGGAATCAGACTTAACTAGTTTTCACTATGGGCATTGCCTACCAAGTATTGAGTTTGTGTTTTTATTTGTTTGTTTTCTACTAAGTGCCTACAGGTTCGAGACCAGTTGTCCTCTAGGTACCGTACTCAAAAATAAGATCACCTGTTCCTTATATATAGATTATTGGTAACTTTGAAGTTCAGTCAGTTATATTCAGTTATAGGTAGCTTCCTCCAATTAAGTTTAAAATCAATAATTAATTACTGCTTCAATATAAACTATTTAAAGTTATAAATTATATTTTTTCAAAGGCATTAAAGAGATCTTTTTTCTATTATCTATGAGGGTATAATTAATGAGTAAAATTGTATGTATTTAAGGCATACGACACAAGATTTGATATACGTATACATTGTGAAATGATTACCTCCATCAAGTTAATTGGCATATCCGTCACCTCACATGGTTACCATTTTGTGTGTCATATCATGAGAATACGTAAGATCTACTCTCTTAGTAAATTTGAAGTATACAATGTAGTTTCATTAATTATATCACCATTTTGTGCATTAGATCTCCAGAAATATAGTCATCTTATAACTGAAAGTTTGTACTTTTTGGGCAATATTTCCCCATTTTCCTCCCCACAAACCCCTACTTTCTGTTTTTATGTGTATGAGTTTTTGTATTTGACATATAAATAATTTCATATAGTATTTGTCTGATTCTGTCCAGTGTAAAGTTTGGTGCCCAACAAATAAACTGAGTGGAAAAAAAAGTCTTTTAGACAACATCTGTTATCTAATGGATCTAAGTGTAAAAATTACTAGTTCTTTGTTTTCAAATAATATATTATGAAATTCAATACTAATTGATGTACTTAGAGAAATATATCGCTTCACAATCTATGAGATCAAACATTGTGAAATTTTGATCATAGGTTTAGAAAGCATACCAGTCTTTAGACTATTTTAATAGTTTGCCCTTACCTCACTCTGTTCTGCTGTTGTTATACATTCATACATACATATTCTTATTGTTATTATACATGTATAGTAATACATGGAGGCTATATTCCCAAGTTCCTGTGACATATTGCTCCTGGCTGTTTGGATACTAGGAAGTATCTGCTGGAGATGGTGTGGTATCGCTCTTCATCTCCATGCCTCAGCCATCATCTCTGGAAAAGATTACATTTCTCCAATGGCTGCAACACATACAGAATATGCACATCACATCCAGCTGCTGTTTACAACACTGGCCTCTGTACTTTAATAATCTTACCTGCTCTGTTTGTCCCTCCAGGCTAGGAATTAGCAGCTTCCTCTCTTTGAAATCTCTAGTTTTCTTTAATGTCTCTAGTCTGCCTCTCAAATTTTCTGTCAACTGTGTAACCAATTCACTATAATAATATTTCTCTATTTTAAATACCAGTTTCTATTGTCCATGCTTGACTTTGAATGATAGAAATATTTTACAAGTTTCACTGATTGTTGCAGACTAAAATATATCTATACAAATTATTTATCCAACAAATATTTATTAAGTACCTTTTGGTGGTTAGGTGCTATACAGGATTTGGGGAATACATTAGTGAGAAAAGTTAGGCACAGTCTCTGTCCTTATGAGACTTAATCTAATTAGCTAACAGATATATATATATATATATATATATATATAACACACACACACACACACACATATATATATATACACACACACACACACACATATATATATATATATATATATATATATATATATATATATATATATATATATAAAAGGTAATACAGAAATTCTTGATGTTGGACTGCCTGTGAACAAGGTTGTGGGTGGAGAGGAGATAGCTCTTGCATAAATGGATAGATATTTGTGCAACTACTAAGAAAGTATGTTGCATAGGGACCAGATTTTGTGGCAGAAGGTATTGAGATTTGTTTTGTGTGGAAATGTTAAGCTTTTTTTGGTGTCTCTGAAATATCAAAACATCCAAAGGGAAGTGTAAAGTAGGGAACCAGAGTAATCAAGACTAGAGGTAAATACTCCTACGTGGTCATTTGTAGATATTTGAAATTAAAAGCCCTGGAACAAATGACCTTGCTCCAGGAGAGAAATATATTTAAAAAAAGTAAAAGTGTATTTCTAGACTTAAAAAATAGTCCAAATTAGGAAATTATCAATCATAATTTTTCCCAGAACTCTTTCTTTAAATATTCACATAATTATATTTTTACTATTTATAAGTGGATTGTTCCTCAAAATTTAAGAATAAATCCTTAAAAATCCATCATATGAAATATTATTTTTTTTGTACTTCTATTTTCCTTTATGTGTATGTGTTTATGGAACAAACATGTGAATACTACTCTCTAGATGTTGGGCCCTGAGTGATTCTTAAAACTTAAATATAGATTTCCCACCCAAACCACAGCCATAGACCAAAAAATATATGAAAATGTATGTGGGAAAAATTAACAGATGCAACTTTTTTTAACTTACACTTATTTATTCATATCACCCTCAAATGACACTACATGTATATACATATATTTTCACATACAGAGGCATACTTTCACTAACAGATGACAAATTCCTGGTAATTTCTCATAAAAAAAATTAGCTATTTGTTCAAACATTTATTTAAAACCCAATTTAAAGCTCTATTTGAGAAATAGTTTTAGAATGTATTTATCAGCTTTATTGAATATAATTGACAAAAAATGTTTATACTTAAGGTGTACAACTTAATGTTTTGATTTGTGGTAATAAGTTGTACTTAGGTAGTACATCTCTTAAGTTTCAATTGCTGACTTGTATCATTGCAGTCTCTCTAAATAACAAAACCAAAAACAAAGATTATTTACTTCAGTTAAAAGCTAAAATTTACTTATCTATGAACAGGGAAATCAATCACATATAGATCAAATACAACCAAAGCCAAGGCAAGTTTTACAGAAATAAAACCTAGAACAATGGGCTCAAATTTTGTTTTCTTTTTTTTCTGGTGACTGTCTGGAAGTTAGCAAAAGGTCAAAATGTACTCCTGTAACAGGCTGATTACAGCATCAGTAAAACAATCTTACTTACTTATATGCGTCTTCTTTTCTCTAGCGAAATTTTGTTGATTCTAGCTTGTGGAGCGCTGACTTGATACTTCTGTTGTAATGGCTGCTCAGTCGACCTAGCTATCAAGTATTAACACACCCCAGCTTTATTAAGTTAGAAACTCACTATAATTCCCTGTCAAAATTTTATTTACATTTTCTAAAGTTTTTATATATATTAAAAGGTATATTATATACTATATTATATATATTATACTATATATATATATATATACATACACTATATATATGTAATTACAAACTATATAATACAAAAATACATTCAAATTATAGGTAAAATTTTTAATGCATTTTATGGGCTTATTTGCTTAAAATATGGAATTCATCATAATAAAGAATCACCATTAATAAGAGAAATGTTATGCACCTTCCTGTGTCTCAAAAGTCTTTAAGAGAGAATTTGTAAAACATCAGACTCTAACACTCGACATTAATTCAGTTAAATAAATATAAATGGTAAGAATTTTGAAAATATTAACTAAATTGTATCTGACTAAAGTGAGGATAACTATGATTTTCAATAAAGAGAATGCCTGCAAACATATATTCTTGGTGAGGTAAAAAATATAGATTTTTTTAAAGCAAAACCAGGAATTAAATTAGATACTCCTATAAAATGTGAAGTTGACTTTACACATATTATTTTTATCAACCTAAAAATTTGGAAAACAATATATGTGGAATTGGTATAAGAAGTGTGTAAATATATGGATCAGTTAAAATTCCTCACTTGGAGACATATAAGAAAACAAATGATTTAATGATTTTTAAATGCACTACATCTGTCATCTACCTCTATCTATCTACTATCCATCATCTCATGATCTATCTATGTCATTATCTATCTATCTATCATCATCATCTATCATCTATCTAATCTACCTACTATATATCCTTTTCTCTACCTATTGTCTGCCTACCTGCCTTTTATTTATTGCTTATAAATGTGAGTTCTAGTTTTTTCTGGTTTCTAAATTTTCATTGAAAAGGGAGCTAAGAGTCTCACCTGTTGCTTTTTTCGCACTAACATATCTGTTTTGTTTGTTTGTTTATTTCTTTTAAAGATGTTTTCTATAGTCATTTTGGTTATACTTTGCTGAGGCATAGTTTTTCTTTGTATTTATTACAATTTAAGTTTGTAGAATTTCTTGCATTTCTGAGTTGTTTTATTAAATCAGATTGGGCAAAATTCTGGCTATTATTTCTTCATATATCTCCTTGGTACCATTTTCTCTCTTCTAATACTCCAATTATACTCATATTTAACCTTATCCAGTTTTTTACAAGTCTATTATGTATTTTCTATTCTCTTCCTTTCTGTGATTGTTAGATGATTTCTATCATCTATTTAAATTTTTGTTAAACCATTAAAAATTTATATGTTAATACACAAATAAAATCCACTACCTAAACCAATATTTGGACACTGTTGACTGTTTTTTCTTCTACTATTTTTGGTCTATGATTTTTTAAAAAAAAATTAAAATATTTTATTGAATGCTCAAGATGCCTAGTATAGGTAAAATTTTAGAGAGTCACAGATAAAATTATCATCTCTCTTAGAAAGAGCTGACACTTTCCTCTTATAGGAAGGACAGAGTGTGAGCTGACATTCATATTCGATCAAGCAAAGCGTGAGTCAAACAAGGGTACAGTTTGGTAAGACTCTACTTCCATCTACACCTTTTATAAGGTGATCTCCTTAGTTTTCACATAAGCACCTTATTGTGTTCTTTTGGTTTGTATTGAACCATGATCTTTTCCCCTGTTGGTTCTTTCATAAGCTTTCCTGTCACGAATGTACAAAACTCTGTTGTGCAATTCAGAGATTTTTCTTACATTTTGGTATCCTGCTGCGTACACATCAGAATTTGTCAATATCTCCAGGGCAAACCACCTATGTGTGTTAAGGGTCTCGTTTTAGCTTTATTGCTCTAGCAACACCTAACTGATGAAGGTTTTCTGGTTTCTTTAACCCACAGCCATGGTCCTCTGTATTCTTGGCTTCTTTTCCATGGCCAGAACAGCAAATACTCATGGAAAAAAAGCAACTTCAGATAATAAGCTTTCCATTCAGGTTTCTCTCTTTTCCAAAACCTTAGTCTGCCTTGTCTTCCCTGTTTCTGCAAGTTCTCTGATGCTTTAAGTATATTATTTATTTGTTTTATTTGGCTTTTATAGTTGGTGTCTATGTGAGCATTTATCTGTTTGCAGATTATTTCACTTTAACCATGAGCAAAATGGGTAGTTACAAAATAGTCATGGAGATATTAAATAGAGCATAAGGAATATAGCCAATAGTATTGTAATAACTGTGTACAGTGTCAGAGGGCACTAGATTTATTGGGGTGATCACTTTATGAGTTATATAGATGTCTACTTACTATGTTGTACACCTGAAATTAATATAGTACTGTTTGTCAATTATAACTGAAAAATAAAGAAAAATATTATTTAAAAAAATGCCTCTTTAAAAGGATTTACTTATTTTCCTATACAAATTATGTGAAGCTAGAATGCTTGGTTTTGAATATTGAATTCACCCCTTACTATATATATGACCAAGAAAAAGTCATTTAATCTTATATCACTTCAATTTCTAAATGTGTAAACAAATAATAAATCGACCTGCTGATAGGCTTGTTAGGAGGGTTAGCTAATATGTAGAAGGTGTTTGAAGCACTGATTGGTTTATTTTAAGAGCTCAATGATGTACTAGCTATTTTTATTAATGATTTTATTTTTGTTGATTAAAATAATGAAGTTAGCATATATTCATTGCTTCTTTATAGTAATAAATTTCAGAAGGATAATTCATTCCTACAAACATTTATTAAACAGGTGCCACGTGCAAAGCCGAGCATAATTGCTATGCACTGTGGTGATCAAAGTGAAAGCAAATATTAGTTGAGGTAGTATATACATGAGCAGTATACTTATGCAAAAAACAGTAAGTTCTATTAGAACAGGAAAAACAAAAATAAGATTAGAGGCAGAGAAAGCTGCCTTTGCCTACCAAATGCCAGGTTAACATATTGGCAGCTCGGAAAATAAGTACAAATAGTTCTACCTGCTTGAGCCACTTAAAGTACTCCCCTAATAAGTTTCACTTGTGTAGAATAGAAGTTCTAATTACCAAATTGCTGCCCCTGAGCACAAACTAGGTACCTGAAATATCCTTGAAATTGGTTCATCGACTACACTGCATGTGCTGCTAAGAACCAATAGAGAAGCTGCCAGGGAAGAAGTTGGCTATAAAACAAATTAAAATTTTTTAAAGTTTCAGAATCGTTTATTGAGTTACAACCTGTTTAAGAATCTCTTTCTTAATTGTCTTTCTCTAAAGCAATTCTCATTAAAATGGATGTGAATATTCAGCATTTTTAAAGCAATGATTTTCCTTTGTATACTTATGGAATTTATATTCTGAATGAATTTGGCTAGTATCTGTTTAAATTAGGTTGAATATATTTAGACTAGTATTCATGATCAATTCAGATTTTCTTCTTCTGGTGAAACACAGACCTGAATAATTTATTGGTTACTTATTTTTTAGAAGGGAGAAGATGATAAAGAGAAGGAGAAAAAGAGTATGTTAAAATAAGTTGAGCCAGAAATCTGTTTTACCTTTAAAGTATTTTTTTAAGTCACTGTATTAAACAAAAATTTATTGAGCACCTACTCTGTGCCAGAAATGTTAGAAAAGTCTAACTAAATTAGTGTTATTCTATGATTTTCTTTTTTACCACCAGTCCAATTCTTCTCAAATACACTTGTAAATCAAAGCATTAAGGTCTCAATGCTATAAGTGGATATGTTGTTAATATAGTTAATATGTTCCAGATAAGTTAATACAGAACTTATTTTTATTAATATTATGTAGATATTGAATTTGTAAACAAAACTACCTTCACAATGAAACATTGATATTGCCGATGAGAAAACTGGTCTTTATTTCTTGAAATGGTTTTAAAATATAACAAATGTCTTTTAAAATCTTATAAAAATTATTTAAAAAGTTTTACATACTTTCAAGAAAGATTCAGTATATTTTACAAAAAATATTAAAAATGAATAAATCAGAAAACAAATTTAATCATCAGAAATATAGTAAGACATAAAAGTTGACATTTCAATGTTCTGTGTAAATTGCAATGTAAAGATTTTTAAGGTTATGACCTAATACTTGTTCCATGACTCCAGCATCTTGGAACACATCCTTCCTACTCACCATCCATTTTGAGAATATAAAAAGAATAAGAGAGGTGAATACAGTAGATTCTTGTGAGTAAGATATTTTGAGGAAAACAAGCTATAAGCCTCCTCCATTCTGTTTCATTGGGGTACTATCTACCTGTAATGCAGGAGGTCCAGGGCAGGTACTTGTACCTGGGCTATTCCAGAAAAGCCACCAGGGCGGAGAAGGGTTGTGACATGCTATTTATTAACACACAAGGCAGGGAAGCTTTAGCAATGGCCGGTTGGAGCTGCAGGGAAAGGCCCCTGCCAAAAGCAAGCAATATTTTTATGCACACAAGCAAAGGGAGGAGTAATCTCACTGGGGGACCAGACTCTTTCTCAGGCAGATGGGAGAGAATGCGCTGCTTGGTTACAGAAGCAGATACATCCATGAGAGCAGGCACTGCCGAAAGCTCTTTGTGTACTGCTTTCCTTGGCTGCTAGCCAGGCACCGAGCAGTCTTCTGTGTATGTGAAGGGGTTATTTTCTGAATCATCCCCACGCTACCTCTCAAAGATAATGAAGGAGGGACTTCTGTTAAGCTATTCAGAATACTTATTATGTGACCCACATAGTTCGAAGATGTACTGTGCTAAAGATCTCACTCCTGCTAAAGAATTTTAAGAAGACTAGAGACAGCTTGGAGAATTATTTTGAATTTTGGAACTTTTAGAGTTCTGCTTTCCTGAGATCAGTTGGGCTGAATTCCCAGAATTTGTAGCATACAGGTATGCATGAGTATTTCTCATGGAAGACAAAGTAGTCCCATGTGACTCTGTGGGATAGTCTTGGATCCTTCAGGCTGCCTGGAAAGGTAACGACACTCTACCAGCAAAAACCTAGATGTGAACTGCTAAAGCCTGAGAAAAGAGCCAGAAATGAGTATGAGAAGAAAATAAAAGCATTCCAGAGTTAAAAGAATTTCAGAATAGAATGGCCTAGTGGGGAACTTCTAAGGATCATTTGAAAATATTCCATAAGAAAATCATCTTGAAACATTTACTAGCTTCACAGATTACAAACCCAGCTTAAGATGTTACCAATTTAAATAAGGCCATTCCTCTTCTTTCAAAAAATTTAGAGAAGAAACCAACCACATACCCTCCTTTCCTATGGACAGCTTGCAGCTAAAAATCGGTCCAAGCTATACAAGGAAAGAATATTTAAAGAAAGCTCATTGTTTTGATTGATTTTCTACAGTAAGCATTTTTGTTCCTAATTGAAGGCTGTTATTGTGGTCTGAAAGAGCAAACTGAACAAAAAAATAAGAAAATATTCATGTATGGATAATGGTAAATTCAATAGTCAGATTATTAACTAAATTTCTCCATTTTTCATGGAAGATTGGTAAGGAGGGTGAATTAGATTGCACTTTTACTAAACATTTCCTCCACAGTGTTTTATCTATTGGTTGTAATGACAGTCGCAGGGGTGGGCCTTGATTTCTGTAAGCCTATAACAGTAATCTTTCCATATCCCACATTCCTATCACAAGCATAGAAGATAAGCAATGACCTGAGTTTAAGCTCTTTAGTGCAGGACATTTCCCAAACCAAAGAGATATGTTGAGGGGAGGTCCATCAGTTCTATTTGTAGGGCATCTGTAAGATGATGGTGGGGAAGAATATTATCCCTCTCTCTGGATTTCAATGAAGAAAGAATCTATTTACCTTCAATATTTGAGAGTCACTTTGGATCATGAAGACAGCAAGTACCTGGGGAAAATCAAATATATGTAGAATACTCATGACAGAGAAGCACAGAAAATTAGAGACATGCACCCTACTGAACTGACCTGAAGTCTGACCTTCTGTGGAATTTTAAACTCCTTTCTTGCTTGTCCTATTTGAGATGGGTTTTCTCTTATTTGCATCCAAAACATTGATACATTTATATATTTACAGACTATAAAACAATGCTAAAAATGACTTTAGATTATTATGCATGATCATGATTTTATATTAAAGATATGCATAAGGAAGATTCCATAGGTAACTGCTTCTTAAGAGGGCAAAATAGCAGTGTGTTTGATAGTCTAGGCATTGAAATTGTGTTCCTGACTTTTAACACCTGTTCTAACAACTGGTATCTGCATATCCTTGGGAAAAGTCACTTAATCTCTATAAGCCACTATTTCTTCTTTGTAAAATGAAGGCATTTTGATTACCTGCATTACGGGGTTATAAGAATTAAATGAGACATATGCTTGGCTGTAGAACCTGGCACTTAAAGACACAAAGTCTTTTGGTTAATGCAGTTCTCACAAGAGGTTATTACATAATTTATTCAGTTACTTTTAAAGTTTTTAAATAGATATATAGTTCTTATAGATATAACAGTCATTTTGATTGGATTTTATTATTTTTAGCTATATTATCAGTAAGAAATTAAAAAACCATATATTTAAGAAATGTCTCTATTGCTTTTGAATATAATAGAATATCTCTAAATCACTGAACTCAATGTCTGTGGACTTTTACTAAGTTACTTTTCATAGAGTAAGCTCTTCATGTAAATTAAAAGGCCATCTAAATTCTGCCTCCCTGTATGTTAACCATAGTAGTCTTCCAAATATATACCAAAATATGTTTAATATTGTCTTTTTTTGTATTGTTGTTATTGATTTATTTTTATCTTATTTAAGATCCTTTTGTCTTCTTCAATCTCCAATCAGCTTATTCTAACACCCTATTTCTATTGTAGGTTTGAAAAAAAATCTTGAATTAATATTCCTCTATAATTCCTTTAAGTATGGGATGCTATTAGAACTATAGGGGCAAATAGTTTGACATAACTGGTATATACTATATCTATTTTCATTCCCTCTTATACAAACTTACTCTATATTTGTTCCTTTATATTTGTTTAAACATCTACATTCCTTCTCTGAAACATTTGTTTAAAACTATACACAGGGTTCCTTTCACAAAATAGATTAATTTTAAGCAATTGTAAAAATTAGAGAGCAGCATTAGATTTATTTTAAATTTTATAAAATACATATTCATTTGAAATTGAAAATAGAAGAAAGTAACCAACTTCATTTACATAGTTTTTCTTTTGTTGTTATAGTTTAATTTTCTTCTAAAATGTTATGCATCCAAGGAGAGAAAGCTCAAAATAAATTTGGTGTCACTAGTTTATGAATCTAAAATACCAGAAATTAGTACAGAGGGAAGGTAAATCAATTTTTTCCTATAGGAAATACTTAAAGGGCTTTGGTACAACCTAGTTGGGAAGCTGTAATATAAATTCAAACATCCTATCACACAGTCAGAAGTAAAAATTCACTTTATCTTCAAGATTTGGCAATAGTCCATCTGTTTTTATATGGTTTTATTTTTAAAAGTAGTTATGATTTAAATTAAATCCTAGAAATACATGACTATTAATTCTATTTGTCAGGAAATAAAAAAATAAATAAATTTGAAGTATTACATTAAGCTCAACAACATATTGAATATTTTAATATTAAGATACCCAGAAGAGAAAGATAGTGTTATATGTATTATGTATTCCCAGCCTTGGTATGTTTCTCATGGTGTGTTTTCTCCATATCATTGTGGCTTTTTTGCATGGTCTCTAATAGAAAATGCAAAAATATCAAATGTGTTTTAACTGTCTGTATACTTCATAAAAAAGAAATAATTTGAACTAACTAAATATTTAGAAAACTTACTTAGTTAGCCATTGACACTTTCAGAGCTGAGGTTTGGAAAATGAGTAAAATCTTCCTGGATAGATTGAATTATCAGAAACAGAGAAATCAAGGAGCTAAACATTCATAGTCTTATGCTACTTTCTACCTAATATCAGCAAAGTTCATATTTTGCCAGTTGCATAAAACTGCCTGATAGGTTCTAATGCCATTGTGATTTTGTTCTGTCCTGTTTGTGTTCTTTATCAAAACAAGTTTCATTCCTTTTAGTTTCATATATATGTACTCTTTTCTACTGCTAATTCTAATTCTATTATTCTAATTATTCTTATTCTCAGTTTGAGAATAGACTTCCTTTCCAATGGTATTCTAATTGCATTCTGTTGATCCCTGAGGTTTTGTGGGGAAGTGCTAATCTACCACAAAGCTAGTATAAAAGAAATTTGGGGCAGTGCATAGAAAGCTAAATAATTTGTAAGGAGTTGGGCTCCAGATTCCTCACTGTTGTATCAGCCCAGGCATCTCTTTCTCTCTCAACTCTCTCCATTCATGTTGTATAATTCTTAGGGCAAGAATTGGCTTATAATATTTAGTATAGTATTAAACATTTGATAGACACATACATGATTGATTGGAATCTTTGTTTTGAAAGGTCTGATTAAGTGTCTTTCAAATAATTACTTATAATGTCTGTTTGTTCTTTAAATGTATTTTTATTTCTCTAATACTTTGATAATATTATATTAATAGTATGTGTTTTTGAAAGCATTTTAGTTGTAAAAAGTATATTTAAAGTGAATATTTTTGGATTTTTTGTTGGAACCGTAAGATTTCCTATCACTTTAACTTTTTCCTTTTATGTATATTCAGTTATTTATGATATAATAGGATAGTTCTATATGTACTTACAGATGAATCCTGTTAAAATTTGTTGTTTCTTCAAACGTTAGATTTGCGTTCAAAATTTTTATGTTACCAACACTGTTATTATGTCATTAAATTAATTCACTTTTAATTTTAAATACCTACGTAAATATTAACCTACGCAAATACATTTTTGTCCTATACAATAAGTAAAGTCAATAAAAACTCAGTAAGCTCCCATTTAGTAATTGAAAATGGCAATGAAAAAAGAGCTACCTCACTAACTCCAAGTCTTAGTGTGTAGAGAAAAGTTAGTAATGTACTTTTGGAGAGATATTTTTATTTGTGAAGGAAACAGATGAGAACATATTAAATTCTGTTATGTAAATATTTTTCACAAGGCTGTTGTATTACAATGCACTATAACTTTTGTCTCTTTTGTTACTTTTATTCACAAAATCAAATCTCTCAAAAACTCACATTAACATAAAATGTTGATCATTCTGTTGAAATATGTCTTTGGGTTTTCCTGTCAGTAGAAGTAATTGAATACTAACGACAGAACTGACATTACAAGAAGACATTACAGGTATCTTCGAATTGTAAATGCATATTTATACTTATTGATATTTATTATTACTTTTGAAAATAAATCTTACAAAACTATTTTGTTTGTATTATACACATACAAGAAATAATCCATAGTATTATATTTACAGTTATTTATAAATTATAATTTTAATTGCCTAACAAATAACATATATAACATATAAAAAGTGAATTAAAGATTAAAACAGTAAAAGTAGTAAGGAATATATTTAGGTATAATATGATAATTTATTACTTAAACACTCTCACATTATTATTTATATCTATTTAAAATTTGTTCAAGGAAATTTTCTTTAAAGTGAGGAGAAGGAAATTCTTAAATTTTGAATATTTACTATACAATAGGGAAGGATGTTATATAATTCATATTTAATAAGAGTGGTATTGTACAAACACTGAGAATGGTAGTGGTAGTAATAATAATGACAACAAAGGTAAATAATGTATTTAAGGCTTATAGTTTTCCAGGTGCTAGTCAACATGTTTTGCATGTATTGTATTATTATTCCTCATAATCAGGCTATAAATTAAAGTTGACTAATTTCTCCTTATGTTTTCATTTTTCTTTGATTTTTTGTTCTGTTCAATTTTTTAAGAATTGTACCTTAATCTAATAAAGTTAGTCATTTTTTCTTTAATTACCATAAGACTTTCTTCAAATGTTCATTTTTAGGATGTTTAAGAGCCATAGCCTCTGCTTGATCAGTAGCATTCTGTAGTTAAAGTCTGACTTGCAATTCTAGCTCTACCATGTGATCTTTGTAATATTATTTAAACTTTTAAATCTCAATTTACTTATCAGTGAAATGGGGTCAATCATAGTTAATAATATGTTTGCAGAAATAAATAAAAGATCCAATACATATGAAGTTCTTAAAAAATATTCGGCACATAATAAAAAATGATCATTCATCTTATATATAGCAAATTTTCTTACTGCAATATGTAGTTCAATTAATATATTTAGATTATTTCATAGAATTTGTTTTCTTTTTCTTCAGATGAAACAGGGAAACATAAAAAAAATGTATTTAAACCAGAAAATAGGGCTATTTACATGAAACCATAAAATCTTTTTTTGTTGTTGTTCTTTTTGTCTCTAATTAAATGATTCATGCAAAAGTAATACATAAAGGGTCTGGGGCCATTTTCAAAATTTTTTTTGTTTGTTTGGCTTGTCAGAAGTTATAGAACAGTAATTGAGAAATAGAATTTTTAGCCTTTGATACAATTTGATAGTATGACCATTTTAAATCTACTTTAAAGCCTAATAAAAGGCACCACTGTGGCTAACTGCAGTTATCTAAGTGCTAGGATATCAGCCTGCCTTGATTCTGATCTCTGTTAAGTGGCTGTAGACAAAATAAACTCTTACACAAAAGTTTAGTTTCTTCCTAGGTTAAATATAGATAATAAAAGTTACCTTATGTTAGTTATGAAATTTAAATGGTACAATTAATATAAACACTTAAAATAATCTCTAGCATAAAATAAATGCTAGACAATGCAAATAATGATTCTTAAATTCAATTTTAGGGAATCCCATAATTCTATGCATATCCTTGCTTCAGTGAGAGGATGCTATAAATAGGTATGGTCTTCTAAATCATGAAGGAATATTGCATTCTTTTAGTGCAAGTTAAGGCAGTACTTCTCAAACTTTGCCTATGCATGACCTGAAGATCTTGTTCAAATGAAGATAATAATTTTGAAGTTGTAAGATGGAGATTGAGATTCTGCATTTCTAACACATTTCCAGGTGCTCCTAATGTTGCAGGTTGATGGACATTTTAAGGAACACTAAGAATTACCCATGTATCCTATTATATCTTCCCCACTTGCCTGTCAGAATGATGAAAATCCCACCATTTTAGATTCATTACTTTTGAGCTCTTCTTCATGTATCCAAATTTGAAATGAAAATACCATTGGGGGCATCTAAAAAGCAGTTTCTACCTTTTCTCTCTAGTATCAACCAAATAAAGAAAATGGGAGTTTTGACAGGGTTGATTTTCAACCTGTACACTTATCTTGAAAGAGTTGTTCTTAGTAGAGAGCTATAATATGGCCAGTTGTCCTTGGATGCCTTCAGAAAGAGAAGAAAACAATAAGAAAAAGAATGGGAGAGGGGAGTAAAAATGAATTCATCTTCCTATTTGCCCCAAAGAAGGTCAAAAGTACAGGTACTATATTAACTTTAGTTACTGCCATTACCAAGTTCATCAAAAATCTGATTGCTTAAAACAACATCTCTTTATTATCTCACATTTCTGTAGGTCAGGAGTCCCAAGAAGTTCGACCGGAGTATCTATTTAGGGTCTCAGCAGGCCAAAATCAACGTGTCAGCCAGGGTTGCAGTTTTCCTCTGGGTCTTTTGCCCACTTCCAAACGCTGATTGTTGGCACAATTCATTTCCTTTTCATAATTCCCATTTGGTTCTCTTTACCTTCCAACGAGCAATGGTAGATCAAGTACCATCCTTTTAATCTCTCACTTGCATTCTGCCACTAGCCAGGGAAAGATTTCTATTTTTAAGGGTCCATGAGATTAGGTTGACTGGATAATCTATAATCTCCTATTTTATCATCAGCAGATTAGTAATTTTAATTACATTTTTAAAGTCTTTTTTGCCACATAACATAATATATTCATGGAATTTATGGAGAGTAACACTAGTGGGCAAAAGTCATAGGACTACCACAGGTTCTGTTCTGATTTGCTTTGTTTTGTTTTGAGAGGGAGCACAAACATATTAAAATGAAAAGCACTGATTTGTATTCTAATCTTCATTTAATTATATGCTAATCCACTTATGTGAAACAGATAGGCATTACAAGTACAATTTTCTTTACACATTTGAAAAAAACAATGCTTGAAAAACAACAAAAATGAGGTTTGATTTATTCATGCCAAACAAAATTGAATTTATACAAAAGCTTGATTTTATTATTTCACATTGCTCTTAATGCCAATCTCATTCACTAAAAAAATCATTAAATTGCTATAACTGAAGTTCATAAAAAGGCCAACAACATAGTAGATGATATTTTCATGGAACTTTATCAGTCTTATAATTAAAAATTCATATGAAATCTGTTCTTTCCAGTAACTGCTTTTTGCAAATCACAATGGCATTTCTTGAGGCATTAAATATTTTTAGATAGTTTGTGACAATTAATCTTTGTAAAACACTGACAAACTAGAGCTTTGACAAAGATAACTCAGTAAACAAAAAGCCCAATTGGAAGACAGTGTTAACAGACATACACAATCAACTCATGTTACTAATTTTACTTAGGTCAGCTCATTGTGGTACAACAGCTGTGGCCAGAAAATAATAGAGTTGAGACAAAAGCCAAGTACTTCCTAAAATTAAAAAAAAGTAATAATAAAATGAAATTTAACAACAATTCTGATTATAATGTAAAATCATGGCAACTTCAACTGTTTTTAAAGAAAAACAATGATACTAATCCCAATAAGAGAGAATTTTTTCATATTTAGTACTAGCCTTTTTATAATTCCATGCACATTTTTCATAGTTATAATCCTAATATACGTAAAGTCATATATTTACTTCTATACACCAAAAGTTATGTGGTAAACACTTTTCAATTTTCCTCATGATCATATTCTTTTAATTGGCTTTGTCAGAATATATCAGTTTTGTGAAACATAAATTTCTTAACTATTCTATTGTTGGACACTGAGTTGATAGTGTGTTTTTAATCATATAAGTAAAGTTGAATTTTTGACAGTCATTTCTTTTTTAAAACTAATTTCTAGAAATTAGATTACTTTGAAAAAAGATTGAATATTAGAAAGAAATTAGACAAATATTTTCCCAAAAATCCTGAAATATTTTTTTTCAGAGGAGTTACTGGTTACATATTTTTTCGTGGATATATATGGATTGTTTGAGCTGAAAAGATAAGACCACCCACAGTAAAGATTTGTTTTCACACTCCATCTGTTTGGTATGTACTGTCTAGATTAGAAAAAAATTCTGACCCCAGTGAGACAGAATGTTTGGTAATACTTCACTTTCTCCAGATACTTAACAAAATTGTGAGCTTTGCAAAAACCTTCCGGAAATGAAATCTCTTCTCAAAAATGAAAAAGGATTAATAAACACTTTGCATTCATTACAAAGAGTGCTCCTTAAATGCCAAATAGTGTTTGGTATATAGCAAGTAGAGACTTGTGAGTAGAGACTCACAAGGCATGTAGATTAGGCGTACTGTCTAACTCTGGGACCAAAGGGTGTTCGCTTGTGTGTATGAAAGACTGTTTCAAATAGTTTTGTATAAAATTTCTATTTGAAAGAAAATCTTTGTATTCATGGTGTAAGTTTGAACTAACAGATTTAATGATATATTCTTTACCTTCAGTTCAATTTTATAAGTTGATCTAATTTTTCACATTTTTTTTTTCAGAATTTAACAACAGGCATAATACATTTGAAAGGTAGAATTTGATGATTTTCCAACTCGATCAACTCCTCAGTGTACTGAAGTTGTTTTTTATTATGTTGTCCTTTCCTAAACTAATAGGACTTTTTTTCTCTATTACTGCTTTGGGAATTAATTATATGTCATCTTGGAATAGATAGTATATTGTTATTTTTAGTATTATTAATTTTGTTAATTCATAAATTTTTGATTGCTCTTTATGAGAAGCTAGGGCATAGAAAAAATAAGCCCAACTTTGCTAGCAATTAGGGATCTACTTCACATTTTTGAGACTATAGAAAATAATTTTATTAAATGTTCACTAAGCTTCTAGTTTTAAAACCTTGACATTTAAAAATGCCTTTGACTTATTTTTCAACATAACTATAAATTTCTTGGTTACAGAAACTGAATTAAATGCCACTGTAAGCCACACAGTGCCCAGCAAAGTGTCACATACAGTAAGTGCCCAATAAATGATAGTTGATATAGTCAGAGTATTAGCTAATTGAGCAGGAATTTTATGTAGGAGTTATCAACTTTGTCACTTTTATTCTACTTTGATTTCACATCACTTTCTCTTTTATTGACAAAGAGTTTTTGACCAACAATTTCCTTATTGCTTGTCAATAAATTGGTCAGGATTAGGAGAAGAAAGTTGATGGGCTTTTTCCCCACTCTTCCTCATTTTAAATATCCAATTTTCATGTAAACATACAAATATATGAATATCAGATTTCTAGTGAAATAGTTCATCCAGAAAACATTTGCTTCAGGTAGTATAGAAATTCACTATGCTCCTGAGATAATTTGATATCAGAGTTGACTATTTTTCTATATTACACATTGGTACTTTTATCCTTCTAGGAACATCTTATATCTTGTTGATTTTTATTTTAGTTTCTACTTATGTTGAAGATTGGGAAATAGCATGGTTTATAAAAGCTCAGTGCTTAATCATTGTTCTTTAACTTGTGTTTTCTAATGTGAATCATTTTTCATCATCTAATCTAATAGAAATATGAGTATAGAAGTCTTAAGTGCCATAAAAATTTATAAAGTTTCCTTAATTAAGATAATATTGAACTAAATTTATCCTTTTAATATCTAAATATTTACATATTAATATTTCACTGACAATGCTCTATCCTGTTTCTCCTCTCCCTTGAAAGCTTCTTTATTTTTTCACCAGCTCCTCCCCTTCATCTTGATCCCAATCATGGATATTTCTTAAGACCAAAGCCATAGTCTGTTGATCTTCTCCTGTTTTACTTCCTGTAAGAAATAATCCACCATGATTTCAGACTTTGAATTTATTCATTTCTGAATGTATTCTTATTTCTAATTAACGTTGTCTTATGTTCACTTCTGGCAATAGAAAATAATGCAAGATGTTTGTGGTCTCAGATTTATAATATCAAAAATAAAGTTATCATTTTCCCTCACAAAGAGGATTATTGTTTTTATTTTTGTAAATTCTGTAGCTGTTAAAACAGTATTCCGAATCAAAAACTAAAATTCTTAGTTAATGCCTCATTCTCTTGCAGTCCCCAAGAACTGCTGGTTATCATTAATAATATGTATAAAGTACTTCTTTTCCAGCCTCACTTTCATTACTCTGATAGATCTTAATGAAGTTAGCCCTAAATTGCTGGAAAAACTTAGAACTAATCTTTTTGGACTCTACACATTCCTTTCATTTAAATTTATTCAGTTCTCTGATGTTTTGTAAATAACTGGGGCATATATTTGTTAAAATAACTTTTTAAATGTGAAATGGCAGTGAAGTGTTTCAAAGCTATCACATACATAAAAAAGTTTCTAATATTTAAAAAAATTATAATAAGGCTTAATTTCCTCACTTCAGCTCAAACTTCCTTTTGCATGTTTCTTACTCTTTCATAATATATTATTTACTAGTTTATATCCAACATTAATACACAGACAGATACAGACACATGGACACATAGGCACACACCACCATACACACACACACACACACACACACACACACACACACACACACACACACCACTAGTAAATACATCCAAGGATTACTTTTGAAAAAACTTTTTAGGTGTTTTGTGTACAGACAAATTTTGCAGAGTAACAGCCCTGATATGTAGTAGATGCTACATGATATAGGTCGAACAGTTATTTTAGGTTTAATTTAGATTTTTAGATTACATGTGGTTAGAAATCTAACATACTAAAAGTAATCAAAATATCTAAATTTTATATCAGATTTTATTAATATGTATTAAGATCTAGACTTTTATTTTTTGAAAGAACAGGCTCAGCTTCCTCTACAACTGGGTAGATATTATTTTTTCTTTTGGGCAGAATAATGTACACCTGTTTTCTAGATTATTTTCCAATGTGAAGTGGAAATCTGAATAAGACATCATGAAACTATAGACCTTAAGGAGTGAATGTAATGAACAGATTTGATCATTTTTATCCTCAGAACCTAGGCTATAATCACAAATATCTCCACCATCTTGTTACTGATAAATGTGTTGTACTGACCTCCTAAAGTTACTCATTCTATAAAATTCAATTATTTTAAAATAAGGATCCCATTGATCTTTTATTCAACAAATATATGGTGCTTACTTTTTTACAAGCTATGTACTGGACTGAACACAGAGAAATACAGAAGACTTACCTTCAAGATGTTATTAGTCTAATAGGATAAAATAAATATAAGCATAAATAATTGCATATATGAGCTATAAGTCCTATTAACTAGATGTAATAGTAAAACAAACAGTGGACTGATCAACTCTGATAGTATTAATGAAAAAAAAATGCTTCAAAGAGAAAGAGATGCTTACACTAGATATTGAGGGATTAGTAGTTATTGAGGTGGGTGAAAAATGCATTATTTCAGGGAAAACAAGCAAGATCCAAAAAGCAAATCTGCCTGAAATTAAAATGGAGTTTGAGGAAATTCTAAATTCGTTATGGCTATGTGAAAGATTATGTAGTACATGCTTGGCTAAGGAAGATGTTGCAGAAATAAACCAAGGCGAAGCAATGAGGACTATTGTCATGAGATTGGACTTTTATGCTTTTTGGTAACTTTGAAAAAGAGACATTAAGAAATTTTATTATGAGAATTGCAGGATAAGATGGGAAATTTAGACTTTTTTCCTAACAAATTAGAGAAAACATTGTGAAAGTATGTTTGCATTTTTAAGCATCTTAGGGGGAGGAGGAAGTAATGCAGATGATAACTAGAGGGCCAAAAAGAAAGAGAATGCAAAGGAGACACAACTGAACTGAGAATTCAGACCACTTGTGTTAACATGACTTAACCATTTATTTCAGAAAATTCTTTACCAGGAAGATAATGCTGTAGACCAATAAATACCTTCGCTTTTTGTCTATTTAGATCAGGAAGTTCTTTCAAACAAATGTATTAGCAGTTTGTTCATCTGGATAAACAGATCCCCCATTAAAACAGCATTCTGCTGCCCTAAACAAACATTCTGCTTCTCAGATACCAATTTGCTTTCAAAGCTTTCTCAAAATTCTTGCCATATTGCGTACAACAATTCTAAAGTATTACATCATGAAATTTGTCCAATTCCAACAATCCACCATCTTGAAGAACCCACCTAACGCCATTTGAACCTAGACTCCAGACTCTGTAAATACCTTTTCCTTACTTGCCTCTTCTGAAAAAAAAAAAAAAAAAAAAAAAGTTTGTGAATCTTTCAAGGTGGTGTTCTCCCTTGCTTAATAAAAATATTTTTCTGGGTGTCTTTGTGTGAGAATTGACAGGAGGACTTAACTGATTTCTTGTATGTTATGGGTAAAGGGAAATAATGAAGGTAGGGAGGATGTCTATGAATTAAAGGGAAAAAGAGAAGGAAAAAAATGACCAGTCTTCTAGCTTAGATAATGAATGAGTATTGGTGCTCTAAGGAAGATGGGGGAAAAAACTGCTAAAGAGCAATCTGAGGTTGATATATTGTGGTGGTTAATTTTATATCTTAACTTCCATAGGCAACAGAACCTAGATATTTGGTCAAAAACCTGGATATTGCTGTGAAGGTATTTTTTTAGATGAGATTAACAGCAGATTAATTTTTTTAGAGGCGATTAATCAGTAGACATTTAGTAAAGCTGATTGCCCTCCATAATACATGTGAGCTACATCAAATCAGTTGAAGGTCTTCACAGAAAACATACAGAGGTTTCCCAAGAAAGAAGGAATGCTGCTAGCTTCTGGCTTACTATTTGTGATTCCTGGTGCAGCATCAATTCCTTGCTGGGTTTCCAGCCCGCGTGAAGATACTGGACTTATCAGGACAATTGTGCAAGCTGCTTTCTTAAAATTACTCTCTCTTTCTCTCTCTCTCCATAGATATAGATATATCTATGTAGATATATAAATATATGTAATAATACATTTTATACACTGCATTTTTTATTGTTTTTACATCCGGAAATTAAGTATTAAAAGTATCAAACTAATTTCATACCATTCTACACAGGTTTTAAAATATGATGTTTCCTTATTAAACATAAACTGATAGACTTACATTTACAATAATCCAACACAGACATTGCAAGTGTGTAGAAAAAGTTCAATTGCCGTACCAGTTTCTGAATTATCTTATTAATGTTATCCTCTTTTGTTTTTTTTTATTTTTGGAAATAATTTTAAGTGTTCTTAATCCTTTAATTCTAAGGGCAAGAGGTTTAAAAATCCTCTCAATGATTGCATATATGACAAAGACGAGCTTTAATTTTAGATTATAAAGAAGTTTTAGAACTGTTTAAACATTTCATTTAAAACCATCTAGCAGCCCACATTGAGTTAGTATTTCCTCCTCTACAACAAATCCAAATGTCTGACTAAGATTAACTTACATTTCATAACATATCATTCACTCCTATTAACATTTACTTTGCAAGATAGTTTGAATATTAACACTGTGCTTGTATATGTCTTATTATTTCATAACAGATCAAATGTCTGCAGTGTCATATTAAATCTAAGAAGAAAGAAATACAAATAACTTAAGAGAATATTCATTAAATTTTATATATTTTTTATTTTAATAAAAATTATATATGTTTCTACTTTCTGAAGAAAAGAAAACTATATTTTAGTTATGGTTACATCAGTGAATAGACTATATAAAAAATGAATTTGAGGAAAATAAAAACTATCTACTTGTTTGTTTTAAAAATGGTGTTTTTATAAATAAATCCATAAACTAGAGCTATTTATAAAACCACCCAGCCACCCTTCTTTTTTGTGGGGGCAGGGGAGAAATAGATAGGCTTTAGGCATATCTTTATTCTTTCTAAAATTTTCCATTATTGGCCTGCTAGCTTTTCTATTTTTTTATTTCTTTTTTTTTAATAGTTGCTTATTTTTAATTTACCTGATTTCAAGTGTGTTTATTCTACACATAATAAAATCACTAAACACATGATACCATAAAACCAGAGAACTTAGGATAATTAAAACCATTTCAAATTGAGTACAAAGGAAATGGAGAGGCAAGGAAAAGAGGAAAGAAAAAAAAAACCTGCTTATATAGCAACAATGGTCAAAATAAGGAAGCATGGTACTAGTCAAAGTTATGAAACTGTATGAGATTTAAATTTATTTCTTAGCTCTCACACTGAGAGGAATTTAGTTTTATATTTATTTACAGAAAGCAGATAAGTCAAAATCCTTAGCTACCATTAGAGTAAGTAAAATATACAAATATGAAAGATCATGAAGAACAAAGAAAGACACAAAATATCACAGATTGGAGGACACAGTGCCATGTAGAACAACTGGTAAAAGCCAAATAAAGTTTGTAGACTAGTCAACAGTACTGTACCAATGTTACTCTCTTAGTTTTAATTAATACAGAATGGTTGTGTGAAATATTATCATAAGGAGATAATGGACGAATATATAAAGACTATCTGAACCATCCTTGCAACTAACTCTTCCATAAAATGAAACTTTATAAAACGTAAAGTTAAAAAAAAAAATCTTAGTCAATGAACAAATTGCTGATATGTTTATATTTTTTAGTAATACGCTAAAATAGCAGATGAAAATTATATTTTCTTTCTACAACTGTGGCTATATGCTGTAATTCAATAATTCTAAAGATACTACCTTAATTGGCCCCCATTTAGTGGTGCATCCACGTACCTGGGAAAAGGCAATAACTTGGAATTATTAGAGCTAACAAATGCAAAAGAATAGGAAATGAAGAAAACAAGTATTAACATTGTTGGCAAGAAGAAAAGACGTCACATAGAAGTCTGAAATTATAAGGAGTTCCTACTACAATAAGAAAACATTAGGTTGGAATTAGAGGAGGCATGGGTGACTGACTGTCCTGGAGAAGAGAGTGACTGGGTTGTACCAGGGAGGTCATTGGAACACATCCAAAAATGTTTGAAAAGTAAGGGAAATGCCATGGATCAAATAATCAAAATAAGAAAAAATAATAATAAAGAAGGAAAGACGGAGGGAAGGAAGGAAGGAAGGAAGGAAGGAAGGAAGGAAGGAAGGAAGGAAGGAAGGAAGGGAGGGAGGAAGGAGGAGGGAAGGAAGGGAGGGAGGGAGGGAGGGGGGAGGGAGAAAGGGAGGGAGGGAGGGAGGAAGGAAGGGAGGAAGGGAGAAAGGGAGGAAGGGAGGGAGGGAGGGAGGAAGGGCAATGACTATACTTTCAGGAATCTGTGTGTAAAAAGCCCACAGAACCCATACATATTTGACAACCTTCTGAAGAAAAGGTTCTGTGCCATGGTATTACAAGTAGCTTTTAAGTTTTAGAGAAACTACTTCAAATTATAATCCATATAATATAAAAAGTAAGTAAAAAAAAAAGTTATATCCTTACTTCACATCCTATATTAGCAAGATAAATGCCAGACTGAATAAAATGTTAAGTATAAATGTTAAAAAAAATTAAGGCATAAGAGGATAAAATTTAGATCAGAAAAGCGTGATTATGGATTGAGATACACTTTTTTTGAGTTAAAAATAATAAATGATGGTATAAGGAAAAATATTGATAGATACAAATTCCTGAACTGTATAATATATATATATCTATATCTATATCTATCATATCCCCTGCTGAAAACTATGACTTTAAGCCTGAACCCCAGAGGTTATACATGCTGAACTATATGTAAGTGGTGTTTCCTGAAGTATTCTAAAACTGTGGCCATGAATATAAAACTAAGCATTAAGCATGGGTTATCTCTGTAAAAGAGAGAAAACTGACCTACTACTTTTGAAAGCACAGACATATATTTTATGTCTATGATAATCTTTAAGACATATAAGTCAATATTAATATAACCTGTGACATAAAAACTTTGTCATTTTATCATAATAAGTACAATCAATAACGAATTGAATTTTATTTTCTAAGCCATACCTTGGACTTGCTCTGCTTTAAAAGAACTGAATTTTATGATTGTATCATAGCTCTAGAAAATTTTGTAAGGTTTATGACACAGTGTAATGAGAAAAATGTAAAGACTATTTGAGGTATATTAAAACCAGTTCAGCGTGGTTGATGATACTATTTCAATCTGTTTGATTTATTTGTCACTTGTAGTTTAGCCTTTTTTAGGACAATATACCACTGCAATGTTCACTTATAGAATATTAGCAATTAGTTAGTAGCAGTTATATAGATTTATGGCATAGAAAATATCCAGCTAATGACAAATACAAAAAGAAACTAATAAAGATGGTTAAAACTTATGAAGTTTTTATTTTGAAAACTTGTGTTTTAGAAAATATTAAAAAGGAGAATAAAACCTTTCCATAACTTTCAGTTTTGGGTTTTAGAAAAGCTTTTTTAAATGAAATTCAGTAGAACTGGCTATAATTTTATTAAGTCTTGGCCTTTAAAATTCAAATAATACATATTTCCTCTTAACAGGTATTCATTTAATCATTTTATTAGCTTAGTATATAATAAAAATTTAATATTTCAGACTTTCCTAACTTTTAATTTCATAAAATAGTTTAAGTATAATCTACCTTGAGTTATGAGTAAGCTCATGTGAGGAGCGTAATGTGGTAAGAGAGGACAATAATAGGAGACAGTATAAAAATGTAATTTACTCAGTGTGCTTTCCTTTCTTATTTTCTATGTAGTGTTCTCATTACATTTCTTAAAAAAAAAAAAAACATTATTCTGAGATAATTGTAGATTCACATGTAGTTGTAATAAATAATACAAAGAGATCCATATACTCTGTATCCAATTTCTCTGATGACAATAATGTCTTACAGAACAATATCAAAGCCAGGAAATCGACGTTAATAAAATTATCAAACTTATTCAGATTTCACCAGTGTTATATGCACTCATTCATATGTGAGTTATATGCATTTTATACCATGTTGCTTCTTTCATCCACCATCACAGTCAAGACACAGAACAGTCCTATCGAAAGGATCCTTCAAGTTATCATTTTATATGCACGATTACCTCCCTCCCTGTAATTATGTAATTTCTAGAATGATATACAAATGGAATTATGTAGTACATAACATGTTGATATTGTTCTTTTCCACTGATCATAACTACTTATGACCCATCTAAGTTATGTGTATTAGTGATCTGTTTTTTGTATTGCTGAGTAGAATTCATGATATAATACACCAGTTTGTTTAATCATTAATCTGTTGAAGGATATTATAGCTGTTTCCAGTTTGAGACTATTATGAATAAGGTTATGCATATTCATAATTTGATTTTTTTTAACATAAGTTATCATTTTCTGAGATAAATGCTCAAGAGTTGAAATGCTCTCTTTTGCTAAACACATATTTACTTTAATGAGAAACTATTGTATTCTTTTCCAGAGTAGCTGTGCAAATCTGCTTCCCAACCAGCAGTGGATGAGTAATACAAGTTTTCCATATCTATTGCTAGCATTTAATGCTAGCATAATTTTTAAATTTTAACCATTCTGATATAGATGCGTAGTGATATGTTATTGTTGTTAAGTTCCATTTCTTTGAATAATGGTGTTGAACATCTTTTCATGTACTTACTGTCATCATAGATCTTTTTCACTGAAATATCACTGTGTCTTATAAACATTTTTTAATTGGATTGGTTGTTTTTTAGTTGTCAAATGTAAGAGTTACTTATACATACTATTTCTTTGTCACATATATGATTCAAATATATTTTCTCTCATTATGTACTTTGTCCTCTAATTCTTTTAACAGGGTCTTTTGTAGAGGAAGTTTTAAATTTTGATAAGATTTATTTCAATTCTGTCTTTTATAGATTGTGCTTTTTTGTGTTATCTAGGAGCTCTTCTCTTGGCCCTAAGCCCTGAAAGATTTTCTTCCATTTTTTTCCAAAAGTTTTATAGTCGTATGATCCATTGTTAGTAGAGTTTTTAAATAATGTATGAGGTTTTCTTTTTTAAAAAATGTGTAATTTTACTCTAATTCTTGAAATTTTTATGCAGTATTTTAAAATTTGCAAAATAAAGGGATTTTAAAAATTTTGTCATGAATTTCCAGATTTATCATATGGTGGTCAGAAAATATGTAATTGTTATTTTACTTATGTACCTTAATTTTTATGATGTAATATTTGGGCTGGTTTTTGGAAAGATTGCCTGTTCTTAAAATTAGAATAATTTTCTATTGTCCATATAAATTCTAGTTGTACACAATAAATTATTCTGAAGTCATTAGTCTATTTCTCATTAGCACAAGAGGTTACAAAATGACAAAAATTTGTCATCTATATGTGTGCTTTTAAAAAATGAAGGAGATTATTTTATTCAACAAGTACATTAGAAAGGTTATGAGTAAATAAAGGAGAAAGAAACATTGTGCCAGAAGATACATGTTTTGTCTATAAATTTAAGGTTGCTTGACATTACTTTCAATTAAACTCATTTACCTCCTGTCAATCTCCCTAAATAGCATAAACTCAAAAGTCCATGTAACTGGAATAGAGATGAGGGAAAAGGGAGGAATTAATTGGCTTCACTATTGGTACTGATGCCTAACTAATAATAAACCTGCAGTGTCTACACCAACACCTGACATAATGCAGACTTAGCTAGCTTTTTACAAAATCTTTCCAATTTACTTATTATTTTATCTGTTGTAGTGATTTAATTTTAAGTGTAGGGCTAAATTTGCTTAATTGTAGTCAAATGGTATAAAACACATCACATAACGCAGTCTCCTATACCGACTTTCTACTCTCGCTCTGAGTTTCATTTTTAATCATTTTTATTTTTTAGTTGTTAGCTCCATGTATTGAAATATTAGCTTCCAATGTTACTTATAGTTATTGTTTACTAAATATCTATTTTTCTATTACAAGAAGGAACTTTATCAAATTTGTATCTAATTCCCATTTTACTTGATGTTCTGTCACTTCATAATCATATTATTATTATAATATAATATTATTATAAGGTGGTTATTTTATAGTTTCAATTGAAAATTGGGTTGACAGTAAATTCTTTTTTTTATTCATACAGAAACATTTATTGTGGCCAGAATTCAATAATATGAGGTTTTTTTTGTAGTTTCAATTGAAAATTAGATTTAAAAAAAAACATTTTAAAATGTTTTTATTTTTTTAAAGCAGTTTGGGTTGACTTTTAATTATGAAAATAATACATATTCATTATAGAATATGAAAAACCTTGAAAATATTAAGAAATAAGTAAAAATATTCTTAATTAAATCACTTTGTTCATTTTCAAATGAACCAAGCATTTCATACAAATTAAATTAATTTGTTAGTCAAAGAAAGCACAGCATAGGAAGATTCATTTATTTATTAGGAGACAAGGATCTTAAAACCTCTAAAAGGAAAAAAAAAACATAAAAATTAAGCTTCAGATCGAGACCTGAGGATTATAAAGTAAAGGCGATTTTAAACTTGTTTGATTGTTTGTGATCTCCCATTTACAGAAGATTGCATTTCTTAAAAGACTTTACTACCTTTTATTATGGGAATGTTTTAACATAGATTTATGTTTAAGGCTTGTAAGGATTTATAAATATTATATTTTAATTACAATCGTAAGACTGATGTATTATGATGCTCTTTTCCTCTGTTTTAGTCCAATAAATCTCCAAATTTATATCCCTCAGACTAGCCATTTTAATATCCAAGCCATGATCTTCTTCCTGGCCTGTGTAAGAAAGAGGAACAAAGCCATTCAATATGTTAAATAATTAAAGTTTTCTAGTATTATATGCATATTATGGATTAAAAAAATCTTTAAAATATTAATACTGATCACTTGTGAAAAGAGAAGACATCATTTTAAAATTTTAATTTCAGAAATTTTAACATTTTCAACTATACTATTAAATATTTAGTAGTTATTACATCTGCATTATTTCATGCATACTTACTGATTAATACACTGACAATAAATTCACTTTTAAAAATATTTAATGAATTAAAATGCTAACATTCAATTACTGTACAAGAACAAAGCTGAATTTGCATTACCTTGATAATTTGAAGTTAGAACGTGGAATGAAATTCACATATTGACTGTATGTTGTTTATAGAGGCATAATTTTCTTATGACTCTCCCTCAAGACCAAACTATTCCAGTATTTTCATAAATAGTATTTATCTCAATTCAATAAAACTTAATTGGAAGGTAGTTTGGTTTGAATGAAATGCTTTGAGTATAATCCTATAATAAGTATATATGAGACCTACCAGGTAACATTTGATCTTAATTCACTAGTCATGCATGCACCTGATTTTGTTCAATCAAAACATACTTATTAATTGCCTGCTATATGTCTCACACATAATTAAAAATGTTTGATCATAAGGAAAAATAGATTTTGATATTGAATAAAATAATCAGCTAGATAAAAGAAATATTTTGAAAGATAAAATTGAAAGCTGATAATTTAGCTGAATAGAAGAACAATTATCTGAATTTGTGCATAAAAACTCATCTTTCTACATGTAAATTCTTATCACAACACTAAAATGGCTGATTTCATTTTCTTATCTGAATTCATTGGGGATACTGAGAGGATATGATTTGTATACAGGTAAATTCCATAAAGAATGGATTTTTTTTTAATTTTTAGAAAATGTCTTGCCTTTGCTTCCAAAAGGAATTGTTCAAAAGTTTCTTTGTAACTACTTTTAAGAAAAAAGAAAAGAAAAGAAAAATCATTCCAAAGGTAAAGAAAATTGATCAATATTATAAAAAAGTTAGTCTATTTTTTGGATCAAATCATTTTTGAAATCATATACTTCTTTAAATCCGGCTCAAAGAACATGTATTCAAGATGTTTCATACTTTTACTCAATTTTTTTTTTCTTTTTTTACTATTTTGACAGTCTTAGGAAGTTAGGTACTATCGGGCCTGTAGCTTTATATGGAATTCCTTCATTTATTTGAGTCTCTTGAAAAGTCTTTTGTAAACCATAATCCAAGTTCAGTTAACAAAACAATCTAAATCTTAAATGATTTAATGACATGTAACTTCAAGTAGTGATAAATAATCCTCCAGTACATTGCTCCATATGACATTCAGGTTTGAGCTACTACAAAGGCCTCCAAAGAGAAAGAAGCATAAATCAGTGCAAGCTGTGGAAACAATAGTTTTCCAAATGTTGTACTCTAGTGTCGACATAGTGCCACAACACGAAAACATAACAGAGCTTGAATCAGACCACACTCAGGATTTCAAAGGAAAATATACACTGCTGCACAGCACAGATGCCATCTCTCTACTGGAATACACACATCTGTCACTGTTCTGAAACGGGTCTGTTATGGCTCAAATAGCAGGCAGTGATGGCACTGCCATTAACTTTTCGATTTTGGTGAAATGTGTACTAAGTGGAGAGTTCAGAAGGATTTCTGAAATGCCATTTGCTGAGATTTGCTTCCTATTAATACCTTGCCATTCTTTTCTGGTATTCACACAGGGCAAGTTTAAAGAAAATATTGGGCTTAGGTTTTCTCTTAATAATCTTCAGTAGCAACAATGCCTACAATACATTAAAAAATACTTTTTTAATATAAGGTAATTTATAGAAGTTAACTTACTCATATTTCTCATCCAAGATACCTGATGCATGCTCTATATGTAGTAAATTCACTGTGGCCCTAAATGCCCCCACCACAAAATGATAACTAATCAAACTTATTCTTACCCTCTGCCATTCCTACCACTTTACTGATCACAAGGTACAATTATTGTCTAATATATAAGGCTTAGGAGATTTTATAGATTTTAGTCATGGTGTTTTTTTTAAGTTTTTATAAACCAATTAAATATTCTCACCAAGGAAACAAAGCAGAGCCTTTCAGAGGCTACAGCTCAATAAGATGATAAATTTGGGCACCAATCCTTGAAGAAGCGATGTAGTTGGGAAAAGATGGTAGATTTAAAATTCAGTGCTAAAAAAGCATCATGGACCTCTGTACATAGCTATCTTCTTTTTTTTTTTTCATTTTAATTACATGCACGTGACAGAAAATTTGATTTTAAATGTACTTCTTATAATCCTTGTTTATTTAAATCGACTTCAGGTACATACTACAAGGTGCCCATTTGAGGGGCAAGAAGGAAAATGTGGTTCAGACTCAGTTTACCTCAGTGAAAAGTGGTACAACTTAAAGAGGAATACTAATATAAAAGTTCTGAAATTTTTAATAAATAATAAATAAATAAATAATTTCAGCGATTAGTAATAACTGACATTAATTGCACACTTAATATGTGCCAGGTATTATGTTAAGATTTTATATATATACACATTAGCCTTTGAAGAAACTCTAAGAAGTAGATAGCATAAAAAATCCATTCTTTTAGATGAGAAAAATCAAAGCACTAATAGTTTGCCCAAGATACCCATTTATAGAGTTGTAATCAGGACACAAACAATTGCTTTTAAAAAAGTAAAGCAGTTGCTTTTTAAACCTGCAGTCATGTTGTGAACAGTGCAGAAGCACTCATATTGGCTTATTTTTAAGTTTAACGTAATCAATTATCATTAGCTCTTAATAACTTTTACTTACATATTATCTGGTACTCTAAGCTGCAAGTGACAAAAATCTCTGGGAGCATATACTTCAGGGAAGACCTCAGAGAAGAGGTCTTATTTCAATTTTCAAACTTATCCTGAAAAGACAACAAGACTTTTACAGAAACCCTGGCCCAGCATAGATCTGGAAATATGCAGTGCAAACTTTTGCCTTCATGTAGCATAACGAGAGAACATATGATGTAGTCCAGGAGCAATCGAAAGGGAAGCAGTGCAATTGACATCAAGTGTTATAGAAAAAGAAATAAAGAGAAGATGACTGTGAATATAAAAGCAGACAAAATGGAAACAAAGTTCATATCAATTTTTTTTTTTTTTATTTGTTCCTTTTTCTTTCTTTCAGTATTTACTGAGCACATACCATGTGCCAGACAACATTCAGTATTTACTGAGTGCATACCATGTGCCAGACAACATTCTCGATGCTAAGGATGAAGCAAAGAACAGAACTAAAGTTTTTGCCTTCATGGAGCTCACATTCCTTGAGGGGAAAATAACCATAACAGAGATGTAAATAGATAAAATGCCAGATGTTAGTAAGTTCTATGGAGCAAAATAAACCATGATGAAAGAATGCTGGGGGAGGGGACATTGACTATTGTATTTTATAACTTGTTCAGAGAAAGACTCCCTGATGAAATGACTATTGAGGAGCAACCGAAGGGCAGTGAAAGAGTAAGTCACTTGAATAATTTGGGGAAAGAGCATGGAAACAGCAAGTGCAAAGGCCCCAAGGAGGAATTTGCCTGGAGTGTACAAAATGCAAGGAGGCAAATGTAGCCAAGTTAAATGAAGAAGGAAAAAGTAGGAAAAAGGTTAAGTCTGACAGTGTCAGTGGCAGACAGTGAGCAAAAAAGCACCATGCATATTTTAATTTTTTTGGTATTATTAGGCCTTGGTTCCAAATATCACCTGAGAACAAGGTAAAAACATGGGAAGGCAAGACAATATTTACTGACTGACCGGTTACTGATAAAAATTGAATTTCCAAAAGATAGTGACTCTAATCTAGAACTGCATAGATTACTATTCAGTAAAATTTAGACTATATAATAAACAAAAAAATTATGAAGAAATACTGAAAATTTTGCAGGTACAATTTTTTAAATATATCTAAGTTGTACAGTGAGAAACTATTGTGACTCACCAAACAATGAAAAATAAATTAACTTATACCTTTATGAAAAAACAAAAAAAAAAACCTTCTTAAACAACATTTCACAGGCAATATTTGAAATGTAACTTTATTTATTTTGAATTACCATAAGTATAGATGAAGAGTTTAGCATCTTCATAGGTATTGGAGGCAGCTCAAGAAAAAAAAAAGTGACCTAAAGTAAGACAAACTTCTAGGCAATACAGACAATGAATAACCTAACCGTGGACTGTTAAATGAGAAAGACAAGAAACAAGATTTTTTTTGCTCTTAAACTACTGGAAAACTGTGGCATAAAATTGTGTGGTGAAAAATATCTTGTGACTTAAAAAGGATATTTTAAAAGATAATATTTGCTCAAGGGAGAATATTTAAATGACAGAATTTATGAGCATTCCAAACAAATAATTTTACATAGCTAACCAAATAAATTTTTGCAAGTTCTAATTTGCATTCTGTAAAGTAAAAAGATTCTCTATTTTAATTGCAATTATTTTAAGTGATGGTTTTATTTTATAAGAATGACTAAGCCTGATTTTCTTGGATTTTTGATGAGTAACAGAAGGCATAGTTTTAATATATGCCAGGGAATGCCCAATTTCCTTACTAAATAAATAGAATATCAGATATAAATTTATGATTTTTTCCAAATAAACCAATAGTAATTGTACTTGTAATTGTGCTTGGAACTTAAAATATGTATTTATGCATACTAATCATTTTGCTCAGTTGTTTAGAGAATGCTATCAGAAAAGTCAAATCCATTGGTTAATCTCACATGAAATTTACTTTCCCTTGTCACTATTTGAATTCACATAATACCATAGATTTTATTTGGTCATGATTAGGCAGGACTTATCCATTTTCATAATGGAATAATAAACAAGAAGTTAATGTTTATTAGAAGCGGGATTTTTCATATATGGTTAATTGATGTGGTTAGTAGTTTGTCTCCTGTCTTTTCCACCAGAAACTAAGATGATATTGTATAATGAGAGAATACAATTTGCTAAGTTATTTGGGAATGTATTTGTTAATGGACAAAGGTTATCATGATGGATTGATAGATGCATAAATGAAAGGATAGATCAATGGAGGGAAGCATAGATGAAAAATACAGTCCGCTCAAGAAAAGTTTAAACATCTCTCCTCTGGGAAGTGTGAATGTTCTCTATTTTTCCTGGTTGATATTGCAAAAATTAAAATTTCTGAGGGTTAAGAAAACAAATTACTGCTACTGGAGTCTATAACACTGAAACAAAGTAGGTCACGAGGGTCAAAAAGGAAAGGAAGAAATTAGGTTGTCGGATGGGTTCTTCCAGCTTTGGTGTTAATGCAGATCTTCTGAAAACAGCAGTGGGAACAGAGCAATCAATCTCAGCAGGTGGCAACTGCAAATGGAAATATTTTGATGGATGGAACTGGCATAAACACAGTAGAACTCTCTAGTTCAATTGAGCTATTTTGCACTTAAACACATTAGATGAAGTTGGTTCACCCTCAGCAATCTGAACTGGAGATGACTAATGGGGACATCTGGTAAGGGACGATCATTCTTGATACATCCCTTTAAGGCAAGCTTGAAAAGTGAATATTGATAGTGCTGGATTCAATCAAAAGTCAACAAGGAAGTTTAACCAGAAAAAAAGATGTCTGCTATTATTTGATGTTTATCCTGGGCTTTTGTGGCCTCGGGATATTTTCATTAACTATAGAATGATTTTTATTAAACTATGATATAGAGGACAATCTGAATTTTCAAAGAGAAGTGTCATTCATTTTACAAATTGAGAATTAAATGATAATCTGTGAGGATGAAAGTCACAAAAATTACATAAAGATAATTTGAATTTAAATAACCAATGCTTGACATTGAATTTAATTGAATATTACTCATGTGGAGCGCTATTGCCTTGAATTGTATGTAATAAAAGGCCATTTTAGTACTTCAAAATATACCAGATAATCACTGAATATTTAGTATGTTCAAACTATGGTGTTAAACATAATTAACTTAAATCTCATAATAACTATGTAATACAACAACTATTATTGTACTAGTTTAAAAACTAAGGAATAGATTAGAGAAGTTAATCAACAAGTTCCAATGTTGAACTTCCACTCATTCTATGTTTTTCCATACCAAAATTTACCCAGTGTGCATCAATGCTTGATTCAGTAATGTATGGACAGAGTGCCATACCCAAATAATTTTAATGTTACATATTTTCATGGTTGTGATTGGAGGGATATTCTTTGTTTACATCAAATATATCTAGAGAAGTGGGGTAACATCTTCAATCTAAAAAAAAAATAAAAATAAATTTTTTGCTGTGATTTTGGAAAGTCTATCTATATATTATATCTGTAGAATTCAGAACACATAGTGATAGGGAAAAGTTGGAGGGAGGGAAGAAGAGTGCTAGAACATTTCTAATTTTTCATTACCCATCATACATAGCAGTTTGAATAGAGCAGAACAATTAGAAGAAAGTGTTTAAGGACAACTCCAGTCTACTGACAGAATATTTTTTTATTCTGACTCATGAAATGACACTGTGTCTTGATCATAGAAATATTTTCAACTTGTGGGGAAAAAAATGATGAATGGGATTTAATTGCCTATTCACTTTTTCTGTGCCACAGTGACTGGAGGGTTTGATTTGGACAGATTTTCAACAAATAGACAACTGGAATTCTTGATTGTGTAAAATAAAATTTATCACTTTCTCAAAAATTATAAAATCATTGTAAGAGAAGATGTTTTTATGTAGAAAATTTAAATAATATATTGTAAAAAAAGCTTTCTTTTCTTTTTTCACAGAGAACAAGTGGAATAAGAATGAGGCTGATTTTTATGTAGACAAGTCAAATGACAACTTTTTAGCATATATATTTTTTAGTTAACATTTGATGTAAATTAATTTAATTTATTATGAATACTATTGTATTCCAGGAGTATAAAATTATGGCTTTATTTCATTTTCATATTTAATGTGAATCAACACAGTGTATGATTTTTGATTGCAAATTAAACTTTATGCAACATTACCATTCATCAATCAGTAATTTTTCATATTTTATTACCTATTTTCTCACTTTACTAAGTGTACTATCTTATCCTTTCAATTTCATAAAAATTTCTAATATCATTTTTGAATATATATATGTTTCCATTGTTCTTTAGCTACAGAAAGGTGTGTACAACATAATAGAGAATTGAAAAGAAAGCAAATCATTGGGTCTGTAAATATTTTATAGGCTTTTATTGTATTCATGTTATCTGTATTTATCTTCATTTAACTAGGTTATATATAATTACTATGTTTATTAAATATAAACATTAATTCAGTGATTTTTTCATTATCTTATAAACATCTTTCTATAAATTTATACAAAATTAGCAATCTATTTATATAGATTCAATAATAATTTCTAACTTTTTGTCAGTTCTTGCAGTTACTCTATTATTAGCTTCTAAAATGTCCAGGATATATTTTATTGCCACATTATAAAAATAATTTTCAATCATATTTAGCTATAAAAGTTTTTGTTAAATTTTTAATTCTCCTACATATATTTCCCTGCCAAGGCTGAAGAATTCTACTTCTGCAGAGTTTCTTAAAGTTATTTTTTTCTTTTCCCAAATAATCCCAATAAGTTTATTACTGTTAGCTTAATAATTCTTATGCTCAACTCTGATTATATCTACATAAACCAACCTAAATTATCAGTCTTTACTCACATTAAGTTCTATACTCTGGAATTCAAAGCTTTCTATAACACATAATGCTTTTCAGGCCTTTTTTTCCTAGAGTTATGCTAATCACATTTTTGACTTGGCCAAGCTCTTGGTTTTCTTATTACACCCACAATTTCCTGCCTACTTTTACTCATTTCTTAGATTTCATAACAACACTGGTATGATTCATTATCTGCTTGACATTATGAAGTTTGCAAATTGCTTCTACAATACTTAAGTAATTTAATCCTAAAAATAAAATAAAAAAAAATGCCCTTTAGGGGTCTATCTTCATTTTATTGATAAAGCATAAGGGATTCTGTAAATATGACTCATATATCAAACAACAGGGACATGTTTTACATCTACTTCTTTGCTATTTAAGATTATTCCATTGACCACAACTTTTTTCAATTTCCTGAATATGATGGAATCTTAGATCAAGGAAACATCTTAACAGTCACTGACCCTAACTATTTTATTTTATAGACATGAAATTAAATAGTTTTTCTACCTGGGTTTGAAAAACCTGAGCTCTGTGTGCAACCCTTCATGGAATCAAAGATGACTAAGACATAGTCAATGAATTATCAAATAAAAGGTAGATGCTAGGCCTAAGGCACTTTCACAAAGAAATAAGGAAAGGTAGGTAAAAAAGCGGTCATTTCAGAATGGAGCTCTGGTGGTCTCTTTTCAAATGTAACCTCATGGCATTATATGAGCACATTTTTCTAAAATTATCAGATTCTGTTTAGTATTATATATGCACGAAAACATTCTAAGGCTGTTTATTACTCCAAAATTTCCAACACAGTCTTAAATATTACCTATATTTAGTAGTTTTCAATGAATAGTTGTTTCAATTAATTGAATAATTTGTTTCAATTGAACAAGTAATTTGTTTCAATTAATATAGAATTAGCTGTGAAATTAATGGCATTACTTTGTTTAGTGTTCATTTTATATTCCAATTACTGTGCTAAATATTCAACCCATATCACATTTTAAGCTTAGAATAAGTATATGAGACAAATAGTATTCCCATCACATTAATCCAGATAACAATGCATACTAAGATTTTTGTAGTTACTTGATGATTTAAAAACATCAAGAGTAAAGACTATTCTCTCTGAATCATGATGATTATTTATAATGGGGGAAGAGAGAAATACAATAAATTAGACTTACAGAAACAAGAGAATTTGATGTTTGATTTTCTTCTATCTGGTATCGCAATATAAGGAATTGAAATTTACTATAGATTTTATTAGCAGAGACAAAAGGAAGTCGAATATGTCATTTTATTTACTCCCTAGTTTTTGGCAGCTCATGTTAAGCTATTTGGATATGAATCCAGATGGAGCCAACTTGTGAGTATTTTCCAGTTTGGAAATTCAGGAGCTGGGATGTGAATCAGGACTTATTGGTAGTGAATATAATTTTCAATAAAAAGAGAGAGGAATAACACATTTTAAAAAACTTTTTATTATAAGAAATTAAGAGGTACAAATAAAGGGAAAAGATTAAGAAGTATGAACTGGTAGTTACAAAATGGTCATGTAAAGCATAAGATTAAGAATATAGTCAATAATATAATACTAACTATGTATGGTACCAGGTGGGTACTAGATTTATTGGACTAATCATTTTCAAAATTATATAAATGTGCACTCATGATGTTGTTCACCTAAAACTAATATAATATAGTATTCTGACTATAATTTAAAAATTTTAAAAATGTTATTAAAACAAAAAGAGAAAGTTAGTTATGGGATCAGGCAGTAATTTATATATAATGCAGTAATAATAATAATAATAATAATAATAATAATAATAATAATAATATAAACCTGTGGAAGTTGCCCTTCCTATACCAGGAGAATAGGAAGCATTCTTACCAGGGATGGGAAGTTAAAATCAAGAGAATTTTGCACATATAGAGCCTGTTAAAATAATTTTTTGTCTTCCTTTAGATTTCCCACATATTTTAGTTACTTTTCTTCAATTGCCTCTATTTGTTCAATCTATTATAAAAGTATTGAGGTTTTGCCACTTCTTTGGGTCTTCATTTTTTTAAGAGGGCTTTATGTAATTTAAAATTTAAGCTTATATGCTTTTTGTTAATCTATTTTTTAACAGAGCCAGTGATGAACCTTAAGAAGGGTAGAGGAAAGAGTTTTTCTCCTCTTCAGTGATATATCCCGAATATATGAGTTTTCAATTATCAAATGATGCTATGGATACAAAACCAGAAAAGGGAAAGGGATCAAAATGAGTGAGAATAGAAAAAGAGTGAAGTGATTCCATCATCTCTCAATCCAAGAACCTTAGACAAAGTCTAAGCCAGTACTGAAGATGGGACAAGGGAGAGTGTTGGAGATACATAGATAATCAAAATCTTGATCAGATTGAGCTGTGGTGGACTTTTAAAATTACTTTTAAAATTTCTAACCACAAAAAGAAAAAAAAAAAAAGAAAGAAAAAGAATACAAAATAAAATCACTAACCAGGACTTGAAGACAATGAGATATTCCAAAGTTATCATTAAGAAACAGAATATAATTTAGTTGAACCCAGTGATTGAAGAAACATAAAACCATTTTTATGTTTGTATGCTACCAAGAGAAGAATTTCTAAAACCATTTGCATTTTGTTTATTTATTTTGCTCATATTTTTATGTACCTGCACTTCATTCCATAAAGAGAATTGAGAATATTTCTATTAAATAATTAAATTTAAGAAACATAGTGGTGAAGAAGAAGTAAAGTAGAGCAATAGGGTAGAAAATGAAAGAAAATAGGGTATGTCAAATACACATGGTGAAATATTTTATTATTTGTTAGAGGTGAATTCAGGTAGACATTCTGTTTGTAGTATCCTAACGCTAATGCAAAAAGATGAACATATGCGGTTTCAATACTCAGAGCGAAGGTGAATAAAAGCGAATCAGTTGCTATTGAGAATCATGCTTAGTAAGAAAACAGATATTTATTAATCAGCTGTTACATGCCAGACAATGAGAATTTTGTAATCAGACAATGTCCTTATCTTTATGGTACTCAAATGTAGTGTGAAAAGTCATTTCACAGATATTTGCAAGAATGATTGTGAAGCACAGCATATAAGGTATGCGCTTTTTTATACATTATATTTGATTGGTATTCCTCTGACAGGAGACACTTGATGGAGTGTGTATATATTTGTGAGTGGGACCGTGTACAGACTTCCATATATATAATGTATCTTAAACAATATTTCACAGGACTTTAGCCTCACTCAAAAATTGGGAATTGTATGGGGTCAGAGCATATTTTGTTTTTATTCCTTGCTACATCAACCGCAATCCAGTTGAATTACATTGAGATATATCAGTACTTTTTTAGTTATAGTTGTTGGATCTTTATCACAAATGATATTTTACTTTTTCCCTTAACTTTTAGTCACTTTCTCATATATAACACATTTCTCAGTTTCCAAGAAAATTACAGGAACTGCTAACAGAAGTGGAAAATAGTTTCAGAAATAAAGATTTTTAGGGTTTATCCAATATAAACAAATAGTAGTAATGTGGTTAACAGTGAGAACTTTACTCATGTGCTGACTAGAGATTTTTGTCCTATTTATATTGTCAACTTAAAGAAATTCTGAGATTTTACAGCACATTTCAGCTACCTTTTGCCCATTTCAGGAACAAACAAATTTTTTCAAGTAGAAATATTACAAAGTGACATTTCAGTTTTAAGTTTCAAAAAGTGAATGAAAAAATTTAGGGACCATTTGTGGATCTAAATGAAAACATAAACTCAAAGGTAAATGATAATTAAGGATTGAAGGATTGACATGCTAACTTAAGCTCACAGGAAACAGTTAATAAACAATACTTTGGGTTATGTATTAATTAGAGCATACAGTAAGTAACCTTAACAAGAGAGGAGAAGGAGATATAAAATATTGTGGACAAAACAATATGGAAATTTAATTCCAATAGTCCTGATGGATAAGGTCCAGGGTTAGTTGGGCAATTTTGCCAGCTTCAACACTTGATTTCCAACATTGAGTCAAAAGGTTCTTGATAGTGGGAAGGGAGATAGCAATCACGATTGACCAGAACTTAGTCTCAGGGCTATATGTAGCTACAAAAGTCTGAAGATATATAATGAACAGATAAGCTCCATGTCTATGGAATAGAGGAGACCAGGTATTGGTGAGATCTAGTAGACGGCCACAAGATAGTGTATCTCAACTATGATTTCCTAACAAATACTTTTAGTTGTAAGAATTATAGATCTTTCTTTTATAATATTTTTAAGTTATATCCTTAAAACATAATTAGAGAAAATTAAAGAATAAATTAATCATAGTTTCATCCTTTGAACTTACAAGATATTTTTAAATTCCATTATTTATTTCTAATGTGAATAAAACATTTTATAATTTCCAATGTTTTAAACATTGTAAATATTTATGAAAGTAAATAGTTTGTGGTCACTTTTTATTGCAGTTATTCATCATTATATATATTAAATTCTATGAGGTATCTATAAACATATATGTCTATAAAATGTCTTAGAATGTCCCCTACATTCACTGAGAAGTTTAGTGCTTGATTCATATTCTTCTTTATCATAAACTCTTGCAGTGATTCTGGATGAATACAAATCATTCTTTCATCTTATCTTTACTATTCTTTGAAAATATCTTTGAAATTTGAAATCTAAGTGACCTTTGGTAGATTATAAATGTTTATCCAGAAATGTATGACTTAGGAAAGGGCTAGGAGGCTGTTTCAAACGAGAGTTTGTAGAATATCCTTTACTATGTTGGTGCATCTCCTAAAATTCAGAATCTAGCCCTTCAGTTAGGTTAACTCATCCCTCAAGGACAATTCATATTAATCAAGTCAACAAGATACAGTAATACATCCTTCAAAGAAAACATATTTTACAGGTATTTATTGAGTACCAATGTTTTGCACAAAATATAGTACTAATAAGTAGAGTTAGACAAACTAACACTCTAGAAGGTGTAATGCACCCACGAGAGAGATGGGCTTCTCTAAATAAGTAACATAAGACAATGTGAGAGACAGGAGAAAAATACTGCTGTCTTTGAATGTGAAAACTTCCAACTAAAAATGTTTTATATCTTCAAGGCGCTTAATAAATAATTTAACCCCCACATCTACTATACGTTCCAGTTTCCAAATACATAGGTAATACTATTAACAATTGAATATGATGATATTGGGAATGCTATTATCCTAGCACATTTATATCCTAGCACTTCCTAGCATATTAGCACATTTAATGATTGTACAGCTGTTCCGCACTTATATGCCATGTGACTGCTCAATATATACACATATATATATTCTATTCTGATTGCAGGTTTACTTTTAAAAAATTATTTGATTTTGGTATACAATAGTAAATTTATTTATTCCTACTTTAGCATTAACTATGCTATTTTTACCATGATGATTTTATAATAGCTCTTTTTATCTTGTAAGCTAAGTCATTTATATGAATATGATTCACCTATGAGTAAAATAAACACTTCCAAAATAACTGTGGATTGAATAAAGTATAGATCTTTTCCCTTTCACATAAATGTGAAGTGAATGTGCCAAGACTTATATATCAGCTTTGTGAGCATGAGGACCTTACCACCTTGTTCTTCTACCATACTCAATACCTCATTTCTGCTTCATGGTCCAATTCCAGCTACTAATTCCAAATTCTGCCATAGAGAAAAGGGAAAAAGAGAGAGAGAGAGAGAGAGAGAGAGAGAGAGAGAGAGAGAGAGAGAGAGAGAGAAAGAGAGAGAGAGAGAGAGAGAGAGAGAAAGAGAGAGAGAGAGAGAGAGAGAGAGAGAGAGAGAGAGAGAAAGAGAGAGAGAGAGAGAGAGAGAGAGAGAAAGAGAGAGAGAGAGAGAGAGAGAGAGAGAGAGAGAGAGAGAGAAAGAGAGAGAGAGAGAGAGAGAGAGAGAGAGAGAGAGAGAGAGAGAGAGAGAGAGAAGCAATACGTCGTGTCTTTAAGGACAATTGAGGTAACACATCCCACTATCACTTATGTGATGTTTCCCATTTAACAGACCTTAACCATCTGTATTTACAAGGGAGCCCAGAAAAAATATTTCCTTATTTTCAGAGATATATTTCTGCTTGGCTGAAGAAAAATGTTAGAATAGATTGTCAGAGTCGACTATAATTTTCTGGAATAGCTCTCAATTTAATTTTCTTCAGTAATGTGAAGTTTCTTCTTGACAAACTCCTTCAGGTACACTTTAGAATAATCTCAAAATTTGTTTTTAAGAAATACCTGTAAGAAAACCTAATATAATATTTTGGGGAGAATTTAGGTCTTTAAATTTCTGCATTAACACTGTTCACTTAGAAATGTCAAGAGATACAGAAAACTGTGAGAAAGTTGATGGAAAAAGATAAAATATAAAAAAATAATAGAATTCTTATATATTCCTATAAAATAGAAAATGAGCTAAAAGAATACACAGAATTGCTTAAGTCATTTAAAAGAATTAGAGAAAATGACATAATGTAAAGTTAAAGATTTAAATACTCTGATTATTTACATACATGACAAAATTCCACCTTAAACTTAGACTATTGTCTAGAATACTTTTCTAATCTTAGCATCAAATTATTATTTACTAAATCTAATTTAATAGATTTAATTATTCTTAAAATAACAACCCAAATATATTTAAACATCTATATATAATACAGAAGAAATTCCATGGGAAATATTTGAAATAGGTGACAAAATAATAATTGTAAATCTATCTTGGTGAAAAATAAAATAAATGTGAGCACACACACACATGTAAATATGTATAAAGAGAAATTATCATGTACTTATGCTCTTAGATATTTAAGCTTTGTACAAAATAATATCAGTTTAAAAATATCAAGTGAATAATAATTTATATATCAAATACATTTACAGGCTCTCTAATATACATTATTACATATAAAGGGGAAATAAAAATAAAACTTTAAAAAATAGATAAATATATAGAGGAAATAAACAATTTATTAAGATGCCATGATATGCAGGATATACCTGTAACGGAGGTTAGCATTCCACCAATCAACCTGCTAGCCATGCAATTAATCAAAGAACTTACAAAAATTTACTGGAGTGGTAGACAATAATGCTGGTTTCTTTATACTTAGAAAAACACATTCCAGAGGTTTAACAAAGGCTGCTAAAGTTATCTTGTATTACCCACTGTCAGAGAAAGCAAAGAATGACAAAGGCCAGATTCATAATCCCGAGGAATGGGAATTATTGCCTAGGTAGTAGTTACATTCTATTAATGTAGACTATAATGTTATAGGTAAAATGTTGACTGAAAAATATATACACATAAATGAACTATGTGTGCATGATTAGAAATAAGTGATTTAATGTACATTAATTTCATTTGCTACTAGAGTAAAATTATGATTAGATCATAAGTTTTTAAACATGTGGCCTTAGTATTGTGCTAAATGATTGTTGGCATGCAAAAATGAGAACAACTTTGTTTTAATTTCATTATTCAGAAAATCAATAGAATAAATGACCTGACCATAGTGTCTTAAGCAAAGTTAAGGAAAATCAAAGGGGGTTAGATAGTAAAACAAACAAACAAAAAAATCATACTTAATTCCAGTAAAATTAATGTAAAAATTAGCCAGAAAATAATAAGGTAAAGTAAAAAGAAAATTTACAAATGAATAATAAAGAATACAGTATATAAAAATCTATAGAATGCTGCTTCAGCAGTTCTTACAATTTTGGAATATTTTTCTTACATAAAAATTAAACATTTAAAATTAATGAACTAAGTTTATAATTAAAAAAAAAAATAAAGGACCAATGAGCACAAAGTAGGTAGAAGAAAGAGTGAAAACATGAAAGTTCTAAATTTACTAAATAAACTTATTTAGTAATATATATAAATATATAATAACTAAATTTCCACAAAGAAAATTCTAGAACAATATATTGCATAATGGTGACACACACATTAACATGGGTGAAACACAATAAAATGATGGGAAATGACAGAATTCGGTCACAAAAAGTACATATGCAGATTTCTATGATATGACTGACATTTTTAACAGATAAAAGCCATCTACAGCATTTATATGATGTAATTTAAATTAAAATAACAGTAAGTTTTTTTCCTCAAAATCACGTATTTTTCTTTTCTAAATTGAAATATAATTGACAAATAATGTTGTGTAAGTTTAATGTGTGCAATGTGTTGATTTGATGCATTTACATATTACCGTATGAATACTACAGTAGTGTTGTTAACTAACACCTTTATCATGTCACATATTTATCAGTTGTTCCTGTTGAGAACATATGATTTTTAAAGTTAATCTGGAAGAAAATAACACATGAAAATAAAATATTTTGAAACAAAATAACAATAGAAATTGACTCAAGATTTATTAAAATGTTCTGTTAAGAAATAATGTTAAAATTAAAAGATTAGGATAGAAATGTAGAAAAACATCTTACAATTTAATACATTATAACAAATTATAAAAGAGTTGGTAAGTTTTGGTAAACTATTTTACATCTTCCATTATATCTTATAAAATATTAGAAATTAAATTTAATTAATTAAATTCAAGTATTAATTATTAATATCAAGTATCAGTAAATATAATGATATGATAATTTCTACTCACAGTAACTATTTCTAGATGTTTAAATAATATAAAGCGCTAAGTGAAAAATGTTGAATAAATACAAGAAATGAAATATTACTATCTATAAAATAAAGTTCTTGCACATTAAAAAAGTGATAAAACAAGAATTCATGGAAGATATGAATAAATATTTCACAGAAATTTTATTTAACATTAATTCTAAGAATATGACTATCACTAGTGTTACAGTAAATGTCAATAACAAGTAACATGTTCTTTTACTCAAGCAAAAAAATGAAAATATATAATAAATATTTTTCAGTGTATTTTGAAATGGGCACTCTCTACACACTATAGAAGTATATATTGGTAAAACTATAGAAAATCCTTATTCAAAGTCTCAAGACACTCAAATTATTCAAATCTTTTTCTAGTAATCTGAGAAGTTTTACAAAGACAGTAATCAGAATTACAGTAGAATTTTATGTATAAAGGTGCTAATTACATAATTATTCAGATATAACATCAAATACAATATTAAATATTAAACAGTTATTTATACATATATTATTTATATAATGATAATCATGTGTACACATTTCATGAATACATTTTAATATGTATATATTGGAATGAAAAATCATGAACAATTCTAAATAAGTTTCTTAATTCTATAGTACATTCATAATTAGAGAAAATACAGTAAAACTTGTAATGACAATATAGAAAATATAAAACAGTACAAACAAATTATTAAATGTGTAATAAATGTGATTTGCTTTATATTAGTAAAACTAGCAATTCAGAGCACTGCTTAACTTAATTTACTGAGATTTGATCTATTTCCTTGCCAAAGGAGATAAAAGTTCTAATTTAAAAATAATTTTTCATCTGTAAAGTGCTCTATTTTTTCACTTAGCTTTTTAGCAAAAGATAAAAAAGTTTGCATGCCATCTATTAATTTAAAAAGATAAGAGGTTTAGCATTGCTATACTTATGAAATATGTGTTGATTTTCTGTCTCCCTCTACACCAGTACTTCTAATTCAATACCATGAAAAAGGTGAATGAGAAATTTCTTTGTTTTAGGTGTGAAATACAGGAACTAATTTGCTATTTCTTTTTTATTTTAATTGTCCAAATATAAAAGATATGCCCATAACCATTACAAGCTACCATTTTTTTCTTTAAATCTTGTTCGGACATTTTAGCAAGTTGATCTGGTTTTAACAAATGCTGCTAGCTAACAACAGAATGACAAAATGATATAAATGTTACATTTTTAGGTACAGTTACATTTTAAAATCCATTTATAAGTAGGAGGATTGCTTTTAACTGGAGACCAGAAAACCTGCCAAGCATGTCACAAATAAATTTTTAAAACGTTAGAAAGTTCAGTCACTGATTGATATGCTTTGAAAGACTGTTCACTTTGGAGAAAGCCCCATTTGCAATTCTAGACCATAAAATAGAAAAGGGGAAGGAATAAACTTACTTAAATCATTTATAAAAGATTTCGGAGGCAGCAATAATTATACCTTTAAAAATTATCAGTTAATGAAATTAGTGCTGCTGAAACCAAGGGATGGAAGCCAAGTACATGTTGGCTGGTGTTCTGTGGACTGTCCCTCACATTTCTGCCAACAATCCTCAGCTCTGACCTTGAAATACCTGTTTGTGAGAAGGAACTGTCTGTCAAAGTGAGGTATGTGAAAACTGTTCTGTGCTTTGGAAATGTGGAAGAATAGAATGAAATCTTAAACTTTCTTTTTCTCTATAATCTGAGCATTTAAACAAAAATCTTTTGGGATTAAAACTAATTAGGTCATTGGTCTCAGTTAAAGATATAGTATTTATAGAAATAAGTGTTATTTTAAAATGTGAAATAAACCTAATATAAACTTCCTAAATGAGAATTAAAAATTCTTCAGTGTTTATTTAAATTGAAGATAAAAATTCAAATTGTTATTTTAGTTTGAGGGATTAAGTTGAAAACATTAAGACATTTTAAAGAACTGCTGATATTAATTCTATGATTATTCTTCTGGTAGATTGGTACAATAAATATACACAATGAAATATATGACATCAAATGTTGCTCTTATCATCATTAAGTAATCACCATTTATTCATCATGAAAGGTATCAATTATTATTCTTTTCACCGTCAAGACAGTGAAATCTACACTCGGTTGTTTAATTAGTGTTATAGTTTTGTACTATGTAATTTAGTCTTTCTAAACCTCAGACTCCATTTCTATAAAAGAAGTTGAAAAATTAGTTCTTCCACAATGTTTAATAAAACATTTACATGTTCCTCCATTAGTCATTTATTGAGCAAGTTTGAAAAAAATACAGTGGTCAGAGACACAGGTTCCTGAAAAACAAATTATCCCAGTAGTCTTCAGATTCATTCAGATACATTGAAAAAATTAGTTACACACAAATTACTAAGTAAATTAAAAATTAATACATGCTTAGTTTAAATCTCACAACATAAAGTTTTTCTATTATGTCTCTTTTTGTAAAAACGATAAACAAAAATCATGTATGATATTGATAAACTGGATTTCACAGTTCCAGACTATTAATTTCACATATAGTTTTGAAATTATAAATTTTTACTAAGGAAAATTGAATTTATTAGTATTGATAATAGATCATTTCAAGGTAGTCTTTCAATTAAAATTTTTAAACTATATTAATCACAGGAGGTGACCATACCCACTAATAATATGATTAGCTCACTTGGATTTTATTTAATTCTATAAATTTGTAAGTCAATTCTTGACTTAGTGGTGTGAAAGCTTTAAGATAATTTGGATCCCAAATTGTCTCCCTATAATCCTATTTGTTTATTTAAAAATATTCATCAGAATACTTACATAGATATTCATACTTACATAGATATTCAAGACTTACATAAATTTAAAATTCAATTGAAAAATTTGCTTAACTGTATGAGCTTTTACCATAGATAATATTATATTAAAGAGAGATTTGAAAAGTAAGCCATTTAAACATCTAGAACAAGTTCTTAATAAAATCTTCGTATCAATTATTTCATAGAGAATATCAATTATTGCATAGAAATATCAATTATTTCATAATCAAATACCTGAAATTCATTGAAAGTTCAAATATATTAACTTATTTGATTGAAGAAAATGCATCTGATATTCCTATAATTACATGAATATAAAGAAGTCTGATTGCCTTTCATTTGACACAAGCGTTGAGCCTCCTTTACCCACTCCGAACTTCTCCTATGACATTCATCATGAAATTCATATACCTTTAAGTTTTTAGCATGATGCATCAGTCTCCTGATGATCTACCTCCTTATCTACCTGCCACAGGCATGTGATACCACAGGTAACTTATAGGCCAAAAATAATGAACTGCTATCAGTACTTACAGTGTAACATACTATTCCCCATCTCTGTAAATTTATACATGTTATCAACTCTATCTGATTTTTTCTTCCAACTGTATGTTGGAAAAATCTACCCATTCTTCAACATTTAATTGTCTTTACCAAATGCACCTCCTCCTCAATCATACCAAAGATTATTCTTTACCTCAGTGATAGTATGTTTTAATGATATGTCTACTTTTCTCTCTTGACCATTAGTATTTAGTTTTTTGGAGCACATTTATTTCAAAAGTATTTAGGGGTATAAACAATTTGAGAAGAAGTATTCCAATTTATATTTGTAATCTCTGTTTTAAGAGACTCAAGGTGTTAATTACAAATGAAAATGAAATTGTTGGAATAGGAAAAAAAGATATAATAAAAATAAATAAAATATTTATTTAGCAGAGGACTACCTTTTCTTCTTTAAACTCCTTGTGCTGAAGTAAAATGACCTACTCATCTGTCAAATAACACATTTAAAACTCACACTTTCTCTATTCTCTACTACTCTTTTTAGGACATTTTTTAAAATATAATTTATAATTTACGTTATAATTAAAAGTAACTTTTGCTATTAAAATTTCAAAAAAACATAGTACAAAGTGGGTATGATAAATATGAACATACATCAAATTGATATTAGTCTACTAATTTGATGGCAAATATTAATGGCAAATGAAGACACAACAAAATTTTGGACATTTATTCTGAGTATATAAAAAAACAAAGTAATTATCTGGAACCAGCCACAGAAAGAAACACAACCGTTTAAAAAGAAAGAAAGAGGAAAGAATGCATATATATTCTCACACTTTCTCAAACCAAATATTTTAAATGAACCATTTATTAAGAAATTAGGTGAGGTTTTATTTGTCAAGTTTAAACATATTACCGAAGGATAAAACTTTAAAAAAAAATATATAATCAAATTAGTTATACTTTTCAAATAAAAATTGCTTTAAGAAAAACATTATGAACTTTTAGTATTTACAATTATATTCAGCCACTATATTCAAGCATTAGCAAATAAATTATATTTATGGCTGAAAATAATTTTGCAAATATATTATAAATATCAGTGTAAAATTTATTTAAAAATGGAACACCTAAGACTCACTGAGTGTTGCCTTTGCCTCAGACACTAATCTGGTTGCTGGAGACAAAACAGGGAATAAGACTAATATATTTCTTATATCATAGAGTTTTGATTTTAATACGGTTGAAGATAATTATTATGTGGTTATGAGTTTTCTCTATGTGTCTGTGTCCAAATGTCCTCTTTTTATAAGGACACCAGGAATATTGGATAGTACCTCTTTAAAGACCCTGTTTCCAAATGGGTCACATTCTAAGGTACTAGAGGTTAGGACTTCAACATAAAATATGGGGAGGGAGTACATTTCAACTCATAACAACTTTTATATTTTAGAACAGTTTTAGATTTACATAAAAACTATGATGATAACACTGAGTCCTCATCTATCCCATATCCAGTTCACCCATTAGTATTACGTTATATTAATACAGTATATTTGTTGCAATTAATGAGCCAATATTGACACATTATTATTAAATAAAGTCCATAATATATTCAGAATTTCTTAGTTTCACCTAATATTCTCCCCCTCACCCCAGGATCCCATCCATGATACCAAATTACAATTAGTTGTTATGTCTTAAACTCCTCTTGGCTATGAGAATTCTGATTCTGTTTTTGATGAGCTTGACAGCTTCAAGAAATACTAGTCAGGTATTTTGTATGATGCCCTTCTCTTAGAATGTATATGATTTATTATTATTATTAATTATATTGAGTTTAATGGATTTTGAGGGAGAAGATTACAGTGACATTCTCATCACATCATAAAAGTGTATATACTATGAACGTGACTTGTGAACGTTTATGTTGACTTGGATTATTTAGCCCTGGTAGTGTTTGTCATGTTCTCCACTGTGAAAGCTTCTCTTTTTCCTCCCTTTTCCACATTATTCTCTTTGAAAAGAAGTCACTGCATGTAGCTTACACTTAAGAATAGTAGTTATGAGGGTAGGGAATCTACATAAATTATTTGTAATTCTTTCTTGTAGGAGATTTATCTCACCTCTTTTTCTAATAATTTAGTCATTTTTTTTTTATGTCAGTATGGACTGTTAGATATTTATTTTATACTTTGGGCTTAAATCCCATTTAATTATTTTCTTGTTCAAATTTCCCAGCTTTAGTTATTGGAAGTTCTTTCAGTTACCTCCTGTGTTCGTTTGACATACCCGCATCATTGTAGATTTTTTGTCTGCTTTTATTTTGAGCCCATTCTTGCTTTCTGAACTATAAGATGTTCCAGGTTTGTCTTGAATATTTCAGCCTTTTATCCAAAAGATTTGCTTCTCTTTTATTGGAAAATGATATTAGAAAACAAAGTCTGAGTGCTAGATGTGCTTGTAACCAGGGATGTTATTTCTTTGGGGCCTTCTTGTTGACCATTTTAAGAAATATATGTGTGTATACTAACATGTATATATATAAATATCTGTAAATATTTCTATACATTGCCATCTCTATCTATGCTAAATTAAAGTTGAGTTCTTACTGATGTCTCCATCCCTAATCTATCACCACACTGGTCATTCTAGTCTCTTCCCTTTGCCTACCCGTAAACTCCTACTTTAATAGTGAGAAACTAGGCTACATCATTAACCATCCACTTACTTAATTGTTCCATTTCAGTATACATGTATAGCAGCATCAGAATGGTTAATCCATACATTGATGGGAAAGGACATTATTACTACAGTGCATATATGTCATTCTTTTGCCTTTAGTCATAAACTCATTTCCAACATTATTTAAGTCAATATGTCTTCTCCCACCACCTTCTTTATTGACATATTTGTAATACACAGAAATTCTTTTGTTACAGTCTGCACTACTTTCTGTGATTTCCTGGCACCTATTTTTTTTTTTAATTATGCATTAAGCTTCACTATGTGATATAAAGTTTTATGGGTTTTGACAAATGTATAATGTCATTATCCACCATTACAATATCATACAAGACAGTTTCATCACACTAAAAATACATTATGCTTTAGCCATATAAGCCTCTTCACCCCGCCCCACCCAAGTCTCTGGAATCCACTAATCTTTTTACTGTATTTTCATGGCTTTATGGTTCATTTCTTTTCAATACTGAATATTATTTGTGTGGAGGCACCATAGTTTATTTAACCATTCACTTAGTGAAGGGAATCTTAATTGCTTCCAGTATTTGAGAATTATAAATAAAGATGGAATAAACGTTCATATATAGGTTTTTGTGCGGCATGAGTTTTCAAGTCAATTGGATAATACCTGGAAGAATAAATGCTATATTGTATTGTACAATAATTTTTTTTAGCTTTGTAGTAAGAACTGGTACACTGTCTTTCAGTGTGGATGTATCATTTTGCATCCCCAGCAGCAACGCATGAGCATTCCTCTTGCCCTACGTCCTTAACAGCATTTGGTATTGTCAGGTTTTTATTTATGTTTTAAGTCATCCTAATAGGTATATAGTGGTAGTTCATTGTTGATTGAATTTGCAATTTCCTAATGACAAATAATGTTGATAATGTTTTAAATGTATATTTTCCATGTATATATCTTGTTTCATAATGTACTCATTCAGACTTGCTTCTTTTCCATTGGGTAGTTTGTTTTCTTATTGTTAATTAAGAATATTTTATATATTATAAATATCCTTGATCAGTTATATATTTTATAGATATCTTCTTAGTCTGTGGCTTGTCTTCTTATCTTTAACAGTATCTTTTACAAAGCAGATTCTTTTTATTTTAATAGTCTAACATCAAATGTTTCCTTTGTCAATCATGGTCTTTGTGTTGTATCTGTAAACTCTTAAAAACCTAAGGTCACATAGATTTTTCTTAATGTTTCTTTTATAAATTTGTAACTCTGTGTTTTACATGCATGAGTAATCTATTTTGAACTATTTTTGTAAAAGGTGTAAGTTCTGTGTCTAGGCACATTTTTTTGTGTGTGTATGGATTTCTAATTATTCCAGGACTATTCATTGAATAACACTCCTTTGTAAGTTGAATTCCCTTTGTTCTTTGTCTAAGATAAATACATTTGTGTAGGCCTATTTGTGTGGGTCTCTATTCTGTTGCATTGTTCTATGTCTTCTCTCCCCCCACCCCCGCCCCGAAATTACCCTGTCTTTATTATTGTAGATTTATAGTAGGTCTTAAAGCCAGGTAGTGTCAGGCCTCCAACTTTGTTCTCCTTCAGTATTGAACTGTATATTTTGGACCTTTTTATTTTCCATATAAACTTTAGATTCAGTTTGTCAATATCCACAAAATAACCTAATAAAATTTTAGAATTGCACTGAATGTAGAAATCAAGTTGAAAACAATTGGCATCTTAGTAATATTGAGTAATGCAGAATATTTAGATTAAAATTTGTTTTCAGTAGAGAGTTTGCTGAGAACTTTTATATGAAAAAACACAATTTTTTAATCAAAAATCAATAATTTCGTGAAATGCTTTTTCTGCTTTTTCTGCATTAATTGATCTGATCTTATACTTTATCTCGTTTCTTAAATATGATGGATTACATTTATTTATTTTTGAATGTCAAATCAGCTTTTCATACCTGGAATAAATCTCATTTGGCTGTGGTCTATAATCCTTTTTATATTTTATATTCAATTGCTAGTAATTTGTTGACTTGTTTTACATATATATGCCTGAGAGATATTAAGTTTCTGGGCAAGCCTGAGTAAAAAGACTTCTAGAGTATCTTCAGAAAAGCCACACTTTAGTCCATAACCTAGGATAAAGGTAATAATATAGGATGGGTCCAAGACATAAGAGAAACACACAACCTTAACAAACAAAAAAGAAAGCCTGATAGGATTAAAAGGATCCTCCAATAAATTAACAGTTTACCATTCCTCAGTCAAACCTCTATCAACACCCATTAAAAACAAACAAACAAAAAACAAACAAACAAAAAAAAGTAATCCAGATTCTCTATAATATTCACACACAATGTCCACACTATGATAAATTTAAAAAAAAAATCATGCAAAATAACAAATAAAATGTGACCCATTATCAAAAATATATATATATAATAGAAATGGACTTGGAAATGACTCAGATATTATATAGTAGGGACATTAAAATATCTACAATAAATATGTTCTATACCTAAAGAAAAAAATATACATAATGAGCAAAAAGATGAAGAGTGTCAATAGGAAAATAGATAATATTCAGAAAACAAAAACTAAAGCACTCAATGGAAATTTTAGAACTGAGAAATACAATATGTGAAGTTAAAAATTCTCTGGATGATATTCATAGCAGATGAAGACTGCAAAATAAAAGATCAATTGCACTAAAGATGAATAAATAGAAAACATTTATTTGATGAACAGAGGAAAAAAATTACTGAAAACACAGATAAAGCCTCAGGGATATAAGAGAAAATATCAAGTGTTTCAGCATGTGTATAATATGAGTTCCAGAAGATAAAAAGGAAGAATAAGGCATAAAATATATTCGAATACATAGTGTTTAAAATTTTCTTCAAATAAGCCACTTATATATCCAAGAAGATCAGCAAACTTCAGATAGAAAAAAATCATAGAAAAACAAAGCTATTAGTCGAATGGTGTAAACCAAAAATAAAAAGAGAAAATCACAAATGCTGCAACTTATTTATAAATTTAAAAGTGTATTTTTTTAGAGAATTTAAGTCAAACTGTAGCAAGCAATCCATTAGTTAACTCTTGTTTCACTTAATCATATAATCTGCTATTGAAAGTTAACATTTTTTAGTAAAGCTATGTTCTAATTTCATAGAAACCAATGTGAATGTCTATACTGAATCAGTTTGAGAATATAAAAAAAATATTTTTTTTCAAAAACGCTTTTATGGCTCATAGACTGCCAAGCTCTATTAAAGTAAAAATTTTTCATCAACTACCTCAGGGAAATTTCTCTTCAAAGTTACTCCATTAGCTGATTTTTTTTTTTCATTATGGAAATAGGAAAATTATAAAAAATGTGTCTAGTGAAATAAGAAAGCTAAAGTTCTTTCTTAAATTAATGTAGTGAGATTGTTGTTCCCTTACATACTTATATTTCCACATGTTTAAACTTCAAGCGGAAGTACAATTCAATCCATTTTTAAGAATGTTCTTTATCTCATCACTCTTAATCAATCAGTTTGAAACATTAATTGCATAACCATGTTGAGCATGATCAGTCTTTTGATAGTCTCACATTTCACACAAAGATCCAAAAGAACTAGGAATATATAAACCACATAATATATATTTTCCTCATCTAAAGTATAATAGGCCATCACAAAGTTCAGCAGAATAAAAGAAATATGTCCCTGTTTTTTTTTTTTTAATCTTGTAGTCATATCTTTAAAATATTGGGGGTAATAATTTCAAGAAGAAGGTCATTATTCAATGATCTAGACATTCACCACTTTTGTACATTAAGCAGGTGATGTTATATTCTTAGCAGAAAATATAGGAAAGGACATGTCTCTAAGTAAGGCTCAAGCCAAAAATTTATTTCAATATGGTTTTAGGATTATATAAATCTGCTAGTCACCAGTATAAATGAATAAAATTATTCCCAAGAGGACAGCATCTTTAAATGACTCACAAAATATCCACAAATAAAGTTCTGTCAAATGTAAGATCAGACTTTTAAAAATAAGACATGCAAGAAAACAAACAAAATGAGAAATAAAACAGGCTAGCATGCTAAATTAGACTTACCAGGCTACTAAAAAAATTACTGGTACAAGGCTGAGTCATTTTTCCCCTATATAAAATGTTTCCTTTATTATTGTCAGACACAATAAAATACTGTGTTTTACAGAAGTTACCACTTCACTATTTAAAATGACATTTCTATTTCATGCCATCTACTTTTTTTGTTTAGAATTGCAACTTGTATATTTTTTTTTCAGAATGTTATATAGCACACTCTAAGCATATTATATAATTTAGAAAATAATGATTTTGTCTGTCAGGATCAAAAATATGCAAACTCTGTTAGAAGAAAAAAATGTTAATTATTCAGTGATAAATGAGCTTCTATTGACTACTTGTTTTTTTATATATAAAGTATAAGATACTTCTGTAAATACCTTGAGCATATAGTACGATGTCTACTATCTTCTATGCATATTTATAATATACAACATCAGAAAATTTTCTAAGATTTGTCATATTAGCATGAAACTGTGAATACAACATGTATGTCCTATGAAATGTTTCATAAATATTTGTATTTATATTTGTTTTTGTTTATTTCTAAATTTGTCAAGAAAGGATTTCTTAGTATTGTAGCAGACAATAAGAATGACAAAATTTGTGTAAGAGAATAAAAAGAAGTGTGGACAATTGGGAGTAAAAAAGTAATAGTGATATTTTTAATTATGTGTGTATAAAATGAATGAGCCACGAATCTGTTTTTCATGGCCAACATTGACAGAAGATATTTATCTATTACAAATCAGTGTTTATAGGATGAATTAATATTGATTTATCAAAGGAGTTACAACAAATTTTAGTATTAACATAATAGAAATTTTCCCATTAACTTTCATAGAAATAATACATGTAGTTATATTTATTTATATTTAGGTTTATAATATATTTATAACAATATATTTTCCAATTTTCAACACACACTGAAAAAAGTACTTTTTTCCTAAAATATGTAAAGAATATAAAGTAAGACAATAAATAATTCAAATCCCACATAGCCATTACTCAACTTGATAGAGCACATAACCATTTAATTCTAAGTACCCTTTTGCTATAGGTCACCACCTTCATGAATTTTGTAGCTTTTTTGAATAAAATCTAATTCTGTCATGAGAATTTGTTATACCAGATTATATATTATATAGATTTCCATGTTTTTGAAATTTATATAGCTTGAATATTTTATGTTTTCTTCTGATTTTCTACCTTAATAGTATGTTGAGATTCATGTTAATGATGTAATTAAATTCATTCAACTTCATTCTTCTTCATGAATATATCACCATGTGTTTGTGTGTGTGCATGTGTGTGAGCTTTCCTTTGACAGTTCTCTTGCTCACAGGTTTTGCCGTTACAAATTTACCACAATAAAAATTCTCATATATAACTCTTCTTGGTATACAAATTAAGACCTCCCTTTTCCCCAGGCTATATGCTCAAAAAAAAAAAAAAAGAAAAGAAAGAAAGTACTTGAAAATGAAAATAAAGTATATAAAGTATTAGTATTGCAAAATATATTACAGCAGCATATCTCTCTTTCACATGCTTACCAAATATTGAAATATTTAGTCTCTTGTGTTTTTTATTTTTTGCTAATCTGTTAAGTTTAAGTGAAAATTTTTTGTGGTTTTATTTCCACATCTGATTATACATTAAGTAAAAAACTTTACATATAATATTTGATGATCTCCTCAAATACCTTTGGACTGTTTTGGCTTTGTCCTAAAATGTGTAGCTATACGTGTGGATATATGTATACATATGTTTTTATTAAAATATATATTTATATTCTTGATATGAATCCTTTGTATATATGTGTGTAGCAAATATCTGGTTGATTGCTTGTCTTTTCTGTCTCATTGTGATGTCCTTAACAAATAGATGTTTCTTAATTTTAAAACTGTAGAATTTATTAATATAATTTCTAATGGTTTTTATCTTCCCTAAATTAAAATCATAAATTTGTGTATGAATATTGCATATACATGGAATACATATTTCAAGAGTTGTATAGATTTTCATTTCACATTTAAGTAATTAAACTATTTGGTATTGATTTTTTTTAGTATAGTTCATTATTTATTGAATAGGTCTTTATTTCATTATTGATCTATCATGCCAGCTGTCATTAGTTATGTTTCCACATAAATATTAACCTGTTCCTAAGCTCTTTGGTCTATTCATCAGTTCCAATATTACACTTTATTACTTAGTACAGCTTTATAGTCTCTGGCTAAATATATTTTAATATTCATGTTTTTTTAAAATTATTTTTAACTCCTAATGGATCTCTAAACTAGTCTATGTTCAAAGATCTTATCTAATCTTCAACTTTATTTACTTATTTTTATGTTTTCTTTTTTCCTCGCCTACACTAAATTTTCTTATTTATATTTCAGTCACTAACTATCTGTTCAATTGTATCTACTATGATTTTGAATCCTGTTTTTCAGTTCTAACAATTTTAATTTCTAGGAATTTTATATCATAGTTTTATATAATTGCTTGAATATTTTTACAGTCCACTTATGCTTTTTGTTCCTTAAGCCACTTTTTAAAAAAACAAAGTTAATATATTTATTTAACATTCTTTTTCTAATAATTCTAACATCTCTGCAAGTCTGATTTTCTGATCAATATCTCTTGGTTATATTGCCTTGGTTCTGTGTAGCCTTCTGATTTCTTTTTCTCACTATGTTTTTCCTCTCAGAATCTTCGAGATCTCCACAGATGTTCTTTTGCTTCTGCCAGGCATGGGTTACTACAAATCTAAGACCACCTTAAAGTAATACATTTGCTAGAAATATAGGGGAACAATACGGATTGCAAAACTCGGTTACCATGGTTAGATGAGGTCTGTCTTATAACCACACATTTTTAAGACAGATTTATACTCCCCTTTAGAAAGCTGAGATTTATTTGAGACTGTCAGAACTCATTGCTTTCTTCTGAGTAATGGGAAGTATTTCTTGGTCTTTGGGGTTTAATCTTTATAGATAAGGTCTTCTATGTAGGGCTATTTTACCTTAGGAAAGCCCTAGACATTATTTCCTTTCTTTACCTTATGCACTCCCCTCCACCTATCAAATCTAAATTTCGAGTAACAGGGTTTAGCAAGAAACCCTCTGGGTGGAGAGCCAGCTTCTGAATTCTGAATTTGCTTACTTCAAAAAACACCCCCTTTCCACTTTAAGTGAGACATTTGCTATTCCCCTATATTCTTAGGTAGCTTGTTCAATGCATTTTAAAATGAAATTTTCACATCATATGAAGAATTTTAGCTGCTTTAATGAAGGTCATCAGGAGGGTATTTATCACTCTCTGCCATATTTTAAAAAAGTAAAAACTTATATGTTTATACTCACGTTTATGCCAAATGTGATTAGAATAAAGCTTATTAAAACATGCATTAGAACCAATGTAAAATATATATGAATATAATTAAAATTGGAGAGTACATAAAATTAATTATTTTGTAACTATTTAAAAAATATTAATTATACTTACAAGGTACTGAAAATTATGAAAAAGAGTGACATAAGTGATTTTCAATAGAATAAGCTAAAAATAAATCCCTTAGAAAAGAATTACTTTTCCAAAGAACTAAAAGAGAAATACTCAAGTCAATCTTCATTTTTGTAATTGCTGACATGCACTCTCCTTCATGTACATCTGTGGATTATTTCTTCAACGTCAGTTCAGTTGAGAAGGCAGAGTATTTTCAAGGTCTTCTTCTTGTGCTGGCCTTCTGCTTGACATGTCACAGTGTCACATAAAGTATTAAATATAAAGAACCTGGGTATGTCTAGTCTACTTTTAAGTCTTTCTTTATTCCTTCTTTTCTTCCTTTCCTTTTTTCCTTCTTTCTTTTTTTCTTCTTTTATCTTCTTAAATCTTCTGAATTTAGACAAAGGAAGACAATTCCTTTGAAGATTCTAGCACAATATATACATAAATTGGGGGAAGGAGGAACCACACCTCAAGATGTAGAAATAGAAAATTACCAAAAATAATTTCATAGATACACATAAAATTAAGCAATCAATATCCATTCAAGCAAGATATGTCATATGAGTTTAAGAAGACAATGAACATTCTAGTAAAAGATAGTCATATTATAGCAAAGCCCATCTGTTATTGTGTTGTTTTCATCAATAATGCATGTTGAGAAAGAAGATAGTTCTGCTCTTTGGTGTGTAACCTAAACACATGGAAAAATTACTTGCCTTTTTTTTTTTTTTTTGAGACTATGGCTGCCATTCTATGCTGAGCATTTTACAATAGTGCTATGTACTGATTGAGATTCATATTGAGGTTTTAAAAAAAAGATTTTGATTTGAATATAAATTGATTTGACAGAATATCTTACTTTGTGTATTTCTTTTCAAGCAATATGTACATGTGACCATATCTTTTTTTCTTTTTCTCCTAAGCTTTCCTTTGACTACTACTTATAATAGAGAAAATCTTCTATTGGTGAATACATTTCTCCCCTGTGGTTTTCTGATGCCTTTAGTTTTCATATGCTGAGGGGGTAGGGGGAGGAAAAGACTAAGAGAGTGATTGAATGAAAATGAATAATAAAGAACACATTTTTTTTCTAATTTCTCCCTCTTTTCCTTTGAATATATTGAACACTTAAACACAATTGTACCATAGAATATTTTACTGGCTATTATGTTATGATACACTGATAATTCTTTATAATCAATAAAAAGTAGTAACTCTGTCCCCATGGTAACTTAAACTTTTGAAAGCTGATTGCAACAGTGAGACCAGAATCTGAAAAATTCTAAATAACGCGAAGATTGAAATATTTCACTTTCACTATTTAAATTCCCAGCATCTTATTTCTTAATTTATAATATTTACACTATTTACTCAAAGTGAATGCATTCTACAAAGAAAAAAATACATGACATTTAGCAATAAGTTAAACATGTTAAAATAGCCTATATCTATCTAAATAAAGGATCTTAATATGACAGGGAAGAAATTTTACTATGGACTAATGATTCCATCATAAAGCAGACAAGGAATTCATTGCTTCATACAACAGATATTTTTTGAATACATCTGTTTAAAATGGACAATTTGAAAACTGAGAAATTTAATGCTCTAAGGAATTGCCATTTAAAAATAATTGCCATTTACAAAATATATATAAAATTTTTCAAGGATGGGGTATAAATTTTACTTAAAATAAAATAATTAGTATTTTTGTACATAAAATTATTTTAACAGTGAATCAATTGTCCTTACAGAGAAAATTTAGAATTCAACATAAACAATTAATGTAACACTTTAACAATTGCTAAACTTATACCTTGAGTTTTAAAGTGGTGTTTTATCTAATGAGAATCTTCTAAGAAACTTTATGCAATGCATCTCAAAACTCTGAGGGGATAAAATGAGGACATAGTCACATATCTGCTATCATATTTCTTTGGCTAAAGGTGGTTCCATGTTCTTTGACTACTCCATGATTTGAACATATGCGAATATTGGGCAAATTCTCACATATGTCCCTGACACAGTTTCAGGGAAACTCCAGGGCAAGATGCAGAGAATATGTGGCTTGCTTGAGGTGAGGTACTATTCAATTATATCTGCATGAGCCTGTTAAAGTCTGTACAGAACTATTTGTTGTAGCAGTTGGAGTATGAAATAGGGCCAAAAAGGTTTTGAAGTAAGTAGTTATGAGAGTTGTGCAAACAAACAAAAAACACATGATATTCTTCTCAGTTTTCAATTTTATTTTGCTGTGCAGAAGACAACCAAGGTAGACTAAACAAAGTCAAGCAACAGTCTGAATCTGTTCAATTAACCTCGGATGTTCCTCAACTACCCTCCTACCACATCTACAATTTTTTTCCAGTGAAGAATTTTGTAACATACTATAACTAAATTTACTTGATGTTGCTATTGCATATAGATCTTTCTATTTTGCAATACTTTTTAAATTTGACCTATACAAGAAGAGTTAATATAATAACATTACCATTTAATAGATTTTCAAAATGCTGGCTGCTTATGCAACTCTTTTGCTGAATTTTTAGTTATGATAGTTCAAATTCTTTGCTTCTGTAATACTTTTATAAATTATAGTATTTTTTTCATTAATCTTGAGAATCCTTTTTAGGATTTCTTATTGGTCTTGGCCTACTTTTGAATCTTAAATTTCTTCTTGAACTTTGAGCATCACATCAAATATTTTGAAAGGCAGCCCTTTTTCCAAATAATGAAATCAGGAAACTTCAAGATTCAAAATAAGGTTTCTACATTTATGAGTCATCAAGACTAAAATGGTGATATGAGAATAATTATTATAATTAGACTTCGATTTAGCTTTTTTGGGAGCCCTTTAAACAGCAGAATCAATTGGCAAGTAGTGAGGTTGGTTCTCTTAGTACTACATTTGGCTGGCTTTGGAACAATATGTCAAACCTCAGGGACTGATCATGAGAAGTTGGAATGCTATTACACCTGCCTTTCTAAGTAAATTTTCAGTTTGGTATCCTTAAAATATATCTTTGCTTAACAGTGTTTGAGAGAGTTTTAAGGTCATAATTTAATAAAATATAATCAATGCTAAATATCATTTTCTTTGTATTAATAAATTATATGTGATCGAGAAGAAAACTGATACATTTAATAATTATCTGTTTCAATTACCTAATACTCAAGCTGGTGAAACAGATTGTGATTGTTCTCTTTGCTAAACTCTCCCCAAGCCTAAGTATTTATTCCATGTGAAGATTTATACTGACTTCAAAAGCAGATTCTGAAAATTTAAAGCAATAAAGTGATTTTTCGGAGTAATATGAAGCAAATGTTAAGTTTCTAAACAGAAATTTATGTCATTTTTAGGAGTATTAAAATCTTTCACCTGATTTATTTATATTAAGAGCAAGAGCATTTCACTATTTTCCATAGCTGTAAATTTCCCACATGATAATGTAATCATAGCAATTGCAATAATATCTTTCATTCATATAATGCTTTATAATTACAAATATGTTTTACTTTTCAATTGCCTTTAAAAATCACACACACAAAAATTAAGATTATAATTATCCATATCTTATGAAAGAAAACTATGCCTTAGGGCTACAAAATGAATTGCCAGTCATATAGCTAACTAGGTGTTTACAAGAACATTCTATCCTACATTAATAAAATAAAGAAACACAAAAACATAGTTTTATAAGTATTACCATCTTAATTAATTGATTTGTAATAGTGATTTACAGAATTATTAGTATGTACTTAGTTTGATTAACGTAAAAATTCTATATTCACACTTTCAGTTTTGAAGCATTTGTGATTTCTCGTCACATAATAAGAACCAAAATATTAAAATTAAATGAATATACAAATCAAAAACATTTTGATTTGTGAAAGACACTGTTGAGAGTATAAAAATGCAAGTCACAGACTGAAAGAAAATATTTGCAAGTCACAAATTTGACATAAGATTTGTATCTAGAATATGTCATGAACTCTCAAAATGCAACAATAAAATGAACAACAGAATAAAAAAATCAAAAAACAATGAAGAAAATCTCTAAAGAATCTTATGCATAGTTTATAGCCATGCTGCCCTGAACAAGCCTGATCCCGTCTGATCTTGGAAGCTAAGCAGGGTTGGGCCTGGTTAGTACTTGGATGGGAGATCACCTAGGAAGACCAGGTGCTATAGGCATAAAAAAAATAAAAATAAAAAAATAAGGGATTGTAAACTGACAAGGTCCTTGCAATTTGTGAGGTCAACCAAGGGTTTCCTTGTCTAAAACATTAATTTTTTTTTTTAATCTTAACTGAAAAGATATATAGATTACAAATAGGCATATTAAAAGATGCTCAACACCATTATTCATTAGTGAATGTGAATTAAAATCACATGGTATACTACTACACATCTACAAAAAAGGATAAAAAAAAATTTTGTCAGTATAGTATGCTGACCAGGGGTGGGGCGAGAATAGGAACTCTTAAATAGTGCTGCTGGAAATGCAAAATGGTATAGCCACTGTGAAGAACAATTTGGTATTTTTTTAGAATATTGAGTAAACTAAGAACACTTTGGAAAATAAAACATATGCTTACCATATAATCCGACTATCATTTTCCTAAGTATATACCAAGAGGAGTAAAAATTATGTTTCTACAAAAACCTGCACATGAACGTTTTTAGTAGCTGTACTCATAATCACCAAAACTGGAAAGAACCAATGTATTTCAACTGGTCAAATGTTTAGTATCTCCATTTAATGGAATACCACTCAGCAATTTAAAAAAAGAAAAAAGAAATGTACTACATATGTATGCAACAAAATAATAAATCTTAATTATTTTTCTTAAGTGAAATAAGACATACAATAGTGGAATTGTATGGTTCTATTTTATATAATTATGGAAAGGACAAAACTATAGAGATTTTGCTAAGGGTGTGGGTGTAGGGACATGGGTTTTCTGAAAAGAGGCAGCACAGGATATTTGGGGATGATAGCTTTCCTCTGTATCATGACTATGAGAGTTGGTATATGACTTTGTAAACCTCTCAAAACCCATAAAATGATACATAGTGAAGAATGATTTTTGTGAGGAGTGGGATTGCAGATCACTTTGTAGTTCTACTTTTTTTAATTTTTGAGGAATTTCTTTACCATTTTCCACAGTGGGTTTGCCCATTTACATTCTCATCAACATCTTCTCTAATACTTGGTATCTTTTTATAGTCACAGTTTTCCTAACTGATGAGAGTGGATAACTCATTAGGCTTTTGATTTACGTTTTTTTTTTTTTTTTTTTTTTTTGATGATTAGTGATATTGAGCACCTTCTCACATACCTGTTGGCTATTTGTATGTTGTGATTAGGTCCATTTACTTTTAACATGATTATTGTTACTGTTAGGTTCTAGTCAAAAACTTTGTTATTCGATTTCTATTTGCTTTTCTTGTTTTCTTCCTTTTTTTAGCCATATTTTTGATTATTTAAATGATTATGTAACTTATATAATAAGAAAAATACAAAAATTAAATATTTTTATTTGTCTGGATATTTATTATTTTTGATGTCCGTTATTCTTTTTCATGTGTGGATTTGATTTTCATCTAGCATTATTTTCCTGCATCCTGATGAACTTTCTTAAATACTTTTATAGTGTTGGTATGATGAAGAAGAATTCTCATAGTTTACTTTTATCCGAAAATGTTGTTAATTTTTATGAACAGAGAATTCTGTTGATAAACTTTTTTTTTTCCACTTTAAATATATTGTTTTATCCTTTCTAGGCCTCCATAGTTTCGATGGGAAGTCAACCATTGCTCAAATGGTCATTCCACTATATATATCATTATTCATTAGTTGCTTTCAAGTTTTTTTGTATCTTTGACTTTCAAAGACATGTTTAGCTATGGTGTGTCGTGGAGAGTTTTTCACTGATATTTATTTGGCTTAACATGTATCTGTAAATTTATATCTGTCTTCAAATTTTGGACAATTTTGGTTATTATGTCTTTCAATGATTTTTTTTTCACATTGATCTCACTCTACTCTTCTGAAAATTTAATTACACATATGTTGCACTCTTTGGTATTATGAAAAAAAGTTGGTGAATCTCTCCGCCCCCCCGCCCCAATATCTTTCCCCTATGTTACTTATTTTGTTAATTTATATTAACTTATATCTCATTTATTTGATATTTTATCTGTCATCTTTTATTGGTTGTTAAATCTATTTAATTTTTTCCCAGATACAGTAATTTTTACTTCTATACAGATTTTTATGTTCACTTTTATCATTTATCTTTCTCCTGAGATTTCCTATTTTTCATTTATCTAGTGAGCATATTCTGTTTTTTACATCATTGAGGATTAGAGTAATAGCTACTTTAAAATATTTGTCTGTTGATTTGAATATATGGCTCATCTCAGATTCAGCCTTTTGATTTTCTTTTCTCCTAGAAATTCATTTCATGTTCTTGGTTCTTCATATGTCAGGTGGTTTGATATTGTATTCTAGGTATTATAAATGTTAAGATGTGTAGCTTTGGGGTCTCATTATATTTCTCTGGTGGTTATTATTCCCCTTGTATATCAGGACATTCTTGCCTGTGCTTAAACGGCAAACTCTATTTCACAAATGACAACTTCATTTTCTGTTCAGATTATTTGCCTTTAGGTGAGATACTCTGAGTCTGTTCTATGGCTCAGAAGTCAGCGATAAATATAGGTGAACAACATATGGGTATCCTTTCCGGGGTCTTTTTTTTTTTCTTGGATTCCTCCATTCATGTTAATGATAGCTTTTACCAACAGTTTTCTGGTTCTCCCAACCAGAAAAACTGTGCCTTTTACACTAATACTGCTGTCACACTAAATTGTAGGTGAGATGCAGTAGTCTCAGGTTAAAGTCACAAAAATGATGAACTAACTTCATACTGCATATCTTCTCTGAACATACACTGTTTTCCACAGTCTGTATGCTTCTGTTAATATCTAGTGACTTCAGGTTATTTTCTAATGTCAGAATTTTATAGTTGTCTCTATGGTGAAAGTCCTCTAGTTGAATCTCACTGCAGCATATAAGATGGAGTTGAGAAATATTTTTTAAATGATAAAAGTCATACAAATGTTGCATTCATTTAATAAAATTGAATATGATGAAAACACATGTAAAATTTGTTCAGTTTTCAAGAGAAAATAAAATACTACTCTTTAATGTTAATAATATGTTATTTAGTATATTAATCATAAGAAAATTGCTGAAATATACTATTATAGTTAGCCATCCAACTGCACTATAGAGAAAGAAATACCAAAGAATGATTAAATAGTGTCATCCAAGAACTTGAAATACATACATGACTTATAAGAACCCATTCACAGAGTTCCTGTTTTGTAACTATGATTTGCCTTAGGGTAAAAAAAACAAAAACAAAAACAAAAACAAAAAACAAAACAAAAAAAAAACAAAACAAAACAAAACAAAACAACTCACATCAGGATCGAACTTACATTTTTTAAAAAAAATAATTTATTCCTTATATCTACCCCAAGTCATGAACAATTCTAGAAATGCCTAGTAAAAAATTATATTACACAAAGAGGCAAATATTTGGTGATATTCAAAAAGTTTTTACAGACACCGTTTTGATCTTCATGACATCAACTTTATTCTACTTTGGCTGACTTTCTATATTTTATGTTAAATATTATATGGCACTAAATAGGTGTTATACACATATTTTTGAATGTGGCTATATAACAATATTAGAGATATAACATTTTTAACCCTCTATAACTCATTTCAGATTCAGTTTAAAAATCAAATTAAAATTTAGGTTGTCACAGATGGGCTTTCAAAAACCCTTTATGCTCCTTATATATTGGTTGTTGTAACATGAATTCTTTGAACAAATTTTTTCAGTAAAAAAGCTCTGGATTACTATGGCTAAATTTCTTTACTTCTAATAGGTAAATATAAACTTAAAATCACAAATCTCACTTCTGTGAAAAACCATTAAAAACAAGGAAAATAATTATGTCATAAATTACTTTAAATGTAAAAAATCAACCAACTAATTTGTTTGACATTTTAGAATTTTTTTAATGCAAGAAATTGCATATCATATCTCTAAGGAGTAGGGTAATATTTTAACCCTAAAATTAATTTTGGGTGAAATCAAGTGCTTTTGAAATTGCAATAATGCAGTTAGCCAATTGTAATTTTTGTGATTTTGTTTTTGGTACCAGAGCATATTTATTATCTTCCTCAATGCTGTATTTTCCAGTGTTTTCAAAAAATTTTAAAACTCCTCAAATTTATTTTTAAGGTATATTATATATACAGCACAGTGGACTTGCTCATATGGCTCTCATACAGTTATGTGTAAATAAAGCAATATTCAGTACTGCGAGTACTGAACAAGGTCATTTTGAGAATCAGCTACAATAAATGGAGGGGAAAGCACTTTGAAAACAAAAGCACTACAAAATATCGTAATTATACAATTTTATAATCATCTTTTTCTTAAATTAGAACTACTAGGCTTTTAACTGCAACAATCTTCTCAGTGCCATTGAAACTCATCAAACTTGTTTATCATACTAATTGTTTCATGTTTTACAATGTAGTTTTTTCCTCTATCAATCCAAGTTTCGTCACTACTTTTAGGATTAAGAATTTGTGTAGTTATCTCTCAACAAGTACTCCAGACTGCATTAATATTTCACTTTATTCTTATTCTCTTATATAACAGTGTGTTCTATGTCAGGCTACTTTTTAAACTGTGTTTTTGCAAGTAAGGGGCTATTACAGCTTACGTAAGAATGTACTCTCTTTTCAATGAGTATAGATTGTTTTATCTTCTCTGAGCATTCAATTTATATTTTGTTTTGGCAATATGCATTCAATTAATGTATAAAGAGGGCTTACATGGGAAGAACAATTTTATTAGTAAATTTCAGTGACAAATATTCTCTAATGAACTTGATTATAACTGTATTATTAACAAGACTATTACAATTTGCATTTATTTCTAAATTAATACAAAGTCCAGATTTGAATGCATTTTGAATTTAAGAAAAATTATCTTTTTAGTTTATTTATTTGTTCATTTCCTTGTTACCTTTCTCTCCTCAAGCCTGTTACTATTATCCTTTGAAAATTATCTCTCAAAGAACCTAGCAGAAAAGCAAGGCCAAACAAACAAAAAACCCCAACAAACCAACCAACCAACCAACCAAATAACTAAAAAAGCTCCAAAAGTTTGGAAACACAGTGAAATAATAGAAGTAAAGTAAAATGTGTATTCTCAAAAGTTTAAAAGTAAGTAAAACAAATATATTCAGTTTTATTTTATTTTATTTTTTAGAGTTTTATCAATAGTCAACTTTAGATGACTGAAATACAATAATATAGAAATTTTAATTTTGATTTTATTTCATTAGGAGAAGCATTCTAACAAAATTATCTAAAAATAAAAATAATAATTTTGAAACTCTTTACATACCTGAAATCAAAGCAAATATGTAATTAAGCACATATGAATTGATTCTCATTCAGAGTTATTGTGGGAAGATTTCTTAAGTGTTATGTGATTATACTCAATGACAAAATTTTCTCTTAACTCTAGTGTGTGTGTGTATGTGTGTGTGTAAAGGTAGCATTACACTGATATCTAGGGAGCTAGACTATTAGATAAGAGAGCCAATGTAGGGATAGATTAAGAACAAGTAAAAATATTGCTGAATTAAATAAATCCATGTGAATTTGAGACCATGTGTTCTTAAGATTTATCAATGTACTTTAGTATCCTTTTCAGAAAATTCAGTAATCTAAGAACATGTGTAGTATGAATTAAAGCATAAGAGATAGTGGAGTAGGAATGGTGGGCAGAGAGTGGGGCAAACTGACTGGGGGTCCTTTCAAGAGAATGATTAAATCAATGTACCATGAAAATGAAGTCCTGTAGCTTAGCTTGTATGAGTTCAAGTAGATTGAAAAGAGAGCATAGGCAAATACAAAAGGAACAAATGAGATCAAGTGAGAAATCTGTATACTAAAATGTAGATGTAGAGAAAATGATCTAAATATCTTACAAAAGGAGGAACTTATATATACTGCATAGGATAAAGAAGTAATACAAGTGGTGAAAAAGGTTAATATCAACCCAATAGCCCAGATGTCCTGAGTTCCAAAAGCTGCTTAATATCAAAATCTGCATGGTATATTCAAATGTTTATTTTTCAAAAAGTTGAAATTTAAAATCTGTTAAAGAGCCTGATTTTTGCACCCAAACATGGAAGATGTTTTGATTTTTATTGAAAGCTCAAGGAAACATTTCATGTTCTTGAAGAACAGAGGCAAGACTCTACTATGTATATTGTCTTTAAAAATCAAGGCCTTTTACTAGTCAAGTCCTAGAGTCAAGGACAAGGGTTAATGCTTAGTTCAGAGTGCTTATAATGTTTTTTCCATAGCTACTAAGATATAAACCAACTGTCTCTTACTATTTAAAATCACCATAAATACAGTGAATATGAAGCTAATGAGAAATCACTTGTGCCAAATCTCAAGCAATAATTGCATAATAAATTCTAAAAAAATTATATGAAATAAATAAGTAGAATATTATGTCACTCTGGCAATCTTCCTTTGGATAATTAGGCACCTTAAAGAGTGGGAAACAACTATCATTTTACGAAGAGTGATTATAACTGCTGTCTATCTCAAATCAGTAATACTATGTTATGAATACACACACAGAGAAACACACAACTTAAATCTAAAAGATAAATGAAGATCATATATAAAAACATTCTCATTTTGCAAATTAGAAAATGAGGCCCAGACATTAGATGTTATTAAAATATAAATAACCTTTTATTAGATGGATATTTTACTCACAATCTATAGATCTTATTTCTAAATTCCAGGACTACAATATATTATTTGGTTTTTTTTCCATGTTTTATTATATTAGTATATCTTAAAGTGCATGTATATTTTGTATGGGCACTGGAAATCCCTCTAAGTTAATTAACTGTTCATTTTAAAGTATGTAAAACATTTATTAAATGCATTTATCTGTGTTATTATAGTTCATACTGATATTTCATTAGTACTTATTTGTATGTGACAAAAACCAGAAACAACCAATTTAATGTAAACCATTCCCCACTAACCTAAATCTAATGAATACCAGATCATATAGATTAGCAAATCCAACCCCAAGGTTTGTAAAACATCAATGTCTCCAATTATCTTAAGTGGTTTGTAAATTAAGCAAAAATCAATACAAAATCATTTCAATTCATTTTAGTTCATTCAGTATTCAATAAGTCATAGAAGATTCATTTATAAGTCTATTTTTAACAGACTTTATTTTTAAGAAAACTTTTGTTTCTAGAAAAATTGAACATAAAGTAATGAGAGTTCCTCTATCTGCCTCTCCTCACACACATATTTTTTCTATTACTAACATTTTGCATTAGTGTAGTTACCAATACTGATACATAATTATCTAAACTCTATAGCTTACATTAGTTTACTGTGTTTATAGTTCTATGGCTTTTGACAAATACGCATTATGTTTCCACCATTACAGAATCATACAGAATAATTTTGCTGCCCTAAAAATGTTCAGTGCTCTACTTACTCATCCCTTCTCTCCTCCTGAACCTTGTCAATCATTGATCATGTTATTGTTTTTATAATTTTGCCTTTCCAGAATGTCATCAAGTTATCATGCAGTACAAGCATTTTCAGACTAGCTTTTTATACTTGGCATTATGCATTTAACTACACACACACACACACACACACACACACACACATACATATATATGTATATATGTGTATATATACATATATATGTATGTATGTATGTATGTATGTGTGTATGTATTTTGTGCATGTGTGTGTGTGCGTGTGTGTGGCTTGCTAGTCATTTATTTTTATCACAGAATAAACTCCATTGTATGAATGTACCACAGATGTTTTTTCATCCATTCACCTATTGAAGGACATCTTAGTTGCCTCCAATTTGGGGCAATTATGAATAGAACTGGTCTGAGTATTTATGTGCATATTTTTGTGTGGATATGAGTTTTGAACTCATTTAGATTAGTACCTAGGAGTGTGATGGCTGAATTGTATGGTAAGATTATATTTAACTTTTTAGGAAGCTGCCAAACTGCCTTCCAAAGTGGCTGCACCATTCTGCATTACTACCAGCAGTAAATAAGAGTTTCTGTTGCTCTACAACTTCACCAGAAATTGATGCTGTTAGTGTTTTGGATTTTAGCCATTCTAATAGTTATGTAGTGGTATCTCATTATTGTTTTAATTTGTAATTTGATAATGACATATTATGACATTTGATAATGACATAATAACATTATGCTGAACATCTTTTTGTATGCTTATTTGGTATTTGTATGTCTTCTCTGGTGAGGTGTCTATTCAAATCTTTTACTCAATTTTTAATTTTTTTGTTGTTCTTATTGTTGAACTTTAGGAATTATTTGTATATTTTGTTTACAAGTTCTATATCTCTATATCGGATGTGTTTTATAAGTAATTTTTTTCCTAGTCTGTAGTTAGACTTTTCATCCTCTTAACAATGTCTTGCAGAGTATAGGTTTTTAATTTTAATAAAATCTAAATAATCAATTTTTTTCTCTCATGGAACATGCTATGGTATTGTATCTAAAAGTCATTATCATATCCAAGGTCATCTAAATTTTCTCATCATTTTCTAGACATTGGTGGCTTTTATTTTGTAATACATATGTGTCAATAAATTTTAACATGAGGTTTGGTTATGCACATATCTGAAAACTGAAAATATTTAAAGGGAACACTGAAGTAATATAGATTTAGTCATTTCAAGCAGCTACCATCCTTGAGAATGGGAAATAAGTTTAAGAGTTTGTTGTTATCACAATGTGGAAGTTTCAAGCAGGGTTTTTGTGGTTCTGAAGGCAAGAATTTGAGGAGAGTGGCTCGTGATGGTGCCACAAAAACTCAGAGGAGAGACACCAAGTACCCAAGAGCTGGAACTCAGACTTCAAAGGAGAAAGGCCACTGAGCTGACACTGATGTTTCTCAATAGCTCAAAGACACTGGAAAAAAAAAAAAACAAAAAACAAACTGGAAACAGGAACCAGTTGCGCTGCCTGGATGTGAAGGCACAGGTGCATGGTGCTATTAAGGATAATAAGTAAACAGGAAGGAATCTTTCTTCTTACATTCCCTCTTTTCTTTCCTCACTTAGAAGAACTTATCAAGGAACCAGCTGTAAAGAAAAAATGTGGTTTGTAGAGTCACAGACTCAACTTTATAGAGCAGAGTATAAAAACAGTGTGTTTGAAGTAGAGAAAATATGACTTTACAGTTTCCTACAGGTTAATCATGGTTAGGAAAGGAGTTGTTAGGGTCTCTGGTAATATGAGCATCACAAGTTTGAGTTTCTATTTCGTTTTCAAAGCAAATAATCTGTGCTAAATGCTCTCTGGTTTAAATTCATTTGAAATAGGTAGGATGATAATTTTGCTTAGTAAAATACCATTTATAGTCTCCTTTTTGTATTCACTGAGAGCTAAGTTTGTGTTATCCCACCAAAGGCTAAAAGATTAACATGATTCTTTCTACCTTTCCATTTTCACTTTTCCATCATTTGGTTAATTCTCTTGTTTAAGTCCTCATCAGTGTTCATCTGGATTAGTTAATATTTTTTTATTAGATGTTATTAACAACAGTTTTTATATTGATAATGATCTACTATTAGTCACCTTTTTAAAATTAAAAAATGAGAAAAATAAATATGAAAAATAAAACAACACTGATATCCTAATTTTTATTAATCCCAAGAAATTGCAAATTTGTAGCATAGATAAAATGCTCTATAAATCCACTTGAATTTAACCTTTCACTCTATCTATATTCATTCCCCTTCTATGGCTTATTCTAGATATCAGAAACTATGAACTACCTCTTCCCAAAGTATATGGTGCATTTTTACATATCCATATCTTGAGTTACTCTTTTACAAACTTTAAAGTAGTAATTTACTAATTTCTAGGAGGACTCTAAAAAGACAATCTTTCATTTGAAAAATACATCACATTGCAGATATACACAGAATTAAGTCTTATCTTTAAGGACCTCAAAATAATGTCAGGGTATGAGAAGAAGGCATAAAGGCTTAATAATCAGTGATTAACAATGATATAAAATATTAATAAAAATCCACAATGATATTTTAAACACTAATTGTAAATCAAATTCAATATCAAATTTATACAAATTATTTAACTGGTATGACATTGTTATGTGGTATGTATAGTAGTGATAAAATGAATCTCAGAAATTTCGGATAAATTTTTCAAGATTGGAAAACTGGTAAGTAGCACCCTGAGACCCTTAGATTCCATTGACTTGAAAGCTTTGTCCTTGAGTATGGATGTACTGCTTCTCTGTAAATATCTTGAAGGTAAAGTTATGACATTTAGCTTTAATAGTTAGCCAGGTAGATTATCAATAGGGAAATGATATAATAAGAAATAATTTAAGAATAAGGTAATAACGGTAATCAAGAAAACATAGACACTAGAGAATGACACCAGGACTGGCGAGGTCAAGCAAGGCGAAGAATTAGTAGGAGGGCGATGGTATGGATATATTCATAAAGTGGAGAAAAGACTGAAGGGCCAGGAAAAGAGCAAAAAATAAATCTCTAGTAACTAACAAAGTAGAGGAATGAAAGACAAAGGAAATTGTGCAGAATATGGATGAAAACTCAAGATATTTTAGAGATATATATTCTGGACTTTCTGACTGGGTAGTAAGTATCTGAAATAGATCTCAAAATTCTATAAAAACAGAATTCCTCATGCATATCATGTTATGTAAAGTTGAACTATAGAATTTTAAATTACCATTAAGAATACTAATTCTTTGCTTTTTAAACCAATGACGAGATTTTCATTCTAAAACTTTTATCGTATGAAATATTCTCAGAATTGATTTTAATTAATGCTTCAAGGATTTCTGAGAACTCTTCAAAAATTATAAGGATACCATATTAAAAAAAAAACTTTGAGGAGAATTTTAGATAAAACCAATAGATTGCATTTTAGTTGTAAGATGTTATCATATTGAAATTACCAATGAATTTTTATGGCACTTTCACCTGGATTAATTAATTTTGTGGCCCTTTGAAATTGTGTAGCAGAGTAATATATTGCATCATTTCTTGGATCTTTTAAATAGTTTGAACATAACCTTAATTGCAGATTTATATTAAATTAGTCTATATAAATGTATTTATCATTTAATTTTATTAAGCACCAATTATATAGCAACCATTATAGAAAGAAATAAAAATATTATTTTACCCATTAAAATGTTAAAAATAGATAAGAAAATAAACACACAATTGGGTAATCTTAAATTTTATTTAGACTCTATTACAGTTTTGTGGTTGAAATGTTCTAAGAAGTTTCTCCCAATTCTGAAGAAACATCATCCAGAGACTATTTCTTGAACCACAATATTTTCTTCACACTTGGAGTTCTCACAATTCACACAACTTGGGCCAGATTTTATGCAGACTGCAAACTATCTAAATACCCACTTGATAATAGCTGCAATCAAGCATGATTTATATAGGGTTTGTTCTAATTACTCATTTGAATAATGGAATTTCAGGTTGGCAGTAATGTCAGATTGTTAGTAAGAACCCAGAGTCAAAATTTTTCCATTTCACAGTGACACAAACAGTAAAATTGTTATATATACTGGTTATCATGCCTGGAATACACAGATATCTTCCTATGATGATTTTCTCATTCTTAAAGTAGAGTAAATAGGTTATATTTTAGAGTTCAAGATGTTAAAAAAAATTGAGTAGATATATTTTTTGCTTTTTACTAAAAAAAGCAAAAAATCAATATATTATTGAATTTTGTTAAGTAATGGAAAGTGAATTTTCTTAGTAATATAGTGGGTTATGGGGGAATGCAAAAACTATAACCTAAAGAGCTTTTGTGTCTTATGAAAAAGTAAATAATGGCACACTTAAAATAATTGTAAATAATCTTATGGAAAAACAAAGTATAGTGGAATTCTACTTGAAAAATTGTTGTATTTTGGCTTCCTTGTATATTTTTAAACACAAATGTATTCAACAGATAATAAAATAGAGAAAACTATTTAAAAGAAAGCATTGTATATGACTTTTTTTGGTAGTGGAATCATATGTTGCTTCTCTAAGATTTATAAAAAATACTTTCTCTCAGCTTAGTATATTTAGAATTAATCATATACCATTAATTACAACAAGGATGGCTTCCTTAAACAACATAAATAATTCATTTTAGTATGTTGTTAGATCCCTATGATCTGATGTCTATGTTCCATGTAGCGTAAACTTCTTGGGAAGTAAAAGTGTCAATATATAGGGTTAGATTTGATGGTATTGTCACCTACTTTCATATTCCACAAAAGATTTCCTTCCCTTCCTTCCTTCCTTCCTTCCTTCCTTCCTCCCTCCCTCCCTCCCCTCCTCCTCCTCCTCCTCCTCCTCCTCCTTCCTTCCTTCCTTCCTTCCTTCCTTCCTTTTTTCTCTTCCTTCTATCCTTTATTTTTACCTATGTCTTCCCTTCAAAAAATACTTATTGAGCACCAACTATATTCCAAGAACATATCATATATACTTTGTTAGGTGTTTGTGAAATGGTGAGAGAGAGAGAAAACAACATCTAGCCAGATGAATAAATGAGTAAATAACAGGTCAAAAGATTAAGTTGTCATTATTAGGACATCCATGATTTTATAGAAAAAAGAAAAATGCTACCTTTAGTTCTCCTTGGCAATATTCTTGTTACCTAAAGGGATTTGGATCCTAGGTTGATATCTACATTAATTTAATATCAATAAAACATGAAACATAAAATCAAAACTGTCAAATGCAGAATTCTGCCAAATATAACATCTTAATATTAGTACTGAATAGAATACAAAAGTCCATAAAATATTTATATTTTCTTATTTGAATTATATTTCATATTATATCCATATGACTTTAGATTATGAATTATAAAGAGGAAATAAATCCATCCAAATGTATAATTCATGCCATGATTTTTGAAGGAAGATACATATAATTTCCTCTATTCAAAAATAGGTTTGTTTGCCTACATGATCATAAACATCTAATTAATATAAATCAGTGTACAGATAAATGTTAAGTGTTCCTGTTCTTTGAATTACCAATCTAATATAAACCTAAGTTTCTTACATGTCTTTTGAAAAGTCCTATACCATTTGATTTACACTTATTTTAAATTACTCTATTTTCTTTCATGTGTGAACTAAAATAAATTAATAATTAACAAACATAAAGACATTATCAACATTGTAATTCGGTGGTTCAGTTTTGAACTTATAATGTCCAAGTACAATAACCCTAATAATTCTGTCTTAGATACAGTAATGGGAAATAGAAGGGGACTGTAATTATTAACCTCTTGCTATATCCTTGTTTTATTTTGTAACATTTAGTTCACTCAAAATATATTTCTTGAACTGTTACTATATGTCAGATACTGTTTCAGGTACACTTGGTATAGCATTAAAACAGCCCATAAAGCCCCTTCCTCAAGAAACATACAACCTAGTTGGTATAGGAAAGAAACAGTTCATGGGGAAAAATAAAGAGGAGTAAAGGAATAGGTAGTTCCGGGGTATGATTTGGATTTGATCCTAAATCACTTGTGTTTATATGCTAGATTTCCATTGAGGCTGAGATTTAGGGAAAGGTTTTCAGACTAATGTCCTGAGGGAAAGATTTGAATCAAAGTGTATTTGATATCATATCAGAACTCCCTGTTCCTACCTCTATAAGCAAAGTATTTATTTCTATTCTCCTTCTGGAAATATACATTTTTATCTGCAAATACTTTAACCATGAACAATCTGCTATATATGGAAGGAAAAAAATCTCCTCTCTTTGTTCACTCATAAAATTTGGGCTGGAATACAGACCTATTTTCCTAGATCCATCTTAGCCCATCTAGCTTGAAAGGGCTATGTAGCTAAATACATTAGTAATATTATAATACTAGTTAAATTTTATTTGATACTTATCATGCCAAGTATACTTCTCTGAAATGTCTATGTATTATCTCATTTAGTCCTTACAACAATTCTATGGGATCAATAACGTCATTTTCTTCATTACAAAAGTGAAGACACATAATAAGTAATGTGCAAAATTTATATAATCTGCAGTCTTACTTAAAAGCTTGCATGCATCTAGAAGTTCATGGTTCTTTTTTTAGATACTTAAGCCAATATTATCACCATTGGGGGCAATCTAAATTTGTTGCTGCCTCAGTGGTGCTGGTTCTTTCTGCCAACACAGTAAAGAATTACAGATCATCAAGGATTAGGAAAAGTAAGAGAGAAATGGGCTACGCCAGAGAGGGCTGGAGAGACATACAGGTGGGGAGGTCTGTCTTACATCTGGGCTGTGATGGGAGGTTACAAGAGTGGTGCCAGCTGACTGGCGTGTGAGGTCATTTTAACTGAGTTAGTTGTTATATAACCTATTGTCAAGTGCTAATGTGGCTTCCCAGAATTTAGTCTGTTACAATTAGATTATGAACTTCCAGGCATATCTATGACATTATAATGATGGTATGAGGCTGATGTAAAAAGAAGGTCAGAGTACTCCTTAGTGCACAAGCATTTGTTGCTGGCTTAAACTGGTTGTTATGTTATGATTATTTATGTTCTTGTACTCCAGAATGTAAGGGTATTGTTATTTGAAATATATGTTTTTTTCTGGGAGGTCCTAGCAGTGGCATTTTGGGTTGGGCAGTCAGTGTTGTCATTGCTATGGTTACAGAGCCAGGTCTTCCCTCCCATGGCTCAGGGATACCTAACTACCTAACAATAGCACTGCTCTCCATCTATTTTGGTTTGTTTATTCGTTTCCTTTACCAAGTCAAATAATACATCTTATTTAAACTTAATTATTGAATCTTGTGTGAAAAACACCTCCCTTCTCATTATAGACTAAGTCGGGGCCCCTATTATGTATTTTCACAGCTCTATAATTTTGCTTCATTATATTTTATTTTAGTTGCTCGCTTAATTAGTTTTGACCCTAGACTCTGAGTAGGAATTGAACCCACTTTTTTTTTAAGAATATTCAAATATATTTTTTCAAGAATATTCAAAATATTTTTGAATGAATAGATTAAAAAACAAACAAACCTGAGTTGACTGGCAGAGTAAGGAAAGGAGAGAAGGAGGAAGGGAGGGACAGAGTAATAGAGAGAGAGCACTTGAATTAATAGAAATTCAAGATATGTTTATTGTTTAAATTATTTAAAGCAATTCAATATTATGAATTATACTAAATTATTTTCTAACTTAAATTTTTTAATAATTCAAGAGATAAGGACTGTGATATAATTTTGTCAGAATTCTAGTTTTGTGACTCTTATCAGAATTAAGCTTTGAAAATGTCAAATTTTTGTAATAAATTAAATATTCTTGTTAGGTGTAATGATGACCTTTTGATGTCATGTTAGTTTTGTCTACTCATTGCTCATTCATTAGAAGTATGTTCTAAAACCCTATGATTATAGAGAGGACAAACCAGAGTTGAGCAGAGAAATTGGATAGATTAGAGACTGGAAAGAGAAAGAGAGAGAGAGAGAGAGAGAGAGAGAGAGAGAGAGAGAGAGAGAGAGAGAGAGTGTGTGTGTGTGTCTGTGTCTGTGTGTCTGTGTTGGGACAGGATCTGTCAGGATGACAGCAGAATTTAGCTTTGGCAATGGCATCAGATCACAGAAAATTGAATGTCAGAAAATTCAATTTCAGGAATAATTTAAAAATCTCTATGAATAGTGCCTTTTTCTTTATTAATGTTAGTTTGTGCCATTGATTGTATCTTTCTTAAGCTTCTTCAAATTAGCATTCTTAGGAAAAACTAAATCAATTGTTATCCCTAGTGTTTACACTAGTTCAATTAATATATTTTCTACAATTTCTGCAAATATACTCGAGAAATATGTTTAGATATTTAAACTCCAAATGTGCATTAAAAATATTATAATTATGTAAATGCATTAAATGAAATTCAAACTATGAATTGTTTTAATTTATAGTGAAGCAGTGAAAAAATATGGTTTCTTTTAAGATATGATCATGAAGATGTCAAATTATAATGTACACCTAAAAATTATATAATTGTTTTAACCAATGTTACCCTAATAAACTTAATTTTAAAAATAAAAATAAAAAATAAATGTTTTTACTTCATTACTAATCTATTTTCAAAGAAGTCTTAGGTTGATTATTTCTAGTATATGAGTAGAATTCTCCAGAAACCTTCAACAACTCTGGGGCAATGTTTTTATCCTATAAAACATTTAGTTCAATCCCTTAGTCATTTATTTTGTACATACATTTTATCTATGAATGTGCCCTAGTATATTTCACATTAGCTTAGCTCATTTTAATTTTCTGTTTATTTTCAAAATGATGGCATAGGCTATACATTTCTACATTTCAGGCGCAGTTAAAAATTGTCCTTAGAATATAAAATAGACAGAGTATTTGCTAGCTGATTCTGAGCAGCTTTATCTTTCCTTCCTTAAGCTAAGGTACCCAGATTCGGTGGCCATTATTTCTCTGCAAGGTTCATGTGCCTTAAGTGCAGGTATTTGTAAATTCCCTGACTTTAACATGAATTTAATAAAGCAGCACTAAAAAAATACTTTATCTCTTATACTTGTATTAAGATAAAACAATTTTTGTATTTGTATTTGGGCCATTGCAAAGGCTCTTTTCTATAAAATATTTGTAATTAGTGCAATGAAGCTGAAAAGATCTTACTTTCAGTCCTCTGGCTCATTTATGTCTGTTCATGCTAAAAGCTTTAATGGAATTATTTAATTATTTCATTCTAAGCAATCCCAAAAGTTTTATGACATTTCAATGTTTTGTCATATTATCTTTCTGCTTTTTCTCTATGCAGACACTACATAATAATTTTAAAATACAAGATTAAAATAGTACTATGTTTTAAGTGGAATCTCTACTCCAAATCTTATGGTTGATATTTTCACAAGTTATAAGCATGTTCTAATTTTACTTCTCAGGTGACAGAGGTTATATAAGTAATTGTGAAAACAGAAAGGACCACGATAGAGAAATCTAGACTTAAAAACAAAATAGAAGCTCTAGTTTTATTCATAGAATTATATAATTTCAATATAATACCTGAATAAAGCAGTATAAATTAAAGAATATTTTAACTTCTAATTTTTAAAAAAATAGGCAAAGTGTATCTTGGTTATTTTTGTATGTGGATAAACTTGGATTGTATACACCAGACAAACTGCCTAGAGACTAGAAGAGAGTAAAATGGGTAGATTTTAGAAGGTGGGCATGGGCAAGAGAAGGAAGAGAAGAGGATGAGAGGAGAGAACACTCATTTAGGAGCATGTGAAAGGGCATAAACAAAATCATGAAAGGTTAACTTTCAGAAATATTTGTCACTTGTTTTTTCAGCTTTATTGAGATATAACTGACACATAATTGTAAGATACTTATGTTTGTATCTTACATGATGAGTGTACATCATGATGATTTGATATACATACTCGTTACAAAAGGACTCCCCTCATGTAGTTTTACACCCCTCATTTCACATATTTATTTTTTTTGTCTGCATGAGAACATTTAAGTTCTACTCTCTTAGCAAATTTCAATTAAACAATACAGTGAATATCAACTATTGTCACCATGTTTACCTTAGATCCTCGGACCTTATTCATCTTGCAGCTAAGAGTTTGTACCCTTTTATTAACCTCTCCCTATTTCCCCCACCCTCAGGCCCTGGAACTGCTTTTCTACTCTCTATTTCTAGGAGTGTGACTTTTTCAAATATACACATTCCACATATAAGTGATACTATGGAGTGTTTGTCTTTGTCCAACATATTTCACTTAGCACAAGGTCCTTAAGGCCCACCATGTTGTCATGAATGGCAGAATTTACTTCCTTCTCATGGCTAAATAATATTCCATTGTGTAAACTATGCAAAGCTCAACTAATATTTTTATTTACATGCTTGTTAAAAAATAAGAGTGAACCATAAAAGTGAGAAATGTCATGCATACACACTACTATTATCTTGTCTCAAATCTTCTCAGGAACTTCAGAGAAGCATACCAAAAGCATTGACATTATTTCAGGAAAATTGGGGAAAAATGCTATTGATGAAGAGAAACAAAAACATCCTACTATCTCTGAAAAATTCTTTCATCTGGCTTGAATACATAAACTTCTTTATTAGGTTTAGTTGTCATTTAAATGTGAAGGTGACTTTATCTCAAATGGGGTACATAGATGGGGTCCTCATGACTCTTTATAGAAGATTAAGTGAAAATATAAAATTAATACAAAAGTTTATGTACTTAGATATGCTTTCTCTTAACGTTATTTATTTGCACCTGAAACAACTCCAGTCATATACTAATGAGCAGAAAATATAGCAACCTGAGACAAAGCAGAGAAACAACAGCTCTCACATTGGTTTTGTTTTATTTAAGGAGTAAAAAATAAATACATTCTGTAAAAATTTGAGTGTATAAAAATAGGTTCTGCAAATTTTGGGGTGTAAACTCAATTTTTATAGTCAAATTTGAAGTGATTTTAAGAGAACTATGAATCAGTAAATGGGAGGTAGAAATTATTTATTTAAAAAGTTAAGTAAGCTTGGCGTTTCAATAAGCTCCAGTTTGAAATTGTATCTCTTTCAGGTTACTTAGATTATGACTATAAAACTACTGGGAAACTCTGGATATTTACCAAACACATGAAAATCATTATTTGTCTGTTGTAACACGAAGAATAAATGTCAACATTCAATCATGTAGGGAAAAGATAGTTTCTGCTGGAAGCAAATGAGAAGCATGGCCAGTGCCAACAGGTTTTTTTTTTTTCTAAGTTACTTACATTTTGATCCAGCTGAACAAAAGCATTCCAAGTATAACAACCTTTTAGAAGAAAACTGAGAAGAACAGCATGGTTCTAAGAGTTTACCGACCAAAACGAAAGAACAGATATTGAATCTTTCATAGACTATAGTTGTTTTTAAGTAATTAAAAATGGGCTAATACTGAAAAGATTTCTAATTGGGAAAATAACTTACCTGCATAGATTTATCTTTGTTTAAGAAAGAGACCAGTTTGCAAAATGAGGCAGAATTCATTTTTTTTTTTTTTATATTTGGAGGCCAACATCACCTTTCCATCACTTACTATCTTTTGCTAATCCATTTGAAAGCAAATTCAATTAAAGAAAAGGGCTGATCTAGGAAACAAATAATTATCAACAGTCTTCTGCATCCCTCCTCAAACTTCCCGTAACCACTATTAGTACGGATGCCAACACTGGTCAAGAAATAGATGGTTTCTGACAGCAATTTCAGGCTCAGCAGAAAAAATAAAAGTACTTTAAAAATGCTTTAAAAAGTGACATTTTTGCATTATGATTTCAGGAAATGACATACTTAACTATTTACATGATATCAGATTCAAGGTAGAAAATAACCCACAGAACAAAGTGTAATTTCCCTCCATGTTGTGACAAATCCGAGTCACTTTGCTTTGCAAACATACCCCGTGAAAAAGGTAAATGTATAGCATCTTCTATGACTCCTTGGTTTGTTGTGTACATGTGGTATTTCTGTTATTTCAAATTTTTCATGGTTAACCTTTATTTTGCTCTAAGGTTGTTTTGCTGTTCTATAATTAAGTGCAGTTTGAGTGCAAAATCACAAAGAACCCAAAGGCCTGTCTAAAAGTGGATTCTCTACCACCTTTCGAAGAATTTCTCCCTATATGTGTCCTCTACCAAGCATCATCATCTCTGATCTCTCTCATTTACTGGAAAGCAAATAAGCCTTCATTGCTTGATATTAATATACAAACTGATTTTATTAACTTTAGTCACTTTTATTGTCTATGTGATGTTACGTATAATTTTTTTATTACTTATATACTCTAATGTATCATGTTTCGAGTGATCAAATGCATATTGTCTTTGAAAATTGGCTTGATAGCTTGGATTGAAATAGGATGCATCGTAATATTTCTTATTAAAAATAATAGAGAAACATTTTTTCATGTAAGAGCTTTTCACTCAGTAGCAAGATTTCCAGGAATATATTTAGTTGTTAAGTGAGAGATAAATGGCATTAGGAGTAATTGTAGTGATAGAGATGAGCATATCCAGTAGTGCTTAAAACATATGGCACTCTCTTTATTGATGCTATTTTTACTTGAAGATGACAATAGAAGATATCCTAAATGACTAATGATTACTGGTGGTGTTAACTTTGATAATTTACCAAAACATATTTAAAAAATATTTTCTGTATCTATAAAGCTTCATAATATAAATTCAGGTTAATATAACTCAGGTAATTAAATAAAATATTTTTTTTAGCGTGCATACAGTAAATCTTGTTGGTTCTGTTTGTTATTCAAATGGCATATGGAGCTATTTACATGATGAAAGCAGCCTTAAATACTTATCATACGTGATCATCATTAAATGTTAATAAAATAGTCACAGGTAAATGCATCACATGTTGGGAAAATGTATGTTTGGCTTTTCCAGGAAAATTGAGCCCCTACTAGAATTTAAAAAAAAAATAATAATAAGGTATTTAATATAGGAATTTGGCTTAAAAGGATGAGAGAGGAGTTTGCATCACTGAGGGTCTGAAAGGCCATATCGAATCATTGAGAACTCAGCCAGAAGAACAGAGAACAGTATAGAAGCTGGAACTCATGGAGAAGTAGGCTGAGATGTTCCTGCCTTTATCTACCACCATCAAGAAGGGGAGTTTTTGAAGAATTCTGAACTCTGCTCTCACATCTGGCTGCCATTAACTTTTGAGCAGAATGGCTTCTTTGTCACTTCTGCTTCCCATATCTTACACAATTTGCCCCTTGTTGGCAAACTCTAACACATAACCAGGTATGAAAGGGGATTCCAGAAAGCACTGCTACCAACTTTACAAGGAATTGGTGGGAGTGCTGAGTTATGAACAGTCAAGCACATTACCGAAAATACCATAACGTATCTACAAACATAGATATGTAGTCATTTTACAACCACGTAATGAAATAACCAACAAATTATTGTCAAAGTTGAAATATAGTCGTCTTATTTCCAGTCTTAGATAATTGCACACTAATAAAGTTAAGATTTGTCAGATGAATTTTTAGGTATTGCCAGCTGTTTTCTTTTTTCTTAATGGGGCTTAAAAACAATCTTTATCTTTACCTTTAGTATCCATGTGATAAAGAATCAATGTTTTCCTAACAATATAATCAGTTTCTCAGTTGTCAGGTATAATCAAATGATGTACTTATTTACTATCTTATACACATCACGAAGATTCAAATTTTAAAAAATATTCCCACCAATTTTGAGTTAACATATTGTTTCTCAGATACTTCTTTTTTACCTAAATTAGTTGTTAGTAGAAAAAACATAGTAGTACTAAAATAGTTAATATTATTATTTCTGGATAATTAATTCACTATGTGAGAAGCAGGAGCTAAGGTTTTTTGAATACTTGAGCTCATTAAATTATTACCTTTAATTATCAACCTTACTTTAAGATAAGTTTTATGAATCTTTCTTTAATGTTGGATAAAATAAAACAAAAAATATAATTTAAAAACTTGTGTAAATTCAGAGCTTATGAATGATAGAATCTGAATAAAAATTCAAATTCATATTAATATGAATTAGCTTGAACTCATATATGTTTCATAATATTTCCTATAATTTTTAGTATGTGTTTATATCTGATATGAATAAAAATCAGCATGTAGTGTGAATATGGTTGGGAGGAGGTATGTGGGGAAGGCTAGGAAACATGAGAACCATGTGAGATTTTCTTCCTTGAGATGGTAAACTTTTCTAGACCCTAAACTCTTCTTTACAAAGGTCCTTCCTCTGATCATGATTTTCTAGTATTTCTTGAAAGCTACAGGAAATATTTAATAACTAAACTAAAATCCCAATAATGCAAGCAATCATTTCTATTAAATATGGTCTGTGTCAGTATAACACAACTTGAAATAGTTTGCTAAAATAAAATTCTCCTCTGCTATTTATTTTTAAAATTCTAGGCAAAATCTTACATAAGATATAAAATACATAATTTAAGAAATAGAGAGGTAATGATTTTCAAATGTCCTAAAGATTTTTAATATTAAATGTTATATTATAGCTCTTTGCAATACAATATTAATTTACCTGAGAAATTATTCCACTAGGAATAAAAACATGTGTTTCTAACTAAACTTATTACTTTAAAAGCTTGACAAATGACCACTATGAAAAAAATCCCCTTAAAACCATAGACTAATTGACTGAATATAAAGTCTCTTGGGTCAGAAACAACAGCTGTGTATATAACATTAAGACAAAATATGAGGCAAGAGGAACAGATAACAGCAAATAAGTCTGTCATTTTATGTTGAATGATACAAGAACTCTTAATGTTTCCTTTCTCTCCTGCATTCCATGCATAGGCCCACAGGTTCCATGTCAATGAGTAGCACTTATCATTCCTTAAATGGTTGTTTTTTTTTTTTTTTTTTTTTTCCCCATTTGCTCTCTCTCTCATCACAGTTTTTCTCTATGTCTGCTCATATCCTTGGCTCAGTTCAGTCTGCTATATGGAAGAAAATCTGGGGAGCAGGTATGATCATCTCCCTACCCTACCCTTGCACTATTCAGGGTCTGTGCATTAATTATGTTCTACCTCTGACATCTTTTCCAGTTGTGTGTGTGTATGTAGGTGGGTGAGTATGTGTAAGTACACAGAGGGAAAGATCACATCTATTTTGTTCTCCATTTCAAATGTAACTCCTAGTAGTGTCTAAAAATTACTTGTTAAATAGGTAGATATTTTAAATGTGTAAATTCTTTACCTAGAAGTCCCTTACCTCTTAACTTATGTACATTGAAATATTAATATAATTGTTTTTCAACATTAAGTCAAAGTTGTGGGAGTTTGGACATTTTCAGAAGAAATAATACAATATTAAGCATTTTATATTAAAATAATTTTAACTTAGATAATTATTTGGATAATTTTTCTAACCCTTTTCAGCTCTGTGAATGAGAATTTTCTTGTTCATTGGTATCGTGCTGGCAGTATTCAAAGAATGAAGACCAAAAAATTTCTATATATATGTTTAAATATGTGTGTTTTTGTGTTTGTACCACATTAGCAGACACTACATTTATTACATATACAGTACCTTAGAAGCATGTGTATAAAGGAAAATAATCTAGAAATAAATTGGTTAAAAATCTCATAAGAAAACAGCTAATATCCTAAAAAAAATACATAGAACTTATATATTCTTTTTCTTATTTTATATAACCCAATATTAAATTAAGAAACAAAACTGAGAAAAAATAAACTTTGGGTAAATAATGTAAATTTTTTAAAAACCTGCCTTTTAAATAAATATAAATTTCTTTTGGCCAGATTAAATTTTATTAAACCATCATTTTAACATTCTTCATATTTAATAAGAAACATAGCATATAAATATTCACATGAATAGGAAAATAGTTATAGCATCTAATTCTTGATTGTTATATGGTTTTCTCAAATAGATTAACAATGAATTATTAATTTGGCCATAAATCTTCATTTCTTCTGAGATCCTGTATTAGACAGCATGAGAAAGATCACTATTTTGACAATTTACAAAGCTCTTCTGCATAATGTTTTCCAGTGTTTTAAAATTTTATATTTTCTTATATTAAATCAATTTGTGTGTCTATAAAAATTTACCCAATGTGTAAAAATATATGCATATATGTATATTGGTTTGAAGAAGGAGAGTAGCAGAGTTAATAGTTCATATTATCCCTACCTTAGCTGTTAAACAAAATAGTGTTTCTTTTGCAACTTCTTTTCAGAATTTGGGTAAAAAACTGAATTTCTCTACATCTCTATTTAAAGTCTTTTAAGTATGAAACAAAGCAAGAAATAAAAAGTAATTAGTCTAGTACTTGGCTCAGTATTTATCTTAGCAGGAGTACTTGTATTGTTATGTCTAATTAAACAAAAAATCTAAATTTTATTTGTATTCTGCTTTGCCTTTTGAATATGTTCTATTAACAGTACTTAGTACTCAAAAATAAAAGTCCTTTTTCTACCAAATGTACTATTCAGGGAAGCAAATGAAAAAGACTTCGTTTCATAACCTACATTTTCAACAGAAATTTTCAAATGTATTAACTAGGAATTAAGTGTGAAGATAGTTTCATGGGAGCAAAAAAAAAAAACCTTCATGACAAACTGAAGGAACTATCTCTTTTATTAACATTTCTATTTTATAATTTTTAAAGAAAGCACTGCTTTAAAGACTTCAGAGTATGTACATTTCTTGGAATGTACATTTCAAAATGTCTGATCATTTGCTCGATACTTTTATGGAGCACATTTGCCATATAAAATTATAGAAAAATAAAATAAATATAATAATTATGTTGTAAAAGGAACCATTAAATGGTGCATTCTTTGTCACATTTTATGGGGCTGGTTAGAGATGTGACTTCAGGTAACATGTTTCAGAGTGATGAAACAAATAAATTAGATGCTGAATTTTGTAGTTCTCAATATGTAAAACCGTTAAATTTCCTTTAAGGCATGGCATATTCTTAAGAGCAACCAACCAAATCTTCTTCTAAATTCTAGAGTTAACAGAAAAATCCCTGTAATTCTAGAATTAACAGGAAAATTGACTATTTTTTAAGAAAAAGAAATGTCTTTTGTTCACCGGGATTTGAATTTTTATGTAAAGCTTTATTAGAATTACTGCCAAGCATAATCTGCATTCTTATTTGAGGTCACATAATTTACATTATTGCATTTAAAAATTTAATTAACATAAGTATTGTATTTAAGTATTTATAATAAATTCTTTTAAAATGTTCATTATCAGACCCAAAAAATGAATGTGTGTGTAATTTAGTAGTTTAATTTTTGAAATAAAAAAACACTTTTACTTTACTCATTTTTAGAATTAAATTTTATGAAAACTAAAGTAAAAAAAGAACACATTCTTAGGATAATAAATGTTGATGAATTGGTGGGTTTTTGGGGGGGGCAATTTATATCTCAGAAACAGCAGGATATTCAGAGCTAGTAATGATAGAAATAATTTCAAAAGAGGGCTGAAATTAATTGAGTATGAAGAACTTAGATGGGCAAGTTCAATCACCTTTATATGCTAAGGAGAATAATGAAAATAAACAAACTAAATGACTGACATAAAATTTTTAAGGAACTGAAAATATCAGTTAAAATCTAAAATAAATATAAAATAAAAATGAACGGGAAAGAAAATCCATATGTAAAATAAAAAGACTAATTCTCTTTGATATTCAATTTTAACTTTGACATTTAAAGGCAGATGTAATTTTAAGTAATTGCTCTCTATTTGGCAATTTTGAATATATACTTTATGAAATCTTTCCTAAAATTAATAAATCAAAATGCTAGGCAATACTAGTAACATTTAAAAATTTAAAATTTATGAAATGTAAAGCATGCAAATGTTTTTTTAAATGTCTATTTATTGAGTACCATTTGTGCAATGTGTTGTGTTAGATGAAGTAAGGGGTTAAAAATGTGTACTAGCAGTTTACCCCTGCCCTAGCAAAGCTGGCAGTCTTATGTAGGGATATTAAGTGAGCAAATGATGTAACACATTTACTTTGTAGTTATGGAAATGTGTTTCTTATGTGGTTCACAGAGGAGAGACATTAATTTTACTCAAAGGAACAAATAATGTCTTTAAAAAATGAAATTTGAACTGTATGACTCTAGTTGGTAAGATTTTGAAAATAGTCTAGCAGATAAAATTTAAAAAATCATAGTTAACAAAATGTACAATATGTTCAAGATAGCAATAAGTGAATGCGAGAGTTTGGTTTCAGGAAAGAGGCATTTCCAGAAAGATAAGGACTGGGAGGTTATAAGTGGCACTGCATAGTCCAGGCAACCACAGATCTAATCATGGATGGCCACGAATGAACCTCATTCTTTGAGAAATGGAGAGTCAATGCAGACTGTTGAGAATGAAAATGATATGATCAGAAAATCCATATTGACTTTGAAGATGGGATGTGAAGGGAAAGAAGCAACCAGTTATGCAACAATAAAAGGACAGCATTCCAGATAGAGGATACAATTAGTGCAAAGGCCTACTGAGAAGGAGATACAAACAACTGGTTTCTATTTTTGAAGCTTGAGTAGCAAGAGATGGAGTGGTAAAAGAAAGAGAAAAAACATAAAATAGAGCTTTGAAGGCCTCATAAAAAATTTTTTGGTCAGTGTTTTTCAGTTGGGGTTGGAGGACATTAAGTAGAAAAGTGAAAGATTATAAAATCTTAAAGTCTTAATCTGCTTCATTAAAAATGGATCATATGAGGTAATATGATGTCTTCAGGGCTTTAATATTAATACCATCTTACCTGAAATGCGATTCTATTTTGGAAACAAAAAACAAAAAAGAACAAAAAAAATGAAACAAACAAACAAACAAACAAAAAACCAAGAGGCTTGGGAATGAAAATAATGAGCTTGTTTTTTCTTATTTTTGAGTATAAAGAATGTAAAAATGTAATATCACAGATACCTGGAGAAGAAAATGTCACAAAGGACAAGGACTGTACTGACAAATGCTGTAGAGAAATCAGAAGTGATGAAGACAGAGAAGATGCAAACTGATTTATCAATTACAAAGTCATTGTAAGTCACCCAGACAGCAGCTTGCTCGAGTACTGAGAAGGAAAGCCAAATTATTAAGGTTGATATGGGAGGTGAGAAATGGAGATAGCAAGTAATTCTATTTAAAAACAAAACAAAACAAAACAAAAAACTGAAATAAATCAAAACATTCAGCTTTTTCAGTATATTTTATAGCACTAAAGTGAACTCTTTCTCTAAATTATGAAGCAAACGTTTAAAATCTGATCTCTGGTTATTTTGATCAACATTCTGCATTTTCAGTTTTGGAACTAATGTGTCACCTGTTTCACATTTACACATATTTTAAATTTAGAAATAAATTGGTTGTACATATTGGTCTGGTTTTGTTTGATTGCTAATATAATGAAAAGAAGTAAAAAATACCTGAAATATGGAAAGTAATTTAATAAATCTGAATTTGATTTATATGGTTTTATTATTTTTTATATGCAGAGGTTCATTTAAGTACACAATTATAATTTAGTGGGGGTGTGAAGTAAATAAAATAAACCAAAATATCACTTGAAATAATGTTTGCAAGACTCTGTTTCCTACAATATAAAACAAAGATGATTAGTATCAATTTGAATGCAAGTTTCTGGTCTAAAACTCTATGACTAAACATTTCTAACAGAAATAATGGAATTGCTTATGACTCTAAAGCACCTTTTGGTATAATGACTCATTTGATGTTCATGGCAACTTTGTAAGTATAAATATTTATCCTCTTAAGATAAAAAAATGAATCTAAATGAAGGTGAGTTAAATTTTATACTTTAGAAATATTAGAATTAACATATTGTCCCTAGTTTTCTGATACTTAAGTCAGAACTCTTGCCAATAAACTATATCCAAAATATACCAAGAAAGCCTGTAATGTAGCCAACAAATCTTATAATTTAGTATTTTTCCTGCTGTCATTTCTAGAAGTTTAGAGATCAATTTTACAATTATATGGATCTTATTAATACAGGTCTAATTTTTACTTCAATAATGTTATTTACATTTTTTTTACTATGTATCTAAGCATTCCTGGTTATCATTATTTGATGAGAAAGTTTATATTGTATTTTAAACCAGACATGGTGATCATAAAAGATGAATACAAGAATGAATAAAAATATCAAATAATTCCTTAACTTTTTTTGCGTGAATTAGAAGAGACATTTAATCAATTGGTATTTCCATTCTAGTAGCATATTCAAATACAATTTATTTAATAAATATTCACTGAATACCCTTTAAAATATTAATAACTATAAAAAAATTTAAAAGAACATGATGCACAATATAAGCAGGGGGTTGTTGCCATAGGAGAGTCATATGGTCATTCTTTAAGAGATTTCACAAGGTGGTGTTTACCTCATTAAGTTCACCTTGGTTCAGTGAGTAAACTTCTAAGTTTTAGATTTAGAACTGTGACTTTCCTGCCCAATAACAGTTGCTCCTTCCGCCAAAGATGAATGTACATAATAGCCAAGTTTGAGATACTTTTATATACATCAGTATTGAAATGTATTAATTTAAAATAAAAATGTGCCTACTGAAGGACACACATTTGTATCATCTGCCAATCCTCCTGTCTTATTAAAAAACAACATAAGAAAGCCAAAGTGAAATAATAAATTTGTTTGGTGAATTTATTTGGTGAATAAGACTGAAGAGTAAAAATATTCCCTGTGAAAAAGACCTAAACAAAGTTAACAGGCACATGATAGATTGAAAGAAAATATTTTTAAAGAATATAACATATAATGGATTGATATAAGGACAATACAAAGCATTAATACAAATTAAAAAGAAAACAGAATTGAATTAAGAGAAACAGATAACTTCAGAATAGAAGAATGTGTTGGAGGTTAGAAGCTATATGAAGAATCAATGATTCATAAATATATAAAAGTATTTATATGGTCATTTATTCAGGTTAATTTAAATACTATGGTATCTCAATATAAATGTATTAATTGCAATTAAGAAAAATAAAATTTGATCAACTGAATGTATGGGCTGAATTATCTAATTTTTTAATTAAAAAAACCCTACATTATTGGAAATTAAATGTTCTTTATTTTTTTTTTTTGTTCTATTTGGTTTAACTGCAAATTTGGTAAGATTGTTAAACCTTGCCAACATTACTTCTTCCAACCACTCAGTTTTTCAAATTCAAATTGCCCATTTATTGCTATGTGTGTGATTATTACTATAGCCCTAACTAATATTATACACGCATTTGTCCAAATTCAGCTTCAGAAGGTAACTTTCTGTGCTTAACATCTGCTAAACACTACATTCTGTGATAAATAAAAAAATATATAAATAAAAACATGATCCCACCCTCAAGTTATTCATAGAGTAATAGGAAAGGTAAACCTAGTAGGTCAATGGGGTGCTATGAAAAATAAATGATTGAATAAGGTTCAATGTACAGTGGCAGAGTGATCCTAGACATTTAGAAAGATGTAAAAGAAAGCTTCAGAAGTGCGGTGAAATAAGAGAAATTTTGAAGGGTGAATTGGAGATTTACAAAGGAATCCAGAGACTAAGGAGTGTTTTGAGTGGAAGAAATTTCATGAAAGAACGTGATATATTTATGTTACTACTCAAAATGTACAAAGTGACTCTGAAGAATAAAATGTGGATATAAGTGGATATGCTTTGGAGGAGAGATTGAGGAAGCAATATGAAATGACAATGATGAAGGCTATAGGACCAAAAGAATGGACCCCATCTGAATATTTTAGCTTAGCTTCAAGGTTTCTGCAGTCTTCCAACTACCCCTCCAAAACCCACCCCTAGGTTGTAGATTGTTTCAAGTCTACAATGAACGAAACTTCACATGTATATAATACTCATTATGTGCCAGCCATATTGACTTATGTAATCCTACAGCAAACCTCCTGCATTAGGAAGGAAAGATAAGTACGAACAAACACATCCTAAAGGCATCTGTACATAAGCCTGAGAAGTCAAGATTTTATCCTATTCATCATGAGGATTCAACATTTATAATAATGAAGTGAAATATTCAGACTGTGTTTCTGAAACATCACTCAAATGACAGTATGGAGAATGGATTGATGGGATATGTGGGGTGGGCAAAAATGGAAGCATAAAGTCCAGGTATCCATACACCCATGATGTTAATGGCCTTAGTTGTCAGTAGATAATTGTTTGATTTTATTACCATGAATAAAAGCAGGCTACAGGGTAGAAGAAAATAAATCTACTCTATTTCATTATTTACTTCTGTTAAACCAGATGTTAATGTCACATATTTAAGCATGGATTTAAAAGTCCAATTGATTGAGAAATGCAAAAGAGTTTGAAAGATCTGCTGAAAATATTAAAATTCACTTGGGAATTCTACTTATTATTCGTTTAAAAGCTATTACTCTACTGTATTCTACATTATGGTCAAGGAAACCACTAATAAACAGTAATAATAATGGCATGGTAAATTGTCCCTAGTGGATTTCTATGCATTTCAGTAATGGTTTGTATAACACACTTAAACTATGTAGGAAAAAATAAATAGGAAATATGTGCACATATTATACTCTTTATTGTCTCATTTCACATTATTAAATGTTCATGCATTGTGAATGTAATAAAAACCTACTCAAGAAAATGCCATTAAAAAATCCCCATAATTATAGCAGGGGGAATAAGTTTTGAAAGTAGACTCAACAGGTAATATTCAACATATTTGTAAAGAAAAAAAGAGATCATTGGAGAATTTTTGAACACTTGTAATTCTATGCCCATACACCTAAATTATTATGATCTACAAACTCTGGCATAATTTCATTACACCTTGGCTTTTATACATGTGGATTTAGTTGGTGACTTCAGTAACATTTTTTAAAAATCAGCCTACATTTAGTTTCAGGATTTTGTGTTAATAGCATTGGAGAAAATTTGTAGGGCTGAAGAATAATTCCTTGAAATCTAGGTTTTGGCAGGAAAGATTCCCATAGATAGTCTTTTGTATTTCCATACAGGAGAACTTAAAATACATAAATATTTAAATATTCAGAAAATCAAGAATATAAAAGTCATGATGCTTATTTGATCTGCCAATCTTCTCTTTAAAAGGAAAGTGATATGAAAATCATCTAAAGGATAAAACTATAATTATTCTACATATGTAGTCAGAGTTTGGTTTTAAGTTGGACCTTATCTTAAAGTCAGGGAAATAAAGTGAGCAAGTTATGTAAATTTCTGAGTAACATTCTCATAGCATTTTCAATGGTGTATGTATATGTGTGTGTGTACATATACATACATATATATACATATATATATATATATATACACACACACACACATACATACATACATGCATACATACATATATAAACTAAGGAACTATTGAATAATTAATGTGTCAATTAGCTTCACAATTTGTTTCATTGCCTTCTCTTGTAGAATCTATTTTCCTTGTGGATAGGAACTAGCAAAACAAAAATTGCATGACAAAGTTATACAGATAAGGAAGACTTTATTCAAGGCTATTCCAATGAGGGAGAGAGACCAGAAACTGAACTCAACTCCACTGGAAAAAAGAATGCAAGAGTTAAAAAGGGAATGGGGAGATCATAGGTTATCGTTGGCATTATAAATATTAAAAATAAAATTAACTTGGGGTTAAAAGTAAAACAGAATTTAATTTGTTCCATAGCCAACTTCTTTGAAAATAAAAAAATAATAATAATAATATATGGAAATGGTGCCTAAATCTATCTCAAAATCTGTGTAGTTAATAACTTTATTATGTGACAGTTTTACCAGAGAGTTCAGATAGCCTGCCTTTTATTCCCCTTTAATAGTTGTTAAAAGAAGTGAATGAAGTGAAAGGCAAAAGATATAAAGTTTTGGTGGAAAATTTTCTTGCTCTTTACTAATTACCCTGTATAGATAATTATCTCTATATGCATCTTTGGCCAATGTGTTGGTCAACAAACTTATGCAGCTTTGTTCCCCAGGAGGCAAACTAGTGTCACTAAATTAATGGGTTTCTTTGCTCTGGCTTATGTTTATGCTGCATCTTTTAGGAATCATGCTAAGAAGACAATGGGAAATAAGAAATTATTTAGAGTATTTTTTCCTCAATTTTCCTCCTTCAGGTTTCTCTCAGTTTCCTTTTCCTTGTAGACTTCTCTACAATGGTCTCTCAATCAAGCTTCTATTAACCTATCCATCCACTTGTTACTTCAAACCAAAAGGTAGTAATAGCTCAAATTTTATTACCCTTCAAGTACTGCACTATCTATTTATGGTTTTCTAACATCTGCTTGCAGCTTTAAAATTAACCCTTTAGTAAAGTATTATCAACTTGTCCTACTTTGTGTCTATCAATTTTTTTACTGCTGGGATTTTACAATGAAGCAAATATCAAATATAAAAGTTTGTTTTGGTTTTGGGGTAATTTATGTCTTTCAAAGAATGTTCATTTCTTCTAAGTTTTTGAATGTGTTACAATAAGGCTGTTCATAATGTTTACTTATTATCCATTAATGTCTATAATATCTCTAGTAATATTGCTTTTTCTAATATTTATAGTTGTGTTTTCTACTTTTTTGGTATAATTGGCATGATAGGAGATTATCAATATTAAATAAGTTTAAGTAACCTCTTTTGGACACATGCATAGAATAAGCAAATCATTCACCTAGATTTGTGCATTCCATTGTGTGTAAAATGAAAATTTGGGAGGATAAGAAGCTTTAAACAAACTTTGAATTCTAGCTAGTAAGTTTAACATAAAAGAGATTTAAATGAAAAATTCTGAAACTTTATTCTATCCATAATTATATTACATAATAATAAATAATGACCAAGTAAGGCTAATTATTGGAAGAGAATGAGAGTTCACAGTAAGAAAATCTATCATTAGGAATTTTTGTACTTATAGAATATATAAGATAAATTACAATATTCATAAAGCTTTTTACATAGCTTTATACTTATTTCTAGTAAAATAAATTTTACATTGGAATAGTTTTTGAATATAAATGTGAGAAAATAGACAAGAAAAAGGAAATAAAAGCATAATTACAAGATAGTTTTTTTCAAATATTAAAATTACAATGTTATAGTAAGTAAAGCAATAGTCTATGAAAAATAAGTGTATTAATGGAACATAGTTTTATAATCCTGGAATTTATCTAAGTGTATATAAAATTAAATCTTAAAAAAATCAGTAATTTAGAAAAAATAAATTACACAAATGATACTTAAATCAAAATAAGTTAAAAATAAATTAAGCAGACATCAAAATCAAAATATTTAAAAATTGTTAAGAAAAATCAATACATTATTTTATATTTTAATATCGAAGATACTTATGATTTATGTTTTTGCATATATATATGTATATGTATGTACATATATGCGTGTGTATGAATAAATATACGCCTAAAAGAAATAAAATGAAAAATATATAAGAAGAAAGAAATGCCTTATAAACATGAAGGGTCTAAATCTTACCAAATTTCATAAACAATAATAAGCTATAACTACATATTGATGAATATCAAGATGATTTAGGACAACCTTATGTGGAACATAGACCCAAAATAGAAAAAGAGCTCTGAAATTGGATATGAATTTTCACTTAGTAATTCAACTTCTAAAATTTTATTCCTGGAAAACAATCTAAGAAGCACACAAATATATTTTATATATCAATGTTTAATGTAGTATTATTTATAATAGTGAATATCTGAATGTGTGACACAAGAAAATTGATAAACAAACTGTTCTATCCAAATGAGGGCATGCTATGTAACCATTAAACATGTTTGAGGTGTGTATTTATTAACATAGAATGATAGTTATGGCATTAATCAAATAAAAACTATGCAGATTATAAACATATTTATTTGGAATATATATCCATTTTTTAAAAAAAGTATTGCATAAAATAAAAAAATCTAGACTTATATGAAGTAAAATTTTAGTATTTTTTTGAATTGTGGGATTAGGATGATATAGTTTATCATTTGTTTGTTTTCTAATTTACCAAGTATGAAAACATCTCTTGTATAATTAAAGAAATAAAGAAAGAGAGAGAAAAAGAGAGAGAATGTGAAGGTATATTTAAAAATAAGAAATGCTTGAAACTTCAGCAAAGTGAAGTTAAAATGATTGGATCATTGGACTCATAGAAAATTAGTATTTTATTAGTAATGATTGTATTGCATTATTTAAGGTTTTTTTACCTGTGGCAAATAAAAAAGTCAACTCTTGCTTATGTAGTTCATAATAACAACTGTAATATATATTTATGTAATTATAAATTTAATTATTTAAAATACATTAATATTATTAGATGAAGACATATTTGTGGCTTAGATAAGTAAAATGTATATGCATAAACAATAATAAGCTATAACTACATATATCTGGCTGTGGTCATGAATGAAATAGGATCATCAAGCCCATCTTTGCTGTCTTTACTTTTATTCTGTCTGTATTTTTTGGTAGGACTCAACTTTGTTGTACATTGTTATGTTTTTCTATTTGTTAACAAATAATATCCAAGTAGCCGAAGGGGTGTCCTGTTACAATGTATATAATAAGGTGATTAAACATCTTAGCCAGGAATGCAATGTTCCATTTGGTCAAGCTCAGGTTGAAGTCCTCAGCACTTCAATTACATGAAGCAGAGGAAAGATGGTTCTCCAGATGAGAATCAGGGTGCTGTTTAATATATGTAAATAATAATAAAAAGGAGCTTTGTGTATGAAAAGAGTCAGGTGGCCACTAAAAGCATGAATTGTACAGATATAAGTTGGAGATTGTAACCGAGATACTTAGGCAGAAAACTACTGTAATGACTATTATAATTAATATAGTAATCAATAAGTAAGTAATGTGGATATGGATTGATGCAGAAGTATTAACAATATTATATATTATAATACAATATAAAATATATTAACTGTGTTGCATTAATATACTATAATATATATTAAAATATACTAAACATATATATTATAAATAATATGCTACACAAGGAAAAAGATTATTAGAAAGCAGTACAATAGCATGATAATTTTATAATTCAAATGCAAATTAAATAATATTTATACATTACTTCAAAAGATTTATGTTTTTGTCTATGAATTTTGTGAAAAATTCTTTATTTCATTAAAATTTAACCTTACCTCTTTGGTAAAGACAGTTATAGAAAACAATAAATAAGCACAAATGCACAGAACTAAAGGAAAAAAAAATTAAGAACTGAAATTTATGGTTTTAAAATTTCTTTTTTTCTTTTTTCCCTTTTTTTCAAGTTTATTTTATTATTAGTTTCAAGTATACAGTACATTGGTTATACATTTATATAGTTTATAAATGATTCCCTTTATTGCCTTTCGCTCCTCTGGCTCTCCACCTAGCCAATGTATTAACGCTAACTGCATTTCCTACACCATGCTCCCTATCCCAGGGACCATCTATCAACTACTAATTTGTATTTTTTAACCCTTTATCCCATTCTCCCAGCTCCCCAAACACCCTCCCCTCTGGCTGTCATCAGATTGTCCTCTATATTTGCGAGTCTGTTTTTGATTAGTTTGTTCTTTCTGTTTCTTAGATTCATTCTGTAGATCACTTTTGAAATCCATTTAATTTATTCACATCCATACTGTCAGCCTCCTTCTTGATAATTTGTTAATGCGGGAAAATATACAGTATAGTACTACTTTTAAGAATTCAAGCTCAGAGGGAGACTGCTTAAATGAATACCAATTTTTATCATTTACCATTGGCGACTTAATGTCTTTGTAGCTCAGTTCCTTTACCTGAAAGCAGACTTTAATTCAGGACTTAATTCAGGAATTAAATGAGTATGCATACACACACAAGCACACAAGTTAACACAGCAGTGTCTGGAATATAGTGTTTTAAATTATTACACATTATTAACATGATCAGTCATATTAGATACTATTTACATTTAGAAGTATAAGTATTTTCCAAGAAAATTTAATGTTTTATTTTAAAAAAGATGATATACTGCTACCTGTATTCCAAGTTAATTTTATATTGTTTATGGGCAATTTATCATATGAACATTAAAATTGTCTCTATTGTAAAATAAAAAAAATTTCTTCTAAAATATTTAGGCAGACTACTATTGTACTCTGTAATTGAGCTGCGATCACAGCAAAACTACATTAGTCATAGAACAATTGAAAGTGGTTTTCTATAATCACCATAATTTGAAGTAGAAAATGTCTTTTATTTTCTCTAGGACATCTATTTTTTGCATCTACTTTTCTGTACTTTATAATCTTTTAAAATTTTCATCTCATTATTCAGAAATTACATCCTCTTGTGTTGAAAAACAGAATTTGACTGCTTCTAAAAGGAGAAATGGAACTATTCCAAGATCTATCTATATACATGAGGGAAAACACATACATACAGACACATCAAATATATGCTTACAAAAAATTGGGAAACCATGAGAATGGGTGGAGAGTTTGGTGGGAGGGGTGGGACAGAACAAAATTTTCATTAGAAAAAAAAATGAATCTGAGAAACAACATAAAATATATAATTTTTTATCTGCTCAATAATCAGTGGCAAATATTGAACATAATCCAGAAAAATCTTTTGCTCAGTAACACACATATGCAGTGTGAGCACTAACCTATTAGTAAGCAATCACATAGTAGAAACTAAATTTTAAAAAAAATAAATGGTATCGATGGACCTTTGAAGTCAACAAATTTGGTAGATTCAGATCAAAATATTTTTTCCCAATAACCACAATCTGATTCTGAGCAATTGGTAATATTAAGTATCCATATAATGAATTTAGAAATACCCAAAGTAATTGGATGTTGTTTCAGTAGGTTTAAGCATGTTTTTAAAAAGCATTCCTTTTTAAAAGCATTCCTTGAAACAAAGTATCTTTAACAAAGTAGGTAATCAAAAAATGTCTACAGAGTACGGGTTCCATAGTTTTAACAGTCAACACATATACTTTATACGCAGAAGGTCCTAGGTTTGTGCCCCAGTGGAGCCACAGTCCACGGTCTACAGGCATGCCACCCTGAACAAGCCTGATGTCTGATCTTAGAAGCTAAGCAGCGTCGGGCCTGGTTAGTACTTGGATGGCAGACCACCTAGGAAGACAGGTGTTGTAGGCATAAATGATAATAAATTCAAAAACAAAATGTAGATGGAGTAAAAAGGGCCAAATATGTGGTGACAGAAAGAAATATGACTGTGGGTGGTAAATACACGATGAAATGTATGTATATCCCTTACTGTTGAATGAATTGTACGTCTGAAAATTACTGGATTTCGTTAACCAATGTCACCATTAAAAAAAAAAAAAAAAGATAAAGCTTATCAACCAACCCTGCCAAAAAAAAAAAAAAAAAGGCTTAATCAAATATATGATCTACAAGTTTGAAGTTTTTCATCTAGTGTCATATATAAGGACAGTTGTCTATCCTGAAAATTATTATAATAATGGATGGAAGGGGCGCAATGAAATTGGACTACAGAATATTTGCGTATTTTATGTTCATAGTGTTGTACTGGAGCCAACTTGCTGTTACCTTTGGGAGTAATTTTGTCCCAAATCTGAGTTCAGTTGAAATTGAAGTTGGAACTGAAGTCGAAATTGGCCATGGTGGATGTATTAACCCATGAAAATCAACAAATATTATAAATCAAGGCTTTCTGTTTTCCTCTAGAGAGCCTGTTGTAAAGCATTTACCAGCATACTGCTCATATATCCTCTAGTCAAAAAATAGACTCACTTCTTGGAGAAAATTCAGGATAAAGTCTTTTCTCTCAAAAATGTGGGTAATTTCAAATATAGAGAAAATAATCCTTTTATTGGAAATGTAATTAACATACCATGTATACGTGAGTGCCATAAACCTCCCCAAACAAAACAAATAATAAATTAAAAAGACAAAAGCTGTCAGCACTATAGTTCCATGTTTTTATAACCTCGAAGGGGAGCTGAGATCTAGATTTTCCCTACCAAATTTAGATACGGTATGAATACTTCTCAGAGAAGAAAACTACGCTGAAAATGAGTTTTGAAGTAGTGAATTAAGTAAGAAAAAGCAGAGGCAATGTCAGACTACATTCAGTACCTGTTTAAAGCATGTGGGTTCTCACTTTGCCTAAATCTGATATTAGTCCTAAAATGTCATTGCGAATATTTATTAACTTCCTACACAACAAAATACTGAGACTCTATAGCTCAGGTTAAAACTGTAGCACACAGAGAAAAGTGAACTTTTGAAAAAAGTGTTAAGATAAAACTTTGGCACGACTGAGTAAAGACATCTTGTAGTCATCTCATAAATAAAATATTATTAGATATATAAGGATTTTCCTTCTAAAGTAAAATATATATATATTATTTGCAATAGCAAAATTGGTGAGTGGCTTATCTAATTCCTTCTGCAGGCAAGTAAGTTACATGATGTTTGGCATCTGGTCTCTACAGCTGATATAAGTGACCATGTAGATACATGGAAATGATAGAGGGACAGCATCTGAAATACTTGATCATCAATCAGTTTTTAAGAGATTGGCTCAACCAGAAACTTAACACTAGTGGGAATTTTGGTAATGGTTAATACACTATTGTGTTCAGTCTTAGTCTCCTGAAGGGAAATAGACCTGAACTTCTGCTTTCCTTAATTTTCTTTCCAAAGCACTACACCTGTGACTTTTGAGAAGAAAAATCATGGGAAAGAAATCTTAATAGCAGTCAGTACTATAGAAAGGAACTATAGCAAATCAGAGTCCACCCAGAAGACAGTGCCAAACCAGTAATTTGAATAGAACATATTTTCTACAATTTTTTGTATAATTATTGGGAAAAAAATGGAATCAAAAAGGTAATACCGAGACAGTACTTTCAAAGATCTGCCACAATGCTGACAGAAGAGGTTGGAGTTATTACTTCTTAGACTCTTGGAATAGATGCCAGGCAGCCCTACAACCTAGATCTGGGAGAAGCATGCACTGTTCAACTTGTGCTGAATCCTCAGGGTTATCTAAAGAGGCAAAAAGGAACTGGTTTCAAATGTTGGACTAAATCGCTTCTGCAAGGATGAAGAGTGTTTCTGTGAGAACACTCAAGAATGAGAAGCAAAACAGGTGAGAATGATGTCTTCCTCTTCCTCTAGACTTGCAAATTCCCTCCAATATTTGGCAGAACCTAATAAAAAGACAACTGGCAAAGCGGAATGTGCTTTGCAGCCCCAGCCCTCATATCAGAGAGCAGTGGAGAAGATTGGGTTTGAAAATGAGATGAAGCTAAAACTTTGTCCAGGTTAACAAACAGAAACACTCACTTTATATGTAGATTCATGAGCAATCATGATATTTTAAGTTAATAAGTTTTAGAATGATTTGTTGTACAGTAATAGATAACTAATGTACTACTTCAAACCTGAAGAATTCAGAAATGTTTTTCCCTTCAAGATTTCTTATTGAACAAACTACTTGAGCATAACTTCATTAGTATGATGTGATGAATGGAGAAGATACGAAAAGTACTGACTCCGTGTAAAAATAGAACTGGAGCCCAAAACATCTATGTAAATTATTATTACAGAACAGAATGTTAATATTTTAAACTATAAAAATGTAGACACACACACACACACACACACACACATATTCGAAGAGTGGAGTGGAAGAGAACTGTGGTAGATGTCTACTGAATTTGTGCTTATCGCTTCTGGCAAAACTTCACTCATTATGTTTTGCAGACACATTTCCCTCTTTCTCATGCCATCAGAGAGTTAATCTTGTTCTCACCTTCAGGAGCAACTACTGATAGGTTTATATTTCAGCATATTCCTTTCCCCCTTTTTTTGTCAGATATAAACACACCATTCATTTTAGACCAGGGTTTCTCAACTTTGACACTACTGACATTTTGAGCCAGATAATTCTTTGTTGTGGAGAGCTGTTCTGCACACTGTAGAATATTGAACAGCATCCTTGGTCTCTATTCATTAGATTCCAGAAGCATCTATCCACATCATCAGTTGTGACAAACAGAAATGTGTTCAGATATTGTTAAATATCCTTATAGGTGCAAAATTGCCCCTTATTAAAAATCACTGATTAAGACAAAAAGAGATGTCAAGATTTTTTTTTAATTGTGTGGATAAAAAAAAAAAAACTATTTTAAATGATTTACATGTAAGTTTCAGAGTTTCTGTAGCCATTTGGCAATCAAAAGAGAAGTCGAGAAGTGCAGAAAGGCTAACATAGTAACAGAGAGGAGAAATAGAGGAAAAGAATTTTAATTTCACTAATTGAGTTTCCAATATCAGTAGTACTTAAATTGCTAAGCTTAATACATTCTCTTCCTGATTCAGATTTTCTCCTTTAATGAATTTAAAATCAGGTAAAGTAAAAGCAAGTGTGAAAAAAATAACATTTTTTTTTTCATTTTGCCTTATTTAAATTTGACAGATTTGTCCCTACATCTTCTCTTCTCATTTTATATAATATCTTTGGGTAACCCACTCTTTCTTGCAACAGAAAAAAAAAAAATCTAAGATAATTGGAGAAATTAGGAAATAGTATAATATGCTGCTTTTGCACTTTTCAAAATATTTAGCATACCCACCTACTCTTAGGTATAGTTTTCACATATCTGTACCAAGTTGCTTAGATCAATTTAATTTCCTGATAATTTTAGAAGGTAATAGGTTTTATTTTCATTTAGTCTAGTTTATCATAAATTTTTTTGTTGAATTTACTTTTCCATGCAGGCTTTGAAAATTCCTACTTTACCTGAGGCCCTATTTATTTGCATTTTACTCTATTATATATGTAGTTGACATCATCTCCCCACTTTTTCTGGGACTCCAAAGATTCATATGATTAAAATGCAAGCAGACATCCTTGAAATTGACCAAAGAAAATTTAGTCACTTCTCTGAGGATTTATCTCTAAAAAGTAAATTATCTCTTTGTGACTAATATAAAAACTTGAATGTTCATAGCAGCCATACATGTTTTTTTTTTTTTTTAACGTACACACATGTGTTTGCTTTATGAGTGAGAATATCAGAGGAAGAGTTGAGTTGCAGAAAAAAAATGGAAGAGTAAAGCAGATATTTAGAAAGTCACATAGATAAGGTAAAGAAGAAAAGTATTGCTGGTGTCAGGGATGGCTATAAAGTTTCTAGGGCTCATAAATGAAAATGAAAAAAAGTGATAAATGAAAACATGAGATCTCTTGTTCAAAAACCAGGAAAAAAAATGCTGCTAAAGGTACTAAAATATAAAACTTTTTCTCTTTTCTTTGTAGTCCCTCCTTTGACTTGTCATGGTGTTTTTAATTTCTAATGTAATAGTGCATTTCGCTGAGAACAAGGATACTTGCAGGGCAAGAGCAGACCCTCAGAAACACCCAGATGTATGCACACTCTGAGTTCCCCTTACCCCCAGTCATTGGATCAAGAAACTGCGACCCAGCCAGAGAAAGGAAATTTTATACACAAGCCAATCATTCCAAACCACAGTGACAAAAGAACCTCCTCATCCTCACCCCCTCCCCCGCCCCAAAGTATGATGAATTCTGTGCCTGGACACATTCAGTATGTTCTTAAATTATGGGCACATGGCCATTTCAACCTGCTAAGTTGCTGATGAATGTGCCATGGATTGCCAGCCTGAGATGGGGGTGGCTGCTGCCCATGCTGCATTTCCAACTCTTACCACTGTTCTTGGGTGGGTCAGGTGGTGGCAGCAGTGCCTGGGCCAAGGCTTCAGGGGTAAGGACAGCAGGGCTCACTGAGCAGCTGGAAGGAGGTACAGGTTGATCAGGCCAGCATGCCAAAGGACTGGAGAACAGCCACTCTAAGAGGGGGGAAACAGGATGCCTAGGGTCTAAGCTCCGACGACATACTCCATTGTCTTATCTAACTTCATTTATCAAACATAATTCCAGAAAGAAATATTTAGTAATGTCAACATGGCTACTACAGAACATTAACCCTTAAGTACAGGCCTTTCTGAATGAGAGACTCTGAGTGACTGGTCATGGGCTCATAAAGCTGGCCCTAGCAGGAAGTGTGGTTCCTGGTTTCAGTTTGTTCCTGAGACCCAGCTATGCCCATGTCCTTGGATTTTGGAGACAGTTATATATTCATATAACTTGTTGTCATTTTTTTGCTTAAAATAGAGTGAAAATCACTTATTTTTTATTAGAATCCTATTTCTCTCCATTCCCCTCTTACTCCTTTCCACTGCCCCCCCTTTCCGCATTCCTCCCTCTCCATAACTTTTCTCTCATCTCATTTAAACCTATAATTCTGAACTTATTATGGGATATACAGTTATAAAACATCTACCATGCCCTCAGTTCTGTGCTTATAATATGGGATCAATAATTATCTCAGATAGGGAGTTTTTCCTTAAGCTCATAATATTATAGCATCTCTTCATGTTGAAGGATTAATAATAAAATCCTTCAGAATTCACTAAGACCAACAGTAAAACTTTTAGTTAATTAAAATGACTAAAAAGCCCTGATATTGACAACCTCCAGCCTTTATGAAATAATAAATTGCTCTATTTGTTCATCTTTGAGTAGATGAATGTGAAAATTATAAAATAATTATAAACAATAGAAAATGACATTCATGTTCTTAGCAAAACAAAGTATATCAGCTCTGAAAAATACATAGTTAGAAGCATTGTCCTTCACCTTAAATAGTTTCTACTTTTAAGTCAAATTATTATCTGAACTTACACACTGAACAACATGCATTAATATTCAAAGTGCTAAGGAATATAATAATAGGTTAGAATGCCACTTTAAACAAATATCCTGTTTGTATCTTTAATATACTTAGGTCACTGAATATGTTCTTCATTTTTAAACGATTCCCAAAGTACCCACAAAGTTAATTTGATTGCGCTTCTTCCAGTAAAGGATAGCTCTTCATGTTAGCATATTAAAAATCATAAAAAATGATGGCTTTTAGATGCACATTTTAGAATAAAATGGAAGAGTATTATCTGTAGGCTGAAGAAAAAGTCACTGCTGTAATTTCTATAATAATCCTAAAACACTTTTTTCTGGTATTAAAAGAATATAAATATTGATATGTTCTGTGGCTTAGAAAAAGACTAAGAACCAAGAGAACATTTTCTCTAATGAAACAGTGCATCTATTCTAAGCTGTGTGTGTGTGTGTGTGTGTGTGTGTGTGTGTGTGTGTGTTATATTCTATTTGAGATGCTTTTTTAAAAAGTTTTTAAAGTTTTAATATTGACACATTTTTGAAAATTTTATGTACTTTACATGTCTTACACCTTGTATCTTGAAAAAACCTAACTTGATATGTTACCATTTTTTATTATCCTTTTTATATTTGTTGGATTAGATTTACTAAAACTATATTAAGACTTTTTGTAACTATGTTCATGGGACTATGGCTTCATAGTTTTATTCTAATTCATTCGTTTTTAGTTTAGGTAGGGTAAAGGTGGCTTCATAGAATTTGTTTGGAAGCATTCTCTCTTTTTCAATTACCACTTAACTGTCTCTTCACTTCTTTTGATACTCTTTGGCACTTTGGTTGGCTGGCCAGAGAGATTCAGTTAAAAGCATAAGTCTGATCATGTCTCATCTTTTAATACTATGTGAATGCTCACTACATATATTTTAAAAAGTATCTGACTGCCATTTCCAAAGATTCACTTCTCTGTAAGAATGATATGTATAACCACATCTGACAGTAATGGTGTAGTACAAGTTCAGTTGCAGACAAGAAAACATACTCTTACAGAAATGACTATAATCAGATTCTAGGTGGCTAACAAATCACTAAGAGATATAGAGTAGTAGGTTCTAGGCCAAACTTCTGCAACAATTCTCACTCCTCCAGGGTTATGCTGTTACTACCATGATAGACCAAATTGCCACCGAGGGTTCAGGAACCTGCCACCTCAGGAAATGTCTATCAATATGTAATTTCTTTCAATAAATAGATGCCTTGTGCCTCACTGCTCTCCCTCATTTAATTCAGATATGTATTAAAAAATCACAGACATGCATCAGTTTGTAGAATCTAAATCTCTCAGAAACAGCCAAGCTTCAAAGGAGTTTAAAAATGTGTAAATTTTCATTTTTGTATACGTGTTTATTGCTGGGTTTTTTTTTTTTTTTGGTTTGTTGTTTTATTGTTTTTCTTTTTTAACTGTTTAACTTAGAAGGTTCACTGTTTGAGGGATTAGACTGGACAATACATAATCCTATCTCCAGATGATAACTACTTAAAATGGTAGCCTTGGATTTGTGCATTGCAACAACTCTGAAATTGAAATATAATTTGTGCAATTAAATAAATATGACTATACCTTCAGGTTTTTGTCATACTTAAAAGAGAATAAAAAAATACAGAAAATAATCAAGATTCATATTCTCTTTCAACATTATGACATTTTATGTTATAATATCATAATTAAAACAAACATTAAAATTAAATTATTTTATAGTGACTTTAGAATAATGAGATGTAATTACAGCATAAAATGCTGGTCTAAATTATTTTATGGTACCTATAAAATATAAGAATGTAGTTAAAGGATGTAGTAACTTCTCCAAGATTAAAACATTTGACTTAGCTTCTAAGAATGACATAGAAATTAGAATTAAGCAATTAAGTTTTAGTAATTATGTTATATTATTACTTATATAGAGTATAAATACAATGTAATTGAGGCTACTTCCAAAAACTTCTCAGAGAAATTTGTGCATTATGTATTACTGTACCAGCCAGGAAATACTAGAAATAATATAATCAAATTAAATAATTTTCTCATTTAGTACAAGAGAAAAAAAGAACAGTTTGCAAAATTGTTAAGTATTAAATATTTTACTACTTAAAATAAGGTTATGTGTTTTGGACATCCTGACATTAGCTTAGATTGCTCTAATTTTTATATTAAAAATATTTGGGACAGTGTTATTTTTGGTTTTACTCAGTTCTGGTATGTTCACACACACACAGGTACACGTGTGCATGCACACACACAATCACACATTTTGGCTATCATAACCTTGTCAAGACTACAGCAAACCAGTATTTTTTTTTGTCCTCCTCTAGCAGCAAGATTAAAAGAAAATGTCACTATGTGAAAATCTTCATCAATACTATTCTCTATTTAAATTTCAAATCACGTTCTCAATGTACATTTATAAATTTAATTTCTTTCAATGGAAGTGTTTTATATGACTCAGTAGATTGTAGTCTATATTTAACTTATATTTTCATTTTATTGTTTTTGTTTATTTTTTTATTTTTTAATGCATTTTAAGATGTACTCTTTTCTTAGGAGAGAAAACTTGTCCATCTTTACTCACACACCTTTATAAATTAACTTATTTTAACTCCTATGTGACATTTTGATTCCCAGCCATATATTCTTTTTATGTTAAAGTCAGTAAGTGAATCACATAACTCACTCATTCAAGAACATAGGAATGTTAAGACTTGTGAGACAAAGTAGCACTTTTAAAATGTTTTCTTTCTTGTCTTAAATTGAATTTTTTTTTAAAGTTGAAAGTTTAAACATGTTGATGGAACATTTAAAATATTACCTTGAATGTTTTATAACTATAATGATAAACAATTATGACTGGTGTTTATAGCCATTTCCAAACATTTCAAATGTATGGGTTTTGATACTTTGAACCATAATGGCTCTTGTGGTTTTCTGGTAAGCAATGAGTCCTTCAAGGTAAAAACATCTACTTATGGGGTATTTACTTTCTATTTTGAATTTGGAAATAACCTCCAACAGATTTTCACAGCATATTAAATTATCATTAAATGCAACAAGTTAGGAGATTGCTGAATTGTATGAGCAAAGTAAGATTTAAAAAAAATTAAGTCAGCATCTTCTGTCTGTGTTTAAAACCACTCAGCTACTTTAGTCAATACTCCATCTGTCTACATAGACTCAACTCATCAGGAGGAAAACTCTTTTTTTTTTAAAATGCATATGAGAAGGATGTTTTCATAAATTGGTAGAGCTTCTTTCCAGTATGTGTAGGTTATACAGACAAAACACTCTAACAATATCTTTAGAAATTATGAGAAAATATATTATCCTACTTTTCCATCACTATAGATATAATTTTGGATAACAGTAATCCCTTAGACTTCTTGGCTTCAAGTAGATCTTGGCAAGACCTCTTCAATTTTAAAAAGCAAAATTGTTCATTATATGCAAATTTATCTGCAAAGAAGAGTAAATTTTAAACTCATTGAGTAATTGCTCAACTATTCCAAATCCGTGTGTGTGTGTGTGTGTGTGTGTGTGTGTGTGTGTGTGTGTGTGTGTTGGGAATTAAGAATCCCAGTGGATGTTTCTAAATACAATAAAGTCTTTCTTTTAAGAGATACACCACTGATTGGGGATAAAAAAAAAAAAAAAAACATAGTTCAACAATTCTAAGGTACATATTTTCACATTATAACATTTCTGAAATTAGGATATGTCTTACAATCAATAGCATGCTACTGTTTCAGTTTGTCAAACTGTTATTTTAAAATAGCTGATATTGTTTTCACGTGCACAAAACCTTTTGTATAATCAAGACAGCACCAGCCTCAAGCTTAAAGAGAGAGAAGTTATAGCTTTGAAGAAAAATTCAGATGTGGTACCAGAGCTCTCAAGAGATAAACTACTAATGTCTTTGTAATAAAGAATAATGCTACATAGCAAATATTGACTCTCTCGAGTTGAAAAAATAATTTAGCAAAACTTGAAGTAGAAATTTGGAATAGTTTTAGAAAACTTTACCCTCTTTATTTCACTTTTGTTTTCCTTCTTATGTATGCACATGAGTGTCATATGATAAAATATTTTTTAAATAAGTCTAAAAGACATATTTCTACTACTGTAAGATAATTCTAAGTAGAATAACACATTATATATTAATTATATTAATGATGAGTTTTTGTTTCTTAGATAATTAAAAATTTGGTATAAAATATACTCCACATGCCTTAGATTTGATGAAATATGGCAATAATAATATAATATAAAAACTATTAAATTAGAGAAACACCAATAGCTATGCAAGATGAGGTGAGAGCAATGCATTACTATAGTTTGTGTAAGTTAGGGGAATATTTAAAAATAAGTTACAATGGAAACAAGTCTTGAAGAATATACAAGGTTTCACCAGAAGAAATGTATAAAGTGTTTTACAGATAACATATATCGAGGCATGACAGCAAACAATACTTTTTTAAAAGCCATAAATGCAATTAAAGCATTTTGAAGGATGTTTCTTAAAGTATTATTCCAGAGAAATGTTCAGCAAAGAAAGGTGTCTATGGTCAATTAAGCTTAGGAAAACAGCATATTGTATTTTTCTCTCCTCGGAAATTTCATAAAAATGAATTAATTTATTAGAAATTTGATTTAATTTTTTAAAACTAATTATATTTAACCCAAGACACACTCTTAGAAATGACAGGGCAGAGAATGAATTAAAAGGGAGAGTCCACAGAGATGGGATTGGTTATATAAAATAGAACTTTAGGCCTTTTTTATAACAAGTGAGCAAGAGTCTTCAAAGGGTGTTTGTCTTTCTTCTTAAAGAAATGAATTGCCATTAGGTTGTGAAAATTAATAAACAGAAATCTCATTTAAAATGGAGTCAAAAAGCTAGAAGAGAAAACTCTCAAAGTATACTACAGGAAGGGACCTATCTTGCATCTTCGACAGGTAGTGATACTTCACTAGTACCTCAACAGGAGAAAAAAAACAAGTTCTTCCTTGCCCAGTAACAGCGCAGCTAATAGAAAACTGCCACAACTCAGAGCCAATGAAAAGTCACTACACTTCAAACTTTCAGTTTCCTTCAATGGACTCTTCATTTACAACAGCCCCTCCCAAGTCCACAAAAGAGCATTTCTCTCCTTTGTTTCTCTCGACTCACTCATAGTTCACCCTTAGACCGGATGTCCAGCATTTCAATTCTTTATTATTCTCAAATAAACCCATTTTTTTTTTTTGAGAAATATCTGGCTATTTGTTAAATGTCAACAGGGAATAAAGAGCTCCTATTTGAAATTTAGAAATTGCAAAACAGAAATTTTATTTAACAAAATTGTTTAAATAAATAAATTTAAATGAAAAATATTTTACAAAGTTAAATGTTAGCTTCTCAACAAGAAAAAATAAGTATGATGCTCTTTTTACCCCTACATAATAGATATTCAATGTGAACGCTAATAATATAAATCTCCCAAATGTAATTCAAAAATAACTGACAATAAAAAGAAAAATAGAACTGGAAATGTCACTGATTTTCTATGAGGCATATTACAGATAACTGATTTTTAAAATATTTATAAAGCTTTTAAAATATAAACATAATAATTTAATAAAATTTAAATATTGAAGAATAACTACTATAACAAAACCATTCATTTCAAGAGAGAGTAAAATGAAATTTATGTATATAATATAAAAACGTTGTCTACGACCATGCCACCCTGAACAAGCCCAATCCCATCTGATCTCGGAAGCTAAGCAGGGTCAGGCCTGGTTAGTACTTGGATGGGAGACCACCAAGGAAGACTAGGTGCTATAGGCATAAAAAATAAAAAAGTAAGAATTGTAAGCTGACAAAGTCCTTGCAATTTGTGAGATCAACCAAGGATTGCCTCACCTAAAAAAAAACAAAAACAAAAACAAAATAAATATATATGCGTGTGTGTGTGTGTGTGTGTGTGTGTGTGTGTGTGTGTAGTAAATAAATAAATAAAATAAAAATGTTGACAGGATTACATGTAAATTCCATATGTGTAAAAATATATATTTACATATAAAATTTTAAAATTTAATTAATTTACAACTTATTTCTCCAAAAATAGAATAAATTAACCATTCTTATTAAAATATATACTAGAATTAGTTCATATCTTCTTGGATGTGATTAAACAAAATGATACTCTGGAACGAATCTCCAGGCAAAATTTGATGTATATTTAAAATTAATCTTTTGAAAGTTTGTCACCAGAATTTTTTAAGTAGTTCACAATAGGAAGAACACATTTTAACAAACCCTTGTAACAAATCAGCTTTTAAAATATTACTGATGAGGACTGAAACTTGAGTGTGGTAAAATTATGTACAGCAAGAAGATGTATTGTTTTCTGTACCTGCTATATTAGGCATGTGTTTGTATATTATTAAGTATAAAGTTAGGTTAAATAATGCTGTTAAGGCCGCAGGAGAAAAACCATGACTTTCACAGTATTAAAAGAGTATTATGCACACTGGTCAAATACACGGAACACTAGCAAAGCCTCGGCGTATTGTTTTAAGCTGAAAAATGTGATTGGCAGGTCAAAGCAATTCTGAATTCTCAATGTTTTCCACATGGTGTATAATCTGTGGACTTTTCTATTCTAGTTTTTCCCTAAAAATAAAATGAAAAGTACACTGGATGCCTAGGGAATTGTACAGCTGTGGGTCCCAGTTACTTGGTTGATACACATTTATTTATTTATCTATCTATCTATTTATTTATTTATTTATTTATTTATTTATTTATTTATTTATTTATTTATTGCCAGCAAGAGTAACAGCAGCAGTGGCAACTTCTGAATCCTTGACTGAGTGCACTATGAAAAGTGACTGACCAGATACTGCGTCCTTATATTTGTGTCCAGTGACTTGCCCAAGGACCAGTCAGAGGGGGCTCTCTAGGAGAATCTGCCCAGATGGATACCATATTTCTTTGATAGACCTGTCATTTTCAAGAATTTGTTCAGTTTATATGTCTAAATGAAATTTTGTTTAAGGTTCTGATGATTTCTTCCACATGTTAAGACTCTTTTTATGATATAGAACAAAGGCCAAAAGCATTTAAGTGGAGGCAAAATTGGGGGTTCAAAAGATCCATTGGCTGGCTCACATTTGATGAATTATTTAACTACAAATTTCACAATGTGACAGAGAATTCATTTTTCAATGTACCAGATAAAATACAAATTCTACCAAAATGGAAGAACCCTTTGAGATGACAGATTTATAGCAATGCTGAAAAGATGAATAACTTTAACCACAAGAAATTTTATTTACAAGTAATACAAAGAAACACTTTCATTTCATAATTGACACCATTGAATGAGCAGAACATTTTTATAGTAAGAATATAACTTTCTTTTAGATGTCTAGACCTAATGTGCAGAGGTTAACTGCAAAGTAAGATTTATAGTATATCAGGTTTTGATGAGGTCCTACAAATTTTAACTTTCTAATGTTTAATTGCTCTGCAAATGAGAGTTTTGTCAGGCTACGCCTTGAGACTGTAAATGAGAGGGAATCGCCACTTTCTGTGGCAAACAATTGGAAAGTATTTCCTGGTCTTTCATAAAATCATTAGCCCTTTACTTTAGATCTGATTATATCTGTGAGGACCATTGTATCTGATTCTGCTCACATTAGTCTACATTGTAAATATTTGAAAGCAACCATCATATTCTACTACTTTCCACATTGGATCATTTTATCTCCAGACTAGCAAACTCAGTGTCAAAGAAATTTTTTAGACATACATTTCAGAACCATTTACTTTCCTTAAATGCATTCAATTTCAATATATACCTCTCTTAAAGTGAGATCCTCATAATTAAGAGTCACCATTGTGGAATATAACTCATTCATTAAAGACAAGCTATTTTATTAGAAAATGTAAATTAATGCACATGGTAGATTCAAGGATACAAGAACCCCACAGGGAATCCCAGCAATATCGAAATCCAGATGGTCACTATTTACTCTTTCAGGCTAGGAAAAAAAGAGTGTCTTGGGGACCATGGTAACGATTTGAGTCTTGCAGATGCTCAGTAAGTGGCACAGGACTCACAGAGGACACAACTGAATGCGGCCTGGGTGGAGCCTCGAATTGGTGAGGCAGAGATTTCAGGGAACCCCTGGGGCGGGGCGACCTCTGTTATCCAATTCGATGATGTTCCTCTATGGCGGGGATGTCCCAGCTATGGTGGCGCTGCCTCCACACACTGGGAGGGGAGAGAGCTCAAGAGAACAATGGATACAGCCAGCACTTCTGCCTGGGAGAACGCCTCGCCTCTGGCCCTCGCTCTGACAACTCAGTGTCTTCCTATAAGTCCCTGGTGTCTCCCAAGCAGCCCGACCCAGAGCTGTTGCTCAGAGGGAGTAGGTCCATCACCAGGAAAGTCCGCTTGAGGACACAGCCCCTTTAAGAGGCAGTTGCAGCTGCCTGCTGCTACCACAGCTTCTGTCCCACTCAGCCGCTGGGTACCAGCAGCCTCACATCCTTAACTTCTCCTACCTTCTACTATTGCACATTGATTAATTTTTTCTCTCCCTAGTTGTAGGGCTTTTCTTCATTTATACCCCAGGTGACTCTGCTAGCTATTTGCTCTGTGTTTTTGTATCAACTTTAACGTGGTCGTAAGAGGAGATGAACAAAGCTTCTATCATCTATGCCATTTTTCTCCCATTCAAACATATATTATTTTCCACAGTGGCTGCACCAATCTACAATCCTAACAATGCACAAAAGTTCCCTTTTCTCCACATCCTTACCAACACTTTTGTTTGTTGATTTATTGATGATAGCCTCTCTGACAGGTATAAAATGATATTTCACTGTGGTTTTAATTTGCATTTATTTCTCTGATGGTTAGTGATATTGAGCATCTTTTCATATTCCGTTAGCCACCTGTATGTCCTTTTCGGAGATATTTCATTCAGGATCTCTGCCAATTTTTTAATTAGATTGTTTGTGTTTTGGGTATTATCATATTATTTCCTTATATATTTTAGATATTAACACCTCATCCAATGTACCTTTGGCAAATATCTTCTTTCATTTAGTAGACTATCTTTTTGTTTTGTTGATGATTTTCTTAACTGTGTAAAAACTCTTTAGTTTGATGAAGTATCATGTTTATTTTTAATTATTATTCTCCTTGCTTGAGAAGACATATCTAAAAAAAATATTACTAAGAGTGATGTGAAAGAGTTTACTGCCTATGTTTTTGTCTAGGAGTTTTGTTACTTTGGGGCTTACATTTAAGACTAATTCATTTTGAGTTTATTCTTATATGTGCTATAAGAAAGTGGTCCAGTTTTACTCTGTTCTGTCCAGTTTTTCCAATGCCATTTATTGAATAGACTGTTTTTACCCCATTGTATATTTTTGCCTCCTTTGTCATAGATTAACTGACCCTATAGGTATGGACTTATTTCTGGGTTATCTATTTTTTCCCTTTAATCTATGTGTCTATTTTATACCAGTATCATGCTGTTTGTATTATTGTAACCTCATAGTATAATAGTTTGATATCAAGTAGTGCGACACCTCCAACCTTGCTCTTCTTTCTCAAGATTTCCTTGGCTTTTCAGTCTTTTGTGGTCACATATAAACATAGTATTATTTCTTCTAGTTCTGTGAAAAATGCCATTGATATTTTGATAGAAATTGCATCAAATCTATAGATTGCTTTGCGTCATACGGACATTTTAAAAATGTCAATTCTTCATATCCATTAGCATGGTATATGCTTCCATTTATTTATATATTTTTTTTCTTTAATGATCTATAATTTTCAGAGTAAAGGTCTTTTACCTCCTTGATTAAATTTATGCCTAGGCATTTCATTCTTTTTGATGAAATTATAAATGGGATTATTTTCTTAATTTCTCTAATAGTTTGTTATTGGTATATAAAAATATAACTGTCATGAATATTAATTTTGTATTTTGCTACTTTACTGAATTCATTTATTAGGTCTAATAGCTTTTTGGTGGATTCTTTAGGGTTCTCTCTATATAGTATCATGTCATCTGCTAATGACAATTTTACTTCTTTGTTTCAAATTCAGATACCTTTTATTTCTTTATCTTGTCTGACTGCTGTGCCTAGAACTTTCAATAGTATGTTGAATAAAAGTAGTGAAAGTAGACATCCTTGTCTTGTTTCTAATCTTAAAGAAAAAAATTTCGGCTCTTCTATGTTGAGTATGATGTTAGCCTTCGTCATATATGGCCTTTATTAGGTTGAGGTATATTCCCTTTATTCCTACTTTGCTGAAAGTTTTTGCCATAAATGGATGGTTGATTTTGGCAAATGCTTTTAGTCATTTATTGATATGATCATATGATTTTGTCCATTTTATTTATGTGGTGTATCTCATTAATTGCTTTGCAGATATTGAAACATCTTTACATCCTGAGAATAAATTTCACTTGATCATGGCATATGATCTTTTAATGTATCGCAGATTTTGTTTGCTAGTATTTCATTGAGGATTTTTACATCTATGTTCATCAAGGAAGAAGCCAATAATTTTCTTTTATGTAGTGTTTTTTTCTGGTTTTTGTATTGGGGTAATTCTGACTTTGTAAAATGAGTTTGGGAGCTTTCACTCCTCTTCAAATTTTGGAATAGTTTGAAAAGGATAAGTATTAATTTGTTTTTGAATGTTGTGTAAAGTTCACCTGTGAAGCCATCTGCTCCAGGGCTTTTGTTCATTGGAAGTTTTCTGATTATTGATGCAATTTTGTTAGTAATAATCAGTCTGCTCGGATTTTTTAGTTTCTTCTTAATTTAACCTTGGAAGATTGTACATTTCTAGAAATATGTCAGTTTCTTCCAGATTGTGCAACTTGTTGACATATACTTGTTTGTAGTATTTCCTTGTAATCTATTGTATTTCTGTGGCGTTGGTTGTCACTTTTCCCCTTTCATTTCAGATCGTATTTATTAGGGCTTCTCTCTTATTTTCCTGATGAATCTGGCTAAATGTTTATCAATTTTGTTTATTTTTTCGAAGCACCAGCTCTTGGTTTCATTGATCTTTTCTATTTTTTTTTCTTTTTTAACTCTATTTTATTTATTTACACTCTGATTTTTATTACTTTTTTTCATTTTACTCACTTTGGACTTTGATTTCTTTTTTTTTTTTTTGTTTCCATAGATGTAAATTTAGATAGTTCATTTAAGATTTTTCTTGTTTCTTGAGGTAGGCTACATTGCTATAAATTTCTCTCTTAGATCTGCTTTGGCTGTGTCCCATAAATTTTTGGATTGTTTTGTTTACATCTTCATTTCAAGGTATCTTTTGATTTCTTCTTTGATTTTAATGTTAACCCACTCATTGTTTATTAACATATTATTAAGCCTCCATATGTTTGTATGTTTTTCAGTTTTTTTCTTATAATTGATTTCTGTTTTTATACTATTGTGATGGGAGAAGATGCTTTATATGATTTTTATATGTGTCCTAACGTGTGGTCTGTCCTAAATAATGTTTCAAGTAAACTTGAGAAAAATGTATATTATGCTGCCTTTGGGGTAAATTCCTTAAAAATATAAATTAAGGCCATGGGGTTTAACATGTTATTTAGAGCCACTGTTTCCATGTTGATTTTCTGCCTAGATGATCTATCTATTGATGTCAATACAGTATTAAAGTTCCATACTATGCTTGTATTACTGTTGATCTCTTCCTTTATGTTGTCAATATTTGCTTTATATATATTTAGTCCTCTTACATAGGCTATGTAATTGTGCATAAGAGCTATGTCTTCTTGTTGGATAGATCCCCTTGACTTTAGGAAATTGCCTTCTTTCTCTCTTGTTACAGTTGTTTTAAAGTCTATTTTGCCTGATATAAGTTTTGGTACCTCAGATTTTTGTTTGTTTCAATTTGCATGACAAATTATTTTCCATTCCTTAGCTTTAGTCTGTGGGTGTCGTTTGATCTGAAGGGCCCTCTAGTAGGTGACATATATAGAGATCTTTAAAAAATATATTTGTTCAGCCACCCTATGCATTTTGATTTCAGCATTTAGTCCATTTAGTTGTTTGTTTGTTTGTTTGTTTGTTTATTATTTTATTATTTTTAGGTGAGGCAACCCTTGGTAGACCTTGCAGATTGCAAGGACCTTGTCAGTTTACAATCCCTTATTTTTTATTTTTTATGACTATAGCAACTGGTCTTCTTAGGTGGTCTCCCATCCAAGTACTAACCAGGCCTGACCCTGCTTAGTTTCCAAGATCAGACAGGATTGGGCTTGTTCAGGGTGGCATGGCTGTTAGCCCATTTACATTTAAAGTAATTGTTAATAGATATGTAGTTATTGCCATTTTATTATTTATATTTTTCTTTTTTTCTTTTTAAAGAAAAAAAGTCCCTTTAATATTTCTTATAATACTAGTTTGGTTGTAATGAACTCCTTTAGCCTTTTTTGGGGGAGGGGGGGTACTCTTTATTTGTCCTTTGATGCTAAATGATAGCCTTTCTAGGTAAAGTAATCTTGGTTGCACATCCTGCTTTTCTTTCTTTCTCTTTCTTTTTTTTTTAATTTAAAGTTTTTTTTTTATTCACAAATTGTCGAAGTGATATAGATCAACAAAATCTAATGTTTCAAGTGTACAATTCAACAACATGTCGTATATATATTGCATTGCGTGTTCACCACTCATAGTTAGATTTCTTTCTATCACCAAATATTTAACCCCTCTTACCTCTACCTTCCCCCTTTTCCTCTGGTAACCATTAATTCACTGGCCATGTCCATGAGTCTCTGTCATATCTGTTTGTTGCTTTTAGATTTACATCCCACATATGAATGATATCATGTGGTTTTCAACTTTTTCTGTCTGGCTTATTTCTCTTAGCATAATTATCTCAAGATCCATCCAAGTTGTCACAATTGGCAGTATTTCATCTCTTCTTATGGCTGAGTAATATTCCATTGTATATATGTACCGCAGCTTATTTAGCCAATCATCTATGAAAGAACAATTCAGTTGCTTGCAATTCCTAGCCACTGTGAATAATAATGTTATGAACATCGGGGTGCATATATCTTTGTGGATTAACGTTTTCAGGTTTTTTGGGTAAATTCCCAAAAAAGAGATTGCTGGATCATATGGTAATTCAATTATTAGTTTTTGAGTAACCTCCATACTATTTTCCACAGTTTGTTTTTTTTTTTTTCATTTTGCCGTCCCATAAGCAGTGTATGAAGGGTCCTTTTCCCCTGCAACCTCTCCAATACTTGTTATTACTTGTCCTGTTGCTGATAGTCAGTCCAGCAGGTGTGAGGTGATATTTCATTGTGGTTTAGATTTGCATTTCCCTAATAACTAGTGAAGTTGAGCATCCCATTTGTCTTTTGGATATTTGTATGTCTTTATGGGAGAAGTGTCTGTTCAAGTCCTCTGCCCAGTTTTAATTGGATTTTTGTTGTTGTTGATGTTGTTGTTGTTGTTATTGAGTTGTATGAGTTCTTTGCATATTTTTGATATTAGGCCCTTATCAGAGGCATTGTTTGCGAATATATTCTTCCATTAAGATGGTTGTCTCTTTACCTTGTTGACAGGTTTGTTGTTGTTTTTTTTGTTTGTTGGTTTTGTTGTTTTTTTTTTTTTTTGCTGCATGGCTTTTTAGTTTGATATTGTAGTGTCATTCCTTTATTTTTCCTTTACTTCCCTTGTCTTTGAGGTAAAATTCATAAAATCCTCACTAAGTCCAAAGTCCATGAGTTTAATACCTATGTTTTCTTCTATGCAATTTACTGTTTCAGGTTTTATGTTCAAATCCTTGATTCAGTTGGACTTAATTTTGGTGTTTAGTGATAGACAATAGTCTAATTTTGTTCTTCTGCATGTGGCTTTCCAAATTTCTTAGTACCATTTATTGAAGAGGCTTTCCTTTCTCCATTGTAGGTTTTTGGCTCCTTTGTCAGAAATTATTTGCCCATAAAAACAGAGTTTACTTCTGGACTCTTAATGTTGTTTCACTGGTTTGTGTCAGTTTTTCTGCCAATACCATGTTGTTTTGATTATTGACATTTTATAGTATAATTTGAAGTTGGGAAGAGTGATACTTTTAGCCTTTTTCTTTTTTAGCCAAGATTGCTTTGCTATTCAGGGTCTTTTGTGCTTCCATACAAATCTGATGGTTTTTTGTTCTATTTCTTTAAAAAATGCTGATGGGATTTTGACGGGGATTACATGAAATTTGTATAATGTTTTAGGTAATAATGTCATTTTAACTATGTTGATTCTTCCAATCCAAGTAACACAGAATATCTTTCCATTTCTTTGTATCTTTTTCACTCTCTTTTAATAGTCTTATAGTTTTCATTATATAGGTCTTTCACATGTTTCATTAGATTTATTCCTAAATATTTTATTCTTTTTGTTGAAATTGTAAAAGAGATTTTTAAAAAATATCTTTCTTTGAAAATTCATTATTAGTGTATAGGAATGCTATGGATTTTTGAGTATTGATTTTGTATTTTGAAAATTTACTGTATTTTTTATTATTTCTAGTAGTTTTCTAGTGGAGTCTTTAGGTTTTCTATATAGAGGATCATGTCATCCACAAACAATGGCAGTTTGACTTCTTCATTTTCTATTCGGATGCCTTTTATATCTTTTTCTTATCTGATTGCACTCACCAGGACTTCCAAAATTGTATTGAATAATAGTGTAATAGTTGACAGCCTTGTCTTGTTATTGATTTTAGAAAAAGGTTTTTTTTTTTTATTGTTAAGTATAATGTTAGCTGAGGGTTTTCCGTATATGGCCTTTGTAATGTTGAAGTACATTCCTTCTATACTTATTTTTTTAATGTTTTAATCATAAATGGGTGTTGTATTTTGTCAAAGGCTTTTTCTGAATCTGTTGATATGTTTATATATATATGATTCTTATTCTTTCTTTTGTTTTTGTGGTGTATCATATTAATCAATTTAAATATGTTAAACTCACTATTCCCTGTGATTAAGCCCACTTGATCATGGTGTTTAATCTTTTAATTATGTTGTTATATTCGATGAACTAGTATCTAATTTAGGATTTTTACATCTGTGTTCATGAGAGGTATTGGTCTGTACTTTTTTTTTTCTTTTTCTTTTTTTTGCATCATTTTTACCAGGTTTTGGTATTAGGGTAATGTTGGCCTCAAAATGAGTTAGGAAGTACTGCCTCTTCTTCAATTTTTTGGAAGAGTTTGAAAAGAGTAAGAATTAAATCTCTTTTGAATGTTTGGTAGCATTCACTGGCGAAGCCATTTGGTCCTAGCCTTTTTGAAAGTTCTTCAATGAATGTTTTAATTTCCATACTACTGATTGGTCTAATTAGATTTTCCAGTTGTTCATAATTCATTCTAGGAAGGTTGTATATTTCTAAGAACTTGTCCATTTTTCTAGGTTATTAAATTTGTGTCATATAATTTTTCATAGTATTCCTGTATAAACCTTTGTATTTCAATGGCATATGTCATAACCTACCTTCTTTCATTCCTGATTTTGTTTGTGTCCTTTTATCTTTTTTCCTTTATTAAGTCTAGTCAGAGAGTTGTTAATTTTATTAATCTTATCAAAGAACTAGCTTTTGTTGCATTTATTTCTTTCTATTTCTTTTTGTTCTCAATTTCATTTAATTCTGTTCTGATTTTGATTGTTTCCTTCCTTCTGCTGACTTTGAGCTTTATTTGTTTTTTTTTTTTTTTCTAGTTTCTTAAGATGCAGTGTTAGGTTGTTTATTTTTGCTTGTTCTTGTTTTTATAGATAGGCCTGTAAAGACATGAACTTCCTCTTATTAATGCTTTTGCCATGTCCACAAAGTTTTGATATGATGTATTTTCATTCTCATTTGTGTCTAAGTATCTCTTGATCTCTCATTTTATTTCTTCTATGACCCAGCCATGTTCTTCAGTAGCATGCATGATATTTAATCCTCACGTATGCGTGGTTCTTCTTGCTTTCTTATTGTAGTTGATCTCAGCTTCAAAGTGCTATGATCACATAACATTCTCAGAATTATTTCTGTCCTCGCATGTTTGTTGAGAGTTTTGTGTCCCAGCATGTGCTCTATCTTTGAGAATCTTCCATGAGCTCTAGAGAAGAATATATAAGCAGCTATATTAGAATGAAAGGCTCTGTAAATGTTGATTACGTCCAATTGGTCTAATGGATCATATAAAGATGTTATCTCCTTTTATTTTCTGTTTAGATGATCTATTCATATCTGGAAGTGGGGCATTTAGTCCCCTAACATGATTGTGTTTTGTTCTGTTTTTCCTTTTAGTTCTGCCAGTAGTTGCTTATATATTTCAGGGCTCTCGTTGGGAGAATAGATATTAATAAGTGTTATGTCTCCTTGATGCATGGTTCCCTTTATCATTATAAAGAGTCCATCAGTATCTCTCTTTACTTTTATTTTATCTCGAATCCTATTTTGTCAAATATAAGTGCAACTACACGTGCTTTTCTCTGGATGCCATTTGTTTGGAATACTGTTTTTCACCCTTTCACTTTGAGTCCATATTTGTCCTTGCAGCTGAGATGTGTCTCTTGTAGACAGAATATGGTAGGATTTTGTTTTTTGATCCAATCTGTAAATCTGTGCCTTTTGATTGGTGAGTACAGTCCATTACATTTAGGGTGAGTACTGAAATATGAGGTTTTTCTATAGTTTTTATTTTTTGTTTTCTGGTTCGTTGTTTCCATTGGTTCTTTGTTCTTGTATTTCTGTCTGTTTTAGTTTTGTGGTGTTTTGTGGATTTTCCCTCTGTTCTCTCTATATATCTCAATTCTGGATTTTTGGCATGTGGTTACCATTAGGATTATATAAAGGATAGTTACATATATATAATAGTCCATTTTCTTTTGCGTGAGGCTTGCCTCCATTCTCCTTTGTGAATTTGGATGTTTACTTGTCCTCTTATCTATTTTTGTCGTCTCCAGTTTTCTCTATGTATGCCGAATGTTCATATCTAAGTTGCAAGTGCAATTATTCTGCTTAATGTTTAAACTTAAATACCTTATTCTTAATAAGGATTGCAATATCTTGTTTCTGCCTGATGGTCATCTTACTCATAGTTATGTATTTTTTTGTCCTTTTGTCTCAGGTAGGATGACCCCCTTCAAATTTCATGTGATGCAAACCTTGTAGAGGAGAATTCCCTCAACTTTTGTATGTCTGTAAAGGACTTTATTTCTCCTTCATATATAAAAGAGAGCTTTGCTGGATATATTATTATTCTTGGCTGGTAATTCTTTTTACATAATAGTTTGAATTATTTCTAGGTCATTAATTATTGACAATTTTAATATAATGTGTCTTGGAGAAGGCCTTTTTGAGTTGAGATAATTTGAAGATCTAGGTTATTTCTTAGATTTGGGAAATTCTTATTTAATTGTTTGAACATGCTCTTTGTTCCCTTTTCCTTCTCTTTTCCTGCTGGTATAATCATTATTCTTACATTGCTTTTCCTGATGGTATCAGATAGCTCTCGTCTAATTCTTTTATTTATTTATTTTTTTAATTCTCAGTTCTCTCTTTATATTGCATCATTACCAGCTTTCTGTCATTGATATCACTGATTTTTTCCTCCATCTTGTCAGCTTTATTTCCTAAGCTTTCATTCTTCATCTCTTTTAATATGTTCTTCAGCTTCAGAAGCACCATTTCATGTTTTTTTTGTTTGTTTTTGTTTTTTTTTTTTTTGTTATAACTTTCTCAAAAATTTATTTCATTGGTCTGTTTTAATTCTAAGTTCTTGGGATTATTGATCAGATTTATTTTGTATCTTATTGAGTTGTTTTTTTTTGTTTTTTTTTTTTTTTTTTTTCATAAGTGAAATCCTGCATTCTCGGCCATTTAAATCACATATTTCTATGCCTTTGAGCTTTATTTTCTGGATATTTTGCGCTCTCTCTCTCTCTCTCTCTCTCTCTCTCTCTCTCTCTTTCTGAATTTCCTCAATACCTTGGTTATTCATGGTGTTTAATGGACTATTTTTCTGCTCGGGCATTCTGCCTGAGGGTGTACTCTGCCTTCCCCTACCACCTCCACCCCCTCACACCCAAAAAAGATTTATTATATAGAAGTCTCTCTTTAGCCAGTTGGTATGAAAGGGCTTTCCTTTTGATTTCCATTGGTAGCATCCAAGCCTCTAGGATCACTGCTTTGAAACTAAAAGTGCTTTTATTTCCTCCTCTCTCTAATAAACTCTATATTCAATCCATGATCAGATTCCTTCAATCCCAGTGCCTGTCTGTGGTACCAGCCATGTTTTATGATTCAGTACTAGTTGCACAAATTTCCCGGTGTTCTACAGTGCTAAGTCTGAGAGGGCATGCTCTGGGTTGATAGGGTAGGGGAGGTCACTGTCAGGCTTTGTATCAGCCTCCTGCTTGGCAATCTCGGCTGCTAAGACAGCTATTTCCCCTCTGCACTTAGTTTCTGCTTCATTTTCGGCCGTTATCCCTGGTTCTGCTGTTTGGAACACTCTGATCCCTCAGACAGGACTGTTCAGGGAACTAGCCAAACCTTCTCCCTTTCCCCTTCGTCTGCAGGGAGCTTTGGCTGAGTATGGCAGCTATTTTTGTTCCTCTCAATCTTACCCCTGAAGACTCGTATGAGTTCGAACTTTGGAAATTCTGATGTACAGATCTGTCCAGATATGCTTTTGTGCAGATTGGGTGTTATTTGTTGAGTTTTAGATGGTCAGCTTATTATTATTTTAAGGGAAGAGACCCATGGAGATCTCTTACTCCATCATGTTTCTTGTCCTTGTTTTTCGTTACTTGGGATATTTCATGCCAATCACATCTGGCCTGCAAAATCTCTTGAGAATTTTGGTGTTTTTCCAGGGAAAGGAAAGTAGATCAATTAAATAAAGTAGAAAATTCAGAACTAGAACTTAAACATTATGATAAATGTATATATTTATAACACAGTTACAAACAAATAAAGCAAAAACAAAGTCTTAGAAGGTGCTCATATATGTGGGATATAAAAATGAACTCAACGCATGAACAATACAAATAGACAAAAAACTCATTGACACAGATGACAGTTTAGTGATTACCAAGAAGGAAAGGAGGGTGAGGAGGTACCTAAGAGAAAGGGGTTAAATATATGATGATGAAAGGAGATTTGATTTTGGGTGGTGAACACACAATGCAATAACTGATTATGTATTATTGAATTGTACACTTGAAAACTATATAATTGTATTATTCGATGTCGCCTTGACAATTTAATTTTTAAAAAGAGGCACTCATATAAAGATCTAGAACAATCCCTTGGTACCGATATATTCTAAAAAAATGTTTCTTTACTTGTATAATGAAAGAAGTACAATGTTACTCATTTCAATGTTATTTGTGATAGGAAAGAAAGCAAATAAAGTAGACATTAAGATTGGGAAGTATAAATAAACTATGGAATATTTATACAATGTAATGTCAAACAGCAGGCAAAATAAATGCACTTATATTTACCAAAATTGATAAATCTTAAAATCAGTTTTGTGTAAAAAGGTTGCAAACATATATATTACAACAAATTTGTTGATTATCTACATCAGTGTTTTGTCACTGTGTATATAGATAGATAGATAGATAGATAGATAGATAGATAGATACATACATACATACATACATACATACATACATACATACATACATATATAGGCAGGTGCATAGGCAATAAATTATAAAAACATAGATGCAGCTGTATTTAGATTTGAAGAGAAAAAGCGAGATTGTAGAGAAGTTACAGACATAGCTTTTACTACATCCGTAAAGCTTTATTTAAAAAAATCTCTAAATTTGTTCTCTTTGACACCTTTTCACTAAACTGGAGTTGACGAAACTTATTTGTATATAACATAATATGCTTAGATCTCCTTTATGAAGGAAGTCTTATCAAACTAGTCTCATCAAACTATCTATATATATATATATATTTTTTTCTTTCTTACATTGTTTGATGGAGGATGAAAAACTAATGCTAATAAAACCACTTTTATATTCTCTTAGTATATCCCGCATAGATGGTTCAGCAACTTGATTTAGAATGTGTCAGAATTTGGATCTTGTCCTTGGGTCCTGAAACATCTCGAAGATAAGTAGAGTCACATTTTGATATATTTCACTAATGGTCTCTCTCCCTGTATATTTCTCCCTTCAAATAATCCTACAGATCCCTGAAATACTGTCTCACCAAATTAGAATTTAAATGGTCTTACTTTGCTTCAAAATGTATCACTATTTTATCATTGCTGCCCTTATAGGCAGAGGTTCTTCAATCTGCATTCAAAATCTTCTTGTAATACGTAACCAAACTGTATTTCTGACTTTCCTACAATCCTTCAATGAAGGAAAGAAAAAATGGACTTCTCTATCTATTGTTGCTTTCCTTACATAGTGGGATGAATGCTTTGTAGAAGAAGGCCTATAATTATCAACTTCTTATGAATTTTCTCATTTTTCACATCCAGTCATTGCAATCTTAGTTACTTTTTAAGGGTCATATCAAATTTCAGTTGCTTTTGAAATCTTGCCTTTCTCCTCAAAGGAAGGAATTTATTTTAAAAAAAATAATAGTACCCACTATGTGCTAGGTATTCTTCTATCCACAGAAGATAAAAACAAACACACAACAGATCAATGAGTAAAATAGAAAAATCTTATTTTCTTCTGGTTTTATATTCTGTAGAATACCATCTTTCATTTCAATTTCTTCTACTACCACTCTCCTCCTTACCCTACATCTTGTTAGTGCTAATTTCCTAAACATATTTAGGTGCATTCTTTTTATTGCTATGTTAACTTCTTGATAGTCCTGACTTGGTTATCTTTATTTCAATCGCAACACACACCACAAAGCAGAGCATGTAACAGGGACTCAATGTATATCTTGATTTGCTTTCATTGATTTAATAACACATATTTGGTGTCATGCAATATGACAACTAATTCTAGAATAGAAACTGGATCTGAGTAAATGTAAATAAATAATAACAAGCAAAGCACACGTTATGCATGAACTAAAGGGTCTTAGTTGACATTTGTTGTACATTAGCTCTTAATGTAGCAAGTAGAAAGGAATCTACTACATAGGCATTAAATGGCTATATGGTACAGGGTTCTGAATGGTAAAAAGAATGTGTTGTCAGGTTGCTAACATAATAGCAGGTGATTGACAGGGAAAATGTGAAACAGTTGTTGTTGTATTCTAGGAAGCCATAAATAAATCTAAACAATGATTTTTAAAAATATTATTTGAAGATATGGGGAATCAGGTTTTAATTACAGCAAAGAGCAGGGATAAAAGAAGTTACAGAAAAGTATAACCACAATGAGTTAGTGAAAGAAGTTAGAGAACAGTGATATGTATATATAAAAAATGATATTTACATTTGAAAACAATTAATATAGAGTGCAAAATATTGTTACTTATCATATTATATCTTTACAGCAATGCTTTGAAACAGAAACATCACTAGTGCCCGTATTGAATTATTTATGCCTGCAACCCAGTTCTCACTGTATTACATAAAAACTATATATCTACAGTTTTGGTAGAAGTTGCTAGTGTGAGGCAATATATGCTTTCTAGGATCATATGGGTAATTTTCTTTCTACTTAGTTGGCCAATTTAATGTAAAATAATTATGTGTACTATTAATTTACCAAGACTATTCAATAGTTATGGTAATATTTTTTTCCTAAAAAAAAATTCTAGTTTATTTTAGATTATTATTGATCCTCCTATCAATGAAGAACTATGAAAAGGTATGACATGATCACATGGATAGAAAGAACATTCTGAAGAGCACTGTGGAGAATGGAGAAGAGTGGAGGAAAGACAAATACAAAAAAAAAAAAAAGAAGAAGAAGAAGAATTAGTAGGCTGTGTAATTAATCTAATAGAAGGGACTATCATGTGAAATAAAAAGTATCAAAAGAGATGTAGAGAATAGAGAAGACTTCAATTATTGTTTAGATGAATGGATGAAAGAGATGAAATAATCACAATTGAAAAGTTGATTTCCGGTTTTAGACACTGGCTACTATACCATGTCCTTCTCTGTTAACAACAGAAAAGAGAAATTTTGTGGTATGTGGGAGATAATAAATTGATTTGAGGACACACTGAGTGAAGAATTTCTTATAGAATGTCTAAATAAAAATTTCTATTACAGAATTAAATATGCAAATATAATCTTAGGAGAGAAATTTGGGCAGATTTTTAAAAGTAGACATTCATGAGCATATAAGTGATGAGTGAAGTCATGGAAATGAATGTTTTCACCAAGAAGAATGTGTCGTTAGAAGATATGGTGGGTGTTGAAAACTGGAAAACACCAACAGAAAAAAATTGAGCGCAGTTAAAAAGGCCATGAAAGAGATAAAGTTACTGTATATGTAGGGGGAAACATGGAGAAGTGTGTTATCCCAGATGTCAAGGCAAAAGGCATGTAAAGAAGACAAGAGGTAGACAATGTTATATCAAAGAGAAATCAAAAACTAAAATAGCAACTGAAAGTCAATTTTCTACACAATATTCATATATATACACACATATATATTTAACCAGGCTCGATTCAGTAAAAACTTAAATGTAGATATCAGGTTATAAGTTTGTACAATATAGAAGAAAAGTCAAAAGCAAGACAGTGGAAATGAAAGAGGTAATTAAATTCCTGGTGTGAATGAAATGAAAAGAGACATTATATTCAAGCTATGCAGTGTTGAATTAAAGATTTTTTTTTTTTCGAACAAACTTAGAACATGGTTATAATGAGAAGAGAAATTACTTAGTATAAGGCCATATAGGAAGGAGGTGATATAAGGAACAGCATTTAGTGATAATGAGACTATCCTTGCATGTTCTGAGTAATATTTCAATTTTCGCAGAGAGAAAGAAGTAAAAATGTTGAGTCAATTTAATGTATCTTAAAACACCTCATATAACCAATAGGAAAATAAATACATGTTTGAGAATAAAAACCACATTCTGTTCAAACCAGAACCAGTTTATATCTTAAGGTTTATCTTTAGTATAAGACAAATAAGAAAAACAAAAGGAAAAAATAATAATGAGCTTAAACACATAATGGTTAATAATAAACATCTAGAACAGCAATTTAGAGAAACAAGATTTAGATCCAAGAGAGCCTAGTTAAAACCTTCATAGCTAGTAGGTATTTGCATATTTAATCCCAGATGGTATGGGCAGATTTGTGCCTGAACTTGCTGTCTCTAAATGGAAATTCCTCTAGTCGTCCCAGTCTTTTTCTTCAAAGCCAAATGTACTTTTAGCCAATGCCTCCATTAAAAATTACAGGTTTCTCAAAAATGTTCTTCCAAAACTCACTGCCATAAAATATATACATATGTTTTCTTTTCATCTTTCTTGTATTAAATACTCTCATAGCCAGTTTTCACCTAAATAAATATATTTAAAACACATTGATTTTAATAGACTTGAGTATTAATTATCCCATATGGAATTTATTATGATTCTCCCCTCATGTTTATATTCTTAAAAATAGGTTTGAACAATCATCCACTTAAAGAAAACCCTTACTTTTTCTAACGTTTATATTTATTTTTCTCCTCATGGACAGTAACTATGCCACAACTGTTACATTCTTTATATTTTCTTAAATGCTTGTCTGAGTCACTGGTCATATTTAGCAACAAATTGTACAGTTATTTGATAGATAGTTCATTAATAGTCCTATTTTTAATTGTCCTCTGAACACTTTAAATTCTTTTTTGACATCCTCTAAACTCCTTCAATTTTTTCTGTCATTTATATGCATTTTAAATTTAGTAAAATATACTCCTAGTTTATACTGTTATCAAATAATTATTTCTGTGGTTTTGCTTTTACTTTATAAATAAAAAAATATAATTAACATGTAAATTGATTATTTTTTGAACTATAGTGGGGTTAATTTTTTTGTGCAACTTCAAAAAAGAGACACAAAAAAATGTGGAAGTAGAAGAACTAAGGAGCAAGAGAATAATGGAAGGGGTATAAGAAAATAACACTAATAACATTGAATAAATAATGATAATAATGTTTAAGTTCTATTTTCATTGGGAATAATATGTTATATTTATTATTTAATCTTTATAATCTTATGAATATACGCAATTATAATGGCCATGTCAAAGTAAAATAGAAAGTTAAATGACTAGCCAAAGATCAACAGAACTAGTAAATAGAACCAACATTTGAAATTGTTACTGCATCCAGGAAGAATTTTAAGTACTAATCATAATTCTGATTAAGGCCTTGTTCCACAATTTGAATTTGAGTACTAGTTCTGTTGATTACCAGCAATGGAAATTTGAGAATGACTTTCTGAATCTTGGTTATATGGGGGTATGTTAGTACTATGTTTTAGAGTAAAGTTTGTGTTGGGTAGGTTTAATTGCTACTACAAAGAGACGCTAAGACCTCTGCCCCAAAATAAAATAGAAGCTTAATTATCTCTCAAATAACTGTCTAGAGATGAGAAGTTGATTTTATAAAAAAAAACAGCATGGAAAATAACCTACTTAAAGGTCATAAAGGATTCAATTTTTCTTATAACTTTGATTTATTCAATTGCCTAGGTCTTGTCCTTGGAAAAATATCATCCATATTTTAACCTTTCTAATGAAAGAAAAAAAGGAAATGGAAAACAAGCAGTTACCTTATAAAATACAATACTGAAATAGCAAAAATCACTTCCTTTTTTATTCTATAAACCACTATTAGTTTTATGGACACACCTAAAGTCAAGAAAGACTGATAAAGGTAGTTAGTGGTTGAATAACGTTTCAGTTGTGGAAATACACAACTAGATCTCTCTTTAAGAGAAGGTGCTATGAGGAATGCAATTGGCTGACAGTACCCAGTTTTTGCATCTTTGGATTCACTGTAGCATTTCAGCCAAGTCCACATTCTCCTCGGCCTGCACCAAACCAATGATTGAGCTTGCTGAGGTACTAGAGCAAGACCACTTCTGCTTAACTTGGAATTAATTTAATAGGCAATTGTCTGGAGCTCCTTATTGGTCTGGCATATATCTCCTCAAAGCTTCACTATACTTTGAAACTCATTTACCTTCTCTTCTTCCTTTTACAGATGCCCCACCGTATCCCGTGTGAAGATTCTCCTTGCTAGTTCTTAAACCTTTTACACTTCATCTGGAGTTTAAATATCCTTCACATATAATTCTGCCTTGTCATATGCTGCTCAGAGGACCCGGAGGGAATGACATAGGTGGTAATGTGCTTAACCAAAACCTGAGGGGTTCAATCACATAAGAGGAAGGTTATAATGGATCCAGGGACATTTAGCTTTCTCTGTAATCATCTTTAATTCCATATCCACTTTCAAATACCCATTCATATTATTTTCCCCATAAATAGAATACATTTACTCTCCCTCCAATGGAGAAACTCCAAAACCCCGTGCAGTACTTCAAGTTCAAAATCTAGGATCTCTGAACAACATGATGTCTCTTTATATATCATTCTGAAACCGATCTACACAATTGTAAAAAATGCTATTTATCTTCTCACATTGAATATAAAACATGACAGAATTAAGACTGGCTAAATTCAATAAAAACTCCCAGTTTGAAAAAAGCTTGAACGAAACACATTTAGTTATAATTCCTAATAGATATGAAAAATTAAGGAGAATCTTGTTCTGTCAATAGTATAAGTTCTTCTTGAGCCCATCAGGTGTACCTGGTCTCTCTCTCTGAAAGAAACTCTTTTGTACCTTGTTGTCTATGGCTCTTGGTTTCACTCTTGAGAGAAATATTTTTTTTTATCAATTTAGAGTAGATGTTATTAATATTTAATACTAATGAGTTCCTTTCACTTCTAATAGACAGGCAGAAGGAAAATTGTTCTTTCATACTTCTTTGAAGTTACATATAGACACAGTGATATATTTTCTGCCAGTGAAATATGTGGAAGCATAGTTATGATGGTGGAAAAATATGTTGACAAGGAGCCTTTATGCCCCAGAGAGATGTCTGATTTCACATCAAACATTGCAAGGCCAGGAACTAAAACTTTTTTTTTTTTTTCAATTCTACATTATAGAGATTTTGAGCTTGTTGCAAAATTTAGTCTACATTAACTAATGCATCATTTGGTGGGGGTGAGCGGCACATTTAAATGAGTGTTAGAATGTGTGCCTTCTCTAGGAAATGGTGAGCTTTGGCATCTGCTTCCTGGTAGGGCAGGTTTGGGAGTCTGAGGGCTTTTTATAAGAAGTTACAATAACAGATAGTTTGTAATTCAGCTTTGTTCTCTCTGGCAATAAAAAGTGTGTAGTAGATTTCTACCTCTTATTCATTTCCACCAACAAATTCTACTGCTGAATAACCAAACTTATAATCTATTTTTGACATCATCATCTAAGCCTACTAATTCTCTTTTGCTTACTGAAGATTCTGTGCTCTGAATCACTTGGCTCCTATTTTTAATAAGTCTGTATGAAGCAATAAGCTATCTGAAATAACCTCCCTAAGACTAATCTTTGGCTTAGTGCACACAATATTGTGGCTCTGAAATTTCTTAATGAGATGCCTCAGAGAAAATTTCTGAACAAGAATAATATCAGCTGCTAATTGCATTGAATAGATTTTCCAAACTTAAAAGAGACCTTAAATTATTATATTCTCATCCATTTCCTATACAGTTATAGACTTAGTAGATATGTAGTCTGCTTTCTAAGTCAGCAAACAACAGCAATTTAACCAACTGTTTACCATAACATACTGAGAATCATCAGCTTTGCAGACTGCAATACTGCCTGTTTTACAGAGTTCTAAGCTAGTACTTTTAGAGATTATTATTTTTTTTCGCAATAGAGATTAACAAACTTTTTAGGTAGTTAGAATATAGAACTTACTATTAAAAACTCCTAAAATAAATTGTTTAATCAAGGTTAAAGTTTATTTTGTCTCATAGTAGGTGACTAGAGAGAAGAAAGTGACTGAGAGTTCAATTCATACTATTCTGTAGTTGTTCAGGGATCCAGCTTCCTTCTCTTGTTTTTTGCAGCCTCTGTTGTTGGTCTCACATACCTGATATTGCTGCTCACAACACCATGACCTCATTTCACCACACTGGAAGAATTAAAAAGAAGTGTAAGGCAAATTATTTTACAAAAACATGATATGAAAATTGTGAACATCATTTAAGCTCAGATGTCATTGACTAAAATGATCACATCTAGCTGTAAGGAATATACTTTTTAAAAGAGTGATGAGATTTAATCTCTAGTTAAACCCTTGAAGGGGAAAGGGAACATTCTTTTTAAAAGATGAGCATTAGAGTCTTTAGGAGATAATATTTATAAAGTACCTACCACAGTAGCTGACAAATAATGGCTATTTAATAAATGCTTTTTTCATTGTCTCCTGTGGTGTGCCTTAATAACTTGGACTGAAATCAAGAATAAGACCACATTGACCTGTTTTCGCAGATTCATTATGATTCCATGGTTGAATAGCTTACTACTTTATTTACACTGTACATAGTACTTATGGAATATTTGACAGAAAATGGCCTAACTTTAATGAAGTTTGCTAGTGATATAATGCTCCTACCGCTCTTAATTAACACTATAATAATATTCCTGGGATTTTAGCAAATGATGGGCCCCCTTGTGCACATGGTGTGCAGTTATATTCCTTTACACTTAGAATAAGAGTCATATTTAAATTATTTTGTGCAAGGGTTACAAGGATATTTTAATTTTCCCAAAGATTTTCAGGTCCATCAGTCGGAATAAATCACCAATAGGCCAATAAAATCTCCCCATTTCTGTCAAGTATAATCTTTCTCAATATAATAAATATCTTTAGAGACTATTTATACATATATATATTTCCCAAATTATATGTATCATACATTTAAATAATTTAATTATATATATATGTGTGTATATATTTTCCCCATAACTATGTTTTAGAAATGTTAAATAATTTGCCCAGTTATTCGCTAGTGAAAACTGGGTGTCTGTACTATAGAGTAAATAGAGCAAATGTTCTTTCTCACGTAGTCTAAATTTTGCAATTAGTTTAAACCAAGTCCTTTAGAAAGTCTTAATGACTAATTTTCTTGATACCTAACGAAAGCTCAGCCTACCTTGAGGCCAAAAGTATGTGTCATTTATGGTAAAGAAGTAAAAAAAAAAAAAAAAGAGTTTTAAGTGGCATATGTGTAAGTGGCAAATATATGACATTACAAAATGCCTTTTTGAAAAGGTATACTTCTTACATGAGCTGAGACAATGACTATCCAAGCATAGCATCTTTTTTTTTTGATCCTGTCTTTAGAAATTATGGGAAGAAATAACATGTATTATAAACCTAGTATACCAATCACTGTGCTAAATCCTTTACTATTATTTAATTTTCCCATAAGTCTTTCACAGAAGTATAAACTAAAACCTCAAAGGTAAATCAAGTAAATTTTCCAAGATAACAGAAATTATGGATCAAGGGTTGAAATTCAGGACCATTTGCTTCCATAAACTATATACCTTTTGTCAATCAATAGTACTTAATGTAACTCAATACAATTGAAAGAAAAACAATGGCAAAGTTTATTTTAAAACACTCTTGGATATTAACATTGCCTAACATCTCATATTAAATGTTATTGCTCAGTTGGCTCACAAATTCCTGATTTTGTTGAAAGAGGCTGAGATAGTTGATACCTCCCAAGGAACAGAGATAAATATAGATTTGGCTTTCTAACAAAATGGGAGAAGTTTAATAGAGGAAATGCTAATATTTATAGTAGAAGAAAGAAGTATAGTGAGCAGCAGATTTTAAGATAGGAATAGTTTGAAAATATAGTTCATAGTTAGCTTCCATCAGTAAATGGCCAACAAGGATTATAGTACTTAAAAACATTATTGAGGGACATAAGCACAATAGTCCTCTATAGCATAAAAAAATTGCTTTGCTATTATTTTCATGGTTTGTTTTACTCTTAACTTGTTTATTAGTTTTATTTTTAATAATTTCCAAGGGTGATTTATGGTATGTTGTCCAGCTTTGGAGTTTAGAAATCCAGCTTAATCTTAGAAAGAAGTTATGAGTGCATATTTTTATAATTATTTTAGAGTTGCAGGAATTACCTTTCATGAATAGCAGAATTTGAGATGTTTTTTTGTGTATCTTTAATTTTTTTATAATATTAATATATTTAAGGCTCCTCCTGAAATATTTGATTACCATAAGTGATGTTCAGTAGAATTCTGTTATTAAAAATACATTACAAAAAATGGCTTATTGGAACACTATCTTTTTATATTTGGAGTTTAGAAGAGACAAATAAAACATATATCAATATATTTGTAATCACAAATATAGATTGGACTAGTCATGGTTTTGCACTAAACTTAATTTTGACATTTTTTTTTATCCACAATAACCCAATTCCTTCTAACCCTTTTTTCAAATATGTTTGAATATCTAAATTAGTTAATAGGTTTCTTGACCAATGACATAATTTATTTGGTAGCATTTAATAATCCAGTAACATTAAAATACTGTAATTTTAGTGTTTATAATTCACTCCCCTTCCAAAGTTTATGTTGTGCTATGTTTTTAACAAAACTGGCATGAGATAGGAATTCATTATTTTCTTAGTTGCCCTGTTGGAGAATTACAGAAGAACAAGAAAGCATACACACACCTGTGGATAGAGAATCTCTTTATCTCAAGGTCTTAAGAACAGTAAGAATGTTGAAAAAGGAACATTTTGCAAAGAAACATTAATTTCTCAAATAGACATCACTAGGTACCAACTTCGAACCAAACACTATGCCAAGAACTAAGAAAGGACATATGAGTAAGACACCACCTCTTGCCAAGGATTCAAATTAATAAAAATATCAAATATGAAAAAGGTAACTGGGGATTCTGGTTCAAGGTTTTGCACTAAATTAATCAGCTTACTCCCCCTGGAACCTCATTAAAATTACTTAAAAGACATATAAACCCACATCAGTAAACAGAACAGTGATGGGAGGCCATTATCGGAAAAATGGTTTTCATAAATACCTAGAAGAAGAGCAATTAGAAGTATGTTAGTTGGTAAAGCAGGGCACTGGAAACCGTAACACAAGACATACTCAGAGAAGACTGAAGAAAAAGGAGAGAGCTGATTTGTCAATGTTGAACCGCAAGGGATCTATAGACTGAGATGGAGGGTGCCCTGATATGTAAGGGAAGATAATTTCACAGCATTCATCTTCCACAGTTTTTGCGCACAGGATGATTAGAAGGAAAGTATCTGCTTCATAGGTAAATACACATAAAAAAATGTAATTTTGTGACTAGGGAGGACTAGAATTTTTCCAGAATAAATCATCTGCATTTTGTTATTTGGGAATTCTCAGTAAAATGGAAGACTTTCACCAATTTATCCTAGAACAAAGTATATCAGTTGACAAGTTTCATTGATGAATGAAGAACATTTAGTAGCCTCTCTCTCTTTTACTTCATTCTTAGTATAATCAAATAGGTAATTTCTAAACAAAACAAAATTTTCTTTAGAAATAAAAATATAACATTCGGAGAATTAAAAAAAAAATACGTAAACTAAATAGAAAAACCAAAAATCATAACCAGAAAAAAAATAGAGAAGGTAGTTTAATAAATATTTAAGCAATTTAGAACCAAACTCCAACTAATGGAACTGTGTAGAAAAAGATTAGAAAAAACTGAGCAAATAATAGTGCTAGAAACAATACAACCAATTATTCTTAAAGTAAAACCCAAGTCTTCAAAAAAAACAATATACAACTATATATGTATGTATATTACTTGACTTATTTTTTTAAATAATTGATTTATTTTTATGGTGACATTGGTTATTGAAATCCAAAAAGTTTCAGCTGTAAATTTTAACAGTAAAATATATATATATATATATATATATATATATATATATATATTCACATTGCATGTTCACCTCTCATATTTAGATTTATTTCTATTATTATATATTTAACCCCTTTTACCCTGTTTACTTCCCCTCTCCCTCCTCCTCCCTATCTTCTGGTAACCACTAGTTTATTGTCCATGTCCATGAGGCTTTGTTTGCCCTGTTGCTTTTAGATTTGTTGCTTTTAGATTTACATCCCACACATAAGTGATATCGTGTGATTTTCAACTTTTTCTGTGTGGCTTATTTCGCTTAGCATGATTATCTCAAGGTCCATCTATGTTGTCGCAAATGGCAGTATTTCATCCATTCTTATGGCTAAGTAATATTTCATTGTACATATGGACTACAGCTTCTTTAGCCAAGCATCTATCATAGGACACTTTGGTTGCTTCCATGTCCTGGCCACAGTGACTAATGCTGCTATGAACATTGGTGTGCAAATATCTTTTTGGATATGAGTTTCAAGTCTTCGGGGTAAATACTCAGCAGAAGGATTGCTGGATCATATGGTAGATCAATTCTTAGATTTTGAGGAACCTCCATACTGTTTTCCATAGTGGCTTTACCAATTTGCAGTCTCACTAGCAGTGTATGAATTCCTTTTCCTCCTCATCCTCTCCAACATCTTGTTATACTTGTCCTGTTAATTATAGCTATTCTAACAGGTGTGAGATAGTATCTGTGGTTTTGATTTGAATTTCCCTAATAGCTAGCAATGTTAAACATCCTTTCACATATTTGTTGGCCATTTGTATGTCTTCTAGGGAGAAGTGTCTGTTCAGGTCCTCTGCCCATTTTTTTTTTTTTTACTAGATTGTTGTTGTTGTTGTTGTTGTTATTGAGTTGTATGAGTTATTTGTATATTTTGGATATTAGGCCATCATCGAGGGTGTTGCTGGTAATATATTTTTCCCATTTCTGATGAATTCTCTCACTTTACCCTTGTTGACGGTTTCTTTTGCTGAGCAGAAGACTTTTAGTTCGATGTAGTCCCATTCATTTATTTTTGCTTTTATTTCCCTTGGTTTGAGGTCAAATTCATAAAATCCTCTTTAAGTCCAAAGTCCTTGAGTTTCATTCCTATGTTTTCTTCTATGCATTTTATTGTTTCAGGTCTTATATTCAGGTCCTTAATTTTGGAGTGTAGTGATAGACAACAGTCTTGTTTCATTCTTTTGCAGGTGGTTTTCTAGTTTTTCCAGGACCATTTATTGAAGAGGGTTTCCTTTATCCACTGTATGTTTTTGGCTTCTTCGCCGAAAATTATTTGCCCATATAAATATAGGTTTACTTCTAGACTCTTGATTCTGTTCCACTAATCTGTGTGTCTGTTTTTCTGCCAATACCATGTTGTTTTGATTATTGACATTTTGTTGGGAAGAGTGATAGAGTGATACTTTCAACATTTTTTTTTTTTTGGCCAGGATCACTTTGCTATTTGGGATCTTTTGTGCTTCCATACAAATCTGATGTTTTTTTGTTCTATTTCTTTAAAAAATGCTAATGGGATTTGAGAGGGATTACATTAAATCTGTATAATTCTTTAGGTAATAAGGTCATTTTAACTATGTTGATTCTTCCAACCCAAGAACATGAAATATTTTTCCATTTCTTTGTATCGACTTTGATTCTTTTAATAGAGTCTTTAGTTTTCATTATGTAGGTCTTTCACATGTTTCATTAGATTTATTCCTAGGTATTTTATTCTTTTTGTTGCAATTGCAAAAGGTATTATTTTTTCTACTTCTTTTTCTGACACTTCATTATTAGAATATAGGAACACTATGGATTTTTGAAATCGATTTTGTATCCAGAAACTTTAATGTATCTACTTGTTGTTTCTAGTAGTGTTCTTATGGAGTCTTTAGGGTTCTTTACATAGAAGATCATGTCATCTGCAAATAGTGACACTCTGACTTCTTCGATTCCGATTTGGATGCCTTTTATATATTTCTTTTGCCTGATTGCACTCACTAGGACCTCCAATGTTATACTTATACAGAGGCAAAGTGGACAGCCTTGTCATGTTTCTGATCTTAGAGGTATATTTGACTTTAGATGCATCAATATTACATTTAAGGACAAATGCTAATAGAAGACTATGAAAGCCTTTTAATTTTTCTTCATTGTAACTTTCAGTCACTTTAAATAAATTTTTAAAAATTCTTCTTTTCATTTGAAAGAAATGACTGTGACGTTGTAATGATAATTGCTCAATAATTGTGGCAATAAAACTAAGAAACATATTTTATTTCAAATTATGTTGAAATATTTCAGATTCCATTCACTGGTTGTACATTACCAAATTAATCCCAGATTTACACAGGATAAAGGAGTCCATTAATATCAAGTAATCACTGTATTTCGAAAACTTCTATTAGTTTGAAAAGCCAATGAGCACATTGATGCAATAGATGAAGAGGAATCTATTTAATTACAGAAGAATTTTTTTAAAGTATAAACAAATTGTGCAGCAATCCTAGGCTATGGGTTTTTTTTCATAAAATTCAATTGACAAAAGTTGTTTCTTATGCATTTTAATTTAAAATTATATGCATAAATATAACCTCAAGTCTAACATTTTTCATTATAAGTTATATTATAGTTTGCTTGAAATGCCCACTTTATTTTTCGAAAATACAGAGCTTAAATGACCACATATATAATGTCTGATTTGGGCTAGATAGGAAATAAGGTCTGAATAGACACAAGTATGAATAAACTATTACATGAAAGATCATAAAAAATGTATGCCATTTAAACTTGTTTTGGGATCTGTTCAGTTTTATCTAAAAAATAATTAAGTTGCAACTCTATTTATTTGGACTCATCATATTGCAGTTTAGTTAAATAGTAAAACCTTCTGGATGGAAGTTACAGCTACCACAAATTGACATTGTTGTTTTTGGAAGATAAATTCTGTATGGGAAAGTAATAGTGAATTCTGTATTTATGTTTTAAAGAGCTTCTGATATAATAACCACACACACATACAAGAAAAGAACTAGGCATATTGATGTGTTTTTTTGTTGAATTTGTCGTTAAAATGATTGAAAACATATTTTCTATTTAGTCAATATGTTTTCAATTTGTTTTCTGAGCACCAGAATCCAGCAATGATATATTACCTATTCAAATAATTATAATTTTAGTTTAACAACATTATGTAATAGTATCAAAGTTGTTATTAAACCAAAAAGATAAAGATGGTGAATTTTAAGGTAGTTTAAGCTTTTTCAAGGAAAAAAAAAAGTTTATGCTGCGCTTGTATAGCCTTTCTTTTCCCACCCAGCCAAAATTATACCCCCTTTTTTTTGTTCTCCTCACAGATTATTTTCTGCATAATATGTCTGTGTAAGCATTGCATTGTAATTGGTTTTGGCCTTTTCTACGAGAGTATATCTCTTTAGGTCAGCCAAATTGTATTGTCTATCTACTGTTCTTACTTACCACATCCATGGGCACTTGCATATGCTCCATACGCAGTTACTTGATCTCTCGATTTAAAGCAAATGTAGGATGATATATAAGTTCTAATTTTGTGTTTGTTGTAGCACTGAGTACTTTTTTATAAACTCCTTGAGGATAAGAATAAATTTAGAAATAACTTTAAATGGTAAGTTAAAATTGCTTTTTTACAAAAATGAAACTATTCATAAGTAGCCAAAACTATATTAAAGATTAGAAATGTGTTAAGAATGTATCTAAAATTAGGATATTTTGAGATAAATTTAGAAAAGTTTTTGTTACATGAAAGAAATGATGCCAAGACAAGGGAACTCAGTTTCCACAACTACAGCAGCCTAAAGGTACAAATTTAAATAGAGCAAATTCTGGAGTCTTGATTCTGTGCTCAGACCTTCTTCAGAGAAATGAAATTACTCCCTGTTCTAGAATAGCTATTTTTCCTGTCACAAGGTCCTTCTGTTTCCCTAGGAGCATGTTACATTTCTTCCATTTACTGCCCTATATTCTTCACCTCAGCTGCTTTTTTTATTTCACTTTTGTTACCTGCATGAAAAATGAAAAATTATTTCCTGAGTGTAGATGACATAGACTAGTTGGAAATACCCGAAGAGTTACATCTTTCTTCAAAAATGAATTTTTACAAACAAGAAAGAATTTATAATAAATTTCAGTCAATATATATAAAGATACAAAAATATTTTAGTAAAACCTTTCAATCTCATGAATAAAGTATCAAATATTGAAGAGTAAGAAATATATGTTTACAATAGGACTTTTAAAACTTTGGTAAATGTGTGTACAAGTAGAACACCAAACTTGTGGAGAAGGTAGAATTAAAGAATCACTAAGTGGACTATACCAAACTTCTCATGGATAGTTTTTCTTTTAAAAAACAAACAAAAAATACCAAACAAACAAAACCACTATTTTTATACTACTATTGCAAACTAAAATATAATGTTAGTTTGTGTTTCACAATTTGCATTTGATTTCAAGTCCTTTCAGCTTTGTCCTACAGAGGTTTTCAAACCCTCTAGAAAGGCTAATATGGGTCCTGCTTTTTACCTCCAAAGTTTTTTACTATCTCAGATGATGTCAGCAACATTTAACTGGGCCAGGGTATTTTGCTCCAACTGTCACCTTGTCTAGTTGTAAAATAATTTTAGAAAAAGGTTCTCTATTTATTGAGTTAAAAAAAATATTTATTTTAGAAGCATAAATTTACCATAGACTTCTAGAATTATGCCGTATTCCTTGTACAAATTTGTAACAAAAGTCTATAAAAATATATTTATAAGGGGAATACTGAAAACAAGGAATGAACATTTGATAGACAGAGACTTAAGTAAACCACAGAAGACTCCTAGTTTTCTACTCTTGATTTTCTTCTTCCATCTGATAGAAAGGACAGATATATGGAAGAAGTCACTAGCAGTCATCCTATAAAATGTAGGGGTATAAGGAAAACATTGACTCATTTTTGGCAATACCATTATAGGTAGAAAAACACCTAGGCAGATATCCTGTAGCTAAAAAGCTAAAACATGGTGAAGGGCTTTCCAAAACTCTGGATTTGGTTAACTATCTTAAAACCAAATACCAACAAGGAGAGTGAGGATTTACCTCTTATTTCATAATGTTGACATGAGAAGCAAACATTATCTTACATACCAGTGCAGAAAGCAGACAAATCTGCATTCAACTGGGGGATATTTTCTAGCTCTATGACATGCTCAAGTCACTTTTCTGTTTCTTCATACTCTCTCTTAAATGAGAAAGTAACTTCTAGTTAAAAGTATGTATGTTTAAAAATTAGATTTATTTTATGTATCTTAGATCGCTGTTTCTCAACCTTGATAAGATCGACAATTTGGGTCAGATAATTTGTTGTTGGGCTATGTTGTTCACTGTAGAATGTTGAGCAGCTTTCCAAGCCTCTATTTTCCGAATACCAGTAGCACCCAATTTTGACAACCAAAAATATCTTCTAAAACTGGCAAATGTCCCTTGAGGAGCAATTTCGCTCCTCTTTTTATTGGGAGTCACTGTTTTAGAATAAAGAACCAAAATCAATACTTGAGAAAGACAAACAACAGATTATGTAAAAAAAAATTGGAAGTTTTATTTTTTCAGAAATTGGCATACATACTGTTTTAAAAAGACAAGATCACATTGCAAATTTGCTATGAGTTTATTCACTATAATTTCTAATTTCATAATAAAATGACCTATACCTGGAACCCACAAGATGTTATTTCTCAACATCTTATTTGCAAATTCAACTGATAGGCTGTTTTATCACTATTTTTCTTAAAAATCCAGAGTTAAAGAGTTAAGAAATAGCCAATAATTCTAACAACCAAATAATAGAAGTGTTTGAGTCACGTAGCCTTGTATTAGAAACATGCAGAAAGCCTGAGTGGACATTTCAATGGAATGTTGGATGGAAGGCATTCCCATATTAGATAAAAAATGACTAAAATTCTCTAACTACAATTTTGTGTTTCTAATAAAAGTGATTTTATTGCTTACATACGCAATTGTGAAATAGCAAAGTTGTTGCCTACCAGCCACTAACATATAAAGATGTTGAGTCCCTTTTCTGACTTCCGCTAGGCTGGATGGCACCTTTCACTTGACAGGCAACTTGCCATGACTCACTCAGCACTTCTATAAGTTCAATAAATACAACCAAGTGAAAATTGGTAAGAAAGAAAGTGTGCGTATGGTCCCCAGATGCAATTTTGCTACTATAGAACCACTAATATAGTCCAGGCTCAGCCAATTTAACCTGGAAGACACCCAGACAATATGGAAACATTGACTCTGTTAATAGGTAGAGTCAGCTCAGAGTCTCTGATACCATACCACACACAGGTTTCTACTTAACAGAAATCATCAATTTTACTATTAGGTTCTTAGAGATTTTAAGATCATATAAGTATTACTTTTCTTGCCTATTATTTTTAGCTAGTTCCATGATCCACCACAGTTAAACAATAGGAAACTTAGTAAGCGTCTCTCATAAATCTGTCAAATCTAATTCATCTATTGCCTCAGAAGTCACTCATTCAATCAAATTTTTACTCACTGGCCACAGAATTTTGCCCTCTCTTCTGTCTATAAATTCTCCTATAGCTTCAAAATCATATTAGATGTAGATAAAGACCCTAATATATAAATATACATACATAAATACAGATATAGATACCTGTATATAACTATAGTTATTTATCTTTAGATAGATGATAGATACATAGATATATAGTTTTAGAAAAAAAGTGACAGGGAAATTTGCTTTGGAAAAATCGACAAATAATTGATGGTTTTGTTCTGTTGTGTTTTAAGTGAAAGCTATTTAGCAATGAAAGAAGATGTCATAAAAATTAATGAGCTGCCCACTAAGAAATAGTTAAGCAGGATAAATTGCTCCAAGATGTGATAAAAGGGATGGTTAAGAAAAAGTGGACTCTAGGTTTTTCTCAGTAGAATCCAGCTAATGAAAAACGACCCAAATAGTGAGGGGTTGCTTTGGTAAAAACATGTAAGTTATTAGCACTTACTATCTTTGACCCAAATAAGACAGGAGTTTCTCTAAATATAGGACAATATAGCAGCAAACAAACATGTAACATTTTATTTTTTAAACTCTTCCTATAATGTAGATAAACAGAATGACAGAAAAGTCATAGACCTTGTCATATCTGGTTTCTTAACATCAGGATGCATTAATTGTTCTTCTGGTAAATTAAAAAAAATACATTTCTATTTTTATCTAATTATTATAAGCTACCTTACATTTCTTCTAATTATAGGATCCTGTCCATCATCCCTTGTATAATGAATCTTACTCTCCCTCAATTTTCTTAGCTCAAACTGACCAAAAACAAAAGTAATTTGTTCGCCTAATAGATGTGTGCATGAGCAGTGCACTCTGTTTCAATAAAATGTGCGCATACTATAAACTGGATTAATGAAAGAAATCCCTTTTACAAAATAAGAACAAGGGAAACTTTCAAACAGTTTGACTCACAGAAAAAACTGCAAACCTTTTTTTCTATTTTATGTTTTGTGGTTACTCGTTGAAAGTCTACTCCCAGATATGAGTATTGCTGGATATAAGAAGTGTCAGCTGTGTAGATAAAACAGAATAAATAATTTACTATGACAGGTAATAGCTCAAATGCCTGTGGAAACTATGTGTGTTGTGTTTTCTTAAATGAAAATAACATTTATTTTCTTAGTAAGATAAAGGACTCATCACCTGAATAAACTTAATAGAGTAGTGTAAAACCACCTACTGGTTAATTCACATGAAAAACTCTAGTTAAGTATTTCCAGAGTTGTCAAGTAGAAGCTGAGGGGCAGACAAAAAATCGATTCCAGAACAAAATCGTAATCTTTAATATATGTATTCCTGAATGTTTTCATTTTCTTAGACGACAAATGTCAGACTACTCCAAAATGTTGATACATTTTATTGTCTATTGGAAAATATTGTTTTGTGCATGCAGATTATATAAAATATTACAATAACCTTAATTTATGATAAAATTTCTAGAACTAAACCAATATCTCATGCATACTGATATATGTGTGTGTGTGTGTGTGTGTGTGTATAAATCTATATTTTTGTAAATTTATGTCATTTGTTTTGGTAGAAATAGGAGGAATTGGAAATATAAAGACTGTCATTAATAATATTTGTCCTTAACTCAGGAGATATGTGTCATCTTTATATTATTATAATCAAACTGTTTCAACACCAGCTTTCTAGCTTACAGAGTCTTCAAAATACATTTGGGCAAATAGCAGTAATAATAAAATATATGAAAACAATTTTTGAAAAATATAAAATCTTCAATACTTGATATAATCAATGAGAATAAAATTAACCTCATGACCTGGCATTATTCTAAATGAAGTTTTCTCTTTAAATAAAATCATAAGGTTCATGAATTTAAAGAGTTATTATTTTATATGAGGAAACTAAACATTTCCAAGATAAAACAAGCCAAACAGAAAAAAAAAAAAAAAACTTACTGACAGAAATGAAGTACCATGACTAAACTGGATTTTGTGTAAAAATTTGTTAGTTTTTACAGGATAAAAATTTTTTAAAGGCAAATATTATTCCCTTAGCATTAAAAATATGAACTATTATTCTCCAGAGGGGAATGCAAAGAGTTACTGTTCTTAAAAAATCAAAAACTTTTGAGAAAACATAATTTCATTCTATAACATTTAGTTATACTAGAGCAATATTGTATATAATTCATATTTATCTAACTTTATAATTCAATTGCAAAGTACCACTTTACCTGGAAAACTACTATTAAAACAACAAAAATGCTTTTTTATATTGAAATGTGTTATAGTTAGGGGTAATTTTGATATTTTACAATTGCTTTAGGAATTTTCTTAAGCAGGTCTTTATGCACTCCGTCTAGCTTTTCCACTTTTTCTGCCTTTTATTTTTGATTGTTAATTCAATGAAGTTGAGACTGAAAGTGAGAAAAAAATTATCATAGTGTTGTGTTTGGAACAGTCTCTGAAACTAGAAGACATACTACTAATGAATCTAAAGGCAAATATCCCAAACACTCAGACTCAACATTAATTAGATTCAGGCACTAGTTCTAGCAGCTGTAGCAACAGCATAGCAGGCATGCCCAATCATCAAAATCTGTAGCCCACTCCAACTGGTAAAATGTGACTGACCGTCTTCTCACTTCAGCCAGCAGACATACGAAGAAAAATGCTTTTCAGGCAAAAGCAAAATGAAGAAAGCAAAATAATAGTATATATCAATTTCCATTGTTATCAAATTCTGATAAACATACTTAAAAACAATTAAAAGCAAAAAATGGAACTCATAATCAAAACCAAATAAATGCAGAAACCACTGAAGACTCTGACAATGTAATAGCAGATAAAAATCTAGGAAAATATAAAATAATGAATGAGCAGATGATTGTCAGAGAATTAAAGTCTATTTAAAAGTTATTATTTAGGGCAGTGAAAATATGCTGCATTGATTAATATGATGAATAAATCATAACATTTGTTCCAAAACCTCAAATGTATAGCACCAATAGTAAACCCTAAGGTAAATTATAAACTTTGGGTGTTTATGATGTGTCAATGTAGGTTTATCCTTGCTAAAAAATGTAACATTATAGTGAGTGATGTTGATAATGGGGAGTCTCTGCATGTGTCAGGGCAGAAGTTCACTTGTCCTTCAATTTTGTTGTAAACTTAAAACTTTCTTAAATAATTCAATTTTAAACAAGTCTTGAAACACACACATACAAACACACACACACACACACACACACACATGCAAAAGCAATGAAATTAAAATCCTAGAAATGAATAATTTGGGGCTAAAATTAGTGAGTTTAGACAGTTATCAATGACTTGAAATTTAACATATGTTTAACTATAAAGCTAATTAAAGAGAGAAAACAGAGCAAAAAAAAAAAAAGACTGTAGAAGAATAACAACCAAAATTTTTCCATGAAAACTATCATTCTACATATCCTGGAACCACAGAAAACCCCAGAATAAATACAATAAAAGAACACCTAGACATTTTGAAGTAATGGTAGAAAATCAAATATAAAGAGGAAAATCCTAAATGCTCCCAGTGAAAAAGATACAGAAACAGATAGGAAACAACATTAAAAACGACATTTGAATTTTTGTCAGGAATAATGCAAACTGGAAGCTAGAGGGAGGCATTTTTAAAGTAGTGGAAGGGGAAAAAGAAACCCAAAAACAACTGTCTAACTTAAAATTTCTGACTAAACAAAGGTGCTAAAGTATACTTCAAAAAAAAAAATCTATTATGTCTGCCTGGTGAATCGATTCTATTACCATTTTGTAGTGTCTATCTCTAGTAATTTTCTTTGCTCTAAAGCATACTCTATTAGATGTTAATATAGACACTTCTCTTAAAAATGTTTGCGTAGTATATATTTTTTCATATTTTTCCTTTTTACTTACCTATATAAGTTGAATATGAGGTATGTTTCTCATATTCATATAATTGGGTCATTTTTAATCTACTTTGTCGATCTTTTTAAATATTTAGGTCAAATGGCAGATTTTAATATTAACATATATATATATTAATTTCTCTAATGTGTCTGAGAAAAGAAATTATTTTTCAAAGGAATTTAATGACTTGTCTACAATGATACAGACAAAATCAAAATTGCAATATGATCAATAACTTCTAACTCAACTCCAATTAATTTCTAGTTTCTTCATAACATTTACATATTTAACACTAATATGAGTACACATTAATATAAATTTTGATTAACTATAAGAATTCTACAAAAATATAGTTAATATACAACTGTTCCCACACTAGCATATAAACATAGTCATTTCAAAGATGAGAACAACAGTTTTTTGAGTCATCTTCAGTATGTAAAAATTGACCCTTTTGTATAATTCCAGGTATTAGTCTTATATCAATCTTACAGAAGCTGACATATTCTTTGAGTCTCAATTCTCGCTAAGGGCTACTTAGTATTTCTGAAAACTACTATTAGTAGTACATAGATGATTTATTTTCCATCTTCCAGAAGCAGATCACTGTGATTTTAATACCTTTCTTAAAGAGATACCTTTATTATTATTTTAATTGACTTGAATTCTGTGGTAATTACAGTAAGACTTTCAAAACCAACTGTATTCTTTCAATCTTAGTTTTCTGAGTTTACTACCTAAGGTGATAGCAGATATCAGATGTGTAAAGGTAACACTACAGTCACACAGCCACAGTAAAGCATAGCTCAGATTTAAAAAATAATAACACAAATTAAATCTCCTCTTCAGTAAAATAATCCTACTAGACACATAAACACATATAACAAATGATAAACCACACTGTGATGATGTTGGAGGCAAAATACTTTAAAATAGGCCTGCAGGCCTGTGTTAATTTTGTAACTAAAACTAGCTTAATAAAATTAGTATGACCATTTAGACCCTCTAAGTTAAATTTAGTCTGTATTGGGTAAAAACTTCCATCTACCCATAAAAGCACAATTTAGAAAATTAATCATAATATTAAGTTTGGAAATTGGATAAGCTCTATGTAGTGTCTTTAACTATAAAATCTACCAGGTGCAAACATTTTTACTGAAAAGTTTGAATACTTAAATTAAAAAAAACTTATTTTTGTAAAAATATACAATAATTCTTCTGACACAGTCAGCCAGTTTTCTGTTTTCATCTTGTGGTCCATGTGTATTTAGATTTTAAGATCATTGCAGTAATATATGGGGGAAACAAAACAAAACCTTAATAAGATGCATAATGAGAATAATTATACACATATAGCTTGGTGATACATTTCCTCTTTAGGAAGGAAATAAAATAGTTTTGAAAATAAATAGAGTAAATATCTGTATGTTGTCGTTATCAGACATTAGAATCACTGACATCTATGATTTTTCTTAGAAGATATAAAATATTTGTTAACAAATGGCTTGATGGTTTAGAAAAGGAAGGTGTCATAACATTTTAGTTATAAGTGCAGTTTCTGGAATCATACTGCTTGAGTTCAAGTAATTGCTTGTCTGTCTACTCACTATATTGGTGACTTTGGATTACTTAATTTTTCTGTGTCTGTTTCCTTACCTATGATATACATTATAAATTGTCAAATAATTCTATGGTATTAATATTTACATTTTCTATTTCTATATTCTGAATTATAATGTAATGTAATAATCTTTAACATGTTTCACAAAGATATTGGAGTATTTTATGAGAGAATGCATATATTCACTTACCATGCTCCTTGAAGGTTGCAAACTCTTTATATAGGTAGCTGCTGTGGCCATTTTTAAAGCAATTTCAAATATCTTTTCCTGCATTTTGCCAAAATACTGTATAGTTTATTGCTTTCCATGTTGATGATTCAGAAATTAACATTATTTGCTTTGGATGTGTACATGTGTATGTTTGTACACTTTTTAAAGTAACACTTTAAAAGTTTTAGAAATTTTTGAGATCTTATTGAAACCAGAACACGTGAAATATTGAGTGTCCTGATGACCCAAAGCACCACTATTTTTTCTACATTATCAACTCACCCGTTAGTGAAATTTAAAGATTCGAATGTAGCCAGGCAGTTCTAAATATACAGTTTTGTCAGTATTCTTGCTGTTAGGTGTCTGGGCTATGGCCAAGCTATAAAAATAGTTTAGACATGAGTGAAGTGATGGAGTCACTCATGGGAATAGTTCTGATACCCTCCTTTCTGAAAATGAGAGGTTGCAAAATCAGTAAAATAATTTAAAGAGTTAAGCTTGGCTGCTTCTTCATTAAAAGAAAAAATAAATCAGAACAAAAGGTAGTATGACTCCTGGACATTAGCCATTTGTATTTACAGTTAGATGTAAATAACGAAAACTTTCTATTTCCTAGTACTTGGGTGTTTAAGAGACTAGTCAAAGAAGTCAAAAACCATTAAAAAATTACAACATAAAAATTGTTGTTTTTAAATATTAACTAAAATAAATTTTTTGAATTCTGCTTTTGAATTCTCGCCTATGAATACACTTATCACATTTACTTTCTCTTTAATTTTGATCCATTCATTAAAAAAAACTCATCTTTTTTAATCTTCACGTAATTTTTTGCAACTGATGAGTGTTTTTTAAGTAAATCATTTTAATAGGAATTAAAACTATGTCAGTCTAACTGCTATTGCACTGAAGTGTATTTAATATAAGAATTATTTCAATAGGTGACTGCCATGCCCTTCTATCTATAAGCGACAAAATTGAAGTTATTTTCTACATGTACACTGTTAAGTGCATCATTTATAAAAGCTACAATACTCAGACGAAAGACCATGAAAGAGAGAATTTAATTATGTGTTGTGAGTGTCAGCGTCATTTAAGCCTAGATAGGAATGTTGCAAGTCTTTCATTAAGTTGACCCTTATGCTTCTGTGCCAAAAATTTTTCTGACCCAGCCAAATTGCTAAATGTACCATGCTGATCCATGCCAAATGATAGATAAAATAATCTAACTAGTTGTTCTAGTAATTAGGCTTATATTCAAATATGAATTGATCTGAATTATATAATTTAACTATGTAAGAGCTCTAGCCATATATAAGAAAAATCCCTGAATGTCAGTTAATAATGCACTTATAGGTTAGAGTTAATATATAACAATTTTCTTCATAGAACTCGACAAAAGACCATAAAATTTTTGTTCAAATAAGGATTAATGTTTTGTGTTTTGTAAATAAAACTACCATTTCATCTTATTCACTATTTAGTCAACAATATAATTATATCCTATACCTTGAATGGCTAATCTCTGTGAAAACACTGACAACTACCATTTATGTATTTTAATGCCCCTAATTTTATTTTTCCTGCCTCAGATTTCGAGAGGTCATAATGGACATTTGCTTTACAACCTCTGAGAGATTTCTTCACAGCTGCTTGCCTGCATTCTGTTCAAAATGCTTAAAGAATTTTGGGCTGAAATACCATTTCCTTTTATCAGATCTCAAGCAACTCTCTCTTTACATGAATTGTAGTTGTTAAAAAAAGTCGATTGAATTGAGATAAAAAGATTTATTAAAATGCTTACTGGGAACTAGAAAAGAATTAGTAAAGCAAGATTGATTGTTTAAATTTAATTGTCGCTTTGTGTCATATCATTAGAGTGTTTGTGAATAATTCCCATAGAGCATTGACAATAAAAAACTTACTTTAATTGTACAGTGCTTATCAAAAAAAATTTAAAAAAACAAACAATGAGTCCCCAAAGAATAACAGGATTAAATTGATAACTGCCATGTCCAATTAGAATCAGTGCACTATCATTTTGGAAAAATATATTTAAATATTGTTTATCCTTTTGGACTGAAGGAATATTTTACAAAACTTAACAAATAAATGAAATTGTGTATAAATAGAATTAATAAATATATTAATTTAGAGCTTGAGAGAAATTTCAAAGAATCGATCAAAAACAGATAAAAAATGAGAAGATAATGTTAGAAAAAAATAAAATGGAATATGATAGTAAAAGACCATGCAATGCCAGATTCTCTGGCTTTTTCCCTTTTCTCTTTTTAATAATATATATTTTTTTTATTTTGAAATTAAAGTTGGCATACAATTTTATTTGAGTTTCATGTGTACAACATAGTGATTAGACATGTATATGTTATAAAGTGATCACCCCAATAAATCTAATACCCCTGTGACACCATACATAGTTATATATAATATTATTCACTATATTTCTTATGCTAAACTTTGCATCCCTGTGACTATTTTGTAACCACCAATTTGTGCTTCTTAGTCCCTTCCCCTTTTTACCCACCTCTGAAAATCATCTCCCAATAGACAACCATATAAATGTTCTCTCTTTCTATGTGTTTGCTTCTGTTTCCTGTTTATTTATTTTGTTCTTTAGATTTCACATGTAAATGATATCATACAGCATTTGTCCTTCTCTGTCTGATTTACTTCGCTCAGCACAATATCCTGTAGGTCCATCCATCTTGTTGGAGAAGGCAAGATTTCATTCTTTTTTATGGCTGAGGAATATTTCATATATATATATATATATATATATATATATATATATATATATATATATATATATATATACACACACACCACCTCTTTTTTATATATTCACTCTCTCTATATATATACCCACCACCTCTTTCACCTCTTTTTTATATATTCACTCACAGATGGACATTCAGATTGACTCCATATCTTAGCTACTGTAAATAATGCTGCAATGAATACAAGAATTTGTATGCCTTTTGCAAGTAATGTTTGAGTTTCATCAGAAGTGCCATTACTGGGTCCTTCTTTGTCTCTTGTTATAGCCTTTGTTTTAAAAGTTTCTTTTGTCTGGTATAAGTATTGTAGCCCAGATTTTCTTTTTGTTGTTGTTGTTTTCATTTGTTTCCATTTTTAGGAAATGTCTTTTTCCATACCTTTACTTTTAGTCTGCGTTTATTTTTATTCTGAAGTGAGTCTCTTGCAGGTAACAAATAAATGTAAGGGTTTGTTTTCTTATCAATTCAGCTACCATGTGTTTTGATTGGAACATTTAATCTATTTATATTTAAAATAATTGTTTATAGAAATGTAGTGATTGCTATTTTATTATTTATATTTTTAATCTTTTCTCCTCCTCTCCCTCCTCCTCCTCCTTCTTCTAAAATTCCCTCTAACATATCTTACAATACTGGTTTGGTGTTGATGAACTACTTTAGTTTTTTTCCTGTCTGGGAAGTTCTTTATCTGTCCTTTCATTCTAAATGACAGCTTTGCTAGGTAGAGTATTCTTGGTCATAGGACCTTAATTTTCATCACTTTGAATATTTCCTGCCAATCTCTCTGATTTGCAAAGTTTCTGTTGAGAGATCAGCTAAAAATCTTATGGGAGCTCCCTGGTAAGTAACTAATTGCTTTTCTGTTGTTGCTTTTCAGATTCTCTCTTTGTCTTTAACCTTTAGCATTTTAATTATGATGTGTATCTTTGTGGGCCTCTACAGGTTCATCTTGTTTGGGACTCTGCACTTCTGGGGCTTGTATGTCTGCATCCTTTGCCAGGTTAGGAAAGTTTTCTATCTTAATTTCTTAAAATAGATTTTTAATTATTTGCTTTCTCTCTCTTCTTCTACTGGAATCCCTATGATGTGAAGGTTGGTATGCTTGATGTTGTCCCAGAGGCTCCTTCTACTATCTTCATTCTTTTGGGTTCTTTTTTGTTGTTCTGATTGGATATTTCCTGCTACTTTATCTTCTAAATCACTGATTCGATTCTCTGCTTTGTCTAATCTACTATTGAGTCCCTCAAATGCATTATTCATTTCAGTTATTGTAGTCTTCATTTCTGACTTCTTTTGTTATCTATCTCCACTTCTATGTTTTCTACCCCTTTGTTAAAGTTCTCACTGATTTCATCTACTCTTCCCCTAAGTTCATTGAGTATCCTTATAACCAGTGTTTTCAACTCTGCACCCAGTAGATTGCTTGTGTCCATGCTGTCTATTAATTTTCTAGAGCTTCTTTCTGTTCTTTCATTGGTATATGTTTCTTTGTCTCTCTATTTTAGCTCTCTCTGTGTGTTTGTCTTTGTATTAAGAAGAGCTGCTATGTCTCTGGGTCTTAGTAGAGTGGCCTTATGTAGTATGACAGAACAAAGCCAAAGTAGTTCATCAGCACTAAACCAGTATTATAAGAAATAATAGAGGGAGTTCTAGAAGAAGAAGAAGGAAGAAGGGGAGGAGAAGAAATAAGTCCCCTGGTCACCTGAGGTGTGTGCTCCAAGTATATCCTTTGTGAGGTTGTGTGTACCCTCCTGTTGTAGTTGAGACTTAGTTGTTATTTGCTATCAGTGGGGCTTATTGGTTGTGAGAAATGGCTGATGACAACAGTAGAAGAGCAGTTATGCAGCCACTGTCCCTGTGGAGGAGTATTTGCTTTAGCAAGGCTCTGGTGCCAGCCAGACTGCACTCTGGGTGTGGTCCTCAGATGTGGCCCTGGGTGGTGCTCAGTCTCAGTTCAAGCTAGCCACTGGCAGGCTGGCCCCAGGGACTTCTTGGGGGGGGGGGGCAATTCAGGCCAAGTTTAGTGGAAGCCTGTGCTCTGCCTGAGGCTACTTGGCATAAACCACCAAGCAATTCACAGATGGCTACTTCTCACACTGGCCTTGGAGGTGACTCAAAAGGCCATGCTGTGAACCAAGTCAGGCTGCTGCTAGTGCTGATCATGGAGCTGCTCAGCAAGAGGTACAGGGCATGCCGAGGCCAGATACTGCTTGTTTTGGTTTTCTGAATCTTTGAGAGATTTTAAGAAAGCCTGCAGCATAAACAAAATCAGACCGTTTGTACGGAAAAGCCATTGAAAGCTTTTTTTTTTTTTTTTTTTTTTTTTTTTGTGGAGCCAACTTACAGTTCATCACCACCAAGTCACTATTGCAAGAAATGTGGAGCTACTTCTTTAAGAAGATGAAAAAAAAAAAAAAAGACAAAAAAAAAGAATAATAAAATGGCAATAACTACATAGCTATCAACAACTACTTTAAATATAAATAGAGACATAGCTCCAATCAAAAGATAGAGTGGCTAAATGGATAAGAAAATAAGAACTTTACATACATTGCCTACAGGAAACTCAACTTCACATTGAAAGTAACAGGACTCACACATAGACTAAAAGTAATGGGATAGAAAAAGATGTTTCATAAACATGGAAACATTAAAAAAAACTAGGGTAGCAATACTTATACCAGACAAAATAGACTTTAAAAGACAGACTATAAAAGGTGACAGAAAAAGACCCAGTTATCCCACTTCCGGGTATTTATCCAAAGAAACCCAAAATACTACTTCGAAGGGGCATGAGAATCATATGTTCACTGCTGCATCATTTACAATAGTCAAGATATGTCAGCTACCTACCCATCCATCAATGGATGAATGGGCAAAGAAGAAGTAGTACGTATATACTGGGCCATTAAAAAAGAAAAAAAATGAAATCTTGCTATCTGTAACATCATTGATTGACCTAGAGGGTATAGTGCTCAGTGGAGTAAGTCAGACAGAGAATGACAAATGCCATATGATTTCTTTTAATGTGGAATCCAAAGAGCAAAACAGACAAATAAACAAAACAGAAACAAACTCATAGATACAGAGGACATTTTGATGGTTACAAGATGGGAAGGCGTTTGGTGGGTGGGTGAAAAAGGGCAAGGGATTAAGAAGTACAAATTGATAGTTACAAAATAGTTATGGGGGTATAAACTATAGCATAAGGGATATTGTCAATAATGTAATAACTATGTACAGATTCATACATGGTTAGTAGATTTATCAGGGCAATCACTTTTTAATATATATATAATATATATTATATAATATATTTTATATTATAAAGATGTTTAATCACTATGTTTACACCTGAAACTAATATAATAGCATTTTCCAAGTGTAATTAAAAATTTAAAAAGTATTTAAAAAAAGAAAAACTTAAGAAAAAATAAAATAATGTGTCAGCTCATTTCTAACCCATTATGAAGATAGTAAGTTGATATATATTTTGAACACTTCAAATCCATATTTCTCTTTTTATCAACTCAAATCATATTGTTCTTTAATTAGATTTTTTATTTTACAGTTTTCTTTTGTTTTAAATTTCAGATAGAATGTGTTTCAAAGCAAACTTCCAGTTGTCATTAAGATTCTATCTAGTGAAAATAATCACATTTACAATAATCATTTTTTAACTACCTGTATCTTCTTTTACCTCTTGAATTTATGTACTTTGACTCTCCCATTTTCTGCACTCAGATTCATACCACATGAACCAAAGTAAAAAAAAAGTAAATAAAATATTTGATTCAGTAATATAACTATGCTTCTATTCTCCAGTTATAAATAAATAATAATATATCCCTCTATAATTTGGCAAAAATAATATATTTATTTGCCATTTAATTCTTTAAAAAGTAGATATATGAGGATAAAAGCAAAAGTAACATAGGAGTGACACCTGAAGTTGGGAATTAATTATCTTACTTTAAGATTATGCTCATTAATAGAAGGGCAGTGTAAGTGAGTAATGACAGATTATCTTTCTCCATACTATTGATTATTTAATGTTTATAACTAATGTATAAAGTGTTTCATTTTTTCCAGTGATATTTTAAATATTATTATTCATCATACATTCTTGTGCATAGATGCATGGATTTTTTTTGAAATATTAAGAATATTATAAACTTCTTTTCTTCATGTTTACCTTGAAAATAATTTCAGTGGACCGAGGATCTAGTTTGCATTGCTTCTTTTGGAATTTTTAATGAAGTTCCTACTTATAGCATCCTCAGAAATAAAAGGAAATAGGAAGACCCTTTAGCTATATCTTACCAAGTTCATGAGATGTAGAATTTCATATAATTTTTTGTTTGTTTGTTTAGAAAACATATACAAACACATTATTGCTTAGGAACAAAATACTTGTATTCTTTTTCTGAGATGACTGTGTTGTAAAGTCCTAGAAATTGTTTTTGTTGTTTTTTTTTGTTTGTTTTTTTTTTTTTTTTTTTTTTTTTTAAAGGCAGAACTTCCAGAAAGATTCTTTTAGAAGTAGTCTGGTAGTCTGGTAACAACAAAGAGAGATGACTCATTGGATTTTAGGGTGAAGCCAGTGAAATCACTTCCCAGTGTGATTATAGCAGAAAAATTGCTATACCCTGTGTTTCCATTTTGGTAAGCCCATCAATTTTTTTCTGAAGTATATTGGCAGTTACTCTTCATAGAAATTTTTCATGGGATTCTCCTAAACCACATCCTGAGGACATGCATTGCAATTAACACAGAAATGTTCTAATGGAGAAGATCCAAGGGGATTCCTTTTGTAGTCAAATTATCTTAGTGCCCTCAAGTTCTAAAGATTTGTTTTAAATGTCAACAGAATGATCCGAGTCTAATACAACACAAGAACTATTCACATATTTTCAGTAGTTTTACCAAAAGATTCAAACCTATAGCAAAGAAATCAGGTGAATTTTCATGTTGTGTGACAGTCAAAAAATTAGATTTAAATATATAAAGTGAAAATCTTATTCTTTGAAACAAACAAAATCTGATTTTCTATTCTCATACATCAAATAAATGTCTATTTAACTATAATTATTTATCATCATAAACAGTAACACTTACTATCTCAATGATTAAATCAGAAATTCATAACTTGCTTGTTAAAATCTCTCCACAACTCTAAATTACCTATCATCCTTCCTTCTCATGAAATTTTAGTTTTAAGCAATCTGAACAAAATTTCCCACATATACCTTTCATCTTCCTGATTTAGTGTTTTGGATCTTCATAATTCATATCTCCCAGGACATCAATTCTCCTTAAACTCATATTTTCCAAGATGGAAATTCCAACTCAAATACCTCTGCCAGCATCAAATTTTTTTTCTCCAGCCAGAATTAATCTAGTCTTTTTTCTAAATTCCGATAGCCCTGGAGCAATATCTGTATCCTGTCATATGTTATTTTGTATCCTTTGTCACAGTATTGGGTTCTGTCTGTACTTACTTTCAGTTTGCATATTCTTCAAAAGCAGAGAAAGAGTATGTTTGTGTATAAACTTAACTGTCCTTCACCCAACACGGTGCTTTATACATACTATGTATGTGCTTTATAAAGGAATTAGTATTTGAGTCACTGTCAAAATGAGGTATCTGTCCAAATAATAAAGCTAAAACAAGAAAACCCCAATTTCCATTTTCCAGAGAAATTGCACTGAAAGTCAGTGCAAAATAACAATTATTGATAAATACATATATACGACAATTTCCCTTTATAAAAAGGTACCTAAAGATGAGGTTTAGCTCACTGTTCTTAGTAAGTTTTATCCACAAGTATTCAAATCTTAAGCAATCAACTCTCTACCTTCATTCTAAGGATAATTTCTTCTCTGAATATTACATGTACACAAGGCTTTTTACTTTAGAAAATTCTTACACCTTTGAAGTCTCAGAAATATTTCTAGTAGGTTGTGTTTGCCTGTGCACCTGAAAAGATACATCTGAGAAATTAATATTTTTCTCCAATTTGTATGCATTTTCTTTATGACGAGGCTTAGAAAATATGTTGTGGCATTTCATTTATAAATATTATTGTATAATAAACATTATTTAAACTCTTCTTACTACTTATGAGAGAATACCCGCCCCCCCCCGCCCCCCGACCAGTTAAAACAAAAACAGTAGGAAAAGAGGAACTTCACAGGATATGAACTAGCCTTATCATCAAAGATAAACATTGAAAGCTTTTTTAAATCCAGTCTCCTGTCCTAGTTACATTTACATTTCAGTTGGTTTGATGTTTTTCTCAGGGGAAGAACAAAAGCACACTGCTGTCCCCTTGCTTCACATATAAGTGCTATGGACTCAATGTTTCTGTCCCCACAACAATTATATACTAAATCCTAAACCCCTACTGTGGTGGTATTAGAATGTGGGGTCATTGGGAGCTGATTAGGTCATGAGAAAGGAGCCCTCATGTATAAGATTAAATGCCTTTACGAAATATACTCTAGAGAGCTCCCTTGTCCCCTCTGCCATGTGAGAACACAGACAGAAGATGGCAGTCTATGAAGGAGGAAGCAGTCTCTCACTGCACACTGACTCTGCCAGTGCCTTCATCATGGAATTCCCAGCCTTCAGAACTGTGAGAAATAAATTTCTGTTATTTATGAGTCATCCAATCTACGGTACTCTGTTTCAAGAACCTAGATGGACTAAGACAATAGTGTATGTGAGAGGCAAATGTGACCTAGTGCTATTCATTATGCCATAGGGACCATTTATTTTTATTGTTCCTTCACATTTCATAGACATTTTTGTATTTTTATAATATCCATTATTTTACCGAATAACTGATTCCAATAATAATTCAATAGTGAGATGAAAATGCACTTCTTTTGAATATTCCTGTTAAATTCCACAATAATCTACACATCTTTTTGAGAAATTAATTTATGGTCTGGAAAAGTGATCGGAAAGACAGTATATTAAGCACACATCTAAGAAGGAGATCATCAGTTTTACTTTTAATATATTAGATAATATTTACATAAAATATCTCATTGAAGATAAACCTACTTTTATTTCTTACTTCATTAATTTGTTTTCTAATTTAAAGCATGTCATTTTTTAAAATAATCACCAGTAAGCTTTCCATTCTCTAAGTATTAAGAAAAAAATTGTTCTCCGTTATGTATTAAACATTGTTGTCAAGTAATGATAAAAGGCTACCTTGGAAAAAAATTAAAAAGGAAAACCAAAAGTAGACCAACAATGAAGATGAGCACAGGAGAGAGATAATGATTTAAGGTCATCATAACTTACTAATTTAGACCTATAAGTCAATAAAAGCTTAATGTACTGAAAAGAGTTTCAAACCTGTGTTTGCAAAGACAAGGGTGCTATTTTTTAGATGATGAAATAGCACAACAGTAGTTTTTTTTAATAATAAAAATAAGTGGCCAGAAGAAAAGGTAGGTAAAAAAAAAAAAAAAGCAAAAAAGAATTAAATTCATTATAATAAAAATTTATTTTGCATTTATTCTTTCAGACACTATGTTAATTGCTAAAAATACATAATTAAAAATATATGTTAAGAAGCTGATTCTCAACAAATGTATAATATAATAGAGAAAATTGGGAATGATAATATTAATAATGAAAATAGAATATTTTATGGAGTAAATACCAGAGTAAAAGATGACAGGAACATCTTTTAAGAGATACCAAAAAAACATGTACTTTCTTATTTTAATTTGCATTTAAATGTAGCACTATATTTACAAGAAGGTTTAAGTTTGAGGTAATCCTAAATTACTAGAATAGGCATAGAATTCAATAAAATTTAATGACCTGGAAAGAGTCTCCTCACCTGTAAATATGAAGTCTGTAGTGCTGTTTTTCAGGAAGTGACAAAATGGAACAACATTACTTTTTTCAAATGAGAAAAATATTCTGAACTTTTAGTATCAGTAATCTTGAAATTCTTGGGAATTTTGAAATTTTGACGTATGTGCTTTTAGATATGCATACATGCTCACATGATAGAAAATATGGATATGATTCAATAGAATAGACTACTAAAATGATCCCTTATCTTTTAATTTTGTAAAAAAATGTAGAAATTAGACTTTTAGAAGCACATCATTTTTATGTACTTTTCAGTAGGGAATGTTTCAAACATGAACTAAGATAAAGGTAATTTAACAATGAACTTCTGTGAATCCAACCCCTATCTTAAATATTATTCTATGTATATGCCTATTTACTTTTATCCTCTCCAATATATATTAATCAGTGTCATATCATCGTTTCATTTTGTCTGTGATTATTTAAGCATGCTCAGAGCATTTTAGATTCCATGAAATTATTTACATTTTTTAACTTTACAGATGACAGAATTCAATCTGAGGGAAATAATTTTATATATCACATGGCTAGTTAATGGTAGAGTTAGGATTAGACACTGACCCCAGTGCTTCATCTTGTCATCATACAGCCAAATTTTAGTAAGTTTAGTAACAATGGAAGTTTCTTATTAGGGAATGGCAGAGGAAAGATGAGGTATCAGTGAAAAAACATGGAGGCCTCACATTCTATTTTCAGCTCTCAACTTAGTTGCAGCCCCAGTGATGCAAATCCCTCAGAGTTGTAGTTCTAAGAGCATTTTCTAATGTAATTTTTGCATGTAAATCTCAATCTCAAAACCTATTTTCTGGATAAATTGACTTGTGACAAAGTTAAACATTAAAAATATTTCTCATCATAATTATAAGACTGTATTATGCTGAAGGCTATAAATTTGTCCTGGGGACAATTTGCATTTTTTATAACATTTTCCATTCAGTGGTCAGCAGAATAGTAAATTACTGAGTTAAACCGAAGTTGAGATATAAACTTGATTATTGGATTGTATGTAGGTAGCACAGAATTTCTATTACAGATCCCTATATAACTGGCATAGCAAAAATAAACGTGTAGGTTGGTAAACTTGGATAACAGGCTGAAATTTCTGAGTTCTCATAGCAGTGATACTGGCCAGGATGTTACACAAATGCTGGCAAAAGAAAAACATGACTACATTTTTTTTTTTAATAATATTTTGGGGACATAAGTCAGAAGGTAGTAGCCTGTAGTTGTTCATAATTCACATGAAGCAACTATGAATACTTGGCTATGTTCTGCTCTGTTGAGTTACCAGTTATTGTTAGAGGTGAAATAATAAATTTCAATTAGAAAATCTGTCATGCTTCACAGGGCCATCCGTATTTTTCTCACTGACCCAGAAATGGCACAATTTAAGATGCGAAGAAGTAGTGAGGAGAGATGCAATTTTGAAAAAGAACAGAGTATTGGGAACCAGGAAACATTACATAAGAAATTTTGTTGGATGGTGACATGGATGCAACTATATGTAGTGCTTCTCCCTTTGGTTGTTTTTATTAATCACCTGCACATGGAGTGCTTCTTGTTTCAGTGTCATTAAACTTATGGTGTATAAAAAATAAGTCACATACTCACCTAAAATTAATAAGCAATTATAGCAAAGTTGTAAAATATAAGGTTACTACAAACAGCCAACCTCTTCCTATATTACCAGCAACAGACAATTGGAATTTATAATTAAAAAAAAAATTGCCATTTACAATAACATTCACAAATTCACAAGGTGAAATACTTAGGCAAAAATCTAACAAAATATACATAAGGTCTATGTGAAGAAAACTAAAAAAACCTAATGAAACAAAGACAAGACTAAATAAATGGAGAGTGTATCTATGTTTATGGATAAGAAGACTCAGCATCAGCAAGATGGTGGTTATTCTCAACTTGATCAATACATTTAATTCAATCAAAATCAAAATCCCAGCTAGTAATTTGTAGACATTGAAAAACTGATCCTAAATCTTATGTGACAAGATCAAAAAAGAAAAAGAAAAAAGAACAGAATAACCAATCTAATGTAAAAAAATCAATTTAGATGACTGACATTATTTGACTTCAAGACTTACTACAAAAATGTGATATTCAAAACAGTGTGGTATTGGTGAAAAATAGACAAATAGATCAATGGAACAAAATAGAACCCAGAAATAATCAACTGATCTTTGACAAAAGAACAAAGAATATCTTTTCAACAAATGACACTAGAAAAATTAGACATTCACATGCAAAATCATATCATCATCATCATCATCATCATCGTCATCATCATCATCTAGATGTAGAATTTACATTGCTCATGAAAAAATATCAAAATTGTTTGTAAAGCTAAATCTAAAATAGAAAAATATAAAACTTCGTAGAAGATAGGAAAAAAAATCTATATTGCCTTGGGTTTGGCAATGACTATTTGGATACAATACCAAGGGTGTGATCCATGGAAGAAATAATTGATATGTTGGACTTCATTAAAATTAAAAACTTCTGCTCTGCAGAAGATACGGTCAAGAAAACGAGACTAGTCACAGATTGAAAGGAATCATTTGTAAAGGCAAATCTGATTAAGTGCTAAATTTCAAAATATACAAAAAATTTCTAAAACTCAACAGTAAGAAAGCAAACAATTTAAATTTCATTTTAAAAATGAGCAAAATATCTGAATAGATACTTTACCAAAGAAGACATAATGATAAAATATAAGCATATGCAAAGATGTTCTGCACAGCATTCACATGCATTAGGAAATTGCAAGCTAAAACAACAGTGAGATACCACTACACCCCTATTAGAATCGCTAAAGTCCAAAATACTGACAATACCAGTGCTGATGAGAATGAATATCAACAGGAACTCATTCATTGCTGGAGAATGTAAATTGGTACAACCATTTAAAAAACTGTGACAGTTTCTTAAAAATTAAACATACTTGTAAAACATTAGCCAACAATTGTGCTCCCCAAAATTTGAAAATTTATGTCCACACAAAACCCTGCACATGGATGGTTATAGCAGTTTCATTTATAATTGTCAAAACTTGGTGCAGTCATGATGTCCTTCAGTAGATGAGTGGATAAATAAACTGTAGTACATACAGAAAATGGAATATCATTCATCGCCAAAAAGAAATGAGCTATGAAGTCGTGAAAAGACAGAGAGCTTAAATTCATAATACTAAGTGAAAGAAGCTAGTCTGAAAAGCCTGCATGCTGTATAATTCCACTACATGACATTCTGGTAAAAACAAAACTATGGAGTCAGATAAAAGATCAGTGGTTGCCAGGGGAGAGGGAAGGAAGAATAAATCACAAAGCACAGAGATATTTTTTAGTCCAGTGAAACTATTCCGTATTACACTTCAATGGTGGATACATGCCATTATATATTTTTCAAAACACATGAATGTATAACATCAAGAATGAACCCTAATGTAAACTATGAACTTTGGGTGCTAATGATGTGTTGATGTAGGCTCATTGATTTTAACAAATGGAACTCTCTGTGGCAGGAGTCGGGGAGGCTGTGAATATGTGAGAGTAGGGGACTTATGGGAAAATTTCTGTATTTTCCGCTCAATTTTGCTGTGAACCTGAAACAGCAAAAAAAAAAAAAAAAAAAAAAAAAAAAAATCTATTAAAATACAAAAATTGGCAATTCAAAAATTATTGCCTAAATATTATTCTAACATCGCTCTATCCATACTCTCAGAGCCAAATAATGCCAATATAATTGACAACCATTTGAAGTTAAAACACCAATAAATATTGTACTGCAAACATCTGAGTCATAGTTAGCACCATTAACTAGCAAAAAAATCAATGTCAGTGGGTCGAAATTATTTGCCAATTAGGTGCCAGGGAATGCATAGGTTTAAAGTCTTGCATTAGGTGACAAGTTCTCAGGAATATCTAGTTTTATTGATGGTTAGTCAACTTTGTGATTGGCATATTAGTGAAGAGCAGCATAGTGTGAGGAATCAGTGGGGTGTTGTATAGAGTTTAACTAATGGTATTTGAATACTTATCTGCTGTTTCCTGCCTAAGGGACAATTTACTTTCTGTAAAATGAGGATAAACTAAAAATATTTTTGAATTAACATTATAAAATGCTTTGAACATGCCTACATACAGAAGATACAGGATGAATATTAGCAATTTTATTAAGATTATGGAATGATGGTAAAAGTGCAGGCACAATATGAGAAAAGAGGATAGGATAAAATATATTTTCAAAAACAACAATTGAAAGCTGAAAGTTAAAAGGCTCAATGCAACTTGAACACTTACAGAAATTGTTGACTTGGCTTCGAAAAATGAGAGATTTGACAACATGAGCCCTGCATTTTTCTCATAGTCACAACTAACTAGAACATGGTGGCAATTATTACCTTTAAATAAGCTGTGGCTGTCCTGTCTGTTGCAAACATCCCTGGTCTTTTTCACCCTTGCATATCACTGCTGAGTCTCTGTAGCCATTGTGTTTGAAACTCCCAATCTAAAATAAACTAAATTGCATAGAATAAATCTGCTTTTAATAACAAACTATATCTTGAAACAATATTTAATAATAATTATATTTAATAATAGTTAATGTTTTTATTCAGAATGGTAACCTCATAGTCTCAAATGAAATGTGTTTCTAAACACATTAGTATTCACTTAAATATGGGTTAAAGTTTTGTTCTAAGGTTTTTGCCACCCTTTAAGATCAAGGTAAATAGCATGAGATAACTCTTCTAAGTAAATGTGTTACTTGTCTAATAAGTTAATAAAATGCACAGGAGCAAAGAGGAAGCAAATCGATGGTCTCCAGTTCAAGCTCTTGAGAATTATTGCATGCTCTTCTAGAATTATGTATTCGACTCTACCCTGGGTTTTATTTTAGGATGTTTCTTACTGAACCTGTCCTTCAGATCAGCGGCATCAGTTTATATAGACCTGTAACTGTTCCACTGACAATCATGAATTTATATGAGTATAGCAAGACCAATTTTTTTCCTTAAAGAAGCTTTTTGTAGTCAATTTGATAAGCTGTTGTCATTGGGTTACCCTCCAGGGTTTGCATATTATACTTTGCAGTTAAAAGCTTGAGTATCACTTACCTGAAGAATGACCTACCTTCCCAGTACCTCAATTTCCTCATTTATATGGGAATTTTAAAATAACCTAAATACTGGGGTAGTAAGACAAGTAATATAATAGAATTAAGTAGGAGCTGCACATGAATGAGTTTTAAAAAATGGTATCTTTAAACATTGGAAACTAAACAGAGTTGACATGTTAAGATAATTATATTTCAGTGAGACACACACAAACACTGATACACACACATACATTTATACATTCCTTGTTCTAAAAATGGTGGCGTGTTAAAGAAATGACTATTCAGGTGAGTGACTAGGTGAGTGTTCAACAAGCATATATGGTCCCAGATCTGGTCCCACAAGTGGGAACTAATGTAATCCTTAAGGAAAAGAAGACATGCGAAAATGAAGAAAAAGATCGTAGCGAATAGAATGAGAAAGGTACAAGATAGCAGAAGGCTGGTTAATATGTTGGGTGTTACTAACAGTGAGACATCCCTGTTGAGGCTGAGAACAAAGATGCTTCCTATACAGTGTCTTCATGTCAGGTACTTGGGAAATCCCAGAAAACTGCAGCTTTATGACATGTCTTTTCCAGGAGATTGATAAAATAGTTTTGCAAAGAGTCTGTGCCATAGGTTTGAATCGATGCAAGGTTGGTTTTAAAGAAAGTACTATAACACATAGCAAAAAATATTAAACTTGTACCTCAGATAATCATGATATGTCAGGTACTTGGGAAACCCCAGAAAACTGCAGCTTTATGACATGTCTTTTCCCCAGGCAGTAGTTTAAATTAGTCTTAGGGAAAAGCAAAAGAATATTTAACTCATAAAAGATAATTTAGGACAGACAGGAGAAAAATGTGTCATCAATGTTTAAAAGCATATCTTGGGATAGAGGAATTTGATTTACGTAACCGAAAGAACAGACTCGAACAATTAGGAAAACGTTTGTGATGCATATTTTTAGTAGATGAAGCAGCATTTTATAGATACTGACTGGTACACCTTCTTCCATTGGGATCTACACACTGCACAGCAGGAGGCAGTGGTAAGCCACTGCTGCATTTTCTTTTCTTCTTTTTATTTTTAAAAATTATTATTTTACCTTGACAACTGTAATAAGATGGTCTTAAATGAAATATGAGATAGTGCTGAAAGATGACACTCCCAGCTGGGAAAGCACAGAAACAGTTACGGGGAAGAGAATAAACATGAATAACATTGTTGCTAGGGGCACTACTAGACCAAAGCTGAAAGGAGGAAGTCCAGTGGCTGAGGTGCATGAAGGTGAAAGAAAGGTGTGATGCTACACAAAACATGCAAGCAGAATATGAAATGTAAGAAACGTGAACAAAGGTACACTGGGATATAAAGCATACAGTTGGAATGTCTAAACATTGCAGTGTTTGGTGTTGACAAAATAAAATGAACTGGAATGGGACTTTTTCAGTGAGGCAACTATGAAGTGTTCTACTCTGGAAATGACAAACTCAGAAAAAAAAAAAATGGAGTGGCATTAATTCTGAGGCAAGGTGTAACAGATAGAGGCTACAATGTGAGTTTTGACCAAATAATAGCAATCAGACTTCTAGGAAATCTCTTAACATAACCACTGCTGAAGCCTATGCTTCAACTACAGAGGCTGAAGTTAAAATTAAAAGCTTTTATAAAAGAATCTAAGGAGAAATTGATCACACACCAAAGCAAGACATGCTGATAATTATAGGCAACTGGAACACAAAAGTAGGAAATAAAGCAGTATTGCATGTCATTGGAAAATTTGGACTAGAGATCAGAAATAAAGTAGGAGATTGGCTCATGAATTTCTGCAAAACCAACAACTTGTCCATGGCAAACACATGCTTCAAACAACTGAACAGATGACTATACATGGACATTACCAGATGGCCACTTTCGAAATCAAATAGACTATGTAATTGAAAGCAGGAGATGAAGAAGCTATATTCTCTCTGCCAGAACAAGACCAGCAGCAGATTGTAGTATTGACCATGAACTATTAACATCAAACAGAGCAAAACTAAAGAAGAGCACAAAAAAGAATCATAGTGCCAAAATATAACATACATAACATTTCTTAAAGATTTACAGTCCACATTAAAAAAGAAACAGATTTGCATTGTTAAATTTAATTGATCAAGGCCCAGAACAACTGTAGACTGAAACTGGAAATATTTGGAAAGAAAGTGAAAAGACAATGCCAGAAGTAAAAAGGAAAGAAAAGTGTTATGAATGACAGAAGAAACATTAAAAATTGTTAGAGATGGGTGAGAGGCAAAAGTAAAAGTTGACAGAAACAGGGTTGGAATGCTTAACACAGTTTTTCAATGATTATCACATAGAGATAAAGAAAAGTACTATTACAATGTAAGGAGGTAAAACAGAATTGCAAAAAATAAATAAATAAACAAACAAATAAATAATAAATAAATAAATAAATAAATAAATAAATAAATAAAGGAGAAACAAGCGATCTCTACCAGAAAATTCAAGAAATAGAAGGGAAATTCAAACTTAGATTAGGAATCCTGAGAGACCAACAAGGTAGTACCCCATCTGACCAGGACAAAAGAATGAGAAGGTGGAAACAGTATAATGAAAAGGTGTAGAAAAGAGCCAAAATGGTAACAGATAGCTTTGAAGAAGATTCTTATGAGAAAAAAAAAAAATCTGCAATTTAGAAAACAAAGTAAAACTTTCACCCAAAGTATTGGGAAGAAATTAATTACAGAGGGTAGATGGAATATGCATAGAATTATTTCAAGCCACAGAGTCAGACTCCGCCAAAGTCCTAACAAGATTATGTCAACAAATATGGAAAAGAAATCAATGGCCTAAAGACTGAAAACATTCAGTATGCATTCCAATCTTGAAGTAAGAAAAGACACCAAGGAATACAGCAATTATAGGACAGTTGCTCTAATTTCCCAAGCCAGTGAAGTGATTCTTAAGTCGATGCAACAAAGGCTTCTACCTTATATGGAGCAAGATATGCTGGATATTTAAATTGGATTCATACAAAGAAGAGACTCAAGATCTAATTGCGAGCTTTTGATGGATACTAGAGTGCTCTAAAGAATTTCAGAAGTTTAATCTATGTTTTATAGACTACTGTAAAGCCTTTTACTTCATCAACCATGAAAAGCTATGAACTGCTATCAAAGAAGTGGACTCACCTCAGCACTTGATTTTCCTGGTGTGTAACCTCTATTGGGGACAGGAAACCACTATTAGGACAGAATATGGAGAGACAGAATGGTTTCCTATTGGCAAAGGTATGAGGGAAGGGTGTATTTTACCTCTTTATTTGTTTAATCTGTACACAGAACATTAGACAAAAAATTGGGCTAGACTCAGAGGAAGAAGAAGTGAAAATTGGTGGAAGAAATACCAATAACTTAAGACATACATATGACACCATCTTACTAGCAGAATGTAGCTAGCAATGTTTTAAAGTGACTTCTGCAGAAAGTGAGGGAAGAAAATGCCAAAGCAGGACTGCATTTGAACATCAAAAACACAAAAAATTATGACTAGAGAAGAAATATATGACTTTAACATAGAGAAGGAAAACAGAAATTGTTAAGGTTTTGCGTACTTTGGATTAGTCATCAATTCGAATAAAAGACTGAAGCCAAGAAATCAGAGAAGGCTGAGATTCAAAAAGGTAGCAATGGGATTAGGAAAGATCACCAAGAGCAATGATGCATCAGTAAAGAAAAAGCTAAGATCATCCACATCCTTTATTCCCAGTTATTGTATTGTGTATGGATGCAAAATTTGGACAGTGAAAAATACTGATAGAAAAAAAATGATTCATTTGAAATATGGTGATGGAGAAGAGCCCCATGGATACCTTAGTGCCCCAGAAAGATTAACAAGTGGGTTCTAGAGCAACGTAAGTCTGAAACATTGCTGGAGGCAAAAATGACAAAACTGAAGCTGTTCTATTTCAGACACATCATGGTTCTTTGGAAAAGATAATAATCTTGGAAAAATACAAGGTAGTAAGAAAAAAGGAAGGCCAAATATGAGACAGGTTTGACTACATCAGAAGCCACAGGCATGAAACTACATAAGCTAAGCAGGGCTGTTGAGGACAGAACATTGTGAATATCATTCATTCATAGTATGGCCAGGAGTCAGAGCTGACTCAATGGCACATAAGGCATGTGCACACACACACACACACACACACACACACACACACACACACATCACATGCATGCAAGCACATACACCAACATTAAATATTCTGTCTATCTCATAAAATAGTGAATCTTTTATTTTACACATGTCTGAGTAAAGAACAAACTGACCACTTTTCATAGTTACTGAAAAAGTTAGATTATGTTTGCAAGGAAATTTAGACCAGAAAATCTCCAATGGTTATTATTTTTTTTAATTTTGACAAAAATTTGAATAAGTATTTTATTTTCTAATTATATTTTTGGTCTATATATAATTAAATGTGTATAAACTGGAATTCAAATTTTGATTTTTCAAAAAAATTTTCTCTCTAGAGAGGCACAATTTTATGGATAAAACAATAATCCTTAGTGTAAAAACACAGTATATGGATGATAAGAAACAGATTACATGAATGTATTTTTTTTTTTTTTTTTTTTAGTTAACAAGATATTTAACTGTAGCTTTTCAGCGTAGTATAAAGTTATACTAGCTAATACAAATCTTCGGTTGGAGAACAAACCTCTAAAATGAATTGAGGTCTACAGCCATGCTACCCTGAACAAGTCTGATCCCGTCTGATCTCAGAAGCTAAACAGGGTCGGGCCCGGTTAGTACTTGGATGGGAGACCACCTAGGCAGACTGAGCGATGTACACATAAAAAATAAAAATAAAAAAAATTTAAAAATTAAGGGATTGTAAGCTGACAAAGTCCTTGCAATCTGTGAGGTCAAACAAAGATTGCCTTGCCAAAAAAAAAAAAAAAAAAAAAAAAAAGAATGAATTGAGCAATGTGCTATTTACAACATCAGCACAAATAGAAAAAATAATTGTATCACAACTACCAAGAAAACAAAAAAATCTTAAAATAATCTACAATTCCAAAAATATATTTAGGTTCTAACTACAGTTTTGTGATGAATAGAATGGTATTGCTGCCTGACAATGTAGCGTAGAATACGTCCCAGTTGCTGAACATTTTTAATGCAACAGAGGGGTACTTTTGCCTGCTTTGAAGATAGTAAGGAAGATTTTATTATACACAAAGCAGATGTTAACAAAATAAATTATACAAATTGGTAGGTAAATAGTCATAGTTAGCTTAATTTGCCATCATGACCAAGAAAATTATTAATATTAATGTAGAGAAGTCAGATCTGGGACATTTAAAAAAGTACAGTGAAATATTTTTTTTTATTTTATACTTTGTAGGAACAATAAATTAAATATTCCACATAAAATATGTGTGAAAATACTTGTACTATATTTTCTTATTGTACTCTGTTTTTTCTTGTACTATATTCTGTCCTTGATTCCACTGAGGAAAAAAAAAAAAAAAGCCTCCGTTCAAGAGATAAAGTTGACAATGTGTTTGTAGTTAGGAGATGGAAAAATAACAAAAATAGTAGCTGACATAATCTGTAAAAAAAAAGTGGAATTTTGCAAATGCAGGCAGAGCTTCCTACAAACACAAGAACACACACACACACACACACACACACACACACACACACACACACACCTAACTTTCCTTGAGAAAAAGCTTCCCTTCTTTTACTGATCTCTCACTCGCTCATTTTTAGGAAGACGCACTTGTCTCCTTGCTGGTTTTTGAACAATCCATGTACTCACCAGCATTTGTTTGAATGTTTCCTTTAGCTGAGATACTACGTGTGCCCTCAGCTCTATATTCCCAAGGCTCACCCTCTTGCTTCAGTCAAATATTTGCTTAAACCTAATCTTTTTTATAAAATAAACATTTTATTTTGGAATAATTTTAGTTTTACAGAAAACTTTCAAAGATAACATGTAGAGTTTCTGTGTATTCCTCAGATAAATAATTTTTTCTGATGTTTTCATCTTACAGTACTGTGGTATATTTGCCAAAACTAAAAAAAAACAATATCAATACATTACTGTTAACTAAACTCCAGATATTATTTACATTTCCATTATAGCCTTTTTTCTTTCTGGAGATTCAAGTCAGGATATTATACAGCATGTAATTGCTATGGGTCCTACTTTTCCTCTCATATACGTTTCTTTGTCTTTGTTTTTCATGACCTTGACAGTTTTGAAGAGAATGGTTTAGGTATTTTATAAAATGTTCCTTAACTTGTGGTTTTCTTTTTTTCTTTTCATCCCCTGATCAGACTAGGGTTATGGGATTTTGGAAAGTATAACACAGAGATGAAGTGTCCTTCTCTTCATGTTATCTTAGAAGATAATATCCACGTGACTTCACTGAGGATTTTACTGTCAATCACTTGGTTAAGGTAGTGTTTATCAGGTTTTTCTATTATAAAGTTACCATCTTTATTTCCTATACTCTTATTTAAAAGCAAATCACTAAGTCCATCCTACCCCTAAGGGAGATCAGAATTAAAATCCATCAAATGGAAAGGTGTTATCTACATATATTATTTAAAATTCTTTTGTAAGAAAGATTTCTCTACTTCATTTATTTATTTATTTATTTATTTAGTCATCTGTTTATATTTGTATGGACCTATGAATAGTTCATACTTTATAAGCCAATTCTACATTATTTTGTTGCTCACATTATTCTAGTTTTGGCCATAGAAAGCACTTTGAAGTTGTCTCCTGTGTTCTTCAGACATACTCCATACTTTTAAAAAAAAAAAAAATTTATGCATTCCTTACTTTCTGTTTCTATAAAATGCTCCAAGATCTTCTTGTGTTTTTTTAGTTCCCGGCCTAAAATCGGCCATTTTTCTAAAGATCTCCAGTTCCTTTTATTGGAGAATGATATGTAGAAGCCAAGATCTCTGTGCTAGATATGTTCATTTCTATTGGGTAAATCTCACCATTTTAATGAGACTACCATGACTAACTTATTTGATACTGAAATCTTTCCTACTCAATTACCATTTCGAAATTTTTATTAGCTTTTTTATAGTTTGTTCCCTTTTTCTTACCACACACTACCTTCAAAAATGTTATAGAATTTACTTATATATTCTAATTAGTTTTACTGCGTGTTTACTCTCACCTCTATAATTTGAGTTTTATTAGGACAGAGATTTTTGCTTTTATCATATAGAACAATATCTGACAAAAAGCTGAGAATAAATAAATATTTGTTGAAAATATATTGATATTTATGAGAAGAATTGAATAATTCAAAACATTTTAAATCTCATCCTATTAAATGTTAAACACTTCAAATTATGCTAAAATTTTGAATAATAGATATAATTTAAGACAAATTCTTTAATAGTATTGAAAAAATCCAAAGAAAATCAGAAATCTGCCCTGTTAAGTCTATTGATTACAAGCCATACACTTAGTGGTTTCACAATATAAATGGAGATAATTGAACATATAGGTACAAATAATGTCCTTCAGTAGATGTTTATGGCTGTTGTCCTTTAATATATAGCCAAATTAGAATCTAATAGCAATCAAAATCTAACTTCTATTCATTAGTGAGAATGTATCTGTAAATATGAAATCGTACTATGCTCTTTGACCTAGTTTTGGCACCTTACTGTGCCCTAATTAATGAGTTTAATAAAATATTTAGAGATATTTACTTTATATTTTTATGAGAATTATAGTTTTACCTTTTGAAATTAGACTTTATGAAATTTAATGTGTTAAATGAGCATTAGCAAAAAAAAAAAAAAAGTAATGGTTAAGGGTATATCTGACCTTAATTCAGTTAGAATAAGAAAAACTAAAATAAAATATGAAATAAAGTCAAGCAAAAACCTTATAGTTTTAACTTGAAAACAATGTTTGCAGTAAAGTAATTGTATAAACTACTACATTAATTTGGTAGTGACTAGAATTTAAATCTGTTTTAAATATAAGCTATGCAAGAACGGTTCAAGCTCATGGGGTAGGAAGATCCTGAGCTCATCTCCTCCCACAGACACAGCAAATCTACAATTACAACTCTAAGAAGAATTCCTCCTTGCAGGGACCTGGAAACTGGATCAACACAGTCTCCACAACAAGAAACAGCATGAAGAAGGATTGGCGAGGTAGAGACAAGGTCTCACTGAGGATGAAGCCGCACACTCTGCTCACAGCATTCTAGGGTCAGAGGGATTACAAAGGTTAGAAAATTCTCCCTGAGGAATGAGAAATGTGAGCTCCAAATCAGGCTCCCCAGCCCTTAGATACTACACAGGTGAGATAAGCTGTCAAAACGCCTGGCTTTGAAAACCAACAGGGAATACATCTAGAAAAACTATAGATCTGGAGGAAAAGGAAAACTCATTCTTAAAGGGATCGTGCACAGACTCACTTAACTCAGAAACCAGTGCAAAAACTTTGGATAGTTCCCAGGTTAGTCTCAATAAATTTAGGAAAATTAAAAACGTATCAAGGATCTTTTCCAAACAGAATAATCTGAAACTAGAAATTAATTACAAGAAAAAAAAAAAAAAACTGGAAAAAGACTCACAGCTATGTGGAGGCTAAACAACATGAGATTAAAAACAAACAAACGTAAAACAATGAGTTAACCCAGAAATCAAACAATACATTGTTGTAAATGAAAATGAAGACACACTGTTCCAAAATTTAAGCAGTTCTAAGAAAGAAGTTTGTAGTGATACAGGCCTGCTTCAAGAAACACAAAAAAATCTCAAACGAACGATCTAAACTTACACCTAAAGAAACCAGAAGAGAAAAAACAAAATCCAAAGTTAGTAGGACAAAACAATAAATATCAGAGCAGAAATAAACAGAATAGAGACTAAAGAACAGTAGAAAAGATTAATGAAATAAAAAAATCTGAACAGACCGATTACTAGTAATGAAATTGAATCGGTAATCAAAAGACTTTCAAGAAACAAAAGTCCAGGACCAGATTGCTTATCAGAAATTCTATCAAGCATCTAAAGAAGAGTTAATACCTATCTTTCACAAACTATTCCAGAAAATGAAGAGAAAGGAACACTTTGAAATTCATTGTAAAGGGCCAACATTACCTTGATACCAAACCAGACATACACACTACTATAAACAAACAAACAAACAAATAAATAAATAAATTGAACAAACAAACAAATAAATGAATGAATAAAAAAGGCTAATATCTCTGATTAACACATTTTAAAAAATCAAGAAAATATTAGCAAACTGCATTCAATAATACATTTAAGGGATCATATACCCTGATTAAGTGGTATTATGGGATTAATCCAGGGATGCAAGGATATTTTAATATTTGCAATTCAATCAATGTAATAATTGTATTAACAAAACAAAGAATGAAAATCATATAGTCATCTCAACTGATGCAGAAAAAACATTTGACAATATTTAACGTGGCATTTGACAAAAAATTATGACATAATGAGTATAGAAAGAACATACCTCGGCATAATAAAGGCCATATCTTATAAACACATGGCTAACATACTCAGTGATGAAAAGCTGAAGACCTTCTAAGATCAAAAAAGAGACAAGGATGCCTATCTGACAACTTTTTCAACACAGCATTGGAAGTCTTAAATGTGATAATCAGACAAGAAAAATAAATAAATGATAAATATCTAAATTAAAAAGGAAGGTGTAAAACTGCCACTATTTGCAGATGACATAATATTTATTATATATAGAAAACCCTAATTATCACACTAAAAATTAATAAATAAATTCAGTAAAGTTTTAGCAGACAAAATTAATATACAAAAATCTATCGTTTTTATACACTAATAAAAAACTATCAGAAAGAGGAATTAAGAAAACAATCTTATCTACAGTTGCATCAAAAGAAAATACCTAGGAATAAAAGGAACCAAGGAGGAAAAAGAACTGTACTCTGAAAACTATTAGACAGTGATGAAATAAATTAAGAAATTAATAATGACACAAATAAATGCTTATGGATTAGAAGAACTAATATTGTTAAAATTTTTATATTGTAAATGCCAAAGGAATTTATAGATTCAATGTAATTCCTCTCAAAATACCGGTAGGATTTTTCTCAGAAATATGACAAATAATTCTAAAATTTGTATGGAACCACAAAAGATGCCAAATAGCCAAAATAATCTTGAGAAAGAAGAACAAAGCTGGGGTATCACACTCCCTGATTTTAAACTTACTGCAAAGCTATAGTAATCAAAACAGTATGGTAGTGATATTAAAAACAGACACACAGATCAATGGGACAGAATAGAAAGCCCATAAATGAACCCTTGCTTATGTAGCCAATCTATGATAAGGGGAAAAAATATTCAATGAGGTAAGGACAGTCTATTCAATCAATGGTGTTGGGAAAATTAGACAGGTACATGCAAAAGAGTAAAACTGGATCACTTTCTTACACTATATACAAAAATAAACTAAAAATGGATTAAATACATAATGTAAGACCTGAAACCATAACATCTAGCAGAAGACAAAGTTCATGAACTCTTTAACATCAGTGTTAGTAATATACATATTGTTTATTTAAAAATAAACAAATGGGACTACATCAAACTAAAAGGCTTTTGCAGAGCAATGGAAATTATCAACAAAATTTAAAAAACAACCTGCTAAATGGGGAAGATATTTATAAATGGCATAGTTTAGAAGTGGTTACTATCCATAAGATATAAATAACTCAAAAGATTCAACATCATAAACAAACAAACAAAAAATCTGATTAGAAAATGGGCAGAGGATCTAAACACACGTTTTTCCAAAAAAGATATACAGATGGCCAACAGACACATGAAAAGAGACTTAACATCACTAATTATCAGGGAAATGCAACCCAATACCACAATTAAATATCACCTCAAACCTGTCAGAATGGTTATTATCAGAAAGACAATGAATAGTATTGGCAAGGATGTAGAGAAAAGGGAACCTCTGTGCACTGTTGATGGGACTCTAAATTTGCGCAGCCACTATGAAAATAAATATGGAGGTGCCTCAAAAAATTAAAAGTAAAACTATTATATGATACAGAAGTTCCACTTTTGGGTACATAGATAGAGAAAATAGGCTGATGTTTGCCAGAAGAGAGGGAGTGAAGGATGGGCATAATAGATGAAGATGATTAAGAGGTGCAAATTTTTAGTTACAAAATAAATAAATCTAGGGAATATCACCTATACTATACTTACTTATTTTGTAACCAGAATAAATATTTCTTTTGTAATAGAAATAAATATACTTGATAACATTGTAATAATTTTGTAAGGAAGAATAGTTACTAGACTTAATGCAGTGACATTTACTGAGGTATTTCAGTATTAAACCACTATATAATATACTTTGAACTAGTATACTTCAATAAAATATATTTTTAAATTAGAAAAATGCATTTGACACAATTTTGCCTTTGCTTATTTAAAACAGGTTTATCTTGATTTGCTCAACAGATGTGTTTCTAGCTTGTGCTTAGAAATTAACTAAAGCATTAAATAATAATAATTCATAGTTGTGCATTAAATTAAACAATTAAAACAAAAACAAGGCTATGAGAAATTCTACAATTATAGTCTAAAATAAAAAGTTTACATATACCCATTTGAACAAAAATTTATATCAATCCTCCAAAATTGTGATCCCCATTTTCTCATTTACTACTTTTCCAAACATGTGAAAACACACTGAAAAGTCAAACTCTATTACAAATATCAAACAAAAGAAGGAAGAAAAAATAAATCTCCTTTGGAATCTTAACTTCAGAGTAAAAAGAAAATATAAAATGAAATAAAAAACAAAAGAGAATGTGTATCTAACTGAAAAACCTCAATCTTTTTAATATATCATTGATTATTTTTATTATACCTTATCATAAATCATTTCTTATGCACCCAGTTAATTATGTTTTTTTGATGACTAAGCTTGTTGGTAATATCATAAAAGTGCTTATGAAAGATAATTCTCTCTCTTTCTCCATCCTCCCTTTTTCTTTCTTTCTGACCAACACATTCATCTACATATTCATCCACAATATTACCCACATTCATAAACAAATACATTCATGCATCGCTCTTTAAGAAAGATGCCCTTTAAGAAGGTGAGAATAGCCTTTCAAATAGTCATTGGTCTCGGTACAAGTACAATATAAGACACTATTAATGAACGTGATACAACAGATATTTATCATTAAAAGCTTGCTAAATGTTATCTCCAGTCCTTTGACAAACCACATTAAAAAAAATAATAATAACAAAACATCTTTTTAATGTAAAATTGAAAAAAAATAGTGTGTGTGTGTGTGAGGGGGGAGTGGGAGGGGATGGTGTCGGGTGTTTTATATTAAAAATGTAAATAAATAAAGGCTGGCAAATAATACCCAAGAGACTTTTTTTCTCAGGTTTTATTTAATTTCAAACATTTTATATATCTCTATATATTTTCTCATCAAAATTTGACCACTTCATAATAGTTAGTAAATACTCTTTTTATAAAAGCAATTATTTTTTTTGTCTTTTTAAGGAACACATTAAAGTTTTAGAAATAAAAGTAAGAAAAGCAAGCACTTTTAGAGATTTATTCAATAGGATTTCAGACTACTTTAAGAATATTATAAATATCCTGGGAAAAAAATTCTTCACTTTCATCAAATATGTTTGGGAAAAAGTTTTCAGAAAAGTATTATCCTTCTTTAACATAAACTCATATTATTTTTTCCTGAAATAAATTTGAAATCTCTTTGTACATTATTTTATCTAAATTCAAATATACAGATAGTCATACAGTCTCACATGACTAAGAGCTCAAGTTATCCTTTTGTTGTGTAATAAGAAGCCTTTAATCTGATGACATTTCGCAGATCCTCAGAATTGGCTTTATCACCATCATTATCATTTACATCTTTCAAAATAATTGTTTTCTCCTATATTCAGTGCTTGTCTCATAGAAGCTACACAATACATATTTAAGTATAGAAGGAAAAGGAAGGGAAGAAGAAACATTTTTAGGAGTGCTAACCACCCCATGTGATTGATGGGACTAAGTTGTTGCGCTCTTTTTCTTCATTTTTCTAACCTTAGAGAGGTCGGGTTTGGGGAAGGCATGTTTACAAACACCTACACATACTTAAGTACGTATTTATCTCCCTCGTGATTTACAGTTAACGGTTGGAATAGTTTGGGTTCACTATTGGAAATATCCATTAATTCATCACTGATAGTTTCCACAGAGAAATGATGAAAAAGTAAAAGAAAAAGAAGGATGCCAGAAGAAAGGTGAGATTGATTTTAAAACTAACCACTGCAATCTAAATATCTGATGAAGAACTATAAGCTTATAAGTAGCAATTATTTATCTATAAAGTAAGTATTTATAAATGTAACTTGTATCTTTTAAAAGAAATGTTACTGACAATATTTTAATGTATAACACTTTAGAGAAAAATCAGGAAAATTGACAGTGGGTTTTAACAAAATTGGCACTTTTGTATTGCCCTAAAAGTGCATATGATGCAAGATAAACCAGATTCCTTAAGAATATAATTTTATCAGTTGGTGAAAAATTCAGATTCATGAAAAAAATTGTTTAGAGATATAACCACCTGTGTGCGGGAGTAAGTTTTTTTCAGCTTGTAAGAGTTGAATATTTCTGTTAATTTCCACCTTTAAGTTCTATATTCAGTGATGCGTTAGTAGTTTGAAATAAGCATGGTTGGCATATTTACACAGTGAAAATTAGCAAGCACTACAAATTAAGGTTTTGTTTTGTGTGTATGTGTTTTGTATGTGTTTAGAGAATTGATTGTTAAAAATTAGCCAGCATATTACTGGAAATCACCTAAACTTTGCTCATTTAGCAATAGTCATCTTTTTTCCTAGTGTTTAATTTAAAATCATATTTTTTCTTTAAATATATTTCTTGTAGATACAGAAAAGTCATTAATTTAATAATATGATTACTGACAAAGTACTTTTGTTTAGTTTTATAAGAGAAGTAATGAGCCACAGCTTCAAAAGATATTTTATTGTTTGATTGTTCAAGTTCGAATTAATAATATTTTATTAGAGATCATGATTTTTATAAAATAAAAGTGCTCTTTAGAAATTTTCTAGTCACTATTCATTCTCTTTCACTGAATTTAGGAAACATCAAAATCTATGTGCTCGATCCATTTCTCATTTCAGATAGCTTTTGGAAGACAGAATAAAGTCAGGTAAAACCCATGGATTGATTGGATTATGATGGAATTGCCCATTTTAAACCACATTTTTTAAAAGTTGAATTAATAAGCAAACAAAAGGTGTTTGGTGAGTTGATGTTTCCTCTTGGGGGACATATTCCCTCATCTCACAGAGAAGCTTCTGTCTTTATTTTTGAATTTGGCAACATCTGTGCTATTTTTCTTCCATGACCGAAAGAGCTATAAAATGTGGTGTCATATACACCATTGTTCCCTGGAGTAAACCAGAGACTACACAATGAGACTTGTCAAGCCACAAGAATATATCTAATTGTATTTCCTTCTAGCATGTATATAAACTTATAGGGTAGTAATTTGCATTCTGAATCAAGAAAATTCAAAAAGAAAAGCTACTCTTTTGTTACTATTATTTTTGTCTTTGCTGTTTTTCAGAAATGTAAGGTATTGTGTTATATGGAAAATCATTTTTATGGTTAATAACAATTTTTCTAAACTATATTTCTTTCCAGATGCATCAGAATTGGTCTATATTCATTATTACACAAAATTTTCCCAACTCTCACGTGAAGGCAAAAAAGGAGATAGTTGCTTTTTGCACTTGGCTGATTCACATTCTTTCTAGAATATGAAGTTTATAGTTACTGTATGAGAACTTGAAAAGTAGTATCTATTTCCATTAAACTATCCATTGGAGACAGAATTTTACTGTAAATACAGTCAGTCGATCTTTGTGGATTCTGTATTTGAAATTTTGCGTACTCACTAAAATTTACAAATCAATACTCCTGTAACTTACATGGTCATTTATAAACATGAGTGGAAAAGCAAAAAATTTGAGTTACTTAACATATGTGCTCCTGCCTGAGGTTGAACAGGGTGACTATCTTTTTGTTTCAGCTTATACTGTAAATTAATATTATTTTTATGGTCTGTTTAATGCCACATTGTGTGTGTGCTTTTTGTTGGTAGTTTTGCTGTTTAAAATGAAACAAAGCATAATATTGAAGTGAGTCTTCTGTTCCTAAGCACAAAGCAGGCCGTGAAGAGCCTTGCCGAGAAAACTGATGTGTTCTACAAGCTTCATTCAGTCAGGAGTTTAGGGAAATCAATTGACTTCCATTTAGTTCATTGAGTTCGATATTAATGGATAAATAAAATGTATCAAATAAAGTATTTTTAAACATGATGTCTGATGACGAAAGGAAATTTAACTTTGGGTGGTGAACACACGATGCAACCCAAAGCCACTTCAAAACTGTAAATATAACTGTTGGCCAAGGCATTTCTAAAAATCTGGATAATTTGGGGAATGCTTGTTTTTGATAGTATTAGTTCTATATACTGTACTTGGCACAGAATTTTAATTATTAGGGTTATTCAACTCAGTTAAAAACTATTACACTTATAAAAAAAATGAAAAAAGATTAACAGAGTCTTAATAAACTCCTATAATTTATGTACATAGGAAAATTATTGTTTTCTAGATATTAACATATTATGAATAAGAGGAGAAAGAAAAGTATATAACTACAATATATTGAGTACTTATTATGAAGCAAATATTTTCCTTTGCTCTTCATATGTATTACTGTGTTTTGACTAACTCCTATATTAAGTAAATTATATTAGTATCCTAATTATACACATAAGTCTACTGGGAACCAAATGGCTTAACAAACCCAAAGTTACACAACTAGTGAGGAAGAAAGTCCAAATGCAAAAGCAGGTAGGCCTGACTCCATAGCCAGGAAATAAAGACATAAAGCAAGTAACAGCTTTTAGCTGATAAGATTTTATCAATCCATGAAGTCCCATTGTCAAATATTTTCTCTTCCATCCATAATACCTAAATTACTATATATATATATATATATATATATATATATATATATATGTATGTATGTATAAAACATGTACATATATACATACAAAAGATATAAAATATATACATATAAAATATATATTCTATATATAGTATAAATCTAACAAAGAAAACAAATAACAAAATGAAACTATTAACCTACTCTCCCTCACCAGTCGTTCCTCCTTTAAAATATTTGTAACTTCGGATGTTTTATTACTTCAATATTCCACACCATTACTTAAAAAACCAGGGTAGTCATAGTCATGAATATAATTAGGTATGAACAATGCTAACAGTATAGGTTATTTCTAAATAAAATTTGCCATACTTTTTTTGGGGAAATAAGTAGTTCTCTAAATTGTGGAAGTGTCTAAATATTTATCAAATAATTTAAAGAAACAGAATATTTTCAAACCCAGAAAAAGACTCCTCATGAATTTGATACAATTATAGGCACCACTGTATTCAGCAAAATTGATGGCAAAAGAAGCCTTTCTCAGAATATAAACACCAAAATTATAGCAGCCCGATGCTCTATTCTTTATAAAATTAGATTAATTTAGTTATGACATTATTTTTATTATTGTTCTTTCATATGCTCTATACTTCATTTTACTACAGTTATTCCTGCTTTTCTTGTTCCTGGTGAGTGTGAAATTTCTCCCTCATTTTGTTTGAAGCAGGATTTCCACATATCACACAACCCCGCTGGAGATATTTCCAATTTTCAAATAAATAGGTTTTCGACACTCTTTTATTAATCCAGCGAGAGCTTTAGTGCAAATATACTGTAGTTCTTTTATTTCAGTTAAAATCATTCAGAGAAGACCAAGGTAGATGATCAAATGCAATTCTTCCTAAGGGTATCACAGTACGACAAATTTATTTGTTTTCTGGATTTGTGACAAGTAGCAAACTCTGTTTATAAATACAGATTGCACCATAGGTATTAGTGACAGTCTTATCACATCACACAGTTTCCACTGAATAACTTTAGGATATCTGCTGCTCATTCTTTCTGTGACTGTTTTTATAAGCTGAAGACGATCACCTTTGTTACACTGAAATAAAATTCACAACAAACACGAATTACACCCACCCCTTTGACGTATCCATCCCTGTTTAGTCATGGATATCTGTAGTGATATAAAGGGCAGAGTTTTTTCTTTCCCCTTCAAAGAAAATGTACCACGTCTGTTCATCTCGTGTGTGTGTGTGTGTGTGTGTGTGTGTGTGTGTCTGTCCCCTAGAATAGGATAATCTGTCTCAAAACACTAACCAATTTACTGCCTCCTCTAAAGTTTTATGGTGAATTAGACACAGCTGAAATGAATGGAAATTCTCTCCTGAAGGTTTCTCAGGGGTTGATTCTTCACACATGAAATTTGCCAGGAAATCTCAATTATGTTTTGGGCTCTGCTGGAGGGTCTGACTCCCTCTGGGAGAATCTCTTGCAACAGGGAGGAAGACTGTCCCTGTTGGACTCATTCTGGAGTAAGTCAGAGGATAAATAGATGACATGGTCTCAAGAGCTTCCATCCAGATATGTAAAGGAAGGCTTTAGCAGCCACAGCCATGTCTTAATTAGAAACACGTGCACTCAATCTTTCACCAACAGCTCAATTTCTACTCTTTACATTTTAGCAGTATGTAAAGTGTTTAGTGGTATGGTTGTGTTTGACAACTAGATGAAAAATGCAGATATATGACTATAATATAAGGGAAGATGTAGTGAGGAAAAAAACGAATCTCAGGAAAAAAGTCCTGGATTGAAAAACTCATATGATATGGCCCTGTTACGGGTTCATATAAATTATTCATTTGTAAGAGGGAAATAAATTACTCATAAATTACTCATAATTATACAAAATAAGCAGATTCCATCGGCAATGAACACATTCAATTCTGAAATAGCCATTGTCAAAAACTCACATAAATACTGTTACTTGTCCTCAAACACTGACAAAGATACAGTTTTATAAAAGAGTATAAACTCTAGAGCTTGGGTGCAAATCCTAACTCCTCTACTTATTAATTATATAATCTTGGACATAGCACTTAAATTTTGTTGGTCTCAGAGTTCTCGTTTGCAAAATTGGAAATAAAATAATACTTGCCTTGTGGAATTTTGAGATAGAGTTTTAATAGATCTAAAGTGCTAGAACACAGCTTGGAATAATGTAAATGTGAAGTGTGGTAGCTTTTGTTTTTGTCAACATTATTATTTTGATCTTTGATTTTAATGACATTAGCTATCATGTGGCATGGCTGATCACTTCCACTTAGAAATACTAATTTTAATTTGATGTGTAAACCACCACATTTCTTAATTTTCCTATTTTGCTGACTTTTTCAGTATTCTTTACTGGCTCTTTTTCATCTTGCGGCAGTTCCTCTAACATCTCATTCCCCAAGGCATCTAAACGTTGCGATTGCTTTAAAAATCACCCTTTGGACCTCTTTTCTATCTACACTTACTTCCTTGGTGACATCACACAGACTCATTCATGGCTTTACATTTCTTCTATATGCTGATATATATCGCCAGCCCATACATATATCCTTAACTCCAAGCATTTGCTTATTTCAATATCCCTACTGGAAATTGTGCAAGGCAAGAGCAAAAATAGATTTCATAAGACCTAAACTTATAAGTAGGAGGAACTTCAAGAATAATAGTATAAATTATAAATAGAATATTTGGCATAAAAGTGATTCCCCCACAGGTGTTATAGATATTCACACTGTTTTCTTCTGCAACATCTTTTGACATTTTAACATAAATGCCCCCAGCCTTTACTTTCTGTTGGCAGCGCTACTGGCCTGCCTTCTTAGAACACTCCACAAACTCTGAAACTCTAGCATTAACTAAAATGTGTACAAGTGAGAGTCTAACTAGCTAAATTATAAATCTCCCTCAGTATGGGGGTATTTGAATTGATTCTAATATACTTCTCCCTCCCATTAAGATAAATTAGAAAGCTTAAAAAATATATATTTTTGAGTCTCCTTTGAAGCCTTAACACTTGGATGTACTAGTTTAAGACTTAGAAAAATGGCATGTAAATTATTTTCCTGGGGGCCTTGGCTGTCACTTCTGGCAATCAAGATTAGCATAATATGAGTCTCTCTATAGTGCATTCCAATGTCCACTCAACAGTACTGTGGGTGAGAAGAAGTTGAGGCCACACAAGAATTTCGATCTTACTTGTAATAACCAAAAACTGTAAAACACTTAAATATCCTAAAATAATGGATAGACGATGTTTTATGTTCCCACTATAGATTAACGAGCTCTCAGGTGGGACAATGTTGTCCTCCTGGAGAATATCATTAAAGTGCACTTTTGACTGTCACGATTGGGGTGGATAGTGAGTAGAGGCCAGCGATGTTGTTAAACACCCTATAGTGCACAGAAGAGCCCCTTTATAAGAAATAATTATTCAGTGCAAAATGTCATTGTATCTAAGTTGAGAAACCCTGTACATTAAAGGCACCAAGAGTCTGAATATTAGAAACTGAGAATGACTATCTCACAAACATAGGTATTTTATATAATTCTTAAGGGTTCCAATTCTATTAAGTAGATGATCAAAACTCTGTTTGATTTGAACTCCAATGTTATTATCTCTTTCTTCAAAATGACGGGTCCACTTAATTATCTTGGGAAAGTATATTTTCTTTCTAAATGGAAAATAAATCTTTTCTAACTCAAACACTTACTCATCTTTTCATTATATAACTACTTCTATTATATATAACTGGAATTTCAAAGTCACTCAACTATTTTAAATAAGCAAATATTTTGAAAACTATATAAACTATCAAACAATAGAGAAAAACTGTGTTAATTTTACTGGTCAGCTTATACCTTAATTACATTATCTCCTTTCTTTATGTTTGTCTTTTTAATACTAAATAGTTTTCTAGTAGCTGTTTTTCCTTCTCTGTTAAGGTATTAGATTTACCAACCTAAAATTTTAAAAATATATTTTACATTCCTGTCATTGATATATAAAATACAAAGATACAGGGACTAGTCAGAGTTACTATAATTCAACAATAGTATATACTGAATTATAAAAAAAAATAATGAACTTATATTGTAAAATACATATAACGACCAAATGTTTGGAAGTTAATAGATATTTATTTAAGTGCATAGGAAAATGTATAATGACATTGAACAAAATAGTAGTTGATAATACTTCATGAAAATTATTTTTTAAATGATTAATTTCATCATGAACTAATGAATGTGATCACTGGATCTTTTTTTTCCTTAACTTACACATATTGAATGTCACTACAATACTCTTCTGGCTATCAGATATGAAAACAACCTTTGTAAAGGAGAATTCTATATACAGATTCTATGCAAGAGCTGCTCTTCAAACATTGCCAATGGCTTTTATTTGAACAGATGTTTAAAGTTTTTCTTGTTTCCTTTGCCTCCAGGTTTCTACACACACGTACATTTCCAGCACCTTCAAGGTAATTATAAACATCTTCATTTTAAAAAGTGTACCCTTCAAATACACATTTTTTGTTTGTTTGTTGTTGTTGTTGTTTCTGTTTTTGTTTTTTTTACTGTTAACAAGCCAAAATAACTGGTCTAGCTTAGTACTACAATATTAAAATTTATTATAACTCTTCATAGTGACATCTTTAATTCCCTGAAAGTAATTCATTTTTCAAGTTAACATCTAACATCTCTTTAAGAACTTATTTTGAAATATAAATGCTATATCAGTTGCAACTCTACACAAAGGTCAAACTTACGCAACTTAAAATAATCACAGATTACTATCTCATCAATTGAAAATGCATTTTCTTAAAAGAAATATGGACAAAACTGCAAGAAACCAAGTTAAACATGAATTTTTTTCTATGCTTTTAAATTACCCCATTCCAGCTATTTAAAAGAATTCTAGAAATAGAAATGTTGAAAATAATTTCACACATCTTCAATATTTTCAGTGTTCCCTTCTTTTCTTTGTTTGTTTTGTTTTGTTTTGTTGTGTGGTGAAATCATTTTGTGTGTTGGTGAGTATGTGAAGAAAGAGAACTCTTGTTTATTGCTGGTAGGAATGAAATTCATGTAGCCACTATGGAAAAAAGTATGAAGGGTCCTCAGAAAGTTAAAAGTAGAACTACTATATTATCCAGCAATCCCATTTATGGATATAAAGCCAAAGTAATTAAAGTCAGAATATTGAAAAATCTTCACTCCTTGTTCATTTCAGCAAGTATTCACAATAATTAAGACATGGAAGCAAACTAAATGTCCACTGATGCACAAATAGATAAATAAAATGGGGTATATACACACAATAGAATATTATTCCCCTTAAACAGAGGCAGGGAATCACATTTGTGACAACATGAATGAAGCTAGAGGCCATTATGCCAAGTAAAATCTAATTCTTTTGGCTCATTAAAACATAGTATTAGCGATAGTATTAGAAGATAGTATTAACATTGGTACTATTAACAGTATTAGACCTCAGAATAGTCATGCCAGTAGCAGCAGTAGTAGTTGACAAAAGAGAAAAAAAGAGAAAGTGAAAGAGACATAGTTAAAAACTATTAAGCATTTGCTATGTACTAAGGACTTAGAACAGATTATTTCCTTTAATCCTCAAAAACTGATATGCAGCAAGTAGTGCCATTTTGTGTAATTTAATAGATGGAAAACCTTAAATGATGTTAGAGTAATTGCCCAGATCACACAGCTAATAAATTATTTAGTTCAAATTCAAATTGCAGGAATCTGATTTCATAACCCCTGGTGTTATCATGAAACCAATCATTTATGTTTTAATTTGTTTTTTTTTGTATTTCATTTCATTTTATTATTATTTTAGGGGGTGAGGCAACCCCTCCGTGGTTGACCTCACAGATTGCAAGAACCTTGTCAACTTATCCCTTATTTTTTATTTTCTACACCTGCAGCATCTGATCTTTCTAGGTGGTCTCCCATTCAACTCCTAACCAGGCCCGACCCTGCCTAGGTCCCAAGATCAGACGGAATCGGGCTTGTTCAGGGCAGCATGGCTGTAGACTAGACTGATAATTTATTATGGATCGTGATTTCACAAGTAAAATATATATATAAAGCAACATGATAACTCCCCTCTAATGCAGAATAAGAGAAAAAAATATAGAATAAATAGGAAGGATCTTCCATTAATAAAGTAGGATAAAAATGACATATACAGAATAATAACAATATACAAAATTATTGCAAGAGAACAAAGTGTGTAACACAAACTGATTATCTTCTCTGTGTTGTGGAATTACTACTATTACTATTACTACTATTATTTTTATTATTTACTTTTGCTTTCTAATTTTTTTCAAAATATCAATTATAATATATATATAACTAATATTTATTAGACAAGAAACAATATATTAAGAGCTTTTTTAAAAAATTAGGAAACAGAAAAATATTTAATAATTTCTCCATGTCAGTTTTATTTTAGACTAAGAATAAAATCAAAGTAACTATTATGAAAAGGTTTACTACTACTATGCTTATAAAATAAACATAAAAGTATAGGTAGGAAAATCTTTGGTTAGCTTTACAGACTAACTTTCTATGAATGTTCAACAACTGAATAGATTTTTTAATTGTCTTTCTTGTGGGCAGCAGCAAAACCATTATAAATGTTTTTCATCTTTAACTTATAAGCTAACTGTTACAGTTGGAAGGATTCTGTAATTTGTCCCACTGTGTATAAAAACGTTAGTTTTCTCACTGAAATTTTCAATTAGCATATTCCATAAAGTTCTTCTTGTGTAAAAAAATAGCTGAAGGAATATATCCTTTGAATTGATAGACAAATCCTTTATAATAGGGATGTTCATTATTATTTTATCATAAATTATTCATCATTCTTCATAAATTATTTTATCAACATGAAATAATTTAAATAAAACATAGATTGGAGGATTATTAAAGAGCAAAAAGGATTCGAGGTTTTATTTCATTTATATTTCATTTTCTGTCAGTTACCACATAACACAATAAGTAAAATACGGCAACAGGGAAATGAGAGGAAGCCTAACTTTGAGAAGCACAACTGAAGGACATCATAACATGGGAGACAAGGTTTGTGGGGAAGCAGTTAATTTTAACCTCAATTACACATCAATCTGTTTAGAATGTAATCTTTCCAGGATTTAGAAAAAAAATTGAACAGACTGTTTTTATGACAACACTTCCTCAATATTGGAATCAAAAGAATTGTGAATTGAAATTTAAAAAGAAAAAATATGACTAATTGTTGAAGAATGCCTTCATTGTTTCAAAATTAATGACATCTCAACTCTGAATGAGTTAACATTTTTGGGCATCTAATTTATGAAATAGTTTCTTTTGACCAATCTTTAGAAATGTTGAAATCTTGGATTATTCAGGGAAGCAATATGAAAATTAGGATGGAAATAACATGCTGAGAAAATAAGTGGCATACCAGATAGACTATTCAATCACCACCACCCTCTCTCCATGCTTGTCATTTCGTTTTACTTTCAATTAAGATTTAAAGCAGGAAAATTTTTACTAAATCAAAAATATGATTTATCCAATTTAAGGATATCTCTTTTCATTAAGTGGATAATTTTTATTAACGCTTTTATAATAAAATAATTTATCAACAAGAGCCATGTAAATAGTAGCTAGCTGATTTGAGGTATCAAATTAAAGAGAAAAAATTTAAATCATTAAATATTTGAGTATATCACTCTCACAATATATGTTATCTAACCCAAAATCTACATGATCTCACTGACAAATATTAAAAAAATACAGTGCAATAAAATCATTATTTTGTATTGCAAAATAATTATAATGTCAATTCTCAGTAATTATATAATTTGACATATCTTGCAAATTTATTTAATATTTTAAACTCAGTATTATATCCTTTAACAAATTATCTTTAGCAAATTCCTAAAATAAAGTTTTAACTTAACCTGGAAACATTCTAAATTGATTATTTAGATCCCAGAATTAATAGAACATCGGAGAAAATATGAGGAAAATTGGCAGCTGTTTTCATAAAGGAGATACAAGAAAAAAGAAAAAAATTCAAAAAGAGATAAAAAATGTGCCTTGAGTTGCTATCTACTGCCCAAACTTTTCCACTAAAGAATAAAATATCCTACTACAAAGTCATCAAAGAGAATCCTTTTCCCACTTACCACTTCCTAAACTTAATTTCATTATATTTATTATTTTTCCCTAATACATTTGCAATGTGCAAAATCTAGATCTCACTAGTTATTACAACAATAATTCAACAGTATTTTCAACACTAATGACATCAATATGCAACCTGTATATTTACTACATAGCTATCATAAGTTGCATTTTTATTGATATAAAAAGTTTTTTTAGAGAAATAATTATAAAATAGAGATGAAGAATTCTGCTTAAACTTTTCTATGAAAAAATTTCTAGAAAATAATTTCCTAAGATGAAGAAAAGCAGAAATATTTACAATGTCTTATCTACAGTATGTTTACAATAACAGCAATGGCTTTTTTTTCTAGTGTGTTTGTGTAATAACAGTAACAAAAGTGTATTAATAAAAAAAAAAAGGATGTTAGGAGGGTACATGGTTTCAATAATTTTAAACTATTTGCTTTCTGTTGTAACTTTTATTTTTCTTTAGGACTCAGTATTTAATGTCCCTTTCCAGTGTGTCTTGGCTGGGGTGTTTTTTCTATGTGAGTTTTCTAATTGGATGGGTCAGTACTCTATCAATCTCTTTTATAAAAAGACATATATGAAATTTTAACTTGACTTCTTTAGTAAGATCTTTGTCAAGTAAAATTGTTTGTTCTTTGGCTTTCGACAGTTTCCATCAATATAGACTTTAAAACTGCTTTGCCACATTTTAAAACATGAGTGCCAAAGAAAATACTGCGTGAATCCAGCTAAGGATGTGGAGTTTAGATCAATTCTTCAGAAAAACAAAAGCTCAAGTATCTATTCCACATACTGATGAGTTTTGCACTTGGGAAAGCCTAAAGTTTAGGTAGTTTTAGCTATTGTATGCTGTATTTTTACTGTTGCAAAATATTTTTATGAAATGATATAAATCATCAAATTGAGATGAGGAATTCTGCTTGAAGATTTTAATAAAAATATTTCTTGCAAATAATTTCCTAAGATGAAGAAGGAAAGCAGAAATATTTGCAAGGTCTGATTTACATTATGTCCATCACTGGCAGCAATGACATTTTCTAGTTTAACATAATTATAGAAATAAAAATATATCATTAAAAAACATGCTAGTTGAAAAATGCTTACTAATGTTTGCCACTATTTCATTCACTTCATCTAATACATATGTGAGTCATCTTTAATCTTTATAATCATGTATTTGTTGCTTATGCAAATATTTTAAAATACCTTGAGATAAATTTAATTTAATGAAACAATGTAAATTTCTTATTAGATTAAATTAGGTGGAGGTTTCTTTCCTTCTTTGAGCATCAGCACTTTTAGACAGGAAAAGAATACTTCAGAGAAAAAATAATATTCAGAAAAAAATAATGTTCTGAAGAAATATTCAGAGAAAATGCATTTAACAAGCAAGGTGCTTCAATATGTGATATTGGTATAAGAATATTAAATAAGAATCTGAAGTAATTCAATAAGGAAATGAATATAATAGAACAGTAATAAGAAATATTCACTAAGAAATATATCTATCTTCATGTAAAACTTATATACTTTCTTTATATGTAAAATATTAACCTGAGATCTTTTTATTCTTTCTGTAAGCAGTTCTATTATATACATTCATAGCAGAATAAACAAAGATACAGAAAACTTAAATAACAGTTTTGGGGTCATGTAACTTGAAGAGCAGCATGAGTGCCTAGGTTTTCTGACTCATGACAATGCTTTCTTCCACTGCACTGTTGCTTCTTTGGTTGCCAGACAAGAATTTTATCAACTCTAAATAGCTGTTCAAAGTTTCCTATTAAGTATGTTTCTGTGGCCAAATTCGTGCTTTTCACATGTTTACATGTATTATTTCAATAACATGTTGTCACTTCAAATTAAATTATAATATTAGTGTCCTTTAGTCAAGGGTAAATGATTGCAAAGTTATAGAAAATATAAATAATGTAAAATAGAATAAATAATGCTATAAACAAACATTCTAGAAGTAGAGAACTGGGTAAGATAAAATATACAATAATCAAAGAAAAGAGAGAAAATTTTTCCTTTAGTTTCACTGTCTAAATAACAGGCAAAATCCATAAAATTTTACCTAAAGATATAACCCGACATTTTAAGAGAATTTTGAGAACAGATAATGTGGAACAAATGAATTATGTGAAAAAAAAAAAGATTGTCATAATGGAGTAGAGTAGGGACTTTGCATTATTTTCAAGTGATAAAAATATTATTGAGTAAACAGAATTCTATGAAAAACCTACTTCAGTTCAAGAATTTTAACTAAGTATTTTAATATTCCTGTGTAAGAGCTGAAGAAATAAAATAGCAGATAAATATGGATAGAGGAAATACAATTTCTATAAGATCATCTGAAAATTTATTCAAAATTTAACCTACCAAGAAATTATTTTATTTTTTTAAACACATCAAGAATGAAAGACAAGAGAACAAATATATCAACAAAACTACAAAAAAACTTATGTTTACTAAGAAATATTTTTTCTACTATGATAATGAAAGTGAGGAATCATAAACCATAAAAAGGAAATGAGCATAATCTGTAATTAATAATGACATGTATTTGAAATTGCATATTATAGTCTCAACAACTGAATAAATGATGAGTATAAAGAATAAATAAATGCATCATCATTTATGTGTGTTTAAAATGAAAATAACATATCTTAAATATCTTTAGAAAAAAGAATTCATCAAATATAACAAAATCTACCATTGTTAGAGGGATAAAACCAATTTGGCATAAAAACATAAAAAGCACAAAATGGATGAGAGAAATAGGCCCAACTTAACTATTTATTACAATTAATGTGAATGAGTTAAACCAACATAATGAAACAGAAAGATTTGGAGATTATATAAAAACTCAAATTCAAATGTGTGGCATTAATAAGTAATATTTGAAACAAAAAAAAAAAACATTAAAAAACTTTAAAATATAACCAAAGAGATAGAGTAGCAATTCTAATAAAATAAAAAGCAGAAATCAAGGAGAATCAAAGAAGATAGCATCAACTTAGGGTAAAATAAAATTTGTAATGAAGACAAAAGATTCATGACTAATACCTAAATAAGTAGTTTTACACATATAATAAAAATTAGTGAAACTTACAAAGAAAACCTAAAAACATGACAGCATTTCTTGATCTAGCTGTGCTAATTTTCATTGTCAATGTAAACCATTTTCCAATTTTTCTGTTTGTATGTTAGCTTTATATTTATGTTTTATAGGACACTTCTCAATGGTATTTGGATAAATGCATCTTCATTTCCCAAGAGCAGTTATAACAGTTGAGGTTATAACTAAAAGAGGAGGTTCTTCAGCGATCCCTACGGTCTCTTTTTTCTCTTCTATTCATTGTTTTGAGTAACATCATAGATATAAACTTAAATATTTATCTTTTTTCTAAGCAATCTGGATATATTTTTCTTAATATATGATAGAGAGAGAGAGAGAGAGAGAGGATTGAGAATCTCCTCTTTCTGTTCTTCTTAAGGATCCTGTGGCCACATATTTTATTTTCCTGAAAAATTTGATGTAAGGTACATATTTACATATTTTCCTATAAGTTTGGTAATTAGTGAATGCATTCTTTTAATAAACAACCAGACATTTCCACAGTTGTCTATTTGCTTTGTTATGGTGGTAAATTAGACAAATTTTTAAATATAAGTAAGTTCTTTGCATAGCTTTAGAATATATCACCTAAATATTGAAGGTGTGAGCTGCTAAGCATTGTTTTAAGTGAATCCGGTGGTATTCGAGGGCAATTCTGCAAGTAATATTGGACTAACCTCCCAAACTGTACCATACCTACCATTTTAAGCAAAATTTCCATTAGTTATTTTATGAGTACTAATTGTTTATTCAATGTTCAATGGATTTAATAAAGAATCTTATTTCTAGTAAGACTAAGTGGATTTTAAAGTTCTTATCTAAATAGATGCATTTAATATGAGTAGTCCTTTACCTAGTATGATATTGAACAGGGTTAAAATATAGCTCAGTTAAAATTAAAGATCAGCAACTATATTTCCTTGCTAAGAATGATACATTCTTCTAAGACACATGTTTAAGTTCTGTTGCTAAGCCAGATATCTAAATTTTCAATAATTTTATGCACTCGACATAGGTTGAATCTCAAGTTTAAAGATAAAGTAGATGTATATTTTCAACTTCCTTTAGTAGTTGTAACAAACAAAATCTTTTGAACACTAGAGAAGTTGAATCAAGGCAAATGAGCTAATTGTCATAGTACTTATTTTTTTAATTTTAGTTATGTGACAATGTTTTGTAGGCTTCTTGAAATGTGAATAATGATGTGCTCGTGCTATGACTGCACATACCTAAGTATTTCTTCTGCCCTCATAAGAAAACATGAGTAGCTCTCCTCTACAAGACATAAATGCATTACTTTTATGCTAAAATTAATTGAAAAGAGAATACATTAAATATATAAAAGTATTTAAATTGAATATTTTTAGATTATGATAAATTTATCCCCAGCATTTGTCCAACAAATTTATTCACCTTGTTTTGATTCAGAAAAGGTCTTTTATTGTGGTGATAAATTTTACATAATGTATAGAAGTTGATTAAATCGTTATTAATGTCTTCCTGACCTTAGGTCTAAAGCCATTATCTTGGCATTCTCAATGATTACTCTTATTGCTTCTTTTCAATATTCTTTTCTAAAAACAGAGTATCTCTACATCTTTTTCAACTGCAGCCCTCTGTATAAGAAATATATTGTTTTGTAAGATAGCATAATATTAGATTTAGCAATTTTAATTAGCTCTTCTGCTATTTGAGCTTTACAGTCAGTTACAACATATTCTAAAAGTTTTGTACAGGGTCATTCAAGTGGTCAGACTTAGCAAAGACTGCAGACTTCCCTCGGAGTGACTATATATAATGGGAGCAAAATTCATTACCCACTTTTTAACCTCATTTTGTTATGTAGTTTCTAGAAACAGATGCCTTTACTGACATCAACTAGGTTTTAGTATTAAAAAAAAAAAAAAAACCCAAGTTCCCTATGATGTTGTAGCTTCAAACCACACTTTAATAAATTTGTTTTTGAGTAGTATACAGAATTTGACACAAATCCTATTTTTTAGGCACCTGGAAACTAGAGATGCAAAAGAAAGAATAGGTAATCGTTCTGGACTTGAATAAATAAATATGTACACAATTATAAATTTCTTCCAAAAATTATAAGCTTTTTATTTTATATAATAAAAATACATTTATTTTCTTAAAAAAACACACGCTTTTTTATGGATAGATAACATTTATAAACTTGATCATTTATATATGAGGTGCTTTCCCTTTTCTATACTTAATCAGAAGCCAAGATTATTAGTCAATAGTCATGGGTTCATTCACTTATATTTTTATAATGTTCACATATCATGTAACCTTTGTGGCAAGAAAGTTAAGTATCATTATAGCAAGAGCTTCAATTGCGGGCTCATAATTCACATTGCAGTCCATAAGTCTCAGATAAAGCTTACAATAGCAGACATGATTACTTAAACAGTTCAGGAATATATGATGAGCGCATTATTCAGTCATCTAGTATAAGTAATCATAAAGATATGCTATAATTTATTATAGTTAGATCAGCCAATAGATCCTAAAGCATCAACAAAATTATTCCTTTATTTGTGTACCCAACTTATCTTTATAAGTGGGGTCTCATAAAGACAAGCATCACTGAGATTAAAACAGACCAAGGGAAACAAAAAAAGATGACATGGGTAGTTGCTGCTATTCATGTAAGACATAATTAAGGTCTCAGCAAAAAAAGTTTTATTTTCTCTTGTCCCCTACGAAAAAGATGCCAAAACATCACAGAAGCTGGCTTTGCTTCATTTGCAGGTGCAAAGAGTTGAATTTAAGTAGCCATGGTGATTCAATAAATAAAAAAAGTAACGTGAAAAAATATATACCTGTGGGACTTAAAATTTTACATCAGCCAAAATATGCTGTAATATTTCTAAGACTTATTTTTTTTTAAATCAGAATTTAGAACAGAAAATCTTACATGTAAAATTATCTGATTTAACAAAGTAATAGCTTATTTTTTTGGTTAATATTTGTACAAAGCATTTTATTTTTCTAAAGCCATTAGTTTTTTTATATACTTTAAAATTGCATTTTCTGGGAAGCACTTAAATCCCTGAGATACATTCATTTTCTAAATAATGACTAAGGAATGGTGATAGATATTCAAACATTTTTTTTCAGAGTGAGCTTACAGACAGTGATTAAAGTGAAATGAATGATTTTTATTGAAAATTATTTTTAGAACCATTTGATTATGTCACATTTATATAAATCTCTATTTATTATTACCAAATATAAACACACTTAACTTTAAACCATTCTTTGAGTGTTGTTTCAAGTATAATTAACTCAACTGCCAGAATATATAATATCAATAATATGGATATTCCTAAACAGTTTACATTAAAATATGACTTTTCATTGCTATCTAACTTGCTTCTAAAGCTTCTCTATCACCAGGGAATTACTCATGGGATATAAGCTGATTTTATTATTGTTTAAAATTAATAATTTAGATATTAAATTTTGCTAATCATGAACAGTTCAGATAAGAGCATCTTATGCTATACCGAGCAAATGTTTTCAAACATAAAGAAGAAATTATATGTAAACATAACTTTGTCATAGGGAGGAATTTAGCTTTACACTTAACTCTTTTTATTCAAAAATGGTGAAAAAATTATTTTAATAGAAGAAAACTATAGACAATAACAATACTAAATCATATAATTGTAATTTTAATTTTATCAAGATTGTTATATAAGTTGAAATTGTTAAGGCTGATGTCTGGCATCTTTTCACTTGCTATGCCCTCTGTAACAAAGCTTGTGATTAAAAAAAGATTTTGACCTATCAGTATAAAATTTGTCATTGCTTGTGAAGTAAGACCCCACAAGATGTTCCAAGACCAAATATCTATGGAGAATAAAATGTGAAACTACTTACTTATTTCTCAGTCTTTGACATTTAAAGCCTATCATATGACTGGAAGTTCCAAAACTGCATAGTCCATGTATATTACAGCGTCATCAAATCTTAAAGCCTTGGGTTATGGCCACTAAGACTTACACATTCTTCATATATTTCATTTCCTAAGTTTACTCTTGATCTCAACTCAAAAGTCTTGACACAGTCCCCCAAATATTGGCATTTCTAGAGAGTTCACTCCTTTTTTCATGTATCAAATTTTAAACCAATTGAGAATAACACTAATTGGACATAGTTGCAGGAAGTTCATTTTAAATTTGTCAAGGACATTTTAAAATCATGTTTCTTTAGGTAATATAGATAAAACAATAGTAATTAATGGCATAGCATGGAGTGTAATAAAATGGAAATGGAATAAATATCAATGTAATGAGAATATATCAGTAGGAGCAGAATTAAAATATAGATCCTCATATTTAACAGATGCAGAAAGAAGGGAGCTAACAATTTTTATTTGGAAAGATGTCATAGATTCAGTTGAAAATATTAATTTGAGAACCTTTCTCTATCTTGTTTGCTGATTCATATACTGTATTTATGAACTGTTTATTGATAATATACTATGGTCCAAGTACTACAACATACACTTTGCGTAAAAAATTAAATCTGACACTTCTTTTTGAAGGCACCTATAGTCTGCCAAAAATAATGATTAAGGGGTTATTACAATAATATAACTACTATATTAGAGAGTTACTATGGAAATGTATAATAACCCTTTGCCTAGACTAAAGAATGAGAAATGTCCTTTAGAGTGAGATTCTGCCCAAGGTTAGTCTTAAATGGAGAAACTGCTGATTCCTATTCATTATTTATTCTCCACATAGTTATAATATAAGCAAATTCTGTCAATTCTTCTTCATTTCCCCAATCCTATGATTTTTGTATTTGTTTGTTATGAGCATATTGAAGTGTTATTGTTGTTGTGTTGCTATTTTTTATTATTATTAACAATTATTTGGGGTGACATTGATCAACAAAATCCAGTAAGTTTCAAGTGTACAATTCAACAGTGTGTAATATATATTTTTCATTGTGTGCTCACCTCCCATAGATAGATTTCTTTCCATCACCATATATTTAACCCCTTTTTAATTTTTTTTTTGTTTTGTTTAGGTTTTTTCTTAATGGTGAATGTTTTTTGCTTAGAATGCAAATGCAAATGTTAATTTGAATCATTGTTCTCTGATTGGCAATTAGTAGTCTTTTCAATATCAGAGATATGATTTGTTAAAAATTTATTTAAAAAGAAAAAAGTACTTTTATGCTCTTTGTAGACTCGAGAAAACCTTAATTCTTTACAAACTGAGACATGTTTACTTGATGACCTTTTCTTTATCCAGTGATATGTCTTTCAGATTGTTGCAGACAGAAAGCCTGGAGGAGAGCTCTTGTCAATATCCAGTGTGGGAAGTCAAGTTCTGCTCAAGCCACAGAGTTATGGATTAGTGTTCTACGCTTTAGGTCTTTCTTTTTAACTATTTTTTTGTTTCTTTTTATATTCATGTACTTAAAAATTTCATATTAGTTATAGATTGCCAGAATATTTTCTTTTTTTTTTTTAGTGCTTTTGTTGTATACATGTCACTTTTTTTAACTATATATGATTGCTTATTGTTATTATTATTTTATGTTCTTTTTATTTTCTAAATTTTATATTTAATAGTGGTAATTCTGAAATTATCAATTATTAATCTCTAATTTTGATTATTTTTTAAACTTCTTGGTATAATTGGTTTAAACAAATTTTACTCTCAATTTTATTATTATATTTTTTAGTCAGGTTGCCAGTCTATTTTAAAACACATTGAAGAATAATTGTGAATATATTAATGACTTATTCAAGGAGGAGTTTTATATTCCTTGATGGTTGATCATAAATTAACCTTTTTAACTTCATATTGTGTATCATATACACTTAAAAAAGTAAACATCACGAACTCAAAGATTCCTTCACTGAGGAATTCAGTAGAAAATCAGTTGTTTCATAGGCAATTTTTTTTCTCTACATATCAAATACACTCCAATGGCAATCAGATAAATATGTAAGTTGTTATCTACTGGCAATTTGAATTATTTATTCCTGATATGAGAAGACCCATGAATAAAACCCTATGGTCTTCACCCTATGCAAACACGATTATATAGCTAATTAAATAAGTGAATAAACAATTACATTTATATAGAAGCAGAGATATATTGTGGTGAATAATAAAAAAAATACAACAAATTTTTAAACTTTAATTTTAATTTAAAATAATAATAATAATAATAATAATAATAATAATAAACTAAAGATTCCTAACCTATCTATTAAGATTCTGTGGAAGGTATAAGAAAGCATCTGCTACCAGACTATCAGAATTCTTGTCATATCCTGAATTCAATCCACCTTCCTTGTAGTTACTATTTTTTCATAATTTTCAGAAGGAATTTTTCTCATATTTTGTTTTTAATAATGAGAGCTAAGAAGTTGCTTAAATCTAAGTTTATACTTATGGAATTTTAAAGTTTTATCCTTAAGGTTGCACAGAATGTTTCTAAACAAAAACTACTATCACCACATAGAACACAAATGTAATTATCAGTAATAAGCCAAACTGGTGAAAAATTAAGATTCTCACCAAAAAGGAAACTTGTGCTGTTTCTCAAAATACACATCTCTGTTCAAAGGAAATATTTTCTGCTGAGGATGTGTCTGGTTGATGACTTAAAAAATTAGAGATAAATTATTGAAAGAGTGCCTGACCCCAAGGTAATATTGAAGACTCTATTTATTATAGTTAAAAACAAACAAACAAACAAACAAAAAAAACACTACTCTGTTGTAATTTTTTTGTTGTTGTTTTTCTAGCAGTGATCACTGGCTTTGTTATAAACACATAACCAGGATTTATATTTATAGAGACTTGTTTTTTCGTTCTGGATTGTAAAAATGGAAAGAAGTGGATGTGGTATTTAGAAGATCCAAAAGAGAACATTTAAAGACTGGAGCTTTAACTATAAGAAAGGTAAACTATGACATGACAGTACAGGCTAGGGAGAAAATAGAAGAGTTGCTGGATTAAATACCCTGAGGAAATAGAAAAGTAGAAAGTAATAAAACTCAGTAATAAGCCTCAAAAAGCAGGAGTTTATTAAAGGAAAAACCATTTTTAGGAAGCTGCCTTGGGGTTGAGGGGAGATAATGTATAGGCTATAGAAAATATTCTCAAAAGAGAACCTGTTGGCAGTTAAGAGAAGGAGGTTGAGAGCTTATGAATTATGGAATGGTTGGTGTTTCAGAGGACACAATGGGAAAATTTAAAAGAGAGAAGAAAGGGTCAATTTAAGCCACTAGAGAGAAAGCTTATAGCATTATGTGTCTATAGATAATCAATCAATATATAGATAATGTTATCAATTTAGGCATAAAGTAAGGGGATGGAATAACACTCATGGTGGACATTATTGACAAATGAATGGCTATATATTAAATCACATTGGTCCCCAGTTTCACTGAATATTGAGAACTAAGTAAACACCTTCTCAGTAGGTCTAGTGGCAATGATGTGGTCACGACAAGTATCACACCAGGTGGCTGAGAGCAAATATTTTTCATCTTGCACTTGCTCCTTTCCCATAAAGCCCTTGAGGTGGGCACTGTGTGGTCAGAGAAGCCTAGGCTGGCACATCTGAATTTTCAACTTAAGTCAAATCATATCACATTTTGCATGTGGCTTTCTCTGCACTGCTTGTGGACATTTTCCTTGAAACAAAATTTCCAGGGATGAAATTGCTTCTTCTAAAAAGTATTAGGATGGTGATATTCATTTAAAATATTTCTGCCATCTATACTCTCTACTTTCAAGAAATTTGGATTCGGAAAAGAAAACTCTTATTTCTATGGTTCTTTACTTGCCTTTTTATAAGGAGGAAAACAAGGAAAGGGACTAGAAGCAGAGTTGACCTCTTTGCTTGGTTAGGCAACAAAACTCATGTAATAAAAGCATTTAATTTAACTTTGAATAATACTAACATATTATGCTCTGGTATTTATATCTTCCTACAAGATGAATGTAGATTATTTATATATCTGAACTAAATAGGACAGTATTATGATCTTTGCTCCTCTAGTTGCTCAGCGATTGACAGAATTATTACTGAAAATTTAAACAGTAGAACTAGAGAAGATATTGTAAAATCAGATATTAATGGAAGATGATTTCATCATTTCCCAATGTCTTAAAGATAGTTATATAAGGAGAATTTCAAGAGAATTCCTCTTATAATCATAACTTAAAATTAATGTTCCCAAGGAACAATTCTGGGAAACTTTATTAATAGCTGCTGTGAATTGTTTAATTGGCAATCTATTATTAAGTATTGCCAGTCCTAAAATGATTCTTTCAGATTATCTGAAATTTGCTATTTTTAAAATTTCCATACTCATCACAAAATTTTCCTAAACCTGTTTTGAAGTGGTGAGATCTTTAACTTAAAACGTTTAACCTAAATGTATACAGCTCCTACTCTGTCAGTAATATATAGCTGCACTCATAACTTTAAATTATTGTCCTTTTTCCACTAGACTATATTAGACTCAATCCAGTTTCTCTCTCTTATGTTTATGCTAAAGTGAGACTCATCCATATCTCAAACTATTTATTTAAAAGGATCTATCAAGGAGCCATAAAAAAGAAGACATATGAGAGAAAATACACACTTGCACACACACACATGTGCACACACATTCACAAAACCCCTTTTTTTCCTCGTTTTATTGCTTATTTCATTCACTTTTCCACTGTAAATATAAAATTTACTTTATTGCCCCTATAATTTCTATGCCTAGAATCACTCTACTACTACTAATTACTGATATCATTACTTCTAGGGCAGTGTTTTTGAGATAATGGGTTAGAGGATCATGACCCATTAGTTGGGGTGGTGGAATCAACTTAGGGGTCAGAATTGAATAAAACAGAATTGAAAATATGAGTGCATCAAATGCTATAAAGATAAATTTATTTCATGAAACTCTAAGTACTTGTAAGTGTGTATATATACATATATGTGTGCTTCTGTGTGTATATACTGTTTTGCAATGTAAGCTGTATTTATAATTCTGGTTCATTTAAAAATAATGTCCAAGATAATAACTAAAAAATGGGCAGAAAACCTGAATGGATGTTTCTCCAAAGAGGAAATGCAGATGGCCAATAGACATATAAAAAGATGTCAGGGTCACTAATCACCAGAGAAATGCAAATTAAAACCACAATGAGATATCACCTCACACCTGTCAGAATGGCTATCATCAATAAATCAAGAAACAACAAATGTTGACAAGGATGCACCCTCATGCACTTTTGGTGGGATTGCAAGTTGGAAAAGCCACTACAGAAAACAGTCTGGAGGTTTCTCAAAAAAGTAAAAATGGATATACTTTATGACCCAGCAATTGAACTTCTGGGTATTTATCCAAGAGCACCAAAACAAAATTTGTAAAGATCTATGCACCTCTATGTTCATGGCAGCACAACTTACAATACCCAAGATATGGATAGCAACCTAAATACCCATCATCAGATAATTGGATAAAGAAGTTATGGTTCATATATACAATGGAATATTACTCAGCCGTTAAAAAAAATAAAATCCTACCATTTGCAATGACATGGTGTACATAGAGTTTATTATGCTGAGTGAAATAAATCAGACTGTGAAAGATAAATACTATATGATTTCACTTATATATGGATTCTAAGGAACAAAAAGAGCAAACTAACTGAAAACAGACACAAATATAGAGGACAATCTGGTGATGCCCAGAGGGGAGGAGGGTTGGGGGCTGGGAGAATGAGGTGAAGCATTAAAGAAGTACAAATTAGTAGTTGATAGATGGTCACAGGGATGGGAGCATAGCATAGGGAATGAAGTCAGCATTAATGCATGGCTAGGTGTAGAGCCAGAGAAGAGAAAGAGCAATCGGGGGGATCATTTAATTAACTATATAAATATTTAACCAATGTACTGTATACTTGAAATGAATAATAAATAAAATAAAATAAAATAAAACACTGCCTAAGATAACAGATTTTTCAAGACTTGATTTTCACAAAACCATGACTATGTATTATGTGCTATCACTTACCTCTGCCAGAAAGAAATGATTACAGTATTCTGCACCATGTTATAGCACATAATGCCATGTTACTTTATATGCCTGAATTTCTTTGATGAGTTGTACTACTTTGATAGAACAGACTTGTTTATTATTTCCTCTTCATAACCACCAATTTGAATTGTCTGATATATAATAGACACCTACTACATGTTTTGAATAATTGTATAAAGTAGCGTATAGTTGTTCAATTTTGAATAAATTAGTAGTTCTTTAAGTAGTTGTGATTTGTAACTAAAAGTCAAATAATTTTTTTAGTTATAATCTAAGCTTTATTTACCTTTGGACATACAAGGTACATTCACTGGTTCAACCCTAAAAAGGGACATTCCTAAAATGATAAGATGTTATTACGTGACTAAAGAAAAAAAGTTAGGCAAAACAATATCAATTGTAATCACCTGGAAACTTTCAAGTTCCAATTAAACCACACAATGAAAAAAGTACTCATTTGAAATTCAGATGTAACACGTCTGTGTCTACAAAAAAGATTAGTTACCCTAAAGAAGCCTTTATAAAGTCATTGCTAATATTTGCTCATGTAAAGATTTGCTGTGTTTTCTCAAGAGGTCAAATACTAACACTAGTGAAGACAGTTGCCTAGGTACAACCACACTTCTTCAGCTCTAGACCAATCAGCAATTAGTTTTGTGAAGAGAGGAACAATGACTTTTCTCCTAACATTCCTAAAACAACTTTTATTTGAGCTACTTAATTGTGTTTTCTTTATATTTTACCTTAAGTAATAATTAATATTTTTATAAAATACATATGAAAACAACATAAAGTCTTCTCAGAAATTAGCATAGTATGTTGGATTAATTTACTGGTATTATTGTGACGATTTTTTATAACACACCCAAACGCATGCAGTAAAATTGCTCTCTAAAAATTTCTGATGGAATCATTATATTTTAAAATAAAATATTATACAAATATTACATATTTATAATGAAAATATAAGAATATAAGAAATAAAATTATTTGTTATAAATAATATATATTTTTTAAATATATGCAGTATCAAGAAGTCGTTTTTTCCTCTCTAGTAGACTATTTGTATCAAAGACTTTTTCAAAGAATGTCAAGAGAAATTTATGTCCATTGTTGTTTAATTAAAAAAAAATATTTCTCTTTTGTTATTTTTAGTTGGCATACAGAATTATATTAGTTTCAGGTGCATACCACAGTAATTAGACATTTATATAACTTACAAAGTGATCACCCCGATAAATCCAGTACCTGTTTGACACCATTATTACAACACTACTGACTATACTCTACATCCCTATGACTATTTTGTAATTACCAATTTGTACCTCTGGACCGCTCCCCCTTTACCTGGCCCTCCTAATCCCACAATGATCAAAATGTTCTCTTTGTTTTTGTTTATTCATGTATCTTGTTCTCTAGATTCAACATATAAGTGAAATCACATGTTATTTGTCTTTCTCTGTTGAACTTAATCCACTCAGCACAATACCCTTTAGGTCCATCCTTATCAATTCAGACACCCAATGTCTTTTGAATGGAGTATTTAATCCACTTACATTTAAAGTAATTGTTTATAGGTATATAGTTATTGTTATTTTATTATTCATGTTTTATGTATTTTTGTTTCCTTCTTAAATAAGGCACTTTAACATTTCTTGTATTACTGGTTTGGTGATCACAAACTCCTTTAACTTTTTCTTGTCTGAGAAGTTCTTTATCTGTTCTTTAAGTCTAATTATATCTTTGCTGGGTAGAGTAATCTTGGTCATAGGTCCTTGCTTTTCATCATTTTGGCTGTTTTGTGCCAATCATCTGGCTTGCAAAGTTTGTGTTGAGAAATCATCTGACTGCATTATGAGAACTTCCTTTTAGGTAACTAACTGCTTTTCTTTTGTTGCTTTAAGGTTCTCTCTTAGTCTTTAACTTTTAGCACTTTAATTACAGTATCTGTTAGTGCAGACCACTTTGGGTTCATGTTGTTTGGAACTCTGTATTTCCTAGGCTTGTAAGATTATTTTCTTTGCCAGGTTAGGGACATTTTCTGTCATTATTTCTTCAAATAAATTTTCAATTTTTTGATCTCTCTCTTCTCTTCCGGTACCCCAAAGAGCAAATGTTGGTATACTTGATTTTGTTCCAAAGGCTCCTTAAGCTATTCTCATTCTTTTGGATATTTTTTTCTTTTTGCTCTTCTAATGGGGTGTTTTCTGCTACCTTATCTTTTAAATTGCTGATTTAATTATCTGCTTCATCTAATTTACTATTGAGTTCCTCTAATGTATTCTTTATTTTAGTTATTTCATTCTTGATTACTGACTGATTCTTTTTTTATGTTTTCTATCTTCATTTTTATGTTTCCTATCTCTTTGTTGAAGTTCTCACTGAGATCATTGCTCATACTTATAACCTGTGTTCTAAACTTTGCATCTGGTTGATTACTTGTGTCTGTTTGGTTTAGTTCTTTTTTCTGAAGTTCTGTTCCTTCATTTGGGCCATGTTTCCTTGTATCCCCATTTTGGCTGCTTCCCTATATTTGTTCTGATGTGTTATAGAGAACTGTTATGCCTCTTTGTCTTAGTAGAGAGTCTTTATACAGTAGATGTCTTGTGGAGCACAGTTTCATACGCTTCCTGGTTACCTGAGCTGGGTGCTTCAAATTTGTTTCTTGTATGGGTTGTGTATGCCCTCCTATTGTAGTTGATCCTTGGTTACTGTTCATATGTCAATGGGAGGGATTAACCTCAGGCTGATTGGTTGTAAGGGCCAGCCTGTGACTATAGTGAAGAAGCTGTTGTGAAGGGACTGAACCTATGGAGCAACATTTTCTTTAACAGGGCTCTGATGTCTGCCAAGTCTGCCTTTTGTATATGTCATTGGCGAAGGTGATTTGTTGGTGATCTGGTGTGGTCTTAAGCTGGTCACTAGGTGTGTTGGTTCTGAGACATCTTGGTAGGGACTCTGTTGAAGGCAAAATTTAGTCACTGACTTTGTTCTACCTGAGGCCACTTTGTGTGAGCTATAAAGTGATTTTCAAGTGGTTGCCACTTGTGCTGGGCTTGGAGGGACCTGGGAGATGCTAAGCCAGGAACCAAGGCTGGTTGTAACTAGTGATGGAATTGGGACTGCTTATCAAGAAATACAGGGCACAACAAGGCCAGATATACTTGTTTGGGGTTTGTACACTTTTAAGAGGTTGGGGAAAAGTCTGCAGCATGAGCCAAGACAGGTCATTTATACAGAAAAGCCACTGGAAGTGGCTTGGTTAGGACCACAAGTTGAATGAGGCAAGTAGAGCAGTGTCAGCCAGGTTGATGGAGACTCAGATATGGTGGCCCCTGCCTGTGCATTCTGGGTTGTGGGGAGGGCTCAACAAAGGAAAAATAGCTTCTGCCAGCACTTCTGTATGGGAGAAAGCTGTTCCTCAAACCCTTGCCCTGAAACTAGACAATTCAATTCCTAAATACATATATGTTTCTAATGCCTTTTGAGCTGGAACTCAGAGCAAATGAGTCCATCAGCTGGTAAGTCAGTAAGTGGGCACTTTTAGAGAAATGCCTGGGACTCTAGCAGCCTTTTGTCTCATTCAGTTATAATCTCATTGGATTTCACAGCCAGAAGTTGTGGGGACTTCTCTTCTCAGCATTTAAACCCTAGGATGGGGAGCCCAGTGTTGAGCTGAGACCACTTGAACCTCAGGGGGCACCTACAGAGCCAATATATTCCTCCCAACTTTTGTCACCACATCCTGGTGTAGGATCAGCCCATTCTGTGTCTCTGACCCTCCCACCAGGCTGGTGTGGCTTCTGTATTTTCTTAGTTATAGCACTTCTGTTTAAACTTCAGGTTGTAATTTTGATATGGTCGTGAAATGGGGCAAGCACAGCATTTATCTACTCTTCCATGTTGACCTGAACTTGTAATTTCTATGCATAATTTATAGAATTACAAATAATGGAAAAATTGAGAAAAAAGTAATTAATTTTTCAAAAAATCATTATGTAGCTAAATATTGCAGAAAAATTACACCAAGCTTATTATTTCATTGTCTATAAAATTAATAAACCTTTATGTAATTACATTTATTGTTCATACATACATTCCAATTACTGAACAATCATAAGATTTTTCATCATATTTTTATTACTAATGTTTTATTAATGATGAAAAGCAAAGAATCCCCCACTAAAACACTTTTGTTGCTGTAACAAAGAGGCTATAATCAGAAAAAAAAAATTCTCTGTGATTAAATCTAATCTAATCTAGTTTGATTCAATCAAAATTTAAAATCACAATATTGCCTAAATAATTGAAAATAATCCTTTACTAAGAGAAGATAGTACTTTGATATGAGGTAAAATGATTATTTTGTCATCTTTTTCTTTTTGTCTCTTCCTAAAATTAAAATGCAATTGTTATGTTTAGCAATATAAAAGACTTCTATTTTAATGTTTTAAAAACTAATTAATTAATCATTAAAATAGTAAAAGATCAAAAATGATGTTTATCTTTTACCTTAGCTTTCAGTACACGTGGGAAAAAAACAAAGTTTGTGTACAGAAAATTGTTATTCTTCACAAGTTGGTGAATAAATATTACAAAAATTTAGCAAATAAGAATTTTAATTTTAACTTGGCAATTGATATCATAGTTATGCAAACATTTAATGATAATTTCTATAAATTGATCCTAAAATAATTTGGTAAACTGTATTGTATTATTGTCACTATGTTCTGCTGGATACCAGAAAAAATGTCAGCAGCATTATATAGTCAGATCCCTTTGTTATTTCAGATATGACCAAACTTAGCAAATTATACTGTCCTCTTCTTTTTCTTTCATTACTTCTGTAGCAGATAGTTAATACCAAAGATTAGTTCTGCCACAGTGTTTGACCAAATCAATGAATAATGAACAAAATCATAGCAATTAGTTTGACAATTATAGCCTAACTTTACTTCTGAGATTAGAAAGTAGTCATCTGTAAGTTACACAGAGAGAAATCACAATTTCTTACTGCCAGTTTTATTATTAGACATTCTGTTGCCCTATGTATAACTATTAATTTTCTAATCCACCCTCCATACCAAGAAAGAAACTTATAAGATTATATAATATTTTATTCTTGGTAAGTTTGATTGTTTAAAAAATAAAATAAGAATAAATTTTTTGTTGCCAAAGTTGCTAATAAGTGGCAACTAGTAAATTAATGTGATATGCATTAGTGCTTTTTTACAATATTTTCTGTATTCGCCATTCTAGATACAGGTAAGATTCATCCCCCAGAACTCTCCTTTTCTTCAGGTCATGTTTAAAATGATAGCTGCTTCATAGCTAGCTAGAGTCTCTCTGACTGACTGATAGAAGCAGAGACCACTTGCCTACTTGCAATGAAGAAATAGTATGATGAAGAAATAAATATCTTTAAATAATATTTCGGAGTTTTTTACATTTTTATTTTGCCTTTCCTGACTGATACAATGGCAGAAATGACTCCCATGAACTTAGCATTTTACTCCATATCTAAAGCTTCATTTTCTGCATTATTCCATCCTGTTACTGATTGTGTGTGGTATTCCTTAGTAGGTCATAAAATCAATAGAGGAGGTCATATATAACATTTTTAAAAAAGAAAAAAAACATCATGGGAAAACCGCAAAGCTAAATAAGACATTCATTAGAATTCATTATATATATATGTATATACATGGAAGGGGGTTCACTTATATATACTTAGCAGGTAAAATGTAAAAATGTAGTTCAGTCAAACATATGATATAAATCATATTTGCAATAAAATAATATAAAAACATAATAATAATAATATATCATAATTTGTGTTGTAGACAAAGCGGTGCTCAGAGGGAAATTGAATGCTTATATTAGAAAAGAAGGAATATCTAATATGGAAGGATAGATAATTGATTTATATAAAGGAAATTAATAAAATACCTTTAGCCATACCATGTCACTTAAAACTACAAAGCTGATTGCACACCCTCTATAATAGCTAAAATTAAGAACAAAAAAAACCAACCTGCCAGTACCAAATATTGACAAGAATAATCTTACTCAGCTATTTCACCCCTTAGGATTTACCTAATTAATTTTTTAAACATCTATACAAGTCTTATATGTGAAGGTTTATAATAGCACAATTCATAATAATAATAATAAAATAAGTCAGGTATCCATCAATAGGAGAATAGCTAAACTGGTCGGTGTATGCAGTGGATACTATCCAGTACTAAAAAGAGAATATTAGTGAAACATGCAGCAACTTGAATAATCTCAAAAATATTATGCTGAAAGGAGCCAGATTAAAACTACTGAATATTGCATAATGCCATTTATGTGAAATTCTAAATGACTGAATTTATTTACAGTACAGACACCAGATAATTGTCTGTAGTTGGGGATAAAGAGGAGAAGCTATAACACACTAGAAGGGAGATTTTTGGGATAACAGAAATGTTCTTTGAGATAGTGATTAAAAGGGTGTGTATACATTTCTCAAAACTCTTCACACTATACATTTAAAATGAGTACATTTTATTGCATTGAGCTATACCTCAATAAATTAATATAATTTTGAAATCCAGAAAAATATTCAATGATATTCAGAAAATAGTGTTCATGATAAGATGTTATGAAATCTATAGTATTGATGTGGCAGAAAATTCTACCTTCATGTGTGTGTGTGTGTGTTTTTTCCCCTCATTTGGACACATAGGCTACAATTCTCATCAATTTCGTTATGATGGCCAGGTGAATGAGTTCTAGCTATTGAACCATGAAAACAGTGATGCTTGCTGGTTCCAGACCTGGTTCATGAAAAATGCCTGTAGGGTCATTTTTCTGCCAACTGGATGAAGATACTCTAGCAATTTTGGAAGATACATTTAAGATAGCATAGTCTTCATAAGCCTGAGTTCTTGAGTGACTGCTTAGAAGATACCCTTTTATATCACTTTGGTATACACCTAGAAATATCTCGGGCTGTTTATAAATGAATAAAATAATTTTTTTTTTACTTTTATTGAGTTTCTATGGTACATCAATCAACCTACTCTAATAACATTTGCTATAAAATACTACAGAGAAAAATACTGAAATATCTATTTTTAATTCCCCAATAGAATTTCATTACCTTGGGATAATTAGTGAAATATGCAACAACTGATTATTTGCTTACAACATCTTAATTTTGGCCTTTGGCTACTCTCTGGTTTCACTTTCTAACACTCTCTTTATTTTGATATATTTCACCTACAATGGTTTTTCTTGACATTACTCAAACATACCAGCATATTTTGTATTCAGGGCTCTCACACATGCTATTTCTTCTGCCTAGAAATATATTACCCTATGTAATACCATAGCTGAGTTTCATTACCTTTTAAGATGACCTGACCATTTAATGTATTAATAAAATGAGACTACTCCTCATCTATCATTTTCTGCCCTTTTATCTGGCTTTGTTTTCTCTCAAGGTCTTAGCGTTACCCTCCAGTATATCATATAATATATTTGTTTTCTTGTCTCTACTACCAGAATATAAAAGTACACGAGAGAATCAATAGCAGATGCAGGAGTGCCTGGTACATACCAATTACTCAATAAATGTTTGATGGAGAAATTAATTAATATATGGATATAATTATGAAGAATTTGATATTTTTTGAAATAAATAAGCAGAGCAGTCAAGCAAAAAAGAATATGTTATTAACATGAGTAACTAATAGTTTCAGTGTAAATGCTCACTTTCCAATTGGTTGAGACGATTATTGTTGTTATCTTCAAATCATCAGCAAATGGGGAATGAACATCTGGACAGCTATCATCAAAGAATTATATTGTCATAAATATGAACAGCTAACAGATTTGTTATTTGAAGGAATTCATCTCTGTTTTGGTAAAGTATTAAGCTAAGAATTTTGCAGATATACTTTAAATGTTTGCATACTGTTCAATTAAAACAATAAATTATGTACAAAAAAGCACACATCAGGATAGATACATTTGGTTTCTTGAAAAAGAACATTTTTATTCACTCTATTATGCTTTTAAGCTTTTTTGTTATAGGAATGTATTTTTTATAACAATAAATTAAATGCATACTACTGTATATTACTTTATAAAGTCATATGTTAATTAAAAGCCAAAAATGTTTATCTAAATTTTTTTTGACAAAAAATGTAAGTTAGTTAAAACAAGTTTAAGTTAAGAAAAGGGTATCACAAAGGGTTACATATAACCATTATCATGCCTATTAGTTTTTGTCTTTGTTAAAATTTAGCAATAACATTCTCTGGTCATCATTATCTCAGCAATGTCTAATACAGATTTCCAATCAGTGCATAGTAAGTACTGAATGAATGTTTGTTTAATGTAAAATAGAATAATAAGTAAAATAAGTATAAACACATGCACTAAAGTACTGTATTTCTTGAGTCAGGAGTTTTCATTATTAATGTACATAGAATAACCTGAGGAGCTTAAAAACTTTAAGCTTCACCTGACTCAGTAAATCTAGAATAGGGACTAGAATCTATAGACTTAAGAAGAACTACTGATTTTCTACATTTGATGTAGGGAGCCCTAAAAAGGAATTTTGGCAAATCCTATATTCAGTCTTTTTTTCAAAAGCTTTAATGGCCATTATTTCCTTATAATACCTAACAATGTAAGTTATTTGGCTTTCTAGCTAAAGGGAAATTAATTTTATCAATTCACAAAGAACCATAATGCACAGATTGGTAAGAGTACATTAAGAATGCATAACTGAAAATGTTTTTCTCTCTATAAATATACAATAAAATAATTTTATCATAATATTAAAAAAAAGAAATTAAATTATTTAAAAAACTACCAAGGCCAGTCAATGTTATTGTCACTATGCCCACCTATATAATTTGGCTAAATCTATAGTTCTACCAAATTATGTCCTTCTATTTCACCTCCATCATTTTATTCTGATTCAGTATTTTTTACTAGATGTTTTCACCATTTGGATGGTTTCACATTTTGGCAAAATCTGGTATCATATCTACCTGCTTTTACATTCTCTAACTATACAGATCCAATTGTCAATTTGGAACAAATAAAAAGAAAGGAATCAGTTTATAAACACAACTTTTTTTTGAAACACTATGAAAAAAAAAAAAGAACTAAGAAAGAAAATAAAAGCCATCTCCCTTGTGGTTACTTATCTTTGTGATTTTTAAACAAGAAAATGCTATGCAGAAGCAGAATGATACTCTGTATGATTTTCCTGCTTTTTTCCTATGGATAATTTAACATCTAGTCAAAGTTTCCCCCTCTCTTTTGTAATCTGTAATTTAGCAGCAGCAAGTAAGAATTAGGATTTTCATTCATTGGTGTCAATCCCAGCTATAACCACTATTTTTGATGATTATTTTCAAATAGACTTCTGCAAATTGCCATTTTATATCCTTACTTATAAGAAATTGTGATGACATTTTGTCATGCAATTAAAAATTCGTAACACCTCAGCCAAGTTCTCTAGCCCCTGTAGGACTTTAGTTACCTCGTCTATAAAGAGAGACATAGCAAAAATATCCCTCTTGTGTGGTTGTTGTAAGATTATATGAAAAGATAAACAGAAAGTATTTACTATGGTGCCTGGATATTAAAAAAAAAAATTTGTGATGTTTTTGTCCTTACTCATACCATGAATATGTCAGTGAATGACAAAATGTAACCAGGAGAAAAAGAGCAGATGTCTCAGCATCAGCACTGTTATCTGTGACAACTGAAGATAATGTAAAACCTTATAGGCAAAGGGGAGAACAATATACACAAATATCAAAAGATTATGTATTCTGTTAAAAAAAAGACTGTATAATTTAAATATATATTCTAGAACATCCTTCAATTCCAGTTACTTAAGTGTAACTTCATTACACACTCATACTCAAATTCTCTTTGCAGATATATTTCACATTTTCATATTATATATTTACATCTTTGTATGTATGTACAGTCTACTGATAAAATTTAAAATCTTTACAACTAAATACACATTATATATAATTACATCTAAACAAATAATTTATTAAATATAATGTTTTATAGTTTTTGTTTTTTCTATAGCTAAGCAATGAAACAATGATACACAGCTATCACTTCTATAGAGATTGACAGTCAAAATGTTATCAGTGTTATTATTTTGGCATGTAGATAAAGGAAGCATTTTTGCTAAATTTAATGAGATAGATGTAAAATACATGTTTATTGAGTCATGAAAATAGATGGTTAAATCAAGGATGCTATAAATAATCATGAGCTTTTTCCTGAGCATTTAAAAAATGATATTTTTGTGTTTTCAAAGTATTGTTTCAGAGGAATAAGTTTAATTTTATAAACTATTAAAGATTACTAACCTTAAAAAATCATAAAATACTAACCAAAATATATTTTGTGTATTTGATATATGTAAACAAACCATCTTTTGGTTGAAGTTAAAATGTTAGATAAGTAAATGTGGATTTCATCATATCTGTGCATATTTGTCTTTAGTATCTTTATCAAGTGAGTGGTCAACTATATTATAGAATGATTCAACATTGATGAACTAATCACTTTCAGGTGTGTGTGTGTGTGTGTGTGTGTGTGTGTGTGTGTGTGTATGAGTGTGTGTATATGTGTAATTATATTTGTATAAATATATATTTAAAATCCTCATACTTTTAGCATCACTAAAACTTCAGTGCACAAACTGAGAACTTTAATCTTATCTCTGCAGAACTACAACTAGACTTTTTGAATAGCCAAAAGTTACATCTCTCTCTCTCTCTCTCTCTCTCTCTCTCTCTCTCTCTCTCTCTCTCTATATATATATATATATATATATATTATATGATGAAATAATATTAATTTCCACAAATTTTTTATATATGCTTTTCAAGCTCTTGACTAGCAAATACTATATAAAAACTTTTTTTTCCAGAAAAACTTTATAGACTATCATTACATTTAGCCTATCACATATAATTATGTCAGTAGTCTTATTTGATCGCAAGTCCATGTAAATAAAATGCACAATAAAGCGAAAAGGGGATAAGTTCTCTCTGGTTTTCCGAGTTACCTGGGATTAAATTTGACTAAGGCATTTAATTTTTCCAAGAAGCTGTCAAATTCTACATGTTTTGAATTACTTTATTTGCTTCCCTTGCCTAAAGGAGATGGACAATTTGAATCAATCACCTCAATTTTGTCAGTATGAATATCTAATATTTTATTTTTCAGAAGCCTTTCTTCACAAAGTCACCATCTAAAAGGTGCAAAGCTACAGGCAATGACAATTTGTAGACAAGGACTCAACCATATTTTTTTCCTTTGTTCTCTTTCTCTGGGTAAAAGGGGAATTGACTCAATGAAAAACTAAAATTTAGTTTCTCCTTTTTACACTAAGTCATATATAGATGGGTAATTTTTGGCTAGTAACAAAAGTCTATAGTTATAATTCTGCAGAGATGAGATTAGAGTTCTCAAAAAGACTCTTAAATAGGACTCATTGTATATAAATTCTAAACAAGACTTTTCCACATTCCAAATTCGACATCAGCACATTCATCATAACATCTCTGTATCCCAAACTTATTGTCTGTAAATGTTTACACTAATAAAAATTATTTGTTTTGTATGATCCACATGTTATTATAAGGATTAAATGAAGTGACATAATATATAATTAAAGGGCCTTGTAAAATCTAATGTATTCCAAAATTATTAAGAAAAGATTTAATGATGTAGTCAAGTCAACCAATATTAATGAGAGAACTGGAGATTTAAATGCTCTTCACCATTTCTGATTTGATAAGAGTTCTTTTAATCATAAATGATGAGCATTATTACATATGTATTTTTTCACCTACTGTCGTGATCATATATTTGTTTTCCTGTTAATAGAGTGAATTTCATTAATCAGTTTTCTAATGAAATCACTCATTTATTCCTGATTCCTTTGGATAAAGTAGGAGAAACATGATGGATTTCCTATTTAATGCTGTTCTGGATTTAGGTTGTTACGATTTCATTTAGGATTTTATGTGTATTTATGAATATGATGAGATTGAAGTTTATTTTCCTTGCATTATTACTACCAGATTTTTGTAATAAAGATCGTTGTAAATGATATTTATTCTTCTGTTCTCTGAAAGCGTTTGTGAATGATTCTAATTTTTTTGTTTCTTAAATGCTGGTGGAAAAAAATACTTCATTACAAAATAATTATGTTAAGTGGTTATAATATTTCTTCTTAAAAACTGATGGAGATGGTTTTTCTTATGTCATTTTTTTTTCTTCTCTTAAATATATTTTATTTTTTAGAACACTTTTAGGTTCACAGCAAAACTGAACAGAAACTATAGAGAACTCTCCTATATTCCGTGCTCCCTATACAGACAGTTTCTCCCACTATCAACATCCTATACCAGAGTGGTACATGTGTTCCAACTGATAAATCTACATCGACATATCATTACCAACCAAATTCAATTTACAGTAAGCTTTATTCTAGATATTATACATTCTATATTTTTTAAAAAATGTGTAATAATAAGTATCCACCATTAGATTCACAGAGAATTCATAGACTATTCATAGAAAATTATTTCAATACCCTAAAAATCTTCTCTTCTTCTTCATCCTTCCCTCCCTCTAGCAACAACACGTCTTTTTACTGTATCCACAGTTTTGCCTTTCCCAGAATGTCATATAGTGAGAGTCCAACAGTATATGGCTTTTTCAGATTATCTTCTTTTACTTAGTAATATGAACTGAGGTTCTTTCCTGTCTTTTCATACATGGCATCATAGCTCATTTCTTCTTGGAGCTGAATAACATTCCATGGCTGGATGTACAGTTTATTTATCCATTCACTTACTGAAGGACGTTTTGGTTGCTTCCAATTTTTTTTCAATTATGAATCAAGATGCTATAAAAATTGTGTGTAGGGTTTTCTTTGGACATAATTTTCAATTTATTTAGGTAAACATTGATGAACATGATTGCTGGACATTAGATAAGAGTATATTTTGTAAGAAACTGACAAACTGTCTTCCAGAGTGACTGCACCATTATGTTTCTCCACCAACAGTGATAGAGAATTCCTATTGTTCCAGATCACCACCACCGCTTGTTATTGCCAGTGTTCTTAATTTGGACTATTCTGATAGGTATGTAGTGGTATCCTGCTATTGTTTTAATCTGCATGTATCCAATGACATATGATATGTAATATCTTTCCATATGCCTATTTGCTATCCATATATTTTCTTTGATAATTAGTCTGTGCAGGTCTTTTCCTCATTTTTTAATTGAGTTATTTGTTATTGTCGAGTTTTAAGAAATCTTTGGGTTGAACACAATACATATTGTATATATTGAATAAGAGTTCTTTATCAGATAGGTCTTTTGCAAATAATGTCTCCCAGTCTGTGGCTTGTCTTCTCAATCTCTCAATAGTGTCTTTCCCAGAACATAAGTTTTAAATTTTACCACTGTCTAAATTATCAATTATTTCTTTCATAGATTATGCCTATGGTGTCAAACTTTAATCCAATTTTGGTGTCAAAATTTATCATCATGCCAATGTCATCTAGATTTTCTCATATGTGATCTTTCAAAAATTTTATGGTTTTACATTTTATATCTCGGTCTATGATGACCGATTTTGACTTATTTTTTGTGAAGAGTGTAAAGTCTCTGTTTAGATTCACTTTTTTTTTTTCATGTAGATGTACAATTATTCCAGCACAATTTGTTGAAAATACTATCTTTGTTCATTGTATGGCATTTGCTCCTTTGTCAGAGAAGAGTTGAATATATTATGTGAGTCTTTATATGGACTTTCTACTCTGTGCCATTGATTTATTTGTCTATTATTTTATCTATTTTATACTGTCTTAATTATTGTTGCTTTCTAGTAATTCTTGAAGTAGGGTAGTGTCAGTCTAATTATTTTGAACTTCTTTAATATTTTTTGACTATTCTGCATCTTTTGCTTCTCTATATAAACTTTAGAACCTGTTTGCTAATATCCACAAGATAATTTGCTGGAATTTTGTTTGGAAATATGTTGAATCTATGGATAAATTTGGAAAGAACTGACATTTTGACAATATCAAGTCCTACCCATGAACATGGATTAGCTTTCCATTTATTTAGTTCTACTTTAATTTTATTCATTAGAATTTTAGTTTTCCTCATATAAGTTATATATATATTTTGTTATATTTATATGTAAGTATGTCTTTTGGGGTGTGCTAATATCAATAGTATTGTGTTTTTAATTTTGAATTCCATTTTTGTATTACTTATATATAGAAAAGTGTTTGGCTTTTGTACATTAACTTTGTATTCTACAACCTTGCTATAATTGCTTCTTAATTCCAGGAAATTTTTTGTTAATTCTTTTGGGTTTTCTACATAGACAATCATGTTATCTGCAAATAAATTTTTCTTTTTTTCCTTCAATATGTACACATTTTATTTCTTTGTCTTGTTTTATTGCACTGGAACATATTGTACTAGATTGCCAGTATGATGTTGAAAAGGAGTGGCAAAAGGGGACAGTCTTGCATTCTTCTGAATCTTAGCTTGAAAACTTCTAATTTTCACCACTAACTATAGTGTTAGCTGTAGGTTTTACTTAAATGTTCTTTATGAAATTAAGGAAGTTCCCATCTACTACTAGCTTTAATTATTATTATTATTAATTATTAATTATTATTATTATTATGAATGGGTGTCAAATACTTTTATTCTGCATCATTGATGTAATCATGTGAGTTTTCCCTTTTTTTCAGTTTTTTTTTTCTTTTTTTAGCCTGTTGATGCAATGGATTACATGAATTGGTTTGTGAATGTTCAACAAGACTTGCACATTGTGGAATTCCACTTGGTCAAGATGTTAGTTTCTTTCTTTTTACACATTATTTTATTCAATTTGTTAATATTTTGTTGAGAATTTTTGAATTTCTATATGAGAGATATTGTTATGTAATGTTTTGTTTTCTTGTATTGTCTTTGCCTGGTTTTGTTATCAATGTAACATTGAAAACAGAATGAGTTAGAAAGTGTTATCTCTGCTTCAGTCTTCTGGAAGACAATGTAGAGACTTGGTAAAATTTCTTTGTTAAATATTTGATACAATTCAACAGTGAACCCACCTGGAACTGCTGTTTTCTGTATGGAAAATTATAATTATTGATTTAATATGTTCAATAGATATAAGCTTATTCAGATTATCTATTTCTTCTTCCATGAAATTAGCAGATTGTGTCTTCAAGGAATTGGTTTATTTTATCTTGTCTATCAAATATGTGGGCAGAGATTTGTTCATAGAATTTCTTTATTATATGGAATCTATAGTAATGTACCCTCTTTCATTTCCAATATTAGTAATTTGTATCTTTTTAAACCTAATCTGTCTAGAGGATTATAGATTTTATTAATCATTTCAAAGAACTGCCTTTTGTTATTGATTTTCCTCTGCTAGTTTCCTGTTTTCAAGTTGTTTCTTCTCTAATTCATATTATTTCTTTTATTCTGCTTACTTTAGATTTAATTTGCTATTCTCCCCCCTCATTTACTAAGGTGGAAGCTTAGATTAGAGTTTATTCTTTTTTTCTAATAAATATATTCAAAGCTCTAAAATTCCCCCTAAGTACTGCTTTTCCCAAATTTCACAATTTTGGTATCTAATATTTTTACTTTCATTTAGTTCAAAATACATTTTAATTCCCTTTGAGATTTCTTCTTTGACCCATGTTTTATTAAAAAGTATGTTGTTTAATCTCCAACTGCTTTGGGTTTTCCCAACTATCAGTTCCCTATTGATTTCTCATGTAATTTCACTGTGGTCTGAGAGCTGACATTGTATGATTTCTATTCTTTATTTGTTAAGATGTGTTTCACAGCCCAGAATGTGCTTTATCATAGTGAAAAAGCATTATGGATGCAACATGATCTTGAAAAGAATGTGTATTTTTCTGTTGCTGGATGAAGTAGTCTATATATGTCAATTATATAGTTGGTTGATGATGCTGTTGAGTTTAAATATTAGTTCCCGCTGATTTTCTCCCTGCTGGATCTCTCCATTTCTGATAGAGGGGTACTGAAGTTTTTAACTGTAATAGTGGTTCACTCATTCCTTGTGGTCTACCAGTTTTTGCCTCATATCTTTTGATGCTCTATTTTTAGACTCCTAGATATCTTCTAGAAAGATTGACCTCATTTATTCTGATATAATTCCCCACTTCATTCCCGATAACTTTCCTTGCTCTGAAGTCTGCTATGGCAGAAATAAATATCTACTACAGAATAATTTTGACAGTATTAACATGGTATATCTTTCTTCATTTATTTAGTTTTAGTCTATATGTATCTTTATACTTAAAGTGCATTTCTTGTAGACAACATATATTTGTATTTTTTGATTCACTTGGATAATCTTTGTCTTTTAATTGCTACATTTATACCATTACATTTAAAATGACATAGTTGAATTAATATCTACAATATTCGTTGCTATTTTTCCATCGTTGTCCTTTATTTCTGTCCCAATATTTGCCTTCCATTCTTTTCTTACATTTTGTATTTTTAACTGAACATTTTAAATGATTTCATTTTCTCTCCTTACTTAACATATCAGCTATACTTCTTTTTTGATTACTTTTCTTAGTGCTTGCCATAGAGATTGAAATATCCATTTACAATGTTTGTAATATATTTACAATCCAAATCCACTTTCAAATAACACTATACCACTGCACTGGTTGTGCCAGTACCCCATTATAACAAAATAATCTTAATTCCTTCTTTCTGTCTTTTGTGTCATTGCTGGTGTTTGTTTTTTTTTTCTCACTTATACATATGCATGCATTAAGTGTATGTACATACATAAGCAGACACAATTTAACTTATCACAATTATTATTTTGAACAGATGTTAAATGTTAAATTAATTTTAACATTTGAGAACAAGAAAAATTGAAATTTTTGTTATTGTTGTTATTGTTGTTTTGCTTTCACATATTTCTTTTCAGATGTTATTTTTTCTTTATGTAGATCCTCCAAGAGTCATACATATATAATTTCCTTCTCTATACCTCTTTTAAAACCATTCCCTGCGAGCTAAGTTTACTGACCACAGAGCAATTCAATTTTACTTGCTGAGATAGTTTTTATTTCTCCTTCTGTTGAATTTGAGGCTAGTGTTCTTTTTACTCTCTGCACTTTAAGTATTTTGCTTTACTCTTTTCTTGACTCTTTTCTTGCTTACATGGCTTCTAAAAAGTTAGATGTAATGCTTTTTTACTTTTTCTTTTTTTGTTCCACTATAGGCAAGATTATTATTTTTTTCTCTTGGTCTCCTTAAGATTTTTTTTTTTTTTTTTTTAGATCTTCAACTTTCTGCAGTTAGATTCTGATATGCTTAGATGTCCTTTTTTTTTTTTTTTTTTTTTTTTGTCTGTATCCTGCTTGGCATCTCTGCACTACCTAGATCTATGGGTTGGTGTTTCATTAATTTGGGGAAATTCTCAGTCATTATTGTCTCAAATATTGCTTCAGTTCTTACTCTTTTTCTTCTCCTCTGGTAGTCCCATTATGCATGTTATAACTTTTGTAGTTGTCCCATGATTCTTGGATATTCTGTTCAATTTTTTTTTTCTTTCTTTTTCTGTTTTGAACGTTTCTATTGAAATATATTCAAGCTCAGAGATTCTTTCCTTAGGTGTGTTTAGTCTATTAATGGCCTGTCAAAGGCATTCCTTATGTGTGTTAGTGTTTTAGATCCCTAGAATTTCTTTTTGATTCTTACTTAGAATATTCATCTTTCTGCTTATACTACCCATACATTCTTGCATGTTGTCTACATTTTCTGCTAGAGTATTTAGCTTGTTAGTCATAGCTATTTTAAATTCATAGTCTGATAATTCCTGTATCATTATCACATCTGAGTTTGGTTCTTATGCTTGTTCTGCCTCTTCAAAGTATGCATGTGTTGAGAGGGGGTGGGGGTGTTTTCTTTTAAGCATACCTTATCATTTTTTTCCCTGTTTAATTTTTTTTTTTTTTTTTTTTTTTATTGCTGCTGTTGAAAGCCAGATATGATGTACTGGGCAAAGGAACTCTGGTAAAATAGACTTTTAGTGATATGGTGATAATATATGAGAAATGTGTATATTCTCTAGTCCTATAATTAGGCCTCAATCTTTTAGTGAGCCTATGTCCTAGACTGTGAATTTCACAACTACCTTTCATTTTTTTTTTTTCCTTAGGAAGGACATAATGGATAGAAAGGGCTGTAATTTGGTATATCTCTTTCTCCATATATAAAACTAAAGGGAACTGGAGTTGAGTATATCCCTTCCCCAAGGTCAGTTAGGCCCCAAATAAATGCCAATAGATTATGCTCTTTAAAACAGTTTCTCTTGAAGGCAAGCCTTGTTCAGAAGAATAGAATGGTCTTGCTGTTTCAAAACACTTATTTTCCCCTTCCTCCGACAGAAACCTGAGGGGATTTTTCTCTGAATTTTACTATGAAAACCTGGTGGAGCTACATGAGGTAAATCTCACAAAAGTGTGGGGGCCTGATTTTAACTCTTCTACTACAATGTCTACAATGAGCCTCAGCAATTTATCAGTTACAGCTCAGGTTTTTCTATTCTAGTACTGGTTCTCAGGGATGTTTCTGTTTGTGGGTTTCTGCTTCTATAAGTTATGATTCTCCGTATGATTTTGTCTGTCTCTATAATTGTAGGGACATTAGTTTGGAGGCAGCCCTGTGGCCTCACTTCTCTGATAGATCTAAAAACAATTTCTGATTTTTCAGGTTTTTCAGCTTTTTATTTATTGTCAGGATGGGCTGGGAATTTTTCATCTTCTTACACGCCAGGCTGAACACAATAAATTTTAAGTCAGTTTTCATTTGTTGAACTTTATGAGAGATTGCCCATTTTTGTATTCTAATATGAATGCCTTTTCTAGTTTGTTTTTCTGTTGTTGCTCCTGGTGAATGTTACTAAAGATTTGTATGTTTCATCAGTGTCAGGAGAAAAGGACAGAGGCATGTGTGTGAAGGAGGGAGAACTGAATTATTTTCAGGCTATTAAAATGACTCTGAGTTAAAGAGGGAGCCAGCGGAGGCTTCAGAGAGGCATCATCAGTCTCACTCAAGCTTCTCTCTTGTTGACTGGGAGAGGTGGCAATGATGAAGGCAAGAATATTGTTCGGATAATATAGCTGTAATCATTGTGAGAGATATTGGATGCTAGAAACATATTGGTTGCAATGAAAGTGATAAGACATGGTTGGATTTTAAATATAAGTTCAAACAGAACAAGAATTTCAGACAGATTCAATATGTGGGGTGAGAGCAAGTAGTTAAAGGTTAATCCTAAGTTTTTGTCCTGAGAAAAAGAGTTAACTGAGGAAGGGAGACAGCTGAGAGTGCAAATGTGGTGACTCTGATGGCATTTAGATTAGTTACAGCAATTACTACATATTTGTATACCAAACGTGTATCCTAATGAATACACTCTGCAAAAATGCACTTTTATTTTTCTTTTGTGAACAATTTGTTGTCTCTTTGTCTACATTATAGTTGTATCATGTTTTTCTTGGGCATGATTAGTTAATGATCTTCAAACTGTTTTCACACCTTGCTTCTATTACTTTTTTCTTTCAGTATATTTTATCCAGAACAGTAATATTCAAATTTTGGTCTAGTTGAAATGGATTGACCCCATTACTGAGAAACACAAATGCATGACATTTATTTTATATCATTAAGTGAATCTCCTGACTATGCTGCTCTTTAAAAAAAAAAAAAAAAGTTTGATTGCATTTACTCAACTATCATCTCTCTCTTCTATCACACTTTTTAGCAAAACAAATATTTTTCACTTACCACTTATTCACACATCCTAATACTCTCTCTCTCTCTCTAGCTTCCCATGTTCCTCCTGGTTCCAGGAGAATAATATTAAACTGGGAGTAAGTTGATGAATTTTACTGTGTGAAAGCAATCGCTTTAAACGAAGGATTAACTTCGGCCTCATACTCTTTTCCTTACTCAATAAATACACATTTCCTGACCATATGAGACATGAAATATTTAGGTAGCATTTATAACTTACGTAGTTTGGCATTGCTAAGTAAAACATTTTCATATATACCCTGTGGCATTTTAAAAACCACTTCCCCAGTACACTAGTTCATTTTCCTGCTGCTCTTTTCATTTTAATTCTTTGCCAGCATACCTGGCTGGCACTCGACTTGGCTTTCTCAGTGTGCTTTTTCTCATCTCAATTTCCACCTCCCTCACAGATGCAGAAATGCAATTACAAGGCATTCTGCGGCCTCCATTATTTCTCAAAGGGCTGTATTTTACAAATATAGTCCTGCTTTAATATCCACTTTACCTCTAGTGTCTCCTCCCCAAATTCTATTATCTCCTTTTCTAATCATTTCCAACAAACTACATATTCCTTCTTCAGACTAGGGGAGTATTATACAAATAACCTCTCTACAGAAATCTTAAACCAACATTCAATCCTGTTGGGGACAGGAGATTATTTCAATTGGATATCTGAATAAAATTACTCCTCAGGTGATTCAAAAGTTTAATCTTATGGTTTCAAGCACACAGTCTGAATGTCTGACAATTTTAAGTAGAAGTGGGAATAAAACTATTTTCCTGGATCAGATCAGCTTCAAGCTAACCATGCCAACTTCCATTAATAAATGTCCTCAAAGTTTAGCTATCTAAGCTATTTTCATTATTTTTATTTCCTTTTTCAGACAATATCCATTAAACAGGTGAGATTTTGAAATGTAAAGCCTATGAGAATATGAAGGTGTCTTGGGAGAATAAGACTACAACATCATTAGAATGTCCCCAAACTAGGTTCTTTATTATTATATACATACTTCAACAACTTTATAGATTTTCAGTAAAACTTTTGATGAACCTAATTTTAATAATAATCTTATATTGTTAATATTGCAAATAAAAGTAGAAGAACTTACACAGATTATTTGAAAGAAATTATGAACAGGTGCTTTATTACATAATTTTATAAAGTGTTTAATCAATGAACAGTTCAGTTTGTAATGCCACCTAGTGGATATCTGAGTGAAAAATGCCCCTTGAGTAAACAGATGTATAATACGAAACACATGCAAAAAGAACGTTAATCCGCTCTTCCTATATGTTAACACTGCTTCTCTCTCTTTCTTCTCTCTCTCTCTCTCTCCTCTCTCTCTCTCTTTCTCTCTCTCTCTCTCTGTCACCTGCCTCTATACACTCAGTATTTTACCATGCTATATAAAGCATTAAATATTCAAAAGCATTAAATTAGAACAGAAAGAGAGAATATACATCTGAGAAGTCTTTATTGAAATTTTCTATAGGCATATAAGGTTTGAATTGAATCTGAGAAAAAATACTTGGCACAATTAGTTATAAATAACTATATAAATAAGATTAAAATAACTAAATAACAAACTATATAATTCCTGGTAATATATTATACATACATATATGTAAATTAATTCATTATCAGTAAAACCTTTAATTTTTAACTCCATGTAAAATTCCTTGGATAAGTATAAATCTGTGATTTGTATATCTGGTAGTGTGTGAGAATTCTACTGATTAGAAGTCTAAAAATAAAGCCCAAGAATGTTTATTTCTGAAAACCTTCCACAAATTATTATGACACACTATAATGACTGAAAATTGCTGCTGTAAATCACTACCTAGAATAAGGTAATAGTGTCTAGACTGACTATAACTGGACCAATATTGCCCTAGAATGGTTTATTTTGTGTTTGGACATATATGTGATTATGGCAATATTCACTAGTCCCACCTCTCTGTTAATTTTAAATACTGGTATACCCTGTAATTCTTTGTCTTACTCCCTCTCCTTTCTTTATAATTATCGGATCACATGGTTCATTTTCATTGTTTCAGATACTATGTAGATGCTGATACCTTCAAGATGTATGGAATAAACTCATATCTTTATCTTGACTCCCAAATCTGTGTACAACTGCCTCCTGAATATCTCCATAGATTCAGACCAATTTTAGAGTATTCAAAGTTAAAATTAGTTTGTCTCTAACCCCCATATAAAATCATCAAAATTTTTACCTTCTCTAATTTAGGTAATGTAACCAGCATCCATCCAACAAGATAAGGGGGGAAAAAAAGTAATTAAATATAATTATTTTATTTACTAACACACAATATAAAGATCATCAATCATACTTCCTCTCACACTATGACTGCCATAGCTCAGGCCTTCTTAATTTATTTTTCTAATCTTGGATTCAGTTTTGTTTCCCTCTAATCCATCTCTTCCCTTCACTCTATGCAGTGATACTAAAGTGATTATTTTAAAATAGAATACTTTAACCTGTTACAGACATCCTTAAAATCTTTTAAATGGCTTTTGAAATAAAGTTTTACATTTTAACAGCAGTATTTCTCAGAGGATCTTCAATGATCCAAAAGCTCTAGAATCACCAAGGGGTGGGCTTGTAAATAGGGTTTAATCCTAAACATGGGGTACACTGCAGAACAAAGGTATGCTGAAAGGTATTGAGGTGTTGCTGGTATTATTACAATTAGGAAAGTTCTTCACGAACATTCCCTTTAAAATTAAAAAAAAAAATAAATCAAGTTGGTGCCAGATCTAGAAACCCATTCACAAACTTCTGGGTGTGTTCCAGAGACTGGTTAAGAAGACGATCACTGATATTGGGTTAGTAAGCTTCGGGCAAGTTTTTGAACCTGATATTTTTGTGTTGAGACAAGGTATTTGAGGGGAGCCAAAATGCTCCCATATCAAATATTTCCCCTAGTGATTAGTGGAAAAGATAATCACAAATCCCATTTGGACAAAAAGTATACCAGTTTAGTCTCACAAGGATCTGCCAGATGTAGATATGGCTATGTCCTTACAATAAGTGTCATCAAGCAAAAATGACATGTGAAAAAGCAAAAAAAATTTTTTTTAATTATCTGCTAAGACTTGTTATAGAAATTGCTAAAAACACAATATTAGCAAGCAGCCAAATATATATAATAGTTTTTAAAGAAAATTTGAAAATAACATAGTTTGAGAAATAAAATATAATTTTTAAAATATAAAAGGGCAACAGGGGATAAAATAGCAAGAACATGTATATATATAGCTGAAGAGAGAAATAAAGAACTAGAAGAGTAGCCAAAAAATAAACTCAGTAGAAGTGACAGAAAATACTGAATGTTAAAATAAATTGAAAAAAATAATAAAAAGTTTTAATATATCAAATAAAATTCTCTGAAAAATAAAATAGAGACAATAAAAGGGCAAATTTTAAGTAGTAATTGTTGAACAATTTAAATGATTAAAGCAAAAATTAAATATAGTGATTCAGGAAGAGAAAACATGAAAATTAAAAAGAAAAACCATATATCCATACTTAAAGAGCTCTTGATTCTATATGTCAAGATAACATGGCTTTGCTGTGCCTTTACTCTAAATTATCTCCTAGCAGATAAAAGTTATTCATTAATTTACTAAACATTGCATCAACAATTTGAAACCACAAGTTAACTGAAATTTATGAAACTATATTACCTAGAATAAGTATATTAATTAGAGTAAAAACATTTAATATTAAATACTATAGGTAATTTAGTGTCATTCAAGTTTAATTATACCTGTCAGGAAAATTTAGCCCATTCTGAAGCAACAAGTGACTTCCAAATATCATAGTGATAGGAATCATTATTTTTTTTGTTGTTTTTCAAACTCAGTATCTATTTTGGGTTATCTGTGAGCTCTACCTGTTGTCATCATCATCTCATCACGGGGATTAGGTTGCTATTGCCATTATCTGGGCTGTTGCTAGCTGTTACGGCAGAGAGAAAGGAGTGTGAAAAGACACTCACTGGATCTTAACATCTTTATCTAAGAATGATACACAACTCTTCCACTCATATTTCATTGGCAAAGCAAATCACATAGCCACATCTAAATTCAAGTGGGAGGATGCAATGCAATATAATCAAGAGTATCTGGAAGAAATGACAGCTGGAATATTTGTGATTTCTCTAATGTCTACCATCCATAGTATACTGATATAATTTATGAAAACAAAAATTTAGAGCAATTTAAATTTAACTATAATCATAATCAAACAAATAAAAAGCCTGATATTCCTTTAATTCATTTTCATTCATCCATTCATTCATTCTCTCTTTCTTCTTCTCTCTTCCTCTCTTTTTTCTCTTTATGTCACTCTGATGTTCTATTTTAGTGCCTTGGAAATTGGTTTAGCAGTCTATCTCTTTCTGGAATTGAATACCAAGCCCCTGTTACACTGTGAGAGTAGAAGAGAGCTCTTGCATAAGTACCACCCATTTGCTGTGCCTCTGAATGAAGCTTATTTATCAATCAATATGGAATAAAACAAAATTATATTGTCAATACTAAATAAATCCCCAAGGAGAAAGAAAGAGTTATAGAATAGACTTCTCAGAGAGCTAAGGAAATTAGAAAAGGGAATTTAGGTCCATAAATTATACTGGAACAAGACAATCCTTAAAATGTTAAGAGCAATTTTGAATCTATCCCAATATAAATAAAGTTTCAGGGGAATTGTCTGAAAAAGATGAGAGTGATGTGTTCCTGTTTCCTTATCCTACTCAGGGCAGAAATGCAGAGCCAGAAAAAATATTGTCAATTCAAGCATTAAATGTCACTTCTAAATATAGTATCAACTGTTCTAAAATGCCAAAAAAAAAAAAAAAAAAGACAAACAATTGTCAGGTTTTGTGAACAGTGAGCTTAATTTTATCTTGCCAACCCTAATTCCCTTATTTTTTTACTTCCTACATACATTCAAGCTGTGCCAGGAGTTTGCTTTGTTTTCTTTTTAAAATAAGAATGCATTAGCAATAAGTTTTCAATGTAATGTAGTTTTTTTTTTTTTTTCTGGGAAAAAAGAATGCCAAATTTAACTATAATTGTGGCTTATTTCTAACAATATTTTATTTGAATAATACATCCTCTCCAGGAAGTAATTTACACAGGAGAGAAGACAAATTAATCACTGAAATGTTTTGAACTTATGAAAAGCTATTATATTTTTTCACTTTTTAATATAAATAGATTTATGGAATAATACATATGTATATTCATTTAACTGTACCCTTCAATTCATTAAGTGATAAAGTATAATTCAACACTATTTTGTATTTGGCATTGGTAAAGTTTACAAACATAAATTAACATTTATGTGTAACTAAGGATAAAAAAGGAGCATGACAATCTTAAATCATCAGTCTCTTGAAATAAGAAGCAGACACAACTAATTTAAATTTGAAATTCCTAAAAACAAGAAATATTTATTCTTTACTTTTTCCCACTGAATATAAAATATAGCACTTTCACTTGGTATAGAACATGTTCCAGAATTAATTACCATGAAGAGTTAACTGCTCTTACATTATTTTTAGGCATCAGGGAATGTATGACTTTTAAGATTCTTATTTTTGAAGTATTTAATCAGTATTTTTAGAATAAATGAGTTATCTAATGAGAATGAATAATTGTCCCAGATATTGAGAATTTGCTATTGCTTATTTGTTATGATACATTTACTATCAAATAGTCAAAGTAAACTTGATATAGCTGAGATTAAAATTAGAGTTGTTGGAAAGATATTGAAATATTTATGAAAGTTTGGAAAGGACAAGCATGTTCTGAAACACTACCACGGATCATTTCTCCATCTCATCCTTTTAATTCTTTATCTGTGAACTTCATACTCCCCACTTTTCTCTCCCTAAGGAATACAGTCACCAAGAGTTTCTAAAATCCATGTATCAAGATTATTATCTCCAGAGAAGGACTCACTTGTTTTTTGCTCTAGGTTGGAAAACCTAGTAAAGGTTCATAAGTGGCTTAATTTGATTAGGTGCACAGCTCAGACTCATGTAAATGTAATCATAATATGTAACTGACATGATTGACTTAGCTTGGGTCAAATTAAGCTTCATGTTGGACTAAGGAACTAGGGTGTTGTCTGTCAGTAGAGAAAGAGCCACTTGGAGCCTAATAACGTGTATTGGAACCAATATTAGAAAAGGAGCAATCACTCCGGACTAAGTACTATCTCAAGTTTTCATCCTTTCAGTAGGTAATTCCACATTTTCTATATCTTCAAACATTCCTTGATGTTAAGCATAAAAACTGGTGTACTATTCTGAGGAAAGTAAATACACATCTCTGACACACATTAGAGAGTATAACTTAAAAATAATAGATGTGTAAAATAACCTTGTGAGAGTTACTTCACAGTATATACATGTATCAAATTATTACACTACACATTTTAGAATTATATATGTTATGTCAATTATATCTCAATAAAATGAGAAAAAGAAACTCTTACAATTCAATGAAAAAGTAAATGACTTAAGAAAAAATCTAGAAAGTATTTGAACAGAAACTTCACCAAAGAAGATATACAAATGCTCAATCAATAAATAAAATGATCAATTTCATTAGTCATCAGAGAATTGCAAATTAAAGCTACAAAAAAACACTCACTAGTATGCATAAATTAAACAGGAAACACTAAATTTTGGTAAAGGTGGGAAACAACTGGACTCATATTGCTAGTGAGAGTGTAAATATTATCACTTGAAAAGAATTTGGAGATTTCTAATAAAGACAGACATGCAATTATCATAAGATCCACCGATTTCACTTTTAGATATTTATCTAAAGAAAAAAATGTATGTCCACAAAAGGATTTATATAAAAATTCTCTTAGTAACTAATTACTGATATACACAATGACATGGAACTGTCAAACATTATACTAAATAAACAAACAAAGACAAAAGAATGCATAATATATAATTATTTATTGTATTTTTTCTATTTTTTATTTATGAAGTTAAATTTTGTTAAAATTCTAAAAACAAAGACAAAAAATGCAATATTTCACAAATTAAATATAGTGAATTATGAAATCTCAATAAGATTTTCTACTAAGAGTCTCATTCATGGCTTGTACTTGAGTAATTCATTTAAGTTAGGGTAAAATGTCATTTTATATAATAAATATGTCACCAATTTTAAGCAAAGAAAGCCAAGAGAAAAATATTTTTTTTTACTTTTTTGAAGATTTTTTTTCTAACTTTGTAAGTCAAAAGACAAACAAAACAAATTAAAAATATTAGAAAAAAGGCCTGGTGAAAAAACATTATTGTGGAATTTTATTCTTTTATAACAATTGATTATTAGGAAGAAGAATGTGGAATCTACAAAAAACAGTTCTGTTTTTTTTTTTTTTTCACTTATGCAATAATCCTCAGTGAAAACACACCCTGGAAGGTCTACATAAAATTGTGTGAAATTAAGTGTGAAATAATGAATGTGAGATAGCTTCCAATTTAAATGTATATCCTATACTCCTGTAAAGAAGCTTTTTTTGTTTGTGATTGTTATCACAAGTATTATGAAATATGAAATTGTCATTTAAGGAAATGATAAAGAATACTATGCTTTCAATAGAGATCTAACTCAAGGTCTGCAAATAATTATTATAAGAAATTTGCTGATATTTGTTCCACAATATTACTCAATTTTTCCATGAAGTATACTAAAAATGGCACAATTAGTTGTTTATATGTTGGAAACAAGAAGATGTCTGTCCAGCTTTTCTAATCTCAAAAGTTGTTATTCTAGTAGAATATACCAATCTGATTAGCTAATGACATAGATTTCCTTGACGCCAACACAACATCTAAGTATTTTGAATGATTAGTTCTCAGTTAACTGAATAGGTATCTTGGTGCTTCAAAGAGGCAGGGCAGGCTAATGTAAACAGATTAAAAAAAAATCCCTCATTTTTTGTCACTAACAAGTACAGATCTAGAACTCTGATATGAAGTATGGAGTGTAAAATAAGACCTCTTTTTATATTCTTATTTTAGAATCACTAGAGTTGAAAGTCATTAATTTTGAAGGCAATGACATTTTCACAGTAATTTGAAGTTTTTAACACAGTATTTTTAGACATTATTTTAGTTCATGCCCTGACAACAGAGCTGAGTTTATCAAGCTTTAATTTCTAGAATTTATGCTGTAAAAGTATATTCTTTAATTTCTTAAATATACATTCATTTAATATTTGGCATAAGCTTTCAAGGTCTAATGCCCCATTTTCCATCTCCAGAAAATTTTTTTTTCTTAAAGAGAAGTAAGTCTCTCATGATTCTTGAAAAAAAGAACATGGACTTTGGAGTCTAGATGAATGAGAGTCTACGTTTAGCTCTGCCGTTTACCAATACTATGGTAGTTTCCTTGTCCAAACCCTAATAATTTGTTTTTCTTTTAAATGAGAATAACATTTATCTTCCAGATTTGCTGTGAGAATTAACTGATTATACTACTGTGCTTGAAAATACCCAGGACAGTAAATAGCATATAAGTCTGTCAATAATAATTATTTAATATTTTAAAATTATTGTTGAAATGTCATCTTAGGGTTATTTAATAAATATTTCTATATTCATGTCAACATTTTTTGATGAGAAAAAATATGTTAAAATTAAATGTGTAAACTCCCAATACATAAGAATGTTGATTTCTCGGTATTCATTATACTTGAGTAATCTATTATAAGGAATACTAAATATTTCAACACTATCTATTGACGCAGCAGTAGAAACCATCCAGAATTAAACAGAGAAAAGATTTGAAAGATAAATTAATTAACAGCAGAACACCAGGAAGAGATGAAACAATCTTAAAAGGTCTAATACATGTTATATGTGTAACGTATGTAACTGTAGTCCTCAAAAGAAAGGGTGGGAATAAGAGTTGATTAAATATTGGTCAAAAATTTCTAAAATTGGATAAAATGTAAACTGACAAATTCAAGAGTCTCAACGAAACCCTGACTTAGTAATATGTGGCAAGTCAGAAGAATAACTGTAAGGCAAATTTGCTTATTTTAATTTTTTTTTAATGAAAAGGTTTATTTGAGGCACTGTCGCACAGTGAGTTAACAGTTTTCCATGTCAAAATATTGTAAGTAATCAGTTTGGCATCTTGTAATTTTGAGGAAAGTACAAATAACATTATTAACCAATTATTTAATTTTGGGATGTGCAAGCTTGAGCACATAATCTGTACTAACAATTTTATATTTCTATTATAAGATATTGATTCTTAATTAAAATTTTTGGTGGCCTTGGTTAATAAAATTAAATAGCTTTCAAATATACAATTTAATAATACATCATGCGTATACTGGATTGTGTGTTCACCACCCAAAGTTAAATTTCCTCTGTTGTCATATATTTTTTATTTGGCAAAATTTAAATTTTGTCTCTCTCTGGCAATCAACAGTTAAAGAGCAATAAAATCTTATTTTAATTTAAATGTTCCAGGTGTTTTTTTTTTTTTTTCAAGGCACAAAATAGTAGTTGCTGTACCAGAGTAGAGATGCTGTGGCAAAAGTGGGGGTAACTATCAAAAGTAGGTCTGTAATTCTCCTCGAACAAGAAAACATACACTTAACTAGAGAGAATTGCCTCTGTCTAGCTGTGGCCTCTGCCGTAGCCAACAAGACTTCCCTGCGATTTTACTAAAAAGACCGTTGTAGCTTATTTAAGTCTAGAAATAATAATCAAAGTTTTCTTTAAGTGCACTCTAAAACTAAGAGGGCAGGATATCTGTATCATTAACTAAATTAAAAGAAGAAAGGAATGATTTTTAAAATTTGTTTATTTTTTAAAGTAGCATTTATGATTACCTCAACCAAAAATTATATCCAAGTCTATATTTAAGTTTCCTTAAAATGAAAAGAGAATTACAAAGAGAATATATAAAATGCTTTAATAAATTTAAAGATGGTATCAGTTCTGACTTGTTTAAATACATAGTTAAAATCACTTTCTTTAGGAGTGTTAGTGAACTAAAATATTCCCTTTATAAAGAAAACTATATAGGAAGAATTATTTTTTCAGTTCACTTCTTTCATTCTTAAGTTAAGGTTACGTAACAGATCCTCAATTATTATAACTTGAACTCTGTTGTGGCCAATAATATTTTTAATAGGTGCCAAAAATCCCAGAATATTGCACATTATAGGGATTATATACACCATTTCATTTCATGCTGTATTAGGGAAGTGATTTGGTGAGGGTTAGGTATCAGAGTCCAAGCTTCCCAAGATATTTGCTTTGTTCTTAGAGTTAAGAAGGTGAAAGGGTGTGGGGCTTAAGGGAGAGTCTGCCTTACAGTACTTTGATTCCTAGTCCAGCTCCACGGTAAACTGCTGTTTATATTATAGCCTTGCATGTTTCTTCATAAAGGAATTCACTAGAATAGCACTTCAAGCTCTTTCCCCACCCATTATCCATTTCTTTCTGTGAGTTCTCTGATTAGAGATTTAATAAAAAGGAACCAAAAATGCTCAGTTTAGCTCTTCACTCTTTTAGAATTAGGAGTCTCTCTCTTCATGCTGTTAAATTTACAAGGTAACTTCAATAGAGGAAGTTTGTGGTTTTCCAGCTATGTCTGTACCTGTGTGAGTAGAGGTAATTCTCTGATGCACTGTTAGCAAGCTCTGTTTTCCAACCTAGCTTTTCTCATAAATAAAAATGATATATTAATCTGACATCTGTCCGACTTCCTTGTCTAAGCCACACTTTCTCCTGTTGCACTTTTGTACATAGTTATGAAGTGTCCTGTTTCATTCTATTGCATTTTAAATTTATCCATCTCTTTCACTAGGCTGTCACTTCTGTTATAAGCATAGGATGTCAATTCTGTTGCCCTATTTTAATTGCCTAAAAGGTTTAAACATAGGAAATAGGCAATAAATGTCTGTGGAATTAATGGATAAAAACTTCAGCAAGAATTTCACATGACAAAGTTGATCTTGATATGGATTACATAACAAGTCCTCAAATCAAGATCCAGTAGCCTGATTTAATAGGCTTGCTTCTCTTTACTGGAATATAAAACATAAAGGAGATAGATTAATTATAACAGGGGCCATAACAGGAAGGAAACCTCTACCTTTAGCCTCTGAACTTTGTAGAATCCAGGTGACTTTTCCAGAGTTTCTTTCTTCTGTTAGATAACTCATCTTTAACCTGTGTGTTCTATATATGGTTCTTTCCACTTAGATTAAGTGAAAGAAATAGGAATTTTATTAAGGGTGAAAGAGAGCCCATTGGCACAATGACAAGAGAAAGAGTTTGAAAATGCATGTATTTCTCATTTTTTTAGCAGAACAGTCTTTCCGGTTCAAACCAGCTGTTTGATTCTCTAGGGTCCTATTATTTAGACTATCTCAACTTTGAAAACATTGTGGCATACTTTTAATATATATATTCCAATACTGGTTTATATTTCTTTAAGATTAAAATAAAATCCAGGATGCAGAAATTTAGGATGATCAATGTAGGTAAGAAAAAATGCATTACTGAGAGTAGGAAAATGTAAATAAAAAAGTTATTAATATTTATTTGCTGAAATATTAGCTTATGAAATAAAAAAAAATAGTCAGAATTTTATAAGTATTAAATAAAAAAGTAAAACTCTTCCAGGCCATATTATAATGCCTCAAAAATTGGGCAAGAATTTTTCCATTTCCTTTCTTTCCAAGAGGAAAATAATAGTAATAACCATGATATTGAACTTCCTCTGGGATTTGGTAAAACATTATAAAAAGTTCAACCTGAGCATTTTTGGTTTTCATGACCTGAACTGAACATGACCTTGTCCCATATTTCCAACTTCCTATTCAAAATTGAGAAATTAGTGATTTATAAACATCATGTCATTTTTGGCTGAGGTAACATATCATAAATGATGTTGCACGTTGTTACAACATGCAGAGTGTTGAACAAATATTTCTCTTTTCTTACCTCTTTCTGTGTTGTTTATTCACTTGTATTCCTAGGAGATGCCAACTCAACACAAAATTTTCTGGCATAGAAAACTTTAAGTGAGTGGAAATAACCAAGTACATTTTTGGTTTAGGATTCGTGCTAGCTATAGAAGCTCTCAAGCCTACAGGAAGAAGCTATTAAAATGGATTCCCTACATGTTCATTTTAAATGGGTCAAAAGGTTACATAACAACATAAAACAATACACTAGAGCTTTAAAATGATTTATACTTTGTTACATTTATTAATACTAATAACCGAACATTTTATATAAGAAAAAAAAACTTTACTCTTGAAAAATATCATCCATCTGTAGACATATGATGTTTGTAAAATGTCCTTATTCACAACTTTACATGCTCAATTAAAATTTTCTATAATGTTTGGTTTTGTCTCAAATTTAGACTTTTTTCTTTCTCCTAGAAGAATGATTATTTGTATTAATAAAAAAAGTGATATTTCATATGAAAGGCATAATATGTCATCAAGAAAAAAATACAGATGCAAATAAGTTGAAAAAAGAAGAATAGGTATGTTTTACAATTTTTATTTATTTATATACAAAGCTTTTATAGAGGCTTGTTTATTTTATTTAAGAGAACTTTCATGACATTTAATCTGTGCCAAGTATTGTTAATTAATTCTTTTCATATATTAATTCAAGAAATCTGTCTAGTGCTCCTATGAGTTAGCTACTATTAGCATCATTGTTTTATGGGTAAAAATGTTATTCATGCCATGCTTAAGGAATTACTCAGGTGACTCAGCTAGTAAAATGGAGCCGCTCCACAGTCTGGGCTCCAGGGCTTGTGCTCCTACTCCTTATGTAGTTACCGAAACTCCAAGATATTGAGAGAGAAAATTTTTAAAAAGTTCTACAAAATGATTCTTACTTATTTACTTTTGTCCATGTGCCTGTGTCTAGGAAGTGAACTTGTATTTATATTTACAGTTATACCCACGATGACTATACAAAAATTTACCTCAAGTTTAACCTATAATTTTATCATAAATTTTGGTTTGTTATTACATAGTGAATTTAACTATCACTTTGAAAGATGCATAAAATGCTATTATATTTTATGTACTTATCTTTATTTATGGAGATTTGAGTAGCATATTTTCTTTTACAAATATGAATATGGATACTACTAGTCAATACTTGGAGAACGTGGCTAAGCCTTTCAAAAATACAATAGCATTATAAGTGCATACAATTATTCCTTGAATAGAGAGGAAACTAAGCATAAGAGAATCAAATTAATAATTGGATATCACACAGCTCCGTGGACTAATACAGGAAGTGAATAAACAGTTTAACTAGAATCTCTGCTCTTAAATAGGCTATGTTCCCTCCCATTGAATAAACCATCATTCATAGAGAATTATCTGGGGTCAAAAGGCAAGAGAATTTCAGAGTATATGGATGTAGTCAGCCAATTTTAAAGGGTTGTATTATTTCCTTATTCAATTGAACCACAGATGCTACTGAACCTCTGCAGACTTTGGGAGCTCTCTCTCTTTCTGGATCCATCTACTTTTATATGTCTATACATACATAGAATGTACATTATTTTAAAAGAAAAAGTAGCATAATTCTTTAAATATACACTTATTGTATTTAATAGTCAATTGAAGTTAAAAATTCCACATTTATGTGTACAATACTAATTTCATTTTTATTTATTTTTAAAATAATTTTGGCATTTTAAGTTACTTTGTAATGCATAGAATATGTTAATACTATAAAATATTGTTCTTTTCCTACCTTATTTGTCTGTTTTCTCCATTTTTAAAGAGGTTCTTTAGTATGTTGACTTAATGGCTAAAGAATTTTCTGTGTCATAACTTCACTTTTAATCTGGTATAAGAGGAATGATGCTTACCCATTCATTTCAACCAAATGTCAAAATTGAGACTAGGTGATCTGATTGGCCCAGTTTGAGCCAGGAATCTATCTTCAGAAATAGTCCCTGTGGCAGGTTAATGAAATGTATTTGTGTGCCGAGCCCTAGCTCACAAACTTCACTCCTGAATCAAGAATCGAAGCTATTCATGAGAACAGCATGGACTAAGAGTTGGTGAAATGGGACTCCCCAAATGAATATCAGGAGCAGTTAGCATAAGTAGGGAGAAAGGAATGTTGACTGGACAAAATAGGTAACTGTAGCCTATATCAGTGAACAAAACAGATAATCACTGGTCTCTGGGAGTTTATATTCTTGTGTATGAAGACAATAAGTAAATGAATATGTCTAATAACGCAGGTGAATGTAAGAGTTGCTATAAGTGATGTGACTTAATGTCTAAGTAACAGTGATATCAGATTTGTGCTTACTTTAATCTTTCTAACTTTTCTATGAGCTAGAACATTTCATAAAATTTAGAACTGTCTTAGTCAATCAAAAAGCATTGATATCAAGAAATGAGCTATTCATTCTGATCTTCAGAACATATATAATCCAATAAGAAAGATGAGATTTAAATACATTTATTTTACAATATTTTTCCACATATCTTTTAAAAGTTGGAATGGTAAATTGTAATCACAATTAAAGCACAAAATGTTCAGGATCACAATAGTTCAAAAAGATTCCCTGTGAGATAAGATATGAACAGTGGGTATTTTTAATAAGAATATGCAATACCTGTTCAGCACAGACTAAACAACCAAGTGATGAATTTTGGTCAACTTGACATAAACATAAGAGAATAATGACAACTCAGTTTTGTGCTTATATCAACAATGTTTGTTTGGAGAAAGTATTTGACAATCTGCAGTGTAATAGCTATGACATTTCAATAATAGTGTGTATCTTATTTTAAACAATTTTTATAAGAATTTTCTAATTGTTTTAATTTATATTTATACTTGAACAAAAATTCTTGGCTTCAAAAAAGCTTTTTTTTTGTAGAGCATTTCTATTTATATAACATACAAAAAACAGTCATGTAGAAGGGATGTGAAGTTTTTACTTAATATTACTTTATGATTAAACTCTTTATATGATGGAAGTAAAATAATTGTAATGATTTTGGAGATTACAAATAACATCACATTTTAAAAGAAACATGATTTTTTATTAGTCACAGAAACCCATATTTGATATAAGCAACTCAAATATTTTCTTACTTCAGCGAGATAGTTTTGGTTATCTCTTCATTGATTTATGAAATCTGTGGCTGATCTGTAGAATTTTACTTGTTTTCAAGATTTCTTGACTTTTGTATCCTTATCTCCTTTCAGAGCCATATGTTCTTTCTCAGGAAGTTAAAAGCTCAAAGTACTTTATTATGCTGGCAGAAAACAGAGAGTACCTGGACTTCATTTTCCATTAATATGCCAAATAGATGCTCTGAGAAAATTCCTGATACAAAACACCTATAAATGCTGGAAAAGTGTAGCAAATGTTTATTAATGCTACATCGTGCCTGTAGGAGAATAACAAAAATCCCCAGAAACAAACAAACAAAAAATCTGAACAAGAAAATTGCAAGTAACTCTCAAGTTATAGTCACACTTGGGACATTTACTAGTTTTGGAAATTAAGAGAAGAGGGTTTTAATGCTGGACCCCAGAATATGTAGGGCCTCCTTGAATATGTTGACAAAATCTCCTTGCTAGCAAAGGTAGCTAAAAAATAAAATTGTTTATTTTGGCATTTGCAACATAATTGAAGAAGCTCACACTGAAAAAAATATATATATTAAATGGTTCCAAGTTTGGTAGCAGCCTGCAGCAACTGACAAAAACAGATGCAAAGAATTCCACAGATAAAGTTAGAAAATGTCTTACTTGATTAAAACCCTACCAAAAATTGTTAAAAATTCAAAATTACAAAGCATTCAAGGAAACAAAAAACTATGAGTGGTAGTGCCCAGAATTGAATATCATCAGTTTCATATGATACAAATATTGAGTGAAATATATAGTCTAGTTGAATATACAAATTTTTTATATTCAGATTGGCAAAATATATCTATAGCCTTGAAAATTGTCTTTCCCTTTGACCCTAGAGAACTTTCCATGCATAGTAATTTATTCAGTGGGAGGGAATGTAATATACATAAGAGCAGAGATTCTAGTCACACTGCTGATTTACATCCTGCCTTTGTCCATAGAGCTATGTTGCATCCAATTATTAATTTGATCTTCCATTACCTAGTTTCATCCTCACTAAAATAGGAATAATTGTACCTTCTCATAAAGTTATTCTGAGTATAAAGTGAGTTTATAAATAAAGAAGCTTAGCCACATTTTAAAAATATTAACCGTGACAAATAGTATTATTCATATCTATGAGAAATAATTCTTAGTGTTTTAGGAAAGTTAAAAATGGTAATCCACTTACTAATTTTTCTGAACCAATTTCAAAATGTTAAAGTGAAGATCAAAAAGATGAAAATAAAATTGTGTACTTATAATCTTTGTGGCAACATTGAGGTTTAAACATAATTTTTGCTATGTCATTGTTGTAGGCTGTATTGTGTCCTATGCTGAAGTCCTAATTCCCAGTATCTCATGAATGTGATCTTATTTGGTGATAGGGTCCTTATAGAGGTAAAATGAGTTTTATAAATGCAATATTATCTCCCAATCAAATAATTCAAATAATTGTTGAAGTAATAGTGATAGATTTATGTTTTATTTTTTATTTCCCTCAAAATAAAAACAATAGACGGTAAAGGAAAAAGAATTAGGAAGCAAAGACAAATAAGGCAAAATTTATTAACTTGATAATGTGAGTTCCGGGGGCAATTTCCGAGCCCACCTCAAGCAGTGCTCAGGTTTTTCTTAGTAGGGGATGATATGCTTAGAAAATTGATCTGTGAAACAATGAGACATGCAGAGAACATCGAGGAATGTTTTGGGGTTGATTTATACCGGGCTGTTGAACCAACTAAATTAGTCAATATATAACCAGTTTTTGAGAACAATCAGAGAAAGTAAAAGGCAAAACAAAACAAAAGTCATTCTTGTTACCTCTAAGTCTGCTAAATTCATAATCTTTTAAAGGCTATAGAGTATTTTTAATATATTAAAAAGGTGTCACAATACTCCTCCAGTAAAAGTAGTAAGCATCCATCAGTTATCGACAACTGGATTATTCTAACTAGCATGTTATATGACATAATTCTTTCTGCTATGAGGCTGGCCTCAACTTAATCATTTGGGGGCAGGGTCCAGCCAGCCTCCTTTTTTGTGGGCTCAGTAGTTTGAACAGTTCTTCATCCAAATCATTTAGACATCCCTCTCCTCGTCTCTCAGGTCCAACAGAAGACAACTGTGGTCCCCAGTCCTGGATGGTCCCAGGTCTAGCTATAATCAAGGTTAGTGGCTAGGAATAGGACCCAGATTTAGAATGCTACATTAATGTAGTAGGGCATCTGCACCCAGCTCATGTAAGTATAATTCAGCTTATTGTATCACGCAAGTGTGGCAGAATGTTCTGTTCAATGACATATAAAAAGCCCTTGCTGTTCCCTAGCACAGAAGCTCACTTTTGATTAACTTTCTTTAGGACATTTGCTCAAATTCCAATCAATATTATTGGAAGCAGTTTGGGGTTTCAAAGGGTGAGTGAACAGCTTTTCTCTTCTTGGCTCAGAAACAATGAGTTTTAGCTCAAATTCTACAAGACCTAAGATGGGAATATGGTGTCCTTTAATAATTTTCTTAGAAATAAGGACATATTTCAGCAGAGTTAGTGCTGTTTTCTGCTACTTGTTTTCAGTCTATGACAGTGCAAATAAGCAAACTTCCTTATACAAAATTATCTATTAAACTTTAAGTTCCTTATTTAACACTATAATTGCTGTTAGCTTGATAAATTCAATCCAGCATTATTAGGTATCGTGGATCATCTTCAAGTTATGAAACTAAAGTATCAATTTCTCAGACACTTGCAATGTCCTAGTTGATCAGATGCATGTACAGACTAATATAACTTTTAAATAGAATTATTAAAAATTTTTGTATATCTTTACTAATGAAATATTTATGGTTCAATAATGAATAATATATATATATATACTTTTTTAATTTAAGGGGCAAATATCTTAAAGGGAACTCTTAGCCCAGCTCTCTCCATGATATGTTTCATACCTCTGTGAAAATCATTACAAAAATTCTTAAATATGATTAATATTCCAAGATGAGAGTATTCGTGTCACTTTTGATATACCTTTTGTTTTCAATTTTCAAAAAATAGAGGGCCTTTCAAAGGGTTAGTTTATTCTTTTAGGCAATATAACACAATATAATGAAAATTCACTCATATTTTTTTTTGCTTGTTATTCATCTCCCAACTTTTTTCCCCTTTTGCAGGAAATTCTGATGTAAACAATGTCTCAGGTATGACGTTTTAAGTGAAAAGTTTACTGTTTTATAAAATTGTGGTAAAATACACATAAACATAAAATTTACCATTTTAAATTTAAGTGTACAGTTCAGTGGCATCGAGTACATTCACAATGTTGTGCAACCATCACCCCCACCCATTCCCATAATTTTTTCATCTTGCAAACTAAAACACTATACCCATTAAATAATAATTTCCCCTTACCCCACCCACTAGAAACCACTATTATACTTTCTGTCTTCATGATTTTGACTATTCTAAATACTTTATATAGATAGGTTTTCATATAATATTTTTTGTTTGTTTGAGTTTGGTGACTGCCTATTTTAGCATAATGACCTCATGATTTATCCATGTTGCTGTATATATCAGAATATTCTTCCTTTTTAAAGTTGAATAGTATTTCATTGTGTGAAATACATGCATACATACATACAGTATACATGCATTATATGTATATATCACATTTTCTTTATTCACTCATCTCTTCCTCTACGGATACTCGGGTTGCTTCCACATTTCAGCTACTGTGAAACATGATGCTATAGCACACGAGTATACAAATATCCCTTTGATACCTTTCTTTCAATTCTTTGTGGTATATACCCAGAAGTGAAATTAAAGGATCACAAGGTAAGTCTACTGTTAATTTTTTGAAGAAATACCATACTGCTTTCCACAGTGTCTGTACCATTTTTCATTTACAAACTGTACACAAGGCTTTCAATTTCTCACATTCTTGACACTTATTCTGTTCTGTTTTTTTGATAGTTGTTATCTTAGTGGGTGTAAGTTATCTAACGAATAGTGATTATAGCATCGTATCATGTGCTTATTGGGCATTCATTTATATTTTTTGGAGAAATGCCTATAAAAGTCCTTTGCCTATTTTTGAATTTTTTTTGTTATTGATGTTGAGTTTTAGAACTTCTCTCTATATTATGGATATTAATTCTTTATCACAGACAAAATTTGAATATAATTTCTTTCATTCCATTGGTTGCCTTTTACTCTACTGATAGTGTCTATTGACCCACGATTTAAAAAAAAATCATTAAATCCAACTTGTCTATTTTTGTTGTTGTTGCTGTTATCTGTGCCTTTGGTGTTCTATTGAAGATATCACTGCCAAATCCAATGTCACAAAGATTTTGTCTTATGTCGTCTTCTAAGAGTTTTATTGTTTTAGCTCTTACATTTAAGTTCTTGATCCATTTTGAGTTAATTTTTGTACATAGTGTTAGGTTAGTCTCCAATATTGCTCGTCTGCATGTGGGTACACAGTTTTCCAATCACTATTTGTTAAAAATACTGTCTTTTTCCATTGCGTGGTCTTGGCACTTTGTCAAAAATTATTTGACATATTTGTGAGCATGTATTTCTAGGTTTTCTATTTGATTTCATTATGTCTGTCTTTATGATGTCTGTCTTTATGCCAATACTACACTATTTTAATTTCCATAACTTCGTAATGGAATTGTCGGTCCTCACATTTTGTTTTTCTTTGAAAATTGTTTTGGCTATTTGTGGTAGCTTTAGATTCCATATGAATTTTAGGATTCTGTTTTTTTGATTTCTGTAAAAACATTATTGTAGTTTTGATAGCGATTTCATGATATCTGTTGATTGCTTTAGCATTTAAAAATTGACATTATTTAAAGATTTTAACAATATTAAGACTTCAAGTCCATATACTTGGAATGTTTCTATTTATTATATTATCATTTATTTATTTCAGCAATGTTTTATATTTTTCATTGTACAAGTTTTTATCTCCTTGGTTAATTTAATCCCTTAGTACTTAATTCTTTTTGATGGTATTATGAGTGGGGTTTTTTGTCATTTCCTTGTAAAATTGCTCATTATCCATGTATAGCATACAACTAATTTTTGCATTTTGACTTTCCATCCTGCTATTTTGATAAAATTTTGTAGTTCTGACAGTTTTATTGTGAAACCTTTAAGGTTTTCTATGTACAAGATATTATCTTTAAAGAGAAGTCATTTTATTTCTTCTTTTCTGATTTAAATGTATTTTTTTTTTTTGCTTGCTTAATTTTTCTGGCTAGAATGTCCAGTAGTATGTTGAATAGAAATGGTAAAGTGGACATTTTTGCTTTGTTCCTAAGCTTAGAGAAATTGTTTTCAGTATTTCAGTTTTGAGTGTAATAAATATCACTAGTTCTCATATATGACTTTTCATTATGTTGAGGGAGTTTCTTTCCATTTTTGTTTGTTAATGTTTTTATTTCAAAAGGTGTTGAACTTTGTCAAATGCTTTTTCTGCATCAATTGAGGTGACCATGTCTTTTTTTCCTTCATTCTGTTGATGTGGCATATTGTATTCATCAACTTTAATATGCCAAACTATCCTTGCATTCCAGGAATAAATCCCACTTGATCATGATCTAAAATCCTTTAACTATGCAGATTGATTCCACCTGCTAGCATTTTATTGAGGATTGTTCCATCAATGTTTATAAGGGATATTAACCTACAGTTTTCTTTTCATATAGTTTCTTTGCCTGGCTTTGGTATCAGGGTAATGTTGGCCTCTTAAAATGAGTTAGAAAGTTTTTTTCTTTTTCTCCAGTTTCTTGCAAATGTTTGAGAAGGATTGGTTTTAGTTCTTAAATATTTGGAAGAATTCACTAATAAAGCTATCTGATTTTTTGTTGTTGTCGGTAGGTTTTTGATTACAGTTTCAATTTCATTGCTAGTTAAATGTTATTCATCTCTTCTATTTCTTTGTGATTTAGTTTGATGTATTTTGTGTATCTAGAAATTTATTCATTTATCTAGATTATCCAGTTTTTTTATGTTATAATTGTTTATAGTAATCTCATATCCATTTTTATCTCTGTAGACTTGGTAGTAATGTCTTCATTTTTGTTTCTGATTTTAGTAATTTGGGTCTTTACTCCTTTTTTCTTAGTTGCTTTAGCTAAAGTTTTGTCAATTTTGTTGATCTTTAAAAAAGCAATTTTGGTTTCATTGTTTTTCTTTATTGATTTTCTATTCTCTATTTCATTTATCTCTGCTTCATCTTTATTATTTTCTTCCTTTTTTTAACTTTGGGTTCAGTTTGTGCTTCTTTTCTAGTTCTTTAAGTTATTAAGTTAGGTTGGTGATTTGAGAACTTTCTTGCTTTCATTTTATTCACACATCATTTTTTGACTTTCTCCATATCTTCCTTTACTTCCATGAACATCTTTAAAATACCTTTTAAAGTCTTTGTTTAGTATATCTGCCATTGGTTTTCTTTCATTGACAGTTTCTGTTGACTTTTTTTCTTGAAATAAACCATACTTCCCAGTTTCTTTGTATGCTTCATAATTATTTTGTTGAATATTGGAAATTTGAGTCTAATAATGAAGTAACTATGAAAATTCAATACCCCCTCATGCTAGGGTTTGCTGTTTTTTATTGTTTTGTTTATCATTTTTTCTCCTTGTTGTTGTTTTGTTGTTGTCATCATTGTAGGCTGTCTCTGTGATCAACCTAAAGTGTAAACTTGAGGTATTCTTGGTCTTTTTGGAGCCTTTCCTTGTGTGTGCATGTTCACTTTCTAATTTTCCCTGTATATGCAGTTGTTTTAAATATCTTAGCCTTTAATGTTTGTCTCCTGGAAGGAGAAAATATGAAAAATAAAGGGAGGGGGCAGATCACTGACCAAAAGCTCCTAAAAGTCACTTCAGCCAGAGGGGTAAGTTTTTGCAACAATGGAGGAAAGTACAAAATCAATGGCTGGCTGTCTCTGTCTTTACTTATGTGGTCAAACCAGAAATCAGAGATCAGAACACATTTCTCTTATATTTGGAGGACAATGTTATATTTGCTTAAACTGGCTTCTACAAGCTATGTGCAGACTTCTCTAGGAACGTGTTCAGGTTTGCCTACCACGTAGCTGGGTTTGAAAGATGGGTAGTTCCTACAGTGATAAAAGCTGAAATTCACTAAAATTAACTACAATTTATTATTCGAGTTTTCCACTGTAAGTTGCAAGCCTTCAATAGACTCCAGAGTTCCAAAATAGCTACAACAGATCCCTCCAGCACAATTGTTGTCTAGGTAGGAAGTCAGATTCCTGTGCTTCTTATTCTGCCATCTTCCTAGAATTCTCTTTCTTTAGATGAGATTTTATACCTGAACACTTGAAAACTATCTGCCTGTTAGATGTCAGTTTCCAAATCTAGCAAAACATCCTGAGTACTATCTCCACCTCCAGTTTTACCATTCTACTACCCAGTTCATGATTTCAGTCTTTGAGATGAGTGACAGTTGTCAAGTTATACAGTTAAAGAGCTATTTTTTAAAGATTAAAGTATATGAAAGCATGTGTTTTGAAGTCAGAGGCATTGCAGTATCTTTGCCATTGTACAGATTTTTACAGATTCTCTATCTTATCCATAAAAATATAACAGAAGCCACTGTCACCACTTGTACAAAGTAAGAATTTTGTGAGGCTGGAAATGTTTACATTTGTCATACTATGACTGGTTAGACACTCATGTGCCTGTATCAGACTGTCCAAAATGCTTTACTTGTATACTAATCGGTGGGCATTATCCCATGTAAGTTTTACAATATTTATCTTGCATCTACAAGAAGTTTGCAATAGAATTACACAGAGGAAGAATTAAGGAGAATGCAGAATGTTATGACTATTCCTTCCATAGAGATATGTGCTGATGGTGACCTGAGTGGTGTGAAGAGGAAAGTTTCTATGGCTGGTGGTTAGGAACTCTCAGACACTGGAGTAGAACTGCTTAGATTTTAATCTTGGCTATATTTCTTATGATCTACGTAATGGTAAGCAACATGCATAAACTCTCAGCATTATTTTTCTTATCTGTAAATGATTTACAGATGAGGAAAATAATGCTATTCCATATGTAACATTAATTTTTAGTGATTATTAAATTCAAAAGTTGTATATACATAATATACTTAAAATTTAATAACCATGACAAATTAATATATATTATTAATTATTTTATATTATTATTAGATATTAATTTATATATAAAGGATATATATGTGTGTGTGTGTGTGTGTGTGTGTGTATATATATATATATATATATATATATATAATGATCAACATAGAAAGCACTTAATAAATCTGTAGATATTTATCTCCAAATATGTGTGTGTGTATATATGAGTGTGTGTGTGTGTGTGTGTGTGTGTGTGTGTTGTGTGTTGTAATAAAGTGTAGTACTCACACTGGAAAGAAATTAATATATTTTAGATATACTTTACAGTTACAATTGACAGGAACTTTTGAAAGATTAAACATATGGCATAAGTAAAAGGAAGACGCAAGAATGTCCCCTAGATTTTCTAGACTGTACAACTGATGGTGCCATTATTTAAGATGGTAAACATGGGAGAAAGTACAGTATCAGGATCAGGCAAGAAAAGCAAACAAAAGCCATGTTGCTGTCTCCAAAGTTCATGCTTTAAAACAATTCCAATTGCCCTTCTTTTTATATTTGCTATGGAACGAGATCAGTCTTCCAAAGAGATAGGAAATTGCTCTGTATAATGCACCCCTACTTCTAGGACAAAAAAATAAATAAATAAACATAATATAAAGAAATTTCAGTGCAACAAGTTTTAAAATAAATTGCTTACCTCCCTCTTCAAAACATAGCTGCCTCTTTGCATTTTCTTAGAAAATTTGCATCTATTACTCTTGCAAGAATGAAAGAGTCACAGAAAAAAAAAAAAAATCACTGGAACAAAGACAAGAGACTTTACAGAGAAGGCAATGACTTTAGGGTCCGTTAAGAATTATCTTTAAAAATCAAGGAAATTGTCAATATTTAAATCTTTTTAACCTACAAGAAAATACAGTCTCATAGTTTAATCAAATAGATCTGGCCGAAGCTCAGGCAATTTTTTGAGAACCCTAATGGCTTTCATCTTATAAATAAGTCTCTGTTTCTGCAGCCTGCTGTCAATATTACTCAAAAAATATCTTTGACTATATTTTCTTGCATATATTTTTGTATGCTGCACACTTTGTCTACTAATGAAATCTCAACAAATATTTTTAGGCAATTTCCCCCCAAAGGGGATAACTTATCTATCCATTTAATATTGTCCCTTTTCAGGGAGAGATTTCTCACCAGGTTTTAAAAAATTTTGTTGAATTTTAAAATGTATTAAAATCCAATTAGAGTTGTAGTTGAAATTAGGTATTTCTACTCAATATTCTATAGATATTGACATTTTTCATTCTAGTCTAATTACACAGTTAATAAGCTTTATATTATGCATATTATGTTTTCTACATATAATTCCACATTTTCAATTTTTTTCTAACATCAATATTATATAATAACTATGCGGTCAACTATTTATTAGTCCAATAGAACAATACTCTGAATGCAAAATCAAAATTAATTAAAATATTAGCTTGGTTTATTAATAAAATTAATGGCACTTTAGTATGCAAAGCAACACACATTTTGCTTTGAAATTTCAAGAGATCTTATATATCCTTGGGACATTGAATGTTTGTTTAAATTAATATCTTACAATGTAATGTTTACTTTTATTTTCTATAGATTAATATTAACATCAATTAATACTTTATCACAAAGTATATATAAATCATCTCTCTTCTAGGGACCATATGATAGATATTCAGTGACTGCTAGAAGAGATTTTCTGACTTGGTCTTTATATTTTTCTCCTGTGTACTGTTAGGCTCTTCTCAAAATAAGATAATACAATAAAAGTTCAAAAACAAAATTTTAGATAAGTCCAATCTAATTTGTCATAGTTCAAGGAAAGCACAAGTGCTCTAAGAATCCTGGGATCAAAGGTGGCATCCCTGAGAATGCCAGAAACTCTCAGCACGTCTCCTGACATATAAAACAGAGATATGGAATACTGCTACATTTTAATTTATAGAGTTTTTTTGGTGACAAAAAAGAGATATAAGGATGGTAAAAGTATGTTAATAAATTGTCATGATTTGTGATTAAGATGGGAGAAGGCAGAATCGATAAACACTTAGCTTGCCTCCTTTCACAACCATATCAAAATTACAACTAAACTATAGAGCAACCATTATTGAGAATTGCTGGAAGTTTAGCTGAACAGAAGTCCTATAATTAAGGATATACAGAAAACCCAGATTCAGACTGGCAGGAAGAGTGGAAATGTAGAATGGGCTGGCCTCATACCCACATGTGGTGGTTAAAAGTCAGGAGGGCTGTCTCAGCTGCAGAGTTCCCCTTTATGGAGAGAGTAGTCCCAGCCCCATATCAGGTTCCCCAGTGCAGGGTTCAGTGCTGAGAAGAGAAATGCCCACAACTTCTGGCTGTGAAAACCAACAGAGATTGTGGCTGAATGAGATGAAGGGCTGCTGGCGTCCCAGGCATTCCTATTAAAGGGCTTGTACACAGACTTACTCACTGACAGACTCACTTGCTCTGGGCTTCAGTTTTGGGGCAGCAGCTTAAAATATACCGGGGACATACAAGGAGGAACTGAATTGCCTAGGTTTAGGATGAGGACTGGAGGGACAGCTTTTTCCCAGACAGAGTGCTGGCAGAAGCCATTGCTCCTTTGTTGAACTACTCCTTGACTCAGCAAGAAGATACAGGCAACCACTATTTCTGAGATTTCAACAACCTTGCTAGCACAGGTCACCCTGCCCTGGTGATTCCCTGAGACCTCACTCCATCAAACTTGCAGGGCCAACCAAGCTGCTTCCAGTGGCTTTTTCATACAAATGACATGTCTTGGCTCTTGCTGCAGACATCTCTAAAATTTTTCAAAGATTCACGACCCCCAAACAAGAAGTATCTGGTCTCAGCATGCCTGGTACATCCTGTTAAGCCATCCCCAAACTGGCACTAGAGGCAGCCAGCCTCAATTTGCAGCTTAGCCTCTTCTAGGTACTTCCTGGCCTGCAGAAGTGGCAACCATCTCAGATTACTTAGTAGTTTATACCAAGTGACACGGGGGCACACTGGTAGCAGCTCACCTTAGCCTGCAACAGAACCCCTCCCAAGAAGCCCCAGAACAACACATCTGGTGATCAGCTACAGACAACACCAGAATATCACTCAACTACATCTACAAACAACACACCCAAAGGGCAGACTTGGTGGTCACCAGAACTCTACTAGAGCAAATTCTACTTTATAGGGTCACCTGTTGCACAATAGCTTTTCCACTGTAGTCACAGCCAGTTTTCACATCCAATTAGTCTAAGGGTTAGTCACTCCCATTATGCCAGAGGAATCAAGGCTCAACTACAGCAGGAGGGCACACACAACCCTCACAAGGGACACATTTGAAGCACCCAGCTCAGGTGACCAGGGAGACTGCATCACTGGGCCCCACAGAACACTTACTACATATTAAGACTGGGAGACGATGTTCTACCTACTACATAGAAACAAAAACAAGGAGCATCCAAAAGGGGCACAATAGAAACATGTCACAAATGAAAGAATAAAACAAAGCTCCAGAAAAAGAACTAAATAAAATGTAGACAATGCACAAGATGAAGAGTTCAAAATACTGGTTATAAAGATGTTCGGCAATGTCAGTGAGAACTTTAACAAAGAAATAGGAAACATAAAATGGAGATAGAAAACATAAAAAAGAACCAGTCGGAAATGAAGAATACAATAACTGAAATGAAGAATATTTTAGCAGAAATCAACAGTAGTTTAGATGAAGCAGAGGATCTAATCAGTGACTTAGAAGATAAGGTAACAAAAAACAACAATCAGAACAATAATAAGAAAAAAGAATCCCCCAAAATGAGGATAGTTTAAGGGATCTTTGGGATAACAAGTGTAACAACATTTGTATCATAGGGGTACCAGAAGGAGATAAGAGAGAGCAAGAAATTGAAAACTTATTCGAAGACTAATGACCAAAAACTTCCCTAACCTGATGAAGGAAATAGACATATAAGCCAAGAAGCACAGACAGTCCCAGACCAGATGAAGCCAAAGAAGCCCACACCAAGACACATAATAATTAAAATGACAAAGGTTAAAGACAAAGATAAAAATCTTAAAATAAGAAAGATAAAAGCAGTTAGTTACCTACAAGGGACTTCCCATAAGACCGTCAGCTGATTCCTCAACAGAAATTTTGCAAGCCGGAAAGGATTCACATGACATGATCAAAAAGATGGAAAGAAAGGACCTACAACCAAGATAACTCTACCCTGAAAAGCTGTCATTTAGAATTAAAGGACAGATAAAGAACTTCCAGAACCAGAAAAAGGTAAAGGAGTTTACTACCACCAAACCAGTATTACAAGAAAGTTAAAAAGCCTTCTTAAAGAAAAAACAGAAGAATGCGGGGGGAAAAAATTAAATATGAATAATAAAATGGCAATAATTACATATCTATCAATAATTATTTAAATATAAATGGATTGATAACTCCAATAAAAAGATATGACTGAATGGATAAGAAAACAAGACGCTTAAATATGCTGCCTATAAGAGATCTACGTCAGATGGAATTACACACACAGACTGAAAGTAAAGGGATGGAAAACAGTATTTCATGAAAATGAAAGCAAACAAACAAAAGCTGAGGTAGCAATACTTGTACCAGACAAAACATATTTTAAAACAAAGATTATAATAAGAGATAAAGAAGGACACAGTAATCTTACACTTCTGAGCACGTTTGGAGAAACCCAAGACACTATTTTGAAGAGGTATGTGAATCCATATGTTCAATCAGCATTATTTATAATAGCCAGGATATGCAGGCAACCTGGGAGTTCATTAATGTATGAATGGGTAAAGAAGAGGTGGTACATATATACAATGAAATATTAGTTATAAAAAGAATGAAATCTTGCCATCTACAGCAACACCAATGGACCAATAAGGTATTGTGCAGAGTGGAATAAGTTGGAAAAAGAAATTTTCATATGATTTTACTATACATGAAATCTAGAGAACAGGACAAAATAGAAACAAGCTCATAGATACAGAGAACATTTTGATGGTTGCCAAACTGGGGCAGGAGGTTTGGGTGGAGGGGTGAGGAAGAAAAGAATCAAGAGCTACAATTGGTAGTTACAAAATAGTTGTGGGTTGTAGAGTATAGCATGGGGAATATGATCAGTAGTATTGTAATAACTATACATGGTTTCAGATGTGTATGGAATGTATCAAGGTGATCACTTCATAAGTTATATAGATAATTACTGTTTTGTACATCCAAAACGAATGTGATGTTATATGTCAACTATAATGAAAAATTAAAAAAAAAACTTTAAAAACTGTAGATATAGAGAAAATAAAAGGTAATTAAATTATTATATAGATATATTTTAATATAAATATAATAGAAAAATCTGTATGTATCTACATATATGATATAAAGTCATATATAACATATATATATTTAATACATATAATATAAAGTCATAAGATAAAAAAAGAGTACTGATTTTTGCTATTTTATCTTTACAGTCTAGGTTCTAAATTAACTAACATGTGCTAAAATATACCAACGGACAAAAACTTTATGAACTTAAATCTAGGGCTCAAATTATGTTAAACCTGGGGATTCCACTAAATCTAAACATTTTGCTGCCATGATCTTGAGAAGATAGCTAAAAATATAGTGGAAGAAGAAAGGTTGCTCTCTTTAAATATAACTCTGCCTAAATTCCTTGTAGTCATAGTCCACATTATTTTTAAATATTTCATATTGGTCATAATGCTTTGACAAAATAAATAATGAGTTAAAATTAAATTAAGTCTTTGAACATACAAATTAGCTTGATAAAATGGGACCCCATAAACACTCAGTTAAAATAGTTAATATAGCCCAATGTTAATTAAAATAAAGACTTCAAGAAGTAAAACTTATTATATGTAACAATTAACAATGGAATGATTATTAACACTTTTTCTCCATTTGACCACCCAATGTTGCTTGTTCTTAAATCTCGAAAAATAAAGGGTACCTCATGATGTATTACTGCAATACTGTATTTCTGTCCAAAAGCCCCATACCAATCCCAATATTATTAAAATCACTTATTATATTTAATCAAAATAAATAAATAAACATTTATGAAAATATTCATAACTACTCCATTTATAAATGAGGAAATTAGATTTAGAAAGATTAAATGACTATTAATTAAATACCATCTTTAAAAAGTCCATGCAGTTTTTTCTTTGAAACTCTGGAGAATGATATGAACTGAAGATAATGGTAGAATAATATTTCCTACATTTTCTAATTTTTAGCCTAAATCATTTCTGTTGCAGTTTTTCTCAATTCTTTAGTCCTGCTTTGGCACAAGGGAGAACAGTTGTTCATCTACTCATATACCAGATCGTTCACATCATTGCATACTGCATGTTATTAAACCCCTTCATTACCTGTCTATCCAAGTCACGCAAATGTAATTCTTATGATTTTCTGCCATTTAATGATCTCTTTTCCTTTCCACTGTACTGTCTCCATTTTTTTTTTTATTATTTCTATTAAATCTGAGGAACTGAATTTGGAAGCACTCTTCAATATATGGCTGGGCCAATTATAATTGTGATTTCCCCACATTCTCTAGGTAATATTCATTTTGAATATTTGAGACTAATTTTTGCTACTAACTTTAATTGGAAACTATTTATTGTTTCCAATAAATTATGGTCATCTGCTATATCCCATTCCCTCAAAGAAGGAAAATGTAAACTTCATTTTTATGTAATTACATAATATCATTTTCTTATATTGTTTCACTATGTAAATGTCTCATTACTGTCTTTAACGTAGCTTTCTTTTGGAGTTGGAATAAATGATTAACAATATAAAAGTTCTCATGCTTATTCACATAAAATATAGCCTTAAATAAAATCAAATTTATTTTAATGATAATAACAAATCTTTTGATGAAAACATTAATACATTATTATTGGTTTTAGCAAAATTCAACATCTTCATTCCATTCTAGGAAGGTAAATGATCCAGAAACCTTTATATTTTTTCTTGCAAGGTTATTATTATTACCTTTGCATCCTCCTTTCTTTGTCTATAAGGCTGTCCACGCCCTTGGCAGCTTGTAGATAATGAGTAGGGTATAGAAGTGATGAATTTCAATATATGACCTATCTCATAAAAAAGCCAAACCTTTTTTTTAAGTAATGAAAAACACTTGTAAATATACCATATTTGATATATTTGTAATATGTTACATAATAATAATTAAACCCAATCAATTCATATAGGCCTACTTTCCTTCCATAGTGTACAATTACTTTGTGTGTTTCTAAAAAATAAGCACCAAACTTTTTCAGTAATACTTTAAAGAACTTTCACTCCAATAATAAAATTCCCTTAGAATTATCTGGAAATATTTTACTAGTTCTGATTCTATAAAATTTAGCAGAATAGTAAAGATGTCTGCATAGAGAAACTGGTTTGATTATAAAATATCTCCTTGAACAATGATAAGGACAGTATCCAGAAATAAAAAGGAAAATGCCAAGGAAGGAAACAATGTATAAAATCATAGAAATAAGTAACACGTGTGCTATGGAAATACTTTTATTGTCCTAAGTATTTCTTCTGTGCTGTTAGACTTAGTATGTATTTTTAGACCTTCCAGTTTTAAGTAACAATTAAGAAAAAATTTTCTACCTTCTCATGTCAAAAACTTTTAATAGTATTAAAAGACATCTGTAACCCAAACCATAATACACAAGAAAAACTGGCCAAATGACAGGGAGGTTAAGCAGAGTCATGGAAAGCTGCTTGGAAGTGACAGTGTTGAACTTCATCTAAGCACTAAACACAGCAATGGTTAACGAATCTCCCCAATATTTCTGTCTCCTAGAAAATGATTTACCAAGAAAAACCATCTTTCCTCACAGATTTACTTAGACTTGCTTTGGACACTTTTTAATGACTTCCATAAGACTCTTAGATGACACACTTGTCTATCTATGAAAAGGATAAACACAGATCTTTGACCCATTGCTTAAACTTAACAAAGCCAGATATACCCTCCAACTTTTCTTTTTTAATCTCAAGAAAAATAAGCTGAATTGTTTGTCCCTTTAAAGTAGCTGGAGAGAAATATTTCTTGTTTTTCTGATTCACTGAGACATCCCCAGATTGCAAAATTAGTCCTGACTATAAATCATCTATACACATTTACAGTTTCTTATAAAAGTAAAAGGCAATATCATCCTGCCAACACACTCTCATCTTCAAATCGGGGGTGCTCTCCATATTGCAATAACCTGAATAAAATCAATTTCCTTTTTTGATTTTGTTTTTTTTTTTTTTTTTAAAAGAACATTTAAAGATGTGGATCTTATGAAAAAAGACAAAGCATTTCTCTGTATTGCATTCAAGAACATAGACTTTGAAGTCATTGTGTTAGCACTGCAAATCCCATCTGTAACATTTTAAAGCTTTGAAACTTCAGCAAATTTTTAAAATTTTTATCTTAATAGCTTTGATTTAAAAGAACATAAGTGTATTACTTTTTATAGTGTCATTGAAAAAATTAAATGAGCTACTGTATATCTATGTATATATAAATGTATCTCTTAGAACAATGTAAGTCACTTAGTGAAGATTATTAGAATGTTAGACATTACAATTATTGCTTTTGAATGTTAACTCTTCCTGTTATTAATTTCATTTTTTCTCAAATAGGTTACATAATCTGAGGGAATAAAACAATACTCAGTTTTGAAAATAAGATAAAAATCAGTGGGCTTCAAATGGAGCATCTCTGGATGAATTCTGGAATGAGTGTGGGGTAGTAAATTACTATTTGTTTAAAGAATCAGTTGATGCAAGACAGAGCAAGTAATTAGAGAGGAATAGAGAAAAGGTTTCTAAATTGTAAGTATATTCTTAGTTACAAGGGCCAGGAATTAGCTGACATTATAGGTAATATATACACATTATTATAAAAATAATTCCTGCTCCCTTTGAAGAAGACCTTGGCCCAATACTATGAACCTTATGGAAATAGCTAGTCTAAGAAGAATTAGTTTCATAAAAACATGAGCAATAAACAATTAAAGAGAAATACATTGCTCATTTATTTATCTGTTTATTCATTCAACGAATATTTCATGAGGACTCACTAGTGCCAGGAATGTTTTTTTGTTTGTTTTTTTTGTTTTTTTTTAATGCATGGGTAAACAAAGAGGAAAATGTGTCTGTTATCAAGAAACTTTCATTTTGCTGAGATAAAAAGATAATAAACAGCTAATATTCAGAAAATAAATAATAAGCTTTACAAATGTATTAATTTTATGTTCTTTTAGTGATTAATACTAGAAAAGAAAAAAGGTAAAAAAATGAAAGAAATAAGGAATGCTGAGTACTAGAAATGGGAGATATTGGAGTGTCATAATAAATAGGATAGTCAGGGCAATCTTTGGAAAGATGATATTTAGAGAGACTTGCAGAATGCGAGGCATTTAGCCAAATGATATGTAGGGGAAGAACATATCAGGCAGAGAAAATGGTGGAGCAAAAGCCGTCAAGCAAAAATGTGCCTGGTGTATTTAAAGAAGAATAAAGAGACTGGAGTGACTGGAGCAGAATGAGAAATAGAGTAATAGAAAATGAAATCTAAGAAACAATGGAGCCAGGTCATATAGGGTCTGATAGATACTGGTGAAATTTTTACCTTTTTACTGTGAAAGAAATTAGGACATTATAGGGTTTCAAACAGAAAAGTGATATAATCTAATCTGTGTTTTAACAGGATTACTGTATCTGCTCTTTTGAAAATAAATTAAAATAAGCTACAGGGCCAATAGAAAAAAGGTTAAGAGGCTATTAAAAAAGATGGTGGCTCAGTCCATGGTGATAATACATTGGTGAGAAGTGTTCAGATTCTAGATGCATTTTAAAGGTGGAAATGAGGTTTTCTTAATAGATTTGATGTTCGATTTTAGAGAAAAAGAGGCATACAAGGATGACTCTAAGATTATCAATCTGAGAAACAGAAAAGTTGGAGTTACTATCATTTAAGGGCAGATTTTGGAGAAATAAGGGTTTATTTTAGACATTGAGATTTAGATGTTTAGAGGTTATCTGAAAGGCATTATCATAATTTAATATAGATTTTGGGGAGAGGTCTTTAAATTTATATAGTTATAAATTTAAAAGTGTCATGTAAATTTTGTTTAAGAAATGGAATTGAATGCAACCACCAGGAGATGTAAAAAGAACAGAAAGTGAAAATGTGAAAAATTTCCACACTGGGAACAAAACAAAAGACTAAGGAAAATTTTAAAACAACTTAAATAAAAATAAATAATACTATGTTTATGGCTTAGAATGCTCAGTATTATGACATCAACTCTCCCCAAATTAAAATACTGATGCAATTACATTTGAAATTACAACAGGCACAATAAGGAAATTAAGCTGATTTCAGAACTGTTGTATCAATACAATGAACCTAAAATGGTCAAATAATATTGAAAAAAGAAAAACAAGTTATAATGTTTTTGCTACCTGATATCACAATTCCTTTTTAAGGAAGAGTAGTCGTGATCATATGATATTGATATAAAGACAAATAGGTCAGTGTTGCAGAACAAGTTCTGAAATAATCTCACATGGTTACTTAGTTTTTAATAATCCTCAAAGCAGTCTATGAAAAATGAAAATCTCAGTAAATGTTGTGGGGACAAATAATTGCATGTATAGTCAACCCCCAAATTATAATCAGATGATCATCATCCTAAAAATAAAGTCTTGAGAAAACTTAGACAAATAGTTTCATTATCTGTCTAGGATAATTCACATTTAAACATTTACCATAGAGAAAAAATATTGAGTAATATATCATCAAAAAGTAGAAACATACATTCATCACATATAGAAGCAAAAAAAGTGCATTGCCTAGCCACACACTGGGGAAAAAATGTGTGTGTGTGTGTGTGTGTGTGTGTGTGTGTGTGTGTGTGAGAGACAAATGACCTTATCCAAAGCATAAAGAATTTCTACGCCTCACTAATAGATAAGTAAAATGGACAAAGGATTGAACAGATACTTTAGAAAAGAAGATTATACAAATGATGAATAAACACATGCAAAAGTGCTCAAAATAAATAATAATCAGGGAAATGCCAATTAAAACTGCCATGAGATACCGATTTATACTACAAAAATGGCTAAAATTAAAAAGACTAATAACATCAATTGATAGTGATGATGTGAAGCAGCTGACACTTTTACATATTACTATGTAAATATAAACTTGCACAATCATGTTGACAAACTATGGAAGTTTCTATAAATGGATCATGTGTATTCTACGACCCAGCAATTCTACTCCTAGGTATTTCATCCAGTGGTATAAAACTAAGTGTCCACAATAAGCCTGGCATAAAAATGTCCACAGCAGTTTTATTTATAATAGCCACAAACTAGAAAAAAAAACTATCATGAGGAGTATTGTTAAAGGAGAAAATTATTTGAAATTAAAAATATGATTACAAAAAAAGGTAGTATATTGGTGAGATGAAAGAATTGGGGAAATACTGAAGCACTTCAAAGCAAGTCAAGTGAAAACAGAAGAAAAATATAAAGACAAAGAAAATTAATCCAAAAGGTCCATGATTTAAGTTGAAAGACTATAAAAAACTGGAAAAGAGGAATATGTGTGTGTGTGTGTGTGTGTGTATTATCTAATATGAAGCCTTAAATATCATTGATGCTCAATTCAGAAATTATTTTGTAAATTTTTGGCTCTCTAGTTTTCCTATGATAAAATTTAATGATGTAATTTGTGTATCACCAGGCTCTTCATCATCAAAAACTTTCTCATTTCTCTAATCTAATATGTGCTTTCATCAGTGTTCAAATATTTAGTTTCTTGGATGCGCAATACTGTCATCCACTTCTAGCATTTCACATAGACCTCTTCTTGCATTTGCCACTCTATTCTTCTATGTAGATATGTTTCAGCTGTTAGCTTCTCAGATAAATTTTATTTATTTTTTATTCGTTCATTGACATAATCATGTATCACACAGTGACTGCTCTTCTTTTCCAGGCACTGTATTTAACTCTCAAGATATAGTAATAAACAGTTGAGTGTACGGAGACACACCTATATGTACATCCATACACACACACACACACACACACACACACACACACAGTACATGCAGGCATGTAGCATAATATCTATTGGTGATGACAGCTATGATAAAAATAGCAACAGGTTATAAGGCAATGTGGATTTAACAGAATAAGATAAGGCTGTGAATGGAAAGAAAGTCACAGACAAGGAACATTTGTAGAACCCAGAAGGACACACTGAGAAATTTAGATTTTATTTTAAGAAGTCTTCAGAAGATTTGGAGCAAGAGAGCAGAATGATCCATTGGCATGTAAAAATTATCCTGAATTTGCTGAATGGAGAAAATTTTACAGAGTATCAAGGAAAGAATAGACCAAGTGATCAAGATAAGAGAAGATAATGACTTTTGTTAATGTCATAATAGTTGAGATGGGGTTAAGGTGTTAATGAAGTATTTTGTAAAGAAATTAACTCCTATATCCTGATGAGGTTTAAAGTGAGAGACAGAAGAGCAAGGTTGACATATTAAACATGTCAGTGATTAGTAGTAGCCATTTTCTAAGGTGAGAAGACGGAGGAGAGAATTGGGACAAAATCAAGATTCCTTTTTAGCACGTTACTTTTGAAATTCCTGGTAGTTTTCCAAGTGAAAATATCACTTAGTGGAGTTTAAAAGGAAATATTTCACAGAAGTTGCTGACATACTGGTAGCATTTAAAACCATGGGGCCGAGGATTATATATATATATAAAAAAAGAGTGGGAACTAAATCCTGGGTAGCTAAATGTTTTAGCAATAAAGAAAAGGAAGAAAGTATAAAAGAAACATAGAAGGAGTGGCCAAATAAGCGGCAGGGAAACAAGCAGAATAAGCTATGTCGTCAGTATAGTAAAACTTTTTATATTAGCTAGAGTACAAGCTAGGGTATTGTAAAATAAGATCTGAACATGCATTAAATATAAATCAATTTTTTAATGTATTAGTCCAGGGATTCACAGTCCAGGCTTGTAGGGCAGGCTTGTCATTTTCAATGTGGCTTCCAACTCTGAGTCCATAAGTCTACTCCTGTTCCAGTCAAATCTTAGCTAGAGTAAAAAAGAAGGTGGCAAAGGAAGTTTATTCCTATTTATTTTAAGGCCATAACCCAGAAAAGGCACACATCACTTCTGCACACATCCCAAAGGCAAATACCTAGTGTGATGGTCCTACCTAGCTGCTACAGAAGTTGGAAGTATAGTTTTTAAGGAAATGGCAATGTGTCAAGCTAAAACTTCATTACAGCAGACAAAGGAAAAATTGGATAACATAATAATTAAGAGTTTCTTCCACACAACTATATAAAGAAGGCAATGATTAGAATATTGAGTATGTAGAATGTTGCTATGAGATCAAGTAATTTTAGGACAAGGAAGTAATTGTTGGATTTGTCAAAATAGAACTCACTAGTGACATTGATTTGATTGTTTTCAACACATTATTGGGAACATGAGCCTGATTGCAATGATTTCAAAAGCACTGAGATTTGAGAGTAGAAACAATAAGTGTGGAAGGGTAGTTTTAATAACTTTTAAGAAGAGATGGGTTTAGCACTGGTTTCCAGTCAAATTCACCCTTCTCAAAGTAAAATAAGCAAAGAAATCACAAACAGAAAACTCAAGATTATGCAATACGAAATTTAAAAAGCTTGACATTTAGTAACATAAAACATTGTTGTAAGTGTTGAGTTCATTCTGATTTATTCCAGAATTGTTTTGTGGAATGGCAAAAAAAAAAAAAAAAAAATGCTTATGAAGAATCAGCATAGCTAATGCAAAGACAACAAAAGAAGGCAATATTTTAAAAATAAATAAAAAAGAGAAGTAAATCTCAAAATTCTACAAACTCTAAACTCTGTGGAGTCAGAATTATTAAGAATACTATTACTGGTTTATTTTTTTGATCATGGAATTTAACAACAAAAGGAAACATAAAAATAGTAAAATTAGTAGCTTTCATTTATTTATAAAAATATATCATGTGTGACCAGATAACCTGATTGTGTGCCAGAAGAGTTGGAAAGATTTTAAGTCAAACTAAAACAAGGAATAAAAGTTTTTAGAAATCCTTAAATAATCTCAACATAGTTACATCCCCAGGTTTCAATATACACACAAAAGTACTCAAAGAAAATAATTTTCTGATTTTCTTATATCACTTCAGCTGATTATTTTCGTGGAAATTCAAAAGAACATGAGAACCCTGAAAGTTAAAATAACAACCGGAGCTTTCTTGAATAATGAATGACTTCTAATAATTACAGAACACTTAGTTGTATTAGACTCCTAGGTATACAGAGTCACCTGAGGAATAAATTAACAAATAGTGCATGGAGGAATTCAGGAATTAAGTAAAGACAAATATTAAAAATGAATTTGATTTTGCACTTCTGTTGTTTTTCTTCTTTAAAATTTTTGAAAAGGCATTGTTTCAGTTCATGCTACTAAATTATTTTTAAAAGTGAATTTTACTTCAAATGTTCATATATGTTTAGAACTATTTCATACATAAGTAGGTATCGAGAGGTCAAAAATTAACATCTTCATAAAATAAATTTTTAATACAGGAGATTTGTTTTACCTAAAAACCAATTCTTATTTCATTGCATCCCACTGCCTTCAAAAGGTATGTGTTATTCCCATCCTGTAAAACACAATGTAGAACATCACTGTAATTATTCATTGGTAACAGACCAAATAAATTGAATTAAGAAGGAACCATTTCCTTTGTAATCTGTCCTTCATTAATAAATGTTTTTCAACTAACATGGTGGAATGAGTCCATCTAAATTTCTCAAAAACTAATGCTTTTAAAAATAGATTAATTGGTGTAAAAATAGAAAACATCCCTATACTTTGATATATTTAGACCGAAAAAAAAAAAAAAGTGGTTTTACTGAAAACTTTACCTTTTGGATCATAATTTTTTATTGTAGATTTTTTTAAGTCAAATTAAAAATGATGCATATAATTATCAGAATAGCAGAAACTAAACATGAAGGAAACATTTTTATTTGCTCCAGAAACCCTTGTGTGTCATTATTGTTGCAATATGTCTCTATTCACAAAAATTTATCTTCTTTCTAATAGCAGCAGTAAATTCCTTCCAGTAACAAGAATAGCTTGCTCAATTCTGTCTTTCATTCAAAAGATTATTCTATGTATATATGATGTACAATATAAGTAAGCTAACCTCTGCTTTCACCTGAACTCTTAATGTACTTGGAAAAACCTAAGTATACATCTAGGTGTTCCTGACAACTTCCAGCTCTCAGGCGTCTGGATGAAAAGTTACAGGGCACTTGGAGTCTTAAGGTTGAGGCCAGTTCAATCAAAACATGTTAGAGCAATCCTGAGTGTAAATGTGAAAAACAGCAGAGTATATACATTATTGTGTGGACAATTTTAACAAAGGGATTCCCTTTTCCCTCCATTTTTTGAACGAACACATGTAAATTGTAAGAAAGAACTAATCCAAACTCTAAGAACTAATTAATATCTACACACACACACACACACACACACACACACACTCACTCATACATAAATGCACACTGATTCACACATATGGAAGAGAAATAGCAAAGGTAAGACCTTTATTTTCAAGCTTGTATTCTCACTAAGCATATCTACTTCCTATATTTATACTCTAAATGCATTCTGTTGAAATCTATTGCATTATTACTCAAAGGTATATATTTTTTAAATATCGGAATCTATAATACTAACACCAGCTAATCTTGTGAATCATTTATTGTTTATAAAATGATCTTTTTACATAATTTCTCATTCAATGTTAAATAGACAAAAAGAGTAGTGCCTCCTTTTATGGTTAAGGAAATGTTCAGATGAATTAAGGCCACCTGATCATTAAGCAGCTTTTACCAAACTCTGGAATTAATAACATCAAATTATTTTTCTACCTACATAGTAATATAGAAAATAAGTCTTCCTGGGTATATTTAAAGTATCTCTAAAAATTTTAGTTTTTATATATTTCTAATATCATAATTTCTATAAATAGGGACTAGTTCTTTGAAAGAAAGATTATGCTAAGCCACATATTTTATAAATATCAACATTATTGTGAAAATTGATTTTAAATATCAGTGATGAAAGAAATAAAAATAGTGAAGGTATATTCCTGTGGCTACAAATGATACAGGTCAGTGAGCCTTGAAATTTTGGCTTATAGAATGGAGGCAAATGTATATTTCTTAAAACAGAGTTTGCCAAAATAAAATAATTATCTATGACACTTGTAATAACTGTTAATTGAAATCCAGATCTATAGAATCAGAATGTTCTGAAAAAAGACCTGGAAATTCATATTTTTAATAAATGACCTAAGTGGTTCCTAATTATAAAAGCTTGGGAGAAATAATCTTAGTATATCTCATAAACTTCTAAGAGTAAAAAGTAAGAAAAATGGTCATGTAAACTGTTTTATTCTAAGTAAAATACTATAATATTAAGTGTGTTTTGCTGTTTTAACAAATACATACATCCATGTAATCTATAATGCTATCAAGATATAAAATAATACCATCATCCTAGGAGTTTCCTTAGTGCCGTTTATAACAACCTTCTGCCCTCATGCATGAAGCATAGCTACTCTATTTTTTACCATAGATAAGATTTGCTTATTCATTAATGTCATAAAAATGGAATTAAACAATATCCCTCTTTTGTTTGAGGTTTTTTTCAATTAGCATAAGGATTTGGAGATTAACTCATGGTGTTGCATGTACTAGTAGTTTCTAATTTCTATTTTGGATTCTATTTTATTAATATACCAAAAGATCTTGACTCATTCTCCTATTGATGGAATGTTTTCAGTTTGGGGCCATTATTAATAAAACTGCTATGAACATTTTTCCAAAGTAGTTGTAACATTTTACACTGCCACCAATAATATGAGCTCCAGTTAGTCCATAACCTTTTATCATTCTGCTTTTTTTCACATTTTCATGGTTTTGATTTGTATTTTCTTAATGAATAATATGGGGAGAACATTTTCATGCTTTTAATGATCATTAAGAGATGTTTTCTAGTGAATTGTCTATTCTACACTGTGCCCACTTTTTTATTGACTTTTTTTTTTTTAGTAAACTCTAGCCTACTGCAACTTGGGCAAGTCCTATGTACTTCTGAAGACTATGTAATTATTATTTTTTTCATAAATTTATTTATTTAAATTAGTTTCAAGTATACAGTACATTGGTTTGACATTTATATAGTTTATAAAATGATCCCCTTCTCTCCTCTGGTTTTCCATGTAATCAATATATTAATGTAACTGCATTTCCTATGCCGTGCTCCCCATCCTTGTGACCATTTATCAATTACTAATTTGAACTTCTTTAACCCTTTCACCCCATTCTCCCAGCCCCAAACTCCCTCCCCTCTGGCCATCACCAGATTGTCCACTATGTTTGTGAGTCTGTTTTTGATTAGTTTGTCTTTTTGTTCCTTAGATTCCACATATAAGTGAAATCATACAGCATTTATCTTTCTCTTGTCTGACTTATTTTACTCAGCATAATAAATTCTAGGTCCATCCATGTCATTGTAAATGTAAGATTTCACTTTTTTTAATGGCTGAGTAATATTCCATTGCATATATGAACCATATTTTTTTTATCCAAACATCTGTTGATGGGAATTTAGGTTGCTTTCATATCTTGGCTATTGTAAATTGTACTGTCATGAATATTGGGGTGCATAGATCTTTATGAACTGTTGTTTTGGTTTTCATTGGATAAATACCCAGGAGTATAATTGCTGGGTCAAAAGATATATCCATTTTTAATTTTTGAGAAACCTCCAGTCTGTTTTCCATAGTGACTGTTCCAATATGAATCCCACCAACAAAGTATGAGGGTTCCCTTTTCTCCGTATCCTCACCAACAATTGTTTTTTGATTTAGTGATGATAGCCATTCTGACAGTTGTGAGGTCATATCTCATTGGGGTGTTAATTTGCATTTCTCTGATGATTACCAACCTTGGGCATCTTTTCATATGCCTATTAGCCATCTGTATTTCCTCTTTGGAGAAGTATCTTTTCAGGTCTTCTGCCTGGATTGTTGTTGTTTGTTGTTGTGTTGTTGTTGTTGTTGTTTTGGTGAATTGTATGAGTTCTTTATATATTTTGGAAATTAACCCCTTATCCAATGTATCTTTAGTGAATATCTTTTCCCAATTAGTTGGTTGTCTTTTTGTTTTGTTGATGATTTCCTTTGTTGTACAAAATTTTTTAGTTTGATGTAATTCCATTCGTTTATTTTTTCTTTTGTTTCCCTTGCCTTGGGAGATACATAGGAAAAGAAATTGCTGTTAGTGATATCAGAGAGTTTACTGCCTATGTTTTCTTACAGAAGTTTTATGGTTTCTGGTCTAATATTTAAGTCTTTAATCCATTTTGAGTCTATTCTTGTAAACAGCGTAAGAAGGTGGTCAACTTCTTTTTTCTTGAATGTATCTGTCCGATTTTCCCAACACCATTTATTGAAGAAACTGTCTTTACTCCATTGTATATTTTTACCTCCTTCGTCATATATTAAGTGAACATATAGTCATAAATTTATTTTTGGGCTCTCTATTCTTTTCCATTGATCAATGTATTTGTTTTTATACCAGAGCCATGCTGTTTTGATTACTGTAGTCTTGTAGTATGGTTTAATATCAGGTAATGTGATGCCTCCAACTTTGTTCTTCTTTCTCAAGATTGCCATGGCTATTCGGGGTCTTTTATGGTTCCATATAAATTTTAGGATTTTTGTTCTATATCTCTGAAAAATGTCATTAGTACTTTTATGGGGATTGCATTGCATTGCATTTGATAGATTGCTTTGAGTAGTATGGCCATTTTAATGATGTTGATTCTTCCTACTCATGAGCACAGTATATGCTTCCATTTATTTGTATCTTCTTCATTTCTTTATTTAATGAATTATAATTTTCTGAAAACAGGTCTTTTACCTCCTTGGTTAATTTGATTCCAAAGTATTTTATTGTTTTCCGTGCAATTGTAAATGGAATTGTTTTCTTAATTTCTCTTTCTGAAAGTTCATCATTGGTGTATAAAAATGCCACTGACTTCTGAATATTGATTTTGTAACCTGCTACGTTACTGAATTCATTGATCTGTTGTAACAGGTTTTTGGTGGAGTCTTAAGGGTTCTCTATACATAGTTTCGTGTCACTGGAGGATGAGAGTTTCACTTCTTCCTTTCTAATTCAGATGCCTTTTATTTCTCTTCTGGTCCTATTGCTGTGACTAAGACTTCCAATACAATGTTGAAGAGGAGTGGTGAAAGTGGGCATCCGTGTCTCGTTCCTGATCTTAAGGAAAACACTTTTAGCCTTTCCTCATTGAGAATGATGTTAGCTGTAGGTTTGTCATATATGGTCTTTATTATGTTGAGGTACATTTCCTCTATTCCCACTTTGCTGAGAGTTTTTATCATAAATGGATGCTGGATTTTGTCAAAGCTTTGTCTGCATCTATTAATATGATCATATGGTTTTTATCTTTCTGTTTGTTAATATGGTGTATCACATTAATTGATTTGTGAATATTGTACCAAACTTACTTGCCAGGAATAAGTCCAACTTGATAATAGTGTATGATATTTTTAATGTATTGCTGAATTCGGTTTGCTAGCATTTTGTTGAGGATTTTTGCATCAATGTTTATAAGAGATATTGGCCTATAGTTTTCTTTTTTTTTCTTTTTTTTTTTTTTTTTTTTTTGTAATGTTTTAGCTGGTTTTGTAATCAAAATAATGGTGGTCTCATAAAAGGAGTTAGGGAAGACTTTCCTCTTCTTGAAGTTTTTGGAATAATTTGAGAAGAATAGATGATAATTCTTCTTTGAATGTTTGGTAAAATTTGCCTATGAAGCCATGTAGTCCAGGACTTTTGTTTTTTGGGAGGTTTTTGATTACTGATTCAATTTCGTTAGTGGTAATCAGTAGGCTCAGATTTTCTGTTTCTTCTTGACTCAGTCTTGAGAGATTGTACGTTTCTAGGAATGTGCCCATTTCTTCCAGATTGTCCAATGTGTTGGCATGTAATTGCTCATAGTATTTTCTTATGATCCTTTGTATTTCTGTGAATTCTGTGTTTATTTCTACCCTTTTATTTCTGATTTTATTTATTTGAATCTTCTCTCTTTTTTCCTGGATAAGGATGTCTAAAGGTCTGTCAATTTTCTTTATCCTATCAGAGAACTAGCTATTGGTTTCATTAACCTTTTGTATTGTTTTTCTAGACTCTATTTCATTTATTTTGGCTCTGGTGTTTATTATTTCCTTCCTTCTGTTCACTTTGGGCTTTGCTTGCTGTTCTTTTTCTAGTTCTTCTAAGTGTAAGGTTAGATTGTTTATTTGAGCTTTTCCTTGTTTCTTGAGGAAGACCTGTATTGCTATGATTTCCCTCTTAGAACTGCTTTTGCTATGTCTCATAGATTTTGAATCATTATGTTTTCATTTTCACTTGTTTCTAGGTATCTTTTGATTTCTTCCTTGATTTCATTAATAACCTATTCATTGTGTTTTTGTATTTTCCATTTTTTTTCTTGTGGTTGATTTCTAGTTTCATACCATTGTGATCAGAGAAGATGGTTGATATGATTTCAATCTTCTTAAATTTATTAAGACTTGTTTTGTGTCCTAAAATGTAGTTTATTCTAGAAAATGTTCCATGTACACTTGCAAAGAATGTATATTTTGCTGCTTTGAGGTAAAATGATCTGAAAAATCTATTAAATCCATCTAGTCTAGTGTGTCTTCTAGGTCCATTGTTTCCTAGTTGATTCTTTGTCCGTTAGATCTGTCCATTGGTGTTAATAGCGTGTTAAAGTCTCCTACTATGAGTATATTACTATTGACCTTTCCTTTTTATGTTGGTCAATAATTGCTTTATGTATGGAGGTGCTCCTATGTTGGGTGCATATATGTTTACTAGGGTTATGTTCTCTTGATTTAGTGATCCCTTTATCATTTTTTGTCTCTTGTTATAGCTTTTGTTTTAAAGTCTATTTTATTTGATAAGTATCACTATCTCTCCTTTTTCTTTTTCATTTCCATTTGTGTGAAATAAATTTTCCCATCCCTTTAATTTCAGTCTATGAGTGTCATTTGATCTGAAGTGGGTCTCTTGTAGACAACATATACATGGGTCTTGTTTTCTTATCCACTTGGCTATCCTATGTCTTTTGATTGAAGCATTTAGCCCATTTACATTTAAAGGAATTACTAACAGGTACATAGTTACTATCATTTTATTATTCGTATTTGTTATTTTATTTTCTTTTTTACCTTTACTCTTTTTATGGAAGTTCCTTTAACATTTCTTGTAATACTAGCTTGTTGATGATGAATTCCTAAAGCTTGTTCCTGTCTGGGAAGCTCTTTATCTCATCATCCATTTTAATTGGGAGCCTTACTGGGTAGAGTATTCATGGTTGCAGATTCCTGTTTTTCATAACTTTGAATATTTCTTGCCAGTCCCTTCTGGCCTGCAAAGTTTTCATTGAAAAATAAATGAATGTGGAGAACACAACGCTCTCCTTGTCCAACTTAAAAGAAAAAAAAAAAGACAAAAAACTGAAGCTACAAACTAAAGTTGTATAAACAAAAAAAGGCAGGTAAGCAAGATGCTATAAGCCATGTGGTAAAGCCCAGAGTTACCAAGGAAAATAGATAAGGAAGATTTCTCCATTAATTATTTTTTCAAATATTTTTATGTAATCCTCTGGGTCTCCAAATGCCTTTCTTCGGGTGTTTGATAGAGTTCCACAGTTCACTAAATCATGCGTTATTATTTTTTCATTGTTTTTTTTTTTCTCCGAACATCATTTTTGATAGTTTATACTGCTATATCTTGAAGGCCATGACGTTTTCTTCCATCATTTCTAAATTACTGCATTCCTACTTTTTTCACCTTTAGTTTAGTTTATGTTGAACATTATATAATTTTTCTACGCTTGGTACATATTACTGGTGATCAACTTAACTTTATTAAGGCTTGCTTTTAAACTTTGTAATAGAAATCTATTTTTGCCTTTATTCTATTGTTAGTTTTTCTCTACCACTAAAGCCTGACTTTTCTGGGGTATTTATTGACTTAAAGGTGGTCAACAAATTATCCATATTTTATATAACATTAGATATAAAATGTTTTTAGATATGACTAAACTATGCCTGCCTTTGCATTCATATTTATTTTCCATCATTTGCTTTTCTCTTTTATTTCTCACATTACTCTTTTTTTATCTTTCATTTCTATTCTTTACCTTGTTAATTAAGATGGTGTACTGTATTTTAAATTTCATTCTTTTTCCTTGCTATTTTCTACTACATTTTCCTCATTCCAATAAGTTGACCTTGTCAATAATTTTATTTCCCTTCTCTCATCTCTTGTATACCTCTTTCTTTTCCTTCAGTATCTTTGATGAGATTTTGAAAACATTTTCCTCATAGACCTCAGATTTTGCTAAAATGTTTCATTCATTTTAGATAGTCTAATGTCATTCAGTATAACTCTTCTCTTTCATGTCATGTTATTTAGCATGTTTCTATTACAGTTAACCATTAGTTCTTCCTATTATTTTTCTCATATTTTGGGGACTCTGTTTTGTTTCATGTGTTACATTATTAAAATTATTTTACAAGTGTTTTCCTCAGATGTAGGGCTTTTGTGATATCTCTAAATTATTGCATGTGTGCATGGATATTTTGTTTCCTCTTGACTGTATATTCCTTTGTAGGATATTGGATAATTTGGTTGCAGTCTCTTCCTCTCAATCATCAGTGAATATTATTTAATAATTGTCAAACATATAATGCCAAACAGATATTGTATATTTTATAAGTTATTACCAATAATTTGTTTTATATGAAAATGTGTAGATATTTTTCTCTTTATGATTAGACTTCAGTAATTTTACCAAAAGATGCTAGGGTTAGTGTTTTATTTGTATTTGCTTTTTATTTGCTTTTTATTTTACTTATAAATTTATCCTGAGCTCTTTCAGTTTTAGTCTTTCCAACTCAGGGAAACTTTCCTCAGTAATTTTTAATAACAACATTTAAGTTTTCTTTTATCTTCCCCTGTGATTTTAGATACATTAGCTAATCTAAATATATTTTCTTTTCTGTCAACACTTTCTTCCTACTTGACAAAAGTGCCTAGGCCCATGTACCACTGCCTGATCGGGGATTGCCCTAAGAAGTAAGTGGAATTAGCTCAAAAGCGAAGGTGGAAGCTTACAGGTGGAAGTTGTCAGCTAATCACATTCCTCATATCAAGTCAGCCAATCTTTTCTTACGGAGACATATGAGCAGCACGTCTCTGTGTCACCACAAAATGGTAAGGGAAAAAAAAAATTATCTTTTTCTTCTTTGTTTGAAGAAGCTTAAAATAATATTAATAATATAATGCCATAACATTGTTTAAATAAAGGAGATAAAGAAAAGTTCAAAATAAGACTTTGAGATAAAAAGGAGACAGAAACACAAATATAAATGATATATGTATTATACATGAAAGATCAAATTCTTTTCATTTAAGCTTTCTAACACCAAATTAAAACCAAAAAAAATTAGGTCATTTAGAAAACTTACTTTATCTATAAAATTAAGAATTTATAATTATTTCCATGAACCATAACTTTCCTTGGTGCAATGATCAGACAAAATTTCTTCCCCAGTATATTTAGTATAGTGGTGGGCTGATTATGGAAGAAAACTAGATTTTGTCGTTTCACTGAACCAAAGGCAAATTGGCATTTCGTTTATTTTTTTTTTTCCTTTGGTATTATTTAGCCTAGATTCAATGACAAATGCAAATCAAGAGTGCAGAAAGGAAACACTCCAAGAAAAGTGCTCATTTTCTAGTCTAATTAGAAGGAAAAGGGAATTTCTAATAGCCAGAGACAGAGGGGAATACTTTGTTGTTCTCTCTCATTCCAGCCACCTGTGACTACTGCAGTGGTGGTGATGTGAAAATTGCTTGACATCACTATACATTAGGAAATCAAATATTAAACTCATGATAATATATTAAAACTTGCCTATTTAAATAGCTAAAATTGAAACAAAAACAATAAAATAATACAACTTAAAATATTAAGTGCTGACAAAAACAGAGCAAATTGATCTCAGATTTGTGGTGGGAACAGAAAATGGTATAGCACCTTTACAAAAGAGTGTGGCAGGATCTTGGAAGGTTAAATATTCACTTAGTCTATGCCACAGAAATATTATTCTTGGGTATTTCCCCAAGGGATATAAAAACTCGACTTTACACACAAACCTTACACAAATGTAAATTGCAGCTTTATCTATAATAACTTCTAATTGGAAACAATTCAAATGTCCTCTGCTGAGTGAATCAATAAACAAAATTGTGATGCATCCATACAGTGGAATGCTACTCAGCAATAAAAAGGAAAAAAAAAAAGCTGTTGATTAATGCAATAACATAGATAAATCATAAATTCACTTGATAAATGAAAAAAGCCAATCTCAATGGCTATTTGTAATCAAAGTTCAATTTAAATGACATTGTAGAAAAGACACATTGATGGGGTTTGAGAATGACCAGTGTTTGCCAGGGATTAGAAGGGAACATATGACTATAAATGGGCAGATAGCACAAGGGAGATCTTTTTAATGGGTTAGATAGAACTATTATATATCTTCATTATGGTGATGATTGCACAAATCTATACATGTTTCGAATCTGATAGAACTGTACACCAAAAGAAAGTTTATTTTACTGTATGTTAATTAAAAAATAGAAATTTAAAAAATGTTCATGGGTTCCATAAAGAGTCTGGAAGAAGACCCTCCTCAACTCAATGCTAATGTGGAAGTATCTCTGCCTTTTTTCAGTTTTTTCAATTAATTTAGTCACAGCTGAGGGCTAAGCTTTCTAACCCACATTGAAACTGGTGCATGAAGCTATGATTACCACCCCACGCTAGTCACTCCCACCTTCCACTCATCTTTGTTCTTTTCTCCTCAGTACCTCTGCAAAATCTCTTATTTTTTAAAAAAAATGTCTTTCTTTCTCTTCTCTTTTTTATTATGTAACTGGTGCTTATTTGTGCATTAGCAGAGAATAGGGAATGACCGAAGTAATGTTTTAATCTAAATTTTCTGATAATATTTCCAATTTAATGGATATGTAATTGACCAGACATAGAAACTGGTATTGAAAGTTAGTAAGCTCTGAAACTAATATTTTAACTCAGATATTCTCTAACTATAAAAGAAAAGCTGTTTAACTGTACCATACTATGAAAATGATGGATTTTCTCTGTACTACTAAGCTTCATAGTTCCTAACTAAAATGCAATAAACATAATTTAATTTAAAATTAACAAGTGCTTCTCATTCAGAATAACATTTTTTAAACTAAAGTTTTAACTTATATTGAATTCCTAGAATAAAAGAAATATGGGATATGCCTCTAGATTTTTTTGTTAAAATTACTATACAATTAAATCTAAGTATAGGTGAGCAGTAGCTTATAATTTTCATTTCAACTCAAAGGAAGACCTTTTATAGCAACCTGAGTTATTAAATACAGTTTGCTATATAGAAATTCTGCCAACTGTTACTGTCATGATGTTCATAAAACATATGAGCAGCAGTACATGTTTAATTTACCAAACACTTGTGTTTTTAATTGAAATCAACATTTGTTTTTGCTCTTGTTTTACCTCTAAAGAAGTTAAGGTTGGTTGACTAAGGACAGATCAATTAACAGATGATGGTTGAAAGAGATGTTGTAAATTCATATGTATAATAATATATCCTCTTCATATGAAGTACCAATTATAATACTTCCTTTATATTTATTAACACCACAACTCTTAAATTTATAGTTATGATTTTGTTTAAAATGCTTGCTGTTTAAAAAATTTATCAATAGTGTTTCTCTATTTGTTTTCATGCTAAAGTGTTTAATAAGTGAAACGGTAAACAGTGAATGGTGAGATATCTTATGTATGTTTTCTATTTTAATTATTATGTGCATTAAAATTGGTTGTAAAATCGTTTGAGTTTTGTTTCACCAAAACACTTTAAACCTGTCTTATCTGACATCTATACGAACCCATTTTTAGCTTAATACATACATGGATAGACACAGAAAGAATTATCGATATGCACTTATACATGGGTTAGTGCGTATACATATATTGCTATCTCTGTCCAGTGAAAGGGCTTAGAAACACTTTTTAGTACATCAGGTACTAAGATTTGGGTTTCTGAATATCATTTGCCAATAAAGAGAAGCAAAATTCCTTGGAGAAATGTTTGTTTCTAGGACAGGAGTAGAAAAAACATAAGACTATCCTGGAACATTTTGCATTATCAAAGAGTAAGAAAGGCTGAAAGAAGAATAGAGAGCATGACAGAGGGACACAGGAGCCACCTGAAAGAGCTCCCCAGACCAAAGCAAAAACATTTCAGCAACAAAATAAATAATGACAATATTGTTATTAGCTGAAGGATAAAATAAATAGTTAAGCTGATGTTGATATAAATAAATGATTAAATAAATTTAAAAAACAAAGAAGGAAAATATGTTTTAGCAATAATTCCAATGACTAAAGGTAGAAAGAATAAAATAAAAGATCATCTTTAGAAAAGCAGTAATAATTGTATGCAAAAATCTACTGATTAGTGCTAACATTAATGGATGAAATTTTAAGAATCAATATTCTTATGGCCTTAAAGCATCATTATTATAATTGTAGTGGATTTAACTTATGCCCACAAATGCTTTGATATTCCTCCAAGAAATTGAGTTTAACTCTTTCTCTCTTAAGTGGTGCTAGACTTAGCGATTTTCTTTAAAAAATAAAGTATGGAGAGTGAAAGATATTATCTTTATAGTGGAAAAAATCTGGCACCCAACTTGGAATGATTTAAGCTTTTTTATAACCAGTTTTTGAACTCCGCATTTAGTTGATTACCTTTATTGTGTTTAGTTCTTTTTCTGTAGCTATGTTCTGTTTCTTTCATGTGGGACATGTTTCTATGTTTCCCCCTTTGGAGGCATCCTTGTGTCTGTTTCTATGTATTAGATAATTGTGCTGTATCCCCTGGTCTTAGTAGAATAGGCTTATGTAGTAGGTGTCCTGTGTGTCCAGTGGCACAGTCTCCCTTGTCACCTGAGGTGGGTGCTCCAAGTGTGTTCATTGTGAGGTTGTGTGTGCTCTCCTGTTGTAGACGAGCCTTGGTTGCTGTTTGCACTGAGAGCAATTGATGCTTGGGCTGATTAGTTGTGAGGACTGGATTGTGACTACAGTGGAGAAGGTGTTGTGCAAGGGTGACCCTACAGAGCAGGATTCACCTTAGCAGGGTTCTGGTGCCTGCCCAGTCTGCTCTTTGGTTGTTTCATCCTCAGATGTGGCCTAAGTGATACTCAGACTTAGAGAAAGCTGGCCACTGAGCATGCCGACCCTGGGCTTCCAAGGAAGGGCTCCACAGCAGGTCTTATTTAGCCATAGCCTGTGTCCTGCCTGGCATAAGCCAGCAAACAATCCACAAATGGCTGTCACCATGCTTAGTTTGGAGGTGACTGGAGAAGCCAAGCTATGTGTACCAAGTATGGCTGCTGGTAGTGCCACGCTTGGGGCTGTCTACCAAGAGGTACAGGGCATGTCGAGGCCACATGCTGCTTGTTTAGGTTTTATGAATGCTTGAGAGATTTTTAGAAAAATTCATAGCATGAGCTAAGACAGGCTATTTATATGGAAAACCCACTGAAGGAGGCTTGGGTGGGCCTGCTAGTTGGGTGGGGCAGGGTCTCAGGGAATCACCAGGAAGGTATGAGCAGTATTAGCCAGGTTGATGGAAACTCAGATTTGGTGGCTACATGTGCCTGAATGCTGGGTGTGGGAAGGGCTCAGCAAAGGACAATGGCTTTTGATGTGGTGGCTGACAAAATGACTGCTAGAAATTTACTTTCAGGAAAATTACTGCTTGGCTATGTCCATGGGAACATAGGCTGTCACCCATAGGAACATAACATAACAATAAGCTTTCTGCTTCTGTACCTCCACTTGCACACCCGGGTTGACAGGTAATAAATAGAAGAAAAATAGACCTTTGTGTTCAGACAGAATGAAGAATGGGATGTTGAGCTTAAAAACCCTGTACCTCTACATTTCGGGCTGCTCAATTTGGGGTCTGTGGGGTCTGGCAGACCCACCTGGCTGAATGAAGAGTGTTTCCTATAACTCACTGAGTTCCAGTGGTCCGTGTGTCTTTTGGGGGCTGGCGGCTACACCATTTGGAGGCCCAGCGAGATCTCAGGGAGTGGCCCTGAGATCTAAGACTGGACTGGCCTCTGAAGCGGTTGCTGTCCCTGTTACAGATCCAAAGGAGTGGTCAACCTGAGATGTTCCAGGGCCTTTGAATGCCTGACGGGGTTAATGCAATAGTCAAGGATGCAACTTTCAGGACACACTCTTTGTTCCTGGTCCCAACGGAACTGGAATCTCCAAGGACTTGGCATCTGGATAAAAGGCACCTTCCTGGTTCTGTTGACCGGTCATTAGGGGTCCTTGGAGAGAACTGGACACAGTCATATCTCCCGAACCATGTCCAGGATGCCGCCTCCTGTGCCCGGTTTTCGGTTTCTGTTTATTGTCTCTGGTCTTGTCTAGGTTGTAGGTGGAGGACTTCTCTGGGTCCACCTGCACCTCAGTAATTGTTCTCTTCTGAATGTCTGTTTTGTGTTTTCTGTGCAAGTGATGGAGGGAAGCCCGAGTTCACAGAAGACACCCTTGGGGTGTCTCCTGCGACATTTCAAAGAAGGGTTTGTAGAGGGAGCTGATTATGGCATAACGTTTTCTCCAGGCAGACTAAAAACATTGTGTGAAGTTGAGTGGCTGTCTTTTGATGTAAACTGGCCTCCAAAGGGTTCTTTTGACAAGTGTTTGGTGAGGAAGATATAGAAGGTTGTAACGGGAGACCTGGGACATCCCGATCAGTTTCCCTACGTTGAAACCTTGTTCAGAATCCCCTCTCATTGGCTCCACTAGTGTGCCCTTTCTGGGGGAGCGAGTTTTAGTTATGGGTATCCTGAAACATGCAGAAACTGAATCTCCAAGACAGCCCAGTCCCTCAGTCCTCCAATCTCCACCGGAGGACAGTGACCTTCCCCCACCCTATAATCCAGGACAACAGAGGCCAAATAGCACCACCTCAACTCCTTGGACAGCCAGCAGGCAACTCCTATGGGCCTCCTGCTCCCGCTCTGGGTCGCTGATACCACCACCCTGGCCATCCTCCCCTTGCAAGAAGCACCACCCCAGGGGCATCACACAGACAAGCCAGCTATGGTTTACATGCCTTTCTCGACTAGTGCCCTGTACAACTGGAAGGCACAGAATACACTTTTCTTTGAGAAACCCCAGGCATTAATGGGACTCTTAGAAAGTGTCCTTCAGACTCACTGGCTCCGTGCAGTGGAAAATATCTTTGGAAAACCCCCCACCTTTAGTACCTAGAATAGAAGATGAGAAAAAGGCAGAACTGCATAACTTGTCTTACTTAAGTCTTTACAGGCCCTTCAAATGAGAGAAGGAGATTTGTCCCGGGTTCGTGCTGCCACACTCAGCCCGGGGATGGACTTCCCCATCAGTTTCAGCCTGGGGACTCTGTGTGGATCCAGAAGTTCACTTCCAAGGACTAGAACCCAAATGGAAAGGACCCTTCACTGTCTACCTGAACCCACTGCAGTTAAAGTAGACGGCATCCCATCATGGATTCATCACTCCCATGTAAGGCAGCATGAGAGTGGACAGCTCAGAAGACGGCCCTTAAGACTAAGACTCAAGTGTACATAAGTATAACCCTCTGTTTCTTCTTTTTTTCCTCTTTAGCCCAGGCATTCAAGCCACAACCAGAACCAGAAGGAACATTAATAACTTTGCTAACGACAATACACAAGGTCTTAAATAAGACCACCAGACATAGGACAAGATTGCTGGTTGTGTAAACCCAAAACCCTTATTATGTCAGGGTAGGAACTCCCCTAAATTTAACTGAGCTCAGCAGGCTAGAACTTCAAGTTGATTCACTAGCAGAAGTAGTCCTTCAGAATAGAAGAGGTTTAAATTTATTATTTTTAGAACAAGATAGATTATGTATGGCTCTAGTGAAACCTGTTGCTTCTATGCCAATAACTCTGGAATAATTAGAAAAGTTTACTACTAGTACAGAGAAATTTAGATGCCAGGGAAAACAGAGACTAGAATCAAATAACTGGTTTCATAGGATGTTCAATTGGTCACCATGGCTAACAACCCTTTTATCTGCTGTAGCTGGACCTTTAATCTCCTCCTCCTCTTAACTTTTGGCCCATGTTTCCTTAATTTTTTGTTTGCATATATAAGGAAAGAATTAATTCTATTAGACTTTTAGTATTACGAATAGAGGCTATGAACAAATTAAGAATCAAAGATTTGATTGTCTGCTAAGGCCAGTGGGAATGTGGTGGCTGAAAAATGACTGCTAGAAATTTATTACTTGCAGGAAAATTACTGCTTGGCTATGTCCATGGGAACATAGGCTGTCACCCATAGGAACATAACATTCTAACAATAAGCTTTCTTTCTGTACCCTGCTTGCACACCCAACCTGTGGGTTGACAGGTAATGAATGAAGAAAAATAGACCTTTGTGTTTAGACAGAATGAAGAATGGGATTTTAGGGCTTAAAAACCCTGTACCCCTACATTTGGCTGCTGCTGAATTTGGTGTCTGTGTACCCCCGGCAGACCCAGCTGGCTGAATAAAGAGTGTGTTTCCTATAACTAACTGAGTTCTGGTGATCCATGTGTTTTTTCAGGGGCTGGTGGCTACAGCATTGTCAGCACTTCTGTTTGGGAGAAAGCTGCCACTCCAGCCTCACCAAAAGTCCAGATGATTCAGTCCCTCCCAGTATGTCCCTGGCACCTTTTGAGCTGCTGCCCTAGCACTAAAGCTCAGAGTGAATGAGTCTGTTAGTGAATAAGTTTGTGTGCAGGCCCTTTAAGAGGAATTCCTGGGACTCCAGCAGCCCTCCATCTCACTCAGCCACGATCTCGCTGTTTTTTCACAGCCAGAAGTTGTGGGGACTTCTCTCCCAGCACTGGAACCCTTAGCTGGAGAACTTGATGTGGAGCTGGGACCCCTTGCTCTAAAGAAGGGAGCTCTACAGCTGTGAGATCCCTCCTGATTTTTAACACCACACGTGAGTGTGGCAACAGCTTGTTCCACACCTCCATCCCTCCTAACAGTTTCAAGGTGGCTTCTTCTGCATTTCCTTGGTTGTAGGATTTCTGTTGAGGTAGTCTTTAGGCTATTTTCAGTAATAACTGTTCTATAGTTAAATTTAAATTTGATGTGGTCATGAGAAGAGGCAAGCATAGCATTCTTCCATCTTGACTTGAGATCCCTGGGGTCTTTTTAATAAGGGCACTAATCCCATTCAGGAGGACTCTGTCTTCATGACCTAATTACCTACCAAAATCTGTACCTCCTAGTAACATTATGTTAGGGGTTAGGATTTCAATATATGAATGGGGGTAGGGGAGAGACAAAAACATTCAGTCTACAACATGTGGTGAAAACGAATAAAAACAAAGAAGTAATTACCACCAAAATAAGCATATGTGTTACTAGTAGGATCATTTGGGGATATACTGTATGGTAAAAATATTTTTGAAAGTCTGAAGCTTATTACCATAAAGTTTAGCATTGTAGTTACTCCTGATGGTAGACAGCGTGATCAAGCAAAAACACATGAAGGACTTCTGTGCAGGTGATAAGTTTCTTCCCAATCTACATGACAGTCACACAGGCATTGGCCTTACAATTATTTGATATGCTACATTATACAACTCTGTGCACTGTTATACATGTTATTTTTCATATTTTTAGAAAGGAAAAAAATTATGTGTTTTTGTTTCAAGAAACCCTAATTCTAAACTAAGACTTCAAAATCTATAATACTCCAAAAGTAACATTTATAAAATTGATGAAGAAAAAAATTATTAGTTAAGCAAAAGTTAACAAAATGCTTACTAAAGTGTCATTTGACTTTAAATTTGAAAATTTTGTATAGAATAGTCTCCATGAATGGGAAACACATTTTTCCTTATATTTTGCAATGTAGAACCTTAAATTTGTGTAAAACTAGGAATAGTGGCTTGGCTCACCATCTAGTCTAAATATTCAAAATTACTGCCAATCTGAGAGATTTTGGTATAATACATTCAGGCTAAGCTGATACACACATACAAAAAAATAAGCACCAATTATAGGGACACAATAAAATTATAGGGGATGTAGGAAAAAGTAACAATATTATAAGTTTCACTTTTTGTATCACTTCCAATAGTTTATTATTTAGGCAAATAATCCCAGAAAGATTTTACTCTCTCTGTGGCTAACTTCAACAAACCAAGTAAATATTTTAGTCCTCCATGGACTAGATTTTATAGCTAAAAAGAGGGCTAGTCATTAAATAGATCTCTTTAAATTGCTAGGCCCATTTTAGTCCTTTAGTTGCCATTGTGAAGTTTTTATTATTATAATTATCTATTTTTTTTTTATAATATCTACTGCCTTTCTCACTTATCCAATTGTTCACTGACTATAGGGTTTAAATAAACCCAGACCATGAGAAATTGTCCTGAATCCTTTTGGTATCATAGTAAGATTTACTCAGTCTTTTTTGATACTGTAGCTTCTGTTTCATAATTTTTTTTTCCATTGCACTTTTCTGTTACTGCCAATCTTTATTCACACTTTATACTTTTACCATTATCGCAAACAGAGGTGTAAGAACAATACACATATTTGTATCCTGACAGCTCTTTTCACACCATTTATGGTGTCTAAAACAAACAAACAAAAAAAGGCATAGATGATGGACGTTCCTCTCTCCACTCTTAGATTTTCATTTCACTTTAATGGATATATGACAGGTAACTTATCTCTCCACTGGATATTTGCTTTAATGTGAAACCTGATGTATGGGTACATATAGTCATTTCAATTTTACTTCTAAATACTGTCATGTAATACTTCCCTTTCAATACTAGAATATTACATATTTTCTCTCTATTCTATAGAACAACTTTCAAGTGCACAAAACATTTTCTCTTCATAGACTCAACTCATAGTTTCAGAATCCCAAATGTGTATGCAGATTAACTGAAGCCATTTTGTCAGTATCTCTTCATGTTTGGGGTAATAGCAGTTCTCGACCATGGGTCATATCAGTTTTATCCCACCCAAGAGCTAAAAGACAATTTGCATGAAGTAGATTTCCTAACTGCTTAGTTGTGTATTTGAAATATAACCCTGGTCAAGAATCAGCCAGACAGCTGAGTTGTAAATAACAGCTCATAGACAGTGACTGGTACTGAGAAATGTGAAAGACAGTTCATTGTTCTGAAAATGTGGAGGAGCTTTTTTCTTTATAGCCATATAGTAAACATTTGCTACGAAAGACAAAATCTTTTAAAATCTTTCTAAAAATCTCCACTGTATAAATGTTAAATTATCTTATTTTAAATATAAATTTTGAGTAAAAAGTACTTTCTAGGTTCTAAATTGGTAATTATTATTTAATCACAAACTAAATGAAATTTGTGACGTAAGTAGAAGCAGTAATATGTAGCACACAGGACATAAAAACTCTATAAGAGAAAACACATTTTGATGTTAATTTTCAGTTATTGTAAAATTAAGTTTTGAATCTGAAACCAAAGTTTTCACTAAACTATATTGTTTCACAAAATCATTTGTTTCTAGATTTTCTGTTTTGCCTTTTTCCTCACTAAAAATAAAATTTTGTATGATATTCTGAGAGAGACAAATCAATGATCCTGCAATATGTTATCTGTGGCTTCTGATGGAAATTAATAACATCTGTAACTGGAAATTTTGTTGAAACCAAATCTCCAATGAATAGCATCACAAAAGTTATTATTGACTCAGAAAATTACTGTCTACATAAAAAAAACAAACAAAACAAAACAAAACAAAACAAAAAACATGTTTCAGGCCATTATTATTTCTTGCCTCAAGTTAATTTCCTCTGTACCACCTTTCCCACTGATGACAACCACTGCAGTTTTGACTAACCACCAATATTATTGTTCAGAATCCACAATTGCACAAAACACACTTGTACCAGAAAAAACTCTGAAGCTAGCTCTATTCTCATTCCAAGTTGAAAATATTTTTTTCAAGATGATAAACAGAACAGGTCATCTCAGTGGCATCATGGTACTCTTAAATATAATATTTTAGTGTAAATATCTATAGTAATATTTGTCCTATTTAATACTTAGGTCTTATATGAATATCCAATAAATATTGTGAAATTTATAAAATAGTAACTATGTAAAAAAAAGCAATAATATTACAAATAGATATGCTATTTGTAAATAGTAATTGCATTTAAAAAACACCAACAATATTACAGAAAGAATCACATTGCAATCATGCTGAGTGTTCTGACAAATTAAATTTCTTAGCTATCAGGCCAAGAGTCAGACTAGTCTCTGGGCTTTTGCAAATTCATGAAGGAATATGAAATCTTGTCAGGTTTCTTGGCCTCTTCCTTGGACAGGATTGGTGTTTCAGCTGCAAAAATTTATTTTTTTTCAGATAAAGAACCTAAGGCTTTGAGAAATTAAACAACATTCTCAGCAGTAAACAATTCATGGAAGAATCAAGATTCTAAGTCTGATCTATCTGTATCTAAGATCTGTAATCTTTCCAATTATTTTTTCTTGCTCTTCCACCTATTTTTATCAATATTCTATAGATGCATAATCTTCATTGCTTAAAGTTACTCATGATGTTTTGGAGGACATAGTGAAGCAGTGACAAAGTATGCATGTGTTATATGCCGTTGAGTCGACTCTGACTCCTGGTGACTGTAAATGAGTGATGTCAACAACGGCCTGTCCTAATGGCCCCATTTAGCTCCTATAGACTCATTCTTAAGCTGTCTTTTATAGAGTTAATCCATCTCATTTGATATTTTCCTGCTGCTTCTACTTTCCCCAGCATTATCATCTTTTCCAAAGAACTCTGCCTTCTCATGAAGTGCCTGAAGTAGTACAGTTCCCTCCAATGATGTTTCAGGCTTAATTTGCTCTTGGATACACTTGGTTTGTCTTTTCCTATGGTCCAGGGTAGGTGCAGGGCCATCCCTAGCATGTGAAGGTAGGTCAAGATCCCGTGGGAAGATATGAGTATGAAATCATGTGGGGGGCATTGTAATAGTTGGTCTAGAAGCAAACAGGCATCTAGCATAAGAGAAATGTCATAAATATGACAAAAGAGGGAAAAATCTAAGTGATGCTCATACAAATATATAGGACATAACAACTCTTTTAATATAAAGTGCGAAGAAAATGTAGGCTCTTTCATTCCTTATAACTTTTGAAGTCCTGATAAAAATATGAGTTAGGGCAATTAGATTATATTTAGAGACTTGGAATTTGGATACCATGAGACTGAGCCAGTTGCTACTGAGACATTGAGATGAAAAATAAAGAGTTTTAGACACCCAAAAGGAGCAGAAATATAATAACTGAGAGAAGTTTGACCCATAATAAATAGAAATTTAAATTCTTGATGGCTTTCGAATTCCATTTGCACTCCATAAGAGGCAGGAATGTATTTTGGTTTCTGTTAGATTACAGCATGTACCCATATAACAACCACTTGTCTGGGCTGGTTTGAGTGAAATCTTTGTTCCATGTAGGAAAGAAAGACAGACAGACAGACAGACAGACAGACAGAAGAAAGAAAGAAAGAAAGAAAGAAAGAAAGAAAGAAAGAAAGAAAAGAAAAGAAAAAGTAAACAAAAACAAAAATCTCTTTAACTGAGAAAGAATATAAATTGTTCAGGAAGGTCTATATTAATGATGGTGGAAGCACATGGAGTTAAAGACAGAAGGAGCAGGATACCAATGAAAGAAACTGTGGACAGGAGGCTGATAGAGGCATAGATGCATAACTGCTTCCCAGAAACCCACTCATATTTCCCAACTGAATAATAAAATAGGAGACTATTTATTTTCAAGACAGAAACTTTAAATAAGAAAATTTATCTGTAATAAATTTAATCAAATTGAAGGAAAGGCTAGTCCCATATTATAATTAAAATAAATTTATTTTACACATGATACTTTTGTTTATAGTACAAGTACTTGTGTTTAACAATTTTTAGACGATATTTAATTTATTTTGTTGTTTTGTTAATAAAATTAAAGGTTAAAAAATGAGGCTACTTGTTAAGAAAAGAAATTAAACTCTTATGAATTAATAATTATATAAGCTATGTTAGATACTATGAAAATCTGGTGGAAATAACATTCTTATTAAAAATAAATTGCGAAATTGCTTAATATTTAGAAGAAAAAAAATAAATCAAGTCAGGAAAAATATTGAGAAACAGTTTTGGGTAAAAATGTCTCCACATGCCTGATTTTTGTCAGAAAGTGGTTTCAAACTTTCAAGGAATTAATAATCTTACTGTTACGTACTAGTGTAGAGAGAATAATCTATCTACTTATGAAATATAGTATATGTGTATGTATGCTATAAGTGTGTGTCTGTGTGTGTGATGGCTTTGCCTTAATAACATTAAAAATTATTCGAAATGTAATAAACACATCATCATAATTTGAATCAGTCTTTTGTGTTAAAGCCTTTATCACGTTAAAAAGCAAATTCTATTTTAATTTAGCTGTAGGCAAAGACCTGCAATATTATATTATTACTCATAGGATATAAGAAATCTGTAGATACAAAATAACTTAATTTTTTGTTTATAGTATTAATTTTTAATGCTGTCTTAACCTGAGTTATAGTCATCCAATAATACATGAACCTTATGTCAGGTAGTCCCTGGCCAAAATGTTCTCTAGTATTTCATTTTGAAATTCTGACTTAGCTAATATATATTCTTTTCTCAGAACACTTGAGAACATTTATAGAAAGATTAAGCAGGAGGTCTCAATAGTCATGAGTAAAGCAGGTGGGGAGAAAAAAAGAAAAAATAAATTATTTCGTTCTATTTTGTGCCAAATATTTTGATGGCTTTTTTATCTTTAATTCTCATAACCCAAGGAATTATTCTTATTTGACATATTAGAAAATAGAATCAGAGACAGTCATTCTGATTCATTCCACAAGTGCTTCTCCCATATACTAGAGCATGTTAGTACTCTTAATATTAAAACGTTGATTTGAACTTAATGTGAAAATTTATTTTACAATAATAAAGGGCATTTGAAGTTAATGGTAAAGAACACAGACTCTAAAATGAGATAATCTGGGTTTAATTCAAATCTGAGATTTATAAAATTTATGAACTTAGGCAAATTTTGTAACCTACCTGTGCAATAGTTACATCACCTTTAACAAATAATAAGAAATTTCACCTCCTAATGTATTATAATAAGTCAAACAGATAAATATATGTAAACATCTATGTATGCTTGTTACGTAGAAAGAGCTTTATAAGTTTTCTAATAATATTTTTGCATAAAATTAAACCTAATGGAAAAAAATGAGAATTTTCTGTTCCATAGACTAGAGTATATTTTTTATTAACTGCTGTATATCTTCAATTAACAAGACACTAAATTCCTAGAGATTCTTTTTACTTAATCATTCAGTCTTTTAACTATATCAAGTAAAGTGTAAATTCCTGCTTTTTTTTTTTTGAGTATTAATATCTCCTAATTTAAAGCAATAGCTCTATGCAATGGTTAATTTTGTGTGTCACTTGTTTGGGATCATAGAGCCTAGGTATTTGTTTTTATGATAAAATTTACATTTAAGTTTGTGAACTTTGAATAAAGCAGATTGCCCTCCATAATATGGGTAGACCTTATCCAATCAGTTGAAAGCCTGAATAGAACAAAAGGCTTGGCCTAGCCTGAGTAAGAAAATTCTTTATTAGACTGTCCTCTGACTTCATCTGCAACATGAACTCTTCCTGAATTTTACAAAAGTGGGCCTTTGAACTTGAATTGCAAAATCAGCTCTTCCTCTTGTCTTCTGCTTGCTAGCCAGCTCTGCAGATTTTGGCTTTCTCAGACCCAATAATCACATGATTACGTATCTGTACACACACACACACACACACCACACACACACACACACACACACACACACACACACTTTGGTTTTGTTTCTCTGGAGACCCTAATACACATTAATTTATCATTTTCTAACTATATTGTTTCTAAAACTTTTCCCTATGTTCATTGGTAATTTCAAAGTACCTTGTGCCCAGTGAAAACAACGAGAAAAGATCCAGCTGCTCTTGCCTGACAATTTGGATGGGATCATTGTAAAATTCATGAAATAGAAGACATATTATCCTATAGTGGCACCTCATTTCCTTTACTTGAAACTTGAAAAAGACTCACATGTTGATTTCTATGTCTTTATTCTTTTCAAAACAAACTACTAGGTTTCTAAGATATAATTTTTCTTTTTCATTTTGAGAAATTTTCTAGTAAATAAAGTAGTAATCTAAGTACCATTCTAAAGTATTTTCCTTTTTTGAAAATAGCATTGGCATGAAATGAGTCTTTTTTAAAGGTGATTAACATAAATAGTTTTCAAACAGAAGCAAACAGGAGCCACCCATCATCCCCTATCCATTTAACCTCCATTAACTCTTTGGTAAAATACCTTCTTTTCCTATAACATACCAAGAATACATACACATTAAATCATAAAGTTTTATAGTTGTGTTCTTTTGGACTTAACTGCAAGGAATATTTAGAAAAAATCTAGAAACTATCATCATACTATCAGAAAATGAAGGCAATACAACAAAACAATTTTGGTCACGGGGATGGAGAACAGCATAGGGAATGCAATTATCATTGATGTAATGGCTAGGTAGAGGGCCAGAGGAGAGAAAGAGCAATTAGTGGGATTGTTTTATAAACTATATAAATGTCTAACCAATGTACTGCATACTTGAAACTAATAATAAAATTAAAAAAAAAAAAACAGACAATACAAAATCAGGACAAACATTGCATGTTGCTACATGCAGTGTTAAGTGTGTGGGACTTAGAGATTGGTAGTACAACTCTACCACTCACTTAATCTTTATTATTTTTATTATCAAACTTTTTCCTCTGAATTAATTGTGGAATCACAAGCAGTTTTAAGGAATAATATAAACAGATTCCATGTATACCCAGTTCCCCCAATGGTAATATTTTCAAAACCATAGTATAATATTATTTCCAAGATATTGACATGAATGCTGTCAAGATAAAGAACATTTTCATCACCACAAGAACCACTCTTACTGCTCCTTTATAGCCACTTCCATTCCATTTCACCACATTCCCAGCTTTCCCCTCATTATCCCTGTCACCTGGCAACCACTAATCTGTACGTCATTTCTATGATTTTGTTATATATATCTGGATAATACTGTATGGACCTTATGAGATTAGCTTCTTCACTTAGTATAATTATCTGGAGAGTCATCCAAGATGCTGTGTGTATAATAGAACTTAAATATAATGGTTTATTGCTGAATAGCACTCTATGGTATGGGTGTACCACAATTTGTTTAATCAGTCACCAATTTAAAAACATCTGGGTTTTATCCAGTTTGTGGTTATTACGAATAAAGCTGCTATAAGTACTGTGTACAGATTTTTGTCTAAATGTAAGTTTTCATTTCTTTGGGAAATTATTCAGGAGTGCAATTTCTCCCTTGTATGTCATAGTAAATGTAGTTTTGTTTTGTTTTGTTGTTTGTTTTGTTTTGTTTTAAGACACTAGCAATTTGTTATCTAGAATTGTCATTTTACATTCCAACTGGAGATGCATAAGTGATCCACTTTCTTTATATCTAACCGACATTTTGTTTTATCACTCTTTTTCCCTTTTAGTAAGTGTTTAGTGATATCTTATTATGAATTTAATTTACATTTGTGACAACAAATAATGATAAACAACTTTTCATGTGCTTGCTTGTCATTTGTACATCTTCTTCAGTAAAATGTCTATGCCCATTTTCTAATTCAACTTTTTGTTTTCTTGTTGAGTTTAGAGTTTTTTTACATATTCTAAATACTAGGCCTTTATCAGATATATGCAAATATTTCATCCTAGTGTGTAGCTTGTCTTTTCATCCTTTTTTCAAGGTGTTTATCAAAGCAAAAGTTTTTAATTTGATAAACTCTAATTTATTAATTTATTCTTTTATGGATTATTCTTTTGGTATCAGATTTAAGAACTCTTTGTCTATTACCAGATCTTAAAGCTTTCTCTATATTTCTCTCAAAAGTTTAATTATTTACACGTAGGTCCACGATACATTTTGAATCACTAGTGTGTCATTACAGCTTTGAAAAGGTAAAATTCTAGGCTTACCACCAAACCTTTACTTGTCCATGGGTGGGTCCATGGGGTCACATTTGTTTGTTTTCTCCCCTGGTGTTTGAATGGAGTGCAGTTGTTATCGTCTCTAAGTTTCCTGGCCCTTTGGTTAGAGATAGCTGACTTACGGGAGAACTTTTTTTTTTTTTTTCCTGTCTTTTTTGACTCAATGTCTGAAATATATGAAGCAAAAAGAAAATCTGGGGAACTCAGCACCTTGTCATTTATCAAATCCCAAAGTCCCAAGTCAATCGCCTCATTCTCTTCATCTTTGGTGTCTTATGTTTGTATTATAAATAATGGTTATGAGTTTTAGTTGTACAAAATTATAGGAATAGGGGAAATGGGCCTACCTCTTCCCAGAAGTGGAAGTCTTGACTTAACTTGAATTTGCATCCATTTCTTCATCTATAGAAGAATATACAAATGCAATGTTACACATGAGTTCATTGTAAATATTAAACAAGTTAACATATTTAAAGGATCTATAAAAGTGTGTGGCATATAATAAGCACATCATATATAGTGTATGTAAATAATATACAGTCTTTTATGTCTAAATAATAAATCCCATGTAATTAAATAGAATTTTATAGTTTAGCTCCTCATACTATTTAACTCACACACACATAACACATGAACACACACACAATGAACTATAATAGTTTCAAAGTTAATAATTTAGTTGCCCCAGAAATTTTTAAAAATGTTTTTTTTTCAATATACATATTGTATATTTGACTATAAGTTCTGCAAGTAAAAGAAGCAATTGAATTCCCCTAACTCTATCACATGGGAAGTTGTCAATATACATGATAGGCTGTTAGTGTAAAGTTCTTATTTTATAAGTGGTATTAAAAAGGAACTAGGACTTCCTCTTTTTCTTACTTTTTCTATTTTTTCCTTTATTTCCTTATCATTTGATTTTTTCCCCCTTCCCTTCCTGAACAATGTAGTCTTAAAGGATTTAGCAGGACTGAGCATTGTAAGTATCTGGGTTTAGAACAATCACAGTAGTCCAGACTGTTAATTTAAGCCAGCCTCAAATGAGGAAGAAGTCCAAAATGGGGGGTAGCCTAGCATGAGAATCAGAGTCCAAGCAAGATGAGAAGTGGAGAGATGGTATGACATGGGATTTCAGAGTTGCAGTGGCCTGAAGTGGTGTATGAGCTGCTGCCCAGCACAGGATGGAGGATGAAAATCAAAGCTAAGGAAGATACTCCCATATGAGATGGCAGCCTGGTACAGGGTCTCAGAATCTAATCAAAAAGAGAAGGACATATACATAGTAAGACAGTGATGATGATTTTGTTATGTACAGGAAGACCATTGAAATAAAGAAATGCATTGCATGTAATGGGAACCACTTTTCTTACCATCTGACAAGGGAGTCACGGATTGAGAGAGAGAGAGAGAGAGAGAGAGAGAGAGAGAGAGAGAGAGAGAGAGAACTAGTAAGCCATGGGATATTGGTGGTATATCAGTGTGAACTCATGGTTTTCAATATAAATATAAATCAGTAGATAAATAAATATATATGTATGTATTTATTCACCAGTTTTGTCCACTGAGCACACTTCAAAAGATAGCTTTTATATACCAATCTCTATTAAAAAATAAATAAAATAAACTAGTACTCCTTTGAAAAAAGGAGTTGATTGATTCCAAAGCTGACTCAGGAAAATTACAAAGGAGCCTAGAACATTTAGTTTTGCTGTAAAATATTAAAGTGCTTCAAAAAATAATTAAGTCAGGTCAAAAAGACCTAGAAATAGCTTGAAGATTCTCTCACTGGCCAAGACAGAGACAGTCTAAGCATTAAAAAATATATAACTACAGTAATAGACTATAAACTATAGAATAAAAGAAGGTTTTATTAATCTGTACTAACATTAATTAATTAATTCAGAATATAATGAAGAATAAGATATTTTTTGTAGCCTCAAAGTACTTCCTAACAAAATATTGCATTCTATGAATTGACACACAGTGACAATGTGTTCCATTTCTGATGATATTAATGTTGATTATTGATTAAAATGAGATCTTCTAAGCCTCTGCACTGTAAACATATTATTTTTTTCTTTGTATAGTTAATAAGTATTTTGTCAGGAGGTACGTGAGGAAACTAAATAATTTAAAATCGATGTGTATAGGGTTTGGACTGCTATCAATATATTACATTTCCTTATGTTTTATATTATTCTTTTGTGGATTTATAGAATAAATACTTAATAAGAATTACTATTTTGGGCACATAAGCTTTAGTCTCAGATGTTTTTGATATAAAATAGGTGATATTGTGATAAATGTTAATAAAGTAGTCTATTTTTAACTGCCATTTTTAAGAAACAACTGAAATTATAAGGATAACTTCTACTTATAAACAAACTATGGCTTGGATTTTTGTATTTTCTGTAGAGTATACAAGTCGATTTATTCAGCAAAAAGGAAGAAAATCTTCATATAATATGTAGTCACTATATGCCATATCGTGCTGAGTATTTTACATGTTATTTTAGGCATTTTTCATATCAACCCTTTTAGCTTTTTATAAATAATAAAAAGTCCACACTCACAAATATTTTTTTATTAGAGCTGGGATTGAAAACAATGCCTGTGATATTAGAAACCCTTTTTGTCCCTAAAACCTCCAGGTAACAAGCATATGTTGACTGGCAATTATTTGTGAGAAACAGGAACGATGATGAAATTTAAATTTCATATAGTGTTTAAATAGTGTCCCTCATGTCACCCCAACACTTACAAGAAAATATTCTATTCTGCCCCCTAAGCCTGAAGAAATCTATTCTAACCTAGATTTTAAAATGATCTCATGCTGTAACACACAATTTACAAGTTTTATCTTACTCCTTCCACACTCAACAATTTGTCTTTACACTTTTTATTTCACTAAATATTCCACTATTATTCCTAAAATACTTACTTTCAGGTCTTGGATTTCCTCATTAGATTAAAGGATCCTTTCAGAAACCAAATCCGTGCTTTGCATAAAGCAGCAGGCTTTCAGTAATTACTGATTTAAATACTTTAATAATAAGGTCAACTTATTTGCTCTTCAAAAAATTATTCCAACATTTAGATATATTGCAAGAAATATAGTAAAATTGAAAAGTCTATGAAAAACTGTAGCTGAAATTTTGCTGAAATAATTTAATAAAGATTATTTAATTAGCAATTGGTGTTTTCTATAGAAACAGGGCAAAATTCAAACAAGTAATGCTCTTTGTTTCCACTTCTGACTAGAGGCTACAGTGAAAAAGCAATGACTTGTGGTGAAAATAAATGTGTTTGAGGTTTTATTTTAGTGGATACAGTAAATAGTTTTTGTTTGCCTTTTAAGGGGAGACAGTAGGGCAAAATAAAAAATATTTCTTTCCTATTACCTCTTCCATAAGATAGATAAATGAGAAATGACAGAAGAAAGTTCTTGTGCTATCCAATAGTTTGGGGGGGGGAGGGTTGGCATTAAGAACTGGAAACAACTTGAGGAAAAGAAGGAGTCTTTGATTTAAATAATTGGAAAGATGCAAATTTTTCTTTGAAGTTAATTATTTATATTAAAGAGAGAAGATCCAGGAAAGAACAATCACTAATAATGAAATTGCTAATGATTAAAATTATAAAACTATGATGAATTTTAATGTTTTTGTTTTGTTTTTTTTACAATTAAAAATGTAAAAACTCAATAATGTTCTATGAAGAAAATGTGAGTAAATATATATAAATATCTAATTATGCTTCTAGAAATAATGCAATATCTAGTTACAAACTTATTCACTTGCTGTAAACAATTTAAGCTGGACAATATATACAAAATTACTTTCAGGTCAACAGACAAAATAACACTGCGATTCTGAGAAAGGGAAGTTTACAAGTACCCAGGTATTTGGCTACGGTCAATTTTCTACCACACCCCAGAAAACTAGTCTGAATAGAGTGCAATGATTTCACTGAGTTGATGAGGCAATGATCAGACTTCTGAACTGGAATATCAGAGAGAGGAGGAATTACAAAAAGAGATATCTTGAGAGGTACATCCAGGAGCTTGTTGAGGTGTCGTGACTAAGAGGTAAGCTATGCATGCAGGGAGTAAGATAAGTTGAGGCTTTCCAAGAAGTGGCAACAATTGGGTTAAAAATAGAATAGAGATACCACATCGCATTGAGAAAATTGTATTGGTAAGAACGGAAGAATGGAAAATTTTGAGTTCCAGCCCACCCAGAATTGTCAGAACTATTAACATTTGTCAAATACCTAGGAATAGCAAAATTAAAATCACACAATCGATAAATAGTATTTAGTAAGAGTTTATTGTACATTTAAGGATAATTTGTGAAGTTGAAGTTTTCAAATTTAAAGCTGATATGAAGCTCAGGGTCATGTTGTTACAGGATGGCTTACAAAATGAAAACAAAGTTGTTCAAACTTCACAATGATTGCTCATCACAGTGGGGATTTCCAAGTGGCAAGGACTGGTTAAAAGTGGTTATGTTATGCCATTTTTAGGAGACTAGTTTATTCTTTCACAATTATCAAAGGCATTTATAATAAGTAACTCAAGTTTTGCATATGTTCATTAAATACGTTTGTTGTGTGGCTTAAATGGTTTTGTCTGCTCAGGTAATTTTCATGTACTGTCTCTACTTTATATTTAATTTTAACACATTCGTGGCATCTAGCTGAGATAGCAGAAAGACCACACATATTAGAAATAAGAGCCACGTCCTAGAGCAGTGGTTCAGAATGGGACTGGGGAGGAGGGGGCAAGTTTTCCAACCAATGGATATTTGTCAATGTCTGCAGACATTTTTAATTGTCACTTTATAAAGTGCTAGCTTTTTGTGGAGTGACCCAGGATGGTGCTAACCATTCTCTCTTGCACAAAACAAACAAATGAACTGATCAAAAAATATAAGTAATGCATCTCGTCTGATCTCGGAAGCTAAGCAGGGTCGGGCCTGATTAGTACTTGGAATGGAGACCATCAAAGACGACCAGGTGCTGTAGGTGTAAAAAATTAAAAAAATAAAATAAATGAGGGGTTGTAAACTGACAAGGTCCTTGCAATCTGTGAGGTCAACCAAGGCTTGCCTCCCCTAAAAAATATAAAATAAAATAAAAATAAGAATTGAAAGGGTAAAAAAGAAAAAAAATAGAAAAAGGAAAGGAAAGTACTGACAAGAATTTTATGTACAGTTAAAACATCCGTGATATATTTTGTCATTTTTTTATTTTTCAATTATAGTTGGCATACAATATTATGTTAGTTTCAGGTGCACAAACAGCGAATAGACGTACCTTATAAAGTGATCACCTCAATAAATCCAGTACCCATCTTATACTATATACATAGTTATTTCAATACTACTGGCTGTATTCTCCATTGTATATTCTATATCTCCATGACATTTTATAACTACCAGTTTGTACATCTTCATTTCCTTCCCCCTTTATCCATTCTCCCCCTTCACCCAGCAACCATCAAAGTGCTTTCCATACCTATGAGCCTTTTTCTCTTGTTTGTTCGTTTATCCTGTTTTCTATATTCCACGTGTAATTGAAATCATATAGCATTTGTTTCTCTCTGTCTGACTTATTCCACTTGGCACAATATCCATCCATCTTGTTGCAAATGACAGGATTTTATTCTTTTTCATGGCTGAATAGTATTTCTTTATATATATACACCACCTCTTCTTTATCTATTCAGCCATTGATGGGCACCCAGGTTTCCTCCATATTTTGGCTATTTTAAATAATGCTGCAATGAACAGATGGAATAAACATCCCTTAATGTTTTGGATTTCTTTGAATAATTACCCAGAAGTGGGTTACTGGGTTCTTCTTGGTCTCTTGTAATAACTTTTGTTTTGAGTTTATTTTGTCTAGTATAAATATTTTACTCCAGCTTTGTTCTTGTTTCTATTTTCATGAAATACTATTTTTCATCCCTATACTTTAAGTCTGTGTGTTGTGTTTGCTCTGAAGTGAGTCTCTGGTAGGCAAAATATGTAAAGGTTTGTTTTCTTTTCCATTCAGCCACCCTATTGTTTTATTGGAGTATTTAATTCATTTATATTTAAAGTAACTATTGATAGTTTTATAGTTATTGTAATTTTTTTATTCATATTTTTATTATTTTTTTCTTCTTCTTAAAGAAGTCCCATTAACATTTCTTGTAATATTGGTTTGGTGGTGATGAACTCTTAGCTTTTCCTTCTAGTCTGGGACGCTTTTTATCTGTCCTTTGATTCTAATGATAGCTTTGCTGGGTAGAGTAATCTTGGTCCTTTCTTTCCATCATTTTGCCTATGCCATGCCAATCGCTCTGGCCATTATTTCTTCAAATAGGTTTTTCAATTTTTCACCCTCTCTCTTGGCACTCCTAAGATGAGAACATTGACATGCTCGATATTGTCCTGAACCCTTAAACTATCCTCGTTTTTTTTCTTTTTTCTTTTTTTTTTTTTTGAACCTTTTTGTTCTTGTTGTCACTGTTCTGATTGGGTGTTTTTCTGCTACTTTGTCTTCTAAATTGCTGATTCAATTCTCAGCTTATCTAATCCACTATTGATTCCCTCTAAAATATTCTTCATTTCTGTTACTGTATTATTTATTTCTCATTTTTCCTTTTTCACATTTTTATCTTAATTTTATGTTTTCTACCTCTTTGTTAAGTTCTCACTGAGTTCATCTTCTTTCCCCTAATTTTATTGAGCATCCTTATAATCAGTGTTTTAAATTCTGCATCTGGTAGATTGTTTATCTTCATTTGTTTAAGTCTTTTTCTGGAGCATTGTTTCTTTTTTTTTTTTTTCATTTGAATATGTTTGTCACCCCATTTTGACTACCTCTCTATTTTTATGTATTAGTCAGGGCTGCTATGTTTCTCAGTCCTAATAGAATGGCCTTATGTAGTAGATGTCCTGTGGGGCCCAGTGGTACAATCTCCTGGTCACCTGAGATGGATTATCCAGGTGCATCCCTTGTGTGTACACTCCTGTTGTAGTTGAGCCTTGGTTACTATTGGCATGTCAATGGGAGTTACTGACTTTCAGGGCTGTTGCTTGTGAGGGATGGCTGATGACTACAGTGGAGAAGCTTCTGTGAAGGGGCTGACCCTATGGAGTAGAATTTGCTTTAGCAGGGCTATGGTGCTTTGCTCAGACTGCTCTTTAGATGTGTAATTCGTAAGAGGTGTTTGGGTGATGCTCTGGTGTGGTCTGAAGCTGGCCACCAGTTGTCTTGGTTCTCGGGCCTCTTGTGAGGGGCACTATTGTAAGCTAAGGTCTGCCACTGCTTGTGCCCTGCCTGGGGCCAATTTGTATGAGCTACAAAGTGATCTTCAGATGGTTGCTACTTGTTCTGGGTTTGGAGGTGCCTAGGAAAAGCAAAGCCACAAACCAAGGCTGCCTGTCATTTGAGTGCCAGGCTTGGAGCTACTTATCAAGGGTATGAGGCATGACAGGACAGATGCTGCTTATTTGGGGTTTATGAACCTTTGGAAGATCTTTGGAAAGTTTGCAGCATGCACCAAGATAGGCCAATTGTATGGAAAAGTCACTGGAAGAGTGCTGGGTGGGCCTGCAAGTTGGAAGAGGCAGGGTTTCAGGGACTCACCAGGGGCAGGGCAGGGCAAAGGGTGTTAACTAAGTTGTTACTCATATATGGTAGCCAACTGTGTCTACATGCTGGCTAGGAAGAGAGCTCAACAAAGAAACAATAGCTTCTGCTAGCACTTCTGTTTGGGAGAGAGCATTAAGAGGAATGCCAGGAGCTCTCTATCTTTCAGCCACAATCTCTGCTGGTTTTAACAGACAGAAATTTGCGGGGCCTTCTCTTTCTGACACTGGCTCTCTAAGTTGGTGAGCCTGCTGGAAGGCTGGGACCCCTCACTCCTTTGAAGACACCTCCATAGCCAAGATATTTCTCCCAGTTTTTAACTGCCTCACATAAGTTGAGACTAGCCTGTTTTGTGTCTCCACATCTCCTACCAGTCTCAACATGGTTTCTTCTGTATGTCCTTAGTTGTAGAACTTTTGTTCAGCTAACCTTCAAGCAATTCTAAATAATGGTTGTTCTTAGTTTAATTGTAATTTTGATGTGGTCATGAGAGAAGGCAAGCACAGCATTTACCTACTCCACCATGTTGAACTGGAAGTCCTGAAAATATTTTTGAAAGGTAATATTTAAATGACATTTTTAGAAAAAATAAAAGCTGACCAATTTTGTTAATACAAGAATTAACAAAATATCTTTTAGTCTGAACAGAAATTATATGAGATGGAAACTCAAATTTACAGAAAAGAATATCTATCACTGGAAATAGTTAGTCTCCCAAGGTTGATAGAGTTTCTAAGCATTATCTTGAGAATTTTATGTTTTTCTATTTCCAATTTGACATCTTTGGGAAATATCAGAAGGATAGCAGCAATATTTTGCCACCATTTAAGGCATCACTTTCTGACACAATAACTACCAGAGTAATAAAGGGTTGATCTCTGAGGTTTTAAGTAAAGAAACCATTTCTAGAGATTTCACAGCATAGTTTTGGCTAAAATTGAGCCATATTTCTTTTATTGAGCCAATTACAAGTATGACATTTGAATTGTCATAACTACTGTAGAACAGTTACCACATGGGGTAAATTCCAAACAGTCACCCTCAAAGTCCTCCAGAAAGTAAAAGTGGAAACTACAGTAGTCACATTCAGTCTAAAGAGTTTTGTGCTCATCCACCTTCCACAAAATTATGTCATCTATCTCGAACTGGCAACCCAACACCTAGAGGTTTGAAATGGAAATTAAATATTCTCCTGTATAAGTTTGTACTTAGCTACAGGGTTTCTAGGAATAATGTTATAATATATTCCATATTCTATCAAGGGTCACCACTTTTTTGTAATATGTATAAACTTTAAGTCTTTTAGTCCTCAAGATGAAGGGCAGATTGGGAGAAAAGAGGAGATAAAAATAGGTATCTCAAATGGCATTGTCTATAAAATAAAACCAAATCGTGGAACAAGATCAGGAAATGACTCCCCAGGGAATGTAGGTGAACTCCTTGTAAATATGGAGCAGTGAGCATTGCATCTTTGGGCTATCCAATGTAAACTCGTCCTCAATTCTGACTAGGTAACAGAGCACTGAAGCTATACATTCTACCTCCAGAGTTAACTCTGCTCACAGTAAATATTTCAGGGATCCCCTGGATTGGTCTTTGAGGCACTCTTAATTTTTTTTGTTTCCACTTTTCCACCTATTGAAGGATTTATTTCTTGGATCTTAAAGTTTCCCATTTAAGTTTTTAGTTACTCTACTTGCCACCTATACACAATTAGCACTGTCTTTGTCAAGGACCATCAATTTGAACAATAGGCTTTCTCAGTATGTACCTCCCTTTCTCACACCTCTGTGTTCTGTGCAACACCCCTCACTGCATGTGGCTCCCATTCCCAAAAGTCTTCCTGCCATCTCCAGCTGCCCCAATCCTATCCTCCTTGCATATCTGCTTATTTATTATTTCCTCCAGTGAGATATTCTTTATCCAATAGGCAGCATCAATTGTTTCTAGAAGACCTTGAATTTTTGTTACAGCTCTGGCCATTATTTCCTGAAAAAAATTAAGTTCATTTTCCCTCCTCAATTGAAACAACAATCAAGTCTTCCTCATTTCTGTTTCATGCAAAGAGTATGGTCTTTGCAGTCAGAATTCCAACTCCACACTTATTAGCAATTTGACCTTAGACAAATCACCAAATAATTCCGAGGCCTCATTTTCTCAATCTGTTAAAAAAAAAAAAAAAAGTACACTAGATTGGTGATTCTTAGTGTATGTTAAATTTCAAAAAATATATAATGTACAAATCTAAATAAATTAATGGATAAAGATGAACTAATTTTTAAATATGCTCCAGTTTTCTTTGGCTAATTTAGTTAATAGCCTTCTTAATTGTCGGTGACAAATTTTACATAAGAAAAAAGTCCCATGTAGGCATACTGTTTTTGGAATATTACCAAAGACCTCTCTCCCCTCACACAGACACACACAAAACACTAATTATATATGTATAATGTATAATATCTGTAAGTATATATATTAAAATATATGTTAAAATCCACACAAAGAAAGACAGTGCTGTAAAATAAGAGCAATTAATGGATCTAGATAAAAGATATCTGGATATTAGTTACACTATTCTTTCAAATTTTTCAGTAGATTTCATATTTTTTAAAATAAAATGTTTTAAAAGTTAGTGAAGAATAAAGTGGACTATTCAGTAAATTGTGTCAGGAAATAAAATATCTACATTGGAAAAACATTGAATTCATACTCAAAAATTATTTCTATGTGAATGAAAATTTTGTTTCAAAAAGAAAACTTGTAAGACTTAAAATGTAGGAGGATAGATGATGATAGATGATAGATAGATAAATAGATAGATAGATAGATTAGATAGATAGATGATAGATAATTGATACATGGTAGATAGATTACATAGATTGATGATGATGACGATGATGAAGATAGACAGATGATGATAGATGATAGATGATAGATAGATATAGAGATATAACAACATAAAGAAATGGATAAGTTTAAGTGCATTAAAATTAGCAAAACAAAATGAAAATAAAAGTCATGTAATTGTGGTTTTCTTAATACATATAACTGTCAACAAATTAATGTTCACAATATGTAAGGATGCTTACAATAATTTAAACAAACAAAAAAATCATAATAGGAAATTAGGCAAAAGATATGTGTGGACAATTCACTGTAAACAAACCACAAATAACCAATAAAAACATGACAATGTTTTAGACACAAATAATTAAGGAAATTTTAATTAAAACTATTATGAAACATCCTCTCGCATTGTTTAGATTAGCAAAAAATGGATGCTAATGATACCAAGTGTCTGCCAATTATGTTGAGCCATAGAAAGTTGTATACATGGCTGGTGGGAATATAAATAGCATATTCCATGGAAAATAAAGTGGCATAGAAAACAAAGGCAAACGATAATATCCCCTCTGCCCATAAAATCCATTTAGGTATATATCCCAGAGAAGCTGTCACACATGCACAAGGTAAAATGTTTAAGAATGTTCATAACAGCATTATATTCAATAGTTAAATTGGAATCAGACTAAATGTCTGTTAACAGTACAATGATAATTTTATTTTCTTGTGTTTCTGCAGTGAAATATGATACAAAAATTAAAAGTGTAATATTATAGCATGTGTACCAACATGCATAAATTTCAAAAACCTCATATTAAAGAAAACATATTTTAGAAAGATTTTTATAGTATGATATCATTAACAAAATGTGCAAATAGCTTAAATGTTGCTTAGAGATGTGTGCATGTGTAGGGATATTTTCACGAAGGAAGGTAATAATAAAGCCATGGAACACAAATATTTAGTGGAGCACAGAAGGGAATGAGCTTAAAAATGAGCCTAAGATGTTATAAATTCACTTGTAGTCCATTTTGAGATAGCAAGGTTCACCTTTTGTCTATGGTAAAATTTCACCACAACAAAAGCTATCCATAGAAATGTACCTGAATTCTATCAAACTAAGACTTAATTCCTTTGTTTTGGGGTATCTTCACTATTGCTAACCTCAGATTTTCCAAAAATTCCTTGATATTTCTTGCTATTGACCTACTTTCAACTGATCTCTTATGTCTGTGTTTTTAATGTACACACAAACTAAGCCCTGCCATCTCAACATTCTTTCTAGAACTTAACCTTCCCTATGTGCTATACTATTCTATAACTAACTTGCTGTTTCCAAGAACTGTTTCTTGTAATTATTCTTTTTTTCAAGTACCAGCATAGATTTGGACAAAAGTAAATTTACACAAAATTGGATAGGCAAAGATGAGTCATTATTCTCTGAAGGTCATTTTTACTTAGAAATGAGAAGAGGCAGATGCAGAGCTAACAGTGTATTCCAGTTTGTCCTCAGTCTTTCCTATTTCTCATCTAATTCTCTTTCCCAACTGCCGTCATTCCTGACACAAGCCCACCACCAGACATTTTGCTCCAAACTTATACAGACGGTAGCCATAAAGAGTTAATGATCTTTCACAGGCTTCCACATTAATTCCCGTTTTTAGTTCCAAGCAAGCAGCTGAATATAGCCATGGCTAGTTTCCACGTTTCACTGTAAGCCCCAGCTCTTTTTCCTGAGCCATAGTTGATGGGTACTTTTCCCTGATTAGCATTCCCTTTCAGACATTTCTTCCATATTTCCTCCTACAATAAGGTGAATGTTAATTTCTATAATAATTCTCTATTTTATAAACCTCAGAGTGATTGTGCTTTCCCAACTGATCCCCACTATTACAATGAGCATCTCCAAACCTAAGTTTATCCTCTCCTCCTCAGAATTTATAACAAGATACTTCAGATTTCTGTTGAATTAAGATACAGCAATATTCTCGTGATCAAACATGCTTACTATGAAAAAGTTAATTGATCAGTTGTAACTTTCTCTGTTCTGGTGATTAAATTCTACATAATGTGTAGAAAATATGTATAAGCATACAAATATTACAGTGTTGCAGAACAGTAAGACTACCAGAATAGCCTTCTATATGTACAGGTTCACCATGTAATTTTGGGGGTCATTTTTCAGTAAATCCGATGAGGTGCTAACTACGTTTCTGTTTATAGATTGCAGTTTGTTTCAAGTATGATGAAGAGGACAATATTGCATCCATGACAAATGTCCTCTCAAGGCTAGCAGAATGCTGCTGAGCCCTAGTGGTGTTATTTCCTTAATTATGTTCTTTGATAATAGTGTCTTTTTTCTTGCAAAACTTGGATCTAATTCTCAGCACATAACATTGCCCTGCTTATTAACTATGAGGATTAATATAGAAAGTAACTTTAATTCAATATTAGTAAAAGTTGCCTGAATCTTCTGGATATGCAGTAGCCATCCTGGTGGGCAAGGCTGATATAGCCATTGTCAAATCTTAGACACTTTTTTATGCTCTCAGTAGGCAACAATTAGTGTTTAAAATGTTGACCTAGAGCAAACAAAAACTTACAGAAGTTGCTTGCTGTACATGTAAAATTCATAAATATGCCTGTGCATGTTCAGGTAGCCTTGTGTAACTGTAAAAATAATTCCTTTAGCAAGAAACTAAAATTTTTGAATTATGAGAGCAAGAATAGATTACCTGGAATCTTGATAAGGAAAAAATATAGCTCTGTCAATTCAGGATCCCCTCTAATTTTATCCGTTCCATAACTGTATCTTTTCCTTTATGCATCAATCAAACTAGTTGTTAAAAAACAATGCATTTTCATTCACCATGATCAGATTCATCATAATAATTAGAATAACTGGAATTTCTGGAAAAAAAAAAGTTATCTACCAATATAAAACCCAGAGAAAGGGCTCCTGGCTTCTGCATTAGACAAATCTAAAAAAAAAAAAAAAAAAAAGAATAATGGCTCTTATTTATTAATCATGAGACCATAATCACATTACTTAAGAGATTGGAACTTTAATCTTCTAAACTATAGAGTGGGGAAAAAAGAATTAAAAAATGGTGATAAAAATAGGGTTATGAAAATTATAATACACTATGTGTGCTAAATTCTTAGTACATTTTAAATCATATATTTACATGTGAATAAATCAGTTTATTATTTATTTTTATATGGGTATAATTTATGTACATAGAAATGCTCAGATAGTAAGTGTACTGCTCAATCAGTTTTAAAATTACTAAGGACACATTTCCATTATCTCAGTGAATTTCCTTGTGTCTCTTCCCAGTCAATTTCCCATTCCAGAAAAACCATTGATCAGATATCTATTACCATAGATTAGTGTGATCGGTAGAATTAAAAAATAAGGGCCAATAGCCAATGCCTTTTTATAATCCTATTATTCATCAGTATGGGAGGGACTTAACCTATTATATATATTTCTGATAAATGAAATCATAGAGTACTTTCTTTTCAATATTTGGCTTCTATTATTCAGCACAATATTTTTGAGATCTATTCATGTCATTACATGTATAATAAGTTTGTTCCTTTTAATTGCTGTATTTTAGACCATGGTATAAATATAAAGCATTTTGTATATTCCTGTTTATGGAAATTTGGGTTGTTTCTAGGTTATGAATAAACACCATTATGAATATTAATATACAAACTGTCCTATGAATATATAGTCTCATTTATCTTGGTTAAATATATAGGACTGAAATCCCTATGTAGTAGTGTAGATGGATGTTTAATTTCTTTGAAGAAATCGCTATACTGTTTTCCAATGTGGTTGTACCATTTTATAGTACAGACAGAAATGTATCAGAGTTCCAGTTAACCCCTGCTCTTCTCTAGTATTTGGTGTTGCTAATTTTTTTCATTTTAACTTTTGTAGTTTTTTAGTATAGTTTTTAGCTGGTATGTCTCTAATGATGTTCAGTACTTATACTCCTTAACCACTTGTATATATTATTTTTTAAATATGTATGTTTTTAATTTTAAAAAAAATGGTTTATCTGTATCTATATTATTGGATTGCAGGTGTTACTTATTTTTGGTAACTTCCCCCCCCCAAATATAAATGTTTTAAATACATGTAAATAGCTTATTTATTTTTTGGTAATATTTCTTTTCTTTTATTTTCTGATGAGCCCCAAATTTAATCCTGATAAAGCCTAACTTTAAGAAAAAATCTAATTTATGCTTTCTGTGTCCACTAAGAAATTTTTGCCTCACTCAAAGTCTCAAATATTTACTCCATTGCTGTATTCTCTAAGTTTTACTGTTCTAGCTTTATGTTTAGATTCATAATTTATCACACATTAATTATTTTCTACAATATGTTATAAAATGAGGAGGGAGAAGGACTTTCTTTATTTCCATAGAGCTATCCTGTTGTTCCAGCATCATTTGTTAAAGATATATATTTTTTGTTTTCTACTCAATTGTTTTGACTCTTTTATTATCATTGTTATTGTTGTTTTATTTACAGTTTAGATTTGATATCCTACTATTGAGCTTTATAACCAAATTCTAGAAGAATAAAGGACAAAGTGAAAAAATATATAATTCAATACTTCATTAAACTATTAGTAATCCCTTGGGATGTAGAAAGTTTTCACTGCTCCTATACCCAAATTTATCATCTGTACCTACTAAAGGAAGAGAAAGACTTGAGTAGTAGTTGTTTTAGAGGTTGGTTTCAATTCATAGGATTAAAATATAAGGAAGAGCAGCCTTCATTCCAAAGATAGTTCGTCACAGCTGTTTACCTCAATTTCTCCTTGATTCTTCAATTTCTTAATTCATGAATTATGCAATATATGTTTATTGAACCCTTTCTACGTACAAGTAACTGTGTAGCCCTGGATCATAAAAGTGATAAAATAACAATCCTTCCTTACATGATAGTTGTTATGTTAACTAAGATCATTGATTTCTTTCCTTAAATTTGTCTTACCACATAAACTTTTATATGACTTTTCTACTTCAGACTAAGTTCTAACACTTAAGGAGAATATATCTCACTAGGTAGATAGAGGAACTTCAGGGAGAAAAAGCAATAAATTAAAAGGAATACCCCAAAAGAAGAAAAATATCTTAGAGAGCAAAAATACAATATTTTTGAAGAAGCAATAATAATCAACAGAATAAAAAGCACAGACCAATGAAACAGAAAGAAAAGAACAAAATCAAAAAACAATGTGGTTGCAATGAGATAGTGATGGGGAAAACTCAGTACAATATTTTGAAGAGTATGAGAGATAATATGTAGGACAGAAGCTAGAATCATGATAACTACTGTTTTCAAAATATTTTTTTCCAGCAGTGTTCCAGTGCCAGTTTCTAAGATAGCCAACCACTCATTTGATATTTGGAAAATATTAGTCTTTCTCCAGAAGCCGACCATGAACAAATGAGTTTGAAAAGCTTTGCAACGACCCCATAAAAAGCTAAACTTTGTCTTTTAATAGCTGGGTAAATCTTTTGCTTGAGGAGCTGTGGGATCCTCCTGATTTTCTAAAAACGATAATTAAAGATGAGAGGTTTTTTTTAACCTTTCCTCCTCTAGTCATCCCAACAGTTTATAAGCAAATAATTATTTTCATTGAGTCACCCTCTACTTAAACTACCTAGGGTATTTATTGTTATATTGACTGAACTATGACTACACTTGGAAGTAAAATAATTTTTTGATGGAGAAAGTAAATGTAGAAAATCCTTCTAATATACATGGATAGGCATGTCAGCATAAAAATTTAATAACCTTAAATAATGGGAACATAATACTAATAGCCTACAATTATATATGTGTGTGTGTGTGTATAGTGTCAAACAAACAGTAAAAAAATTACTAGACATGTACAGAAGCAATAAAATATGATAATCAGGAAAAATTAGTAAACATAAGCTGATACCAAGATAGCTCAGATGTATAAGTAGCTAATAAGAACTTTTAAGTCAGCTATTAAAAGTATGTAAAAATTAAAGGACAGGATGGATATAAGAAAATATTTGGTAATCCCATTGGAAAATAATAAAGAAAAACAAATTTATTGAAAGTTCTATAACGGAAAAATGCACTATCTGGTAGAAAATAAAAATCTTTGATGGCTTGTTAGAAGAACTGAGATAAGAGGAAAAAAGAGTAAATTTGAAGATAGATTATTTAAACATATTAACTTTAGAGAACAGATAGAATCAAAAAAGATTGAAGAAAATTAACTATGCCTCTGTGACTTTTGGACAAAAGGCAGGAAGAGAGCTATCATCAGAAACTAAATTTGCCAGAACCTTGATCATGAACTTAAATCCTCCAGAACTGTGAAAAAACAAATGTCTCTTATTTAAGCCACCTGGTCTGTGGTAATTTATTATGGCAACCCAAGCAGACTAATACTTCTTATGAAATACACACTTGAAAAATATTTTATAAAACTAAAGAACTACATGCTAATATATACCTATGTGAAAGAAAATATGTACAAAACTAGAATATTGTCCTATATTCTATTTTTGGTAAAAAAATCATCATATAACATGAATTCTCTTTTATCAAATTTTAAGTCAGTGGTACTGTATTAACTGCATGAACATTGATATACAGTATATTTCTAGAACTTTTCCACATTGCTTGATGGAAACTCTATACCCCCATTAAACAGCAACTTTCATGTTCCTCTATCATCTTAAGCCTCTGGCAACAACCATTCCACTTTCTGCTTCTATGAATTTGACCACTTGAGATATTTCATTCTGGCTTATTTGACTGGCTTATTTCACTTAGCATAATGTCCTTACAATATATCCATGTTGTACATATGACAGGGTTCCTTCTTTTTTTAAACTGAAAAATATTCTATTGTAAGTATGTATCACCTTATATTTATTCATTTATCTGTCAATGGAGGCTTAAGTTGACATATGAATAGCCAACAGTCATATAAAAAGATGCTCAACATCAGTAATCATCAGGGAAATGCCAATTTAAATCACAATGAGATATCACCACAGACCTATTAAAATAAGTATTATCAACACACTCCAGAAAATAACGAATGGTGGTGAGAATGTGAAGAAATTAGAACACTTGTGCGCTGTTGATGGGAATAAAATGTTGCAACTACTATGGAAAACAGCATGAAGATTCTTCAGAAATTAAAAATAAAACTACCATATAATTCAGCAATCTTACTGCTGGGTATTTATCCAAAAAAAAAACTGAAAAGATCTCAAAGAGTTATGTGCTCTCTCATGTTCACTGCAGCATTATTCATAAGAGCTAAAACATGAAAACCCCCTATATTTTAACTATAAATTCTTTGAAAACATAGTGTATAAATCCACTGTAGATGTTATTCTATATGTAGTTTTTGACTCCTTCCTAAGTAGATATGGGTATTTGAAATGACCAGATTTTTAATATGAACTTTTAAAGTTTAAAATAGGAAATACATAATCAAAAGATGACTTTTAAAATCATGAAAATAAAGTTAAAATAGAAGTAAAATTGTGGGCTATTTATGTACCATATGCCATAAATTCTAAGTTTATTTCTATTTTTTCTCAAAATACACATAGTTCCATATGCCTTGTAACCATTACCCTACATAACTCAGAAACTCAGCTATCATTTGTGCAACGAATTGAGCTTGGATTTAATGAGTGATATATAAAATATTAAAAACAAACCAATGTAATGACATCTGTGTGTGTGTGTGTGTGTGTGTGTGTGTGTGTGTGTGTGTGCTGTAGAAATGATTGATTGTATTTGTGGACTTCTCTGATATTTTCCATTATTTTACCTTATTTTGCTGTATGTAAGTTCTGTCAGTCTAACTGTCACGGAAACATTGATTCCCCATTGTAATCACTGCTGGTGTAAAACACAGCTGCCTAACAAATGTACACTGGAACAGGGTCCTTTTAGCATCTGTTAAATCTCAACACAGTGTATAACTGCTCTTTTTAGAGTGCATCAATCATGGAAGAGTGAGACAGAATTAAAGAGTTTAGCCTTGCTTGGCTCCCCTTGTATCTAATTTAAGCATGTATGACCCTTTGCATTCATTGTTGTGCTTACAACAGCTGTTTCTTATTATTAAGAAAAGCAGCTTTGCGTGCAGAACATAAAACAAGACACGCTAGCCATGTGGATAGAGTACATTTGCTTCTAAAGGTTATAAATATACACTTAATAAAAAAGTAAGGTGAGGCTAACCATATTTCATAGAGAACAAATGGTACCACTTCAGGCAATAAAATCTAACACCTCCTGATCAAAAGAAAACAAAATACTGAATCCAGCAATCCTTAACACTGAAAAAAAAATTATAATTAATAAGGTTACTTACAATGAGCACAGAGAACATATAGAGTACTTAAAAAGTGTGATACAGAAAGAGCATTTTTCATTTTTTCCTAGAATGCCGCCTAATTTAAACTTTAAAGACTATGGAGAAGTATAGAAATTATAAAAATGTTAAGTGAATACAAGGATGTATACTGCAAATGATGAACTTAATTTTACTTGTATGTGTATGCATTTTTTTAAAAAAAATTGAAACACTTTTTAAAACTTTATCATGTCCAATTTGTATTATGAAGTAACTTTACTAACTTAATAAAAATATAACAAGTAAGTATTAATTAATGTTAATAATCTTATACTTTTATAATTCCCTGCGAGTTGAAAGTTTATAAAGCAAAAAGCACTGAGACAATTTAAGAACTTTATTGGTTAGGAAATGTATCAATTAGTTAAGAAAAAAAAAAAAACCAAATCCATAAATTATAATTTAAATTTCTTAAATAGTGTTTTCTATGTTATACTATTTTCTTTATTCTCTTTTCAAACTAAACATCATACTTTCTGTTATCTTTGCTGCTTTTGATTAGTGAAGGGCCTATGTAAGGAGATTATTCCTTTCACTTTCGTAAAAGTTCTGGCAGGGACAAGCAGTCCAATAAGCCAATTATTCATTTCTCTCTCTCTTTCTTTCTTTCTTTTTTTTTTTTTTTGATGCAAATGTTAATCTTTTATAGTAGTCTTTTATTTGAATTCTTTTAAAAAAATTTGCTTCTCCAAAGTACTTCTCCACATCCTTTTATGGTAATAGTTTATCTTTTAAATTTTCAAGTAATGCCTTATTTTCACACTTTTCTTTTACATTTACTTTTCTAAATACCCTTAAAGAAAGTAGTAAGGCTAGTACCTATACAGATCTTCAGAAACCTATATTTGGGCTTAAAAAATTTATAATATGACTGGTAGATAAATAAGTCTGTGAACTCCTTAAAACAAAGGGCTATGTGTAACCTTGGGTCATTTTGGCCTGAAGTAAAAATTAAGTCATATCACGATAAACAAATTTTCTTTTTCCATCAAGTATTACCAATAGTAGTTTCTCTCAAAGTCTTCTTTCTTACTTTTGGAACCCAAAGGGGATGTCTAATGAGTATTGTAAGTACTTCAAGTTCTCATCCTCTACTGATGGTCACATTATCCAGACAGATGCATAGCTATTACCTATCCACCTGCCACATCCCTCTGAGCCTGCGTTGGGCTGAAGCACAAAGGCTGCCTCTACCTTCCCCAACCTCGATGCCATTCTCTCCTGTTATTCCCAAAGTAATTTACTTTCTAATTCCAACATCTCACAGAAGTTGGTCTGAAAACAGCTGCATCGTTTTTAACTTGTTGCACCTATCTTTCTCTTCCTAGAGTTCAGATATGAGTTCATGTGGTATTGGGCTAAGAACAAGTTTATAGATACATAAAACTTTATCCCATCTGAAAAAGGAAGCTGACCCCTGAGAGAGCTTTATTATGAATTCTTTCCTTTTGACTACTGAGGCTTTATTTTTTTTTATTTTTATTTTTTTGCCAAGCATGTGTAGTTGATGATTTCTTACTTAATGCCAGTTCTACTGCCTATCCTTTCCCACAAGAATGGTCTATATTCTTTGTACAAATCCAACCCTGATGGCTCACCATGACCTTCTAGACATGCATTATAGATTCAAGTTGGAAGTGTCTGCTGCACATTAAATTAACCTTTGTTATTCCCACAGTACCAATCAAATACCTATGCTTAATATACAGGTAATGTAATAAAGTTTTTTTGAAATAAAATTGCGTTAAAGAATAAAGAAATTATTTATGCGGAATCATGAGTTATTAATAATAATAAATAATATTGATTCATTTCTGTACTTTAAAAATCTATATTGATACCTTCAATATGTGGTTTGCACATGTTAAATCCTAGGGAAATAATGGTAAATATGATATCCTGTAAGAAGAATGGAATTTAATCTAGTGGAAGAAACAAACACTAAACAAGTGAACAAAAACAAAAATATATATATTGATAATATATCAGATGTTCTCTGAAGGAATAATAATAGTCTAATGAGAGTGATTAAAGCAATTGAGAATGTGAGGTGGTCAGGAAAGTGTAATTTGTCAACTAAAAATGATAAGAAATAGTCTTGAAAAAACTGAAGGGAAACCATTAAAGATAGATAGAGTTAAAAGCATGTAGGCTCTGATACAAAAAAGAGCTTAATATGTTCTACCATGGACAGAGGACAGTGTAAATAGAGCAAAGTGGGAGAGTGGGCAGGGCTAGTCCTAGCAGAGCTTTGAAGAAGCTCATAAGAAGCTTGGATTTTATTGAATTAGCAATAGGAAGACATGTTGTGTTTTAAGCAAAACAAAAGAGAAAATATTTGGTAGTCCATTCAGTATATATGATGATATGTATAGTTAAAATCAGTCATTATCTTTGCCCATTAAACAAAACATATACCCTTTCCTATAATTTTCAAAAGGGATTGTGACTTATAATTTTAACAATCTCCAAGTGAGCTTGAGTCACTATGTCATAATATTTTAATAAAAGCTCATTATGAATGCTCATAAATAAATAGAAAATTTTAAATGCAAAGTTTTGGACATATCCTAAAGAGCCATGTATAAAAATTATAATTGTCCCATGTCCTTGCCAAATTTTTGTGTTGTCTATTTTTTTAATTTTACCCATTCTAAAGAATCATCTCGTGGTTTCATGTGGTATTTCCATAATGACAAATGGTGTTAAGAACATTTTTAAGGATTTATTTACCATCTGTTTATTTCTGTATGTATGAGTCTGTTTTTGTTTTGTTTGTTTATTTTGTTCTTTAGATTCCACATGCAAGTGAGATCCTATGGTACTTGTCTTACTTTGCTGACTTATTCACTTAGCATAATACCTTCTAAGTCCATCTATGTCATCACAAATAGTAAGATTTAATTATTTTGTATGGACAAGTAATAGTCCATTATACATATGTACCACATCTTATTTATCCAATCATCTATTGGTAGACACTTAGGTTGCTTCCATATCTTAGCTATTATAAATAATGCTCCAGTGTACATAGGGGTGCATATATCTTTTCAAATTAGTGTTCAATTTTCTTCAGCTAAATACCCAGAAGTGTAGTTACTGGTTTATAAGGTAGTTTTATTTTTAATTTTTTAAGGAAACTTTATACTGTTTTCCATAGTGCCTGCACCAATTTACAATCCCACCAATAGTGCAAAAGTGTTCTCTTTTCTCCACATCTTTGCCAGCACACTTATTTGCTGATTTTTTTGTTTGATGATGATGATAGTCATTCTGACAAGTGTGAGGTAATCTCTCATTGTGGTTTTAATATGCATTTCTCTGATATCCTCTCCCATCCACAGAGAGAGATACAACTAAGAAACACTGGTTAATTTCACAGTTTATAGGCATAGTTCAGTAAAAAACTGAGTTCTAAACAAGACTACAGAGGGCTTCCCCTTTCCCGATACCTCTATACCTTATAACTAAAGACCTATTTACAACAGTTCTCTTACCTCATACAGCATGTCCAGCTGTCAAAAACTAAAAATTCCATTCTAAAAACAAACAACACAATTGAAGAGAGAAATAGAGTAAGCATCAAAACCAAATCAGACATGGCCAGGATGTTGGAACTGTTAAACCAGAGATTTAAAATAACTGTATTTAAGATGCTAAGGGCTCTAATGGATAAAGTAGACAACTTGCACAAACAGATAGGCAATATAAGCAGAGAGATGAAAATCCTAAGAAGTAACTGAAAATAAAGTATAGATATCAAAAACACTGTAACAGAAATAAACAGTAACTTTAATGAGTTCATTAGTAGACTCAACATGGCTGATAAAAAATATCCCTGAGCTTGAAGATATCTTCAAAACTACCTGCAAAAGTAAAAAGGAAAGAGAAAAAAAAATTTTAAAGAGTAGAATATTGAAGGAATATAGAACTATAAAAGGTGTAACAAGTATATAATGAGAATACTAGAAAAAGTAAAAAAAAAAGGAACAGAAGCATTTAAAACAATAATGATGAAATGTCCCCCCAAATTAATTAGAGCAAATCACACATCCAGCAGGATCAAGAAACATGAAGGAAAATAAATGCCTACAAAACTACGCCTAAGCACATTATTTTCAAACTACAAAAAATTGTAAAAACAAGCAAACAAAAACCTTACTTATAGAGGAACAAAGATAAAATTACATCTAACTTCTCAGAAATCATGCAAATAATAAGAGAGTGGAACAAAATAATGAAATTATTGAGAGAGAGAGAGAGAGAGAGAGAGAGAGAGAGAGAGAGAGAGAGAAACACCAGTAATCTCTGTACCTTGTAAAATTACCCTTCAAAAGAAAAGAGAAATAAAGGCTTTCTCAGAAAAACTAAAATTCAAGAAATTGTCAGGATACCAGCATTGCATGCAATGTTAAAATAACTTATTTAAATAGTAGAAAAATAATAGAGGTCAGAAACTGATATCTATATAAAAAAAGATAATCAAATAAAGAATAAGTCCATATAAAACAAAAACTTTTAATTTTCTTTTGCTTAATTGATCTAACAGATAACATTTTTTTCAATAATAATAATGATGTATTAGATTTTATATACTTACGTATATTTGTATGTGAATGAAATAAATGACAGTAATGATACAAAGAATAAGAGAAAGCATTTAGGATTTTAAAAAATTATTTTTATTATATATAAGGTATTCACACTACCTATGAAATGGTACATTGTTATTTGAAAGTAGACTTGGGTGAACTACAAATGCACATTGGAAACTTTAGAGCAACAGCTTAAAAATTGTTGAAATCGACAACACCATCAATCATCAGACATAATTTACATTTATAGACTACTTCATCCACAACAACAGAACATATATTCTTTGTAAACTCACATTGAACTTTCACTAAGATAACTACCTTTTGAGCCATAAAACACATCTTAGAAATTCAAAAGACCAAAATTATACAATGTATGCTCTCAGATCACAATGTGATTAGAAATCAATAACAAAAAGATAACAAGAAAAATCCCAAAATATATAGAAATGAAATAATGCATTTTAAATAGCACATGGATCAGAGAAGAAATCTAAAAAAAATTTAAATATTTTGGACTAAATGAAGATGATAACCCAATGTATTAAAATTTATGGGATCTAACAATAGCAGCACACAAATGGAAATTTATAGCCTTGAATGCATACATTAAAAAAAAAAAAAAAATATAAAATCGATAAACTAAACTTCTAAATTCAGTAACTAGAGAGAGAGGAGCAAATTTAACCCAAAGTAAGCAGAAGGAAATAACAATAATTAGAGCAGAAATCAATTAAATTCAAAACACAAAACCTACAGAGAAATTAATGAAACCTAAAGGTGGTTCTTTGAAAATCTGAATAAACCGATAATACTTTAGCTAGGCCTACTAAGAAACAAAGAGAAAGGACACAAATTACTAATATTGGAAATGAAAGAGGTAGCATTACTACAGATGCCACAGACTAGAAGCTCAATAAAGGAATGCAATGAACAACTTAGTGCCCACAAATCTGATAACCTAGATGAAACAGATCAAGGACTTGAAGAACACAAGCTGCCAAAACTCCAATGTGAATAAATAGGTAATCTAATTAGGCCTGTATCTACTAAAAAAATTGTTAATAATTACTAACTTTCCAAAACAGAAAGCATAAGGCTGAGATAGTGTCATTGGTAAATTCTACCAAACATTTAAGAAAGAATGATTCCAATTTTCCACAATCTCTTTCTGAGGGTAGATGTAGGGAGAATACCTAAACATAAAGTGCAAAACTATAACATCTTTAAAGGAGAAAATCTAGATGACCTTAGGTGTTGTGATGACTTTTTAGCTAAAATACCAAAAGCACTATTCATGAAAGAAATAATTAATAAATCAGATTTTATTAAAATTAAAAAAATTCTACTCTGCAAAAGACGTCAATAGACTCAGAAGACAAGCCACAAACTCAGAAAAATTATTCACAAAAAAGACATCTGATAAAATATACAAAGGACTCCTTTAAGTCAACAATAAGAAAACAAAAATCTAATTTTAAAATGGGCCAAAGATCTTAACAGACAGCTAGCTCACAGAAGAAAATATACAGATGGTAAATTAGCATATGAAGAGATGATCCACATTACATGTCATCAAAGAAATGTGTATTAAAACAGCAATGAGATATCACTATATATATATATGTATGTATATGTATATGTATATGTATATGTATATGTATATGTATATGTATATGTATATGTATATGTATATGTATATATATATTAGATGGCCAGTACTTGGAACACTGACAAACACTAAAAGCTGGTAAGGATGTTAAGCAACAGGAATTCTCATTCATTGATGTTGGGAATGCAAAACTGTACAACCACTCTGAAAGGAAGTTTGGTGTTTTTTTTTGTTTTATTTTCACAAAAGTAAACATACTCTTACCATATGATTCAGCAATTGTTTCTTGATATTTACCCAAAGGAATTGACAACTTATGTCTATATGAAAATCAGCATATAATGTTTCCATGAGATTTATTCATAGTTGCCAAAACTTGAAAGCAACTAAGCTTTCCTTTAGAAGGCGAATGGATAAATTGTGGTAAATTCACAAAATGCAATATTATTCAGTGCTAAAAAATAATAAATAACTGATGAAGCCGTGAAAAGACATGGGGGTAGTAAATGCATATTTCTAAATGAAATAAGCCATTCTTTTATCTTGAAAAGGTTATATTATGTATGATTCTAACTATATGATATTTCAAAATGCAAAATTGAAGACAACAAAAATATAAGTGTCTCTAGGAATTATAGAGTGGGGAGAGAAGAATAGGCAGAGCACAAAGGTTATTTAGGGGATTGAAAATGTTCTTTGTCATACTATAATAATGGATACATGCCATTGTACACTTGTCCAAACTCATAAATGTACAACTCCAAGAGTGAACCCCAATGTAAACTATGTACCCTGGGTGATTATGAAGTGTCGATATAAGTTCACCAATTATAATAAATGTACTACTTTGTTGGGAAATACTGATAATAGAGGAAGCTATGTATGTTGGGGGGAAAGAGATATATGGGAAATCTCTGTACTTTTCTATCAATTTTGCTTTGAGTCTAGAACTACTCTAAAAAGAGCCTTTAACTGCACATATTTAATTTATACTATTTGATGAATTTGGCCATTTGCACACACATATTAAATCATAACCACAATCAAGGTAATATACATCTCTATCACCTTCGAAGGTTTTCTATGTCCTTTTGTTTTATTTTTATTTTTGTGGTAATAATATTTAACATGTTTCTACCCTCTTAAAGTTTTAAGTAAACAGTATGATATAGTTGACTATAGACATTATGCTATACAACATACCTCTAGAACTAATTAATGTTACATAATTGAAACTTTATAACAATCTAGCAACTTCTCATTTCTCCTGCCCTTCACCTTCTTGAAATCAACATTCAATTCTCTGCTTCTATAAGTATGACTATTTTATATACTCCATATGAGTGTAATTATGCAGTATTTGCTTTTTGCCTGGTGTATTTTTGCTTAGCATAATGACCTTCAAATTCATCCATTTGTCACAAATGACAAAATTATTTTCTTCTTTTAAGACTGAATGATATTTCATTGTACGTATATACCACCTTTTCTTTATTTATATGTTGATAGATATTTGGGTTGTCATAACCTAACTATTGTGAATAGCACTGTAATGAACTGAACTTCTTCATAGTAAAGACTTCTGCACGGCAAAGTAAGCAATCAACAGGATGAAAATGCAATGTTCATAATGGGAGATAGTATTTTCAAGCAACTGTTCTATCTAATAAGGGGATCAATATCTATATATATATATATATATATATATATATATATATATATATATATAAACTCATGCAGCTCAGTAGCAAAACATAAACAAATTAATAATACAATTTATAAAAATAGACAAAGAACTTGAACAGCTTTTTTATCTAAAGAAGAATTACAAATGGCCAACAGGTATATGAAAAGGTACTTAACATCAGTAATCACCATGGAAATGAAAATCAAAACCACAGTGTTGGTGAGGATGTGGAAAAATTAGACCCCTTGTATACTATTATTGGGAATGCAATATGGCACCGATGATAGGGAAAACAGTATGGAGTTTCCTCAAAAACTTAAAATACAACTACCATGTCATCCTGCAATCTCACTTCTAGGAATACTTATTTTTAAGAAAAGATGCAGGACAAGAATCAGAACAGTATGCCCAGAAGACTATGTCAGATCCAAGATAAATAATTACCTGAGTGAATAAAACCCTAGACTAATCACGTATATCTCATTGTCAAGATTGTTGTGTGATGTGTAACAGGTTTTGAAATCATATAGTTGCATCAGAAAATGAGTTTTAGTCACATATCCGTCAGAGCGTTATATGATTTATAGTCATATATACCTGATTAATTAAATGTAAGAAGTGAAGAAACAGAGAATAATGGATTGCTTGAATTATATATAGTCACTCACTTCGTCTCTCATGACCACATATATCCCACATATGACATGAATGGGACATGAGAAACTATACTGAGAATCAAGATATCTTTGCTCTTTGGCTCTATTCTTTCTATGCAAGTTGTATTGTTTCTTTCTTTTATTTTTCTTTCTTTTTGTTTAGGCAGAAGTAAATATATGCTCATAATATCTTTATTTTGCAGGGTATATCTCCTTGTATTATTTCTTGAATGTCTCCCCTGCCCCCTCCCCGCCCCTCCCCACATACAGAGTTTAGTAAGATTGTTCTCAAGTTTTTATACAGCCTGGTACTTTGAGAGATTTAATAAACCCTCACAGGTACCAATAACTCACTAAGGTAATGATTATCCTAGTACAAGAGCATGAATTTAATTCTGATCAGACTTCTAGGGCATAGAAAAGTCCTCTCAACCTTTTTCACATCATAGTATACAAAGAAAAGATAATAAAAGTATGATATGCTGGAGTGATGAGAAGCCTACATCAGCTTGGTGCTAGCTGAACTCTACTGTGTTTTAAGAGTTTGATTATCAACCTGAATTTTGCTAATAGAGCTAGTTGGCAAGGTGGTTATTGTATTTCAGTATTTATTACATTAACTTTGTAATAAATTTTACATGAAAATTATGAATTCTTATATTAGTTCCTTTTGATCATATATAATTATTTTTGCAATTAATTTCTATATTTTGAGCATCCATGTTCACAAGTAAGTTTGGTCAATAATTTTATTTATTTTTGATTGGTTGGTCAAGTTTGTTTATTAATACTCTTTTTGTTTTAGGGAAATTTATATCAAGACTGTAATCCTTGTAAATTGTGCTGGGTAAGTCTCTACCTTTTAAAAATTTTCTACAATATTTTATAAAAGGTGAGAATAATTTCTTCTTTGAATGCTTGCTAAAAATTCTCTAAAACTGCTTTGGTACTATCTCTTTTTATAAGTAGAATATTTACTATCTGTTTATATCTACTGAAGTTATTGATCTCTTGAGGAACTATCCTTGTTTCTGAGCCAGTTTTAGAGTGTATACTTTTTTCCAGAAAATTGAGTATTTTATCTATGTTGTTAAGTTTTTAGTCCATAAAGTTGAAACACAGTATTCACTTTTTTCATCTTTCTTTCCTTTAATCTTGTTATATGATTTTGTTTCCAATCTTGCTTGTGTATGTTTTCTCCTCTTTTCTAATCACAATTATCATAGATTTACAGATTCAACAATATTTGTAAAAATAGAAAAAAATAATTAATAAATTATACAATTGTTTTGCTAATTCTAGCTTTATCTATAGCAATTACTCTTTTCTAATGTCTTTTTTCTTTCTATTTAAAAATAAATATATTTAATGCTGTTTTCCTAAATACTCTCTTGTCTCTATCTCAGTGTGTTTGAGATATGTTTGATTTCCTCTAATAATATCGCTTGCCTTTAAACATTTGGTTCTTCTTAGATCCATGCTTGTCCTTATACTGTTTATTTCTGATTGTGGTAACTGAATTCTATATTGATTGCCTACAGTCTTTTTGTGTAGAGGATGTGATGCTCTTGGGTTTTACTTGAATGATTGAGTAGAGGTGAAATTTAACTGCTGCTGTTTGAAATGAGTCAGTTTCACACCTGGAATGAGAATCTCATTTTTCTCCTCAGTGGCACTATCCATTTTGGCTATTGCTCCTTCTCTCTAGTGCATTATCCTGTACTACTCGTTGTTTCCAACTCCTGTTTAGTCTCTTCTTGACACTTCAAATGAAGAGTGCTCCTTATTTTACATTTTAATTCTACTTTTTAAATAGGTAAACCAATAGGCTGATTGATAAATAGTGTGTATGTATGCATTTATATGTGTGCATGTATATGTATATGTGGGTATTTCCTTTTAATCAGCTGTTAAAGTATCTATCATATGCATTTAATGATAAATTTGAACACTGAGGGCTTCAATATATATAACACATTAAATTTTATTTTGTATTCTGAAGCAACTGAAAGATAGATAAAATGTATAGAGGTTGAAATATCAAATTTTAGAACTTGTGGATAATGCCCTTTAGGTTCACAACCTCTATAATTGTATCATTGAATTAGGCAGGCTTATCTATATCCCTAAACACAGGCAGTACTGGAAAATCACTATCCATTCTTCACAAGAAAGAGAATATCCATAAAAGCAAAACCGCTAATGTGCTCTTAATAAGCAGGCAGATGTGGGAAAGAATGAGTGAGCAGAGAAAGGGCAAGATTGTTTTACCACTGCATGTTTTTCCACCCTAAGACAGGAGAAGTTGAGAAGAAATATTTTTACCTCTCCTTTTAATGGGATCATAGATCAAAGCAGTTGGGAGCTAAAAGAGAGCTGATAAAACGTGTAATCCATTGTTTCACAGTAGGTGGTAGAATTACAAAAATCGACTGAGCCGTTTTGCCAACATACTACTCCTCCAACTCCAATGGTCTTGATTCAGACCCCGCTGATCTAATAAGACCTATTGATAGTTTTAATAAGAGTAACCAACATTTGTCAAGTATTCATAATCATTTACACACAGCATATTTACGTAAGCTTTCCTCTCCTTTCTAATAATAAATTAGGAAACTAATGCTCATTAGATAGAAATGACTTAAACAAATCTGTATAGCAAATAAGTGGTGAAATGAGAATTGGAATACCAAAGCCTCGCTCTTACCATTGTCTCTAATTGCCCAAACAATATACTTTTTTAAATAAGCCATTTGCTTCAGTAATAATCTAGACTGATAATGACTTTTTTTTTATTATTGAAATGATTATGAAAAATAAGGGGAAAATATAAAGAGAATGTATAACTCATACAGTGTTGTATCACAAAATTATAATAAATAACAAAACAATAAAAAAAGAGTGATGAAACAAGGACCGACAATTCCAAGGTCTTAGCCAAGATTTTGAGAAGATAGTGGTGCTTCAAAAATAATTTAATAGTTCTTATGTAGGGCTCGATTTGATACCAAACGAAATGTGTATTGTCAAATCATCTCACATTAGTAGAATTGTCGTGTGGAAAAAATAAAAAGAGAGGAATGAGAAACAGAAAAATGTATAACAGAGGGATTATAGAGCTTCAAGGAGTAGATCTTTAAATTAAGAGCCAAAGAACAATCAAGGAAGATTAGAATTGAAACCCTATTGAATTTTAAAAGGAGTTTATTGGTAATATTTGTTAGAACAGGTGATATATTAAAAGACAACAAGGGATTATAAGAAGAACCTATGGTATAGAAGAATTGGATAGCATTTGTCTGCATCTCTTACAAGTATATGATGCACTCACAAGTAACAGAGGATGTATTTTTGAGTTATTTTCTATCAGTGGCAATAAATTTTGTTTTCGTGCATGTTTTTATCATGAGATTTTATCTCTACCAATGATAGAATGTGTTTTGTAAGGTAATTCAATATGATTAGCAACAATCAATAATCTAGATTGCCTTAGAATTGATTTTATAAAACCACATGATATAACTTATATGTGGGATATAAACCTAAAGCAACAAACAAATAGGACAAACAGAGACTAATGCACATGGACAACAGATTGGTGGTTACCAGAGGGTAGAGGGGTGTGGGAGGTAGATGGGATACAAAGGATCAAATATGTGGTGACAGAAAGAAATCTAACTATGGACGGTGAACACGCAATGCAATGTGTGTGTGTGTGTGTGTGTGTGTGTGTATACACACACACACACACATATATATACACACATATATGTATATACATATATATGCATATATATATGTGTGTGTGTGTGTGTGTGTATATATATACATATATATATATATATATATATATATATATATACACACGCATTATTGTTGAGTTGTACACCTGAAACTTACTGGATTTCATTAACCAATGTCACCATAACAAAAAATAAGTAAATAAATAAATAAATAAATGTAGTAGATCAATACATAGTTGGCCTTCCATGTTTACAGACTTCCAACAGCAGATCAAAAACAGTGCAGGTATTTAGGTATTTACTGAAGAAAATATCCCAATAAGTGGACACAGGCAGTTCAATCTCATGTTGTTCAAGGAACGACTGTATTTATAGAAAAAGACTTTTGTCATAAATAATCTAATTAAGACTCTTTGGTTGTCCCTTCCAGGAACTACTTGTGTCAGTTGGTATGACAGTTAGTTTTAAACATAAAAATTTGATAACAGGATTTAACTGAAAAGCTGTTATAAATCCATATACTATCAAAAGATATCTGCATTGCAAATTTGGTCCTCCACCCAGATCCTCTGCGGTAACCTTTTACTATTTTGGATATGTTTAAGGAAAAGAACCGTCAGGCTACTAAAGCCCACTTTTTGACATGTCTGAAATCCAGACAGTGACGAGATTTTTTTTTTTTTTCTTTCTGGAGCTGCCCTTAAGCAATGACTAACTGGCATGTGACAGTTGTAAGGAAGACCCAGCTCCTTCACCTCTCAGTTCAACTCCACGGTGAAACTTGCACTGGAGTTCTCCTACGGGATTAGACCCATGCTACACTCTGCATGACTTGGCTTAAGGTATCATCTTTGCTTACCTTTCTGTTACTTTCTGTTCTCTTTCTTACATTTCCTTATTGTTTTCTCCTCCCAGCACTTCCTCAATATGTCATTTGTGAACTTATTCTCAACTCAGGAGTCTGCTTCCGAGGAGACTGGCCTACAAAAATGCTTTATGAGATTTTCGTACACTTGATGTATAGTGTATAAAGCATATAGTGTGTGAATTATCCCAAGAAATTATCTATCCAATTGAACTATCCTTAAAAAGATTAGAGTGTTAATCAGCATAATAATATTCATTTATTTAAAAATATTTATTGAGCAAGTATATGTATATGACACTCTTTTTGTAATTAAAAAAGCACATGTCATATTCCAAAGTAAGAAACGAGACTAGAAAGTATTTTTAAAAGGTGAGTAAAAATGGTTTTAATCCTTTCTATATTCATTCACATCATAAAATCTAAAAGTATCTGAAATTAGAAGCTAGAATAAGATTCACTAACAAAGCTAGAGTGTGCTCAAAGTTCCACTTCCCACACCAGAAAGGAGAGAAAGTGAAGCTTTAAGAAAACTCAGTAAGCTTGATTAATGCCCTGTGAAGAGTGCAATGGCATTTGACCCCTATAGAGATATCTAGGGGGAGAGCGATGATATGTCTAGCAGCTTTGACAAGCAAGTGATAGAAAAGTAGCTGCTTTGGGTGGCCCAGCCTCCCAGAGCTTGTTGGGATAAAGCATCTGTTTTTACCAAGGACCAGATGTGGGCTACGCCAATAAAGAGCATGGTTTTGTCTTGGACACAATCCAAGAAAACTGCCTTAAGGTATAAAAAGACCTCAGCAGAAAGGCATTAGAGATACCACTACAAACTTAATAGTTGAACAAAGACAGAACAACTAAAAGATGTAGAATGCACTTGTTCTGATCGAGATATGTATAGATAACTGACTGCCAGCTCCCAAGTCATGGGCAATATCCATTCAATTTTCCAAAAGAGAAAACCCAATTAAAATACTTTCAAGTCCATGAGGTCGATGTTATATTAGCAATAAAAAGTTGAGTTATAATTTTCCCCTTACTTCTGTTCTCTTTCTTTGTACCTCAGCCCTGAGAAACCAGCCACCATGTTAAGAGTTGCTGTATGAAGAGGCCCACGTACAAGAAAGTGAGGGAAGCCTATTGTCAACAGCTTGTAAGAAATGGAGGCCTTCCATTCAACAGACTGTAGGGAAATTAATCCTGCCAACAGAATAGAATGAGCATGGAAATGTATACACCTGTATTCAAGTCTGCAAATGAGACCACAGTCTTGGCCAATATCATGATTACAGCTTTTTGAAAGACCTTGAAGTCTCAGCTAAGCCATGTCTGGATTCCAGACTCAGAGAAATGGTGAAGTAATAAATGTCATTATTTTAAGCCAGTAAGTTTGGGGGCAACTTGTTACAAAGCAGTGGATAACTAAACCTAAACCCTGCTTTAGATTTCAACTACAGGGATAGAAAGATATAACTCCAACTTGATATAGGGGACAGTGGGAGGCAGAGATTAAAAAAAAAATGTTGTCTTCTATCTATACTCCAGAGGACCTGCTCTAATCAACGTAACCATCATAAAATCGAAATAAGACAGGCTGATTTTCAGCAGTTTACAATCTCACAAAGGAGATATGCACCAAAGCAAGATGTCTTGAGGAGTAACTAAATATATGGGTATTTTGGATTTTCAAGGCCCTATTTTCTGCATTCATAAAGTTCCAGCAGGCTGTAAGTTTTCTTCATTAGCTCTAGCTCAGAACTACTAACAAGGAATTTCCTCCATTTAATGATCATCTCAGTATTATATAGCTGTTATCTCTGCTTCCATTATGTTCTAACATACAAAAATTCACACACACACACACACACACACACACACACACACATCCTTTAGAGGATTTAAATGTAGAAGAGTATATTGGAGATTGGAATGGAAGTAGGAAGAACAGAAGAGATAATTATGTCCAAACAACATAACATAGATATAAATAGAAGTTTAAAGGCAATAATTACAATTATTTTCCTCTCATAAGAAATTTTAATAAGCTGCTTCATTTTATATGGTCCCCAATTCTATATCATCTTAGGATTTAATTGCTCAGCAATGCTCTTCCTTTATAATTCTTAGTTCTTCCTTCTTAAGACCAAAAATAAGTAAGTTTCTCTAATTTTCTATATAGCATGCTTGATCTCTCTCTCTTTATTTTCTGAGGCCCTTAGTTAATACCAATTCTCTAAAGGTCAGTCTTTTTGTCCTAGATACTTGTTAAAATATTTTCCAATAAAAGCATGAAGATTTTTAAATGAAATAAATTCTGTTTCAGGCTGCTACTTTTTATCTTGTACTGGAGTTTGACAATAATCTAATTTAGATAAGTGCTATGCTCCCATGTATCCTTCTCTTTTTAGGACAGAAGCATTCATTCCCATAGCTGCTTAGGGCGTATCAGCTAGACCTGACAGCTGAATGCCCTACACCTAAGAGAATCACTTCGCCCAACTTTGGGTTATTCCTTCCTAAGGACAGTCTGTACCAATTACTAGACATTGTTGTGGTATAAAGATCTCAACTCCTGGCGACAGTATTGTTTCCTTTGCCTAATCCTGCTTCCTTCACAGCCCCATATACATTGATCTTTCATAATAGCTTCTGCACACAAACTCTGTACAGAAATTGTGCATTGATTACTATCAATAAATCTCTGCCTTAAATTTTATTCCTGGGTAATCTAACCTGAAAGTACCAGCACTACAAAATAGCATACTTGAGGAGGAAGTTGACACAATGAATTTTAGATATGCTGAGTGTAAATGTCCAGTGTAAATTGTTTACTAGGCAGAAGAAAAATAGGAGAGAAATCGAATTGAACATATAGAAGTTGGAGTAGTCAATAGACTGGATGTATTTTAAATAAATAAAGTTAACTAATTTCTTATTGAAACATTGCTTTTTGGTTTCCAGGACAGTCAAATTTGCTTTCCTCAGGATTTTTTCTCAAGTTCACTTTTTACTGCTCATCTGCTTCTTAAATGGAGTAATCAATTTCTATGTTAAATAATTAATTTATTTAAATAATATAAATAAATTTCTGTAATGTACCAAGGAAGGACTAAGATATGTTGTGAACAACAGAGAAAATTTCTCAGCAAATGGTTAGAAAAAGAGACAGACATCAATGAATTGACAGAATAATAATATAGACAAAGAGTCTGATATATGATGATGATGTTTGGTGTGTTTAGCATCACAAATAAGACCAGAGTAGTTGAAAAATAGTAAATGAAGCAAGAGAACATATGAAGATAAGTTAAAGAGTTTAACATATTAGATCACGTTTTTAATTTATTCTTTATTTTAGAATAATAGAAAGATAATGAACATTTTATACAACAGATAAGTTCATTCATTTATTGTTAAAACTTATTGAGCACCTACTCTGTGCTAGTTCATAACTTCTGGTGCTGAGGAAACAATAGTGAACAAAACAGATTCCATTCTTATCTTGGACCTACATTTTGATGTTATAAGACATTAACAATAGAGAAAGGTAGTAGAGAAGAATAATAAAGGAAAAATAGACAAATGAATAACTGAAAATTGTGTAATAAAAGATCAGGTAGTGATAAAACTTATGCAAAAAAAATAAAAATGCATAAAAATAGAGAATGACAAAGGATATTAATTTAGAATGGGTGATCAAAAAAGACATTTCAGTACAGATCTGAATAAAGCATTAAAATTAGGAAAAAGACCTCACATAATAATTCACACAGAGAGAACAAAATATGGAAAAATTGGATTTATCACAATCATGTTTACACTTTAAAATATTGCATTAACTGTAAAAAATTATTGAAGACATAAATTTGAGAGTCACGAGCATGTATATGACTTTTAAAACATTGATATTGAATGAGTCTGCCTTAGTAGAGAGTATTAAAAAAATAAAAGAGATAAAAGTAGAAGCAAGGGAACATCTACTACAGCATTTCAATTGTGAGTAAAGAAGAAAGTAGAATTAAAATAGGTTGAGAAGAGAATGAAGTGGTGAAAAATGTAAGCATGAAAAACAGCTTTGAGACATTCTCCTAGAAATGGGAAAACATATGATAGTGTGGGTTAGACAAGCATGTGATCAAAGGAATTTTTCAATGATTCTAGTATGTATTTTTTTGGCCGGTGAAGTAAGTTTCTAATGATGAAGAATTTGGTGATATGGAAAAGAGGAGAAATAATTTTAGAATCGAAATTCTTAATTATGGAAGATAGAATGTGAGCTAAGGCAGAAAAAGAAATTTACAATAGATAGAAACAAAATCTTTCCACTGTAACTGAAGTGTTACTTCCAATTAAAAGTAAGACTATCACCTCAAAATTAACAGGTGCAAGATCATCAAGTTTTCCCAAACTTCTCCTTATGTATTTCTTACTTCAATTAAACTAATTGCTCAAGACAAGGAAAAAAAAAGAGAGAGAGAGAGAGAGATGACAACCTTGAAATCTCTTTCCCTCATCACCAAAATCCAACACAGCCAGCCACCTTAACTATCTCTAAACCTCTTAACTTTAGCGAACCATACTGACAGAGTAATGGTGGGGATTTTTCAACACAGTCTCAGCCGAGAAGGATGCCTCCTTAGGCTTTTCCTAGGGATGATGGTTACTTTTTATATCTGCTATATCTAGTTGTTCTTGAGTGTTCTCTTTTACTTCTTGCTAGTCAAACTTCTATTATTTCAATCCTCTATTTCAATTTTTAATTCTTTAGAATAAGTTTTCCCTATATAAATTATCATGTGTTTTATTTCCCAATTTTAATTTGATATACCTCCATAAATTTACATAAAAGGTGAAATTAAAATTCAAAAACAGATATTTAAACAATAGTTAATATTTATAAAACTACCTGGTCAACATCTATATTTTCATTGAACAATGAACCCAAATTTTTATCATATTTCTTAGATCAAAACTTCTAAATGGTAGCATTGATTACCTATGTGAATCTAAATACTGCCAAGCAATTTAGTTAATAATTAGAACAATCATTTGTGTAATAAATATTGACTGAGTACTTGCTATATCCAATGTACTGTTCTAGCTCCTTAAAATACAGAAATAAAATAAACTGATCAAATCTTGAATTTCAGTGAAAACTTCTGAAAATATTTTAAAAATAGAATTATAAGCTTTATTACTGACATCTTGAGTGCTTTCATTTTATAGAGGAAATAGATGTGTATGTGCTTGGTGATTTTTTAGTGTTATAAACATTTATTGTCTACAAAATTCACACATTTCTAAAGACTGATTTATTTTACTCATCATATTCTATGTTATACCTAACTTTACATTCACATAATACTAGAAGAAATAAAAAGCAGATGAAAATGAAATTGTATGTGATTGTTTTATTGAGACTGAAAATCTTATATTATAGACTATAAAAAGAGATTTGACAATTTTAAAGAAATTGAGAATAGAGTATATATAATAATGTTTTCTATCCACTCAAAGGACGTTCAAGTTGTTTGATTTCACACCAAGTCACCATTTTCTAAGTTCTACCTATGGCAGATGAAATTTCCTGATGTGTTAATAATACCTATCACCACTTCTATTGCTTCCCATTTTCTTTCAGAGATTATTAAACAGAAAACTTTTTTTCTACTCAGAACTAATGGCAATTTAAAATATATTTTCATAAAATTTTCATATTTTTATAGAAGTTATGGAAAAAGCCTTTATCTTTATACTGCACACAACAAGCATTATATTTTTTCTGGTAAAAATAGCTTATTTCTCTATTTCTTGATTCAATACAGTAAATTCTTGGTTTTATGACTGCAATTGAAATGTTACTCATTTAAATATCAAATACTATTATTTAATGGGATAGATGTTTTTATAAATTAGAAATCTACAGAATACACATATATATTTAGAAATTAAATGTTATTTAAAAATCTTCCCTAGAGGATATTCAAATGACCAACAAATATATGAAAAGATGCCCAACATCCCTAGCTATTAGGAAAATGCAAATCAAAACCACAATGAGATACTATCTCACACCTGTTAGAATAGTTGTAATCAACAAAACAGGTATTAACAAATGTTGGAGAGGATACAAAGAAAAAGGAACCCTCATATACTACTGGTGGGACTGAAAATTAGTACAGCCACTATGGAAAACAGTATGGAGGTTCCTCAAAGAGCGAAGAATTGGTCTACCATATGATCCATCAATCCCTCTACTGGATATTTAGCTCAGAGACTTGAAAACCCATATCCACAAAGATTTGCACACTGATGTTCATAGCAGCATTATTCACAATGGGCAGGATGTGGAAGCAACTGAAGTGTCCTACAACAGATGATTGGCTAAGGAAGCTGTGGTACATATATACAATGGAATATTATTCTCCATAAGAAGAGATGAAATACCACCATTTGTGACAACATGGATGGACCTTGAGATAATCGTGATAAGCAAAATAAGCCAGACAGAAAAAGCTGAAAATCACATGATATCACTTATATATGGGATATAAACCTAAAAGCAACAAATGAACAGGAAAAACAAACAGAGATTGATGGACATGGACAGTAGACTAGTGGTTACCAGAGGGTACAAGGGATTGGGAAAGGGGGAGGTAGATGAGTTAAAAGGGGTTAAATATGTGGTGACAGAAAGAAATCTAACTATGGGAGGTGAACACATAGTATATATATAAAATATATATATATATATATATATATATATATAATATATATATGCCTTACTGTTAAAATGAACAACTGAAACTTACTGGATTTCGTTAACCAATGTCACCATAATAAACAAACAAACAAGCAAGCAAACAAACAAACAAATAAATAAATAGTGGGAAAATAAACAAATCATTAATATGTTTACTTAATAAATATTTTTATTTAAAAATATAAACAAGTCATTAGAAATGTGTTTACAATTATAGTCTCCGAATACTTTTAAAAATTTGGAGGAGAATATATGCAACGCATGATGATAAGAATCTGTTGCAGAAGAGATAACATTTTGAAATCCAGGAATGCGTTGCTTATTTAAGATCATCAGTATATATCATTAATTTCTAATACAATGTCTACGATTTCAAAAAAATAATGAAAAATATACTCTCAAAACTATAAAAAATTCTTGTATATGTACCACAAAATTAATTCTGAAAAATATATAATTTTTTAAAGTATTTCTCCTGTTATTATCTTTGCATAATTAGAAGAAATGGTTACCGAAAAAAAAAAAAAAACCTGCTTATTTGGAAAGAGTATAAATTGCAAAAAGTTAAAACAATTAAGGTTTACTAATAATTTAATTGTTAGATATATGAGTTTTGAGAAAATAGTATGCATAAATACTCCTAATATGTAAATCATAGTATCCTAATTCTTGGCAGTGAAATATTAGACTTAGATTGTAATATTGTACAATATAGTTTAATATATCATGCTTTTTAGCAGAAATACTCACATTCTAAACAAATGAAAATGTGTTTAATATGTTAGGAAGTGTTTCAAATATATTTAAGGACTTAATATGCATTAGAGAAAGTTGTACAGGTAATTCATTTTTCAACCAGAGAAAAATTAATTTGTATAATTAGTAAGAATTCCCTATGTGCTAAGAAAAAAAAGTGTTTCCTGTCTTTATTTATTTTGTGTGGATATGTGACAGGATTCTTCAAGTCACTGGATATATAACAGTAATCAGCTGTACTCTATTGCCTTATTTTGTCCTCAAATCATACTGAGAGGTATTAATATCCTGTATACAACAGATCACAAAACTGAGAATAATAGAAGGAATAAGTTTCAAAGTTACAACCCATGCTTTTCTGAAGCAATGGACAATTTGAGGATACTACTTTACTACATTTATTAATGGACAATAAATAATAAAGTCAGCCTTGCAAACTTAGCTCCATACTACTATCTGTTTGGCATAGAATTAGTTCATGAAAATAATATACAAGTTTTCCCTTTATTCATTTATTGTTTTGTCTCTGATGAACATTGATTAACTGAGATCCCATGGAAGCAAGATTATTTTTTCATTAAGAATGAACCAGTTTTAAACATTTATTTTCCCTGAGTAAAAAAGAGATTAAGTTGTTCAAATTTAAAACAATAAGAGCATGATTTACAAGGTGCTATTCTACTGAGTTACATCATGTAGGGACTATTATAAAGATATTTGCTGGTGTCTGATAGACCTGAAAGGATCGAACTATAACCAAATTGTAAATAAAAATATATATGATTAAAATGTGTAGTCATAATCATAATCTAAGAACTTGCAAAGTTTTACACTTTCATCTCATAATTTTTCATTATGTTATTTCACATTATACATTTTTATTTGAATAATGGTTTGTTTTCAGTTTTGCAATTGAATAAGTGATAATTAAGATAAATCTATGGTAAATCAGGCTCAAAGATCAGCTCCCATTTGTTATACCAAGTTCTCCATTCTTAAATTTTTTCTTGTTGAAGTCAATCTTTCCTCTGTTATGAAAGTTTACTTGTTTCTTCGAAAGGTTACTTTTCACATCTTACAATATTACTTAACCTGTTTTTCTTGTTTCTATAACATAATATTGTCAAAGTTCACTCAGCAAAACTACCCAACAAATCATTATTGATGTAATAATGCTCTCTTTAAGTTAGATAACAATAGAATTGTCTCCAATATTTACCATAGAAATAATGTCTACTACTAAATAGGTCTATTATAAATCTTATTTTCTCCAGTTCACATCTTCTCATTGACAGCCACACTTGTATATTTGGTAGCGTTGTTCTCCCAGTCATCTTGGATTCAATCAATTGATCTGCAATTTCACTCTTTGTCTACTTTTTCAAATCTGCTACAACTTACATTCTACAGTTATTGTTTACTTTCCATCCCCACAATCATTGCTTATCCTTACATAATTAATGCAGAAACATTTACCTAGTGTGTCTACGTAGATATGTTCCCAGGCCCTGTGGACCTACAAACTTGTAAAGTCTTCTTGTGTCTTTTAGAAGTTTTGCTACCTAATTTATATCATGCTCTATCATAAATAAATATGTGGACTTCCATTTACCTATTTTGTTTTTTATTCAGGAGAAAAATAGATTACATGCCTGTCAAAAGGTAGAGTTCCTGAGACTTATTTATTTTGTTTGTTTTTGGTTTCATTCACTGTGCACTTAGGTAAGACAAGTTGTTTTCAGAAATATTTATGAAAAGCAGTTTAAAATATAGTGCAATTTTGAAGGTCTCTGCTGCACTAAATATAATTATCTCCTTTTTCTACTAGATAGAGTTTCAGGCAGTGAAAGACAGACCAGGTGAATTTGTACAATCTGAGCATACCTTGCAATCCAGATGTTTTCTGCCTTTTAACTTTCTACAGAATTTACCATTAAATTATACATTTCCTAGAATGCAATATGGTGTCACCAAATACTTAGTATTTCCTGTCTCATTAGTTTATAGAAACTGCATTCTCTGAACATTTATAAAAGTTGTATGGGAAGTCAAGAGTAAAAAACAATCACTTTGATGTTTACGTTAAAAAGGTAGCAGCAAGAAAACGGAGAAAGACGGCTTCCAAGTTTTCTCTTTGACACAATCTCTATTTCACTGAATCAGAGACAAATAGTGGTGGTGTGGGGGGGGAGGAAATAAAACATAGCCCCATGTTCTTTCATTCATATGGGTCTTGAGATGACAAAAAGTTGTGGTAATAAAAAGTTATGGCACTGATATTTTTATAAGTGCAATTTATATTTAGTTGATATTTATCTCAGTTTCTGGCATTTATTTTTTTCTGTTGGTTTTAGATTTAGTACTTTTGATAAATTTTCATGTATTTCCTGTTTTGGGAATAGATTAAATGAAAGTTGGAAGAAGCTGACTCCATTTTAATCCAGAAAGTACTCCTCTTTTTTGGTCATGTAAATATCGAATGGATTTATTTTCCTTTTCTTTTAAGATTGCATTAAGTAGTTGATTCATTCCTAGTGCCATCTGTTTTTTCCCCTATTACTTTTGGGACACCAAAGAAAGAACATGTTTTGAAACTTTAATAAAGAGAGAGAGTAACAGAAAGAGAAAAAGCAGATGAACTTACACATGAACATATAGAGCATCCAGCTGTGCTTGCTTTTTTTTTTTTTGTATCTTTAAACATCGGTCTAATATTACTTTCCTTCTTTGACATGAATGCTGCCATAGGTTGCCAATAAGACATTTTTGGACCACTTTTAAAGCATAGTAGGAAAATATGCACATATTGGCAAACATTTTTCTTTTCTCTTCATCTTAGTTATTCCATTTGTGATCATATGCATTATAATAAAAAATGTATGCTTCAAAAATATGATTTATGCTTTAATGAAAATATAATCACAATTGGTTTCCCTCTATAAAATGAAAAATAAAAAGTAATTATTTTATAATAAAAGTTTAGAAAATTTAGGAATAATTTTAATAATATATAGTATTTTAACTATTATTAGCATAATGCATCATATCTATATTTTATGGATACTCTTGTTAAAATAAAAACAGGTATATCTATCTTTGGAAGGTCTAATACAAAAAAAGATACATTAAAAAATGTAAACATCTTATGACTGCTTGCCAGAATAATTCTGAGATAACTGTGTGATAAGCAGTATGTCCTAAAGGGAAGAGTGAAAAAGTCACATCTCAAACAGAACTTATGTTTCAGGGAATCATCAAGTAAACAAAAGAAACATGTAAGCTATGATTAGACTAAACAAAAAGTCTTGCATTTTTTTAAATGCAGAATATTGTCATTTTACAGTTTCTCAAGTGTTCTATTTTGCTTTTAAATTTGAATATATAACCAATTATATTATTCCTAGCCTAAATGTTTGATGATGAAAGCAACCTGAAGGGAATTTAAGTACTCTTTAACATGAATTTTAATATAGTTAAATAAAAATTTATTTTAAAACATAATCTTAATCTTTTAATGTTTTGTTGCATATATAAGTTTAATGCAGAAAATTTAGAACATATCAATAAGAAAAAATTATCTTATTTTCTTTGTAAAACTTAAAATAAATAGTACAGTTAATTATTTTTCTAATTTAATTCTGTTAATCAATGTATTACATATTAAGTTCTGAATAAGTGTTCCTTGAATAATGAAATAAATAGACAACTAGAAATATCCAAAATAGTTGATTGACATTATCAAAATTTATTTCTTCTATGTATTCATATTTTAATTTTCAGCAAATTTTATGTCAATATATTTGGGAAAGAATTGATGAATAATAACAGTAGAAGAGGAAGAGGAAGAAGAAAAAAAGAGGAAAAGGAAGAGGAGGAGGAACAAGAACAAGAACAAGAGGACAAAGAAGTCAATATCTGCAAAGCAAAGTTTTAAGTGTTTACACTGATCAAATGAGATAAGTATTATTTTCATCTTCATTTTCCAAAGAAAAAATTGAGACACCAATAGCTAAAATATCTTGCCCAAGTTTACACAGTTATTTTATGTTAGAAGCAGAACTTGATATTAGGAGTCTGGCTCAAAGTCTATGGTTTTAATATGTATTAATTCTGACAGAAATAATTAAGACAGATACGTAAAATGAAGACAAATAAAATATGAGAAAAATACATTTACTTTTAACTTACTATTATTTTGTGGGGGGTGGGAATAGGTTAAGAACTGGTATTGAGGTTATGGTCCACAAATGAAATTGGAGTTTAATTATGTTAAAATAAAATGTGATCTTATTCTCAATCAAGAGGAAAACAGATACTGGGTTAGAGTTAATAGTCTCTGCCACAGGGAATTACATTGATATTATTACAACTAATACATACAAAAAGAAAAGTTTACAATCTGCATAGTTATTAAGTGTTAGAGCTAGGATTTAAATTTAGCAACTTGAGTCAAGTCAGTAGAGCATCAAGGAGAAATAATAATGGAAAAATTGTTGATTGAACTGATTTGAATATGGATCAAATTTGGAACAAGATCATAATGACTATTCAGTTAAGACAAGTATAAAATCAATATTTAGGTAAAATATTTTCTAAGATAAATATATCTAATTTTCACTGGATAAAAAATTATGCATATCCAGCCCAGGACAGAATTTGTTGAGAATTCATATTGTGTTACTAAAGGTGAGAAAGATCCCACTCATAAATAGTTGGAAATTATCCTAACAATAAACAAATTATACTTCATCCATATTTTCAAATTGAATAAAAGTGTTTAATATTGAAGAGTTACATGATTAATTTTTTTTTAGTTTAAGTTTACAAAAGATTGATTCTAAATTCTTCTTTTGGGTATGATATTAAAAAAATCTTATTGAAATTAAAACCTAATGAAAAGTAAATGGAATATATATTATTAAATGCAGTGATCTTTAAATATCAATATAACTAAAAATTTACATTACAACAAATATTACTTATCTGACAAAACATATTTAGTTTTTAAACTGAAAAAAAAGTTGAATTTAATTCACTATGTGACTATTTTTTAAGGTGATCACCTACTTTCTGTGTAAAAATAATCTATAATGCTTAAACACAAGAGAAACAGAAGACATCTGCTCTTAACCGTATAGTAACTTTCTATACCCAACTAACCTACTCATACTTATTAGAATAAAATAAAGGAGAACTCTGGAGATAGAAATATGGAAAAAATAAGAATCAGCATAGGAAGAAGAAAAATGTTCACCCAAAAGTTCAAATAAATAATAAAGATAAATCTTAAGTACTTGGATTATTTGAATTCTTCCCTGAATTCTGGGAGTTTGGTACTTTATAACTAAAAAACATCGACTAATGAAATAAAGAACCAACAAACACTCTTGAAATTCTTCACCAGTGGAAAGAAGTTAAAATATCATTGTGGAGAAACCAGAGAGATTATCTTTGGGGGCAAGGCAAAGTACTACTCTATAATACATTTTGAGATGTTGACACTCATATCTTTTTGGGGACCACATAGTTAACCAACAGTCTCAGCCGCTGCTGCTCCTCTAGGTCCTCCATCACATGTGTGCCAAAGCCATCCTTCAGGGCTGCTCCTAGCTAATTACTGAGTAAGACAGGATACTGGTGCTGAATCATTCCTATGGAAAGTAAGACTCCTCTGACAAGTGATTTTGACTCATGGTCTCACTATTACCCTGGCCAAAATTTTCTGAAAACTGTATTGTTATCTGAGGCTCTTCCTACCGAATCCTATTTCCTTCTCACTCTTCTTTATAGGCCAGATGTGCTTTTTGGTCTAAAATGTCTCCTGCTGCTTCTCCTTTATTCTTTATAATCATTTTCCTCAATAAATCTTTTGCATATCTGATGTCATCTGGGCATCTGCTTCTTGGAGAAGCAAAACTAATGTGCTTTTATAGGAAGTTACATCAGGGAGTGAATACTGGCAGCCAAGATACAAGAAATTTTATAGTAGTATATAAATTCTCAGGATAATTTTTATTGTTAAGGTTTGTAAATATTATCATCAGAAAACTGCTATTTTTTCCAAGGTTTTTAGAAATAAATTTTAAAGAGGGATCATGTGACTATACCATAATTTTAAATTTTTATTTGTAATTTTAATTAACTTTAATCAGAAATTTTGTTTAATATGATACAGAACTACTTATATAGAGACAGATAATGTAAAGCTTCAGAGGTATTTCTTATTTAAAATTTTTCTGGCTACTGCAAATCTAAATTCTTGAAAGAAGTCAGCAAAAATATAATTAACTATATCGTTGAACAAATTTATAAGTATAAGATCTATGAGGCCATTTACCTATTTATACAATAGACACATACTCTATAAGTAGATTCTGTGTTTATTCTCCTCATAAAATCCAATAAATTAAATCAACCTCTATGGAAATCTTACCTCATTTTATGTCATTGCATCTATATTCTTTTGCAGTTAAAATGATAGTTTTATTAGACTAACACACAAACATGAAAACATTTATAGGTCCCCTAGCACAGACTATAAAAAAAAGTTAAATTGTACTAAAACACCCACATGTAAGCTGAGTTGAGATCCAGCAGTTTAAAAAGTTTGGAATTCATTATAAAGAAAACAAATCTTGTAGTCTAAAACAGACTTTTATGGTGTTCAATTATTATAATCCAGTTAATATAAATTTTTATGATAAATACAAGTAGCTTTCTGTGTTAGCAAAAAAAAAAAAAAGATAAATTAAAAGCCACTTAAAAGTTATACCTTCATCTCTGTATACAGATTATTGTCTATCCTGTGTAGTCTTGGATTTAAATTACTATAAGACAGCCATTAAAAAACATAATTCTATCAGTTGAAAAGGTGTATCATTTAGATCAGTGAGAATACAGTGCTAAATAAGCAAGTTTCATCACCAGAAGGGTACTGCATTGGGTCGAATAATGTACCCCCCTAAAAAATTTATATCCACCTGCTACCTCAGAATGTGAACCTATTTAAAAATACAGTCATCGTGCATGAAATTAATTAAGATGAGGTCGTGGGGAATTAGAAAAAAGACCTGAATCCAGCATCTGACATCTTTATAAAAAAAGGAAGAAAGAGACTCAGACACTAGCACACAGAGAAGGAAGCCATATGTAAACAGAGGCAAAGATCAAATTGATGCCACTATAAACCAAGGATTATGGGCAGCAATCAGAAGCTAGGAAGAGGCAAGGAATGATTCTTCCCGAAAGCCTTCAAAGGAATAATTACCCTGAGGACATCTTGATTTTATTCTTGCTACCTGTTAGTACTGTGAGAGGATTTATATCTGTTGTTCAAAGCACCCAATTTATAGTAATTTGTTAAGGCAGCATTAGGAAAATAATGCAGATACCTTCTTAATATAAAAAAGTCATTTTAGTCATAAACAAATATTTTACTTAGATTGCTCATAGATTATTTTACCTTGTTTACAAGGGAATGGGTGATTTAAAAATATGGACAGTCTATGTAATCTCCCACCAGTACACAAAAGAGAAATTTTTCTGATGATGGTACAACAGCATTATCTTTGAATTAAACACACATGTGAAACTTTCTCTGTACTATCATCAATGCTCAAAGTAAAATTTTTACTTAAATTGAACAATAGCATTATCTGTGTATTAAATACACACACATTAATATCACATTAAATGTAACTGAAACAAAAAAGAAGAGCATTAAATAAATCAACACACAGTAAATAGTATAAGCAGCCTTTGATAGTTTAGTAGTAGAAAGCATATAATTATCCTTTTAAAAATAAAATCAATAGACATTTTTCACAGAGGTTTTAAGTTGACAGAAAAATTGAGCAGAAATTAAAGAGAGTTGTCATAAAGCTGCTCTTCCCCCACACATCATTTCCCTCATAATTAGTATTTTGCATAAATGTGGTATATTTGTTATAATTGATGAACCAATATTGCTACATTATTATTAACTCAAGTTTATAATTTATATTAGAATTCACTGTCTATTACACAGTTCTGTGGATTTGGACAATTTCATGTCATATATCCAGCATTACAGTATCACATAGAATTACTTTGCTGCCCTAAAAATCCCTTGTGCTCTATTCATTCATCCCTCCCTTTCTCCCCTCAAACCTCTAAATGTCATAATTTTGACATTTCCTGAATGTGATATAGTTAGCAACATATAATATCTTGCCTTTTTAAACTGGCTTCTTTCACTAAGTCATGTGCATTTAAAGTTCTTTCATGTCTTTTTGTGGCTTGAAAACTCTTTCTTATGACCATTGAATAATATTCGATTGTATAGATGTACAAGAGTTTGTTTACCCATTCCCCTATCAAAAAATATCTTGTTTGCTTTCAAATTGAGGCAATTATAAATAATGCTGTTATAAACATCTGTATACCAGTTTTTATATAGATACACAGTTTCAACTTATTTGTGTAAATAATTAGGAGCAGAACTTCCAGATTTTATAGTAAACCTATGTTTAACTTTGTTACAAAACTACTAAAGTGTATTCCAAAGTGACTATTATTTGCATTCACACCAGCAATGAATGAAAATTCCTATTCCTCCATATCCTGGTTTACTGTTGGTATTGTAGTGTTTTTACCTAATCTAATAGGTTTGTAGTGATATCTCACTTATGTTTTTGTGTAATTCCCTAATAATACATGATGTTGAACATTTTTTTTTCATATGGTTATTTACAATCTGTATATCGTCTTTTGTGAGTTTTCTTTTCATGTATTTTTTGTCCATTTTTTAATCAGGTTGTTCATTTTCTTATTGTTGAGTTAGGAGGAAGAGTGTGACAGGCCTAATTCTGGAAGTGCTATAAAAACAAAGGCTAAAAATGAAAGCAATTGACATTTTCTGCTGAAGGACTGTTGTAAGGCTTTGCAAGAAGGAACAAGCAACTGGGGAAGAGAAAATTTTTCTTCCATCTTCTAGTTGCCCTTTAGAGCCCCCTCTTGGCAGAGTTTAACAGGAAGTTAGCTGATGATGGGAGAGATGGTGGTTCTGCTGTAAGCAAAAGTGAAGTAAAAACTTCAGCAAATGTGCAAAAGGTGTAAATGATGTAATAATCTATATCCTTTTACCATATTACTTTACAAAATAATTTATATTCAGTGTAAAAGAATATTATTGCACAATCAAAAAAGGGGCAATTTGTTTTTCTGAAAATATTTTAACCTTAAAAATTCTTTTTATTCAGGAACTATAATGTTTCAGGACTTTTTTGAATTATTAGTTACTATGTTAGAAAGTGTTCTTAAAAAGTTTTTTAAAGGAAACTAATTTTACAGTATGACCTAAACTTATATGTAATGTAAATTTTAATTTGGCCAAACTACTCATAGAATTACATATACTATGAAAAGTTTCTGTGTTTTGAAGGTGTGTTTTCTTTCAAAGTTTATAAAAGGCAAATTCTTCTATTTAGATATACCTAGTAATGTTTAGTTATTTATAAACACTATGCTGTATGTCATTCAAAACCCATTTGTTATAAAGTGTAACTGTTAAAAATATATCCATGACATTTATATTCCCATAGGCTCCATAAAATTATTATTAGTTTACAATTAGATTTTTGTCATATTAACACACAAAGAAGCTATACAAATGTTAAATACAGCATTTACAAACTTTATGCAAACATTGTATATGTCCAGTCTATGTCCAAAAAGAGAGTGGGTTAAAATTATTAAAATGTATTCTGTTTTATCTTAAAAACAATTCACTTATCACAATATACTCTAAATTAATATCTTTTTAAAAAATCTATTGTCGATGTTAAAATTTTTTGACACACAAATTCATGAAAATGCTGCAGAATAACAATTTTGTTGCTGCAAGAAAGATATAATATAAATCAAAATACAGGGTGCATGTGTGTGTGCGTGTTTTCTTTTATTCGTAATCTGTTAAGTGTTTTACTCAGGAATGGATATGATATTTTATCAAATATTTTTAAATGTATCATATATTGAAATGATTTTTAACTTATGCTATTATAATAAATATTATGTAGTAGTAAAACATTTGGTAAAACTATCACATAAAATTTAATGAAGGAAAAACTACCAAATAAACTGTGGCAAGATGGTTTCTAGGCAAAATGTTGAAAGTGTGAGCTTGTTATTATATAGCTACCAAAAGAAATGGAGAAGTTCATCAAAAATTGGACAGAGTTCAAGCAGAATTTAGAGGTAATGTAAAGATCCTAGGACTTTGGATAGTGGATTAAAACTATCTCTTGTTCCCATCTCTCCAGTCAGTAAAAGATTCTACAGTTAAGGTACAGCCTGGGGACACAGACAAAATCAAAAGCAAAGAGGTGCTTTGATAAAATCTATGAAAGAATTAAAATGACTTTTCATTTGAGCAAAATGACTTATAAAATACATGGTTTTGCTAAGAAAAAATGTGCCTAAATTATTCGTAATTAAATCTCGAAGAAAATAGATTTCTGTAAAAGAATTATGAGTATAGATTGTGGCAAAACCATTTAACTGGATTCAAGTACATAGAAATCAATAAAGTTTTTACGATAAACGTATTTTAAGAAGTGCAACAAGCCTGGACTGAGATGGTTCAAGATAAGAAAAGTTCCCAGTCTTCAACTTTCTAAAGGCTTGAAGAAGAATAGGAAATTTACTCATCCCCTCAAAAACATTTTACAATTCTCTCTACAACTGGCCAAAGAAAATGATGATAAAAGAATTTCTCTAGGGCAGATCCAAGCATCTGGAGAATATTGGAATAGCAAAGCGGTCTAGGAAGCAGAATTGGAGCCTAAACAAAATGTATTTTCTATCCCACAGATGGGAAAATCTGGCATCATTTAGTCAGCAGGATTTCATAATGGTTAGGAACAAATGAGCAAGTGACTGCTATGTGTCTCAAATGATCTAAATACTAATTTTTATTAAGGATGCCCTTTCCCTGTCCTACCATTGTTTTTTTTTGGGGGGGGGTGCAGAGGGGATGCTTTATTTTTAGTTCAGCAATCTTTGAATCACGAGAAACTAATCCAAAGTTGATACTGAAATAAATCACAAGATCTCAAACACCAGGCTTGATGATATGATTAGATTAGTGTTCTTAGGATAACTGTGAGCAAGTTTTACATTTAGTAAGTCTGTGAATAATTGTGACCAAGAAAGCACACTTCATTCAGTAAAATTACTGGTTAACATCCTTCACTTTTCCCTGTTTCCATGCCCTTTGATACGTAGCATTGTAATTTCTTCCATAAAAAGGCTAAGTGTACTTCCTTTGATTTTGGGATTGGCTTTTGTCAATAGCATAGAAATTGAAAAGGACAATGTGCCAGCTCTGAGCCAAAGCTTTAAGTAGCCCCAAACGTTCAATGCTTGTTTACTTGTGCTCTGCTAACACTATTAAAAAGCATGTCTCAGCTGACCCACAGATCCATCAAGATAAAGGTTGCTTTAAATCACAGACTGTATGAGTATTTATTATACTGCATCATGATAGCAATAGTTAACTGATACAGGTATGAACTTAAAAATGGTTCAAATGATGAGATAGTTCCATTAAAAATTAATAAGATCTTAAATTGTTTTCAAGGTGACTGTAATAATTTATACTCCTCTTATCAGTATTGAAAAATTCACATCTCTCGCATCCTTACCAACAATAGGTAGATATATAGGTAAAATTAAATTTTTATTTTTTATCTTTTTATCAATATAATAAATGATTCATCAAGTCTTATTAAAATACATTGGTAAATTTCTATTAATTTTCAATTTCTACTGTGAATTCACTACACATATTTGTATATTTTCTCTGTAAGAGTTCTTTTTTTTTTTTAAATGATAAGTAGGAGGATTTTTTTTTTACATAGTTAAATTTTAATTTCTTTCTTGGAAATGTGGTTTCTAAATTTTCCTAGTATGAAGATTTTATTGTTACTGGTTAATTAATCACTTCCACATGCAGAAGTATATGAGTATAATGTAATACAACTTATTATTTATAACTTGATTTTTGGTTTAAATTTTTTTAAATATATCATAATGCCCAAAAGTATTTCTTATTTCTTTCCAAGTTATTTTTTTTCAATTTTCAAAAATTTTTCATTTACAGTTTACATTCAATATTATATTAGTTTCAGGTGTATAGCATAGTGGTTAAACATTTGTATAACTTATGAATTGATCCCCCTAGGTCTAGTACCCACCTGACACCATACGTAGTTATTACAATATTATTGACTATATTCCATATGCTGTACTTTACATCTCTTGTGATTATTTTGTAACTTCCAATTTATACTTCTTTATCCTTTCCCCTTTATCAACCATCTCCCCACTGCCCTCCCATCTGGGAATCATCAGTTTGTTCTCGGTATCCATAAATTTGTTTCTTTTTTGTTTGTTAATTTATTTTGTTTTTCAGATTCTACAAATAAGTTAAACCATATGGTATTTGTCTTTTTCTGTCTGACTTATTTCGCTTAGCATAATATCCTCTAGGTATATATACATGTAATTGAAATGGTAACATTTCATTCTTTTTTTATGGCTGAGTGATATTCCATTGTATATATGTATCACATCTTCTTCATCTAATCATCTATCGATGACCACTTAGGTGACTTTCATATCTTGTCTATTATAAATGATGTCGCAATGAACATAGAGATGCATATATCTCCAAGTTACTTTTGAAATTTTGCTTTACAAATACATGTATTTATTATGAGTTGAATTATGTCTCCCTAAAAGATATATCGGAGTCCTAACTCCTATCTGATCTAATTTGAATTGAAATGAGATTACTGGAATAAGGTGGACCATTAATTCAATATGACTGGTGTCCTTAAAAGAAGAGGAAGTTTAGACACATAAACAGAAACACACAGGGAGAATGCCATATAATAGTGCAGTTGTGAGCTGACAAATGCCAAGGATTGAAGACTACACCCAGAAAATATGAAGAAGCAAGGAAGAATGCTGCCCAGAATTTCAGAGGGAGCATGGCCTTGGTGATATCTTGATTTTGAACTGTTAGCCTTCAGAACTTTGAGAGAATAACTTCTGTTTTAAGCTACCCTGTTGTGTTAAACTGTTATGAAAGCCCTAGTAATAAAAGTGTTTGTAGTAAAGTAATATAGATGTTTGTAGTAAAAAGTGAGCTGCTGCTGTAAATAATACCTAAATATATGAAAGTGGATTGAATAATGAGTAGAGGGTGAAAGAACTCTGAGGTACATGATGAAAAAAAAAAAAATCAGATGGCCTCAAAGGTGTTGTTGATAGAAATACGGACATTAAGAGATGATGCAAGCAAGGGTTTAGGAAAAAAAGTGAGGAGAGGTGAAGAGAAAGCTTCTACTGTCTATAGAATGAATAAAATGTGACTCAAAATGGGAATGTTAAAAGTGCTTCTGGTAAAGTCTCAAATGGAAATGTTGAACACGTTATTTAAAACTGAAAGAAAAGTAATCCTTATTATCAACTGGCAGAACTCCTCTGAATTATATCTCCTTTGTGTGGAAAGTAGAATTTCTACGTGTTGAATGTGAATATTTAACTGAGGAAATGTCCAAGCAAAGTGTAGGAGGTGGACAGAACTCTTTATGCTGTTTTTAGTAAAATTTGAGAGGAAAGAGATAAATTGGGGAATAACATTTTAAACAAAAAGAAATCAGCACTGATAATTTGGAAAATTCTTAGCCTATCTTGGAAACAGGAAGAAGGGTGTGGCTTGACAATCTTTGCTAAAGAGGTTAGATGTGAAAGGCATAGACCCTATCAACCATCTCAACAGAAGCCATGAATGGAAATAAGATTATCTGGAAAAAATTTGTAAAAGCCTTCTTGTTTGGTGGCTTGGTGCCTGAGAATTGTATGAAAGGCCAAGAAAGATGTTTGTTTTGTTTGTTTATTTGTTTTGCTTCGTTTTTGTTTATTTTTTTATTATAGTGACATTGGTTAAAGAAATGCAGTAAGTTTCAGGTGTACAATTCAGCGGGGTGGGGCGGGGGTACAGAAGCAGAAAGCTTATTGTTAGAACGTTATGTTTCCATGGGTGATAGCCAAACAGTAATTTTCCAGCCAGCACATGTGTTCACCTCTCATAGTTAGATTTCTTTCTGTCACCACATGTTTCACCTCTTTTACCCTATCTATCTCCCTTTCTCCCCAGTCTATTGTCCATGTCCATGTGTCTCTGTTTGTTTGTCTTGTTTATTTGTTGCTTCTAGGTTTATATCCCACATATAAGTGATATCATGTGGTTTTCAACTTTTTCTGTCTAGCTTATTTTGTTTTCGAGAATTTTGTAGTAACAGAAGCAATGCTAGCATGGACATAAAGAAAGAGATATGGGAGAAAATGAAGGAAGAAAGACTGTAAGGGCAGAACCAGGAATGCAGAGGCCACAGAGCTACTGCTGCTACCATAGGCCAGAGTACACAGGCCCAGAGGAGGGGAAGGGTACTGCCTCAGTTCCCCTGCCCAAGGTCAAGGGGTTGGGGTGGGGCCAGAGGACAAGGTATAGAGCCACAGAGAATTATCCTCAGGCCTTGAAATCTGATGAAGTTTACACAGTAGTTATGGACAGGTTCAGGACCCGTGACCTCTTTAATCTTCCAATATCTTCCTTTTAAAATGCAGATATCTATCTTATGCTTTCCTATCATTGTATTTTGGAAGTTGATAACTTGTATGATAAGAGGTTCATTGATCTAAGAAGAATTTTGCCCAGGATTAGTAAGTAATAACCAGAGTCTCAAGATAATTGATTTAAATGATTTAGATGATGAGATTTGGGGCTTTACCTTGCTGAAATTTAGCTGAAATTTTTGGACTTAAAGTTGATATTGGAATGCTTAAAACTTTAGTAGGTATTCAGATGGGGTGATAGTACCTCCCACATAGAAAGGAAATGAATTATGGGGATAGCAAACTGTGAATGGACTGCTATAGGTTAAATTGTTTACCTCAAAAACATATGTTGAAGTCCTAACTAACTTCTACTACCTCAGAATGTGACCTTATTAAGAAAAAGGCTCCTTGTAGAAATAATTAGTTAAGTTAAAATGAGGCCATACTAAATAGAGTAGGGCAGGTTCTTAATCCAACATGACTAGTGTCTTTATAAGAAGAGGGAAATTTGAATACAAAGAGACAGACAGGAAGATGTCATATGAAAAAAGATACAGATATTGGAGTGATGCAGTCACCAACCAAGGAATGCCAAGGATTGAGGGTAACCACAACAAACTAGAAGGAGGCAAGGTAAGATTCTACTCGAGGTCTCAGAGGGAACATGGTTCTACCTACACTTTGAAGTTATTGTGCAAGGTGCAAATCTAAATACATCTCTCTTTTTATGTGAATAGCTATTTTTTTCCAGCAGTATTACTTAAATAGTACATTATTCATGCATACACACACACACACACACACACACACACACACACACACACACACACATTCTTCTCACTCTAGTGGAGTCCTATAAGAATAACTCATTGTTTTACTTTATGTACTTTTAATAATAATTTTATAGTCAGTATAATTTTATAATGGTTCTTAATATCCTGTCTCTTTCCTCCTTCTACTTCAAATTTTCTATTTTGGGCCCTTTAGTTTTTTATATGAATTTTTGAATTTTTGGCTTAATTTCTCATGCTCTGTTTCATAATATAAAATTGGAATTCATTTAAGCAGCAAATTATATTGGGGAAAATACACACTTTTGCTATATTTAGTCTTTTTATCTATAAACCATGTGTATTAATTTGTATATGTAGGAAAGCTCTTTTATTTTAGATCTATTTTTTTCTGTTTTCTCTTTTATCCAATAAAGTTTAATGAATTCCTTTATTGACTTTTATGTATCTTTTGAAAGATTTATTTGCAGGTATGTTATAGTTTTTCTTTCTATTATAATCTGTGTAGTCTTTGCCATAGTCCAGACTGTTATAACAAATTTCTACAGACTGACCAGCTTAGACAGCAAACATTTACTTCTCACAGGTCTGGAGGGTGGAAATCCAAGATCAGTGTGTCAGTATGGTCAAGTTCTTGACCAGGCGCCTCTTTCTGATTTACAGGAAGGACCTCCTTCTAGTTGTATTTTGACATGGCAGATAGTGAACTAGCTAACTCTCTGGCTTCTTATAAAATCACTAATCCCATTCGTGAGGGATCACTCTCTTGACCTAACTATCTCCCAAAAACTTTACCTTCAAATACCATCACACTTAGATTAGGGTTTCAAAATATAAATTTGGGGGAGACACAAATACTTAGTAAATTAATCTCTTTGCCAGATATCTTTTGGTTACTTAGTACATAGTAAAAATATTTTATATTTTTTTAAAAAATTAATACAATAATGTTTCATTTGTTCCTTTTAGAGTAAGTATATCTAGATATTATTTAACATACAATTTTAGAGTCTATGCCCTTTGCAAATTTACATTCATGTTTACTATGATTACTGAGAAATTTGGATTATATTACCTTCTTTTGTTTCTAATTGAATTTAAAGTTGTTTTTCTTTCTCAATAATTTTTCTCCATTGGTTTGGAAATTATAAGCTATATTTTCTTTCTTTGAGTGATAACTTAAAAACTTAAAATTAATACATGACTTACTAAAGCATAAATTTATTTATTATGTCTATCATCTGGAGCCATAAAAATAATTCAAATGTTTTAAATAAAATATTCTCCCCTCCATCTTTTATATTTTAGGCAATTTATTTTTTATCCTCCAAATCAGTCATTATTTTTATTATTGTTTTACATTCAATGTCTGTTTGGATTTACAAGTATGGGTATTGATTCATGTACTCTACTTGTTTTATTGTGTCTCTACAACTTTCTTCTACATTCAATACCCTATTTCCTGATGTATAGTCATTCCCAATTCTTTCAGCAATGGTGTGAATGTGTGAGTCTCTCTGAGCTTTGTTTCAAATTATGTCTAATTTACCATTGGAATTAGAATATAGAATACAAATTGGTAATTTGCTTCTGTCTTCAAAACTTAAAAATGTATTCTATTGACTTCAAGAATCTATTGTTTTTGTGAAGTCTATTATTGTTCCTTTAGAGACCATATATTTTCTATTCCCTTGCCTATATTTGCCTCTTCTGTTGTGCATTTTTACCATCAGCATTTCATAAATAGATTTAGTTGCATTTCCCTTTCTCATAATTTATTTTGTTTATTTAATTTAAAGTAAATAACTTTCAAATACTCTGGGAAATTTTAAAAATATTTTCTGTTGCCCATTTCATTCTTCTTACTCTAACATTTTACAAATTCTATTAGGTTAATATCAAACTGTAACATTCTGCTCTCCTTTTCTCTTAACATCTCTTTTACATTTTTTAAACTTATTCATTTTTCTGTACTTAGTTTTGAGTAACTTCTTTAGGTTTATTGAGAAGTCAGATATCCTCTATAAAATGTGTGTGTAATATACATTTATATATATAAATTAAATAATTTAAATATATGATATCATATATGTGTGAAAGTTAAAAATCATAATTTCTTTGTTGAGTGTCATTTAAGAATATTTTATGTAGGGTCCAGCAGGGAAACCCCAAAGCATCCATGAAAATATCCCATTAGAGAAAACCACCTGAAGGGCAAAAGTCTGCAAACAAAAGTTAAGAACCACCTTATTCGCTAAGCATTTCCAATCTCTCCTATTGACCCTGTAGACTCCCAAAAAGTCATTCTCCACATGCCAATTCTATCCCCACCATTCACACCCAATATAATCTTTAAATATGAAGTAGGTTTGAGATTGAAGAGAAGATTTGACCCTAACTTAAGTTGGAATATTTTATTACTATCTTGGAGTGGAATTCTGATTTGGAATCCTGGATTTCAATTGACTCTATGTTTTCAATTTAAAATAATTGCCATATTTTCTCTTAACTAAGTGTGAGCAAAAAGCAGTTGAACTGCTTTAGTTGTCAGCCACAGTCAGAGGAAAATAGGAATAGTGAGAATAAAAAAACTATATTTTAATTGCAACACATATGTGAAGCTTATTTAAGATACTGGTTACTTAAATGCAAATATTGACATTAAAAATGGTCCCTAAATTTTGAGTATATTTTATGCAATCTATTCTAGAGTGTTCTAGTTAGCAGATCTATATCCATTTCACACTGTTATTTTTACCTTATAAGGAAATTTTAATATAGCATATCTGATTAACTGAAATAAAATTATTCAGTTACCATCACTTAAATTTAGTAATTTTAGAAACAGAAAGTAGGAATTAGATCATATACAGTTCAAAAATTGAGCTTTAAGGAGTACATCCAAGCTTACTAATGGGTGCTTAGTGACATAAGGCAAATGCCTATTGTTGGATAACCAGAAATCCACAGGTCACATTGAAGCATGTGGAATTTTGGCAAAAAGCTCTATCATAAAATGTTGTAGACTGAAGTAAATATTTGAACAGTGACAGTTACTGAAAACAGTGCCTGTACTAGAAAAGCAGATAACAGTCTTAAGAAATTATCTATGTTACCATATATTAAATAATAAATCTAAATATTTTTAGCTTTTATAATAATGTATGTCTCTTAGTTTAAGTAATTAATAAAATTACTAAAAGTGAAAACAGAAAGTTTAGCTCCCAATTTATATAACTACAAACTTCAATGCTTATTGTCAGAGTATCTTAGTAGTATTATTACCAGAACTTGATCTAGACCCCAGTTTTACAAGATATATTATAATCATGAACACATGTGTGTCTATAAATGTACATAGACTTCGTGGAATTAAAAGACACATCTGTGTTGTAAAGTTACATGGATTTTGATAAATCCATCATATCACGCATTCACCATTACAGTATCATACAGGATAGTTTCACCACTCTAAAAAAATCCCTGTTTCACAATCATTCAATAGTACATCCCTCCCTCTGAGCTGTAAACAACCATTGAACTTTTTAAAGTTGCTATAGTTTTATCTTTTCCACATGTCATATAATTAGAATTATGTATGTGAGTTTTCTAGGTTGGCTTGTTTTAATAGCAATATTCATTTTAAATTTCAAATCCTTCTGTAGCTGGATGACCTTTTTTTTCTTTCCTTTTAAAAAAATGTTGAATAATATTCAATTATATGACTGTGCCACAGTTTTTATCCATTCACCTATTGGTTGGTTCTAGTTTTTGGTGATTATGAATACAACTGCTATAAATTTTTATGTGCAAGTTTTTATGTAGGTATAAGATTTCAAAGGAATTGGCTCTGTACCTAGAACACAATAGCTGGATTGTATGGTGAGACTATGGTTAGCTTTGTAAAAATCTGCCAAAATGGCTGTACCATTTCGCATCTCCACCAGGAATGAATGAGATTTTCAGTTCCTCTGCTTTCTTACAAGCAATGAATATTGTCAGTGTCATTGGATGCTGATTATATAGTTTGGTAGAGGTATTTTATAATTGCTTTAATTTGCAATTTACTAATGATGAAAAATGTTGAACCTTATTTCATATACTTCTTTTTCTTTTCAAATCATTTGCGCACTTTTTTCCCCCCAATTGGAAAATTTGCTTTTCTATTGTTGAATCATAATAGTTCTTATATAATTTGGATATAAGTTATTTATATTTTGCAAATTACTTTCTACCTCTTGTTTCTCTTACTGTCTTTAGCAGAACAGGCTTTTTTTTTAATTTCAATAAATTCTAAAGTATCTTTTAAATAAATGCATATTGATGTCTTTTTACCAACATTATTTGTTAAAATGACTACTTATTCCATTTAATTGCCTTTGCTCCTTTGTCGAAGATTGACTATATGTTGTAGGTCTATTTATGATCCCTCTATTCTTTTCCATTAATTTATGTATTTATGCTTTTACCAATACCTCATTATCTTGATTACTGTAGTTTTATCAAAAGCCTTAAAATCAGGCAAATGTAAGCCTCTTTTCCCCTAGTACTAGGTATGCTATTCTTTGTTTGTGCTATTCCACATAAACTTTAAAATCAGTCTGTCAATATCAACAAGAAAACTCACTGGGATTGTGATTGAGATTGCATTGATCTATAAATAAAGTTGGGCATAACTGACATTTTAACGATACTGAGTCTTTCAGTTTATGAATACAGACTATTTAAATCTTCTTGTAGTTCTTTTATGAGTTTTGTAATTTCCATATACAAATTATATATATATATATATATATATATATATATATATATATATATATATATATATATATTTTGTAGATTTATACCTATTTTTTTATTTTTTAAAGCTATTTTAAATAGTGTTGTTGTTTTCTTTTAATTTCCAAATTCCAATTATTTAGGAGGTTGAGGTATAGGAAAGCAATTGACTTTGTATATTAACCTTATATCCTATAACCTTGCTATACTCACTTCTTAGTTCCAGAGGTTTTGCTTTGTTTTGATTTGGTTTTGATCAGTTCTTTAGGATTTTTTTTTTTGGCATAGAAAATCATGTCTCATATTATCTGCTAATAAAGATAGTTTCATTTTGTTCCCAATCTGTCTTTTTTTTATTCTCTTGTTTTATTGTACTTGCTATAACTTCTAGTACAATATTGAAAGGGTGCAGTGAAGGGGACACCCTTGCCTTTTATCAATCATGAGAAAACTTCCAATTTCTCATCATTATATATGTAGTTAGTAATAGAATTTTATAGTTATTCCTTTTGAGAAAGTACTCCTCTAATTCATGTTTGATGAGAATTTGTATCATAAATAATGTTAGTTTTTATTCAGTGCTTTTTCTGCATCAGTTGTTATCATCATATGATTTTTACTTTTTACTCTGTCCATATGAAAGATAACACTGAAAGATGTTTAAATGTTGACTCTATCAGCTTTATTTATCTTAAAAGGGATTTAAAGCATGGCAGAAGGAATATAGTCAATAATATTGTAATGACTGTATATAGTGTTAGGCAGGTACTAGACTAATCAAGGGATTCATTTTGTAAATATATAAATGTCTAACCTCTATGCTGTACATCTGAAACTAATATAAAATCATATTGCATGTCAAGTGTAATTGAAAAACAAATGCCTTAAAAAAATCTGATGGTGCCATGTCTACAGTGACAGACACAGAAGAGTGAGCTAGGAATAAGAGATAAATAATAAAGAAAGCAAATTTCCCAATGGAAATATAAACAAAACAATAATTCCAAAAATATACATATATCTCTCACTTATTCTTGCTGTACAACTTTCATTAAACTTTGTTAGATTTGGTTTGCTAATATTTTGTTGAAGATTTTTACATCTGTGTTCATGAGACATATTTGTTGAAAAATTCTTTTCTTGTAATGACTATCTAGTTTTCTTTTAAGGGTAAATCTGTTCTCATGAAATAATTTTTTTTCAAAGTCCCACTGTTTTCTACATTGTGAAAAAGTTTGTGGAGAATTGATATTGTTTCTTCCTTAAATGTTTGGTCAAATTCACTATGGAAAAAATCTAGGTCTAGAGCTTCTTTTTTATGTAATTATTCATTATTTATTCCATGTACTTAATAGATACAGGCCAATTTAGATTATTTCTCTTTGGAAAAGTATGATAGTTTTTATCTTTCAAGAAATTGGTCCATTTTATCTAAGCTATCAAATTTCTGGTCAAAATGTTATTTATAGAACTCCTTCATTATCCTTCTAATGTCCATAGAATTAGTAGTAATTACTATCTTACATTTATGATATTTATATCATATTCCTTTTTTTCTTGGTTATCCTGGCTAGAGATTTATCAATTTTATTGATATTTTTTAAAAGCTAGGTTTTCATTTTGTTTATTTTCTCTATTGTTTTTGTTTTCAATGTCAATGATGTCACCTTTAATTTTTATTATTTCTTTTTTTTTGTTGCGTTAAGCATACATTGGTCTTCTTCATGTATACACATTTTGTAAGCTTAACATCACATAACACTATATTATTTCAAATACTCTGAATTACTTCACACATAATGTTCGGTCTTTTCTTAGTGAAATGTAATGGGATGACGTTAGTTAATAAAATTATGTAGGTTTCAAGTATACAGTTCTATAATATATCATCGGTATGTTGCATTGTGTGTTTACCACTCAAAGTCAAATCTCCTTTCATCACCAAATATTTGACAACCTTTACCTTTATGTACCTCTCCTCTCCTCCCTTCCCCTTGAGTAACCACTAAAATGTTGTCTGAGTTTGTTTGTTTTTCTTGTTTATCCATTGCTTTCAATTTATACCTTAGATATAGTGAAATCATATGGTTCTCGAATTTTTCTATCTGACTTATTTCACTTAGCCTGATAATCTCAAGATCCATCCATGTTGTCGCAAATGGCAGTATTTCATCTTATGAATGAGTAATATTCCACTGTAAATATGTACTACATCTTCTTCATCCAACCATCTATCAAGGACACCTTGGTTTTTTATATGTCTTGGCCACCATGAAAAACGATGCAATGAACATCAGGGTACATGTGTCTTTACAGATAAATTTTTTTGGTTTTTTAGGAGATAGATACCCAGAAGGGATTGCTGGGTCATATGGTAATTCTATTCTTAATTTTTTGAGGAACTTCCATATTGTTTTCCATAGTGGCTATACAAATTTACAGTTCCATCAGCATTTTATGAGGGTTCCTTTTTCCCTCAGACTCTATATCACTTGTTATTACTTGTCTTGTTGATAATAAACGTACTGAAAACTACAAGCCATTGTTTAAAGAAATTGGAGAAGACACAAAAAAGAAAAGATAGTCCATGTTCATGGATTAGAAGAATCAACAGTTAAAATAGCCATATTATCCAAAGCAATATACCGATTTAATGCAATCCCTTTCAAAATCTCAATCACATTTTTAAAAAAGAAATAGAACAAAAATCCTCAGATTTGTATGGAACTATAAAAGATTTCAAATAGCCAAAGCAATCTTGAGAAAAAAGAACAAACCCAGATGTATCACACTCCCTGACTTCAAATTGTTATACAACACAACAATAATTAAAACAACATTGTATTGGCAGAAAAACAAATGCACAGACCGATGAAACAGAATTGAGAACTCAAAAATAAACCCATGTTTATTTTATGAGGGTTCCTTTTTCCCCTCAGACTCTATATCACTTGTTATTAGTTTTCAGCAAAGGAAATAAAATATAAATACATAGTGGAGAAAAGAAAGTCTCTTCAATAATTAGTGCTGGGAAAATTGGAAAGCCACATGCAAAATAATAAAACTTGATTGCTATTTGTTATCATATACAGAAGTGAACTCAAAATGAATCAAAGACCTACATATAAGACCTAAAATAATAAAATGCTTAGAAGAAAACAAGTACTTAACTTATAGACCTGTGTCTTAGAAAGGATTTTATGAATTTGACCTCAGAGGCAAGGGAAGTAAAAGCAAAAATAAATTGGACTGTATCAAACTAAAAAGCTTTTGCACAGCAAAAGAAACACAACAAAACAAAGAGGTTACCAACCAAATGGAAGAAGATGTTTGCATACAATACTTCTGATGATAGGCTAATATCCAAAATATATGAGGAACTCATACAACTCAACAACAACAGCAAAACATCAAATTTAAAAAATGGGCAGAAAACCTGAACAGACACTTTTTTCAAGACATACAAATGGCCAACAGATACATGAAAAGAAGCTCAACTTCACTAGGTTTAAGGAAAATGCAAATCAAAACTAAAATGAGATGCCACCTCACACTTGTTAGAATTCAGATTCTTTATAAAGTATTCCTAACTTTTCTCTTCCCTTATAACATTGCTATCATTCATTCTCCTTATTTATATGCTATGATATCCCAATGCATTGATCTGTGTTTAATATTCCACTGCCTGGATGTGCCACTGTTTTTGTTTAAATAGTAATCTTTTATATCAATTAAGAGTAAGGAACATAAAATTATATATATTTTTTTAATGTATATTATTTCTCTAATATTTTTTCTCTCTTTACACAGACTTGAGCTTCTGTCCTATATCATTTTCCTTCCACCTATGATCTTTTGACATGTCTTGAATGGAAAGTCTAGCAGTAATGAACTTCCTCAATTTTTTGTATTTCAGAAAATATTTATTTCCCCTTTACTTTCAAAGGATAATTTCACTGAATACAGAATTCATTATACTTTACTGGAGATGATTTGTCTTTTGTATACTTTAAATATTTTGCTTCACTCTGACTTCATGTTTCTCAACGTAACGGCCATTGTGATTCTTTTGTCCCTGTATAGGTAAGATTCCTACTTTTTTCTGACTGCTTTTATGCTCTTTTTCTTTGTCTCAAGTTTTCCACAATTGAATACGATATGCCTAGGCATAGTGTTTTATTTTTTATTTTCATTTTGTTTTGTTTTGTTTTCATCCAGTATGATGTCTTTGAGTTGCCTATAACTCTGGTGTCTCTAATTAATTTATGTTTTTAGCCATTAATATATCATATATAAATATATATATATATATATATATATATATATATATATTTTTTTGCTTTCTTTCCTCTTCTGGTATTCCAATTATGTATATTTGTATGTTTTTAAATTGTTCTACATTTTAAATGTTCCATTCTGTTTTTCTCATTCTTTTTCTTAGTCTAGGAATTTTCTATGGAACTGTCTTCAAACTCTCCTCCGATTGTTTACTTGGTGTCATTGTTGAACACATAACAAGCATTCTTCATTTCTCTTACAGTACTTTTTACTTCTGGCTTTTCTTTTGATTCTTTCTTCAAATCTCCTTCTTTTTGATTACAATACCTATCTGTTTTTTAATGTTGTCTACTTTTTGCCTTAGAAACATCCACATATTAATCACAGTTATTTTAAATACCCTGTCTGATAATTCCAAAATCTGTCTCATGTCTGAGTCTGGTTCTGATGCTTAATTTATCCCTTGAATAATTTTTTTTGTGTGTGTTTGGCATTGCTTGCAATGTTTTTTAAATACCCGATATACTGTATCAGGTAATAGAAACTGAGAACTGAGAGAAAAAGCCTTTTTCTATAAAGGTTCATGTTTTACTGGCTAGAAGTTGAGCCAGATTTAAGGTTTGCTGTCACTGTATTTGCCAATTTTCAAATGTCTTAGGTTCCTTGTGTTTGTATCTCATCTGTATTTTGAGCTTCCCTATGTACTCCTCCTCAGACGTATGTGTTTTGGAGGTGCCATCCATTGTTTTACCATAGCCCTGTTGGTGTATAGGGAAGTTTTTAGAGAAAAGCATTTTATAATCTTATTCTTAAATCCCATTTTTTTAGTAGGCTTGTGTCTCATGACTGTGATCTTCAAAAATGCTTCTTCATTGGCATAGCTTGTCTTTTCTTTATGTGAGACAGAAGAGTGTGTCTGTAGGGGATTTGATAGAGATGGTGAAATGCCCTAGTAAAATCTTTTCAGCTAGGAAGAAGGTCATTGTTATAGAGAGTGTTGTGGATAAATTTCACATTAATTATATTCCCTTCCTGGGAGAGTTAGATCATTCTCAATCCTTGAGACCATGATGAGGTCTCAGAGGTAAAATCCATAAAAGTCTAAGTTCCGCTCAGGCTACAGTTTCCAGGAGTTTCTTACTCTCAAACCATTCCATGCTCAGCCTCTAAAAATTCATCAAAATTACCATTTATGTTTTTTGAAATGATCAAAGAAAGTTAATGTACAGAGTATTTAATATTTATGTTGTTGTTGTAAGGAGGAGAGTGAGGATTTTCAAGCTGTTTGTGCATTAGAAATTAAACTAGAAGTTCACTAAAGTTTTTAAGAAAAAGAAAAAATAGTATTCAATTTAAATATCGTGTGCACATTTAATATGCACATCTTCTTATCTACCTACATCCAATTTTAGTCAAGCTTACTAGATACTCAAGTGTCCTCTGAGAGTTTGGCGTATCGCTTTTTTAAATTATACAAATGACTGAGTTTTACATCTCAGTTAATTTATCTCTAAGAGAGTTGGCACATAAAGTATGTTATAGGAGCTGTATTTTAAACTAATTGTATGGAATCAGAAACTCAAAACTACAGATGGCACAAATTTACTTCAATGCCCAAGACTGGCAGAAATCTTGGAGAATACTTAGATTCCTTTAAGAATTATAATGGAAGTTCGAGATGATTTTATCTAAGTCTCAAGGAACCCTCAATTATTCCAGTTGACACCAGACACAAGGGTAGTCTCTATTTTTCTGCTGCTAATATTCATGAGAAAAACTGATAATCTTTGGAAGGATAAATTGAACTCTAGTCTCTGGAGATTTAAAGTATATGATCTGGTATTTCAGACCTCAAAGACATAATAAAATTTTTTGAGAGAGGCTTTGAAGCAAATATATATGAAACAGTGATATAATTTTACTTTTTTTAAAAGCGATTTTATTTTTAGTGAGCTATTTACTAAGTAAAACTTTTATTTAGAAAATTACACAAAATTTAAGTGTACAGATAGACATATTTTCAGTGAACAAGCTTTGTAACTGGCATTGAAGAATTGTCAGAAATTATACACATGTGTGAACAAGACCTACATCATGAAACAAACGATTACCAGCACTCACAAATTCCCCTTTTGTGTACTTCCCCACCCCAGGACAATGTAAATTTTTTTTTAAAAGCATGCTATAGGACATCAAGGGAGAGCTCAATTTATCTTTAGGAATAACCACTAGACAAACTACTGCAATTGTTATTGAAATATGGATAGGTAGAGCAAAACTCTTCTAGAATGGGCTTTTCCTAGCTGGAGTAGGCTAGGATACCCTACAGTCAAAGTAAACAAAAACTCATTAAAATCTCAATGGCACAAAAAAGAAAATTTTTCTTCTCATACAAAGTGTTTTCCAAATCTGGGGAACTCTCCAGGAAAACTCTCTTTCATGTTACTACTCAGTGATCCAGGCTATGCCAATCTTGTTCTTCTATCTCAATAAAAAATTGATGTGGTTGTTCTGGTATGGAAAAAGATCAGTGAGCCTCACAATGGGTTCACTTATTCCTACAACACGTTGACTAGATTTAGTCAATGGTTCTGCCTAAATCAGAAGAAGAGAAATTGTAATGTGTCTGTGAGCCCAGAAGGAAAGGAAAACTGGCTAAAGGTATAGAGTAGAACCTCCTCTATAAGAGATATTTGGAGTTTGATTTCCAAAATGCTAAAATATTTCATATAACAATAAAAAAGATATGTTTATGATTGGCAGAGTTATATTACTTTTAAACAGTTGTTTATTTTTCAATCTCGATTTAGGCTACTTTATTTCAATATATTATTGGTTCTTTTTTTACAATTTATTTTTCAATTACAGTTGACATACAATATTATATTAGTTTAAGGTGTACAACATGGTGATTAGACATTTACATAAGTTATAATACGATCACCTGGTAAGTCTAGTACCCATTTTGACACAATACATATTCATTGCAATATTATTGACTATATTCCCTATGTTATACTTTACATCTCTGTGACTCTGTTTATAATTGGCAATTTGTACTTCTTAATTCCTTTCACCTTTTTCACCCATCCTCCTAATCCCCTTCTCATCTGGCAACCATCAATTTGTCCTCTGTATCTATGATTTTGTTTCTGTTTATTTCATTTTTTAGATTCCATATATATAATAAAATCATATGGTGTTTATTTTTCTCTTTTTGACTTATTTCACTTAACATAATATCCTCTAGGTCCATCCATGTCATTGCAATGGCAAGAATATTGATTCTTTTTGTATGTTTACTTTCAAGGAATGGCTTGAAGATAAACTGGAAATGTAAAGCTAGTTTTCATCTTGACCTTAAGAAAAATTTATGAAAAGTAAGTAAAGTCAGTTGTTTGATTTACTTTTAATACCTTAAGTGCTAGATAGTTGTGGTCTGATTTGAGGGAAAAACAGATGGTGGCCACACTTTTGAGCATATTTATATGATTCCCATAAAGATAAAAAATACTCTCACTGAAAATCTTCCTGTGAAAAAGTCATTCCTTAGACATGGGTTGTGACTCTGTAGGCTCCTTCATAATGGGTTGGGGAAAATATCATCTTATTGCTAAGTAAGCTAGATCTGCATTTAAGGACATTTGGTTCCTGAAGTGTTCCTAATTGTGTAGGTCTCAACACTCTTTTGTTCCTTAACTTTGAAAAGGATGCAACTGGAAATATGATCCTATGGCCCAAAATGATTGCTAAAGGAAGAAGCATGAAGAACTAAAATTTCAACTAAGGCATGCACACTAGAACTCAAAATTGATCTATATCCAAAGAATAAAAGAATGTTCTGACTCTTCAGTTAGATATATAAAAACAGACCTCCACATATATATAAACACAAAATAAAAAACTGTCGAAAAATTAGAAATTTATTAACCATTTAGAAAAAAATCGTAATTTTATAATAAACAAAATTATAGCATATAAGTGTATGGTCCTATGGCACTACTTGGTATATTAAGCACTCACCCTTTTATTTAAGTCATAAAAATATGAAATAATATAGAGAAATAAATCTAGACATAAAATTTCCAAAGATCTAAGTTCTAGACTCAGCCGTACCGTTAACCAAATGTGATGCTTCATTCATAATATTGAATCTGTCTAGATACATGTTCTCATTTCGTCATTTATTTCTTCACTGATTCTTCACTGAACCCAATGGATCAAAATCACTTCTAAAAGTGTCTTTTAAAATAACATACATATTTCCAGGTCCCATTCCTAGTAAATCTGTGTTGGAGAGACCATGTGAAGAGAGGCCATTTGAACAACCCAGCTCTAGCCATGCTCCCAGTATAATGCTGCTAATGAAAAACTGTAAGTGAGACTAGCAGTAGGTAGGAAAAAACAAAAAAAATCCTACCTGAATCTCAGCCAATCAATACAATTACTCAGTATAACAATTTGAAGTTATTTTAAATGTTTGAATTTGGAGATGATTTTTATGCAACAATATAATGTAACAGAATGTGTAAATCTGTATCATGCCCCCAAAATTCCCCTTCCCCCAAAAAAAAAATCTTAAGTGACTCTAATACTCAGACAAACTTGGAAATAGCAGAATTAGATGATAGTTGATGTATTTTCCAGATTCAGCATTTCAGGAGTCTAATATGACAGTCTGACTCAAAAATGAATTGGAGTCTTAATGTGATTCAAACTGAATAAAATTCTCCACATCACTTTCTTCCAGTGATCTAGCATTTAGATAGCCACAATAGGCACTTTCCCAAAGTCAGATCACAATCTGATATGATGCTGCTAAATATTAACAATATTACAAATACCGAGCATATTGCCACCCCCATATATATGTTTCAAATGGCAGCTTTGTGCATGCACAAGTATCCCGGGAAATATTGCCTAACAAACTGCAATTCAGGAAAACTCATAGAATTCCAGCTTTAACACTGATCTGTGTTTGAACATTGACTTCATCACTTAAACTAAACTGAACAAAATATCAATGCAAAATTAACTTACCAGACTCAGCAGTGAATTTAAGCCAATGTGACTTGTGTGTGAATATGCATCCAAGCCAATGCCTGTAGGTTGTAAGAGACTTTCACAGCTAGTCTGGGGTAAAGAACCAGGGCAAAGCACATAAGCTTATACTCTCCAAGTAAAAACATTGAGATATGGATTTCTGGCCTCAAGGAAGTAAGCGTTTAATTTTTTCTGTTTCTTGAAGTCAGTGGTAGACCTTTGGCAAGGATCAGTGCTATGAGCAATATTATTTAAAGAAGCAAGGAAACAGCCTTTTAATATTTTTATAAATGATCTCATAAAACTTAAGCAACAAAATATTCTTCCTTACCTCCCTCTACTAAGAAATTCTCAAGTACTAAGCCAGACCCTGATAAGAAAGAAGTTTTCTTTGTCATAATGGCTTCCACAATAAACGTTGCCTCTGGCTCATTTTTACTATTTATTCCTCTGGCCAGACTTTTGGTTTTCTGGATGAGAATTTTATCTACCTTCGACATATGTTTACATAGCACTTTGGGATCCAGTTCTATACAAAAGACTGTATTCCTTTATTTTCACATATATTTTTTTTAATTTAAAACAAAAATAAATAAATTGCTTCATAAATTATTTTAAATTTTGGTTTAGTCTTTATGAAACTCCGAATAACCCATATGAGCTTAACTTGTGTGTTCTAAAATTGAATTATGGGTCTATTTTCCACTATTTCACAAATTTTCTGCTCTAACTTCTGTTTGTAATTAGTTACTTTGGAAAAAAACTAAACAGATGTGTTAATTTCTTTGAATTATTAGCATATATTTAAGACAGACTGTATTTTCTGAAGAGATTTTGTCCTCTTTGGAAATATTTGTCTTGTGCTAATAGATTTTTATTTGAGATGTAAAATTAGTTTTACATTTCAGGTGTTCTGGCCTAAAATTAACAGAACTAACAGATATAGCACAAATTTTTGAACATGAGATCATCATGCTTGGTTCTGATCCTTTAATTTCTAAGAAAGAATATATTCCTAGTCATTAATAACTAGAAATCGTATCTGAACAATGATTCAGATATGCAATTCAGATTGATGAAACAAAGTAAAAGAGTAACGGTAGCTGAAAGAAAGTTTTGAAATAAGCATAAAGCCTTCCCTATAGCACATTATAGGATATTTCTATTATAGATATTCTTTTTATAGGAAAAAACTTGTTAAGAAAATACATATTCCATCAAAATAAACAATTCTTAACATGTAACTTTCAGAGTAATAGTACTTTTAATTTTTTTAGAGAAAAAAGTAGTATGCAGAAAAAATGTTTTAATTATATTGTATCGCAGACGCAATAACTTAATATAAAAAAAACTCAAGGGAAAGCAGTATTGATTATTATTAATTTAAATATATACCTAATTATAAACTATCAATCGGAAAATAATGTTCTTCTTTCTGTTATGTCTCCAATTTACCATTTTTCTATTTATTTATTCAACTGCTTTAAAATCCTTTCACTTCTCAGCAATACTTCACTTCTTTTGGTTAAAGTAGTCCCCAGAAATAATGTTATACCATTTTATTTTACAAATGGCTTTGTTCCTAACCTTTAACCAACCAAAACACCTTTTGTTTGACAATGTACTTTGAATAGCATAAATAATAAGGTTATATCTTGGCTTGATATAGAATGACATTTTATGTTTTGTTTTATCTAAATAGTTTTTGTCATATCTCTAAGATTACTGTGTATTTTAAAGTAATAATCTAAGGCAAATATTATCAAAGTTAAAAAGAATAATAATTTCATTATTTTTTAAAATAAAGATATCATGTATCAATATACCATGGCTTAAATTTCTTCAGGGCCTTTGCTTTTACAATTATATTAATAAGATTTTCATAAATATTTTTTTTAGATTTGTCTATATTTAGCCAGCTTATTTATGACAAAAATAATGATACTCTTCAAAAAAATAAACTATATTTTGTCGAATCTCAAAAGAACACTTAGAATAGTGCTAGCTTCTATAATTTAAAAATGAACACAATTAATATCTTAAGAAAATCGATGTAAATACTAGTTCTCTCAATAAAATATATTAATAATTTAATTTAGTTTTATAGTTTATGGTTTAAAATTGGCTTTATTTTTAGTATTCATTCTAAATAAAATGCTTGCCTCAATAAGGCTACTAACTTTATTTACAATACCCTTAGTAAATAAAAATGAGAATATCTTTCATCTAAGAAATAATTTTATCCAGGCATTCTCCTAAGAAGAGTAAGGTCAGTATTCATATATTGTGCATTGTTTCATCCTGATGAATTAAAAAACAAATATGGTTAAGCTACGGGGAGATAAGGCAGGAGCCTCATCTCCCTTTTACCCTGTACGAAGTAGAAATGGATATCTTATTTTTTTTTATTTTGTTTTTAAAATAAGACCATGATTTTAATTTAGGAGGCCATCAAAACTGTGAAAATGAATAATGACTCTGATTTAGTGCCAATCTGCAATCTGTATTCACATAACTCCCACTGAGACTAATTATTTTTTCTCAGTTTGTGTATGTAGAAGTTTCAATTAAATTGTCCATATTGAAGTCAATGGGAGTTCACTATATTTATGGGTGTTACGTGTGAAAAAAATATAGAAGAGGACGTTAAAAATTGTATAAGTTAGATCTTTTAACAAAGAAATTTTTATAGAATTAAACAAATATTTACCTGTCTCCTAAACTAGGGCTTGAATTTTGTGCATGCTAAATTGTCAAACCTTTTTAAATAATTTAAAAATGCACATTTGAATGAGACCAATACAAATATCTGAGTTCTCCAAATTTATCATGTAACATGTATTTTTTTCTCCTCTTGATGATGAACTTTTTTTCTTTTGATTTGTTGTTAATGCATTACTGTATTTTTTTTTACTGACTGAAATGTAATTTAAAATTTTGGGAAAGGCAGTCTCATATGCACAATCTATTGATCTTCCTTCAACTGTATAGCAGGGTGTTTGGCCTGGAACACTGTCTTACCAAAGGTTTAAGTGTTCATACAACCTGTGCTAGGCTTGTTACCTTGAGTGGGAATGTCTTTTCCTGTTTTATGCTTAATGGGTTTCCTTTTTTCTACCTAAGCATGGATATCAATGGACTTCAGGCAAGCCTCCAGCTTTCAGTATTTCAAACTCCACAGGATTGGTTGAGATCCTTCTGCTGGGGCAAAAAGAGGGCTATGCATAGGCCAATTCCATTGTCTCAGCTGCTGGGAACACCCGCCAGCCATGAGGTACTTACACACATTATTGGAGTTGATCTTGCTCTGTCTCCTTTGTATGTGAGTAAAAGCGTTTTCCCTTCTAGGATTGGACTGTGTTGTGTTTCCTTGGTGACTCAGATACCACGATGCAATGAACAGAAATATACGGACTTTGATTCCTTGTGGCTAGCATTGTGATAATTTTGCTATTCTCCATGTAGTTGGAGTTCTCCTCTGTCCCTGGTTACCAGTTTTGACTATTCAGTTCAACATAAAACTTTGTTGCAAAGGTATCTAAAAGGGAGGAAGAGGTGAGTGCTGAATAACTATACAGCCAGTTCATTTATACATTAGAATTTGGCTGACCATAGATGTTATCCATCTCAGAAAAATATAGATTGAACTATAAATTAAACAAGCTCCCAAAATCTTAGTATAAGACATGGTGATAGATGATGATTGTAGATAGATCGATAGATAGATAGATAGATAGATAGATAGATAGATAGACAAGATAGATAGAAAGATAGATAGATAAAAATAAGAAAAAGATTTCTGGTATGTAATATCAAATTTTAACTCACAAAATTTCCATAGAATATCATTTCATTCAAAGAGAACTCATATGTGGTTTTCCTGTATAATTCATCATGTATTATTTAATGTATTTTACAACTTAATGTTCAGAATGATTTTGTGGAATGCAAATCAGTATCTATTATTTAGATAAAAAGACTGAAACAGAGAATTAAAAAGCAAAGTCTGGATTTCAAATCTATTTTAGGACTTCAGTTTCAATTTTTTTTTACATCATGAATACAGGTTTATGAATCATTTTCAAAATTATTATACATATGTAAATCTACTGACATATTATTTGATGAACATATGATTCCTCATCATATTGGACTTCTATAGATTCTAAATAGCTTAAATGTTCCCATTCTTTAAATCCCAATTCCCACTTTAAATGTTATAAAAACCTTAGTAAAGGGATATAACTCATAAATCTACAAAGAATTCATAAACTTTTTTAAACCAATGTTTTGCTAAGATGTATGTGAGTAATTATGACCATATGTTTTTGATTTTATTTAACAAGATAAAGCAATGAGAAATGTTGTTTGACAAAGTATTTTGCCTAGACCAAAACACTCAAAATAATTTGTTTTGTCAAATCAAAATCCCCAAGTCCATCCTGCCATAGTTCTTTTTTAATGTTTATTATTGTCGCTTTCTTTTCCTCAGCAAAAAGCAGTAATAAGAATTGGCTACATGACAACCTCTGACATCCAACACCAATACTATTCCCAGCACGGTAATGCTTAATTGAAGGAAGTTTATTGTCTAGAGAATAAATCTCTTTAGCACATTGAGAAACTCGCAGTACTATTGTATAATATAAATCTACATAAAATTAAGTGAAAATAATGTAATTTAATAAGTGAATATAACAGAAATCAGTTTAAGCAAAACTAAGATGATATCTATTTTTTCAACTTCACATAAAGGAATACTAATCTACAAAATTAGCAAATGCTCTTTTCAAAATCTTCCTTTTCTTTCTTTCTTACTTTTTTATGAGATGACAATATGTTCTATATGTACTGAAATTTGATACCTATGCTATTATCATGGCTGGTAATCATAATTTTTTGTGCATGGTACTAGCTGGAAAGCCAAAGAGTGTATGTATATATATTGAACACAGATATACACATCCGTCTGTGCTCCTTTGCTTTATGTTTTGCTCCATCAAGTTTTCCTCAGTTTTACTAATCCCCTCTTTAGGTAACCAGGTTAGATATCTCACCCTGCTCCTTTTTAATCAACTTTTATATAACTCTTTGGCAGGCCATGTAACTGTGTTTCCTCAAAATTTTACTTGAAATTTTAAATAACACTAAGTCTCACTTATCTTTCTAGTCTCTATATCCAACACAATGTCCTCCGCTTAATAAGACCTAATGAACTTGAATTAAACTGCCAGTTCACTATGTTGAATTCTTGAAAAATTCAAACTATGAATCTTAGATTCATTATATATTCCTTGGTGAATTTCTGATGAAATACATTAATAATAATATAATAATAATAGCAATAATTAAAAATAGTAATTATAGTTTTAGTATCCACTATATTATTATGTTGTAATGTATAAACTACTATTTGTCATATATTTTCCATAGGTTGTCACATTTAATTTTTATAATTATTCTATAAGGTAATAAAGCACTAACACATTTTTTAGAGATGGAAACTGAGGTTTAGAGAGGTTGAATACATTTTTCAAAGACAAACAGCTAAAAAAATGCATAAACATTTGGATTCATACTTCTTTGTTCTTGGTCCAAATTTTTCAACATTTATTGAGCTACATTTTAAAGATAGTATGCTAACTCTAAATTTCTTGATTATTGTTTTAGAAAAAAAAAGTTTAGTAAAATTAGAAGACACGTGCTGTTCCTTCTACATATACAATAGAATTACACATACTAATCCCTTTGAAGTTAGGTGTATCTAAGAGACTTCCTTTGGCCAAATAGTAATGATGTGACTGTGTTACATGTGTGTGCAATTATCCATCTGGCATGGCATTTGACAATGACCCAGAGAGTGGAAACCTGATTCCTGAGTAGGCAATGTGGAACTACCACAATCTGCAAGTGAGAACCTTTGCTTGTTAAGCCATTGAGATCTGGGGGATTGTTTCTTGCTACAGCAAGATCTATCTACCTGACAAATTCATAGAGTTGGTGTATAACAAAAACTCATTTTTAGACATGTTTTGGTTTTTGTTCATTAAGATTCCAAAGGAATACTCAGATATCAGTCAAGAAAATTTAGAGGTAAGATATAATTTTTGTTTGTTTGTTTAACAGCTTATTAAAATATAATTGATATGCAAAAAACTATGCATATTTAAAGTGTGCAATTTGAACAGTTTGGACATATGCAAGCACCTGTAAAACCATCACTACAGTCAAGGTAATAGACATATCTAAAAGTTCCCAAAATTTCTTAGTCTCCCTCTGTTTTGTTTTTGTTTTTGTTTTTGTTTTTATTTTTGTTTTGTGGTATAAACATTTAACTTGTGATCTATCCTTTTAAAAGACTTTGAAGTGCATGATACTCTATCATTGAACTGCAGTCACTGTGTTGTACAACAGGTCTCTAGAACTTAGTCATTAAACATAACTGAAACTTTATACCCACTGAGAAACAAAGAAAAAAAACATTATAGTTCAAGTGCACAGCAATTATATTTTGGACGAAGTTTATCACTGGTGGTAAAGATAAATGACAAGTGGTCAGAAAATTAAAAACTAAACTGAAAAGATAATGAATAAAGCTCTATTAAAAGCAGCTATATTCAGCTGTAACATGAATGCAATCCAATGAACTACTGTAAAACATGACTGCAGCTGATAATACTATATTATATAATTTGCATTTTCTAAGAGAACAGAATTTAATGTTCTCACCAGAAAAAAATAAGTGAGATGATAGATGTGTCAATTAAGTGGGTAGGGAAAATACCTTTACAAAAACAATTTTTGAAAAACAGCTATATTCATGACATGTGATGGAAAGCAAAAGTCTTGTATAATTCTACAGAGAAAGAAGCCTTGTCTCTTTTCCTATCTAAATAAAATTTGCTTTGTATGTGTGTGTGTATGACTTACATTACAGCTTTAGGAATCATGTAAGGTCCTTTTGAAATTATAATGAAATAGCAAAATAGATGCAGCCCAGAAAAATTCATTTGTTGATGAGAGATTTGGGGCTCTATTTGACATTATATTCACATGTCATATAACAAAATATTACTTTGAACATTATTTTTCACTAATCCCCTATTGATTTAAATTAAGTAGATTTAGAAATTACAAAATCTGCAACAAGCTAATTCAATTTATAAGTTGAGTGAAATCTAAGAAGGTCAAACACAGGAATTAAAGCAATTTTAAATAAATATAAAATTATACACATGCATTTAAATATTCATAAAAATCAAATTCTTGAACATTTCAAGGCCCAAGTACTATTATAACTATTCTAACTTAAGAAATAACTTCGTCTTTATTCAAAAATATTAAGATAAAGCAAATCATTATATCTGTAAATACGCCAAAATATTGACTAAAAACTAGCCATTTCTCAGCGTTATTGACTGCACAATACAAATTAATGTCTGAATTTTTGTTTTGTGATTATGATATTCTCCTGTTAATAAATTGACTATAGTCGTATTATATGCAACAATGTCTTTATAGTTGAATTGTTACTATGCTTTGTTAAAAAAAGGACATATACATCCCTAGCTTTAGAAATTTTTCAGTGCTTAACTATGTGTGATTTTGTCTTAAATGATTCTTTTCAATTTAGTGTGTTCTTTTACAAGAAGTCCTGTAGAGGCATCTCTAACCAATTAAAAACTTGAAAGAAAATATAATACTATTGACAAAAACTTAATTAAGAAGTCTTGTTATACAGTTAATAAAAACAAAGATAAGATTCCGTCTTACATAAGACAACGGCATAAACAAAAATAGTGACAAACTACAATTCAATTCATTCTCTTGAATGGCAATGATTAGTTTTCTTTTTCTTTATTACATTTCTGTATTTATAAAGATATCAAATATGAAAAAGCAACATTCATAAAAAATATTTAAGTGATACATTACTTTGCAAAAGGAAATAGAAAAACATATATAAACATTCCTTACTATGCAATGAATTTAAAAGTATACATTTATATAATAAGCTGAGATTGTGTCAAAACTCATTATTTTTATTATAACAGAGATACACACAGTTAGAATTATAAGACAATTATATGGTGTAAATCATTAGATTTTTACAATTGGTTTTTGGCTAGTTGTTTGTTTATTGGTTTCTGAAGTAGTGAAAAAATTCATTTTTATTTAAAAAGTTTAGAATGTGGCCAAACTTTATAATTGCTGTATGTTGCAAAGATAATTAGGCAAGTTATGTCAGAATTTTGGATAAATCACTAGAATACTGGTTTTAATGTTTTCATTTGTAAAGTCAAATTTGATGTTAGATGAATTCCAAAAATTTTTTAGTTCAAAATTTGTTTATAAAATGTTAAAATTATGAGTTATTTATTACACATCAAATTTTAGAGTAATTCTTATGAGTTCTAGAATGATATATTTAGTAAATACAAGTGAACATTAGTCATTTTGATCATAAATTATATTGGAAAGTCATTTTTGAAGTTCTAAAAAATATTTACTCTTTATACTCCGTCTTTTCACACACTTGCCAGAATAAGAGAAATCAGAGACTGTCAGCAGACACTAAAATTCTTTAGCATTTGACACTTCAAATATCTGCTGGCAACATCCCAAAGATGATGTCAGCTTCTTGTACAGTACAGAACATTTAATACTCCCCCAGAGCATCTCACTTACAGAGTTGATACACTTTCAAATATCAAGGGCACTAATGGTTTTCTCCAAATGGTGACTGAAATCTTTAGAATGTATGCTCTGATCTCAGCAATGAATGATATTATGTTATGGAAAATAATGTGCAAGGAAATTTAAAAATTTTAGAAACAGCTATAATAAGTGGTATAATTAAAACTGAACCTAATTTTAACATTTTAAGATAAAACATTCCCTCTAAATAAAATCACATCTTTAAAGTGCTAATAAAAATATTTTATTTAGTGTGGCTGTTCATCTTATTTCTTAATACTGTATTTCAAAGAGGTTTTATTGTGATTAATATAGCAACAAAATTTATTTAGCATTCATAGGTAAATAAGTCATTGCATATAAGTAAATTTTGTATATTAATAGTTTTAAATTACTAACTAGTCTTTTTTTTTATATAAAACAAATTTTTCTTCTGCTTTCTTAGGTAGAGAATTCCAAACCCTAAATGAAGTTTTTTACTTAGCAACTGCAGTACACTATTATAATCATCAACTATTGTAATAGATTGACATATCTTTAGGAATTTTCATTTATACATACACTCATAAATAAGATATCAGGAATCACAGAATGGTTGAACCTGAGAAAAGAGTCACTCATAATTTCATTATCTACAACCATCTTTCCTTTCTTATTTTTTCCTATATGACTTTCATATGCTTAGAGCAACATATCAAAAATATGTATCTGTATTTTCCCTATGCACTATATCATGAACATTTCATTTAAAGTCTAAAATGCCTTTTTAATTAAAACATGCATTATATTACATAAGGCACCTATTACTGGGGAATTAGGTGATCTTATTTTCTTTTTTCTCCTCACTATATCTCTGACAATAAATATAAAAATATCTAAATATTTAATGTAAAAATTAGTCTAGAGAAAGACAGTTTAGGACTAAGTGAAATTAAGTGTCATTTTCTCAGAAATTCTCTTAATCTTTCCCTGATGGTTGCCGATGGCTACAAAATCTTCAGCTTCATTTCCTTACACAACTCTGTTAAAAAGTATAAAAGGTAACCAAAGTGGCAAGATACTTCTTAATATACCTTTTGCATTTGGTCATGAGGAAATAAAATTTCTAAAAGACCACTACAACATCCTCATTATTCATTGGCCAGAACTGAATCATGTGAGAATACTTAATTTCAGGAGAGAAACAGTGTATAAAAGATGAAGGATCAGAATTTGACTAACTTAGACTAGATAAATTGTGCTTCATTTCCTTGGTTAGGCACACTGATGCGTAAAGAAAATGAGAGCTACAGAGAAAGGAAACCAGCTATTAAAGGGCTCATGCGACCTGGAAAGCAGCACAAAAAGAGCAGATAGAAAAGAGCAGATAGAAAAGTGCGCATTCTGTAGGTGAAGGAGACCCACTTAGTAATCTTCCTGTCTGCCAGAAGGAGAAAGGCAGCTGGAACTTCTCTAGGAAACTGAAACGCTCATGGAAGCCATTTTGTAATCTTGTTCTGACACCAGTGCTCACTGGTACCAATTTGGAGTGTTCCTCTAGTCTGTTATTGCCATGCTGAGATCCCACCCACCCCTATCTTTCAGCTGGACTTCACAATGGCTGGACAAGTACTCTGACCAGAGGTATACCTGCAGCAGTCACAGCACTACCACAATAGAAAGACACACACGCAGCCCACATAGGGGGCATCCATGGAGCTCCTGCCTCTGGTGGCCAAAGGTGATTGTACGGCCGGGCCCTACAGGACATCTACCTAAAGCAGCAAGATAAACTCAACTAATTTTGTACAAGGGAATCCCCATAAGATGATTAGCTGATTTTTCAGTGGAAACTTTGAAGGCCAGAATGGAATAGTATGATATATTCAAAGTGATAAAAGTGGGGGAGGGGAGCTGGGTTCATTTTTATAAGCAATGAGGCTCCATCAATAAACCTGACACTGGAACATAAATATATTATATATATATATAATATATATATATATAATATAATATATATAATATATATCAGTGTCTCCACACTTATTTCTTGAGTTAAGATTTTGATTATTTGAAAATTTTGGCTTCCACTGGAAAAGAGGTCAATTAAGTCTGGCCTATGGTACAAAATGGAACCATGAGCTGAAAACCATGTCCCCAGATGACTTTGGGGCACAGAGAGAAATTTGTGCTCTATAATAGATGGACATCTATTCCCTTTGAAACAAAAAAAGCAACATGCTACTTTGATTAAGTAGGAATAATAAAATAAAAAATAATAAATTTTGAAAGCCTGCTTTTCAAACTACTTTTCAGTTTTCACTAATTGCCTATGCTGATAAAATTGATTTCACATATATAGGAATTGACAATTAAATGTTTCAGTTTAAAGAGGTCAAAATCATAATAGTAAATAAAATTATATATTATAAACTGAATTATTCAATATAGAAATATAATGTAGTTTACAGTGGTCACTTTATGTAGCTCTTAAGAAGGATCCAGAAAGTATGAATTTGACCTAAACCTCAATTCCAAGTCCTTATATTTTGTTCCATTTCCTCGATTTCTGCAAATCTCTTCAATATTTGCACATGACTTCCTTGTTTACTCTTTGTCCTCCTATCTGAATTTTCTGTCCTTTTTTGGGTTATAAAATCTAGATATTTGGGGGAGTTATAAAATCTAGTTCCTTTATTGGCTTCCATAAGAATATCCTCAATGAAACATTTCTTAGTTACTTTACTGAAAACTGGGCACTCTGAGAGCCACATAACAGGCTGTTGTACTCAGCTCTTTTTTCACATTACCACCACTGCCATTCTCTCTCTCTCTCTCTCTCTCTCTCTCTCTCTCTCTCACACACACACACACACACACACACACACCACACACATTATATTCATCACGTTGTTCCGCAGAGAGAAATTATTTAACTTGGGAATCTCAGGTCCTATTACATGCAGTTTGTCAAGGAGTTCTTTCTTATAAATCCACTGCTATTCTTCAAGGACACACGGTTTATATATAATATTACTCGTTTGTTATGGAAATACAGTGTAGAAGTTAATGAGATTGTACTATTTTTCTCTGGACTTGAATCCAGTATTGACCCATGTGGAGGACTAGCCCTCAGAAGATGCCACTAGTGCTTTTAGGCTGGATCATGCCTTCATTGGAAGTAGTGTTCATTTCTTACATGATGCTTGTATAAAGAAATAGAAGCTGTCAGTCATTAAAATGGAAGGCATTCAGCTTTCTGCCTGTCTGAAGATAAAATTGGATTTCTCTGTCTGAATTCTGCTGATTCCTTTTTATTCCATAAAGCAAATTGCTTTTCCAAGGTATCTGTATTAAAAAAAAAAAAAAAAATCCTCTGCTAGGACAGATAGTACTGAAAGTTTATTAAAAACACTACTTAATATTGCCTACTGGAGAATAGATTTAAAAAATACAAAACATTTTTAAAGTTTTGTCCAATTTCATATGTTTTACTATTTTGTCTTATTCATTCCCATTCCATTCTTGTCTTGTTTGTGCCTAACACATCACATTTATCGCATTTATTGACAGCATAAGATTTCATTTTGAAAGCAATAGACAGTTTAGTAAATGGCTCCATATGTCATTAAAAAAACAATATAAAATTTTAACATCAAAAAGAAGATATAATTTTTCAGTTGAAAATTTTGAGATGCTTTTTCAAGCATACTAATTTCTGTGTGCAGAATTTTTTGTAGATTCCATTGCTTTAAATGAAAACTATCAGTATTTATCTAGGAATTACTATATTTGTGCTATTTGATTCAAATGAAGGAAATTTATAGTGCAGTATATATGATTTAAACATGTGTAGTTAAATCAAATTTGATTTAAACAAAAAGGTTTAAGTACTTATTATGTAACTTGATACCTTCATGATTTATGTTCACCAGCACCACAGTAAATTCAGAAGATTTGATGTAAATATAGTAATCACATTGAAAGTGAGGTGCTTGGATTTTTTCCCCTACTATTTTAATTTGTTTACAATACCTTTACAGATAAATAACAATTTGGCCTCGAAGTGAATGGGAATCCAAATTTGCTGTGGTATTAACGAATACTATAAAGGTTTATCTCGACAGAAGTAATTTGTGGTTCATTTATCCCTGCTGTGTGTCTGATTGGAGGTAATTGTATAAAAAGCAAAAATTGGGTAGCCAATTGAAATTTTAAGCTTTGTAACCTTCAAATTTTGTTTGTAATATTATTTAAAGATAAGAAATCACATGCTTTTTTTAATGAATGGAAAAATTACTTATAAGCATAAAAGCTTCATTGCTTAATTTTCTGTTTATCTTACATGTTCATTTTCATTTTGTTTCTCCTTTCCTCTCTTTTATTTTAATATGTAGTATTTTCGATATACATCTTATTTCCTCTATTGCTATGACTTTTTCTTTTTAGTAGTTGCTTTAAGAATTGTAATATGAACTCTATCACACTTATCTTGAAGTTGGTTTTGTACTACTTAACATTTATTACAAGAACCATACAACAATATAAATTTATTTGGCCCCTAATATTATGGGTGATATTTTGTCTTATATTTTCTTCTACATGTTATAACCTTCTCTTAATAAAATCTGACTTTGTTTAAATGGTTAATTTGTTTTAAATAATTTTTGAAAATAAAAAAGCAAATTTTAAATTTACCCACATATTCATCAATTCTTTTCTTCATTTATATACTTCATTTATATACATTTATATTTATATTCATTTATATTCTTATTATATATCATTTCATTTTATTCTTCATTTATATACATCCAAATTTCCATAAATATTCCCCTTCAGCTTAAAAACGTCCTTTAAAAATTTGTTTGATATGTAGATCTGTTGGTAACAAACTTCCTTCGCTTTATTCTATATGAAAATTTCTTTATTTCACTTTCATTTAAAAAATATTTTCAATAAATATGGAATTTTTGATTAATATTTTTCCCCTGACAGTATATTGATCCTTGACATCTGGCATGCACTTCTAATGAGAAGTCTGTTGTAATTCTTATTTTTATTTATGTAACATATTTTTTGAGTTACTTGTAAATCTTCCCTTAACATTTAGTTTTACCGGACTGACTATGATGTGTGTTTCATTTTAAATAATTCTTCTTGGATTTAATTGTTTTCCTTTATTAATGAGCTTATGTTTTTATTCAAATTCAGAAAATATTCAGTTTTATTTCATGAACATGTTTTTTTTTTCCATCTCATCCCTTTTTTCATCTGGATCCCAATTATGCAAATGGAAAATCACTTGATATCCACACATGTCTGTGAGATTTTTAAAAATTAAAATCTTTTTTATTTTTGAATTTGAGCTTGGGAACACTTTTATTTGATTTCATATGTACTGACCCTTCTTTCTGCAATGTTCAATTTGTTGTTAGTACCATCCAAAGTATTTTTAATTTCAGCTGTTATACTTTTAAGTTCTATGATTTTTATTATATTCTTTTTAGAATTTCCATGTCTTGACTGAATTACCTAAGTCTTCAGTCATCATATTCATCTTTTGCTATAAATTCTTTACAAACTAAAACTATTTAAGAGTTTAGCTCCAACATCTGGGTAATCAATAGGTCTAAACCTGTAGATCATTTTATTTTGGGATTATGTGTCACATGTTCTTACTTTTTTGCACTTCAGCAATGTTTTTAGTAAAATAGAATATAAAGTTAATAACATATTATGGAGACTTTCAATTTTGTCATTCCTATAATAAATATTGAGTTTAGTTCTAGCATACAATTACAATTTGGCAATTCTTTTTGATTCAATCTAGACTTATGTTAGGCTATTAGGGTGAATCTATTATTTTCCTTGAAAATAGAATTTAAGGATCTCAACTCATTCCTTTGTAAGCACTTAGATAAATTATTCATGGTACTGTTAAAGTTTCTGCCTTTAGCTTATCAGCATGTCCATTCTGTCCAAGGTCTTAGAGTTCTCAAATTACTCAAAAGAACATTTTTTCTCAGACCCTTCAAACCTTTCCTGTATTAATGTCCCTAAAATTTAATTTTTTTCTTTTATTATTGTTGTTTATGTTTTAGGATGATCTTTTTCTAACCCCATTTTTTTGCTAAATATTCATAAATTCTTCTATATTCACTGCAACATTAAAAAAAATCTTTTAGAAATTTTAAGGCTTGTTGGATATTTGGATCAATATCTAGAATTGCAGTTTTCAGTTTTGTGGCTAAGTGAAGAGCTTTATAAATATCTTCTGTAGTAAATAAAATGTTCAAGGTCATTACCATATTCATCAGCAAGATAATCTTCAGATGTTAAGTGAATTAATTCATTATCAGTTAATTCATAATCAACCAGTAATTCATTAATGTCATCTACATTCAAATGTTCTTTATGAAATTTATGTAATAAATTAATAATGCCAGTTAATCCCTTTTTAGTTGTTGGAGCCATATTCCCTGGTACAACCACTTCTGGCCATGCTGCTTTTTAGCAAGCATTTAAAGTTGATGACTTTATATCACTTAAAGCTAAAGCAGTACTCTTGATACAACTTAAATTTTTATAGGCTTTTAACTGTAAGTGATTCATTATCTTCAAGTTTATTAAAAATATCATTAAAACTCTGTTTAATATAACCAATCTTAAAGGTGGACATAATGCCTTGATCTAAAGTTTGGATCATGGAAGTTGTATTTGGGGGCAGATATACAACTTTTATAGTTAGATATTCTAAATTGTGTGGATGACCAAGTGCATTATCTAAAAGTAAATGTATTTTAAAAAGGAGACATTTTACTATCATATAATTTTCAGCTTCTACAGAAAGCATTTGTAAAACCAATCCTAAAATACATCATTCTCCACCCTCGCTTTTTTATTGCCATCCAATGAATAGAAAAATCATTAATAACTGTGTCAGTAATTTTTTTTAAATTATCTTCAACAGTATAATGTCCTCAAGTTTATGAAGAAACTTCAAAGGATGAAACAAATATTCATTTTGCAATCTCCAGGCTTCGAAAGACAGCCCAAATACATAGGACTTTCCCAAGTTGTTTGTGCTTTTTAATTTTAAATGAATGTAACAATTTTACATTAATGATATTACTAAATTATTTATTAGAGTATTCAGTATATAAACTTATTATAAAATTACTATTTATAAAAAAAAAAATCTGACCACCTTAATGATCTGTATGCAAACCCCGTTCTTAATTCTGATTCAAGTCAAGATTATATGAGGCAAGGCATTTGAATTAAAATAATATTTTCACTTTCTTTTTGATGTTGTCTACATTATCTTATGATATACCTAGTGTATTAAAATAATCCAATGATAAAAAAAAATTGTGTCTTAGTAAGTACTAGGTCTTTGTGTGTTGCTGAGTTAAACTATTGTTTTTTAGAAAGAATAATCTTTAATAATAGACATGAAAAAGAAATAACCATGTAAAATGAGCCTACATAAACGGAAACTGCATAGAAAAAGTCCATGTAAAAGGGAGGAATATTTACCACATATAAAAAACTCATATAAAATAATACCACATAAATCGAGGTATCAGTGTATAAAAGAATTGATGTGGAGAACCACCTGAAGTCTAGCTGTTTATAACACATACATATGAGAATATAAAGAAAGAGCCAAATCAAGATCAGTAGGAGGGACGGAGATGTGAAACAGGCTAGCCCCACACCCGTGGGTGGTGGTGGAGCACTGCAAAGGAGAGCACGGTTGCGGAGTTCCCGGTGAAAGAGAGAGGGATTCTAGCACCACACAGAGGCTCCCCAGCCAGAGCTCCGGCCCCAGGAAGAGAAGCTTCCAAAAATCTGACTATAAAACTCAATGGGGATTCTAGTCATCTTGGTGAGATGGAAGGAAACTGAATTCCAGATGCCCCTTAAAGGCCCTGCACATGGACTCACTCTATCACAGACACTCACCCTGGGCACCCATGGTGGGTGGACAGCTCAGGATGCACAAGAGACGTATTGAGAAAGACTGAGTTGCATGGCGTTGGATCGAGAACTGCAGGCAGAGCGTCATTGTTCCTTTGTCAGGCCCCTCTTTGGGGCAGTCTATTGACAAGCATCATCATGTTTGTGTTAAACTATCCCCTGCACAGACAATTCTGAGCTATTTTATGTTAGTGTCTAATTTCATGTAAAGATATTTGTGATAATTATTGATTAAATGTATAAATATGTTTAAATTTTTGTGAAATGTTTAAGAGGAGTCAGGAGTACATTTTTTAAAAAATATATACATTGTGAAGCTTTAATTAAAAATTAATATTTATACACTTCTCATTTTAGGTATTATTTTGTAAAAATGTGTGTTTGGGAATTTTGGGGGTAGATCTTTGTTTTGGTTGTTTTGATGTAGTTATATTTGTTTAATTAAGTTTTTGTCTTTTTTTTTTTTTCCACCTCTCTAGGTTCTGAAACCTTTTCGATACTCTGTACCTTTTGTTTCAACTTTTTAACAAGCAAAATATGTAGTGAAATGATGCAATTTGCAACATTAAAACAAAGAGGCATGCACGTTTTTTCAAAAATTACTTTTTAAATGAAAATGAATGCAATTATTCCTAAAACAGAGAAAGATAATAATATTCCATGACATAATCTAAAACTTTGTTTCTTTTTTTTCTTAAAAAGAGTGCAAAATAAAGCAGTAATGCATGACCATTGTGCTTAGTTGACTTACGGAAATTTACCAGTTCTAAAATTTGTAGATGACTTAATAATATTTTTAAATATAAAGGCAGCACGAAGAAGGACTTGGAGTAGAGCGATCATATAATTTATGTTTCAAATTAGAAAACTTATTGAGAGAAAAACAGAATACTATTAATAATTATGTAAAGACAACAAATATAAACCATAAAATCCAGGACAAAAGAAACCATAAAGTGACTCTAACTGTAAGGAATATTGAAGAAGCATTGCTTGGGTTCTTTTGCCAAAACAAAATATTTTTATTCATTAAAAACCAAGATTCTTTATTATTTTGCCATTATTACCTGCTTATTAAATGCATGTCCTTTGCTGTTTTTTATATTCTTCACTTCATTTTTCTTTTATAAAACCTGTGAAGTAGACATTATTTTATTTTGCTCATGAAAAATCCTAGGATGAAGCTCACACTCTTTATTATGATATTCTAGTGTCTCACACTGATTCAAGCTATATTACATACCTCCCTAACTAAGCAACTAAAGCAGCAGAAAATAAAAAACAATTACAAATCTTGCTTGCATGTGGGCTTTATAGAGCACTTGCCTCACAACATCTGTGGGAAAATTATATCAAACAAACTACAAACCTGTTTTCAAGCAGAGATGATAAAGGAAAAAGGCACTTTAGATGATGTGGGCAAAACTAACTCACCCACATAGTAAACAATTTTTGAGCAACTACTAATTATGAGACATTGCAGTAAATAAGATGGAAGAAATCTAGTTCTTAGCTTCAAAGAACCAACATATAGCACTGGAGATAGGTAAGTAGAAATAGTCTACCACATAGCATTATTAAATTAGCAGCCCAACTGAGAATAATGGAGAGTGATGGAGAAGAAGGGCTTTCCTAGTACAGGGATGGATTGACCAGAGGAAAAAATGCCCACTTTGTCTTCAGGAAAAGGCAAGTTGCTTTTATTGGAGAGGGGATACACTGATACACACAAATGTGTATGAATGTGAATATGCATGTGTATTTATTTGTACATTTATATATATATACATGTATATACTCAGGTACTCATACATACATATGCCTGTATACACATGCATACACGTATCTTTAACAGCTATGGGAAATAAAGAAGAAAATGGCAGTGAGGGCTGCATGACTTTCTTTTATATAAAAATCTATATTTTAATTATAAAAATTTTTCTTCCTACTTCTAGAATCAGTCTGAATCTGAGATACAAGAACTTTTTTTTTTTGTCCATAGTATACTTAATCATCAAATTTTCATTACATAGAAATCATATGTATGTTATTTGTGTGAAAAGAAACATAAAATTCCCTTGACACTTTCCCCAATATTTCTTAAGAAATTGTTACATTTTTACTGCATTTTCAGAATATTGTATCAGAAAAAAAAGAATAAAGCTATAAATTATACGTTTCAAGGTAATATATTTGCCCTTTTGAAATAATGAAAGGCCTATTCAAGAAACTTCATCTGTGGAGAATGTTTTTCACAAAATCATATATTTTACAGCTGGAACTCAAAAAGGGAGATGGGACAAGGTGAGTAAATGTGTGTGTTGCTTTATTTAAAATGACATTCAGGAGCAGAGTAAGAAAGAAAAAAGAGATATGGTTTCAGATATTCCTGGTATTGGAAGATAAAACAAACTGCTGCATCTTTTTTCTTCTTCAATCTGACAAGTTTTATTAGAGCTTTAAGGTTTAGCCTCACTGGAATGAAAAAGGCTAGAAGTTCATTACTACATGACTTTATTTTTGTCTCTGTAGCCTTTTCCATTCTATGTGCACCTCTTTGTTAGAATCCTTAATCATTTTTAACGGTCTTTAATACAGTGGGAAAATTCTACTTTATTGATTTTTTTCCTTAAAAATTCTAATATGTACACTTCATTCATAACAAGTTAAGCTAAATATTATGTTTCTTCCTTTCTTTTCAGATTGTTTTATTTAAATATCAGAATTATTAAAATTTTAAGTAACGAACAATTTATTTTAGATTTGGTTGAATATTTGCTTGAGTACACCTTTTTTCAAAGAGATACTACAATATGTGGGATAAAAATGTTAGTAACCAGGGAATTAAAATCAGATACAAATTGTGATAAATGTTTCGATAATATTTGGAAGTCAAATGTTAAAATGATTAGCATCTTGATTTCTTCAGATTTCTTTCTTATGTTGGTAGAATTGTTAATGTAGACAGTTAATAAGAAAGAATTATTCTAGGGCACAATGATTTTGTGTAAGACATTATTTTTTATCCATGCCAATAACATTATCCCCTGTATCTTTCATAGTCTGTTTTTATACTCAAAATATTTTAAGCTAATAGAAACCAACTTTCAGTATTTCCAAAATTAGTGAGCATGTTTTATATATTCACTATCTTCACAATTATGTACTTAACATTTAATAATAATTTTGTCTAACCACAGTATTATGATTAGAAAAATTTTAAGTAAAATAAATAATATAAAGTGTTTTATCACACATGGATTAAATTTAAAAAATATGTATTAATAAAAGTTTCAATGATCCTTTCTAAAGTTTCAAACACAAATGATAAGTTCAGAAAAAAAATTTTTCTTGATAATTGTAAGATTTTTGAAATTTATATTTCCATTTTATTCCTTTATATATTTGAGTCACCATTATCAGAAATTTTAACTACATTTGTATATTTTTAGTGCCCTATTTAGGAATATCATTATTAATCTCAAATTATAACTACTTGTGTTGATTAACTAAAAATGTGTGTAGTAATTTATTATTAATATCAGAAAAATTTATTTGCATATGATAACCTTCTGTTGGTTTTCAAATGCCTAAATAGACAAAAACATTACATAAATATTAAAACAATATAAATGAAAATAGGAACTTCTATTCAGTGAATGGCAATCACTTACTGCTTTTACCTTTTTTATATTAATTACCATTTAAGTTTGCACATACACAGGTATATGCATATACATATCTATTTATGATTTTCTTGAGTAATTTTAGAATACATTGCTGATATACATGTCACATTACTCTTAAAATTAAGTGTATATTTATTTTTATAAAATTGGATCTGATTATTTTTTTCACAGATCATAGACACTTCAATTTTCCAATAATGCCCTTTACGTATAAGATAATTACCTGTCCTGACCTATGATCTAATCAAGATTACATGCTGCATTTTAGTTTTCATGTCTCCAGAGCCTCCTTAAATCAAGACCAATTTGTCAGTCATTGTCTTTCATGAGTTTGGCATTTTATAAGTGTGAAGCCAGTTGTTTTAAGCACATTTCTCACTTTTGGTTTGTGTGACTGTTTCCTTACAATTAGAAATACTGCAGACATGATGCTGTGTCCTTCTGTTCCCCAAACAAAGCCCTAGCATTTCTGTAAAAGACAAGGCAAATCTGTGCTAATGTGGTGACTCACACCCTCAGGAGCTCCCTGGGCTCAATCACAGGAGCTCCCTCAGGGTTTTGGCAGGCTTGGATGTCTTTTTTTTTTTTTTTTTTTTTTCTTTTCTATTTTAGTTCATCAGCTCACTTAGAAGTTGTCAGATTATTATAATGTCTCTATATTTATTATTTCTGACATGATACTCTATTGTAGCAGACTCTCAGTCTATCAAAAACATATCTTCAATAAGTACTTTATTTCAGCACCTCAAGCTAGTTTAAGTGACAGTTTTGCCATGATGCACTATAAAAATACCAGTCTTTTGTTTTCTAATGTTCATGAGGGCACTGGTGACTTCAAATTCAGCCAGAAATCTAACCAATTTCAGACTTCCATTTCCCTCTGTGCTTGTTGCCTGTGACCTCTTCTAGTATCAAGTGTTATAGCAGGATAAAGTGAGAAGAAGGAACAAACTCTTAAATTAGCTTTTAGGAGTGTCTTCCAAAGCTATAAATCATAGAAGCAGGACACCAAATTGTCACCACCTTATCTATAATGTAGAGAATGTGGCATTGGTATGGCTTTAATCAGAAATCACTGTATTAGAAGCATATGATATTAAGGAAGCTGTGTATGTTCCAGAAATGTGTGACAGCAGCAAAATGGATGTCCTATGTCTTCCCTCTTGACATCCCTAAGTTAGCAACTGATACTCTGCTAATGTTAACATAGAAAAACAATGGCTTCTGGAATTGTGCTTGTTAGTTGAAACCACAGAACCAGCAGAAGTTTGAACTCCACTCTACTTCTGCCTTCACTATCCACACAAAGACATCTGGTTAGCCAAATCTAAATTCTAACTGCAACCAAGTTGTAAAGACGTCTAGAAAATGTAAATGTTAGCTGTTCAGTCTCTATAGTACAAGGAGGCATATTATCCAAAAGATATTGATCCACCATCTTCACTACAGGGCCTGTTGCAAAGTCATCAGAACATGACGTCTTGGCATCTTCTACCCCAGTTTGCTTTATGAAGACTGTGAGCTTTAATGTTTCCTGCCAGTAACTTTGAATCCTCTCTGTTGCTTTGGCTTTTTCTGTGTCATCTCTTTGTTAGAGTCATGATGTCACACTAAAGTATTCTTTTGAGAAGTTGCTTTTTAACAGACAGCTCTCAACTGGTTCCCTTTTCTGGTATAGGAAACAGCTAATGCTATGTTGTTGTTGTTGTTGTTTTCCCCTGTGTTTTTAAATTTATTGGGGTGACATCGGTTAATAAAATTATATAGGTTTCAAGTGTACAAGTCAACAATATGTCATATGTATATTGCATTGTGTGTTCACCACCCAAAATTAAATTTCATTCTGTCACCATGTATTTGACACCCTTTACCCTTATCTACCTCCTCACTTCCCTCTGGTAACCACTAAATTGTTGTCTTGTTTATAAGTCTCTGTCTTGTTCGTTTGTTGTTTTTAGTTTTATATTCCACATATAAGTGAAATCATATGGTTCTCAGCCTTTTCTGTCTGACTTATTTCTTTTAGCATAATAACCTCAAAATCTATTTTAATTTAGGGAGAGATATAGCTAACCTCCAGGGTAGCCTTCACTCTTGCTCCTCTGCAACCAGGAAAGCATTATTAGTAGATCAAATCTATGCGCCTTTCTTTTCGTACACGATGATATCTATCCTAAGAAAAAGTCTTTAAGCAACTTCACTTTGGGGAGCCCTATTCAAAAGTTGCAGAGCAAACATCCTAATTATATTCATAAATATAGCTCAATATGTGGTTCCCAGTATGCATTATATTATCTCATTTAATATTCAAAATGCTTAAAAGTAGATTTTTCTCATTTACACAAAAAAGAGAGTGATCAAGATAGTAAGCAATTCAACAAAGATTGTACAGCTGCCCTATTCAAATTCTGAATCTTTTTGTTACTCCACTCTCCACTCTCTTCAGAGCATTCAGAATCATCTAGATTCAATCAACAAATTCTCAATCAAGTCCTCAATATTAATTTACAAAATCTGTGATAATATATATTTTTATATTTTCATTCCATATTACTCATTTTTTCTCTGCTTTTAAATCTAAGTAGACACTAGCATCATTTTTCTCTTCAAGCTGTATGAATTTTCTCAAATCCATGTAATCTATTATTTGCTAAAGAATATTTAACATATGCTGGCAGCCTGAATGGTAGAAAGTATTTTTGTGAGTACTTTAAAAAGTGAAAAATAATGGAAAAAACCTATCTATTCTTTATATATTTAAAATAATCTCTATAAATGAAATTACTTTTTCTGTAGAATATTTTTTTAAAACTTCTATTTAATATGTTTATTTTCTATAGTTGTTATTATTGTCTTGTTTTCCATCACTCATCTGATGACTATCCTTAGACTAGTTTCCACTTCAATTTTAGGCATTTCTTTTCACATATTCCCTGGGCTGTTTTTAACTACCCATTTCTGTGTATCACATTACTGTACTGGAGTTATATAAAACCTTGACAGAGTTAGTAGTTTCACAGAAATAAAAGAGAGACATTATTAGGGTTCAGAGATTTTCTCAGACTTTGCCTTTCTTTACCTGCCAGACATGTGTACTAAAAAGCTTTCATGATTTTCCTCGGCTCTCTTTGCCAGTGCCTGAAACACTGAGCACTGCTTAATGGTACTTTAGGAGTTACTTTCCTATTTGTGTGAGGTGGAATTTGGAACTAGACTTTTCATTCCACTTATAGATATCTGGTGAGATTCAATGAGAAATGAGTTAAATTTAGTTTCCTCAGCTCCTAGGAGCTGGGTTGCAGCTTCCCTATCTCTTGGGTGCAACCGATCTGTTGACAAAATTACTGACACATAATCCTTCTCCAGTTTCCTACTAGGATTTCACTCAGCTGTACATTTTGGCATGGTCAGCTGAGAGTTCTGATCTGCTCACATAATCTCTGCCAGTACTTCTCCTCAGGGTCAAACTCTGCTTCTGGTATCCTCTGTATTGAACACATGTTTTTCAACACAATATCTTTTATAAATAACAAAGGTCTTTCACTATATTTCCTAAGAAATTTGATTTTTTATTTTAGGTTTTATATTAAAAATTATCTCAGTCTATATTGAAATTTTTTTCATTTTTTTACTCATTCTTTTCCTTTGGTTTCTCTATCAAAAATGTAGACATATTATGTTTTTATTTTCTGCCTATCTCTCTCTGTGTTTTTCATGCTTTTCCATACCCTAGTCCTATTCATTCCTTTCTACTCCTCCCCTAGTGACCAAATATTCTTTTTATTTATTCTTTTCTCAAAATTCACTATGAAAAAAAGGATCCAAGAAATTTATTTACACAATAAAACTTTAAGAGATTTGCATTCAAGGACAACAAAGCTTGGGCTAAAGAAAAGAAGATATAAAAATATAATATTAAGTCATGATTTGTCCTAAAAACCACACCAAGTGCCTTCTATATCATTGTAGTTTATGATATCATTGAAGAGAAATAATGATTCTTTTAGGGAATAATTAGTCTTTCCTTCCTGGAGAATAATCTAATTTTATGAATTTTTGAAGGAAGAAGGAATGTCAACAACCACGGCCCAAGAAAAAGTTTTTGCTGAGCTTTTAGGCTCTCGATGAAGTGAGAAGTGAGAAGTTTGTTTTCATGTTTATATATATACATATATATATAATGTTTATATATATATACATATATATATAGATATATATAGATATACATACATATATATCATGTCTATATATATACATATATACGTATATATGTGTGTGTGTGTGTGTGTGTATATATATATATATATATATATATAATTTTCTGACTCAATAGGATCCATTTTATACAAGTTCAGAAATCTAGATTTAAATAGCTCTTTTGGGGACCAAGATACTTTATTAGTCTCTAATTACTAGTTGTCCAGGCCTCAGACTAAATCACTACTCTATTTTGGTCCATTATGATATCCACCAGTTTTTTTCCTGAAAAGAACTTGTAGGTGATAAAACTAATAACTCAAGGGAAAGGACAACTGTGACATTTAACAAGGACAAAATAAATGGTTCAATTTAAGGCCAATATTGCTTTGCAGAATATGAAATGCCATATCCTTAGCAGTCCCAAAGGCCAACATTTTTCAAAATCTCCCTGAAATGCTAAAGAATATTTGATAAGAGACTAAAATCTTTATAAAATATGTCTTTATAGGAAGTAGGCTATGGCGGCCTATTAAACACACATCTTTTTAATGTATAGAATTTAAGACCAGAATACTGAAATCATCTGTATTTAACTTACTTATATTCTAAAGATATAGTCCTTTTTCTAAACATATAAATAAACATATTTTTCTTTTCTCTTTAGGATTTCATTATACTTCTTGAAATTCAAGCCGTAATTGTCTCTTTATTTGATCACTCTAAATGTTCTCATTTTCATGAAAGCAGAAACAAGTCTGAAATATTTCTTTAGAACTTCATATACAAACATGCAATGGAATCTAACCAGTCAGTCATCCTTAATGTTTTTATTAGTTCATGTTTTTTAAAAAACCCTTTAAACTTATTATTTACCAACATTTTTAAATTTGTTACCCATCGATAAAAACAAAAAAAAAACAAATTACAAGAAAGATAACTTTAAAATTAAATTTGAATCCTATGACTATGTTAATGAGAAAATGGGAGAATATTACTATTTAATAGTTTCCAGAATGTAGTTGAAGATGCAAGGCTTCATAAATAGTTTGAACGAAGTTTAAAATGTAATTATACTGCTATTGAGGAAGTAGCATAACCTCTATGATTCACGTCATTCATCTCTAAATGAAAATACCCCAAACTTTTAAAGTTTGTAAAAATAGATACCAGGAATGGCTTTGGATCTATAGTGGTAGGATAGGACTGGAACATGGACCTATATTCCACCAGTTTTGTAACTGTCACTCAGACTAATGTAGTTTATAGAGGCTACTGGTAGGTAGTTATATAGCGAAAGCTTGAGAGCATAGGAGAGGGTATTAAAACTAAAAAGCCTCTTTGAAAATAGCAACCAGAGCTACTTAAGAATATTTTATATGAATTAGGCCATTTCCATTGGCATTTAGGAGCCAGTGTGATGAGAACTTGCTCTATCTCCTAGTCTATGTAGCTATCTTGATGATGGGTACATCTTTTTTCCATAAATCTTTATGATCTTGTGCTTGTGTCTGTTGATCCAACCCTCAATCATCCTTGAGACAACTGTGAATTTTTTCTGGTGTCATTATTAAAACTGTTTGTTGTCTCTGACACAGGATAAAAAAATAATTAATGTTGTATTCTTTTGCCCTCTTTTTTATACCTACTTTGCATCAGGAATCATCTTCCCTATTAACATATGTATTTCTCTTACATTTCTCATAAAAACTGAATGTTGCATATAGCTATTGTGATCTTGCGTATGGGGAAATTAAACTCAGTGTAAAAAAAAATGGTGATACATCTAGTAATTGACTGAATTGTTTTTGAGTGTCAAACTGACTGAAAGCCTATATTCTTTCCCCTATTCTGTAGCCTTCTTTGTCACCAAGCATACAAATACAAAAAGAAGAGAGTCATTTTTTTTATACTTAAGGAATCAGTACATAGCAAAAAAAAGAAAACTGGAACACTGATTATTCTCAAACTGATGTGCAGTGTAAAACAATTGGCTTATGTGACTGGAGGAGTCCAATATTATCGGGGCAGATAATTATTAATAATGATAAATCCAAAAAGTTGGTGGTTGGCTATTTCACATAAATAAATAAGAGTGAAAAATAGAGATTATATGAAGGAGGTAGGAAGGAAAATGAAAAAATCGTATATAAAGTATGAGGGATTTTATAAGTAATTTGAGATTGATTCTCTTTTGGTGGAATGAAATGGAAAAGGACACTGGACTTGGAATCTAAAAATCTTTGGCTAAAGAGCTAACAATTTTATTTACTATATGTATGCTTTATTGCATTCCTTAATAAATAAGTTTACTAACTTATTTGACAAAAAGCAAAGGAAATTTAATGGAGAAAAAATAGTCTTCAACAAATGATGCTGGAATAATTGAATATGCATATTTAAAAAAATAATAAACCTAGACAAATCTTACCTCTTTTGCAAAAATTAACTCAACGTGTGTGTGTGTGTGTGTGTGTGTGTGTGCGCATGTATGCTCTAGAACAAAATTTATTTGGAAGTCTAGTTGACCTTGATTTTGGTTCCTAATTAATTTTTAATTGAGCTATAATTGATGTATATTATTATATTAATTTTGGGGTCCAGTAATCTCAACCTTATCTGCATTTCACTTTCTGCAGTTTCAGTTACCTAGAGCTAACCATAGTCCAAACATATTAAAAAGAAAATACCAGAAGTAAACAATACATAAATTTTAAATTGTGCACCATTCTGAGTAGTGTTGTGAAATCTCTTGCTGACTCTCACTATCCTGCCCAGGATGTGCATCATCTGTTGCCTAATGTATTCAAGCTCTATATGCTACCCACCTACTAGTCACTTAGTACCCATCTCAGTTATCATATCGATTGCTGCAGTATCACAGTGCTCAAGCTACAGTGGCCTCATGCTATGTCACAATGCCCATGTCATTCACTTCTTTTCATCTCATCACATAGACATTTATCTCATATCATAGCAAAAAGAAGAGTGAATACAATACAATAAGGTATTTTAAGAGAGAGACCATCTTCATATTTATTACAGCATATTATAATTGTTCTATTTTATTATTAGTTATTGTCGTTAATCTCTTACTGTGCCAAATTTACAAATTAAACTTTATTATAGGTATAAGAAACATAGTATACATAGGATCTGTTACTATCTGTGTGGTTTCAGGCATCTACTGGGAGTCTTAGACAGTTTCCTCTGTGGATAAGGAGAGACTATTGTATAACATAATGATTCAATATTTGTATATATTGGAAAATGATCTCACTAGGTCTAGTTACCACCTCCTATCACCATGCATAGTTACAAATATTTTTTTTCTTGATGAGAACTCTTAAGAGAAGTTTTAAGATGAGGTTTTAGATACGATATGGAAAGCACAATCCATGAAAGAAAAACTTGGCAAGTTGGACCTTATAAGAATTAAAAACATTTGTTCCATGCAAGACATTCTTAAGAGAATCAAAAGACAAGCCACTGACTTGCATTAAAATATTTGCAAACACACATATGTTAATGAACTCATACTAAAATATACAAAGAACTCATAAAATTCAACATTAAGTAAATAAACAACTGTTTTTTTAAAAGAATGAGCAAAAGATCTGAACAGTTTTCATTAAAGAAGATACGCAGATCATTTGTCTTTAGAGAATTGCAAATCAAAATAATTATATATTATTACACACATATTAGAATAGCTGAAATCCAGAAAACTGAAAATATCAATTTCTGTCTAGGATGGAAAACAACAGGAACCCTTGTTAATTTCTGTGGTGGAATGCAAAATGGTACAAGTGTTTTGGTACAAAACAATTTTGGATAGTCTTACAAAGCTAAACATAATCTTAGTGTACAATGTAGCAATTATGTTTTTATTTATTCCTCCAACAGATTTGAAAATGTATGTCCACACAGAGTCATGAACACAGATGATTGAAGAGATTTTATTAATATTCAGCAAAACCTGTAAGCAACCAAGATGTCATTCAGGTAAATATAAACAAATTCTGATACATACACATATTAGAATCTTTTTTCGGGAGAAAAAAAATAAGTCATCAAGCCATTAAAAATGTAGATAAGTAGATGTATTTTAAATGCATAATGCTAAGTGAAAAGAGTCAATCTTAAAAGCCTACATACTCTTTGATTTTAATTATATGACATTCTAAAAATAGGCAATACTATAGACAAAGATTAATGGTTGTGAAGGTTTAAGGGAATGAAGGGTAAAGCACAGAGGGAATTGTTTAGTGCTGTGAATATCTGTATTGATACTGTAATGGTAGCTACATGACACTATGCATTTCTCAAAACTCTTATTACTTTATAATACAAAAAGTGAAACAATACATGCAAATTAAAAATAATATTTCGGCAGTCAGGGGATTTTGGCAAAACAAGATGTTACTTTTTCAAATGTATAAAACAACCGTACTGAAGGGTGTGGGGAAAATAGATGCTGACCTAAGTAACTTTGGTAAAGAGAGGAGTCTATAAGACCCAAAACAAATGAAACTCTACAGTGAACTAAGCACTTTACTGTAACTGATAAAATTTGTTCCCAAAAGGTTCAGGTTAATAATTCCAATATGGCTATACATGAATACTAGGATTGAACAATTAAGTAAATAGATGGTTATTGTTGAGAGCCATGTTTCTCACAGTTAGGAGTGTGAGTTTCTGCATCAGCAAAAGGAGGCTAGAATAATTTATTTGATAATGGATTAGGGTTGTAGATATTAGAATATACTCACATTTATATTAGTATAGATATAAATGGTTAATATAGGAATATTTATTTGTGATGTATATAACCAAATTACATATATAGTCATATGTGGGTATATATGTATGTATAAATATATATACATATATACATTTACATATTAGTATTATACATTTATATATCTTTTTTAAATTATTCTTATAGCTGCCAGGGACTGGAAACAATGAAACTCCAGTTGCAATGAATAAACCTAACACCTAGATCTTGATTTTTAATAAAAGGGATCAAAGGTCCTTGGAATCTAGGACTGAGGAAATAAATATATAAGATGAGCCTAGAACATCTTGTCATGTCAGAAAGTAAGAAAGGGCTAAATTTAAAAAGCTCATGATGATTGGAATATGCCAATGGGATACAAAAGCCAACTGAATGTGCCCCAATGGCCAAAGTTTGAACAATTTGAAGAATAAAATAAATAAAGTATTATTGAATTATAGCCCAAAGCATAAATATTCATGATTTCATACTGATGCCAATAAAGCAACTAAATAATTAATAAATGGAGAAGAGGCAAATCTCTTGTGCAAAAGAATCTCAAAAAATTTAGTAGATACCTTGCCTTCAAGTACTTGAAGCATAACTCCCCACTTCAAAAGCGTAGGCTGCATAAAGTAACTTCCTTCTAAAATTCACAGACTATTTTAAGCCAATTGATCTGTCAGCATCAATAGTGATCAAGTCATATTGATAGTACATCCCTTGGTATCTGCAAGAGATTTGTTCCAGGACCCTGCAGATACCAAAATCTGTGGCTACTCAAGTCCTTATATAAATGGCTTAGTACTTGCATGTAACCTGCACCATCCTCCTGCATGTTTTAAATAATCTCTCTATTGCTTATAATACTTAATACAATGTAAATGATACGTAAATATAGTCATTATAATGTACTGTTCAGGAAATAATGACAGGAAAGAAAAAGTCTGTACATGTCAATACAGATGCAACCTTTATAGACCTAACTACATAGCACACTTCAGCAACAACATAACCTTTGCACTGCTCCATCCATGGTTGAATGAATCTGTGAATATGGGGGTTGACTGTGTAGACAATAAAATATAAAGTGATGAAAATACATTTTATTTTTATGGTCTTTCTCCTAAAAATCCATAACCATAGTCTAATTATAAAAAAAGAATAATCAAACATATCTTAGTCAAGGGACACTCTAACACCTGACCAGTACTGCTTTAAACAATTGGGGTCACAAACAAGGAAAATGAGAAACTTTCAAAGTCGAGGGAAGCCTAAGGAAACACAGTGAGTAAATGTAATGTCATAATCTAAATAAGCTCCTCAGGAAAAAATAAATAGGTCAATACAAAGGACATCTGAATAAACTATAGAATTTAGTTTAAAATAATGTATCAATATTAGTGCATTTATTGTAAAAAATATACCAATATAAGATGTCACTAACAGAGGAAACTGGTGCAAAGTATATGGGGACTCACAGTATCATCGTCACAATTTTTCCATAAGTCTAAAACTGTTATTAAAATAAAAGCATTATTTTAAAAACAATGTTATATATCTTATCTAGATGGTGCATCGAGAATGTAGCAGAGTCAGAATTTGAACCAAGGCATTCTGACTTCAAGGTCCACTTTACTGACAAATAATACTAACTGTGAAGAGAGTGATATATAGAAAAGAATATAACGAGAAGTAAGTTTGAGAAAGCTGGGTTAAAAAAAGTTAAATAAGCTTTTTTATCAAATCAAAAGATTTTGATAAAAGGCTAATGTAACTGTGACTATTCAAAGAAAGAATTGCTTTTAACCATAGAATCATTCTGCCTTCTAGACTTTTGGTTCTGGGGTATATCTTGGGACTTATGTTCCATAAAATATCACTTTAGGGAACACTGACATGTCACACTCACACATCGGGGAGGTGAACAAAAGATTACTCTGAACTAAACCCTGAACTAAGCATTTTATATAACATGCTACTTTTAGTTTGTGTATTTGTTTGTATTGTCCTTTTTAATAAAAGGAAAACATGTCAGGTCTAGAGTATCCTGCTCATATCAATTTCCATTTTATATTAAAACAACAACAAAAAAAACTGAGGAGAGAAAAAACACAAAATGAAATATTAGTTATTGTTCACAGCTGTTATATTTCTGTCTATTTAATTGAACTAATTTTAGAATAATAGTGTGTGTTTTCTATAATTAATTTTAGTTTGTCATTCTATTTTCCTTGGCACCAGTTTGTTCTTTTTCTTCTGACTGCATTGCAATGATCACAGGCCAAATGTGCTGTGAATTATAGAAGAGGAAAAGAAAGTCTTTATATCTCTTCCACTTTCATATTTTAGAAGCACACATTGATTAAGCCACTTTTGTGGCTTATGAAGCATTTGACTGAGCATTTATTCTGATCATTCTTCAGAACATTTCTCCGGTTCCTTCTGCTCAGTGCTGGGACAAGGTAGAAAACAGTTAATCTTGACTTCTATGAAAATATGACATGAAATGGTCTATAAAAATGTAAAATACCATGAATAAATGCCAGGGTGTAATATTAACAGGAGATGGAGCTAACACCCTTGCATGATTAATATGCCAAAGCCTAAAGTGACCTAGCTTCATATAATTAAAAATCCTTATACTTAGCCCCATGAATAATATGTAGGACTTAATCAGATATAGATTTTTTTAATAGCTGTGACAATAAAATAATAGAAATTCTATCTTATAAATGATAAGAAATATGAAAATCATTCAACACGCCACCTAATGTCAAAAACTGAAGTAGTTATTGCTGTGTCTCTGAATCTGACATGCATATAATTATAACTATATAGGTAATTTTTGCATAAAAGTCAAAGGGAGATCATATTGTTAAATACTAAATATATATATTCTATGTTATCCAACTACATTCTAAATGTCCTTTACCTGTATGTCCTAATAAAGTATAAGTCCTTGACTTTCAAAGCTATATTATTTACCTCAACTTGTTAAAGCATCGTTAATGATGTTAGAGTGATTAATATGCATATTAATTAAGTTTTTAAATTTTAGATTTAAATAAATACAACACAATAAGGCTTATTATATTTCATACACACTGAAACATATTATTGGTTCTAAGTTAATTAGTACAGAATTAGTAGATAAAAAAATTAATAAACCCTGATCTACCAATAGGCTTGCAGAATGAGGTGAAAGGTTAAAGAAGTACAAATTAGTAGCTGATGAATGGTTATGGGGATGGGGAGCATGGCATAGGGAATGCAGTTAGCATTAATACATAGGCTAGGTGTAGGGTCAGGGGGGGAGGGAGCAATTGGGGGGAGCATTTTATGAACTATATAGATGCCTAACCAATGTACTGTATACTTGAAACTAATTAAGATAAATAAATTTTTAAAAATAGGAAAAAATTCTTAAAAATAAAGAAAAAATCTATAGACATGATTTAAATTAGCTCATTGATTTATTAACTTTTATTTTTTATATTTATTTTATATTTATTAACTGAATAGTATTCTAAATGAATTGTTCTATGATTTCTTTAATAAATAATAAAGCTAAAATCTGATAATAAGGATAATAATAATGACTGTTCCTTAATTTGAAATCATTTTACAGAGAAAAGACATATTTTTCAAATTGATCATTATAATCAATGTTTATTCTGAAGTGTTGAATACAATATGTATGGTGAAAAATACTATAGCTATGATCCTATTAATAAAATATGTAATGATTTATTTATCATGTGTTTTATGTCAGACTATGCTGATCAATTTATTTATTTGTTCATTTTATCCTCATGAGATTATGACATATTTATTATGCCAGCAAACATGAAAACTGACATTGAAAGAGTTGAAATGAGAATAACAAGAAAAATATTGAAGTAAAGAAAAATATGAATAGAAAAAAAGCCAGCTTATTAACTCTTAGCTTCATAGAAGTATATACTAAAACTCATAAAAATAAATTGTATAAGATTAATGAATCTAAGCATTATTCATTAATAAACAAGAGCCATGAGGCTCTCTTCATCTAGCAGACTAGCAGGGGCTTTTCACATGGTGATGTTTGCAAGTTTCTCAGGAGCCACAAGAATCAGAATATTTTAATGAGCAAGCACTTTTAAAGTCTCTCCTCAAATCATGTTGGTTTTGCCCCATTTGGCCAAATCAAGTCACAATCATGTCAGTGACTATCCTATGGCCAAGGGCATAGTCAGTATGGGAAGGAACTACCAAGAGTGTGGATGCGGAGAAGTAAATTATTACAACAATTTTGCAAACAATCTGAAGTTTGCATTGATGTTTCTTATTTCAAGCTTGCATTCTGTTCACCACAGGGCCTACATCTGTAAAACACATGAAAAAAGTAACAACTGTTACCTCTCAGGCCTCAAGTGAAATCAAATGATTCATCTGTTCAATTGGTATCTTTATAATTCTTGGTGTATATCCCTCTTTATTTCTCCCTATATTATTTTCTAATGTACCTCTAAAACTCCTGCTGGGGTCAGTTTCTTTTGTCTTCCCACTGCCATTTTTTCTACTTCTTTGACACTCATGAAATTTACTTTTAACACAGAGTATATGTGTTAAGAGTATATGTTCCGGAATCAAAGTACAAGAGTTCAAATCCTGACTATGTAACTTCTGGCAAGTTACTTCATTACTCCACTCTATAGTTTGACTCATCTTCATAAAATCAAAAGTATCAAGTACCGACCAGAGAAGAATAAAATGAATTAATTAGCATAATGCATATAAATTAAATACTTAGCATTTGCTTAATAGTTTATGTGTTCAGTAACAAGTAACTCTCAACATTTTATTTGCCTCCTGGCATATGTCATATACAACATATACAAATATTCCTGTCTTTGAAGACCTGGCATTTGTCGACTTGTTTTTTTTTTTTTTTTTTTTTTTTTTTTGCTACACTCCAATTCTTACCATCAAATTGAGTAATATGAATAACGTGGATGACTCATCTAACACTACCGAGTTCTGAACTTTATTATTTCCAAGAAACTTTCTTTCTACTCAACCTCGATAACAACTCTTCTCAACATATGTTGAACTCTGTTATTCCCATAAGCTTTTCTTATCTAGAATCATGATTTCACACCTTCTACTCTTATTCCATCTGTCTTGATTACTATATCCCCTGTTCTACAACTTCACTGGGACCTCCTAGCCTTTGATTCCTCCTATCCTCCTATCCACCGCAGCTGCCTGACTTCTTCTACCACCAGTATAGATTCTTTGGTCCAGCAGGTCAGCTTTCCTTTGCAAGTATCTTTCACTTCCTTTTCCACCACTACATCTCAGCTACACTGGGATTTTAAATCTTTTAAAGTCAGTCTTTACCTTCTGCACAAGTCTCCCCATAATTAATTGGCTCCAACTCATGACCTCCTGCCATCCCCATTCACCTAAGCTTACTCTTCAAATCCTCTGGTGGCAGCCTGAATACCATGTTTCAGGCAAGCTTTCCATGTGTTTTTTATGGTATAATTTAGCCATCCTAGAACTCATCAAAATTATGCTTAACTAAATCATCAAAACTCTATTTACATATTTATCAAAATTACTTATTGTCTTTTACTCTAAAAAACTGTGTGAGTGCAGGATCACATTTGTCTTGTTTGTCATTTTAAAGAGTAATCTGCTTTATAAGTATTATTGTTATTGATGACCAAATGTCAGTGCAGACACGAATGCTCTTTCAGCTCTCTTTTTTCCTGCATACCACCATTTCCAAACTATTTTCCATTTTCTATACAAAATTCTTTTTCTTAGAAATTCTGAATTTTAAAGCTAATAATATAAACTGGTTCTTCTGAGTCTCTGTATCCAAGTCATCTGTTTTGTATTGGTTAATATTATTTCTTGCAGATGACAGGAAATGCAATTCAAACTGGCTTAAACAACAACACAAAAAAATTTATTGCCTCATGTAACTGAAATGTCCAGCTGTAAGTTTTCAGGTGTAGCTTGATCCACAGCCTCAAATGTTGTAACAGAACTTATTTTTTCTTCATGTCTTGGCTCTAAATAGAATGCACTGGCTTTGTTCTCAATCCCCAGCCTCTCAAGTTTAAGTTCCACAGGGAAGAGTCTCTACCTCTTTTTCAGTGGAAGGAGAAAACATCATTGTATCTCAATGGCTTTATTTAGTTACTTATCACTTATCCATCACTGTGTGCAAGAAATTGCTCTATTTCATTTGGCCAGATTAAATCTCCCACTTACCTATCCTAGCCCTGACATTAGGGGTGAAATCCTATGTGAAGTATCTGGACAGATTTTTCTCAAATTAAGTTAAATACCACATGATATAGTTACCAGATTAAAAATATGTGGCAAACAACACACACACACACACACACACACAACACACACACACACATTTTACTGTAAATCACATGACTAGAAAGGCAATGATAAAATCATATATGATCTTATTTATACTCCCTACTACTTACCATTTTGGTAACATAAACAAGAAAAAATGTTATGCAATAAAACTCTACAAGATTTATTTCTCTAATCGAAGGGCATGTTGTCATCTTTATTAGATATGTTCTTTTTTCTCCAAGATTTGAAGATGAAACCCAAACCATAGTAGTGTTGCTATTTGTGCTTATCTTATACATTCACATAGGTATGTCAAAGTTCACTGTACATGTTTGTTATCCCTTAATTGAAATACATTTTATATTCAATTTTTCTCACTTTAAGAATTGGCAGAGTATAAATATAATGAATCTCATATTTCATTAAATATCAAATAGTTTATAATACAACACTATTATAATATAAGGATCCTGCAGATGGGACTATGTAAGTGAAAGTCTGTCACCGGAGAGAATACAGCTATTAAATCTACAAGGTAAAGATGCGCCATGGGAGGAGGTTGGGTGGAGGATACGGTGTGCACTGAAAGTAATGTGACGGAAATTCAAACGCAAAAGTTCATTTCTTACACTCATGGAAAAATAAGGTAACTAACAGTAAAACCTATGTCTGGAAGATTTACAAGGCTGTCGTGAGGGGATCATGTGAGTTGGTCCTGATTCTGCCACTTGCTATCTGACTTTGGTAAGTATTCGAAATCCTCCAGGCTTCTCTTTTGTTACCTGTAAAATGGGCATAATAAGGTCTACCTCTCCGATAGTGATAACAAATGTATATAGCACAATAAGGTTGAAGGCAATTATTACTACACCTTAAAGAAAGAGTATTAATTTATAAGGTGGGGGGGGCAGAAATGATAATCATAAAGAAGAGGAAGCTAAAACAAAGGCATTTAGACATAAAGGTAAATGCACTGTGAAATTTATTCTCGTGTGTATTCTTTCTCTAAATCTTGACTCATTTTCGTGGATACCATTCTCCCTACTTTACTTAATTCTGCCAGTACTTTCTTTTCTTCATTTTTTTCCCCTAAATTGATATCTCGAGTATGCCAGTCAACAAGATCTACAATAAGAATATCAATAACTTTTCTACCTGAGTTGAGGACAAATACCCAAATTACTTACTTAAATACTCATCTAATGTTTTCAGTGTTTCAGTTTTCAAATCATGTCTAAGTGTGTTTGCTATCTTTGGACAGGCAAAAGGTTAAATAAAAGCAATGATAAACTGTATTTGACAATCCTGCCAGCATAGATGAGAATGTCAGCCTTCATTTTTCTATATTTATTATGTTATTTGATGAATCGTTAATATCTTTCACCTCAAGACAAATTGAGCATGTTTGCTTTATCAATTATTAATTGGTTAACATATCCGTAAAGATATATTGAGGGTACAATTCTCTAAGCTTTTGGAAAAAGCTTTAAAAAAGTTCAAAATTGATAGTGGATTATTCCTGGCAGATATACCAATTAATTACTAAGTCAAAGATTTTATCAATGAACATTATGATTATTAAAACACTGAAGAAATAATTTGCAACTCATGCACTTTACATAAGAATGTCAAATTTTCTCTTTGGGAGTGGAGTCTTTTTGCCTCATAACTACACATACTGAGAAGGAATCATGTTTTTATTTCCAATTTTCACATTAAGGTTTGTTTTTACCAATGTGCTTTTCAAATTAAACATGTATTTAATTTGCATTTTGACTCACAATCTAACAGTTTACATAACAACTGATAAGCACATAAAATAATACAATATAATACCATCCTAGGTTTTACATATAGAAAATACAAAGAATTTATAGAATTCACAGAAATAATGCATTCACATGTTTACAAAATTCCTCCATGTATTTTCATACAATGTTGTATGTTCACTCACCTCAAAGCTTTTCCTCTTCTTAAGTAAAGAAATGAGGCTCAAAAGCCTCTGAGGTTTATTTCCTCTATATCCATTCATCCAAATATTCTGTCCTACCTCATCAGATAATATTTTTCTTTTTTCCATTTTAAATTATTCTCGATGGTTTATATGTGAGAATTCTAAATGCTTTATATTGATTTTTATAAATAATATCATTATATAAATACATTGGTTTTATGCATTTGGTAACTGACTCTTGCAAACTTAGTTCGAGAAAATGAATGAATTAATATTTGGAATAAAAACACAACTAATGATTTTGTCAGAAGTTCCAAAAAGCAGAACTGCAATGAATCATGAGATATTTAATACTGAGGTTGTTTCATAAGTTTTTTGTGAGAAAACATTACTTTATAATCTCATACAATTTTGAAACTCTTTTAAAACACTCTTTCAACTTATATTGTTTAATTTCTGTTTTTTTCAACTATTCTATGGGCTTTTCAAGGTCTAGAATCGCATCTACCTTTTTCACTGTAGCATAGCAGTATCTAACATACACTAGTTACTTACCAAATATTGGTTGATTAATGAACAATTCTTTAAAATTTGCTAACAGAGAGCTTGTGATTTTAACATCCATCTCTAAAGATTCACTACTTGGTGAGAAAGTTCTTTCTAACTCTCAGATTGGATTATTTCACACTCCTACTTATAAATAATTACATTTTCCTTTATACTACCTTCCAGAATAATTACCAGGTCACTTAAAATTATCGCCTACAACATTCTTCTCCACATTTTTTTTACCTTTCAATTTCTGCCATATTACCTTAGTTATAATATTATTCTCCTACTCTATACTTGCACAACTTTAATTCATAATACAGATTCTATCACTGTCAGCTCAAAACCACATCCTTCGGTTGTGATTAAAAACCATTATGATATGCTCTGAGCATGTTATGATCCAGAGACTGACTAAAGAGGAAATGAGCTTGAGAATACTTCCCCATTCAATTGTCTAAATTTTAAAGAAGACATTTACAGTGACTTTCCTTCAAGCACAGATTGCTAGGTAATACTATGGTATAGTCCTATGAAATAAAGTGCTGTGTGAAAAGGGGGAGACAATGATCATGGCTGAGGTTGAGTTTTGACATTTAGTTATGTTACTGTATAGGTTCTATGAATGAAGATCTGATTCCGGATGCATACGTAGAACTACACAAGTACTGGATAAATTATTCAAAATTGATCACTTTTATATCTGAATATATGGCTCTAGTTTTGGAGAGTTAATAACTAAGCTACTCGCTTATTGCCTCATATGACTTGCTTATTTCTATGTTCTTTTCTGCTCTACTTTTTATCATTTTACTTCACTAGATACTCTCTCTTTTACCCAGCTTATTTAAATCTTGTGATTTCTCCTTAACAAATTTTCCTATCACATTAACCTATATTGAGCCTTCCGCTGAAATCATATCACATCGATGTTTACTGTATAAAAAAAATTACTTAAGATAGTTTGAACCACAAAATTAGGTGGTTAAGAAATGTGTTTTTTTCTAGTTATGAGGACCTTACCATAAATATCAGCTGCGTGATCGTGGGTGAATTGCTTAACCTCTCTGAGTCCCAGTTTCTTTGACAGAAAATTGAGGATAGTAACTATTCATAACTTACAGTTTTGTTGGCAAAAGGTAAGAATAATTTTTGGTACATTGTAAGAACTCACTAACTATTCACCACCAGGATATTAGTCAGGTACTTGAGGCCTGGATGTAGTTATTCCCCTAGCAACCTGACTTTGAAAAGAGCACTTATCCTCTTTGAAAATCAATGCCATCGGTTCTAAATTAGAGATTATATTATACATTTTTACTGTGGGTCATATAGTTGTGAAGATGAATAAATGTCAAAAAACCAATCATTTAATCCAACATTATTATGTTTGTACATTTATATTGTTTTAACTATAATAATTTATTAGTCCAGGTGCTGTTATGGACTGAATGTTTGTGTCACCCCAAAATTCATGTGTTGAAACCCTAAACTCCAATATGATGGTATTTGGAGATGAAGTCTTTAGGAAATTAGTTCACAAGGGTGGAGCCCTCATGATAAGAATAGTGCCCTTGTAAGAAGAGACAAGAAAGAGCTTACTTTCTCTTTCTCAGCTGTGTGAAGACAGAACCATCTGTGAACTAGGAAGAAAGCCTTTACCAAATCTGACAATGCTGGCTGGCACACTGATCTTCAACTTCCTAGCCTTCTGGATCATGAGGAATTCATTTTTGTTGTTAAGCCAGCAAGTCTTTTATAATTTGTTATAGCATCCCATATGGACTAAGATAGATATATTAAAGTAGTGCACAAGATGGTAAACATAAGGTCTTTATATAGTTTTTACTGGCCATTGTCTTAAACACAGTGGGAGAATAAATAATAAGAATTCAGCAAAGAGTTAGTGATCAGGAAATAAAGCAAGGTCCAGGAATGTGCTTACTTCCAGAGGTAATAGGTTCATAAGAAAGAAGCAAAATGGTAGGGGAAACATTACCTTGGAATGACTAGTTCATGTTAGTTGTCAGTCCTCAGGAATTTATTTTATTATGCCACTTTATAATTATACACACACACACACACACACACACACACACACACACACACACACATACATACATTCTCTTTCAAATTTCAAATATTACATAAAATTCTGAAAACCATAGTTTCTGATTAAAAATTATTTTCTAATGTATATGTGAAATATATGAGATATTTTATGTTTGAAGGGAAAAGAAACACAAATCTTGATCTCAAAGAATATTTTTCTCTAAAACGCCTTACCTGAAAACACAGGTTTATAGAATATTTTAAAAATTAGTATGAGTAATATCACTACTATGTGATGAAATTCATGACACTATCACACACCTCTCTTTCAGCTTACGTTTGACACTGAATTTCCTAACTATTCTCCACCATGTATGTATTCCTGTCACTGGATTTTACCCAGATTTTTATTCACTTGCTCATTCCCAGGGACATAATTACACTTTTTTTTTTTTTTTTAACACTCAGTAACATAATAAAGAATTACCTGACAAGCAAGGTAACTTTATGAATGTTAAGACTATTTTTTTCCATAACATGTTATACATTGCTTTTGGTTTATGTAAAACTTGGCACACATAGGCAAACAAAGAACAAAGAAGCATGTTGTTAGATTCAGTTCAGCTTGCCTCTGAGGATGGACTTCCAGGTATAAGCTTATAGAAATTCTTTCTAGCTGGAAATCGTATGCATTCCCTCTTGCCGTTTTATCCCCTATACTTACTTGCTTATACATGGCAATCATTGTTTGGCTCTATTCACAGAGATTCAGTGGGCTATTAGGCTCAAACCGTGACTTTCATACACGAAATGTATTTTTTTTTTAATGTAAGCTACTTACATCAAAATCTATAAAATAAGAATATTTTAAAGGTTTCAAATGACATTATGTAATAGGAATTCTGAACCCCATTAAACTGTGACAACTTGGTCAAATTTACATTTTCCTCCACATCTCAGTGACTTGCTTCTACACACAGTGTCTCTGAAGAACAAAAAGACACCAAATAAACAGATGTGAGAAAGTATAAGTTTGGCCAGAATGAAGACATATCATAAGAAATATGGGCAAGGTGCCCAGCATTCTTCAGACACACCTGAATTCTGTTTCTTTGTAGTATGTAAAGTTTTCAAGTGCAGTTGATTCCCTTATGATTTAAACTTAATTAAATAGAATATAAGAAATATTACAGTAGGTTTGATGGCTTTCCTTTTGTGTCTGTACACTTCATGTGGTTAGAAACTATATTAGTATTTCCTGTGTCATTTTGTTATACCAAATAACCGCATAATTTCACTGGCTTAAAAACACAAAGGTTAGCGTCTGTTCTTATTATATGCCAGTGTGTCAGCTGAGGCTCTGTTCCACATGTAATCATTCTGGAATCAAGACTGAGAAGCAGCCACTATCTGAGACATGTCATTTCATGGCAGAGAAAATAATAATGGTAGGAAACTACATGGGCTCTTAAAATCTCTCTTTGGCAATGACATCAATTTTGCTTACATGCCATTGGTCATAGCCAATAGTATGGCTAACCTTGTCGCTTGAATAGAAAATGTTATATTCTTACTTGAATGCACAATGTAAGTCGTATGACAATGAGTAAGGATTATATTCCTCTTAGAGGGAGTGCATCAAATAATTGGAAACAACAATACAATCTACCAAAAGAACTTAGTCTGACATTCGCTACTACATGTCTTGTACCTAGGACAGTTTCAGCCAATTAGTAATGCTTCATTTATTCAAAGATTTTCAAACATTCATTTATTAATTTACTACTATGTGTCAAATTACACTAAATTCTTAGGATATTGTAATAAACTAACAACAATTTCTAGAATCATAGAGCTCATATTCTAATGATAGGGAAGAGACAATAAACGGAGTAAATAAGTTAAATGTACAGCAGTTAGGTGATGATAATTTCTATAAGAACAATTAGACAAAGTTAGGGTCTACAGTTTTCAACAATGATCAAGAAAAGTCTCACTGGAAAGGTAATAAAAGGACCAAACGCAATGAGAGATAACGGTGTGGAGATCTGTTTGTAAGAGTGTTACAGGGAGAGAGACCATAGGTGAAAAGTACCTGAATGCAAATGTGCCAAATGAATTTGAAGAATAGCGAGGAGATTAATGTAGCTAGAGCTGATCAGATAGAGGGGCTATGGTAGATGAGATCAAAACGATTTCAGTACACTAAAGTTTGTAGGGAGTGTGGGCCTTTTAATACATTCAGCTTTTTTTGTGAGTAGTAAATCATTGGAGGCTTTGAGGAATGACATGATCTGATGTACATTGTAACGGATCATTCAGACTGCAATGTTAAGAATGGATTGACTTAGGGTTAAGTGGGAGGAGGAAGAGTAGTTATGACCTCTTAGCAAACTAGATAAAGATTAAAGATAATTTACATGATGGAGAAGGAGTGCTAGTGGTAAATGTTTGGGTTCTGAATATATTTTAAAGGTAAAATCTGTAGGAATTTATTCTGGATTATATGTGGGGTGCAAGACAAGGAGTCATCAAATATGACACTAAGGTTTTATCTGAGTTGATAAAGATTGACAAAATGGATTTATCACTGGCCTTTGGGTTCCTGGGCTCTCAAAGATAGAAATTGAAAGGAAACCCCAGAAAAATTTCCAGACCAATTTTATTAAGCTTACGCTAAAGCACAAGGGAGGCAGCACAGATGAAAGGAAGATCCATTCGAACTGACCGGGGACTGACTCTGCCTGTCTGCTTTTATAAGCTGAGGACAAAGCACGCTTGCGTGAAAAGACAGGCTTTTTGAAAGTGGTGGGCTTCCTTTTTCCAGCTGTGTTGCCTGGTAACTGTGTTCACCCCTGAGCTATGGGACAAGATAGAAGACCGCCCCTGTCACCCCCCTCCCTGACCTTTCCACCCCCAAGAAAGGTCTACACCTGTCAAACCTTAATTGTTCCTGGGGAAGTTACTTCTGTAAGGAAGTGTTAGAAGGGAGAAAATAATAACTTCTGCATTTTCGTGTACAGAGTGATAGGGTGGTGACATTCTTATGGTCAACTTTTCCTGCATTTCTCCTGGCCACCAGACAGTCCTTCTGCCCAGGACCCTAATTCCTATGCTGTCTCAGATTAACTGTGCCATTGGATCCTATTTGTTGTCACCCTATGCTGAATCTGTGTTTGGCCACTAAATTGCTTTAGCCAATGTAACTAATACATTGACTTAAAAAGTACTTGTATATTGGGGCTTTCTCTCTTGCTTACCTGGAACCCTAAACCTCCATGCCAACTAGCCCAAACAAGATTCCAGATGCTGAGAAATGTACAGCCCAATCACCCTTGTTGTCTCTGATAATAGCCAGTATATTCCTCAAAGCAGAACCAATCTAGCTAATTGGAAGCTAACCTCAGGGGCATCAGTGAGCCCAGCTGAGAGCAATAGAATAATTACCTAGCTGATTCCAGCCCAACTGCCGACTCACTAAAATGTTAAACAATGAAACTCTTTTTAACCATGACATTGGGAGGTGAGGGAGGCTGTTATACAGCAAAAGCTATATGATACAATGATGTTATTATTAACTTTGATGGGGATGATTTTGTAAGCTACAGTTTTAAAGATGTAGACTAGAAGCTTATTTTTGGACATGTTAAAGTTGTGATATCTTATTGTATCCAAGTAGAAGAAATGAACAATGGGAATATAGTACATAAGCAGGCAGCCTTAACGGCTCCATTAAGTGTAGTGACCAGTTAGCATGTTTGTGTGTTTTTCTCTACCTGTGTGGGTATAGAAGAGGAGTCAGAGCTAGACTTCCTCCTAAAATATACATTAGATGTTGCATGTTGGCAAAGTAAGTGAAAATGAGGGTAAATAAAAAATCTTTAGGGTTTTCACTGTATCTTTGACATTTTAAATTTCTCAGTCAAGCACTTATTATGACCTACAAATCCATGCTTGGAGCTATGAAATATACAAAATAAAAATAAATATAAGATAATTTCCATTTATTTGAAAAAATAGATTAATATACATGAAACAGTGAAATAGATGAAATTAAAACTGAAAGATATAAATATAAGATTAGATGAAATAAAAGAAGATAGTAAATACCACAAATTAAAGTAGCTGGGGAAATTTTCTGGTAAATAATAAGTAGGATTTTTATTGGTAGAGGAGGGGAGAAGTAGAAAATAGCATTCACGGAGGCATAGAAGAAGTAAAAATAGAATTATGTGACAAGCGGGAACAAAATCTAAATGATACAGTTAAAGTTAATTATTTGACTTTGGTAACTCTCACCAACCAGAGCCCCTCATAGGGCAGTGGTACGCTGGTAAATATTTAACAACCAACTTTTCGAAGTCTGGAAGTCAGTCATCTGTAACATTCAATTTTCCATGGCATAATTCTACACCATTGCCAGTTTCAAGCTACCAGTATGGGTTGACACACTTGTGAAATTCCCAAAATGAAGCAGTCGTGTCTTATAGGCCAGTAAGTGCCAAGTGAAGCAGCACATCACTGATAGATATTCTTACAACTGATGCAGGAATATCTTCGTCACTTTGAAATTACTGCATCCTGGGATAGTAAGTAATCCCTCTAGATCACCTGGAAAATGATGAGTTTTTATTCAATCCAGGAAACACTAAAGCTAAGATGACTTTGGTACTCATTTAAATGTAATTGATCTTTTCCTCGCTGTTACGAGGCATAACTCATAACATTTAGGCTTGTCCTCACAGTGCCGCAACTCACTGAGCTCTCCTCGTGGATGGGTTTATGATCTACCTCTGGTGAGCAACCTAATGTGGCCCAAAGTTCCACAGAGAAGGCTTTGTGTTGGCCCCAAGTGTTCCATCCCTAACCTTGTGGAATTCAGTGTCCTGGAAGGCAGACCATAAGAAGGGCGGGAGGAACAAAACAGACTTTGGCGTCACACTGGAGTTTGCTTATGAGGTCCCACATTTATAATCTCTGCAACACCTGCTGCTTCCTCTACATTTTAAATTTCTCAGTCAAGCACTGATTATGTGTAGGTTTTTTCACACCAAGCAATTTTCTAGTTCTTAGCAGACACTAAATATCCTACCATTTAACTCATTTCTTATACTAACCACTCAGAATTGGCACAGACCCCACAGGTTAAGGGCTCAGTCCCACAAGACTGCTCCCCACCAGGTGCCAGTTGCAAGTAGTGGCTCCCCAGGTTACCCGAACTTCTATCCAACTTGGCTACAAATCAGAAGTTCCCACAGACCCCTCTTCAGGTTTGCTAATTTGCTAGAACATTTCATAGAATCCAGGGAAACAGTTTATAGATGTATGGATTAATATAAAGTATATTTTGAAAAATAAAAATAAAGAGGTATATGGACAAATTTATAAGGCAAGTTTCAAAATGTCCCAAGTGCAGGTGCTTCTGTCCCAAGGGTGTTAGCATGTGTCGCCTTTCAAGCACATGAATGTGTTCACCAACTCGGAAAGTCTCTGAACACCTTTGGTTAGGGTTTTTATAGAGGCTTCATTATATATGCATTATCAATTTAATCATTGGCCATTAATTAACTTAACTGCCAGCCCCTCTCGTTCCCTAGAGTTTAGCGGGTAAACCAGAGAGTTCCAATCTTCTAATAAGAAGGTTGGTTCACCTGGTATCCAGTCCTCCATCTTTAGGGGCTTTTCAAAAGTCACTTTAGGATACAGTTAAAAGTGGCTTCTTAAGAATAACAAAAGGTACTCATTTCAATTTTATGGTTCTGGAGTTTTCAGAAGCCAGGGATGGAAAAACATTTAACAAACGATGCTCTCCTATTGCTTTTACCACAGGAAATTACCAGGGTTTTAGGAGCTCTGGCTAAGAGCTGGGGATTAAGACAAAATGTATATTTCTAATTATACTACAATAAAACACCTCGGAACATTATTTAATCTCTCTGAGTTTTCTGTCAAACAGAACAGTAATAAAGCTTACAATGTTAGGTAGCTTATGCTATCTTTGATTATCAGCCTACATTTAGTTGTTATTGTTTATTTAAATTTTAATCAAATGAGTAATGTCTATAATTCTGTTTTTGAGTAACCTCAGTAAGTAAACTAATGTCTAAGTTTTCATTTATATTTAAATATTTAATGAGCTATTTAATATAAATGGTCCTTCAAGCTTTTTATTCTATAATTTCATGAAGCTATAATACACATCTCTGGGGTCATCTGTTGCTCTAGTATGTGATATGTTCTTTGCTTAAAACCTGCCTCTGTATACAGAAGCTTAGTATATAGAATTTCATTTGAGGTTAGTGGACTCTCAAAATTTTCTGCCATCTTCTCTCCTATGACTTGCATTTTCTACCCATAAATAAGCCTCTCTGATGTGAGCGAGAAAAGCAGCTACTGAAGTAATACTTTTTTTTTTCTTCTTTTTTTAAGTGAGGAAACCCTTGGTTGACCTCACAGATTGCAAGGACCTTGTCAGTTTACAATCCTTTATTTTTTATTTATTTTTTACTGCGCCTACAGCACCTGGTCTTCCTAGGTGGTCTCTCTCCCACCCAAGTACTAACCAGGCCCAACCCTGCTTAGCTTCTGAGATCAGACAAGATCGGGCTTGTTCAGGATGGCACGGCTGCAGACCAAAGTAACACTCTTGAACGCTATTGTGTCTTTCCACAGTGCCAGGTTGTTGAGTGAAACCTTTTCAGATAAACCATTCAGGCACCCACAAAACACATAGAGAGAGGAAGTACAGTCTTACGTGACAGAGTGAAGGAATAAAAGTCCCAAGCCACTGGCTACGATGTGTCAGAAGGTCAGTTTTCTGCTCTTAGCACACCTATCCGTGATGCTGTTGGGTTAAGCTTGAGCACCGTCTGTCTCAGGCATTCAGCTTACAAAGGGGGTCCTCGTGCTTATCAGCTCCTGCAGATAGGCTCTTAGCCAGGACAGTCATGAGTGACGTTTCTGTGATTATAGGCATTAGGGTGTCTGCATTAAGTTACAGTTGACATTATTGTCATGGCTCCATGCAATCCGTTTTGTAAAGTCCCAAAGGTTCTCATTTCATTATGCTCTATATACTCCCAAAACTAAAGTGTCTAATGAGATAACCACTAGTCACAGGTTGCTATTCCGATTTAAATAAAATTAAAATTTTTGATTTTCATGTGTACAATTAGCATTTTCAGTGGTCAATAGCCACATCTGAATATGGAGAAGATTTCCCTTATTGCAGAAAGTTTTATTTGAGAGTGTCGCTCTAAAATTATTCATGAAATGCCACAACTCTTTTGAGCATAACACATAAAGTCAGAAGTCCGATCTGGGTAGATATGGAATGGGATTTTTAACCAAAATCATAGCTTCTAACTTAATTTCTTCTTAACTTAATATTATGTTCTTAGGTTACAATGTGAGAAAATTCCATCTTCCTCTTCTGTCTCTAGCCTCAGATATCCATAATAATAAAATAGCCATCATTATTTAGAAGAACTTGTGACATAAATGACTTTAAATGCTTCATACATTTGTCATTTGCAGAAAAGGAAACATTCTTTATAGCGGAAGAGCCAGAAATATAAAGGAAACCAATTGGATGTGCAATTCTTTATTTGTATCCTATGTATGCTATTCACCCCCAGCTCATATTCTTAGGATACCCTGAGTGTCCTGGTAGTAACTTTCCTATGAATCACACCACCTGCTCCTTCTATAATGAAGAATAGTTTTGCAAATTAAGATAAGAAAAAATCCAGCATTATACCTGGAATACACATGAATATTAACCTAATGAATAAAATGTTAATGAATGTTGTTAGAGAAATGTAAATATTTTGCCACTTCTTTTGATTGTTTTCCAATCTTAAACATAATCTCTAAATATAATAGAATAGAATAGATTAAGGATATAGCTATGTTGTTCTTACTAAAGAATTTATATTTTTTTGGTGTATGTTTCTTTTATTGGTGATGAAACCAATCAAATAATTTTTCTCGCAAAATAATTCTCCCTCAAATTTTGCCTGCCTAATGAGGTAGTCACTCATTGAAGAAACTGCATGAAAACATCCCACCAATTTCAAACTATAATGTATACTAGATTCATAGGCAGATCTCCAACCCATTTGGTGAGATTCATTTTCTTCTGCAGCAGACCAATGTAGGTAGAGATAGGAGTTAAAAAAATATTTGTTGCATAAAGTAAAGAGTGATGTTAAATAAAAACTAATAATTGGCTACTTCTTACAAAAAGTGGTAATATTATTTTGTTGTGTTTGTTCTTGCTTATTTAGAGTACTATTTTCTACAATGATGAATATTTAGCTCATGTCACTTCTTGCGTCTAGACATAGGCCACTTTTCATAGTATTTCTTTGATGAGGAACAGCAAATTAGAGAGATTTAGAGCATCTATTAATAGGAATCAGCCTGCCTAGGTTTGGCTACCAGCTCTAACAATCTACGTGACCTTGGGTAAATTATATAATCTTTTTACACCATCATTTTCTTATTTGTAGATGGGAACGATAATAATCCTACCTCAGAAAAGTAACTAAATTATAAATTTATGTATAATTAAAGGGTTTACAACTGTGCCTAAAGTAATGAAACTTCCATGTTAGAAATTAATCATTTACAGATGTTTATAAATAAACCCTTTTTTTTTATAGCTAGGGAGCAATAGGCATCATGATTTATTTTTTAATAGGATGGAAACTAAATGTGCCATGTAATTTCCTATTTTAGTTTCCTTTATATTTACATAGTAAATAGTAAATATGCTACATAATTAAATGTGCTCTAGAGGGTAGTTTATCTTTATAGTTAAAGAGTATAAAATTCCTGTTTTCTTACATTTTTCTAAAAAATAAGCAAACTGTATTTATGTTAGATAAAAAGATTTTGTAAATTTACTTTTGTTCCTTATTCTAATACCTGATGAAATTTTAAAGTGAGACAATTGGCTTATCTTAAATTAGAAACTCATTTTAGTTATTTATTAGAAAATCATAATTATATTTGTAGGAAATCTGATATAGTAAACAACCTTAGCTAAAAGTTAATTAGCTAATTGGTTGGTAACTTTTAAATTTATTTTTGTTTCAGAACTTATTTAATACTATTTTTATAGGACGTTTTAATTTTAAGGTAATACTTGCATCAGTCAAGGTTTGTACAGAGAAATGGAATTCATACTAGAGAAAATTTAATATGGTAATCTGATTTTACATTTGGAGGGCTGAAAAAGCGGAAAAGGATTATCAAGGTAACATAAAGGTAGTAACAGTAGGAAGTAGCTATGAGCATAGCAAACAGAATTATCAGAATCTAGAAGCTTAGGGGAGGGGCCAGACAGAGCCAATGCTGAGATATCTCAGGAAGGCATGCTGCCTGGATGATACTAGTAACTCAAGAGCTCAGAAGAAGGACACTAAAGATTTGGAACTAAAATTGCTGAGGCAGTAGCAATGTCCAGTTTATGTGGATATGTATGAGAAGGAATAATGAGGCTCTCCTGCTGAGATTGTCAAAAAACCTGATTGTCCAGGTAAAATGTCATTGATTGGGCTATGCTGAGAGGTACAGCAATAAATAGGAAAGAGAAAGTATCTCTTCTTACTGCTTCTAAAATCTCTCTCCTTCCAGATCCCTCTAGTGACAGAGGAAATAAAGGGATAAAGGAGAAATGTCAAATTTGAGACTCCTAGCTTCAGTGTTACAAAGCTGAAAATAGAGTGGTAAATAAAAATTTTATAATTGAAAAAAAGCGTAAAAATTAGATTATTATAAATATAAATGTCCCCAATGCTGAAGGCTTTAATTTACATCTGTCTATCTTTCCTTTGCACCCCCCTCCTTTTTTCTCTCTCTCTCTCTCTCCCCATCCCTCCTGCAATAGGGTAAACAATCCTCCCATTTTCTCCAGAACTTTATTGGTTTTAGCACTGAATACCCTGCATCTCAAGAAACCCCTCATTCCTGGGCAAACTGGGATCATTGGTCACCTTACCCTAAAAAATTAATATTTAAGTATCTAGTTTCTATATAAGAGCGAGGGGAAATTGCCAGATTAGAAGAAGGAAGGGAAACATGTTTTGTTATAAATGGTATATACATTTGTAAGTTAGGCATATCCTCTACCCTGCTTGTTATTATTATTATTTTTATGACTATCTGCAGAGGACCATAAAGAAAAATAATGGTTTAGGAGGAGATGTAAGAGGATAAGTTTTAACTGCTCTTACTTGAGTGAAACAATACAAATTGTCACCACTTGACTGATAGTTGGATTGATTTTCTACCGACTAAAAAGCTATACACTGACATGTCACTATGTGCTAAAACTCAGAGGAACTGAATGTCACAAATTCTAAATCAGATTAATATTGGAAGTACTAGTACGGGTACTAGTTACCACATTATCCATGGATGGCTAGTTCCTTTCATTGTATTGAAAGATACTTGGACAGGACTCATAAGTTCAACTGAGAGTGTTAACTTAAAATATTAATGTTTTTTTAATGTGTGTAGGACTTGGTTAGATAAAGTGTCCTAGCCCATCTGGGTCATGTTGACTACTTCATGGTACTGCCATCTTGTTAAGTATCTGAGATATCATTCCTTAATGGACAACTTATGTCATTTTAAACAAATTGATTTTCAATAACACACTTTTCTTTCACAGTCAAATCATTTTTTTGTTTAATCTTATTTCCCATCATAATATTTTTAATGCCATTTAAACCTCTTAAAATATGGTTTCTTACTGCCTTCTCAACTTTAGTTCCAACTACTCTGTTCTTCATCCTTAGTATGGTAATACCAAGAGCTACTTCAAATGTGTGTCGATTAAGGTGAAGGCTAAGTTAGGATAATTATAACAAAGAGGCACAAACAAGTGCATTTCGTCTGATGTAACTGTCTAGATGGTTTAGGTTAGTGGGGCAGCTGTGCTTTGCGAAGTCATTCAGGGATCCAGCTTCCTGACTTCCTTTGCTCTTCCATTTATTGGATATAGGGCTCTTCTGTATGGTCCAAGCTGAGATGCAAATAATACACATTCCAGCCTGCAAGCAGAGAAAAATGAGATAAAATTCAAGGTAGTTCATCTTTGCTCAAGTAAGAAAATTGCACAAATAACTTGCTAACCTGGCCACTCACAGCTACGAGGAAGGTTGGTACCTATAACAGGCAGTCGGGAGGGCCATATCCTCTGGAATAAAAAAAAAATAAAAAAAATAATAAAACGAATTTGAGAATACAATCAGAATTTTGTCAAAGGCACTCATTTTACAGAAATTTCAAATTGCCTAAATGAACAGAATCACTTATTTTCTATACCTTAAACATAAGAATGTTATTGCATTTATCACATTATATTATGTATTTCAATGTCTACCTGAAATAAGAGACTGCAAAATCCTTAAAAATAAAGAGGTTTCTTCATTTATGTAGTTCCTAAACTTTGCACATGGTAGATGATCACTTCATGTCATTGAGCTGATTAGAATTGGTTGCATTTCTGTGACAACTAATTAGGTACAGAGATTATAACAGCCTCCTTTTCTGCTATATTAAATTTATTGGGGTGATATTGGTTAATAAAATTATATGAATTTCAAGTGTACAATTCAATAAGATGTCATATGTGTATAGCACTATATATTCATGGAAACAACTAAAGTGCCCTTTGATAGATAACTGGATAAAGAAGATGTGGTACATATATACAATGAAATATTATTCAGCCATAAGACAAGATGAAATACTGCCATTTGTAATAGCATGAATGGATCCTGAGATTATTATGCAAAGCAGACTAACAACTTTCATTTTATAGATGGGAATCCTGAGGTTCTAACAAAATCAAATGACTTCCAAAATCTAATTCATAATGAAACAAGGATTAGAAGAGCCATTTAAATTTCTGGTTCAATTTTATTAAAGTAAGCCCAGCAATACCATGGGTCTGTTCTGGCATGGAAATTGTTAATTTAAAAACCAAACACCAGCCATTTGAATGACATTGCATTTATTGTGTGTATGTTTTTCTAAATGTCAACATTCAAAGACATTCTTCTACATCCTGATGCATCCTAATCCTTTTCTTATTTAGCATCATCTTACAATGCCCAATTGGTATCTTTACCATTAATATTATCATCCTCAAACATCATGGTTCTGCGTAGTCTTAAAATTGAGATTATTGCTATATTATATGAAAATAACTATAAAAATAAAGACTATCTGGCTTTTAATTAACAGATTAAAAATAAAGACTATCTGGCTTTTAATTAACAGATATATTATTAAATATATCTAATAAGATATATTTATTAGAAAAAAAAAATACACATGCTGATGATGGGAGGAGGCTTGTGTAGATGATGCTGAAATTTATCAGAAAAAAATATCTTGGAAACTCAATGATAATTGACTACATTACATATAAGTTTAGACATACTTGGTTATACTCTGGCTCTACTACTTAGTAGTTCCACAACTTTTTGAAAGTCACTTCTCCTTTGTAAGCCTCAACTGCCATATTGCTAAAATAGGGATAATTCCTTGATACTGGCCTTATACGATAATCGATTTAATTCTCTTCTTGAAATGGATTTATCAAGTAATAAATAATAGCCTTGATTACTATCATTATAAATCTAAGTGCCTCATAAGACATAACTGTAGCTCATATAAGATATTAAAATAAGTTTGTTTAAATTAGCTAATAATTTTTAAGAGGTCAATAAAAATAAGTTTGCTCCTCTAAATTCCAGGCATTAGCATTAATATTATGTTTTCTATTTTTTACTAACATAAAAGAAAAATGACATAGTTTTTGAAATAGTCTACATTTCTCTTAGGTCATAGAGCAAAACATTAAAATCCAGCACACTCCAGTGGGAAAACAAGCAATTATCAGAGGGGGTAATCACAAGGAAAGGCAGAGATTGGCAAATGCCTTAAAAGTGCTGACAAATGCATATGAGATAGCTATTTTAAAAGGGAATAAATGAAAACATTTTTTATAGTCAAAAGTTTAAGAATGAGAGAAATTAAAAATAACAGATAAAAAGAGAAAATAATCTTCACTTGTATATCCCTGAAAATAAAGCATTTTTTATTGTCTACTTTCATTAACCAACATCAACCCTTAAACATCAGACTCCTTACCAAAAGAATGGCCTGGAAGAGTTTTGAATTAAAAGGACAGGTTTTTCCTGTGAGCTTTGAAACTCATTAGTGATTGAGTTTTGTTGTTGTTGTTGTTGTTGCAATAATGCTATTTTTTCAATCTAAATGAAAAATATGTATCTATTTGTACCACCATAAAATTACAGGAGTTAACACTGGTTAATGCTTCATCAATTTGTGGTTTAGGGTTTAAAGGAAGCACCTTCAGTGGGTTTATTGTGAACATTTTATTGAAATGTTTTAATAATATAGTTTATAACTATATTTAATGTGACATTGAGCAAGCTGGATCCAAAGTTAAAGAGAAGTAAAGATATGAAACCCTCATAATTATTGGTTCAAAACCTCTAATTGCATTTTATGCCATTTATTCTATCACTTGAATGTCTCTGTGATTATACTTTTATCTTTTTTATATGTAGATAAAGTAAGATGAATTTAATTCATTTTCGTGTTAGTTGTACTTGTGATTTTTGAAGGAAACCTAAAATGATAGAACCGAGTTTTCCCTAAACATAAGAATTTTTATTAAAATATAGTTTAATCTACTAAGATTCAATTCTGTCTAGAATGGGAAAATATTTTAGTAAAAGTAAATGTAAACTAGAGGTTGATCGTTTTGAGTTTTACTGCAGCTATTTATTTCATTCAAACAAAAAGGACTGGGGTCATAGAAAATCTGTAAATTTTTATAGATTTTTATTTTTTTCTCATATCACTAATTCATTCCACCCTTTCTAATGAGTTATTGCTAAGTCATTCAAGTGCAAATGTTTGAGACATAATGAAAAGGAAACTAACAAAATGATTCAAGATGTTAGAATTTATAATCTAAAAGATTTATTATGAGAACACCTTACAATTAATTTGTTCACATTTTAATCCTCAAACAACTTAAGGTAGATGTTGAAAATATTTTAAATAGTTTTTTTTTATCAATTATCTAAAGTCACAATAATCATGCATAAAAAAATGGCCACGATGCTCTTGCGGAAAAATAGAGTAAGTTTATACAGCTCACTTCATCTGCAGTCATGGGCTGGGAAGTGCTATTGACCTCAGTGGGCCCTCTCATGCTTTTGCATGTTGGATAGCTGTTGAAATATTCTGGAGTGAGGTGATCAGCTTTTCTTCACATATCTCTTATTCTGTATTAGGGTAGCCTGGCCATGTTCTTTTGGTGGTAATGATTGAGACATAAGAGTAAACAGAAATGCACATAACTTTTGAGATATAAAGTGGAAATCCACTCCACAGAACCCATGCCCACAACATTCTCTTAGCCAAAATAGTTAAAAAGTTAGGTCAGTTTCACCCTGTGGGAAGAGCTCTGCTTTTATAGCTACAAAGGCTGCAAAGTCACATGACCAAAGGATGTAGATACAGGGAGAGGTAAAAGATTGTGATCATCTTTAGATTCTATGATATATTTTTTAATATTTTATAATAAATTTCCTTTACACTCATTAGCCAACCAAATCATCTATATTCAGGAATTATGCTATAACAATTAACTAATGTATTTATCTGTTTTGTATTTTTGAAGTATGAAGCAACACATTATTTCCTAAGTAAAAAAAAACAAACAAACAAAAAACAAAAAAACAACAAAAAAAACCACTTTATTTTGATGGCATTGACCAGAACTGGGATATGAGTTGAGCATCAATGAATTAAACTTCAATAATGTACTGGATCCTGTTTAGTTCTTATTATTTCAAACAAGTAGAAGTATTGTCTGATAAAATAGTTAGGATTCTTCTATTTAGACAGCCACCTTTCCAATGGGAAGTAAAGTCATAGACCTAACTAGATATAATATGCATTTGCCTCCATAAGAATTTAGAAAAATTATGAAAACAATAATGTGATGTGCAAGTAAATATTAAAATCCATAACTCTTCAATGCAATTCTACAGGACATAATTTTAAGTCCCTTAAAGATGTATAAGAAAAGAAATTTCTCTTAATCTCAAATCTGGAAGGAAGTACAATTCTACCACAAAGGCAAGGACATTAAATTATTATATTAATATTTCCACTGATTAATATTTCTTAGTATCACAAATTGGCTTAATAAAGATTTATCCTTTCAGAATGCAGTCTGTATTAATTCACAAATCTTCAATTACACCATTCCTGCTCTAAACTTATTTCTTGAATATCCTTAAATCCATGGTTTCTTCACAAATGTATTACTTAATAAATAACTTCATGATTCCAAAAGTAATTATTGGCCTTTCGTAGATGTAATTTTAGACTTTGTCTATAAAATACCATTCAAATGAAAAGTTAAAAGAAAAATGATATTTTCTATTTAGAATTTACATTACTGTTTTAATACTGAATTTTAAAAATAATGATCAATTTAGTTTGTTGATGTCCCATGGGGCAGAAAATTTGTCTTGTTCACTGTTAGATTCTCAGAACCAGAGACTGAGCCTTTATGGAGTATGGGTTCAATAAATATTTTTTCAATAAAACATTTGTTGACTGAATGAATGATGTTATTATATAATTTAATAACATTGCTCTTTGATGACTTAGGAGTAATCAACAAAGGATTTTCCACTATCCACATAACTGAGAAATAATAAACCCATTCTTTAAGGGCTATCAGATCGTTCATAAATTTCTTCAGAATGACACAAATAATCCTAAAATAAAAATCAGAGCTAACCAACTCCATGTTATTTTCAACTTTTGTACTTTTGCAAATTTCTTTTTAGATTCATGGCTGTTTGACCTTTCACTGTCAAATCAGAATGGTTCCTTTGAGTTACTTTGGCAGCCAAAATGGGACATATTGTTAAATTAAAAACCTAAGTCTACAATTAATTTCAGTGAGTTTACACATTCAGGAATTTGTAAAATTTAGGGGGAAATGTTATTTCTAAACTAGGAACTACATGCCTATTAAATTTTGCCAAAGAAGATCCATAAGCAACATAACTTAGGAAAGTAATAAATTTTCCAATATTTTAAATTTGTTCTTTATGAGATTTCTCAAGGTCAGCAGGACATCATTGTTTTGTTATGCTATTATAAAATCCAGAGCTGGATTCAAAATACCAGAAGCATGAACCCCAGATTCTCTATTATTAAAAAAAAAAATGTTGTCTGGTAAATAAAGATTATTCTCGGTCCATTTTCCCTTTTTTATATAGTCAATAGTTTGTTCTAAGAAATGTCATAATAAAATTATAAATTTTACTGTTTTCTTAGGCAAAATCAATCTGATAAATTATTTAGATTTCTGGGAGAGAGGAGGTACAGGCAAGGTTTAGGGGAAGGACTGATCAGTAGACTAAATTACTTATATAAATTTTCTAGTTCTTTGAGTAGATAGTTTATGAGTAATAGTTGTATTATTATACTTAATAATAGTATTATGCTTACAACTTATATATATATATATTACATATCTTTCATGCAAGTAACAAATATTAATAAATGAAGTCATTTTTAGAGACAAAATGTAGTGAAAACTGCTTATAAATGCTAATTATGTAGAGCTGTTTTAAACTCTAAAAGTAGAAATGAAATCATAATTTTTGTATATGAAATTTCTACATATTATCTAATCAAGCTATGAATAGCATTGTTTCCTGACAATTTGGGAGAAATCAATGGAGGATTTTCTACAGCCTTCATAATAGTAAATGATAAAGATATTATTGAAAGAAAATGCCCATCATTTGCATGTGGAATATGCAAAACAAAATAAATGAATAAACAATGCAGAAAAAGCCTCATGGATACAGAAAACAAACTATCGATTGTCAGATGGGTGTTGCAGGGTCTGAGTGAAAAAAGGTGAAGGGATTAAGAAGCACAAATCGGTAGTTACAAAATAGTCACAGGGATATAAAGTATAACCTAGGGAATATAACCAATAATATTGTAATAACTATGTATAGTGCCAGGTGACTACTAGACTAATTGGGGGATTACTTTGTAAATTATATAAATACCTAACTACTATGCTATGTGCCTGAAACTAATCTGAAATAATATTGAATGTCAATTGTAACTGGAAAATGAAAATCATTTTAAAAAGGAAAGAAAATGTCCATTTATTTTGTTTTATAGTTAAATTTAAAGGGAATTTAAGATCAAGGATACACTTAAGAAACAACATATATGTAATGTATGACCATCTTTACCCATAAAGATGGCATTAAGAAATTGTATGTGCATACATTTTTTATTGGGTAGGTGCATCATACCAAAAGAAAAAAAGGTAATTAGCAATGATTAATTTGGGCAATTAAATAAACTCAACAATATATGTAGGTTACCAAGAAATTACAGCTATAAACTACAATATATAATTTAATAAAATTCTTAAGATATAATAAAGTTACATATACATGAAATATAGAGTTAATGTTGAGACAAAATTAAATTGAATTGATAAAAATATAATTGGGTGAATTAGTTTTCAGATAGCTAGGTAATTTAGTGTTCTTTGCAAAAAAAGTGATATGAATTGTTAAAATACAATATATTTTAAATTCAATTAATTTTGACAAATTGCAGTGAGTAATATATTAACTTTGCATTATGCTGGAAATAACATTGTAAAATATAAATGAGGCATGGGTTCTCAAAAATTGTTCTGTATTATCATTTATATTTTCCTCTTTATTTTAGAAAATAAATTGGCATTTTTTCATAACTCACCACCTCTTACTGATCTTAGACAGACGTTTACTCATTGCAAGTTAGAAAAAAAAATCGATTCACATTATTTAAAAAAAATAAAATAAAATAAAACGAAACAAATAGCATTTACTGACTTGTGTAATGTCAAGAATGGGTATTGGATTTTAGAATTGCTGGGTCTAGGAATTTAACAATGTCAGAAGGGCATCAGGCCTCCCTGTCCCTGATTCAGCCTTACCCTTTTGGGGGAAATATCATTAGGCTATCTCTACCTACAGAGTGAGGATGATGACTACTGGAAGATGGGTAGATCTAGGCTTATATTCTCTCAGAATGGTCAATTTGATAAAAATTGAAGGCATGTTTTCCAATAATTCTGGAGAAGTTCCCAGAGCCAATTCCCATTGACCTTTAGTCACATTGTACATATATCCCTGAAAAATGGTTCTCAAAAGGAAAACCAAGTACAACCACCAAAATAAAGATAAATGAATTCTAGGCACAAAAGCAACAAATTAAAATGCTTATATAGTCTTTAGCCCCTAATACTCAAACACACATTTTTTCCCACAAGTACAATTTTTAAAATGGTTCTGCTTTAAGATAATTCACTCACTGCTTCTATTATATTTCTGACAACTCTTTTTATTTTGTACCAAGAAAATTTACTATTTCATAATATGGATCTGTACACATCACTAACATCTCAAAAACTGTTTTTATTATTACATTCAGAAAACAAAGTTTTTCATTCAAAAACATTTATTTAGGGCCTGCTAATTGTTAGGTTACCGTATTTGCACAGGGGTTACCATAATGGATAAACTGGATCAGGTCTCTGCCATCAGGAATTTTTAAGTCCAGAAGAGGATATACTTTACCATATAATTGCAGCAAAAAAAATATAATTTCCAAAAGAGTTTGGAGAATCCTATGCTAGCTCAGGGCCAGGGTATATATACAATCCAGAAGTGAGAGGAAGTATTAGGAGTAGCTTCCCAGAAAAAGTGACATCTGAACTGAGCCCTGCTTGATAACAGGAAATTATATTAGTATCTGTGGGAAGAAAGTGTTCCAGATAAAAGAAACAGCAGTTCTAAACACCCAGAACTAAGTGTAAAAATCGCGATTTGAGGAATTAGGTGTTTAATACAGCAGCATCATAAAATAAAATATAAGGGATGCTTGGAGGATAATGTTAGAGAATTAAAGAGGATGGGTTATAAAAGGACTTTTAAATGCTGTATAATATGACTTTTTTAAATGTATCTTTTTGGTACTCATCTCTCATTATGCCTCATAGCACTCTCTCTTCTCTTCAGCATCATAAAAGTCAGAAAATCTGATACACTAAAAATGATTCTGAATAGCTCAATTTTCTTACATATAAAACTAAGATAATGAGAGTGTCTATGTCACAAGGTCATTGTGGATTAACTGGGTTAATACATAGAATCTACTTAGGGCAGCACCTGATTCATACCTGATTAGTTACTATTATTATTGTACTAAAATCTATCTTAGTTTCTCCATTTCTTTACTTTTGACAGAGCTGGTTTGTTTGTCAAGAATTTTTTTTTTTTTTTTTTTTAAGCCTACAGCACCTGGTCTTTCTAGGTGGTCTCCCATCCAAGTACTAACCAGGTCCGACCCTGCTTAGCTTCCAAGATCAGACAAAACCAGGCATATTCAGGGTGGCATGGCCATAGATAAGAATTTCTTTCTTCCCTGTATCTGAAGTCCATCTCTACATTATTATTTCTAAGAATATTTCTTACATCTTACAACCCTCCTAACTCATATTTGGACTTTATGAAATGCAACTTTTAATGCAGGTTGTCCTGAGATAAAATCATGTGTATGTACATTTTCTAACTATGTAGCCTATGACCTCCTGCAGGTATTTTTTTTTAATCAATGTTATCCATGGTATTTAGCCTAGTGCTATGTTGATATGAATGTACAAGTTTTTTTTTTTTTATTTTAATTTGAACTGAATCCAAATATCAGAAGTAAAATAAATAAGAAATTCAAAATCAACATACACACAATATCAAAAATTAATACTGAAAAAAAATTCATTCATATGAACCTCTGGTTATAAATTGCTAGAGTTCATAAAATGTATAAGTGTGTGTGCATGTGTGTGTGTGTGTGTGTGTGTGTATTCGATTAAATAATTATAACTAAACCTTACCTATGTTAAGTGCTACATAAAATATAGGCCAATAATGAAGATTGAAAGATTTGAGAAGTCTTCTTATAATCTGATAGATTGAGCTGAAATGTGTATTTTTATGGTATATAATCAAATGATTAACTATTGAAATCCATAGAATAAACTAGATGTAAAGTGGTAACATTAAGCGATTAAAGAATCAAACACTTTTGAGCACTTTTAGAAAGACACTTATAATCAAATAGATAAATAGAGCCAAGTGGTGCTTAAAATCTTACTTTGCTATGCTTATTTCAGTTAGCTGCTATGTAATCAATTAACAGGATTTTAGTTCAAGGAGGTATGTGAAATTGAAAAATAGAAATTGTCATTTCTCTAAATATTATTGAGTAACTCAGCATGTAATTAACTCAAACTGTCCTACTGCCTAAATATTTAAAACACTCAGATAGTGATATTCAAGTACTGATCTAAACTCCTTAGATGAATTATTTCATTTCATCTTCAAAACACCACTTCCATCATTTTACCATTTACAGGTGAGAAAATTAGGCCACAAGGAGGTTAAGCAGCTCACTGTAGCTCAAACCATCAGTAAAAGACAGAGCCAATATTTCACCCAGACATCATGCTCCAGAGTGCAAACTAAAACACCATGGTGTGCTCCTTCTGATTTTTAAAATATGCCTAACAGAAAATGGGGAAGAAAAAACTAGGGGAAAAGAGATGACTACCTAAATTAACAAATTTAATTCAACCAGAATGTGCTATTACTATGAAGACATTAACATCATTTGAGGTTAAAACTGCCCCCACATATGTCCCCTATATTAGGTATTACTTTGACATCCACTCTTCAGGCTATAGCTATTTTGTCATAGTTTTATTTATATATTGCCTTTCTAAAAATGTTACCTCCAACCATAGACTATTCCTGAATGTTATAAGTGGTAGTAATCAATAGTCACTACAACATATGAAATGTGTTAAAGGCAATACCTATAAAGCTCTTTTTAATAGGCACGCATGTTTATATCAATTGGTATATTCATTGGTTTATTCTTCTCTGCCACTGAAAATAACAGATGAATTTAGATGTGTTTACTTATTGTATGTTTCAAGCCAAATTCCCTGAACATTTTCTTTCAGACAAGACTAATTCATCCTATTCACAATTTCCAAAACCAAGTACTTTTACGTTTACTTCAAAACGATAATTATAGAATCAATATTTTCATCCCTGTTTTTCTATCACCTTTTTTTTGTTGTCTTTCTACTTTCTTGCTTCTAAATCTGTTTTTAAGTTCTGTATCTTTAACTCTTTCACAAGTACACTTCAAAGATAAACATTAAAACTAGTGGTTCCTGAATTGAGACAGATTTGAAAATGGATTCCAATGTATAGCACACGAAGTATTTTATGCCTTTTCTTATTAGTTGATTTCCATGGCTGGAAGGAAAAGGAAAAAAATGTTTTGCATGTGTTTCTATGTGAGTCATGTTAAAGCATATTTGAGCAAAAATCTATTTGAATCAGACAGCATACACCAAGCTGTTCATAACAAGTTTTTTATAGGTGGAAAGGAACAAGAACAAGGCAAAATGCATATACATATATACCAGACAAAAAAAAAAAAGGTTAGTTTTGCAAAGTTACTTTCCTTTAAAGGATGACAGGGAATTTACCTGACAGATTATCTAACTAGCGCTGATCAGATCATTCCTGATTAACTACTTTAAAATTCCATTTCTGAGAGAGCCGAAACTGTAATTAATTGAAATCTTGGTTTGGTAATATGTGGTTTACAGAATAAGTGACTCAATTTGGGGCCTGTTGTCTTATTTTTAACACTCATGAGAAGCTATTCAAGAGTGAATATCAAAGTGTTAAGAGGAAGAAGTACAATGGATAAAGAAAAAAAAGACTACAAAAATAAAGTCATTAAAAAAAACTTTATTAAAAACATGTTATTGGCTGTTTAAAAAAATCCTTTTATTTAAGCACATTTCCAAAACTATAAAATGAAAACATGTATATGCTGGCTTTGAATACTATTCATCCAACCAATAGACGGGCAGCTTTTCTCAGCTCTAACAATGGTAAATTGTTAAACATTCAATGACATTACAATACATTGATGTGATTATATAAAGATGGTTGGAAAAGTTATTATTATGGATTAATGGAAAAAATCTATTAAAATCTGTTTGGCAATTGCAACTTTAGAAATGAGATTAGTTATAAGAAAGAGTTTGAGAGGTTCTTTAAAAATATTCTGGGACACTGATGTTCAGAGATGAATTCCTTATTAGGGAAATCTGAAGGAATCGTCACTTAAAAAAATAATATTGCAATCTTATTTTTCCAAAGCTAATATTTAAAATGATGTGTTAATCCTATTACTATCCTTTTTTATAAAAGATTTTAAAAGTTATAATAATCATTTCCTCAAAAGTCACCTAAGATAGAATATTGAACACAATTTATTTTAGGATATTTTACTGCCCTCTAGTGTGCAGAAATTAACAATAGAGTTCATTTTCTAAATATATAATTGTTCTCAAAATGCAAGTTTTTAAAAATGGCAACTTTAGACAAGTATGAAGTGGATAAAAAAATATCGCTTGGAAAACAAATTAGAACCAGAGGTCAGTTCACGCTAAATATAAAACCTAACAAAATGTAAAGTTTTTTTCTATTTTATTCAGCTTAGATTCAATAGCTCCTCCTCCCCTTCTCTTTGACGACTATACAGCCCATCTCATTTATATAAATCCATTTCCAGATTTCAGATATTCAGGCAAGTTAGACTGTTGACTGCTCTTCTAATACAGTGAGTTCCATATTTTCTCCCGGATGCATGTGAAACAATGTGAGCATATTGCTAAAATGGATGTCTTCTCTGAATCTATTAGCTTCCAACATACTGAAAGAGTTAAATTGTGATTAGGGAAGTTGGTTTGTGCCAAGTAAAAGTATCCTAATGTAAAGCCTCCTGCTACTCCCACTAATGGATTTTTTCCCCAAAAATAGGGATATTCAAGAGATGCAACTATTCAAAACAGCAACAACAACAACAACAACAACAAAATGTAGACTCAGGGAAGGATCAACAGAAATGTATAAGAAAAGTTTAAACGAGGTTTGGAAAAACATTTTGGGGGAGTCTTTTGAAATTTTATTCATAGAATTGAGGATAACTATTCTTTGTCTACCAATGACCAATAATGACCAATAGACTTGATTATGCATCGGAAAAGATATGATGGAGAATACCTCACAGCATTATTTTAATTTTCTATGGTGAATTCATGACTTTAAAACCAGAATGCATTCAGATAGAGACCATAGCCCAGTTCATACTATTAGAAAATTTATGGATGTTTTCCAGAACTGACTTACATAACCTTTTTTTTTTTTTATCATGTTTTTACTGAAAAGTGAATGACAGCAAATTTGAGTGATTACAAATAGCTTTGTGGTTTTTAATATAAAAAAAGGAATACTAAAGATCAAGAATCATTATTGAATACCAAATGCCAGATAATAATATTTTACTTGGCAGTGCTGTATTCTTAATATTATCCAAATTATATAAAAAATCATCTCCGTAAAAATCATAAAGAATTATTTTGTCTTTACATTTTGGCAAGTCTCCTGTATGTTTCCTGTGTAGTTTTGGGATGAAATCATAAAGTTTAGGTAATTGTAGCATCAATGGAAAACACTTTTATACATTTTAGAATGTAAATAAAATTTGGTTGATATTTTTAATATTTTAGGATAAATTATTAATAAGTATGTTATCCAGTCAATTTTCTAATTATTCTCAGTTAACACATAACACTCTACATGTTAGTATACATTTTATAATAAATTAGAACAAATTTTCTAATTTGTAAAAAATTCATACATATTGTAGGGTTACTAAGTGGCTTAAATATGCTAGTTATTTTATTCAACAGGTGGGACAAGTGAGGAAGTACAACTATATCTGCTGTTAATAGTTAGTAGCAGTAAAAGTAGCATCAGTATTCACTTCCATAGGGCAAGTTTCAAGTTTCATGTTTTCTTATATTTGTTTATATATATCATTTCCCTACTCCCAGATAACTGAGAATATGAGAAATTAGAACAGTTTTGAATGCAACCATCTTTCTTACACTCTGAGCATAGCAGAGGGAGATTCCTGTTAGCTGAGTGTCTGCACCATGCACCAGGTACCCTCTCTACACTTTTGTGGTCTTAATCTTTTATTCCTCATAATAGTCATTTGAAGTGGAAAACATTAGTTTGGTTTTAAAGATGAAAAAAAAAGAGGTTGAGAAAAAAATCAACATCTTTCATGTATTGAGCTTTTCCTGGTTGCCAGATACTGTTCTAAAATCTTTCTGAAAGTAATTATTTTTAATCCTGATGGCAACACAAAGACATAGGTTTAATGGCTCCAATGTTACAGATGAAACAACTACTTTAAAGAAATTAGTAGTTTTAACCATGTTTACACAGCTTTCAGTAGTAAAACTGAGACTCTCTCAGATCAGTCTGATTATAAACTTTGTTCTCTTACTAGAGTTAACAGTGTGAATTATTAAGAACAATTGGAGGGTGTAAGCATTGCTGCCCTCACTCTCATCTCCAGGAAAAAGACATCATTTCTTTCCTTTGTTTACGTAAAAGCAGATTGAGGGTAGATATCAAACTGAAACTCAGATTTGTGGGAGCAAAGTTTATTTTAGATAAGAATCCTTTGAATAACACTAAATACTAGGACTAAGGTTCCCAGACTTGGCAGAGATCCATATGCCCAAATTTGTCATAAAGTTATAATGTTATCCAATTTAAAAGGAACAATGAATTAATGAGAAAAGGCCAAGAAAAGTCAGACCAGCATAAAAAAAGGAACCTTCCCAATTCCGTCTGATCTCAAAAGCTAAGCAAGGGTTGAGCCTGGTTAGTACTTGAATGGGAGATCACCTAGGTATACCAGGTGCTGTAGGTTTAAAACAAAACAAAAGAAAACAAAACATAAACAAAAGACTAAAGATAAATAGTGATGAGAAAGGAGGGCAGGCTACAGAGATCTTACTTCTTAGAGGAATGATCAGATTTTATCCACTGCTATCTAGCCTACTTTCAAACTCCTATTCTACTTTGCATCCACGCTCAGTTATATTTTCACCTTCTGGAAAGATCAGTGTTCTCTCCTGCTTCTCCAATGAAGTCTTCTTTTATCCTAAGTCCAAATTAGGTCCCACATCTTAAATTTCCTGAAATACCTAAACTTCCCCTCTCATAACTCTAATTACTTAATTATTCCTCTTTATCTAATAACCTCCTCTCTACAAGTCTGCCTCTTGATCACACAGGAAATTCCATGAGGACAAGTTCTATGTATGTCTGGTTCTTGGTTCATCGGCATTCTACTGCATTTGGCACATTGTTGAACAGGCAAATGAATATGGATCTGCTCTCACTTTCACAGCAGATCATAATTACAATTTCAATAAAAATCAACGTTCTTATGAATTTATAAACTTCTTAGGATAGAGAAGAAAGAGGAACTAGATGGCCTTTTCCTTTAAACCTTCAAAGTCTAATTACAGAATAACTATTTATAAAATATTATGACATAAAAATGAATAGGAAACAATTTTAGTCCAGACTGCATATAAGTGCTAGATTGTTCCTAGGTCACCATTTTTTGTTTTTGTTTTTGTTTTAGTAAATAGGAACAGAAAACAGTTTTAGTATATCTTTATTGATTCCATTAATATTTTTTAAATAAAAACAATTTTTCCTATTCTTTATTTTCTCCTAGTGGCCAAAAATATATTACAGCCCTTAACTCATTCAAATAAATAATACCCACATCTACATGCAAAGCATTTAGAACAAACTAAAAGGTTGACATTGAGTATATGAAAGGTGCATACTTATAAAATCTTCTGTTCTAGACTAACTTCCTTTTAAAATTTGCATCTTTTCTTCAAATATGTTCTAAGTTATGAGTGGTGATATAACTTGGATTTAAAAATCATAATAATAACCATGTACTCTCCACAATAAATGAGTAAACTGTAGTTGAAGGCACACTGGGCAAGTTTAATTGAATGGTTATGTAGTAACTACAATTCAGGTTGGCAAGAAAAAGAATTCAAAAGATATATTTTCTTGACTTTGGAGGTTTCAGAATACTTTAACATCTATGATTGTCAAAAACAAAAAAGAATTTGTGCCTATACTAGTCTGCTGTAGAGAAATGATCTAACTTAATTTATTCTTTATGAAATCAATTTTGCAGCATTTACTCACTATCAATTTATATTTATAAATCAGCCATGAAATGGAAAAAAATGATTGTATTATTTTACATTTTGAACTTATTGTCTATAATTTGTTCTTCCTAGTAAAACAAGTCATTCAGATAAATTCAATAAGGCTTCCCTCCACTATCTGATGAATACAGATAATATTTTTGAGATTCTAAGCCAAAATAAATCATCATTTTAACTGACAGCGAATGATGTATCAGAGCTTAATAATAAAAATCATTGATATTCAATAGACTAACTAGATAGAGGCATCAAGTAATAGAAAAAATATTATAAAAACAAAAAGATAAAGGTTTATCTTTCCATGTAACAAGAGCTTCATATGTAAACAGTCCAGCAATTATACATCTGGTTAAGAAAGTAAAAAGAAAATAACTTTCTTTGACTAAAAATGACAAAAAAAAAAAGTGTTCCTTCTATCTCTCTGCTGCACAATCTTTATTATCTGACTTTTGTCCTCAAATTTGCAAGATATATCATTATTTCGATGTATGTAACATCACACCTCTAGGAGAAAGAAAAGCTTAGTTCAAGGCACTTTGTTTTGGTTTTTAACATTTGCAGCCCTTCGTTCTCTATGGTAGAATCAGTCAATGAAGAATGAAATTGAACATCAAGGTATAATTGGTCAGCTTTCATGTCAGCCGCAACTTTGTCCTTTCTCTCTCTTTCTCTCTCTCTCTCTTATCTATCTCTCTCTCTATCTCTATCTCTATCTCTATCTCTATCTCTATCTCTATCATCTATCTCTACCCCTTCCTTTATCTCTCTTCATATACACATGTTGTCAAGTGCTGAAGATTGAGTTAATTGCTATTATCAAACTCTACAACATTCTGCTTTTAGTCTTCCTGGTTATTTCCTGTTGTCCTCTTACCGCTATTCACTATTCTCCCAGTCAACACTTCCATCCTGTTTAATATGTGCAGCTTTCTGTTTGTATGTGTTCCTATAAAATGTTTATTTCTGTTTTTATATGTAAAAATAATTTATAGACATGATACTGTACTATAGATCTCATTTCTCATCTTACTCTTACACAAAACACTATGTTTTTAGGTAAACATTGTACAAAATAAAAATTTAAATGTAAATGTAGCATTCTTAATAAATGTTTGAAGATATAGCATTAAAATTTAGTTACTTCTTCAATATATATTTATCAAATACCTACTATGCGTCAGGAACTATTATAAGTACTATGAATACAACTTTGGACAACAAAAGATATATTTATTAAAATGTCCTCTGGAGCTTACATTCTAGTAAAGAAGATAGAGGAAAAAAGTAAATTATTAAGCTATATTGTGTGTAAGATAGTAATACAAACCAAAGAAAGCAAATTAAGCCAGAATTAGAGATTAGAAGAGTTTTGGGTAGAAATAGGATAAAAGACAGAATAGTAAGATGTAATTTTAGACAAAGGTGAAGACAGCCAGGAAGATGACACTATGAAAGTGCCATGTGAGTAAAGACCTGAAATGTAGATACAAGTTGTGTCAATATCTGGGAGAAGACGATTCCAGGCAGAAGGATTACTAAGAGTAAAAGCGTTAGGGAAGGTGCATTAGTCTGTTCAAAGAACACAAGGCAACGTGTCGCTGTAGCAAATGGAGGGGAAAGGAGAGGATAGGAGGTGGAGATGTGAGAGAATAAAAGAAATAAATTGTATAAGGACTGGCAGGACATCATCAGAGCTTTGGCTTTTGCTTTGAGTCAGAAAGCTCTTGGAAAGTTTGAGCTGAGGAATAAAAATGATCAGACTTATTTGACAGGATAGCTGTTCTGCCTAATTAAGAACAGATCAAAGGTAGGCAACACTAGAAACAGAGGGATACATTGAAAAGCTATTAAAATAATGCAGATGAGACATAATAGGTACTTGAGAGAAAATGGTGGCAGAAAAGTGGTGAAAATATGTTCATTCTAGATATATTATGAAGAGTAGAGCTAAGCAGAATTGTTCGTGAATTACATCTAAAATATGAGTATAAAGAGGTGTCAAAATGTTTCCAAGATTTTTGTCTTGAGCCAAAAAGAATAGAATCATCATTTATAGAGACGGAAAAGTCTGTGAGAAAGCAGAAATGGGAAATGGCATACGGAAGTCATTTTGGACTCTTAAATTTGATATGCCTATTAGAAATCCAAGTGGATATACTGACTGAACAGGTGTATAAAACAGTCAGGTTACTCTTAATTGTGTAATATGTGGCTAAGACCTGGATCTCTGACTCCATCAGCATCTATTTATCAATTACTATGCAGTAAGTTCCAAACTGGACATTTCATTGCAGTGGGCTGGAGTAGTCGGTTCTCCATAAAACCTCATGACTATGTCACAAGATCATGATTAATGTATATGTTGTATTAATGCTACACCAAGGATGGATTACATATCTCTATGGAGCTGGAGAAGCAAACTACATAATATAGAACAATTTAACTTACCCCACAATGTAGCAAAGTCTAAAGATAAGTCAGGTAGCTTTAAAGGTCAAGAGTTTATTACAACACTGTGTGAGCAGAACCTACTCCATTCCTGCCTCTCATTTTAGAGGCAGTGTTCATCCATTTGCTCTGGATAATTTTTTCTTCATTGGCAAAATAATTACAGGCTTGATAAACTATCACTAGAAAAGCATGGTTTGGACCATTTTTCTCTCTCAAGATATAATTTTTGTGTTACATAGGAGAAAAGGATCATCTGTCAGTCATGCTCTAAGTCTTTATACCTTGCTATCTTGCTACTCACTAAGTTTTGATCTTTTCTATTTGCAAATGGAGTGCCCAAATAAAGATGGAAATGCTGTAAATTAATATTGTCATTATTATCAATCTTCTTCATTACAAAAGAGCAGGGCAAGTCACCTTGCTAGGGGAAGGACTGACAGGGTTGGGCTCAGAGAGAAATACTGTGGATAAAATCTCTTGTTTGTCTGCCATTTTTAAAACAAAAGAGAAGAGAAAACTGCACTGGTTTTGAAACAATTCAAGGAAAGTCTCCCACCAGTTAAGTGAGGCAGCGGTGTGGGTAGTTAATTACCTGATTACAAAAAAGCAGCTTCTCTTCTGAGGGAGAGATGGGCAGGAGATGGGCAGCTTTTAGAAAAAGGCCTTTAATGCTTATGCATGCTAGAGTGTATCCAACAGTTTAATTATAATAATCACTAAAAAGCCACCAATTCACTATGATCTCCCTCTCTTCAGAAGAGCTATGTTTATGCCTCAGCTACCATGTCCTCAGTGAGGAGCAAAGAATAACAGCACTACTTCAATGAGTGTATGCCAGGCAAAATTTCATTTGCAAATAGTTAAGTGACCTCTCAAACATTTCTCAGCCCATACATGCAAATATGTACAAATTGTTCCACAGCTCCTATTCAGGTCAGCTCACGAGATGTTTAAACTGGACACGAAAGCCTTGCTTATCAAGGATGTCCTGTGCAGCATTTCTTTGTTAATGTATCACTCGAAAGTGATGTAGGCATTACTGAGGGCTGGGGATGCAAAGAAGATTAAGGTAGAGCCACAGATATTGTACAAACATTCATAACATTTTAAATGAAATCCAGAAATATTGTTTTTTAAATATTATGTGAATCAAAAACTGAAGTAAAGGAAGATTTTAAACTTCTTTCAGAGAACTCATGGTCTTTTAACATCTAGACCCAAGGCGCCCCTTCTTCTGTCATCCCTGCTCACTGTGAGCCATCTGGCTGATGTAGCCTATAACTCCTTAAACTCACATTCACATTTCAATTCTCATCTGAAATATCCTTTCTCTATTTGAAAATGATCTAATTATATATTTTTGTCTCTGTCAAATGTTACATACTTTTGAGAAAAAAAAAAAAAGTTAACTGTTTCCAACAATAAAGTTAATGGCACAGTTTAAAGTACTCACAAAAACACTGATAATAACATTTATTATATTGTACATTGTATTCTAATATTTCTTTACTACTCTGTCTTATTTGATCTGAAAATAGTTACTTGTTTATAAATGTCCTTTTCTTCTAGAATGTTTCATTCGTTTAACAAAATGCAAATCGTACATTCTGGTCACTGCTATTAATGTGTGTAGGGGGAAAGGGATATGCTTTTGATTTATTTTAGTATACTGACTGATCTGTAAGAGCTAAACTGTAACTCTGGAAATTCAAGTAATGTAAAGAGGGCCTACTGTTTTATTTGCTGAAGGCATCCAAAGCTCCTGGAAATACAGTGAAATGGAAAACACATATGTGGAATTATTCATCACTTAATGCTTCAATAAAATAATGTGATTCTGAGTAATGAAAGACCCTGGGAACAAAGAAAAAAATTTGTTCAAACAGCCACCTGCTTGTATCAGTAGGTAAAGCCATGATGATAATGGCCTTCAGAACTTTAAATAATGTACTTTATTTTACCCTGCTGACATGCTCTCAAAATATAGTCTAAAGATTTTTCTAATAGCCCTCACAAGCAAGAATAACCTAAAAAATGTAAGATGTTTTCTGTGTTTTATCTAAGAACAAGGCTACTAAAACTGAACTTGGTTTAACTGAACAAATGGTATACTAGACACTCTTCTTATTTCTTATTTGATTTTTTTTCTACATTTTTCCACAAACTTCACATTTCCCATGATTTAATTAGATTTTAATGCACTCTTTTGGAAAGGATTTATATTCTGATGGCTTAAATTAAACCACAGACATAACTGAGGAAATTATTTACTAGAAATGTGCACATCATAAAATTTTCAACTGAGATTTAATATAAATTGAGTCAAAAATAGAGTTTGTATATTTAAAAATCAAATAACACTTCGGTTATGCTGAGAACTAGCCAGTCTGAATATGTTCTCAGTATTAAAAGAAGAGATGATAACAACTTAAAAAATACAGGAAGGAAGAGTAAAACTGCTGCAAAGTTTGATTCTTTTTAACTTATCGACTAAGAGATAACCCAACTACCTAGTCGTAAAAGTATGAAAAATCCCAGTAAATTGCAATAGGTCATTGTCTGCTTTCACTATTTTTTTATGGTGAAAAAATTTTATATTCAGAATTAGCCACCTGGACTCAGGTTAGATGATTACAATTTACAATTTTGTTGGCAACATCCAAAGCATCATAGTCAGGAGCCAGTTGAATATGCTTTCTCTCCATCAGCCCTGATCAGGGTGCTGACTTTGGCCTCCTCAATGTCATAAAGCTTCTTTATAGCTTGTTTGATCTTGTTGGCCTTGACAAACACAATGACACAAGAGTATTATTGTCTTCTATCTTCTTCATGGCTGACTCAGTAGTCATCAACTTGCCAATGGCATAGAGGTCAAGTTTGTTCTCCTAGGGATGCTCCTCTGAGGATATTTGGGCTGTCTTTGGAAAAGCAGTGTCTTAGGTCATCAGAAGGTGGGTGATGTGCATATCCTCTTGTTCTTGTGGCTGTAGACACCTTTCATCACTGCTTTCTTTGCCTTTAAAGCTTTTGCTTTGACTTCAATTTTGGAAAGAGGCACAAGGGCTTCATTCTTTGCTTTGGTGCAATCTTCATGAAAAACCTTTGCTAACTTTTATTAATGAAAAAAGAACCCCTTTTCCAGACTTTTAACACCCTGCAGATTCTTGTATTACTCTTCAATTTAATCATTTTATTTATTCTAATTATCACTTCCATTACTGCCAGCAACTTATTCTGATGGTTAAACATGAGTGAAGATTGAAATGTTTCTGTTCATTTAAATAAAAGGATTTTTTTTCTTTGAAGACAATTGTTGCAACTTAAATTTCTTTTAAAGTAAACATGGGATTTTTGGAGAAACATAGCAGAGTGAGAGATGCCCCCAGATCTCTCCCCTTCAAACAACAATAATCAGAACATATAAAACTCAACAAAAAACACCCAAACTACACATTGGCATGTCTGAGTGTGGGATCTGCACGTAAGAGCTACCATAGGTCAGAACCTTAGAGAACCTTAGGTGTCAGGATGTGGACTGAGAGAAATAAAGAAGCTATCTCTCACAGCTGGAGCTCCTTGCAGGAGGAGGGGAAGGGGAGAAGGAGTAGCGAGTTCCCTGAACAGCTCTTCCTGGGAACTATGAGCTCCCCATGGCAAGTGGCAGGGCCCAGTTATCAGGGCAGAAAGCAGAGAAGCAGATGGCAGAGAAATAACAGTTGATTTTTACTGGCTGAGGTTGCAAAATGAAGGCTGAATGACAGCCCACAGCCCCCAACCCAGAGGGCCCCTGCCCCCATGTCCTCCGAGACCAAACACCGCAGATCCCCAGGGGAATCTGAGCAAAAGCTGCCAAGACTGTTGCTAATACGGACAGGAACTGAAACTAAGGGTAGTGAGCTTGATTAAATATGTATAAGAAAATAAATGGCATTGTTAAGGCATTATGTAAAGCAGGGATCCACAGGCTTAAATGCCACCTACTGAAAACTAAAAGAAAAGTGTCTTCTTTGCAGCAGGCTAAAGAGAGATGTTTATATAATAAATCTTCTTTCTGAAAAAAAAAAAAATCAGAAAACACTTCCATTAAAGCCCAGGTGGAGAAATAGTCCATTAAACACCATGAACAACCAAGATGACAGGCATCTCAGAAAGAAAGAGAAAAATTTTCAGAGAACAAGCTTACAGACATAGAAATATGTACTTAAATTACATAGAATTCAGGAGGGTACTTCTGAAAAAACTCAGTGAGTTCCACAATTTCAGGAATTAAAAAAAAAAAAACTAGATGAGCAGAGCAAGGAGATTGAATCCTCAAAACAACAACACAACAACAAACAGAATATATCTTCTGAGATAAAAAAGAAAAACATGCAAGAGTTGAAAAATGAAATAGCAATTTTGGGAAATAGAGTCAATCAAAGGGAGAAAAGGATCAGTGATATCGAAGACAGAAATCTAGAAATAAAGTAGAAGAAAGAAGAGAGAAACCAAAGAATGAAAAATAATGAAAGAGAAATACAAGAACTAGCTGATACAATCAGGAGAGGAAACAAGAATAATGGGCATTATCAAAGGTGAGGAAAAGGAGCAGGGACTAGAAAGCATTTTCAGACAAATAGTTAATGAGAATTTCCCAAATCTAAGGAATGAGCTGGAGCTTGCAATTCAAGAAGTCAATAGAACACCCAATTATCCTAACCCCAAAAGGCCTTCACCAAGACATATTGTATTAAAACTATAAACAAATCAACGATAAAGACAGATTTCTCAGGGCAGCCAAAGAGAAGAAAATGGTAACTTATAAAGGCACAGTTAGATAATCCTTGGACTTCTCAGCGCATGCCTTACAAGCCAGAAAGGAATGAAATTAAATATTTAAACTATTAAGTGAAAGAAACTACCAGCCTAGAATAATGTATTCAGCTAAGCTCTCTTTTAGATATGAAGGAGAAATAAAGACCTTTGCAGACATACACGATGAGGCCTGCGCTACAGTAAATACTGAAATGGGTTAGCTCACCTAAAACAAAATGACTAAAAAAACAAACAAACAAACAAACAAACAAAAACAAACATAGGAGTAAAGTGCCTATCAGGCAAATAGAAGCGAAAGACTGCAACCCTCACTAAGAACAGGGCATTATAAGCTTAATAAGAATAGATTTGCTATAGCAAGATAGTATATATAGGGCAAAATGAGACAACGATGACTGAAAGGGGGAGGATTCAAAGATCCAAATTCACAAAGGGGAATGGAGATAAGGCACGCGCAGAAGAAAATGGACGAACTATATAACATAAAACAAGAAGAACCAGAGGAACACCCACAAAAGCCAACCAAATAGACAAAAGAGAAACACAAAGACAAGGAAGCAATGGAAAAACTGAGCTACCAGAAAACAAAAGATAAAATGGTGTAAGAAGACCTCATATTTCAATAATCTCCCTAAATGTAAATAGACTGAACTACCAATAAAAAGGCACAGAGTTGCAGAATGGATCAAAAAAAAAACCTAACCATATGCTGCCTCAGGAGACACATCTCAGTTCCAAAGGCAAATATAGACTCAAAGTGAAAGGGTGGAAAATGATATTCAAGCAAATGGCATTCAGAGAAAAGCGGGAGTAGTGGTACTAATATCAGATGAAATAGACTTCAAAATAAAAAAGTAAAGAAGATAAAGATAATGATAAAGGGAATCATGCACCAAGAAACATAACACTTATTAATATCTATGCTCCCAATCAGGGAGCCTCAAAATATGTAAAGCAATTACTAACAGAACTAAAGGGAGAAACAGACCAAAACACTATCATAGTAGGGACCTAAATACCCCACTGTCAGATATGGACAGATCATCCAAACAGAAAATCAATAAGGAAATAACATCCTTAAATGACACATTAGACCAACTGGACATAATTGACATTTACAGACTTTCCAACAAAAGCTGCTTATACATTCTTCTCTAGTGCACATGGAACATTCTCAAGATGACACATACTGGGACACAGAGATAGCCTCAACAAATATAAGAGGGTTGAAATCATACCAACCATATTCTCTGATCATAATGCTTTGAAACTAGAGATCAACTGCAAAAAGAAATCAGGAAGAACCACAAATACATGAGATTAAAAACATGCTACTGAAGAATAACTGGGTCAGAGAAGAAATAAAAAGAGAGATCAAGAGATACATAGAAATAAATGATAATGATAGTACAACATATCAAAACTTTTGGGAATGGCAAAAGTGGTCATAAGAGGAAAGTTCATATCATTACAGGCCTATCTCCAAAAACAAGAAGGAGCCCAAATAAACAATCCAATGTTTCATCTTAGAAAACTGTAAAAGGAGAACAAATGAAGCCTAAAGTCAGCAGAAGAAGAGAAATCACCAAAATTAGAACAGAAATAAATGAAATTGAAAAACAAAAAAACAATAAAAAAAATAAAAAAAATAAAGAGCTGGTTTTTGAGAAGGTTAATAAAATTGACAAACCCCTGGCTAGACTCACTAAAAGAAAAAGAGAAAGGACAGAAATAAATAAAATCAGGATGAAAGAGGGGAAATTATACTGACATCGCAGAAATACAAAGGATCATACGAGAACACTATGAAAAAGTATATCACCAAATTTAATAACTAGAAGAAATGGACCAGTACTTAGAAAAAATATAACCTTCCTAACTGAATCAAGAAAACTGGAAAATCTAAATAGACGTCAACAGTATTGAAATTGAAACAATCATGAAAAACCAACCAAAAAGTAAAAGTCCAGACCAGATGGCTTACACCAGTGAATTCTACCAAACATTAAAGAAAATTTAATACCTATTCTCCTCAAACTCTTCCAAAAAGTTGAAGAGAAGCAATACTTCCCACTCATTTTATGAGGCCAATATTACCCTGATACCAAACCTGGTAAAATAACACAAAAAAAGAAAACTACAGACCAATATCTGATGAACACAGATGCAAAATAAGATACTAGTGAACCGAATACAGCAACATATTAAAAACGATTATACACCATGATCAAGTGGGCTTCGTCCCAGAGGCACAGGGATGGTTCAACATATATGCATTGATTAATGTGATACACCATATAAACAAATTAAAAAATGAGAATCACATGATCATATCAATAGATGCAGAAAAAGCCTTCGATAGGATACAGCATCCATTTATGATCAAAGTACTTAACAAAATCAGTAAAGGAATGTCCCTTAACAAAATAAAGGTTATCTATGACAAACCTCAGCCAACATTGTACTTAATGGCGAAAAATTAAAAACCTTCCAAGATCAGGAACAAGGCAAGGCTGTCCACTATCACCACTCTTATTCAATATAACATTGGAGGTTCTAGCGAGTGCAATTAGACAAGAGAAAGACATAAAAGGCATCCAAATAGGAAACAAAAGAAGTCAAACTGTCACTATCTGCTGATGACATGATTAGTTATATAGAAAACCCTAAAGACTCCATAAGAACACTACTAGAAACAAAAAGCAAACACAGTACAGTTTCTGAATACAAAATCAGTGTTCAAAAATCCATAGCAGTTCTATACTCTCATGACAAGCGTCAAAAAAGGAAGTGGAAAAAATAATTTCTTTTGCAATTGCAACAAAAAGAATAAAAACTACAAGACCTTATTAAAGGAAATCGAAGAAGATAGAAAGAAATGCAAAGATATTCCATTTTCTTGGATTGGAAGAAGCAACATAGTTAAAATGATCATATTAATTAAAGCATTATACAAATTTAATGCAATCCCCTTCAAAATCTCATCAGAAATTTTTAAAGACATAGAACAAAAAACATCAAATTTTTATGAAAGCACATCCTGAGAAAAAAGAACGAGGCTGGAGGCATCACTCCACCTGACTTCAAATTATGCTACAAAGCAACAGTAATCAAAACAGCATGGTATTGGCAGCAAAGCAGACACACGGGCCAGTGGAACAGAATCAAGAATCCAGAAGTAAATGCATGTTTATGGCAAACAATTTTCGACGAAGAAGCCAAAAACATGCAGTCAAGAAAGAAAACCTCTTGAATAAATGATGCTGCGAAAACTGGAAGGCCATCTGTAAAAGAATGAAACTAGACTATTTTCTATCACCACACCCCAAAATTAACACAAAATGGATTAAATACCTAAATATAGACCTGAAACAATAAAGTGTTTAGAAGAAAACATAGGAACTAAACTCAAGGACCATGGATTTGAAGAGGATTTTATGAATTTGACCTCAAAAGCAAGGGAAGGAAAAGCAAAAATAAATCAATGGGACTACATTAAAATAAAAGCTTCTGCTCAGCAAAATAATTAATTAATTAATTAATTAATTAATTAATTAAGGTAAAGAGACACCATCTGATAGGAAAACATATTTGCAAGCAACACCTTAGATAAGGACCTAATATTCAAATATACAAAGAACTCACATGAGTCAATAAAAAACAAAAAGCAGACAATCCAATCAAAACAAGGGCTGAGGACTGGAACAGGACACTTCTTCCTAGAGGATATACAAATGGCCAACAAATTATGAAAAGATGCTCAACATCACTAGCTATTAGGAAATGCAAATCAAAACCACAGTGAGATCTCATCTCTCACCTGTTAAAATAGCTGTAAGCAATAGGACAAGTAATAACAAATGTTGGAGATGGTGTGGAGAAGAAGAAACCCTCATACACTGCTGGTGGGACTGCAAATTGGTACAGTCCACTATGGAAACAGTATGGAGTTTTCCCAAAAACTAAGAATTGGTCTACCCATATGACCCAGCAATCCCTCTACTGGGTATGTACCCCAAAGACATGAAAGCCCATATCTGTAAAGATTTAACACTGTGTTCATAGCAGCATTATTTCACAAGAGGCCAGGACATGGAGCAACTGAAGTATCCTATGATAGATGACTGGATAAAGAAGCTGGTACATATATACAATGGAATATTACTCAGCCATAAGAAGAATGCCATTTACAACAACATGGATGGACCTTGATAACCATGCTAAGTGAAATAAGTAGACAGAAAAAGTTAAAATCAATGATGTCACTATGTGGGATATAAACCAAAAGTAACAAATGAATAGGACAAACAGATTCATGGACCAATGAATAGACTACGGTTTAGAGGGTAGGAGTGGGGAGGAGGGGGATGATAGACAGGTAAACAGTTTCAAATATAGATAGGAGAAAGGTAACTGGACTTTGAGTGGTAAACACACAGTAGAATATACAGATGTCAAATTATAATGTACACCTGAAAATTATATAATTGATTAACCAAAGTTACCCCCAATAAACTTAATTAAAAAAATAAAGTAATGTGATATATGAAAAACCCTCAGCTAATATCATACCTAGTGATGAAAAATTTAAAAATCTTCCCTCTAAGATTGGGAACAAGACAAGGCTGTTCACTGTCGCCACAACTAACTCAATATAGTATTGGAAATCCTAGCTAGAGTGATCAGCAAAGAAAGAAATCAAAAGGCATACAAATAGGGAATGAAGAAGTTAAGTTGTCGTTTTTGCAAATGACATGATTTTCTATGTAAAAAATACTAAAGACTCTTTTAAAAAACTATTTGAAACAATGAACAAATTTATTCAAGTTTCAGGATACAAAATCAATGTACAAAAAATCCATAGTGTTCATTTACTCTAACAATAAATTTTCAGAAAGAAAAAAAAAGGAAATAATCCTTTTGCAATTGCAACAAAAAGCATGAAATACTTAGGAATAATCCTAATGAACATGTGAAAGACCTATGCACTGAAAACTGTAAGACATTAAAAAAAAAATGGAAGAAGACACAAAGAAATGAAAAGATACTCTGTGTTCATGGATTGGAAGAATCAATGTAGTTAAAATGACATTATTTAAAGCATTATAAAAATTTAAAACAATCCTCATCAAAACTCATGCATTAAAAGAAATAGAACAAAAAATCATCGGATTTATATGGAACCACAAAAAGACCTCAAATAGCAAAGCAATCCAGAGAAAAAGAATAAGACGGAGATAACACTTTGCCTGACTTCAAATTACTACAACATGACAATAATCAAAATGCCTGGTATTGAGAGTAAAACAGACACACAGACCAATGGAACAGAATGAAAGTCCAGAATAAACCCCTGTATATTAAGACAAATAATTTTTGACAAAGAAGCGAAAAACATACGATGGGTAAGGAAAGCTGCTTCAAAACGGTGTTGGGAAAATTAGGAAGACACATGCAAAGCATGAAACTGACTGCTATCTGTCACCATAGAGCAAAATTAACTCAAATGGATCAAAGACCTAAATATAAGACAGGAACAATAAATTGCATAGAGAAAATATAGGTACTAATCTCATGGGCCTTGGATTTAGAGAGGATTTATGAATTTGACCTTAAAGCAAGAGAAGTAAAAAGCAAAAATAAATGAATGAGACTATATCAAGCTAAAAAGCTTCTGTACAGCAAAAGAACTATTAACAAGATAACAAGACAAAGCAGCAACCATCCAAATGGGAGAAGATTTTCAAACAACACCTCTGATAAGGGCCTAAATATCCAAAATATACAAAAACTCATATAACTCAACAATTAAAAAATAATAATCCAATTAAAAATTGAGTAGAGGACCTGAAACGGACACCTCTCCCAAGAAGACATACAAATAGCCAACAGACATGTTTCAATACCTATTAGGAAAAAATGCAAATTAAAACCACGAGACACACCTGTTAGAATGGCTAGCCTCAACAGGACAAGTAATAACAAGTGTTGGAGTGGTTGTGCAGAAAAAGAAACCCTCATACACATGCGTAGAATATAAATTAGTACAACCATGGAGCTTCCTCGAAAAAGTAAGAATAGAATTAAATATGATCCAACAAACCTTTTCTGGGTATTTACCCAAAAATCTTGAAAACATTATCAACAAAGTATATGCACCCTGATGTTCACAGCAGCATTGTTCATGGTGGCCAAGACATGGAAACAATCAAAGTGTCTTTCGATAGATAATTAGATAAAGAAGATATGGTATGTATATACAATGCATTACTCAGCCATAAGAAAAGATGAAATAGAGCCATGTGTGACAACATGGATGGATGTTGTCACATATGGATGGAATTTTGATCACATATTAACTACAACCATATACATTATAACTGAAAATAGAAAAAAATTAAAGAAGAGTAAAATAGTTTTCTTTAATTTAATATGGAACCTATTTATAATTAGACCAGAATATATTCAATTTTAGATTTAGATAAATATTGCTTATTCTCCTTTAATGTCTATTATGACCAAAAACAAATCCATTATCCATCACCTATTCTAGACTCAAAAGTGTTTGGAATCCAATATTCATTCTTCATTAAATATTTATGGAGTCAGGGATTCAAGATACAATACCAAACAAAATGGATAAAGATCCCTGCCCTTGGAAGCTTACATTTTGGGGAAAAGAGACAAAATAAAAATAATATTAGCATAGTCACACACACAAAATAATTGGTAATGAGAAAAAATTAAGCTGAAAAAAAAACATATGAAGTAGAATGGGTGATTACAATTGTTAAATAGGGAAGCCATGCAAGATAATACAAAGGTGACTTTTAAGCAAAAATCGAAAGGAAGTGACAGAATCCGCCTATGGTATCTGGAAGGAGCACAGGCTCTCTAAGCAGGTGGAATAGCATACACAGTTTTTACCATTACTATAGAAGAAAGGCCAGTGCGGCTGGGTGAGAAGTGACCCACAGTGAGGACATATGTGAAACGAATTCAGAAAAAAAGTGAGGTTCCAGATCACATAGAACTTTATAGTCCTAAAAAATATTTTGACTACTTTGAGACAGATGGAAAGATATTAGGGTCTTGAGAGGAAGAGTGGCAAGATCTGATTTACATTTTTAAATGATTATTTTGGTTTATGAGAAGAAAAGGCAGCAGAAGAAGGGAGTCAAGTTAGGAGGTTATTGAAATAACGTAGGTGAGAGAAGTTGACAGCTTGACCATGTTGAAAGGTGGTGAGACACATTTGGGAGGTGGATTAAATTTGCTGATGGACGAGAGTGTTAAGTAAAGACAGGAAAAAAAGGACACTACCAATCTTTTTTGACTTGAACGAATGAAAGTGGGAGCTGTCCATTGACCAGGATATAATCCTTTAACACATTGTCTGGCATAGACTCAGAACTCAAGTGAATAAGGGGTATGGGAATGAGTGTTATAAACAGAAAAAAACAGAGACACGACAGAGATAGTGGGTACAGTAAAGCCCTATGAGTAGCTGGATGGTGCCTATATGATAAAGGTGAGAGGCAGAGTATGTACGCAGATGATGTGCGCAAAATCGGTTTCTGTAGGACATCGTAAGCCTCAACTGCCTTTTGTTACTTGAGAACTTGAGGCAGGGCCAAGAACTGGTAATATTACATGTAATCCATATTACACACATGCATCACACATATCACATAGAAATTTGCAGCTCCCCTCCCAACACCACCTCTCTTTCCCAAATAACAACAAAAAAAATAAATATTCAAAAAGAGAGAAAATTAAAAACAAAAATACTGAAAAAATAGATATGGAATACTTGATTATGTGCAAGTTCCCACATTTTAACTAAAGAAGCCAAAAATTCCCCCATTTTGCACTAATTTGATTTTTTATCATTTGCTACAAAAAAGTTATGACTATATCAACTTAGATGCATATGAATAATAATATTCATATACTGATAGGGGTTTTTCAGTACTAAATCAAACTCTTCTTCAGTATACAATTTTTAAAAAGTTCGCATCTCTGCCTTAATTACAGTCTAAATAGTCTTCTGTCATTATTCTGGCTCAGTTTCGTTGCCTGATCTTTTTTGTCACATGCTGATCTATATTCTATACTCTTTCATACTAATCTGTATATTGTTGATATAACCACTGACCAGCTAATTCAGTTTCTACAATTGTTCAAATTTAGACTTTAAATTATAGTAACATATTTCAAAAATTTAATGTATGTTTATTCTTAAACATACCATAAAAGTATAGAGAATATTTCTAAGGAAGTTCACTCTTCCTATTATAATACTCAGAAAAGTCACCTGTTGCAGTTCAGGAATGCCTTATTTCTGCTGTGCTGTAGAGTTTGTGTAACATGTGCGAGCACGTGTGTGTGTGTGTGTGCGCGCGCGCATGCATGCACATACACACACTCCTATGCATGGCTTTGATCTAAAGCTGTGTATAAATATGTATGTACAATATAAAGAATAATTATAACACTCACATAACTACAAGTAGGCTGAGAAATAGATCATTACCCCTACCTTAGAAGTCCCTCTGTTCTCTGCCAGGTCATTATATCTTCCTTCTTCTTCATGTTACAGATGACATTATTTTGACTTTTGTATAATCGCTTCACTTTTTAACATTTATTATCTATTTATATCATTAAATAATATAATAGCTATTTTTGACTGTTTTTGACTTTATGTAACTTTATGTAACTTTAACTTTATGTAACTATGTAACTTTAACTTTATGTAAACATACTATATATATATGTATAGTGACCTACTATATATATGTATATACATATACATATATATATAACAGTGACCTAACTATATAGCTTATATTTGCTTGTAAGCTATATTTATGTTAGGTGTATGTAGCTATCATTTATTTTCATAGACATATAATGTTTAATTAATACTATTCAATTTATTTATGAGCTCTTTTTGCATTAGGGTCATAAATATTAAAACTTTTAAGTTCAAGTTCCCCTAAAAGGAGAACTTATTGTCAAATAAGAAATATTCTATGGAGTCCCAAAAACATGTTCTCAGTGTCAGAACAATGAAGTGTTAATGTTTCTTTACCCTAGAACTTGTTAAGGCTTGCATATTCTAAAATATTTTGAATCAACAAGAGGAATATATTGTACAGTGTGTTTACCAAACCCATTTAACTGAAGAAAACTCTGTTCAAAGAACATCTTTCAGGATATGTGTTTCAAAATAGACACTTTGGTAATTTGGTACTCAGGGGTACTGCCTGCTTCAAATACTCCTTTCCTTCCCAACTTACTTTTACTTCCATCAGCCTGCTGTTTTGCCCCATGCATGAATGCACTATATAATACCATGTTTCTCTCTCTCTCTCTCTCTCTCTCTCTCTCTCTTCTCCTCTCCTCTCTCTCTCTCTTCTCTCTCTCTCTCTCTCTGTTTGTTGGGGGATATTTTTCTCTGGAGGCCCATATGCACTCTTGACTCCACTCATTCTCTTTTAGTTTCTTTGAATAAGCAATTAGTTTGATGCATCCCTTAATTATGCCCCCTGGCAATTCCATCTTGCCAGGAATGGAAATAACCCTATTTCATCGACTCTGTGGATTTGCAGCAGAAATCAAAACTACAATGTAAAATATCCAGTCAGTAATCTGAATTGCATATGTAAAGAACAAATCCAAGACTTTTCAAAATTTATTATAAAATTCATAATCTTCCACTGTCAGAGGCTAAAATAATTTAAATAAATCAGTAAAAATGACATTTTTAAGCCAATTTCTATTTCTCTTTGGTGGCTATCTTATCATTTTATGCACTAAATTAGAATTGTGTGAAATATATTTTACTGTTAGTCCCTGATTGGAGCCCAGTAAAATTAAGTTGTGTTTAGACTTAAGCCAGCTTTGGGTAACTAAAATTCTAGTTGATTTTTTAATCCACTAGAAGGGGCGAAGATGTAAAGCCCTGTGGATGTAACTTCATCTATGTGTTCTTAGCTTTAGGCATAAACTTGAATTTCTTTTATATAGTCCAGAACCCTTCTGCATCTATGTATGCTGACGCTTGCCCACTTGCAACCATTTTCTTGTGCAAGATCCTGCTATTTGTCCATTCTGTTTGTGGAGTCCACACTTTCAGGGTCAAACAGTGTCTCCCCTGCTGAAGTGATCGCCCCTCTCTAAGCTCACTTGACATACATTAGGGTATTCATACTCTCCCACTTTAGAACAAGACAGACTGTCTACTCTGATAATTCTAAACAAAAATTACATTTTATTTGATAGCTAACAAGAATTTCAGCTGGCTTTTTAGATGGATTTTTGAGCCTGGAGCACAAACATAAATGTTTCAGGGAAAGCTTATATATCAGAATCACTGCTTTGAGTTCTAGATGAACTTTCAATGTCACTCGAGCATGCCTTGTAAGTCAGTTTAGAGGAGAGTGATACAGGAGAAATTGTAGAAAGGTATGTCATAAGGGGTTCTTAAAGAACCCAATTTGCTTGTATTTTAAAGTTGAATTTGTATGTAAACGCATTTGTACAAAAACTTTTGCTAGGCCCACACAAAGACCTTGTTACTATATTCAGTGGAATCCAACTATATTCGAGTATAAGCATTTAAATCAAGACTTCTTATTCTTATGATGGTTAACACTAAGAAATTTTCTTTTAATCTTATAATCATTGGTTAAAAAATAGCCAAAGCAAGGAGATTCTCACATAACAGGGGAAGATTAAATGAGTTTCACTAATTTGAAGAATGAATAACAAAAAAAATCGAGTGTGAAAGTAGTAAAGAATGCAAAAAAGAATGTACTTACACAGTGCCTGACATAGCGTGATACTGATATTAGCTATGATGATAGTGATGGTGATAGTTGTAATGTTATTTAAACTTAAATATCTAATAGGAAATAAAGTAAATTATTGCTTAGTTTGGAAATATAGGTTTAGTAGAGAAGAAAATATAACACCAACTGTTTAACCATATTCCAGTAAGTGAGTTAAAAAAATAATAATACAAACGTTTGAATGCAGGTTTCAGTGTGCATGGATAAATATCATCCTACTTTAATTTTTGGGTTCCCTTGAATTTGTCATACTATGAATCAAACTGTGTCAGTAGAAATCATGGTCATCTATACTGCATACTACACACAGATTATATGTGTATATATATATATGTACACATATAATATATAATATATATATAATATACATATATATACACATATAATATATAATATATAAATATATACATATAATATAATATATATACATATATATATAAACGAGGCTTAAGTAAGGAGCATCAGATTTATTTATAAACTCTGTTCTAGAGAATAACGATATAAATTATTAAATATCAAAAGTAAAAAGATTGACCAGATAACAAAAAAATTATTTAATTGTGATGAAAGATGGCACTAAAAAATTTGAAAATATATGAAGAAAAATAAGTACATAATCAAAAATTGCAAATAAATAAATAAAGTCAGAGGAGCAAACAAAGCGAGGGTAGTCTTAGGTCTATTTCTGCAACTTGCCTCTTTATTCTAATTTTACTGAAGTAAAATTTATATAATATAAAATATTCCCATGATAAGTATAATTTGAAGAGAATTAACAACCATATATGTATTCACCTATGTATTGACGCAATTAGAATCAAGATAAAAAAATTACTTTCAACCCAAAAAGTTTCCTTATGACTGCATTATCATCAACTAAGTACATTATTAGTTCTAAGAAAAACTGATCTCATTTATGTCTTTAAGTTGTTAATTTTGCCGTTTCCTAGAACTTCATTTGAATAGAATTATACAATAAATAACCCTTGTGTCTGGCTCTTTTGCCCAGCATAATATTTTTCAGTTTCAGTTTGCATATTGCAATAAATCCATTATTCGTTCCTTTTTTTTCTTTTTGCTAAATAGTAATCCTTGTGTAATGGATGTACCATGATTTTTTAATCCATTCATTGGTAGTAGAAAATTATATTGTTTCCTATTTTGGGCTAATATGATGAAGCTGCCATTACTATTAAAGTCATGAGGAACTCATTAATGTCAGTGAGTGTTCAATTATAATATACAATTAAACACTTTCTTTAAGTAACTAGATAAGTGTAATTTTATTTCTGGGCTCTATCATGTTCAATTGGTCCATTCAATCAGTCTTATGTTATATCATACTCTCTTGAATTAGTTTTATAAGTCCTAGTATCAGTCCTTGAACTTTTTTTTTTTTTTCAAAATTGTTGTGGCTATTCTAAGCCTCCGCATATTCTTTTAAATTTGAAAATCAGTTTATCAAATCCCCATCCCCTAAAAAAGTCTGATGGGATTTTTGGATTGGAATTTATGCAGCTATACATCAATCTGGGGAGAATTGACATTTCAACAATGTTGAGCCTTTTGGGACATAAATATATCTCTTCATCCATTTAGTTCTTATCTTTTGCCAACTTTCTATATACATTTTGTTGAATTTATTCCTGAATATGTCATGTTTTTTGGATGTTATTGTAAATGATACATTTTAATTGTATTTTGGTGTTTTTAATTGCGAGCATGCAAATGTACAATTAAGTTTTATATTTTGACCTTATATCTTGTCACCTTATCCACGCCAATAGCTATTCGGAGATTCTTTAGGATTGTCTGCATATATAATCATCTTGTCTGCTTATTCATCTGCATTTTACTTATTTTTTTTCCTACCACATGGTACTGAGTAAGCCGCCAAACAAAATGTTAAGTAGAAGCAGTGAGACTGAAGTCCATGTGGTTTTTTTTCCTGATTCTAGGTGGACATCAAGTCTGATGACAGCTATAGGTTTATCATCATGTCTTTTAAAAACCTGAGAAGGTTTTTGTTTTTCATTCTTATTTTGCTGAAAGTTTTTATCCTATTTTGTGTTGAATTATATAAATTTCTTTCTGTGTATCTGTTGTGTTCTGTTGGCATTATAATGAATCATATCAGCCAAAGTTTAATTGTATTTTCTAATGCATTTGGGGAATTTTTGATTTTACATTCCTTGAGGATATTAGTGTGTGGGTTTTTCTTTTTAATTTAATAACTTTATAAAGTTTTAATATCAAGTAATACTATCCTCAGAAAATAAGTTGGGAAATGACCCTAACATCCTTTATTGTATGAATGAGATTGTATAATGTTAAATGTTTGAGAGAATCCACCAATGAAGGCACCTGTGACTGCAGTTTTTCTTAGTGAATGAACTTTAAATTAAAATTTCATTTATTTAGGCCCTTGGATTTTCTATTTATTTTTGTCGATCATGGAATTTTCCATTTAATTTAAATTGTATAACTTATTGTTATATAAGTTGAATAACATAAATTTATAGTCTTCAGAATAGCTCCACTCAAGTCTTTGCAATTTAAAACTAAGGTACTCATAGGAAATTAAAAAAAAAAAAAAAAAGACTGGGTTTGTACTCTGCTATTTTAGAGGACCAAAAAGTATATATCTATTTGTGCCTCCCTGCACAAGGTTGTCTTAGGAGCTTCCAGAATAGTTTCAATAGAGTCAATAATTTTCCTTGCAAAAAAATTTATGACAAATGGATATGATTATTTTGTACTCATTTCACTAATAGTGTAAGTAATTCTTAATGTAAAGAAATATATATATAACTTTTTTCATTAGAAATATTAAGAAATATTATTTGGAAGATACTGAAAAAAAAAATAAAACTATTGTTCCACAGTATCCTCACCTAAAACAGCTCCAAGTGTTACTGCTTAGAACATAAATTACAAGCACTAGTGTATTTTTTTTTTTTGGTAATCTTTCCTTTTTTTGCCACTTTTATTGGCACTAATGTATTTCAAAGCATCAGAAATTTGATTAATATTTTTCAAAAATGAGTTGGTCTTCAGTACATAATCAGTTATTGGTGACTACAAATATCTATTCTTTGAAATTCTGTATTTTTTCATTATTAAAATAAAGAATTTTGCTTTCTGTCTCACAGAAACACAAATGCCTCAGAAATGAAAATTTTATATAATCAAAATTGTTAAGAAGTTTAATAGTTCATCTTTTGTGTTTGCACAAATAATATATTTTATTACTTATCTTGCTCTTTAATGTTCATTGATGTATAATTTATCTTCCTATGTAGATCAGAGTTTCAGGCATAAAATAGAAATTAAGAGAATAGAGTCAGTTATCAAGTATTGGCAACACTGTTTAGTAGAGTTTTGTGCCCATCGACAGCTCACTCAGTCTTTTCTAGCTTAATTTTTCTCATAAGTAATGTGAACATAATTATAATTTCTTTCTGACTTGATACATGTAAATCAGAATCTGGCATATAATAAACATCAAATCAATTCTAAATGATGAAAGAGGAGAAGGAGGTAGAGGAGGAGGAAGAAAGAAGAAAGAAGAGGAAGAAGAAGAGAAAAAGAAAGAGAAGAGTAGGAGGGGTCAGGAGGGGGAAGGGAAGGAAGAGGAGGAGGAGGAGGAAGAAGAGGAAAAGAATGCCTGTTGATTTTTCACTATGTTTCTATTTCCTTTTTAAGATGGTTATCTATTGTCCCTTTAGCCAAATTGGATCCGTGGCTGATTTGATGTGGCCCATGATGCGAGAATGTCTATCATGTTTTTAAAAGGCTGTAAGATAAAAAAAACAAACAACAATAACAACAACAGCAACAAAGAAAATATAGCAAAGATCTTATAACCTGCAAAGCCTAAAGTAGTTTCCATCTGGCCTTGACAAAAAAGGTTACTGATCGCTTATTAAGTTATATGCACTTAATGCATGTATTGAATTGTGTGTTTAATCAATACTTAGCTGCCTTCACTTTGTCCACCTGAAAAAAATAAAGAAAAAATTCAATAATTAGATAATAACCTTAGGTTTATTTAATTGGTTATCTTATTCAAGTTAAATACATGTAAAAGAGAAGACAGTAGAACTATGTTTTGAATAATACGGATGAAATTTCTGTTTACATATGATAGACCCTGCATAAGGTAGTCTAATGAGTTTCTTCAGCTCTATCCTATAAAGTTTAATAAATATTAGAGTACTTCACAAATGGTCACAAATGTTCAACTCAAATAAACAAAAATTAATCAAAACCAGGGAAAATGTATCAGAATTCATTTTGTTAGTTAATTGAAGTGACTAATCTGACGATTAATTAATGGTAGCTAAAATGATGTATCTTTATTTCTTTTATTTTTGTTTTGTTTTGTTTGAAAATAAGCTAAAAAGCTGAATTTGTATAACTAAATACTATTTAAACTTTGCAGTAGACAGAATTCTAAAATGATACTGAAGATTCCCAAGCTGAAGCATGGATGCCTCCTTCCTGTTACTCAAAAACTAATACAGATACCACCATGAAGAGATTTGGCAGAAGTAATTAAGGTCCTAACTCAATTAATCATAAAATAGAGATTACCCAGTTGTCTGACCAAAAATTAATCTAAGGTCAGAGACAGAAATCAGAAATTTAAAATAAGAGGGATTCTGCATATGAGAAATTTTCTATTGGGTTTAAAGATGCTAGAGACCATGTGGCAAGGGAATGCAGGTGGCAACGGGAATCCAAGACTGGCCCCTTGTAAGAAAACAAGAGCTTCTGTCTTACAACTACAAGGAACCAAATTCTGCCAAAAACCTGAATGAAGTTGGAAGCAGATTGTTTCCCAGATCCTCTGGCCTAGAACTCAGCCTTTCTGACAATCTGATTTTAGCCTGTGAGAACTTCAGGCAGAAAACCTACCCAGTCATGACATGCATGGTTTCTGACCTATAGAACTATGAGCTAATTTATGGTGTTTTAAGCCACTAAAGTTGAGGTAATTGTTATTCAGTAATAGGAACTAATGGAAACTGACATTTTAAAAATGTTAACTATCTTGTATTTGGGCATTTTTATTTAGGAGTTTTTAAGTTTGTCTATTTTGTTTACATTGTACTAGGTCAATAGGAACTTCTTACAATTGTCTGAACAGAGATCAAGTTGCACTTAAAATGAAGTAGATTGTTTTTAACAAATTTCATGTTTCCACATTCAGAGAAAAAAAGACACATTTATATTTTATAACTTTTTCTTTTGTAAATTTTGACCCTTTCAATTTTACAGTCATGAGAGTCAAATATAAATTTCAAAAATAAGTCTTTAGATAAAGTCAATCAAAAAGTCTTGCACTAAAATGTTCATCTTATTTTATGAGATTACATCATAGTCAAATGTTTTCATCCCCCCAAAACACTATTGCTTACATTGAACATTGCTAATATTTTTCGTTTTAAAGCTTTGACCAAGAAATAGAGGATTCTGAGTCTCACTTAGCTATCATGGTGTTTGTTTCAGACACAAAAGACAAAAAGAAAAAAAAAAAAAGAATTTTGAGCTACTTTTACTACCAAGTGGACCATGTTCAGTATTGTAGTATTTTAGTTCTGCTACAGATTCATAAACATGACTTTTTCTAAAGGCAAATGAACATTAAATAGGAGATTAAAGAATTACTACAGTGCTGTTGTGAAAAATATTTGCCCTCAAGCATGTCTCCTGAGTTCCAAAACATTCTATGGATTTTTACAGACTGAATAACAGAAAAATATTATGTGTCAGATGCACTTTATCAGCATTATCTTTTTAATGCTTGCATCCAGACTGTAACATAAGTACCATCATTAGATTCATATTACAGATGGGCAAATTAAAATTTAGTAAGGTTAAGTACCTTGGCTAAGGTCACACTGCCAGCAAGAGTCTGAGTCAGGATCTCAAGTAGGCATACTGCACTCCTTTCCTTAACCACTGCCCACTGCCACCTCCGTGCCTGAATATGAGGAATTAAATGCCTTCGAGTTAAATCAACTTATTTCATAAATGCTGGCATTTAAAAATTTTTAGAAAATGTTAGATATAAGAGGTTTTTTAGTTCTAAATTTGGTCTGACTAGAAAATTAAGTTTAATTAGAAAATTAAAAATATATAAAGTTTACATTGTATGTGATATAATCAATGTCTTTAAATGAGTTATTCATTTTTAGTTATCTTTTAATTATTAATTAGTAGCTTCATTTAACTGGTTGGAGAACATGTGGCAATCCTATGAAATTTGATGAGACTTGCTTACAATGTCAATAAATATATGTTCCATGATGATGCTCTATGAAACGCTTCATAGAAAGAATCTGTAATGTGTCATTGCTGGCAGCAGATTTGCTTTGTAAATGATGTCAAATAGGTCAAGTTTGTTAATGGGGATGTCACATTCCCTGAATCCTGACTGATGATTTTCAGCTTGTTCCATTAGCTGTTTGAGAGTATTCTACTATAGCTATGAAGTCATCTGTTTTTTTTCCTTCTAGTCATGTCATTACATACATAAATATATCTAATCTATCTATATCTATCTGTCATCTATCTATCATCTATCTAATTTGAAGCTATATAATTGGATGCATTTCGATTTAGACTTGTGATATTTTTGGAAGATTATTTCATCATTATGAAAGATTCTTCTTTTTCTCTTAAAAAAACGTCTTACCCTAAAGTCCACTTAGTCTGATGTTAGTATAGCTACACCTCCCTTTGTTGACTAAGTTGATGTTGTTTATCTTTCTCATCTTTTCAATTTAGCATCTCTGTGTCTCTAAATTTAAAGTGTGTCTCTTATAAGCAGCATATATTTTGGCTTTATGTTTTACCCAGTCTAACAATCTTATAGGTTTAAATAGACTATTTAGCTAACTCAGAGTAATCTCTGAAACAAATGGGTTATAATTACCATTTTTCTATTTGACCTACACAATATTAATTTTTTTTTGTTGAAGAAACAAATAAATTACTTTTCTCTCTTTTCTTGACTTCTTTTGAAGGTATTTATTTTCTTATTCTGATTTCCTATTATTAACTTGTTAATTATTTAAAGATTATAATTTCTAAATTTATTAAAATTTAAGAAAAATTTTGTTTGTCTCCTTCAATAATGCTATTAAAACTCTTTATTATACCATGTCAACCTTTATTTTTATTATTTGGTGCATACTGATTATACATATAATTTAGCACAAAATGCTATTATTATTTTGTCAAGGTAATATTTATTTAAATTTATCTACACATTTGCTCTTTCTGCTATCTCTCATTTCTTGTTACATTTCTGTATTTCTCTCTGAGATTTTATTCATTCTATCTGAAGAATTCCCCTTTATGACAATTTTATTGAAGTTCTGCTGACCCATTAATTTTTTAGTTTGTGTTTGCTGAAAATGTTTTTATTTTGCCGTGATTTTTGAAAATAATTTTTACTTTGTAGAGAAAATTATATGTTGGCAGTTAGTTTTCTTTCTGTGTTTTAAAATAGTATTTTCTTGTCTTCTTGATCCTGTTATTGTGCCTTTGAAGCTAGTATTTCTTTTCCTCCTATTGCTACTTTGTAGGATTTTCTATTTGTTTTTTTTTTTTAATTCACAATAATGGATATCACTAACATATTGAAGAAGCCATATTATGTAATGCATTGTAAATTGGACCTTTTACCTACACTGCACATTTGTGAAAACATCTGAATGTATGTAATGTTCAATGACAGTTCATTTGTTTTTGCTTAATATAGTATTATAATTCTTAAAATTTAAATGTTAAGTATAGTATTATGGTATTACATTTTTAAAGAATTTAAATTCTTAAAATTAAAATTATATTAAAACAATTTATTTTAGCATGAATATACGGTGACAAGTTATATTAGAACTATTTCTCAATTTTGTCTAGTATATAACTCATTCCCAACTTCTTTAAATGGTTCATAAACTTATATAATAAGAAACTATCTTTATAGGATACTTAGTGTCTATGTTTGCTTTGACTTTGTTTTCAAGGACATGTGTGTATGTTTTGGTAATATATTCTCAGGAAGTTCTCTTGAAAGTAATAATTACAAGTTTATGCCCCGAACCTTTATTATTCAGTAGCAGGATAAACTATCTTTTTATAAACTATATTGATTGGGTTTTCCCATTTGTTCTCTTTTTTTACACTAACATTTCATATTGAGGTAATTAGATAACACTGTCCATTTCTGCACCTGTTGTTTGCTGATACAAAGAGCTATCTGTTGTTAATGCCATGTTTCCATTGCTGTGCCTTGCATATAATAGGACGAATGAACATATGTGAATATATGCTTAGATGAATGAATGAATACCTTTGAATCTAGATTTTCTAATTAGCACTTTTTTTTTCAAATTATTTCCAAATGCATTTTTTTTTTTTTGGCAGCAGTATAGTTTTACACTTAACAACCATTTCCTTCACTACACATTCTCCAAGTATAATGAATTTATGAGATACAGCTTGTATGAGGTCCTGATTGACATTCTGTCTAGTCTTCAGAGCTTGCCAGAGGATGCAGGATATGGTGGAGGCAGTGAGCACACCATCAGATCAAAGCTACTAAATTCTCCAAAGCCAAGCTTTTAAAAGTCATGTTCATTGTTCTAGTATGCTCTTCTGCCTCATCTGGTTATTAGATAGGGTAAAATGTTATGTACATTTAGCATGAAAATTAAAGAAAAGCAGAACAAGTTGAATTATACAATGCTAATGGCTGATGAAGATCTGTCAACAGGCATAGACTTGAAGAGGCAGAGGATATCAGTGAGGCTGTTTTCCTTCTTACTCTCCCCCTAGGATATAAATAACAGCTGGCAGTTATTATAACCAAAGGTGAAACAAATGATGATATCAGACTGAGATGTCATTAGAGAGTCCACCAATTGTTAGGAAGGGTGAGAAACAAGAGAACAAACTCAATAGCAGTTACTGAAATATATGTTATGTTTATAGTTGGGTTTTACTTTTCTTATTAAACCTTTTGATTTATATGACTTTTTCCTGAATAACACTGAGCTGATCAGTTCCATGACTTAAACTCTCCCTTTTTCTCTAATCAGTCCATTTATTATAGTGAATAACTAATTCTCTAAGCATAAATTTGATTATATTACAACGAGTTTTGACATGGGAAAAAAATGTATTAACTCCATGGAAACTATGAAAATATGAATGGTTTTCTCTCATATAAAAAGATTTTGAGTAGTAGCAAAATAATTTAAATATTGTGTTGAGCTATGAGATATTTCAAAATAATTAAATCTGACTTGGTCATTTTCTAGCACAATTTAATTTTTCTATTTTTTTAACAAAAAATGTCAAAATATTTTTACAGAGTTAGACTTTTACTTAATTTTTTGTAATCCCCACTCCCCAAGCATTTTCTAACAAATTAGGAATTTCAGGCAATAAACTGAAAAGGATTTGTGTATAGAACCCTGTTAAGGAAAATTCATTAACACATCAATTTATGACTATAAACAGTGTATTTGAGATGTTTGTTTATGCCCTGTAAACACATTAACAAGTTAATTTACATCATAATTTGAATGAAATAAACAGTTTGACTCTATTCAAGATCAATTATATTCACAAAATCGATTTTCTTTTCTGTATACTGGCAGCATGTCAGCCTTGAAACAAAACAACTGGAATATTACCAAATCTTTCATACATAGAAGCATTGTACAAAAGCAAAAGATTGTTCTAGTCGGCAGAATCAAATTAAATATTAAATTGTCATCTTAAGTATGCTTTCTGATTTAGAGTTACTAGAATTTGGAAAATTATGAATAACATGTGAGAAAAAGACTAAGGCCCAATTTTAAGTCCATTGTTCAAAGAAATGTAAACAAAAACAGCAAGTAAAGGAAAGACATAATAATTACATAAAATTATGGTTTACTGAGGTCAGATTTTTCCAGTTACTCAAGAACAGTGTTTTCTTTATGCATCCTATACCAGCCAAACTATCTTACTCTCAGGACATTGGAAATTATTTATTTTCTATGTACAACTTGCTGTATGTTATTGAATGATACACAATAAAATGACCTAAGACCAAATCTGAAGCATTGCTAAACCTCTGGGAGAAGACAGTGCTATAACGGTACAGAAATTTCCAAAATATTAGAAAACAAAAGCAAAGCAGTTTTTTTTTTAACAATACCAACAACTTATTAAGCAAAAGAAACAAAACAAAAATTAAAATAAAATAAAAAAACAGTATGTGGCATGAATTTATCCTTTCTAATATTCAAATAGAACTTGTACAGGTATACCTGGTTCATTGTTCATAGAGCATCCTCTTGGACTATCAACATGAAAATGGTTTGTGTATACATACTCTCACCCACTCTAGTGTTGCCTCTCCAGGCAGAGAAAGATGATGGGAGTGACAATATAAGAATATAATTAAAAGACAATTGTCTTGGGAACTAGAAGAAATGAGAATGGAAGGATTGCAAACAAAACTTTTAGCAGATCTCATGGTTCTTTTCTTTCTTGCACCTCCATCCTTCTCTCTCTTTTTATTTGACTAGCATCTACACTCTCCCTCTCCCATTCCCACAGTTGAGACCAACTCAAAAGTACATAAATTGCATATCATCTGTTCCATTGTCACTTCAATGCTAACTAATACTGATGAATAATTTTCACAAAAATAGTTCATGTTTTTAAGATAAATCAATTGGAGAAAATAATAGACTTCAGGAAGAACAACTCATGCAGCCACCAACAAATATCTATTAATTTCAAAGCCATAGATTTCATACAATACAATTCTCAATTAAACTAATTTTATATTCCATATGAAGATATTTGATAATTTTAAGAGGAAATGTAAAATCCTCTAGATAGATGTATGTTTAAACTAGAGGGAACATCAGACTAGTGATGGAACATAATGCAATAAACAGTATACATAATAGGCCAAACTTTAATTCATCGGTAAGGGATTTACACTGAGATAACCTGCCCTACACATCATTAAATAAGTAAAAGTTCAGTTTTTGACAGATTTTCATTATCTTATTTTCCATAGAATGTATGTGTATATCATAAAAGATAGATATATATTGACAATTCACAATGATATTTTGAGGGTCAGAGCTTCCTCTCTGTTTGAATATTCACTATCTACCCAAATAAAATAAAACTTAATAAATTATTCCCTACTTTTCTGGGATACAAACAGATATATAGACCCCTCACCAAATTGCTTATGCTCTACAAATGTGTAACAAGCACTTTCCTCCACCCTCAGTCATTTTTCATGAACCTCGGGTAATAATTTGAATTTCTGATTTACTTAAGGAAATATCTTGAACATCTAATTATACTTAAGTTTTCTTAGGAGATGGTTTTTCTATTTTCATTTGTATTATTGCCTGGCCCAGACTTATTCATTTAGATTCCAAGAAAATTTCAGTCAATACATTTGACTCAGCTGGTTTCCTGACAGTGATGACAACTCATATTTCACTTTGGACATCTAATCTGTAGAGCAGTCCTTATTTGAATTAAGAAATCTAATACCATGAAGCCTAATGAAAAAAAATATTAAGAGCACAAACATCATCTAGAGAAAGGATTTCTGTAAGGAAGCTGAGCACAACATGGCTGACACCTATTACAAGAGGTAGGCTGTATCCAAATAGTGTAGTTAAAGAGTCAGTGCAGGTGTTTTATAATTCCTAATTCTGAAGTGAATAACTAAAAATTATATTTACTTTGACCAAAAAAGTAATTTTTTAAATAAAATTTATTTAACTTATATTCTGTTTTCGGTTCTCATTCCTAAAAGACATGGCTAAAGAAAGGATATGCTCATTTTTTTTTTTTCATTCAAATACTCACAGTTAGGAAATAATATACTCATTTTCTAAAATGCATTTAGATAAGCTATAACATTATTAGCAAACAAACTTCTTGGTCACCCCAATAGGTAATCATAGCAAAATGGTGATCCCCCCACCAACCTAAGAAAAGCATAAAATCATAAAATTGGTTATATCAGAAAACACTGCAAATAATACAGTTAGAATATGTTACTGAATGGTGATAGCTAAAATACACATTTTGCAAAATTTTTCCAAATCCAGAAATAGAAGTAAATATGAACATTTTAAAATGTGTTTTTGGATTAACACTTAGGCGTTGGAGGATATGAACTTTAGAAGTTATTGCCAAAGATGTGATAGAATGCATTGATGCTAAAATATGAGCTATTTCTGTAACACTGTGATAAAAGTTTTATATTAACTATAATAATAAAAACAGGCATGAACATTATTGAGCAGTTAGGATGTATCAGGCATGGTGTTTAGCACTTGACATGCACTATATAATTGGATCTCACAGTAATTAATGTTCTCATTTTACAAATGAGAAAAATCATTCTTGCTCTGGGAATGGTAGACATTAGTATTTTCGTGCAAAATTTATTAAAATTATTTCTAAGGCAGTGTTTAGAAATCTCTTTTTTACCTATAGTTTTGAGATTAATAAAATATCCAGCTATTACATGGCATAACAGATACAGCTTGGGTTTTTTACTTTAATGAAATATTACAAAATCCCCAAACATTAGCAGTTCAAAATAACTTTAATCGTATAATTTACACCTCAAAGTTTTCCTTTTCCAGCGGTGCTCCCTATGTGAAACACAATAATGATGAGGTTTTTTTCATGACCCACAAAGTTGTTTTTTTTTTTACATTCTACAATCCTAGCCTTTTGTAATCTTGAGCACATAAATTCTACAGTTTGATGTAATGAAAAATGGAATGCCTTTAATACACAAATACCTAGTTTGCTTATATATTTTGAGAAATTTTTATTCTATTTTTTAACATAATAACTATGAAAATATGCAGTAGACACCTACACACTCTAAATCTTTATGACAGGAAAGTCAATAAAACACAGATGTTTATATTTATCGCAAAAATATTTTAAAATAAGTTTACTTTTTAAAAGGAGCTGAGCAGATTTTTTTTTTTTTTTTTTTTTTTTTTTGTGAAGCGATTTTGATGAGAAGGACAGGATCTTTATGCCTGCAGAACCAAGGATAAAGGATTCCAGATATACACTGTGATGGACCATCCAGATTACCTTCAGGAAATAAGGACTATCAACTTTAAGGCCTACCTCAGCTCAGGAGTGTGGTCTTGTACAATGTCACCCCCATATTAGGGCAGACTACAAGGAATGCCTGTTCAAATGAGGGTACTAAAGCCAGATCCCATAGTCCCTCTGGAGGAAATCTGAAATATCTCAGCCTTGGCCTCCCTGAAACCTTGTCAATTTTCTCCTTCTTTCTGTCCACTGTGTTCCATTACTTCCCTTCAGTAGGGTCCTTAAAGCTCCTTAGCAAAACTCATGCACTCTAATCTTCATCTCAGAGTCGATTTTCTGGAGAACCCAGACTGAGAAAGTATTCTTTGTTTTGTTTTACTTGTTCTACTTTAATAGCTAAGCCACTAGAAGCATTCAGATAACAGTAGTTATAACAACCAATGGAAGCAAACAGTTGAACTGATAACAAATTTCAGAATTAAGTAGCCATCTTGGTAGGTAAGTCTGACAGTATAAGCCTCAAAAAAATGCAACCCATTCAGTACCACTCTGAAGGAACTGGCTGTGATGAAACAGACTATGACAACAGGGAAAGTTTTAAAGGCCTATGTGTGGAAAAGGCTTGGCCAGTTTTGAAAATAAGTATAGTTATTTTTTGTGTTATATATTTGAATAATGAAAATAAATTTTGGTAAGTTTGTTATCTCCTAAAGTGGAAACCAAATTATTCCTTACTAATACATGAATTCTTTGGTTTAAATATTTTGGTCTAATTTTTTTTAATTCCTAATTTTGAAGAAAAACTACTAAAATCTTAAAAAATTAATTCAATCACTGAGAATGGCACTAATTCTACACAACATGAGAATAATAAATTTGTCTAAAATTAAATTTATCTTAGATTTGGAATTTCAAAATTTATTTATGAAGACAGTAATTTCTGATTAATCTAAGGGATCTTTTTTCTTAATGTAAATATATACATTTGAAGAGAGATATTTATTATCTCTGGGAGGTAGAAGTGGAGGGATATGTGTGTAAGTTCACCCAATTTAGCCCACATTCAGGTGGCATTTTAGTATTCAAATAATAAACATTTATTGTAAATTAAAATTATAACTCTAGCCTTAAAATATTTTTTAAAAGCACTAAAAACCTGATTACTCTATAAAAAAATGGCCAAAATAATTTGCTTCATAGAATCAAGGTTTCTGAAGCATTGCTTAAGTACAAGCACACATAAAATATATCACATGGTAATTAAATTAAATTACTTTGGCTTCACTTTTTGCTAACAAAGCAAAATCTTTACCTTGCCTTATCCTAATATGGATTGAAAGAACAAAACCTTTATAATTATTCTCTATATTGTGAAATCAAAGATGAGTTGTTTTTAAAATGAAATTCATTTGATATTCCTTATACTTTTCATAATGGTTCCCCAAAGATCAGAGTTGGTAATAATTTCCTTAAGGAATGTACTCAAGTACTGACTTTTTTGCTCTTATTTGATTCTAATGAATCTTTACCTTTTTTCATGCTGTGTTTCGTCCAGCTGTAAATCTTCCTCATGCAGGGTAAAAAACACCACCAAATCAGTTTAAGGAGTTTGGCCTCATTTCCTGATGAGTCTACAGGGTAAATTCTCTATGGTCTTTATGAAATGGTATGTAATACTGAAGAATTACTAGGAAACAATTTTAACGTAACTACACAGTTTATACAAGGAAAGAAACATCTTTTTATATGAATCTCAAATGAAAAAATCTTTTAATCGGCTTCATAAAATATTTTTAGCTAATGAAAATTTTAGCAATTATAAATTTTGTTCAAAAATGAGCAAAACTATCCACTAGTACACTGCTTTTCTAAAATAAAAGTTTTGTTAAAATCAAAGAGACACTATATTTTTTTAATGTGATTTAGTGCTAAACATTTAGTCCTAGACATTTACCTTCGGCAACAAATCTTACTCTTACACCTAAGCCTCCATGTTATTACACGTTTATCTGATCTCCTGAATTAAGCCCTGTTGTGCTCTCATTGAATATAATCTCACAAAACGTTCACTTTACATAAAGTCACTGAGCAACCCACAAAATATCAAACATCTCTCTCTCTTATTAAATGACTGCTACTTCTTTACCTGCTATATCTTCATCCTTACCCTAATCTGTGATCTGTTATAGATAAGATTTATTAGTATGCCCAGTCACAAAAATTGTCCCCATTTTTTGATAATACCCAGTTGAGAGCAAACCCCTCTACTTCTTTAGACTTTTTGCCAAATTACTTGACCAATACCTGAGATATACCATGATTACTATGGTGAGTGTTCCACATTATTGCAACCAGTAATAAACCCAACTTCTTTAACTGCAGGTGTTAAAGAAGTGTGTTCCTGATGATTTTGGCTGAAAGGCACTGACAGTAGCAAGGCTAATAGCATATTTATAAAAGCTTAAAGCCTGTTTTAAAGGTTAGCTTTTACAAGCAAACTTGCAGAAAAAACAGATCTTCAAATTTTTAAATATCTCATTAGAATAAGTGGTAAGTACAGCAGAGAACTTTAAAATCCAAAAATTAAAGATTTTGTTGTTGTTGTTGTCTAGGATAATTAAGCTTTAGTCTAATATATACCCTTTCTTAGAGAAAGAGGATGATTCATTTGCATCACTTCTTGTATGAAGGCTTTTATTAACCTCTGTCTTCTTTACTTTAGACTCAATAAAACTGATCATTGAAAGTTTTCTTTAATAATCACTACCCAATACTTTTATCATTTTAACAGATCTCACTTGACAATTTTTGGTTATCTCAGTGATATTGCAAGACTGTCTGATCTAACCACAAATATGAAAGGAAAATCTTGAGTAATAATTTAGTTTTTTGAGTAGGCTTAATTTATGTATAGATTTAGTATCTATATTAACACAAGAGTGTTAAAAATAGGCACAATCTTCTGTTTTTAAATGTAATATTTTATCAAATGTAGACTTAGTTACTTTGATACAGTGAAATTTATATATATGAAAAAGTGAATTCTCGATCTCTGTCTCTTTCATCTACATCTGTTTGTACAATGACTCTAACCATATTTTGTTGATTATATACTAGCTGACAGTCTTCAGTGATATTCAAACTCTCTGGTTAAGACTCCTTGGCAACAGGAAATTATTAGTTATTGTGTATATTAAAGTGGTCTTGAAGCTTCCATCTCCCCACCCCAAATCCCCAATCCACCTTTTAAGAGTAGATGTAAGTGTATATATTTTGTTTTTGACTCCCTGGTATATTTGCAGTTCCTTCGCAACATTAACAACTCAAAATAATATAACATAACACAAATAAAACCCACCACGAGGGAGACCTCAAAAAATTAAAAATTTGTGTACTTTGGCTTACAATTTCTACTCCTGGTAATCTACTATAGCAAATCAATTTAAAGTTACAGCACTATTTGTAACATACAATGCAAAAAATGGGAGATTAAAATAGTAACTGATCACTACAAGAAAAGCGTTAAGTGAAGACTTGGTGTTATACAACTGTTGGGTGTGAAAAGTTAAGTACAAGATTTTCCACATTAGAAGTATGCAAAATAAAGAAAAATGTGCGTAGGAAAAGTGAAGAAATGCAGAAATATATAAACAAATGTTATATTTCTCTGAACAATCCTTGGCATTTGTGACATTTTTCTTAATAGTTTTCTATATTTTAATAAATATCTATTTTTGGCATTTTATTTTTATAAGTAATATATTTTTATAAAGCTTTTATTTTAACTTTAAAATATGACCCTGTAAAGTGATTTGTGCATTAATTAATTTGACAGTCAAGTAATTAATATTTTTTTCTTTTCAAATAATTAGACAAAATATAAATGTGGACATATAACTTAGAAATATTTAAAATTTTCAATCTCAAATATGATTAATTCACAGTTAAAGAATAGTTCAGTGTTTAAGATGAATGAACCCAAGTAAAACATGTATATGCAATTAGAAACTACAATGTCTGATTTTGTTGTTATTTCTATGTAGTTTATTCTATAATGTATGTTAAATTCTTTGTGTTTTTTAATTTCTTTATAAAGCTTTGCTACTAGAGCTGAAAAAGTTATATCATATGATGATCTTGCATAGAAGTAATAGAAACTGATTCTGGCTCAATTAAGAAAAAAGTAGTTTATTCAAAGGTTTGAACATATGATAGAATCAATAGAAAGCTTGGCAGAAAGGCTTGAGAAATCGCCAGAATTGTTTGGGCGGCAGCAGGAAACACTGTCAGGAACACACGTGCAATGTACTGGCTTTATTATGATGCCATACTACAATTTTGATCACTCCTGCCTGAGAGTGGAAAGAAGAGTCCAGCCCTTTAGCCACTAAGGGTGACTGCAGGAGACTTACACCTTTGTGGGTTTCCCTTCAAACAATGAGTATTCAGATATTTTATAGTGCAAAAGTAAAAGATTTTTTTTCTACAAAGGTGCATTATATTATATTTTTTGTTTTATCATCTTCATAATCTCAGCATAAAAACCTGGAATTCAGCCTTAAATATTTACTCTTCCATCTCACTTGCTCACTGTATGTCTATGTTTCACCAAGTTTAAATATGTTTAATGTTAATGTCCTATTTGCATTTTGAATATCTCTACTTAATAAATGCCCACATTAATACTTACCAGAGCAGTTGGAATGATATCCTTATTTTTTTATGGGAGATATTAAAAATACTTATCAACTCTAAACTGTTATTCGAGTAATTATATCTTTGATGCATATAGAAAGAAAAAGCAATAGAAAATAGGAGGAAATGTGGCCCAAACCATGATTGATTATCAAATCAGGTTTTAGAAATTGACAGATCAAGATGAAAACAATAATAACATAAAAAGAGGTAAAAAAACTGAACCAAAAAATTGGATATAATAAATAGTGTTTAAGTTTTCTATTGCCTCTGTAACAAATTATCATAAAGTTAGTGACTTAAACAATATAAATTTATTATCTATTGTTTCCATAGATCAGAAATTTGGCACAGTTCTCACAGAACTGAAATCAAGGTGTCAGTGAGGCTACATTCCTTTATGGAGGCTCTAATAAGAGTTTGTTTCCTTACCTTTTCTAGCTTCTGGGAGCTCACAATCCTCAATTTATAGCTCCCTTCTGCCATCTTCAGAGTCAGCAAAGTCATGTCTTTCACAAACTCTTCAATTGTCATGTCACTCTGCCTGACCACAGCTCGGAAAGTTTTTCTGCATTTAAGAACTCATGTGTTTAGGTTAGGCCCACCCAGATAGTTTAGAATAATCTCACTATTTCATGGTCCTTAATCTTAATTACATCTGCAATTTCCCTCTTATCATGTAAAGTAATATATTCATATTCGCAGGTTCTAGAGATTAGGGCATTGACATCTTTTGAGAGTCATTATTTACCTGCACAGATATAATCAGATTTTATATCTCCAAAAAGAAGAATACACATTGCTTTCTAACTCATGTAGAAAGTTTACCAAAAAAATGAACATAAAGATAGCACTGACAAATATCATTATACAGATATAATGCAGATCATTTTGTCTGGCATAACAAAATAAAATTAGATATAATAACAAAAGTAGCTAAAATATTTATATATCTGGAAATTCATAAATCCTATAATATAACACCAAGATGAATTGGATATTGGAATGGAAATTACAAACTAATCATAAATACATAACATTGAAAACACAATGCATCAAAGCTTGGAGGTAAAGCTAAAGTGATACTTAAAGAACCAAATATCCCTCATTATCATCAGATAGGAAGTGTAAAAATAAATGAAATTATCTTCCCAAAGATCTAGAAAAAAGAACAAAATGATCACAAAAAAAAAAAAAATACAACTTGACAAGAACACCAAAAGAGAGCTAATCAATAAAGACAATGATTTATGGAAAGATTCAAGTAGATAACGCTTTCATATTTATGACAGAGAGAGTGAGTCTCAATCTAGCTTCCTGTTTGCTCTGATCTAATACCCCATTAACTCTCCCTTTCTAATATAATCCTTTATCTCTCCTCAAAACACAATTCTTTGAGGTCAAATTCAGTTTCATGTAATGATGATCAGAGCGGAAATTCTCCTTCATCCTTATGTTAACCAGAAAATGTATAATCCTCGTTGCTAGTTGCAGGCATTCTCTACACTAGGAAAGCCTGAGGCCTAAGCTAACCTAGGGAAAAGGGCAATGCTAAAAGAGTCACAGAAAAATGGAGCTGGATTCCTGCGTGAATCATATCTGTCTCTAAACTTATCTCTGGCCTTTTCAATATATAAATCAATTGATCTTTCTTACTGTTGGTTTGTACTTTATAAGGACAAACTGTGGTGTGTGTGTGTGTGTGTGTGTGTGTGTGTGTGTGTGTGTGTGTGCTGCTGTGTAAGATTTAGACTTTGAAAAGAAGCAGGGTTTTTTTGTTTTGTTTTGTGTTTTAAAATTGAGAGATTGTTATCATATATAAAGTTATTTTTTTCTCTCTAGCACAACCTAAAACACTTGTTCTTCACATCAAATTAAATTTTTTGCCTCCCTAATGTGTGGGTTTGTTCCCTGAACCATAAAATAAGTTTAGATATGAAAATGTAGGCACTTATTCAGTGCATTATTACAGATTGAGATAATTGGCTCTAATTAGAATGTTTCTCTTTAGAAAAATGGAATCAGAGCACTAATACTGCAATTTGTACATTGATCCCTTTATATCATTCTGTCAGACTTCTAGCCTTCAAAGCTTTCCTGAGTCTGTTATAATACAGCATAATTCATTAATTTTGCTATCTGCACCATTTATAAGAATCTTCTCATTAATTACTTTCAACTTTAACCACTATGCCCTAATCCAAAACCATGCCCTTTTCTCCAACACTTTGCCATGATATTTTAAACTCTTTCTTAGGGAAAAAATAATAATCCCAGATCTTTGTGAAGACATGATGAACTATTTCCATGAAGGCTCATTTATAAAAAACAACAAAGTGCTCTTATTAGAAATAAGGGAACAATCAGTTCAGATGAAAAAAAGAAATGACCTATGTCTACTCAAACCCAAATGAACTTTTCCTATGGTTCAAAACTTGCTTAGCCTATTTCTGTTTGTTTTCTTTTTCATTTTCATGCTTCTATGCATTTCCAGCTGGACTGACTCTGGCGGGAGAAATTTTTACAAGAAAGCGTGTTCTCATATTTCCAATCTGATTTCAACCTCTATGAGAAAGGTTAGGATAATTACAAAAATGTTGAGTTTCTTATCTGGACCTCATCTTTAAACTTTGAAAAGCTTACCCATCACTAGTTCTAAAATTCCAGTGTTCCCTTCTGGGCTAAAAAATTTGTTATGATTAATGTATCTCTGATCTTTCCCTCTGTCTCAGTCTCATTCTCTTTCTTCCTCTGTCTTCCAAAGATAAAATCTTTCCGGTTTTCCTCTCACATTGATTTGTTTATTTTCAATTCTTTCATCTTTGAAAGGTTAACTTTGGAATCATGGCTAGAGAAACACTGGAAAGTCCACTAAGAAAATATACTAGATAGAGATTGTTAGTTAATTTTATGAGTTTTCTCTTTTTAGAAAAATGTCAGTCCAACAAACTATTATTTGTATAGATATTACAATTAAGGCTGTATTGAGCATAGAGTATTTGTCACTATCAAGTAGTGCTAGTCATTAACCTTGCTGTATCATGGATATAATTATGAAGTTTTAAATTGCCTCCTTTGTAAAAACATTTTTATTTAAAATAAAAAAAACTAAGATCATTTTCATAACATGGTATATTTTTTAGAGCAAGAATTCGGTGTCATTTCTCTGTGAACAGGAAAAGAAGAAAACTAGAGACATTCAAATACTATGAATTTACTATTTTACCAGAGAATCTGAGACTGGAGAAAAGGTATATTGGGATGTCAGAATGAACTGAGAACCAGAAAAGAGGATATTGAAGAAAAAAAAAAAAAAAAAAAAAAAAAAAAAAAAAAAAAAAAAAAAAAAAACCTCCTGGTTATTCTCCATAATACTTTTAGTCTCCATAGCCTTGTTTTCTCATCACATGGTGTTATTAAAAATTTCATAAAATGAGTTCTAGTCTAGATCACTTATTATTAGGGATACTTTAACAAAACATGGAAACTATTATGTAGGCTTTTCATTTAGCTATTTTAATTTTAAGATTTATTTCTGCTGTAGGTGTAATACTTAGAGCATATTTAAAAAGCTGGATATGGGATAGCTCGATTTATAAAATAAGAATTAGACAAAAAATAGATTCATACCTCTAGCACTTACTGACCCATATTTGGGCAAATAAATTAACTCTTAAACTTTAATTTTTTGATCACTGTAATAAGAAAATAGTATCTATCTCATATAATTATCGTAAAAATTAACCCTAATATAAGTAGAACACTACTAAAGAGTCCCTAAAACTGCCTGCATTCAATATTAGTTATTACTGAGAGTGGTACTAATCTTATCTATTTATTTCCTTTCTTTAAATTGAGTATTACACTATGACCCTGAATTATTGATCTCAAAGACATTTATTCAGTAATAACCTAAAATTATATTTATAAATTATAATTGGCTTCCAAAGGAGAAGCATTTTAGAATACTTTCTATTTAAATATGTATGTTTTCATTATACCTACATATACATATTATTGAAGAGAAATATAATAAAGTGAGAAATTATAAGAAAACAATCAGACTCTAATAGATTCGGCTGCAGAGTCAGACAAACCTGAGTCTAGATTAGAACTTTTCTGCTTTTAAGATGATACAAATTATAAATTCTTATAGTTCCAGTTTCTTGATACAAATTACAAATTCTTACAGTTCCAGTTTCTTCACTGAAAAATAAAGATAATAATGCCAAATTCACTGAGCCACTTTGAAAATTAAATAAGATGTTTATCAGAGCTCTTTGAAGAGAGTAACTGACCATTAAAAGTGTTAACGATAATAATTCGCATTACCTTTATTATTAACAAAACCATGCTTTCTGGGTATTTTTTAAGTCAAAAGATTGACCCCCTAAGAAACTGTAGCATGCTGGAAGTGAGGTGAACTTTTATAAAATTCTAGAGATCTTTATAAGCTAAAGGTTGCTAAGCTGACATTTTGTTTCCGTCATACCGGGAAACTTATATGCACATTTTCAAATGTGTATTAAATGATGGAAGAACTAATTTTAAACACATGAACCACTTTGATGCACCCTTCTCCCAACCCCTTGCCATGATTTCAAAGGGCTTGTTTTTTTTTTTTTTTCCAACTTCCTTAAGGTTATTGTCAATATGATACTGTTTATTCCAACCTATAGAGCTGCTCTGTCTCCCTTGTTCCTTCCCTGGCCACATTTAACCAGCTTTAACTGGTGTCAACTTTTTGTGACCTCTAGTGAGGCAAATGGCTGAAGCATCTGGCAGGTTCATTTGCACAGTAATGAGTTCTGTCTACTAGTCTGCTAGAGACTGATGGGAGAAGGAGATTACCTTCCACCACTGCCTATTAAATGTGATTGACATGCCTGTATGATATCTGTCTTTCTTAACAGCCCTCTCTCCTCTCCTAGAAACAGTTCATGAGCACAAAGATTTGTACTTAAATGACATTTGAAGCATTGCTATTTTCACATATTTTTATTTCAATCATTATGGTATAAAAATGAGGATTTTCTTTTAAAAAAATTATATGATACTGTGTATGACTGGTATAAGAGGAAAACTTTTCATTATTAAAAAATTTTAAAAATTAAAAAAAAAACTTTGCCAAGTCTCTTACAGCAAAAGAATTATAGGGGAAAAATTATAAAATACGTCTTTAACTCATTACAAGTTTTTCTTAGAATCTTTACACCATTTTATTTGATATTTTCAAATATTGGCATTCATTATAGCTTCTACATCTACATTGATTTTCTAATCTTATGTTTTATTTTTCATTTAGTTCATATTCTTTCTTTTAATATAACTTTTGTTTATGGTGCAATTGCTATAAACATTTTCTTTAAAAATATCTCTTAATAGCTCAATAACACATAAAATTGCAACAACTCACATAATAACTGATTTTATACCTTTATAAGAATGCGCTTACCAGAAAACTTTCAAAAAAAACTCAATGTTAAAGTAGATATGAATTCTTGTGAAAAATATATTTTCCTATTATACCTCACCTGGAACATTTTAGGCCATCAAATAATACACATTTTATTTTATGTTCCTGTTGCAAGAGTCCATTTTTAAATGAAACAAAAAGCTAAGTGCTATTTAATTATAAGAAACTATGGGCTAGTCATAATGATAGCCTTTTCAATAATAAAATGTGACAAGCATTTTCCATTTTTTAAATATTTAAAGTCATTCTTGCTTATGTTTTATGATCTATGTTTTATGTCAAACTTCAGCATGTTTTAATTTTTAAATGTACCCAATCATACCATTTTTAATGTTAAAGTCTGATAAATTAATAGCTTAAAGGGCAGGTAGCTGCAGAAAAAAAAACAAGCAAATGCTGCTGTTTGGATTCACTAAATGGTTGTACCACACTGTTTATATTATCCTACAGTTTTGCTATAGCAGAACGAGCACTAAAGAATAGTAAGTGTCATCTATGAGCTCTAGCAAAATAGTTGTTCTCTGTATTCTATATATGAAAAATAAAATCCTGCTTCTATATTGTTGATTGCTTTGTTAAAGTATGGAGAAAGAGCTTTTGGGGACCCTCCTGGTATTAGTATTATAATTTAATTTAACTCAGGGCACAGTAGAAAATTGATTAATGCTACAAAATGCATACATACTTTAAAAGCGTGAAAAGCAATTACTTTACCAATTACTGAAAGTCCAAAACAGTTGTGATTGACAGAGCACAAGAAATACATTAGAGTAGGACAAGGTTATTTTCAAAAAATAAAGACAAACATATAACCTCTTAATTTTATTTATAAAGACACACACTTTTTGTTTGTTTAGTAACCTATTAAAATGAAATAATAAAATGAATATTTCTAAGTATTTATAATCTTTAAATGATTCTGGATTTGTGATCTGAGTTACCATTTTTAAAGTTAGAACATAGTCATTAATATGTAAAAACTATTCTAATAAAAAGGATTCAATACACAATAGAACAAAACACAGACATATGTAGTTAGCATTAATATATTGACTAGGTAGAAAACAGCAGGAAAGAAGGAGCAATTAGGGAGATTTTGTAAACTATATAAATGTCTAACCAATGTACAGATGCTTGAAACTAATTTTTAAAAAAGTTTCCAAAAAGAAAAGCTGAAATATTTTTTAACATCAGAAATAAGGAAAACAAGATGTAGGGATTATTTAATTTGAAAAATGGAAATATCATATCTTTATTTGATACACGAAAGACCAATTTCTTCACTTTATTTCTTCACTTAGTGCATTTTTGAGGGCCATATGCTTATCACTGAGCATTATATATAGTCGCTCAAATATATATGTTGAAATATTGAATGCTAACATTGTTTTTGAAGATTAATTAATCATTTGCCTTTGAATATTTCTCATCTGCATGGTAATTTATTTGAAAGATACAAATTGAATCAGGAAGTATAGTTAATAATTTCAGATATTTTATCTTCAAATGACAGACTATACCTTTTGAAACAGATATATATAGCATTTCAAGTAAATTTTCTGCAATCTGTACTAAAACTTTCAGAGTATTTGAGTCATAATATTCTCCTTATTCTGAGTCCATGCTCAGAAAAAATAAAAAAATAAAATTTGATTTCACCCAATGGTAAAGTTCTTTGTATTTATCGACTTCTAAGATTTTTTTCTTTTGGTCCATTTGACAATGATTTTTAATTATGCATTAGCTTCTCATGAAATAAATATATCATTTATTCAATAATGTGAATAAATAATATTTATTAAGTATACATTTTAAGCCAGGTAAGGTAAAGACTTGAAGAAAAAAAGCTGACTTCTCAGTCAGCTCTCCTAGCCACCTTGATATACTATTTCTAGCATTTACCCATCAATACTATAATTAGTCTGCCTTCTGAAAATCCATAAATTGTTCTACACAATGTTGATCTCATTAACAAAGCATGCTTTCAGAATCCAGAGATAACATATTATCTTTTTAAAAATCCCATTTCTTAAGGATAGTGTACTTAATCATTTGAATTGGTCAATATGTAAATTAAAGTTAACCAGAATAAACAAAACACATACTATTCATTCAAAAACAAGATAGATACAGCATATGGACAACTAATTTTAAAAGGTTTTCTTCCAAATATGAATAGGCTAAAACTAGTAACAAATTTGTAAAATAAGCTTTTGTAAATATAATCTTTATTCATAGATTATATGCATTTTCCCTTTAGAAATGAAATATATATATGAAATCAGCATTTATATTTAATGTTTAATATAAAATTTACCTAGTTTATTCTAAAGCCATTTATAACAAACTGCCTATACTTTAAAATTCACTATGTCTCCCTTAATGAAAAATTTATTTTTCCCTTTTCTGATTTCTGGAAATAACTTGAATGTTTAGGATCATTTTGGCCTCTTATTATTCATTCAAATTCTGCTTCTTTTCTGGGAGAAAGATAGGTATTTATGAATCATTCAGCATGTCAACCACATGTGGATTTACAATGCTACAAGCATATGTTATTTGTATCCTGCTTTCTGATTTTCTGATTGACAGCATAAGTTTAAGGGTGACTAAACTTATTTCCTGCAGTTTAAGATTGATAGAAGTTTAGCAAAGCATATTCACTGATATATAATATTGCTTTCCTCATCATAGTGGGAATGAAAATTGACATGCGAACTCTTTGAACTTCAGAAAGGGAAAAACTTTAACAGATTGTGAGCTTATGCAAATAGTAACACAAATTAACTTTGAAAATATTGAGAATAAAACAGGAAGAAAGAAATTTGAAAGTGAGCCAATCATAATGTCAGGAAATTATAGAATCTTTTTAATTACTATTCATTTTCTGAATTGTAAATATAAGCATTGTTCTTTTTCTAAGCCTTATAAGTTTTATTAATTTGCATTCAGAAAAAGATATCCCATCATATGATGCAAAATTAAATAAAATTATATTAGAACTTCTTGAAAGAAATATATCGCAATTTGGTTCTGCAGAGGTGAGTTAGGGTGTAAAATGTTGATATAAAGCCATAAAAACTACTGAGAATATATTATCACTGCTGAAGCTGATATTGTCATAGAAGTTTAAAAAGAGAAGGAATTCAAGTTTTGATTTATATTTAAAAGCCATAGATATGGTTTTGGTTTACATTGCAAAAATGATCACTATAAACTAATGACAAAGCATTTTTTGTTAGTCAAGATTTCAAAATTAAAGATAAAGTTTCTACTTTTTAGTCCAGCTATTGTTATTTTTTTATTTTTTTAGTCCTCAAACAGACTTGCTCTCTCAAGTGTCCTTAATCTTCTGATGCCTGAAATTCTGCAAATATGTCTGAGGTTTCTACCCACACTTTGTCCCTCAGTTTAGATATAACTTCTTCAGAAGAGATCATCAGATATGAGTTTGATGCAACCTCCAGATATTCCATACATCCTTCATTTTCCCTAAGAACTTATCATACAGAATATATTTGCTTGTCCACTTGTCTATATTCTTCATAAAATGTCCATGAGGACAAGAACCACATCGACTAGTAAAATGTCTGATATCAAGTAGGACGGCAATAAATAGTTATTGTATGAAACAAATGATTTAAACAGCATATTTTTAGACATGGAATATGAACTCTCTGTCTCCACATGCAATTATCATCTGTTTATGGCAGGAATAGTTTTATTACACTTTTTATTTACAATCCCAAGTTATAACATATGTATTCAATAAATATGTTATTAAATAAGTATATGTTCAAAAAGATTTTGGACTCAACTGAATGAACAGATAATTCTCACATTTACAAACCCCAAAACTTGTTTTCATTAAACAAGAATCATTCCCTATGTCAGAAGAGAGCTCTGGTTTCTAATTAGGATGAGCTGTTACTTGGCAGAATTTTGTCGTTTTACTGTTTTTTGTCTGTTTGTTTGTTTGTTTGTTTACTTACAATATACCCTGTTGTCATAAGCTAATGTGAAACCTCCTTTCTGCTTCTCACCCCACAACCTAAAGTGCCTCACTCCTTTTCCCTTCGAATAGGCAAAGTGGTTTTTGCTTTAAAAAAAAAAAAAAAAAAAAATCATTGTACCATGTATTTTGGAGATGCAAAGAGGCATATGCTCAGAGTACAACATCTAAAAATAAAAAGACTGTGCCAATGTTTTTTTACAATGGACACAAATATGGGTGGCATTCACTGTCTACCCATGTGTAGAACTGAGTTTCATATATTAGGTTGTGGCAAGGTTAGTGCTCCATGGTGACAAAAATTTGGGGCAAAGAATCAGTAAAACCCAGGTTTTCTCTGAATCCTATGTATCCCTAACAATGAAAATCCAAAATTAGAGACAACTAGCATTTATTTGGAAGTCAAAAATAGTTGCAATTGGAGAAACACTGATTCAGGCAGGAACCCAAATACTGTCCTAATTACAGGGTAAAGGCAGGATGTTTTTAAGAGAAAAGGAAAGGAAATAATTACATGAATAAAAGAAAGAATTTTCTGTTGGTGCTGACAGCTGAGTTACTCTTTGGCTATACATGGCACGCCTTACAAACTCAGTGACTGAAAGCAAGCACAGAGGATGACATGAACATAAAATTCCTAACTAAACTGGGTCATGGTCATAGTCATATCCTAGGCTGGTAGCTTGCATGACAAAGGTCGATCTTTACCTTACATAAGCCTGTTTATTGTCTTTGTGCATTTAAGATGACACACCCGTAAAATAACAGGGTAATTTTTTCCCTGCCCCTTGAAGGCACAACACTGGCACCAGAGCTCAAGACCACAGAGCACGAGACCGTCGAACCCCTCACTGTTATCTTGTGGCCCACATATCATCTCTAGGTACTGTTAATGTTAATTATTAATCTATCCTGTACTCACCAATGAACAGAAGTATTTGTCTCTCCATTTTGCTTTTATCCAGTCTTAGAGATTTCCTCACTTTGCTTTTTCCCACCCCCTTAATCTACCACCAATGAATTTCATGTAATCTTTTTCACATCTTCTCCTCTGATTATAATGTAAAATGTGTGTGTGTGTGTGTGTGTGTGTGTGTGTGTGTGTGTGTGTGTATCAATCATATATCATTGTTTACTGTGCCTTTCCTGGCAACCTTCTATGACATGCTTCCACCCACCTCCAACATCTTTTATCTTAAGCTAGATATAGTATTGAAGGTGATAGCTGGGCCATTTCTAGGGAGTTTCTTAATTTTTCCTGGGCATCTCCCATGTATATAGAAGGTATACATGTTATTAAACTTCTATGTGTTTTCCTCCTGCTGATCTGTCTTTTATTACAGGGGAGTTCAGCTAAAAATCTAGAAGATCAGAGAAAAAAGTTAATTTTCCTTCTCAACATAAATTGAGAGTAAACAACACATTATGATAAAGTACTAAGCATTCGTGACTACACGTGATCTGAAATCATAGTAAATTAACACAGATTAATAATTACCTTAACTTCATATAGATAGAAAGTCTGTCATATTAGAAAGCCATTGTGAGGAGAAAAATCAATAAAACATTTCCCATTGTTTCACTGTTGATTTGGAGGAACACTTTGGACTGGTTTCAAGTTTGCAAACCTGATTTTAAGCATCATGGAATGCCCCTCAGTGTCTCCTATAACCTATAATTAATAAAACTAAAGTTCTATAGCTACAGTTCACAAAGTGCTGAGACAACCTTGTGTTCTTTTCCCTCTGTTAAAACAATTTTGATTATTGCAATTTTTTTTCTTTTGCATGGTTGCTATGTCTAGGGGAACATCTTAAACTATTTCTTTCTTTCAAAGGAAGGTTATAAAAGCTTTGAGGGGTGGTGGGTAGCTAGGAATTCGGAGGATTTTGAAGTAAGAGTTCATGTACACTTCTGACATGGCTCATCTAGGCAGTAAAATAGTTGTAAAATTTGTAAGTATCTTAGCAGAAAAGACAGCAGACAGAGCTTGGCTAAGCTCAGCAAGCTGCAAGCATATTCACAAGGGAAGCTTTTTGCTTCTCTTTCTCTGCCAGAGCAAACAGTCCAAATTTGATAACCAGTTGCCCAAGGCATTGTTAGAACAAGAGACCTCACATCATTTTTGATCCTATACTTCTGTCTTTCCCCTGAGTTCAGCCTTCCTTCGGGGGCTTCTGTGACTGTTCAGAATTAAAAACTAAATGATGGTGTGAAATACTGACTGTAAGGGCTTTGGAGCAGCTGTATTAGTTCTAGTTAACAAACTGAGTTTAAACTAGAAAGACTATGACAGCCATATTCCCTAAGCACTGTTTAAAGAAACAATAAATGAAAGCCATCTGTATTTTCAGTTTATCACATTTTTGTATTTTTAATAAGCCCAGTTATTTGATAATATACAATGATAACACTAATAGCACTTACTGATTAAAATAAATGTGCCTGGGCACACAGCTTTATGTGAACACATGGCAATTAGAGAGAAGGGGTAGTTACCTAGAGGAAAAGTAGAGATCTGTCAGCGAAAGAAGCAAATACCCATTACATTTTTTCCACAAAAATTTGGAGTCCATTTAACAAGAAGCACAATATTAAGTTCTGTAAAAAAAAATATGCATATGTATATATTATATATGCATATATACATGTTTATACATGTAACTGCAAATATGTACATATGTGCATACATATACACATATGTATGTGTATATATGTGTATATATATGTATATATATTAGATGGTACTTTCATTTCTCTTAAAATAATTAAAAATATCATGAGGTGAAAGGTACAAAGAAAGACAGTGAACCAATTCTTCTGAATCCTAAAATATTTAAGTCAAAAAAATTAATGTTACTACACAAAGCCATATTCAGGAATAGTTCGTTTTCATAGGCACAACTCATCTACACTCTTCCATTCATTTATTGATCTATTATTTTATTCAATACAAGTTATTTATCTTAACCATATGCAGAGAACTGGAAAGCACAATTTATGGTACACTGAGGATAATTCGGGTCCTGGAGAGGAGCAAAAAGGTGAGGTGTATGGTGTCTTAACAGATAGAGCCTAAGAGGAGCAGGCAGATACAGCCAGCAAGTATGAAATCTATCTAGCAAAGAAATCTTTCCGAAGCTAATATGGCCCAGGCATGAAACTGGTTTCTAAAGCATCCCACTTTCAAGAGGAAGGAATCATTTGCAAAAGCAAGATAGAAAGTAAGATTAGTTGCTTTGAACCAGATAATTAATTATTTTCATTGTATTATTCATTATTTCTAAAAACTGCATTGGGTTGTTTCTATGTTTATCGCAATTATGACTTTAGGTTAAAATAATAACAAGATTAATAAAATAGAATATCTACCTTCTAAAACTTTGCAATATGCAAAAACTTATTTGATGAGGTTAAATATGTAAGGGATTTCACAAACAAGCCACAAAATATTTACAATGACAGCCTTTTGGTAAAAAGAGTCTCAGGAAGTGGGTTCCAAGACGTAGATTCCTTTATTTGAGTTGGTCTCCTCCTGGAAACTAATTAGGAGACCTCTTCCTCTCTTCAGGTAAATAAACCAGAGCATTAGCAAATTTAAAAGCTGTTCTTGGCCATATTTTGTCATGCAGACCAACAGACATACAAAGGAGAATAAAAGGAAGTGAATCCAGGAAGTGGTGGTGGGGGCAGGATGGAGTCAAGAAAAAACTACAGAGAGAGGGGAGAGAGAGACAGAGAGTCAGAGACAGAGAGAGAAAGGGAGAGGAGGAGAGGAGAGAAGAGGAGAGAGAGACTCAGAACTTCTTTGGTTGTCTCAGTACTCTGCTTGTTCCATTGATTTTTGACATATATCTTAGATCTTGAATTCTCAGAGATACCATAGCATCTTTCCAATGAATATACTTCTATTTATTTGTTTCTTTGTTTATCTATTTATCTATCTATCTATTTATTTATTTATTTGCTCTGACCATACAATGAAAAAACCCAACTTCTGGGAAAAAAATCTCAAGTCCAGAACAAGAATAGGAGAAAAGCTTACTGAATAAAGTGGTTTCTGTTTTGTATCAGAAACCTGAAGCAAAATTGAAGACACAGGTAAATTTTTATCTATAAGTAAATATTTTCCTTTCTTTTGTAAGCCTCTGCTCCAAAGCTTAGTGTTTTTTTTTTTTTAATTACATAAAAATGTTAGGCCATGTATTACTAATAGGAATCCATCATTTAAATGTTCTAGTCAAACTCTTTAGGCCATAAAAAAACATAACTCTCTTGGGCCAGCTAATATAAAGCTGGAAAAAAATCATGAAAGGAAATAATGTACAGCTAAGTCCTCAGAATCTAGAATAAAGAACAAGGAAGGTGCCAGTTTCTGAAGTTATTATATTTGTATTTCTTTACTTCGGAAGTTCCCATGGTTACTTCTCTGCGCAAATGTACTAAGTTTCTCTCTGTGAAAACTGTCATTCTCAGCTTAATTAAGATTTCTACTATATAGTCTGGCACTTAGTATCACCTGAGCTGACTCTGAGCCATCATCTATGTCAGCCTCCCACTGTGAATTTACTGACTAATCTTATTGTTGTTTAGAGATAAAGATAAGGAAAGAGAATCTGTTTAGTTGTTAAGTGACTGATATCTGGTAGATTAGATCTGGTTAATTTAATCATCTCTAGGAGGCGTAAGATTGAAAAAAGTTTCTAAAACATTTGACAAAGAATTGTTAACTAATGTGTAAAAACTCAACAACAAGATCAATCTAAATAAAAAAATGACTCAAAGATTTTGTTGACACCTTAGCAAAGAAGATACACAGGTGACAAAAAAAGTATAAAATAATATTCCCCCTTACATGTCATCAGGAAAATGCAAATTAAAACAATGAGCTATCACTACAAACTTATTGGAATAGTCAATATTTAAAACACTGACATTACAAAATGCTATGAGGATGTGAAGCAACAGAAACTCTCATTCATTGCTGATGGGAATGCAAAATTGCACAGCCACTTTGGAATACAGTTTGGCAGTTTCTTATAAAACTAAACATTCTCTTACCATAGTGCTCTTTGGTATTCCTCCCAAAGGAATTGAAAACATGTCTACACAAAAACTTGCACATGAATGTTTATAACAACTTTATTCATAATCACCAAATCTTGGAAGCAACTAAGATGTCTTTTAGTAGATGAATGTATAAATAAACTGTGATATATACCAACAATGAAATATTATTTAGAGCTAAAGACAAGTTACCCAGCCATGAAAAGACATGGGGGAAACAAATGCTGTTAGCAAGCAATAGAAGACAATCCGAAAAGGCTACATACTGTATGATTTCAAACTATGTAACATTCTGGAAAAGCCAAAACTATGGAGAGAGCAAGATCAATGATTGCTGGGCCATGCACAGAGAGTTTTTAGGCCATTAAAACTCTTCGGTATGATGAAGAATATAATGATGTATACAAGTCATTATGCATTTATTCAAACCCATAGAATGTACAGCACCAAGAGTGTAAATCCTAACGTAAACTATAAACTTTGGGTGATTGTGATTAAAAAAAAGGGGGGGGGTGTTTTCCAATTTATGTCCTCTGGGCAGGGCAATTTATTTTTTTACAATGGCTTATTGACAGACAAGTTTGTAACGATAAGTATTTGTATGCTCATTTTAAAAATATTTTTATAAATCAAATCAATTTGTAAGTGAATGTGGTATTAATTTTTTGGAATTCACATTTGCTATCTTTATTCAAGGCAAGAGAGTTTGGTTTAAAGTAATTAATTAAATTTATAATTGACAACAATTAATAAATGATCTAGTAGATTTTTCCAGTTTCAGATACATTTTTCAACTTAAGACAAAATATCAATGATATACTCCTGGAATTGTAAGTTAACTGAGAAGACATTTTGTTAAAATCATTTTTATTATCTTTGATCTTTAACAAGCAATCATTCAGTTATGTCTTTTTATTCCTCTTGGTTGAAGGAAACAAAATCCATCTTCAAACAGTACCTCTTCTACCCTCTAAGAGGCTGTCTCGTTTTACCAGTTTGAAGTAGTTTCTTTTCATTTAAATTACTTTAGCAATAATTTTCAGTATTATTAAATTGTCTTTTATGATACAATATTTTTTACAGAGAGCAATGTATTTTATGTTACTATTATATTCCTACTAGTATATGTATCCCATGTTGGCAAAGATCATTTTATCATTTTTTATTTTCTTTAAAGCATGCAAACAAAATTTATTTAAACTAATATTATAGCTTTTAAACAACCAAAAAGAATATCCCAGTGACCATTTTCTAAATTCAATCAAATTTGCCTCTGGCCACTCCTCAACCCAGATCGCTCTTACCAACTAGTCACATAATTTTTTTAAAAATTCAAGTCAAAACAAAAAAACAAAAAGAATCCAACTCTTGTCATTGGCATTCTTTCTCTTTACCAGTTTCTGAGAAGGTCTTCAAGTTCCTTCCCATGTTAATACATGTGAAGCTGCATCCTCTAGTTTGATCAATTAATTAAGTAAGTTCTGATGGTTCCCAGATGGTGGATGTCTCTATTGTTTTAGTGTCCACTGGGAGCCCTTGCCATGACAAGAACCCATGTTATACAGCCAGCTTTCAGGTATACCATGGTCCATGAATCTACTCCCTTCTAAGTTCCCTCTACCACACCATAGTGACTTTATCTTCCCCTTCTTCCCTTTCTTCATCAACCTTTGGTGATGAAATCCTGGATGTCTCATAATTTTCTTTCAAAGAACATTTAGAAATACAACATTGGTCTCTTTTTCCTATTGTTTGAAAGCATGTTTAAAAATGCCAAAATCACTTTTTTTTTTTTTTTTTCCTTACTGGGTCCCTTGTTACATAACACACACAGTTAAAAAAAAAAAAAAAGGTAAAAGTTTTTTTAAATAAGTGATCTTATTTGTTAATATTTTAGCTTGTGGGAATATCAAAGTAGAGCAATAGTCTTGGAACTTAGAAATTTTACCAAGCCTGTTAACCTGAGACCACTATCTACTGACTTATAGCAGACAGCATTAATAGTATAAGTTGCACATTATTGAACACAAGCAAAGTCAGAAGAAATCTAATAAATTTTCTTACTTCCCTTCTTGCTAAATTCCAAACTGGCAAATTTCCATATGAATAACATTTGCTCTAGATGAAAGAAAGTACTGTTCATTATTTATAATAAATGTTTGACATCATGGATCAAATAATTAAATCATGAATTTGGCAATGCTGACCTGATGTTCAGGAATAATACGGAACATAGAAACTGATATTTAAAAATAATCACCATTTTCTGAGTTACTTGCATGGAAAATTTTTACTAAAATGAATTATGAAATAGAAATGATTGTTTTTAAAGCTTTAAAGTGTTTGAAATGGTAAAAACAATATTTAGAGCACTCACTCATACATCAGCTTGAAATAAATGGAAAAATATTAAAAACTTTAAAATCATATATATTACATCAATAAACTGGAACTATCACCATTACAAGATAACATGTTAAGAGAAGCAAAAGATCTGGAAGTTTTTATTCTTTGGAAACCCTGTAACTACTGAGGACAATGTAGAAAAAAGAAAAAGGTATTCTTAAACATTTGTTGCTATTGCCGGATGTTCATTTTAAGAGTCCTCTAAAATGGGTAGACCAAACATGACATTTATGCTTGAAAATTTACAGAGTTCCATGAAGCTGATTAAAGTCTGTCAAGATCAATTCCAAACAATGAGCAGAAGTTATGTAAAATAAAGTACTTGGCAAAATATGTGATGATGAATGTCCCAACATTAACAAAGACATTAGGACATCAAGCCTCAGGATTATTTTAATTCATAACTGTCTTAAGAGAAATAATGTGGCATTTTTAAAGAAAATTAAAACAATGTATACTTTTAAGTTTGTAGTCCCTGGCAGTTACACATAGCCCTTCATTCCATGGTCTGTGCCAGTACCATCTCTACAATGAAGAGCTGTATAATTAAAGAAAATACTTTTTAAATTTATTATTTCCATTCAACTTCCATATTCTATATACAATATATATTTCCTCATTCATGCTATATATCAGTGTACTAAATTTGTGCGAATTTATTCCTGGGAAAAAACTAATTTTAAGTAAAACATTTATTTTATTTTCCATTTATTTTATTTATTCATTTTAAATTTTTATTTTTTAATTACAGTTGATGTTCAGTATTATTATATATTAGTTTCAAGTATACACCATTATGGTTAGACATTTATATAATTTACAAAGTGATTCCCCTGAATAAGTCTAGTACCCACCTGACACTATATATAGTCATTACAATGTTATTGACTATATTACCTATGCCGTACTTTACATCCTGTGATTATTTTGTAACTACAATTTGTACTTTTTAATCTCTTCCGCTCCCCCCCCCACCCACCAAACTGGCAAACATCAGTTTGTTCTTTGTACCTATGAATCCTTTTCTGTTTTGTTTATTTATTTTATTTTTAGATTCCACATGTAAGTGAGATCATATGGTATTTGTCTTTCCCTGATTTGTTTCACTTAGAATAATGCCCTCTAGATCCATTCATGTTATCTCAATCTAATACTTTATTTTTTTTATAGCCAAGTAATATTTTATTGTATATATGTACCACATCTTCCTTATTAATTGTCCATTGATGGGCACTTAGGTTCCTTCTATAGTCTGGCTATTATAAATAATGCTGCAATGAACATAATGTTTCCGAATTAGTGTTTTTTATTTCTTTGGATAAATATCCGGAAGTGAGATTGCTAGGTCATTAGGTAGTTCTATTTTTAATTTCTTTAGAAACCTCCATATTCCGTATTGGCTGCACAAATTTGCGATCCCACAAACAGTGCATGATGGTTCTCTTTTCTCTACATCTTAGCCAACACTTTTTTGTTGATTAATTAAAGATAACTATTCTGTAAAGCAATAACTTGTCATTTTAATTTGCATTTTGTTAATGATTAGTGACATTGAGCATCTCTTCATGTGTCTATTGGTCATCTGGATGTCCTCTGGAGAAATGTCTATTCAAGCCTTCTGCCCTTTTTAAAAAGTTTATTTATTAGATTGCTTTTTTGGTGTTAAGTTGTGTGAGTTCTCTATAAATTTTGAATATTAACCCTTTATCACACGTATCATTGGCAAATATCTTCTACCAAGCAAACTAAAAAGTTTTGCACAGCAAAAGAAGCCATCAACAAAACAAAAAGACAACCTATTTTACATGATTTTAGATTTGATTTTTCTAAATGCTAACATGTTTGATATAATATGTAAATCAGTGTTAAAAAAGGCTTCCAAGCTGGCACCAAAAGAGCCCAACCTCCTGGGCTCTTTTGTTCATGACCGTGTAATCTCTTCCATTTAGTAATTTGTTCTAACCAAGAGAGTATGGAAACACTGAGAGGAGGTCACTTCCATGTTTAGCTTAAAAGAAATTATGACTTTTGTCTTTCTAACAGATTCTCTCTCTCTCTCTCTCTCTCTCTCTCTCTCTCTCTCTCTCTCATTCTCTCTTTTCTTTTATTTTTTTTCTTTTCTGCTTTTCTTTTCTGTGTGTGTGTGTGTGTGTGTGTGTGTGTGTGTGTGTGTGTGTGTGTGTGTGTGTTTCTTTTCTGGCTTTGATGAAGCAAGAACTATGTGGAAAGGCCTAAGAGACAAGGAATTGAGAGAAAACTCCAGCCAACATCCAGTAAAGAACAAAAGTTCTCAGTTCAACGTCCCACAAGGAACTGAATCTTGTCAACAACCACTGACTGAGGTTCTTAGCAGAACTCATTGTGCTCAAGCCTTCAGATAAGACTCCAGTTCAGGCTTGTTTCCAGCCTTGTGAGAGAGAATCAGAGGACCGAGCTAAGCCCAGTCTCCTGACCAACAGGAACTATTAAAAAATATATTTGTGGTATTTTTGTCAATTTGTTAGGCCATAAAAGACAATGAATACATAGAATAATATAGCAATGGAAATAAATCAAAAGAGCAAAATTTGAATGTCATAAATTGTCAATATAAAGAGTGTTTCTGTCCTCAAGTGTTCATTTTTGTCTTCTAAAATATTCTCTGTACTAGTTTGGGTGTGTGAACCTAGCATTAGTAATAGCAAAATACCACCATCTGTTTAGGTGCATACATCATAGTTCTTTTATGCTTGGCCCCTAACATTTATTTAATCACTCAACCCAGTTAATTTACACTCAAAAACTTTCTCATTTCCACCACTCTCATGATGTTTTCACCACTACCTGGTATCTGAAACACTACACTATGTCTTTAAAGCACCTCTTTTCCCTTTGATTCACTTATTTTGATAATCCAGAATGAATTTTTAAAATTGACATTTGATCATGTTCCTAACCTTTTAAGGCTTTTATAGAATAAAGTCCTAAACTTTTAATGGAATGCACCTTTGTGAATACAAAATGGCAACCACTGACCTCTCCTTGTTTCATGTCATGGATTGTCCACTGCACTTCAATAGACTAGCATTTTGTTTTCACTTCTTCAAAGGGGCAGTACTTATTATTCTTTTAAATGTTTCTTCCTCTTTTCTTCTATACCCACTCCATTCTTATATCCTTTAATTAGCCTATTATTTTACAATCACTTCTTGAGGGGAAGCTTTTCCAACCCCTAGCTTATGTTTAATTTTCCTGTTGCATGCTTTGATTTTATCCTGTACTTCACAGCATTGAAGTAAAATAACTAGTTTAATATTTATATTCCCTATTAAATTTTAGCTTTTTAAGGGCAGCAATAATGCCTTTTATTTATTTATTTTAAATCTAGCATATAGCAAAATATGTAGGCTGCAACAGACATCTCTTCATGGTGGTTCTAAATGTGAGCAGGGGGTTTTCCATCTTAGGGCTTACTTGGCAATGTTTGAAGACATTTTTGTCTGTCACAATTGGGTAGAGAGTGGGGAAAATGGAAGGCGCTATTAACATCTAGTGGATTAAGAAACATGCTGCTATGCATCCTGTGGTTCACTGAATATCTGCCACAAGAAAAAGCTATCAGCCTAAAATCTCAATAATACTGATTGAGAAACTCTGCTCTACATGTTAATATTTATTAAATGAATAAGTCGAATAACTAATAAATAAATAATTTTATTATAAGTAAATTCAAGAATCAATAACATGAATAAACAAAAACTTTTGTTTCTATTAGTATATTACTTTCCTTTACAATCTTTAATAAAGATAGTTTCCCATTATTCACTCAGCTATTAAGTATTTACTGATGCAGGCATTATGCTTGGTGATAGTGGGAATTCTATGATAAACTGGGACCCAATACTGAGAATATTATATACCTGATAAAGGGAAAGATAATAAACTAATAATTAGATTGTGATGATATGTGTTAGAAATAAATAAACAGAATGATATAACAGAAACTGCATGGGAGATAAAAGTTGGCAGCACTTTAATAAGAATATACAAGGAGTCAATCATACAAAGAGTTTGGGGGAGAATATTCCAGTTGTAGAAATAGTGGATGTAAACTCCACAAGACAGAAAAGACATTGGTGTATTCAGGAAACAAAGAATTCCACTAGAATTGTATCATATAGATTTGAAATTATTCCAAAGGGCAAAGGAAATTTATTGAATGGTTTACAGTAGAAGAATAACATAATATGACATATTTTTAAGTGGCATTACAGCTGTTATATAGAAAATACATGGGGAGGAAAAGGAATAAGTTAAGGAGAAAAATAGGTGTTGTTTGCAGCAGGTCAGAAAAACTGATGTTGATCTGGAGATGTGAAAAATAGATGGATCTGAAGTAAATTTTAGAAATATAATTTGCATGATTTTTTGAGAAATTGGATGTTGATGGTGAGAGAGATATAGAAATTAATGCTACTTTTAAAATTTTGCTTGAGTACATGAATTAAAGGTGCTATCATTTATTGAATTTGTAAAGACTGAAGAAAAAGATATGACAGAAAAAAAACAAAAGTTCTTAGATATGATTTATTTGAGAGGTCCATGGTAAGTTAATAAATGATGTTATAGACTAGGGTCAGTTGACTATTGCCCATGGACCAAATATGGTCTACTGCTTGCTTTTGTAAGTAAAGTTCAATCAGAATACAGACACTGCTACTCATTTATATACTGTCTCTGGCTGCTGCTATACTACAACAGCAAAATAACAATAGCATACAATCTGCAACGCCAAAAATATTTTCTATCTAGTCCTTTACAGAAAAAGTTTGGAACCCTGTTATAAATGTATTCTTTTTTTTTTTTTTTTTTTCAGTGACTTATCCCGAGCACTAAAAAGAGTGTCTGGCATTTTGTATGTGCTTAATAAATATGTATAATGGGAATAAATGTTAAGTAGACAGTTAGGCTTATGAACTTGGAGGTCAGAGATCAAGTCTTGGATTGAAATGTACATTTTGAGAGCATCACTGTGGTCTTTATTTGAAGTCATGGGATTAAATAAAATTTCCTTAAAACATCATGTTAATGAAAAGAGAGAAAAAAGGAGGGAATGCATGTAAGAGAAGAGATTGTAAAAGGAAGGCAAGGAAAAGGGAACTAGAATTGAATCTTAGACCATGTTCAAATAAAGAGACGTATGGTAACAAAATAGAGTAATAAGGAGAAGCCTGTCAAGTAAGAGGAAGAACAACTTGATAATAATACTTTTTTGCTGAAACAGCGGGTTGAGAAAGGAGAGCAGGTTAGTTTGTGTTGATTTGGAAAATGGTTCTCCTGAGTAAAGTGGTAACCATAAGGCCCAGATTAGAGTGTTCTGAAAAGAGAAATCAGTAATTTATAGCAGTCTACACAATACCCCCACTCTTTGCTAAGACACAAACAGAGCAATTTAATGGTATTTGAAGGATGATGTAAGAACAAAGGACAGTTTTGTTTTAGCTTAGTCTTTACCTGGGAGATACTAGAACATTTTAGTGACAGTAATTACAGAAGGGGAAAGGATAATGTAACTGGGTGAAGGAATAATTGAAAAACTTCTTGAGAAACAAAAAGATGGAATGTTTGTTTTTTGATAGAAAGAGGGCCATTTATGTCTTTGTAATAGAGGTTAAGATGGAGCAAATAGAAGCAGATAAAAAAAAGTTGAAGATGTGATAATTGAAGTACACTATTTTTTATATACAAATAACAGAAAATACAATTCAATGTGTTTAAAAAATGGCATTTATTATCTCATCTAAGGTGAAAATCCGGGAGTTTCAAGAGTCTTTGAATTAGTCATTCACCTGACATAATTATATCTGGTTGCTCTGACTTGCTCTACCTCTATCCATGCATTTATCCTCTGTATTAGCCTGTGGCATTAGTTTAATGACAGTAGTTTCATATTTTACTCCTGTGTACGCCTAATCTGAAATAAATTGCAAGCTTCTTTTTCCCTAAAGAATCAGAAAGATCTTCCATTTCACTGTCTTTAGTTGATTATATATTCCTCATTAAATCACCTTTATATAAAAAGAGAATATAAACTAATTGGTTTAAGCCAATTATGTGTTTTTCCTTCCATTGGGTTGGTGTCAGTTCTTCCCAATCATGTTACTGAGTATTGAGATGATGGTTGGGAACTTCATTGGAAGTCAAGAGAAAGGAGAAAGATTGCTAATGCATAAACACAATATAAAGTGAATTTTTGTATGTATGAATGATGTGAACTTTAAATTATGCAATAAACATTAATAAATCGCATTTTGTCTGTATGATCTTTAATTATGCAAATCCTCCCATTTTTAAGCACTGTCCAGAATTTGAGTAATTTTAAATATTAAGGATCAAGTGAACTGTAAACTATATGTACTATGTTTTCACATTGGGGAATCATTTCCAGAAGAGAGCTACAGATTCTACACTGCCATTGTTTATGTGGATCAGTATTTCTATAAGGGATTTGTTTATTCTTATGCAATTATTTCTCTATTATTATATAATTTAACATGTTGTTTTATGATATAATAATGTCATCTGAGTGTGATTAATTTATGAGCCTGTGTTAAAAATGTGCTTAATATTCAATAACTTTAGAGGGAAGTTAGTGACATAAAAGCTAATAAAGAGGACAAATGATATAATACATGAAATAAACTATGTAGTTTTTTTCTGGGAGCACACACTTCAGAATATGAGATAATGCTGCATAAACAAAAATCAGCATCAAAGAGAAAATATATTAATGCTTTTAGATTTACTTCTTATAGAATGTGCACATGAACACACATGTACATATTCATTTTCTGTATTCAAATAGAAAACTTAATCTTGAATTATGTAGACTTTGAGTACAAAATGTAGGTAAAATGTTACTACATTGTATATTTACTATAAGATTTTAAAAGTTCCCCTTTAAAAGAATTAGTTTCTAAAGGAATAATAAAATAGGTCATGAAGTTAGAATAAGAACAAGAAAGAATTATAAGGTAAATCTAAAGCATAGGCCACAAATCCATGTTTGAAAGAAGTTACATCCCTTTATTTTCTATTATTTAATATAATTTTTGACTAAAATTCTCAATCCAGGCTGGTAAAAAACTTAAACTTGGAGCTCCCTGGTATTTTGTTTCCTTTCAGTAGAGAAAATGCTTCAAGCACAACAAGAAGAGTAGTGTCTATTGCCCAAACACACTATGAAAATGTAGTAAAATTGTAAGTTGTTTTTGAGTACTCAGCTGAGGTCTGTGGTGATTCATTAAAAGTCTACGAGTCAGCCCAGGTGTGTGGTTTCTCTACCAACTTTCAGTTGAGTGAGAGCTGGTGAAAATGTGGTGACTTCTTGGATTAAGCCAGAAGGGTGTTAAGGGAGTTATGAAGTGAGTGCAGTGGAAGGATTGTATCCCTCAAGGAAGATGAAGTTTAAGAGGGTGTCATTACATAGGGCCGTTATCAAATATCAACTGTGAGTTGATAGTTGCATGATGACATGGAGGTTACTTATATCATACACAGTCAAACTGTGTTATTGGCATAATGTGGTAGAAGAATAGGCACCAATCTCCAACAGTATTGATTATTCAAACTAAAAAATTAAACTAAAAGCCATCAGAATCAATGTATGTATCTACTAACATAAGAGTAGTGAGCTTAAGTAAAGGGATTAAACCTTGTTTTCTATTTTAAGTTGTTCAAGCTTTCTGTTTTTATTATGTGTGTGCATGTGAGATACATATATGTACATATATTATATACATATAACAAAAATATACATGTATAAGTATATGCATTATATGTGAATATATTATCTATCTAAGGTAAAATATAGAATACAATTAGAGATATATTTATCGTATAACCAAAACAGTTATGTTCAGAATGATTAAGAAGAAAATGAGGTCAACATAAGAAAGTAAATAATCCTTAGGAATTTACTCTGACAGTGCAACTGCATGATTCTTCCCTAAATCTCTTGGTTACGACTCAGTAAATCTACATTACAGTTTTTCACACACACATTCATACACAAGCGCGCACGCGCACACACACACACAAGCTGAGCAAAAGGTTAGTTTTTAAAAAGTCATCTTTTTGGAGTAGTTTGTTTCTAGTTCCAAATAAATTCTCTAAAAGTCTCCTAGAGGGAACACAAAGATAAACTGCTTTTACTCCTGTCATTTCATTTAACACTAAGGAAATATTGAACACTGAAGAAACTCAAAATATGTTGATGGATGAGTCAAATATAGAGTGTCCAAATTCTAAAGTCAATGTTTACCTTGAGGAACAATATATCTTAATATATTTTCTCAAGCAAGAAACCAATATAACATATATCTATCACATAATATATCAATGTATATATGTCATAGGTTTGGTAGCATTAAAGAATTTTGAAAATTATCCTGGCAGTTTCCAATTTGAAATCTCTTGATGATAGATATACTATGAAACATTTGTTTTTCTTATTTTTAAAAGGTTATCACAAGAATTCTGATTGAAACTACTTAGAGTCTATTCCTAAAGCTGACTACTGATTAATACATCAAAATGATTAAGTGGTTTTTACTCTCTATCTTTAGACATGTTATGAACTTTATATGATTTTACTCTCTTATCAAATCATGAAAATAACATTTCTACAAAAATGCCTGTGTTTTAGGCACAAGAAATACTCTCTGTACATAGAGTAAGTTACTACTGATGCACATACACAAGTACAAATAAAACTTAAGATGAATACCTTAGAAAAAAAATCAGGAAGTCCTGATTTATATGTATGAATTTCTTAGGGCTATTGTAACATATTACCAGAAGCTTGATGTCTTAAAACAACAGAAGTTTATTATCTCATAGTTCTGGAGGCTAGAAATTTGAAATCAAGTTGTCCCCAATATTAATTTCTTCTGGAGGTTCTGAAGGAGAACCCATTCCACACCTCTCTCCTAACTCCTGCTTGTGGCAGGAAATCCTTGGTGTTCTTTGGCTTATGGATGAATCATTCTAATCTCTGCTACTGTTATCACATGGCCTGCTCCCCTTGTATGTCTCTGTGTTTATTCTCTTCTTATAAAGACACTAGTCATACTGATATAGGTCTTCCCTTAATGTACTATGACTTCATTTTAACTTGATTATACTGCAAAGAACTTATTTCCAAACAATGTCATATTCACAAGTTCCAAGAAGAAATGAATTTTGGGAACATTATTCAGCTCAGTATAATATACAGTTAGGCTCATGAGGTAGATAGTCCACATGCACTCGCTGTAGAACTACGTTCATTTATCTGTCTGCATTAAATAAATATAATTCACCTAAGCATTTTTTTTATTTCTGGAAATATAATTGACTAGGTAGCTGAAGAAATCCATTCAAAACTGAACATTTTCACTTATACGTGGGATATAAAACAGAAAGCAGCAAACAAACAAGACAAACAAACAGAGACTCATAGACACAGACAAGAGTTTAGTGGTTACCAGAGGAAAGGGGGAGAGGAGAGATGTAGATAAGAGTGAAGGGGGTAAAACATATGGTGATAAAAGGAAATTTAACTTTGGGTGGTGAACACACAATGCAATATATATATATATAACACACACACACATATATATATTGTGTGTGTGTGTATATATATATGATGTATTATTGAATTGTGTACTCTAAATCTATATAATTTTGTTAACCAATGTCACCCCAATAAATTTAATAGAAAATGCTGAGTACAATATTTATTAACGTACCTTACTTTTATGGCTGAACTAGCTATAAAGGGTGGATAATTCTCAGAGAACAAAACGTTAAGAAACCATGACTCTGAAGAGGCTGTCAGGGACTGAAGCCAAGATCTGTCCTTAAGACATTTGCCATTCCTTATCTACAGCTTTCTATTTTAAAAGTACACATAAGTGTAGGATGGAAACCAAAGTCTAGGGCCTGTGTGAGAAGGGAAGGTAGAGAGATGGAAGATGGAACTTGGCTTTCACATTATGCAGTGACCCAAAAGGAGATATTATGGAAGATTATCTCATCCCTGTTCTGGATAAGTGAAAGAAGAAAAAAAAAACCTACCCTAAGAATTTCTGATTGTAAACCAGAATTGAATTTAAAATAGTTCCAGATTGGTAGTGTCCCAGATGCTTGGCAAAAGGAAATATAACTTTTCCCTGGAAGAAATCACCTTTAGCACAAAGCTCAATGTCTTACCATACATAGGTAAAATCCCATGGAAATTGAGCTCACAATAAAAGTCATAAAATAAATAATGAAACATGCCATCATGAGAGTAAGAAATAATAGCAAACAGAAACAGATTCATAAAGACTGCAGATTTTAGCATTACACAAAATAGAGTATGAAGTAAAAATTATTTAATCATTTAACATTAAAAAGGTGCTTTAAATATGACAAAAAAAACAAGACTACAAAAAGACTGCAAAATTTTAAAAAGAACCAAAAAGATATAGGAATGAAATATATATAAAAATTAAATATTCTTTCATGAACTAAATGGTAATTGGAAGTAGTAAAGTGAGAACTTTGTAAACTATAAAATGTATCTGAAGATTTTTCCATAAAGCAGAGAGACAAAAGAGATTAAGACATGAGAAAAAATAGAATGAAGAGATTCAAAAAGAGAAAATAGAGTATGAGTGAGAAAAGAAATTCAAGTTATTAGATGAGATGTTCAGAACTGATTAAAAATATAAATAATCAGATTTAAGAGAGCAAAAGCTCTTACTACAATAAACAAAAATAAATTTGAACTAAGGTACATTATAATGAAACTTCAGATGAATAAGATAAAGAGACTATCTTAAAAGAAGCCATCAGAAAAAAGGACAAACTACACCCCCCACGGAAAAAAAGAAGACAAAAATTAAACTGACAGTTGATAGTGTCAACAGCCACGATGGAAATCAAATTATAGTCTCAAATAATTGAAGAAAATTAACAATCTAAAATCATACACCTAGAGAAACTATTATTCTATGAGAAAATATTAAAAGCAGCTCAGGGCAACTAAAAACTGAAGTGATACAACAAAGAGAGTACCGCTAAGGTACTTTTAGACTATACAGCATAAATTAGCAAAGGAACCCAAAAGAAAAGTCTAAACTAAAAAAATGTGTGTAAAGAAAATCCAAAATAAAAAAAAGAAGATAAATTTAAATAAACCTTAACTGTAGAAAATAATATTAATATATTTTGTGAAATTATAAAGCAAAGTACAGTTGAAATACTAACATTCTTATGAGGTTTCTAACTGGGATTAATATCTTCAAAGATTCATACATTATTTAGAAAAAAAACATGTAAACATATCTCCTAGTCAAAAAGGAGTGGGTGGAGGAGTAGGGAATGTAAAAAGTTAACAGACAAAATCTAACATAAAATCATAGAAATCGATCCAAATTTTATTAGTAGACACATAAAAAAATTCTCCCAGCTATGTGATTTTACAAAGACATATCAAACATAAGGACAAATTTTGAAAGTAAAATAATCATGGAAAAATATGCACACGCAAATCAAAGAATAGCTATGGTAATATCAGACCAAAAGGCAGCAAGGGTGGCTAGAAAAACAGAGCTACACATTATTTAAATGAATGGTAAAAAATTTGGAAACCAATTACAAAAAGAGAACTAGAATTAGAATAGCTGGATTCAGCCCAGAGAGATAAACTACTTTTGTATAAACTTAGAAGTTCCAAAGTTGAGAATGGATAGCTTCAATGCTTTGTTCTCAGAAATAGCAGACCTTCCTTCAAGTACCTAGTCTTCAAAGTGATGTTAGGAATTGAAGTTATCTGGGGACATAGCTTGGATCTGAGCCACGAGGCCTAAACTTTTAGGGCATATGGCAGCAGAACAGACATAAAATGAAAATGTTACTGATGGTGAGGAAAAGGGAGATTTTACTGAAAAGCTTTGGACTACATTGCAATCAGAGTTAATAAAGAATATACACTATTTAAATACAAGAGAAGAGCAAATTACCTAATCAAGAGCACTGCTACACTATTGGCTTGGGAATTGAGAAAGTAAGGTACATCACTATATAAGATGAAGAAGTGTACAGCCTTCTCTGTTGCACCTTGAACTTTATCATATTTGATCACAGATAACAATTACGCTAAAAATTTTAAGAAAAGATGTTTTTAGAATTTTGATTGAAAATTGCAGTAGAATTGAATATCTTATGTAGTTATAGATTTGTTTCAAAACTGGTCTATTTCTAGTGGACAGTCTTTTATTATTATTATTATTATTCTCCTCCTCCTCCTCCTACTTCTTCTCCTACTATTACTACTACTACTAATTTTATTTATTGATAAAAGTTTTGCTTTGTAAAGTAATTTGGAAATTGTTTTAACCTTAACTCAAATTCTGCTGAAAATCATGAGCAAGTTCTTATATTTACATAAAGATTATGCCATCCATTCCATTACCCTACATTACCAACTTTCTGAATTTTCCAAGCTTAAATTGCTCAGGGAAATTATGTTGGTTTGCCTCAAACTGGTTTCCTACTACATAAGTAAAGTGAAAAGTGGATTATAGCATTTAAATCCACTAAGAATAAATAGCCACAGATAAAACTAAAATTTTCCAAATACGGCCCATGATTTGATTTTTTTTTCTTAGATAATTTGAAGTATGTTTGTCATTTTAAAGGAAATATTGAAGCTGCTTTAAAAATATTTACATATTCTAGTCTGAAGTAACAAAAAACAAAAAAGTAAATGTTTTACTGTTTTTCTAGTAACTATGTAAATGTGATTAACAGACATATTAGGCTATTTCCTGTTCCTTTTAGCTAAGTTTATTCATGGATTGTTTATAATTGTACTAATTTGCATTACATTATTTAACATATTGGCTTTTTTTCTATATGTAGAAAAAGAGTACTAGTTAGAAAAATTTAAGATTTATTGTAGAACTTTCAGTAAATTATGCCTTTTCATTGTGCCTTCACAAAGGATAAAGTAACCTTTGAGAAACTTCCATGAATTTCTGTAGCAATTTTATGTCTACAGAGATTTTTCCATTGGTTTTTCCAGGGATTACACATCTATTTTGCCCACACATATCTGGAGCACTGTTATTTCTCAAAATAAGTACACGTGTATTCGTTTATACATATACTCATCTTGATAGTTATAAATTAAAGAAAGCATTTCAAGAAGTCTTCTGGTTCATCCTCACATCTCCAGGCATAATTGCCTTGGATAGAGGCCAGGAGAAGAATGATTTGTCTTACCATTAACAACATTAGAGAAAATGATTCCACACCTAAGCATAGTCATCCTCTCTAGCATTCCAAGACTTAAAAGAGTATATATTTACCCACTTCAACTTAAACACTTGTTGCTATTTTAGAAACCCATTAATTTTTCTGTCCTGTGCTTGTGATCACTCGTTTCAACTACATAAGAATGAGTAAAATAATTTTGCCTGCACTCTTTCTTCCCCAAGTTCTGCTTCTTTTCACTGCTCTTTTAAAACTAGTAAAACACTGTTTAAGATCTCATACTTTTAAAAAAAATAAATTAGGAGCATTTATTAATGTGTTTAAAACATATATGAAAAAAAGTGAGAACCGAGTCATGTGAGGCTCTGGATTAAAGAATTTTTAAAATTCATGATCAAGTTCAGAAGGAAAGAAAGATCACTATAGTCATTTTCTTTAACCAAACACTGACAGAATTTCAATTATTATTTCAACTCTACTAGAGTTTGTGTGTGTGCATGTGTGTGTGCCCACATGCACACACAATTATTTTACTTCCTCAAGCACTGAAAATGAGTTCACATTTATTTATTCTAAGATATAGTTACTGAGATAGATAGATGATGATGATGATGATAGATAATAGATGATAGATAGATATGTAGATGATAGATTAGATAGATAGATAGATAGATAGATAGATAGATAGATAGAATAGAGCTATTGATCCAAATCTATCAGAAGTCCTCCATATTGCCCAGTTCATAAGTTATACAAATAAAAATCTTGTAATATAAATAATATTATAAACAATGAACTATAGCAATGATTCATAAAATAACAAATGATATAATATAAATTATAATTGTTGACTTTTTAAATTTAATTTTTCAAAAAACAAATGACTTTCCCTCAAAAAATTTTGTCTGATATAAGCTGTTAATGGTGTACATATCACATAAAATCTTCCTTTATGGTTTATCTCGTCAGTTTTCTCTCTATTGGCATTCATTTATCAATCTTAGAATAGACCAACTTAATAGAATACATTAAAATATGAATGTGTTTACTATGGAGAAAGCACTGTTAGGAACCATTTGAATTCAAAATAAATAAGCAAATATAGTATTCAAGAATGTATTCTCTTGTAATAGAAATGTTTTTAAAAGCTACATATAAATGTATTACTTGTTTCATTTGCAAATGACAGTGGAGAGAATAAAATTTAATTGAATTAATCCAAGAATGGGAATTTATTGGCTCAAATAACTACAAGGTCGGGCTGCTGATTAGCACAATTCTGAGGAGGGGAGGGGGGACATTATTCATACAGAACACAAATGAATGGTGCCCCTGGAGTTATAAATACAGAATTTCTAAATCCAGAATCTCAAAAAATATTTATTAGAATTATGCCTTTCTCTCATCATCTTTCATTTCTTCTCAATTCTATTTTCATCTGCATTGACTTGGCTTTCAAGCAGGTACTCCTCATGACAATCATTCTATCACTTAAGTGACTCCAGTAGAACTTGAGCACATCATTCTTTATAGTGTCAGAAAAGCCTGGATATTGATGATTGATTACTGTGCTCTGGTCACTTGGATTGTCAGCCAGTTCACTATGCCCATACGGGAATAGGGTCAATTCTATGTGAAATACATGGACTGGCCATTATTCTAATTTAAACTAGGCTGCCACTAACAAAAGCATATCACTTGGATGCTAAACAGGCAAGCAATATATATCAACTAAAGTAAATAATATTATAAAGAAAAAAGTATGTAAGTGCTATGAGGGAGGTCTGAAAATACTTCAGAAGACTGGAAAACAAAAACAGCCTGCAGGTGGGGAAAATCAGGCAAGTCTAAATATAGAGATAGCATTTCATCTGTGGCATAAAAATACCTAGGATATTGACACTGAGAAAATTAAAAAATAGTATTGCCAGATTAGTAAAATAAAAACATGAGAAAAGACATTGAGGCAAGAGATAATGGAGTAAAACCAGAAAAATGCCTCATATATTTATCAAACTATGATGAAACATAAAAACAGTAAGACAGGAAAAATTGATTGAAAACAAAAAATTCCAGAATAAAAATTTTGTAATTATAATGACTAATCAATGATGGCTTCTGAGCAAGAGAGTCGTATGTTCAAATTTGAGATTTGAGAAGATTCATATTGCAGCTGTGCATAAAAAGCATTGTGCCAGCGAAGGGCTGTTTAGGAGGCTATGGCTGTAGTCCAAGTAAAATATAATGAGGCCATGAACCAGGAAAGTGGTGCTGGAAAGAAATTTACATGTCTCTTTTATGGAACTTTCCCTTGACCTCTGTCTCCTTTTTTCTACTACCTGGCATATGTGTAAGAAATATTGAACCTCCTAATGAAAAAAACCAATGACCTTTCTGAAGTCTCATCTTCCTTGACTTTTCATTATTTGACACAGTGAACCAGTGATTCCTTTAAAAAAAAAAATCATTTTTCTCTGCTACTATACTGCAATAGAAAAATTAATCCTTATCTATCTCTCTCACTTCTACAAACATTATCTTTGAATGTCAATCTCTCTCTTTCTCTGTTTTCTCACTCGATATTCTAACACTCTCTAATTGTTTTTTTTTTTTTTTACCACTATGCAGCTGCCTCCTCAGTTGATATCCTTCCCTTTCTCTTGAGCTGCAAACCCTCATTTGTATTAGTCCACCAGATATTTCAAAAGGAAAGCTTTATCTTCTAAAACCTAATTTGCACAATAGAAAATTCTATCATATTTTATAGGATTATTCACCCTTCTCTAATTTCCCATTATCTTTCAATAATTTTATCATTCCATTAGGCTAGGTCAAATGCTACCTCATCTATGATGACCATATGATATGCCTGGCTGTGTGTTGTTTCCTTCTCTACACTGCCATTGTGCCTGGTGTATGCTTATCATATAACATACAGTAATACGTCTATTAGTTTTTTTTTGTTGTTAATGCAACAAATATTTATTAAGGCTTATATGTTCAGGCTCTATACTAGTAAAAGACTGTCAGTTCCTGGTTCTATTCGAAATAACGAAATGTAATTTCATATTTCTGATTGAACTCATCTGACGACCCTTGCCTCATGAAAAAATAAAATCACCATATGTAATGTGAAAAATAAAAAAAATATCAGGAAAAAATCTGCGTTATTTTTCTCAAATATAATAAATACCACACAAATAATTATTTAACTGTTATGTAATCATTCTTATCCAGTAGATTATACTAGCATTGTTTTGCCTTTCTCTGAGATAAAATCTAAACGATTTCTTAGAAAGTTAAATTGAAATAGGTATATTGTGATATAAAATATCAAATATAATCCAGGCAATTTTGAGCTTTCAATTAAGGAACAAAAATATTTCATTTTAGTTAGTATTAGCTTGGAAAAAACACAGAATAAATGGAAGTGTAACGATTTTTTTTATCTTGCAAATGTAGCTTCAAAGGTAACAATTTGGAATTTTTCCAATCACTTTATATGTCCACTTGTTTTTTCACACCAGATTTAAAGAGCTTTCAAATAACAACTCCCTGGGTAGATAATTTTGCATGTGCAGTTATGTCTCCTGTAATGGAGAAAACAGATAAAGAATGATGTTCTAATAATTTAAAGCCACTTTATTTCCCCTAAATGAAAGTAAACAATAAAAGAAACTTAGTCTGTGAGATATAAAAAAGAAAAAATGTATAATTTGCTGAGAAACCACAATTATGATATATCGATTATTATATTTTCTGTAGTTAGTAGCAAATGTAAAATAAATGAAATTGCAGGCAAAACTGAATAACAACCAGTCTACACTATTCCTCTGTGGGTCTCTAGACAAAGATTTCATTAAATGCCATTAAATTATTTGCATCTGCTTTGAGCTCCTTAAAATAAGCACAGATTAGACATAGAGATGATGGTATGCACTGTCCTTTAAAGCTGTAATATTCCAAACTGAAGTAGCTTCATTAATTCAGCAAGAACCCTGTTCTTGAGGGCCATTTTAAGCAAATGTTCAAACAGCTTTAGATAATCTCTTAGTGAATCAATTTAGATTTTTGATGAACATCGTTTTCTTATTAAAAATTGCCATAGTTTTCATGTACTGATAGCTCAGTTTTTAAAAATATTTAATTTTGATTAATAATCAGGGTTGTTACAATAATACATTTAGAAGGATATCTAAAATAGATAAAAAATAGTTGTCATTATTTGTGATTTTATGCATCTCTGGGGAATTTCCTTAGTAATGAAAAAACTTTGCTGAAATCTATAAAACATTTCTTTTTTCAGAACATTACTGCAAAACTTATTTTTTCTTTGTCATTTAACAACTATTATGTATATCCCAATAAGAACTATAGTAAGTCGCTGTAAGATAAAACAAGCCTATAATATACAATAAATTAATTAATCATTCTGCATTAATAGTCACATAACTTCATATCCAGTTGAACATCAAGATAAAAAACTCACTTTAACAGAACTTTAAAAATATTTTCATATCACTGTATATTTAGAATTTTAAATCATCTTCCCATGTAACATACCTGTGTTAATTTATTTGATTATCTGTCTCCCCTACTTAAAATGTAAATTCCACGAGGTTCAAATTTTGCCTATGTGTATTGCTGCAGGCCTCATAAGTAGCAAAATGCCTGATATATATTTGGCTCACAATAAGCATTTGCTGAGTGATTGAGTGAGTGCATAAAGTCTACCCAAACATGATTCCAGAAAAAAAGAATAGTTTGCCCTCAATTTTTAAGCATTGTAAATGTCATGGTCTGACAAGAAAACAATTTTGCTTATAAATCCAAACTTTTGATAAACATGGATTTTTATATTTGAATTGATCTGAGTACAAATCTTGGATGTTGCCACAGACTTTCTGTAACTTTAAGCAAGTAACTTATTTTCTCTTAGTTTTTACTTTCTTCTGAAAAATATGGCATCTACAAAAATATCTGACAAAAGTAGATACTTAAATAAAAGTTATTTTATTTTTGGAAATATGTGAAAATCACTTAAAAGGAACACAACAACTAGTAAATGCCAAATTGAACCACAATATTACTTTATAAATTTTTTTCAAAGTAATTACATCACTGTAGTAGCTGAGAAGTTGTATGTTTGTATACCCCAAGTGAAATAAATAAACTATCATTCTCTTTCTTTTTCTTTTCTTTTTCTTAACAACTTTAAAACTAAATCCTGTTAAATCAACCTATTCTATGTGTGATCTTGCAAATAGCAGGGCTTCTGTTCATTTGATGTAGTTTTACTTTGAACTTTGTGCCTTGCATTATTATAGCAATAGGAGTATCATGCCTATTGTCAGTGCATATTAATCCATTCTTACACCGAATAGGAACAATGTTGTTGGACAACTTTAGGTGATATAAAATAAAGACCTAGAGACAGAGACATGTGATACTCTTTCCACTTTCTCATTTCCATTAGTGAAGTTCTTAATTAAAGTTGAGACAGGTAGATCGAAAAGAAATTATGCAGACAAAGACAATGATAGTTATGGTTTTCTGATACCAGATATCTATACTGAAAGTGACAAGATCAGTCATCCACCCAAATGGATTTGTCTAACCACTCACAAGTGATTATTTCTGATGAAATTCAGTGTTCAGAAGCTGTTGCTTTATAAGAGTGAAATCAGTGAAGTCAGTCAAGCTGAGTTTCAATCTAGATTTACTACATAATAGCTGGACAACATTAAACAAATTATTTACCTCAACTTTCCCAAATTTCATTATCTTAACTCTCCATAGTCCCTTCAGCATTGTACATTTTGGATAATTTCTATGTTTTTAGATACTACTTATAAAGAGTCAGTATCTAAGTCATATTTTATATTTAATAAGTTATAGTTATTGTTATTGTTTACCCAAACATGTGCTTTCACATCTAGCGTATAATAGAACTCTACAGCTAAAGCCAAGAATAAAAAAAAGATAGACATTTTAGTGTCTTAGCTGTAACTGCCAATGATTCACTCTGTGTCCATGCTCCTTCTTAGTTTATCCTTTCATCAATCTCTAGGCCCTTTGATTATATTTTATTTTTTGCTGCCATTTCGCCCATTGCACTTAGCTCTGATTATTCTCTTACTGACTTGATTTTTTAGCACTCACTAAAATTTGTGGCTAAGAATTTTTTTTTGTAAAATTCTGATTAAGAAGAGCCTATTTTTAGCCCTCAGTATCAAATCTCTGCTTACCTAAGAGCTCTCCAGAGTCACAAGGTTTGCAAAAGCCATCATGTTTATTTACATTTGGTAAGAAATTTGATTCTGAGTTAATTAGAGTAGAAGCCCAAATGTGAAATAGCTATACAAAGTAGAAATTTATTTTTTGTTTAACTTAACTAGAAAATAGTTTCCCTCTATATAGCAATTTAAGAATACAGCTTCTTTCCATCTTGTAGCCCTACATTTTCATCATCATTTGCATAAAGCTCTTAAACAAGAAACAGAATGGTGGGTTAGAAAAAAAACACATATCACTTCTACTTTCTTCGCCTTCGCTAGAATTTAGTCACATGATTTCCTTACTGCAAGGGGTGCTGAGAAACATAATCTAGCTATAATCCATAGAGGACAGGAGAACATGGATTTTAGTAAATAGAAACAATCTTTATCATAATTGTTACACTCTAACTTTTCTTAACTTTTCATTTCTAACATCTATCTTTGTCATCTTTCAGTTTTTTTCCTGTTCTAGATTTAGTAAGCTGCTTTATTTGGCCAAAACATGTTCATGACTTTGAATTTGCTACTTTTTGCCTTAAGTATTCTACCTCCAGGTTACCCATTTCCAGATTTTTCTAATCCTTCACAGCTTAACCCCAGTGTCACCCCTAGAAGTCATCTTCTTTGATTTTCTATTCTAAATATCAACTCACAAACATTTCCTTTCATATCACATTGTTTAACTGACCTGAAAATACTTTTCTGCAATGACTTCTAAAGCTAACTACCCAGACTTATGCTAACCTATAGGTTAAAGTTTAGTACCTCAGAAAACTATCATCACTTCAAACATCAGCTTCAATTTTGTGGGTTCCTAGGCCACCAGTTATTTCTGTCAAACTGTCTACCAATTTGGAGTTCCTACTTTACATTCTAAGGTTTGATAATTCACTAGAATAAATCATAAAACTCATAAAAATGCAATACTAATAATTATAGTTTTATTATAACAACAACAACAAAAAGGATACAAATAAAAATCAGCCAAAAGAAGAAACACATAGGATAAGATTTGGGAAGGGGCCCCAGATGCAAAAGCTACTGGTTCCCTTTCCCTACCAAGTCAAAACAAATCACCATCCTTGCACGTTATTGTGTATTACCAACCAGGCAAGAGCACCCAAGCTGTAGTGGTCCAATTTCTTTCAGGTTTTATTACATTTATTGGAGAGTCATTAACTGAGTCATTACCCATGTGATTAAATTCAAATCTCTAAGCACCCTTCTTCTCCATGTCCCAGAAGCCAGCTGCTATAACTTGCCTCAAACTTAATTCTAATCACATGGTTAGATTTTCCGGCATGGCCAAACCTTATTCTGAGTCTTCACATTAGGGCAAACTATCTAGGTACTCACCATAAATCATCTCCTTAGCAACAGCTGTCAGGATCCACCATGAATAAAAAAGATACTCTCATACTCAGAGGATTGAGAGACCACCTCTCAGGAACTGAATGAAGGCCAGCCAAATTCTTTTTTATGTAACACTTTCTCTGAAATAATCTTGTATATTTATTTTTTAGTCTCTACTCTTCCTAAATATAAATTTCACAAGGCCAAAAGTTTTATTTGCCTTACAGTGCAGAACAGGTACCTGGCAAAAAAAAAAAAAAAAAAAAAAAAAAATTGTAAAACGAATTATCAGTTCTGGCCTGTGCAGTTCAATAGAAGGTTGTTGGCAATCAGTTGGTTCTTGAGGCTACTTGAAGCTGTGGTGTGTGGGTCCTAATATAATAGCTTATTTGAAGTTTAAATTATGGAAAGAAATATGTCATTGTCCATTGTTGTCTGACCTTGAAACTTAGCTCTACTACATGTGTGCTGTGTATGCTGCTCTGTACTTCATTGCAGCATGATCATAATAACTCTTTCTACTTCTTTGAGAGGACCAAATGAGATGTCTGAAAACTGTTTGAAGGACACCTGATACATTAAAATCTTTAATAATTGTCATTTATTATTAAGCATATTATATTATAATGTAGAAAAGTGTAAAGTTTTTGAAATGGGAGAGCCATTAATTAAATTAGGCATCATTATTAGCCTTGCAGAGATAAGTACAATCTAGTCAAAAGCATTAAATAACTTTTTTGTTCATACACAAGCTCAATTAACAAGTTATTTAATTTAATTTGAAATTCATGATGCTAAATGTGCTATGGAAAAAATCTCAAAATTATACAAAGTATCTAGAGAAAAAATATTTACATAAAAAATTATACCAGAATGTCTTTGAAGGCAGGAAATATATTTATTCAGATTTTTCTATCTCTAATATCTTAACTGGTACCTGATAGTAAGACCTAACTAAATGAAGTAAATTTAGGAGATTAGATACATTGAGTAAGTTTGTATATTATTATATTTAAAAATAGGTGTGCTATATTTATTAGGTTATATATATTTATGAAACCATTATCATGAAAATGATTCCCAGATTTAAAATAAATTGAGGAATTTAGTGTTGAATCTATTTATTTTAAATCTTCCAATTGTTGATTACAACTATACTAAAGTTTAATGTATAAGACCAAAATATATACTAATAAAAAAGTAATCTTTATTTTAGTAGTTTTAAAAAGACATTTTTAAAGCTGCAGTTCAAAAGTTAAAAATAATACCTTTTTTTGGTTTGCATATCACATAAAATTAACTGAAAAAGTAATTGTTTTTCTCACAAAATTAAGTGTTTAAACACATTTAGGAAAATTATATATTCTCCTTTCTATTCAATAATTTTATGTTGAATTTTATTCTAAATTTATGGACATATAATTTATATAAAAATAATCACAGTGGAAGTATTCACTAAAGGAACAGTCAGTGGGCAATCAGAGAGAAGGCAGAGATAAAATTTGAGGTATAATTTGCTGAAATCGAATTCCATTTGATTTGAGTGTAGAGAAATCAGGTATTGTTTTTAACAAAGAATTATGTGCATAACAGATAAACTCTGGAAGTTTTAGCATACAGTTCTACAAAATATGTAGAAAAGAAATATGTAGAAATAGCCATGAAATAAATGAATATTTCAACAAACATTTTCTGAGTTGGTTATATACCAAACACAGTATTCAGAACCATAGCAATTATAAATAAGATAATTCATGAAACCTGTTCATAGAAACACTGTGGTAGTAGAGAAATGAAATGATAATTAATAATAATATAAAATTTTTCTAAAGCCCTAGGAAACTTATTCTAGGGTATTCACAGTAAAATATTCATATAAATAACCATTCCTTTCTCCACAGTGCTTGGCATGCTTCCAAAAAATTAAATAAATAATTGTCTTTAATAAATACATAAACGAGTCATGAACTATCAGGAGAGAGTAATTAATTCTTCATGGAGAAATCTAGAAAGGTTTCAAAAAGAAGTTGACATTTGAATTGGGTCTTGAAAGGTAAGTGAAACTTTAACAAGTAGTCAGAAAGAAGAGCAGAGCATCCAGACCGAAAGCAACAGCATGCAAAATGATGCGGTTTACTGTTATCTGAGGAAAAGTATTTGATCTGGTTTGTTTAGCTATAAGTTGTATATATAAGTTGAGAGGTCTCTTTTAGAAGATGATGCAAAAATGTAATTTGAAGCCAAATTATAACTAATAATCTGAATTTGTCAGTTTAATTTTTAACATAACAATATAAGTTTATGCATTTATTTTAACTTTTTGGGCTTAAATGTCTACAAATTTTGTAATGTGTTCCTTCATTTAGTGTGTATTGATCAAGTCTTGTCCATGAGGTAGGAACTGATCTAATCACTGGAGCATAGCTTCAAAAGTTCATTTTTATGTGGAGAATATAGCCTAGTGAGAGTGGTAGATGGTTAGAGACAGAAACAAACAAATGTTCCAAAAAGCTATAATATTTATTTAGTTAACACATGTAGCTTGGGCACATTCTACATGATTTTCAGAGATAGAATCAACAGGATTTGTGGATAAATCTAATGTGAAGAATGAGAAAAAGGAACATCAAGAGAGCACTCGATACAGTGCATCAAGTATGGTCTAAGCAAATGGAAGGCAGAGCTGCCATACACCCAGGAACAAGCATTTTTGTGAGGGAAAGAACCGAAGTTGATTTCTGAGTACATTAACATTGGGAGGTACCAAAACATATATTCAAATAAAAAAAGTTAGTTGAAATATTTAAATATGGAGTTCAAGAGAGTGGACTCAGCTGAAGATGTAAGTTTGAAGTAATCAGCATTTAGATGGCACTTAAATATACTCTCTGGGTGAGGCCAAAACACACTAACTGTAGATAAAGAAGAAAAGTACAAGAGCTGAACTCTTTGGAATTGTAATATCTAGAAGTCAGGAAAAGAAAGATAAAACTACAAAGAAGAAATAACTAGTAAAGTAGGAGGACCAAGTGAGATCTTATATTCAAGTGATAAAAGAATTCTCAATAGTGGTGTGGTTACAAATGTTAAGGACTGCTGAGTGGTCAAATAAGATGTGAAATGAGAGCTGACCTTTGGATTTCACCATGTACATATCACTGGTCACCTAGACTTGAGTGGTTTCAGTAGAATGATGATGACGAATATTACATATATGTGTAATATTCTCGACAGAAGGAGAGGAAATCAACCTATTGAGATTCTCTAGAGAAATTTAGAAAATTAGGGTGTTGGATGGAGAAGGTGTGAGGTTAAGGGAGAATACTTTAAGAAGAAAGCTAACATAATATTTTGTCTTCTGAGAAGGAAAACTGATGACACAGAAGAGAAAGTGAAGAGAATCACAAATGATACCCTAGATGAGGTGAGAGGGAATAGGATAGACAAGGGGAGATGCTGGCCAGAGAGCAAGAATGGCTCATGCAGTATAATTGAAAGAGGTAAAATATGTAGGTACAGACTTGGTATATTGATAGAATTGATGATAGGATTTTTAAAACTTCTCTTCTAATTGCATTTTTATCTCCATAATTGAGAAGCAAAGAATTATTGTTGTTGTTGTTGTTATTGTTGTTGTTGTTTTGTTTTGCTGAAAAGGAGAGGGAATAACTGAAGCAGCAGTCATGTGAAAAATAAGAGAGTAAATTGACTAGGGAAATATAGTAAAATTCCCTGGCTAAGGGCCCACTTGAGATTTCTGGTCATGAATTTAAAGTGAAATCAGTCTACGTGATTATTTTTTTATTTTTTGTAGCTATAATCAGCTACTATCATGGACTGGAGTAGGTGACAAAATGAATTAAAGTATCACAGTTGTTGCTACAGTGTTCAAATACTGTGTGTGAAAGAACTTTGAAAGCTGTAAGCACCATTGAGGTATATTTCATCACTGGGTTCAATACTGTACGGCCCCAAGTAGTAGCTTTGCTTTATGAATGAAAATCAGAGTGTCATTTATTGGTGTCAGTCTTTAACACAGATCAAAGATGCCTAGTAGCCTCACAAGTCTTGAAGCCTGTACCTGACAGATCATAAAGTAAATTAAAATTCACATTATCACATGTGAAGAATTAAAAAGACCTGGCCAAGAATGTACATATATAACTGAACTAAGGACTGTGGGATTTTCATTTCTCAGGATGCTTACAAACTTCCTTAAAACCAGTTTAATTGTGAGACCTTAATAGACAAGCTTGCTTTAGCATTTAAAATGCCTGTGCTTTTTCTTATGTCATTTTAATAAGTTTTTTCTCATGAAAAAGGATGCTTTAGCCAGTTATTTCCCTTAAGATTCTTCTGTGAAACAAGTGTTCCACTCCAAGAAATTCTTTTCATATTGTAAGATTAGATCAGTTTCATTCATTACCATCACCCTTGGCAATACTTGCAGGACTTTTTTGGAATAATTGAGTAATTCAACAAATTCAAGAATGGCTTCAGTTTTCCCATAACTGAAGAATGGTTATTTACAATCTTTGTCTTTCAGTTAAAGCTTTGGGAAAGGAATTGCAATTTTAAATTTTAAAGGCAAGAAAGAATATATGTTAGACTAAATGGATTTTCAATATTTTCCTTTAAATAAGGTCTTTTTAAGCAAAGTAATATTTTATCATTAATTTTCAATCATTTTTTTTTACGCTTCCTACATTGTCTCTTAGTTTTGTATATTCTTTTAAATTTAGCCACATTTTTTTCACATGATTGTTTATTTATTTCATGACTATATTAATATTGATATTTAGTTTTAAAATATTTTAAATATTTGATTGTTAAATGTTATCAATATCAATAAAATTAAAATATCAATATGATAATTTAAAAATGGTCATGATCAAGAAAATTCTTAAAATTGCTTTAACTAATATGCATCATTAGTTAACAATGTAACTGATGTATATATAGTTTACTCAAATATAAATTCTTATGAATCAGTAAGACGAATGAAAGAAAGAAAGAAAGAAAGAAAGAAAGAAAGAAAGAAAGAAAGAAAGAAAGAAAGAGAAGAAAGAAAGAAAGAAAGAAAGAAAGAAGGGAAGGAGGGAAGAAGGGAGGGAGGGAAGAAGGGAGGGAGGGAAGAAGGGAGGGAGGGAGAGAGGAAGGAAGGATACAAAGACAGACAGAAAAACAAATTGCTAGTACTTATGTACTAACATAGGAGCAGACCAATGAGTCAAATGTGTTGTGATCCCAAACTTAATTTCATAAGTTATAATGAATATTTGAAAAAATAATTAGATTTGGTTCAAATTTCAATAATTATAGATGTAATCCTGATTAAATATTTCTATTAGAAGTATATAACTTGGATTTTCAATTGGAATATTATAACTTTTCTGACCCTATGGGGAAAAATATAATGAAATTGTATTCAAACGAATAAAATTGTTAAGAGGAAAAAGAGATTTTCTCAAAATATCAAATATATTTGACATAAAAAATTATTAAGCAATAAAATCAGGCATTATAGTACTGTATTGGAAATGCTACAAAGTATCACAAATTTGGAAGGAGTTCACGCAGTTCCTCCTCTTTTTTTGTAGAAATGAGAACACTGAGGCCTAGAGAAGTTAAATTTTCTATATGTCACAGAACTCCAAGTCCTCAGTCTCCTGACTTAAATTTTTATGCCATTTCCTCCATATTTAATAAGTAATCACACATTTTTTTAAATTAAGACACTAGAATATATAAATATATTTAGAATTGAGATGAGATGAAAGGTGCATATTATCCTCTGAGCGTGGAAGAGAATCATAGGATAAGTTATTGGACAATATTCACATTGGCAAAAGTAACTTCATGAGTGCTATAAGAAAGGGAATAAAAACAATCTCAGATGAAGAAAAATAGATGATATGTTGCTTAGTAACATATTAATCCTTAAAATATGCTAAAAGTTCTCAAACTAGAAAAAAAACAGCAAAAGGAAATAACAAAGAAAGACTTGAAACTTCAAAAAAGAAAAATGTTGAAATTGTTAAAAACTAAGGAAATATCCACTCCTTACTTCTCATGAGTCTCTTAAATTGTATTTGATGGTTGAAGCAAAGTTATAACATCATCTCATGTGGTACTCAAGGTACATAGAGGAAATACTTAAGATGATTATATCCAAAAAGTGGCCAAGTTGAAGAGACCTAAATGGAAATAAGTTTACTACGTTCCTCTTCTAGGCCATGTAAATGTCAGTATCTCTAAACTGTGAAGTTACGTATGCAACCACTAGAGCAACCTAAGAAAACTATACAAAGTAATATGCTCAAACACACTATAAATAAATCAAGGAGAAATCCTAATGAATATTCAAATAACCCACCAGATAGTAAGATAAGAAAAACAAGAATGAGAAACAGAAATCAAATAATAAAATAGAAGATTTTAAGCTCTAGCTTATTAATAATTACCTTACATTTAAATGGTGTATACACACACATACTATACAGTAAACAAGATGCATTTGCCAATAACATGCTCTCTAAAAAACACTCACTTCAAATATAGCGCCATAGACATGATTTGTAAAGTGATTAAAAAGCTATGCCATGCAAACATTTTTTTTTAAGTGCAGAAATGACAATATGTATGTTAAAGTAGACTTTGGAGCAGAGATAATTGTTTTGGTTGGAGAGAGACTGCAAAGAGATGACAGAATCATGCCACATATTAGTTCTAAATGTTTATTTGCTTTTTTGTAAGATTGGAATAAATCCATATAAGGAGATTTTTCCAAAGAGATTCACGAGACTAAGAAAAATCAATTTTTCTTTAGTTTCTGATAGGGACCTATTTTTACTTCTACCATTCATTACTTGCATAAGCTGGTAGAAAATATTTATTATTCATATCCATGTCTATAAACTGAGAATAGTAACAATTCTATTAAATGATATAGTTATAAAGACTAATTGAGTTAATATACATAAACCTTAGAACCATGTTTAGCATATAGTAAACACTCAATAAGTGTTAGATCATCATTGTCATTATTGTCACTACTAAAAGCTAGACAGGTTTGAAGATTTTATCTTGACACAAGAAAATCTGAGAAGGTAAGAAAACATCTGAGGATGCTATTTGAGATGAATGTTATATAAAATATATGACCCTAGAAAACATGGTCTTCAAAAGCCTCTTTTATGTTAGATATTGTGAAGAAATGATTTCTATGTCCTGGGTAAAATATAATTCTTTGAAACAGCTAGACATGTTCACTGCTCACTCCAAATGGAAAACTGATGGTTTTGTAAACATGAAATATTTCTCAGGTTACTATGAATAGGATTAGTTTAGACCTTGTATAAGTAACTTCAAAACACAGGAGTTCATGAGAGATGAGGGTAAACAGCACATTAAGTGCTAGTTAGTCCATAGAATGGCCCCAATACCCAATTCACTGTACACTGCAGGTAAGAAAGTCATTTTATGAGTTAGTGTATGTGTACTTGTGAGGATATATTTTTCACATACAACTGAAATTTAGACCACATCTTTTTCAGAAATTGAGTATTCCCTATGTAAGCACAAGTTCAATCAAAACCCTTTTCATGTTTAGTGCTTCTTTCTCTTCTAAATGAGTAGTCTGATGTCTTCCATGTTTAGATGACTAAACAAGTCCTCTCCAATAAAGCATGAGATTATCAAACTTTTTACACAAATGGTCATTTAATGAACATTTTAGGCTTTGTGGGCTAAATGACTTCCGTGGAAAATATTTAATCCTGCCTGTGTAATATAAAAACAGTCATGGACAATATATAAACAAATAAGCATGGTGAGATTTCAATAAAACTTTATTTACAAAAGCAAGTTGTGGGACAGATTTATCCCAGAGGTCATAATTTGCCATCTCTGGAAAGAGGACTTAAAGTTGAAGCTTTTAGAGAAGAACCTAGAGATTTTATAAAAGGTGAATCTTTTGGCTATCCCATTGCTTTGATTAATAGCCATTGTTTGGAAAAATAAAGTTATTAGGCATGAATAAAGGGATACCAGTATCTCAATTATTCTTATGAAGTGAATGCCTTTATTTCAGTTATGCTTAGTTTGAAATCTTCATGTAGCTTTCTCATACATTTAGAACTATGAGATATTTATTATTTTTAATACATTTAATCTTGTGACTAAAATACATGCATTTCTTAAATTTATAATAAATTGTTTTTGTCTCATTTGTATAAAGTTTTTGAAAAGCAATGTTTATAATATAAAATCAAAGCCTTTAACTTTATAGAAAGTGAAAGTAAAGCAGAAACATTAAGTAACCTACACATTAAATTTCTAAATTTGTTTCAGAGATAAGCAATAGCATTGAGGCCTGGCAAAAAGACCAGTGTAGTTTTGTTGTTTTGTAGTCCAGAAGTTTTGAAGTGCAAAAATATGTACATATGTCCAAAAGATTTTCAACAGAATTACAAAAACAATCCCAAGTATATTACTAGAACAGTTGGACATACATAGTCAAAGTTATAATAACGATAATAAAATGTTTTTGTTTAAATCATAATGTAAACTTTATAATTTATGTAAAAATTAATTAAAATGGATTTCTGACTTAAATGTAAAACTACAAAACTTTTAGAGGAAGGAAAAAAAAAAACAGAAAAATCTGTGGTATCTAGAGAGAGACAGAGAATTCTTGTACTTGATACCAAAAGAAAAATCCATGAAAAGAAAAAATGATAAACTAGACTTTATCAAATTTAGAACTTGTACTTAGTAAAATATCTTGTGAAGATGAAGAGACAAGCTATATACAGGAAGAAAACATTTGCAAACCTCATATTTAATAAAGGACTAGTATCTAGAATATATAAAGAACCCTCAGAGCTCAACATTAAAAAAAGATAAACAATTCAACTGGAAGACATAGATATTGTACTGAAGAGAATACACAGATAGAAATTAAGCACATAAAGAAAATGCTGGTGAGATTGTGTGATAAATGTTTTTTGTAAAAAGGCAAATGCTTTCCACTCTGAATGACAGTTTGTAAGTTTCTTATAAAACTAAACATATAATTAATATAAGACCCAGAGATTGAATTCTTGGATATTTATCCCAGAGGAATAAAAACACATTCACACACACACAAAAATGTTCATTTGTGCATTGTTCTTCAGAGCAGCTTTCTTTATTGTGACCCAAAACTGGAAGCAGCCCAAATATTCTTCAGTGGGTGAATTTTTAAATAAATTGTGATATATCATACTATGGTAAGTGACTTAGCAATAAAAAGGAAAAGAATACTGGTACATGCTACATCTTGGATGAATCTCCAGGGAATTATGCTGACTGAAAAAAGCTAATACAAAAAGATTACATAATATTTGATTCTACTTATAGAACAGTCTTGAAATGAAAAATTATAGAAATGGAAAACAGATTAGTAGTTGTCAGGGGTTAGATGTGGGATTCGTGGGTGGAATAAAATGAGGTATCAATGCTGTAATGGAATTGCTCTGGATCTTGAATGTTGTGAAGGATGTACGAATTGATACAAGTGAAAATTTTTATATCCCAAAATATACATACACATATGGATAAGTACTTGCAAAATTGGGGATACCTAAGTGAGATAGTGGATTGTAGCAATGTCAATTTCTTGGAAGGGATAATATGCAGTTTTGAGAGATGGTATCATTCTGTGAAACTGGATTAAGGGTACATAGCTTCTTCCTATATTATTTCTGAAAACTGCATGTGAGTTTACAATTATCTAAAATAAAAATGAAAAGAAAAAAGTGCATATATTTGTGCGCATGTATACATATATGTATTCTAGTTTCTTGATTTCAATGTTAATTTTCCCATTTTAAGATACCGGAAATGAAAATTTTTTTAGCCAAAGACTATGTGTCATTATCTGCAGTTTCTTAATTATGCATAAATTAAAGATGTATTTACTATTTATGACATTTCAGATTTAACAAAATACAATAATATTCCTTAAGAATATAATTTTAAAATCACATAAATTCAACATCAAGTAGAAACATACCATCAATCAGTCACAAATCACCAGGGAGTCCAAATACATATTTGTATTTTCGGATTCTCAACTGGAATTTTAAATTATTAATATATTTCTGAAAGATAGTCACATTAGATCTATTGATTTTAAAGCAGATTAAACAATTCATAATGTGAGTTTTCTCAATGCATTTCAATAAGTTCTACATTTTCACATAATCTCAGGGAAGACCATAGTAGCACTTGGTTAATGAAAACACCCTTCTCCCATGTCTTAGCCTGTCTAGCTCTGATGCTGATAAGAAATAATGATTGAGCATTAGTACTCCTGAGGATTTTATCTATAAAACCAGTGCCTCAATTTTTAAAAGGTCAGGCAAGGACATTGTTGTTGCATTTAGCCTTATATTTTCAATCTCCATTACAATGCCTTTTGAAAAAATGAATAAATAAATGTCTCCATACAATTGGCATATTGAATATAAATCTACAAATTCTAGTGCTCATTTCAGAATACTCATTCCCAATGCACCTCTATTCATTCAACAAAAAGACCTTTATTCTATAAAAGAATCAAATATTGCATAAAGATTTTCATTAAGAGAGAGATTTTACTTTGCCATTAACCTTATTAGTTTTTGGCAACAAAGTTGTGCAGGAGCAATTACAATTTCTTTCAAGTGAGAATCTAATCACCTAGAAATATCTTTTTAGAAAATCCTTTATATTGATCTGAAAAGTAGTGGGAGATATATTTCTGTAATGATGCATAGCTTTGTGAATTAAGTTCTGACTAGGTTACAGACCAGCCTCCAGGTAAGCCAAAGTTCATGGCAAATGTCATTCTTCTAAGAATTTAATCAGTTATCCACCCAGTATTTTCACTGTTTCTTATTTCGGTAACACAAGAGCATTATTTATAAAGAAATTATATTAGTCAGTTTCTATATGCCACTTTAATTCAAATTGATACCATATTTTCTAGCAAATGATCTTTGTATTGAAAAGGGTATTCATATATTAGCAGTTTCTTTTTCCATCATGGCATATAGATTTAATCTTATTTTAATGTTTGTCTCTGAAATTATACATGAATTCACTAAAGTGATTTTTTTCATCCCTATTTTCACTTTATAAATGGTATGCATGCCAAGGATTTTTGAAAAACTGTTTAAGAAATAACATCATGATGAAGTAGGTTTTTATTATTGTATTTGGTCTAATTTTAGACATAATATATTCTAAATAAAATTAAATAAGAATATATAAGACATATCTCCAAATCTTTTCCCCTTTTTTCAGAGTATAGACAACTTATAATATTTCTGATCATGTGAGTTCCAAACTCTTATTCTAACTACCACGATGTAATAGTCAAATCTCTTCAATTATGGCACTCCAAAGTAGCCATGTTTTTATTCTCATTGAAATATTTGGTCTCCTACTTTTCCCTATTTTGCTATTTTATTATTTCGCTCTGAGATTTTTTTTTTAAGTCTTATTTAGTGTATGGACCCCACCATCAACCCTGCAAACCATGCCTTTTTAGGGCCTGAAAGTTTTCATTATAACCACCTTGGAAATGAACCTCTTTCACCCATTACAGTCTAAGGGAGATTTTATAGTTACAAAAGTGAAACTTAAAGGGTAGGACCTCTACACAAGGAACATAGATTCACTAAGTGTAAGGAAAGTAAAGGAAGCAATAACGCCATGCCTCCCATTGTTTAGAAATCCACAGAAGAAGTGGGAAGATCCAGCAGAGGAGTAGGAAAGAATTACATCTTTCACTAACATAGAATAAACCTGTTACTGCAGAGTGGAGTTCCATACCCCTCTCAACACATTGTCCAGGCTCTTGATGTCTGGAACAAAGAACTGAGCAAGAAATCAAAGTACAGCAGCAAAGGAATAGCTTTATTTGAAGGGAGAATAAAGCAACAGTATACTTCCAGACATGGAAGTGGGCCCAAGCAAGAGAAGGGTGGCTCAAGGCCCAGTAACAAAGGCTTTGGGATTTTTATTCCTACTTACTGTGGGTGGTCACTTTCCTTAGAGGAGTAGGCTTTCTTAATGAACAACTATAACAGATGAGACTTAGTGACTCATCATTTACTTCCTGCACATGTTCATTCCCAGAATTCAGTCTGTTACAATGATATTAATGAACTTCCAGGTATATGCATTATAATGATGGTATAATGAGGCTCAGGTGAGTTAGAAATTATTATGGTCTTCATTACACAGGTACTAGTGACCGGCTTAAACTGGTACCTAATTCTCTGCCTACCTGTTTCTTTGTTGCTTTTAAGCCCCCAAAATGCCTTTTGGCTTATTTAATTATGGGAGTACTGGGGCAGGCCTTTTTTAGAACAAGATGACTTCAGCGTTTTGCAGGAGGACCCCCAAACCCCTAATTTTCCTGCCTAACTTCTTTCTACAAGCCATGAACCCTTTCTTATTAGTATGAATGCTAAGAGAAGGGAAGTATCTTCTTCTCTATCTGCTTCCTGCTGAGGAGGATTGTAGTCCCTGCCTATTGGGTTTTCATGGAGCTCTTTCCCTCTCTGTCTCAGCTAGAATGGGGTTTCGGGTTATTCTCTAGAGGATATATCCCACCTAAATGCTTCCATGTCCCTAGACAAGGAGGAAAGGAAGATGCAAACTTGTTATTTAAATCATATTAATATTATTACTATTAATTTTCTTATTAAGTGAAAAGAAGAAGCTAAGTAAAGGAAGACAGACTTGGTTAATATATTACTTAAAGAAAGAAAGTCCTGTTTTAAGGGTCTCCTTCTCCCCATGACTACAATGGCCCTGCCTGGCCTAAAGCAATTTCTGCTTACAATGGACTGAGAGAAGAATCCTAAGCTTCAATGATTCTTAATCAATAGCCAGAGGACCTGAGTCACAAGTTTCAGGGTAATTATCTGAATTAGAGGAAGAGAGGCTCTTTCCCAGAGAAAGGGAGGTGGGGGTGGGGGGGGATGGGTGAGTTGGAATAAAAGCTCAGCAAAACTTAGTAGTATTAAAAAAAATTTCGAAAAGAGCTATTATAAGTTCTGTGAGTACATTTTGTGAATAATGCCCCATATCAAATCAACAGTAATAGTTGAAAATAAGTTTTCCTACAGACTATGGATGATCTCTAGAGCAACTGGTTCTCCTTATCTAGTAAAGGGAGATGAGGTTGATTTTTATTATTGTGTTCAGTCTACAGAAAAGGGTATTTTTCCAATAAATTGTGGGTATAAATATTGGTACCTAAAGCAAAAACAGAATTTCAGAGAGGTATCACTAAAAGAGCCAATGACATGGATTAAGAGATAGAAAATCCAGAATTTCAAACATCAACAGAGAAGAAGCAGACCGAAAATGTTATTCAATTCTCAAGGACAATGTATTTATCCATGTTCTTTCCAGACATGGCCAAGGAATGCCCTTGCAATGGTCTAAATTTATATATTGAAATCCAAACGCCCTATGTGATAGTATTAATAGGTGGAGATTTGGAAGGTACTTAAGCAACGAGGGCAGGGCTCTCATGAATGGGGTTAGTAGTTTTATAAAAGGGGCTCCAGAGAGATCTCTAGCATTTCCATCATACGAAGACTCAGTGGGAAGGCACTGATTAGGAACAGGAAAGGGGCCTTTACCACCAAGTGACTAAGATGGCACTTTGATCTTAACTTCCAGCCTCCGGAAGTGTAAGCAATAAAGTTCTGTTGTTTATAAGCTACCCAGTCCGTGTTTTTTTGTTTTTTGTTTGTTTGTTTGCTTTTTTATTATAGCACCCCAAAAGGAATAAGACAGTCCACACAGAGGGGAAATCCAAAACTACTACCAAAGAATAGAACTGAGGCTTAATCCAGGAATATTCTCCTACCATTAGGGCAGGGGCCTTCACAATACTCCACCAGGGGATTTTGGAATTGCTGTTGACTAGCAACTGCTGTGTGCCTCCCATTCTTCCCCTTTATACATTAGGCATGAGAGGGTATGTTGAAGGTACTATGTACCTATGTCCCATTGTATATTGTATAAGTGAGAAAAGATAAAAAAGATAACTTTTTATTCATTTATTTTTAAAACTTTTTGTTTCACTGTTATCTGGTGGAAGAGAAGCCACATCTGATATAAAGATTATCATGATATCCTAGATTTGGAGCCTAATGCTATGATTGGATGCAACTTTAGGGTGTTTTCCTTAAGAAAGTGAGTAAATTTTGCATGTAGAAAAGAAGTAAATATTTGTGTAAGAGAGAGAGAATTACCATGGTTTCTATTATTGTTTCTAACTATTTATTCTTTCTTCCTTAAGAGGATTAAATATCTTTGCCAATTGCAATGGATCCAGCAGTAACTTTTTTGTGGGAAGAGTATACTTTCCCATCCCATACATATTAGGATAAGCCATATGACTTCTTTGTCCATGGCATACAAAAGGACGTTTTTTGAGCCAAATCCAAGTCTATCATTACAAACATCTCATTTGAGATAAATTTGAACTACCCATTAAATTTAAATTACTTCAGTCTGCTTTTTATTTAAAGTCTTCAAGCTTCAATTTTAAGGGACATTCTGGAGAAAGAAATTTTTATTCTATATAGTAATTTCTTGAGAGTGTTTGAACTCCCTTTTGGTAACTGACCTAATAGATCACAACAAACTTACTATCTTTTTTCTTTAAAAAAAATTTTTTTTATGTGCTCAGTCTTAGGCTGCTGATAATATCTGAAAAAGCAAATTATGCCAATTAGTGGTACTACAAAGTATCATCATCTAACCAAAATTTAACATATTATAGTGTTTGCTAATTTTTATTTTAATTTCTTATTGATCTTGCAGGGTTTACCAAATTGTATATTGCAGAAAATTATTACCATGTGATATTCCAAGAACAAAGAAATTCATGATCTAATAAATGAGAGAATTGTTATATATATATCCATCTTTGTGAAAATATAAAATGCATAATCATGTTTCAAACACAGAAAAATCTAGAGAATAGAATGTTGACGACCATATACCACTACAGAGTTCTGTTGTATCCAAGTGTTTTGCCACACTTTATTTTATTTGATAGATAAAACAATGTAGATATAACCAAAGCCTCTCTACTGATATTGTAACAAGCTGAGGTATGATCTTACCCAAGATCACAAAACTAGTAAGGAACTTAAGTGAAGCCTACATTGGTTTAGCTCATAATCCAGTTTTCTTTCCTGAAATTTGCAGATATAATGTAGATTCATGATAAACAACAACAACAACAGCAACAACAACAAACCAAGAGATACACAGATATTCATACATCTTAGTAGGAGACACATAAGTTTCTTGTAAGATTTTAGAATTAAATATCTAATCTTAAATTTCTATAGATGATAACCTGTATATATAGAATAATATAGATATAATATAATATAATATAATATAATATATATAGAATATATAAATGTACATGAGCATATCTTTTAAGATATAACTGTATATTTTAATTCTTGTTTGTCAATTGTTCTCCTTTGACTATACTCTCTTTAATAAGACATCATTTAAAAAAATGTATCTTGGCATATAGTGGGTGTTCATTAAATATTTGTTCAATGAATGTAACTGAATTTACAACAAATAAAATAACGTATAAAAGCTGCATACAATTAAAGTATTCTTTAAATACATAGTCATAGTATTTTTCATAATTTTAAAATAGATTATAACAGATCTTAAATAATAAAAAATAAATTTCTGAAATTAACATTTCAGATTGTGGATGAGCCACACAGACCACAATATTGTCTATTTTTAAAAAATTCACTCTTTCCTCTGTTTTTAGTAAAAGTTAAGAAAGCCACACATCACAAAACTTTTTACATATAATAACCTGTCAAGCACTATTACAAGATCACCTTATGTAGTTATTTATTCAGGAAATATTCATTTACTATGTTCATTTGTCAACATTAACTATTGTATTCTAATTTATCTGTACTTGACTATTTCACATTGACAGCTAGTTAAGGAGCATGAAACTATTTTGAAGTAAAGCATCCGAAATCACAATTATTTTTTAATTGAGAAGACTAAAAAAACAAACCACCAAAATAAATGAAGACATACACAGCTTTATGCTATTAGGTGATGAAATTATATATGGATTAAAAAAGCTGTTCCTAATTGTTTTAACAAAAATACAGTCTGTTAAAGACTGTAGAATTTGAAAAATTACTTAGAATAAGAAAGATTATGTTTTTCCCCCAGGTAGAAAACAGAATGGAAAAATTTGCAACTAAACAACAGCCAAATATCAAGCTTTCTGTCTCTCTTGATCCTGATATCAGAGTGAAACTTATAGCTTTTTGAAAGTAAATTTACCTGATTTTCTTCTGCACCTTGAATTCCTGTATCACATTATTTAAAGAACTTTTATAACTTAATATTTTCTTAATTATTCAATTGCTCATAATAATGCATCAAAACATAAGCAAAAGTTTTGAGTACAGTTGTGACTTATATGGCATTTGCTGTTGTAGGGATGGAAAAAGTTTTCCTCAACTGTCTTAGAGTTCCAGCCTGAGTCTGAAAATTTAACTAACAAAGACAAATTAACAAAAGAAAAACATACAAGTTTATTTAACACAAGTGTTTTGTAATATAGTAGCCTTCATAGTGAAATGAAGACCCAAATAAGGATACTTCTTACCTCTGGGTATGGGGAATGCACCTCCCACATGAGTGTTTTATAACTGTTTCAGATAAGAGGCATAGAGAGAAGGTCAGAGTGACCTTTCTGCTTCTGCTATTTTCTACAACTCCTTCGATTTAAAATATTCAATATGCCAAGGTGCCAAATTTAAGAATAGCATGTCCTGAATGCCATCACTGTCAAATTATAATGCTGAATATTTTAGATAGGTTAATTCACTCTTTAAATTGTTAGTTAGTCAGACATGAGTGACAAAAAGAATAAAGGAATAGAGACTGTCCAAAGAACACCCCAGTGGTAGTAGACTTCTGGGTATACACATGTGTACCAGGTAAAGAGTTATATATAGCAGCAAGTGTCAATCAAAATGATTCACTTGCCAATCTCTTTCGGAACTATTCATCACAGCCCAGATATAATGCAGACTTCCCGCTTCTATCTGGGTTCTTTTTGCCCTCTTATTGCTGTTGTAGTTGTTATTACAACACTCTGTTGCAGCTCTCATCACTGAAACCATGTGCCTTGTTGGAGCATTCTTGTCTTTCTAAAATATACTTTTAATAAATCTTTTCTAAGTAATAAATCTCACTGACCTGTGATTCTTCACTGTGTCAGAGAGGAAGACTCAAGGAGGAACCAAGGAAAACTGTAACTACACTTCTGCACTGTTGTTATTGTAATGCCCTGGTTTGGAACTCCACGAGCCAAGAAGGAAACTGACACCGATGCAAGCGCAAGAGGGAGTTTATTGACAAACTCGAGTTTGGACTCCACTCATTCACTGAAGCAGCAGTGGTTGAGAGGAGCCCTGACCTAGGGCCTTGGACCTAATTTAAAGGGCAAAACCGCAAGCCTTGGGGAGATGCTTGGCGTTACCTGATTGGGGGGTTAGGTTGACCTTTGAAGGGATTGGGTGGTAGGTTGTTAGGTCTGCGTGCAAAAGGGGGCCGTGCGCAGTTGGGTCTGCGTATAGAGGGGGCCGTACGCAGAAAGGGCCAAGTGCAGAAGGTAGGGCCGAGTGCAGAAGGTGCCGGGTGCAGGAGGAAATAAGGGTGGGGGTGCCTTAAGGGCCCACCGATTAGCTGGCTTAGCTGGTTTGGCCAGGTGGTAAGGCATTGTTCTTGACCACTGGCCTTTGGGGAACTTTTCATACAATACATCATGGGATCACTCAGAAAAATGGAATCATTCCAGTCTTTCAGTTATCCCTCTCCCTCCTCCCTGTCATTGGGATGACACCCTGAACTTCTGTTGGCCCAATGGTAACAAAATTATGTCCTGGAACTGGAGAAAGTATTTTAGACATAATAGCTTAGCCAATAGATATTATCAATATCTTGGGTCGGCAGGATGATATATATATAGATATATATATATATAGAGATAGATATATATTTTATTTATTTATTTATTAATCATGGTGCATATGTACATTCATACATAGAAAAAAATCAGGGTAGGAAAGTCCACCTCAAGTCAAAAATGAAATAAAATAGTTTTATTAGACCATTATAAGACCAAAATTTACATAATCAAGCACATAGTTACTAGAATCTCATAGTCTAGTCTGTAGATCCTGGAGGGATTCAGGAGGTCATCAAGGTAAAAGTTATTTTTATAAGACATATTTAACTTTGCCTTTTTCACATGTCAGCATTATACTGATGGTGGGTAAAATTACTGACAGCTGAGGGTGAAACACGGCAAAGGCACCAAACTGTGGTATTCATTCTAATCTTCGTTACCTATCATGACCTCACAGTTAAAAAAAAAAAAAAATCAGATTCACTTAAGAATGCCCTTGATGAAGCAGTGAAAAGTAGTAATTTACGTTAAATATTAACCCTTGAGTATGCGTCTCTTTAATATTCTGCCTAATGTTTCTTCATATTGAAGTACAATGGTTGTCTCCAGAAGAAGCACTGTGGTGATTGTTTGAGTGGTGAGCTGAACTAGCAGCTTTTTTTCATGAGACAACAGTTGTACTTGAAAGAGTAACTGACAATCTATGATTACTCAGCCTTGTGTGTTTGGCAGATATTTTCTCAAAAATTAACAAAACGAGTCTCACTTCCAGGAATAGATTAGAGTAATTATCATTAGTGATAAAATTTTAGCTTTCAAGTAAAAATTGTAATTTTACAAAAAATTACGTCTACCATCATGAGCTTGACAGTTTCTCAACACATAGAAACTTTTCTGAGGATACTGGTGATATTAGCAAATTTGATATTTTAATATTGTATAATAAGTTTGTAAGATCTGCATAACTGAATGGCCTAATATTTTCTAATAAAGCAATATAAAGGGTTTCAAAATAATGCATAGGTTAAAGATCCATTTAGGGTATAACAGGTCAATAGCTTTTAATACGAAACAGTCATTAATATAGTTTCAGATCCCACATTGCCACTAACATTTAGGAAACTACCACTTGTCAAGTTTTAGTTTAGTATCAAAGTATAATATCTACGATTATCTGAAAGGAACATTAGAATGCTTTCCCCTTTGGAACGACATATCATTTAAAGACACGTTTTCTTATGCAATCAAAGCAACATAGAGAAATAGTTTGAATGCAGAAGTAGATGTGAATTGAGGGGGGTCTTCATTTAAGCCAAGGATTAGGTTTGGAAAAATGGAAAATAACACCAATATTTTTATTATTTTTGTTTGTTAAAATGTAGTCATGTTATATAAAACAATTTACTTATTTTAAAATTAAAGTGCTTATTACATTGTTTTTAAATGAGTTAAGTATTTTGAGGTTTCTTCATCTCAATGTCTAAAATTGATAAATATAAATTATAAAAATGCTCTTACCCTTTTAAAACTAATAAAGATGTCTTGAGATCAAAATGTTAGAGAATCATTGTCATGTACTTTAATTAATCAATTAATTTAATTTTTAATTTTAATTTTTCAATTAGAGTTGATTACCAAGTAATTTTAAATACTTTGCCCCACCTCCTTGAATTATGAGTTTTTATTTGCTTTATGTTTATAATATCACTGATTGATAGACCCCTAAAGACTCTGATAACATTACTTTTATGGGTCACCAAATGTCTCTTCCTTGTCTGCTTAGCCACACTGTCTCTCTGCCTTTGAATTTTTACCTACAACAGTAATCTCCTTTCCCCACAATTCTGCCTTGAAAATACTTTCCATGATGCAAAATGCATTCAGATATTAACTTTTCTTCAAAGCCTCTTTTTGGACACATCTGCTATTTTCCACGGGAAGTCATCTTTCTCCGCCCCTAAGATCATTACGAAGTTTTAAAAATCACTCTCACACACTTGTAGCATTATAAATTTTAGCATGAGTATAGTTGTCTTTCTCTACTTAGTTTTTTGAGATTCTTGGAAGTAGAGTTATGCTTTTCACAGTTCCTTAGATGTTGTAGGTATTTTTTATCCATTGATCTATTTATCCAGCAAACATTAGTGATTACTTACCATGTGCTGGAGAATAAATGATTGGTTAGATACAGAACTTTGCAGCATGGCTATTAAGATTAGTTACGAAAGATATTTGGTCTTGTTTCATGTAAAATTCTTCCCATATAACAGCATCAAGTCTTCACTGTCTATAGCTGTTCAGCTAGTTAATCCCCAATGTTTTGTGGGTTACATTTACACAGAATGACTCATTTCATGAAATTGAATGCGTATCAAATTTATTTTTATAAGAATGTATAGAATAAGAAATAAAAGTTTATAGAGTAATAAATCAGTTCAGATATAGACTAAATGCATTTTTTTATACAAAGCGACAGTAAATCCCTGTGCCACAGCTACAGCTCTAAAGATGGCACTCTAGGCAATTACAATGAAATGTGATTATAACTGTGGGAGTTACTATGATCACTATAATTATTCTAAAATGTTCTATTCTACTTTCTCTTTCATAGTACTTTCTGGAGTTTCAGTTTCACTGTTGAGTGATTATTTAATATTTGATCCTTCCACTGAACTCCAAGCTCACAAGGGCAAGAACATCACTATTGCCTCTTTGGACCTACTATCATGCCTCAAACATAGTTGATTCTATACAATTGTCAAATAAATAAATGTAAAGAAATAAATGCTCTCAGGTACCAATACTATATGCTTTCATCATGATTTCCAAAATTTCAACTGAGATACATTTCTATGTATGTTAACTTTCTATTGCCAATGTAATTAAACCTTGGTTTTTATAATTGCTAATACAATAAGAAGTAGCACATTTAGGACTGTTGTGTATAAAAAAAGAAAAGCCAGAGACAATATATAAAATATTAGACTTTTAAGCCAGAGCTGCTTATTAAGCAATACAACATATGATTAATAATGTTCTGTGATTGGCAATAACATTTATATTCAGAATGGAAGGCGATAGTCAAAAAGTCTATGGGTTGGCTTTTAGAGAAAGTTAAATATTTGCTTTGGTTGCATAATTGTTTTGCTTGTCAAAGTACCCTCATTCATAGGAATAGAGAAGGCTATTGCAACAGATTTTAAGCTGGACCATCAGCCTTAGTTTCTGTCTCTTCCACTCTTCATGGCAGATTTATTTGTCCTGCCATGGGAATTTCCTCCCTAGAGCCTAAATCTCATTATATAATTTCATTACATGGACTCCTTCATAATTATCAAACACAGTAATTCTCAACTGAGGAACAATGTCTCCTTCCCAGAAAACATTTGGCATTATGTAGGAGTATTTTTGGTTGCCACAACTGGGAAAAGAAGTATTGCTTGAATATAGTGGGTAGAGGCCAAGTATTCTGACAAACATTTTACAATGCACAAGAGAGCCCTCCACAACAAAGAATTATAGGGACCAAAAAGTCAATAGTGCTGCAGCTGGGAAACTCTAACCAAAGGATTATGTCCAAATTGGCATATAACTCAAATAAATCTTCTTACCACTCTTCATACCTATTTTGCATAGGATGCAAACTTGAAGCCTAAGCAATGCATCTGGGTAGCACATGTGTTTTAGTTGATCGCCCACTGCTTTTGGATGCTTCAGATGCTTTCCGGTGTGCCACATCTTCCACTACTTGTTATTGTCTTCATCCAGCTGTCTTCACTTATTCATGTTTTCCACTTACCTAAAACATCTAGTCCTAGCAAAACTGACTTCACACCCTCACAAGAGCCATGCTAACCTGTCTGAGTTCTTCAATATGCCAATTCATGCATCCGTGTCTTTACATATGCTACAAAATCCAACAGAAATTTCCTTCTAAGCCTCATTTGCCTGATGAATTAATCCATGTCCCCAAAATTCACTCCTTTCATTTTTATGTCTCAGCTATACATTTTATTGTGTCTGTTATAACAGTACCTCAAGAGTACCATTTTGGTGTTTATGCCTTTGCTTTCCATTTCATTAGGCTTTGTTTCCTTAAAATTATGACTATACTATAGTTAGTATACTGTCTTCAAAGCACCCAAGACAGTGCCTAGACATGCATTAAATACTTTTTTGTTAAACACCTATAATTAAATTAATTTCCAGTGTACCCTTTAACTTTGTAAATTGTACCCATTGTACATCTAACCATTTTGGAATCCAAATAAAAAATACTTTACACTATTTTTCTGTCCTCAAAGCTATCGACAACAGAAGTAACATTGTTTTCTTTAGCAATTGGAGGTATTAAACTACACAAAAAAGAATAATAAAATATCTATGGCAAAAAATAATAAATAATAGTTAATGTATTTAGCAAGGAAGTATAATTTGTTTTTAATTAATGAATTTCAAGAGTGGAATTTTGGATAATTATATATATATATATATATATCTTTAAATTTATCTGTATATTCTAAGTTTTCTGATGTATCTATAGGCTGCTTTGAAAATTAGAAAATAAGATTGAAAGTAAAGACATTTATGTTTACATTTTAAAGAAAATTTTTCCAATTAAGATTCAGTTTATTAGTATAACAGAATAGGGAATTGCTGATTGAGCACTCATTCTTGTTATAAAGAAAAATTTTTTTTTAAAAATTGTAGTTAGTATGGCCAATATGGAAATGGTGTGGAGGTTCCCCCCAAATTTAAAAAGAGAACTATTTTATAATACACCAATCCTGTTTCTGGGTATCTATCCCAAGGAAATGAAATTAGGATCTCAAAGAGATAGCTGCATTCCCATATTCATCTCAGCGTTATTCAAAATAGCCAAGAATAAAAAATAACCCAAATGTCTGTGAATAGCTAAATAGGTAAAGAAAATGTGATATCTACATCTGTATCTATCATCGATAAATAGGTATAGATATATGTCACAAGATATAGATATATGTCAGAATATTAGTCAGCCTTAGAAAATAAGAAAATCCTGCCATTTGCAAAAACATGAATGAAGCTGGAGGGCATTATGCTAAGTGAAATAAGCTAGATACAAAAAGACAAATACTGCATGATATCACTTATACGTGAAAGCTAAAGTTGCCCAACTCAGAAATAGAGAAAAAAATAGTGATTATCAGGGGTTGGGAAAGGGAAATGGGGAGATTTTGGTCAAGGGATACTAACTCTTAGTTATGCAAGATGAGTGTTTGGAGATCTAGTGAACAACAATGTAACTATAGTTAATTTTGTGTTGCATTCCTGAATTTTGCTAAGAAGATAGAGCTTAATTAAGTGTTCTCACTAAAAAATACATAAAATAAAAACAAAGTAAAATGGTAATTATGTGAAGTAATGGATATTAACTTGATTATGGAGAATATTTTAGTGTATATGTATATAAAAATAACAAGTGTGTCTTAAATATATACAAATTTTAGGCATAAATTTATCTTAGTGAAGCTGGGGGGGGGTGGATCTAATAGTATGATCATAATAATATAAACCAAACACATTTTATATTTGTTTAAGCATTTATGAAGCATCTTTCGATGTGCACAACACTATGTGAGAATTATAATTTATTTTTATTTATACATTGATTTATACGATACATTAATTATAAGCTAATTTGTGCAACAAAATTAGTAGATTTGGTTTGCTGAATAAGTCTATAATAGAGAGAAGTAGGTGATGTAATCTCACGTGTCAGGTAGTATGTTATAGCAATAACAAGTCTCAGAATTATTTCACAACTACAAATGCGTATAAAGGGAGAGACCTTCCACCATATAAGTTTGGCGAACTTCTTTTTAGGTCTCTTTTAAGTATTCAATCAGCATAAGGCAGTGCAACAATAGCCTTGTGACAGAATTTGCTAAATATTTACGTAATATCTAGTTTGTGTGAAGTGATAACAATCTTCTGACAAATCACAAATTAAACCAGTATCCTAAACCAAGACGCCTTTAAAGGGTATAGTCTATTCAGCTTTTTAGATTGTTAATGCCCACTTCAAAAAAAGGTAGGTATTTTCCAACTTTAGCACTTAAATACCACTTATTCATTAAAAACAAATATTTCTGGCATTCATTAGGCTTATAGTTAACTAGCCTCTGTTGTTTAAAATATAAAACTAGATGAATTCATATACTTGTATTAGGCTTCTGTAGTAAGGGCTTTTGAGCGGATCTTTTAAATTAATACAAATGACCTCTGGTATGTACACTGCAAATTAGGAGATTTCAAAACTGACAATTTTCCATATAATATAATAAAGATTAAAAACTAACTAGCATGCACACACACATATTGTTTATACTGAAGTAGATTTAAACAAATTATTAAAAATGTAAAATCATGGCTAATTTTAATATAGGCATACCTTATAATAATAAATTAGTATTAATAGTAGAAATGTAAATAGTTAAAACTCTGCTAATGCAACAATGGCTAGTATTTATTGAGAATTTATTAGTGCCATTACTAAGTGCTTGGAGTATTTCCTACCTCATTATAGGTACTCCATCAACATTAGTAATAAATGAATAAGTTCATCAACAAATGAATGAATGAACACTGAACTCTCTGATAAGTACTTTACAAGCAGTATCTTATGAAATCCTCACAATAACCCTATAAAGTGAAGTTTTACAAATGCATTTTCTGAGGCTGAGACATTATGAATTATAATGTGTGCCATCAGCATTATAATTCGAATATCAGACATTTTTGTCTATTCTTTCTCTTTATTCACATGCATGCGCATTTATAGCACAGGAATTGAACATAGGTGTTGAGTGAACAAAAAAATATGGCCAGGGGCGCGCGCGCGCGCGCACACACACACACACACACACACACACACACACACACACACACGTCAGGCCTGACAGAGCAGCATTTGTTGGAGAAAGCTCAGAAACTAGAACAGAAACAAGTGTTCAGGTCCCTATTAAGTACAGTGATCTAGCAGATCCAGAAGTCAGATTGTAGGAGTGATACCTTAAATTTGGACTCTGAGACTTCTAAACTAGATGTTAAAGAAGTAACAGCATCCCCTGGTGTGAATGATGTAAAGTGGGTATTGGCATCCAAGTCCCTTAGTAATCTAAAATTGATTCCCTTAAACACCAGGCCACTGTTGGTTTCTATAGAGCTCAGGAGGGCGCTCACTTCTTTTCTGGGAGGCTGGCTGGTAAGGGATTAGCCTTGTATATATTAATCCTTAACTCTCAAAGTGAAAACTTAATAATGATTCCTATAATTTATTGGGCACTTATTTACCAGCACTAAGTGATTAAAACAATTGCCTGAGCTAGCCTCTAAACTCTATAATGATTCTAATGCATTTCATATAAAAAAAAATTGTACTAAAATCTCTAAAGCAAAAGTCTTTTATTTCTACCAATAAATAAGATCCACACTATTGAATAAGATTAGCAATAAAGACACAGCTTCTCCTTGACGGCTTCTTTAGTGTGAGTGGAATCAGGTTGCTTGTGAATAGCGATGCTGCTCTTGTTTGAGAACAACAGTGCTTCACTAAAAATTTTAACATATTACTAGCTTTGATTCAAATTTAGGTCTAAAAAGCAAAAGTTTCATCCGCATAACAAAACCTTCATTAAAAGATAACCCAAATAGTAATTTAAATAGGATTTGCGAACCTCCAGGTTACACATTTCTCATGAAATCCAATTAAGTCAAATAAATACCAAATCCTGAGGAAATGGTAAGAATTTAGTCTACTCTATTTATTTGAATAATATGAAATTTATTAGAAGAATTTTTGACTTTTTTTAGCCAAGTACTACTTACAGGAATTTGTAAAACTATGTATTTCATAGCAGATGTTTAGCTTAAAATATTCTTAAATCTAAATATTAGCAAAGGAAGTGATTTCTGCATATGGTAAATACTGATTTTTTAAAAAGATATTAGTTGCAATACTTTTAAAATATAAATTCAATGGTTTCTAAATACCATAGCTATTTAATTCCTATAATCACACATTTTTAAAATGCATGAAAAAGCTTTTTTAACATTCTTAACTATTATATTATTTTCTCTTAAATTCATATTTCCAATCCAATTCTCTGATATAATATTCAAAACTATGTAATGATACCTGAAAATATTTTATTGATCGCCTATCATACTTCTCTGACATAAAATTATAAATCGACATTTGATATTCTCCAATGATCCAAAAAATATTTAAATTTTCTTCTGGATTAAGTTATTATTACAAATATTACTGGTACACTATTGATTAAAACACTATTAATACAATGCATGTAACAGATAATTTGAAGAATTATCTTTCAATGTGATAGAAGCAGCATTTTTTTACCATTTATTCACGTGTCCTTGAATGATTTTAACTTTTTGCTGATGGACACTGGGTCTAACATTGATTCTACTCCTATTTTTTAAAGTAAATATTTGCAATGATGACCATCTTCTTATAAGTCATTGGTTCCCCACCATGATTTATCTGTGTGGAAAGTACTTTAATTCCCAGATATATCTGCTTGTATCCATAAATAGCTAATGATATCTGAGGGAAAAAGGTTCTATAATTAGCTTATTTCTTTGTGACTCTTCCCTCTTTGGAATGCAACACTTTAGTCCCTTTTCTTCTGCAGTTCCCTGATATTTTTAACAAATACTTTTATAAATTAGTTTCCTCTAGTTATTGTCCGTAGGAGTCTGTCTGCTCAAAGAATAGTTCAGTTTTATTCAGAAGTAGAAGTCTGTCAGTCATAACAGTGCCTTTTGTTTATTTGTTTTTAAACTGCTTGGTCACAAAATACAAAAATTTTGGTGTATTCATGCAATTAAATATTATTCAGTTATTAAAAAGAATGAGGTAGATTTATATGATCTGATATGAAAACATCATCAAGTTATCTTGTGAAGGAACTAGGCTTATTTTATTGTAGACATTTTTTGAGTTATATTTTAATTGTTTTCCTAAATACATACATTAAAAAATGCACAATTTAATTAAAAATCCCACCAATGTAGTTCTCTGAGTGATAGTAGAAATTTAAGAATTGAGCCTCTTTGTTTCAAATTGAACATGAAGGAAACAAATGTTTACTTTCTAAAAATCTATCCACATGGAAATTGCTTTAATAGGCAAGCTTTGATGGGAATACACCATAACTGAAAAACGTGGATATTACAAGATTTGTATTTTAGTCTAACTCAGTATCTGGGTAATATTGGAAAGTTCTGATCTCACAATGTCTTAAGTTCCAATCTGTAAGTTCATAACACTAATATAATTCATTTTGTAGAATTCTATTACCCATTGATAAAAATGTTATTCCATAACCTGAAAACTGGACAAATGAATAAATGGAAAAGTATCTTATGCAATAAACACCTTTCATTGAAAATAATATATGAATATGTTATAAAAATATATGCTATATATGATATAATAGTAAATATATTATGCAATATATATGCTATTATGTTATATATTATATAACACTATATATTATATAATATATTTATATATAATATAGAACATATTCAATTTGATAGCTAATCTGAAATAAAGTTTTAAAATTGAACTGATATTTTCTGTGTTGATATGTAATATGTGTAATATAAATGTATATTATTAAAATATATGACACATGTACATAATATATAATGTTATTTATGTTACTATATATTTATGTTATGTGATAATACATAATAGATGATGTTTATACATAAATATAAAACATATAACATATTCAATTTGAAAGCTAAACTGAAATAAAGTTTTAATGTTGAACTAATATTTCTTCCACTGATATAGTATATGAATGTTATAATATTATATTATGTATATTATTCAATTTACGAATGCATCTGAAATAAAGCTTTAAGGTTAAACTGATAGCCTTAGGTTAACTTGTTAGAGTATGTGTTGGGGGGTTGTTTCATTTAAGGTCAAAGTATTTTTCTAAATAATTAAGTTCATTTTATGATTACACACAAGCTCTCTGATTTTCAATAGCTCTTACTTATTTGGCTATATACTATTCTGAAAGCTTTTTGATTACTCTTTCATAACCTTGGTTTATTACAGATGTTTAATTTTAAACAGCATTTTTAGAACACATCTTTTTAAAGTTTTAGGGTTTAAACTTACATAAGCAACTGTAGAATTTGATTAACCAAATTGATATAAATATTCCCTTTCATAAGGTGTCAAATGTAAATTAATGCATGAGCTAATTTATTGTCAAAAAACATAAAAGCAAATAGCAATGCCTAAATCTTGTAGCTATTTAATTAAAATAATTTAAATGTAATACTTTCATGTTTTAGAATGCCTGTGGGAAAATTGGTAGTCTTATGTAGACTGGATTCAATATGTATTAAAAATGCACACGCCCTATTATATATAACACTATATTAGCTTAAGTAACAGCCACAATATTTTGAAATTCAGTATAAAGCCCATGAGAAGACACTCTGTGTGCCCTGACCTGATCTCCTGAATCCCCTTTAACTGTCTCTATGGGACCCTCCCCCTGCCTCTGCCCATTGCTTCTAAGAGTTTACACTTGCAACTGTCTTTGGAGGATTTCTTTAGTCTACTGGAGCAACTTTTCTGCCCACACATGCAAACAACTGAAAATGCTTGAAAGTTGCACAAAGCAGTCTTTGCCATCCAGTTGTGGTGTCCCTAGCCAGCAGTGACTAGTGTAGAATATGGAAGTCCGAGTTTTGTGCTTTAAGACATGACAAACACTGAGACATCATTTATACTCCAGAAATTTCCTATAGAATCAGGTCTAGGGTGAGCCTTTTCCTGAAATTCCACCCTCTCTTGACTTTCTACCCTTCTCTGTCCTGCTTCTCCCACTCTTTTTCTGGGTTATACTACAAACATCTTTATAAATAAATCACTTGTACACAAAACTGTCTGTTTCTACCTCTGGGGAATTGACTTAAGAGAGTCAACTCCTAATTGAGTGGCAACTCAACATAGTGATAATGAGAAAACACGAATCGATGTCACCTTCATCTTGAGTCTAACCTCTTTACAAAAGAAATAATTACTTTATGAGGTAGAAGTAACTGGATGATTCTCTTGTCATGCAGCTATTCTGCTAAAGGTCTAGACCAAAAGTAAAATGACTGTCCTTGCCCACCCTGCATTCTTCCTCCCTCAACATGAACATGGGGCACGCAGATAGCATTACTCTTATTGGAATTTTCCCTTAAGAACAACAGTTGATTCACACAATGTACCAAATTGATAATAGCTTAATGTATGTGTTAACGTTTAGTCTAATCAAATAGTTTAAAAGATATTTGCAGCCACTGTTTAAAACACTAGAAATGAAATATTCTTATACTGATATGTTGCATTTTTTTCCAGAATTTAATTGCCACAGCAGATGGTAGTATATTTGAAGCATTTTCAAATTATTTCATCTAAATTTAATTACACTATAATTTTATTACAGAGAAGAAGGAGGCATAGGGGCCATATTTAAATTAAAGAATCACATTCAAACTAGATTGTCAGGTATAATGATGCAACTAAAGCAGATGGCAGAGGTGGTATCATACTTTAAAATCAAAATAACTTATTTTTAATATGAATAAATGTTTTTAGAATATGAAAAAATTATAATTAAAAATAACAAATTTGACCTTATTTGTGTTGTTCTGTAATTAGGAAAATTTTTTTATTAAAACAAGAAAAATCTTTGTTTTATACTAATGAATTATGCACCAATACTCTTAAAATTCCCTTCCAGATGAATTAATGCTATAATTTACCTGCTTCTTTTTAAAAATATGTTTCTCAAATTATAATTAGGTTGTATTTCTAAATGTTTTGTATCAGAAACACTCTCCAAAGAGCAATTTTACCTTTTCATTTCATAAAATTATCATTTTTAGCAATAGAATTTTTATTTCATATCTGTTTTATCTCCTGGCCATCATAAATATGCTTCTGCAGAGGATAAAAAAAGTTTCAGGTGCTCCTCAACTTTTAGCAGAAGAATCATAGAGAGGTTGTTAAAACACAAGTTCCCGGTTACCACCCTGGAGATTTTGATTAGCAGATCTGGACTGGGTCCACATAATTTTTTTTTTTTTTTAACAATGTGGCAGGCTAATGCTACCTGTACCAGGGACCCCATGTTCAGCAACATTCTCTAGGTGAAGTTATTCTTTTACTTTTCAATAAAAGAATAACTTGATAGTAGGCATTGAACACATTTACTCTTTTTGTCTCTCCCTATATAACAAAAGATGTAAGATTCTTTGTTTGCTTGTTTTATATTTGCTTTGAATTTTGAAATTACATTTTTAGATTATTTTACAATGTATAATTTTGTAATAGCAAAAAGCCAGAAATCTAGGTTCATCAAAACACATATCTTAGAGGAAATATTCAGCTATTCAGCATCCTATCTGGAAAATTAGATAAATCTCCCCAAAAGAATCAACTCTTGAGAAGTAGTGTCAACTCCTTTCATCCCCACAACTATCTCTCCAGTGCTAACTCTCCCACATCTGTCTTTCATTGGATGTTTGGCCTGTCCTTGATTGCTTGAAATCTTTCCATTTATACTTCATTGAGCAAAAGGAGTTAAAAGTGAGAAGCACAATGCTGTTTTCATTCTTGAAAGAAATTTTACTTCATGTGACTTGGAATTAACTAAACCTGGACTTGAATTCTGGTACAGTTCTGGGACTCAGTCATATGTTGTCTTCATCTCCAGGCAACTTGGGCCTAGAATGACCTCTAAATCTCAGAGGACCCTTATAATGTATTTTATACAGTTAACTGTTACAGTTAACTGTCTCAAATTTGAATATTTTATCATAAACATTCTAGAATTTTTAGCAAGCCTTTTGTTGTAGTTGTTAAATATTTTGATTAAACTTGTATATTCTACTTTGGGCCTATTACTAGACTAAAATCCTGGACACTCCTATAATTATCTGTTTTATGAGATCTTGTACAAGGAACTTTAGTTCGCTTGGCTTCACTTTTCTCATCTGAAATATAAAATGGACCAGATGCTCTGTATCCCTCTTTTCTTCCAGCTTGAAACCTTACTATTCCAAAGAAAGCTGTTCCTTGTACCACATTTCTTAATTTTCTTTTGGAGGCGATGAATGTACATACTCTTTACCCTGAGAAAGAAGAAAGATGACAGACAAATTAAGTTTGCACATATATTCGTGAGGAAACTATATTAAAATTATTTATAGAATTTAAACTACTTCCCCAGGCCAATTTTCTAATCCCAGATGTAGCGTTTAGGCTCTCTATAAACTTGTATTGCTTAATTACTTATACCCTCTGAGAAATCATACTACTACTCACTGCAATTTAATTGACACTAGAGAGTGGTGTTACTTGATAGGTTTAAAACATTATCAAACTCCAGGTTTCTTTAATAGCATAGCTTTCGGAATTCCTAAAAAGGATTGTTAGAGAGGTATAATAAATTTATGTAATGTAAATTAAACACAGCTTAGCAGCATATATATATATATATATATATATATATATATATGAAGATAGAGTTTGAAACTAGATTTTAAAGAACTAGTCTTAACTTATACTACTCCTAATTTTAATAAGAGTTTGACAAAAACTTGGCTTTTCTTATGCTTCCGTAGAAAATCTTTAACTTTCAAAGGAGCAGGACCCTCGCCATGCAGGGCCGCAGGCCAGCCGTTTACAGCTTTGGCGTCTGTTGTTCGCATCCAAACTTGTCACTTCATCAGAGCTATAGTGTCTCTTTTAAATCTGTAGAACAGCTTTCTAGACAGAGCAGGAACAAACTCTTGGGCCTCCTTTTCAAGATTTTCGTCTGAATCGCCAAAGACAAGTACATCAACATGGTGGGCTGTCGCTTTGGATAGGATTATCAAGTCATCCTTGGCTTAAATTGTCTCGAGGTTCACCAACTCTACACAATCTGCTCTCAATCAGTAGAGAAGCAAGCCGCTCTCTGGCTAATGTTTCCTATCCTTGATATTAAAACTTAGCCTTCTAACAGCTGTTAGTTTTTAATATTTCACAGTCTCACGCAGTCTAAGACATGTAGAGATATTTGAAGGGACCACCTTTATCTTTTGACTACCGTTAAATGTTTAAAATGCAATCTAATACAATATATTTAAGCCATTAATCATACTAATCAACAATACTCCATTTACAAGTCCAGCCTCATAATTTTAGTAACTAAGAAAAAAATATTAAGTTTTCAGAAGATTAAATCTAGTGTGAAGAGAAAATGACACAGATCATGTGTTCAAGAATTTATGTAGTTGAATTTCACCTGGTTGAAATCAATGAGAGTTTTAGCAGTCATAAAGTATAATACTGATTAGCTTCAAAATTATTTGCATAGGTAGAATGATGGAGATATAGTAGTTTAAATAAAAAAAATACATGAATACTTATTTAGCCACAAATTTAATATATGTTAACAGTATGATAAGAATACGTTTCTCTTTCTTCTTCTTTCTTTCTTTTTCTTTCTTTCTTTCTTTCTTTCTTTCTTTCTTTCTTTCTTTTCTTTAAGAATATATTTTAACATTTTGTATTATGCAGGCTTCAGAGGACTTTGTCTAATTTTGGACCTCATATTAAAAGAAAGTATTTTGAAAAGACATCCAGAATTGCTTTAAAAACTATAATATAATATAATAATGGTTGAAGAAACTGTGCTAACAAAACCATCTAGCCAGTTGTGGGTATAGAGAGATTGTTGGAAAGAGATAGGGGTATCTAAAATTTTGCAAATTGACTAATTCTATGCTATTCCTGAAAATAAAATTAGGATCAAATGAGCAAATATAAGTGAAATACATTTGGCTCAAATAAAATTCAACTTCCAAGAAATTCTAAATGTTTAGCAGAGAAATAAACTTCCTCACCAGAGAACTAATAATTAAAAGAGATATTAGCAGAAATCATGTAACTAAATCTCAGAATGTCTCCAATACTAGATTTAAATTAGAAAATAGAATTTCTACTCATTTGGCCACCTAAAAAAGTATATGTTTCCTTAATTTTAATATGAGTTTCATAAGGACAACTCAAATGGAAAGCCTCCCTTAGAAATAGTGTCATGATTCATGGTGCTTCTTTTATTCTTAGTACAAGTTCTAAGTATGAGAACAATGAGAATAATAAGTATCACAACACAGTACAGAACACAAAGGAAATAAATAATTTTTTAAAGTGGATAATTATCCATTTATTCCAAAATATATATATTTATAGGGCTTTATCCAAGCCCTTATTGCTGATGATTTTTTTTGGTGATTGATAACGAAAATTATTCTTACTTTTATATTACAATCTGATTAGTGTCATAAAAAAATTCTGCTTCAATCTTTGCTTTTTCCAGTAGTCCAGATTTTCAATCAAAAAATATTTTCTTACAAATTTCATAGATGATGAAATATTGCAACAAATAGTATACATAAAATTCCTTTAAGTTTGCACAGTGCTTTTTATTCATAGAGCATTTTTTAATGAGAAAAATTTCAAGAGGAAAACCAGCAATGTTTTAAAATCTTATTACTTAAAGGTAAGCTTCAGGTTACATTTTAAGATAAGCTGTAAATATTATTCTTTTGTTAGATTTTTTACCTCAAAAACCTTTCTAATTTGTTGATCTTTATGTGCTGTTTCATACTTCCTCTCTTAAAAAATGTTCTTTGAGGGATATCTGCACATTACCTTTACAATACGATTACGGCATGCTTAAAGAAAAAAAGAGAAAACAACTCTAGCAGGTTAATATACAAGCATTTCGATGTTCAAAATAGAGTCTCGAATTTCAAACTGTTGAATGGGAGGTCACTTATCCGCTTCACAAAGATGATATAAAATTGGTAGCTTTGTGTTAGGTGAATGACACTATTATAGAACACAAAGGAAACATATGTATTCTTCAGAATAAATCTGCGTATGTTGCTTCAAATGACGCTACAATACCATTTATACAAGGATGAATTTTCTGAGATTTCCCAATCCATTTCCATAAGGTACTTTCTCAATTTTTCCTGAAGATGCCTCTATCTATTTCAAACCTTTTTTTAAAATTTGCATAATTGAGATTAAATGAAGAGTCTCATTTTCCCTCCATGTTTCTAATGGTTATGTTAAAACATAGTTTGTTTTACTGCTTTCCAAACCTACTGTGGCCTTAATATAAGTTAATTCCTCCCCTCAGAGAGTTTTCAGGACTTTTTATTTAGCTCACGGAAGGTTTCAAGTTTGCTCTCTTTTCTCCATTTTTTTTTAAGATAAGAAATCTGAATTTTAAAACAATAAAATAGTTTTGCAGCCTATCATTGGCCATAGTTTCATAATTTTCCCTTATTCTCTCCCTATTACAAATCTTTCTGAATCTGTAATTATATAAAAACCGCAATACACAAAAAATAATTCTCTAAAGTTTTGAAATCCTGTTTGTATCATCTTACCAGTCTAGAATTTTCCTTGTAAGGATGCTTTCTTTATCAGAACAATCTAGATATTTTCTCTTTTAATTTCTTTAGAAAGTGGAAGAGAGCAAGCCACCCTTCCCCCACACCCTCTGACTTAAATGCTATTTTCACATGAACTTGAAACCTTTTTAAGCTATGATTTTCATTTGCACTATGTCATTAAACTATGTACTGTTCTGAATTATCATATTTAAATGAGGGAAAGAAAAGGAAGAAAAAAACCAAAAATATATAGAATAAAAAAAATAATGGTACTAAAATATGAGGAAACTAATTGAAACAAAAATAATGTACGTTAGATTGGGAGAAGATTCCTGAAGTATCAGGATTTTCTCCCTTTATGCTTACTCTCTCTTCATTTTAACATTCTCTTTTTTATCTAATTGCTTTCTCTCTTCTCCTGTCATATCATGCTCCATAATGCAGAAAATAAATATAGGACATGAATGGGAACTCTACAAGGACTTTGATGAAATGTAGATAAAAATATGACTATCAATGCAAAAATTAGGTATGACTTTAAAATATTACACGAGCTTTAATAAAAGTACCAAAAGTCTTATATAAAAGTGTTACTTAAAACTTTAGATGACTATGCAATAGCAACTACTAGAAATGTAAATCTTCAGAGCCTGAAACTCAATTTTTGGGATGTGCTTCTTTGTGAATCTCAAGGTGCAATTTGTTTTCAGGTAATGATTTGGGCTCTCACATGCTATATTAGAAGAAAATCTTCCAACATCTCTGTCTTGAATTTCTCTCCTCTCTATCAAAGAACCTAAGGGCTAGTAGTTTAAAAAAGATTTAGTTTCATTCTCTAGATCCAAGAGGGAGACTGTTGGTTTGGGATGATTCTCCTTTGATTTGCTCTCTCCTCACTGGATGGAAACTGGCATTTGATACTATGCTACTGCTGATACAAGACCAAGTTGGCCCAGATCCCTACACAGGCCTTATTAAAGTTCTTTGACAGAGTAACTTTAGTCCTCAGTTTCAGTTTGGCCAAGGTTGCTCCTTGCTTGTGCTTCCATGTTTTTGGTTCTTATTATTGACTCTTTTCAAGTTCATACACTTAAAAAATCCTGAACCACTATACTCTAATTCTCTTAGAGATTCCAAATGACATTTGCCAGCTTCTAAGGAAAATATGTTAGTGTTACATTAACTCTCCCTAAACAAAGGGGCTATTCACTCACCTCCTGAGGGGCTACCATAAGGGGATACAATAAGAAGTGTATAAAATTAAAATAACATTACCCAAGCCTCTATAATATGCGAGTGTATCTCTTTTTTACAGCCTAATAAAACATTAATGGAAGTAGAAATGAAATGTATTATATCCCCTTCAGTGAGGAATACGTCTAAGGAAAGCAGAATGATGGAGTGGCAAATGTAAAAGTCAAAAGTTAGGAAGGACTTCAGCAATCTGGGCATCAGCTCTACAAGAAATTTCAACAAAAACTCAGAGTAGAAGCCTTAAACCTAGAAAGCTCTTATTAGAAATGACAAAAGAAAAGAATGTCGTTAATGACAGAGAATTCTTCCATGCCCATCTGAGGAAGCTAATTTCACAAATGCAAAGATTATATTTACTTCTAGGGGAAGTTTGTAAAATTTCCATCTACCTTAGGGTTAAAGAGTCATTTATTTGAATGTTGTGCTGCTTTATTATATATATATATTTTTTTTTATTTTGGCATCATGATATGTATAAAATAAAGAAAACTAGGAAATAATCTCTGATGAGGCTTTTTGTTACATTTAAAATCGGTTTTAATTTTTGGTAATAACCAAAAATCATTTGAAACCATGTACATTAAATGGAAGGGCTATCTAAGCAATATAATTCAGATTTGAACCTAAAATGATCTGTAACTCTATTTAGAAAATGGGTGATGTGATGGTTATATGACAATATCATTTCACTTAATACTACTAACTGTACATTGTTAATTGTTAATAAACAAATTTTTATGTTTTGTATATCACAAAATCAATAAAGTAAATGATATGTAACTCTAAATCAATAACTGAGTGACTGATAAACCAGTTCTGATGGTATTTTTACATCTATAGTTCTGGTATATTTGCTATTATAAAGATCTTTACTTTACAGTCACCCCATAAAGAAGGAAGATTTTTTTCAAAAACCACAATGCTTAACACCCCAAGAATTAGAAAAATTCATTCAATGAGTAAACTTTGGAAAAATTTAAAAACTAATATGAAAAATCTAAAATACATTTTTGAAAAGTTAAAACATGAATTTCATAAAAGTCTGAAATGAATATCCATTAAAGACTCTACTCAATTTTATTATTCAAGAGATAACAAGTAAAATGATAAGACTAATTAAATGGAGATTTTGAGAACTGAGGATTTATACAAATAAAATTGCTAATAGATATAAAACTGCTAATATCCTATAAAGCTATAAAATTGTAATTTTGGGGCTTTTCTACCAGACAAAAACTAAAAGTTTACACATAATAGTTAACAGTTTTTAGGACTCAAATAAAAATCTAAATACTAAAGTCAAACACAAGTGTTTTCCTCTGTATAAATAAATGTGTTTTTGAGCAAGTCTATTGAAAAGACCGGAAAATATATGCAAGATTTGAAAAGAGGGAAGGTCATTCACCTGTTTTATTTCAAATTTGGATAATTTTTCTTAACAAAACTAAAGCAAAATGTTAACATTAGGCTAGCATTTTAATTACATATGTATACACACACACACACATGCATGCATACACACACACACACATATTGTCTTTAAAACTGAACTGAGACACTAAGAACAAAGATATTTATTTTAGGTAGGAACATATCATTTTTGCCAAATGCAAGCAAATATAAATAGCATTCAATTCAGAATTGCACATATTCAATTCGAGTGCTAACAATAAAAATTTTAAATTAGAAGGATATGGATAACTTTTCTTTTTAAAAATGAGTGTTACTCACTAAAGCATTTTTTCTTTAATTGTGGATGTTTCTCTTGAAAATTTGCCCTGTACAGAAAATCATTCAGTATCAATCTGGCACCTTGGGATACAAGATTCAGCACGCATGGAACAGAAATCTATGTCTTTAGTTTGTATTCTCACATCAGGAAATAGTTTGGTTTTTTTTTCCCCCTTTTATAGTCTTGATTTTGTTCCACCAAAAACTCATTTAAAATAATTACAATACCAGTCTCGGCATAAGAGTAGGACCAGCCTGCACGTCATGAGCATATGTGGGCATGTGAGGTAGGTGTGCTTTAAAACATACCATCAAAAATTTGACAATGTATTGTGCTTTCCTCAATGGTTTTTATAAAATAGTTCAGTACTCTATTCCAGGGTCAAAGTGTCTCTTTATCCACAAGATCATCCAAATATTTATTTGTCCACAGAAAAGTAAGCACAATTTGAAAGCAAATAAGATTTGAGAATGTGGGCAACTAATACTCATCCTTGAAAGATAACCCTTTAAGAAAAGAAAAAGACTATAGTGATTAACAACATATAAATAATGCCAACTAATTGCCATACACTTACACAAATAATTTAAAAATATTAATATATTTATTTAATAAACATATTACATTTTCAGCCGCTTTGATTTATAATAGAAATAGTAATAGACTTTTATCTATAAATGTAGAAAATACATTAGTACAAATCAGCTCACATATCATCAATTATATGAAGGGTCATATAAAATTTTTAAACTAAAAATTTTTAAATAGTTTATATTTAATAGTTCAGCCACATTGTTCCCAATCCAACCATTCCTACAATGAAATAATAAATACAAAAATATGTACTTCATACATTATTATATCCTATCTCTTCCACTTCTATCTGTACCAATTTTGTAACCTTAAACAAATTATTTATCCTCTTCATGCTTCGCTTTCCTCATCTGTAGTGAAATGAAAATAATAGTACCTACCTAATGGCATTGTGAGGTTAAAATGAGTTAATAATACATACCAAACACAGAGAAAAGAGCCCAGTATGTTGTAATCACACAAAAATATTATGTGCTTATATTATAATTGTAATTATTATTAATAGTAATAGTAATACTATATTACTTTTTAAGTGTCATATTCACATTGATCAAAAATATATGTCTAGCTCTCTTGATGAGATTACAGAAATCTAAAGCCAATGATGATGTAGAGGCAGAAAGTGGTTTTAGTTGATTTAATTTAATTAGGTTATATATTTTTGGAAAAGGTGTGGTGTGTGTGTGTGTGTGTGTGTGTGTGTGTGTGTGTGTGTGTGTGTGTGGTGAACCAAAGCACATATTACATATTCTAAATTTATATTACTGGTTTCATCTTTGCTTACTTTTTTTTTTTTTTGCTTTTCTTTGACATCTAGTTCTCAACTATGAACTCTGTACTATGCATCTAACACTTATCACCAATTTAGGTGCCCTGGAAATTCTATGAGGTCTGTCTACCCTAGAACATTTCTTCATTTATTTAAATAAGAATGGGCACATGTAAATTAAAGCACGCATTTCCTAACTTATGTTGCTGGTATATTTAACACATCTTGTTAGAAAGAAATGGTTGATTACAGAGTATGTTTATATTAAACCACCTAACTGTTGTTTTCATTTTGTTTTATATTTAAATGTAAATATCAGTATTATATTTTAATAAGAATAATTACTATAATTGAATAAATGCTTTCTTTGCAAAAATTCCTGAATCCTACATATTTTGGAATATCATACCTATCTTACAAATGACAAAAAATGTGATTTAGAGAGGTATATGACTTGTCAAAATCTACCTGAAAGTAAAAGATAGAACAGAAATTTGTCATGTTTGAATATACCCAAAGCCTAAGAATTGTACACACTATATAAAGAATGAACTAATTTGTGAAGGGAGGAGATAAACATTCTATTAAAAACAAATTTAAAATGTGGTTAAACCTAATCTACAGTGATGAATGCTATTTTTAAAATCATTATACCTAAAATATCCCTGTATAAAAATACAATATTTAAAATATTTTTATTGCTAATTTACTTTCAGGTCTGATACAATGCAGGGAAATAAGTATAGGACGAAGTTGCAATAACAGTCAATGTGATTTCTTTTCATTTTAACAGTTCAGAGAGTCTCAGAGACTGAAAATGTTATTTTTAATTTTATGTAACATTAAAGCTATTTAGCATCTGGGAAAAAAACTTGGTTATAAAATGATGTATACAGTGCATGGTAAGTACATCTGCCACCAAATTGTTTTTTGAGTTTTTTTTTTTAAGCTGAATTACAGCTGGGAAAAACATAAAATATTAGCATTAATATTAAACTTCCTTCTTTAAACATTCTGGATATATCAGTCTATATGCTAAAATAGATTGTTACAATGAAAAAATCAAGAGAATAATGATAAATATTTATATATTTTTGGGTCAAGTATTAGTTTTATGCCTTATTTATCCAATAACATTCTCATATCTTTGGTTCTTCAATAGCAAATAAACAATTGTGAATGAACTTAATACAGTTCAAACATTTTAGTTGGCCATGTCAAAACTTTGAATCTGTCCAATACATAAATGAATGTTTCTGGAAAACATCATGAAGAAGCATCTAATATGTGGTTGAAAGGTTGAAAAAACTCAGTCTATCTAATATTGTATCTACATTATGTTTTTTCCCTAGCGTTTTATTGCCATTGTAACAAATTGTCACATACTTGGTGATTTAAAATTGCAAAAACTTATCTTACAGTTCTGTAGGTAGGAAATTCAACACAGTTCTCATTTGCTAAAATCAAGGTGTTGACAGAGCTGTATTCCATTCTAAATAGTCTCTAGAGGAGAATCTATTTCCTTGCATTTTCCAACTTTTGGAACCTGAGTATATTCCTTGGCTATAGCCCCTTTCCTCCATCTTAAAAGCCAGCAACATTGCGTCTCTAGTAACATTCATCCACAGATTCCCCTCAGCTGCCTTCCTCGTCCAGTGATAAGGACCCTTGTAATTATAGTGGGTCCACCAGGATAATTTAGGATAGTCTCTCTATCTTAAGGTCAACAGATTACAATGATAATTCCATCTACAATCTTTATTCTTATTTACCATGTAACCTAACATATCTACAGTTCCAAAAAATTAGGTCATGGTAATCTTTGGAGGCAGTTATTTCTTTGCCTACGTCTTCCATTGTTTTCACAGTATTCCCTTTAAAATCATTGGCTATGCTATTTTAGCAATATATTTATACCATCAAAAAATTTTGTGAAGAAAGTACTACTATTCACTGGCTTACCAAAAAATGATCCATAAAACCCTGTTCTTACGTGGTCCACCTTAAAGACTGACATTTTTTAAACTTTACTTTCTCAGCCAGAATCCTGGGTAGAAGTAGCTATGCTACATAGTTCTAGTTAATGAGTCTGTCGTGGGCTTCTAAACTTCAGTTTTCCTTTGCTTTTAAAAAGTGAAACCTAGTTCATACATTATTCTTTCTTTCTATCTTGGTTACAGATACAATTTATGGATTTGCAGTAGGTATGTGGCAAATATAAGATATGGCAGCCCTCGAGTGGATGACCTACCATACTAATGCCTGAAGCTACTTACCTTAAGATTTTTTCTCACATTAGAAAAATCAGCATTTATTCGTTTATATGACTGTTGTAATTTATTCTGTTACCTGCAGCTAATTTGAGTATTGCACAATTAGAAACTGAAAGTACTCATATCAAATTTACCTGGGCTCTAGAAGCAACATTTTAGGATTTTTACTGAAGTCCTAGTGTCTGTAGAATACCACAGAAGTAAACAAACAAACAAACAAAAGAATAACAAAAGATATTAAGAACTTGTTTTCTTCTAAATATTCACGACATGTGTCAGTTATCAACTGAATGCCACTCACCTTGAAATTTCACTTCCTTACCTACTCTGTAAAAACAGATATAGTACTTTATATATATTTTTGCTTTGCCAATTGGCAGTAAGCTGGTGCCGGAGAGGCTTTGCAGGAGAAAAAGTTTTTCCTCTCAGGTTCAGGTGAGCTCACTTGGCAGCCCTATGCAACACACTTGGCTTCTCCCACATGGAGCAATCGTGGTGTGCACGGTTTCTCAGTTTCTTGTGTCCAGATCTTGGAGCACACACAGCTTCTCCATCATCAGCCTCCTGCAGTGTGTGTGCAACTTCTCCAGCTCCCAGTTCCTGCCGTGAATACCATCTCGCAGTTTCAATGGCTAACAGATTCCCCCAGAGCCTCCTTAGGAAAGTTCATAGCAGAATGTTTCCATGAGACACCTTTCTGTAAACAGCTTTCTTTGGCACCCTAGAGAATAGATTTTCAGCAAGTTTCAGAGGGAAGATTGCCAGCAAGTTCCACCAGTGCCTCATCACAGTGGCTTCTCTGCCATCCAGTGAGAAATGGCCATGTTCTCTCCAACGAGGTATAGGCTTCAGCCCTGGCAGGGCATACGGCATGGACACCTCCATGGGTGCTCTCTCTCAACCTAGAGGTAGTGGCTGAAGCTTATATCTGCTCTTTCCATATTTTTTAGAATTCTCCTTACATTTTACCTGTTTATCCATATCAATCTAATCCCTATGACAGTCCACAACTTTTCATATTACTCTTACTCTTTTCAAATTACTATGTGGTTCTCCTGATCAGACCCTAACAGATTCATGTTTTTTTGAAGTATTGTTGATAGTTACAAATATATTTTAAAAATAATTGTAGAATTTCCTTAAAGTGGCTCCTCTCAAAAGTTTCGCAGAATCTGTCACTTGATGTGCTCCAAGAAACTAGGTTCCATGGTCCAATAGCTTAAAGAATCTCTTTCAGTTAGAGAGCCATAATGCTTAAGAGCATATTAAGTTATCCCAGAGGTACTGCAGTAAATGTAATCTATTTAACTTTATTTAAGCTAGCATTTCCTGAACTAATCTGAGCTTAAAAACAGTCAATTAAACAAAAACAACTGCAGTAACTTTTGAAACATCAACATAGGAAATAAATCTTGGAAAATATTTTTCTAAAATATCAATATAATACATAACTCTGTCAATAACGACAAAAGAAACTTTGAAAAGCATGGAGAATGTATCTTCTTAGTCTTTCATGCCATTTCTTAGTCTCTTTCTTGTGCAAATGCTATGAAAAATTTGACCCAAAGATGAGGTTCCCACTTTTACATAAATGCATTACAGTTTATGTTGCATATAATCTGCCATAATTTTAAAATAAATCTTTAAATTGTGGCTAGCTGGGGAAAAAAAGAGAGCTTTCACTTCATGTCATCTAATACTAATCTTCACCATGTGTGATATTGGTCACTTTATTTGTTATGACATTTGATCTTGATCAAAAATAAATTCCTAACTGAAGTCTGGTTAACCTCTCTTTCATCCAAAGAGGATTTAAACAGAAAAGTTGCTCTCTAACAGTATCTATGGCCAGCCACTGCTGAGTGAGTTTAGCTGGAAAAAAAAAGAAAAAAATCAACACTAAGTGCTGTAATAAGGGAAAGTGACATGTGTAATGATGATGTGATCATTATTTGTTTAGACTAAAACTGCAAAGATTGCCATTCTTTTCCTAAGCCATAACCTGATCATAACAAAATATCTAGTCTCACTGTTCTCTCTCTCTCTCTCTCTTTTTTTTTTTTATGTATCACAGGGATGATAGATTACATTAAAAAACTCAAAGTGATTCTTCAAAAAGGGGACATATTTTTACGATTTTATTAATTTAAAAAATGCAGCAAAAACCTTTCGAGTTTTTGCCTCCTGCATGTTTGAGGTGTTTTTGTCAAAAAAATGATATTGCATTGATTTTTGTGCCCTTGGACATACAGTGGTAATTACTATATGACTTCTATTAGAATGTTAACATGGTATGTTTAAATGTTGGCAACTTACAAAGTTCATAAGAACATTATGCTTTACATTTCTTTTGTAGCTCTGTGTACGTAAATAAATTCATATCATATAGTGACTCTCTAATAAATTATGAAGTTAGATAATCATGATAAATAAAAAGTACCTAAGTCTGTCAATAAAATGTTTAAAATGGTGTTAATGAATTTTCCTTTATGACATAGGTCTATGTCTGAGTTATTCTGCTGTCATAGTTTACTGATATTCATGTTTTAACTACACTGCAGGTATATGGCAGTTCTTAATGCCACGCCCAGATCCCCTTTATCAGCTCATCATATAACTATCCTCTAGCTGCTATGTATACTGAAGCTAATAGCTTATAACTGTGACCTTATCCAAAGAATTGCCCTCAGTTGAAGGGAACCAACTTACCTGGAGACTCCTAAGCAGGTGCACCATCCACTCCCCATTGACTGATTAATAAAAATCGTAAAATCTTATCCTTTAGCCTCAAAGTGGTACAACCTTGTGGTATAATTTATTCTTCAAGAATATCCCCATTCTCTCAGTGTATTAAGACTAGTTTACACCCTTGCTCAGATTTTCTCATCCCCTATTCTGCTTTCCTCATTCACTTTTAGGATTTTCCTGAAGAGCACATAATAAATCACATACATCTGAATTTCTACTTCAATCACTACTACTAGGGAAGTGACCTAAGGAGAAAAATAGCTCTAGGATGGGATTCTGGAGTGAACATACGGTGACCAGCTGGAATGAGGGCCCTATCTTGGGCAGTAAATAAAAAGTTAACAATCTCACATGCTGTGAAACTGAAATTGTTAAAACTTTCACCTCCAGTGAATTTGGCTAAACTACAGTTGGAAAGCAGTGCACTGGCATTTGATATTTGGTGTCATATCTCTGGACTTTAATAAGTATGATTATTATGACAACAATGTTAATTGGGAAATTAGAAAGCTGTTGGTGAGCAACATTGGTATTTTGAAAGTGAGATGGCTGACTTGGGTGATCAAACATCAATTCCAATAATTCAGAGAAAAGTGTGAAAGCCAAAGACTTCCTTAGCAACCTTTGAGAAAACAATAATTTTCTGTAATGAGAAGGTTGATCATGTTGAGAAAGAGGTATAGAAGTTCATTTAAAGAATAGCAAAATATAGAAGTTGATTACCCATCTTGGCAAACCTCCTACATGAAATTTGGAGTCCAGTTATGAAATCAGTGGTATCCTGAGAATTGAGATAGGAATATTAAGCAGATGAACTAGAAGACCTTGAGGGCCCAGATCCCTCAGAAATTTCTAAGTCTAGGAAAGTATTGCATACTTTCCTCGCATACATACTGTTTAGCTTGTTAAAAAAATAACACACAGCTTTTTCTGTCAGGACTATGTGGAGTCCTCATATGTAGTAGATGCTTTATCAGGCAATGTCTGTCTTCTTCAAGATCTGTTCCTACAATCTCACCTTCTTAACAAATCAGGTCACAACATAACAGCTGAAGTGCTAGGCCTGCTAACAGAGCCAAGTTTACACGACAAAGGAGCTGCCATGCCTGCCTAACATGTAGTGGCAGGAACTGGGAGAATATGACTGGGAGCAGATCTTGAAAGAGACGAATCAAGGAATCAGCAGATCAAGATGCGAAAGAGTAAAATGGTGACCAGGGGGAAACTCTCTCATGACACAACATTTAAACTTCGACTTAGGCCCCAGCAACCAATTTTAATACATTGCTGGGATGGCTTTTGGACACTTGAAAACAGATTGCCCATATTAAGTAAAGATGCCAGAATTGTGGAGAAAATGGTCATGCCTGAAGTGGGCAAGCTGGAATGATCCTATTAAGAAAGATTATAAACTAAACCAGTTGTCTGGTACTAAGGAGACTTGTGATTTGTATAAGGATGGAAAGAAATGTACTGTGAGGGAGCAGAAGAACTGATACAATGTTCAGTCATGACTCTCCATTTTTGACTAAGATTATTGTTAGAAGATGCTGTTATAATTCTGAAATCCCTAGTAATAATGAGACTTAAATCTCTGGATAGCAGAGGCCAAGTGCAAGAAAGGTGAATATTAATTGCCATAATGGGACAGCAAGTTTGAAATGACAGCCTGTGGTGCATGACTGTGCATGACTATGTATGGAGATGCATGGGGGGAAGACTAAAAGAATATGATGGTTTAGGAGCAAGAGACATAGGCAGCAAACAAGAATACACACACACACACACACACACACACACACACACACACACATATATTCTTCCAAAGAAAATCAAGCAGTTATATTAGTTTAAAAAATAACCATAACAATAATAAAATAACAATAAAATTAAGTCTAGAGTCTTCACTAGTAACAGCCTAGTAACAACTTTAAAAAAAAAATGATAATTTAAAACCAAGGAATAATAGATAAGTCAATAATAAGCAAATATAAAAAAGAAATATTTTCAATGTCAGCTAAGGTTAAATTTAAGTATAATGATAATAGAGAAAATACATCAATATATGATGCAATTATCTAATAAAATATACAATAGATATTTATTTTATGTACCAAATAAGAAAGCAACAAATCAAGCAAAAATTACTTTTAAAAGCGCTTTATAACAATACAATTATACTAAGAAACAAATTTTTCCAAATTAGAACAATAGGATAGAAAAGTAAAATGAATAAAATTATAGAAGTATTGGAAAATATAGTACAACAATGTTGACTCTATCTATATTTGTTATTAAGTAAATAAAGAAAATGTATTATTTTTGGTATGAACATGGAAAACTTAAAATTAATTATCACAAAGAAAATATTACATATTTAAAACAATTATCATGCAGTTCTATGTCATCTGATGATGACCCAGTAAAATTGAAAATAAACCGTAAAACAACTTTAACAATTTAGAAATGTAACACCTATCTATACAATCCTTGTACCAGAAACTGTATTTTGAAACTTTTAAGACTTAGAAAAACTGAACTCAAAAGTAAATGTAGAGCCTTTATGACTTTTATAATAAACAATTTAAAAGAAGATAACCAAGAAGGAAGAAAGGAACTTCTTACTCAGCCTATAAAATATTTAAGAAGAAAATATAAAATAAACTAAATAAATCAGAAGAGGCAGTTGATATGGTTAAAATGTAAAATTAATAAATAAAAAATAAAATAAATAAAATTATAAAAAATAAAATGTTTAAAAGAGTTGTTTACAATTAGATTAACACTGTCCAATAGAACTTTATACGATGATAGAAATATTCTATATCTCTGCAATCTACACTAGTAATCTCTAACTATATGTACCATTTGAACTATGGTCAGTGGAACTTAGGAACTAAAATTTCAAATTTATTTATTTTTTTAGGTTTCTTTTTCAATTACAGTTGGCTTTCAATATTATATTAGTTTCAAGTGTACATCATAGTAGTTTGACATTTGTATAATTTACAAAGTAACCCCCACCAGTAAGTCTAATACTCACCTGGCAAAGGAAATGTGGTTAGTTGATATAATACTAGACGACACAGATTTAGTTGGCTAATTCTTTTACAGAGCTGAGGCAAGGAAAATAAGTTAAAAATTTTAAACATTTATGAATAAAATTTCTATGAACAAAGTTAATTTACAAATCATAAATTTGGGAAAAAGTACTTTTGATGCAGAATAAAGATAACTGTACTATGCAAAGAGCTTTTTACAAACTGACCATAAAGGGAAAACAATCATATAGGGGAAAAAATGTGAAGGAACTATTTACAAAGATGAAATAAATAAGGCTAACTGTGGTAGTCAGAAGTCTAAGATGGCCCCATAATTCTCTGGTATCCATCTTCTTCCTTGGGTATAAGTGGAATTGTGGCTTATTTCTAACCAATAGAATATGCCAAAGGATTTTTTCGTGCATAAGTAAGGTTCTTACATAGCTGAAAATGAGTTAATAAAATGAAAGATTATCTTTGTTGACCTAATCACATGAGCCTAAAGATGCAGGCCTCCCTGAAGTTAGAGACTTGAAATAGTAGAAACCGACTCTCCGCATAGCTGGTTTTGAAGGAAAAAAAAAAAAAAAAAAAAAAAAAAAAAAAGCTACCACGAATTAAATAGCCAAGAAATAAATTCTATCAACAGCCCAAAGATGCTTAAAAACAGATCCTTCCTTAGTCAAACCTCCAGATGAGACTGCGGCCCAGCCAAATCCTTGATTTAAGTTTTATGAGACCCAAAAGCAGAAGACTCTTCTCAGCCATGCCTGAACTTCTGACCTAAGGAATCTATGAGATGGGTATTGTTTTCAGCTGTAAGGTTTGTGGTAACTAGTTATGCTGCAATAGAAAATTAACACATAAACAAACAAAAAAGATGTTCAAAACAGGTAGTGAGAAAAATGGTAATTGAAGAAATAACAAGTTATTTCTGTTGTGATGGTTTTAAAACATGACTAGAAAATCTTTGAAATTCCTCCCAACCAAAGGTGAAGTCTAACTCTCTACGACTATAACTGTCCTTAGTGACTGACTTCTAATGAATATAATGAGGTGGAAGTGATGCTAAATGACTCTCCTGGAGTGCTGAGCTTTTTCTCTTGGAATGCTTGCCCTTGGATCTGAGCCACCGTACAATGAGGAAGCCAAACAACGCTTGGAAAAGCCATATGTATGTTATTCTGGCCACTGCCCCAGCTGAAATCTCAGCCAACAACCACCAACAACTTGACAGATTATAAGTGAGAGAGGCTTTGGATAATTCCAGGTCACAGCCTTTGAGCAAGGCCAAATGAAGCTAAATACAGCAGAAATGAACAATCCCTATTAAGTCCTACTAAGTACATTGCTTATTTCTCAGAAAACTTTGTGATTGTTTTAAGCTGCTAACTTTTGGGGTGGTTTGTTATACAGCAAAAGGTAACAGAATGTCTTTGTACTCATCTGACAGGCAAAAGTTTCAAATAACAGTAAAATCTATGGCTGGCTAACTGTGAAGAAACAAGCAGAATTGTTTGAAAATGAATCTAGGTGCTCATTCTTATTAATGGTGAGACAATGCTTACACTCAAACCCTGCTTCCCACAGAATTAATAACTACCTTCAACCACTGGTGGAAGAAACTTCAGATGGTTTCAAGTTCTCCAGGTGCTGGGCAGCTGATTTTCCAAAACAAGTATAAACATTTTAAAATAAAAATTTACCTTATCTGTCAAGAACTAGAATATTTATTCCTCCACTGACAAGATTGCAGCAGTGAATCAAGTCCTGTTCTTGCCCTGGCAGGAGTCTCTATGAGTGATATTGAGAACTGAGGACCTGCCCCTTCTCTTCTTACTGAACTCTGGTTTAAAAGTTGCCCTGAGAGGTCTTGTGCAATATTATAGAAAATGTCCTGAAGTCTAGAGCAAGATGGTAGCAAACATAAAGGGACCTACCTTGTATAATAGTTAGTGACAATAAAAGTCTCCCCTTGCACAATATTCACGCAGACATTGCTTGTGATTATTTAAATGCAGCACGTTCAACAGTGAATAGAATAAAATGAACACAATGAAAAACAAAAATTAAAAAATTAAAACAGATTAAGTAATTTTAATATCTGTTGATAGAGGATATTTAAATACATTACTACATATTAATAACATGGAAAATAAGACTTCCCACATAAATACATGTGTATAGTGTATTATATATGCATAATATACAATTTTGACAAAAATAAGAACTATGAAGGAATCTATACTAGATTATTCTCATGGAGAGGGTAGGTGTTGGGAAAAAGAAAATGAAAGCTGATTATTCCTTAAAAAATAAAAAGACATGAAAGTCAATGTGTACTAACCTAAATAGGTATCAGTACCACTTTGGAAAAGCAATGTCCTGATCAAACAGTTGTCTGGTTATTTCAGAGCTTCAAGCCCATGGAAAGCTACTGGAAACACAGGGGATGTATTTTATGAGAATCTTTGCCTCTTCCTTTGCATCCAAAGGACAAGTAGAGTAAGTAAATCTAGTTAACAGTCAGTATGATGAGAACAAACGGTGTTATAGTTGGTTGGTGGAGTGGGGCTCTGAAGCCCGGCTTCCTAACTCTGCTCTACCATTAGCTCTGTAAATTTAGACCATTCTCTATAGAATAGAGGTAATAATAACACATATTTCACAGTATGATAATGAGGATTTAATGCATTAATACTTTTAATGTTCTTAGAAATGAACCTGGCATGAAGAGCTGAAAGAGTTCAATAGATGTCAGTTGATATTGTTATAATTATCATTCTTATCAAATGAGCAATCTAGTTCCAAAAGAAGCAAATAACTAGTTCTTGTTATTTTCTAAATCACTAAGATGTTTTATTCCACCAATAATGACATTATAGCAAACACTGTCAATGTGCCATCCATATCCCATGGCTTTACCACTTCTAAGTACTCCAGCACCCTCCTTATGACTTTTTCAAAGTATACTTTAAGAACTGGGAACTAACAACCTACCACCATCTGCCTCCCCATTCCACCCCAACCTCCACCCCTGCCTCTGGGTAGCCCTCAACCAATTACTGGACAGGAGTTTGTGTCTAAATATCCTGCCCCTCAGGGAAATAACTCTGAGATACGTGTTTAACACATTTACCAGAGCTTCTCTATTTTTATTAATGTAGAGTCGCATATGGTTTATTGGCAGCCATCCCTTAACTGTTTCATGATTGCCTTGCCTTACTGAGAGTGCACTAGTTTTAGGATTGACTTCTGAAGGAACCAAAACTGAGACAGACCTCTGCTTTAGAAACAGAGTAACATACACTTGACTTTTTCAATATATAAAAAAAATGTATTCAAGAATTTCTCAATTGTTAAATAACATTACCTTTGCCTTATGAAGTGGTATAAAATAGAACTGAAAAAAAATTAAAATAAACAATGATTAAGATTTTCACTTCACCTTGGCAATGCCATTTAACTAACTTCTTTATATCTAAAGGCCCTCATCTGTAGAATAAATATTATAATCTTACTAACCATATAGAATCGTTTGAAGTGGAATTTACATAATGCGCAAAGCACTTAGAATACGATCACTGTTATTAATAAAACAGTAAAAGCTAGATTGTCATATTATAAAGTATAATCCTGACCTACCACTCCCTCGCTGCCTCCACCTTTCAATCTAATGTTTCTAATGCCACTTTGCTTCCTGAAACACGTTTGACCTCTCTGTTAACCTCTCTGTCCACCATCTCACTCTTGTCATTATAGTTTGCCCCAGCCACTGGTAACAACAAGCAGTTCAGAATCATCTCTCCACCCAGATTCCCCTTCATAATCATTTCCATAGTTTGAAAACCAAACATTAAAATGTGATTCAGAATTGGGCTTGAACAAATGTCCAAGTCACTACTCATCATAGATTCTGTGTGCAAATTATGAATGTTTAAATTCCAAATACTGAAAATCTATCGTATGTCTTCATGGTCATTAAGGAACTCCTAATGAAATTATTCTCCCCTAAATGGAATTTTCTTCTCATTTGAACTTGAGAAGACATCTGATGTTAGTAATGACAGGCTATATTAACTTAGGTCACGATTGCCTGTGCAACTGATGCTATTTTCTGTAGATGATCTTATGGAGGTTGAGCAGCTTCTGAAAACTGATTCCTTTTCTGCTACGGTCTTTGCAGTCTTATTATTCATATTCAATTCTTAACCCATCTTTTCTCAATATCAGAGCCATTCATTTTTTCCTGCCTTCTCTCCGTCCTAGCTCAGACGCGTCTTTCCAAATTTCTGTCTTCTAAATGCTTCCAAATTTTTGTCTTCTGCCTTGAGTTCTTACCACCAATTCTAATGTCTAGACTTTTGAAATTTTACTGCCTTCTCTGTGCTTTTCTGGAGTAATGACCATCATCTTGAGCAATAAATACCAAATGCCTAGCTGTTGCCTGATTTGGAGAAAATGTCATGGGTCGAAGGAAATGGAGCAAAGTGGGTGGCATACATCCATTAAAGTTGTTTGGAGATTGTGAGCAGAGAAATTTTTGTTAGTCTGCTATGAACTGCTCAAGGTCAGAAGCCAGGTCTCAATCACCTTTAGATATCAAGCCCTAGCATATTGCCTGGTGCATTAGAACAGTTTTATATATGTTGTCTTTTTGTTGGCTAAGTAAATCTAAGATACTGAAAATGGGAAGACACAGATAAATGCGTGTTAGCTAGTTGATATTTGAAATTTGTTCAGAGACCTAAAGTAGACTATATATATATACTTTAAGCTTAGAAGAAATTCCATTTTACCTGGCTAGCATCAATGGAGAAACAAAAATCAGCTAGTTGACCATAGTAGACTAGAGCTGTTTTACCCAAAATGGAAAGATAATGTCCTCTCTCTGTGCCAACAGACATACACCTAGAAAAAAATCCCAGTAAGAATAAACTTTGATTTAAAAGGAGAGAAAAATAAGGCATTAGTTGAAATAGGTTATAATAAGGTAGTTTGTTAAGGGCTTAATTATCCACACTCCCAGTGGAGGGTATGATGTTATGGTAAAGGAAGAAATCATAAAACTTAGCAGCAGGGTTCATCTTTTCAGGTATTAAATAAGTAATTAATCTTAACCGCAAGAGGCAATTAAGCCTCACTCAGTAAGGTGAGCAGTTTTTGGCTCACAGTGAGAGAAAAACTTTATGTCAGAGCAGAATTGGAAAAGGCAGGCGAGAAAAATAAATGTCATCTATGAGTACTTTTCCTATTAAAGAAATGCATTAATCTTCATATTGGTTCTGTATTAATCTACATCATTTGGGAAAAATCTAGAATGTCCTTGAAATAAAATCATATTTTCTTTTATTTAGAAAACTACTCCGGATTTCCCTGTTTTGTGTATTTTTGTTTTTCAGCAGTTATTGTAAGCATGCTATATAGATGCCAAAAGTGTACCATTGAATATTCTACATGTAACTTCTCAACAAACATATAGAAATATGGGATGGGGAATAATAATTAGCAGGATTCTTTCTGCATACCTAAAAGAGGACAAGGGTCCTAAAAGAAAGGTTTTATTAAAATAATATAGCATTAATTTTTTCTATATAAAATACTAAATAAACAAAAATTTTAAAATATTCTGATTTGTTAGTTTAGGAGTAAGTATTAGTATGCTAGGGCTGCCAAAACAATGAATAAGAAAAGGAATTCGAGATGAATTTGAAAAAGCTATAGTAGAGATTGGATTTAGTGAGTTTCATACACTTCTGGTGAGACTACAAATTGGTACAGCCACTATCGAAAGAAGTATGAAGGTTCCTCAAAAAACTAAGAATTGACCTGCCATATGATCCAGCAATCTCTCTACTGAGTATTTACCCCAAAGACTTGAAAACTCATATTCAAAAAGATATTTGCACACTGATGTTCATAGCAGCATTATTTATAGTTTCCAGGACATGGAAGCAACTGAAGTGTCCTACGATAGATGATTGGATAAAGAAGCTGTGGTACATATATACAATGGAATATTACTGAGCCATAAGAAAAGATGAAATACTGCCCTTTGCAACCACATGGATGGACCTTGAAATAATCATACTAAGCGAAATAAGCCAGACAGAAAAGGTTGAAAATCACATGATATCACATATGTGGGATATAAACCTAAAAGCAACAAATAAACAGGACAAACAGAGACTCATGGACATGGACAATGGACTAATGGTTACCAGAAGGGAAGAGAGAGGGGTAGGGAGAAAATAAAAAAATAAAATGTTAAAAATAATAATAATAATTTTAAAAAGAATTCAGTGAGTTTATCAAACTGACACAAATTTAAAGTGTAAGGCCTGCTCTAACAATTGAAAGAATCTCGAGAAGCTATCAAAAGGTTGGGAGCAGCCAGATCCTTCAAGGCCTAGCTTGTGTTAAGAAACTTGGCTTTTATTATAAGTACTGTAGGAAGTTGTTAGAAGAACTTACGTCTAATAATACATATCTGAACTACATTTTCATAAGACAACTCCAACTGCTTTACTGATAATTGATTAGAAAAGCATAATCATGGAGACCAATTAGAGGGTAACAATGAGAGTTCAGGTGAGAAATTATGGTTGCCCTGAGGAAGGTGGTAGCAACAGTAATACAAATATGTGGGTGGATTCACACAAGGTACATCAGAACCTTGATTTCCATACTTATCTGATGGGAAAGTATTTTAAAGAGAAAAATCAAGAGTCATTTCTAAATTCTTGGCTTTGAGCAACCAGACAGATGATGCAAAATAGTTTTAGTAGGTAATATGAACACCTGTAATATATATTATGGCAGATACTGTTAGTTTTCTATAATATCTTTTTTTTTTCTTTTCACTTACTAGTAGTACTAGTAAGTTTTAAATGAACATGTAGTTGCCTAGAATAGACTAACTTGCCTTACTAGAAGGAAAGCAGACTACATTCCGAGCAATGGAACATAGAATAAAAGGTAACTGTAACATCCAGGAGGATGCTTAAAAGCAAGTAAATTTTTCTTTCATAGTTCTCATTCCTTCTGCGTGGAATGCAGAGATGCTTGTACCTGGAGTGGCTTAGTTTATTTATTAAGGATTATGGAGCAACATGGTACAAAAAAACCTGGGTTACTAAGACTTCATCTTCAATGTGAATCAAAAATAAATAAATGTATATATTTTTAGCCTCTGGTGTACAGTTAGATATACAAGTCTGGTACTCACAGAAGTTTCAGGGAAAAATAAGTAAACTTAGAAATTATTTACTTAAAGGTGATATCTAAAGCTTAAAACTGACAGAATCATCTAGGAAGAAAATACAGTCAAAAAAGTGATCCACAAACTGAGCACTGGGGTACGAGAGTTAAAAAAGAAGAGGAAGCTCTTTCAAAAGCAGTCTTATGAATTTTTGAGAGTAGATTCTCTTAGAAACCATGAGGATAGACTTCAAAGAAAGTGGGAATGTTAAATAATAGGTCGATCTATGAAGACAAAGAAATGATCAAACTATTTGTAGCATCAAGGTTGGTGCCTTGACTGGGGCAATTTTAGTAGTGTGGTATGGACAGAGGCCCAATTTTAATGGGTTGACAAGAGAATAAGAGGAAAAAAAAAATAAGACAATGATGGCACAGGCCATATGTCTGAGTTTTTTTTAGTTTTTTCCCTCCTATCAGAGAGCAGTAAAAAGAAGTAAATGCAGGAGGATGAGATTTTATTTTATTTTTATTTTTTCAGTTTGTTTCATGGCAAATTATAGGTATATTTATTCTTTAAAATACCCCCATGCATGGTATTTCTTATAGACTTTTCACTGCCTGGAATAAGCAATTTTCATTCACATTTCTGTCTGGCTTCTTCTTCTGCCTATTAGGTCTTATATACAATATTCATCCTCTATTATCTTTATCATCCTGCATTGAAATTCTATATTTCTTAATTTCTCCTCAATTGTAAACCTGTGAGGACAGGACTTGGGAGAATCTTATTTTATCCTGCATCTCCATTGCTTAGCAAATGCCTAATGTGTGTAGAGAGTTGTAGAGAGCCAATAAAATGCAAAGAACAATGACTTTTAGTAAAAGATATTGTGAGAACTAGATAAGATGGAATATTAAAAGCATGTGGAACATTGTACATGCTAGTATATTTGCACTCATCAATGTTTTTACTTAAAATGAAGTCTTCCATGGACAGTTAAAAAAAATACTGGGGACATCATGTTTTTTGTCTTCGATAGTGTGGGAGTATATTATTGTTTTTCATGAATGAGATCTCTACCACCTAACCTAAAACTTATGTGTTTCAATCAGTTTTTCCTTTGTGGTCTTGACTTAAGTATCTCATCTAATTTCACTTACTTTGAAATGCTCTGTTTATGAGATTCATGTAAATTTCTGTTATTTACTTTTATAATTAACTAATGTCATTTATGGAATTCTGGTATTTTTCTATTTCTGTGATGTTTAATCAAAACTTTTTGAAAAGTTCTTCTTAAAAAATATCTATGTGATACATCTTACCTAGACAAAAAGGAACCACATGAAATTTAGCTATTATGCTTTTACTACCTTTAAATATATACTTTATGGTAGACAAAATACCAATGACCCTATCACAAATATTTGTTAGCAACAAATTAAAATAAATCGTCTCTAATGAACAAACTTTGTATAAACAACTGACTTAGCTGATGGAACATATCTACTCACTTCTCTAAATTTCATGCCTTCTAATTGGCACTTGAGTTTTATGTAATAGAATTTATCTTCTATTAAAATATATTGGTTAGCAATAATTAATTTGCTTATAAAATCTATTTTTGCTAGCATGAAAAATAGAAGGGCAAAAAAGTATTGGTTAATAAGCAGAATGGCTCACGGTATTTTCAACTTAAGTCAAACTAGCTTAATATTGCACTATAATGTGGCTTAGTAAGAAATAAATATTATCTCTTCAGTTTCTACAAAGAGAAGGAAATACCAGAACTATCTTAACATAACTGTGCCTGAAATTTATCTAGTTTTTTTTTTTGAAATACATTATATATACATTGGAAGCAATTTACTCCTTTAGTAACTGATAAGCATTTGCCTTTCTAGCAGAGAAAATATACAAGCCGTCACTTTTAAGATGTTCAGCTAGCAAATGATATCCATCGGTCACCAAATAAATTGATTGCACTGGAGTGAATATTTCTGTTATCAGTGCAGTATTAAGTGATACATTTATTTTAGGTTTCCAGTATGAAATGAAGCATTCAGGGACAGAATCACGCCATGCTAAGACAGTATTCTTTCAGGAGGACTCTTAAGCTCAACCACTCAAAGGAACACACAAATTTTCATTGAAATACTCAGTGGGACTCTTCAGCCCAAATATCAGACTATACCCTTTCTTAGAATTTATAGAATTTTATAAAAAGAATACATATATTTAGTTAATAATGACTAAACTCCTATTATAAAATGAGAACAGTATTAGGTTACTAAACTGCTAACTCAAGTATAAGCATTAGGGAAATTCATAAGAACAACTTTCATCTATTCTTTTGTATTATCTTCATCACTAAAAAATAGTAAAATTTTGCCTGGGAATAAAAGAATTCTCTTCTCTCAGAGAGGTAGATTTTTGCAGTAGAAACAGAAGATTACAAGTGCCAAATGGACCTTTGAAATATAAGTTGTTTAATATTGAAGTAGTCGCTTAACCATTTTATCTTAATTTTCTTATCATTAAAAAAGTACTATATAGGTATATACATTATATATATGTATATATATGTATATATATACATATATATAACTGAAAGTCTACTATAAAACCTCAGTGAGATAATACATAAATAATTAGAGCCTGTCACATATTTATATTTCCTAAAAGTTCAGTTCAACTTGTTTATTAACAATATTACAAGAAAGCTTAAACTTGCCAGTTGCAACATAATAGGAAGGTATGGCATATTTCTGTGGACTTGGCCTCGCAGGTCTTTTCAAATTATGTCTAGGGTAACATTTATCATATAATTTTAAAAACTATTTAGTGTCTCATGTGACTGCATTAGACCATAAGTGCTTCAAGGTAAGGACTATTATTTATTCACCTATATACCCCTAAGAACATTCGATAAATGTTTGTGCTCTGTTTTATGTTCCTCATGCTCTGAATTATGTCTGTAATTCAGCTGTTTCTCTTCTCTGCCAGAGTTTATTGCAATGTATGGTAAATTTTAAATTTTATTCTTTTGCTGGAAAGTGTAACTTCTAGATTGAGTCCAAGCTTTATTGTTTGCCTCCTGCAGACCAATGTTAGTCCATAAATCTGAGATTTTTCTCCCTATTGTTTATTGCTCTGTTTCTAGTACTTAAAATAGGCCTGACAAATATTAGATCTTCAATAAATGTTGTTGGAAGAAGGACACACACACACACACACGGGCGTGTATGTCACCCCTTTAACACTAGTAAACATCTTCTCAAGTCCCTGATGGCTCCTAGGTTTAGCTTCCAGTCATTTTATACTATTGATGAATTAAACCTGTATATCACAACAGATGAAGCCAGTTAAACAAGCACTTATTAATTAGATCATCTTTCTAGATTTAAGCATAACATTTAAGCATACTTTAAAGTACTATAAACTCTGCTGTTTTAGATGTAATTATTTATTTTTTATATCTTTAATGATGATAAATTCTACAATATCCAAAAATAAAACTAATACCTAGAGCTAGTCTCTGGGCTTAATAAAATCTGCAATATTTAACCCTAACTATATGAGAAATAGAGTCTTATGGAACAACAAAGTTTCCAGAAGTATTTATACAAGCACCTCTAATATAAAACAAAACAAAACAAAACAAGCAAAAAACAGGAAACTGAAAAGTATTTCAGGAAAAAATAGGGAAAACTTTGGCTGTTGTACGTAAAAGGCTGTCACTCAGTGTTCTACATTTTAAAATCTCTCACAACATTATGCCAATCATTCATGTTTTCTTAACTGCAGCAGCAAAGTTTTCCATATAGGGTAACTTCTCTATGGTGAGAATACAAAAAAATGACTGAGAGGGTAGATTCTAGAGGCAGAAAGAGTTTCTTAGAGGCCTAGATTCAACTCTTCCAAACTGCGTGATTAATCTTCCTGTTGCCCAAAACTGACTCACTTCTTTCTCCATGTCCTGCTTCAGAGAGATAACAGAAATTATAAAGTAAAAATTGCCTACCAGACCTCTCCTTTTGGGTGCCAATAAGTATTTACCCTTTTCTCGAAAAATACCCTACTTCTTCAACAATATTGAACACATGAATTCCATGAATGTAGAGTTGGAGAATTTCTGGCCAAAGATCCCCAATCTCTGGCAGACACTCTTAACTTTACAGGCTACTGATTAATAAACCAGTTGTCATTTTTTGTTGTTGTTGTTTTCAGGCAGTGAATTGGAAGTTCTGAACAACATTAGACAGGTATCATTTGAAAGTTTTATGTTGTTTATTTTTGATGTTCCTATATTTTGTACTGAAGATATGGAATACCAGATTATTAGATATTCCTTCTGGACATTGTCTTCTTAACTAATGATTGACCTTACATATTACTAAAAAGTGAAATCACACACTATTTTACGAGGGTGGATAGCCACAGTCATAAACTTATCATTGTGTTTCTCCTTGACAATGTGATCTCCCTAACTCTTCTATACCCAAGATGATTAAAGATAAAACAACATTTATGATACTAGTTTCTGTCATAGAGATATGAAAACTAACCAACATGTATATATTTCTCCTGATATATAGCCCAAGATGTAAGTACTATATCATATATCATACTTTCCAATTCTTCCACTTAGAAATTCTATAAATTGTCCTTTAGAAACGTAATAGCTCTATCCATGTGGTCCTATCTTCACTTGTTGCAGTTTATTTAGTTCACATATTCCTGTAAGGTGCAAGCCCTGGTCATAGCACAAATGACCAATGTCTTAGGCTCCAAAGCAAGAATGTCCCATGGTCCTTTGACATACATCTCCACACATAACTCTTTCTTGATATTTAGCACAATGAATTGCACTTATCAAAGTCCCTTGAAGAAAGAAATTAATCTTAGTACAGGGCTTGTCACATCGTAGATATTCAAACATTTGATGGAGCGAATAAATTAACAATATTTTACCTTACCATTTATCAGGCACATTGCAAAATATAATGTGATCAATGATGGGGAGAAGGATTGAACTAATAGTAGCATTGTGCAATAATTGGTATCTAGTGACAGAATTTTGAATAAGAAATTTACTACTTACATAATCATAGACATAGACCCTCTCTTTTTTAGCAGTCCTGGAGACTTTAACTTTACTGGAGAAGAAACTAACTTACAGGGATAATAATAGACAAAAGTAGTCCTCGCCCCCCTGCACCCCCCACCCCACTGCAGTTCATACAGCCTATTATAAATAATGTGTTCAGCTGAGCAGTAAGAGATTATAGAGTCACCTTTTTCTCATATGATCATTTTGTTTTCCCCATAAAGTGAATTGCAGTAGAGACATGATGTCTCAGGATTATAATGAAAGTTTATTCTGATCAGCCTAAAGACCTCATTTTTTTTTTAATGAAAAGGTATCTTTTAAAGGGAAATCTTTAAAAAAATAAGTTGAAGATAAGTGTACTCACATAAAATCCCATGTCCCTGACACTTTTTTTTTTCCTATAGGTTTCAATTAACTAACCAAATTAAAGAAGAAACTTATTCTTTTTAAAAATTTTCTGCTTTTGTGCCAATAGCTAAAAATATCAATGGTCAAAGTATGGTTGAATTTCTCTAATGGTAAAAATTAGCTATTACAAATAAGTAAGTCGAATTTTAATATTAATACATTTAAATATTAATATTAACACATTTAAAATCACAGTAGAGATAAAGTTGTACCTATTTATTATTTTAAGTATATACCATATTCATTGTATAAATAAGTAAATTCATTAATTAGCATAGTTTTAAATTTCTTTAGTACCCCAAACAATTGATTAATTTTCTGTGCCTGGAGAATTTTAATTGTAAATACAAATTAATGCTATATGATACACATATAAAAATTCGTATCAACAGCCTTTCTTTAGAAAACATTTTTCTTGATTTTGGACTTTCTTACCAAGATATAATGTCCTTTGTATTTCAAGTGATGCTACATCAAATGACTTTCTGTATTTGCTGCCTTTTCAGTTTCTTGGGGAAATCTTAAGGTGGATTAAATTTTCATTAGTCTTTTTTCTCCAGGCTCCTCCTTTTGCTGAAATGCTAGTTATGGATCGTGTCACTATGGCTCCTCTTAGGTTCTGTTGTTCAAGATGAAACATGGTACACTTTTATTGACCTCTCTTGCAAAAATGTCATTTACTAACTGATACTAAATTCACTAAACATCATTAAATTCATTAAATGTGCAAAATAATTTAATCTCCACAATAACAGTTCTTAAAAGTTTTCCAATGCTTTTTCCAGAAATATTCCTGATAATAAATTAAGAAGTAATGATGGAATTACAATATCAAAATTTTGCAACCTCGAATTAAGTAGTGAATGTAAGAAATTCATGTATTAATGATTGCTAATATAAAAAAGAATGTTAACAGTAGAGTAGTTGTCTCCTGATACAAGGACATAATATTCTTATAAACTGTTCTTGACAAAAATATCAAACCTGTCTAATGGAGCCTCTGTATTTAACCTTCAATTTATAGGAAATAGAGGGAACAGAAGTATATATTATACAATACCACATACACAATCAGCAAAATCCAGTACGTGGTGAACTCCAAGAAAAAAATGACATTGTGTCTTCAACAGATAGTAAAAAAAAAGAGAGAGAGAAAGAGAGGAAAACATGTAAGACTTGGGACATATAACCAATTTACAACTATTAAAAGGTGAAATTATGAGACTTGAGAAATGTGAGCACCAACCAGACATTTAATATTTTTGAGGATTTACTGTTCATTTTGGGAGCATAATTACAGTAAAGTAAATTTTAAGAAGCTATTATATTTTAGAACAAAAATATTAATGAATTAAATTATATAATGACCGGGATTTGATTCAAAAGAATTCAGGATGAGTGTGGGAAGGAAAGTATTCAGTGGTAATGGTACAAAAAAGAAACAAGATTGGCCACTGATTGATCATTATTGAACCCTGGTAATAGGTACAGGGAGTACATTAAACTATTTTCTATATTTTGCATATGTTTGATATTTTCTATGGTAAAAATGTCATTTTTCTAATTTTTAAAAATTAAAACACTGGCCACCTCACCAACAGAGATTTCTTGCCAGTTTTCCTTGTACATGAACTTCAACTCTTTGCCCTGTCACTCAGCATTCTTCCTTCTCTAATATCTCTGGGTGGTCCCATTGACCAGCTCTGCTATATGCACACACACTTAATTCTCTCACTTAATTAAAGGAGAAGTTCAGTTCTCCATCTTCTATAGCTAAATAGCTAAATGTAGTCCTGCCTTTGAAGAGCCAAGACTCACTAATATGTTCTATTAAACTATGGGCCACCTATTCCATGTGGCAACCCTTAGCATTCCATACTGCAAAGACATTAAAATAACAGACGTATAATCTCCTCTGACAACCAGGTTCTGTGAAAGGAAGAGAGCAGTAAAAATATTTTTATTTTCTCTACCGATTTAAATTATGTGGTCACAACTTCTTTCATCTCTCTAAAAAGCAGAAAAGGCTAATATCAGGTTCAGTTTTGCCTTTTTAAGGGGTCCCTCTCTATGATTGTTACTTTTTATATGATATATGTATATATACATTGTTTGAAGGACATAAGATTTCAGAATAAAATTGGAGGCAAGAAAATTCTCTCAGGATTTAGATTGAGAATAAGTACCATGTAAAGTGAATGCTTTAAATAATTCAGTGACTTTTCTAGTGAGGGAATTTTGCATTTTACTTATGTGCTTTATATCTTAATTCGGAAGAAAAGGTATGTCTATCATCTATTACAAATGTCTCTTTAAGTCATTAATGACAATTTTCTCTAAATTAGAATCGTATATTTTAATTCCACTCCTGACTTAAAGTTCATTTATCATCCACCTACACAGCTTTGGTAGAAAAATTATTCTTTCCTTTCTTCACTTGTTGACAGGCCATTCAAATTTTATGTGTTAAGTAGAGAATTCAAGATAGAAAGTTAGTGAAGATTAGTAGATTTCAATGGATTAGTGAGTTTCTTTGATTACAGTTTCTTTTAAAATTAGGCAATGGCCCTTTCATGTATAGGACAATGTTCAAGGAAACATAATGTCTTCATAATCCAATGCAGTTAGTTTGGTTAAAATCACCCCAGGTTATCTTCCCCAAAGCTCCATCCAACCAGTTATACCAGCTCCCTTGCATTTAATGATGGGAGGATCTGGAAAGCAGATCTATTCCAAAGGGTGAATGAAAGTATTAAACATAAATGCTAAGTTCTTATGTGGAAGGTGCCCTAAGCATATGCCATGCATCTCTTTTCTGTCAAGCCTGATAGATTACTATAGTAAAACTGACTCCCCCAGCCACACAAAGTAGCTACTGCATGAAAGGGCATCACTATCACATAGCCTCTCTTTGTTGAATATCCATACCTAAAAGCAGTTTCCAAATATTTCCAGTCACAAAGCAATTGCTCTAGTCAATGTATTTGCCATATGTCCTCAGTTTTCTCAAATGTATTCCCATTATCATCTTGGTTTCTCCTGCTTACAATTATTTTCCTCACTATTCAAAAATAAAAATGTGAGTTTGTTTTGTTTGGTTTGGTTTGGTTTGTTTGGTATGATGGTTGATAGCACTGACATTTGTGTCAGATCAATTTTCACCGAAATCATAGCTCTGAAATGTACTAAGACTATGGCCTAAAGCAGGTAACTTATCCTCAATAAGACTTAATTTTCTCATCTGCAAAAATGGATATATTTCTTACAGGGTTCTGAGTGAAATAGTTTATTGGATGTGATGCCCAATGTTATATATTATAAACAATCAAACTTAACAGCTCATTGTTTTCAAGGGAAATTAAATAGCATAGCTTGCCTAAGGTTCACATTAATCAGTGACATAACAAATTTAAACCCAGGAATGTAGACCCAAGCAACACACCAAAATTTCCACATTCAAGAGCAACCCATTAGCCTCTGCTGGTCAGTTCACACCTCACAGCAGTTGAGTCTTTCCACTCATTCCTCATCATTAAGCAACTACTTGGTACCTCCAATATTTAAATCCAGGTCTTCTGACCTCTTACTTAACCATTGTACGAGCTCTTTCTTGAGCAAATATGTAGACTTAAACATGAGTTTCTCCTGCAAAGTCTTTAAAAGGGCAATTGTTAAAATTATACACTAATGTAGAATATTAAAAACAAAACCAACCAAGCAAACAAAAATAAGAATAACTACAGCTTTCTTCACTGAGGAGTAAATACTATCTCCCTCTGCATCTCTGTTAATCCATGTTAGAAGGTTATCAGGGAGGACAGACCCTTCAATGAGGAGACCTATAGTTTAAGGGAAGATATTCAATTCAGGGACACACATTAGGGAGTGTGATTTTAGCCTATGTTGAACCATTCTTTTCATTAGATTCTGTTGTCTTATTTCTCAATTGTTTCCAAGCTCGATTTTGGGGTGACATGTATTGACTCTCACAAATACTAACACCTACCTACAGTCAATACCTATAGTAGAGAAAAGCTGGACACAAAGTACAGCTGTATTTCTCAAGCCAGAATATGACTTGCCATGTTCTCTACCCTCTTCCATGGCAGTGGGTGATGCCCAGATAATAAAGTCTGTTTCACCTTATGTCCCAGAGAGACATTTCACAGATGATAGTCCCACAGTACTATCTCATGCATGTGTGGTCCCCTGGCATATATGGTAAACTGTATGTATGTTATGCTTCAGAATAAGGAGAATATATTACGTTTTATGTTGTATATTACTGTGTGAAAATAATCTTTGTTGGAAAAAATACATCAGATAATTTTATTCACTAGTTTAACATTCTCTAAATGGCTGTTTCACTTGGAATTTGGAATTAAGTCAAACCTTTAAAATAGTATGTGTTCATTATTTTAAAGTGTTTTTTTTAAAAAAAAACTGTTTTAAACACTGTTTAAACACTGTTTAAAACAATGCTGTTCACCTAATATTTTCAGATTTTCTTCTTCCCGCCACATAGTAGGTTTGCATTTCCCTGACCCCTTTATAGATATGTGCACCTACATGATTTGCTTTTACAAATGAAATACAAGCAGAAGCCAAGTGCCCCACATGGAAGAAAACTTTTAGAAGTAGTATTTGATTTATTGTAGGGAAGCATGAAAAGAAAAGAGGCTTCTCTCAGCTTGGACCTTTGAGTGACTGTAATTGAGTAGAGGTTTCTGTTAGTCTGCATTGAACAAGAAATAAAGTTTTGTATGTTTGTATGCATGTGAATGTGTGTGTGTGTGTGTGTGTGCAAGTGTGTATGTATGAGTAACTATGTATGTTTTAAACTATTGAGATTTGGGGGAGGGGTTGCTACATTTTAACCTACCCTCATTTGGGCTAGTCTAGAGATTGGTACTTAGAAGTTCAGTGCTATGTAACAAAATCTTAAAATGCTAGATTGATTTAGTGGTCCCTTGGTGGGTGTAAGAAAACTCTTTATTAAAGACTAAAGAGATAGTGCTCTATATCCTTCAGAAGCAAAATATTTGGTAAACTCTGATACCTAAAGTAACTTAAAAGCCAATTCTGTTATAGTTCTAAGGGAGGAGATTGGATAATAGAAAGTCTATGCTGTGTAGGTTTCTTTATTACAATAAAAAAAAAAAAGAAAAGAAAAAGAAAAGAGCACAGAAAAAATTTGCTAGTTTTAGAACAAAGATAGGATTCCAAAAGTAAACAACCTCCTTCCCTTACAAAGAATGAAAATATGTATGTATGGAAAAAAAAACAATTATTGCCAAAGGGAGAAAGAGATGCAGATATAGAGATAGAGATGAGAGATAAATGTGTGTGAGAGAGAAGAGGAGAGAGGGAGAGAGAGAGGTATTGTTGGGTGAATTTGTTTTAAAATAAACAAGCTATAGTTAGTGGGAACCTGAGATCAAATCGTTTCATACTGCTGAAACATGTCTTCATTTTACACTAAATCTCTATATCCTTGTCTCTCTTTCACAGCACATCATTTGGGAGGGAAAATCAATGATGTAGCTGCTGCTTTCTGAAATTATATGTCTTAGACACATGGATTCTTTGGGTCATTGCTTTTCTTCTCTAACGGAAAATATAATGAAAACTGCATAATGGAAAAAACAATCCCAAAGAGAGCAGATTAAACTGGTGCAGAATTTTAAACTTGAAATATGAGCTATGGAATAAGCTTCTAATATAAGTTGTCATCTCTGTGAAATAAGAATTTCTTCATATGGAATAACACTGGAATTTTAGAAAATCTTTCTGAGTTTAAAATCTTTTCTCTTTATATCTAAAGATTATCTTAATCTTAAGGAAAGTTAGCATCCCTAATAACAGTAAAGCTAGGATATGGAAATTAAAAGGACCTAGTATGTAGAACAGGCAAACAATCTGAGTAAGTATACACCCGGAGAGCTTACTGTTAAATATTATTTGGATGTTGAAGGGGACTAAGGTTTTGTCACCCCAAAACGTGCCTTTTGAGACATTGATTTTAAACTGGTTATTAAGAAACAAAAGACTCAAAAAGAACCTTTGATCCTCCCATCTTTCCTGCTGAATGTAATTTAGATAGAAAGGCCTGCTTCAGGAAGGGAATCTTAGCATATTCACCTAAAGATTTTCACCTTAGCCTAATTTGAATTAAGTATGGTAGCTAGAAAGGATTCAAGCAGAGGCCTGTTAGCTAGATTCCTCCCTGTGTCCCTTGTTTCTGGATTGCCTGGTAGGAATTTGCTGGTGTTCTCCTCTTTCTCAGCTACCTGTGAATTGCCTATTTCCCCTTCAAAATTCCAGTCCCCAGCCCCCTTTTCTATTTGTCCATAATGGGACATAAGTTTCAACTGCCCAATATGTTTCAGGTCTCATTATAATGACACCTCGAAGTACATCCTAAATAATAAATCTTAGACATTTTCTCCTGTTATTCTGTCTCTGTTCTTCTGATGATTAGCCCAGCTAAACTCTGAAAATGGGGGAAAATTATTTTTTCAGCCCCCTCAATGTATAAATTCCTGAAGTAAGCTCGGTAATGAGTAAGAATATTAGTTTTAGTTAGACTATAGTATATAGAATGACATTAATATTGAATGTAAAATTGTTAAAGAGCAATACCTCAGAGCAATCGAAACCTGGGACATGTTTAACAATACCAGTACGGGAAGTGTGTGATATTCCTGCCTCATCTGGATGAGGGAAATCAATCCTATTTCCAGCTCCAAATAGCTTGAATTAATTTATTAGTCACATTATCACATATAAACTAGAAAGTGAATCAGGCTAAATTTAGAGGAAGTTAACCAGACAACATAGTGTTCAGATAATATACACAGAGAGTTAATATCACTGTTGGGGCCAATCAGAGTTCTGTGTCCCTAAGGGCAGAGGGGAGGAGAGAGATAATGATGCAGAAGTGTAGTAAGCATTTTTCTTCATTTCCTTGGTTTTTCCTCATTGACACAGTAAAGATTCACAGGTCAGTGAGATTTAGAAAAGAATTATTTTAAATATATTTTAGAAAGACAAAGAAAGCAACAGAGCCCTGTAGTAACAACCACCACAACAAGAGGGCAAAAAGAGCTACAAAAGCCTCAAAGGACCACACAAAAGGCCACAAAGGGCAAAAAGGACCTAGGAGTGGAAATGTCTGCATTATATCTGGCCCGTAATGGGTGGTTCCAAAAGCATTCCTAGGTGATTGGCAAGTGAGGTCATTTTCTATTGACACTTGGCTGTTATATAACTCTTTGCCTAGTGCGCACATGAGTACCCAGAATTCTACTACCATTGGGCGTTCTTTGGACAGTCTCTAGGCTGTGCTCTTATTTGTTCCTGTCAACTTCATTCTTGACTAGCTACCTAAACAGTAAGGAAAGCTAAAAAGAAGCCTTTTTCAGTTATAACTTATGAAACCTGAGAATTCCCCCAACATTCTAAAATATCTTCTAGAAGTAAAGAAACAGATTCTCAGTACATATACAATTATTAGAAAGAATAATAAGATATCAAGAAGGCTAATGGCACGTATTAGTTATTTATTGCTGCATAAAACTTGTCCGCAATATAGCAACTTAAAGTGAGACTACTATTGTAACATTTCGGTGAGTCAGAGATTGAGGAGTGGCTTAACTGGGTGGTTTAGACTGAGTCTCTCATGAGGCTGCAGTTAAGACGTCAGTTAGGACTATAATATAATCAACAGAAGGCTTGATTGGGGCTGGAAAATTTGCTTCCAAGAAATCTCAATCACAATGCTGCTGGCTGGAGGTCGCAGGTCCGTGTGGGCTGTCAGAAAGAGGTCTTAGTTCCTCTCCCTGTGGAGCTCACAGGGCTTTTTACATGTTCTCATGACATGACGTCGTTTTCCCTGTGTCTGACAGCAAGGCAGAAATCACACTACAACACAGTCTCTGAAATCACATGTTAATTATTTCTCTTGTATTGTATTGTAGACCAACAGTGACACAATGTAAGAAGGGACTACGTAAAGACGTGACTACCTGGAGGTGAGGATCATTGGAGCCATCTTGAGCTCTGGTTATTACATGGAGGGTCTATAACTTATCTCCTTCCTAGAGTATACCTGAGATAATGTTGACATAAACCAGTGCCTTTTGTAAATATGCTAATGATACTTTTACTCACTGTGATATACCTGAGGGAATTCTCATCTAAGAATGCTTTCATGCTATATTTCATTCATCTAGATTGATTGTTAAAAATAAATCTGGAATTTATCAATTGAGATGCACATGGCTGGGAAATGGAAGGAAACATGCAGTCTCTACCCCTGCATGACACATGAAGAATAAAAACCTAAAAGCTCCTGAAAATCTTCCTCTGAGATCAGATGTACCTCAGGTGTTAATAGCATTCATCTATTATGCTGAAATTGTTACTGAACTAAAAGGGGGTTCATTTACCTGTATGCATCAAAGCCAAATGACACAAAAAGAGGTTTGCTGTAAAGAAAGGAAAGGTTTATAATTTAAGAAAATGGCACCATGCCCAAAAACACAGGTGAGCTAGTGTTCAGAGACTTGGCTCCCTAGAGGCCTCTAGGGGATAGGTTATATAAGGGAAAGAATATTAGTCATGGTAGCTAACGGAGTTGGGATTATTGGTTCCACTGTTTGATGGGAGCTAGGGTAGGAGGTAGTTGATCACTGCATCAGATCCTGATGTTAGTCATGGAGTCATTCTGTCTGATTTTGTTAGGTCAATAATCAGGCTGAGAGACAGGAGCCAAGGCCCAGCTCTGTAACCATAGAAACTTCCCTTGAAGACCTTCCTTAAGGACATCCCAGAAACACCTCCTTTTTATCGTTATAAATTACCTCAAATCCTAGAGCACAAAGGTCATAAAAGCTGCTGGCTAAACCAGCTACAGACGCATGCACAGAAAGTACTGCCTCTAACTTCAGCCTCATTTTACCATCATTATAATCTCCTGACTATACCTCGAAGTTCATGAATCTAGTTATAATAGACTGAATTCTGGGTAAGCACATGCTCAGTAGACAAAGTATTACATAGCAGCCAACTGTCAGTCAAGGCAACCTCACATACAGAACATTTAGACCCTCCCATCAGGGCCCAAATATAAAAAGACCTTCCCATCTCTGCATTGTTACGGCTCTACAGGCTGGAAACCCATCCCTTCTTTGGGGTATACTATCTTATATCTTCACCTCCTCCTCCCCCAGGTCTCTAGGGTGAACCAGATTTCACATCACCCCAGTCATGACATAGAGACCCAGGTGGATTGAATTCTATGTGATTATGGAAGCAGATATAGATGTTCAGCTGTAAGCCTAATGACACCATGGATCGTGGGTAATACCAGAAGCTAAGAAGGTGGTGGAACAGATTCTCTCCTAGAGCCTTGAGAGAAAATGGCTCTACAGACACTGTGTTCGGATTTCTAGCCTCCAAAACAGTGAGAGAATAAATTTCTGTTGTTTAAAGCAACCTTTGCTAAGGTAGCCCATAGGAAACAATTACAATAAGCACTAGAGAATTTGAGTGAGAAATCTATTAAGTACTTGAGTCTGCTTTGACAATTTAGCATTCTGTGTAATGCAAATTAGTGGCAATAGTGAGATTGTCAAACCACAAATAATGGCTTAAGCATTTGTGGGAGTCGGGGAAGGAGAGGGAAGAAAACCCTGACAAGATTTTGATAATGGAATGTATCCACATATCCTTTGTATGAAGAGGTAAAAAGCCTTGGGGTTTTTATTACAGAGGACAATCTTACTAATGAAACACATTCAGACCTAAAGGATGGCTAAGAAGATGGACAAAGAAGACTAACTCAGAAAAAGTCAACTAAAAGTTAACTGCACACAAACTTCTTTTATTCAGTATAGTTTGTTTTTTTTTTCTCTCTCATTCAAGCTGGTTTTGCCCAGTTAAGACACCCTTACTCACCTGCTTTTTTCATCCTTCTCCTTTTACCTCTGTATGTCTGCTCCTTTAATCATTAAGCCTTAGGACGTATGATTAACCAAGTCTCAGGTCTATGTTATAAGGACAATAGGTTTCATTTAGACCTTAGACTAAAGATAACACCTTGTTTTACATGGTTTCAACCCTAGGCCTATTGAGAGAGAACAACCTCTCCAGGTCACCCGACCAGGCCAGAGGACCACAGAATAGTGGCATGGCTGTTTCTAGAATGAGACAATTACCTCATCGCCCTCTAATCTAGCACCCATGACCCTGACTCCTTTGGTTTCCGTGACTACTAATTTCTCCCTATGTAATCTGGATGCCCAAGTCATTGGGCAGCCATGTCATTAAAGGATACTTACCTGTGTCTCCAGAACTTGTGGCTCTCTAAGATGAATTCTTACTTTCTTTGATTGGCTTAGGTGCAAGGAGGTAGACGGACCCCTTTTGCTCTGGTAACAAAAGTACAATTCCTGGCTGTTACAGAATCACTGGTGACAATTAAACCCTTAAAGGAGGAAACTAGATTGGGAAAGTTATTTTCTTCACTTGACTGTGTCGTTAAGGAGGAAACTGAAAATTACTGTCATAACCTTACAATATGTCATCGTTAAATCCTGTACATATGCTTATTAGCTGAATAAGTACTTTTCAGTCCATAATATGTCTCAAGCATACTCAGATATATACGAATAGTCTTTATAAAACACTGAGGTAACAAAACCCATGTAGTTTTTATTATAGATAGATAAAATGTTTCAAAAGATAAAAGAAGTAGTAATTCAGATTCCTATTTAAAGATAAAATTTGTCAATGAGTTATTTTTATTCATTTAATAAAGGTTTCATTTGATCAACAAATCATTTGTGAGTAATGCTTAAAAATTAACCTATTCGTTTTCCAGCAATTAAAAATACTTCGATTTTAAAATCTCTTAAAAGAAATAAATTTAAGCATTGGGATAGTTTGACAGAAAACATTCTACACTCACATTTATTTGGGAAAAGTAGTTTATGACTTTGTTGGTTCTGGATTTTCTATTTTGAGCAATTATAATACATTATTATAATGTATCTATACCATTATTAAAAGGTAAGTAAACTCTGTTTTGTCTTTTAAGTATAAGACATGATCCTTGTATCGCCATTGGGTCTGATCGGAGTTTGTGTTGCCCAGCACTAGTGGGGAGGGGGAGAATAATGATCATGCAAGGTGTAGTTAGCATTTTTCTTGGTTCTTCCTCAAATGATGAAGTTAAGAATCACAGGTCATTGAAATTTAATGGTTTTATTGAAAGTATATTTTAGAAAGATAAAGAATGCCCCAAGGGGCACATAGAGAAAAAACAAGGTATGACCCAAGGAAGCCCATGGTCCCAGCTTAACCAACACAAAGGAGCCAAAATGGTTACAAAGGGCAAAAAGACCACAAAAGCCACCAGAAAGGGAAACAGCCCCGAAGGGCATAAAGGGTAGCAGAGCCCCAAAGGGCAAAAAAGATCCAAAGTGGGAATGTCTATCTTATATTTGGGTCATGATAGATGGTTCCAAAGGCATTCCTAGGTGATTGGCAAGTGAGGTCATTTTGAATGACACCTGATTGACACTAGGCAATAACTTTGGCTAACGCATGGGCATACCCAGAATTCTACTACCATTTTAGTGTTCTTAGGAGGTCTAGGCTGGGCCTCTATTCCTTTGTTCCCCTGTTGCTTATGTCTGACTAGCTACGTAACACTTGTACTACAAAGAAATCCTGGTGAAAAGCCATTTGACATGAGATGAAAAAGTAGAGCCATAAATAATCATCGTAGGGGAAAATTTAATTTAAACATATCTGTCAAAACTACAGTGGCTAAATATTCAGTTAATTACACTTCATGATAAATGTGTGATTGTTTATGCAATAAATCTATATGCTCTCTTCCTATTTTATTTTAGTTACATAAGTAACATTTTTATGTCAATCTTGCAACTATTTACTTTCCTGTCTATATCTGTTAAATTCAATATCATTGATTTTTATTTCTAAAGTATCTCTGCATTCCCTAAAATTAAAATTTCCTAATGAAAGAATAAAAATAAAAACTGTTTTGGCTTCTATGGACACCAACTCCACTTGATAAGCAGCAATTCCTCAAGAGAATTGCTGGTACTTTTTTGACCATGGACTTTTTTGTCTACTCGACTTCATTGCTAAAAGTCCTAATCTTGCATCAAGATTCAGGGAGCCACTATTAGGAGTCAACTCTGGCAGCTTTTTCAGCATTATCACTAACAAATGTAACCAAAATCAGAAAGGTATATATGGAAATAGTTGCAATACAAACTTTAGTGTGAATGCATATCTTTATGTGTGTAATATATGTCTTCCTTTATTGCTCCTGTTCAGTTTACTAATGCAGTTTCATGTTGGTTGTGAAGCTGGTGTGCAATTCACCAGAATGAGATAACAATGCCAAAAGAACTTCCTCAAGGTAAGTCTCATTGGAGTTCTGGCAGAGGGCATATATGGCATTATTTGGGGAGTTTAATATCTTCCCTAACCCACTTTAGAAAGGAGTCCATCATTTAGTTGTGAAATTGAATACCTATGTCAGGGATTGAAAAACGTATTCTGCTGATACATGGATAAAATATATGATCCAACTCCCAAGTCTAATGTGAAAGTATACATATGTGAACTGCCATTTATAAGATTAGTGATAAAGTTATATGGGGTGGGAGTAAGAAGTATAGGTGCAGTGACAACCTGGAAACATTTTCACCTTAGTGAAGTAGAAAATATTCAGTAGATAACATCTGAACTCACTTTCGATAAATAAATGATACTTTGCTAAGAAAATAGGGAAAAAGTCATGCCTAGCAGGAAGAATTCTAAGGGCAGTAATAAAAAGAGCTTGGTATGCATGGCATGTATGAGAAGCCAAAACTATTTAATATTCTTGAAGTATAAACAGGAAACTTGTAGAATCAAGATATAAAACAGGATTAAAAAAAAATGGCCTTGCATGCTATGCCAAGAAATTTAAATTTGATTTTGTAGATAATGGGAGTCACTGAGGTATTTTGAAAAGAATGGAACTATTCCCAGGCTGACAAAAGTCCCAGAAAGAGGAGCAAGAGGCAGACAAAATAAGGTTACAGAGGAGGGTAAAGAAAAAAAAAAAAAATTAGTTGCTATTTAAGCAGTTGCATAAAAAGAATTGCAAGGAGGAAAGAGCCCAAGATGATTTCCATCTTCTAGCTTGTGATACAAGGTAAATTATGTGCTATTCATTCACATAGAAAATAATAGATTTAGAGAAAGTCAGTGTGTTTCATTCTGAATATGTTACATCTGAGGTAACTGATGTGCCTGATGAAGTTTCCAACATAAAATGTTTTTTCTACATAGAATATTGGTTCTTGGGAGAGAGGAAAGAGATAGTGACTGTAGATAAAGAAGTTATTGGTGTATATATAGTAATTAATTCCATGGATTTAAATCCATTAACAATTTCACTCATCAATAAATGTTCTTACATATCACAAATGTATTAACTTTATATATTATAAAATGTATAGAAAATGTGAAAATAAAGCCTAAGTCAATATCAAATCAATTTTACAATAGTCTTTATTAATTTATTATGCATTAATTCATGATGTCTCACACATTGTCTATTTCTCAACACATGCAAAGTCAGAGATACTTAATTCATTTTAGCTCTTTCTAGAATTACAGTAATTCATATAGTTACATATGTGTAGAATATACCTGTCTAATTATACTCAACAAAATATGACTGCTTCCAAAAGCCATAAAGAGAAAAAGATGTTATTGGTCTGACCAGTTAGGAGGCTATTAAAATGTTTCTAATTAATAACATTAAGGTCTTATAGTAATGTAGTGACATGGGTAATGAAAAGAGAGCCCAGATTAAAAGCATTTCTATGATCAAGAAATAAGTTTGAAGTCAATTAAATGCAATAGTAGTTAAAAACTAATTTTTATTGAGTTCTTTCTATTTACCATTCTAAGCACTTTACAAATTTTGACTAATTTAATCCTCATTATAACCATATGTGATAAATGCTATTATTGCTTCCATTTTAAGAAAAAAAACTGAAGGAAAAAAAGAAATCAAATATAGCCAGAATTTATACATTCAGTATCCATCCTATGAATGTGATTAAATTTCAATTAAAAAAAACTAGACTTACATTATGTATATTGTTTTATTATCTTCTCTTTCCTCTTATGAGTATACCAATGAGATATCCACATGCCTTTAAATATTATTTGAACACTTTAGGTTTTGGAATAATTGGCATCCCATTCTCTAAATATATCACAATAAATCTGACCTTTATAACTTCTAGTATTTTATTTATTGATTATTTTTGTAAATAATGTTGTACAGATAGTCTTACATGTAAATACTTAAGCACATATCTAAAAATAAATTTCTCGATTGAGAAGCTATCATTATTTTTCAGTTGAAATGACTACCAACTCACTAGTCATTAAATGTAGATTTTAATGTTATATAGAATTGCCTGTTGTCATCAAATGTTATTTAATGTAATGTTTTCCTTTAATCAGGAAAACAATTATAGCTTTATTGGCTCAACTTAAATAAGCACTAATACTTAATAAAAATTTTAAAAATGGAAGTTAATGATTATAGTCAAATGTTATTATTTTTCTAACAGTAATAAACCTCTGGTATGAATTTTAAATCCTCCTTCATAACTGTCTGTCTACATTTAATCAGTGTTAAATTAATTTACAGCTGACTTTTGACCGAAAATCAAATTTTACAACTATACAAGTTTGTAAAACAAGAGATTTTAAATTGCAAATCTAGAAAAAGCATAATAGCTTTCCAGATAGATGGCAGAGATGAATTTAGAAAGAAACTTGCAAGAATAAATCAATTTTTATATTCTCATGTAAAATTCAACTGCTTGTTAATATCTTAAAGTTGCTTAAATTTAAAAGTAACAGATATGTTGGGTTCAGTTCCAGACCATTGCAATAAAGCAAATAGTTCAATAAAGCATGTTATATGAATTTTTTGGTTTCCAGTGCATATGTTATATTTGCTCTATACTGTCTATTAAATATGCAACAGCATTATGTCTAAAAAAGCAATTTACACACCTTATTTAAAAAATACTTTATTGTTGAAAAATGTTAACCATCACCTGAGCCTGTAGGAAAAATGGCGCTGACAGACTTGCTCGATGCAGGGTTGCCACAAACCTTGATTTTCACAAATGCATTACCTGTGAAGTACAATAAAGTGGGTTGAAATAAAATGAAAAAATAAAAAAAAAGCAACACTTATTTACAATCTTTTCTCTAAATATCACAAAAAAATCAAATAAGATTTTATCACAGGAAATATTATATTTATTATAACACACAAGCATTATTAGGAGGTAAAGCAGACCTTTTTTTGCATGGCAGAACATTAAAGTTTGCTCAGTATTATTTTCTCTTTCATTGCCTAGCTTCTTATCTTTCTAGTTGTGTCTAGCATTTTGAGAACTTCATACATGTATAATTTAATATTGACCCATAAGTCATCTACCATTGAACAATTTAATCAGATATGCACATGACTCAGTGTGAATGATTAATCTGCACACATGTCTGGCATAATATGGCCTTTAAATTTTTTGCATTAGAACTGTGAGAATTGATGGCATTTTTAGCAAAGACACTAAAAGGGGAAAAATAAGTATTTTAAAGAATACATGGTAACAAATTACTGTTAACAAAGTTAACAAATCTGACCAAATTTAGTCAAAGCAACTAATCATTTCAAAGTAGAAGCAATAGAAACATTCCCACTTTCGAGGTTCTGATAAACTATCCTTTCAGTGCTATATGATTTCTTAATTCTAAAGAAGTTCCAAAATGTGCTCTAACAGACTATTATAAAGCAGAAATATAGTTATTGATACATTAAGACAAAAAAACAAGGAGGGATTATTGAAGTTTTATATTCAAACAATGTGGGCAAAGTTAGCGAAAGAGAATTATATACTTCTAATTGTCATTTGGGTTCTATAGCTTATTTTCTTATAGTTAATATTATATCTATCAGTACTGTCAATTCTGAGGATATATGTGTCTTTTATCTCTGATCTATAATAAACCACACCAAAACTTTGAATCTATGAATTTTTGAGAGGTTCTGATCATCTGAACCAGGCTCCACTGATCTCTGGGCTCAATCATGCTTTTCTCATCAGCAGGCAGCTCTGCTAGGGACTGGATGGTCTAGTGTCTTTAGTCTGTGCAACTTAACTGTGCTTTGCATTGCCTCTAGCAGGTTAGCCTGAGCTTTCTCTCCTAGTAGAGGCAGATTACATTAGAGGGAGAAGCTAAGCATTTTAAAACTTCTGGACTTACACTTAAAAATGGCAATACATAATTTCTTCTGTATTCCATTGCCTATAGCAAGTCTCAAGTGCAGCACAGATTTGAGGCAAGAGAAAAAGATTTCACCGCTTGATGAAAACACCACCTCTTGATAAGAGTTAAATTACAAAAGGATGTATATACAGAGAGGAATGAAGTAAGAGGAACAAATTATAAACAGCCTATCATGGATTTGACCTGAGAACCCTTTTTTTCCACTTAATGTTTTCCAATATTGAATTTGCAGCTCACATTTTAGAAGGCTAATATATCAGAATCTTACCTACTGAGTTTATTCATAAATATTAATTGAACACTATTTGAGTCCAGTTAACAACTAAACTCTTGGTACACAAGGTGAATTGAGAACGTGTTCTCTATCTTTAAGGTGAGTGGCTCTTTCCAATGATAACACAAACCAAAAGGTGAAAGTGTAATTCAGTGCAGCTGTAGATGGCTACCTAGGCAAGTGGAGTAGGCTGTTAACATTGTTTTCCGATAAACCGCACTTAGGGTTGTTAGGTGGTTAGTGAGCATGAAGGACAGGAGCCAAGGCCCAGCTCTGTAACCATAGAAACTTCCCTTGAAGACCTTCCTTAAGGACATCCCAGAAACACCTCCCTTTTAGGGTTATAAATTGCCTCAAATCGTAGAGCACAAAGGCCATCAAAGCTGCTGGCTAAACCAGCTACAAATGCATGCACAGAAAGTACTGCCCATAACTTCAGCCTCATTAGACCATCATTATAATCTCATGACGAAGTTCATAAATCTAATTATAACAGACTGAATTGTGGGTGAGCACATGTGCAGTAGGCAAAGCGTTATGTAGCAGCCAGTTGTCAGTCAAGGTGACCTCACATATAGACCATCTAAGACATCCCATCATGACCCAAATATAAACAGGCATTCCCATTTCTTCATTGTTACAGCCCTCCTCACTGAAAACCTGCCCCTCCCTTTGGGGTGTGCTGTCTTATCTCTTCACCTCCCAAATTCCACAAGGCTACAGCCTTCCCTAGCATGGCCTGAGTCCTAAAATGTACTTTCAATAAATTTTACTTTTTCTCAGTCTTGTCAACCTATAATTTTTTGCTGTATCAGCAGGGAAGAACTGAGGGACAACACAACACCACCATCCTACCTCCACCCACTGCTGGGGCGATGCCAGATTTCACATCACCCCCAGTGGTGACAGGATCATTTACCCTCCTGTATTCTTCTTACACAGCAGACTTGGCCATGTGGTTTTCATACTAATGGGACATTAGTAAGTGTGATGCAAGGAGAGGCATGCATTGTTTTAATCATTACAACAACCCCCATGAAGCAGAAACTGTTATCACCCTGACTGTAGGGTGGCCAAAATAGAGATTCAAACAGGTAAAACAATCTGTTCAAGATATATCCCTAATAAATGATGAAGTTGGGATGCAAGGTAGGTATTAAAGCTCCAAAAACTGTAGTCTTAATTATTATATTGTGTGGCCAATAAACCACTCCAGATTATATAACTTCCAATTTTTTTTTCTGTTGAAATTGTAGCCTATTAAAAGTATTGCCTCTGATAGTCTATTCTTTTAACGTCTTTATCATTGCACAGAAGAGAGAGAGAAAGCAATGGAGCCAGAAAGAATCAAGGGAACAGTTTGGATTGGTGAGAGAGTTAGGAGAAAGGACCAAAGGGATACGTAAATCACAGTGGCGAACAACTGTGCTGTTTTAGGAAAGTGTGGATAGATGAGTGGGAAAGATTAATGCTGAAAGTCTCCTGGCTGTGTGGAGTTTGTATTGATTCCAGAGGAGTCACATAATAAAATGATGACAAAATTAAAGAATCAATATAAGTTAAATGAGTAATAAGAAGTAGATAAACCAGCTGAAGGGAATCAAACTATGCCACCTCAAAATATGCCACTTTGAAATATTGATTATTTTGAGCTAAAGGCAATTGAGAAATAGCAAGTGCAGAAAAAGCTCTCTATCTTCCCCCTATTTGCCTAAAAGCAGGGCATAAATTTCCCATAAGAAAGGTACCCTCCCTGTACTGAGAGAGCATTCCATCACCAGAGACAAAGAGTCGATGCCAAGATGAGTCTGCATAAACAGACCTTACTGAAATAACCCTTATCTTCCATCAGTTTCCTCCATATATTTCCTAGTTACTTTCACACAATTTATTAGCCCTATAAACCCCAAACCCTTTCGTTTGTCTCGTCTCTTCTCTACAATTTAGCACCCTCTGTTAAAATGGTGCATATGCCCCCAGTCTAACCCTCTCTTTAGGTTTTTTACTTTTTTTTAATGCAGCTTTTGTGAACAAAATTTTAAATCTTAATAAAAGTGTATATCTTTTCTCCTGTTAACTTCTCTTTTGTCAGTTTAATTTGCAGGCCCCGACACTCAACTTGAAAAGGTAGAGGAAATGTTTTTCCTCCCCTATGCAGACAGGATAATAAAATGGAGGGCTCATAGGCAGGCATCTCTGACTAAGCACCATTTGCATTAACAGCTGAGTCACTAGGAAGGTGTCTTATAAGTAGAAGATACACCGACAACCAGGGCCTGAAGTGAAAGGAATGGTGCTGAGTTCAAGGCACAGTAAAACAAGGAGACCAATGGGGATATTGCAGAGAGAGCAAGGGGGATCCATGAAGGAGGTTAAGTTATATTAGAAGACAGAGACAGGATCTGGATAGATTTGTGTATCAGGCTAAGAAATTTGAAGTATATTCTAATTAAAATCAAACTGCTAAACAAATTAAAGCAGGGGACAGATTCCATTTGATTTACGTATTTCAAAGAATATTTTGTTATTCATTTACAGAAACCATTGTGCATGTCCCTCTGTGAAAGAAATGCAAGAGAGGATGTGAAATTATGTTTGTTATCTATTTTCTTGGATGGGGGAATGAAGCACCTCATTGAAACAGATCCTCATGTCCACCAAGATAATATAGAAAGATATTCCACAGACTGTTAAACCTTCAATTGCCATTGAAAACTTAATGTCAATAAAACCTGAAGTTATTCTCTTCTCATATTATTTTTTTTCTTTTTGTTTAAAACTATGCCTTCAATCATGATTTAGCCTTATGATTTTAAAATGTAACAAGAAGAGTAGTAAATGTGTAAATTATACTTGAGATGTTTTTATTAGTAAACAGTAAATATTTATACCATTACAGAGTAGTAGTTGTTTTATCTTTTCTTAAGATTTGGTTTTAAGGTTGAATTCATAACAGACTGAAGCAATTAGAATAAAGATAAAAATCACAACTAAGGATTTTACTAAATCTCTATAGCCATCTAAGCATAATCTAGTTTTGTTTTGCTTGCCAGTTAGCATGCACTAGGGACACAAAATGAAGGACTGTCCTCTAGGTCACTATAGTCCCTCTGAAGCTGCTACAAAAATTAAATATTTCAGAAGCAAACCAGAGTGGCTTTTAGTTAATTGTCTTGCAATGCTCTTGCCTGAGGAGCTAGTTAGAGGTAGGCCACATATTTGATTATAATGCTAAGGAGAAGTTAAATGATTTGCCCAGGGTCATTAATTGTCACTATAAGAACTGAGAAAAATTCCAACTCCTACATTGTTTTACAAGAAATGAGAAAAGAGTGCCAGCTCTGTACATCTTTCACTGCATCAATGATTTATGTAATTTAATTATGAAGCTGTGAAAAGTATAACAAAACTTCCTGATGGGTAATTAATTTTTTTATTTTTTATGTGACTTTTCCCATGCAGATTTTGGCATGCTATTCAGTGTAGTGTGCTAGAAAGGGCACAAGAGATTGAGACAAGTAATAAGAAGACAGGTTATAATCTCAGTTAGCTACAACACTTGCTAACTCTTCCAGTTACTATCACTATAGAAGGTATCATTCATCATTTAGTGACTTAAAACAAGCACAATCATTGTATTATTACCACTCCCAGTTCTGGGGGTTGATTGGGCTCTCATTTGGAATTTCTCATACAGTTGCTGTCAGATTGTAGCTGAAGGGTGAAGTTATTTCAAATGCTTCTTCCTCAAGTGTCTGTTGATTGATGCTAGCTCTTGATCATAACACCTACAGATGATCTTTTCACAAGATTTGAGCTTCCTCATGACATGGTAGCCAGTAGCTGAGTTCCAAGCATTAGTAAGAAGAGATATTACCTTTTATTACCAACTTCAAAAATTACATTGCTTCATTTCACTATAGCCAGATTTGGGGGGAGAGAACATAGACCTTTGCAACTCTTAATAACAAGAATATCAATGTCACTGTGTAAGAAGAGAATGTGGACCTTGTTACAGTCATATTGGAAAATACAGTCTGCTATACGAGTTATGCTATTTTGATCAAGTTTCTGAATCTTTCTGTGCTTTCACTCTCCCATATATAAAATGAAAATATTAACTGTTTGACTTATTTCGCATTGGGGTTATGAAAAGCAGATATTAGAATATATGAGAAAAGATGTAATACATTTTCAAACAATATAAATACAAGTTATTAGGATATAAATATTCTCTAATTATGTGACAAGGGAACAAGGGGCTAGATTGAGATCTTAGAGTCCAACTTTTGCTAGAGTTATTACTTTCTAGGATGGCAATAAATTGTCCATATGAAATATACAATAGAATTAACTTAATATTAAAGCAAAGAGAATCAAGCCTGATAAAGGTGATTCAAAAAAAAAATCTGTGTTCTTTACAAAGTAAATTGTCATAAAAATAAAAATACTTTATTTATGATAAGATAATGACTCAGTATGCTGTTTAATTTTCAAAATGTTGGGCACTTTAAATTTTAATTTTTAATAAAGTGCTTAGTGCTTTTATAGAAAACTTTTCTATGTTTCAGTTTTGTCGGTAAAATTAAAATGTAATAATTTGTCATAATATCATGTTAAATAATTAATTATATTATATTTAAAATAATAGCAACATGAGTAGTAAATGTATCTGGCGTAGAAATAAAGTTAGAGTTTGATTCTGAGTTAGACCTGATCAGACCACATAGGAAGCAACAAATGGCGATCTTATTTGCCCTGAGGTTCTCCTACTCCTTTAAGCATACAGGAGCTCTTATATTTGGCTCTTTTCCGTGCCTTTGAATTCTGATGATAATTCTATTTAATCACGGCTTTCACTAAAGATTTTTTTTTAATGATTCAAATGCAGAAAAAATGTGACAGATGCTATCTAACAAAGAAATTCAGAGAGAAGGTCATGATTAGTATGGAAGTACCTGCTTAAGAAAAATAAACTAAAGACTACATATTTTAGTAATGCATCGCCATTATTGGAGTAAACAGTGATAGAAAATAATTAATAATGTCCAAAATAAAAATTCAAACAATTATGATTTAAAAAATAATTCTGGTTAAGGAATAAAGTGATTTATATTTAAATTCTGTCAAAATTAGGAAACAACTAATTCTCAAATAAAGGTATTGATTGACCACATATTCCATCACTCGTATAAATTGAAATTTATACAAACAATACTAACTTTGGAGATTTTAGAGAACATAAGCAGTAGAATAGAGTATGATTGAAGACAGAAATTTTCATTCATCTCAAAATATCACCCCTCACCAACAATGATTAACTTAAATATTTACTGGGTAACATAGTTACCCAGTTTTTCTTGGATGCAAACACTGGTTCATGGGCCTTATGCTCTACTGTGGAAAAGTAACCATTCAAAAAAAGCAACATGATACATTTCTATAAAGAAAGAATGTATAATGTAATTGAATTGCATAATTACGTATTAGATGTTTTTCTGCCTATGGCAGAAACTAGTTTACTGTTTATCAAACCAGTTTCATATTCTTCTTGGGCACACATCTACTCACATTGTTCCTAGCCCCAAATATAGTTGCATGTGGCCCTCTGTTTGAGATTTAGCCAGTGGAATAATAGCGTAAGTGAAACATGCCACTTTTAGGACTAAGTCATGAAATTTCCATGAAAACCATTCATGGTCTTTCCCTATGTACCTGTTTGATACATAAAAGCAATGGAACTTCAAAGGTATGTGTAGATAATGCAAAACCCACCTTAACATTTCCCTCAGCTTAACTAAAATTTTGGACAGATTTATCATTGACTATAAACCCTTGACTTTCCTTTTCTTAGGGCACTTACTTTAGAATACTTGCAATTATAGATTCTTTCTCTACTTCTTATAAATATAAATCTTATATAATACAAAAATGTGGTTCTCAAATACCTGAGAGCTATCCCTTCAAAATGTAATTATCAAGAAAGTTAGGGCCTCTGTCTCTTGTGTAAGACAATAGAAGCCTAACTTTCATAAGTATCAATTAGAAAACATAGATGGCCTACACAATGATCACATTGAGTAATGTTTTCCAATACTTTTCCACTAGCTCACCCTAAAAACTCATACTCCTTTCAATGAAGTTGAGCTCCATCTCTCTCCCCTATTGCAATAGTCTTCACACCTGTTGCTATAGTCTTGACACTTATTGGTATCATCTTGAATAGTCAAATAGTCTTGTTTAGGTTCTAGGTTAACTTTTCTGGTATCTTTTTTTTTTTTTTAATAGGAAACCTGGGTTTCTATTTCACCTTGTGGATTCCAAACGACATATGTTAACTTGTTTTAGAAATTGATTTTTGAGTTATGAAATTTGGGAATTGTTGATTGGAACAATTAGCTTTCCCTTAATTAATACAATCCCCACAATAATGCAAGCATTCTAAAAATAAAGACCCATTCTTTTTTACTCATCATTGTTTTATTATAATTGTGATTGCACAGAAGGAGGGACAAAATCTAATTGGGAAGAATCATGAAGTCTTCAAATAAAATAACATAGATTTGAAACCTTAGATAGAAGGAATTTTCTAAAAGTTGTTGCTCTCTAACAAGTGATCACATGTATAAAACACTGGCCATGGAAATAACCATGATAAATAAAAATTAGTTCTTAGCCATAAATTGGTTCCATAAAGACAGAAAGTTTCCATTAGTGGTAGATGGTTAAATAGGGGCTGTACTTCAATATCAGAATCTCTATGTTACTAGGTGATAAATTTTAAGGTTAGCCAGGGCAATGGGTTTTTATTGGACCAAGAATGGAAAAAAAGGAAAACATTCAGAGGATATAAAAAGCAGGGGACTGAACAAATCCAGGAGTATAATTGGGAACTCAGTTTAAAAAGCTAAAGAAAGAATTAGACCAGTTACAGATACCAAAGCCACAATTACAGAGCCAGGATTATAAGAATCACAGATATTGGCCAGAAGAATGTAGTTGGTGACTGAAATAGTCCAGAATTCTAAAAACCTAAATTTATGTCATGATGGTAGAGGAAAGAAACCAGATAAAAGAAATGCAATCAATAGAATTCTGTAATCAACAGACTTTGAAAAATTAAACAGGAAAGTTTACTAGGCTCAGGTTTGTGGCTTCTAGCCTAGGCAAGTAATAGATAATGTAGTCATTTGCTAAAAATAATAAAAGGGGCAATTATTGTGGGAAGTTAGAAAAATAACAAGATTATTTAAGATAAGGTAAATTTTGAAATCCTTCAGGGTGTCTAAACGAAGACCTGAATTTCAAACAAATTGAAATGAAGGGTTCCTTCCGTCAAGAGTCGAGATGCTTGGAAGTTTGTTGAGTAAGAAAGAGGAGTAACAGTGCACAATGTGGAATATAAAAGGGTCATCAGTTACAAATGAGTCAGTGACAGAGCAAACAAAAGACAAAGACCAGTATAAACATAACAAAAATTCTGAGCATGGGAAAGAATCAATAGCTTGAAGGGCTTAATTTAAGGGTCCATGAAAATTTAATCACAGATTCCACAAACTGGGATGCAATGACCCTTACTTGAATTCACTCACTGGTGTGACTCATGGAGCCAGAAAGTGAGTCTTCAAATAATATCCTTTTCCCTGCAAGAAACTATCCTTAATAAAGTTAAAATGTGGTTTATCTCAATTTGAAAAATAAATACGATTGGAAAATAGGACTTAACAAATTATGTGTTTGAGTCCTAGAATCAACAGCTAGCAGTGAACAGATTGTGAGTGTAAAAGGCAAAACATGGTATTTTTGATTCACTGGGATTTAAGGGAAGTTGGCAATGGAGCATCAGCTATTTGAGACACAAAACGATCACTAGTGAGCAATGTAAATTTATTTTCCATGTTTGAAGATATAGTAGGTGTTGGCATATAGTACAGTGAGTGGAGTGGTCATTACACATAGAGTACATGATTTGCTTTTCTTAAATTTGTTAAGCAATAGTTGCACTCATTTTAGATATATTTTTAAATGATTTATTTTTTTCTAAAATTAAAAGAATTTTTTTTTCCTAACATGTCCTAAAATTTAAAATTATCTCAGGGAAATTATCAAACAATGAGCTCTATTAAATTTTGTCTGCTTTTATTCACTAGTTCATTATAGTCTTTTATTACAAAATAATTTTCCTTTTTCAATTATTAAAAAAAAATCAGCACCTTGAGATTTAGAACTGTACATAAACCGAGAGATTCTCAAACATTACATTTTAAGATAATAGAACATTTATTGGCTCCTACAGAGTTACATATAACTTGTTTGCAAGTTTTTAACTGGAAAAATAATAGAATGTTTTGCAGTCTCAATCATTACAGCACCTCAAGTAAATAAACAATTTTTTTTTCTTTAAACAGCTATATATCATTCTTCATTCAGGTGAAAATTTTAAAAGCTGAACAAATACAAAGCATATGCATGGGAAAACTATCATTTTTGTCATGCAACACTTTATAAGGCACTGTTAATTTTGAAATGGTTTATATGACCATGAGCTTTGAGAAATATTACAATGTCATTCTATTAAGGAAAAATAAACTTACACAGTAGTTAATTTATTTTTAAATACAGCTGTTGTTAAGCATCAAAACTAAATAGACAAGATGACATTTAGAGCTAAGTTCCAAAACACAAGCAGACTGGTTTCAAATTCAGTTTCTGCCACTAACTCGTATGTGACTTCTGTCAGGTTGTTAAACTCCTAAAGTCTGAGTTTTTCCATCTTTAAAAATAAAATAATAATAATTCTTACCACACCCTACTAAGGTGAAGGTTTTATTAAATAATGCATATAAAGTACATATTATTTTTAAAAAATGATAATTACAGCCTTTATTGGAACATGAATATAACAGGGGTGAGAAGTAAGGGCACAATAAAAAATTTTTAAACATGATACAAAATATTTCTTTTCACCTAAATAATATGGTTTAATTTATAACACCACACTATTAACTGATCATGACAAGAGAATTTTGTTATTAATTGTGAAGATCTACTCAAATTACCTTTATGAGAAACACTCTTTTCTACGTGTTTTACTTTCTTACACATTTTCTCCATAGAGAAGGAAAACTCCCTTCTACCCTTCTAGTTTCTTTGGCTGTTCTAATAATTAAATTGATATAGTACAGATTAACAAGAGAAAAACATTTAATTGCATACACTTGGGAGCTCATAGAAATATGAGACCTAAAGAAGTCACTAAAGCAGGCAGTTCTTATATCTTTTAGATAAAGAACAATACATTTGTGAAGAACTGACTGAACAACAGAGTTTGATCTTATGGTAGCCAATTAGTGGAGAAGTAACAAGGTTTGTTTGTACAATCTTCTCAGCTCTGAACTTCCCATCTCCGGTGATAAGGATGTCTTCTATTCTCCTGGTATAGGAAAAGTACCTTCATGTGGGAGATTTACTTTCTGTTTTCATGGGGACAAAAGAGAATCAGAGTGTCCTTCTTGTACCTGCTGTTTCTTAAGTAACTTTAATTCAAAATCATTAACATACCAGAATGTATTTAGGTTGAGCATATTCTGCTCCCCTTCACCCCAAATCACAGATAGTTGCATTCTCTTCACTGTACTTTCTCAATGTGTAGCTAATAAATTACAATAAGAGAAATAGCCTTAGCAACATAATATTAAGGTGATATCTCCCATCAGAGAATGAGTTATTTTGACAGCATTTCCTCTGATGGCTGATCATTTTGTTTCCAGTGACACTGGAAATGCAATGCCATCAACAGCTGCCAGTTAAGTGGAAAGATTTGTGGAATATGTGTTTAACAATTAGATTTATCCTGGAAGATATAACTAAGTCCTTATAAAATTTTATTATTTATCCTCCATAAATTGCAGCTTTATCGATCCAGGAATCTACATTAATTAAATAAAAATAACTAAATACCATTTCTCTCACATATTAGTAGTCATAGAAAATTCTATTTGAGGAATGTAAGGAACTTAAGTATATACAGATGCAAGGTATTAACAAGGCTTTAAGATAAATGTGTCCATACTCAATGTGGGACAATAACGTAAGAATGGGAAAGACTCTGATCAAGTCAGCAAATGTTAGAAGTAAAAGGAGTCATAGTAAAACAGTGACTATTATTTGTTGTCAGCCTTTTTGATTCTAAAACTAGCTATAGAGAATATAATGGAAAAGCCCTACAGAGACTAAGGCGTGGAGTTTGTGCCATAACAAATAAGGCAAACAACAGAGTAAGATAGTGCTACAGGCGGAATTGTGTCATCCCCACCACCAAATTCATATTTTGAAGTCCTAATCCCCACTACATCACAACATAACCATATTTGGAGAGAAAGTCTTTCAAGAAGTAAATAAATCAAATGAGGTTTTTTGGTGAATCCTAATTCCATATGACTGGTGTCTTTATAAAAAGAGGAAATTTAGATACAGACATACATCCCCATGTAAAAACACAGAAAGAAGATGGCCATCTGCAAGCTAAATAGAGAGGCTTCAGAAGAAATAAACTCTGCAAAATAGAAGACATCTAGATCTCAGACTTCTAGCCTACAGAACTGTGAGAAAATAAATGTTTAAGCCACTCAGTCTGTGGCACTTTGTTATGGCAGCCTTATCAACCGAATATAAAGAAAGAGAAAACGAGGTAGAGGAAGGTAAATATCTCACTTCCTCCAAAGTCATCCTTTGCCATCATCACCTCCTTCCTGCCAAGTATATTCTTATCTTGTTTTCAAGATCCTAAATCTTCAAGAGGGCACTTGTGGCATAAACCTTTTCCCTGATCTCCTTGGGGTCTTTATTTTTAAATCCTCTACATTATGTTGGAGCTGGTCATTAACAGTTTCTGTTCAATTTTTAAAATTTCTTGGAAATTTTTTGGTAACAATCATCATTCAAAGGTAGAAAGCTTTGACAAATTAAATGCTGGCACAAGAAATCATGAGGGTTGACCTATAGACAGACTTTAGATTAACACATAAGGTTGACTTTCTCAGTTCTTTAGCAATAAAATTACTAATGAACACTGAGTAATTTAATGCTACATGCCAGAAAAATTTTTTCAACTGTAAATTAAGAACATCAATGAATCAAGATGCTATATCAAAATATTAACACCTATTTGTTCTTCCTTTTCTTTCTTCACTTATCTGCTACCCTTCTGCCAAACTAGGTAGACAGGGTCTGAAAGTCCAGGTCAGGGATTTTATTTTTTTTTTTTTTTTTGGGGGAATGCAAAGTTTCAGAAGTAAAGTGATATTGTAGATGCATTTTGTCTTTTGAAGAAAAAATAATAATAACTGAGTACTGAAACAGACCTACAGGAGTGTTGACATAGTTAAAAATATAAAATTCACAACAAGTTTCACCATTTCCTATCATATTTGGTCTGATTCCAGAAAACATGTCAATTCAAAATTCCTGAGCCCTAAGCAAATAAAAGATTATGTTAGATGGTATAAGCACAGTTCAGAAGAAAGAGTATCTTTAAAAAATAAGTCAGACAAAGAGAGACAAATACCATATGATTTCACTTATATGTGGAATATAATACACACACATAATAAATGAACAAACAAAATAGAAACAAACTCATAGATACAGAGAACAAATTGATGGTCTTCAGATGGGAGGGGTGTGTTGGGAGATGGGTGAAAAGGGTAAAGGGATTAAGAAGTACAAATTGGTAGTTACAAAATAGTCATGGGATTGTAAAGTACAGTATAGAGAATATAGTCAATTCTATTGTAATAACTATGGATGGTGTGAGATGGGCACTAGATTTATTGAGGCAATCACTTAGTAAGTTATATAAATGTCTAATCACTATGTTGTACACCTGAAATTAATATAAGATTGTATGTCAACTATAATTTTAAAATAACAAAATTAAAATTAAGAAAAGGAATCAAAGAGGTAGAGAAAATAAATTATGGAATGTAAAATAGGATTCTAAGTTCTACAGGCAATGGGCTTGTAAGCACTGCTTTATGCTGGACTTGGGAGAGATGACTTCATCTTTGTAAAGATTGTTGTATAATATTTGTAGAAAGGTGCTATATGAGTTGGGGGGTGTGGGAAACAGGTCTAAAAGCTTAAACAGAAAGACAATCTATTGTCTTACATAAACTAAAAAGTTTAGGAGTTATTTGATCAGCATTGTAATAATGTCCCAGGATTTAGTTTCTCATTCTCCACCTTTCAGTTCTATTCACAATAATATTAGTATTATTCTCCAGCAAAGCTCTCTGTGAATTAATTGCTGCAACCAGAGGAATGTGCTGTACTGATTTGCCAGGCCAAAGTAATATGTATATCGCTGGGTCTTGAGGGTAAAATCAGATTTATCTAAAGCACATGGAATGAGATTGAAAAAAGTGACAGTTTTCAAAAGGAAGCATGGCTTCCAAAAAGAAAATAAGTAAATCCTTTATCCAAAGATTTACATCCCTCATCTAACATGAAAGCATGAAACTACTAGAAATCAAGGGAACACTAGAAACTGATATTTCTAAAATGTCTGAGGTGGGATTCCCATCCAGCATAGGAGATGAGCCCCTCTAAGACAAATCTAAGTTGATTTAATGGTATGTTTAAATAACATTTCTTTTACAATTACTCTTGTGGAGTAAGATTAATATCTCTTCATAAGTATCTTAGACTTGCTTAGTAAATGCTGACCCAGCAAGGTTTTGGAAATCGTAAGTTTAAATGCTGTCACTAGAATTATGGAAAGTCACCACAGAAATGCCAGCCTATGATGACTATATATGACTTGAGATATTTTTCACTATGACATATTTATGAATTAATGAACATACATAATTATAATCATCAATATTGTAACCATCTACAACCTATCTGAAAAAACTGTACGTTTGATTCTTCAGGGTCAGCGCATGAATTTAAGAAAAATCAAGAGTGGATAGAGGGGTGTGTGTTATTTAAGGACAAAGCCTCTTTAAACGGAAAAAACATAACCAGAGGCAAAACAAAGTCCTGGATTATGTATCCTATGTATTCTTGATATCTTGCTGACTTTATTTTTTTTTGAACATATTGAAAAAAATATATATGTACTTCAGAGAGAAAATGCCCTTTGTTACCAGCATTAAGGTTGTGTTTTAATGTAAAAATGATGAAAAACTATAAATAGGATTTCTGAGGTAAATATATATGGAACATTTCAAGTCTTAAAACCTACATTTTTTTGCCCACACATTCTAGCAGAATAAATAATGAAGCCAGATGACCTACAGTGGTGACAGATGGGCTCAGCTTTTGACAATGTGATTCATACATTTGCTCTAAGCTAGAACATCTTTAAATTTGATGAAGAATAAAATGAGAATTTTATTACAACAATATGAAATAAAATTCAGTCATATAAATTGAACATGAACTTAGAGCATTAATTTATAATAACTTGAGTTACATAAAATTATGTAAACATTTATTCAAAGTTGGTAAAGCAGAAGAAATTTTACTACATAGTAGTTCATTTTCTCAATATGGTACAGAGTTGGATTGTTAATTAGTTTGATCCTTTGGTTCACAATGATATTTGAAAATTAATTTATTTCTCTTGGTAACTTGATTAATTAAATTATGTATTTCCCTTGGAGATATATTTTATATTAAAAGTCAGTACCCTTAAAAATCTAAGATGCTGTCTTAATTTTATTACCTATATAGTTATAGTTTAAAAAACAATTTCTCTCATAGTAAGTTTATTTATTAATCATTAGGTTATAAAGTGTTTTTTCCTCTTGGTACCCAAGCATTTTTTTTTAATTATATTGTCTTTTTATTGTTTATACAGTTTTAAGTCAATAAATAAGAAAAAGTCCAAAGAAACTAAAAGTTAGAGATTTTACATACAGCTTTCATTATCCCTCAATATACTAAGGTAGACTTACTGCCAAACATTTATGTATTTATTTACTTCAAGCCATTACCCAATTTTTCATTTTTTCCAAGTTATTGGAGTTTGTGAGATATCTTTTCATTTTAGTTTTAAATTGAATCAATGAGGGCAAGTGTGCAAGCATTTTAGAATATATCAAAAAATGATTTTTTCACTATAACCTTCCTATGGAATACTTTGCTACCAGACAAGTGTTTTAGCTTTCCATCTGATCTTCTGTACTCGGTTATGAAATACATAACTACTTTGAATCTTGTTTCCCTTTTTTATTAGATTGGGTTGTTGAAATCAATATCTTGGGTTCATTTTTAAAAAGCATGAATAAATCAAGTAATTCTAAAAAAGAGAGGGTTTTCTTATTTTATTTAAACAATATACATGCTTGACAATTTTTTAAACGTAATTAATTGAAATTTTTAAGACAAATTATTCAATCAGCTTTCTTAATTTTCTGTTATTTCTTAACCTTTATTTTTTTCAAGGGAAGTCATATTCAGTAGTGAATGAGAATACAGGTTTTTCTGTCAGATTACCTGAGTCCTAAGGTTTATTTGTTACCTGTAAAATTGTGGTAGTAAGAGTTTATATAATACAAATGACAAAACTCAACCTAAATTATTTTACAGAGAGATATTATTTACTCCTAAAACTAAAAAAGACAAAATACAGATTCAGATATTATTATATCCAAGTACATGAAGTCACCAGAACACTCTCTTGCTCCATTCTCTAGCTTTTCTTTTTTCCACAATGTCTATTTTCACAGTTTTTACTTATGTCATTAAAATGGCTACCATTTACTTCAAGGCTACACTATTTTTACAAACTCAGGGAAAACAACATTTCTTGGGAATGACTCTGATTGGCTTGAAACTTCTTGTGTGTGTGTGTGTGTGTGGTGTGTGTGTGTGTTCTTGCATGAATCATCGTAATTAAATAAAGGGAATGATGAGTGGCATAGACTCAAATACCAGATTGAAAATTCCAATGTGTTAGGAGGGGGCAATTCCCAAAAGGAAAAGATTATAGGCAGGTAAAAAGACATAGATAATCTTGCATGATAACTTTGAGCATGTTGCTTAATCACTATAACAGTAGACTCTCTCTCTTACATATATAAAGAAAATAACTCTAACTTCTGTAATGGTAAAGAAAACAGAGGGATTATCAGTACCTAAGGGAATTTTTTTTTAATTCTAGGAAATAAAAAGCAATGAATGAATGATGAATGAATGAATGAATGAATGAATGAATTATTGATTATTTGACTAAGACACAAAGAAAGTATAGGAAGGGTGTTTAGAGAAAACAGGAGTAAATCTGTCACTGTGAAAGAACTCTGAGCTTGAAATCTAATTGGAGAATTAGAATGAGAAATAAAACACTAGGAGGGTAAATTGAGAGCATGTTTAAAAGGCAAATGGTGTTCCTACTTCTTCCTCTTTCCTCATCTATCTACTTCACTATCCTGCTTCCATGGTACAAGCAGTTGAGTTTGCTTTCAGTCAAAAAGGGGTGTGTTCTCTAAAGAAATGAAACAAACCACTTGAGGGAAAATCAGAGAGGAGTATTCATGCCTCAGAGCAAAGCATCACTAATTTGGTATTTAGGTCTATGTCACATTAAAGGTTATGCAGTGCATAACTTAGAATGAAGCCTGCAAATAGATTAGCATTCAATATTCACTACCCTCCCATCAAGGCAGCACCATTCTTCAGGAGAAAGAATTCTAGAGAAAATAAATCACAAATACACACCTGCAAAGGAAACCTATGCCAATCACCAAAAATAATCCATTCAAGATCTTCTAAAACAGTGGTTCACACGGGCTGGTCCGTGTCCTGTTAGGAACTGGGCCATACCGTAGGAAGTGAGCAGCAGGTAAGCAAACATAACTTTATCCCTATTTGTAGTGCTAGCATCATTGCCTCAGCTCCACCTCAGATCATTAGCATTAGATTCTCATAGGAGTACCGGTCCCTGGTGCCAAAAAGGCTTGGGACCACTGTTCTAAAACATAGTGACTATATTAAAGATCACTAACATATGAAGAAAATTAGAAGTATGAGAGAACCAAAATCATATAACGATTTGCCCGATACGAAATAAATAATTCAAGGAACAAAAAGAATTTTTTTAAAAATCAAACATCCTTGGGGATATTCTGGCCAGAATATTTTGTCTCCATAAAACTGAAACAAGATAATACTTTAAAGCAACAATTTTAGGATAACAAATTCTAAAAAGAGAGAATGAGAACAATTGGGAAACTATCAACAATAGTTGAAAAACATATCTCAGACTTAGAAATATCATGTCTGGAGATTTTAAGGGTCCCTACAGTGCCAACTAGAATGAAGAAAAGATACATTATTATGAAATCTCAGTATATAAAGAAAATATAAAGAATTCTATAGACTATCAAAGAGAAAAAAGTTAAATGCCGACCATGATAAAGCATGAGAATCAAATGGGCATTGTCGTTCTCAACAGAATGCCAGACAGTTGAGGACGTTGGACCAACACTTCAAAATAGTTTACTCTGAATAACTGTTTAACTCAGAAAAACTACTAATTTAGAAGAAAATAAATGTTTTTATGACAAATAGTGCACTCAATCTCTTTTTCGAATAAGTAATACACCAAAAAAGAAATTAAAATGGGTAGTTACTACCTCCTTCAAAAAAATAGTGACAAATTCAATTCAAGGATTAAAAAAAATAATTTAAGATGATCGCTCTACACTAAGTCTAGATAGAAACCATTCTAATGGGTTTTTGTGAAATCCGAGAATAGTAACTTCATAAAAATAATAGAATAGATGTTCAGCAATGGATAGTGTCAAAAGATATTATTTTTGAAATGTAAATTTAGCTCTCATATAAAATAAATATATACCAACGATTGTATTTTGTCATTAATTAATGAAGTAAACAATAAGATGTTACAACCAATTCAGAGAACACATAAATACATAGGCAATCAGAAATGTTAAAACAATTTTTTTTTTCAGCATGTAAAACCATTCACTATCCACAGGGCAATTTTTCCACACAGACATGAAGTAAATATTTAAATATTATCAAAACCCAAAAGTATCAACCTTTGTGCCATTTCCAACATTGATGATGTAGCATTTCTTTAACACATTCTCAAGAATTATTCAGAGTTGTCTTTCAAGCTGTTGACCTACATTTTGCATGTTTTTTATACTGAGCTTTATCGAACTTAATAGATTGAAGACTCAAATGCCACCATTAAACAGTACTTAAATGTTTATTAATAAAAAATTTTAATAGTTTACAGTTTTCTTGTCTCACTAGTAAAAAGAGTCAAAAGGGTGCACGCATGAGACTGAAGTATTTTTGAAATCAATAAATAGCTCAAATAAAATTCATATCTTACATTTATTTTTTTCTAATATATTATAATGGAAACTTTTCAGTATGTATAAAAGTTAAAGATTTTACAGTAAAATACCCAAATAGCTAGTTACCTACGTGATATAATTAATATTTTATTATAGCTGCTTTTTCACATATCTATTCATCAATCCATTCCCTATTTATCCATCATCTTATGTTATTTTTGATACACTATAAAGTTGGTTGCCGACATCAGTGCACTTCCCTATAAAGACTTCAAGATATATGCAATAACCTAGAGTTTAAACTTTGTTTCTTTTGAGATAAAATTTACAAGCAATAAAGTGCACAAATTGGTGTTTCACTCAACAAGTGCTCACAAATGCACACACCTGTGTAACCGAATCCAGATACAGAATATTATCAACTCAGAAAGTATCTTCATGCCTCTTCACAGTAAATCCCTACACCAACTCTCCAGAGACAAATGTTATTTTGATTTTATTTTTGCCTATTTTTAGAAACTTCTTATAAATGTACTTATACAGTATTCTGCTGTAAAATCTCTTTTTCATTCAACATTTTTTAGATTCATCCACGTCGTTACATGTGTCAATAGCACACTTTTTTATTGCTGAGTAGTATTCCATTTTATGAATATATCACAATTTATTCTCTTACTGATGGACTCCTGGGATGTTTCCCGAAGTTCTGGCTGCTATAAATACAACTGGTACATATATTCTTGTAGGTGTCTTTCTATGGACATGTTTTTAATTCTATTAGATAAATACCTAGGATTGGAATTTATGGGTCATGAGTAAATATGTATTTAGTTCTGTAATAACTACTTAGACATTTTCCAAAGTAATTGCAACATTTTAAACTCCCATTGACAATGTTAAATACATTACAGAATTTAGTAAATATTCTTGAGTAAATTAGTAAATAACTGAATAAAGTGACTATTACATTTTTAGGCAAGAGGTTTAGCAAGAGATCCAAAACATGTATTTAGCACCTATCTTGTCAATTCTGAAACAATTACTTTGATTTTAATCATTATCGTAACTTCAGAAAATAATGCTATTGTATTTTCAATTTGAAATTGGAGACTCTTTTTCTTTCTTCTACCTACGTGTGTTTGTAGCTAAATCAGGAGAAACAACAAATGAACAGCTCTCTTCGGATCTTTTGGGTTAGTCTCCTGTGTCACAAATTACGTAAGTAAATCAACACAACTGTATGACCTAGGTCAGGAAAGAACACACAGACACCAGCTTCAAACCTGTTTAGCAAACCTAGGCATCAATGCCTCGTGTATGCCATATCAGTGTGGATGACCTCTGCAGTTACAGGGTTGTTGAAGTGCTGTATAAATGGAAAATTGTAGATCCCCATTGGATCAAAAGTAAACAGCTATGAAGTAGTGAACTCTCGATAGACGACAGGTATATTTAAGTTAAAAAATAGCATCCCACATGTGATTGCTTTAGCCAGCTGTGTGAATTTGCCTTGGCTGAGCCAAACTTTTTGCAGTGCCAATTCTTCATTAGTAGAACTCTGGGTATGCATCTTTTGGAGCCAAGAAAGTGAGATAGTGGGGGAGGAAGAATCTAAATACCTGGATGCTTTTTGGCACACAGAACGACTAAATTTTGCTTAGTGAAAATGTCGTAGCATAAATGTTGGGAATAAATGTCTAACTGATTTGTTTGCTCTTGCTTACTTGAATAAAAGAGCACTAAATCAGCTATCAACACCAGGCAATATTTTTTCTATCCAGAGAAATGTAAAAGAAGTTATTCATTACATTATAGCAGTTCAGAGAACCCAAAATATTTTAAACAACCTACCACCACCAGTTTTGAAGACTCAACAAATATTTATTACCCATCTACTTTGTGCTAGGAAGTATTAGGTTTGCTTAGTACATACCTCTCAAAAACTGTCACTATCCTTAAAGAATTTATATTCTAATAATAAACAGACAAAGAGAGAGAGCAAGCTTAAAAATATATAATCAATTAATGTAATATGCTACTATAATAAAGAGTGACGAAGATAGAAAATTTGAAGGTAGGTGATTCTTTTACTGAGATAGTCACAGGAGACCTCTCTGAAGTGACACCAGAGTTCTTATGTATTCATTCATTTATAAAACATATATTATGGGATAAAAAATTTTTCTGCCTGTTTGGCAATATCTGTGAACAAAAATTCCTAACATTACTATCTTCTAATAAGGGTAGAAGAGAAAAATGAGAACCAAAAAATGACCAGTAAACATAATATATAATAGAATATGATATGTACTCCAGAAAAAGTGATACAAATACAAGTTGGTGGAAAGTTATCATTTGAATAGAGTTCATAAAGATTTATCGAGTAAATAATATTTGATCAAATACATGAAAGTGGTGAGAGATCTGCCATGAGATACTTGGGATAAGAGAAGGCTTAGGAAATACCTACTACATAATTTTGGGAGTGGTTTATAGGGATTTTCAAAAACAGCAGAAAAGCCAGTATGACCAGAGAAGGATTAAGGAGAAGAGAATTAGAAGATGATTTTGGGTTATATTCTGAATAATGAGGCTGTGATAAGATGTCAAATTATTTTTGTCTCACAAATCAGTGCTTCTCCGCTTGGGAGGAAAGAAACTGACAGCAGGAGGTGTACCTGCTGAAAAAGAAACTCCCCTTCTCTCTCTTGACCTCTAAATATTTCCACCCTAAATCCCCATCCACATACCTCCCAACACACCCTTATGCATATGTGCACTCTAAGCAGAGAAAACTATTGTTCTAAATCAATGGATCATCACCCTCGCTGAGAGTCAGTCCCTGGTGGAGCTTATTTACTACATATATGTCAAAGGCCCACTAAGATGACCTGGATGCAGATCTCAATTATGGCCCAGGCCTCTTTCGAGTTTTAAAATCTCTCCAGGGTGACTTTGCTGGGCAGTCAGGTACAGGATCCACTGTTCTAAGTCCTAGCTCCATAGTGTGTGGTCTGAGAAAGGGGAGAATTATCTGAGAACTTGTTAGAAATACAGAACCTCAGATCTCATCAGAGAAGCATGGAATCAGGATTTATATTTTAATTAACACTTTAGGTGATTCGTATGCACATTCAGCCCTCAGATGCACTTCTCTAGATCACTGACTCAATTCTGAATTCTTTTATACTTAGTCTGTGTAGATATGCCCAAGTACATCAAACCTATTTTTTAGATGGAAGTAAATGTAGCCCACTGAAATAATCTCCCCAACAGAAACTATTCATGGGACTTCTTGTGTAAATCTGTTCTACTTTCTCACAGTATTTTTATAACCTGGAAACAATTTGTAAAATAGTTTATGTGGCCAGAAATCCATCATGCTAATGCTATGTAATTTGATACCATAACAATATAATTATTTTTAATTCATTGGTGAATCATTTTTAAAACATTTCTCTGAAGTATTCTTAAAATTGAAATTTTCTCATATCTTGGAAATATGAGTGAGCACTTCTCCATATATGAAATTTGAATGATCAGATTCATACAGGAAAAAATTTTAAGGACTAGATTTTTCAGGATCTGGCAATCAATGTAAATTTCTTTTCATTTTGTTATTTTACTCTTTTTTTAATGAGTAGGCATGAGTATCATATTTATGGGCTCAGAATTTCTTTTTCCACATAAGTTTTTAAAAACAAATAACAGCTTATAATCAAATAAAATATTTTTAATTAAAAAATAAATTGAAAATATTTAGGGTTTCTCCATAATGTATATATACTGAATATACATGTGTATATGTGTGTATGTGTGTGCATATATAGTGTTAAATGCCATGACATCCAGCACAAATAATAAACTTTAAAACTATATATAGTTATGCCCACATAATTTTTTACAGCTATCAGAGTAATCTCATAAACCTCAAAACCACAACCAAGAGATAAAATAAATATACCAGAGACTATTTTTCCCTTTAGGTTTATGGCAAAGAAGACTTATAATTCTGATTCAAATATCACATTGAAAGTGAATATGTTGCAGAAATAGTAACCTGTAATATTGGCTGTGGTTGATGATGAATTGAAGCCATTTCCAATGACTCACATTTTTTCTGTACTGATGGACAGTTTGAAAACTGGTTAGTCTATTTAATTTCTAATTTTAAAGTTAAAGATGTTTCTCCATCAAAAGTCCATGTTTTATACCATGAAAGAAATTTTATTTGAAAAAGAGCAAGGCTGATGTGTTAAATGATATTTAGCCCAATTCTGTATGGTACAGTAAAGACTGTCAAATGCTGGCAGGGGTCAGATCATTAACTGAGCCACAAATCGACAAAACAAGTAAGTGGTTCAGGAGAGCAAAGTAAGCAAAATACTTCACAAGGAACATCAAAATGCTGTCACAAATTTAAAAAAATAGCTTGCACCTTCTAAATCCAAACTTGAATTAAATTTTGTCAGATAAAATATACTGCATATAAAAAGTGTTATTTAAAAACAATTCATAGATTTGTCTACTTTTTAAAGAGGACTTATGCATAATATTTTATTTCAGCCACATTATAATTCTGTGAATTCAGAAGGACGAAACTTGTGAAATATTGCCATTTGCGACAACATAGATGGTTCTTGAGATTATTATACTAAGCGAAATAAGTCTGACAGAAAAAGTTGAGAACCACATGATTTCACTCATATGTGAGATGTAAAATTGAAAGCAACAAACATTATAAACAAATGCAGGCTCATGGACACAGCTAGTAGATTAGTGGTTATGAGGGAAGTGTGTGTGTGGGGGGGGGTGTAGTTAGAAGTAAAGAGAGCCAAATATTTGATTACGGAAGGAAATTTAACTTTGTTTAACATAACTCAATATACATATGATATATTATTCAATTGTATACTTAGAACCTATTTGATTTTATTGGGGTGACCAATGCCACCCCAATAATTTTAATTAAAAAAGGACAAAACTTTAGGATTGCTTCTCAGAAAATACATACCCTTTAACCATTTAATAACCCATCTCCATCCAAATAACAACTAAATATTCAGTGGTATAGGAGGCATGAAAGGATAAAGAGAATGCATGCCATCTATAATTTGTTTCACTGGTATACATAGGATTCAAAAGGAAATGCCTCATTTCTCCATTTTTAAGACTTCAGAAGTTGATCACTGTAGCTAAACTAAATTGCTCTTGTTTTAACTAAAACCTTCAGAAAGTCTAATACACACAATCATGACAGCAGAAAGGAAAATAAAATGTTTTCAATATGATATTAAAGTAGCTTGAGTAATTCAGGCAATAAAAAAAAACTTTTACTGAATTATCTTGGTAAAAGAAAAATATGAGTTGTATCTGGAAATTGGAGAAATAAATGAATTATTAAGGATGACTTATTTTTAGCAATTTTAAACAATATTATCAAACTTTCTTAAAATGGAGCCATTACAAGACCAGAAATACACAAATTTGAGCCCCTTCAATCAAGAAGCTTCACTTAGGAAAAAAGATTCTGGAAGGAAATTTAAATATTCTGAAAACTATTCTTAAAGAGAAACATCTTCTTAGTAACACCTCATCTTTTTGTCCTATTTCAGTAATTCCCAAACATGGCCACACACTGGAGTTACACATGTTATTTAATAAAAATGCAGAATTCAAAAGTTAATCCGTGGAGATTTTGATTCAGCAGAGCTCCAGAAGTGGAAAAATTTTAAAAGACATCAACAGATTTGGATGGGGCAAGTCTACATACAGGACTTAGGATCTATGCCAAAAGATGCAAATGTACAGGATCATGTTAAAGAGATAATAAACAAACAAAACAATTTTCAATAAAGGTAATATGTAACAATTGCCTTAATATCTACCAATATTATATTTGAGTGCTGGTACTTTTTAAAGATGAAGATAAAACACCCTTTTAAAATAAACTATTAAATCTAATTTGTTTTAGGCCATTTATTATCTCTGAGATCAACCAAATTGACCGCTAATGCAAATAGGCACTCATGCCAGTGTCCTGTGGTAAACCAAACGATTTCAGGCAAGAAGAAAACCTCAAGTAAATATCTCAGCAAATATTATTTTCCATACTCCATTATGTCATGTTTATTCTTACTAGTGTTTCCTATGAGAGTGTTCCATCTATGGTTATTGCAAGATTCTGCTTAGGAAACAAAGGAATAAAGTGTATGGTATAGAGATTTTAGGGCTGTTTACAAAAAATCTTATTAAAAATTATTTTCTGTTTTTTGGGATTAGGAAGAATTTAATTTACTTTTATTATGTAAATTTCTATAATACGTATAAATTACTTTTATAACTAGAAAATATTATAAAAATATACCACATAGAATTGCAAGTGGTATGACTATTGTTATAATGATCAAAGATATTAAAACCAGTAGAGTTGCTCAGATGGCAAGATAATTTATTGAGTTGATAATTTCTGTGTTTTCACTTTGTTAATTCTCTCTTATCAAGTCATGAATATGGGCTCCTCTGCCTCAGAAGCAAAGGGAAAAATTGCTTGCAGTCATCTTTCCCTACTTTTCTCTCATGCAGAAATTTTAGTTCATTAAAAGTACAAAGACTGAGGATTTCAGGGGGAAATAAAGCAAGAAAAGAGTCTTTGTATGATGAGAGAATAAGCCAAAAGCTGTGGGGTAGATCTAAGGAAGCAAGATTCTTTAAACCCAGGTGTTTCACAGAGTGCGGGAGCTAAGGACATTCAGTAAAGTAAAATAATCTCAGCCTCTGAGTTAGTAGACCATAATATATATTTATTACACTGTTTTTCTTCTCAATTATGAGTTAAAGTTTACTTCATGTTTACAATTGGTGGAAGAATATTTCTCACAGTAAATGATAGAGTTTTGCATCTAGATTACTGAAGATATTAGTTAAAAATAATGGTGATCAATGAGTCCATCTCAGACTGATGAAGCCAGGATTAGAAAGCTATAATTTAAATAAGTTTCCTAAGTCATTTTAATCACAGTAAAGTTTGAAACTATTGTTATAAAGACATAAACTAATATTTATTTAAGACTTTTATATTTAGAAATTAACATTTGCCATGTCATCACACATCTAATTTAATACTAGGGATGAATCTTTTATGCATTCTTCAGTCTAAGAGGAAATCTCTGTTCCACAATAAGATGGGAAAATAAAAACAATGAAGTGAGTATGTACATAACTGAGAGGCCACACCGTCTTTTTTTTTTTCATTCTTGACTCACTGGGAAACTGATTACTATGAACAGAAGAATAATAAGTCCTTACATTACCCCATTCACTTACATCAATTTGCTTCTGTATAATTTAAAGTAAGTAAGCATGATATTTTATTTTTCTTCCAATAGGACTTTTTGTAGGAAAAGATACAAGGGAAAGATGCTTGGAAAATGCACAACATTAAGTTAACATTCTTTCTAATTTGCTTATTAACCTTCTGAGTCTGGATTTGGATTTGAGATGAGGGGCACAAGTGTGAATGATAACACTTTGGTATCTACGTGACAGGCAAAATATCGTAAAGAATATGGTGTGTTTAATGTAAATCTGGTAAAATACTGACCCTGAATTATTATTTGTTAGGTGTGGGTATACATGTTTGTAAACATCATGTATGATTTTCCCACTAACAGCCTCACCTCTTTAATATATACTAGTGGAGAGGCCTCGGAGGATAACAGAAATTGGAGTACAAAAATCTGCCCCAGACCTGTGAGCTACAGCTAAACTCCCACATCTCATCCATAACAGTTCTGTTAAAGCCTCTCCTGCACCCCTTATGAAGTTTCTCTTAAACAGAACAATTTAGACCTGTGATATCTGCTCAGGTACTTTTACTGCATCCCTTAGATTATACTAATGGCGAGGAAGAAAGGATTCGAGAATGAGACTAGACTGCAGCTGTGAGTGGAGTTCTCTAAGGGGATGGAAATGAAACTATGGTAGCTTAAATGCGAGATGGAAAAAAGAGCAAGCTTTGACATAGGGGAGGCTGACTAGGTTCTGGGAGTCAGTCCCTAGGGGACTGTATTCTTCTGAAAACCCCTTAGTAAAATGTTTATAACAGCATGAAATTTCTCCTAATACTCATCATGAAAGACATTTATTCCTCTATTCTCACAAGTATAGATGCGATTAGGAACTGTCAGTTGTTGACAATTGACCTTAATATCTGCATGAACTTTCTCAAAAGAAGAAAAATGAACCATAATGCAAGCAACATGCACTGATTCCTTGCTATTTTAAGGTTGTTTTTAGAGAATAGAGAGGGAACACCTGTTCACTGACCCTCATCTCAAATGAGGGGATAGAGTTATGACAGCCTTTTATCATGACCCATCATTTCTACCCAAGAGGAAGTAATAAAAGTGCCCCAACGTCTTTCTACGTTGCAACCAACAGTCACTTTATCATAAGCAAAATCCTCTATTGGAAGAGCCAGAACTGCTCCTAGCTTTAGAAAAGAAGAGAGGGGCATTTTATTTAGGACTAAACAACTGAAGGAGCGTAGAACACGGTGATAGAACTTCAGTACTTAACACTGTTTGGGGGTAAATAATAAAGAGGAACATTGGTTTGGTTTCTGCCTCTGTGTAAACTTGATTACTTCCAAAGAACCATATTAAAATGATCTGTGTGTCTGAGATTTGCTTTAAAAGACACTCCAGAAAAAAAGGAATTGTGGAAGGATTTAAAAAGAAGTAAGCCATTCTTTAAAATTATTCAAGTTGGATGAATAGAATACATGAGAGTCTATTATTTCTTTCTCTTCCTTACATGTGTTTGAAAATTATACTATAAAATAATTCAATGCGTGTTAGTTCAGAAAAAAATAGTGTCATCTCTCATTTTAGCCACCCCTAAAACAGTGACCCTATTGAAGTTTCTTTTTTTCACATTGAACTATGGAAGAACCCATATTCAGTGTGCAGTTTCAGTACTTTTTCTTCTATACTTAAATTTCTTAGGTATCCCAATCCTTCTATAAAGTATTTTAAACATAAAACCTTCCATGAGGAATAGAAAAATATAGCACAGTAAAGTTTGACCTTTTGCATATACACATCTCTGTTGAAAACATCTTAGCATTACAAAGAAAGGGCAATGGTCCTGAAACTTTAGACCATAATTAGTAAGGAAGTTGCAGTGAGTGGCAGAGGGATTCTCTCTTTCTTTCTCTCTCTCATTATAATAAATGTTAGAACACCATATAACAGCAATAACAATTTCATGCTACCTAAAAGTATTCAATTAGCTTATTTACACATGAAGAGACCGTTCAAGCAATAGGCGGTATATTGGCTGGGGTGATTGATAGACCTTAGTAGCAGAGATAGATTGTAGTTGCTGCTATACAGTGGGGAAAAGAAAAAACTGTTTGGAACCTCTGTGACTCTCTAGGGTCTTCTATTATTATTTCCATGAAGTAATTGAATATTAGAGCAAAGCAAGTAAATAAACAAATAAACAAGCAGGGAAACAAGCAGAAGTGATTAGATTCTTTAGGAATTAACATTTAAATCACTACCAGTTAAAAACTTCAGCTGGCTGGGATTGTGCCAGTAAGCAAAGGACATATGGAAGGTGTAATAGATAAAGGTCAGTGACTATTAATTTTGTGTTCCCCAAACCCAATGGAGTTTCTGACACATGTAAGGGCTCAATAAATATTTAACAACTGAATAAAATTTATCTACCGGGTTAATTCTCAAAATTGTTATTAAACTAAGTGCTGTTTTCTGAACTAAATTACCAAATACATTAATGACCTTGGGTTCAAATTTCATTGTTCGTTCCCCATAAATGTGTATCAAAGAAGAACAAAAAAAAAGTGACTAAATTAACTTTGCCATCCTGATAAAAATCTGAATAATGATAATTAGATATTTCCAAATTCCTCACTGTTTTTCATTATATTTATATATGGGGTTCTGGATAACTAAAGATAAAACATTCATTTTCAACTGACTTTAATAGTAGTTGCAGAAAAATAAGCTCCTAATTTGGATAGTGAACTCAAGAAAAGAGCAACGTCTAGTCACCTATGACAGATATTATTTTCTGAGTCTCAGTACCATCTCTGCCCTTCGAAATTCTCCCAAAGCCACATTTTCCAGTCTCCTTCACTAGCTAGAAGGTGAAGAGGAGAAGAAAGAAGAGTGAGTATCCTGTGGCAGCTGCAGACAGATGTGTGGACATCAGCAGGTCAGCAGCACATAACGTTACAGGTATTTTTTGCAGCCACTCTAATTCCTCCTGAGTATTATCCACTTCAGTGTTTATGCCTTAAAGGTCATTAGTGGAAGCTTTCTGAACTCCTGAAAATAACCCACACTGGGACTGCAGGCAGCTGAGGTCACTAGTGAAGATTCCCCTGTTTTACCTTCATTTCCCCATTTCCTGAAAGTGCCTTTCTCGACTACCACATTCTCTGCCCTTGCAATGCACCTGATTAACTTAGAATGAATGACCTTTGAATAATACATCATTCTATCACACACTTTCTTCTTCAAAAATACATGATAGAAACGAATTAAGTGGAAAATAAAAAAGAAGGCAGTAAAAATCAATATTTGTTGATTAGCATTTGAAATGAATGCAAAAATTTTCTAAGTCCCAGGAGCTTTGAAGAAGAATCAGATGAACATGTCAGAAAATACTGAAATGCACTATTGTTTTCAAAATCGTCACTTCTAAAATTACTTTTAATGCTATAATATTGTAATTCCATGAACTATCAGGTAGCAACTAAAGAGTGGGTGTTCTGAACCATTATAGAATTGCTATTAAATTATCTAAAATGTGATAGAATAAATAGCGGTAATCACATTGATAGCTCACATTAGCACTTAAAAAATGCTTCAAGGTATAAGCCTGCATAATTTCCTTATAAAACATTCACTATAGAAACATTATTCTATAATTATGTCCACCTTTCTAATTATTTCCAAATGATATAAAAATTATCAATGCATGGAATATTTTATATCTACAAGACCCTATGTTAGTCATGCACTTTGGGAAATACCAAAGAGCATAATCTACATGGCTCCCTGGTTGTACAGACAACCTCAGAGTCATTCTTAATTCCTCCATTCAATCCATCAGGCTATAGCTATAGGTTCTAACTCCATAATATATCACAAATGTACCTATTCCTTTTAATCAGCATTGCAGTCTCACTGGCTAAGCAATCACCATCTCCCACAAACATCTTCTCACTCCTGAATCTACATTTTGTCCTCCACACCCCATCACTGCCAATCCAATTTACACTTGGCACACAGAGTATGGTTATAAAATGTAAATCAGGGCATGCTGATTACCCATTGTAAAACTTTCGGGCTTCTTCTTTTATTGTGACAATACCCAAATGCCTTTGGCCAGCAAAGCCCTGCAAGAGAGGGCTCCTGCACATGTCTCAAGCCTTATCTGTCCATACTGCACTCCTTTTCTTGACATACTCAGCCACCTGTTCTGTCTCTGCTTCCCTTATCTGATTTAGCACCTTGGCATTTGCTGTTCTCTCTCCCTACTAGACTCTTCCTTTTCCTTTTTAAAAACCTTTTTATTTTTAAATAATTTCAAATTTATATAAAAGTTGCCAGGTAATATTAAGAGCTCCCAAATTGTCCAGATGAGGATATTTGCTTTCATAACCACAGTAAAATTATGACAATCAGAAAATTACCATTGATCAAATTTTCATTAAAAATGACCATCTAGTCCACAAACCCCATTCAGATTTCACTGATTGTCCTAATAATATGCTGTAAAGGACTAAGATCCAATCCAGAATTTTATGATGCACATAATTGGCATGTCTCATTACCCTTTTTAAAGCTGAAAGAGTTCATCAGGGCCTCTTTGCATTATTTCATATCTTTGACAGGTTTAAAGAATATAGGCCCGTTACCTTGTAGAATGTTTTATATTGATCTGTGTTCTCCTCAATACATTGTTTAGAAAGTACACCAGGCTGTCATTTTATTGGTGATATTAACCTATATTGCTCAGTTAAGTTAGTGCCAGTTTTCTCTATTGTAGATTTAATTACTTAATGTTTTTATAAATAATAATTTTAAAGTACTTGGTAAAAATATACTTTGATTTTCACACCAATTTCAATATCCATTTATGATATTTGCATAAATTATTAGTATGAAGTCACCATATGCTGATTTTCCAACTCCAGGATTCCGTTTACATATACTAGTTGGCATTTTTTTAACATATTAGTTGTCATTCAATTTAATATTTATTTATTTCTGTGTTTTTATATATGGATTTTGAATTTGTTTTACTTAAAGTGCTACAATTGTTTCTGTGGTTATTTATTTGAGGCTCAAATTCTCCCATATTTGGTCAGTGGAAGCCTCTTTAAAGGTGTATCCTTTGACCCATCTCCATTATTCTTTGAGCACTTCCTTGCTCCCAGCCCAAGGAATGGTCCCAAACTTATCTTGTATTTTACTTGCTCAAGCCCTAGAGTCAGCCACTTATTCAAGAAGCTCTTGTTCCTTTTAGTGGAAAATAAATAATATTTATAAGCCAAAGTCTCTGTGGTGGTCAAGCTCATTTCAAATGATACACCATTAGTTGTTGGCTGGTAAGTGAAGCTGGAAAATATATATGTGCTTGCATACACAAATGTACATATATTTATATCTATTTCTATACCCACTTATCTACAATTTATTTTAAAATAATTATTTTATACTGCTGGTTCCAATTCTAACTCCTATTTACTTTAATAACTTCACTTTTTTAACAGTGAGAAACTTGCCTCCTGTTAGCCTCAATTTATTTGCTTATCTTCTCCAGTTCTCTGGATTGTATATCCTGATCATCCAGTAGTCTTGGCAAAAACTCAGTACCTGTGAAAGGGAAAAAGAAAGAGGAAAGGGAAGAAAAAAAGGAGGCAACCTTACTATGTCTTTTAACTATTCAACCTCATTTCTGGGTCCTAGTTCAAATGCAACCACCCTTTAAAGTGGATCTTTTTTATAGTGACACAAAGGTCATAAGTAAAAATTTAAGACCGACTACCTAGTTTTTATAATCTCTTATTTAAAAAAAATCATGTTTTTATGCTTTATTCAAGCAAACTGATTAAGATCTCAGGCTCCTGTATACCTGATTCTGTCACTTACTAACTTTCTGAACTTGGGCAACAGATTTTAAATGCCAAGTCTAAAAAGGGCTCAATATTGAGATCTAACTCATTTAGATTTTGTGAAGAATAAGCGAGATTAGAATGGTAAAGTTCTTGCTGTGAACTTTACTTGGCATATAGTAAGCACTTAGTCAAAAAACACTATTTGTTGTAACTAAAATATTTTGGGTAGTATTATTGTTATTGATAGCAAGTTCAATTCATGTTGATATTGACATTAGGATTTTCAAATTTAAGTTCTTCAAGAATTTATGTATTCCCCAAATTATAATCATATGTTGTACAGATATCATTAAACATCTGAAAATTTTTCTTAAGAAACATTATAAAGTTATATCAATGAAAAATATTGCACAGTTGTTAGCATACTATACAAAATACATTTATTTGCTAGACTACTACAAAGAACTACTATTTATTTTCAAAGATAGTTCATGGCATTATACACACATGAATACACACACAATAAATGTCTAAACAATGATTGAAAAAATGGCTAACATTTTAACTACTTATATTTTAATAAGAAAAAAATGTTGTACAGAATTGTCACTGGAATATCAATATATTATGTTAATTTTCTTGATGGTTGGATTCATTAGAGAAACCAAGTTTTGTAATTATTGTTTGCTTATATTTTGTTTTTAAGAATTATGTTGGTCTTTCTATATTTTATACAGGTTTTAGTTCTACTTAGAAGAAAATATATTTTATTTTAAAGTTACATGATAATAAAGGTGTAAATAATAAAGCTTTAGGCCGTAAAGCAAAATTTTTACATAAATATACAACATTTGAAGTACCAATTATTACCATCACTTGAACATAATGTAAATGAAAATGCTTGAAAACCTTCTATTTAATGGAAATGTGCTACTGCCCTCTTATGGAAAATACTAGAATGACAGTGGTTTTACACATTCCTTTGAAGTAGAAATACTGTAAAATTTTAAAAACGTGATTTAATTGATTATATGCTATTCTGTTACATATTTTGCTTTTTTGTTAATTTATAACTATAAAACAACATTTAAGAATTTTTCATTTGTACATATATATATATTTCTCCTTAAGTTAATCAATATAAAATTTCTACAAATTTCTCACAGTGTTCTTTGAATTTGTATCAGAATTACAGAAGTATATTTAATGGAAAACTAAAATATAATAGTTGAGCATTTACTCTTGAGGTTGGTTAAATATTCATTTTAATGTTCAAAGCATGGCTGATTAATCCATATGAAATAAACCGAATAAAATAAGAAAATGCTAAAATAACACTATATAACATCTACAATTTGATTATCACTGTTCTAGGTACAAAGCATTCTACATATATTAACCCACTGTATTCTCACATTTCTCATATAAATTAGGTACTGTTATCATTCCTAATGTAAAGGTAAGGAAGAGGAGACATGGAGAAGTATATGAATTACCCAGTCACTTGGATATTAACTTGCTGAGTTGGTATTTGGTTTCCTGTTTTTAAGTCCAAAACTCTACTGGTACTCTACGATCAAAATAGTTTTCTTAAATATCTGGCATATTTATCCGTAATCCATAAAAGCAGCCCAGGAGTCATCCCCTCATCTCTAGTTAGATCATATTAATGAGTTTTAACAAATCAAATGGGTAGACTAGTTTGATTCTATATTAATAAGGATGTGGGTGTCAGATATGACCTTGTTTAATCTTCTTTAGCGCTTTTTTTCCTCTTAAATACCTACTTCTCTCCTATTCTTTCTTCCACATGCAAAACGTTTCATGTCCATTCCATGCTAAGCACTAAGTAAGTCCTGGAGATGCAATTATGAATAAAACAAAACATCTGACTTTTGGTTGTCCATAAGCTAATAGGAAAACAGAATTTAAATATAGTGTGATGGATGCTGGCCCAAGGGTGATCAGAGCACATAAATAGGACAAACAAGCCGACAAAGAAAAATACTTTCTAAATTGAGAACCAGAAGATGTGTTGATTCTAGCCAAATATAAAGGAAAGAATGGGTAGGAATGAAGATCAATTTGGACACATAGAATTGTATGTGTAAAAAAAAAATGGACTAGAAGGGATTTAATATTTAAAGAAATATAAATATAGCACTTGCATATTGCTGGGTGTAGAATGTGCTAGAGAAGAGACGAGCCAGAGGTAAGGCACAAACTTATTGTGAAAAATCAGGTCTATCATCTTAAGCAGTTTGAACTTTATCCTTAGAGAAATGTAGAGACTGAGAAAGATTTTTAAGAGAACAAAGGCCAGAATTACACTTTTAAAGGTTCTAGTTATCTGCATTTTCCTGTGGAGATAAAAGAAAAACAGTGAAATCTATTATATTATTTCACCAAGGAAGGTGAACATAGATGAACACAGCTTTAGCCTCCTCTGTAGTGGGTTGAACTGTGTCCCCATAAAAGATATGTTTAAGTCCTAACTGCTGGTACTTATGAATGTGACTTTTTTTGGAAAGAGTGTTGTTGTAGATCAAATTAAGTTAAAATTAGTTTGTAATGGGTCAGAATGGGCCCTAATCCAAAAGACTGGTGTCCTTATAAAAAAGAGACACAGGCAGTGTGAAGAGAGAACACTGTGTGACAATGAAGGCAGAGATTGGTGTATGCACCAAGTCAAGGAACATGAAAGATTGCCCACCATCACCAGAACAGAGAAAAAAGTCATGGAACAGAAGTTCCTCTAGAACTTCCAGAGAAGCATGGTTTCATTTCAGACTTATAGCTTCCAGAATTGTGAGAGAATGGTGTTACCATTGGAGGGACTGAAGTTCCAGTAACACCTCCAGGTCATTTTCACTGTCGAAGAAATGAATTTCAACTCAGTGAAGATGAGAAATACTTGTTTATTAAAAGCACATTATGAGGTAGAAAATGAGTCAAGCCTAAAACTGGCTATCCACGTGGAAATTAGGTTACAGTATCTGTAAGGGGGGTACGGGTTACAGCCAGGGAAGATAGAGAGCTGTAACCCCAGGGTAGGGAAAGGTCTGCATTATATTTGGGGGCTGTGATGGGGTGGTCTCAAAGACATTCCTTCATGATTGACAAGTGAAGTCACCTTGATTGGCACTTGGCTGCTATATAACTTTGCCTAATGCACAGGTGCTTACCCAGAATTCAGTCTGTTATAATTAGATTCATAAACTTCCAGGCACAGTCATGAGATTATAATGATGGTATAATGAGGCTGAAGTTAGAGGTAGTACTTTCTGTGCGTATGTTTGTAGCTGGTTTAGCCAGCAGCTTTTATGGCCTTTGTGCTCTAGGATTTGGGGTAATTTATAACCCTGAAAGGGAGGTATTTCTGGGAGGTCTTTAAGGAAGGCCTTCGAGGGAAGTTTCTATGATTACAGAGCTGGTCCCTATTCCTTTATCCCCCTGTGGCTCAGGTCTGACTAGCTACCTACAATCGCCTGGAGCAAACACAGTTCCAGGTAACAATGGATTTTGGGTTTAGGTAAGCCACCCAATTTATGGTACTTTGTATGGCAGCTATAGAAAACAAATATACACCTCCCCCCCTTCTATCCTGCCTTTAGGAGTTCATACAGGAGCACTCCAGAGCACTCCAGAATTTACCAAGTGATAAAGCGTTGATTTATGAAAAAGAGTCATCATTACATTTTGTAAGACATTGTTACGTATTTTCCTCTCTCTGAATTTTCTGTACGGTTATGTGTTTTGGTAAATACAGCTGTCTAAGCACACAAAAGTATTCATAAGTTAAGTCTCATGTCTTCTTATTTGCTTTCTTACAGTGCATAAAGAAATACTCCCTGGCCAGGTGATTGATTCTCAAGATTTTATATGGACACCATAATGATAATAAAGACAAATGATGTGTTGTATGTGGATGTGACTGTGAACTGGCAGCCTGTTAGCAGAATCTGGCCCCTAGTTGTGTGTTATTCTATCAGCACCTGTTTTTTTCACAAGCATTTTGAATGAATTTAAACACATAGTTTTGTCTCTAACCTTCCCTAATGTTCTCTAGATTCTCAAAATTGTTTAACTAAAGGATCTGAGTTTTTCACCATACATTATCCACCTTGCTTTGCATATGTGTACCTGTTATGTTGGCTATATTATGCTTATAGAGGGCAAGGAGGGTCTGCACTGATCTGGTTCTTTTAAGTCAATGCAGCAAACCATTGTTACTCCCCATTAGAAGGAGATTTGATATTCTTGTTTAAATGGCTCTGGTCCCTCAGGCCTCTTTCTTTCCTATCCTTCTTCATTCCCATTTCTTCCCTGGCTCTCTGACTCTTGAGTTTGGGGCTACAACTTCTATGATCAACCCTGTTTGGATCCTGTAATATATTTGGCTTCTCTAATTTGGCTGTAATTGACATGTGGCATGGGCTTAGGAAATGTATTTGGAACAGAACAGAACTATATGATGCCTTGGCCATTTATAAATCAAGAAGCTTAATTTGTCTTGGTATCTCAAGGCTAGTCTTACACATAGGAAAACTAGGAAATATTTCATTTGATTTTTAAGGATTTTGTAAAGCTCGAAGCATATAAAACATCATCTTCTATTTTGAGAGAATGCCTGAATATAATGACCACTTACTATGGGCCAGCAATTGTGCTGAGCATTTTATCTCTTTATCTTCCTTAGTTCTCATAGGTGGTAGATACATTACTTATCCCACTTTATTGATAAGGAAATTGAAGCCAGACTACCTTGACAAATTGTCCAGAGTTACAAAATAATAAGTGGTAGAGCTCATATTAAGAAAGAAAGAAATCTGAATACAAGACCAAAGTGTTCTTATTTTATATACATTATATTCATGTATAGACATATTTTGTACATATAAGAACATTTGCATATAGCCTCTTATAAACTTGTAATTCATCTTCAATGAAACATTATCCAACCCAAAAGCTGAAAAAAGTGAAGTTGCTTTAGTTGAATAAGAGGAAGGTGGAGTAGAGTAGAAGCCTTTTCCACTGCCTCCCCCACATTAGGGCTCTGTGGATTATGGGTGGAATCGATTTTAGACTGTACTCTCTATCAAATAGTAGTTGCCCCTGGGAGTGGAGCTCAAACCTAAAACTGTTACTGGTCATTTGCACCTTGATTAATAGATATAAATGAAGGAAAAGAACAAAAAAAGAGTAGAACACTGCAGCCTGGAAGTGGGAAAGGAAGAAGAAAGAGCTGAGGGAAACCTATTGACTTTAGGCTCAGGGCTACTCAGGTAAAACCTATAAACACCCAGCTTAAATGGTGTTCGTTGGAATTAGGATGCAATAACTAAGTTCTCTACACCCGACTGCCCAGGCCTCAGTATTAGAGCTCTTAACTTAAATGATTATGTTTCACTGTTTCAAAAGTTTGAACTATAATTTTCAGTAGCTGAGTCTCTAGATTTTCACATTCATATCACCTGAAACATACTGCGCTTCTTAAAACATGAATAACAAGTGAGAGCTATTTTCCCAGACTTTCCATAGCTTATGCATAGTGATAACCCTCCCTCAATTTGCTCCTTTGTTTTTTTAAGATGGGGCTGTTGTTAGGGCTGGCTACATTCGAAAGGGACAGGTCTTTGTATTTCCTTTATGTGAAACCAACTGGACAAATGTGAAACTTGGACAGCACAGGGCTCCGAGTAAGCTTGATAGCTAATCAATAAGAGCAGACAGGGTTGCCATGCCTGGTTGATCAGTGAAAGCTATCACAGCATGGAAAAGGAAAACAAGGTCTCATGGTTGGTGCCTCTATCTAGTGCACACCAGTAAGCTCTTTTGCTGGAAACATCTTCCTATTTTTCTCTGAATAGACTAGAACTGACTGCTCTGTCTTTTGTTAACGACATTATACAGGCAATGCTTTTTTTTTTTTTTTTTTTTTCCGATGAAAAGGCAAAGATTCATTCACATATATATTACTTTCTTCTCTGGTTACCTGAACAATGATGTAAAGATGAAGATTTAGAACTCTAATCAGACTATTGTCAAATAATCACTGTTATTTTCATTCAGGAGTAACACCATTTAATGCCCAAAATATTTTCTCCCTATTTCAAAAACATCCTTTGCAGCCTTAACATTACCAGAAATTATTTGATCATAAAAAAGAAATATTAATATGACTTACTCATATACAATTATTGAATTCTTGTGAAACAAACATCTTGTGAAATTTCAAGTCCTTTTTCATTTAATCATGGCAAAATCAAGAAAAAAATCTTTAAACTAGTGCTTGCGTCACTATGTGCATTATAAAGTACATTTTTGTGGTAAGTATACCCCAAAAGTGATGTTTCTATCCATCATCCCCATCTTAAAAGTGTTTGGCTCACTGTGCCTAAAAATAGAAACCAATTATAACAGTCTTATTTGAACAAGTTGGAGATTTGAAAAATTAAAATCTTTAGAAAGTTAAAGTTTAAAATATGGACTACTGTATTTTCTAAAAGAACACAAAATGGTAAATTAACCACAAAGTGATGACAAAAAGTATGTTATTTCTACTGTTATACTTCACCTGTAAAATTCAACAGGAAGGTGGCTTAATCTGTTTGAATTGAGATTTCTTTAACTATAAATATTTTTGAAGAGATGGGTAAAAGCAGAAGTACGAGTTTTGAATGAGAAAATGCTCTCTATGCTTTATGGATATAAGTTATGACTATGAGTTGAAAAGTAAAAATAACATAGATAATAAATTCCATATTATAATAACAAAGTATATATTATATAAATAATTCAATTTATTCTCCTGAATCAAAGTCCTAGAATCAGTTTATTATTGGCTAAGGAAAAGGAGTAGATGTTTCTATCTCTAATGGATAATTGGTTGGTTATGTGGTTGTCAACACTGAATCACTATAAAGCTACTCGGGAAAAAGGATTGAGATGATTAAATCTCTTATAAAATTGTTTACAAAAAGGATGATTTGAAGTAATTCTAACCAAAAGTGTATTACGAAAGTAGACAATGAATAAATTTTTATTTGATTTGTTTCACTAAGATATTGGGCAATCTAGATCCGCTCTTGCAAAGGAAAGCTATCTTGGTTCAATTTTAGCAACTACTGATTTAACTAAACTGAAATCTCTCATTTTGATCCTTTTAATTAATTCTTAGTTAAAATAAAGCAAGTCTTAAAACAGAGAAGGAAAAACATATTCCTGAGAAAAGAGAGTGCTCTGAGAGATTAAATATACACCAGTTATTTGCACCTACAAATTTCATGGATCTTGTTAATAATGTGGGTAAATGCTAGTGATGAGCAGATCAAATGAATGCCATGTCGCTACCAAGCTGGCAAATTTGAAGATTTCCTAAGTCTTTTCAGTTTGGGGTACAATGAGATAACATGTTCTGCTTATTATAGGCATTCTTTTAAAGAACAGTGAAATTACATATTTTGGCAAATCTTTTAGTTGCTTTTTTCCTGAGAAAATTGTATTGTCAGAAATACAAATACTGATCTCTTCAAAAGAAACTTTATCTTCCTTACTCTGCAGCTGAATACCCTGAAAAGGCAATCAGTGAGAAAAGACTAGCAGCTGGGATATCGCCTTTAATCTATAAGGTGTGGTTCCCTTTATTTATATGGCATCACATATGGTATTGCATAGGCACCACATGGCACATTTCTTGCTGTTCTTATAAATCAGCAGTTTTGTTTTTGTTGTTGATGGTGGTGGTAGTATGTATATGTGTATGTTTTGATGGTGGGGCTAGGAATCACTGTGGTGTGTTAAAGCAATAGTAGAATCTAAAAGACATTGAATGTAGGCCAAGATGACGTCTCAGTCCCTTTTCTCCACATGATAGGCATTTTAAAAGCAATGTTTTAAATAGGAATGCATGTCAGGATAACTAGATCAGCCAATTTTGGAGTCAGTTATTTGAGGTAAAATAACATATGGAACACTTTACTTCAGTCCTAAGTTATGAAGGTAAAAGTATGCTGTGCTCAGTAATAAATAGCTTATGGAAAGTGTTATCTTTAATATTTCCAATAGTTTTCTAGAGTTTTATGGTTTTTCCCTTTTTGTCAAACCTTTATAGCTCGAAACATTTACAACTAAAATTTATGGAAAAATTCATGTAATTGCTATTGATTTATTCATAGTCATCAATATAAATATGAATCTCTTTGGGAGTGTTCAGAAAAATAGTGACAAATAGAAAGGAGAAAGCTATTTTACTTTAAAATATTTTTTTTTATTATAAATTCCAGCTTCTATCTGACAAATATTTTCACCCCAGGTAACACAGTTATAGCCCTTCACTTCTATTCTCTTTAATTGAAGACAATTAGAATTCATATTTTACTTGTACTTTGAATCTTCTTCATACCTATCATACCTAACTAAAAATGTACATTATAGTAAGATTAAAAAAAAAAATCATGTCCTGCATCCAGTCCCAAAAGAATTCAGATTCAGTACGCTGAAAATGTCTCTTTTAAAAAGGGCACAGGTGACTTGAAAGCATAATTATAGTTAAGAAGCACTATGCTGATCTTAAGTTTTCTGAAGATTCGATGAAAAAAGTAACTTCTGCCTAAAAAAATGCTCATAAACACAGACACATGATGATGTAAATATACTTCATAAAATTGCATCCTAAGACTTCATTGCACCAAGATATTAAGACTCTCTCATATGATGACTCTAACACCTAACAGTGAACTTACTTTTCCCTTCTCCTTTAATTTCATTCTGAGCTCTCTATCAGCCCTCCTGTCACACTCCCCAGCCTGCCTTCCACTTGAAGATACATAATACGTGGCTATGTTACATCTAGTTGCAAGTTTAGACCAGAGTTTACAGAATTAGTGGAAAGTAATACAAAAACAAGTAGACTTAAATTTTAGAATACAGAGAAAGGTGCTTCATACTCCATTCATTGATTTAATACTACACTGTCTGGGAAAGGGCAGATAAGGTGTCTCCCTGAGTGAGGAAGGGGAGAAAATGCAGGAATGATGAACAGTTTTTACTCTACTTACAATGGTGCACTAGTTTACTACAAAAAGGTAGATTCTTGGTGAATAGATGCTGAAAGAAAGTAATAAATAAGTAGCTAAATAACTAAATGAAAGAAGAAGAAAGGAGACACTTTATTTATAACCAAGTTTCCTCACTGCCAAGTGAGGGCATGAGAAGCAGTTTATGTTCTCTTTCTTTTCAAATACCATCTTCTATTTTCCATATCATCTTCTATTCACTCTGTGAACAGAAAGGTGGGCACCTACTCCCTAGTGGAAAGAGATATCCAAATGGTAGATTGAGCTCTCGTGGCAAGAGAGAGAGAGCAAAGAAAAATGATACCGTTTGGGAATGTATTATCACGATAAGCTAAAGGCTGGCAGGTATACTATTTGCTATAAACTTTTTAATATTGGGGTAGGTTATAAAAAATATTGCTTCAACACAAAGATAAAAAAGTTTCTACACATCAGCTTCTGAAATAATGAAACAGATATATGTGTCTTCATATAGAACACTGTCCAAAATAAATTATTTATTGAAATAAGATTCAGGAGAAAGAATATTAAATGCTGTCATTTATGTAATGAATATATATAGAGCATCTCTAGAAGGATAAACAAGAAACTGGTAATGGTGGTTGCCTCAAGTGTGGGAAATGGTGGCTTGAAAAACTTTTAGAAGGAAAATTTACTTTACACTGAATTGTTATACTTTTTGAGTTTTATATATTTTACATGTATCGATCATCTAGAAAATTTTTTAATATTTAAAAATCTAATAGAAATTAAGACTGAAAAGCAGGAAAATTAAAATCTATAAAGGTTTTTAAAGTGATACAAAATATATTGGTAAAGATGTAAAAACAGAAAACTAAAAGTTTCAGTCACTTGTGGAATTATATCTTAAATGCTGTGATGCAGTCTGTTAATATATGTCTATAGCAGACCAAGAATATTTGGCCAGAATGCATCAATAGATATTGTATACCTTCTACCTCCCCTATTTTGTTGCTTTATTCATCGTTATTTTTTAAAACTATACATTAAAAAAATGTAACTTATATAGTGATAGGACAGTTATAAATGAAAGCCTTTTAATGAGATGGCACTCAGAAGACTTCTACTGCTTCATCCAATTTCGTATATACAACAGTTTCATAAAAATCATAATTTTTATACTTCAGAGACAATACTGACCCAGCAAACTGTCAACTGTACACATGGTTTCCTGGGAGATTATTTCAAGAATCATGAGACTACATTAAACAACATTTAACCATAATACTCTATGTTGCCTTTGTCTCTAAGTGGTGGTAACCTTTAATTAATCTATTAATTCCACTTGGAATGTGATGTTTAATTATTATGAAATGCCTAAGTGCTGACTGAAATGCAAGATAATACAGTTCAGGTGATACAAGAAAAATCAATATGGAAGGCAAATATCATTTTTTTTTACTTTATTTGTAGCTTAAAATGTTATACCACACAATTTTAATGATCACTTAAAAAAGGATTTATATTTGCATAAAACAGAAGCAAAACAGAAAGATATGAAATAAAATGCCACCTTATTTCAAGTTTTCATATCAGTACTTAGAGTACTAATATACACCTATATACATTGCAAGTATATTATATAAATATACTATGAGTAATCTTGAATCCACGATAAATATCAAGTAGATTTTTAGGCACACGGCATAGAAAAATGCAGAACCTGCATAATTCTTGAGAGTGCTGAGTGATTCATTCCTAGATTGTTTTCACACATATATTTTACACAAAGCATCAGCCATTACACACATGATCCCCAGTCACCTCTGAATCTAACTTTTCACCCCAACATTAATTTCTTCTTATTCTTTGATACTATTGCTCTATACAGCTTTTACATAAGAAAATATTTCTCAGCCTTCTTCAACTAATTGCCTAAGAAGGTATCAGTACGACCAAAATAAGTACAGTCTGTCTACACAATATAATCATGGTAATGTGCTGAGAGGCACCAGTTTATACAACTAATCATTTTAATATTGGGAGTCACCCTGAAGGCAAACTTGAACATTTTTAAGTATACCATTTTGAATTGCCAATACCATTATATCCAGAAATTATTAGAAACTGAGGTAACACCTGTTTTGTTTTGTTTTGTTTTGTTTTGTTTTGTTTTGTTTTGTTTTCGGAGATAGAAATACTTGAAAAAACACCGAAAGGGTTTTCAAAAATTCTGATGAACATGAACTTCAGTCAGTCATTGTAGGCCTTTGTCTGCAACTCTTTCTGGGCAAATGTAAACCAAAGAATCCAAAGGAATACTCTAGCTGAATTTACATACACTGTCAGGGTTTAAGATCACAGCCATGGATAACCTGAGCTCGCCCTCTGATAAGTGAAGCCTATTGCTTCTCTTTATTGAGCCAATGCTCATTGATAAAAATGAACCAAAAAAAAGCCCACTGATTTCCCCCCAGCTACAAGTCAGATTCTGGCATATCTGGCATATCTGGCATATCTGCCATCAAATACCCTATTCCATATCGTCCGTTGGGAGCAGTATCCAGACTTGGTGATCCACTCTGTTTCCGATAAATATTTTTACCAAAATTTGGAGATGACATCTCGCTTGATATCTTTCCATGAATGAGACTTGCATCATCTCCCTCTAAGTTTGCAGGCTCCTTCAGGACCCTTCCTCTCTTATAGGTCACAGAGGCTAAATTATCAGAGTTATCATCTATAAGATTGCAGCGTCGAATGATGAAGATAACTGGGATGGGGAGTATTGCTAGGACCACCAGAGAAAAACAGACAACCATTGCCCATGTTGGATAGGTCAGAAATTCCTCAGATGCCTGTTAAAGCCAAAAAAAAAAAAAAAAAAAAAAAAAAAAAAAGTATTAATAACCTATTTCTCCCTGCAAGTATGTGAAAAATATTATATCTGTCTCAGGTTTGTAAGTAAAGAACCTGGACTAGTTTTGTGATTTGCTTTGTCCAATAGGATGCTGTGGAAGTGACATTAAGCAACTTTCAAAGGTAGGCCTTAGAGGACTTGCAATTTCTTCTGTTTTTTAGAATGTTGCCCTGAGTCCATATTGCTTGGAAGAAGTCAAGAATGAGAAACCATAGAGAGACACCAGCTTTCCAAGTTTAATCAACCTCATGAGTTAGCTTAGGCAAGAGCAATAGAATAATAATTGCCCAGTTCACCCACAGAGCCCAAGAAATAATAAATCAGCATTGCCTTCTAACACTACATTTTGGAGTAGTTTGTTATTAACAATAGAAATAGCTGTTACATAAACCCTACTAACTTCTACTACAATCCTAAATCTAAATTTTGAGGCATATCTGGGCCTAAGGGTTTGGCCAAGGGATAACAAATTTGTTTATGCCCTATTTATGAATTTAGTTGTTATTATATAGAATTACTGACCATAGGACAAAGGTCAGAGGTATCTCTGAAAAGTAAGCACTCTAATTTTCTAATGGTTAATATGTATCTTATGATTGCATTATTATGTGGGTAATGCAGCTTGAGAGCAGAATTGAAACAATCATTTCTAATACAAACCACTTTATAAACAAACTTACTTCAACAATTACTTAAATTAGGTCTACATGCTAACATATATTTTCATTATTATATAGAAATCTGGAATATAATTTAATAAATTTATATAGAAAAATATTTCTAGTGGTTTGAGCAACATGTTTTCCAGTAAAGGCCCAATAATTATTGAATAAAGTTACTTTACTGAGAACCAAGTTAGTGTTTCTCATGTATTAAAAAAATCTACAATGTATAAAAAAACATATGTTTGAGACCGAATCAAACATAAATCTTAAGATTCCTGCAAAAATGCAACACCATTCATTAAATAGCAGAATACACTGTGAAGAAAGCAAAATACAAAAACTTCTCAAATGGCATTTTATGTATAATTTATCTAAATTTTTATTTTGTATTTTACCTTATCTTCAATCCATGCATTATAGCCAGGAAAACTTAATCCCATATTCACAACACTAGATATTAGCAGTGATAATAGCATTAGGGGAGTCATATATTTCCACATATAGTAGTAATATCTGTTGGGAGCAAAGCCCAGCATATCTCTCAGGTCTTCCATAAATCTAAACAAAAAGAAAGTAATTATTCCACAAGTTTATGCAATACCTTAAACATGTGCATATAGCAATCATTTGATAGAGGTCTAGACATACCTCATGACATTTTATACTGAATCAAAAAGTCATATCGCAAGATGACTTATAAATTAGGAACATATATAAAGTAAAATGGAAGCAGTTAATTATATACTGTAATTTTCATTTAATGAAAGCTCTCTTAAGCCAATTACTGAAAAGTCTCATCCTACAGATGACTTTCTACTCTATGAACACAGTATTTGCAACACATTAAAAATCCCTGTCTCTTTACTTAGCAATAATTAATTAATATCATCCAATATCCAATCTCTGTTTATATTATTTGAACTCTCATTTCTTTTTATAGCTTGTTTGTTTGAACTGAAAGGTCAATAGGTTACAACTGATTAGTATGTTCCCGGCCCATTTTTCCATCACTAGGTTCCTCCTAAAACTCCTTTTGTTTTTTCCAATATTTTGCTGAATTGGCTGTGTACCCTACACTATAGTTTCCCAGAGTCTGGTTTTTGCTGCTTGCATCCCCACAGTGTTGCATCTGCTCCTTCTATTTCCTGTAAATGAGTACTTAGACCTAATATTGATTAGACTTTTTTCAAGTCAGATTATTGAGGTATTATTTACATGAAATAAAATTCACCCTTTTTAGGTGTATGATGTCAACGCTGTGAGAGCATACAGTCATTGCACAGTAGTCTAGCTCCCTTAATACTTACCTAGAGGTAAATATTTACTATCCACCCACCAGTCCCTGTACTGATATTTCTGTAAATATTTTGGTTGTCTAAAGCTAGTTCTCTAGTAAAGTCTTCAAAGAGAGATCATAATAACTATGCTCCTTAATTTCTTGCATGTTTGTAATTGTTTGCCTAAGCTCACTATACTTGAATGTCAGTTTGGCTGGATTTAAAATCTGTGGCTTTTTTCCCCCTTAAGAATCAAAAATATGTCTAACTATGTAATATTGTTCCGAAAAAAGTTTGTGGACTATTAGGTTTTTCTATGATATTTTTTTCTGATAAAAATAAATAATTTTGCTTGTTTTATTTGTATTGTTTTTGTCTTAAGGTAGTATCTAGATTATGTCCTAGTATTGGCCATCAGGTCTATGTTTCCAAGTATATTGTGTGCCCTTTCAGCATTCAAGTTGTCATGTATTTCCAGCAAGTTTCCTGAATTATAAATTTTAGTACTTGTTCTGGCCACTGCATTGAGACTCTCATCATATGTAGGTTCGAACCATCTTTGCTTAATTCCTATTTCTATTCCTTTTCTTAAATCCTTCATTATTTATTCTTGGTTTTAAAAGCATTCCTTACTTCTAGATTTGAATTCTTGTGGAAATATTCCTTGTGCTTATTGTTTTTGTGTTCCTTTTCATCTGATCTTCATTTCTAAAGTATTTTTCAATGACTCAAAATTATTTCCTAAGTTCTACCACCTCTGTCTTAAGATCTTCCTTTCTTTAATTATCACATTTCTTGATTTTTAAATAGCTCATATATGCTCTCTTTTTGTGGCTTCTATCATTTTTGAAACTCTATTTAAACTCATTTTGAAATATTCTTGGTTTTCCATTTATTTGGCTTGTGTGCTTTTGTTGCTAGCAGGCACATTATTCTGCCTATTTCCTCTTTAAAAAAATAATTTCTTAAGATTTTACCATATTTCAATGAAATAAATTTTCCTGCATTTTAGGAGAGAGGATGGGCACTTCCTATTTCTACAAAGTAATATAAAATTGGCCTTATAATTTCTCACTTCTACCTCCTCTGCTCTCCTCCTGTATTTATCTGGACTTCCTTTTCCTGTTGCCCCTATTGTTTCTCCCCTGCTCAATTCAGGTTTCGCTCCCATCACTTTCTCTTCAGTGAAGAGCTTTATCTTGCAAGGGAACTGTGATTTCTTCATGTCAACAGTTTTTAGAGACCAGATTGCTCCCAGACTGATGATTTTATTGCAGTTTGATCCCTCTGCATTTCTTCAAATGACATCGAGGATCCTATAAAATCTTTCCCAGTTTAGGCCACTGTCTTCAGATTAGCCTGCCACACTTTTCAGGGAGAATCTGGGGAGCTGTCAGATGCCCAGCTGCACATCCTCTGCCATCTCCTGCACAGATGTAATAGCACACAGATCTTGTGGCTGTTAATGGTTTGTCCTCATCTTCTCATATTTGAGAGTTCGCTGGAATACCTTCTTGTCAATGTTCATGGGTATTTGGCTTTGCTATTCTAGTTGTTCTTTTTCTCTTTCTTCTTTTTTTTTTTTAAGAGATTTGAGGAGATACAAAAACTATGCTGCCATTACTTTCAGCTTCACAGAATCCCCCTCATTTTCTCTCATTCACATTTCTCCCTAATCCCTAAATTGCTGTGTTTCAATATATCTCTTCTGCATTTGAATTTTCTGACTCAAAAGTTTAGGCCTCGATTGCCTTCTCTCAACCCTGTCTCTGGGAATGCAGGTAAAAGTAGCAGAAAACACAGAGAAAAACTGAGTTCATGTAACTATTGAAAGCAAACAGAAAGAATATAAGTTTGCTTCACAAATATAATGGAGGTGAGTGTAATTAAATGAGAGCATTTTGGGTGTGAGAATTCCAATCCTACTAAGCCAAAATAAGAGCTTTGGAAACCAAGAGATTCAGTTTTAAATCACAGCTCTGTCATCTTTAATATATATCTTAATCTCTCTGAGCTTCATTTTTGGCATTTTAAAAGAAGATAATAGCTATCTTGGAAGGTTATTGTTAGGCTCATAGACAATGTATGTAGAGCACACTACTTCAATACAGTAGGAATTTAATAATGTATTTATTATTAGTATTATTCTTCCTGTTGTTATAACTATTATTTAAGAACACTAAAAAGAGATGCTTTCTACTATGCTTATTGCAAATGACAAACTGTCTAAATGGAAATCGAAATTATAATATTAATGATCCACAGATCAGTTCAATAACAATATCAAATTGCAACACTGTGCAGATTAGAAGTTGGGGGTAGCTTGGTAGAATGCAGACATAACCAGTCTTGAAATTAAGGTCTAAGTTATGCAGACATAACCAGTCTTGAAATTAAGCTCTGCACCCAGCATATTGGGTCTTTCTGTACAAGTAGGGCCAATTTTCTATTGATATGGGTGTTATTAGTTACCACTGAGTATTTTTATAAATGTTAAGAATCAATTTATGTCAGACAGCTATTACTACTATTACTATCTAGTACATGGCTATAATGTGTAAGATTCCCTACCCTTCCCTGTCTGGAGCTTTTGACAATAAAAACATTTTCTAAGCTTTGTCGCAAAGCTCATTCAATACCAGTAATGTTCTCTGTGCTGTTTAAGAGGATTCTGTTCTTCACTCAATGCACTCATTCCTACTTTAAACAGACTTCTAATGAGCTGGTTGATTTTATTGCTTCAGTCCATATATGCTAACCAGAGATAACAACTTTAAAAAATATTGGACATGGCCTCCAAATGCTTCATTTCATGCCAAGTATATATGCTTTTCCCGTCCAATAGGTATGTAATTCAGAGGTTTAGGCATCTAAATTGTGAATTCAAGTAATGACTTCATGTGAAAATAAAATTTATGTATAGTAAATGCCATATATATTTCAGAGCAGGATATATCATTTCCCCAAATTGGCCTACTAAATAAGGCATTAAGTAGCATAACAAAATAAAATTCCTGCCAGAAAAACAGGTTAGCAAAGTAATTAGAAGCAGAGGCTTTAGAGTTAAGCACAAATGGCTATGAATTCCAGGTCTGCCTCTGTCCAGCTGTGATGAGCAAGTCACTCGGTGTCTAAATAAAACTGAGTTTTCTCATTTGTGAAATATAGGTAACAATGAAACAATTTAGCAAGGTTCTTAGAACATAGCCAATACTCACTAGCTCTTAGAAGTTATTATTTCGTAACCAGAGTTAAATCAAAGCTCCAGAATCCTGGAATATATTACCATGTGCACAATTCTATCTAGTCACCTAATAGGGGAATTTACTTTATTAAAATTGTTGAGTAAAGAAAAAACTTGCAAAAGATTTGATTTTGTTGTATTTTTCCCTCTAGTGATTTCCCTCCTCTTCTAAATGAGATAGATATTGGTAATCATGTTTCCAAAATAGAGTTGAAAAATGAATACAAAAAAGTAAGCATACTTACCTATCTATGCCATAGACAAAGGATACAGCAATATTCTCCAAAATGACTATAATTAGTAGAGGCAATGGAGCAGAATAATCATCAAACATTATAACAAAGTAATTTCCAGAGCGTTGCACAAATATCAGGCCAAAACAAAATGATAGAAGACAAAAGATAACTGTACAAAAGAAATAAATAAAAAATTAAGCCTTTATTCAGAATCAAGTCTTCTAAACTTCATTATGAATTATTATATTCAAACAATTTTTTTCACTTTTATAACTTGTCAAGGATTTAAATAGGCAATACCTTCCCTAATACTGTGGAATATGATATATCAGGAGTTACATGATTTAGCCCCAGATTTTATTATAAATTCATTATAAGACAGTAACTTGACTCATCTCCTCAAGTCTATAAAAACTTAGAGAACACAAATAATAAATGAGAGAAAACTGAGAATACTTAAAAAGTATAAATCTTTATGCTCTTCTCTTTATTAATACCAAACAACCTTCACAGACAGCACATGTTCATAGGTCATTTCTAATTTTAATAATGTTTTATAATTTTGGAAACTATATTGTTTTGAATTAATAATGAGGTTAATACAGCTAATATATTGTGATAACATATATATCTTTATATTTGATTGAAATATGGTTATTTTTAAAGCATAACTAAAAAAAAAATCTGATCAGAACTTGCCATAGCACCAACCCAAATTTGTACTTTGATATTGCCTGAACAGATTAGTTGGGAATACATTATGACAGTGTTGAGCAATCTGATTATCCAAATAACTAAAAAGAACCTTTTAAATGGAGTTTCTGCATTAAGGTCTATGGAAGATGCAGAAACTTCTGACCATTTTATGTGAAAACTTAGAAAGATTTCTAGAATCCATATAATATTCCTATAGTTTTATTAGACTTTTTAGTCTCTCATGTACATTTGTAGATACCCTTAAAAATAAAAGATGACTGTGTTTTATTTCTTAATCAGCTTTTAGCAGAAATGAGTAAAAGTAAAAGAAGTAGAACAGGTAACAGAAGTTCAGAGAGGGAGAAAACGGATATCCCTGGGTTCAGATATGGGGTTTCCCTAACAATCTTAATATGTATGAGTTAAATTAAGTCATTACCTCCATCTCGTATTTAGTGATATGAGTTGCATCATACATTAACAAATATTACATATAAATATACAATGTAGAAATGAAAAAGTAACATGTACTCGGAGTCTATCACATATCAGTGTCACAGTATTTTGTACTTAAAGTCTCAGGATGACAGTAGCAGAGCTGAATATGAACCATAGCCTGTGTCACTTTGGCATTCTAGTTGCACTATAATATCACGTAAATATGAAGAGAGTGTATTCTAGGCGGTATGAACAGTAAGAGTTTCACTGGAGATGGGAGAGGAAAAGATGATGTACTATCAGAGAAGACAAAGGTAATGGAGGGACATTTCATGTGGATAAAATATAACTTGAAATATAGGTTTGATCCAAAAAACAGGTAATGGGGGAAGAGAGTACATTCTCCTTTGCTCTGACTAAATAGGTCTTCTGGTAGGAGCCAGTGAACTCTACCCCTGTGTTTTTCCCATCTATGCTGTGGCTTTTCCCTTAATTTTTGCAAGCCCTCTTATCTCAGGAGAGTTTGGTTATAGAGCAAAGATGAGGAAAGCAGCAAAGATGACTGTTATTTAGTCTGTATGTCAGGCAGGATATTGATAGCCATAAATGAAATAGAAACTCCAGAAGTAAAAACCGCCTTTTGGGAGAAGATAAAGAAGTTTCTCATTTACATTCAGTTGAGTTAAGGATATTTAGTATAAATATTTAACAAACTGCTGAAATTATTTTCACAAGCACTCACACTTAGCAGAGCAGTAAGTGATAAAGGTATATATTTGAGAGTTATTTACATGTAAATTAGTACTAAATTTTTCAGAGCTAAAACCGGAGCCTCGGTGACCTCGTTCACCACTGCCCAGCATTCAAGGTCACCTACATTTTTTTGTCCAATTCATTTTTGCCTATCTTACCAACACTATTCCTCTACTCTGCTCTGGCAGGCTTCCTTACTGCTCCCTTATCTCTATTTATATATGCTTACCAAATCCATCCTCCGATCTCTGAGAAGATCCTTCCCCTTTCAATTCAACTTCCATCTCTTTTACTGATAGTTTCATATATGTAGATGACTTCTGTTTTTTTCTTCTTAATTCTTATGCAAAGTCTGTATTATGCTCTCTATCAGTCTATTACATGGTACAAGTTTTATCTATGCAACTTATTTTTAATTATCAGTATTATTATCTTTGGAGAAGAGGCTGTCCTATATCTCTCTGTATCTCTGTTATCCTTTATGTACCTCAAATGCAAGATTGATACAGTATAAAATTGACACTTTAACAAATGTTTGCAGATTGGACTTATTAACAACCATAAATATAGATAAATTGTTTTATTATCTTTCCAACCTAAAAACATTAACTGCTAGTAGGCCACAATTGCTATTTTATGAGAGGTAAATTTAGCTTTATCCATTTCAGCTCTGCACTTTTTGAAAAGGAGAAATGAATCTGAACTATCTTGTTATAATTATTTGACTTGTATACAAAATTATACATGAACATTCTATGACTTTATTCTAGTGCCAGTAATCCATAATAATGATATTACTAATAATTAAGAGCAATATAATAATAATTAATATAATCTATATTATATCTGTTCTTTGAGTACTATATAAATATAAAAAATAATGTAACAAATAATAGCAGTACATATTAATAGGTAGACATTAATTAAACCCCAAATATAACACTTACCTTTTCCATTTCTGATCTCTCACCAAGAGTAAAATGGCCTATATCAGTTCAACAAAAAGTCAAATACATAAAAACTCACCAGTAAAAATTTCTTTCCTCACTTTGAAAGTGTCCACAATAGGCGTGATGAACCCTTCAATGATTCCAAACATGCTGCCCAGCCCTAGATTCACTAGCATGAGGAAGAACATCACTGACCAGAAGGGAGATGCAGGGAAATGTGTCATCACTTCTGTAAAGGCAATAAAAGCTAAACCAGTTCCTTGAACAGCCTATAAAATATACAAAATGCCAACATTAATACAGAGCAATATTAAGCGATTGCGACGTGTATATATATATATAATATATATATATACACACACACACACACACACACACATATATACATGTATATATATGTATGTGTGTGTATATAAGTGTATATGTAAGTGTATATCTATGTATGTGTGTGTGGATAGATAGATATAGATATAGATATAGATATAGATATAGATATAGATATAGATATAGATATCAGTGTGTATGTGTGTGTGTGTGTGTATCAGTTACAAAGGAGGGAGAAAATTCTGAGTTAATGCCTGGAGAGACTGGAAATAAACATGCAATATTTCATTGTCTCCTAAGAAAATATACCCCTAAACCAGCTTCAAGATGATTGTATAAGTTCACAATGACAATAGATAGACCAAAACTAAAAACAAACAAACAAACAAACAAACAAAATAACAAAAGAAAAACAAAAAAACCCCAAACTTTACAAGCACATTAGTAGTTAAGAATTCAAGATATTTAAGTAACGATGGTTTCATCCATAATCTCCTGATTTATGTTTAGTCTCAGCATAGTTAACTATCTTAAAGAAAATTATTAATGGCCAATTGCTCCATTGTATTTTCCTTTTTTGGCAATACAGCAAGAAGGTGACAACCAATACAAGAATATTTATTAATGTTCACTTATTTTGTTATTAAAATACATGATAGTACCTAAGAAAAAGAAATTAATCATGACTTGTTGAGCACAATTGTTAAAATGTCCAAATATTATTCATGTGTCAAAAAAATCTTGCAATATAAAAATAACAAGCATAATTCAAATTTTGTATTAAATATTATACCAGGAAAGACATAGGACTAATTTCATATTCTATGATGTAAGTTGCTTAATTTACATTCATATTTTAAATTATTGTGGCTTAATCAATGAAATTGCTTATTTAAGTAAAGCAAACCTTTATGATTTAAGAAAATATGTTCTCTGAAATAAAGAATGTGAATTTTGAACCAGCACAACCTTCCACAGGCATTTTTAAGCTCATTTTTTTCTTTAAAAACATCTAGATAATACATATTTTAACTGAATGATAATTATTGCTTAAACATAGCTTACTAACTTTATTTAGCTCATCTTCAATTTGACAGGAGTTGAGATGAAGAGCAGGAAACTCTTCTTCTTTCACTTTTTGAATGATATCATAAACTAAATGATAATCTTCTGCAGTAACAGCTGAAAGGTTGATGTGGTGGGGAATAATGTCCTGACTAATGTTGCCCATTTTCAAAAATGTTACGATCATTTTCGAATTTCTGAAAAATAGAACAACACATTAATGAATACTTATGGGTTTGGGGGGGTATTTTTAATATAATTATGCCATTAAAAACTAAAAGAAATTAATATCCATACTCTGCAATGCATTTCTCATTTCTGACATTTGCTTTGAAGCCCAGAACTGCAAACACCACCAATGTTGCAAGGATAGAGGAAAAAAAATTGATGAAGGACACCAGGACAGCATCAAAGTGACAGTTGTTGTCTCTCTTGTTGAAGCTGGAAAAGGCAATGATACCACCGAATCCCAGACCTAAGGCATAGAACACCTGAGTAGCAGCTTCTCTCCAGACCTTGGGCTCCAGCATGATTTCAAGCTGTTTAAAAGTAAACAGAATAGAAGTCAGCTGCAAAATAATATTTCAGAATAATCTACATGGAATCACTTGTACTGTTTAATACACAGCATAATGATTTTTATGTTTAAATTGGGGAGATAATCTGTTCTTAAGTAGAAATAAACTTTTCATTTCATCTTGAAAGAGTTGAACAATTTGTGCTTTGCATATTCACACTTGTATTATTCATTTATATATTATTCATTCATTCAAAAAGGCTTTCCTGAAAGCCTTTCCTTTGAAAATGGGAGAAATACAACGATATCATCTCTAAAACCTTTTCAGATGCAAATTTCCAGTTCTCAATCTGTGCTGAACATATATTGCAAGTCATACTGCTTTACATCTTAGAAAATTATCAAACCTTTAAATGAAACAATTCATACTAGCCATATCTGACACAGAACACAATAAACAGTTAAGTTTGATTTCAGTAACAGCAGTGTTTACATTGGTATTTTATCTTTTTCCTTACCATTGTGTTGAAATCGCTTACTGGGAGCCATGTCAAACATAGGTAAGAACATGAGTTCCACAGTCAGTTTCAGATCTTGATTCTGTTAATCAATAATCTAAAAATAGTGCAATCTAGTCCTAACTGAGTTTCAACTTTCTCAACTGAAAGATGGGATAACAAGTGCTGAAAAATTGCTATTATATGGATTACGGTGGCAGGCACGTTGATAAGCACTTCATGTGGATTATCACATTTAATCTTCGCAACAATCCATGAAATTGTTGCTACTACTATCTCAACCTTAGAAAGGTTAAGGAACCTGCCTAAGGTTACATAGTTCTGGAGTGAAGCTGAAATATGAATACAGGTAGATTATAAAATCCATGGTCTCTCAAATATTAAGATATATTATTGTTCAAGTAAGTTATTATTATTGAAATGTATATAATATTTCATGAAACATAATAGTTATTATACTAACAATTTGTGTACAATTAACTAAGATAATGCTTGTCATATCACCACTGAACCTTACTGTTCTATGGTTAATGCTCAAATACTAAAATACTAAAATAATAAACTGTCTATCTCTACTTCACCCACTAGATGGCAGAAAGCACCTATTTACTAACTAAAGACATTCAGATCGCTGTACCGCCAATTCAGGAATTAATCTCTATTCACGGTTTTGGAAATATTTATGCTGTTTAGGCACTTTCTCCTTTATATAAACAATGTAAATTAGAAGTAATTAATAACTTCTTATTGTTATTATATAAACTATCACATCTTACAGTGACCTAATATAGAATCTTATCAACAGTCAATGAAAAATGAGCTCAAAAATTAACTATATTTTAATAGAGATCCTTAGTCCTGGTTTAAAATGTTAATATAGGGGCCATATAAAAAATGTCATATCAAAGGGTTTAAATTCTAAAGTATCTCCTCAAATCAAATATTAATAACTATGTCACAAACAATTGCCAACTTAGAAAAAGGTGATATACCAGAAAAATATACCATAGAGCTAGTTGTTTTAAACTCAGAAAACTATTTTTTCAATATTACAAATATAAATATTTTGATTATTACCTATGGCCCATTTGAAAATAATTTAAATGTTAATATAACTGAAATTTATGAATCTTAATAGTTATTCACTGAGGAGATTCAACAATGCTAAATGTTAAACAGCACTTTCAAACTATTCAAGAAAACCAGATACCAATGTCATCATTTTTGCTATTAGAGAATGAATACTAAGTTGGAACCAGCTCAAAGAACACAGTCTCTTTTACACAGTATCAAGGCAGCTGCCAGGAGTGACAAAATTCTAGTATCTTCTGCTCACATCTTATGGCACGATCATTCTTCAGATGATTTCCCATTTCCAAACTAATTTTAAAATTATATCTTTATAACTCAATGTCCGCCTATGACAGTGGTAGTAAACTAACAGTGAGGTATAACTTCATTCAGTAAATAGCCAAATACATATACACCTAAAAATTGTTTTTGTTTCCTGTCAAATCAATATAACAAGTCTACAAGGATTAATCAGGTTCACTGTGCCCAGGGTTGAGTTCAGCTCTAAGTTGAATGAGAGAGCATTAGTTCTGAGCTCATAATGAAGCCTAATGAGAACTTTCCTGAAATGTATACATATTTATAAAAGTTACAGAACTTCCCAAACTCACTATGTAAATAATCTCGAAGGTACAAAATCTCAAAACAAAATGAGAAAACACTGATTTCCTCTGATATAGCATTTAGACTACAGTAGGGTTTTTAACCTGAGTCCATGGATTTTAGGTGATCTGTTAACCTCCTGAAACATTAAACGAATTAATATGTTCATTTTTTTTTTCTGGTAAGACAATCCTATTATCATTTTGTGTCCATAACACAAAAGGTTAAGAACTATTGAAATAGAAGAGGAAGATGAGTAAAGACTGAAAAGTTCTAAAATTTACAAGTGTAAAAATTGAAAGTTAATGTAAAAGAGGAATTTTTAAAGTTTAAATAGTGATAGCCTTATCTCAAAATGGGATATTTAACTAGATCTAAAATGGCATATTTAAAATTGGAGATAGATATAATTATAGATATATAAAAACTTGGTTTATCTAGGCTAGATAACATAGCAGCTATAATTTTAAGGTCTAGCATACATACTTTAAAACAATTATCCCTTAAATCGAACTGTGGGAACATTTAAACAACAAACGTAATGCTTTCATGGCCATAGGCCGTATAGAAACACAGTACATACCTTAGGGGCAAACATGTAGTGGATGCCATTAATTGAACCATCTAGAAGGAGTGCTCTGATTAGGAAACATATAAGTACCATATATGGAAACAGAGAACTAAAATACATAATCTGCAAAGAAAGAAAAATAAAAATAGATGAGACACACTAACAACTATATTCTTTTTTATAGTTAAGGTTATGTCTTGTGTTCTATACTTCATTTACTGTTTATAGTATATAACTAATAACACTATTAATAACTTGTATAGCCATCTTATTAGAATGGTTTATGATTCTTGATTTAATATGACTTAGTTAAGTCATATTTGATATCATATTTGAGCTATAACAAAAAGGAATACCATCCTAATTTAATCTCCTGGTAAGGATGTGGGTTCATGGGTATGGTATAACTCCAATAGTGTTGATTCCTTATAGTTCGTAAAACAAGCAAGATTGAAAAGAAATTAATGGACACTAAATCCTTAGCAAATTCCTACTTTTATTATTTTAGATATAAAAAGAATTATTTTTTCCCAGTAACCAAAGTTCCATTATGATTCTATACAGCTTATAAAGTAGAGAGGAGTCCCTGGTAAGTCTCGAATAGAACTTCAACAAGTAACCATATAAAGGTTTGACTTTTTGCTTCAGCAATTTCATCATTAAAGTTGAGCAAATATTTACTACAGAAAAAGAATGGTCCTAACCAGACATTTATTGCCTCCTCGATGTCTCCATGTGGGAGTCAGCAGATCTCAAACTCTTCAGGTCAGGAAGAGAACTTCTGAATTTCCCTCAGAGCTGTACCCAACCATCTCAGTACATGGCCCTACCAGCCATCCAGTGGCTGAAGTCAAAGGTCTGAAAGTAGTCCTGTACTACTTGTATAATTCTCCTAACTTGTTTCCAGGCTTCCCAGTGACACCTTGGGTTAGCTCATTCCTTAATTAACACAGTCCAGGGATTTCAAACAGTTGGAATAAAATGCCAGTCCCTCCCTCTGACATGCAAAGCCTTACACTAGAGCCTTATCTGCCTATCCCACCACTCCTCTGCCACCTGAGCTTTAGCCCTGCAAACTCTTGCTGTCAGGGCCAAAGCAGGGCTGTACCCTTAGTCTGCATTCATCTCCCTCATTTGTGTATAAAAAAAAAAATTCTCTTCTCTTTATTATTCATGTCTCATCTTCATCTTTGCCAGGAAATCTTCCCTCATCAAAATAAAATGTTTTTTTCATCTAATACTCCCATATGGCTTCCCCTATGCCCCATGAATCCTCCATGATATTATCTTGTTTTGATTTTTTTGACAGCACTCATCACTGCCAAAATTATGTTTTGTTTTTACATGTTTCACTGTTAATTTCCAGTCTCCTCTATTGGAATATAAGTTCCATGAGAGCAAAGACCTTTAATCTCCTGTTTGCTACCACGTCTCAAACACCTAACATAGTTGCTTGCACATAGTTGGTATATATGTCTGTGGAGGGAAAGATGGAGGGGAGGTGAGCAGATTGGAAGAAAATCTGCCAGAGCAGAGGATGGCTTAGGGCAGGTAAGAGATACTGAATCCAATAATATTACAGACAAATAGCACATGTCAACATCATAATTTGCACTTCTATAGTTCTATCCACTTTATAATCATATTTAAATGCATGTGAAACATCCTGAGGAAAAAAAGTAAAAGAAGAATCTCGACATACTTAAAAATCAATTATTTTAATTAAAATTATATTTTATTTAATTAATTATAATAAAGCATAATTTTTAATCATTTCAAATTGGTTTAATTCCTTGATTACTTCCATTCATCCACATTTTTCAAAATCTGAATGACTTTAGATGGAGTACTTTCTAAAATTCTTTTTGCCTACTTCTAGCATTCTTTAAATTCGCCAGTCTACTACATACCTACTTAAGTAGCCTTGATCTCATTTGAATTAAAGATATTCCTTTTATAATTTTTCTTTACAAATCCTGAGGTTAGCCAGAAGCAAGAATTCACTTTTGCAAAGTGAGTTCTGTTTTTGTCTAATGAGAACTCAAATTCAAATTTTCTGACTTATGACTTCCATTAATTCCACTTATTTTTAAAGTAAAAATGAAAGCTACACTCTAAAATAGTCTGAATAGGTTGATTATCATTTTTCCCAAAAATATGGCATACATTCAGTATGTCTTTTAATATATTTCAAATTGGAGACTAATGGAAGTGACTCTTCCTGTGTACTCTTATTTGTCCAGGCTAATCACACCATTAATATAGCCCTCTTCCCCATGTCCTGTAACCAACTGATCAACCAATCTTATTGATTCTACCACAGAAATCTCACATATGTGCCTTTGTGAGATTGACATGTCATTTTTTACTCTTATTATAAGTTTCCTGGTAACCTTGACTCCAAATTCTCCCTGCCAGCTTTCCCCTTCATCCCTGAAACTCATCATTCACGCTACTAGAACAATCTTTCTAAATTAAAGATCTAATGATATCAACGAACTGCCAAAAATCCTCAAATGTTCATCACTATTACATATCAGGCAATTATCTTACCAGTGTTCATAGATCCTTTAATAATCTGCAGTGGATTTACATTTTAAGTTTCACTTCCCAAGAGCTCCACAATTGTATATAAAAGTCACTAAGGGTACTAAGCAATCTCTGTGCATGCTGTTTTCCGTGCAACCAGTGTCCTTTCTCTGAACTTTCTGGTGAACCCCTCTACAAACACAAACTCTAGCACAAAAGTTATCTCCTCCATGAAAACTTTCCCCAAATCCATGTTATTTTCAGTTGACTGCCTTATGCTATCACAAATTTTTTACATGCCTCTCTGCACTTACCCCATTATAAGTATCTGTCCCACCTATTAAATTTTGTCCATGAGGACAAAACTGTGGTCTATTCATGTTTGCATATCTATCAGTTCCCGACATATATTAGATACTAAAAACCATTGTACATTAAGAGAATATATAAAAACTTAACTTTTCCTTTCTGCATACATTCCCTAAAATATAAGCTAATCTTTATTCTGGAGTATTATTGAAATTATGTACTAACTATATTTTCAGACTCATTTCAATTTTTATTTGTTAATTCAACAAGTATTTGAGTTCTTAAAGACACTGATTTGGATTCAGTTATAAGACTCTAGCACAGCTTCCTCAAAAGGAAAAAGATGATTTTACATTCAGTGTAACAGAGAGAAAAATAAAAGTCAAAATTTAAATATTTAAGTAGTATTAAGTAGGTCACATCCTAAATTTATTCTTTTGTGAGTAGGTAAAAAAAAATAATTTAAATAATTATTTAAGATTTAAAATATATCTTAAGTCTGCTCTTTACAGAGGTATCTATATTGCTTTTAAACACAAAGTCTTCTACATTTAATCACATTGTTTAATCTTATTATGTGAAAATAGTTGAATATTGTTATTAAAAATAGATTAACTTCTACCTGACTATATGTAAAATGCTACACTTTCTCTTTACCACACTTTATTTTATGCACTGCTACCTGAAATTATTTTACAAATTTGTTTCTTGTCTCTGACTCTGTCACTAGAATGGACATTCTAGGAGACAGACATTTAGTCTGCCTTGTTCAGTGCTATCTCTCCAGAACAAGATCAGTGTTTGGCACATAGCAAGTGTTCAATACATATGCATTAAATAAATTGATGAATGACTACATTGTCCAGGAAGTACATGTGTTTAAGAACTGGGAAATAAAACAATGAAAACAAGCTAATGTACATATAGTTTTTAACATAGTAATGGTAATAATGGCAAAGCAATACTAGTAGAAAAATATTGCCTTAGAATTAGAAGAAAACTTAGAGCTTCTCATTTCTGTCCTTCATGTTGGGGCAGCATCTCCTTAATAGAAACTATAAGGAAGGGACATGCAACCTCTATTTGATCACCTCCAATAATGCTGAGCTCTTTCTCACTGAGACAACTAGTTTTATTGTTACTGGGCTTTATTCCTGAAAAGACTTCCTTTTTTAAAAAACTTTTACCACCACGCCACCATTCTCCCATACTCCCAATATTTGACCATAGTTCTGTTCTTTGTAGCCACACAGAATAAGCCTTTTTCTTTTTATTCAACTACTTGAAGATTGTCATCACAGGGCTGAAATTTTTCTTTTCAGTAACAAAAGGGAAAATAAAGATTTAAGTAAAATCTAGTATGACAGGTATGGTCCAACTGAGGTATGACTACCTGACCCAGAGGAGAATGACACTCTCATACTCCTCTTTTAATTCATGAAGTTGTCAATTAGCATTTTGAGGGCTGTGTGTGTGTGTGTGTGTGTGTGTGTGTGTGTGTTGGCCAAGTATATCACAAGTTGACTCATATTCTTCTTTTAGTTTCTAAGTCCTCAGGTTTTTTCATACACTACCCCTAAACCATATTGCCCTTAAATCACATTTCTCTATAACTGTACTTGTGTGATTATTTGTATGGAGGCTTTTTTTGCTTGGCAGGAAAACAGAGAGCTTTATATTTATTCCTAATACACTTTTTCTTATATTTAGCTCATTGTTTCAGACTGAGAATTGTGACAGTTTAGACTTTTATATCTTTGCTCACATTACTTACAGCTTTCTCCCATCTGTGTCTACTGAATTCTTTCATTAAATTTTGCCCAAAAGCCACAGAAGCTTTCTCATTGAAATAAGTTGTATTTAGTATTGAACTTATATTATACTAAGAAAAACAACCCCAAAATTCTGTGATAAGAAAACGATGAATATTTCTTTAAATGATAAACATATGCAGACTAAGAAGGAACGAAATATGGCAATAAGACTAGAGCACAAGGATTTGTGGACTTCTCTGGCTGACCACATTTGGTTCTCTTTATATCAAATGATATTATGTTAGAAAGTATGTAGAGGTGTTTATATGTAACTTGAGAATCTATTCTTTTATTTATAACCCAATTGTAACGTGTCTCTGACATAGAAGACACCCAACTGAACCAATTAATTGAACTTACTTAATCATACAAAACATTAACATTCAGAAAAGATTGAAAAGATATTCAGATGTGTTACCTACTACACTCATTTCTTCAAAGGAAAAAACTATGTAGCAGTTCCAGCAGGAAGGTAAATGTAAAATTATAAGGTAAAAGATCATAAAACATTTAAAATTAAACATGAAGTAACAGAAAGCAAAGATGAATTAGACTCTGACCTAAAAGAGTTAACTATTTGGGGAGACATTATAGTGTTGCAATGAAATAACATGGGCTCTAGATTTAGATAGAGCTAGGTTTGGCTCCCAGGACCAGCAATTACTAGTCATGACACTTTGGGCAAGTTACCTAACTTCTCGAACTTGTTTTTTATCTGTAAAACAAGCCCTGGAGTAGTAATTACTTCTTGAGTTCTCTTTAGAATTAAATGGGATGAAGTATATAAAGTACATATCACAATGCCTAGAGCAAAATAAACATGCAATAAATATGGCTCTTTTTCTTCTTGCTCTGATTATTGTCGGAACAATCTTCACCATCATCATTAATATACTACTATTCCTATTTCCATTAGTATATGATGGTGAGTGGTAATATATTAGCCTAGGATGCTGTATAATCAGATCTATGCTTTGGAAAGAAAAAAAATAGTAGAGATGGATTGTTAAAAAGCAGGGATAAGAACCAATAATAAATTCTTGTTATGGTCCAGCCAAAAGATGTAGAAAGTGTTAAAGCAATGACAGTAATTATGAAAAAATAGAATATGAGAGCAAAAGACAGAATAGCAATTACTTTCCTAATGTATTCTTAAAAAAAAAAATCAAGGTTTCTAGAATTCACCCTAATGTCTTTTAACCACAGCCTATTCATTTGGCCGGGCAAGCATGCCCTTTCGTCTCTTACATTACACTGAGTTCCTTGTTGAGATTATTGTAACTACCTAATGATATTCAGATATTTAAGAAACATTCTACACTAGAGGTTATATTAAAATCTTTTTGCAACTATTCCTTAAAACACTTATAGTAGAGAAAAATTAATGATTAAAATAAAAAACAAATAAGCTTCATTCCGCCACTTTCCCCAATTTCCATGATTGGAACTAATTGGTAATCAGAGAACTAAAACATCAGAGCAACTGAATAAATAGTAAAAGAAAATAAAAGGACTTTTAGGTATTGACAAAAATTTCAAAGAAGATCTTGATAAAATAAGAAAGAACTATAAATGGCTTTCAATTCACTATAAAATGCTTATATATTTATCTCTTTTCCTTAAACACATTTTTAAAAATACATCTTTTTACCAATCTTTAATTAACTACCTAAAATAAAATATTTCTTGGAATTTACCCACAGATATTGATAGCAGAGGGTAAGGGGGATGATCATCATTACCAAGGAATGATGATTAGCAGAATTAGGAGAGGTTCTAACGTACTAACTTTTCCAGAAGACTGAATGCCTTTGGTTACAGCCAAGCAAACCATGACCCAGGCAGCCAGCAAGCTGACGTCATCTTCCAGTTTAAGCCCCCACTCTCAGAAATGGAACTGGAAATATTCAGTGCTTCTCTGTACCAGTAATACATGGTGGCAGAACTTTTTTCACATTCTGGCTCTACAACTGTAGAAAGAAAGGTAACACAATCATTTCAAATTATAAAGAGTAATGAGACAATTTTTCATTACAGTAAGTCTGTAAATCAGTTCTTAATATTTCCTAGAAAAGTATTATATTATTCTACAGAAATGTTTAAAGTCGCAATAAAAACTCAACTTCAAAAATATAAAATATCAACAGACAGATATCTTCACTGGTATTTCTTATTATTATTTCCTCAAAGTAATTAAAATGAAATTTATAATCCCTTCCTGTCCTAGAATTATCTTCCTGAGACAGAGCTGTCAAATATGCTAGCTGCTGGCCATATGCGCTTTTTAAATGGAGCCAGTCCAAAGTGACATGTGCTGTAAATATAAAATACAAAGGCGTTTTGGAGACTTGTATGAGAAAAATAATGTAAATTATTAAATAAATAAATTTTACACTAATTGTATGTTGTAATGTTAATATTTAGCTATACTGGATTAAAATATTTTACCTATTTCTTTTTACTTTGTTTACATGTGGTTACTAGAAAATTTTAGACTTCATATGTGAGTTGCATTCTGTGTTTACTGGACATCACTGCTATAAGGAACTGTTCTTTATATTCTAGCATATAAAAATAAATGATAGGAAAACAATGAAACAGCACAATTGAAAACATAAAAACAATTACTTCAATCCAAATTCTTCTTTTTGTCCTTTATTTTAATGAAAATATAAGGCACTAAGAAAGGTGTACAAAATAAAAGACTGTCAAAGTTAACAACTGAAAGCTTATAATATTTCACCCAAATGTCACAGGGCATGATGAAATAACTTGGGAAGAGGAGTATAGTCAATAATACTGTGACAAGTTTGCACGACGACAGATGATTATTAGAATTAGTGGGGTGATATCATTGTAAGGTATAAAAATGTCGAATCACTATATTGTACACCTGTAACTAATATAACTAATACTATATTATATATCAACTATACTTAAAATAATAATTTGGGAAGAGCTAGTAAAATTAGAGGTGCCAAAGGTCTATCTATCCCCTTGAGTATGCCAATCCTAAACATGAGGAAAATTGTTATGATAATAATTTTGAAAGATTTCCCCACATAATTTTTTAAAAATCTTGAAATCTCATGCCTTTATTGACTTTAGGTTCTATACATATAAAAACATGACACTGTCCATGTCTTACAAGTGTATGAAGCATTTTTCACCAACGGACACTGATCCCAAGGTAGAGGCTGTTGAAAAGACTTAGAAAAATAAAACAAACTCCAGGCAATGATGACATTGTAGTAGAGAGCCACCAAAAAGCACAACTGTAAAATAAAACAATACAGTTAAATAAAACCTCTCATGCCCCTTCCTTTGAAACAATGAGATGATATGTTTAAGACCCCATTTGACAATTTAAAAATCCTCCTCATTTTATTTCCATTTGAAAAACATGATCTATTCTAAAAAGATGTTTTGACAGGTTCTAAGAACATGCATTAACAAGATTGAATTATATTGACATTTACAGTTTGTTTTGTATATTAGTGCAAGCTCCCGTAGTGTTTTTGTTTTTGTTTTTAACTTGATTAAATAACTGAGTAGAAATACACACTCAGAAGTTTCATTCAAATGCAAACTAGAAAATTACAAAACATAAAAATTATATGACATATACATACCAGGAAACTTGCAAATCCAATCCCACCCAGTTTAGGGCTTATGTAATTCCACACGCCAATGCTTCCTTGTCGAATTCTTTGGCCCACAGAAAGTTCCAGGAGAAAAAGGGGAATACCTACTACCAGAAGTAGTATTAAATATAACAAAATATATGCACCTACAGAGACAAAAACAAAACAAAACAAAAGATCATTTCAACAGTCATAGTAGAGAATACACTAATTCTGATTATCTAATGAAAGATATTTGAACTTCTACATAGTATAATTATAAAAGACTTTAAACAAATGCAATTTGATTACTTTAAACTTTCTAGTATTTGAAACTTAAATTTGACTACTAGAGTTTCTGATAAAATAATAATTATAATAAAATAAGGATATCATGAAAAGTTCCCATTTCATTTTACTGAAAGGGTAAACAATTTCATTTTTCATTAAAAAATCATTGATTCCTTAATATTATTTTTCAAGTAGGTTTCACAAACTCTTGGAAATCTTATTCACACAATGTTTATGAAGTCGTTTATTAAATTTTATTCAGTCACCTAAATCATGTATTCCAAATCTGATACATTACAATAAACTAAATCATATGGTATTAAAACTGACTTTTTTTCCCCTAAACAAATAAGGAAAGAAGAAATGATGTCTAGACTTAAAAAGGTAAGAGAAGAAAAATAACCCCTACCACGGTCAACTGTCATTTTTCCCCAATATACACAAAAAGCACACTTCAGAAAATGAATCATTTGTTTTCCAGAAAACAAAAAGGGGTTGTGAGATTGAGAAACTAAGATATTTAATCTATTGTAAAATATATGCATTATTATTCTTGTAGTAAAGTTTCAGTGCTTAAAAGAATTATTATTTTACAGCTAAATTTCAAATTAAGATATATGAATAGTGATTTAAAAATGCATTGAATAGTTTGACAATGTTAATATTAAACTCTATTAATTGATACAGTTAAACATGAAACCCATACTCATTTCTGTATGAGAATATGTATACAAATTATTCATTAAATAACCTCTAAGATCATTTCCTACATTCAAATATCTTATCTAAAGTTTTGTCAAACCAAATACTATCCACTGTGTCATGTAATCGATGCTACTAATTCCCTTTTTAAATGAAGCCATTCATTATTATTTTCCCATTAAAAAAATGTTTAATGGTATTGAATAGACTTTGGAAGCTATTCAAATTGTTCTGGTAGTTGTCCTGCTGAAGAAGTAAATATTAATGATTCTTTTCAACTTATTTATCTCAGTATCTATATATCTCCGAAATAATAACATATGCAAGCATTTTCCCTGCTATAGTGGTCAGTAGAAAATCTTCACTGTTTTATGACTGTCTTTCAGTCTTTCAGACTTGAGTTAATTCTGCAAATGGGGTATGTATTGTAAAGCATGGATGAGTGAGCTTATAAAACAGAATTACCAAATTTCTAACTCTAAAATTATTGGTAACATGCAGGCGCTAATGATCTGAAAATATTTCCCAAAGAACTGAAACTGCATTTTAACACCTGCATCAAATCCTAGAATGTGAATGGAGTTATGTGTGTGTGAATGACTAGAAAAAAAGAGAGGGAGAGAGAGAGACAGAGAATTAATTAAGATTGAACTTACTAGGATTCTTCCCTCATTTATGTGCCTGACATGCTATTTTTAGATCTTAGCCTTTCTTCTAGCTCAAATTACTCTAATTTTTAAATCTATATTAAAAATAATCATAGCTAAAATATAATTGATCATTTACTATTTGCCAGGAACATTTCTGAGCATGTTACACGTTACTCATTTACTCCTCACAAGAATCTAATGGAGGTATCATTATTATCTTCATTTTACAGGTGTGGGAAGTAAGCCAGAAGTTAAACAGTGAAAGGTTACATGGCTAGTATGAGAAAGAACCAGGCTTCATAGTCAAATTGACTTCAAAACCTGAGCTGGTAGCTTCTATGTATGCTACTTATTAAGCTTAACCACTATGCTTTAAGTATAATTCCTTCAGACAAATCAATTATATTGAGTCTATTATGTTTTAGTTCTATTAAAGTGCCTCAACTAACGAATGAGTAATATATAAGTATCTTGAGGTGGTTGATCTAAATTGCCAGAAGACACTACTCGAATACCTAGAAGGCGCCATGCCATTCTGCATGTTGAGTACAACGTTTTGTATCTTGAAATAATAACCTCCATTGGTATTTTATAATATTGCTCTCAAGTATGTGATTAGAAGAGAGGAAACAATCCTAGGAAGGGCATTTTTACTCTTTCAACAAATTAAAATCAGAATAAGTCATTTTTACTAATAAATAATTACTAAATATAAAATTATTTAGCACTTTTCACCAAGACAAAAATTGTATTAAATGAAAGGCAACCTGACTTTTCAGCCAAGATAAGCCTTCTTCTTTAACAGTACAGTATATCCAGTAAGGTTCATAAAGTGAAAGGTCCAAAAATCAGAGTTCATCTTTGCCAGTCCTGGCAAATGCGATAATTTGTATAAATCAAAAAGCAGAGTAGTACACAGCCACTTATAGTGGATTTAATAAATAATTCATATGTGATGTTACTAATGAGCTAAGAAGCTTACAATTTTAGTGGAGCGATATGTAGTGTACCACCTACTTCGTGTATTGATTCTTACCTCTCAGGAAGATTTTTAAAACAGGCTACTTTTTCCAAACCTGCTATTTTGTGGCTAGTTGCATTAATTAAGCAAGATCTTAAACATATTTTGTCACCATAATACTTTAGCTTTTTATTTCTTAGAGACTAAGAAAAAATTTAACATGTGGTTATATTATTTAATTTTATTTGTAGGTTATAATAACAACAAAATAAAACCTAATTTTTGCCCAGTCAATAAAACTATCACAAACTGGAATAAAATACCAAAACATTCTTTCTCTCCTTTGTATACTGAAATGAGGCATAGAGAATATTTAGTTATTAACCATACTTATTTTAACAGCTTCCATGTACATAAACAATAAAGTTTCAACCCAAATGTTAGTTAATGCTATTTGACACCAGCATCCTATAGAGGTTGAGTCATACATGAACAATCTATTCCTTTGTATGTGTTTTTTCCTTGATTTTTAAGACAATGTTGGTAATTATATACATAAATACAAAAAGCTAGAATATCATGTTGATGCAGAAATTTTTGTTTAAAACCAAGAATGCTAATTGCTTCAAAGTTTCCTTTGAAACAAAATGTTTTCCCCAAATGCTGTAGAACTGGAAACAAAATACATATGATATCTAAGGATGAAGAATGTCTAGTATTATATTAATTATCTGGTTAAATCCCTTCTTCTGGGATCTATAAAGTTCTGGTCAGCATTTTAAGACTATAATCATTCTAAATTATATGTAATTTTTGTTTTCCTTGAAGAGTAAAACAACTTAAAATTCAGAGTTAATAAGTCATACATGGAAAATTCTGTCTTCCTTCACCAATGCTGTCTTATACCAGAAACTTTGGGTTTTGCAGCAAAGAGAATAACTGACAGGCACAAGGGATGCAATGTTTATTAGAAAAGTCAGTAGCTTAGAGATGCTTAATAGCATCCACACTAAGACTTTGAGAATTCATTACTCTTAAAACAATCCATGAGTGTTCCTAGGAAGCCATCTGCTCTTACTGGAAACCTAATCTGAGCTCATTTTCAACAAAGGAGCCTTCCTAGCTTTATAATGGAATTCATAGTTTTTAAAAAATGAGACTCCAGCAACAGCAGCAGCTATTTGAGATAATCAACTGCAATTTACTCAGCAATGTATCACTTTAAAAAAGAAGACAACTTACCACCCCCATTCTTCTGACATGTGTATGGGAATCGCCACACATTCCCCAAACCTACAGAAAATCCAACTTGGGCCAGAATGTATTGCATCTTATTTTTCCAAGCTGGTCTTTCATCTTCGACCTCAGATCCTTCTTCAGCATCTGTATCTTTCTCTTCTTGAACATCAACAATTAGTTCACTTTTCTTAAAAGCATCATCAGCTGAGTCTTCATTGGAAAGAAGGTCTTTGACAGATTCAATAACCTCATCATCTAATTCTCTTTTTACCACCTTGCTGTTCTTAGGCATTGGAAAGTGCAGGTAGTATATTGTTTGTTTGTTTTTTAATTCTCCTATGGAAAATTTAATTCTTTCAAAAGATTATTTTAGTTGATATGAAGAAAAGGTGGAGGAGGATATCGAATAAATCCTTGACTCAAAGTGATAAAGTCTTAGGGATCCTGGATCTGTGTGTCCAATATTCTGTAGATATCTGTAAAATTTTAAGTTGAAAAACAATAATATTTAATAAAGAAAAATATTTAAAATACTGAAGACCCTTTCTTATTAATTTTTTATGATGGAACCTCTTTCTGCAGAGTATAAAACATATGATTGTTGGATACATTATCTTAATATATCCATAAGCGTAAAAATTGTAAAGTACACATGAGCTTCACACACATTTTTTTAGCTAACTTCTTCCTTTTTGCAAAACTCCGCTTCGATCTCAGACATACTCAATGAATTAATCCATTAGTAACTAAAATTCGTGACTTTTTAAATTTAAATTTTCTTTTTTTTCCTGATGAAAACACAGCCCTCATTTTATTACTTATGGAATTACACAAACAGTTGCGTGCCATCCTGTAAATTTACCTTATACAGAATCTCTTCTGTTCATGTATTCCTTTATTCACTAATTTAATATTAATAGTGATAGAACCTCAAGGGATAAAAACATTAATGAAGCATATAACATCTACTTTTAAGGTGTTTATATCTAAGAGAGAAAGGCATATCTCAAATAACTATACTACATTGATCATTTAAATGACCCAACATCATTACAATATGAGAGATCAGAAATGTTGGATAAAAGTGATCATAGAGTTGGGCAGAAATATAGTGAGACCACACCAAACATAAGGAACAGCATGAACAGAAATGTGGCAGTAAGTGGTTAAGAACACTTGATATTTATATGAATGTTCTCTTGAACAACTCAAAAAACACAGCCATCACTTTGGCATTTTTCCTTTCTGTAGTTCCTTTGTGTTATATCTCATATATTTTTTCTCTATTCAGACACAGGTCACATAAGTGTACAAGGCATGTCTACAACCAATAAGACTGTCAATTTAAAAAAGTCTCTAAACATGAGTACTACCTTTCAAAGCTGGATCAGGAGGGGTTAGAAATGATATCCCAAGAACTCTGTCATTTGTTACTAAAAAAATAAAATTCTTTGATGGATCTGCTGCTACAATTACATTGAAAGTAGAGAAACAGCCTATCATACTTTAATTTATAATCTCAATGAGACAGGGTGCTGGGTAACTCAATGAAAAGAAAATATTTAACTTGACCATGTAACTTATATTCTGCCTTTAGTTCTGGTGGTATTTAGTTGTTTCCAGAATCAGAATATATATCCTAATAGCAAACACTCATTTACAATTAAGTGGGATTAAGAAGACTATGAAGGAAATTATAAAAAAGAAACATTCTCAATAAATTTTGAATAATAGACACATTTCTAAAATAAATCAAAAATTCTCATGGTGACTACTTTAAAAAGGCCAACAAGGTTTTGATAGGGAAATAGTTTCATGAGGTTTAGGATTATGTCTGTTCAATTTCAATTATTTCTCCTCTAGAACTCAGTAAATATTAATTGACTAAATGAATAACTTCAACCATTGAAAAATTGAAATAAGGTCTACATTTATTGAATTATCTAAAGATAAACTGTTGGCATAGTAACTTAACTGATACAGATATAGGCACATTAGTTTTAATCTGACAAACTAGGAGTTGTGTCCTCACTCTTACGTATTAGTTTTATAACTCCTAGTGTTATATCATTCTTAGGCTTAGTTTCTTTAGTAGACATTAGCCTGCAGATATTTTCTTCTTTTTTTTCCATATAAAAAGAAAGCTAAGGAATGTATCCAAGTTTAGAGATAGTTTATAGTAAAAACACCTACCCTTTCATAAAGAAAAAAATTTAAGACAGTGTTACTCATGAACTTCCCTCAAATTAGTTATCTCAGAAGTTGTATTTCTTTACATTTCTAGTCTTTGCAGGAAAAAAATATAAACAAAAAAATAAAAATGAAAAAAACACCTTTGGACACTATTGCTTTTTTTACATATCCAATAAAGAATACTGATTTACATAGAATAATTTTTGGTAAAGTTAACATTTAAAAATTTGTATCAGACTACCCAAAGTTCATATTTTTTATTAAAAAAATCAAAATCTAATATAAACAAAATTTAAATGCGACTTTATATTATAAATGCCTAAAATATACATAACTATTTATAGATTGTAAAATGCAATAATCCTAGGCAATCTTTATAAAGTTAAAATTAAAAAAGGATGTTAAATATGTATTTGCATGCATTTAGAGTTCCTTCTCTATTATAAGCACAAAAAAAAAAAGATTGTAGATCAATGGTATCACAAGTAAAATAATTTAAGCTCTCTTTTCTCTTTGTTTCTTACACACTTACCTCCTGCTTTTGCCCTGGAGTGGTTGTAGAAAAAATATAAATGGGGTTGTAGTTAACACTGAAACTTCCATAAAAAATTGTAAGTCTGAGAGGGATGGGGAAAGCATTTCGTTTCTTCACAAAACCATAAATTCTGCCTGAAGAATAATTTTGTCTTACTTATCTAACATTCTCAGTGTATGTTTATACTTGTTTGTCAGATAAATGAACTAAAAGAATATGACAGAATAATACCATATGATACCTATGAGGATTTTGACTATTACACATTTTGCTTACTAAGTCAGAGACATTTCTTTCTTAAATAGAGGATGCATATGGCCAAAAGTAAAGATATGAGTTTCTGAATGAATTTGTAAGCACTTAGTATGAGACAACAATTTGTAAGTTTAATTAATTTCAAATTTTCAAGCCTAACTTCTTTGAAAAATATATTTTTTATGAATGCCAAAAACTTCCCTGAAAAACTTAGTCCATAAGAGTAAGCCATAAATATAGGTTAAAAAAAGAATAAATCGAGGTTGACTATTGGCCAAAAGTGTATTACTATTGCTACTTCTGGGTATAGAAGGAGAAATGAAGCAGTAATGTCCAGGAAGAAAGTAAGGTAGAGGGTGATAAAGTATCAATACTCTGTAGGTCACACAGTAACATAATCAGTATGGAGTAGCTTCACAGCCTCTGCCAAGTTAGCACCATCCATTCCTGTGACAGAGTCAGCTGGGGACAAATTATCATCTACTGACTTCATCTGCACCTAGAAATTACATTAGCTGTCTTCATCATTATCTGGTAACAGGCTCCTATTTATAACTGAGCAACAGATATTGAAGAGCAGGGGTCAACAAAATATATATTGCCCATGACTCAAATGTAAGCCATTGTCTAATTTTATAAGTAAAATTTTATTGGAACAAAGCCATGCCCACACATTTACATATTTTCTATGGCTAATTTTGTGCTGCAACAGCAGAGTCACTTTGTATGAACTAAAAGCTTAAAATGCTGAATCTACTGAAAAAAAATTGACAACCATTGATCCAGAGAATAAATTTGAATTAAAGGTGTAGAGTGCTGCAGCTCACACCATCTAGGCTCCATTTGTACGTCACTAATTTTGTTATCAAATAATATGACAAGATAGAACTCCCCCCATTCAAAGATGAGTAATTACCATGAATAAAATGTTTTGCATAGAAATAGGAATATGGAATGGTAGTAATTGAGAAGGGAAGAAACATCAGCAGCATGCAAATGTAGACTACATATCAGGAAAGAGAGTGCTACAGAGTTTCAAAGAGATTATTTACCAAAAAAAAACAAAAAAACAAAAAAAAAACAAAAAACCTCAAAGATTCAACAAATGAAAGATAAGAGCTCCTCTAAATATATATATATATATATAATATATATATATATATATATATATATATATATATATATATAAAAGCTCCAGGAAATATAAAGGATAAACGGGAAGAAAAAAGTTAGGTAGATGATAACAATTATAGGTAAGAAAAAGGAAAATCCATTATCGGAATGAAAAACGTATTAGAAACAAGTAAAACTAAGATAAATGCTACTGCAACTACATCCAGAGAATTGGAGGACAGACTTAAGAAAATTCTTTTAAAAAATTAAAAGAGACAAATGTTTTAAAAGTAATTGTGAGGAAAAGCTAATGGGAACTTAAGTTATATAAAGGTGATGCAATAAACTTAAAATTAGTGTATTCAGGCAAGAGAACACAATTAAGAAAACACAAAAAAACTAAAAGAGAAAATAACAGGTTTTGCTCAGACTTGTATTTTCAAATAATAATAATACAGAAGGGTCAACGGTGAGAAATTACTGGAATAAAGATTCCTAAGGATTTCAAGCATAAGTAGAGAAAAAAAAAAGACTCAGGATATTCAAAAACCTCTATTAAAACAGAAGAAAAAATCTTATTCTTCAATGTTTATACTCAATTATTTTCTATTCCAACTATGAAGGCAGAGGAAAATATTTTTATCTATAAGAGATCTAATGAATCCTACTGGAGAAGTAGAAGAAGAGACTACTAAGGACAAAATTAGCCAACCAAGAGAGAAAAAAAAAGTAAGATCCCTGCAACAGAGAAACCATGCTAGAGACTAGAAGTAAACATTAATTTAAATGAGAAAATAAAGTTTCAAATCTGTAGAAATTATATGAATCACTATGTTGTATACCTGAAACTAATTATATGTTAACTGCAATTAAAAAATAAAAAAAATATTTAAAAATAAATAAAATTTGTGCAGAATAAATAAAAAGGTTTAAAAACTAAAAGAAAAATTTGTAGGCATTATTTTGAGGGGAAAATATATAAATTAAAATTCAGAAATAACAAAATAAGTAATTAAAATGGGAGAAGATAGAAATAAAAGCATGCAAATGTCCTCTTCTTTTTATAGCAGAAATAAATTTAGGATGCTGTCTAAACATCAAACTCATAGGCTAAAACAGGATAATAACTTCAATCTCTTCATGCTTTAATATAACCTTTTATTTAATTTTAATGAGATCTTACAAAATTAACATTCATTGCTGTGAAGAGACATGTAATAGTGCCAAACATATATAAGTAGGTTCTAGACACAGGCTGAGTTCAAATCCTAGCTCTATCACTTATGGTTTTATGACTCTGGCTAAGTTACTTAACTAAGCTTCAGTTTCTTCACTTATAAAATAAGGAAAATAAGGTGCTTGTTTAAAAATATAGTATTTGAATAAATGCCATCTGAATCTGGAGTTTACTTTTAGGTAATATTTTAAGTGAAAAATTCAAATTTATTTCATTGACATACAGGTATTTAGATTTTCTTTTTCTTGTGTTAGTTTGGGTGAATCATGTTTTTTGAAGAATCTGTCCACTTCATCTAAGTTGTCAAATTTATTAGCATAAAATGATTCATAATATTTCATGGACGTTTAAATATCTGTAGAATTTGCAGTCATACCCATTGCTTATTTCTGATATTAGTAATAGTCGTTTCTCTGCTTTTGTCTTGATTGGTCTTACTAATACTTTCACTATAGAATTAACTCAAAATAGTATGCAATTCTTACTACAATTTTCAAGACTTTTGGCTTCCTAACAATTGTTACAAGCTCTTTTGAAATTACATTATACTAAATTTTGATTAATGTTTCCAGTGAAAATACACAAAGACTTAAAACAGCAGGCAGGCACTTGCATTTAGCAATGAGAGGTGACTCAAATAGACATGCCTGCACTGGTGAATTATTGGGATATGCCACAGCTTAACATTCTATAAAAGAACTAGAAAAATAGTAAATTATCTCTCAACTTGGACAAATTCAAATTATACTGAGCAAAGTTTTCTTTAAATATGAACTAATTCTGAACATTGAATCAGAAATCCATGGTAGATTCAGATAAAATATATTTTCTAATTCAAATATAAAGGGTAAAATGTTAAGACTATCTGAATAAAAACAAAATGTTGAACCATAGACAACACCAAAGAAAAAATGGCACATGTTGCAAAGTTTATAGTTATGGATTAGTTGTAAAAAGGAAAGAGAAGAGATTATATAAAATAGTAATGATTTTGACAAATATAAAATGTTTTCAACAATATACAATGCAACCTAAACATTTCCTTTGCAAAGTGTATCCTCTTTACACAAAATAATTAAACAAAAAGATAACAAAAATCACAGAGCCAATGGAAACAAGGAAAACTTTTTATAAATGACCGTACAAAGTCACAACTTTATAATACAGGTTTTGCCCCAAAATATGGACTATAACACACTATCAGGGGGTGAAAATTTTCAAAAAGTAACAACATCAAATGTTAGTGAGGATGCAGAGATGCTAAATCAATCATGTATTGCTGAAAGAAACAAAAGATAACACAGCCACTCAAAAAAATAGTTGGCAGTTCTTTTTAACTCTTATAATAGTTACCCTAGTGACCACCAATTTTCACCCCTAGGCATATGTCCAAGAGGAATAAAAATGTATTTTCAAGCAGAACCTTGTACATGAAAGTTCACATCAGTTTTATGCATAATATCCCCAAAGTGGAAACTACACTAGTATCCTTCAATGAATGAATGGGTGGATAAACTGTAGTATACCATGTCATGTAATTTCTGCAATAAAAAGGAAAGAACTTTTGATACATTCAACAACTTGGATGAACCGAACGGGAAAATGCTGAGTAGGGGCAAATAACAATTTCAAAAGGATACATATTTCACGATTCCATTTATATGACATTTGTGAAATGAAATAATGATAGAGATGAACCACAGAATAATGGTTGCTAGGAGTTATGGTAGGGAAGGGCAAGTGAGTATGCTATAAAAGGGTAGTAAAAGATTATATTTTGAAATATTACAATTTAGTATCTTCATTGTAATAAGGATTACATAAATCTACATATTTGATAAAACTGCAAAGAACTATACACACATATACACACAGGCAGGGAAAATGGCTTCATAATCTGAAATAGCCCTATGGATTATACTAATATCAACAGGCTGGTTTTTATATTGTGCCATACTACTTTTATACAAGATTATAAAATGGAAGAGGCTAAGTGAAGGTTGAACAGGACCCTTTGTACCTTTCTGTTAGCTTGCAATTATTTCAAAATTAATCATAATTATAAAGTAATTTCCATAAATTGAAATGTGTTTTGTTGACATCTATGAACCAAAGACAGATTTTAAATCTTGCTTAACTAAAGGTTTTACAAGTCTTTTAAACATTTTTAAAATAGACAGAAAGTCTTTTAAAGACTCAAAATTTTATTGACATATGAAAACACTTCAGATGTAGGTACTGTAGTTATTTCCTGAGGCTGCTATAATAAATTACTTCGAATGTAGTAACTTCAAAAAACAGAAATTTATTCTTTCAACACAGAAAGCCAGAGATCCAAAACCAGTTTCAATAAACCAAAGTCAAGGTGCTGGCAGGTCCTCATTTCCTCAGAGGGCTTGAGAAGAGAGTCTGCTCCTTGCTTCTTCCAGCTTCTGAGGGTTGTCCGCATTCCTTCACTTGTGGCCACATCATTTCAATCTCTACCTCCAGGTGTACATTGCTTTCATCTGAAGATTGTCTGTATACACTTTTTCCCAAATAATTTGAATATATTATTTAAAAATAAACAAACAAAAAATATCTCCAGGACTAGATGGTTTCACTGGAGAATCCTATCAAATATTAAAGAATTAACACCAACTCTACAAATCTCTTTCAGACAATATAAAATTATAGAACACAATTAATTTTATGAAGCTATTATCACTCTAATACCAAAATCATACAAAGACAATACCAGAAAAAAAAATGACACCATAGATCTTTATCCCTCATGAATATAAACACAAAATTCCTTATCACAATATTAAGAGACAGAATTTGGCAATATATAATAATAATTATACACCATGAATAAGTGGAGTTTATTCTAGGTATACAAAGCTGGTTCAATATTCAAAAATCAATAATGCAGTATACAATAACAACTTAATGACAAAAATAAAATTATATGACCACACCAACTGATGCAGAAAAGACACTTGATGAAATTCAATATCCATTCATGATTAAAAACTGAAAAACTAACTAAATAAATAAAACCCAACTAGGAATAGAAGAAATTTTCTCAACTTGGTAAAGATCATCTGCAAAAAATATACAGCTGACTATATTTACCAATAAAATACAATAATTTTCTCTTAAGATTAAGAACAAGAAAAGAATGTCTTCTCAAATTTTTATTCAACATACTACATACTGGAAGTTCTAGCCAGTACAAGAAGGCAACAAAAGGAAATGTAAGGCATATAGATTGGAAGAAAAAAAGTTTTATATCCATAGACATTCTGTTTGTCTATGTTGAAAATCCAAGGAATTTTTAAAACATGGACAGTACTTTTATGCTGAAAACTACAAAGTGCTGATGAAAGAAATCAAACAAGACCAAACATAGACAGACATATATTATGTTCATAGATTAGATGATTCAACATAATAACTGTCAAATTTTCCTTAATCGATATGCATAACCTATGTATATCAAAATCCCAGCATTTTTTAGATATAAGTAAGATTATTCTGAAATGTATACAAAGAAGCAAAAAACTAAAATAGCTACAACATTTTGAAATGGAAGAATGAAATGAGAAAAGTCAGTCTACCTGATTTTAAGATTTACTATATAGTTAAAGTAACAAAGACTGTGTGAAGATAGACACATAGATCAATGGAACAGAGGAGGGTGCCCATAAATAAACCCACACAAATATGCCCAACTGATTTTACACAAAGGTGCAAGAACAATTTCAATGGATTAAGGAGAGCTCTTTTAACAAACAGCTCTGGAATAAAAAAAAAAAAAATCCTAGGCAAAAATATAATCTCGATCTAAATATCACATCTTATATAAATTTACTCAAAATGAATCGTTGACTTAAATGTAAAACATAAAACTATAAACTTTTAAAAGAATCCACCAAAGCAAAAATTGGAAAGATACACTTAGAAATTAAAAAACTTTTTCTTTGTGAGATAATCTACTAAAAGAATGAAAAAAAATTAGCTAAAAACTGGGAGAAAATATTTACAGACTGCATATCAGAGAAAGAACAGATATGAAGGATCTGTAAAAAACTCATAAAACTCAGAAATTAAAAATACTTTAGAAAATGGGCAATAGACATAATAGGACATTTCAATGAATATGGCAAATAGATGGCAAATGAGCACATGAAATGAGGTTCAATATTATTAGGCATAGGGAAATGCTAATTAAAACTACAGTGAGATGTCACTGCATAACTATCAGAATAACTAAAATACAGTGACAACCAAATTCTATCAAGGATACAGAGAAACTGGATGGTTCAAACATTACTAGTGAGAATACAAAATGATACAGCTCCCTAGAAAACTAAATGTGTCACTACCATATAACCCAGCAATTGCACTCCTTGGCATTTAACCTGGAGAAATGAAAACTCATGTTCCATAAAATGTGTAAACAAGTGTCCAAAGCAGCTTTATTTATACTAACCCTCTACTGAAAACAACCAAATGTCATTCAATGGATGAATGCTTAAGCAAACTATTAAGTCCATACCAAGGAATGCTATTCAGAAATAAAACAAGCCAACTACTGATACACACAACTTAGATGAATCTACAGACAATTATGCTCAGTGGAAAAAGCCGACTCCAACAGGTTGCACATTGTATGATTCCATTTATATAACATTCCTGAAATGGCAAAATAATAAATGTGAAGAAGAGGTTAGCAGTTCCCAGGAGTTAAGGAGGGTTGAGGGCAGGAGTAAGGTGTTTGTGGTCATAAAAGTGCAACACGGGGACCCTCATAGTGATGGAACTGTTCTATAAATTAACTCTATCAATCTCAACATTCCAATTATGATATTGTAGTATAGTTTTTGCAAGACATTACGTTTGTAGAAAACTACATAAAGGGCACACAAAAATTATTTGTATTTCTTAACAACTACATGTTGTATTTTCAAAAATTTTTGAAAAAATCCTCAGTGAGCTCACTAAAAAAATATGCATTTTTATACTGATATAACTGGTTAAATTTAGTGAAACCACTAAATCTCATCTGCTGCTCCAATATATTTTATTCTTAAAAATGTTGAAAGAGAAAACTTTCTTGTAAATTCAAAAACTAGAAAAATCATAGAGACAAAATACCCCACTTTTATACCGTGATCATTTCATTTGATAGCATCTAATGCCTGGATACTGTTTTCCCAAGGATATCTGCTTATTTTCACTTTAGAATATTTTTAATATATATTTTGAACAAATAATATAGTAATATGGTATTAAAGGGCATGGAGTAAAAATATCTTCTCACCCTTTCACCTCAGCATATCCAGTTCCATCCTTACCTCCCTGTAAGTTACCAAAGTTCTCCACAGATATTCGGTGTATATTCATTCATGTGTATTTTCCTCACCTATCTAACCTGTTTCTTTTTATGCAACTGTTGCTATATACATAATTCTACATTTTTTTCATTTAAAAATTCTTCAAAAACTTTGATCTCAATAAAATAGCTTGTTTTGTTTTTAATGAGGGTATGATGACAGTATATCATATATTTAGGTCATTTCTGAGCGTGTGCTTTAATGATAAAAAAACTAATTCTCTATACCTGGCATGTGTATATTTGTAGAATAAATTTCTAAAGGTGGAACTGTTTAATTAAAGGATATACGCTTTTAAAATTTCAATAAATATTCTCTGTTATAAAAGTTGTCTCAACTTGCACTACCACAAGCAACATATGACAGTTCCTGTTTCCTTCTGCCCTCTTCCATACAGTGAGTAATCTTTTTTGATTTTGCAGTAACTGATGCATGAAAAGCTCCAGAGTGTAAGCATTCTATTCAAAGATAACAATCGATTAATCTTATGTAAAAGGACACATTAGCACAAAAATCACAAGGAAATAAAGTGACCTTCAAGACTAAAAACAGCTCTATCCTATAACAAGTAATACTATGCATTTAACACTGTTTTGTAATGGCCATTTGCAACAACGACGACAAAATACTTGGGAATAAATTTAACAAAGGATGTGAGGGATCTATGCACTGAAACCTAACAGATATATTTAAAAAACTGAAGAAGTCATAAAGAAATGAAACTATATTACATGTTCATAGATCAGAAGAATCCACATAGTTAAAATCTTACTCAAAGTAGTATACAGATTTAATACAACCTCTATCAAAATGTCAATGACATTTTTCAAAGAAATAGAACAAAAAAATTGTTAAATGTGTATAGAACCACAAAAGATCCTGGATAGCCAAAACAATCCTGTGAAAAAAAGAATAATGCTGGAAGTATCACACTCCCTGATTTCAGATTATCATACAAAGCTACAATAATCAAAACAGAATGATACTGGCAGAAAAATGGCACACAGACCAATGTAACAAAATTGAGAGCCCAGAAATAAACACACCCGTATAAGGGCAAATAATTTTTGACAAAAGAGCCAAAAAAATACTATGAAGAAAAGAAAGGCTCTTCAATAAATGGTACTGGGAAAAACTGGAAAGCCACATTCAAAAGAATGAAACTAGACTGCTATTTGATACTACACACAAAACAACTCAAAATGGATCAAAGACCTAAGTATAAGGCTTGAAACAATAAAATACATTTAAGAAAATATAGGTACTAAATTAATGGACCTTGCCTTGGTCTCAGTGAGCATTTTATGAATTTGATGACCCAGGGAAGGGAAGCAAAAATAAATGAATGAGCCTTGTCAAAATAAAAAAGCTTCTGCACAGCAAAAAAAGAGAAACCATCAACAAAACAAAAAGTCAACTAACCAAAAGGGGGAAGATATTTTCAAACGGTACCTGCAATAAGGGGTTAATATCCAAAATATATAAAGAACTTATACAACTCAACAACAAAAACCAGACAATCCAATTTAAAAAAAAAATGGGCAGAGGATCTGAACAGATGCTTTCCCCAAGAAGACATACAAATGGTCAACAAATATATGAAAATAAGCTCAACTTCACTAGGCATAAGGGAAATGCAAATCAAACCACAATGAGATACTACCTCAGACTTGTTAGAATGGCTATTACCAATAAAACAAAAACCATCGGAGAGGATATGAAGAAAAAGAGCCCCTTATACACTTCTACTGGGAATGTAAATTGGTACAGCCACTGCCACGGGTCTTCCAAAAAGTAAGAATAGAGCTACCACACCCAGCAATCCCTCTTCTGGGTAACTACCCAAAATTAAAAACATTTGTAAAGATATATGTACCCCTATGTTCACTGCAGCATTATTCATGGTAGCCAAGACATGGAAACAACTTACATGTCCTTTGATGGATGATTGGATAAAGAAGTTAGTACATATATACAATGGAATACTACTTGCTGTTCAAAAAAAATGAAATATATCCATTTGCCACAGAATGGATGGATATTGAAAGTATCACATTGAATTAAATCAGTCAGATGGAAAAAGACAAGAACAAAATGATTTCACTCATATGAGGGATATTAAACAGACAGCAAAAAATGAATGGACAAAAACAAACAAAAAACTCATAGATACAGACAACAGAGTGGTGGTTACTAGAGCATAAGGGAGTGAGGGTAGGTTGAAGAGGGTAAATGAAGTCAAATATATGGTGATGAAAGGAGACTAAACTTTGGGTCGTGAGCACACCATGCAATATACAGATGATATATTACCGAATTGTACACTTGAAACTTCTTTCATCTTATTAACCAATCTTATGTCACCCCAATGAATTTAATTAAAAATAAAACACACTGTAGCCCAGTCTGTAAGGCTTGTTTTTTTCACCTGAAATATAAGACAATCATTATTGTCAAAGTTAATATTTAAGCAGATAAATTTATTAAAAATTATTTACTAAATATGTCTAGAAGTAGGTAGACTTGTTTTACATTAGGAGGTATATTAAAAATAAATTTAAAGATTCCTGTCATGTAACCTTGAATGTTTTCATGCATCAGACTATGTCCATGGTTTTTGTTAAAAGTGCCATCTGCTCAGAAACTATTTTAAAATCTACTCTGCATAGGAATATATTATTACATCCAACCAATCATGCATATGTATATAGTAATAAGAGTTAACATACTCTCCAAAAGAAATTGAGAAAAGCTTTCTGACTTTAGATAATCAAGATGGTCTCTTTTAGGTTCATCATTCTATGTCAATGACTTTTCAAATTACCTGGATCATAACCCCAGCGTTCAAAAGAATGCAAATTCCTTGCCTATTATTATGCAAATTTTATTTTATGGCAGGACAAGACTATTTTCTAACATGCACATAGTAAATTTAAACTATGATCATTGGATAAATCAATTATTATAGTTAGGTTTTAGTAATTATTCTGTCCTATTTTAAATTTTTCAATAATTGAAAAGGCATCTCACTGATTATTGGTATCTGAAATAGCTATGATCCAATTTAAAAATTCTTTATTATTTGTTATGATTTGAATGTGCCCTCTCCCTCAAATTCATATGTTGAAATTCAAACTCCATAGTGATGGAATTAGGAGTTGGGGCCTTTGGGAAATGATAAAAGAGACCCCAGAAGCTAAGCAGCCCCTTTCACCCTGTGAGGAAAGGAAAAAGACTTTCTTCAGACACCCAGAATCTGTCCATTGCTTGCTCTTGGACTACCCAGCCCCAGAACTGTAAGAAATAAATTTCTATCATTTTTAAATCACCCAGTTCATGGTATTCTTTTATGGCAGTTTGAACAGAGTATTTCTTATTTACTTTATTAATTGATAACAGAGCATTAATTTCCCAGAAACCTAGAAATACCTTTCTTAATGCCTTTAAAATAGTAATATCTTGAGTTACACATATAGGAATTAGAAAGTAATTCTTGAATCAAGAATTAACTGTGAAATCAGAAAAAGAAAACATGTCAAAAGAGATTACCTTCTTTTCAAAACTGATTATATCTGTCTTTTTGGAAAAAAGAATGCATTGAATACTTCATTTGGAGAAAAAGCATCAATGAATCCAATTTAAAATTTGGTGGAATAATTTATTTTATTCCAACAAATGTGCATATATCATTGTTCATGTGAATAGAAAAGGCACTCACTCACACTTATAAAAATAAAATAAACGAGTCCGATGGTCGAATATTCCGAATTTAATGAGAGAAATACACGTATTCTTCAAGGAAAATTGAGTCCATCAAGTACGTTAAGTACCTACTGCTAGTCAAGCCCATTACTAAGCGCTGGAGACAAGCAGGGCTGCTTCTCAGCACGTCTTGCAGAAACAGGGCTGGGTAGGGTAAGCAGCAAGGTGGGGATGCTTCGTCAGAGAATATTCCTTAAAGCAAACACATTGTTTCAGAGATCCCGAGAAAGCAAGCAGGCATTGACAGCTATAAAATAGCTTTAAAAACTGGGTGATGGGGAGCCTAAATGCAGTACATAAAGCAAAACCTTCAGTCCTCTCGGTTTCTGCACAAATCGTGCAGACTAAGACTGGGTCTACTTTGAAGGACTGAAAGAAAAACCGCGGGACAGGGAGAAATGGTCGCAGTGTCATTTGCATAGGCACCCAAACACTGTTGACGTCACCACGCCCTAGAGCGGACCCCGCCCCATCTTACTACAGTATTTCCAGCTAGCGAAGAGGAAGGGGAAAAGGGAAAGATAGACCCTGGAAACCGCGAGCCTGGGGCTTGACTATCCGCGAACGCACGCAAACGTCCCTTCTCTGCTTAACGGAAAAGAATTCCCGCCCCTGAGGCCTCTGCGACCGAGTGGGTGACACCTGTTTCCAGGAGGTCTCGGGCGATTTGATTCATATAAGGCTAGTGTGCTACGACTGAAAGGCTCTCTGTGCTCAAAACCGTCCTCTGCCCGGGCCACGCACAGACTCGCTATGTGAATGACACGTACAAACAGTCTGAGTTTCCAGTTCTTCCTATGCTCTCCTTAAAATCCCGGCACCATCACCCTCACCGTCACACTCAATTTCCTGGGTGCAAAGAAACACACGGGCTGTGTTTTTTGCCGTAGCCACGTGCCTCGCTCACGGCAAAAGGCCCACTTTAGGGACATTTAACGCAGGACACCTCTGGCAGAAGGGAATTGGGGTCACGTGAAAACACACCGCCTTCATTTGTCGCCTTCAGCAGTTGCAAGAGCAACCAGAAGCGAATGAAGAATGAGGCTGCCCTCTCACCGCCCCACCTTTCACCCGCCGAGGATCGCCTTCCACCTCACCTAGAACCCCCGGAGCGCCTCGTTCCGTCCCGACCCTCCCAACTTTCTTGTCGGAGTTGCCCCAGTCGGACGCCATCCTTCAGCCAACCCAGACTTGATTTGGAAACGACTAGTCTCTCGGGGATGCTGTGTGCAATTACGACGAGAAGGAAAAGACAGAGGCACGTTTCGACCCATGTGCTTCCTTACACCTACGCGCCGCCTCTCGCCCCCTCACCCGCCTCTGTGCAGGTGCAGGATGCAGAGCCTGGAGGGTCGCCCGCTGAACCCAGCTTCGCCTTCCCCAGGCTCTAGAGCTCCCTCCCTTCCCTCATCTCTGGACACAACCAGAGTCCTTCCCGGGATCCAGCCATCAATTCCGCGCCCAGCCTGAGTCCTGGGGCTCCAGGATGGCTAACGGTGCGCCCCACCCTACCTAAACCCGGCCCTCAGCAGCGGGAGCGTGCCATTACCGTTAGCGTGTCTGAGCCGCGCCTCCTGCCGCTCCCACGTCCCGACAGTGGCAGCACCGGCAAAAGGTCCGGGCCAGGGGGCTGTGATGGAGGCCGCGAAGGAGCTGTCTGGAGAGAATCAGCTTCTTGCTGCGGGCAGGCCGGGAGGCGGGTCGAAGCGGGTAGCTGCCCTGCGGACGGGCACGGAGAGACTCGCGAGCGCCTGTGTGTGTCCGTCAGGAAAGGAGCACGAGATGCAGCGTGCGGGTGTGTAGGAGTGTGAGTGAGGGTGTGACGGAGGCTCCCACGTGCCCGGCCCGCCCGTGCGGCGGTTGCCAAAAGGCTGCGGGGGAGGGGAGAGGCTGCAGAGGGTTGGGGGAGGGATCCAGGTCCCCCGCTGGGAGCTGCTTCTCCACGCCCCACCACCCCTTGACGCAGAGGCGGCTGCGGCTGCCCTGCGGCGTCCTCCCTGCGCTCAGGCTGGGCCCGTCAGGGGCGGGGTTGATGGGGGAAACCCACTCCGAAACCAAACAAAACAAATCCCCCTGCCATCCAGTCCTCTCCTACCCACTCAACCGAAAGGATAGGCACCAGTTGCCCGACCCTGGCCTTTGTCCCAGGGAGAGTAACAATAGAAATGGTCCTACCTCTCATCTGAATACTTTGTGAGATTCGGTAACCCAAAGGCTTTCTCTCCAAGCTGGCTATTTACAGCTCTTGCAAAAGAAACACTCTGGACGTTTGCTGTTTGTCCAACGGTGGCCCAATAGAGCTCAGTGATTCTGGCCGGGTTATGAAAAGCTGTTTTAGGGAGCTGGTCCTCGTCCTCTGTTGGTTCCGTAGCTTTCAACTCTTTTCCAAGAGATCTCATTACAAGATGAAGGCTGACTTACCTCCTGCAGTAATCAAGACATAATCATAAGTGAACAGGTGGAGGATTCCTAAATATACATCACTGAGCACAAAGCTTAGCCTCCTTTTGAAAATGGTTGAATCTTCCCATGAACATGGCATATGCTCCAGAGATTAAATTTCGTGTTCTTGAAACTTTCAAATTTGAAATATGTTAAATGAACCTAAAACATATTATAGAGAAAAGATTTGGTGACTCCGTGAAGGACGTTTTTTACTTCCAAATCATTAATGTTACCACTTAAAAATACCTTTGTACTTTTAGGCCTTCCAACAATCTATCAGATTTTGACGGTTTGTATCCAATTAAGATTGAATTAAATAATAAGGCCATTGCAGATAGGTTTTTTTTATGCAGTGAAAAATCTTCTGGAGAAAAATCACAAGATCTAAATTTCAAGTCAGAACTTTGCTACTAATCCTTAGCTTTCAACACAGCCAAGAGAGTTTTTTCTCAGTCTCTTCAATACTACCTTTAAAGTATATTTTTTAAATTAAATTAGATTTGATCCCCTGGGTGCCCCTCCCCTGCTATGGGTAAATAAACACTCTGACACATGTGCCACAAGAAAACAATATAAACAGTTACAATAAACCTCTTAAGGAACATCTTGCATAATTTACTTTTGCTTCACCTGTTTGTGACAGGCAAATATTTATGTTGATGTATATATCACTATATATGTACGTATATATATAGAGAGAGAGAGCACACACTTAAATAATACCAATAACAACGGAGAAGAATTTAAGAAAACAAGTAGAGCTATGTCCTCATAATCAGGATTAAGATTTTCTATGGGAAACAAAGTTTTCTATGTACTTGCAGAAATGGTTTACAGTGGTACTAAGAAGGCCTCCTTGCTTATACATATTCCCTTCTCATTCTTTTTCACTAATATTTGGCACCTATCTCAAATGCATGTGCAAAGCTATGAGGCACAACATATTTGTGGAGTATTAGTCAAAAATAGCTAATACTAATTTAGGTCTTTATGTAAAGGAGAAATAAGACAAAGTATCTGTTGAGTTTCCCACTAAGTACCCAGGGCTTTAAATTGCTTATTTAATCATCTCAATTAATTAATGAGGTGACTTTTCCTAATTTAGAGATTATGCAGAGGTAATACTTAGGAAAAAAATTGTAAAAAGTCATACAGCTAGTTCAATGACAGAATAGAGATTTAAATCCAGATATGACTGGTTTCAGTGTTCATATTTTTTCATGCTTTCTTGTAAGCCTTTAGTGAATGTATAGATTTTAATAGGAGGAAAATGGAGAATTAACACAAAGGCTAATACCTTTGAAAATAAGAAGTGGAGTGGGGTGGAAAGATTCAAAAGGAGCATCTGGGAACCCCAATCACAGAGGTAAAAGTATCCACTTTTAAATTTAATAATAAAGATGCTTCAAATATTAGATGTTCAATTGATATCTTTTAGCTAATGATTATTGAGTACTTTCTCTGTCACAGAGTGGAAAATGACCGCATGATGGTGGTGTGGGAAGAGAATGTAGCACACAGAAGGGGAAGAGCAGAGCTTGGAAGATTTCAACCTACAAGTAAAGAAAAACTTGTCTTTTTGGCCATATTGTATTTAATAATATTAGCAAGTATTAATTCCATATTAAGTATGTGCTTTTTCAATGTACAGAGTAATTTATGTGCCTTATTTTTCTTAATCCTTACACCAACCCTGTGATGTAGGTACAGTTATTAGCCACATGTTGCTGAAAAAAAAAATTGGTCATCTGAGTTCACACAGTCAGCAGTCATCTGTTAGATACTGTAAATAAATACTTGCCTCTACCTGAATCACTTTCTGAGTTTGATACATATATTTAAGCACCAAATTCTTCAAACTGAGTGTTACACAAAAACCTCCAAAAATACATCAGAGTTCAGAAAAAAATTCAAAGATTTACCAAAAAAAATTCTTTTAAACCATAATACTAAAGAAAAATATTGAAATTAATTCACATCATGACATTACATTATATTAATTTGTTTTCTTATATTATTATATATGCGACATATTGTGGACATTCTTTGTTATTGTAACAAAAGATTTTGTTATATTATCCTCCAGACTAAATGTTATTTGATATGTAGTTTCGAAATTTTTCTGAAACAAAAGTCTACACAATCCAAAATATTTAGTGAATATTCTGATCATTCTACATATTCATGATTGATGATGGGCTGAGAAGTAGAAGCAAGGAAAGTAAGGAGATCATTTACCCTCTTTATGAGTAGGAGATGAGTTGACTAAATCGACAAACGTTAAAGCAATCAATTAGTATGGTTTACAACTCACAATATTCTTTTAACAATTCCAACAATCATTTAAGGAAAACATGACAGATAAAAGGTTCTTTTCCCTTTGCTTTTATAAAAGTAAATGCTTACAGTTTTCCTCTGACTCTTTAGTCACACTATCCACCTTCTTTAGATTCTTCTCTTTTTAAATGTTAATGGCTTTAGAGCTTTATTTTTCATCCTTATGTCTGTTTTCTTTCCATATTTCCTTGGGTGATTTTATCCACTTTAATGTCCTTTTATGTTTGATTCAAATAATGGTGATATTAAAATATTTATTCGATATAGCTAATAACTATAATTGACACAAATCAAAAGAAATTGATCATAGAGAGGGCCAGGGTCCCAAGTAAGGAAAATGGAGTGACTGAAATAGCAGAAAGAAGACACTTGGAGACTCGGGCACGGGTATTTCAACAGCAGTTTGAAAACATTTTAATATTTTTTCAACAAGTACAACTCAACAATGTGTGAGAACTGAAACCATTCATACTGAAGTGTTTTTCTGGGTACACATTGTTTATCGCATTAAATTTCTTTTACTAATTACTGCATTTTTTCTTTTCTTTTTTTCCCAGATTTTTTTTTCTATTTTTTATTTTTTAATATTTGACCACTTTTACCCCATCTACCTCCATACTCCTCCCTCCCACCCCTCTTCTGGTAATCACTAGTCTATTGTCCATGTCCGTAGTCTCTGTGTGTCCTGTTCATATGTTGCTTTTAGGTTTATATCCCACATGTAAGTGATATCATGTGGTTTCCAACTTTTCCCTCTGGCTTATTTTGCTTATCATGATTATCTCAAGGTCCATCCATGTTGTTGTGAATGGCATATGGCCAAGTAATATCCATTGGATATGTGTATCACAGCTTCTTTAGTCAATCATTTACGTTGCTTCCATATCCTGGCCACTGTGAATATTGCTGCTATATAAACATAGGAGTGCAAGTATCTTTTGCAATATGAGTTTTCAAGTCTTTGGAGTAAACACCCAGGAGAGGGAATGCTGGAGCATATGGTAGACCAATTCTTAGATTTTTGAGGAAACTCAATACTGTTTTCATAGTGACTGTACCAATTTGCAGTTTCACCAGCAGTGGGTGAGGGTTCCTTTTTCTCCACATCCTCTCCAACACTTATTACTTGTCCTGTTGATAACAGCTATTCTAACAGGTGTGAGATGGTATCCCATTGTGGTTTTGATTTGTATTTGTAATATTTAGCGATGATGAGCACCTATTCATATGTTTGTTGTCCATGTCTTCTTGGGAGAAGTGTCTGTTCAGGTCCTCTGCCCATTTTTTGATTGGATTGTTTCTTTTTCTGTTGTTATTGCGTTGTATGAGTTCTTTGTATATTTTGGATATTAGGACCTTATTGGAGCCTTTGCTCGCAATATATTTTCCCATTTTGGATGGTTGTGTCTTAACTTGTTGACAGTCTTTTGGTGTGCAGAAGCTTTTAGTTTGATGTAGCCCCATTCATTTATTTTTGCTCTTACTTCCCTTGCTTTTGAGGTCAAATTCATGAAAACTTTTTTAAGTCCAAAGCCCTTGAGTTTAGCTCCTATGTTTTCTTCTATGCATTTTATTGTTTCTGGTCTTATATTCAGGTCCTTAATCCATTTTGAGTTAATTTTGGTGTGTGGTGATAGACAACAGTCTGGTTTCATTCTTTTGCAGGTGGCTTTCCAGTTTTCCCAGCACCATTTATTAAAAAGGTTTCCTTTCTCCACTGTATGTTTTGTCTTTTTTGTCAAAAATTATTTGTCCATATAAACATGGGTTTATTTGTGAACTCTTGAATCTGTTCCATTAGTCTGTATGTCCTTTTTCTGATAATATCATGCCATTTTTAATATTGTTGCTTATAATATAATCTGAAGTCAGGCAGAGTGATGCCTTCAGCCTTGTTCTTTTTTTCTCAGGATGGCTTGGGCAATTAGAGGTCTTTCATGCTTCCATATGTATATCTTTAAAAAATGCCAATGGGCTTTTGATGGGGATTGTATTAAAGCTGTATAATGAATGCCTTAGGTAATGAGGTCATTTTAACTATGTTGATTCTTCTAATCCAAGAACACAGAATATCTTTCCATTTCTTTGTATCTTCTTCAATTTCTTTAACAGGGTCTTTTAGTTTTCATTATATAAGTCCTTCACGTGTTTGGTTAAATGTATTCCTAGGTATTTTTATTTTTTGTTGCAATTGCAAAAGGAATTATTTTTTCCACTCTTTTTCTGATATTTCATTATTAGAATATAGGAATGCTATGGATTTTTGAACATTGATATTGTATCCAAAGACTTTACTGTATTTGCTTATTGTTTCTAGTAGTGTTCTTGTGGAGTCTTTAGGGTTTCTATATAGAGAATCATGTCATCTGCAAATAGTGACAGTTTGACTTCTTCATTTTTATTTGGATGCCTTTTATATCTTTCTCTTGCTGATTGCACTTGCTAGGACTCCAATGTTATATTGAATAACAGTGGCAATAGTGGACAGCCTTGCCTTGTTCCTGATCTTAGAGGGAAGGTTTTAGTTTTTCACCATTAAGTATAATGTTGGTGAGGGTTTGTCATAGATGGCCTTTATTATGTTAAGGTACTTTCCTTCTATACCAATTTTTGTTAAGTGTTTTGATCATAATGGATGCTGTATCTGTGTGACAGGCTTTTTCTGCATCTATTGATATGATCATATGATTTTATTTTTTAATTTGTTTATGTGTGTATCATATTAATCTGATTTGTGTTATGAACCATCCCTGTACCCTTGGACGAAGCCCACTTTATTGTGATGTGTATAATCTTTTAACATGTTGCTGTATTTGGTTCGCTAGTATCTTATTTAGGATTTTTGCATCTGTGTTCATGAGAGATTTGGTCTGTAGTTTTCTTTTTTTTGTTTATCTTTACCAGGTTTTGGTATCAGGGTAATATTGGCCTCATAAAATGAGTTGGGAAGTATTGCCTCTCTTAGATTTTTGGAAGAGTTTGAGGAGAAGGTATTAAATCTTCTTTGAATGTTTGGTAGAATTCACTGGTGAAGCCATCTGGTCCTGGACTTTTACTTTTTGGTAGGTTTTTGATGATTGTTTCAATTTCCATACTGCTGATTGTCTATTTAGATTTTCCAGTTCTTCTTGATTCAGTCTAGTGTATTTTTCTAAGTACTTGGTCCTTTTCTAGGTTATTAAATTTGTGTTTATACTTTTTCATAGTATTCTTATATGATCTTTGTATTTCTGCGATGTCAGAGACATCCCTGATTTTGTCTATTTGTATCCTTTCTTTTTTTCTTTAGTGAGTCTAGCCAGGGTTTGTCAATTTTATTAACCTTCTCAAAAACCAGCTCTTTGTTGCATTTATTTTTCTATTTTTTTTTTTGTTTAGTTTTCAATTTCATTTAATTCTACTCTAATTTTGATTATTTCTTTCCTTTTGCTGACTTTAGGCTTCATTTGTTCTTCCTTTTCTAGTTTTTTAAAATGAAGCATTAGATTGTTTATTTGGACTTATTCTTTCTGAGATAGGCCTGTAAGGATGTGACCCTTTTATTTGTCATTGTTGCGTGTTCCAAATTTTTATTACATTGTACTATCAATGTCATTCATTTCTATGTATCTCTTGATCTCTCTTTTTTATTTCTTCTCTGATCCAGTCCTTCTCCAGTAGCATGTTGTTTCATCTCCATGATTTGTGGTTCTTCCTGTTTTCTTTTTACAGCTGATCTCCAGCATCAAAGCATTACGATCAGAGAATATGGTTGCTATGATTTTAACTCTTTAATATTTGTTGAGGCTATTCTGTGTCCCAGGATATGGTCACTCCTTGAGAATGTTCATGTGCACAGAGAAAATGTATAAGCAGCTGTTTTGGGATGGAAGGTTCTGTAAATGGTAATTATGTCCAGTTGGTCTAATGTGTCATTTGAGAATGTTATTTCCTTATTGGTTTTCTGCTTGGATGATCTGTCCATATCTGACAGTGGGGTATTTAGGTCCTCTACTATGATAGTGTTTTGGTCTGTTTCTCCTTTTAGTTCTGTTAGTAATTGCTTTACATGTTTCAGGGCTCTGTGATTAATAGCATAATATTAATAAGTATTATGTCTTCTTGGTGTATGATTCTCTTTATGATTATGAAGTGCCCCTCAGTATCTTTCTTAGCCTTTTTGTTTTGAAGTCTATTTTTTCTGATATACTCCCTCTTTTCTCTGAATGCCATTTGCTTGAAATATCATTTTCTACCCTTTCACTTTGAGTCTATATTTGACTTTTGAACTGAGATATGTCTTTAGAGGCAGCATATGGTTGGGTTTTGTTTTTTTAATCCATTCTGCAACTCTGTGCCTTTTTATTGGTGAGTTCATTCCACTTAAATTTAGGGTGATTATTGAAATATGAGGTTTTCCTATAATTATTTTATGTTTTCCTTTCTGGTAGCTCGGTGTTTCCATTGTTCCTTGTCCTTGTCTGTGTGTTTGTTTTTCCTTTTCTTGTTTGTTTGTTTTCTTGGTTGGGATTTTTGGATTTTTCCCTCTGGTCCCTTTTGTTTTATATTATATACTTCAGTTTTTAATCTTCTGTGTGTGGTTACCTTTACAAATATGTAGAGGATAGTTAGATATGTATAGTAGTCCATTTTTCTTCTGCATCTGCATTATCTCCATTTCCCTTTGCGAATTTAGATCTTTGAATCTTCACCTTTTCAGTCATTGTTGTCTCAGTCTGTCCCTATGTGTGCTGAAAGTTCATTACCAGCTTGCTATAACAAATCTCTTATTTAAGCTTATAATGCCCTGTTTCTTAGTAAAGGTTGCATTCCTCTGCTTCTATTCACCTGATAGTCACTTTACTCCTAATTATGGTGGGTTTTTTTTTTTTTGGGGGGTCATTTTGTTTTTAGATGAACTGACCCCTTTCATTATTTCCTATACTGGAGGCCTAGTAGTAGAGAATTCCCTCAGTTTTTGTATTTCTGGAAAAGTCTTAATTTCTCTTTCATATCTAAAGGAGAGCTTAGCTGAATATATTATTTTAGGCTGGTAGTTTCTTTCACTTAGTAGTTTAAATATTTGATTCCATTCCTTTCTGGTTTGTAAGGTTTGCACTGAGAAGTCCAAGGATAATCTAATGGGTTTACCTTTATAAGTTACCGTTTTTTTACTCCTGGCTGCTTGAGAATTCTATCTTCATCGTTGATTTTTGATAACTTTAATATAATGTGTCTTGGTGAAGGCCTTTTTGAGATAATTGGCTGTTCTGTTGACTTCTTGAATTCCAAGCTCCAGCATCACTTAGCTTTGTGAAATTTTCATCCACTATTTGTCTGAAAATGCTTCCTTGTCCCTGTTCCTTTTCCTCACCTTCGATAATGCCCATTATTTTTATGTTTCATCTCCTTATGTGTATCAGCTAGTTCTTGTATTTCTCAGTTTCTCTCTTCTTCTTTCCTGATTTATTTCTAGATGTCTGTCTTTGGTATCACTGATCCTGTCTTCATTTGGTCTACTCTATTTTCCAAGCTTGCTATTTCACTTTCCATCTCTTGTAGTGTGTTCGTCATCTCCGGAAGTTCTATTTGGTTCTTTTTGATGGTTTCAATCACATTGCTAAAAAATTCATCTTGCTGATCTAGTTGATTTTTCAATTTTAAAATTGTTGATATGAATTATGTTGGATCTCACTGAATTTTTTTCTGAAGTATCATCCTGAATTCTCTATCATTTAAGTCAAACATTTCTACGTCTTTAAGCGTATTTTCTAGGGAGTCTTCTCTTCCTTTCTGAGCTGCCTTGTCCCCTTGGTTGTTCATGATGTTTAATGGACTATTTCTACACCTGGGCATTAGTGGAAGTATATTCTGGTTTGTTTGTTTGTTTGTTTGTTTTCCAGATTTATTATATAAAAGTCTCTTTCCCTGTTGCAAAGAAGGCATTTTTCTTTTGGTTTCCAGTAGGTGGCAGTTAAGTCTCTTGGATCCCTGCTTTACATAGTCTTAATAATGCTTTTTTTTTTCTTTTAGACCTTTACTCACGCTCGCTACCTCAGTCTCAGTCTCTGTCAGTGTTGGTAGCGTTTGGTTATATTCCCCTGCACCTCCGCATTGTTTGGTCTCAAAGGATATGGGGGAAGGGGCTCTGTGAGTTGGAGGATGAGGCTGTGGCTCAGCCTCATGTTTTTGTCACCTTGGCTGATAATAATCAATTGTTGCTTCTCTGTCATCCCCACTTCTCTGCAGTCCTCACTTCTCTGCTTTCTGCACTATTCCCTGGACACTGCCACCGGCCCCGTGGAACTCATAGCTCTTTCATGCAGTGTTGTGCAGGGAACCCACAGCACCTTTTCCCCTCCCCAACCTCCTGCAGGGAGCTCTGGCTGCAAGGGACAGCTTCTTTGTTTCTCCCAGTCCACCATCCAGTTCCCAGGGTTCTGACCTATTGTAGCTCTTATGCGCAGATTCCATGCTCAGACATGCCGGTGTGCAGGTTGGGTGTTTTTTGTTGAGTTTTAATGTTCAGTTTATTGTTGTTTCCAGAGTAGATATCTAGGGACATCTCTCACTCTACCATGTTTCTGATGTCACTTCCTAAAGTTTCTGCATTTCAATATGCAGTCAGCCACAATATCCACAATCTGTCAGGAAACAGACCAACTTACAATGTTTCTGACTTAGCCTGCAGGAATATTATGTTCCTCCTGATGAAAAAATGATCTCAATGCCTCACATTAAGGACCCAGAGAAATGCACAGTACCTAGAATGATGAGCAAAGAATTTATTTAATTTTTCTATGGTGGTTGAAAGTCATGGCTCTGGCTATTGTATTTGTGTCTGGTTACAGGAATATCACCTCATAGAATAAGGGTCTTGGCAGCAGATTTTTTTACAGTACAGTATGGTATGGGGGTTTATTGTAATAGTGTGATCATAATCTCACTATTACAATAATGCAGCAAAGTAATACAAATGGAAAAAGAAAAGGAATAAGAGATTTTAAATTGACTTGGAAAAGAAGGTATAGGAGATATTCAAGTTAAAAAAAATGAAAAAGGAAAATATTGCTTAAAGAGGGAGTTTGGATTAGAAGGAGGGTAGACATCAAAAAGCTTATTGAAGAAAGGTTAGCATTCTTATAACCACATGAGTGAAGTTAACCAATAACCAAGGATCAATCCAAGGAAAAAATAAAACAGGTTTCCACAAGGTTTTCCATAACCGATTCCACATTTGGTTGTCCTAGAAATAAGACATCCACTTTATGAAAAGGGAAGTTTAATGCAAAATAAGGAAAACAGTAATCAGAGGCAAGGGTACACATGGTATACTTAGCTTTTGGGGGACGTTCAGGAGGAGTTGGGGAGAATACGATTTGTTGTCAAGAGTGATGCACTCAGGGGAATACTAAAACATCATTTAAACATGATAGTGACCTTCCAGCTCCCTGACTATGCAGACCTGGGTCAGAAGCAGCACTGAGCAAAAACCTCTGACTGCATTCATGATCCCCAGTGTCTCATCTGGTCAATGGCACCACTGCTGCTCTGAGGAGACCAGTCAGTGTTCTGACTGAGACAACGCAGATGGCCTCTGTCTTGGGCCTCATGCTTGGATTTAGAGCACTCTAGGCAGCCTGCTACCTAAATGGCTCTCTCTGGCCGAAGCTTCCCCGTGAAGGGCCGCAGGCCCCAGGATAGGTGGAAGAGATGGTAGGGAGGCAGGGAATGACTAAGTAATTAAGAATTTTGTCAGAATAATCCAAAAACAGAAGTTTGGGGACATTTTTTCTTTTATTTTCTCTATTAAATTTGAGGTTTTAAATGAAGAAAATAAGCAGGTACAAAGTGAGAGATAAAAATGTGGCTTATAGAAATATCTTTAAAATAAAAATATTTTACTAAAAATATGTGTTTTCATTTGCATTACAAAATTAATTTTAAAAAGTTTGACTTCATGGGCAACAATTAGGTTTCATAAAGCTCAACTCGACATTTAAGTACTATTTCTGATTCCCTTCTCCAACAGAGAATCTGTTTTCTTTCTGCTTGATAACGATCCTACTTATTGCCTAAATACATACCAGAACTGACATGCCAGAACTGTAAACAAGATGAAGATTTGTGCTAAACTTTGTCATAATATATAGCGGTTTGCTGTTTTGTTTTGTTTTGTTTTGTTTTGTTTTTCCTGAGGTGCCATTAGAAAATTAAGAAACAATATGAAAGAGATAAGCCTAACAGTTAATAGAGTATGGCCAAATGGAAAATTCACCTTTAAGAAACAACATATACTACTGGAGATCTAATAAGGCTTTAGAGGGCTGGGAAAGAAAGGGAGAGGCAGTATTAAATTTTAAGGTCAGGATGTGGTTCGTAGTATAGCAGTTAGCACGTCTGCTTTACATGCAGAAGGTCCTGGGTTCATGCCCCAGTAGAGCCACGGTCCATGGTCTACAGCCATGCCACCCTGAAACAAGCCCGATGTCTGATCTTGGAAGCTTAGCGGGTCGAGCCTGATTAATACTTGGATGGGAGACCACAGCACCTAGGAATACCAGGTACTATAGGCATAAATAATAATAAATAATAATAAAAATAATAAAATCTTTAAAGTCATAAGATAACAAAGATATGAGTAGTTAGTTAACGGTACATAGGGCCATAGGACATAAAGTGGGATTACTCACATCCCAAACATCATTATTAGAGAAGAAACACAAAACAGCAAGCTGTAAGAACATGCCTAACAGATTACATAATGAACTACAATACCAATAAGGGCCTAGACAAGCAGTCCTTCCATGATATCTGCTCTGTTTCAATAAGGTTAATAGAAAAGTAGAGATCTTACTGGCATACAGGGCCAAGGCTCAGGAGACAGAAAGTCTTTCCACAACTACATTCCCCACCTAGTTCCTTAGGGCCGTTCCATCATCACCTTTTTTATGAATACTTTCCTTGACCTTCCTGACATCTTTTTTTTACATCCCCTACATCTTCCAGGGTTCCCAGAAAAAAGAATTATGCTAATATTTACTAAAAGAGAATACGCACATTCAGAATTGAGTTAATCAGTGCTTCAGATGTTCACTTCAAGTCTTCTAAATGTTTGGTGGATGGTTCGAAGAACTAAAAGAGAAACATTAAAAAAAGTTCCCTTTCCTAGACATATTTAAACTCAAGCACCTTTCTGTAGGAAACATTGGAAATTGTATTCCCCAAAATTAGGACTTCCCTTTTAAATTGCAGAAAGTAAAGACTGTATGGATTCAAAGAAATGAGAGGTAGATCAAGGCCATATTTTAAAAGTCTAAGTTGTGAGGGGATAAGAACAGAGGACAACTTGCTAAGCATTTACACACAGGTACATAGAGGGCTCTAGCAATATAGCACTTACATGTACCACCCCAGCAAACAGATTATTAAGCATAGGCCAAGGGGAAAAATTACCATTCCATTCCACAAACTTAATACAGCTCATACAACACTAAACTACTAAGGGCTGGGTTTCTATAGAAAAGTTTCTTGTCGCTCAACCAAAAACAAAGTGTTTCACAACAGAAACAAGCTTTTTTGCCGAAGACACTGGCATCCTGTTGAAAACACCCCCATTGCGATCACTCGGCCCACGGCAAGAGAGAAGTGCTTATGCTCCACAAACCTCCTCAGTCACCTCCAGCATAGACTGGTGTCTTGTTCCATATTCTTTTCACATAATTTGTTTGGTTACCAATCACGAAGTGCTTTCTGGAATCTCTTTCTATTACAGTCATAGATGACACTGTTTAGTGGAAAGGACAAAGATTGTGGAATTTCAACTGCAAGTTTAAAATTTTTTATACTAGCCGTGTGATCTTGAGCTTAGTCACTGAACTTTAAGATTCATTATCCTCATCTGTAAAATGGGGAGCATGACTCCTGTCTCTCATGTTTTTCTGGAAGGAGGAAATATGCAAATGCCCTTTGCACCCAAATGCGGGTTATTAAACATAAGACCCTTTATAGAGATCTTCAAATTTTTTGTTGGCTGGTCATATGACAGAAACATGAAGAGCAAGCCACAGAGGAGATCTCTATGCAATATCAAGACCTAATTTTAAGGATCAAATTTGTACAAAAATTCCAACAAGAAACCTAGGAGGTTTCTCACTAACAGAGATCAATTGAGGGAGATGATACCAATGGGGGGAGCTGTAGAAAGGGGCATGTGTATTAAGCAGAAAGTGGAGTGGCAGCATCCTAAGGTTCATTCCAGTATCAAGTTTTCTAGAATAATTTTCTTCTCTTAGAAAGCTAAATCTTCCCCAATAACTAATTCCCAAGCTGGAGAACAAGACTGTGCATGATACTTATTTGCATTCCTCACATGCTTCATGCTGTGTTCTATACATAGTAGGGGCTCAACAAAATATTTGTGAATTGATTGAGAAAAGCTATAATGAATGTCACTGTTCTGGAGGTTTTTCTCAGCATGAGTAGAGAGAAAATACGTAAAAAGAAATAACTGAATTGCATGCTCCAACATACACATTATCAAATCCAATTTGTGTTTGAAAGATGTTGTTGCTCACTTTTACATGTCTTAGGAAGGCTTCCAAATAAATGGACTCTGGACAAAATGCAGACACAATTAATAAAATCTCAGACATGGAAATTAACACAGCCTATTCTTTCTTAGAAGGACGAGCCATATTACTAGAGAATAGACATGTGTGGTCTCAAAAACATGTTTTAGTAATCCTAAGACAGAAAATAATTCTTCTTAGCTTTAACTGTTGCCCTCTAGGCCTGGAGGTGGGTGGTGGGCAATAAAGGCTAAAAATGTAAACAAATAAACACTAGTTGATGATCATGGCTTGTCATGATCTGAATGCCCAAATATTGAAGTTTAATGAAGGACAAAATGAAGAAATTCATGGCACTCGTCTCTGACAATAAACAAGCTTATACAAAAGTCTCAGTTGTGGGAAGAGTAAATGAGTAGTTCTTTGGGATGCTGCACTTTAATTTAAACGACATTAGAATTCAGTTTTGACTGCATTTATCAAGCACCTACTGATACAAAGTCTATTTATAGCTATATAATTTTACAACAAAATTCTCATGTCGTTTCATGAGTTGAATATTACCATCACCCCTATTTTTAGATAAGGAACTTAAAAGTCTAGGCAAAGTGTCTCTCATGGACCTGACACCAACATTCTCTGATTCCAAGTCTAGAATCTTTCTCTAACACCAAGCTGCTCTTGCAGCCTTCTGAGAGCCTCCTCTCAAACAATGTCTTCATGTACATAGCCTTGTCTGCATGAATTATTGGAAAGAACAGACCCAGGAAAAGCATGAACCCAGCAGGAACCCACATCCATCCATAGAACAGAAGGAAATCCTGGAGTGAGCATAAAAGTGCAAAGGAAAAGTAAAACAGAACCCATCCGCAGCTTCAATGATCACCTACGTGCTGACAATGCCCAAAATTTATTTTTTATCTTATCCTCCCCTGAGCTCCAGACTGTTATCTTTAACTGCCCACCCAACATCACCACTATGCTGTCTAATAAACATCTCAAACACAATGAGCAAAGCACAATACTTGATATCCTGCAGCCCCCAAGCCTGCTCATGGCCCCACTGTTCCCAGCCCCAGTGTTAAGCTTTTCCATCCTGCATGAACCCAAACCTGGGTGTCATCTTGGTTCTTCATCTCTTCAACCCACATCGATTGCATCATTAATTTCAATTTTTTTCGTGCTGACAGAATGATCTGGAATACATTTCAGGAGTAAGGTTAGTCAACTGTGCTTGTGAACAGGGTAACTGTAGGATATAATTTACATAAACTTGAGAATTAAAGGGACAAATAGAATTATTCAATAGCTTATAGCTCCCATAATAAAAACAGAACAATACAAATAAGACTTTTTTGTTCAAATCTTCACCATATGGACCTTTGCTACAGTAATCAAGTTTTCCAAAGAGTTGTTTTTTTTCAAGATGTCTTGTCCATTGTAAAACAATGGGAAAATAAAGAGTTATAAGGAAAATGGTTACGGATGTCCAAGAAAGCTCTATCTATATAACACAAAAGGATATCATTTAAAATGTGAAATATTAGACAAATTATATAGTCCACCTGTTTTACCTAACTAATAATTATTGGAAGCTTTTAGTAGTAATGTATTATTAGCTGGCTATAGATAAACAATTTATTGGTACTATTCTACAAATATGGATTTAATTTCTCTATTAAAGATGAATTTTTATTTACTATGGCCCAACGTGAGAAAAAAAAATTCCCCACAAAACCAGTATATTTTGTTCTTTAATGACCAAGTTATTTTTTTTCCGCTATAACATGAACATGTATAAGAGGAGATTTCCCTTAAAAGTGAAAAACAGCGCTGCATGTTGTGATCAGTGAATACTAAATATTGGAAATGGGGGGAGGGGGCGAATGTAATTTCTGTTGTATAAACTAAATAATTATACTGTGGTTAGCAAGTGGAGATAGAGTCCTTTAGGATCCATAAAAAAGTCAGTTGTTACAAAGCAAATTACGACAGTAAAAACTACATAGTGATGAGTACAAATCACGGTGAGAACACTGAAGGCTCCGTTTTCCTTCCATGTCTGTAGCACTGTCTTTTAGAAACTCTCCTGTCATCTTACCTAACCAACTCTTCTAGCTCTAGACTGAGACACGGAAGCCATGTGGGGGTAGGTTTCTCTTTCCTGAAAGGTGTCCAATCTCCCCTTTAGGAAAAATAAGGCAGCACTTTTTAGCCCGCGCTGTACCAAACAGTTTCCAGGACAGATGGACGTTGCCAGGGTGCGTACAGGTCGCTCACTGCGCCTCCGCAGCCCCTGGCCCACCGGCTTCTCCCTCTCTGATTTGAGCTGTGGCTGCCTGAGGCGGTGTGTGCGGTGGTGGTGTGCTCTTTGCTCCCGCTGGCTAACAGCAGCACCCCTTGAGCTCACTAGGCATCTTGCTTCTGCCCCAACCCTCTGCCCTAAAGTCAATGGGCACAAGCCCTGAGGTGAGGGCGAGTTTATGCCCCAGGGGCACCTCTGCACCCAGGGAGACCAGAGGCGGTTGGTCAGCGCTTCAAGACAGTGAGCGAGAACGAGACCGTCAGTAACGGCTCTTAGACGGGCGTTGCCTCTTTCTCCTCCTCCTCCTCAATCTCTCCCCCAGTGGGAGTGTGAGCTAAGTGAACTTGAGGACCCCCAAATGGAACAGACATTTAACAGAAGGTATGTGCACCTTGATCTGTTGTTGGGTTTCCGTTGTTAGTGGGTTTTTTGTTTGTTTGTTGCTGTTTGTTTGTTGCCTATGTTTTGGTCCCATCATGTTTTTAAAAATTTTTCTCAAGTAATATATCACACATTTCTATTTTTTTATCCTAATGAATACTGTTTTAAATTTTTTTTCCTTTTAAAATTTTTCTTTTTAATTTTTTTTTTTTGGTGACATCAATGAAATCTAATTAAGTTTTCAGCTGTACACTTTAACGGTAAGGCATATATATATTACACTGTGTGTTTCCCTCCCATAGTTAGATTTCTTTCTGTCACCACATATGAACCCCTTTTTACTCCATCCACCTCTCTTCTCCTCCCTCACCCCCTACCCCTCTGGTAGCCTCTAGTCTATAGTCCATGTCCATGAGTTTCTGTTTGTTTGTCCTGTTCATTTTTGTTGCTTTTAGGTATCAATCCGAAGTATAAGTGATATCATATGATTTTTCAACTTTTAATAATTTAGCTCATTTCACTTACATGAATTATCTTAAAGTCCAATCCATGTTATCACAAATTTCTTCTTTATGGCTGAGTAATATTCCATTGTATATGTGTACCACAGCTTTCCTTAGCCAATCACCTATCATAGGACATTTGGTTGCTTCCACGTCCTGGCCACCGTAAATAATGTTGCTATGAACATCGGTGTGCAAATATCTTTTTTGGATGTGAAGTTGTCAGTCCTTGGTAACTCAGCAGAGGGATTGCTGGATCATATGGTAGATCTTTTTTTTTTTTTTTTTTTTTTGAGGAACCTGCATAGTGTTTCCATAGTGGCTGTACAATTTACAGTCCCCTAGCAGTGCGGTAAGGTCCTTTTTCTCCATATCTTCTCCAACATTTATTATCACTTGTCCTGTTGATTATAGCTATTCTAACAGATGTGAGATGGTATCTCATTGGGTTTTGATTTGCATAATCCCTAATAGCTAGTGATGTTGAGCATCTTTTCGTATATTTATTGGACATTTGTAGTTTCTGGGGAGAAGTATCTTGCAGGTCCTCTGCGCATTTTTTGATTGGATCGTTTGGATTTTTGTTATTGAGTTGTACACATTTCTATTTTTATAATGCATGGGACATCTTAAAAACCAGCTCTTTGGAAAATTTTTTAATGGCAGTGAAGGTCAATATGGTGAAAATTTGTGCAAAAAAAGTCTTATTTGTATTGTTTCTGTTTTGTTATGGGGCTATAAAAACTATGAATGATTCTGTTAGTCTTTTTGTTCTGTTTTGTTTTGTTTTTGCCTAACTATTTGGTCTCTCCATGGTTTTAAACATTCTCAAGTAACATCACACATTTCTGTTTTTAATCTCAAATACAGTCTGCTAAGCTATAGTCTACAACAAAATTCTTCCTACTTCATCAGTACTCCTCTCTCCAGAGATAAATCATAGCTGACAGTGGCTATATTTCTATAGCACTCTCCGGAGATTTTTATACATTGATGTACCTATATAAAATATAAAATATTATACAATTATATATAAAATATAAAAATATAATAAATATAATTTTTGCTTGGTTTTGTTTTTTTAAACAAAGTAGAATCAGACCATACATATTTTTTGCTTCTCGCTTTTTAAATGACTAAGTCTGAGATTCTTCTGCAGTACACACAGCTATTTTATTCTTTTAAAGCTGAAGGGTATAATGGATCATCACGTGTTTTTAAAAAAGATTAAACATTTACAAATAAACACTTTCCCAATGACTAACTTACCTTGTAAATTTATTTAAAACTTTGCGGAAGCTAAAATTTTGCTGTTCTTTACTAGAAGAGTATTAATGTGTTTTGGTGAAGTTTGATTAAAGTTTGAGTCTGGCACCTCAGCCAGGTGCCAGAGAAGGTGAGTGAAGGATGGATTAAGTCTGAAGTGGAGAAGAGTTTCCTAATAGAAGAAAGATTAATTATTATGGAGACTACTTAAGGAAACGGCAGTTTTTATCCTTCAAAAAAGCCTGGGACTTACATGGGGCGGGGGGGGAGTTCTAGCTATGGGCTTGAGACCCTGCAACTTAACCTCTCTGACCTTCCCATACCTGTCTTATCACCTGTTACTTACCTTAGCAGTTTTTAACTTATTAAGTACAATAAATACTTTGAAGAAATATGAGTCCTCATACAAGTTTGAAATTCAGAGGTTAGGAATTGAACAAGATGATTCTTGAGGTCTCTTTTATTTAAGATGATGGCAAACACAGGCAGTAATTTAAAGGAAGAAATTTTCAGATTTCACTTATCACAGAAGGGAAAATGCTTCACTTGTTGCAAGCAGACCTAAAAGCATCTGGCAGGTTGGCCAAGCTGAAACATACCAGCAATTTTCAGCTCTAGACCTAACTGAGGATTCTGATGGAGGAATGGGCAGCTGGGGTTATCAGTAAATTATCAGTACAGTAAGAAGGGTCATAGACTCAGCCCTCAAGGAATCTGTGACTATATACAGGTCTGTTTAGACAGACCCCAGTAAAAACCCCAGTCACTTTCTGATATGTATCATCTATAACATTATATGTCATCATTCTCTAAATCTCTAGAGATAATGCTTTGTACCTCGCTTTATATTTCAAAGGAGCAGAACTACACTGAGGTAGTTTTTTCTTTCACCTATTAGACTGACAAAAATTCCAAAGTGTGGTGACATACTCTGCTGGTGATGCCAGGAAGAGCCATTCCTTGATACTACTGGTAGGAAAGCAAAATAGTAGCATCTATCATCATTCGCATATCCATCTAGGCTTTGACTCAGTATCCCTTTTCTAGGAAAATTAATGCCCGAGATTCACTGGTAAGAAAATAAGAAAAGTTGAATGCACTATAGGACTCAAAGTGCAGAAGCCTGAAGTCCATCAGCAAAGCATTCATTCGATTATGTGACATTTGCCCCACGGATGTACCCACCGATGAATCAGAATTAGAAACCATGTATTCATTGACCTCCCATACTATCACACATTATGCAGCTGTTACTTATCAGCATTCTTCTAAATGTTTTACATGTATTATTTAACTTAATCATCACAACAACCTCATTTATCAGAACTTTTTATCCTTATTTTACAAATGAAGAAAATGAAACATACGAAAGTTAGATAACTTGCCAAAGGATAAATCCAATTAGGAAGTACCAGAGACAGAATTTGAAATCTGGCCATCTGGCTTATAGGCCCTTACTCTTAACTGCTAAACTATATAGTATCTAACATTTGTTCAATTAATTAGTGAATACTTATCGGCTTCTTCCATTTCACACTTGGACTTAAGAAAGAGGGAAGCGATCTAATTTTTAAATGTGGGAGCCTGCCTGACCCCATGCTGAGGGGGATTTTACCTCTGAAAAAGGACACTCTGAGCCCAGGACAGGCAGCAAAGCACAGATCTTTCTTGAATACAGACCCTCTGGGGAAAGTTTTCAAAAATCCTTAGAAGTACTGACTGTGACTGCCAGAAATGTGGTCTGGAATATTTTTTCCCAACATTTCTGTCATTAATTAATTCATAAAGCATTGACTAAACATATCTGTTGCAATAGGCACTTGTGATACAGAGATGAGTAAGACCTCGTCCCAACCTTGTATGAGTTTACAGGCTAGTGAACCATCAGCTCTACTTCTTGACACACATTCTACTTATTCAATCACTTTTCTTGAATCAATTAAAAATGAGAAAATAGACCAGTTGTTCTCTAAACTGATCGACTCTGTGCCTGGGTTAATGATACCACCTCATCAGAATGTTGAAGCTGCTTTCAGGTTCAGAATCATCCCCCAAAAGAGCTGTTTGCACAGTCTAGTCTGTATCTGCAGTGATGCTGTTGTGGCACATTCAAATCTAAGACCCATGGAGCCAATTGAGATTAATTACGAGCCTTTATTAGCCAGCCGGCGACTGACCCTCCCCACTAGAGAGTCAGCCCCGAGCCTCCGGAGGAGGCAGCTTATAAAGCCCGAAACTACATCCTGGTTGGTCTTAATTAAGCGAGCAAGCAGATTACAAAAGCAAAAGTTAGCTGTTAGCGTCTAGCACAAAGAAATATGGTTTCTGGTGGACAGCTATGTTATCTGCACTCCAGCGGCCATATTGTTTTATTTTTCTTCTTGGGAGCCTTGGAGCTATTTACTCCTAGGCAGCTGGCACCTGGAGATATCACTCTCTGCCCTGTCCTTGGGGCTGACTTACTGAGGAATTGATACCAATAACCATAACAACATATTTTCCAAAGTAGTAACAGCCAGAATAAAGAGGGGAGATGTGAACAAAGAAGATGTTATTGAAATGCATTTTTTTACACCGTTATAATGCCTCTTTACAGCTCTCTTTACTTGACTGCCATAGCAGCTGCCCACTGGGAAGTACCTGACTTTTCAAAACTACCTTGTCTTCTTCCAGCCCTAGTCTCATTTTGACAAGTGATGCTCTAGCACATATTGCTCCCATGCTCACCTTCATCTTCACTCTCTCTTGGCAGTAGATGAGATTACCTGCATCAATCCCATTTAATAATATATCACTCCCATCCAAGGATTGTTTCTGTTTCTGTCTCCCAATTTCCCCTTGTTTGTCTATTTACCCTATTACTCCAGCACCTGAAAATCAAAATGGTGTCTACCACATGGCAGTTCTATGGAAGGACAACCTTGCACCCAAGTGTGGAAATGTGAGTTAAAATGAAGCCAAGAAAAGCACCATTTTTAGTTCTACTTCACCACAACTTAAGCTTATGTTGAAGATGTTGAAGAGTCTAATATCACTTTCCCATTCTTTTTTTTTTTCCTTTTTTTTTTTTTTACTGGTCTTGTTGCTTTGCAAATATCTCCCTGGAAATTTAAATGAAGATATTTCACGTTCATTTTTTCCAGCTGTATTAGCTTTCAGGTCTCCATGCTGAGGCTCATTTGGTAATTTCCCACCCATATTTGTAAGCTACGCAGCTTACCTGCTTTTCCTCCATGGTTTTGCTATGCCTTTCATTTCAGCTTGATCTGCACATTTAATTAGTGAGCCACATGTCCTTTGATTTTCAGGAGGACATAAGGTGATAGCAGTCCTCTGCAATAGCAGGTGAATAATAGAAACAAGGAAGAGGGAGGTTATACCGTAACAACTCTCTGCAAAATAAGGGGTGTGGGAGGGTGAAAGAAGATGTGGAAGTTGTGACAAAACAGCTGGGAATATCACCTTACTGAAGCAACTGTCCCCCGATTTGTCAGGTCGTTCTGCACATATGGCGTGGCAGCACCTACTAGTACAATTTCAGAAGCAGGAATGCAAAGAATGGGTGATTGAGATGGAGAAGTCAGTTCAGGAAAGAGCCGAGGGAGACACAGCCTCAGACATCAATGATTTTTGCAGTTTAACCTCTAGAAATAAACTCTACATCTCTCTTGAGTCAGATTCTGGGAAAAAGGCTACGAGATGAAATTTTACTGGGGAGTGCTTTCAGAAACAACTGAGAGGGCGGGAAGGAAGCAGAATCTGGTGGAAGGAGTTGAACTGTCATGCGGTTTCACCAAGGATCTCAGCTGTTCCCTGTAGGGTTCCCTTGAGCTGGGTGCCCTGCCGAGAGCTGTGCTTTGAGGCAAGGGTGAGAGCCTTTACATCCCCACATGGGCCGGGTATTTTACTTAGGATAAACGTGGGTAAGGCTGCTCTTTTCTGAAGAAGGTAATTCTGGCAAGAGACCTGGCTGAGTCATCACAGCCAACTTTCCCAGCAGCTAGGAGAGAGAGTTTCAGTCCCGAAGTGGTCTGGATGGCACGCCATACCATCCACCAGCACATCTCATAAGACCATGCAAATGCTCAGTGACATTTGGCATCACCGAACATTTCCTATTCAGTTGGAGGCTTTCCTCTTTTGTCTTCTGTGACTCAGCTGTCTTTTGCTGTCAGTCTCTGTTCTGGGGTGCTGGACACACCCCGCTTCCCCAACCTTACACCCACCTATGTCCTATATGCACCTAACGCTCCAGCTTCTGCCTGTCCCCATGCTCCCTCTCCATTTCTAGGTCAAACTGACACATCAGGGCCCCTTTCCGATGTGCAAAGGAGAAGGCTCAGCTCCTGCCTCATCATGAGGACACTCAGTTGCGCAGGTAAGTGACCTCCAAGCCGCTTTAGGGCCCACAACCTCGCCACTTCTCTGATGCCCCACACAGGCTGCTTCATGAGACTTTGCTATCCTATTATGAACTTCTTGGCCCTAATTAACACAGGCCACAGGACTAAAAGTTCCCCTCAGTCCTTCTGAAAACGTGAAGTAATGAGTGTAGGGAGGTAACACAAACTCTGCCTTTCTGCCTTGCAGGATGGCTCACAGGCCTTCTCCTCTTGGAACCACATTCATTGCTATTGGGAGTTGCCAGGATAATTCTCTTCAGCAATATTTCCATTAGTTCTAATTAAGTCCCCACACTACATTACTACAAGCTTTTCAGACTAGAGGATGCACAACCCCAGTTCTGTGCAGGGAGAATATAAAACAGAGTATCTGATACATCTTTGTGGAACAATCCAGTTTATTACAAGATTTAGGGAAAACCAAGAACTTTGAGAAGAACCACCTCTCCTCCATAATAAGAACCACCCCTCCTCCACAAGTGTGGAGGATGAGAGAAGCAGAGATGGGGAGAAGGGCCCCAGGAAAAACAGTCCAGTCTCAAATTTCACCCAAGTAAGGGCTAAGGAATGGATCTACAGCGAGAGCGACCTCTTCTCTTGTCTTCCAGAGGGCATGCTCCAAGCTCACTGGTACAATGCTTCTGAAGGCCACAGAGATGTCCGGTACCACCCTGATCTGAATCCTGTGCAGAGGACTCAGGGACAGTTTGCACACCTCCATTGTCCAGTGAACCAAGTTCTTCACACACGGCGTGTCCTCCTTGCACTGCTCCCACCTGCAGCTGTTTGCGTCCAGCCTCTCTCTGTTTGATCTCCTGCACCCTATCAGCAGCCTCCTTGGAGCTTAGCATTTTTGAGTTCAGCATTTAAAATGCAGGGAAAAAGGCTTGGGCCCTCCACAGGCTTTGGCTGCAGCCCTGACTTGCCGTCCCGCAGTGAACTATAAGGGTTGCACTTTGCTCTGCCGTCTTTTGATGGAGGGCCCATAGCAGAGGTGCTTCAGTATGAAGGGCCAGAACCTCCTAGCCACCCCTTGACTGCCCTAGCTCTGGCCCAAAGAATAGGTTGGAGTCTCAACTTCAGGCCTCCTCCCTGGGGCTCCGCTACTGTTGTTGCTGCTGGTGCTGTAGGTGGAGACAGAGCCCCAAGGGCCAGGCTGAGGGGCAAGGCTGGAGGTGGCGGGCCCCAACTCCAGTGCAGTTGTGGGACTGGTGATCCCCAACTCCGGTCGTGTTGCGACGCTGGTGGTCCCTGACTCCGGTTGGGGTGTGAGATTGGTGGTCCCCGACTCAGGTCCCACTGAGGGAGTGCTGGTTGCCAACTCAGGTGTGGGTGCAGGAATAGCGGTGCTCCAGTCCCTGCAGCCTGAAGGAGTGGCTGGCTCTTTCAATTTCTGGCCTGATGGCTGGATGCTGTGGGTCAGGGAAAAACTGTAGCTGGCAAGGGAGGACTCGGTGGTGGGGAAGGGCCTTACTGTGATGATGCGGCCCTTCCCCTTGGGTGCTTTGTGGCTCAGCATGAGATATGTAGCCATTGTTGTGTCATATTTCTTGCCTCTGATTGCCTCCTCAATTTTTTCTTCTTGAAAACCTGTATTTATCATTACCTGGGTCACCTGGGAGTTTACGATGCCACATGGCGGCTCTGATATGGCCTCAGTTTCTCTTGCCTCATATTTGTCCAGGAATATCTCATTAATTCTTCGAGATTTCCTCAGTGGTGGGTGTCAACGGTTAAATGTTTTCCTAAAATGTCCACTAGCTCTGAAGAAATGAAGTAGGAGACATAGTACTGTCCTCTTGGGATCGTCTGCTGTAGTTCCCCAACATGTCTGCCACAAATGGCAATTTTCCACTAATCATTTTGTACAAGATGACTCCCAGGCTCCACACGTCCACTCCGGGGCCATCATAGCCTTGTCCTAGAAGCATCTCTGGGATGATTTAATGGAGGCTGCTACAGAAAGTGGTTAGCTTTTGGCCAATATACTCGCTACTAAGCCCAAAGTCTACGAGTTTGATGTTCTGGATAGCATCTAGGAGAACGTTCCATGGCTTCAGGTCCCTGTGGATGATTCCCCTCTGGTGGCAATAATGTATTGCTGACATCAGCTGCCAGAAGACACCCTGGGTCTTGTGCTCTCTCATATGGCCACAGTCCTCAAGTTAGTCAAACAAGCCCCCTCTATCCATGTGCTCCATAATGAGGAAGAGTGTGTTTTTGGTGTCAATCACCTCAAACAGTTTTACAATATTGGGGTGGTTCAGGGTTTTCATGGCGCGGACTTTTTGGAAAGGTCTATTAATGACTTTGAATGTGCCAGGCCAACTTCACTTTGGCAAAGCTTCCCTCACCAATAGTGTTCAGGAGCTGGTAGCACCCAATGTGGGGCTCCTCGTCAGTAGAGGTGGTTGCAAGGTCATGTAACATGGTGACATACTAACTATACTCACTCACAATACTATCAATGCAAACTATGCTAGCAAACGATACTAACTCTACTACCTATGCTAGTACTAACTGCTAACTATGCTTACTATGCTAATAAACAATACTAACTATACCATGCTAACTGCTACTAATACTAACAATGCTAACTATGCTTACTGTGCTAATAAATAATACTAATAAACAATGCTAACTATACTAACAATACCAATACTAACTCTACTAAATGTATTAACAATGCTAACAATACTATCTAAAAAATGTTTTAAAAAAGAAGAAAAAAAGAAAAGAAAAAATATGAGAAAAGAACAAAATAAAGAAGAAAAGAAAATGAAAAAGTGAAAAAAAAGAACAATGAGAAAAGAGAACTAAGAAAATAAGAAAAAGGAGAATAATGGAAAAGAAAAAAACGAGAAAAAGAAGGAATAAAGACAGGAAAAATAAGCTAACACAACAACACAAAAAAAAAAAAAAAAAAAAAGGAGAAAAAAGCTAACTAGTCCAGTCCAACAGTCACTACAAATCAGCTTCTTGGACTCTATGCGGACAGATTAATATAACTAAACACACACACAAAAAAAAAAAAAAAAAAGGACTCAAATGGCTTTTTGTTTATGTGAGACAGATTGATATTTTTAGAAATTAAAATGTATGGGATGCTTCAATGACCTTTTCATTTATAATTTGAAAATCTGTAATAAGTTTTGTCTTTTTAAAGACCTTAGAGTGTCTAAATTTAAAATGTTCAATTCCTTTTCTTAAAAATGCTACAACTTAACTGTTATCACGATATTATAAGAAAATGTTCTGTTCATAAGATAAGTTATATTATTAACATCTATAAAGCTGAGAGGGAGGGGGTGGCTTTCATGATCTTTTTGCCAATAAGATTATGAGCAGATTTCTCATCAGAAACTGGAGACTAGGGAGGCAGTGGATGGATGTATTCAAAGTGCTAAAGGACAAAAGCTATTAACCAAAAACCCTACATCGGGCAAAAGTATCCGAAAATGGGGGAGACCTTAAGACACTCCAGGATGAACCAACACTGAGAGTTCTTTACCGCCATGCCTGCCCTTCACACAGCGCCTCCTGCCGGTTGGAATGAAGGACACTGGACAGAGACTCAAAGCCTTATGGAGAAATAATCTCTGCTAACACTCCTCATGGACAGTTATAACAGCTTGTACTAGTGTGACTTTGGTTTGTAGCTCTACTTGTTGTTTTCTACTTGACTTAAGAGATTAATGTATTTTAAGAAAACAATTATTAGTTTGTTTTTGGACACACTGCATAAAGATGTAATTTAGTGACATCAACAGCAGGTTGGGGTCAGCTGTGAAGGAGCAGAGTTTTATATCTTCTTGAAGTTAGGCTGGTACAGATTCGCATGAGTGTTATAACTTTAGGACGTTAGGTCATTCGAGTGACCAAAATATATTTCTCATATGTAAAAATAAATAAGTAAAGGCACATTTATTAGTTCCATCAAGAAGTAAGTATTAAGTGTTCTTTTTGTTCTACATCTCCCATAACACTCTGTCTTTTGCCCTTTTGTAAACACTGTTTTTCCCTGGGAAATCTTCACCTGGTACTTTTCTCCTTTTCTTCTTCTAGGGATTTCCAATTAATTCAAGCTTCATTCCAACCTTCTGAAACAACATCCACTTTCTAACTCTTGGCCAGGGTGCCTCATATTGAATGTGTCTGATCATGGAGTCTGTATCTTCCCTTGATCCAAATATATTTAAGATAACATAAAGCCAGCCTCACAAAGATGGTATACCTGGAGTTGTCCCAAACCTTGCTACTCAAAGTATAATTCATGGACCAATGTTTTGTTAGAAACACAGAATGTTAGTCCCCATCAGACCCCCAAATGAGAATCTCAGTTTTAACAAGACCAGTGATGCACAAGCACATCAAACTCCATATACAAGAGATAGCTAATTGAATCTATTTTGTCTTTCAGTCCCTCTATCACAGATATCACAATGACCTCCTATGTGGTCTCACTGCCCTCAATCTCTCCTATAATTGATCCTTCATGCTGATGTATACTTACTTTCCTAAAACACGGGTCCTCTTGCACACATTTTCAACTGCTTCCACTGCCTAGAGGGTAAGTTCCAAAGGTCTAACCTGATACCCATACCTTGCTTTTCTGTTTTTAGCTTCCATCTCCCCCTTGCACATACCCACCATTCAACCTTACTGGTCTACTTCTACCCAAATACACATTTTACACCATTGTGTCATCCTTCATGCTGTTTTTTCCTAAACATCCTGTTGCTGCCTACTTTTTCTATCAAAACCCTACTTAGCCTTTAAGATCCAGGCTAAATTCCTTATCTTTCAAGAGTACCCTCAAGCTTCTTGCCTGAACTAGTCTCAAAAACACATTGGACATCTCTATTTTACCCCACTTTCATTCTACTTTGTGTGAGGCCTAAATCTTAGAACTGAGCAAAAGATGGGTCTACATACAGCACATAGTAACATACATGTTTCTATATATATTAAGTAAATCCATGAATGAAATAAATGAACATTGACTATCAGTAAAGTTCATACACATCATAATCTGTTTGAAAAATTTGGTATCTCATGGAATTGCCAACCATAATATTTACATTTTCTGAGACAATCCTATTTCAGTAAATTTTCCAATTTTTCCATAAGTATATGTTTTATATTTGATTAACTTAAAAATATGGTTCTTTCTTTCACATCTCTGAGCTGCATCACTTGGCCATCTCTGAAACAGGCTTCAGAGGTTCTAGGTAGTTCCACATGCCGAACTATGGATTATGCCGAGTATCCCCAGGCACATTCACCTGCGATTTACCTCTGGTTTTCCCCAGGTCTGGCTTTGTGCCTTAACACCTACATCATGCCCTCCTTCCTTCTCTTTCTTTGCCTTCCTGGTTTCCTACCACCAGAGTGGAAAGAGAGAGATCTATTTCCCTTTGCTAACTATCTGAAGTGATAGGGGTGATCAGCAAGTTGCTATGCCTGTCCAGGAAAGCCAGTTTGTGATTATCCTCCTGTGACTGGGCTGACAGCATTCAGCATTTTATCAACTAAATAGCGAAGCACTTTTTAAAGCTCAGTTTTGCCTGTTTATGGTGGATTCCAGGTGTCTTTTTATGTCTGCTCTGATTATATTGTCATTGGTATTAATCTCTGGCTATTTTACTTGCTGGGAATTTATAAGACTCTATATCATAATAATAAGAGAGAGAAAGCAATAGAGCAACTTTTAGAATGTGAGGAAATGGAAATCCAAGTGAAATTATGAATAAAGATACTGGAGGTTGAACAACACCTATATAACTTCATAAATCTAGCTCTTAAGCAGTTGTAATCTTGGAAAAGAGAGATCTGTTTGGATAATAACACTTTCCATAATTGTTGAAGATGAAATGTTTTTCACTGTAGTATCAGAAAAGCTCATTGCTGGGGTATGGATGCTGTTATGGTGATCCTTACATTAGGAGTAAAACAAGGAACAACATGGAGTGAGAAGCCCTCTTTGGCACAGTATCTACCTGATTTTTTTTTTTTAATTAATTTTTTTCAGGGGGTGACATGAGCCCTAGCAACTGACCCTTCAGTAGATACAGCAGATTGAGTGCATAAGAAGAGCAGCCACTGTGGCACTAGGGTGGGATGGTATATTACCAAGAATGTGGAATTGCCTTTGAAATAGAGTGACTTGGTATGTTCTAAACAGCACCCATAGCAGCTGCTGAAGGAATCTAGGGACATTCGCCAGAGTTCCCAAACTGTGAAGGATTGGCAAATTGATTACGTTGGTACCCTCCTCCGAATGACGGTTCTAATTATGCCTTGGTTCCTGCGAACACTGAGTCTGGCCTAACTCAAGTATTCCCTGTCGCCATGCAAACTAGGATGTCACTGAGGTGTTTTTCGATTATTGGGTTATCAGTCTATGAGGATCACTAAGAGGATCACTGTGTGTGCATAACATGATCTCTTAGTGTGCTGTGAGTTACTACTATTTCCATTCCATGTTTGGGACACAGGAATCTGCCAGGGCAGAGAATCTTGGGCCTGAGGTTCTCCCAATTCTATAGCTAATTTTTTTTTTTTTTAACAATTACTTGTTTTCTTTTTAGTAGCAGATGCTAATGCTAAACCAAAAGCTATTAAGGGTATATTATATGGACAGATTGATAACTATTAAATAAATACCTATGTGTCTTCTTTCACGGCCCTCCATATGCTGCCATGTGGCTTAACCTTCTCAAATCCAATATTTCTTCATTGGATTAAAAGCACATACAAAAGCATGACACAAAGAGAATTAAAACCTCTGGAAAAGTTTTTGATGCCCCCAACTATCCACTAACTGAAAGTGTGATTAAGTAAAGTTTCATTAAAACAATCTTCTATTACAGTGAGTAACTTTGCCTTTGCTTATCTTTGGGTTCCTCATACAACGGAAATTATCTAGAAGACAGTCTCTCTAGAACAGGGATCCTGAACCCCTAAGCTGCAGACCAGTAAAGGTAGGTGGCCTGTTAGGAATCAGGCCACACAGCAGGAGGTGAGCCTCAAGCAAGACAGCAAATCATCTGTATTTGCAGCTGCTCCTCAATTCAGCTCCACCTTAGGTCATGGAACATTAGATTCTCATAGGAGCACCCAATGCAGGAGTCAAAAAAGTTGGGAACCACTGCTGTAAGAGAATAAGAGAAAAAGTGGGTGAAGTTTATTGTAGTGAGGAAGGGGCAACTAAATAAGGGGAAGAAACAATAGAAATCTAGATCAAATATATACATCTGAGGTTCAAAGATTGTAAATTTGTAACCCCTATTGATCAAGTATACTCTTAAATTTCTCACACTCAATGTTGTCATTGATCCTTAGTCTCTTTGCTTATACTAGAGAGACTATCAGAATCTCTTTGATCAAGTCTATAAATATATCCAAATTCTAGAATCAATGCCTTAAGATTCTGTTCCTCTAGAATCATTCTAGTATGAATATTTTTATTAGTCATGGTTTCGTCAGCAGAGTTGAACCATTATAAATGTTACAGGAATAAGATATTTCATATAGGAGATAGGCATTTAAAAATGTGAAAGGATTGGGGCAAGGAAATAAGGGTCTAGAAGGCTACAGCTAGAGAATCAGAGACATATTCCCTAATAACTTCAGCCTCAAGCAATGCAGCAGGTGGAGATTCTCAAGGTCCCAGAGAATTCCAAGAAGCTACTACATCTGGCTGTGTAAACTTCTGAGAGTAGTGGCTTCCAATTCATTTGTCTTATAACACATGTGTATTCCTCTTATTGCCAAACCCTAAGAGTCTACAAGAAAGGGGATTCTTGAAAATGTCATACCACCTAAGAGGAAAGTAATGGTATCAAAGTGACAGCACCCAATTCATCACATAGCAAGGATATCTATTCATAATTAGTTTTTTAAATAGTGTGTGTGTGTGTGTGTGTGTGTGTGTGTGTGTAATATTTTCATTAGGTATTGTTATTATGGCTATACTGATTTTCCAAAATGAGTTGGGAAGATTTTATGTTGTACTAAATTGTTGCGCAATGTATTTCTTTGCCATTATCTCTTCTTTGAAAGATTGAAATGAATAGCTTGTAAAACCATCTGGGCCTAGTAATTTTTCAGAGGCAATTCTTTCACAGTTTTTCCAAGCACCTCGAAAAAATTTGCCTATTTAGGTTTTCTTCTTTCTCTTTATTAATTTTGGAATTTTTCTCAAATACTAATTTTTATTTCAACCAAACTTCAAACCTACATTGTGCATAATATTATTTTATACATAAAAAATCTGATTTTTAGTTATGATTGTGTTAATCAACCTTGATATACACTAACCACTCAAAAATCTCAGTTGCTTACAGCAAGCATTTATTTTTCCTCATATTACATTTCAACAACTATAGTTTGCCTAGTTTTTTCTTTCAAAAGCTTCGTGTAAATGAAATCGTACTTTAGTGCTCTTTTATTAAGTTTTCTTTTCACTCAGAGTAATACATTTAAAATTCATCGATGTAAGAGTATCTGATTCTTTTGTATTACTAAGTAGTATTCTTTTGTATGAATATATACAATGATTATTCACATTCCTATTGATGGATATCTGGGCTATTTCCAGTTTGTGCATTACAAATACATTTGCAATAAACATTTTTTATACTTCTTTTCATTGACATATTTTTTTTCTCTTGGATAAATTCCTAGGTGTAGAATTCTTGTCGCATATGGCAGGTAAATGCTTAGTTTATAGGAAATAAATAACATTTTCCAAGGAGACCTGACATCAGATTCTACGCTTTTAGTATTATGCTATGGAATTGAAGTGGGCCTTGAAAGCAGATTGAGATTCTTGCAAATATAAAATTTAGGGTAAGATATATGAGATTAAGATATTTCAGTTTAAAAGAATGTTATTAACAAAAACATGTGCTTGAGAAAGTGAATTTTACGAGAAGGAAATCAGGTCTGTGTTTGATATAGTAAGGAATGAGATTACAAAGTTAATTGATTTCTTGGAGATCCACTTGGTTACACTGCTAAAGATTCATGGCTTAATGCCATAAAAATGAGAAATCATGGGAATTTTTTGGAGGAGTAATCATTCATTCATTTATTCATTCATTCATTTTCTACAGAAAACACTTGCTGACTCCTAAGCATAAGCAAGCACCGTAGTGGTCTTTTAAGGAGAGATGCTAAAGGTCTGAGATGTCACAATATCAGGAACGAAAAGAACACCTCTGAAAAACACATATAAGGGCAATTTTAAAAGATTTTATAATTAATTAGATTCAGCTTCCCAAAAGACAGTAAGAGCTTGTTATTAGCCAAAGCTCAAATAATTGGGTAATTGATATTGCCCTTAACTACAACAGAGAATTTAAGACAGTCAAGTTATGTCTAGGAAGCTGGAAGCAGAAAATATTTTTGAAGACATAACTTCTAAGGAACATAGTAGTTCTGTTATATCAAGTACCTTATAATGAAAGTTCTAAATATAACAGAGTTTAAGTGTTCCAGGTTTTTACTTGGAAAAAACTTGTTTAAACTACTCTGTAATAAACATAGGGCAATTTAAATTCTAAGTTGGTATACCATAGTCCAATTACATTTACAAGTTCTGTCGAAAATTTCTTAGAATAGTTTTGTTTATTGTAGGAAATATAGCCAAGATCATATTCCCTTCTAAAATAATATTCAAATATTTAGAAATTGATTTTGGGGCTTTTTAAATTTAATGATGCATAAGTATTGGTGCTCTTTTGGACTTAACCCAAACTAACTTGCAGAACTTAAAGGCAGAGGGAGACATAATAGCATATTTAAAAAAAAAAAAAAAGCAGTGTGCAATCATATTTAATAATGTAAGTTACTTTGATGTGCTTATAAAGAATTTGGGTATAATTGTAAAACATGAGAATTCAGAGTGAGTCAGAATCAACAGTCTAATAAAGGCTCTACCAGCAATTTTTCTCTTTTATTATTTCCACATGCTTTTACCCTGAGTTTAATTGTCATATTGTAATTTCTTAGTTATTTGCACATACTTTTCTCATGAGTAATACTTGAATACTACACTCTCCACCCAGCTAAGTAGAGTCTTGCATTGTATTCTTTTTTTCATCATATATATTCTGATAACACTGGGTAACCACTATTTAATGATCCTTCTCCACTTATCCGCACAACTCTATCAATTTCTGATTACGAAAGGTATGATAAAAGTCATAATTCCAAATAATAGCATGACAAGAGTAATGGGAGAGACTGAAGAGATTCTATTGGGGGAGAATGCTAATTCAAGAGTAAAATGAGGAGCACTGAATAAGTCAGTCATTGCAACAATAATGTTACAAAAGCAAATAATTCCCAAACTCAGTGGTTTAAAACTACAATTATTATCTTCATTACATATCTACAGGGTGGTCGGGAGTTACCTTATCTAGATTGGCCTGGCTCTATTGGTTTTGAACTTCATTCAGGGCCGCTCCACATTTCTCTCACCCACCTTAGATCATTAGCTTCCGAAGTATGGGGGTTTTGTTTGTTTTTGTTTTGTTTTGTTTTGTTTTGTTTTGTTTTGTTTTTTTTGTTGTTGTTTTTACAGCAAGAAGCAGGAACTCAAAATGGTCAGTAGAAACTTGGTGCCGCTTAAGGCCAGAATTAAAAATGGCCCACTATCACAACTACCCACAATCTACCAGCCAAAAAAATCACTTAATGAAGCCTCATGTAATGGGACGTGGAAGTATATTTCTCCCATAAGGTTGGGAAAGGGCTGAATATTATGAACAATAATCTAAGCAATCCAATCATTTAAGCAATCTAAAATATTTCTGTGGCTAGATTTCTCTCTAGAATTTCACACTTACATATTTCTGTCTAGCTATCTCCTAGGTATCTCAACTTCTCGGTCCTTGACAATTTCGCTCTTGCCCAATGGCACTTTTTAAAGACCTTTTATCTGTAGGCACAGACTCAGCCAGTTACTGAGTCATCAATAACAAAGAAGGCAATTTATTAGTCATTTCATTTCTATTAAGTTTTACTGTAGAAAGTAAATATCATTGTGCTTGGAACAGGACTTATATAGACTTGCTGAATGCTGACCTCTTTCTCTCTTAAAAAAAAAAAATGTTTGCAGGGTGTGGGTAGCTTTTAAACTAGGATTTTGTATCAATTTCCCTAAGTACCAAAAAGGAAGTAGCAATAGTTTATCCTAAAGAATGCATTGCATAGTGTGGATATTTTAACAATATTAATTCTAAATCTGTGAACATGGAATATCTTTTCACTTATTTATGCCTTATTCCATTATTTTCATCAGTTTCTCAATGTACAGATTTTTCAACTCCTTGGTTAAATTTATTTCTAAGTATTATATCCTTTTTGATGCTATTATAAATTGGATTGCTTTCTTTCTTTCTTTTTTTTTTTTTTTGATAGTTCATTGTTAGGGTATGTAATTGTAACTAATTTTTATATATTGATTTTGTATCCAGAATTGACTTATTAATTTTAATAGTTTTTTAAGTGAAACCTTTAGCATTTTCTGTATATAAGATCATGTCATCTAAAAACAGAAACAATTTAACATTTCTTTTTTCTATTTGGATGTCTTTTTACTTGCTTGCTTACTTATTCTGACCTGACCTTCTAGTACTATATTAAATAGAAACAGTAAAAGAGAGCATCTATGTCTTTTTCCTGATCTTAGAAGAATAGCTTTCAGCTTTTTACATGAAATATATGTGAGCTACTGATTTGTCATATACGCCTTTTATTATGTGGAGGTATATTCCTCATACACCTCATTTGCTAAGAGTTTTTATTATGAACAATGTTGAATTTTGTATAAAACTTTTTCTAAATCTATTGATATATGATTTTTATCCTTCATTTTGTTAATGTAGTGTAACACTTTTATTGATTTTTGTACATTGAAACATCCTTGTGTCCCAGCCATAAATCACACTTGATGATAGTGTATGATGCTTTTATTTTGCTGAAGGATTCAGTTTGATAGTATTTTGTTGAAAATTTTGCATCTATATCTATCAGAGATATTGACCTCATAAAGCTGGAAAAAATATACATTTCTTTACATCAAAACAACATAACTAAAATTAAAAGTCAACTGTATCCTGCAACTTTACAGAATTCATTTATTAGTTCTTATAGTTTTTTGGTAGAACCTTTAGTGTTTTCTGTATATAAGATCATGTCATCTAAAACCAGAAACAATTTAACATTTTTCTTTTCTATTTGGACTTTTTTTGGTTATTTTTTTTGCTTACTTGCTCTGACCTGAACTTGCAATATTATAAAGAATACATTGTTAGTGCTATGACAAGGAAAAAAAACAATTATTATTCTCATTTATTTAATCAATAAATATGATGGAAAATTCAGATTGTGCTAGTCACTCTTCTATATTCAAGATTTCAGAGGGATGAGGAAAAAATATTTGGTTGAGAAGTGGACCTTGAATCTGGGAACAAAAGGAAAAACAAATGATAATGTAAATAATAATAATAACTTATTTTGTTTTTCAACTTTAACACACTCTGCTCTGTGCAAGCTATATCTTATTTCATATCTAAGTCTATAGTCAAAGTGCAGATTTAAAAAAAAACTATCAAAAATATCTGTCAAATCCATGTTTTTCTTTAAAGACTCATATTTGAATATTAAAAAATTTATTTGATTATTTAAGTTGATGAGAATAAAATGTTCCTATGTGCTTTAAGTTAGAATATTGGTGTTTCACAACATGCCCAATACATATTTGAAATGTCTATGATATTGAATCATAGATAAATCTTGCTATACCTTTAAATTTCTTAAGTCAAAAGTTATATCTGATTACTTAGAAATATCTGAACTCAAAGGCACAACTGACTGTGGTTTACAGAAAGATATATGTTGTTCAGAGAAAATACAAATATATTAATAAACTCATTCCCTGTTTAGTGGTTAAGTTTGAGTACAATTTTCCCCTTCATTCTTGAGGACATTACTATGCTCTAGGGCATAAATTCGGAAAAACAGGTCCATATACAGATAAATACAGTCATAGAACAATAAGTATTAACCTTTACTCTCAAAAGAATGGTCATTTCATGAAATAATAATAAATTAACTTGCATTCTATAAATAACTGAATACATTTAATAGCTGCTTAATTTGTGGTTTGAAAAAGATTGGCTCAGGCAATTAAAAAAATAATTAGCTACAGCATCAAAAGTAGCATTTCTAAATTATGAAAAGCTTTCTAAAGAAATGATTGATGCAGATATAAAATGGTAGTGCAAACATACGCCAACCTCCCTATATTTAATTAGTAAAAGTATATATTTTATAACAATATTAGCTAAAAGTAAAAGTGTAACTTTTAATATATCATACTTTTAAAAACTATAGTTCTAGTAGAAAACTTTTTTCTATTTCATCGAACTATTTTTTTAATATCAGAAACCTAATATAATGAGAAGATAAATAAATAGATTTAATAAAGCATTTTACCATTTTAAAAAATTTACTCAAAAACTAAAAATTTTAATTTTGTACTTAAAAATTCATTAAGTATGAAGAACTTATACAACTCAATAATAAAAAAAAAAATCAATTAAAGAATAGGCAGAAGACCTGAACAGATACTTCTCAAAGAGAAAATACAGATGGCTAATAAACATATGAAAAGATGTTCAAGATCGCTAATCATCAGAGAAATGCAAATAAAACCACAATGAGATAACAAGTCACATCTGTGAGAATGGCTATCACCAGTAAATCAAAAAACAAGTGTTGGCGAGGATGTGGAGAAAAGGGAACCCTCATACATTGTTGGTGATATTGCAAATTGGTACAGCCGCTGTAGAAAACAGTACAGAAGGTTCTCAAAACATTAAAAATGATATACCTTTTGACCCAGCACTTGCACTTCTGGGTCTTTATCAAAAAACAAAAAATAAACAAACAATAATTGGTAAAGATCTATGCGCTCCCATATTCATGGCAGCACAACGTACAATAGCCAAGATATGGAAGTAGTCTGAATGCTCATGGACAGATGATTGGATAAAGAAGTATGGTTCATATATACAATAGAATATTACTCAGCCATTTAAAAAAATAAAATCCTGCCATTTGCAACGTCATGGATGGGCCTAGAGATTCTTATGCTGAGTGAAATAAGTCAGAGAGAGAAAGATAAATACCATATGATTTCATTTATATGAGGAATCTAAGGGAAAAAAATAACTAATCAAAAATAGACCCACAAATATAGTCAATAATTTTGTGATGGACAGAAGGGAATGGGTTTGGGGAGCTGAGGTAATGGGGTGAAGAGTTAAAGAAATACAAATTATTAGTTGATAGTTGGTCACAGGAATAGGGAGCACAGCAGAGGGAATGCAGTTAGCATTAATATGATGGCTAGGTGGAGGGCCAGGGAAGGGAGGGAGCAGATGGGGGATTATTTTATGAACTATATAGATGTCTAATCAATGTACTGTATACTTGAAACTTATTTAAATAAATAAATTTTTAAAAATTTATTAGGAAAATCACTAATTTACATAAAAACAGGCTCATTATCATACCAGCTGCTGAAAATTTGTCAAGTATGTTGGCAAGCAGAACTACAGGCTGTTTTAGATGTAAAAATATCTGCAGGCAAAAAGATGTTCTATGCAATTAGAGAAGTACAGACCCAAAAATCTGGGTATTTCTCTTATGGATGACTCTGATGCTTAGGGAAGATGAGAAGTTATAAGGAAAGGTTACCTGACAAAGGTGGAGTCCTGAAATTAAATTGATCTATTCCTAGATGAAAGTATTATTATAGGTAAGGGTATAAGATTATATAAGCTTAATGAATTAGTGGGCTACCAGATGTAGCTAGCTGTACATTAAACATTTTTCATAATAAAGTGGAGTCAATGGGTATTTCAGATTTTATTTTGAAGTCTATACATCCTTTAATTTTTAAAAAGTTAAGAATTTTGAAACTTTTTGTGTGGTTCCACTTGAAATTTTTTCCACTAGGTAGTGAAATAGTCAAAGATCAAAATATCTTTATCAACAAAAGTTCTCAATTTTTTGCTTTCAAATTGACAGGCCAAAAACAAATAAACAAATAAACAAACAAAAATCTCAAGAAAATGCTGTTGAAATAGTTTTGTCATTTGTATAATATTATAATCTATTCTATGGAGGCTATTAAAGGTGATTTTTTTAAGAAGAAAAAATTATAAAATTATTCAATGAAGTCAGATTTTGAAAGAGCAGATGCTTCCAAAGTATTTTTAAACTAAACTACTTATGTAATATGTTCTACAAACACATCACTAATGATTTTGTCCCATGCCCTAAATATCTACAATCAAGCATTTATAATGATTAATGTTGTGCTTTTTTTTTTCTTTACCAAAAAATCTCTGGTTTCAAGCACATTAAAATTTAAAAATTAATGTAAAGGTATGTGTAAACTGAGCTACGTTGGCAAAATGTGGTTATCCCAATAATGTAAACAAGATTCTTTGCTTCTATTTTGATTAAACACCTTATGTTGAACTACTTTCTGCATAATTCTCTATTTCCTCCAATTTCTTAAATTAGTTATCTTCACTAATACTATGGGCTTTAGATCAAAATAACAAAAAAAAAATTAGGCTGATGTAATTAAATGAATTTTTACTTTATGAATTCAAAAAATAATGTGTCAAATATTTTTACTTTAGGACAAAATGAACAAAATCTCCAAGATCAATATTAAAATGCATATTTCCCTCTTAAGATGCTAAAAGCAGGGTACATATTTTCAATTTGTTGTCAGATTTGGGAGCTATATTATTTAGTTTGCTTTACTATGTACCTGAAATCATAGAGGTTATTGGACAATTCTGTTCATTTTATACTAAAGATTAACACAAACTTTAAAAGCTGTAAATACCAAAGGTTTATATTTATTGCAACAATTTTCATGTCTTTATTATGAAAAGCACTATATCCAAGCATACTATGTCGATTATTCTCAGGAATATCTCATTAATTTAAATTCACATCTCTTTCATGGAGCAAATTTAGGTTTAAACTAATATTTCACTCTTTCTCTTTTTTCACATTTCTCTTTTACTTGTAGTGTTTATTTCTTGACTGCATATTTGCATCAAGGATACAAAGAATATTAAATTCTCTCACCATAATAATATGATTGATAAAAGAATTAAGTGAGTTAACCTTTATAATCACACTATTTTATTAAAGTAATTATGAGTACCTATTGTCCTAAAACATATTCTTAAATGTCTGTATATTTTTTCAATCAGATTTAATAAACAAAATAAATAAAATTGGGAATTTTCATAAAGCTTTCCAAAATCGTCGTTTAATTTAAGAATATTTACTGAGTACTTCGTAGTGTTAAAGCAGAGTGAAATATAAAATTTGCATCCTGTCCTCAAGCAGCTCACCATCTACACGTGAAATAATACAAATATACTTAAAAGGAACAGTAATACAGCATTTTGAAGGCGTGCTTTAGCATTACATGACCAGTTTAAGATTGCCATCTCTGAGTTTTTATACGAAAAAATTAAATCAAATAAAATTAAAATATTGATAAATCTTCCAAATACATGCAGGAACTGACTACTTCTATAATCTCTCCCTCTTCTTTCCTGGTCTGAACCACCGTTTATCTCTCATCTATATTACCCCAATAGCCTCCTATGTGACCTAATTCTGACCCTATCCCTCTATACTTTATTTCTAATAGCAGCCAAAATAGTACTTTGAAAATGGAAGTTATATCCTGTCACTCCTGTGCTTAATAAAATAGAATAGCTCCCAATTTCATTTAGGGTAGAGTCAAATTTCATAATATATCCTACAAGGTCTTCCGAGATCTGCTTTCCACTCTCTAACACACTACACAAGCTTATATGCGATTCTCTTTTGTTTGTCCCTTTGCTCACTCAGCTCCTGCCATCTTGACTTCTTCCTGGCCACACCCCAGGCATGCTCCACCTTTAGTAAAGACTTTGCAATGGCTGTTACTCCTGCCTGGAACACTCTCACTCCAAATATCTGCAAGTGAAATGTCCTCATCCTCAACTCTGCTCAAGTATCCTTGACTATACTCTTTTAAATTGCATCTCACTCCTCAACACTGGCACTTTCAAGTATCCTTATCCTGCTCTAATTGTTGTTATTCCATAGCAGTTGTTGCAGTCTAGTAAATTAAAATTATTTAGTCATTTATTATGTTTATTTATTTTTTTCTTAAAGTCCATAAAGCTAAGAATCTTTGTATTGCCTGATGATATATCTCAAGCATGAAGAGCAATGTAGGACTCACAGTGAGCACTTCATAAAATTGTGGTGTAAATAAAGAAATGATTCTGTTAATAAATAGAAAATGCCAGATTTTTTTCTAAAAAGTTTAATTTCTATAAAAATTGAATCTATCTATATGTGTTTAGATTTTGTTTATTTTCTATTCTTTCATTCCTAATCATTAGTTTTTGCTAGAAAAGTTGAAATGCCATCACCAATACTTGTAGAAGGAACAAGAAATAATAATAGAAAAATTATCAATAAGCTTCTTTTCATTTTTATTGATCAAATATAGAAGTTCAAAGTTAAAGTCTAATTATTTTGCTATTTGCTATTCAAAAGGAAATATCTCTTGTGATGTTACATTAAGTAAATTATTAATCTGATCTTCCAGCAGGCAGATCAAAGTCTGGGCTTAGGACCACTTTCTGAGAGGTGACACCTTATGTAGTTCTTATGAAAAGAAGAGACAAAATAGCTTCTTCATTTTAATGAAAACAGACCTCTGCACACCTGTTTTGTTCTCAATCTTTCATTGGTGCTGGCACTTTTTTCCCTGATGGGACATACACCATGAATATATGCCTAAGGGTGTAAACCTAATTATGTGAAATTCGTTCCTATGTTAACTAAAAATCTACTTCTTTCTCTTCTACGAATACATATATGCTAATGTAGTAAACAATTTTATGTCTAATCTCATTTGTTTCCATAAAAAATATTTTAAAATTCATAAGCATCATTTCTTTGCCTACCTGTAAATACAAGGGGATGATATAGAATAAATAGAAAAGCAGCAGAGGGTTTTAACACTGAGTAAAAAATTATTACTTGGTCAAATTCTGAACATGCTTTTCCAAAGAACATAAGGAGATGGATTCAACTGCTCCATACTGGCAGCTGACTAGAACTTTTATCAATTCTTTCATTCATTCATTTTTTAAAAGTTATTAAACCCCATAACTCAGACAGTATATTGTATAACAAGATTAAAATATAAGACATGGTCCTTGCTTAAAAATAGAAATCATTAACTAGTAAGAGAGGGTGAGATAAAAACACAAAGTACAATATACTAATTTTCATAAGCAGCTAAATGTAAGCAAAAATTTCATAGATGAAATAGAATAAAAATGTCTCTTTTCTAAAACTGAAGAGTCTATATTCACTATAATAGAGCTCAATAAGTTCTATATTTTTAGCATTCTAAGATTTTGATTGTATGATGCCTTCTTTGCCTTAAAATCCTCAATAATAAGCAGTTATAAACCAACCCCCCCCCCCCCACGCACACACACACACTGCTACCAACCTGGCATTTCTGGGTTAGACATTTAATTATGTCTGTCTGTGCCCTCCAGTGCACTCTCCTGTGCCAGTGACTACAAGGCCTTTCATAACTCTAGCCTTAGCCATTACCTCTCATGTTCTGCTTGCATAGCTTGCTTTTCTAAAATCAACCGTCTTGCTTTTTCAAGGACTGTACTACTTTTTGATTCAACAATGTGAAACCTCTTAAAGGTGCTTCTGAACCTTTTTTCATGCTGTTTTCCATGCCTAAAATATCATCACAACTTTGCTTGACCTTTAAAACTTTCTTATATTTACATTCTGTGAAGCTTTCCCAGAGGCCACAGAGTTATCTAGCCTTACTTGTACCTTTGAAATTGCATTCAAAAATTGTCCTTTTGCATTTGTAACATCGTATTTTATATGTTTGCTGTCTTCCCTATATCTAACTGATTGGAACATCTTGAGAATCAGGAACATAATATTTGTTTATATTTCCATTATCTCTCACAGTGTTGGTATATAGTAGTTGTTAAATAAATGTTAATTAATTAACATGAGTCTATTGACCATTTTATGTTGTCATTGTGGTGGTATTTTGTTTGTGCAAATGAAGATAAATTTTAAGTATCTACATTTATCATTTGTCTTTTAACAAAAACTACTTTTCCAGATTCTCCTAGTTACACTAATTCAGAATTTTCGCGTAGGCGCATAGAAAAAACTATGTTAATACATTAAGGTTATTCTTTAAAACAGGAAGTACACCTCAGAGAGTAATATGTTAAAGACAGTTAACTCTTTTATTATATCTTCATCTACAACCACTTTTTAAAACTATCAACATTTTCTTTTAACCACAACTCCAAAAGAGGGAGAATTATGTATTATTGTTTCCAGGTGCGGTAACTACTAGGTACTCTAAAATGCATATATTTTTAAAATGGTGGAGTACGCAATCTGACAAAGCAGTTGTTTCTTAAAAGGTACATATTATTTTTCTATTCATAAGAAAATCAGAGTGATACTTGAATTGCCTAGATTCTTATTATTTCAGGTGTAAAAGGCAATATAGAAAAAACTAATTTTACAACAAAAGTTGGTCTTAATTCTCTCTTTGTATTGGCTTATTTCACTATATTACATTTCTATTATCTCACTGAATTAACATATTGGTTCAGGTTTATATATCTTGTCCTTTTGAGAAATGGTCCCATATTGGTTGCCTGACAATATTTGAACCATTTCTTAATATTAGGATAATTTATTTGCCACTGAAAATGTTTTTATAACCATCAGTCATACTGGTGAAATAGCATAACTAAATTAGAAAATTTATTTGTAGGCCAGAGGTTTCTCTAATTATTGCAGTGATTTGTCTGGAGTGGGGGTGGTAAAGATACATTTTAAGGAAGAATTCCTTAATGCCCTCATATTTTAAAATTTGGAAAAAAATCCTAATGTTTTCTAATATTACACTAATTTTTATACAAATAATAAAGTTGATTTAGAATACAAAGTGACATTAAAATGTTAGTTAGATAGTAACGTCAACAAGCACAAAAGCATAAAGCAGAGGAGTTAGCTCTAGAATAAACTTTAGGAGGTGATTTATCCTAAGCTGGTTTAGTGTAGAAATTTATTTATAAAACTGGTAGCAGTTTTGACTTTCAACCTACTTTTATCCACTAGAGGACATAAATGAATCAACAATAAAAGAAGAGCAAGCATTAGTTCATTGTTTTACCCTTACATTGGTTCTTGGAATTGAAAGCACTGCTTTATGATTGTGGACATGTGGATGGAAATTAAAATAGAGGACAGTGCTAAGAAGGTAGTTTTACCTATCAACATTTGTACTAAACAGCATCTGGATTCTGTGATTTTGTTTCCTTTACTATGTTATTATCATGATCACTAAAATGTCCTGCATTTGCATATAATTCTCTTCACTCCTACCCACTTTCAAAAAAATCACTACGTACTATGTGTTCCTGACCTTGTGTTCTAAATTTAGATACTAATTTTATGGTCCCATCCCCAACACTATTACTGCTTAAAACTGGACAGTGAGGGTGATCTATGCACAGACATTTGCAAATAGTATTTAAAAGGGGGATAGCAATATTGGTATTACAAAATTACATTTTGTTATCAGCCTTTAGTAAGTATTGGCAAGTGTACAGTTTTCTCATATATTTAACATTATTCTCCATATACATTGCTGCAAATACATAGGTGTTGCTCTGGTAGAAGTCCATATTGTCTATTAGAAATAAAACCCTGTGAATGATATTTGGTGAAAACAAAGTAGGTAATTGATGAGTAGCCAGGGGCAGGTGTGAGGAGCAAATATTTTACAGTTCCTGAAAAGAATGGACTTATTAATGATACTGTCTAGTACTTTTTTACCACAATTATTTGTAACCAAGCTCTCTGAGAATATTTTAATGACCCACTGTTGGCACCCTAACTTAGCGTTGTACTTTTCCAGCAGCCAAATGTGTTGTGTCTATACTCAGTTGCTGGAAATAGCCAGAGACATCAGAAATGCAGTGAACATATAAACATCCATCCTAAAATAGCCTCAAAAGAATGACAAACATAACTGTAATTTTTATTTTAAAAATTGAGTTAAAAGTCATTGCTAAAGAAGTTAGTGCTTGTAGAATACTTTGTATAATCAAAAATGCAAATCGATTAAATAAGCTTAGGTAAAATCAAAAAAACAACTAGACCCATGTTCTACAATTTATATTGTATAAAATTACATTACAAGTGATTGACCACATGAGGAAATGAAAAATATCACTGCAGTAAATTTAATGCAGATTTAAAATGGAGCGATATTGCCTTTGTCAGATTGTGCTGATCTATGTTTTCATTTTATAAATATATTTTTCTTTTATCAATTTTAATTTCAATAAAACCGAAACCAACAAATCTGGTACATATTTCTTTTAAAATATAAATTATGCTTCTAAGTAAATTTGTACAGGTTTTAAAAGTTCAATCAACAGTTAAAAAGAATTAAGAAAGCCATAGTTGGATAAAATAAGTTTAATATACATATCCTATTATAAGGCATTTATGTGAAACAAAATTAAGAACTAAATGATTGAAATGTTCGAACAATCTTATGGTATGGTTTACTTTCCTCTAAAACATACCTGCTTTTTCAGCTTAGTATATGCTTGATATTACAAAACAGTCATTTATAGTAATAGAAATTCATTTCTTTATTCATCTATTAATATCATATTTATTAATTGTCTTCTTATGCCGTACACTGAATGGTTTTTAAGGAATACTATCTGCAGTTGCTATCTTACTGCTTTTGTTATCTGGCCAGAGAAGATGTGTAAAAAACAATTATATTCACTTGAGAGTAGTTAGAGAAATTATAGAATTAGTCAAATTTGAACCTGAGATTGAGCAATGAATGAGAGATCAATAGTTAAAGATGAGTATGAATGATATTTTAGGCCTGGAGGAAGCATAGATATATGTAGAAAAATAAGTAAGTGCCTTTCTTCCTTCCTTCCTTCCTCTCCTCTCATATCTTACTTTCCTTTTTCTGTCTTCTCCCTTCTTCCTTCCCTTTCTTCGTACCATAAGCACTTTGGGGACAACTGTAAACCATAATAGATACTGGAACTAAAAAAATCAATAAAGAGTCCTTGTCCTCTAGGATCTTAGGGTCATAATATAATACTTCTATATTTGTTTGATGGAGGCAAAAATGATCTGTGCAAAACAACTTTTTTCTGTCCTTAGAATTCAGATAATAGAGCAATTCTATAAATATAATATATATGTTTTTTAAAAAATATATTTTATAGAGGGTGGTTTTAAATCTTTGAGATGTCAAGATGGCACAAATTATAAATTGTCCTATTTAGAATATGACAATTTAGATAAGAAGATAAGTTTCCTTTTACATGAAATATGTAAATTTTTTGACAGTCTATAACAGTTAATAAATGTAAGTTTGCTTCTACTGCTATGCTATGTGATAGCATCTTGAAAGTAATGATTTCAAAACTTTTTTTAAGAAACTGCATTTCTGATAATTTTTCATATGGCTTAAATAATTATCAGATGGAACTTGTGAGTACAAAATCAAATAGAAAGATATTTTGGTTCCAAGAAATGAATAACTTGATGAAAATGGGACAGAGAATAATGTATTTATAAAAATCCACATACCTACACACACATACACACACATACACATACAGAGTGGAAATGTTCTCACATTGTTTGAATAATCTCATCTTAATGTGATAAAATTTAAATTTCAATTAATTTTAATTATTCTGAGAAATTAATCTATTCTTTAAAATAAGAGTTCTTCAAAACACTGAAATCTTCTTATATTCCTAACTATAAAATTACTTGCATTTTATAGCCAGAAAATACTTTTGACAGTTAATTAAACATAAAACAAATTTTTTTAAATGTTAATTTCATAACTCTTAAAGATAAAATGGAGACTGGCATTAAGATTTGAATAGAGTTATTTTTGTTCAAATATGCTTTAGTTTTTAGTTTTCCTAATTTAATATTGGCTGTAGCTAAAGTAGGTTTTTTTTCTGTTATAAACTGTACTCTTAAATACACATCTTATAATTTTGCTTATGTTAATTTTTTTGTTTCCACATAAATTAAATTACCCAATATAAATAAAGAGTTAAATAAAAACTTTTCAATTATCCATTTAATTTAACATAGAACTTGCACAATAATATTTTAACAGATACCTGCTTTACATTTTACATTGTCTGTTTAGACATAACTTTTTGTCAGTTTTTAAGTGGGGTATTTCTACAAATCTTAAGATAAAAATGATGTGGATTACAGTGAAAATCAGTATTTTTATTATTTAATGTAGTTCACATAATCCTACATATATATATGTGTATAGAGAGACACACACACACACACACACAGATATAGGCCACAAATTATAAACTCAATTTTTTCCAAAATTTTACTTATGAAAAAATATTTCTCAAAATGGTGATGACTTTCCTAGACAAGCCCACAAACATTTCTTTCATCCACAAATCAGATGTCCTATGGAACATTAACATAATTTTAATTTATGTGCATAAGATTACTTAGAGAACATAACATACAAAAAAGCCCACAAAGATTAAGAACAATACAATTAGACAAATTGTAGTAGGAATTATTAATGAGAAAAAATGATAAGGAACATTTTATTTGGATTTTCTTTTAAATATTTCTCTGGGTAAATAAGCAGTATTATAAAAAGATTTGTTTTAAATCAGTATACTGTATGGACATCATGATGCAGCTAATTATTTATAACTTTCCTTCCAAAACGTTAGCCCAGTTGTTTGTAAGTTGTTCTTAGCTCCCATTAGTGCTATAAGTAGTCTAAGTCATCCATTCTCAGTACTGGCATCCCATTAAAATGGGAAGTTTTCTTAAAACTACTACTAATGCTAGGGTCTCATTTCCACAGCCTCTGATTAGTACTTTTTGCTTCTCAGCTCATTCTACTGTACAGCCATGACTGAGAGTCACTCTTCTAAGTAAGTCGTAATATTACATTAATCTATCTAGTGTATGTTTTAGGAATCAGGATTGGCTGAGCTCTGGAAATGATAAGTGGGTCCTGGTTAGGCTGTGCCTTTCATCTCTCTGGGCAAATTAGAGGTTAGATGCCCACAGACAGATGAAAGTTACTATGCTCTGACCATGGGTGATGCCGTGACAATTGTATAACCTGCGTAAGACATAGCAAGGTGGCTCTAGTTGCATTTTAAGACATCTCAACTGATACCTTTCATGAATACAGGCATTCTTCCTCTCTGAATTTACATACCTGAAATGTGATGTGAAAGAAATGTTTACCAGGTCACGATCTTTCACATCCTAGAGGGAATTATAATAGGGTAGAGTTTAAGACACCATCTTAGTTAAATGGAAGATCAACTACAACAGCCCTAATTTGTGATAGGAGGTTATAAATTGTAAGGTTTCTCCTCCATCTTTATGAATGCAGCTTTTCCAGGGGGCTACCTGACAGCTCAGATAGTGACTGTCACTTTCCTTCACAATAAATTGCTAATAAATCACCACCTTCATCCAGTTAAACATGTGAGGTCTGTGAAATATAAGGGAACACCTGGATATTTGATGAGCACGACAGTCTCTGCCAGACTTGCACAATCTAAGAACCAAACAAGAATCGACAATGAAACTAATTCTTCTATTGTCTTCCTGATCTAATGTGACAGTTTCAACTTCTACCTTGTCATTTGTATCAGTTAGGGTTAGTTTCTGTTGGCTTTCCCTTCTTAGTTACTAACTGCTAAAACTAAAAATATCCACTAATACAGCTTGATTTTTTCTATATAAATTTTTGAAATGATCATAATTATATATTCGTTTTACAGTATAAGAAAACATATAGGAAATTAATATTTTAAAGTCAGAATGAAAGTAGTCATTTGATCATGCCATTTATGATACTCTTTAAGCTTCCTATCAATTTCTAATTATTAAATTCACATTTTGCACAACATTTTACTATTTCTTACTCTTTTAAATCTTTTGGCGATTTATATTCATGTAAATTTCTATTACATTTACTGAGATTTAGGCCTTTTTAGAAGATATTTTTTTCTTTATAGTACTGCATAATAAGTAACATCAGTAGATATTAACTCTTTATGCTGAACAGATGCTGTAGACTCCAATAAATCTCAATTTTGTAGCTGTACTAAGAAAAGTTTTATGATTTGAGCCTAATTTTGTTATTGATAGAAGCTTGGACTGTAAGCCTTAAAAGGGTAAAAATAATGCCACCCTTTAAATTTTTTTTAAGTATGGCAATAACCCAACATGAGCACTACCTCTTAATTAAATTTAACTATAGACACAGTATTGTTCACTACGTGCATCAATGTCATACAGCAGACCTCTAGAACTTATTCTAGAACTTATACCCTTTGAACAGCAACTCTCCATATTCCCTTCCTCCAGTCCCTGGAAATCATTATTCTACTCTTTGTTTCTATGAATTTGACTATTACATGCTTCGTACAAATGGAATCACACAGGTTTTGTCCTTCTGTGACTGTTTATTTCATTTAGAATAAAATCCTCCAGGTCCGTTCTATTATCACATATGGCAGGCCTTTCTGACTTCTTTCTTTCTTTCTTCTCTTCTCTCTTTCTTTCTTTCTTTCTTTCTTCTTTCTTTCTTCTTTCTTTCTTTCTTTTCTTTCTTTTACTCTTCTCTTTTCTTCTTTCTTTCTTTCTTTCTTTCTTTCTTTCTTTTCTTTCTTTCTTTTTTTTTTTTTTAGAAAAGTGCCTCTTTCCCTCACTCTAGTTTCTTACATCACTCAGTGCCTGACATGCAAAATTCATTCTGTAAATACTTATCAATAAATGAATTTCTGTTAGATTAAATATGAATACAATAATTAACTCTCTTACTATTTTATAAGTAATTGTTCATTCTTTATCCCATTGATTAGCTGAATGTTCATATTTTTCTTTTTTGCAACTCCAAATTTCCTTTATCTTCTCTCCTAATATGACTGGCACTTGCTATCCATCTCTATAATGTTATGATTATGAACTAACGGTCTGTGTGATAGGACAGCAGATCACACACATACCCCACTTAAAATCCATAAGCACTGAACTTGACACACATGAATTCCTTAACCCTCTATATGAGGACTGGTATTCTAATGTGTCTGTCTGACAGATAATGAAATTGAGGTACCTAGACACTAGTAATTTTTCTAAGGACACACAGCTAGTAAACAGTGAGGCTGGGATTTAAGTTTAGCTTTTCAGACTCTAACAGGTATGTCTAACATAGCATTCTAACTACTGTTACATTATGCTGCCTTGCTGCTAAGCTGTGACTAAAACTATGATTTACTTTCACATTCAACATAATGCCCATTGGTGTAATAATGGCCTTTTCTTGGAGCTATACACATACAAATTTTTGATGTTTATATTTAAAATGATTGCCTTAAAAATTAATGCCTATATTTTAAATTATATTTTTCTTTTATAAAATTTAGAATTAGATTCAGATTCAAGTTTTAGATTTGCTTCATATCAACAATGCCATTTTCAATGTTATTTATTTTTACCTCTTTTAGCACAAGTTTTTATCTGTGACATAGCTAACTTGCATGGCTGCTGTGAAGTTAAGACAAAAACAAACAAAAAGTTTTACTATATTAACACAGTGTGTGAAATATATCCACCTATTAATGAATGCACATAGTAATAATACTTCTTTAGGACTTCCTCAATAGGTTTTGGTTTTACAATATTAGATAGGGGAAGTATTCCTAGCATGACATAATATCCATTCCAATAAAGATTATAACATAGTTATTCTTTTTGAAATGTTTGTGACAAATACCCTTCCATATTTAGTTATGGTTTACAGCTCAATGCCCTGAGTAGCCCGTTGTTAAATCTCATAGTTAAATAACTAGGTAGCATAAAAAGATTTAAACTATTGCTTTATTATTTAATTGCAGTTATACTTTTATTTCAAGGGATATAAATAAATACTTTCTAAATAAATTTGGCCTTTAAATATAAAATATTTACATGAATACATAATATTGAGTATACTAGATCATTACGTTGGCTCTTTAAAAGTACCTATACATCAACTACACTTCGAGTTTATTTCCATTGGTAATCTTATTTAATGTCATATTTCTTCATATTTTTAAATTAAGGAAAAAAACATTAAAAGCCCTTAATTCCATATACTTCAAAAAAATGTCAACAGAAAAGCTGTGTTGTACAGGGTGCAATACATGTTAAATTTGTAAATGCCACAGGATTTATTCCAAAATTGTTAACTAATTTTAGTTATGAATGTACACTTTGAGGATTGGCCCATGGGTACAGGAAACAGCATGTTCAAGAGATCTCTTTTTTAGAATAGTAAAATACCTAGAGCATTACAAGCTTAATTGAATAAAATTTCACCATATACATATATTTATAAGCTTACAACTCTCGACAAGCTAAAACTTCATCAAGAATTCAACATCAAATAAAAATTACCAGCAATGTTGCATGAAACCCTGATCCTGACTGAATATTGCTAACACCTACATTCTTTGTTCAAGTCACAAGTTACCCCTCAAGCTAACTTTAAAATGTGTTTCTGTTTTCTTCATTTCTCTTGAAGAAAATATCACAAGTAACTGGCAACATATTCTCAGGAGATTGTTTTTGAGAGGACAAGACTTTTAAAATTCTATTTTCCTAGAAAGGAACAGATCATTGATAGTAAAACATACACATATGTAGCTATAAAATATTCCTAGCCTTTCATAAATTAACAGTAGAAATGTGAGAATAAATGTATTAGCAATATTAAAAATGTTTTTCACTTATACAAATTTAGAAACTATTTAAAATTTTCTTGATGCATGGTTTATGGCTGGACAATCATTAAACACCAATTGTGTACCTAGTAGTGAAGTGTATTTCTTATTAAACAAAATAAGGCTAGTACAAACTAAAATAGGACCTAATGTGTCATTTGTTATTGATGGTGATTTTATAGACTAATGTTTTAAAGATAAAAGTATTTTTCTCAATTATGTGATTATTTCTAAAAAACAATGTCTATTTTAATATGTGCATAATCTGTCACTCAGACTATCCATGAGACAGGTGATTTTAACTATAGTCAGTTGTTTGTCAAAGTGTTTTTCCCCTTCTACTCTGTTTTGATTGTATCTTCAGCCTAAGGTGAAACATGCTGAGAAAATAGTTACTGTGACTTTACTTGTCTTACTTGTCAAATGATTTGAAGCTGACTTTATGTCAACAGAATTTAAAATTCTGGGTCAATAATGAATAGCTGAAGGAATTTTCCAAGGAGGATGAAAAAAAAATGAATATACTCATCATAGATCAAATATGGAAAAAACAGGCTGTGAAAAATGTTCTCTATCTTCCTTGTACCTCTCTTTTCCTTCTTTACACTTTACAATCTAGGTAAAAATACCTTTTGCTTTTTTTGTTTTTGTTTTTTGTTTTTTAGGAAGAATTTTATTAGATTACTTAACAAGTCACTTAAACCTCTTGGTGTCTCAGTTTTCTTATCTGAAAAATAAAGTGGCAGGATTAGAATATGTGACCCACACACTTTGAGATGTGTAAGGACCAACATGGAGATCTTGCTAAAATGAAGATTTTAAGACCTGCTTCGAAATTTCTCATTCTCTAGGACTAGGTAGGCCTCTGAATTTGCTTTTTTAAAAACAAAGCCCCTTGAGGATTTGGAAGCAAGTAGTCTGCAGACTCCACTGTAAAACTCTAAAAATAGGGCAAATTCTTTCTCCGTCTCATGCCACTTCATACATCCCCAACAATTTTTCTTTCAGATTTCATAAAAATAATGAAAACTGATTTTCTGGCTTATGAAGGCAAAGTCAGAGGAGTTTTGATATCATTAAAATGTTCCAATTTATCCATTCATTTTTTAAAATACCTATATGGAGGCCGTTCTACAAGTTAAAAGAGTTTTTAAAAAGAAATATAGTTTTACAGTAATTATATTGTAGCACATGGAGCATTTCACCAAATATTACAAAACTATACAGGGGTACTTGTGCAAAGCAAGCAGTCTTTTTAAAAACTGTTATCTCTTGACAATTTCAAGGTTACAACAGAAATAAAATTAATATGTTGCTTGACTTTCCATTTTGAATTTCTGTCTGTATTGGAAGATCAAAAGGAATAAAAATTTAAAAGTTTTAGACCTAAATTATATTCTAGAGCTTATTCCACACATTTCTGTTCCCTGTAAGAAGTTATTAGCCCTATTATACCAACAATCATGATGCATTCATGTTTGTATTTTGATTGCACAGTGCCAGGCTCCTTGTAGATACACAAAAAAGTTCACTAGTCAATTACACATTTTAAATTATAATTAAAAGTCTGAACTATTATTTTAATAGGCCAAATATTCTTAAATGATACATGTATATAAAATATCAGTGTATAAACAAATAATAGTAAGATTTTAACTCTCACACATTCTATATTTAATTTTAAATCTTATCTATTTAAGAAACAACGATGTTTCTCAAACATCTTGAGAGACCTTCCTACTGGTTGAAATGGCATCATAAGAAGAAATTTTGGCTAGGACATCAACTAGATTCTTGTTATTGATACTAATGGGATATATGACTGTGGTTTTTAGTCTATAATTGAGATATTAAAATTAATCAACTCTTTCCTAAACTTAGACTTGTGAATTTTAAGAGTTAATTTTTACCTTTTTTTTCCATATTGATATATACACTCACAAAATCCTTCATATTTATCATGTCTTTGACTTGGTGTTTTACAACTGTTTTTTCCACAAAAACTCACGTTAATAGTTGTTCCATTAAAAAAAAATCTCTGCTTAAAACACTTTGGACAATGCTGTTGTCTCTCTCTCTAGGAGATTCTTAATCCACATTAAGACAGTAAGCTCTTAAAAATCCTATATTGAAGGCATTTGCTTATAGTGAGTTACCTAACATTTCCAAAATTAAATGAACATGAAACATTTTTTTCTCTTACATCTTTTATTAGAATTAGTGGCTTGAGAAATGCTATTTAAATCTGTTTGTTCCTTTCCATTCATATTACTATCACCTTAACCCAGGCCCTCATTACCTTTCAGCTAGACTAGACTTTTTAATCTTCTAATTAGAATCTCTGCTTCATTATTTTTAATTTTGATTTTTCAATTAGAGTTAACATTCAATATTATTTTATATTAGTTTCAGTGTACAGCATAGTATCTAGACATTTATATAATTTATGAAGTGATCCTCTTGATTAGTCTAGCACTCATCTGGCACTATACATAGTTATTATGATATTATTGACTATATTCTTTATTTTGTATTTCACATCCCCATGACTATTTCATAACTACCAATTTATTGATTTATTTTGTTTATTTTATTCAGTTGTGTTGAGGTATGGTTGACAGAAAAATGTATATATTCAGGTTGTGCAACATGATTTTTATGATGTATTTAAATATTTGATTTAGATTGGTAATTTTCATTGGCATTTTACTATTAAGAGCAATTAGACTTCAGTATATTAATAAATTTATTAGGGTTTTATAGTCATGAGAATTAATTAATAGCCTGGAAGATTTTGCTTATAAAAAATAGATCATTTTAGTGTCTATGAGACAAATAAAATATATTGCAATTATAAATCTGGTTGAAATGATTGAGTTTGATTAACTAACTAAGTTTGTAACTGTTCCAAAATACTAATTAAAGGTCCCTTGAAAAGTGATAGCTAAAATTTGCTGAACTTTTAAACAGAATAAGAATCTGAGAACTACAGGAAAAATTATGATTTTATTTGTTGTTTTGTTGTTGAGTTTATTTCATTTGTAACTTTAATACATTTAATAATAATTTAAATACAATAAAATTTCACTAGTAAATGAATGAATAAATAAGTAAAAATAGAATAAATGAATACCATCATTGAAGTACTTTAGAGAAGCTAAGTAAGCTACTTGACATCACTCATTTGATGAGTGGCAGATCTAGGTTTAGAGTTTCTTCTGTAGACAAAGAGCTCTTAAGTTTCAAAAAAAAAAATACGTTGAAAGCTGCCTCTCCTCTTCACTCATCTCCACTTTCATCTTCTGCAACATAGCTCGAAATACTCAGAGCAGTGACATTTTATATAAGAAATTTTAATCTTCAAAACCTGAATAATTGAAAATCCAGATAATTCCAGATTATTTTTTCTCATGATAAAAACACATGCCCCTGTTTGACAGCAACATGCGTAACTGGAGTGAATGTTTAGTTACTTAATTTAGTCATTTTCCCCTAAGAAAAAGGGGATATTATAGTCTATTTTGTTATAATGTAGAGGGAATGAGATTTTTCATGTGATACGCTTTAGGGAGATGCCATGTTAACGTGAGATAAAAAGTCAGCATCCAATTTAAAAAGTAATTAATATGTAAGGCCTCAGCAGAAGTAGATTTGTTTATTTGTTTGACTGAAAGAAAACTTTTTAAATTACATCTGAGAGAAAAAAGATTTAGGGGATCCTTATTTGTTTCAGTTACTTATTTCTGTGTAATAAACCAGTCAAAATAGTGGCTTAAAACAACAATCATTTCATTATAGCTCAAATTCTGTGCATTAGTGGGGCTCAGATATTCACTTTCTCTACTGGTCTTGCTTAAAGTTTTTACACAGTTAGCCAAATGGCTGGCTTTTTTATTGTTCCTCTATTTAGCCTCCCTCCCTCCAGCAGATCTGCCTAAACTTCTTTAATGTTGCATCAGTGCTTTAAGAGGACGAAGGGAAAGCTTTTTAAATTCTGGGGTTTACAAGTCCTAGAATATCACTTCCTTCTCATTCTCTTGGTCAAAACAGTGACAAGCGCAGCCCAGATTCAATGAGAGGTACACAACCTCTATCTCTTCATGGGAGGAGCTGCGGGTAGGAGAGATGAGCAGAATTATTTTGTGCTATCTTTGCAAACTAACTACCACATTCACTGTTCTTCTAGGTAAATTTTGATATATCCAGAGTATTGATGATTGTAATCTTTGGGGATAGTGTTGAATGTTTTCTAAAAGTATTCTGTAATTTTTAAACAGGCTATTTCAACTCTCCATGACCTACTTATGCGGTAAAACTAATACTACCCAGTATTATCCATGTATTTTTAATCTTAAAAAATGGAGAATAACATTCATTGGTTGTGTGGAGAAGATAAAGAAGAAAAAACTAGGAATCCTATTATCACCCACATAACAAACACCAGTACTTGCTAATCTTGTTTGATTCCACAATGGAAGATTCTTCTGGGTACAGGCATTCTTTCTTTCTGAATTGACATGCCTGACAGAGATGTAATGTGAAAAGAATGCTGACCCAGGTCATGATCTTTTCCATCCCTGGGTGAGTTAGAGAAATAGAGTAGAGATTAAGTTATAATCCATCCTAGGTAGATGGAAGAACAAATAGAGCAGCCTTAATTTGTGATGGGAGGTTATAAATTTTAAGGTTTCTTTCCCATCTCCTAGCAGTTCTTGTTAATCATATCAAACCTAGTTTAAATGCTCTTTCTTTATCAAGGTTTGTCATCAGAAACTGAAAATCTCTGTATCTGTCTCTTATCCATTTATCTATGTATCTATGTATCTATGTATCTATCTATCTATCTATCTATCATCTATCTATCTATCTATTTACCTATCTATCATCTACCTATCTTTCATAGGTTTACTTTCAGAACCAACTTGGACATATTGATTATATTTAGAATTTTCTCAACTTTTACTTCATACGTAAAGAGATGAATTTAACAAAAATCAGAACAATCTTCTGCTGAGATTTTGTTCAGACAAAATTGTCTGATTTAAAATATATTTTAAAGCAAATCATGTTTATTATCTAATATCTCATTATTAGTATTAAGTTTTATCTCAATTTTCCAAAGTCAGTAAATATTTTTAGAGGAAAAAATCCTTGAGCACAGGCTGATAACTGCTTTACATTTTAGAAAAGTTCTAACCACCAAGAATACATAATTCAAAATTACTTAAGAAATATGGTGTCAGTCCACAAATGCCTAAGCATAATGCTCTCTTTGAATCAGAAGAAAAGAAGAAAATAGAAAGTTGGTATTTTTATTGTAGAAAGGTAAAAAAAGAAAAAAAGAAAAAATATCTTTCAATCTTCTCTGAAACTTTGGTGCCAAGAAAAAGCTCCACCACATGATCAGGCCAAAGAACTGAATCACGATCTCAGTAAACCTGGATATTAGAGGTTTTTCTTGTAACTAAGCAGTACATTGAACAAGTGGGTGTCACGAAATGTAATCAGAAAGTATATTTGTTTTTGAATCTATGCCAGAGTTATTTCTTGACTCTAGGTGAAAATGTGGGTACTTTCATGATTTTACACCTTATTCTTAGGTAATTAAAATTACCTTGTCCTCTTTAAATAACAAAAGAGCATCAGTTCTATATATGGAACATTTTGGTCCTATGTACTAGTCAAAACTGTAAATTTCATTCAGGGTTATAGCCAATCTCCTTTTGTCTTAAGCTTTCAAATCTCTTTTTAATTACAGCTTTGATTGCTCAGAGTTGGAACAGAGGGAGGCAGGAGTGTTAAAGGAAAAATCTAGGTCTACTTGACTGCTATTCTTGTATCCTGTCTTCATTCTTACTGTGCAGATCAGGTATTAAAGTTGTCAACTTCCTTTTTAGTTGTGTTTGTGCATTCTTCAAGGCTCCCTTGTTCATACGCAGTTCCCTCAATCTTGGTAAATGCTTCTCTCTTGTGGCTACTTGCTTAATCTTGCAACCACTAAGAATATAGTAACATCTACCACTTAATGCTGGCTAAAGTCTAAGATTATCTGCATGCTAGCTTTCTTTTACATGCAGTCAACATATGTCTCTCAAGAAACACACATCCTTTGCTCCTATAAATAGTAAGAGGGAAAGTTGATCCTAACTAGGTGGCAGATCCTTTTACTCCTGCCTTTGGATCAGCTGTCCTGCCTGTCTCTGCCATTTAGACTCGCCCTAAGAGTCTGTAACAAATTCACTATGCTTTCCTAATCTTAAGGGTCATATATCAAGTTTTCTGAGCAAACCATAGAACTCTCTCTCTCTCTCTCTCTCTTCTCTCTCTCTCTCTCTCTCTCTCTGTCTTAAAGAGGCAACACCTTACTGCACCGCTGGGGAAGGTTCTAGTCAGGTTAAGTCCCTCAATCCTTTTGTATTTGTGTGCCCAGGTGAGTAAGGGGGTTCAAGTTTCTTATAACTGGGTTTTGGTTATATCTATTTTAAAATTCTTCAACATAGTCTGTCTTACTTTGATATTCGAGTAGTAGAATTATGATAGTTAAAAGAACAGATTTTGGAGCTATATTTTCTAGCTTCAAAATCCAATTTACTTAAAATGTCTAGTTTCAGTTTTCTCTTCTATAAGAACCTGACTGGTATTAATAATGTCTACTTCTTAAGTTCATTGTGAACTTAAGTAATAGCATGGGACACTGAAAAGAATTACCCAGAAGTAAAAGCAAGAAGAATCTTATTTTAATATCCTAATAACATTCTCATTATCCCTATAAACATGTTAGAGAAGTGAGCTCTATGGCAGGAGAATAAATGTCTAAGGAAACTCTTTGAAATTATGATTGAATTAGCCAGGAGACTTAGACAGAGTTTTAATACAGCTACTGAATAACTTGTGTGTTCTAAGGTAGATCCCTTGATAACTTGTTTGTTTGGTTTTTCTCATTTATATGTAAGATTCAAAGTGTTTTCCCATCCCAAGACATGAAATTTCATTATTAAAGGAAATGTAGTCATTCAACAAATACTTATTAAGCACATACCATGCATCAAGTACTCTAGGCACTGAAGATATGGCAATAAACAAACAACTGAGAAATTATATCTGCCATTATGGAGGTAGGATTCAAACAACAAACAAACAAAATATGTATTATGTCTTATAGTTGCCCCACTGCCATATGGGGACTTGAGCTCAGGAGAGAAGGAATGGCATGCATGTCCACACCAACTTGTGACAGAAGTAATTCTACATTTATGGCATAACAAAGTGAGTTCTAATCATCTCCAGGCAGATAATGGAGACCGTGGATAGTGTTCAGGAAAAGGAAGAAGGAGGCTTTTACCAGGAGCATGCAGTTCTTGGGTACCCCTCTTTTGCTGGACAGTAATGATATTGAGTCAATAAGGGATTGTTTTAAATAGAGCATGCAGATCTTCTGGGCTCTCTTGACTCCTGATGGAGTCTGAAAACTGAAGAAGGGCAGCTTTACCTAGAGCTCCTTGTCCCATGCTCCTTTTGAAAGACTGGAATGATTCCATTTTTCTGAGTGATCCCAAGATGAATTGTACGAAAAGTTCCCCAAAGGCCAGTGGTCAAGAACAATGCCTTACCACCTGGCCAAACCAGCCAAGCCAGCTAATCGGTGGGCCCTTAAGGCACCCCCACCCTTATTTCCTCCTGCACGTATTCTGATTACTGCACCCGGCACCTTCTGCACTCGGCCCTTTCTGCGCACGGCCCCCTCTATACGCAGCCCCAACTGCACACGACCCCCTTTTGCACGCGGACCCAACAACCTACCACCCAATCCCTCTAAAGGTCAGCCTAACCCCCCAATCAGGTAACGCCAAGGCATCTCCCCAAGGCTTGCGGTTTTGCCCTTTAAATTAGGTCCCAGTCCCTCGGTCGGGGCTCCTCTCCATCACTGCTGCATCAGTGAACGAGTGGAGTCCAAACTCGAGTTTGTCAATAAACTCCCTCTTGCGCTTGCATCCGTGTCAGTTTCCTTCTTGGCTTGTGGAGTTCCAAACCAGGGCATTACACCTTTGTGATCCTTAAAGAAATAATCTCTAATATTTTCTGTGCTAATCTGCAGATGAGGGCATAAAGGGAGAGAAAAAGTAATCATTTGTTAATAAGATTATATGTGTTTTGGACTTCTTTTTGACCAGAATGAAATAGTTTTTCTGTTACCTATAAAAGAAAAACCTAAAAATACAGATGTCATTTAAAAAATCTCGCATCTATCAGAATGCTTAACATTAAAAAAGACTGAGAACATTAAATGTGGGTGAGAATGTAGGCCAAACTGAGCTCTCATAAATCATTGGTGAGAGCGGAAAATGGTACAATCACTTTGAAAAAAGGTCTGGTCATATCTATAAAATCAAGCATATACCTATCCTGTGGTCTGGAATTTATTCAAGAAATAAAAAACATGTTCACACAGCAAAAAATACAAGACTGTTCATAACAGCTTAGTATAATAGTTCAACACTATAAACAGCCTGCATGCCCACCATAAGGAGAACAAATAAGTAAACCGCTGCTTATTCATGCAATGGACTACTACTCAGTGACAAAAAGGAATGCAACATTATGGAGGAATCTTAAACACATAGTACTGAGTGATAGGAATCTTATACCAAAGAGTACATACTGTATGATCTATATGAAATTCTAGAATAGGAAAAGAAATTCATGAAAAAAAAAATCTAGTGCTGTTTCTGGAGTGATGGGAACAAGAAATGACTGAGAAGGAGAATAAAGGAAATTTCTGGGTTTATGATAATCTCTATTTTGATAGGCATTTGGTGTTGCACAAATGTATGTACTATGAATGGTTCCTAAACTTATTGAAAAGTACACTTTAGGTTTTTTCATTTCATTGTATATAAATTTTATCTCAAAAGAAACAGTAATCCTGTATGAGCTCTAGGTAATGTTATACATGCTTAAACATTGTTCAAATGTACTGATATATGGAAGTTATTTGTAAAAACACATTAAGAAATAAAATAAATAAATGAATGGTAGGATGGATAATTATGCAACCAGCAAATATAATAACAAGTTAATTGCATGTTTATTCTTTATAAAATTCTTTATTTCTTTTAAGCTTGATAAATTAAAAAATAAAATTTTAGAATAAAAGTCAAGTTTGAGGTGGGGATATGATCTTTTATTATCATGTCTCATGCCTTGCACATCATAAAATTTAAATAATATGAAAATCTCACAGCTTTTTTATGTACCTCTTGAGATAATAAAGATGATAAAAGATATGCTCATTTACTCAATAATTATTTATTGGTTCTTTGATGGTCTCGTGGACAGGATTCAACACTCTCAAACAATTATTTATTGAGCAAACTCACTATCAATCTTCAATAAGGACAGGAACAATAGACTGTTCCAGCCCTTATATTCAAGTGGAGGAAGAAAAGCTCTTTCTTTTATAATTACTCTGGTAATGAATAATATGCTACTTATATTGAAAATAATTTTAAACAAGATGATTTCCTTTAAAATCACAGCACTGCTTGGATATTTTACAATATATTATCAGAAATTATTTCAATAAAGAATAATGAATTACTATGAAAACAAGTTCTAGAAATTGGTTTTATGACCATTCCTGCATTGAACTAGTAGCTAGCAAATTATCTCCAATTAATATTCTTCATATCTTTGATGTAAAGTAGTCATAATATATTAGCTTCTGAAATAAGTTAGTCAAAATCAAAGCAGTTGAATAAGTAACCATTAAGAAGAAAAATGTAGAAAAAATTTTTAAATCAAAAGAAAGTTCTCTATTTTTCTAAAACATAAGCCAGCAACATCACAAGATTTGTCTTTAATGCCTACATAATGAAAATTACATCTGGCATGTTCACTCACTAAAGCCACAGTGCCCAGACATAACTAAGGTAAATATCTTTAAACAAGTTGATTTATAATCTCTTCCAGTGGGCATATATGCCACTGTCAAGAGACATTAGTCTTATAGTTACTGACTTTAAATACAAATCCTATTATCTTTATTATTGCTAAAAGCAAGCTTTGGACTAGTAGGACCCTAGGTTCAGTCTTGTCTTCTACTCTTTCTCTATGCACTTTTCTTCTGTGAATTTATCCACCTGACCTTTTCCCTAAACTATAATCTTAATTCTCCTATAGAATACTGAATATTTTTCTTTAAACATTTCCAACACTGATTTTTTTCACCTTCTTCCCAGAGTCATATAACTTTCCTGTTTTAATCATAGCTCTATTATTTTCTCACCATCCAGATGATAAATCTAATTCATTCTTCTCTTAATCTAGTGTAAAGTTGCTGAATTTTGTTAGTTTTTCTTTCAAAAAATTTTCTCATGCCTCTTTCTTTCTCTAGTCTCATTATTGCCAGCCTAGTTCAATGATATCGTACTAAACTATTGCAATACCTTTTAAAAGTAAATTTTGTTGTTGTCCTTTTCCCCTTATTAAAAAAAATGAAAAAATAGAAAATTTCAACACATTTAAAAAATTTGCTGCTTCTATGATGAGCTGGTTAAAAACTATTCATATTTTATTATATATGCTTCTAGTTGCTTCTCATGTTCCTTTGAAAACATGATTTTTAATTATGTATATTACTTTCTCACAAATACACCAAAATTTATGTATTTAATTCTCACAATTGCATATTTATTTCATTACTAGTTTCTTTTTATTATAAATAATGCTGATATGGAAATATATGTTTAAACATGTTTGTGTGAATCTCTGATTATTTCCTAGAGATAAATGCCAACAGGTAGAAATAGTTGAATATTATGAATTATCAAAACTTTAAAATTCTGTCAATAGATTTTTACTGCACTTAGGATAAAATACATTTTTTTAATATGGACTACAATATCCCGCATGATTTAGATATCCTTCATCATCATCTCTCACTACTTCCTCACCTTCAACTGTGCTCACTGTCATCCTCAAATGCCCTAACGTAACTGGAACTTTCTTTTATGCTCTTTCCTCTGTATTGCTTCTGTGTATTCACAGCCTACTCTTCTTACAATTATCAACTTAACTGTAACTTCTTTATAACACATTTCTCAACTCTCCAGACTAGGTAATGCTTCCCGCCCCTCCTCCCTCCCCCGCTTACTTTTTCTCTGAAGGATTTATGATAATTAATCACTACTCTGTTCTTGCAATTATTGTTTAATACATGTTGCCTTTCACAGGGCAAAAACCATGTCTGTAATTTTCAGCATTATATCTAAAGTATGCAGAAGGCCTTGCAAAAAACAAGAGTCAATAAATATTTTGTGGTCTGAAAAAATACAAATTAAAGCTTGATTTATCTTATGGATACAGTACTTACTTATTGGTCTCTCACTTATTTCTGTAATTAAATTTTATTTTCTCAGCATATTTTATTTTTTCAAGCCAAACAGCCTGTTTTATATTTCTCTATAATCTCCATAGCAGAGGATAGTTCTGCAACATTAAAATATACCAGTTGAGATAAATGTGCAATTAAATAGTCACAACACTGACCTTTTGAAAACACATTGAGGGACAGTTGGTCAAAACAAAATTTGATCCTGAGGGAAAACAGAAGAGAAGGGATAAAATCATCACCACTGGAGGTTGACTAATAATCACATTATTAATACTGATGTTATTAGTTTTTCAATTGCTTTATGTTTATTTTTATCTTAATCAACATAAGGAAATCCATTAATGCAGAAAATTTAATTTGAGCACAATTCAACGAGGAGTTAAATTTATTTTTAAAAATTGCCGTTTTATCTTGCATATTATAGCCATTTTTGTTTTTGTCGTTGTCCCATAAACTTATTCTTTTAAGGATCAGTTCAATCAGATAAAAGACATTGGGGAGTGGGTGATAATTCAAGAAAAACCCGAATCAAATTTAAAAACAAAAATAATAGTTAAGTCTGAATTATTTAGTGGCGACTTAACCCAGCCAGGACACAGACCAGATCTAATATGTTCCCATTGCCAAAATTAAGTATTAGCATCAGCCAACAACTGTTGATGGCCAACCCTCCACAACCAGATTGGAGAAAGAAGGGAGTTTGGGGATTGGAGTGGAGGTACAATTATTGAGAGAAATCTCAGGTGGTGAAGCCCAGAGCATTCTCTTTATCTAGAGGAGAAATGCCAGGGCTAACCTCCTCCCCTCAGACCCTCAGTGAAGCCTAACATCAGTATTAGTTAACCATTGCCAAATTATTCAGTATCTCTGTGTGTGCTTTTTCTAGGTTCTATTGTGTCTCAGACTGAAACTGGCACTTTTCTTCCTGCCATTCATACCTCATGAGCAAGTTTTTATTTATTTGTTTTTATGTTTATTTGTTTTTATGTTTGTTTGTTTTAATGTATGGATGTAGTGAAAATACTTTTGAAACAGTGTAGTCATATGAACCCCTGGCCCCAGTCTCTGAATTCCTTGATGGGTTTCAGAATGAAAATTTGAGTTTAGGAGCCAAAAGGAACCTACTTTTTTTTAGACTGAAGACGAATTAAGCACTCTAGGAGGGAGGGAACTTTAAGGATAAGAAATAGCCAGGCTAGGAGTACGGAGGGAAGAATGTGTATGTGTGTGAAGTGGGTGGCATGGAAGGCTGTCACCTCTCCCCACAACAACTCCTCCCAAATCTCCAGTTGAGTGCAGTGAAGTCCATAAAATACGTAGTCCAAGTGGACTGCTTGTGCAAACTATTAAAGGGGCTAAAATTCATGTCTGGTTAATGTGAGATAGAACAGGAACGGGTAAAGTTGACAGGGTCGCTGGCAGAAGCAAGAATCTCTAGAGAGTAATTATCAAAGAGAGTGTGGTAAGATCTTCGAACTTCCACAGCTTACACTAAGTTTAGTGGCTCCACAGGAGCCAGGGGTCTAAAACTCAGATTCTCAATTAAAATCTGTATTTCATCTTCTTTTAGAGAAGCAAGAGCATTTCTTAAGAAAAACACAGTGAAATTCAATGACATTATAGATAAATTAGTTAAAATAATAAAGGGACTAAATAAGAGAAACAAGTTAGAATCACCTAAATTATTTTTAAGGAAAAAATATCCTATAAAATAAATCAATGATTCATTGAGATGTTATGCAAATTATAAAAATATAAATTATAATTCTATTTCTTTCATGTTTTACCTTGAACCAAGTTATTTCACAGTCTTGTTCAGATTATCTTATTTATAATATGCAATTGATGATAATATTTGCAGCATGTGATAGGGCTGCATGATTTCCTGAGAATTATATCTCTCAGAAATATGATTCCCTATCTGAATAACTAAATTAAATATTTAAATATCTATTTCATTTCCATTACTTTTAAATTACTTTTAATTGAATTACCTGAAGTAAGCACAAAATGATTAGTAAAATGAATGTCATTAAATAGTTCAATTTTCTTAATTTTAGTAAAAGACTTATGGAAAACAATACATGGGTATGTAAGATAAAATAAAAATGTATCTTTTAAGAGAATTCTGAATGATGATTATTCCCCATTGATAATTGAGAAATGTATTCCATCCTTATTTTAGATGCCTTTTTTAGTTATATTTTGAGATAGATCCTTCAATTATATAAAGAATCAAATAAAATAAATATGCACATTTATTTGTTAGATAATATTTCAAATTATACTATTAGGCAATATTTTTATTTCAAAACTAGATAATATTGTTGTTAATTTCTGGTTTCTTGTTTATTTGTTTTTATTTTTTCATTTTGATCTGATCCCATTTTTTTTTCTGAATGGGCACCATGTTAGCAAATTCAAAAACAGTAAACCAGTACCTAACAATTGCACATATTTATGTGAAAAATGTATACTTTAAA